>CM062517.1:38386907-40886907 GCA_031439585.1 Pterocarpus macrocarpus
AGAACAAATATTTAAGATAAACAGCTACAGGAAAGGAAAAACAGCATAATTTAGCATTTGAAACAGAGATCCTTCAAACCACAATCCGGAATGAAAATTGAGCAAAGCACAAAACAAATAGCATTGCAATCATCATAAACAATGTAACTCAAACAGGTGACCATATAAATGATATTATTCGTATGCCAGTGTAGCTCTCGTCAATTATTCTAAAGGTCAAAGCTCCCAATCAAGAAACCTGACCAAGCATATTAAGCTCAACAACACATTGAAACAACATTAAAACAAGAAATACAATATGCTAGCATCTTACTGGAATTTTAGGGAGTCTTCCAAGTCGAAAATTGTTGATCGTTCCAAACTCTCCATCATGCGAAATGGGGAAGGCATCATTGAGCACGTTTGTTCGCTTCAACAATTCTAAATGTGCTTGTGAAACTTCAATCTTAGCCAAAATTGCATCTCTCTCCTCCTGTTGATTAAAATATTCTTGCTCAATGTTTAGACTTGAAAGTTATTAAACAAAACATAGATGCTTTTTTGCAACTTGCTTAAGCTTTTTTTTTTTTGGTCACAAAGGCATCTCAATAAGAAAAGGCCACACTAAAATTTACCCAATAAAACCAGAGTGAAAAATATGGTAAAAAAAGAAATTTTCATTAATAAAGCATGATTCTTATAACATATGTTAGGATCTAATTGCAAGGTGTGGGACTTGAGTCCCACATTGGAAGTATAGGATTCCGATGGATGGTTTATAAAGTCTTGGACTCTCCAATCATAATAGCTAGCTTTTTGTGGTGTGGTTCTCCCAAGATTCTTATCAATTGGTATTAGAGCCTTCCACCATGTTTCTCAGCTGCAATCAAGTGACATGGGTGGTGACCCTAGCATTGCAGGGTTCATCCAAGACTAGTCAAGGGGTTAGTGCACAGCGTGGTAGGATGTTAGGATTCAATTGCAAGATATGGGACTTGAGTCCCCCATTGGAAGGATGGGATTCCAATGTGGGGTTTATAAGGTCTTGTACTCTCCAATCACAATAGCTAGCTCTTATGGTGTGGTTCTCTCAAGGTTCTTATAAATTGTATACAAACAGTTTTATTTCCTCCATGTTATCAGTGACTATATTTCACCATTAAAGACAGCAGTAGATGTAGAGGCACTATGTTAGGGACCGGTTTTATAGGCAAGTATATAGTAGAAGAAGTAGAAGGTAAAGGGCTAAGGGCAGAGAATAGGACCAGCTTGTAACAATAATAATAACAGAAAACGGTATTGGAGGGAAAGTTAGTTAGGAAGGTTAGCAGTTTGTTAGTAAAGGAAGAGGAGTAAATAGGAAATCCGAAGAGTGTAACTAGTTGTCTAGTCATTTGACCATTGTGGGAGAGATTGAGGGCTCTTCAATTTCCTCAAGTGTGTGATTCTTCTTGTAAAGCTAGGGTTCTTGACTCATTATCAGAATCTCTAATTCAATACTGCATTGCTAGTTCTGTTCTCTTCTCTATTGGTACCAGGTTCTAACACACTGGTTGATAAAACAGCAACAATGTAATCATGTTTGTAGTTTGAACCAATGGTCCTTTGGCAATCAAATAAACAAGCCCAAATCATAGTCATAAAGCAAAAAATATAAAAAATAAAAAATGCTAGAATAAATTTTCCCAAGGTAGGGGGTATGTAGGAATTCAAGCAGGGGGTGAAAAAGAAAAAAAACTTACAAACCTGATGAGAAATTAATTGAAACTGAAAATTATTAAACTCATGCCAATACCTGTTACACATTCAGACACATAAAATCAATGATTGATATCAAGCATCCACAAACTTCAGAGAATAAAAAATAAAGATCAATCAATATTTAATAGAAAATACTTTTTTTTATTTGGTTGGGGGAGGGGGGGGATTCAAGATCTGTGAAGCATCTCGTGCCATGTCATCATTTTATTAGCTAATATCACATGGTTAAGGAACAGGGAAAATTATACCGCTCCTCCAATTCTTTAAAGCGGCTTGATTTTAACTCTAGTTCCTTGAGCTCAGCATTTACTTCAGTGTCCTGTCTCTCGGTTTCTTCAATTGCAGCTTCAAGCCTCCTTTCTTCTTCCTCAATCTTGAATTGCATTCAAGTAGTAAATCACTAATTAGGCTTCTGAAGAAAATCAGATGGTACCCTTAAGAAGATTATGTTAACCAAAGCAATGGTTCTCAGGATAAAATCATTTCAGATTTCAACTCCATATTTCCACTGCAAAGAATGACAAGTATAATTCTGAAATTTGAAGCTGTTGTGAACCAATCATTCCACTTTGAGACTGAAACAGGTAGCATATTTGTCATAGATATTAGAAAATTTTTACTTTACTTTCTGACTTTCCGGTATACATATATAACTCCAACAGAGAAGAGATAGAAGAAGTGAAGGGCGAACCACACATAACTGGCATTGTAATAAGTGTATGAAAGTTTAGCTGCCAAATCAAGTCACCAATGGCTCATGGTAGAGTTGGAAGCTTTAACAAAATGGGAAACAACATAGAATAGTATCCAAGCAAATTTTGCCTAGAATGTATTACTGTTGCAACAGCATGTGTATTATTATACGTAAGGGTTAACAATTGATTAATTATGGTGTGATATCACCCCTTCTCCATGCAACCACGGCAAGATAAATTAGAATTGCTTCCAAATTGGAATGGGTGTTCAAATACAGCATGCAAACATGCATTGACCATGGATTCAAATAGTAATTAGCAGCAGTTATCATTTGTTACTTTGATTTATCTCCATAGTTATTACCACTGCATATTAACGGTTCGATTCCTCAAGAAATAGTAAACTAACACACACATTGGACATAGTAAACCTGATGAGCACCTTCAATTTCTCCTTGAGAAAATCGGCCTCGCTGAGGACATCTCTGGCTTCCCCTTCCAGACGTTTAAGACAGGCTTCGTATGCTTCAATGTCCCTGTTAACATCCTCAACCTCCTTATCAAGCTTATCCGATAACACCCTCATGCAGTCAAGGCACAAAGGCTGTTCAACCTGAAACCACACATAGAAAGATGCACATTACGATTCAACCGCCACAAGAATCAATCTCACACAACCAAAACCAAATTACAGGCCTCTTTATGTAAACCTGTGTCTGCGTTGTGGCAATCTCAAACGCACGAGTCAGGACAGTAATAGTGGAGTTAAACCCCGAGTTATGGGGCTGCAGATGGCCACTATGATCGGACCCTGCGGCCGCCGAGGAGTGGTTCCCGCTTCCATCAGCGGCGGACTCAGACTTGTCCACAACCACAAACGACTCCTCCATTGCCTTTCCAGGCTGCGCCGCAGCATCAGGCTGACCGTTCCCGCCGCCGCCGCCGCCGCCGCGAGGACGAGGAGGGATTCCTTGAGCTGCAGGCCGTTGCTTCGGCAGCACAACATACGAGTTGTCCATTCTAGTCGTACTTAGCACACTACTGGCACCGTGAATTGATGATCCTTGCATGCCTACATTAAGAGACACGCAAATTTCATTCCGATTAGATCAATAAATCATGAAAATTGATAAAAGGATTTGACAATTTTAAATGATGATGATGATGATATTTGGGGGAAGGGGAGGGAGGAAACCCTAACGGACCGGAGCGAGAGGGGTCGGAGAAGAACTTGTCGGCGTAGGAATCGACGCCGACGATGCAGAGAGGGTTGCGACAGTTCTGACAGACCCATCGGGGGACATTCGGATCCACCGGCAAGGTCCGACTCCGACCTTTGTCACCCATCGCATCCTCCTTCATGATTTTCTCTCTACAGTGACTCAGCTGAAAACAGTTCCGAGACGGGTTTTAGGGACAATTTTTTATTAAAATTGATTTTCCGTTCGGGTGATGTGATGTCTTCGTGACTTCGTGTAAAGTTAGCTGGTTTAGGTTTTTTTTTTTTCTTACAAGAAATTTTAGATTGAATTTGTTTCGGGAAAAAAGTAATTTTAAAATTTAAATTTTATATATAATAAAAAAAAAGTTAAAAATATATTTTTTAGCTTTTTTTTTAAAAGTTAAAAATTAATTTTTTTATAATTTGATTATTTTTAAAAATTTATCTAAATATATAAAAATTAATTTTTTAATAAATAAATAATTTTTTATTTAAAAAACACAAACAAACATACCCTTAACTAGGTCGCTGAGTTGGAAATATAACGTTAAAAAGGAAGAAATGAGGTAGGGAGGTGCTAGAATTAGGATTGAGTATGTAGATTACAGTGCCTTTTTTTTTTTTTTCAAGCAGCAAAATTATTTCAAGAAATATGGTGAATTTGTTTAAACATAGTAAAAAGAAATTGTTTGGATAATGTAATTTAAAAAAAAAAATTGTAAGCTATTCATTTTTAAAAATCAAATCAAATCAAATATTA
The DNA here is from genome assembly GCA_031439585.1 of Pterocarpus macrocarpus. Classification (NCBI taxonomy): domain Eukaryota; kingdom Viridiplantae; phylum Streptophyta; class Magnoliopsida; order Fabales; family Fabaceae; genus Pterocarpus; species Pterocarpus macrocarpus. Next base: position 38,391,325 of record CM062517.1, read on the forward strand.
AAGTACAATAAGATTAGACTTTAGATAATTATTATTTAGTAACTAATAATTCGTTAAACGAACCAGCTTTTATCTAAACTGATTTTAGGTTAAAATTAATTTTATGTAATCGCATTTTTTTCTTCTCTTTACCTTATCATTTTATTTGATAAAAAAAATTTGTTTGTCTTAATTATAGGTATTTACTTATTCAAAACCAAACTTTATTTTTTAAGTTAGTTTCTTACCAAATACTGTTTAATTTTAAATTGATTCATTTTTATACAAGTTAGTAAAACTAGTTCTATTTTGTACTATATTAAATTTGATTTTTCAAATTGCTAAATAACCTCTTATTTGTTGTGTTATATATTACAAAATTTTAAGATGATTTATTAAGAAATCTCTCTTTAAAATACAGGTCAGTGCTATGATATGTAGCATTATTCTAATCATAATATCATGCCTAGGTCATAATATTATAACTAGAAATTGCTTCTTATTAAGTATATAGTAATTGTGTTAGTATATCACTGGTAGATTATATAGCATAAATACATAAAGTAACGTCAAAAAAATAGCATAAGTCTAAAGTGCTGAAAATATTTTCATAGTAAATATGTATAATGCTGTATTTATACTAGTTACAAGCCCAAGTGTCTCGAACTAGGATTCTGAGTACATCACATGTCAATTATACATCTAAAATTCTCAACTGTATTTGTGGTCCCTCCAACAATACTATTCTAAGACAAGTCATAGAATGTATAACATTGATCAATGAGTTGGCAGTACAAGACCTCCCTGGGCAAGTGTAGGTCTGTTAGCAAAAAGAATCATCAGTCAACTGCTACGTCACTTCATGAGGTGTAGAAACAATATTCCATGGCCCTCTAGAGCAAGTTCAGGCACTACTTGGAACCCCCGGAAGAGAAAGATGAAGAGCTGTCCTCAGAAGGATCTATCTCAATGGATGGTGAAGATGGGGGTGATGGTGAAGGCTAAGGTAGGTGGGCAATATGCAATAAAACACCATTAAACGGAAATTCTAGGTCAAATTGTGGGCTGATCACAGTGACAGCAAATGGATGACTGAAAAATATGCATACCCTAACAATTGTCTGGCCTAGTAAGTATATTGAGTCTAAAGCTAGATCATCGTGCTAGGTCCAGTCAATTGGCTGGATGAAAATCACTATGGATACCATCAATAGTGTTTAAGGATGATATGGAGAGAAATAGATTTGAGAATTTAAATTCTCAGTACGAAATTCTAAACTACTATATGTGATGTTATCGTGATCATCCCCAACTGCTTCGGGTTATGACAACAAAATGTATTCTCAAAAGATAAAGAAGCATAGATTCATTTTTAAATGGTAAAACTCTTTTCGAAGCAGATTCATTTTTATTTGTGCAACCATGACAAATATACTAAACAATATCAACATCATAATAAGAGAAGTAGAGCATGCATTGGATAAGCTAGATATGTAAAACTAGGCATGCATGGAATGTATCAATGCTCAAATTATTCTCTTTATCTTTGAGTTAATACACGTGCTTGGCTTGGTAATCCCTTGACTTTGAGTGGCATTTGTGTATTTTGCGTGATAGTCCGTTTTGCAAGCTTAAATTCATTCCTGTACGTGATTGCCAGATTCACTGTTTCTAACCCTGACGCAGATATATCCCTAATCAGGTTCACTCTGCTTGACCTATCATAGGAAGTCAAATTCACTCTCTCCAACATAGCTACGTCAGGTTCACTCGCCCTGACTTAATTCAATGGAGTTAGATTTACTCTCTCTGACTTAACCGAATTCACTCTCTCCGACCTAAGTATAGCACTAACTTTGTTTTTCTCAATCAAATAAGGAATTATGTACAATTAAATTTTTATGCTTGCATTTCATTATTGAGAGAACATAGAAACATTGAACTCTCATACTCCAAGTTTCAAGTAGAAAATGAGAGAATATAAATTGTCTCAAAGATAGCTCAATTAGAAACATAAATTACATAATACCTAGAATCTATCTAGGATTTAGAAAATTCACTAAAATTCAATTTTAAGTCAATTTAGGTTCAAATTTCACAAGGAATATCCCCTCTTACTCTAATTTCAAATTTCTTTGGGCTCACTTAAATTGAGTTTGTATGAATCAAAGTATGCATGTTTTTATATTAGCTACCCTGTTATAGGACAGATTTGAGTACCTAACTTAGGAAAATTACCAAAATCTCCTTTCTCATTATTTTGCCCTAAAATTTTGTGGACTTATAGCTTAATAAACCCCACTTTAAGCAAAAGAAACCCCACTAAAAAATTCTAAGTCAAACTCAAGTTATAGGTCTCGTAAATTAGCTATCTATTTTAGGCATTAATAGGGCAATAGTCAATTCATATAATTACTGGGACCTCTACAAAAGAAATTTGATTGTGATATTTTATAGAACTATTCTTCTATGTTTTAGCTTCTTAGCAAAATTGATTTTACTCAAAAATGATTTATATAACTCAAGATTTTAAGTTTTGAACCTAGACTGCTCAGTTGTGCTCTTATAGGATATGGCCAACTTGTAAAAATCATAACTTTCTCTTTTGAACTTATATGGACTTATATTTTATATAAATAAACTTGTTTATGAGTTATTTTATTTAAAATTAGTTACACTCCATTTTGAAGAGGAAGAGATGAGACCGGGGCGTTGGAATTAGAATTGAGTATGTAGATCATGGTGCATCTTCAAGCAGCAAAATAATTTCAATATATTTATCGACAATAAGGTTTGAACCTATAACCTTATGTTAATCTATTTAAATCTCTCACTATTAGATTAATCCTAATGGCTTTATGTTGAAGTTGTTTAAACATAGTAAAAAAAATTGTTTCCGTAATGTAAATTTCTAAAAAAACAATTATAAGCTATTTATTTTTAAAAATTCAATCAAATCCAATATTAAAGTACAATAAGATTAGACTTTGGATAATTATTATTTAGAAACTAATAATTTGTTAAAAGAACCAGCTTTTATCTAAACTAATTTTAGGTTAAAATTAATTTTTTAAAAATTAATTTTATCTAGTTTTATTTTTTCTTATCTTTACCTTATCATTTAATTTGATAAAAAAAAATTTGTTTGTCTTAATTATAGGTATTTACTTATTCATAGACAAACTTTATTTGTTAAGTTAGTTTCTTACCAAATACCATTTAATTTTAAATTGATTCATTTTTATACAAGTTAGGAAAACTAGTTTCATTTTGTACTATATTAAATTTGATTTTTCAAATTGCTAAATACCCTCTTATTTGTAGGCTTATATATTGCAAAATTTTAAGATGATTTATTAAGAAATCTCTCTTTAAAATGAAGGTCAATGTTGTGATGCACCGAGTTAACTATAGTGTACCAAGCTCTAGATTGATAAAATGGGCAAGATTCATGGTGTATCAATACACCAACTAATTTCTCTATCCCTTCCCCCACCTATCTTCCAAAAACTCCATCTATTTTGGTGACTCTCTCTCCCTCCACCACTCTCTTCACCATTAGCACCTTTAGCCTCTGTCATCTCCGCATCCCTTCCTTCCACAACACTTGTGAACACCATATTTTATCCAAATTTTTTCATCATTATCTATCAATTATAGAAAAAAAGAAAAATATAAAAATATAAAATTAAAAAAAAATCAAATTTTGAATTCCTCCATCCTGCTAGATTTTCAACAAATTTTGTTTCTTCATCCCTCTATCCATAATCACTTTTCAGTCTCACCCTATTTCTCTATCCCCATAACTAATTTTTAAATTTTTATCTTTATCATTCTAGATATAATCTAATCTTCTCAGGACTTCTCAACCAATTTTTTAAATTTTTATCTCTATCCTTCTAAATACAATATTATCTTTCTTCAGTCTATTACAACCTCCTTTTCAAAATTCTCTCTCATTGCTTCTCTATAAATAATAACCACTACCATAGACTTTAGGAGACCACTTTCACTATTCTTCATTTCCCTTCTCTCATCAAATCTTGAATTCCAATAGCTTGGCCATACTCCATCATCGTATTCTCCACCTTTAGCCACCAACTTCTTCTTCCCCACATAATCACCTTCACCCCTTAACCACAAGACCACCATTGCCACTATCTTCCTTACTTTCCATCACCATCACTGCCTGTCTTAATCCAGTCATTACACTATCACGATCATCCTTCTCCATAGCACAAACCCCGACATCAACGTCGACATCGACATGACACCACCATCATCACCTTCTAACACTGAGTTCCACCGCGAGCCACGATTCACATAGCCTAGCCCTTTTTTGATTCATATCTCTTGTTTGTGTGATGCAAGTGCTCCACTTCTTTTTGAATTTCACATATATGTTTAGATTTTTCTTTTATTTGATTGTCAGTTGCTATTACATTACTTTTGTTACACATTTCTTTTCATATTTATTGTGATTGTTTTTATTATTTTTTGCATCATTTGAGCTGTTGGTTTTTGTGCTACACATTTTTCTTTTTGGTTTGTTTATTTATCTTTTTTTTTTGTAATTTATTTCACACAACTTACATTTTGTAGAAAAAATCAAATGAATTTCTTTCTTTCTAAATTGACAAATTAATTTTCTTGAATTCTTTTTAATCCATACAACAATCTCCAATATTGATATATGATTTGACCATCCTCAAGGATTATGAGCATTGTAAAAATTTATTATATAGTTTATACTATTATAAATCATGTGCAAGAGTAGATTTATTTTTTCCCTTCTTTTTCTTTTCAAAAAATCTTTTTGGAAATAAAATTAACCTTACACATAATTATGTTGTGCAAGAATGATGATAACTTTGAGTTTGTTATTACACCGGAAGATACATAAGAGTGAGTAAACTCCGTCAAGTTAAAAATTAAATTTTATTAAATTTGTTTCTTTTTTTAATTTAATTTATTTTATTTTATTTTGTAAATAACTGCCATTTTTGGAGAAAAATAAATGTTATCAAAATTATTATTAATTTGTATAACAAATACTAGGATTACCATTATAAAATAGATGTATAAGGGTACAGTAAAATTAAATTTCAACCATTTTTTATATATAATTAAACCCTTAAATTTAATCTCTTTAGAAGACCCATTTTTACAAATTTAAAAAAATTTTCTAAATGGCAACCTCATTGAATATTTTTTTAATTTTTTTGTTGCCTTACACATCGGCCCCCTCTGAGCAAGTTATGACAACACCCATTTGCCACAATTCACAAGAGCCACCGCCAACAACTTTTTCGACGGCTGTCCACGACACCACCGTCACCACTGACAAACCTTCCGTATGTCACCTTCTTATTTTGCAGCCCAAAGAACTCCACTAACACGTGCCTGAAGCAATGCTTCCTCCATTTTTCTCCTCAATGTGACAGAAGTGATCGACGGGGTCATGATAGCAGGCAAAGTCACGTTCAATTTCAGGCCAAGGAACGAGCATTAGGCGATGTAGTTATGGAGGAGCTTCCGCGGAAGAACGTGGATGTCAAGGGCTTGGACGTAGCAGGTGCTCCCTCTGGTTTTGCGGGTCTATTTGTGGCTCCCACAACATGAATAGGTGCGTCGGAAAGTCACCGACAACATGCAAGGTGGCAGTGGCGACCAAGGCGCCAACTTCGGGGGCCGCTAGGAAGTTCTCCAGGAAGTCTAGGCTCGAGCGAGGGAGGCGCGCCTGTTTCTTGGTGAAAGTTATTAGGGTGATATTAGTAAGTGGTTGTATAGGTGCACCCATGTCTCTTAGCTATTGATCTCCAATTGAATGGCTTAGATTAATCTAATGCGTGGTGCACAATAATTAAATCGATGCAATAGCGTAAAATGAATTGCGAAAGGAATGGTAAAAAAGATATTCAAAAGTTAGTCTCTAAACACATTTATACAAGACGGAAGCAATATTGTCTTATTTTAATTTTTATATTGACCATATTCCCTTGGTTAACGTTATGCTTTAGCCCAGCACAATATTAGCTCAGTAATCTTGTTAACATTATTCCAATACAAATTTATTTTTCTAATGTAACTAACAGACCCTTGCCAATGATATAGCCTTGCTCTATAGATCTCTAAAGAATAATACAAGCATATTAAATTAAGCAAATTTCCCTTAATGAATTTAGCCATTGAACTTATCCATTGTACTTAAATTTCAAAAGTCACAAATCACTGCAAAAGATTAAGCTAGGCAATGGCAGTTTTTGCCTATAGATCACTGGACCAGAAGAGATAGAACTTTATGAACTAAGCTTGATGATAGTTCCTCAATAGAATTAGAACATGATTAAAATCTTCAAGGTAAGCAAAAGATTGATTAATCAAATATAATAAACCGTAGATAACTCTTGATATCTGATTGAAATCAATTCATCTACACTAACACGACCTGTTCTATGAAATATGACTAATGATACTTTATTTATTTAGATTACTAGCAAGCATGGTTCAGTTTCCTCTTCACCAAGCCATATTCATTCCCATGGTTCATTTGGTACAAAAGTCACTAACCAATTTTCTGAGCATTCTCCCAACATTTGCCAAGGACACTAACCAGTTATTTCAACAAAAGGACGATATTTTTAAACAAGAACCATAATTTTGCAATTGTTTGAGTAAATTAAAACATTGAGCACTAGTCATATTAGTCCTTGAAGGATTGAATTCTAAGCTACAAGTGTACAGGCTTACCGCAAGTATAGCAGACTTCTTTGCCCTGCACACAAGGCTTATTATAAGTACTATACCCTTATTTAAAACAAATGTGAAAGATGAGATCCTCATGTGACCCAAGGTCACAATGGGACGTATACCTTGAAAACGGGAGCAGGCTTAACTAGGGGCAATCACCACGAGTTTAGGGATATAAAAAAAATCTACCATCGCGAATACTTGCGGGTAATATCCACAACAGGGTGGATATGGGGATAATATTTTGCCCCCCTAGATAATGGGGATGGGGATTTTAAATATCCGCATATTAAATGGGACAGGGATCACTACCCTCATACCCACGATTATCCGATATAAAATTATTATTTTACCCTTAAGTTATTAACTTTGCTAGGTTAATGTTGTTGTTATTTAAATTGATTGAATTAAGGTTTAAATTTGGAAGTTGGATTTATTTGTATTTATTATGTGTTGAACTAATGGTTAAATTACTATTATATATTTATTTTTATTTTAAGTATTTTAAGTTATTAGAATTTATATTGTGGAATTAGATTATTATGCTTATTTTGTATTTATTTTTATTTTAAGTATTTTAAGTTATTAAAATTTGGATTGTGAAATTAGATTACTATTTATAATTATTTTAAGTATTTTATGATATTAGAATTTTTTTATTGAATTCAATTTTTTTGAATTTTTAATATTCTAATAAGTATCCATAAATATCCATAAATATCTGTAAATCCACGAGAAAGTTAAAAATTGGTACTCATATAGATATGAGGCAGGGGACAAAGGCATGTATTTATAGCAAGGCATGTATTTATAGCCCCTCGCCCGTTGACATCCCTACATGTGTTCTCTACACTCTCTATTAGGGGAAAGCAACCTAGCTAAACACCTCTAAAGTTAGATCCTAATTAAACATTAGACATCAATATTGTTCTTAAGCCCTCACTTATTATCCTAGGTTTATATCCACTGGCCAAGATCCTGGACCCCAAATTAGAGGATTGTCTTTAATAAATGAGTGAATCAAATCATCAATAACTACAGTGTAAGCAATTTAAACATGCATTACTTTTCTTTTTTAAAAAAATGGACTGGCCTCGTGTGAAGTCCTTGGCTTGGGGAAGTGTTTCGGACTAGAGAATTGGGCCACCACAACCCAAGGGTACAAAGCCCATTAACTAGCAAGCTATTGTTAAAAGCCAGAAATTTCCTCGTCTGAGTCCCCGAGAAGTCAAAAATCTCTCATGGGAGCCCTCCTTGAGAATAGGGACAGTTCTCACACATGGAATGAACTTGCAAGACTTCCTAATTAACTACACTCCACTAATAAGATTTTAGACCACTTAAGTATACATTTCCAGTTTTCCGCTTTGTAATGTTCAAACTAACTTAAATGTCATGACAAAAAAAAAAAAAAAACTAACTTAGGTGTGGAAATGCCTTTTGGCTTTTGCAAACACACTCTTCACCACATTTGTTGCAAACTCTGAATTCGGAAGGAAAACGATCAAGGAAAGTAGTAACATACCATTATGATGGTCCTAGCCACTGAACTATTATTTATTTACTTTTAATTTAAAATGTTCAAAATTGTGATTCAACAAATTTTGAACACTTTGTAGTGCCCAATCATTATGCGGCCATGTCAGGGACTCTTTTTTTTTTTTTTGCAAAATGCTACTGCAAATATTGTGTAACTAGAATCCATTTTTTAATGAAATAAGTGGAGAATTTCAGACAGGGAAATAAAAGCCATTTTTTTTTTTTTGGAGTAGGCGAGTGATAGGGGAGAAATTTTTTTTTTTTTGAATTTATATTTTATAGACATCGAATAGATATTTTATATTTTATATTTATGCAATACATAGGAAGATAAAACAATTTGGAAAGGATCAATATTGATATAACAAAGATAATAGATGACTTAAAAAGTAAGTTTCAACTCCATTGTATGGCTTCTTACATTTTAGAGTAAGTATAATCAAATCAACTTGGTATCACCTGAAAGAATTTTAACGCCCTTGAATCAAGATTTGATCCTGATTATAACATACAAAATCAAGAACAAAATAAGTGTGAGAGAATCTGGTTCAATTGAGGAAGAACAATCGATCCAAAGCTGCTTTTGATCTTTGATTCTGGATATAGAGAGAAAGAGAAGAGAGGAGCTGGCCAAGGAAGGCCAAAGGGAGAGAAGAGCTCCTCCTATTCCCCATAGAGCCAAAAGGGCGTTACATTTCAATAGGGCCACGGGCGCCTATATATAGGGTTAGGAGGAGGGGCCTCTCCCTATATTGGAAAAGTGATGAGCCAAGTCATCAATTATAGCAAGGCCTATACAAACAAAGATATATAACAATACTCACCAATGAGCAATGCGTAGGCCCAATAGGCCTAATAAGCCCAATAATAATAATAATTACAATTAATTTTGGCTTAAACAATTGTCTTAAACAATTTTGACATTTAATTAATCCGGGTTCAAGATTAAATGCAATTTGATTTATGTAAGTCCACAAAATTTTCCAACAATCTCCCACTTGGACGACATAAATCAAATCCTTACGAAACAATTTCCTAGATTAATTTACGACATGTGGTCACAATATGATGTCAAAATTAAGCCCGCATTCTCAACCAAATGGTCCAATATGGGATATCAAGCACTCAATAATGCAGAGAATCATACTCGAAGGAGTACTGACATCATACATGTGAGATACTCATCTCCCAGTGACCCAATAAATGATGGTATATAAGCCAATAGGAATGCACAACAACAAAATGGCATGCCAATAAATTATCAAAGTGCAATTTCCAACAATTGGCCCTAGCATCCACCCTGAATGCTATATGAGGTCCAATAAATCTCATCACAATATGAGACAGGTCCGAAATATCTCCAATATTTGCCATATCAACATAACTATGAACGATAATATATGGCAACATAAGCATTCGCCCAAGATGCTCTCTGGGATTCAACAAAATATCTCAGCATAACAAAATTGAGACTGGATCCAATATGTCTCAATAATAATGTCATTATGCAAATTGTATAAACAATTAAGCTGTGCAGACTTAAATGGCATTAACAGTAGTTTGAGATCATGATGAATCTACAGAACAAGCTCCTACTAACCCAAAATGCCAAAGGGCCCTCAATATATCCATAAGGGTTACAAAATCAACAATAAAACCTTTAACGACTAGTATTCAGTTAGGGGATCAACAACAATAAGTTCTTTAGGAATATGCTCAAGAAGAATTTCGAGTCTACCATAAATTGTCATATAATCACAAAAAGATGCCAAATAATATAGGGCACAATATCTCCCACTAATCCAATATATCAAATAATATAAACATTCCCATTAGAGACCACAAGATTTCAATATACTCTAATGGTACAATAATGAATAGTGGGATAGCAATAGTTTGCGGTAGAATGTTTAATGTAAGTCTGAAACTCACTATTATTCTCTCTAATAACAAAAATACAAAACAGAGAGAATCACAAAAGTGCAAAGTCAACAAAACTTTCAGCTATAAAGTTTCATAAAATTGGCTTCACATACTCTGCCTATATAAATGAGGAGATCATAAGTGTCTTTGACATTTTAAAACAAATATCTCCTCTCTCTGTCATCATAAATTCAGGCAACATCATTTTATAAAAGATATAACGAAATTAATATGCTATCAGAAGCATTTTGGATCTATATATAGCCATTAATAAAGACATAATAAAATTATAGAATCTCTAACTCCCACTATAGCAATAGTTTCTACATAAACGTGAGTAACATTATATTCTAAGAGAGTCAAAATGTCCTCGATATAGGTCTCAAAACAATAGCGCGATGACAGCCCAATAGGGAAGGAGAAAAACCTTATATCAGAATATCATAATTTATTCGTATAATAAAATTAGTTTTCTCACGTTCAATCAATTGGACAATTAATTGAACTAGAGACCTTGTATGCAATCCCGCTGAAAGGTCTCGGATCACGATACACAAGTCTCTTCTACTTGATAAAGTCTTCTCTATCACACAATGATTATGTCAAATAATGTTACACCGAAGGGTATGTCTATTATCTACATAACCCAACAATATTCGCAATCCATAAATAATTTAATTTAACATAAATAAGCTTCACCATAGGTTGAAGCAAAATTCACAAAATATTAGATTATTTCAAACGCCCAATTAATAAATGGAGCCTCATGTAATTGCAATACCTTTTTAGGGTTTCAAAATTTGACACATGAGTAAACTCCAATAAACAATAAAATCATGTCTCTAAAGTTAGTATCGAGAGAATACTAAAAACTTTAGGACATAATTTTCAAATCATCAAGAATTATGTCAATAAGGACAAATCGAAGGGTAAATTTATTATTAATGTAATTCTCAATACAATATAAGTAACAATATATTTAAATGTCCACAAAGATTAAAGAAGCACAGCCAAAATAGGAGAGAAACTAAACTTTTGAGTTTATCAAATGAATGCTCATACTATCAAAAAATAACTCCTTAAATTTTCTCAGAAGAAAGCACAAAAGGTATACAATAAAAAATTGTGAGCAAAACTCCACTTAAAATCAAAATAGCACATGGCTGTCAGCTTGTGAAACCAAATATAGAGAGATTTTCAAAATTTGAATAATTTCTCTCATTTAATAATGGTAAATTACATCAACTAAAATAACTTTCCTTTATGGAAAGTAAGATTTAAGCCAACATAATAATATTTTGACTATTACAAAATTTTGTGCTTAAACAACAAACACTCTCCATAAATCAATATTTTCGAAATCCATAATATGCATCATTATTTAAGCATGTATTTAATTTAAATTAAATCCAAATTAAAATTCTAATTTATGCAAATCCATTCTGATTTATGCAAGTCCACAAATATCAAACACTCTCCCACTTGGACTGCATAAATCAAATTCTCATAATTTTACACAAAAGAAGCCATTATTACATATAAAATGGGAGTGCATAGCAAAATCATGTAGAAATTTAGAAAATAATTTTAAGAACAATTTTGCCCAAAATTATTTACAAACTTAGCATTTGTCACAATTGGTCCTATGAAAGCGAGTTTACAATAATGGAAAACACTCAACAACATTGCCAAAATATTCTAAAATTAACTCTCAGAGTAACATTCCATAAAATCCGACATAATGACAAAATTTGCAATGTTTCATAATCAATATAAATAATAGAAGTGCCCAAAATTTATTTCAATATTCAAAATATTCCAACTCTAAAAGTGTACAAATTATGACATGCCTAGATACGTCATAATTATGCACAAAATTGTCCATAACAAAATTCGGGAATATTATACGACTTTAATCAATTTAATTTTTGGAAAACTCAAAATAATTTATTTAATGCCCAAAATTTTATTAATGCTCAAAATAATAGTTTTAATATTTCTTAAACTATAATTCTCAGAGTAATATTGCACAATGTTCAACAATAGTGATAATTCACAATTTTAATTGTGCAATATAATGAACATAAAGAGCCCAAAATTATTTCAATATGTAAAGCACATTGACTCTAAGAGTATGCTTAACACAATATGCCCAATAATAGCACCAATGTGCACAAAAAATTTTAGGCCAAAATTCGGAGAGTACCATATAATTTTGAGCATTTTAAATTTGAAATAAACTCAAATAAATATTTCTAATGCTAAAAAAATTAATTAAAATTCACCAATAAATTTATCTCAGTCAAAAATCCAAACCTACAAATTTTGGTAAATTTTGGGCCACGTTCGGGCCGACACGCACCCCCATGCGCCTGGACCCGAGAATGGGCTTCGCGCATGCACTATTCATTGTCCCTAACCTCCATATGGGTTGAGCAACCCGGTTCACGACCTGCATAACCCCGAAATGAGTCAAAGGCCATATCTCCCTCATCTCTCAACGAAATCAAGTGATTTTGGTGTCTATGGATTCGTGAGAGAGAGAGAGAGAGAGAGCAACAAAACTCATGTAATATCTCGAAGAGCCATAGCCTATAACTCTTGGTCTTGCTTGAGGAAGATCCGCGTGGGTTTTTGTGGTTTTTCAAGGATTTCTCCCTCAATTCTCAACGAAAATTCATGTTCTTGATCTTTATAGATTTAGCTTGAAGAGCTCTACAAAATCCATATGGAGTTTGAATGCAAATCGATCTAGATAACTAAACTGGAATTTCGATCAAAGTGTTAAGGTTTTTCAGTTCTTCCTTCGATTTTTCTCTCAATCCAGCCTCAAATCACACAATAATCGGCTCAATAAATTCACAACAACATGAACAACAATAACCGTCAACGAATTTTGAAATCAATCGACCAGAATCATAAATTCGAAATTGACCCCTTTGGGGTTAATGAAGCTTTCGAACTTCAATCACCCAAACTCACACCAAAACACAATCAGCAACCATAATCAGAAATTAAACGGGACTCTGATATCACTTGAAAGAATTTTAACGCCCTTTGATCAATATTTGATCCTGATTATAGCATACAAAATCAAGAACAAAATAGGTGTGAGAGAACCTGGTTCAATCGTGGAAGAACAATCGATCCAAAGTTGCTCTTGATCTTTGATTCTGGATATAGAGAGAAAGAGAAGAGAGGAGCTGGCTAAGGAAGGTCGGAGGGAGATAAGAGCTTCTCCTATTCCCCATATAGCCAAAAGGGGCCTCTCCCTGTGTTAGAAAAGTGATGAGCCAAGCCACCCATTATAGCAAGGCCTACACACACAAAGATATATAACAATACTCACCAATGAGTAGTGCGTAGGCCCAATAGGTCTAATAAGCCCAATAATAACAATAATTACAATTAATTTGGGCTTAAACAATTGACTTTAATCAATTTTGACATTCAATTAATCCGAGTTGAAGATTAAATGTAATTTGATTTATGTAAGTCCATAAAATTTTTCATATATATATAAAAGTTACTCCCCATCCTCACCGTTCACTTTCCTAACATCCAACTACACCACAACGATGACATATGGAACCCGCTACCTGAACCCTCCCCATAACCCAACCCAATGACTTTGTTAAGAAAGTCAATAGAATCCTCCTAGTGAGCTAAAAAGTGAATTATTATATTTATAATTAAACATTGAGTAAGTGGCAGTCGCATATGTCCTCTAATGAACAAAATGGTTAAATAAAATAAAAATAAAAACTCAATTAGTGAAAAGTCCATACCACATAGCAAGGCTAGAACTTTTGAACTTTTATATATAGTTGAACATGTGGTTAAATTCAGGAAAGAATGTTGCACGTCAATTGTTGTTTCTAGTGATATGTCTCTGGAAGTCTTAATTATAATGTGACAATTGAATGCTAAGTACTGATATAAATATGCTCCTTTTATTTGGTTATTGACTTTATCTTATCATGCTTAGCAATGCAGTTTTTTTTAGAATAATTTAAACTGATTCTGACAATTGCTTATGAAAACATGGTTTTGATTTTTATTTATTATGTGCCAATGTGTATTTGTGCATGATAATTTGGCAAAATGTCTTCATTTGCCAAACTTAACAGAATGCTAAAACTATCTCCTGACAGTAAGAAAGATATTACAGATGGGCTTTGAGTTCATGTAATAAATTGTTTGGCTTTGATTTTTCTCTCGAGTACCATTTTGCATCTTTTTGCAGATTGAGCTATAGTATGCAGCCGAAACAAATAATCTGCAATTTTCTTTCTACTTGTAGACTAATTGCAATCGTTGGATGTTAGGAAAATGAATGGTGAGATGGGGAGTAACTCTTTAGAGTTACACCTAATGTAAACCGATCCCCACTATATATATATTACTATAACAAAAAATTGGTGTGCATAATATTTTAATAAATTGTTTATGAATTTGGGGCAGCCGTAACCCAAATTTTTGTGCTAACTATAATAACATTATTGATGAAACAGTGCATAATTTACATGAAAAGGACAAGACTTGCCTCGCTTATCAATCATATAGTGAAATATGATTATAAATGTCGCATATCTAGCATATTGAACAAATAACGGAAAATATTTGTGTGTGTTGGGTTGATATCAAGTGATCATCATCATACGACTATGACATATACCTATATTATGCAAGATAGTTGTTATAAATACATTGAGTAAACTATTACCAAAATATTAGGGAACAAAATAGTTCCTTGGAATTTGAAAGTCTGTTCGAGGTCTCTAAATATTCAAAATGTGAGATATTTTGATTTTTAAATAAGCAAATTTGAGGGAACCAAAGTGTTTTATTATACATGTTTAAAGATCAAAATATCCCATATTTTTACTGGTGAGGGATTTCAAATTCTGTGCGATTACTTTGTCCCTTTATATTTTGGTGAAGGACTAATTTGGAGATTTTGTCTAATTTTAGTGTGATACATAAGTCATCATGAGTTAAAATTGAACAAATAAATAAATTTAGTGTAGTATTTAACTCATTAGATGCTTCCATTTAAATTAAAAGGCTATTCTTTTTTATATAGTTTCATGACTTAAATACTACATTTGAGCCTAGATATCTTTTCAATATGCATGGGAGGCTTTTCAATGTGCATGGGACTCAACATTTGTCTACTTCAACAATCCTGTACACTACTAGAAATTTCAGATTCAGAGACGGAAAAAATTCGTCGCTAAATTACGCAAATTCCATCACTAAACAAATTAGAGATGATTTTATGACGAACATATTCCGTCGCTAAAAATGGGTCGCTAATTTATTAGCGACTTCAAATTTGTTAATCTGTTTCTGAATTTGAGACTAATATCTCGCCTCTAAATTTCAACCTCCGCCTCTAATATGTAACCAAATTTGATCACATTATCTACCAAGAAAGGTATCAAAGACTTTAACAATTACGCCGCTTAAATGAAAATATTCCGTCTTATTTAGAGATCTAAAATATATTCCACTATTAATGATGGAACTTCCTGCTGCTATTTAGA
Source organism: Pterocarpus macrocarpus (assembly GCA_031439585.1). Classification (NCBI taxonomy): domain Eukaryota; kingdom Viridiplantae; phylum Streptophyta; class Magnoliopsida; order Fabales; family Fabaceae; genus Pterocarpus; species Pterocarpus macrocarpus. The sequence goes on from CM062517.1 coordinate 38,407,065, forward strand.
GACTTTAAACAATTTTCGCCTCTATTTGGAGAAATATGTTCCGTTTTCTAATTAATGATTTGAAAGATATTCCGCCTCTAATTTCTAAACCTCGCTTTAATAGTTTTTTAATTTTATAAATGATTTTATATTAATTTAAACCTCAGAAAAATTCTTACAATATCACAAATTATAATTCTAGTACAATAATACAAATTTAGTACTAAAAGTATGATTCATTAACAGAAACACCAACAAAGTTCAAAGTACTTAAATCTAACTTCTATCATGAGTTCAACTACAATCTATTCATCAAAGTAAAATCCATCAAAATCAACACACCATCAGTATCAACTACAATCTATTCAACTACAATCTATTCATCAAAGTAAAATCCATCAAAATCAACACACCATCGATTTAACTACAATCTATTCATCAGAATCAACCATAATCTATTCATCAGAATCAACACCATCACTATCATTGTCATGGTTATCCTCCAATAAGGTGGGAAGCGCAAAGCACCCTGCTAGAAGAACGTGTCTGCGTCGGACCAAGCATCAATCCTGCAAATCTTTGCTGCCAATATTTTTCCATCATGCTTGGAAACCTTTGCTCCCATTCTTGATCTCTTTTCTGGAGCTGATCTTGTAAGCTTTCTTGCCACTTTTGATCTTTTTGTCAGTAATCATCTCTTGTAACTCTTGCCACTTTTGATCCTTTTGTCAATTTGATCTTTCAAGGCTTGAATTGTAGCCTTCATTGTAGCAACTTCCTCCTGGTGTAACACCTTCAATAGAGCAAAAGAGGTTTTAGATGAAGAAGCTACAATATTAGTGATGCGACCCTTAAACCATAGATTCGCCTTTTGTTGTGGTTTCCAACAACATCTAAGAAGATGTTGTTATCGATTGTTGAGAATCACGCTTCACCACTTTCTTTGACTCCGCCAAATATTCAAGCCATACTTTTCCCGCAAAGATTTAATAATGAGATAAGGTATACTTTACAAAGTAACTTAACTTAAACATTAATTAGGTTTTACTTACACCAATCTTTGCTTGTTCTTCCTGTGAAGAACTCATTTTGCTTTCCTTCGGGGTCTATGCAAATTCAGACATATAATTCATAATAGTTTGGTTCCCTATTCACTTCTACCTCTAAAAGGATAAAAAACAATTATCGCTATGTAAGAACTAAAATAAACTAACAATTACTTAATAGGAATAACTAACCATTCTCTTAGCATGTTCTTTATGCGTATATGGATCCTCCACCATGCAAATTAAGCCCTTGTTTAGATTGCGCTTTGGCGATTTTTCCTAGCCTTCTCTTGCCACTCCAGGACTTTGCCATTCAATCTTTAGCCGCTCAAGGTGGTCAAGATGAAGCCAATTGCCATTGTCCTTATTTTCACGCACCTTACTCAAAGCATTCTTTAATGCTGATGATCCCTTACTCTCAAAGCTCCTTTTAATGTCATCCTCATCCTCAGCAACCACTTGTAAATTGACTCTAATGAAAGAAAATACTAGCTAATCAATAAATCAATAAATACATTAACATATTAGCTAAGCAATTATAAATCAAGAAGGGATAATCAATAAGAAACTTAAAACAACCAAGCTCCCTTATGTATGTTTGAGTAGCCAATATATAGATAACTCAACAATCAAATCAAAGAGGTTAACCATTCTTCCCAACCATACATGTAATTCCAACATACATCATATATTCGGCATACATGAATCAAAGCTATGAAATATGTACCAAAGTTATGAATATGCATCTAACATATATTTCTTAGAAATAGTTATTAGGATCAAATTATATTACCTTAAAATCAGTAAACCACATCTTTCGTGACTAATGGATTCACCTTTGTCCAACTTGTCCAATGCCCATCAAATTTTTTTTTGAAGATCTTTGTGATTCTTCTTGTCACTTGAGACGAGGAAGGATAAAAGCTGTATGTAAATAGAAAAATGAATTAATAAGCACATATATAATTAGAAATAAATTAACAAGTTCATATATACATGTAACTAATTAAATCTCAAAATTAGAAATGCTTACTCAAGACCGTTTGGCTTGATCCAAATAAGTCCATCTACATCCTTTACCCCCCACCTAATATTTGCTGATGCAGAGGAATTTGCCCCACTTTATGCTCTACAGATACACTAGCAAAGAAGATTATCTCGACAAGTCTTCGTGATGTTCCAGCCTTGAGAATGAGGAGTCAGTAATTGGAGAAGGCTTTGGGGAATCAGGAGATGGGGTAAATGTAGGCCTAGTCTGAGAATGAGGAGATGGGATAACTGCAGGGCCAGTTTGGGAATCAGTGGATAAGTTCAGTGTAGGTTCAATCTGAGGATGAGGATTTGGTATGTGTAAAGGTGGGATACTTTTAGGGTTAATTTGGGGATGAGGAGATGGAGTAGGTGTAGGAGATCTGGTGGGTTCTGTTGATAATTGAGAGTTGTTTCCCCCTCTACCTCTACCTCTACCTCTGCCTCTGCCTCTACTTGCCATCTATAAAAAATTCTAATTAAAGAATTTAATCATATATTAAAAATAAGCCTAAAAACTAATACATAATTAATAAAATAGAGTAACATAAAAAATTGGCAACCAGACAACCATGATTGTATTAACAAATGTAATATTACATAATACTTGAACTAATGATACTACATGCAAAACAATTAGGTTATTTCATCTAGTCTTCTTCTTCATCTTCCTCTTCATCATCTTCTTTTGCTTCTTCTACCTCAACATCTTCATCTACATCAGAGTTAAACTGATTTAATGAATGTCCAAGTACTTCCTCTATTGGACCAAAGGATATCATCAACAAGACTTTGGTCAAGATTGTCATTTGCAATTGTCATAGACATTTGTGGGATTGATTCATCTTGGTATGGATCATCTGTTTCAGGAATTTTAGTTCTTGAAGTCTGAATAGTATTTCGTGCCTTGGTTTTAATCACGACCAACCACCCTTCCTGCCCTTCAGGATACTGTGAATAGTATACTTGCTCTGCTTGTTGAGCAAGAATAAATGGCTCATACTTCTTATATCTCCTGGATGCTCTAACTTCAACAATCCCATAATTATCTATCCTTGTTCCTCTATCAATTGTAGGATCAAACCAATCACATTTGAATAAAACCACTTTTTTTATGGGCCATCCAATATACTGCACTTCAACTACATCAGTTAAGACTCCATAGTAATCATTCTCTATTCCTTCATTATTGCCACTGGCACACATACACCACAATTTGTTGCACCTATCCCTTGACCTTGACCTTTTGTATTGAATTTGTAACCATTTATAAAATATGTGTGCCATTTGTTTACTATATTTGAGGGCCCCCATGCCAAACTTTGAAGAAGAGCATCCTCAATATTGTTAGCAAACACCTATTACACAAATGAATAAGTTAAATTCACCTATAAGTAAAATGAATCAATTAAGAAATTTGGTGAACCATATTCACATACATGTTCTTTAAACCATGTGGGAAATGTTGTGGAAATTTGTTTGTCTACTTCTGAATCATCTGAACCAAGTTCCCGTAGAAAATTTTCATATATGTCGATTAATATCATAGATTGAATAATTTCATAAATTTAATTATAACTTTTCAAATTGAAAGAACAAGTTAGAACTTGAAGCTTACATCAAATAAGGCTCCACCTCAGGACAATTTAGAAGGATGTATAAGTGCATTTTCATTTCCTTTTCTTCAAGATCAAGACATGCACTTCCTGCAAGGACGCCCGTGATAATTAAAGATAGAGAATGATGGATTAGTTGAGCAACCTTCACCACCATCATCATTCCGTGGGAACTTTGTCCTCCTACATTTTAACATTTGGCTGATAGTAATATGAAGCAAAAGTTGAAGTCTCCTCCACTAAATAAGCTTCACAATGGAACCTTCAATTGAAGCTTTATTTGTAACCTTATCCTTTAATGCACGATAAAACCTAATAAATTTATCTTAGTATATAAGTGCAATGTTAACCATATAAAAACTCAACCTCAAAAGAATAAGGATAGATGACCTAACTCTTTCAAAGGGATACATCCAACGATATTGCACTGACTACCAACCCTTGCTTCATAAGGTAAATGAATTGAAGGTGTTCCATTGAATCAAAAAAACTTGGAGGAAATATTTGTTCCAATTTACACAAAATAATTGGAATATTTTCCTCCATTACCCTTAAATTATCTTCTCTCAAAGAATGGTGAAGTTAGTTCTCTAAAGAATTTGCTAAAACTCAAGAAGTGTATTCCAAATTGGTTTGGGTAAAGCCTTGAATGCAATTGGCAAAGCAAACGTTGCATGAACATCGTGGCAATCATGACTTTTCAAACCAAACAATTTTGCTTTCCTCAAATCAACACACCTAGCCAATGTGGAGGCATATCCATCTGGTAACTTTAGTTGCCTAACCCATTCACACACACCAATCTTTGTTGCTTGTTCAATGTGTACTTTGCTTGGGCTTTAAATTTTCCACCTCCAAAGATCCTGTAGCTAGATCCACTGCCTACAATATTGTGCCAAGTCCAATCTAGCATTGAAATTGTCTTCGCTTTGCCCTTAGTATCCATCACTGTATAAGATATTAAGAAAATATTTCTCTCAATATGCATGACATCTAGATTATGCGGAAGAAGATTTGTCTTCCAATAAGGCAAATCCCAAAATATGGTTTGTTTAGTCCAATTATGGTAAACCCCATAACCTGGGGATTTTTCTTCTACTAGTCCTCGTTATGAAGGTATGTCTTTACCCTTTCCATACTTCATCACCAGCTAACCTCTCATGAGGTAATGATTTCTCCTCAAGTTTCTTTCAAATGCGCCTTTATTCTTTCTATAGCAATGATCAAGTGGCAAGAATTGATTGATAAATAAAAATGATGTCTTATGACTATGTTGGAGTGGTGAATGCTTTTTGAACGCTCCATACAAATTGGGCAGTGCAAGTTTCCATTGTCATCCAACCCGACAACATTCCATATGCAGAAGTCATTAATCATTCACATCAAACAAGTTTCATAATAAAATTCTGCTTTCAAAGAAACATCATAAGTCATGACACCAAGATTCCATAAAAGTTTCAAGTCATCTATAAGTGGTGCAAGTATACATCAATTCTACTCTTGGGATTAGATGGACCAGTGAATCAAGACAAATAAGAACAAGAACTCTCTCCTCATGCACATCCATGGAGGAAGATTGTAAGGAGTAATAATTATAGGCCAACATGAATAAATTATACCAGCTTTTTGTCAAATGGAGTGAAATCCATCAAAGACACAACCCTAACCTCACATTTCTGTGGTCTTGTGCAAATTCAGATATGTTGAGTCAAAGTGTTTCCAAGCTTCTCCATCGATGGATGAGACAAAGATCCAAGCTCTTTGACTTTCATGATGCCATCTCATTTGAGTTGCTGCTTGCATCAAGAATAAAGCCTTTGTAGTCTTGGAATAAGTTTGGAAAATACCACATTTTTTCAAAGGAGTTTCTCTTGTTTACCATTTTTAGTGATGGTTTTATAGCATTCTCACCACAAAATTTACAATTTCAAGGTTCTTGTCAAGGATAATGATAAATCATACATCCATTTGGACAAATAATCAATCTTTATGCGACTCCAAACCCAATTGTTCCAATCGATTTCTTTGCATAATAGAAGTTTTTTGGCATTCTGATTACTATCCTGTAATGCTTTTCTCATAAAATCCACTCCATCTATCAAAGCAAGTCCGAGAGTTATTGAAGTCACTTTTGATGCTTAGAGCCTCTATTGCAATGATAACTCGAGTATTCTTCGTGAACCTTCATATAAAGGAGCTTCAGGCAAATTGACAGCATATCAAAACTTTTTTGGCATTTGGATTAGGATCTTCACTCATTTGCTCTCCAAACCCAAATCCTTGTTGCTCAATATAATTACCAACAGATGGCCCAACAGCATCCATTACCATTTGCTCATAACTATTAAATTCTTCCCTAACCTCACTACTTCCATAATATGAGTTGTCTCTAATTACTGGGGATAGAGGCCTCGCCACTATGGCTAGTCCAGTAATAATAATCACTCATAAAACCCTTCATACACAAATGTCCCTTAACTTCATCAATAGAGTGAAATGCCAAACATTTGCATTTTTTACAAGGACATCTCAAACTCCGTGTAGGATTGTGACAATGTGCACAAGCAAATTCAAGAAACTCAAGAACCCCTGCCAAAAATTCATCACTTACTGTTCTTTGATCAGGACCAACTCTCTGATCCATCCACTATATGTCGAGAACTTCCATTTTACTTCAATGAGCCAAATAAGTAGGATACATCAATTAAATTAATAATCATGTAGTTTGTCTAGACATAATCCTAAAACTATATACAATATCAATCTAACATAGAATCTTGATCGAGCACACAAATTCAACATATTTATTTATATAACTCCTCAATCAAGCACACAAGTTTGAGGCATAATCTTTATCCAATATACAAAGAGTCAAACAATTTGAGATCCGCAAATTTATGAAGAACTTAGGTAGGGAAAATGATCAACTAGCTCAAAGCAAGTTTGTAATCTCAATCTATAATAATAAATCAATTAATATTAATCAAACTACAATTTACATTTGTAATATAATTTATACTAAAATTTAGATTCTCATGCCTAAATCACAAGGAAAAATGTAAAAACCAATAAAGTGAGGTTAAGAAGCTTCAAAGATCAAATGTGGCACACAAGATTTGACTCACCTTGGCTTCAAAAGTGTGCTGTGATGTTTTTTTGAAGCAAATAAGGCTCTCACAATAGACAATAAAAAAGAAATCAATTACGAATTGTAGATCAAATGCAGCAGCTCCAGAGATACTAGTTCAGGCTTTGTAGTATTTGACTATATAGTGATAGGACTCACCCTCTGTTCTTCCCATTTCTCTCGCCAATTATAATATATACAAAGAAATTAAATCCAAATGTCAAAGCTACTTGGTATGAATTTTGATTTATAAAATAAACTTGACCAATCAAATACATGTATGTGCTACCATTTGCATCGACAAAATTATTTTTATATAATATATTGTTCCCATCAAACAATTGAAAAAGATATAATGTATTATATTAAGTTATCTTATTATGTCTAATAAAATATACCAAACATGGGTGTAGGGCACATTAAAAAAAAAAAGATATGGCTATTGGGTGACCTACTCATAGCAATTTAATTCATGCACTTCAACATGAAAAAAATCCTAGTTTAGTACTCTATAACCAAATAAAGAAACCTCTAAATGGAAGGAGAAAATATGATCCTGATATTAACTTCCAAACATACAATACGCTATCAAATAAGAGGGAGATGCCAAACACTTACTTGGGAGGATTACTATCTGATTCGCAGGTTAGCAAGCATTTCACTAGACAATCATGACCAAGCTCCACAAAGCATGCAATATGTAAATCAAAACAAAATATGAATTAGCAAAATCACAATCAAAACCTGAGTACAAATGCAAAGCAAATTGTTGACTATGCAATGACAAAAATTAAAGTTAAAAAGGATGCAATCGACAAAACCCCGATAAATGTATAGAATAGTACTTAAAAAGCAAAGTTGACATATATATGTCAAGATAAAACAAAGGCACATTAATTTGCTCAGATTTAATTTTATTATTAAAGACACTAAGTGTTACATTTCTTTATGATAGCTAAAGATAGTAAGTAATGAAGTATGTACGCATAACCTCTGCTCCAAGCCAAGCTTACGATTTTTATTTTAGCAGTTAAAAGAAGGCATAGAGTGCAGCAAAAGTAGTCTAAACTCTAAAGACTAAAATTCTAATGAGAATCCTTACAAATACATAGGTGACTATATGCCGCATGCATTTCCCACTAATTCAAAAGAGCTAAACCCATCAATTAAATAAAAGGAAAATTTTATCAAAAAAGTAGGACTATTGACAACGATGAGGAAATCAGGTTACAGATTAAAAAGAAAACTATATATCACATGTTGATCATGTACATAAATTTTAGGCAATCAAAGTTACGAGAATGTACATGAATTACATTTATAACCAAACTTAAGAGAGCGTATATAAATTTATAACAATAATCAAGTAACTTAGACAACAAAACAACAAATCAAAGAATACTCATTTGTCTTATCTCTTACTATGGGTGAAAAAGGAAAAAGAATTAGATAATATATCATAGTGTAAAGGAAATCTACTAACACTCAACCATCAATTCAAATCAAGTGCAAGATAGTAGGAGATAGCAAATCAAGTCCGTGATATCAATCAATTATAGGATATCAGGACATAGCAAATCAATTTAGGAAAATAGGAAATGTCATCTTTATCATAGCAGCAATTTTAATTTAGTTACTATATTTATAATATTCAAATGTATAATTGGATCAGTTGCACCGCTTGCCTTGTATAGCCAATCTATATAAAACCCTATGTAATTTAAGAAGATGAATAATGTTTAAAACATATATATATATATATATATATATATATATATATATATATATATAGTTACTATATTTATAATATTCGAATGTATATAAAATCCTATGTACACTACAAGATGAATAATAATAAAACATATATATATATATATATATATATATATATATATATATATATATATGCGCTTAGAAAACTCTTACACAACAGACTATAAACAATGGCAAAACTTGGTTTAGATCTCAGAGTGTCTCTCGCTTCATACAAAATTTTTTCCTAACATCAACAAGTTAATCATCCTTTCTCTTTATACTAAACTTGACAATCACCAATCAATGAGTTATTTAAGTTTTAAATCCTTTTTATTTCTTATGTTTCACTAAAATGCTAGTATAGTAAATCCAATTAAAACAAAGAAATACTCTGAACAATCAATGCATTCACTTCGCCCCAAGCCATGTTCACCATTGCAAAAAAAAAGAAAAAAGAAAATATAGCAAATGGGGCATTGAGATGGTACCTTTCTTATGAGCTTCTAAGCATTGCCTTTGACATGGGGACTGCAAAAGGAAATGGGAGGCACGCTTGCTGGGAAAGGGAGAGAGCAGAGATATTGGGGATGAGGATTTTGTGTTCAATGTCAATGTTCCAAGCACTTTCTCTCCAAACCCACTCTCCAACTCAACTAGGAAAGTGGTCTTCACCCAAAATCGCCAAGAACTTGTTACCCACAAAGACGCGTGGCAAGTGTTTAATGAAGTCATATAACTTCACATGGAAAGCAATGATCTGAGTAATCTAAGGTTTAGGGATTTCAAAATCTGAATCAATGAATCAACAAATGAAAGAGCACTTGAAAAAGAAAGAAAGGAAGGAGGAAAAGGAGTGGCATTGACAGCCTTCTTGTCCTTCTTGGTGGCTACAGAGGGAATGCACAATGCAAGGGGTGTTGTTCTTAGAGGATAGGCTAATCTCACGAGGATGAATTGGGGGATTGAAGGTTTTTGTTTTTTTGTTAAAGAATGGTATATTTGTTTTTGTTTTTGTTAGTGGGAACGTGACATATCAATTTTGATTCCCTCTAAAACTTCTTTTCACTAAATAATTGGTGGAAACCCAAATTGTAGCATGAGTTCTATGGAGTATGTTTTATCAATTTCTGTTAAGTGACATTTAAAAAAAAAGTAGAAACCAACTAACACAAATTGAATATTGAATATACAATATATACATAAATATATAAAATATAATTAAAATTTCTACTTATTATTTATAATTCAAATTTAATATAAAAATAAATAGTTAATAAATTTAATATATTTAAAATATATCTACTATACACAAATATATAAACATAAGTAAAAATTCGATATATTATATACAATTCTAATTTATATTAAATACTATTTATTATAATAGTTTTCAAGTATGAATATTCATGATATGAATATGAAATTTTATATGCAAAGATATATGAAAGTAAATGATGAAGTATATGTATGAGTGCATTTAACATATCTATGCATGATTATGTATGAGAATGAAAGAATATGAACATATTAACGCGATCCCTTCACCTCAAGGCAGCTTATGAGATCCATCCTCAAGGCGCAGCTAACAAGATAAGATTGAGTTTTTACTTTGGAGACATTAGCACTTGGTTCCCTCCATGTAATAAGAAAGATAAAACTATGAGATCTCTACCTGACGCATGTGGTCGATGAGATCCTCCAAGGCGTGAGTCGACTCAAAGAAGATTGAAGGCTGCTAGTCGCTTTAGACAAGGTCCGACAATGACAAGAATAACTCCTAAGCGAGGATTATGACTTAAGATAAGCACTATACTAAGATGTTACAATAGAATATATGGATATTATAAATTACACTCAGATTCATTGTTTTGATGCAACAACATATTGTGTAAGATTATTTAAAATAAATTGCTTTATATATTATATATTATTAAAACACAAAGTAATTAATGTTTAAAAATAAAAATTATACAAAGAATTTTAAATAAATACTTTAATTAAAAATTTATTAATACATATTTTAAAATAAACAATAATAAAATATATAAATATATAGAACAATTAATATAAAATATACACAAAAATAATAATTAATTCTTGAAAATAAATAACACATGTAAAAAGAAGTATTGAAAATAACTAATATACAATAAATAAAATGAAGTAATAAGTAATATTTAATATAAAATATAATTTTACATAATAAACATAAAAATTCACTTCATAAAAAGTGCAATTGTTTGACTAATTGTAGATTTAATTTAGAGATTTTAATATTTAGAGATCTCTAAGTCCGCCGCTAAAAACTATTGACTTCATATAACTAATTAGAGACTAATTTAGAGATGGAAAATTTGAGACGGATACCAATCACGGCCGCTAAAAATATGTTGCCTTTATGCTAAAACTAATTAGAGATTTGATTTAGTAGAGATTTACATATTTGGAGATGCACTTCAAGTCTGTTTAAAAATAATTGACTTCACATAAGCAATTATTTGACTAATTGTAGACTTGATTTAGAGATGGAAAATTTAGAAACGGATAGTAAATCCATCACTAAAAGATATTGACTTTATATTCACTAATTGTAGACTTTGATTTAGAGATTTAAATATTTAGTAGATTTAACCATTAGTCCGTCAGCTAAAAATCATAGATTTCACATAAACATTTATTTGACTAATTAGTAGACGAATTTAGACTAAAAATTTAGAGACGATAATCAATCCGTTGCTAAAATAACATTGACTTATTGTTCAATGATTAGAGACATTTTGATTGTAGAGAACATTTAGAGACAGAAAGTTTCCATCACTAATTCCGTCACTAAATCACTTTGGCTTTTTATATGATCCTTGTAGATTTTGATTAGAGATTTTAATATTTTAGAGATGGAATAATTTTGTCACACCATTCCGCTCTCTAAATCTTCAATATAATACTTTGGCCTCTAATTCACATTTCTGCCTCTAATTCCATCTCATTGTAGATTTTGAATTATTTCCATCTCAAAATTCCGTTGCTAAATCAGATTTTTCTAGTAGTGGTAGTTCTTGTTTGCCATTTAATTTTGTTCACTCTTTGCAATATCTATTACTGAGATATCTTTAACTTACCGTATAATTTACTCCTCCTAGATTCTTTGAAATGGAAAAGATTTATTTTTATTCATCATAGTGCATTAGTATTTCTGCTCATAGTGCACTCGTATCTACTAGTTCCGCTGCCTGCACAGCTTTTCAGCGGACTGAATTATATCTCTACTCTTTGATGCCAGTTCTCAATATAAGGTAGTTGTGCCAATCCCTTGCCTCAATTATAGATCCCCACCTGTCACTCAATGTTGGCCTCACCCCACCCTCACTCACTAGTTCATTCTCTGTACACGCAAGAATGATGAAAGCTCCATTTACTTGTTTCTACATTGTGGGACATCTTAATTATTACCCTTTACTTTGCGTTCATCAATGTGGCTGCATTGTTAGATTGCTTTTCTCGGTTGTCGCCTTGCAGGAACAGGGCTATGAACATGTTAGCAAAGCCTAGTTTTAATCTTAGTTTTGATTCTGAAGTGTTTATAATATACTGCTTTCTCCCGTGTCCAGGCTTAATTAATGGGTATATGTATTCTCCTGAGTTGGGTATATGTATTCTCCTGAGTTAAGTTAATATAATTTAAATTTAAATATTTGTATATTTATTGAGAACTTTTAGAATAGTACTATTCACGTTAGCATGTAATAAATAAATGTCTTAATATTTTATTTAATTATTTAGATATTCTAAAACTTAATAAATAATTTTTAGTTTTACCATTTTATCTCTCCTTTCCTCACTCGTGTCATGGCTCGCCAGCAAGCGAAACATCATCTTCGACACCAATATCACAGTGTTCGCAATCCAATTGGTTGGCATGCAACAATGACATCCAGTGTTTCAAATTGTGGACCGTATCACCTGATGTAGCCGCAATATTGCGGTTGCAGTCACCGTCGCAACCGCATCACACCGCAATTGCAGTATTTCACCAATTCACGTAAATTAACCGCAATGTAATCAGACGGAAATGCAAATGCGCCACATCAACCACGGCTACAACGAATTTAATTTTCAGTGACAAACTAAAAAAAATTCATACCACAACAGCCACTATGTGCATCGCAATAGGGGCATTGCCCGCAATCGCAAAAACCACAACCGCGACCGCATCTGCAACCATAACCGTAATTTAAAACACTAATGACATCCATCACTTGAAGCTTGGAAGTAGAGGGCATCGGAGCCATATAATGGTGGTTCTCACGAGGCCTTGGAGCTCGCAAAAGGCTGAGCCCAAGCTCTCTCTTCCAATTCAGTATTTATATGAAGAGTGCAACTAGTGGCCGACGTGTAGCAAGCAGCCACACCTTGGGGCGCAAGTTCGACTTGCATCGCAGTTAGAGACTGCTTGGCCCACTACCCCTTCCCTGGGTGCATTGAGTTGATAAAATAAAATAATAATAATAATAATAATAATAAAGGGTGCAACTACTAAGATAAGGACATTAGCAAATAATCATATCTATAAGTCATCTTCTCCATTTTCTCTTCTCTTTAAAGTAAGTCTTCACTTGGGCATCATGATACCATTGTGGCAATTTCTTGATAAATTGTTTGTTATCCCATAGGAAAATTTCTTTATAACTCAGCTTTTATTTTATTGCATAGATTGGCTGCTCTTATAATTTATGTTTATCACCTATATGTATATTATCAAGCAGATTGCCTCATTTAGTATTTTAACATAGAAAGCAAAACATCTTTTTCGAGAAATAACATCTATCTATCTATCTTTCTTTCTTTTATTTTTTACATCGATATAAGTGAGTTGAGTAGTTTCTCCATGCATTTTTTCTTTGTTATTCTTTTCCGTTGTTGTGCTAGATTTTGGGGTGTTTAAACTGCGTTATTCTATCTTTTTACTTCTTTCTCCTTTTGTTCTTCATTTCTGTTTGGGTTGGGCTAAGTTTTTCCTTTTTTTTTTTTTCAAAGAAAATCTGTTTTCTTTTATCTGTGTGAGCCAATTGTTGGGTTAATATTTCTTTTGTGACATTTTTTCTTATTTTTTATATAATTTGGTAGAGTGAACAAAATAAATTAACTTAAAAAATAATTAGAATCTTTTTTTTCCATTTTATCAACTTTTCAAAAAAATTTTGCTTGGTTTTGATCCCTTATTTTCCATACTTTATGAATATTAGTCCCTCTCGTCAATTGAGCGCTGTTAAGTGTTAACGTGGCAATATGAGATTTTGACATGTGTTAATGCTGATTAGATCTCGCATTACCACGTCAGCACTTAACAACACTCAGTTGACAGCAGGGACTAATATTGGTAACGTTTAAAAAATAAAGAACCAAAATCAAGCGAAAAATTTTTGAGGAACCAAATCTAAAAAATCAAATATTTAGAATGACTAAAAATATATTTAAGCCCAAAACAAAAATAAACAGGTAAAAAGAATAAAATAAAAATAAAAATAAAAACAAAAATAGAATAATAAAAATATATTTGAGTTGTTTCCTAATAAATGAATTTGATCTTTTATTTATATGTTTGAAAATTCTCTTCTATCTCTGAATTATATCATAATCTTCTTTCTTTCGGTCTTTTAGTCTTATTCAAATTAATTGTGTGCTTGTTCTATCTAATAATCATTTTGCATTGTCTTACCTATTTGTAATTTGTGTTCCATTAAAAAATCAAAAAACTTTATTTTTTAAAATGATATAAAATAATTAAAATCATTTTTCTTAAAAAATTTTATTCCGTCCAACAATCAACAATGGTCACTCAATAGCTAGTGCCACCTTTATCATTATTTGAATCATAAAAGTTTATTAAATACCTGGTACTAACTTAAAATTTTCTCTTTGCGAGAGTATATTTTTTCTTAAAAATATGTTTTTATCAAAGGTATTTTCATAAATTTATCAAAAATCTATTTGTAAATAAAATCAACCAACATACAATTTTTTTACAAGATTGACTAGCCTTTGAGTTCTGCATTGCATCAAAAGATATGTAGGTATTCCTATTAGGTCAAAATTAATTTTTCCTAATATTTTTTCCTTTTTCTGTAAATCATTGTATTGATTTTATGTGTAAAATTACTCACAAATTCAATTTGTGAGAATTTATCCACTTTTTAACCCCAATACCAAACTCACCCTTAAAATTATTAATTAATTTGCTTACAAATTTTAGGATAACTGTCACAAGATTGATGTATTAGGAGTACAATGATATTGAATTTCCACTCTTCTCTCTATCTCATTTTTAGAAGTTTAGTTATGCAAAATAAAGGTTTTTTTTTTCAATTTTTTTATATGAAAAAATTGATAGCAACCCTATAAATTTTTCAATAAACTTTACTTGTCTTTCATTGTGGTGTCCTTTGAATACAATGTAGCAAAACTTTAATTGCAAATGGAAGAAAAAAGAGAGTCCAGAAAACCGAAAAAAAAAGATGGAATTTGATCTCTCCACATTGGAGAGACACCAAAATAAGATCATACAAAGAAAATTTACCCACTGCACATTTGTTTTTCTTTCTTCTTTCTTTTCTATGATCTTTCTTAAACATTGAAACATATTACTAAAAGAGAAAATTACAAACAACTTTGTATCATCAAGCTAGTTATTTATGTGACAAGGGAAACTCAAATAGAAAGTCGGTTGATGTTGACATTATACAATTGAGCATGTTAGTTTGGTGTTATGTTCTCTCAATTAATTCTTCTTCTTTCTTCTTTTATGATGGCTATTGGTTAAAATATAATACATCGATCGAACGTAAGACATTTGCCACAACTTGAACCTTAGCCTTAGGCATGTGTGTCTTTGCTCACCACCACAGAAACACATGCTAATATCTATGTCACTTTCATAGTTCAAACATCAAAGTGTTGTCCACCAAACAACCCTATCCCTCCTCAGCCGTTCCCGACCTTCAACGCTACCTTCTTTTAACTTCTCTTTCAAGTTCATTTATGTGTCGTTCTTTGAATTAATGTCTTGTATAAATATCATGCTGATGTCTTGTTTGTTAATATATATATATATAAATAAAGGGAAATTTCTAGGAGCTGGTAAACAGTTTAATTTTGTGGGGTCAGAATATTATTAAAATTAAAAAAGTTCATAATTGTTTCATTTTATTGAGCATAACAAAATATATCTTATTTTTTAAAAAATAATAATAATAACTGAAGAGTCATTTTCTTCAGTGTCTTTCTATCTATAAAAAGATAAAAAGATGTTCACAAAAGTATTTCAACAAACAAATTACGGTAAAAACTAGACAAAGAATAGCATACTTACTTTCTAAACAGAGGGAAAAGAAACGACACTAAAAAACTAAAAAAGTGACATGTTAACGCAATTATATATGCATAATAATATTTAACTGTGCACGTGGCGTATAGATACCGGTTTTCTGCCTACTTCCAGGTGAGACTATTAATATAATCTATACATCTATCAGTAATATTACGTCAAATAAACATAACATATCTTTCATAGGATATCATATTGATTCATATATCATCCATCATTTAATAAAATATGAGTCGATATAGTATTCCATAAAAGATATATTTATTTATTATTACTTTACATCTATACATCTATATATATATTATATATAATAAAGGGGATTCTCTTTAGTAACTATCTTTTAATCTCTCTAAATTATATTAAAGTAAATTTTGAGTTTCATAAACATATTTAACTAATATCTATACATAATCAATTAAATATAAATTAAAAAGTAGATAAAATTGTTAAAAAAAGCTACTTGTTAATTGATCACCTCCTATTATATACACTTTAAAATTACCCAATAATTGTTACAAATCACTAATATTTTTATTCTCTCTTTAGTTTATTTTTCACATAAATAAATAAAAATTTATTTTAAAATTTACTCTAAAAATAAAAAATGTGGATTGATAGGCACATAATTGCCTATTAATCCACTAGTAGACATAATTAAAGTATTTTTTTTTCTTAAAAATTGTTTATACAATATTTTTTAGGTAAAATTCTCAAAAAAAAAAAAAAAAGAGAAAAAAAAAGTAGCTGCAAGATTTAGATATCTGATATTATAGCTAATGTTTGTCAAAAATTATAATTTGCTTTTGTTAGGATTAACTACTTTTGAGCATAATTAAATTATGTTAATCCTTGTAAATGAGGAATTTTTTTTGTTGTAAATCAAATTAGGAGAACCTTTAGGTTTTTTTTTTTTGGGGGGTGACACCACAAGCATGCTTATAAGTATGACTAATTTGAACTGTCTATAAGATCAAGAGTACAATAACTATACAATCTCTCTAAATTATTTTAAATTAATATAAAATTTTATAAATCATCTATAATCTATAACATATATAAAAACTTACAATTCAAAAATTTCAATTGCATAAAATTTGTTTTAACTTATATTGGTAGAAGTTGTTACCTTCCCGTCTCTCTATATATGCGTATTAACTGATAGGTACTATTCTTTTCCTCGTTCTCTTTCTCCTATTGTAGGTGCATGCTTGTCCCCTTTCCTAGATATATTTTTGTTTTGCTTTCTTTGTTCTTTTGTGAAAGTTTCATTATGAGATAATATATATAAAATATATTTGCCATAGAGGACGGCGAAGCAGATCGACCGCCATTGACCAGTAGGAGTTCTCAGAGTTTTTCTTGTCAAAAGATGTGGTAATTATAGGAATGTCAAAACGTGACGAAGTGTTGTGTTGAATGACGACTATTGAGTAACCAAAAGTCATGCTATAAAACACGAGATTAGAAGCAAAATAGAAGCCTCCAAAACTTCCAACTCTAATTGTGTTTCTTTGCTTTCTATTTTGTATATATTTTCTCTTTTTTGCCATGAGTTCATTGATTTGGTCTAATTCCACGTCTTTGAATGAGTTTGCCGGGTTGTCTGCAGAAGAACTTTATATCTACAGGTGGCAAATTGACTAAAGATGGCGGTAGCAATTGCTCTTGCAATGGCAATTCTCAAAGAAATGGTTGATGATGTATGAAATTCGTCTTCATATCATTTATTTATCATTACTCTTTCGAATATATTTAGAATGATAAAATATAATATTTGAATTGATTTGAAGTTATATTTTTGTGTCTAGAATATTAAAAATAAGAAATAATTTATTTCAAAATTTTATTAATTTGATAAAGATGGGAATTCTTTTAATTTTAAATTTAATTATATAGATGAACTATTTTGTCTTTATTAAATAGCTCGTTTAATCAAATAAAATTAAATTCATTTTTTAATAACTTCAAACATAAGATTTATGATGCATTTGTTTCTTTTTTAAAATAAAAATTAATTAGAAATATCACTTTTCATAAAAGTTACTCATCTAAATCTTGAGTCCACTAAGTCTATATAACGTCTAGTAGTTCAGGTAAATACACTCATCTAATTGAAAACACTAGCACTTCTTGAACTATCCCGTACTTGAGTGTTAGATTCCTTGCAAGTATACACCCCATTTTGTTAATAGAAAGATGATGGACAACATCGTTTCTCCATCTTCCAACCTAAGGAGCAAGAGGTATCGTGATCTTCTATTCATTCAATACTTAACACTACTAGTTTAGGGGCACGTTTTAATATGCACCGCGTTAAAAATGGTGCATCATGCATCATGCGATCCAATGGATTGGATGTTCAAGTGTATATATATACTTACTTCTTGTGCTATACCATAAAAATTACTCTCTCAACGTCCAAATTGGAACAGGATTTTTGAGCTCGAGTTCCGATATTATGCCAAGTTTTTTATTTTATTAGCAGACTCAACATCCAAGTTGGAATAAGATTTTTTTTACACCTGAGTTCCGATATTATATACTCCCACATCGGAATTTTACTCCCTATTTCCGATCTTATGCCAAGTTTTTTATTTTACTAGCAAACTTAACGTCCAAGTTGGAACAGGAATTTTTTTACCCGATTTTCGATATTATGGTTACTCCCACATCGGAATTTTAATAACGAGATCCAATCTTATGCCAGGTTTTTTTTTTATTTTATTAGCATACTCAACGTCCAAGTTGAAACAGGATTTTCACACGAGTTCCGATATTATCCGAACAATAGCTTACTCCCATATCGGACCCACCCTCTTAGTTGGAGCAGGATCTTTTGCATGAGTTCCGATCTTACAACCAAGGACTCCTGCAATGCATCACCTGATTTAAGTGCATGATTACTCCAACAGCTTAGATGGAAGATAACACCAACGTGTTTGATGCACCATGATTAATATGGTGCATTAGGGACAGCACTCTAGTTTAGGTAAGTACACTCATCTAATTGCAAACACTAGTACTTCTTGAACTATCCCTCACTTGAGTATTGGATTCCTTGTAGATATGCACCCCATTTTGGCAATAGAAAGACTATGGATGACAACGTTCTGCATTTTCCAACCTAAGGAGCAACAAGTAATGTGATCTTCTATTCATTCAATACTTAACACCAACATAATTTAATTTGTAAGGTTACAATCAATGCTTTAAAATCTAAATTTTGTGTGTGTAATCTAAAATTGTTTGATATATTTTACATTGAGAAAAAGACTCATTTTAGTGTAGAGTTAAGGAAGTACTTACAAATAAGAGAATCTAAAATCGAATCTAAGTCATAACGATGCATAAGCAGCAATTCGACCAAGTGAGTCAACCCTATTGGTTGACTCATTTTCAATTCATAATATAATAGTTCAACTATAGTTTAATCGAAAAATATTTTAACCAGAAATATAAGTCATTTACAGTCTAACGTATCCAATCGAATGATTTGATTAAATTTTTAAAATATTATTGATAATTTCCTTTCAAGACTGTACCTCTACAGCTAGATACTTATAAAGACCATACAACCGTGTATAACCAGTGTGCAAAATTTGTTTGATTCTGTATAGCTTTAGCGAACCATTCCATTTTCCTTGAAAGTGGCGTAATAGAAAGCTATACCAATTGGAATAGACTTAAATTTATATTTTAACAATAAATTTTATGCAAACTTAAAAGTAAGTTAGCATTGATTTACATGAGCATATCTAAAAGTACCAAATGCTTAAATAATACATTTGTTGCTATCTTATAAATAAATTATAATTATAATTACGTGCTTTTCAAAAATATGTATAAAAACAATAAATAATGCAAATCTTTGAGATTATTGTTTGAGATATAATATTTAATATTTAGCTTGCATAAACAGATAATTTGTATAATTAAGTTTACAATTAACCATTGAAATTTTTAGGATATGCAAGCATCTGAACACTTAGGAAGAAATTAAATCAAGTTAAAATCAAAACTTCATACATGTTTGGTGTTTATAAGTTGAACTCTCAATTGGAGACAAAAGTAAGTCAGCCAACCTGTCAGGGCTATGAATTAGCCTGTATTTGGCCTAATGTGGCCTATTTATAAATAGGACCGAACTCAAACTTGTTTAAAAATTTATTTACCTTAATAAGCCAGTCCTAGGAGGCTTGTGAAGCTTGTTAGATCGCCTAATCCTGTTATAGTTATGAATATATAAATATATTATATTATATTATATAAATATAAATTAAATATAAATTATTAAATAATACTCAAACACACGTAACCATACTTCCTTTTATACACATTATTATACCTCCACTTTTCAACCATAATCGGTGTCAGACAAATTCTCAATTCATTATGCATTGTGATGCAACTGTGTATAAAAGGAAGCAAATTAGTCCTAGATTGCCTGTGGTTTGAAGTGTGGTGACATGAGAGTGTGCATAAAATAAAGTGTTGATGATCACATGTCTAATTTCTAATCTTGTACTATGGGCAATAGCCAAGTTGGTGAACCAATTAAAGATTGAGCTGGTTTGATTAAAAAAAAAAAACCTTAAAGTTGAAAAGTTTTCATCAACTTTGACCGAATTTTTTTTTTATTTTTGATTTTAGCTTGTTTAAAATATTTTAAATTTTAAATTGCAACCTTTGTAAATAGATTTCAGGACAGACTAAACTTTTGAACAAAAATAGACTTAGGCTTATAAAAAAATAATAAATAACAGGCCACATAGGCCAAGCTTAGGTTGACTTGTTCTGTCAAAGAGTGATGCTTGCCTTGACTTGTTTTCTCCTTTATATAACATCCATTCATAATAAAATTAATGATATAAATTTATACAAAAAGTTTTAGGTTGAATATTGATATACATAAATACACTAAAGTGTTCATGAGAAAAGGTAAGGTTCTACTGGCTATAGGCTAAATATTTTTGAGCTAGGTAAAAAAATATTAGAATTTATTTAAATACAATTCCATATATTTCTAGTAATTGGAGGAGTCTACCTTTTTCTAGGATGTTACTTGACTAATCAAAAACTATCAAAAATAAAGTGAAAATTGAAAATTATGAGTAAATAATGAACAATTTTAAAGCATTTAAACTATGATAGTTCTAGCCATGTCTTAGCACGAAAATTTACACAACTACTGTATTATAATCACATTAAATTATTCCAAAGGAAAATAATATCTCATAATAATATGAGCAATAGATACTTAAAAGACATGTGTCATGCAATTCATAATGCAACAAGCATTATTATGATCTCTTTACTTTAGTTTTCACTTTTTTTTATTTGCTTGTCTCACATATATTTGAAGGCCTTTTATTAGGAAATTCTCATTCTTTAGTGTTACTCATAATATCATGATGACAAAGTAAAACCTTTGCGCTATACTAATCAAAGCAGGCAATATAAAAAGGATCTTATATCTTATTTCTCTACCTTCTTAGCGATTAGCAGAAAATCTTATATATCTTCTTTTTATAATTACTGGCTTATCATTATTCATAATTCATAATAAATATAGAGATGCTTAAACTTAAGCAATAAATAGAACTTAAATAAAACTCAAATAATATAAAATAAACAATAAATTTGAATAACATAAATAAATTCATCACATAATAAAGTAAATAATAGAACATAAATTTAAGCAATAGAATAAACTGAATAAAGTGCAAAAGATATAAATTACTTCAAAATCTTAGAATAAATAAAATGCACAAGAACTGAAATAATATAAGATTAAGTAAAATAAATAATGTAATATCTCAATAAAATTTTTCAAAAAATAGAGTTGTTAAATTTGGATATTCATTTTTAAAGGGATCGAATTTAAGATCGTTTTTATTTAATTTCTTTTAAACTTTTTTGTAATGGCCTATGAGTACATCTTTATCATTATGGCACATTCAATACATAACAATCATATATTTGCAAGGTCATTATAAAGTCACAGTAATATCCATATATAAGTCAAGAGTCATCAAATTCTCCATGAGTCAAGGTATAAAATTTCAAATAAATGTATAAATATTTTAATAGTTCAGGTCTATATATAATAAATTTTACTTATTTTAAGTGTTAGATACAATATTTTACTCTTAATACTAGTCCTTTAAGGATTACTATAAAAATTGACAACTCAAAATAACATATTATTATATAAACAATGTCTTAATAATAATAATAATAATAATAATAATAATAAGTATAGTATAAAGAAACATCAAATATATTAACTTGAAAAGATAAATAAAATAATTGCAATAATAATAAACAATAATATAAATTGATATTAGATCAAATAAAAATAAAATATATGGTAATGATAAATAAAAAGGAGCAATAATATAAAGGAACAATACATAAAATAACTTGGGATGGTGAATAAAATAAATTGCAATAATGAATAATAATGAGCAATAATATAAATAAATATTAATTAAAGGCGGTTGCTCGAGAAATCAACACCATGAAGATATTGTTCTATCAAATGAGTGGATGACAGGTGTAGTGGGCATACCATATAACTGATGAAATATGATACATCATAAATCTCTCTATATATTTTTGTCAATGTGACACCCAACTCGGAACTCAGAACCCGATGTCTATATATTGATATTTATTAGTACAAGACCGAACTTTGAACTCGGAAATCGGAGGTCGGAACTCGGGTACTTAATGGAGTCTTTAAGGGAGTGCCTTTGGTGGACCATGTGAGATTAATTGCATCATAGACCATCTACATATCATTTATATAACTACTATCTTCACAATGCTGATTTTTTAAATCAGCACTAGAGCAACCGTCTTAATTAAATGGATTTAATTTGAATATACTGTCAATATAAAATTTTTTTATACAGACATCCAATCATATATTACCATATCAACAAAAATCTTTGATATAAGTACCCACTATTTAAACAGTCATACAAATAAAAGGTTTAATTAGATGACAATATAAAAAAACTTTATACTATCAATACATCTCAATTAAATTTTAATTAAATTACTATGATAAATATTAATATGTAACTTTAATATAAAAAAATAATAAATAAAACACTTACAATAAATAAATATAATCATAATTTTATTTCATAAATAATTTCATTACCTTTCTTAATATTCTTGCAGTGATGAAAACTAGCCTGTGCATAATAAGTCCCTTTCTCTTTTCCTTTCATGTCACCTCACTGTTCCTTTTTTCTTTCCCTCACTGTTCCTATTTACTATTTCTTCTCCTAAGTAACTCTTGCTGACCCACGCTGATTTTTTTTTAACATAATACTAATCCTTCTCTCTTTGTGCTTATGGTGACTCCCTTCGCCCCTTATATAAAATTTTTAGGCTTGTTACTCATGGTTATAAAAATGTCACTGGTGACGTTTTATTCTTATTTTTTTTCTTTGTTTCATATTTACTATTGTGCCTTTTTTTTTTCCCAACAAATTCTAATGCCAAACCTTTAACACCATGACTTGCCTCTTTTTTTTTTTTAAGTCTTCATGCAAGACTCTCATGAGTCTTCCTTTTTTTTAATTAATTATATTATGATTTTTATATATTATATTATTGTTATTATTATCAGTTTACCTTTTCTAATAAAATATTTAATTAATGTTAGTTTTGTTTATTATTTTAAATAGAGTAAGATATTTTAAAGCTATCACTGTTAATTTATAGTCTCATTTTAAAAAATTAATATATATAATTTAACTATTTGGTCATTTAATTATTGTCACAAAACTAACTTAAACAAATCAAGTAAAATATGTCAATAAAGTAGGTTAATCAAATTAATCTACGTAAAATATTCTATCAAAAAGAGGATTTTATAATTTTCCTCTTCTTTTAAGAATTTTGTTCCTAAATTTGCTAACCTATTTGGTATAACTGGGGATAAGTCTTCTTAACTTCTTCTTCTAGTTCCTAGGTTGCCTCCTCATGGGACAATCCTTTCTAAACTATTTTAACTAAAGGAATTTCCTTTCCTCTTAAGTATTTGATAGATCTATCTATGATTTGTACTGATTTAGTTCCATAAGTCAAATCATTTTTTACTTGCATCATTTCATTCTATGATGTGTGAAGGATCAAAAATAAATTTTCAGACTTGAGAGATATGGAAGAGATTATGGAGATTTGAAAGATTAGAGGAGAGTGCAATTTAATGTGCAGCAGGTCCTATTCTTTTGAGAATTTAAAATGGGCCAATAAATCTTGAATTTAACCTTTTAGATTTGAGGGCTCTACCAATCTCAGCTGTAGGAATGACTCTAAGAAAAATATGGTTTCCTTCCTTAAATTCTAGAAGTCTTTTCTATGATTAGCAAAGTTTTTCTGTCTATTTTGAACAGTGAGTAATCTTTCTTTAATAAATTTGATTTTTACTACGATCTGTTGTAAAAAATTAAAGATTTGTACGTCTCAAAAATAACAAAAGAACTAATATTTTATTCTTTTATATCTGAATTCTAAACTCCAATTTTAAATTCATTTTAATATCCATTTTAACCGTGAAAACAACCGTGCAAAAAGAAGGAGGCATAATAGTATTTTTTTTGTTTATCTCCCTTCTAAATGTACTACATCTTGATATTAAAAACAATTGGCAATCTTTGAAACTTTTCCATAAGGAGTTTGGTATTTCCATAGCTAAACGTTGGTCAAAATTGTGGTGCACCAGACAAAATATGGTACACCACACACTAGATGATCTAATGGTTGAGATATATGGTGTATGCATACACCAAGATACATTGCATGCATGCTAAATTTCTCCCCCCAACACCGATTCCACTGTTTCCTCAACAGCCAACCCCTGCTTTCGCTGGCAATCTTCTTTCCCACACTCTGGCATCATGTCATCGCCACTGCCATTGCCACCGTCCACTACTCCAATTTTGTCTAGTGCCTAATAAAACCACAACCACCACAACAATGACGAAGCCTCCTTCCTAGGCCTGCCAGTCGCAAATCTGGTGTTTTCGACAATGTGTTTCATGCTCACAGAGAGTGCGAGCTCACTGTTCATTGCACCATCGTCGTTGGCCTCAGCACCGACGTGCCGCACTTGGGTTTGTGCTGTGGCTACTGCTACGTCCGAGGAGTTGCCAACGAAACTCTTGAAGGGCTCTCCCATGGTTGCTTCATGAGTGCAATGCAGTAGAAGGAGGGCACTACCGAAAGTTGCTGTGCTACCATCAGTGAACAGTGTCAGAGTTTGGCATACCATCCACCACCCACCTGTCATCCCTTGCAGCGGAGCTTGGTGTGGCGGGTGGTGAGTGAGGGAGAGCCATCCACTGTGAATAGAAGAGCTTTTTGTGTGCATCAATTGTATGGGTGTATTGATACACCAGACAAATATCAAACATAAATCAAACCAGGTGCACCACACACCATACTTTATTCGGTACACCATGGACTTGGCTCTGAATGTTTACACATTCTTTACACTTGTTCAAACTTGAAAAAAAAAAGTGAGAAAAGATATATTGAAAAATATTTTTATTGTTTTATTATTTAACGAAAAAGTGGAAAATAGCATACTAAAAGATGGCATATAATGATATTATCTTTTTTTGATAAGTTAAAATTTAAGTTGAGGGAAAGACTCATTTTAGTTCAAGGTTAGGACATGCTTCTATGCACATCAAGCATTTATAGAGATTCTTACAAATAACTATTAATGGAAGGCCAACCAAGTAGCTGTCATTGATGATTAATAATATTATTGATTTCATAGTATACAAGAGTTTACATTTCATACAATAACCTTTCCCTTAGCATCTTATTTTGAATGTACACACAAAAAATTGCTAATTCAAATACACAAGTAAGAATGAGCAAAACTGACGTCCCCTGCTTCAAGCATTTTCCTTTTCAATGCACAAGATACAAGCATATTCTGCAATGCACCATCCAAAGTAAGGTGTATGATACACTTGTTGGTGCAGCTACACCTAGTTTTTACCCACAATAAAAAAATGTGACTAAATGAAGATAAGCATGTGGCTAAGTGATTATCTCCTTCCTCTCGCTCCGTCAATAAAGCCTCACAGCTCCCCCTCTGCTCTCGGCCACCGATGGCTGCCACATCACGCATCAAGTAACCATCAATGGCCTCCGCACTGGTTAATGACAGCTCTGACAAGGGCAATGGCAGAGGCACAACCAACCAGCACCAATCGGAGGTGCTGCTGGGCGAATGTCAATAAGACATTGGCGCAAGGTGGCGGTGCCTTTTCCACCGCGTCGACTTCTTCCCTCTCCTAAACAGCCGCGTGTGCCCTCCGACAAGCAAGATTTCTTCTTATGCTATAGCCTGTAGATCTGTGAGGGACGAAGATGAGATAGAGGTCCTCAAAGTGGGTGGTTGCGATGAATCTTTGGTGGCCTCTTTGGCAATCCGATGTCGGCTTTGTGAACCTTCTTGTGTAGCCTCTGGAGCTTCCATTGGCTGAGCAGACTCCCCAGAATCGCGCGGCTCCATCGAGTTTGGCCTTTTGCTATCGCTACAAGAACTCAGCCGGTGGTCTCACAGACCTTGCGCCCGGTGTTAGGCTTCGCTAGCTACGGCGAAGGACACGACAAAGAGTGTCAACAAGCTTGGAGGAGTGGGTCCGCTGTTTAGTCTTGGATCTCCATGGAATGTAGCTAAGGGTGCTGTTGCAGTCTCCACCATACACCCCATTGTATGCATAAGGTACATCATAGACCCTATTTTATAGAGTGCATTATAGAACACGCCCAACTACCTTTGCTTGCCTAATCGATTCATTGCCAGAAAGTGATTTTTATTTTAAAATTAAATTAATTAAAGATCATACTTGTTTCACCAAAAAATGAACTCTGATTTGTTGATGGCATCATGTGAACTTTTAGCAGATACCACAATCCTTCATTACTCTTGCTTCCTCACATTTTTGGTTAAAACAACTCATGCTATGGAACCAAATTAGGGAAACACTTTCCTTTAATTTTAGGTGTTATATAACCCCAACAATCCCAAAGGGGAAACAATTTTTACTTTTTTTTATTCTGTTACGATATTTGCTTGACCATAGTTGGAATATGAATAGGATTTTTTGATGCTTTGAATATGAATAGGATTTAATTTCTATAGTCTAACAGTGTAAAATAATTTTATATTATCAGCTTGTAGAAATTTAAAAAAGTGCCAAGTCATAATAAATAATTACTCATCATAATAATTAATTTATCACTTTCCTAAATTTTTATTAATTGACAGTGTCAATGTATAAAAATTATTCTATATACATATATTAAAGCAGTGCATAAACATTATTTTATTATAATAAGATTTAATTTATATACATTATTAGTATAAATTTTTTTTACATAAATATTTAATTATATATTATCATATCAAACAAAATATTTAACTTAACTAATTTCTATTTTAAAAATCTACAAACATAAATAAATAATTAAATAATAATATAAAATTATTTTATATTACCTATATATAATAATTAAACTCCAATAAATATATATATATTTAATTCAATTACTTCCTATCTTAAAATCTACAAAGCAGTATTAATTTTTTTTCATAAGTATATCACCGCGCTTTCTGCCATGGATGGATAAACACTGACTTAACAAAGAGGTTTGGGCCCATGCCAGGTCCATTCGAAAGCGACCCCCAAAACGACCAGAGCCACGAACACATGCCCTCCGTGGGGCCCACACAGCTCACAGGAAACCCGACGAACGAATCCCGAAACGACAACCCCCGAAACACAAAACGCAAAATTCAAAAATTTGAAATAGATAAAAAACACAGAGACGGAAAAACGTAACCAATGGAGTGAGAGCATTTGATTGGGCGATTCGTAGCCACTACTTTAGATACGCTCCCATTCACACGTGTTTCTAATGCGGGCCCCACCCTCCAATTGTAAGCCATTCACCTACCCACGTGACGTCACGTGCACTCGACCCCCTACAGAAGCACAGTACCACCACAATCTTTCTCTCTATCTCTCTCTGGAAACTCTGTTACCGTTGTGCTCCGTGAAGATTTGCAACTTGCAACTGAAATCTGCTTCTGCTTCTTTGTTCTTGTTCTTCTTATCTCTGTTTGCATGTTCCTTTGTTTCTCTCTCTATATATCTTTATGTGAAGTGTGAAGTGACGTCGTTTCGTTTCGTCGTTTGGATTTGATGGTGTGCGTTTCTCTGTAATCTTCGTGGGGATTCCGGCGATGAGTGAGCTAGTTCGCGGGCTGGTGTTCGATTCTGGTTTCGGTTTTGTGGATCACTTTATAAGAAATGTTTGATTGGAACGACGAAGAGGTTAGTCAATTCTCTCAACCTTTCTTTCTTGGAATTTTTGCTGAAATTTTGGTCAGAGTCAATGATCCAGATTTGGTATTTTTTTAATTATTATTTTTTATTTTGTGTATAATTTTTTTTTTTGGGTGTTATAAGACTTGCTTTATTCTTGTTCTTGCACTGAATTTGATGATTTGCTCTGTGTGTGTAGTGGTCTAAGCATGGAATTACAAGATTGTGGTGAGGGTGTTGTTTGATTAGTCGGGATTTTTTTTTTTTTTTAATGCTCTTTTGTTCCTTTTGCTGAAATGCATATATGTTATAATGTTTAATTGAACAATTCAAAATATATCTTATGCAAATATTGGGAATTATAACAAATGTTTGCTACTTTCTTGATTTGTTTGCATGGTCCTAGAATTCTTTATGCTTATTGAAGCATGACAAAGAACAAAAATTTTTAGGGGAAAAAAATGAGAGGTATCCTAAATTTGAATTTGGTTAGGAATATATTTGAAAGGGTTTTCCGAGGAAAAAAAACATGCTCTGCATGTTTTACTTAGATATGCTGCATTTGCCCTTCAGTTTGTGGTAGTCCCAACTTGTTGGAGTTCAGAATTTTCCAATTTGCCGATGTAAAATGTAGGAGATGGGAATAGTTTATAATTTATTTGAAGCACGTGGAGAAACAGGATTTGGAAACTGATGTTCCAATGTTTAATATTTCATGACATGGTGCTGTAAACGGACGCTAGGAGTTGGGTTTTAGTAGAACTCTGAGTAAAGGCCTTATGGTAATTTTTGGGCCCTCTGTAAAGAGTAAAGTAGGTGGTCAATATCCCATTACTACAGTAATGACAGATGCCTTAGAATCAATTTTTGCATTAGCAGGGAGTTAAACAGATGGAAGATTAAGATAATCGCCAGGCCTGTTTCATGGAAAAGATAAGAAAAGTCAAGACTGTGATGATATGTTGATA
This sequence comes from Pterocarpus macrocarpus, assembly GCA_031439585.1. Classification (NCBI taxonomy): domain Eukaryota; kingdom Viridiplantae; phylum Streptophyta; class Magnoliopsida; order Fabales; family Fabaceae; genus Pterocarpus; species Pterocarpus macrocarpus. The sequence goes on from CM062517.1 coordinate 38,436,337, forward strand.
TCTCTTTCAAAAGGTTTTACTGCTGGCTGCTTTCTGATTCACAATCTTCTGTGATTTCATATATAATTGAGAGGCTGTGGTTGTGGGTAAAGAGTGGAATCAATTCTAGAATCGAGAGCCCGGTTAAGAGAGGAGGTTGTGTTAGGCAATTGACAGCTAATATAAAACTTCGTTGAATCTTTATGACATGGATCAGAGATGTAGTAATAGGATTCAAGCTGGGTGGATGAAATGGAAGAGTGTTTTAGGTGTTATTTGTGATGAAAAAGTGCCACTCAATCGTAAGGGAAAATTTCACTGAACATCTGTAAGATTGACGGTGTTGTACGGGATTGAATGTTGGGCGGTAAAAAGATAATATGAAAATAAACTTAATATTGCAGAAATGAGGATGTTGTGTTGGATTAGTAGAAATATTAGACAAGATAGGATTAGGGACGAATGCAATAGAAAGAAATCTAGTATATCACCTATTGTGAAAAAGATGGTAAAATCTCACCTTAGATAGTTTGGGCATGTGTGGAGAAGGCCTGTAAAAGCCCAATTAAGAAGAGTATATTAAATGAAGGGTAGTCCAATAGCTATAGGTAGAGAGAGACCTAAGAGAACTATAGGCAAAACCATTAAAAAATATTTAAATTTTAATGGTTTGATTGTAAATGTGATTTACAATAGGAAAATATGGCGTTATCTGATTCATGTAGCTAACCCCACCTAATGGGGGCGAGGCTTGGTTGTTGTTGTTATGGAAGAAGGAAGCGGGTTGGTTTTTCAAGTTTGATGGTAGAGCCACGTTTTTAATAATGTACAATTGTCATCATTTCCTCAAGAGAAGTGAGAAATGAGGGGGTTGGATGCAAAGATGCCAAGAAATATTGCTGACAAAAATTATGAGAATTAGTTGAAATGATTGTAGGACACCGTATGCTTTGTACTTGATTCTTTCAAAGAAGGCATTAAGGAATATAAGAAGGTATTAGTCAATTTGGTAAGTGTTATAGGTTTAATAATTAGTTATTTTTATTTAGTAGAAGTGGAGTGCTTACATCTTCTTAGTGCATCTCTTTGTATCTAGATGCATTGTGTGGTAAGATTGTATATGTGTCTTTTCCCTAGTGCTCTTTTCATGGTTGTTTGAAAGGAGTTTCAATTTTTGTTATGCAGATAAACTGGACGATCTTATTATTATTATTATTATTCTCTCTTTTGATTTCTCTTTCCTTTTACTTTGACGTTTGTTGGGAGGATATCTTATCCTCTCCGTAGTTATACTTCAAAGTGTTTTGAAAATTGGACCACCGATTGTTGAACTAGTAGGAGCAAATGTTCACACGGTTTTGAGCTCCAATTGGGGTCAAACTGAGGTTTTGTATGTACCTTCATACCCGATTAACATATGTAAAATATTAAACATATGTATGTTAAGAATATAAGTAAAATTATGGAGAAAAACCTTGAAATATATCTGTTACATGAGGAAAATGCTCCATGAAGCATATAATGTAGAAAATGCAAAACAGAAAAAAAAAAAGATAGGAAATTTGTACTAGCTAGTATAATTTGACAGAAAAGCAAATTCACATGGTAACTTATTTTCTGTTAGAAAAATAATATTATTAATGAGAAAGAAAAGAGTTCATAGATAGAGGATAAGGTATCCTCACAAGAAGAAAGAAAAAGAAAACATGTAGGTCTTGATTGAGCCATGCACCAACGTATGCCAATCTTTCTACATTTCTACCAAAGAAACACCTTCACCACAAAGAAGCTAAGAAGGTAACCCTATCCCAATTGTTTTCTAAAGACGAAGAGGTCCCCTTGAAAATTCTACCATTCCTTTCCAGCCTAAGACACTAGAGAATAGCAAAACTTGAATATTGCGACAGAGTTTAGCTTGTTTATGAATCTCAAGGCCTCTGAATTTAATAAGAAGAAATTGATGCAGGTCCTTAGGGCAAAATCCAATTGTCTCCAAATATGTCAAAAAGCTTGTTCCAATAATAATGCTCAAGATACAAAGAATTGTGGGTGGAGTGGTTGGAAAAGAAAATATATTATGCTGTTCAACTGGTGATGCTTGCGTTGAACCAACGATCCATTGACCTAGTATGCTAGCTAAGTCAATGACTGGTTCGTATTTAATAACTATGCCTTCCTCTTGCACCATTTTTTTTCCATCCCACATTTTTCTTAGCATGGTAGAGGGTCACAGTATTATCCATATTAATGATTTAATCTTAAGCATAATGAGTTAAAATTTCTGCAATAATAAAAAGGCGGTTGAATCTGAGCAGCACTTGATTACACGTCTAGTGCTGTTTTTGAGTGAGATAACTTCATCTAGTTGGCCAGAAACTTAAAAACCTGGTTGTTTGCTTGATCTGTCACTGTGTTGTGTCCTAGAGCTTTCCTGGCCAACCGTGGCAAGTTTCTCTGTGCTTTCATATGTGTATCACTGTTTTAAAAAGAATAGGGTACAGAAATGTCTATTAAATAACATATATTAGTTTATCGTAAAAGAATGTTAATTTACATTCAAAAGAAAATTTGAGTTCCATCCAAATCTCAGGGCCCACAACTCTTTAACTTCCCCCATTCAAAATAGAATTAATAATCTTTTTTGTTCTAAGATTTTACAATTGGCATCAATTTAATCATGAAATAATTTTTGATATCAATTTAATCCTTATATTTTAAAATTTGATATCAATTTGCTAAAACTGTCAAATTCCATTAACACCATTATGAACACCCTATCTAAATTACAAATTTATCCTTTTTAATATCCACATCATCAAAATTACAAAAAAAAAAAAAATCCCCAAATTCCCCATCTCGAATTCATTCCTATTCTTCCCTATTCATCTCAAATAAGTTAGCCCTCACAAAATCCTCCTAAGCAAGGGGGTCCTGCTCAGCCATGGTGGCCACCAAATTTGCCACCGAAACACGAACCCTTATGGGGGAATCCCTGAGAACCTGCACAGTGGTGGGGATCCCAAGGGACTCAACAATGAACCTCACAACCCTCTCTTGGTTTGTGGCAACACTAACAAGAGCATTTGGAGCAGCAACCTGAGCATTAGGGGAAGCACCTTCCTTGAGAAGCTTCAGCAGTGGCAACACCCTACATTCTTCCAAGATGATGAGTTTGTTACGGTTATTGCCCCTCGCAAGTGAACCCACTTCTGTTGTAGCTTTGGCACGGTGCTTGAGGGTACCCAATTGGAGGGTATACGTGTAGGTCCATACCCAAGCGAGGGTAGGGTCATTGCTTGCAATGGGTGGGAGTGAGAGGTTGGTACCCTTAGAATCAGAGATGCTGAGGAGCCACTGTATGTTGCTTTGGAAGATTCCCGAAGGTTCCAGACCTTTTTGAAGTCGGCGATAGTGGTGATGGAGAAGACCTGGTGGAAGATGCCGCTGTGGTGCTTGCAGTGGTGGATGTGGGCGAGGGTCGCTCAAGCTTGTTGGAGACGTCGGTGATGATGCAGTAGATGGGGCGCTCGTTGAGGGGCTGGGCGGCGGAGGGATTGGAAAATTTGGGGAGATAAGGATATTTTTTGTTTTTTAATTTTTATAATTTTGATGATGTGGATATTAAAAGGAATAAATTTGTAATTTAGATAGGAAGATCATTAACGATGTTAGTGGAATTTAATGGTCAGAGCAAATTTTTGTGAAATTTTAAATGTGAGGCCAAATTGATGTCAAAAATTATTTTAGAACTAAATTGATGTCAATTATAAAATTTTAAGACCAAAAAGGTTATTTACTCTTCAAAACATCACAAAAAATAATGTGAAATTTATTTTAAAGATATTTTTATCAATTAAATAAAGGATGTATTGCCTTCAAAATTTGAAAAGAAGTCTAAAAGCTCAAATCACAAATGTTGTAAATATTGAAATATTGGAACTTGCAATCCAGTTGTTTGGAAAGCCTTGAAATTGAATTTATTCAAGAAATTGAATTCAATTCCTTGGTTTGGAATCAACTAATGGCATGGAATTAAAATCCAAGGAGATTCAATTTTGTAAAAGTGCCTGAAAGTAAATCTGACCAAAATAGCTCTAATTTGCTACGGTAAATTGGATAATTTAATATTAAAAATTGATATATAAAAAATATTCTTAACCTTAACTAATATCTTCTTTCTTTTTCTCTTCTCTCTTCTCTACTGAATAATGATATTTTATTAATGAAGGGTAAAAAACCAAGATAAAGAATTCAATTTGTTTTCATATATATTCCAAACAGTGTAATTGAATTCAATTATGTAATTTACTGATTATTCCAAACATAAGAATACAAATCATAACACAAATGAATTCAATTGTTGATAAAATTGAATTCAATTCTATCTCATTTTTTCATTCCAAACAAAGTGAATAAATAAGGTTCATGTATCTAAGATACTATTGTCTTGTAAATAGGAGTAGTTAATAGGTAAGTACTATTTCATGAATATATATTCATCTATGTTGAATGAAAGCGATATACAGTTTTGTCATATCTCTTTCTTGGGTTTCTTTTTACTAGCTTAACATGGTATCTAGAGTCTAAAGAGAGGCAATTATATAGTTGTATCTTCTTGGTGGACCTACTGTCCACCTTTGTCCTTGCAATGCAAGCCTTTTTGTGGATTTCAAAACCCTAAACAGGTGCTGTCTCCTATTGCTGACACCTTTTTGGGCGACCGACCAACGGAGCTGCTTTGCTGTCTACAATTGACGCTCAAAGCTGTGCTACCGACTGCCGTACCATGCGTTCTAACGCGCCTATTCTGGCTTCTATGTGTTTTTTGACACATGACAACACATCCTAGCTACCCACCTACCACAGCTTCATCCGCCGCAATCACAAACCATTTTTGGCCTAGTCCTGGTTACCTGATCGTTGTTCGACCATTATTGGTTCCATTATTTGACACTTCCATTGTTCAGATCCCTCGTTTTTTTGCTTTTCTTTGGTTGGCTTCTGATTTGAGCCGTGGCCAACACATCTTCTAGCACCCCAAAGGCCTTTTCTGTGTTCACCAATTTTGTTAATGCTTCTAATTGGATGGAAACAACTAAGATATGTGGGATTTTAATAGTAAACTACGGCTCGTTGGTCAAGGATATAAGAACCATCTCACCATAATGCTTGAATCTATCCTTGTAGGTGCAAAATCTAAATGGGAGTAGATTGATGCTTAATTATGCAGTGTGATTAAATTCACAATTCCTCATCACTTAAACAAATCTTTTGTGCCCATAACACTTGGGAGTCTATTTGGGAGCAAGCGAATGTCCTCCACACAAATGATACTCAACGCCTTTATGTAGTTTTCCAGAATCCTATGAGCATTTAGGGTTGCCTTGTCTACTTATCTGGGCAAGGTTCATGGCTCATTGCATTATTTGAATGAGTTGTTGCCTTGTTTAGACACCCTGCCCAAGGAAATTGAGCAGTGTAGTTAGTTTTTCATGCTTTTGGCGCTCTATGGTTTGCCTTCCAAATATTCTACTTGTCGTGGCTAGATATTAGGCTCCCCCAGAGTCCTTACTTTTTCCACTACCTGGTTTGCTTTACATTGCGTCCTAGCTAAACCATCTACTGATAATGTACCTAAACTTTCTACCTTTCCTAATTTTGATGACCTAGTTGCTCTCATCGGCACTACACATGGCAAATCCTGAGGCAATAAACCTCTCCTCAAGTGTAATCACTATCAATGCATAGGCCATACATTGATATGTGTTGGGCCCACATGACTAACTGGCCTGGATTGCAAATGTTGACCAAATTGCTCCTGCTACCGCCCTTGCTCCTATGCTTGACATGATTGTATCCACAAAGTAGCCTTGCCCATCCCCAACTGGCTATGGAGATTTTTGGAGATGGTTAAGTAACATTAGTCTTATGGTTCTATTGTTTCTAGTGCTCACACTAATAATTCAATTGCTTGTCTTTCTTAGTCCTCTTCACTTGGTCCTTGGGTCTTACATTCTGGTGTCACTGATCATATTTTTGGTAATAAAACTCTTTTCCCCACATTCTCTCTCTTTGGTTATTTACCTATTGTTACTTTAGCTAATGGTACCTAGACACAAGCTCAAGGGATTGGTACTGCCCATCCCTTCCCTTCTTTATCAGTTGATTCCATTCTCTATGTTCTTGGCTATCCTTTTAATCTATTTTTTGTTAGTCGTTTAAGTCAAACCCATGATTGTTTGATTGCCTTTACTAAAGATTTTGTCATTCTACAAGACTGAAGCTTGAGATGAATGATTGGTATCGGATGTGAGCCTCATGTCCTCGATCAACTCTTTGACTCCAGTAGCTAATGCTTCACCTCTAACCATCCATGCTTAGTTGAGTCATTCGATTCTTACCAAATTACAGAAAACGGTGCCTAGTCTCTCCAAGGTGTCTAGTCTACCTTATGAGTCCTATCAACTAGGGAAACACACTTGTACCAAGTTTCCTAATAGAGTCTACAATTGAGCTTCATCTCCTTTTGCTTTAGTCCATTATGATATTTGGGGTCCAAGTCATATTATATCCACTTTAGGGTCAAAATATTTTGTTACTTTTGTTGAGGAATGCTCTTATTGTATTGGGTTGTTCTTAATGCAAAATTGCTCTAAATTGTTTCAAAATTCTCAAAGGTTTCATCATGAAACTAAGACTCAATTTGGTGTTCCAATACGTATTTTGTATGGTGATAATGCTGTTGAATACTTATCATGTCCCATCAAAGTATCAACACCCCTTCCATCCTCAGCTTAGTCCACAAACCAGTATGTGTCCTATAATAATGTATCACAAACATCGCTCCTTGCTTGGTTGAGAATATCTTCGTCTTCAACTCATAATAAGTAGCAATACCCTATTTCCTGGGGTAAGTCATACAAAGGACATCCTAATTCTCGCGGGCATAGGAGAGGAACATGCAATTTTGACTCAGGTCAGGAATCATAGAGTTCCGTAACCATGTCATAATAGCAGTTCTTGTCATCTCATGCCTCAAAGTGAGGGTCATCCTTTGTAGGAGGAGTTCCCTTGATATAGGTTAATTTCTGACGATTTGAATACGTCGGATAACCTGAGCTCACTGCAAATAAGTTTCCTCATTAAGGTGATAGGTAGGTGTAGGATAAAGGGCGTGTGCGATTTGTGGAATGTCTGAATATTCCCAGGAATCTGAGCTTGGGAATGTAACACTTCCATGTTTGGTTTGCGAATGAAGAAAACATTCCTAGATAAATTACATCCCGAGGAATAAAAATGTCTAAATTTTATTCCTACCTTCCCCTATGGAAATGTTGGATTTCCATGGGAGAGGGAAATTTTTCGAAAAATAAAAAGAATAAATTGCACCCAGACCCTAGACCATGAACAACCATCACGACAACTAGACAATCGCATGCCGTCGTTGAACCATCGTCAACCACTGCCGAACTACCATTGGACCATCATGGATCGCTACCGGTCACCGGATCACCATTGGATTGTTGTTGAATTGGTGGACCATCGACCACCACCAAACCACCATTGACCATCACCAAACCGCCATCGACCATCACCGGACCATTATTGGACCACTGCCAAACTGCCATCGACCACTATCGGACCGTTACTAGACAATAGTCGAGTTGCCATTGACAGTCATTGGACTACCAAACCATCATCGAACCACTGGCAAACTACCACCAACCACCAACCACCATCGGACTGTTGTTGGCCACCAAATCACCACTAGATTGGCCATTGAATAGTTTGGACCACTAACCATTGTCGAAGTCAAGCACGACCACTACCGTCGAACCACCAATAGTCGCTGTTGGACCACCATTGACCATCTGTGCATAGTTAGCAGCTAGTTGGCACCATTTTATCATAGGTATTTTTGGGAATATATACCTTATTCCTGGGAATGTCACTAGGAATTCATTTTGCATACCAAATGCTTCCGAAATGCATTCTCGGGAAAGTTATTCTCGAGAATAGCTTTCTCGGAAATTGTATTCCCACAAATGAAAAATCATTGCTCAAACTACACGCCCTTGAAAGTTAGTAGGGTTTAAATGTGTAGGTTGAGCTGAAGTGGCTTGTGGGTTAACTATGGTTGGTTGAGGGATGCTTTTAGGTTGTCGGGTTTTGTCATGGTGGAAGGAAGGTTAGTAGTGGCTAGGGTTGAGTTGGTGATGGTTGGAAGGAAGGCCTTAAGAGCTGTCACACGTTGCAGAAGCAGCGGCGTGTGGTTTCACATGCAAAAGATAGAGGTGGCGCATTTGGCGGCGCTAATCCAATGGTGGCAAGTTTGGTGGTGGGGTCGGTTGGTCGTAAAGGTCACCGTAAAAGGTGCTAGCAGCAATGATAATGGCAGGGAAGGGAGAAAAAATGTGAAAGAGTGGGAAAATAAGCAAAAAAAAAAAAAAAAGAAGAATGGTTTAGGGATGAAAGAAAAGTGAGGAAAAATGCTCAAATAACAATTACGGCTGTAAAATTTTCCAAATTTCTCACAATGAAGGTTGGGAAGAAATGCAATGGAGTAAGTGGAAGGTGCTTAGGCTCCTAGATTGGGAGCTCTAATACCAACTTAAAAGAAAATAAGGAACAAAATGAAAGAAAATATGGAGAAGTGAATAAAATTTTTTGATGACAAAATTATACAAGTGATTTACAATTTATAGACATTTTCCAATTATTATGTAATAATTGTTATTTTTTTTTATACTAGTTTCTCTAAATCAAGGTACTAATATTGGTAATACATCTATTCTAATAAATGAAAATAAATAAATTTGCACACAATCATATACAACAATACACAATATCTCGACAAATATATCAATTCCAATTAATTGGTATTAGAGCTCCAAATCATAGATCGCCTCTAGACAATATCACACGAATGGAGAGTCATTTGGAGAAGGTGAAGCGGAGGTTACACGGTCTTCAAGTTTCCATCTAGGAAGTTATGGATTATTAGTTTGATGAGATGATGTGAGTTATAAGGAAAGGCTCAAAGGGTTAAACAAGGCAAACCCTAAAGGAGAAGAAAGTCAAGGTGGTGGGGGTAAACCATGGATGAGGAACCATCAGAGGTAGAAAAGTGAGACTGAGTGAGCGAGAATGGTAGCGAAGATTGAAAATTTTGAGTTTGAAGGAGATGAAGCATACTGGTCGTTGCTCAAAATTGAAGAGTAGTTGGAGCATTTGAGGTGGTTGAACTTTCTATAGCAATGAACGGTTTGAGAGGTTGTGCTCTCAGCTTGTCAAATTCTATAATTAGGATATATGTTATACCAAGCATATATAATCCACATGTCACCGTATAGTTGAGACACACGTATTGTCATATGTCTTTCTTTCCTTTCTCTTTCTCTCAATATGGTATCTAGAGCCTAGAGAGAAAAGACACTCCTAAACCGTGTTATTAGGAGGACTTACTGTTTTCCTGAGAAATTTTTTTCCTTCGAAAAGCTATGATGTCACTCTAGTTTCTAGCCCCACCTATTCCATGTGTCACCTCGGTGGCCTCCTACCATCGTCTTTTCTGCTGTGTGTCATTTTGATAGCCTGTAACGACGATATGCCATTGTCAATCATTGTTGGTCAATTTTTTTTTAGCGTCTTTTCTGACCAATGACCCCATCGCCAGAGTTGCCAGCCTCTGCATAGCCTAGCCCTGGTGGTCGTGTCTTGATCCAGCCACTAACGCACTCCTATGTGCCTCCATTATAATTAGCCGCATAGCCCACTTGCTGCCACTCTAGTCGCAAGTGACGGAACGTCTAGCATCCTTTTACAGTCGCTAGTTACACTATTGTATTTGCTTTGCTCTCCTCATTCTAGATCTGTCCTCAGCTTCGTCATCCAGAGACTGTGTCACCGTCAGGCATATTTAGCTTTTGTTGGTGCCCCCTGTTTTGTGATCGATGGGTACTAGTAAGTCCGCAGTTGCTCCGACTACCTTGGACTCTCTGATTTGGCCAAGCTATCTCTAGCTAACAATACCGATTTGCTGAAATGATATGAGCAATGTTAGAACTTTGGTCCCACTGTTTTAGTTATGCACACTGGTAATCCTTTTACTTGTTTCTCTCAATCTGTCTCCTTGGGTGCTTGGGTCCTTTATTCTGCTGCCATTGATCATATCTCTAGTGATAAAGCTCTTTTTTGAGTCTTTCTACTTCTAGTTATTTGCCAACTATCCTCTTAGTTAATGGTTCTAAAACACAACTTCTAGGGGCTGGCACTGCCTATTTTTCCATTGGTCGTTTAACCCATTCTCTTAATTGTGTAATTTCTTTTACGTCTTTTTGCAGCACCAGAGCTCGGGATAGATTATTGGCACTGAATGTGAGTCTAATGGCCTCTCTTGGCTCTCACAACTATCTCGTGTTTGCTCTCTCTCATCATAGACCCTTTCATCCTCCATGCTTGATTGGTTCATCCTAGCCTTGCCAAACTACAAAGAATGGTGTCAAGCCTGTCCAAGCTATCTAGTTTGCCTTTAAGTCATGTTAACTTGGGAAACACACTCGTATTCCATTTCTCAATAGAGTTAATAGTCGTGCTGCGTCTCCTTTTGCTCTAGTTCATTATGATATTTTGGGTCCTAGTCCTATTGTGTATACTTTATGGTCACATTATTTTGTTACTTTCATTGATGTTTATTCCTATTGCACTTGGTTATTCTTAATGACAAACCGATCTGAGTTGTTTTCCATCTCTATGAATTTTTATCAATATTTCAAAACTCAATTCGGTGTTGCTATTCACACTTTGCGTAGTGATAATACTAAGGAATACTTGTCTCAATAGTTTCAAAGCTTAATGGCTTCTTATGGCATTTTTCACCAAACTTCTTGTGCTCATACCCTTGAACAAAATGGGGTACCTGAGCGCAAAAACCACCACCTAGTTGAAACAGCTCGCACTCTTCTACTTCATGGCAATGTACTTCATTTCTAGGGGGTGCAATTCTTGCTGCTTGTTATCTAATTAATAACATGCCTTCCTTTGTTCTGAATAATCAAGTTCCTCAGTTTGTGTTTTCCTGTGACTTTCTTCATTCCCTTCCCCTTCATGTTTTTGGGTTCACTTGTTTTGTCCATAACATTTTCCCTAGTCTTGACAAACTTTTTGCCTAGTGTATAAAATGTGTCTTTCTTCGGTACACTAGGTCGCAAAAATGTTATCGTTGTTTTTCTCCTACTTTGCGTCTTTATCTTGTCTCTGCAGATGTTACGGTCGACAGTTCCTTTCGTCGAGTCTCCTATATTCACTCCTTCGCCTATGTCAAAGGTCTTGCCCCTTCTCTCTATGCCTATCCCCCTACACCGGCTGTTCCATCACCTTCTCCTAACCTCGAGCCTTTTTCCTCCACTTGCTTAGTTAAGGTTTGCTGTCGTCAAGCATCGCCCCAGCCGCCATTTGAGCTAGCTACCCAACTGTCACCCATGCCCAAACCTTAGCCACCTTAGACTCGGTACTATCTTCCTAGCTCCTTGCCCCACCTCCGGAGCCTGTCTTGACTATTGCTGATTGTTCTCTGGCACCTACTTCACCGACTCTGGCCCTCTTTCTTGATCTTGACTTTCCTATTACACTTAGTAAAGACATATGCTCTCTTGGTAACCTATCCCCTTATTGTGTCACTTTGAGTTATCGTTGTTTATGTTCTATGCATTATGCTTGTTTGTCCTCTTTGTCTTCTATTTCTATCCTTAAATCCCTAGATGAGGCTTCATCCCATCCTAGGTGGAGACAAGCTAGCATCGACAAAATGTGCACACTTCAGCATAGTGGTACTTAGGAACTGGTTTCTCTTCCTCCAAGCAAATCAGTGGTGGGTTGTCAATGGATTTATAATGTCGAGGTGGGTCCTGATGGCAATATTGATTGTCTTAAGGTTCATTTGGTCGCCAAAGGGTACACCCAGATGTTTTGTTTGGACTATGGTGACACCTTCTGCCCCGTTGCCAAGATGGCTTCCATTTGACTCTTTCTATCTATGTCTGCTATGCAACATTGGTTGCTTTATCAGCTGGACATCAAGAATGCCTTCCTCTATGATGATCTTGATGAAGAAGTCTCTAGGGTATGTCATCTTTGTAAATATTTGTAGGTCTTAAACAGTCTCATTGAGCCTAGTTTGCTAGATTCTCCTCAGTGGTTCAACAGTTTAGTATAATTCAGAGTGAAGCTGATCACTCTGTATTTTACCATCATACTCCACGAGGGTGCATTTTATTTGATTGTGTACGAAGATGAAATTGTCATTTCTAGCTACAATAATCATGGCATAACTCAAGTCAAACAACATCTATGTCATCATTTTTAGGCCAAAGACCTTGGCAAATGATGAAGTAGCACAATCTAAAGACGGTAGTGTCCTCTCACAAAGAAAGTGTTCTATGGATATCTTAGAAGAAATGGGCTTACTTGGTGCAAAGCCTCTTGATGCTCCTATTGATCCTAATGTCAAGCGCCTACCAGATTAGGGGTACCACTATTTGACCAAGGGAGATATAGAAGATTGGCTAGGAAATTGAACTCCCTCATAGTCACTCGTCCAAACATCTCCTTTGCAATAAGCATGTTTGGTCAATTTTTAAAACTCACAATGTGAACGTCATTTGGATGATGTGATTTGCATCTTGAAATATGTCAAAAGAGCACCGGAAAAGAGTCTTATTTATAAAGAAAAAGGGCATACCCAGATCGTTGGGTACTCAGATGCTGATTGGCTAGAATCTTTTATTGATAGACATTTTACTTCTGGGTATTATATACACATTAGAGGCAATCTTATTTTTTGGAAGCGTCAGAAGGAAAATGTGGTTGCAAGGTTTAGTGTTGAGTCAAAGTATAGTGTCATGGCATCCACCACATGATTTGGCTTAAGTAATTCCTTAAAGAGCTTCAATTTGGGGAGATCAAACAAATGACACTTGTTTGTGACAATCAAGCCACATTGCACATTGCCTATAATCTAGTTTTCCATGAGAGCACCAAACACATTAAGGTAAATTGTCACTTCATTGGGGAAAAGATTCTATCTGGTGACATCACCATAAGTTTCGTCAATTCGAATGATTACCTGGTAGATGTTTTCACCAAATCTTTAAGAGGTCCTCAAGTAAGTTATCTACATAACAAGCCTGGTGCATATGACTTTTGTGTTCCAGCTTGAGGGGGAGTGTTAGAATCTGCAACTAGGATAATTAGGATGTCAAATCATATATTTATGGTAATTGTATATTTGCATGTGTGTGTGTGTATATATATATATATATATATATATATATATATATATACGTGAGAGAGAGAGAGAGAGAGTTTTATTGTATTTATTACACAGAGTCTATATAGTCTATGCCCATCGTGACACATGGATCCTTATATGTTTTTCTCTCCTTTCCCTTTCTCTTAATATAGCTATTGGCTATGGTGGTGATTGTGCAATCCTCCAACAACTTGGATGGGGATTGTGAGGGCATTGCTCAAAAGATTCCAGCCATTTGGGTGCACCAGCCTATGTATTAGATGGAGAACCAGAAGAAGCAAAGACAATGACCTAGTATAGTAGGACAACGGACAAGTTGGAGAGTTAGAGGGAAAATGGAAAAGCCATTGGTCTCTCAACAGCAATTAGAAGTCAAGGTGGAGATGGTAGTAGACAAGACTGAGGTTGATGCAAAAAGCCATTAGTAGATTGAAGTTGGTGATTATGTGTAGAAGGAGCTTGATATAGTTTGAAGGACACAACCACCACCATGGCTATGTATGGATAATGAGTATTATCCTCTAGGTAAGGTAGATGAGGTAAAAGTAGAGAGGAAGGCCCTCTTAGGGGATAGCACAGTGAGGGAGCAAATTGGCAGTGGCAACTGCCATTAGCGAAGGGGTCAGTGGGGATGGACGCTACACAACACTCCTACAAAAAATTTGTGAGAAAGAGATAGAGCGGCAAGGTGGTGGCTGGGAGAAAGGGGAAACCAAGGAGGAGTGGCGTCAACACCTGCCACTGGTGGGCAATGGTCAACAAGTTGCTGAACCACCAGAGACAGTTTCTTTGTTGGATGTGAGTGGGTCATTGGCTGTGTTGACTAATTGGGAACAAGCACATGATGTGGCCAATAGAAGTGAGAAAAAGGAAGAAGGGGAAGGGTAGAATGGAAATTTTCGAAAATAGATCATTCTCTTGACCTAATGGGCTAAGGCCAATTGAGTGATAAACATGCAAGAGGTTTCAAAATGCTGGTGGAAGAAAAATTGCAAAGGTTGAGCCTTGGGTCTGATTTAATGGACTAAACCTAGTCATTTAGGGAGGGAAACTAAGGTTTTTGGGGGGAGAATGGAGATAAGGTAAGTAAGCACATCTGTAGTCCAACCCATTAAAATTCTTCTTAGCATTCCTCAATCTTTTGGGCCTTCTCCAAAGCTCCATTCTGACAATTTTGAGAGAAATATCGCATGTCCAATTAGTTTTAGGCATGGAATCGGCAGCAGCTTCTATTTCATGGTGTGAAGTTTATGAAAGCTATTAATGTCTTAGTCAACCATTGTCCAAAGATCATTGACAGTGGGTACATTAATTTTCTGAATGTCGATGTCCTATCTCTTATAACCCTGCATTGTATGATTTCTGGTCCACTTATTATTCATTGAAGAAAAGGAGGACCTAGCATTGAAGACCTTGCAGAGAAATTCCCAGGCTAGATTGTACTGAAACTGGAGTTGGAATTGTTGTCTATTGATCTTTTGCCTCATCCTGAAATGTTCACAAATGCTACGTTAGGCCGCTCTCAGGAGGGATAATTCCAAGAGACGATGATGCTGCAAAGCATGTAATCTTTAGAGGAGTGGGTTTTACAGAAGGAATATCAAGAAAAGCAATCATCACAGTTCATAGAACTAAGTTGAACAATCCACTTGGATTTGAGGTTCTATTGCACTTGGACTTGATTATATAGGTACCCATTGATGGTTTTCAAGGAAATGTTGATGAAGGTACCACGAAGGTTGTTCATGGTTTGGTTCCTAGAGTTGTTGATAGAAATAAATCAATTAAACATGGGAAGAATTTGTGTAAATTTCAAGGTTCTGAAAATTGGATCAAACATTGAACCGGCCAAGAGATTGGTTTAAAGGTTCATTTGATCAATTTGGGTTTAACTGAATTTAATAAAATAAATGTATATGTATATATATAATTAATTATATATTATAATATAAATAAATATTATTAATAAATATAGATTTGTATCGTTATTAGAATTTATTTAATGCTGACAGTAAAAATAGTTTTACTCTGTCACCAATGTATATAAAAAGTCTTATAAACTCATATAAATAATCACCTATTATAATGGGGGACCCACCATACTTTCTCTCTTTGTTACATTGGTTGACAGCAGAAACTGCTTACATTGTCAGTGCATACCAATTAAACTCTTGTTATTATTGACTGAAGCCCAAATTTAATTATGTTATTTTCTTTTTACCCTCTTATATTAAGCTTTTAAAAATTAAATCAAAATTCTTTGTAGTATAAGAATAATGCTATGCAAAGCCTACAAAAAAAAAGAAAAAAAGAAATTCTGCCATGCTCAGAAGGCCGAATAGAATTTGGGTCTCAAATTCAAATTGTTTATTAGTTAGGCCAAGAAGCTCCATTAGGTGGTAGTGACTTTTCAACCTAAGTTAACCTAGCTGGTCCGCCTCTTCACTTCTTCTAGCATTCCAGCCGCCAGCCACAATCAACCTCATTCGCACCATCTCAACTGCACTACCTGCAAGCCTCCCGCAACTCCATTGACGCCCTGTTTGGGCCCATGAGTCATGGCCTTCATACCACCGGTTTCATGTGTCACTCCCATAACTCAGAAAAACCAAAACACAAACAAAAAGCCAATCATAGATTTACACTATGAAACGACAAAACAACATCAAACAACAATTTGTTAAGGGGGTTTCTTGAGTTTTCTCTATAAAAAACACCACCTTTGTGCTTTCTTTCTACTTGGGGTGCCAAAAATCTCAAACTCTAGGCACAAATTTTTTTCCTTTTATTGCCAAAGTTGTAACCTTTTTTTGCTTCTTCATGAATTATGATCCAGATCCCACTTCCTTTCCTCCCCTCCACTAGTTTTTTTTTTTCCTCATTTAAAAAAATCGGCCGACCGTGAAAACCGGACCAATTCATCCGGTTCACCGGTTTTGATCCCGTTTTCACGGCTCAAGGTCAGTTTTTGAAAATTCGGTTTTGATAACATGACCACCAGCGTGATAATCGGTTGAATTGGTTGAAGTGGCCGGTCCGGTCTAGTTTATTAGAGCAGTGGTAAATTCTTTTGTGGTTGTGGCTACACTCTTTTGGACTTTTGTTTGAAAGAGATATTTGCTCTCTCTGAAACCATTCAGTAGGATCCTTGAGAAGTGGCTGTTGCAAAGGCATATCTAAATTATATTGGGTTAGATGAAGAAACTTGATGGATGGTGAATAGAGCAAAGATATTGGGTTAGATGAAGAAACTTGATGGATGGTGAATAGAGCAAAGGAATTTGGGGCATGAAGGTCATCAGGTATCATTTTAGTAAAGGGGTGGCCTAGGCCATTGGGAAGGCAGATTCTTATTTTCTTTCTTTTTGTAGTTTTAAGACACTGTTTGCTTGTTTTGTTACTCTATAATTGGAGCTTGCCACTGGTACTTTTCATAATTAGTTTTATAAATATATTAGTTCCTATAAGTGAAAGGTAAATCAAAGTGCCAACTAGCTTCTAGTACCTTATAGTGTCCAGTAGAACCAAGGTTCTGAAAGTTGGACCAAATATGACACTAGTTCAAAGGTTCATTGGGTCAATTGAGTTCAACCAAAGTTGAACCAAGTGTAATATATATAATTAGATGTTATAAAATAAATAAAAATTATTAATAAATACAAATTTATATAATTGTTATTACTCAAATACTCTTGTTTTGGCTGATTAACAAAGCCCACATTTTATTCTCTTATATTAAGTTTTTTAAAAAAATTAAATCTAATACGAAAAAGATTTAATCAAAACTCTATAACAAATAGTTTTATTTTTATTTTTTTTATCTATTGGTTCTTTACGAGACCCATTGTGTGATTTGTGTGTTATTGTTATTGTGTTGTCTCACCTTTGTTGACAGGCTTGGCCCTTTCTCTACATTACAATGAAATTCTATGACAAAAGAAAGAACCGCACTCAGGTGGATATCTAAAAAAAATCCACCAATGCTAATGTGTGGTGTCACTTTCAGATTAATCGAGTCCAGGATGGACTTTTTTTTTTTGTTCCATGATAGATACCCTGATTTTCGATTTCCAATTTTTTTGATTTCTAATTTCAGTATTGCTCCTTGCATTCTGTTGTATGTGCTTTGTTGTCGAATGGAGAGCAACCGTGCAATATTGAAATCGGAAATCGGAAATCGGAAATCGGAAGGTGTTGGGGAGAGAGAAGTATTTACTGTGAAATGCAAAAGTTAAGCTCCACCATATATTGTAGCCATAGTTGTCAATCGAGCGATAGCGATGGAGCGAGCAAAGGCGACAAAGGGACGCGAGAGAGAGTTGTTAGAGCGTCGTGTTTCTTCGCCGCAGCTAATCGCGGGCCTTGTGGCCGCTATTTGATGTCGACTGCCAAACACCTGTTCTACCGCTGTTTCTGGACCATTTTGTGCATTGAGGGGAGCAGCAAGGTCATTTCGAACGTTCCCCCCTCTTTTCTTTGATCTGAACGTTGGTTTAGGGTTATTTTCTTTGTTCTCTTCCTCTCTAATCCATTTGTCTCTCTCCCCCGTCACCCCTCTTGCTTCGATGATCCTCCAACCTTCGGCAGCAACGAGATTGGTGGCTGCAAGACTTGTGGTGGCGGCGGTCTGAGTTTCCGGCAGCAGTGGTTTGTCCTTCCTGCACTCTCTTTGTTCTGATTTCTTCTTTCTTCCTTGGATTGGGAAAGAGGGAGAGAACGAGAAAGAGAGAGATGAGGTGAGAGAGAGATTGAGAGAGATAAGAGATGTTGACATGCACCGTGAAGAAGCTTGGAGAAGGAAAAATGGGGGCTTAGGGTGGACCACCTCACTTAAAGTGGTGGTGGTCCTTACCCCTTCTCTATCTCTCTCTTCTTTTTTTTTTCTTTTTCTATTTTAGCAATGGCATGTTTTGTTTTGTTGTTCTATTTTAGCAATGATGATGATGATGATGATTAATTTATTGGAATGTTTTGTTGGTTTTAGAGAGTAGAGACTTGGGTTTAATTAGGATTTGATATTGTCTTTTATATTTTGCTGCCCTTATGCTACTTAATGGTGCTATTTTTTTGTTTTATTGCCCTTAGGACTTGATGTTTATATATTGGATTGATGGTGATTGCGTGTTTTTAGAGTATGGAATTGATTATGAATTTTTATCATTGATGTGAATGAGTTTAATTGTGGATGATTTCTTATTTTTGAATATTTATATGTTATATGAATTGCATGATAATTATATATTTTTTTATCAAATGACGGCCGGAATGCTATCCATTATCTGTTATCCTACTATAGCGTTTTTGGGGCCGGCCGCTTTATCCGTGTTTGACAACTATGACTGTAGCACATGGCCTCTGATTATTGGGCCACCTCACATGAGTACCGGTGGATATTTTTTAGATATCCACCTAAGTGCGACCCCAAAAGAAAAGTGCCCAAGTTGATAAATAATCCACCCACTAAATATTAACCTAATATCACTCTTCTCTTTTCTTTCTGACTTTTCTCTCTCTTTAAAAACTTTCCAGCTGCCACCTTTCTCAAACTTCATTCCCAGTTGGTCCAACTCAATTGCAATCTTGGTCAGCCCACCACAACTCCAGCACTGCTCGTCCTTGTCACTATTGCTGGGTTGCGCCACCCACCACTGCCATGTCTGCTGCAGAGAGGCCAGATTGGGTTGCAGCCTGTACTTGTATTTTCTGCAAAAAGGACACCACCTTTGAGCTTTGGATCTATTTGGGGTGCCAAAAATCTCAAGCAGCACGTTCAAATTTGTTTCTCTTTTGCCAAAGTTGCAACTTTTTTGGATCTTAATGATCTAGATTCCACTCCCCCTTCTCCTCCCTTAAGTTTTTTTTTTTTTTTTTCTTTTCTAGTTTAAAAAAATGGGTAGACCGTAAGAACCAGACCGGTTCAGCCGGTTTGCCGGTCTTGAGCTGGTTTTCACAGTCCAAATCCTGTTTTTGAAAATTCGATTTTGATAGCATGATTGGACCGGATAGGTCACAGGTTTCGGTTGAACCATTGGAACTAGCCAATCTGGTCTGGTTCTCAGAACACTTACTAGAACCCATTTTTCACCATATCCAAGCCTTTGATTTGCTTCCATTGGTGGTTTTGCTGTACATAACCACTCATTCCCATCTCATTTAATAGATCAAGTATATATTTTCTTTGAGACCGTATTTCCCTTCTTTATTTGAGCCACTTCCATGGCAAGAATATATCATAGTGATCCCAGATCTTTGATTTCAAATTCTGATGCTTAGCGTTTCTTCAATCTCTGCATTTCCTCAACATCATCTCCTGTAAGTAGGCTACAACTCTATGTACATGTATCTACAAGTTCATGAGCAATGATTAATATTTACTCTTTTTTCCAACACTCCCCTTCAAGCTAGAGCATATGAGTCAAATGGTCCAAGCTTGCAATCAATATGATGATTGATGAGTACAAGGCCTCCTTAGGGATTTTGTAAAAATATTTGCTAGTTGATCATTTAAACTAACATTCAGTAATAACTTCCTTGGAAAGGACTTTTTCTTGCGCAAAGTGACAATCAATCTCAATACGCTTTGTTTTCTCATGAAAAACATGATTAGAGGCTATATGAATAGCTGCTTGATTATCACAACATAGCTTCATCTGCTGAATGTCTCCAAACTTTAGCTCTTGAAGAAGTTGGTTAATCCAAATAAGCTCACAAGTAGTTGTAGCTATTGCTCGATATTCAGGTTTTGCATTAGATTGAGCAACCATATTTTGCTTTTTAATTTCCATGAGATAATATTTCCACCATCTAAAACACAATACCCAATGGTGAAACATCTATCAATAGGAGAGCCTGCCTAATCTGCATTGCAGTAACCAACTACCTGAGAGTTTCCTTTATTCTCATAGAGTATTCCTTGTTTCAGGAGCCTTCTTAATATATCTCAGAATTTGCATTACCACATCCCAATGATCATTGTGAGGGATTGCATGAATTGGCTTATTACTCCAGCTGCAAAAGAAATATCTGGTCTTGTAATGGTGAGATAGATGAGCTTTCATACCAATCTTCTATACCTCTTAGGATCAAAATAACGCTCTCCTTGTTCTTGTAGCAATTTAGATGTTTGGATCCATGGGACTATCAATCGCTCTGTAATCCAACATCCTTGTTTTTGTGATATGTCCAGCATGTACTTTCTTTATGGGATAATGACTCCATTCGTTGATTGAGCAACTTCAATACCAAGGAAATATTTTAATTTCCCTAGATCTGTAGTTTGAAAATGCCTAAACAAATGCTTCTTTAGCTTAGAAATTTACTTCTTGTCATAACTTGTGATGACAATATAATTGACATAAACCACCAAGTATACACATATACTAGGAAAAGTATGGCAATAGAAGATTGAATGATTTGCTTCACTACTTTTCATCCCAAAAGCTTGAAAACTAGAATTAAACTTTTCAAACCAAGCTCTTGGGGACTGTCTCAGTCCATAGAGAGAATGACGTAGTTTACAAACCAGACCAAACTCCCCCTGTGCTACAAAGCTAGGTGGTTGCTCCATGTAAAGTTCCTCATCTAGCTCACCATGGATGAATGCATATTTATTTCCAATTGATATAGTTGCTAGTCACAGATAGTAGCCTTGGCAAAGAAGATGCGAATTGAAGTAATTTTCGCCATGGGAGAAAAAAGTATCCCTAGTCAAGGCCATAAATCCGAGTATATCCTTTGGCAAGTAGACGAGCTTTGAGACAATCAATTTTACAATCAGGGTGAACCTTGATAGCATACACCCACCGACATCCAATAGTTGATTTTTCTGGAGGTAGAGGAACTAGCTCCCAAGTGCCATTATGTTCCAATATTGCATTTCATCAATCATGACTTGTTGCCATCCTGGATGATCAAGTACCTACGAACATTTCTAGGAATTGAAACAGAAGATAAAGAAGACACAAAAGAATAATGAGATGGAGATAAACTATGAAAACTCAAAAAATAATAAATAGGATGAGGAATTCAGATGTATGTAGTTCCTTTTCTAAGAGTAATGGGCAAATCAACAATGGTTTTAGGGAAATCCATTGTAGAGGTGATTGATGGAGTCGGATATGATTCACTTGGGTGTGTAGCATAGTAGTCATTAGCGAGTGATCGCTATAGCGGAGCAGCGATGTGGAGCGCCGATCCAGTGCGATGCAGATTCTGGTGCGTTGTGGTTTGTCGTCGCGGCGTTTCGAGGCCGCTAAGGCAGCCATCGCGACCGTGATTGCTTTTGAAAATGCCAAAAGCCCGATTTTGCCCACCATTTTTGGACCGTTCAACATAACATAAGGGCTCCTAAGGTCATTTTGTTCCCTTCCCTTCTTTTTTCCAATCTGAAAGTGAAGAGTAGGGTTTTATTTTTCTCCTCTTTCCATCGGCCTCTCGCCCTTGATCCTTGTTACACTCTGACGATCCTCCAACCTCCGACAGCGGCAAGATCGGTGGCTGTGAGACAGTCGGTGGTGGTGGTCTGAGTTTTAGGTAGTGGCGGTTTGTTCTTCCTTCATCTCTCTTTGTTCTTCCTCCATCTCTCTTTGTTCTGTCTTTGGTGTCTTTTTACTCTTCTATCCTCTGTTTTTTCCCTCTATTTTGCTTGTTACTGTCTTAGGGTTTAGCCGTGGCAGCAACATTAATTTTTCTTCTCTGTTCCAGGCTTCTATTTTCTATTTATCCCCTTCTATTTACTGTTAGTCTTAGAGACTTAAGTTTAATTAGGATTTGGTGTTGTCTTCTATATTTTGCTGCCCTTATGCTACTTGATGGTGCTATCTTTTATGTTTTGCTGCTCTTAGAACTTGATATTTAAGCATTGGATTGATAGTGATTGGGTATTTTTAGACTATGGAATGGATTATGAATATTTATTATTGATGTGAATGAGTTTAATTGGGGATAATTTCTTATTTTTGAATATTTATATATGTTATATAAATTGTATGATAATTATATATTTATATCAAATAGTGGCCATCCCGCTATGCCGCTATAGCATTTTTGGGGTCGGCTGCTACGTGCCACTATCCGCAATTGACTAGTATGGTGTGTAGCTACCTCCACTGCTAGATTAGGAGCCCTTGGATGACACTGATATGTGATGAGAAGTGGTGGACGTGAGTTGGGCTGAGAATATCCAAGATCATCTTTCTTTGAAAGTATTGAATCTTGCAAAGGAGAAAGAAATGGACTATGGACCAAAAATGGATACAAGTAAAACATCAAGAGTAGTGCTAGACTCTTTCAAAGATGAAGAGAAATATAGAGTGAAGAGTAACATCAAGGTAATGATTATTCATTGAAGAGTACCAGTGATATCCTATCTATAACTTGGAATATTCAAGAAAAACACCTTTGATGGCATAAGCAAGAAGTTTATCTAGACTTGGAGGGAGATCATGAAATAAACAAGTACATTCAAGCACACAAGGAACTATAGGGAATAATGGTTCTTTAGGAAATAAAACAAAATAAGGAACTTTATTGTCAATGAAGGAAGACAGCATTCAATTTATTAAACAAGTAGTTAGAATTGCATCACCCAAATGATGAATAGGGACATTTGCATGAAGCAACAAGGTTCAAACAGTTTCAACAAGATGTCTAGTTTTTCTTTCTGCTGTCCCATTCTATTGAGGTGTATGAGGGCAAGTATATCGATGCAAGATACCATGTAAAGACAGAAAAGAGGACAAAGTAGAAGAAAAATATTCTTTAGCATTGTCACTTCGACGAACTTTGATTTTCTTCCTAAACTATGTGTCAATTCATTATAAAAGGAAGTGAAGATGGAAAGTATTTCAGAACGTTCTTTCATCAAATATACCCTAGTGCATCGAGAAATTTCACCAATCTTGAATACACATTCTTTCTTAATTGTGCATCCCTTTTTGAACCAATCCCATCAGTATCTTTTAGCGACCAAATGAGCTGTTAAGCAACCAATGGAGACCAACCTTAATAATAAACACCTATGAGCAGCTAACCAAAGACTTGATGGTCTTGGAACCAGATCCCATGTGCCATTAGCATGCGAAGCAGACATCTCATAGATCACTGCTTGGTGCCATCTTGATGGGATAGTGCTTCACTTGTGGTCTTAGGAATGGAAACAAAAGAAAGACTCGGAATAAATGTATAATGGTGTGGAGAAAGCAATCATTTCTCAAATAATCATAGAGTGGATGATGGTCATGGGTAGTCCATTTTACCTTTTTGGAGGGCAACAGGTGAACTTTCCGATGTAGGAACAATGGTAGAAGGAAGAAGAAGTGAATGCAGTGAATCATCTAGAACATTGACTGCATCAAGGGTGGCTTCACTATGTTGGTTAACATGACAGTTTTTGGCGGTTGGATTAGAAAGTTGTTTGAAACAGCAGAAACATAGTCTCACAATGTGATATATTGAAGGAAGAAATCCTAGAATAGAGAAAGAAACACCTGAAATATGTGTAAACAAGGGCTGGGCGGAATAAAAAGACAGAGAAAGATTGTGCCAAGGACACTCAAACTAAGGGGACCTACATTGTAGAACACCCATGAAAGAGTGATGTAGCAAAGGCATCGCATGCTCTGTCATGCTCTATCGAGTTTTTTCTAGAGTACGAAGCTTCTGGTGGTGCATGGAGAGGGTCATTGTTTATATAAAACCATTCATGTGCTTTTATCTAATAACTTAAGCATTTGGGAAAGATGGTTCATGACATGGTGTTAGAGTCTCTATAATCAAGTGGTTGAGTTCGATCCTTATTGTTCCTATTCTTCTAAATGAAAGTTAAATTTTAGCATAGGGTAATATGGGCTTGTGCATTGTCCATGTTTCAAGCCCATTGTGCTATTGCGTGAGGGGGTGTGTTAGATATAAAACTATTCATATGCCTTTATTTAATATCTTAAGTATTTGGGAGAGATGGTTAATGACAATGACAACCACACAACTTCTGGATATGTATGGTCGGATGGTTTGCTTCTAATCCTTGGGTTTCGCAACCAAATTTGAGTGTTTTGAAGTTGTGAGAGCCAGATCGGTAGCAGTGACTCATTGGAAAGAGGTGTGGCAGTCAAGGTTCACTGGGCTAGAATAGAAGAATAGCTTGATAACTTTGCCACTGAGAAGTGGGATCAGTGGATATGGGTTTTGTTGGAAGAGATGAGCTAAGAGCAACGTGTTTATGATTGAAAACTGTGTCTTGACAGTCCACACAATGGTTCTATATACACTAGTGATTGGTTAGAGAGTCTTAAGAATTGAATGGGCCTATCTCCACCCCAAAAGTCAGTTTATGAGAGGAAGGTTGTCTAAGTACGTATAAAAGCTATCTTGGCCATATCCTTAAGGGATGTGGGACTCTGTCAGAAAGATATAAAATCCAAATCAAATCAAAAAATAAATCCTAAGGTTGCTCCTAATTGTTCTTATCAAATATATGTGATATGCTATCATATTCACATGATGTGCAGAAGATATATCTAGAGTATTCTATCAAATTGGAACAATGGGGCTAGGATTGAACTCTAGACTGCTTGGTCATAGAGGTTTTGATCTATATTCTGAAACCCCAAAGCTTAAGCACTTAGGTGAAGGCACATGTATGATTTTCATTATATCTCAAAGAAATTGTAATTTATGGTTCACATGAATTTGGAGAATTATGATATCAGGTAGCATTTGAGTCCATCTTCAACTATGCTTTATTATTCATAATCAGATTCTAAATTCTCTAGTGGTACTGATTTGGCTGCATATGCATTGGAGAAAATATTAGGTAGCATCTATTGTGGAAAATATAGTAGAATCCCGCTTCAAGTGGCTTGCTTGGGTAGATCAAATAGAGAGTAGCCTAATAAATAGAGATAGAGGGAGACCAAGAAAAACATGACCAAAACTACTGTAAAGGACTTCGATTTTAGTGGCATGTCTTCGAACATGGTTATGACAAGACGCAATGGTATTGTTTGACTTATGTAGCTGATCCAACATACTTGGAAAAGACTTGGTTGTTGTAATTGTACTAAATTTGTTGAGTATTTTCTTGGGATAAATTGTTATTTGAAAAGATTACTCAATGTGGCTGAATTGGTTGAGTGAGTATGCTTTGAGCAGAAGTAATTATACACATGTGATAATACAAATCAAACCATAAACAGATCCCCTAATTATGTACAGCATCAAATCTACATGATAAGATACATTCTAAAATAGGAAACTATGAAACTCATGGTAAAACGGAAACAAGATATATAGCAATATTCAATGCTGTTAAATGGATATATCCTACCTTTCATGGGACTAAATATATTTATCTTTCAACGTTACTCTACCTTTAAGTCTTTGCTTTCCTTGAAGGTGGGTAATGGTTCTCACATTAGTTTTTGGGAGGACTTATGGGTAGGAGTCGCGCCTTTTACTTGTGCTTTCCCATGTATATATCGTTGATCTCTTTTTACATAATTTTCCAATCCATAATTTTTATCATTTTCAAATTCTGCCCTTGACTCAGTCCATTTGTCTTCTCACCTTGATCAAAGAATTTGGTCCTTATATTTTTCTGGGGAATTTTTGTGTAAATCATTTTTCAGTTCCTCACTCATTATTTGAATAGGAATATTTTTCTTCTTGATAAACCTTGGTGAAAATCTAATGCTTTCTCCAACGTCAAGTCTTCTATTTGGTCTGCAGTATTAATTAGAATTAATGTTGATGATGTGTTGTAGGTTCATAGGCCACATAATGCTCTTCTCCCTGGTATGTGTGTAATGTGTGGTGCTTGCTCCGTTTCTATCACATTTCTTCTTACATAGTTTGGCTGTTGTTTTTCCTCATGACGCTCCTTATTTTCAATAAATGTTGGGTGTGTCCTAGCTCCTCGGATCAGGTGTTTGGAGAAGAAACGAAGCTAAACTTTTATGGCAATGTGCAATCTATACTACAATATGGTGTATATGGTTGGAGTGAAGCCATCATATCTTTAAGGAGATTTCTGCGACATAGGTCTTGATTTGGAGTAAGATTCAGTGGCTTGCATCTATTTGATGCAAAGCTCACAGCCTTTTTGGATTTCTCTAAATGATATCTTGAGGGACTGGAAAGTTTTCTTACATTGATTTTATTTTATTTTCCTCTGTTTTTGGTTCTTCTTTGTGATTTAGGAGGATTCCTTATCCTCCTCTCTGTAATTCTTTCTGTCTCAATTAAATTCATATGCTAGCTTCAAACACTGTGATCTCTTGCTATACAAAATTTATCATATTCTTGTGTACAAAGTTGCTGTAAAATTTACTCGAGTCTATGAACGTTACTACTGTTAGCAGCTAAAGTGTACTCTCTCTCTCTTTCTTTTTCATTTTGTTTTTTTTTTTAACTTTGACCTCATCAATAATGCTATATGTTTAATACTGGATTATTTTCAGCTTGCTAGCATAATATGGGGTGAGGCGGGTGAGAATGATGATCATATTGTGCCCTATCCAGAGGGAAGTGAAGATCTTAGCAACAAGAAAGAATGGAATCAGGAAGCTGCTGGGACTAAGCTCACTGAGCAGAAGAGACCAGAGGCTAAAACAGATTTTCACGAAAGAAAGCTAGGAAGCAGTTCCAATCACGATACCAGTGGAGGACTACCTGACTCAGGATATGGAAAAAACTCTTGGCCTGACTTGTCTTTATCCAGTGCAGATAAAATTGATCAGGGCTCTCTCGGTACTGAACTATCTAAAAATTTAAGCGAACTAAGCAAACTTGGTTCCTCAAGAGGTGGTAAAATTGCTAGTTGCTGGAATTATGAGTATATAGTAAGCCTGTCCATGTGTATTTGTGTTTGTCTAGACATTTGTCTGCCGATGTCTTTTGTGCTTGTATCCCAGCATCATTGTATGAATAACAATAAACATGCATGAAACATAGCTATATTTTGCCATTATTAATTGTGTACTTGTTTGACAGAAGAGACTACACAGCTCGAAAAGGATGCTGAAGTTTTCCAAAATGCTCATGAAGGTAAAGAGCAAGGTGATTTTGTGGACTATGGCTGGGCTAACATAGGAAGTTTTGATGACCTTGATCGAATTTTCAGGTAAAGTAGATAATTTTTACCATTTTATATGTGATACATGCATTGTATGATTGTTTATAGGTAGGTTTACATCCCCTTTGCCTTCACTATATGGTGCATGTGATGGATAACATTGGAAGGAAGTTCCAAAGTTCCTGATTAACGGTGTATATTTGTAGCTGTTCATCTATCAACCTAGATATGTCAATCTTGGTGCCCTTGGCTTTTGTTGTGTGAACTTTGGTATTTTATGATGGCATCTATCTGACTGAATATTCTCACAAGTGATGATTTTGCAGCAATGATGACCCTATATTTGGCCATGTAACTCTTGATAATTCTGATGAGCTTTGGTCCTCTAAAGATGTGAGTAACAGTCCAGCACCCATACCGGTAGATGCAAGTCCAGCTGGTTCTCTAAGGAACAGATCTGAGCCTTCGGAAATTAAAGAAGAATATGTTCAATGCAATGATCAACCATTTGCTCTCAGCTATGAGAAGATTGGTGGTCCTGCATCTAAGGATTTTCAAAATTCACATGTAATAACAGTTGATGGGGGATGTGCTGGAGGTAGAAGTAAGCCAACTGGAAAA
The DNA here is from genome assembly GCA_031439585.1 of Pterocarpus macrocarpus. Taxonomy (NCBI): domain Eukaryota; kingdom Viridiplantae; phylum Streptophyta; class Magnoliopsida; order Fabales; family Fabaceae; genus Pterocarpus; species Pterocarpus macrocarpus. The sequence continues at coordinate 38,464,317 of CM062517.1, forward strand.
GAGCAGCAGGTATGTATAGTCAGTCTTAAATAATTTTGAGTCTCTATACTATTTAGCTCTCTACTTTGTATCACAAACCAAATGAATTATATAATTTGTTATTATCAAAACAATTTTTTTTAATCCCTCAGACTCCAACGTGAAAGGAAGTATGAGAAAAAATTGAATATTATTCACTGATGATCATGGTGTACAATAGTTTACAATATATATTGACTTATTGCAATTATTGCCTAATTATTAGTAATTATTGCCTAATGATTATCTGCCTAAATTAAAGCAAAATTACTGGTAACATACCTATCCTAATAAGTAGAAATTTCTTAAAAAAAAAAAAAAAATCTACAAAATTAGTTACAGTATCTCATATGGCATCTCAACACTCTCCCTCAAGCTAGTGAATGAATATCCATCATTCTTAGCTTGCGAGTAAGCTCTTGGAACCATTCTGTGAGTAGGCCTTTAGTCAATGCATCTGCCAACTGGTGTCATGAAGCAACGTGTTGTGGTTATCAGTTCATTGTGCAACTTTTCCTTGATGAAATGCCAGTTAACCTCAATGTGTTTAGTCCTATCATGTTGGATAGGACTATGAGCAATGGTAATGGTAATGGCTAATTTGTTGTCACAAAATATCTGCCTAGGAGCTTCATACTTTGCTCTGAAGTCATCTAATATGATTTTCATCTATAGTAGTTCATAAACTCCTTGCCCTATAGTCCGAAAACTCCGCCTTAGCACTTGATCTAGCAATCATCTAATGTATTGTCATGTGATACAAAAGAGAAAACACTAATCCTTATTTATAATAATACTGTTCTCCTAATCCTAGCTAAAGAAGGAAATAAATCATGAAATAAAAGTAAATAAGAAAATCATATAAAAAAAAAGAGTAAATAAGAAAATCAATTCTAAGAGATAATCTAAGACACTCTTTGATATTCTAAGATATGATAGAGATATTGTATAATACTCTCTTTATTTCTAACATAATACATACTCCGTTGTGTAGTTGAGGCACACGAATTATCATATGTCTTTCTCTCCTCTCTTTTCTCTCACTCTATGGTATCAAGAGCCTAGAGAGAAAGCCAACCCTAAATCATGCCGTCAGAAGGACCTACTGTCCTCTGTATATTTTTTTTCCTCGGGAAACTGTGTTTTCCTTTTTCCAACCTCATACCTATCGTGTTATCACTTTGATAGCCTCCCACCATCATCCGCTGCAGTTCACTTCCTCTGTCGCTATTCCGATCATCAACCCCACCTTAGATTCGCCATCACTTGCACAGCCTAACCTCGGTGGTCCTATCACCATCCAATTGTTGATGTGCCCACACCCATGTACTTCGCTCTTTGACGCACTCTTCATGCTCCTCCATTCTAGCGGAGTGTGGCCGTGTGTCCAGCGACATCTTCGACTCCCACTTGCGCCACCGATGTCGCCTTGACTTGCTCGTTCTAGATTTGTCATCGTGTTCTCCATCCAGCCACTGCGTCGTGTTAGGTGTTCTTAGATTTTCATTTTTGCCTTTGTTATTGTGACCCATGGCTACTGGTGAATCCCCAGGTGCTTCCAACACTATCCCGAAGACTGAGGTTCTTGTGTTTCCTAGTTCTGTCGGTGTGCCTCTCTCTACTACCAAACTTGATCAATCCACCTTCGACAACTGACTGCCAATTTCTTGAAATGGTATAAGCAACATTAGAACTCTGGTTCCACTATTTTTGTTGCACACACTGGTAATTTTTTTGCTTGTCTCTCTTAGGTTGCCTCTCTGGGCCCTTGGGTCCTTGATTCTGCTGCTGCTGACCATATATCTAGTAATAAGGCTTTATTTTCCAATCTCTCTACTTTTGGTTATTTACCGTCACCTTAGCTAATGGTTCTAAAACACAGTCTCAAGGGGTTGTCACTGCCCATCCTTTGCCTTTGCTATTAGTCGATTCTGTCCTTGTTGTTCTTGGGTCTCCATTTAATCTCCTTTCCCATTGTTGCTTAACCTTGTTCTCTTGATTGTGTCATTTCGTTTACTAAAGAGTCTATCTATCTGCAAGACCAGAGCATGAGATGGATGATTGGTACCGAATGCAAGTCCAATGGCCTCTATTGGCACTCCTACCCACTTGTTGTTTGCTCCCTCACCACTAACCCTCTCATCCTTCATGCCCAGTTGGGTCATCCGAGCATTGCCAAATTACAGAGAATGGTGCCAAGCTTATCCAAGCTATCTAGTTTTCCTTGTGAGTTGTGTCAACTTAGAAAACACACTTGTAGTCCATTTCCTGATAGAGTTAGTAGTCATGTTGTGTCTCCTTTTGCTTTAGTTCATTTTGATATTTGGGGTCCAGGTTGTGTTTTGTCCACTTTAGGGTCACGATATTTTGTTACTTTTATTAATGATTATTCATATTGCACTTGTTGTTTGTTACTTAATTAATCACATGCCATCCTTTGTTTTTGGTAACCAAGTCTTCACTCTATGTTGTTTTCCCATGTACCCCTTATTCCACATGTTTTTGGGTCCACTTGTTTTGTCCACAACCATACCCCTAGTTTTGACAAACTTTTTGCTCGATCCATCAAATGTATTTTCATTGGGTATACTAGTTCACAAAAAGGTTATCATTGTTTTTCTCCTACTCTTCGTTATTACCTTGCCTCCGCTAATGTCACCTACCTTCGATGATGATGTTCCTTTCTTCGAGTCACCTATCTTCAACCTTTCACCTATGTCGGAGGTCTTGCCTTTTCCTGCCTTACCTATGCTCCCTGCACCCACTATCCCATTACCTTCTCCTGTCCCAGAGTCTTTTTCCCTTAGCTCGCCTAGTTCAAGTTTACCGTCTTTGAGTAATGCCCCAACTACCATCTGAGCCAGATGCCCAGCCATTGCCTGACCCTGCACCCTAGCCACCCCTAGACCAATTACAGCCTTTGGAGCCTTTTCCAGCTACTGTGGACTCTTCTCCGGTGCCCAGTCCTACACCGACTCTAGCCTCGCCTCCTGAGCCTAACCTTCCCATTGCATTTCGTAAAGGTATACGTTCTACATGTAACCCGTCTCCTCATTATGTTGCTCTGAGTTATTATCATTTATCTTCTTTGCATTATCCTTGTTTGTCTTCTGTCTTTTGTGTCTATCCCTAAGTCTCCAATGAAGCTTTATCTCATCTTGGCTGGAGACAAGCTATGATTGATAAAATATGTGCACTTTAGAATAGTAGTACTTGGGAATTGGTCTCTCTTCCTCCAAGCAAATCGGTGGTTGGTTGTCGATGGATTTATACTGTCAAGGTGGATCTTGATGTTGCTATTGATCATCTCAAGGCTCTTGTTGTCAAAGGGTACACTTAGATTTTTGGTTTGGACTATTGTGACACCTTCTCCGCTGTTGCCAAGATGACCTCTATTCAATTTTTTTCGTCCATCGCTGCTATATACCATTGGCCACTTCATCAGTTGGACATCAAAAATGCCTTCCTGCATTGTGATCTTCAAGAAGAAGTCTAGATGGAGCAACTTCCAGGTTTTGTTGCTCATGGGGAGTCTTCTGGTTTGGTTTGTTATCTTCGTAAATCTCTTTATGGTGTTAAGCAGTTTCCTTGAGCTTGGTTTGGTAAATTCTCTATTATGGTTTAGTAGTTTGGTATGATTTGGAGTGAAGCTGACGACTCTGTGTTTTACCTTCACACACCACAAGGTTGCATCTATTTGATTATGTATGTAGATGACGTTGTCATTACTGGCAGCAACAGTCATGGCATAATGCAGGTCAAACAGCATCTATGTCATCATCTTCAGACCAAAGATTTCGACAAGCTCCGTTATTTCTTGGGAACTAAAGTAGCAGAGTCCAATGATAGTATGGTCCTCTCACATAGAAAGTATGCTATGGATATCCGAGAAGGAATGGGTTTACTTGGTGCAAAGCCTATTGATACTCATATGGATCCAAATGTTAAGCTCCTGCCAAATCAGGGGGAGCTACTATCCAACCCAAGGGGATACAAAAGATTGGTTGGGAAATTGAATTACCTCACTATCACTTGTCCATGTATGTCCTTTGCAGTGAGTGTAGTTAGTCAGTTCCTGAGCTCACCATGTGAAGGTCATAGCTTTGCTGTGATTCGCATTCTAAAGTATGTCAAAGAAGCACCTAGAAAGGGCCTTATTTATGAGGATAAAGGGCATTCCGAGATAGTTGGGTATTTGGATGCTGATTGGGCAGTTTCTCCTATTGATAGATGTTCCACTTTTGGCTATTGTATAATTATTGGAGGCAATCTTATTTTACTAGAAGAGTAAGAAGCAAAATGTGGTTGCAAGGTCTAATGTTGAAGTAGAGTATCATGCCATGGCATCCACCAAATGCAAACTTATCTGGCTTAAGCAATTTCTTAAGTAACTTCAATTTGGGGGAACATGGAAATGGCACTTGTGACAATCAAGTCACATTGCACATCATCTCTAATCCAATTTTCCGTGAGAGGATCAAACACATTGAGGTCGATTGCCATTTCATCTAAGAAAAGATTCTATCCAATGATATCAACCGCAAGTTGTGAACTCAAATGATTAACTAGCAGATGTTTTCACTAAGTCTTTAAGAGGTCCTGGAATAAGTCATCTATGTAACAAACTTGGTGCATATGATTTATATGCTCCAGCTTGGCGTGTAGTGTTAGAATCTATAATTAATATAATTAGGATGTATTTAGGCAACTAGTATATTCTTGTATGTCTATAAATATCTTTGTATTTATTACTTTTCTATATAATCTGTACTCCGGTGTGTAGTTGAGACACATGGATTCTCATATGTCTTTTGTTCCTCTCTTTTCTCTCAATAGAAGCAATCTACTTGTTATGATGATTGATGGAGAGATATTTGAGATATTAGAAAGATTTACATATGACTTTCCCTTGATTTAGAAAAAGGCATACGATAGGCTGCCAAGAGAGGTTTTGTCGAAGGTTTGAGCAATTAAAGATATGTATGATTGGGTCACAATTAGTGTGAGAACTCAAAATGGAGTAATAGAGGATTTTCCTATAACAATATGATTGCATCAAGGTTCAACTCTGAGTTCCTATCTTTTTATTGTGGTCTTGGATATGCTTGCTGAACTTGCTCAAGGTCCAATGCCATGGTGCATGCTTTTTGCATATTATATAGTCCTAATAGGAGAATTGAGAGAAGAATTAAATGGGAAACTAGAGATGTAGAGACAAGCTTTGGAAATATAGGGTTTTTGTGCAAGTAGAAGTATGATGGAGTATATGGAATGTAAGTTTGGCAAGAGGTGCACAAATTCGAACTTAGAGGTGAGGAATGGGGACGATAACATACCACAGGTCACAAGATTTAAGTTGGATCCATTATCCAAAATGATAGAGAAATAGAGAAAAATGGAAACTATATGATTCAAGCTTGGTGGATTAAATGGAGGAGTGTTTCAGGTGTTATTTATGATAAAAGTGTATCACTCAAGCTTAAGGGAAAATTTTATCGCACAACTATAAGACCAGCAATGTTATATGGGACTGAATTTTGGGCAGTAAAAAGCCAACAAGAAAATATGAGGATGTTGTATTGGATGAGTGGACATACTAGACAAGATAGGATTAGGAACGAATACATTAGAGAGACAATTGAGGTTGCGCCTATTGTGGAAAAGATGGTAGAATCTCACCTTAGGTTAGGCATGTGTGGAGAAGACTTCTATAAGCCTTAGAAAGGAGAGTAGATGAAATGGATGGTAGTCCAATAGCTAAAGGTAGAGAGACCTAGAAAAACTATTTGTGAAACTATTAAAAGAGACATAGACTTTAATGGATTATATTAGAGAATTTTAGCTAAAAGGAATGAGTAACTTAATATTGTTAGCCATCCTGTCTCTCTATTTATATTGAAGAATAAAACATAATACAAGAGTAGTATAAGCCCAGCCCACTAACACTATTAACTAATACATATTCTCTAACACTCCCCCTCAAGCTAGAGCATAGATGTTAATCATGCTCAGCTTGTTACAAATTTAGTCTATTCTATTCTTATTGAGTGCTTTGGTGAAGATGTCTACTAGTTGTTTTCTGCTTTGCACATGTTTAGTGACAAGAAGCCTTTGTTAAATCTTCTTACGAACAAAATGACAATCAACCTCAACATGCTTTGTCCTTTCCTGAAAAATAGGATTAGATGCAATATGAATGGCTGCCTGGTTATCACACCACAACTTCATAGCTATAGTACTCTTGAAGCGAATCTCATTAAGTAGATGATGTACCCATACTAGTTCACATGTTGCCTGTGCTATTGCTCGATATTCAGATTCAACACTACATCGAGCAACAACACTTTGCTTCTTACTTCTCCAGGAAATTAGATTACCTCCAACAAGAACACAATTGCTAGAGTTAGACCTTCTATCAACAGGAGATCCAGCCTAGTCTGCATCAGAAAAGCCTGCAATTGTAGTATGCCCATGATCTCTATATCAAACACCACATCCTGGAGCTCCTTTCAAATACCTTAATATATTACAAACAACTTACCGATGAGTGGTTCAAGGGGATGACATGAACTGACTAACCACTAATTGAGAAAGCAATACCAAGGCGAATGACGGTGAGGTAATTGAGCTTGCCCACTAGTTTTCGATATTGTTTAGGCTCACACATAACATCTACATCATCAGGTGTGAGTTTGATATTTGGGATCATCGGGGTTTTTGCAAGTTTAGTTCCAAGCAAGCCTGTTTTTAAAAAGCAAATCAAGTAAATACTTCCTGAGTCAGGAAAATGCCTTTCTTGGTCCTCATTACCTCAATACCCTAGAAATACTTTTATGCACCTCAATCCTTAGTCTGAAATTGTGTTTGAAGGAAATCTTTGAGTTTTCTAATACCACTCTCATCACTCCCCATAATAATAATATCATTCACATATTCCACAAGAAAAATACTACCAACTTGCGAGCAATGGAAAAAAAAAAGGAGTGGTCGAAATTGCTTCTTTGTAATCCAAATTGTAAAATAGCTTGACTAAATCTCCCAAACCAAGCTCTTGGAGCTTGTTAAAGACCATATAAAGATTTATTCAATCTGCACACTTTACCTGTCTCACCCTGAGCAACAAACCCAAGTGGCTGCGCCATATACACCACTTCTTGTAAGTCACCCAAGTGCCATTGATAGCTAGTTGCAAGAGAGATGAACAAACGAACAGAAGCAAGTTTGGCAACTAGAGAAAAGATGTCAGAATAATCAATACCATACACCTGAGCATAACCCTTAGCAACCAAACGAACCTTTAAATGAGCCACAAACCCATTAGGGTTAACCTTCACTCAGGCACAAAGATAGACTTTTTTGTTAGGAGGGGCCAATACTTAATAGTTAATTTTGTGCAGAGAATAATATATATCTTCTAATTTTTATTTTTTATCTAAAAATTTAAATAAAAGTATCACCTTAAAAAAATTAAATAAAAGTCACAACATATAAAATAAAATGAACATTTTATAATTAAAACTTAAGAGAGACATATATATGCATAACATATTTTCTATTATAGTATTTAAACATCTAATTAAGAAAAGTATTTATAAGAACTAATAAAAAAAAAAAATTTGAGGAGGCCAAATTAAAACGGAAAAAGAAAAATTTACAAAAGTTAAAAATTTTAGGGGGCGATGGCCCCCATTAATCTATATGAGGCTCGGCCCCTACCTTCATTGTATAAACCCATTTACAAACAATTGCCTGTTTGCCCAGAGGCAAGGAAACCAAATCCCAAGTCTGGTTATGTTCAAAAGCATGCATCTTATCCAACATAGCCATACGCCACCCCTCATGAGAAAGGGCCTCAGAAACAGGAGGAGGCATAGTAATAGAATCAAGAGAAGTAACAAAAGACTAACCTGAACTAGACAAACCAGCAGAAGAGACAAATGAAGAAATAGGATAAGTACAATTGCATTTACCTTTACGAACGGCAAGGGGAACATCAAGGCAAGACTCGCACAATCCAGGATCCAAAGTAGAAGAAGGAACCGTAGGAGGAGGTGAATCAGGAGATGTTGGTCCAACAGTGGAAGGCATGTACAAGCAGAACTGTGAGTTTACTGCGAGTATGTTTGAAAATTGGTATGTTCACCTTGGCTTTGTTTATATCCGAGTAACACCATTGTCTTTGTGAACCTATACAGAGCCATTTATAAATTGCATACTTTGTTCTATTAATCGATGGGATCATGTCCTAGAGGAATCCCCATATAAACTTCTTGCTCCAAGTCTCTATGAAGAAAAGCATTTTTCACATTAAACTGGTGCAATTCTCACTCAAAGTGATCAGCAAGGAAGAGTAAGATTCTCATAGTATTCATCTTTGCTGCAAGGGTAAATGTCTACACATGGTCCATTCCATAAGTCGAATGTCTCCCTTTTCAACAAACCTTGCTTTATATCAATGTAGCGTCCCATGAGACTGATATTTCACTATATACATCTATATGCATCCTATAGGCCGTTTGTCTTCTAGTCTCTCAACAATCTCCCATTTTCCATTCTTTTCCAAAGCACTTATCTCCTTATTCACGGCTTGAACCCAATTCTTATCCTTCAAAGCTTCTTGTATTGAGGTTAGGATTTGGATAGAATCAATGGCTGAAATGAAATTGGTAATGTAAGGAAAGATTTTTAAAATTAATAAATCGAGAAATAAGATACTTGATACAAGTAATAGATATATCCTAATAAATAGCAATAAATAGAAAAATGTGTACGGAATCGGTTACAAGCTACAATATCTCATACGACATAAATCTGTCCTAATCAAGAGTAATCTGACATTGAATGGTCAACAGGGGGGTTAGTTAGGAATTGTGTAGAAGGAAAGTGGAGAGAGAGGGTCTCTCGAATACCCTTGTTTGGAGTCTTACATACCTGTTCTTCTCTGGGATCACGCCAATTCCGACGTGTATAGTGAAAACACATGTTCTTGATTCTTACCCACAAATTTTCCCAATTTCTTTCATTTTCTTGCTTATTCTCTGAACCAGTACTATCACATTCAGTATAAATCATTGAGGCTAAATGGGCTTTCATTCAATTCATATTCAAGTAGGAGTTTAACCAACTAAGGTTTGGTCTAACAGTAAGGGGACTAGTCCACCACAATATAGCGAATCACGGTTAGAATCTCAATTGGGAGAGTCGCCCACATTTAAACACCCCACATAGTACTCAAATAGGATTGCCTTCAATGGAAGGATACATATGGGAAACCCGGGGGGGGGGGGGGGGGTGTGGGAAGAAGAAAGGGATGATTCAAGTAGGAGTTCAGAGAATAGTGGTAATTTATCCCTTCATGCTAGGTTGAGGAAATTTTGAATAACCAGTTCTTTAAGAAGAACTGGTTCTGTCTTATGAACATCTTTCTTGGTTTGAACTTCTTTATTTTCAATGTGTAATTACTCTAGAACTACACTTATGTTGTATCCTTCTAAGTGTATGTATTTTCTTTGCTAACATTTTCATGTTTTCCTTACACTGCTGCACACCATCGCCATAACATAATTATGTGTAACAGTTCTATCACAAGATTTATATTTACCTGTTTCCTCTCAAAGTCAACTAAGTATTTCATCTTTTGTCATTTTATATATGTGCAGGCTTTGAGGCAAAAGAATCTGTCGAAAGCTCGGAAAAATTCGCAGGTAAAACAAGAGGGAAAACCATTGCAGGATTTTTATGGTAACTGGTCTTCTTCGGGAGCACCAGCGAGACAATTTGGGAATCAATTGGCACCTTCTGTCATGCAATCTTCTCCCTCTTCAATACTTGGGCAACAGAAGCAGCTTCAAGGACCCGAAACACTATACCAGAACATCATGAATCCATATGTAGCATCGCCTGTCTATGGGAACCTTACTAATGCATATGCTGGTATGCCAATGCTATCACAGACCCAGTCAGGAGATCTTCTGTGTCAGCCTCTTCTTTCTGGGTATGAAGTGTCTCCTGGTATAGTGAATCCTGGGAAAAAGTCTGTGGACTCAGTCAAGCCTCAAACCATGACTCCTCAGGAGAAAATTGAAAAGTTGAGGAGGCGGCAGCAAATGCAGGCAATGCTTGCTATTCAGAAACAACGGCAACAATTGGGCCATCAAGTTCCTAGCGCTAACAAATCCATCACTCAAAAGTGTCCCATGGAAAATCAAAGTAATCTTAGTGATGGAGCTGATCCTGAAAATGAAGATTTAACCCTTCCTTCTCCAGATCCACCAATTGAGCAAGATGATTCTAATACAGTCTCTGTGGCAGTTGATAATGATTTTGTTGAAGACACCATAGTGTACAGGCTTCAGGATATAATTTCAAAGGTACTGTAAGCTACTTGCTACTAGTATATGCTTTATAACATAACTGATTACTTGCATACTAATTTGGACATGGCTACAATCCCGAGGCAAACTTTTTCTACAGTTAGACATCAAAATAAGACTCTGCATCAGAGATAGCTTGTTCCGGTTGGCACAAAGTGCAATGCAAAGGCGTTATGCTAGTGATACAAGCAGTACAAACAAAAGTAGCAGAGAAGAAGTTGAAGTTGTTGCAAGAGAAGAAGGCAATAGCCCAAACAGGTCAGGAAAGCTATTGTAATTCACAGCTATTTAGTAGCCACAACTTCTTGCATTTTTGTTTGTAACTCTAGCACTAATTGCAGTTGATGCATGCGTTTTGTGAAAATATTTGGTGCCTGTGTATGAGCTTCGGTGTATTTCCTTTTTCATCACTGGGAAGCGAATGCACACTCAGAAGTTGGAATACATTGTAGTTTCAATGTGTCTTCTGGCATTACTTTATGAGTAAATGTCAGGTGCTTGAGTTTTTTGCTTATTTTTAGAGTGAGTAAAAGATTCTCTTCACAATCGGAATATTCATGTACAAAATCATATCCCCTTTGTACCCAAAAATAAAAAAATCAAATCTTTTAGATTTAGGGATTGATGAACTAATTATAGCAAGTGGACTATGGGTAGTGGGGACCCACTACTTCAACAAGAGCAAACTAATATTCAAAAATGACCACCGACACCAGATCAGGTTTCACCTAAATAACAGCTTGTTAGCTTGACCAAGTAAATTGCTGGTTTGTGCTTCACAGAATAGTCACGTGCTTTTGTTGTTCAACTGAACACCTATTCATGACTTCAGTAGAGCTTATGTTTCCTAGTTATCTGTATTAGAAATGAGTGTGTTTGCTCGACCGAAAATACAAGCATGTTTGTCTCGCAAAAAAATATATATTATCGATTTAACTTTTTAGTTATGGATATCACCTTGATTTCCCTTTTAAGATGCTAAATGTTATTCCTGTATGAACCATATCGATCTCACAGATATACCAGGGTGCCTGATGTCGAAAGAGAGACAAATCCCATAGATCGAACCGTGGCTCATCTACTCTTTCATAGGCCTCTGGAGTTGACTGCAAACTATTCTGACAAACTGGAGTCACCTATTTCTACTAAGGTGCAACGTGAAAGCAAAGCAGCTAACGTGGCGAATTTTCCTGTGACATGCTTCCCAGATGAAGACTTGAAAAGAAATCAACAAATGTCTCACCTTGGGTTTAAGAATTCTTGGTCATTATTTGAGGATCAAATTAAAAACAGTCCTTGCGTAGACACTTCAGAGAATGCATCTAACACACAGGAGCTTGAATCCTCTCAATGAATAAAGACATTCACCAAAAATCCTAGGGTAATTCCTTCCTTAATTACTTCCATGCTTATTTCTATGCTTCCCTCTTTCATTTATATATGGATTTACTGGTTATGCAATTGTTTTCTTTTATTGTCAGCCATCCAGATCATAATCAAATGCAAGTATTGCCACAGAATCATGAGCACCAGTTTCGTGCATGCATGTTACCAATAATATTTATGTTTCTTATGTTTCAAAACATGACAGTATGTATCTCACTATCTGACCATACTCAAGGTCGTGAGTGCTAAGATGTTTAGATCATAACTACATCAAATGTGTGCAGCAAAGCCACTTATACATCGAATTAAATGAAGTCTTTGGCTGACTGAGTTAGACCAGGCTTTAAAGTTGGTTTGGTGTTTCTATATGTTGCCATACTTGTCCCTTGTCATTAATTTATGTTGTTGTGTGTGTTCTTATTTGAGATTGAGTTATAAACTTGTGATTTTAATTTGGTTTTAAGTATGTTCCTGGTTTCAGGCTTTCAGCCAAGAGTTTTGTCCGGTACAACAATCAATTTTATAGGATTTAGAGCTTTACTCTCCCCTTATTTCACATTGATTCCATTCAAGTCATTTTGGATGACTTGAGTTTGGATTAATTCAACTATCTTTTGGAGAAAAAAAAAATTATCAAAATAATTTTCTATTATTTTTTGGATTAATTCATCATACATAAGAAGGGTTTTTTCTAATTTTAAATAGTATGTTTATGTTTTTCTTCTGTTATATATTAGTTTATAAATAGTTTTTTATTTAGCTATTTAATCTATATTTTAGGAACTTTCTTTTGTATTTATGTTATTATGTTGTATTCGGTTGTAACTATAAATTAAATATTTTTTAAATAGGTCGAAATAAGTTTTTGGTCCATATAATTTTTACTAATTTTGATTTTGGTCTCTATAATTTTTTGTTTTGGCTTTAGACTTTATATTATAAAAAAAATTATTTTTGGCCTTTGAAATTAATTATTGATCCTTATAGTTTTTACTTTTTTAAGTTTTTATGTCCTATAGCTATTATTTTTTAAAGGATTTTTATTTTTCATAAAGGATCGGCCCCTATTGTTTAATTTCTTTTGGTTTTGTTCCTTTAAGAATCAAAATTCAAATAGTGGAAAACTATGGGAATTTATATCAAAAGAAAGATATTATAAGGACCAAAACTAAAACTTAGGGTAACTATAGAAATCAAAATGGTATTTAAATCTTTTAAATATTGTATCTAAGGTGCATTTTATTGAAAATATGAAAGTTTAGTGTGATCTTTTGAATTTTTTTTTTTTATCAAATTTTCTATTTCGATCGTTTGATTTGCACTTAGATCACTAGTCAATAGGGTATTCAAAATCAATTTAAATTGAATGAAAACCAAAAATTGATCTGAAAATATCAAAAATTGATCAAAATCAAAATAAATTGATTTAGATTGATTCTTATTTTATGAAAACAGACCGATTTGTATTGGTTTTTTATTTTCATTTTTGAAACTCAATCAAATGAAATCGAATCAATAATATATTATGCATGAGTAGTTATATATGTTTGAGATATTACATATATATATTCTTTTTATTCAAATCTTTTATTATTTTCTTAACTTATTAATATTAAACATTAGTATAATTTTTCGTAATTAATTTAGATTTTATAATTGTATGATTTTATAACAAAACTAATGATTAATTTAATTTAATGAAGTTAAAAGTTCCTTTTTTATAGTTTATAAAATATTTAATAAAAAGCCAAAAACTGAACCAATCCAAATTGACTTAGATTGATTTGGTTTAGCTCAATTTAGTTTAGTTTGATTCTTTAAATATATTCACACCAAACCAAATCAAACCGAAGTAAAATTTCTTATTTGGGTTGGATGAATTTTTGCCTCAAACAAAGCCATCTCATATCCAACCCCATCATTGGTATTCCTAATAGGTATCTGTCGTTAAGTGAATTTTTTTGCTATCCCTGCCAAAAGTCGAACCAATGCTTCCTCAATCAAAAATTAGTTGAACCGATATGCTTCTTTTGCCACTTTTTGAGTCGTTGGTCCGTATCAACTACTTTAACTTGAGTTTTTATTTAGATTATAAAATTTTAAACTTAAACTTTTCCCCCTAAAGCCAATTAAATCAATACAATCTCATCAAAAAGAAAAAATAAATAAATCAATACAATCTAAATCTAAATCGATAAAAATTGATTCGGAATTGATTGAATTCCAAATATAAATTAAACTATTCCAATTCAAATCGATGTAAATTATAGTATTTGAATTGAGTGGTTTTTTAACTCTAAACCGTTGTAAACCGAATCATCAACATAGCTATGAATAATTACACCTCTAAATAAGAATTGAAGTGGTTAACCTCAAAAAGTGACCCGGGCAATGGTCTTAAAATTTATAGGAAACAAGACACGTATATTGCTATTTCTCTACATCAGTCCATCAGTGAACTTTTTCTGCCCGTTTTAAGTATGTTCGGTTCTAAAAAGATTTGTCACCATTGCATAGATGGCATCATCATGCAATAGAAATATCACACGACACAGCGAAAAGTTACAACAGAACCAAGCACCTCACCCCTATGAGTAATCTTGATTACTTGTCCTTTCTCCAGCCCATAGTAGCGAGCTATGGCATCAGTTTTCAGCAAGTGTGGTAGCTGAAAAGAGGAAGCAACTAAGTATGCTTCCTTTTTAGACATCAAATCCAAGAGTGAAAGAATCGTTAGAATACATTACCTGCTTCTCTTCCAACTTGTACTTCATGAGCAGTGCTCGCTTCTCATCAGCTGTCAATACCTCATATTTTGGCTGCAGCACATGCTTTGTTATATTGACCAGCAAGTCATTCATCTAGAGACAAAAGCAATATGGTGTCATGCACTTGAAAACAACCTTTCTGTATAAAGCAAAATTAGAAATGGCCTGAACTCTGAAGTAATATCATTTGTTAATGTTTACGTAAATGCTAGAATCAAAATCAAAAACTCGTGATATGAAACATTACACATCAAGAATCTTAAAACTGATATCTAATCTAGAAATGAGCCAGTTCAGTAGCTTTCCATACAGCTGAAAGCAATCAATAGGAACATGTGCATCTTTGCATCATGATACAGATAAAGTAGTCATAGATGAGCTCCATTGGGAAGTTAGCAAGTTTAATCTGAAAATTTAAAGCAAGACAAAGATAAATGATTCTTTTTGCTTCAATTTCTAGGATTAAAAAAAAAAAAAAAAACCAAAATAAGACATCCACAGCTCTGGAACTTGTTTACTAAGTTCATGCTTCTATACTATATAGAAGGAAAGAAACTGGAACATATATGTTAATCTAAGCATAAGGATAAGGGCATAACACCTTTTCTGGAAGAAGGAAAAGCAATTCTCTCACAAACATTAATTCCCTGCAAGCAAATTTAAGAAACCACAACCTGATACCTCATACAAATGGGAAAAGCTAAGTCTCCATTTTTATGCTCTTGTGAGGAGTTGGTCTCCATTGTTCTTATCTGTGAAATCTCAGTTCCTATCATTGCTTTTAAGAAACTTTTCTTGATGAAATAAAATGTTCACAGGTTGAAACTGACATGGAATATATTCTAACAAATAAAAGAGATGCACACATAAATGGAACTTAATATTTAGTTTATTTACTCTACAGCATCATAAACTATTTTAGACCCCTTCAACATTTACTTCATGCAAAATGCAATTTGTGACTTATTTTCTTGAATCAACATAATCAAACACTCCGAGCATACCTCCAACCATTAAACTGCAAAATATTCTTAATAGGCCTCTGGCGTGAGCTTGTGGTTGCAGAATGAGGTGAGTGTCAGAAAGGTAAAGATATCATTCTTTCAAAGCCAGAACTAGATATGAAATTTTTAAAATAACCATATAACAATTGTATGCCAACAGAGCTATATTCGTATCTGCGTAGAAGAAATCTCTTAGCTTGTGAGTGTATTATGTACAAGAGTACAAGAATAACTAAAATGCCAACAGAGCTATATTCGTTTCTGCACAAACATGGAAACAAAATAATTAAGCATTCATGGATGGGGGAACTTACTTCAATAATCTCAACTTTATATGGACAGTTTTGCAGTTCTTTTCGTGCATATGCAGTCATTTTACTTTGCACGATAACTATTAGCCCATTCAATCTGTCTTTATCCTCAATCTGCTTATATATACTGTTTATAGTTTGCTTTTTAATATCATCAGTTCCCATGAACAAAACCAGTACCTGCACAGCAGAAGGTCCTAAGCCAGACTACAACAAGAAGGTGGACGTAGAAAACATCTCTAATCCTAAGCAATAACATAACAAATTATGAAATTTAAATGGAAAGGTAAATCAACCTGCAGGATGCAACTAATCTGGAACTATAATGCCAGAAAAAAAAAAATCAGGATATGTACCAATCCAATTGTGTCATTCATTGCAAAAGTGTACATTGATTCCAGCTTGATTATTTCTTGGACAATGAAAATGTTAAAATAAGAGGTAAAATACATTATGACTCAAGGTTAGATAGTAACACAAGTTGTTATTGACATTTTTCTCTTAATATTGGTTGAGGAACCTAATTCAGTTTTTGATTTGCTTCATTTCAAGTCAAAATTTTCAAAATTACAAAATATTTAGCAGAGTGAAAAATAAAGTATCATTATTCTTATAAAAGAACATTGGAACATTGTTTTTAAAACAGTTTTCTAATTTTATTGTTATGTTATGCTATGTTGTCATTGGCTCCGCATTTAATCAAAAGTTTCTAATAAGGTAGCATTCTTTTTTTATATAAAAAAGTACTTTAGCAGAAAAGAGAGAGAAACCACTGATATTATTTCTACAAGATTGTCAGAGACTCCTCTAGATGGTGGTTACTGCTAATGTTTGAGATTACAAAAAAATTCTAAATTCAAAGCAGGTATGGTAACTTTATGCATACGAATCATTCATCGAATTAACAACAATAATTAGCCACACGATCCATAAGAATTGTTACTTTTTTATTCTTAAGCAAGAATAAAAATGGCAAAACAAAAAATTAAATAAACAAATAAAGCACCAATCAGGAGCACATCAATGTTAAGAGGCTATCCGAATCCATCATCAAGATAAACACTAGTTTATGAGGAAAAGTAATGTTATTTTGTCGTTAAAAGTGGACATCAAGAAATACCATAGAGACACAAATTCTTAACTCCATTCACTATTAGAAGATATTTTGTGTCTCTCTCTATAGTGGGCACTTTTTTATGTGAAAATAACATTGTTCTAGGAGGAATACAAATAGCAAAGACTTAGATGTACAAATTCTGCTCTGCTCTGCCTGCCACTAAGACCTTTGTATTTCCAACCCAATAATGACCCAAAAGTCTCAACCTCTCTCTTGGCCAGTTCAACCAATCGCCATTAAAGAATCCTACAGAAACAAAGAAAGATCATATCTGAGTATAACACCAAACTGCCTACTTAATATTCCCGCCACCCTCACCTCTTTTCTTCCTTCCCCTGCTACCATGCCACTATTTGGATAGAAGAGTTTAGAAAAAGTAATAATAATAATAATAATAAAATAGGTCAATTTTTTAATTTTCAAATTCCAGGGAATTATAAAATATTTTAAAAATTGAACCAGAGAATAATTTTTCATTTTAAAATGATCTTGAGATTTGGGAATGTTCATTTAATTTTTTTTTTCCACAAAAAGAAAAAAAATCCTTCTTGCTCTGTGCCTCTGTCCGAACATTCCTTAAAAGCAACAAAAACTTGTTTTAAAAAAAAAAAAAAAGTCACCTTGGTTTCTTCTGGTTTCAATCGAACCTCAAATTCATAGCCAGTCTCACGTCACCTGAACCCATACGAACACTAACTCGTACGTACCGTTTTGGAGGGATCAGAGCGAAGTGGGACGCAGATACGGAGGCCACCGGGGTTGGGCTGTTGGCCAAAGAGGGACCGGAACTCGGCAAGCGACCGAGCGAGCTCGGAGTCCGGGACGGCGTAGCCGCGGTCACGGAGCATCTCGAAGACCGTCCGGCGGCAGTGGAAGTAGCGCGAGCTCTCCACGCTGCCGCCGTCGAAGAAGCCCGTCACGCAGTCGCTGTGGTCGCCGGCGCCGACGTTTGCGGTGGTTGCCATTGTGGAAATGGCTTGGACGCTGGTTGAATGAGGTTTCTTCTAAGTTTGGTGTGATAGTGACACGTAACGGAGGGAAGGAATGTAGGAGACACACGAAGAGTGTGTGTGCCGTTTGAGTTTTTTATTTTTTATTTTTTCTTATTGTTAGAGACTGGTAGAGTGTAAGCTTTTTTATTTTTATTTTTAATAAATTCTAAATTAAATTTTAAAAAAAAGGGAGAATTAATTTTTTCAAAAATATTTTTGTTAGCAAATCAGCCTCTCAGTGAACTATCATTTAGGACCTTAATATATTGACACAATGTTAAATTTATCCCTAAATATGATGGCTTTGAAAATAAGGTTGAAGCTTCCTTGTTGTAACTACCAAACCATATGCTACCCTTTCAATCTTCTAGTAGCGAACTTCTTGGTTTCCTCAGCATTTGCTTTCTACTTCTCCTCTCTGAGCTTTCGCATTTTCTAGGGCAATGGGTTAAACTTTGGGGTCAATTGCTTATTTGTGGCATATGACCTCCGGTCAATCTCGGGCATGTCCTTCAATGCCCATGCAAAAAGTTTGCATTCTTTCTCAATAGCTCGGTGAGGTGATTCTTGATCTGATGTGGTAAACTTGTACCCATAAAGGGGAACTTCTCACGATCAATGCTAATTTGAATTGGCTCCAATGCTTTACTCGGCTCTAACTAATCTCCAATCTCTTCTCTAGGATCAAGTTCCTTCATCTTTGGTTGATCATCCTGCTTTGGATAGATGGACCACATTCACTTATTTCTTTTCATTGCTTAGAGGTTTCTACTTTAAGCATTCATTATAGTAGAAATAGAAACAAGCTTTCGTTTGATAAGCATGAACATCCCTTATTTTTGTTTAGAAAAAGGGAATTTGAGCACCAAGTATGGCATAAATACAATAGACCCCAAGGTGTTTAGGGAAAGTTTCCCAAAACCATATGGTAAGGAACAACATCTATATTGAAAGGCTCAGTCCCTAGTATGGTTATAAGCTCAATAAATCAAACAATGTCTACATGATAAGGTTGAAGTAGAGACTCTGGTATCTACATCTTCCTAAAATTAAACAAATACAATATGCCTAACGAGCTTTCTTAATCTGCTAGCACCTTCTAAACTAGATAGCTCCCAGGTATTATTGAAATTACCATAGGATCATGCAAATTTTGGTCAATATCCTTAAAATCAAAGTTGGAGAATGATATTACCAAGCTAGGAGTATTTGGCCTAGTAGAGGTCGATCTATCTATGATGGCCTTGATTACTTGAAGATGCCTCTTCCTGTCTAAGCTCATCACTCTTCCACCAACAAAACTTTCAGTAGTGTAGTCTATCATTCCTTAGATCTCCCCACAGGGTTGCTTAGATCCGCGCTTCTTGGTCTTTTCCTTATACACTCTTAGCTGATCTTTGCTCCTACTTCTCTACCACTTTTTGTCTTGTTGACGATTTGGGCTCCTACTCTTTTTCCTCCGATCAACATATTGGCCAAGGAGGTCTTACTTGATTAGTCATCAAATGTGATCCTTTAGGTCAACACATTCCTTAGTCATGTGTCCATAAATATAGTGATAATCACATTGCTTACTCTGATCAACATAGGTTGGTGTTTGCTACTTACTTGTATTATGGAAATTTAATGATTCAGGAGCTTTAAACTTCCTATAATATGGTTTCTCAATTAGTGTTCAAAGGTGTGTAATCATCACATTGGGATTGGGTTGCTGGAAATATCTCTATCGATTATCATATCAGCCTTGGTCTTGTCGATCTTTACCATCTGGGCCTCCACTTCTTTTCTCTACTTTCTCGTTTTGCCTAAAATTATCTCCATAGGGCTTTGCAGATGCTTATCGAGCTTCTGCTTTCTTCCCTTCTATCTTCTCCTCCATATTTTTTTATCCAACCAACCTTTCCTTAAACTTAGCAATACTTTGGGTAGGTTGAATAACCAACGAATTTGCAAAAGGTTTGGCTCTAAGTTCATGCTTGATTACATGCAACTCCATAGTTGGGCTGAGGTCTTGATTTGCATAGCTATGTTATTGAATCGTGCTAGGTAGTCTTTTATACGGTTGTTTGGTCCTTACTTTATATGATTCAATGCATATGAGTTTTTCTGGTATATACTATTAGAAGAGAAATGGTTGATAAAAGCTCTAGAGGGCAAAAACCATAAGAGTGCAGATATCTCCATAGAGGTGGGGAAAACTCGGCAAAGGAAAGGGCTAGTAGCTTTATTGAGTACATCATATATTTAAACATTGTAATGTGTATCTGTGGATCGCCCATACCACCATTCGTGTGCCAAGTTAATGCGAGCTTAAAGTTATCAGGTAATGATACTAGCATAACAAACTTGGAAAATTGATTGGAATCCACAGGGAGGGTGCTGATGGCAACTGCTTTGTTCATTTCCTTAGGTTGCCTAGTTTGAGAAGCATTGTCATTGATGAGTGTAAAATATACACTCATTTATTACTAAATTTGCTATAGATTTGGGCTCAATTTGAGAAGGTTTTGGCTAATATTATATGATAATTGAACTTGGTAGAGATTTCTTGTGTTTAATGTTAATTTAGTGATTATTTACTAATTTTGTAGGTTTTATAGCTAATTTAGCTCAATTATTCGAACGAAAGAATTTATAGCATTAATTGGGATATTTTTGGATGAGATATTTCAGCCAAGTGCTAATAACAAAAAATTTGTATATCTCTTTGAAGGAATCGGATTAAGATGATTCAAGATAATCTAGAAAGATCATGAGAATACCTCCAACTATACTATTGACCAGGAATTCGAATTCCCAAATGTTCCAAGTGAAAATCGAGTTGCAAGATTGAGAAACAAATATGTCGAGATCCTATCTAGCCTAACCTTTGTTCAGTATTTCACCAATATATAACCAAGAGTCAATTGGACCCATCCCTCTCCTCCTCAGCTCTGCCTCCACCTTATATTGAAGAAGATCATTAGCTTAGCACTAATTTTGGCTATGAAAAGGAAATTAGAAAGCAAACCCTAGGGACCTTCCACTTTCAAAATTAGAAAGCAAACCCTAGGGACCTTCCACTTTCTTTGTCACGTTTGCCCCTTGGAGCTTACATTTGATCACAAATCCTTGTTATGGAGATGTACCAAGGAGCTTGGAGCTAGAGAATTCTTGAAGCTTCGAAGAAGAAGACTCATATTTTTCACTAGTATCTTTTCTTCTCTCATGATTATGATATTTGTTTTTTTGTTGAGTGTGAATATTGTATTCATGA
Organism: Pterocarpus macrocarpus; assembly: GCA_031439585.1. Taxonomy (NCBI): domain Eukaryota; kingdom Viridiplantae; phylum Streptophyta; class Magnoliopsida; order Fabales; family Fabaceae; genus Pterocarpus; species Pterocarpus macrocarpus. The sequence goes on from CM062517.1 coordinate 38,485,542, forward strand.
GTGGCTAAATTTCTTTTGCTAGGATGAAGATGTAGCTTTTGTGAATGACGATGTATTAACTTCTATTTGGATTTATTTGAATCTTACATATTCTAATTGAATTTTTATATCTGTGCTTAAATTTATTTATGGACTAGGTACCGCCCATAGATTAGTGCTAAAGTTGTGCACACTAAGAGGAATATAGGCATACTCTTGAAACATGGTATGAAAACCATTATCCACTTATTTGTCTATGAGTGATGTCAAGCAATTGTGGGACATTAATCAAAGAGAAATCATAGAGCAATAATTTCTCTGGCCTTAGAATTCAATATCTTAGAAGTATTGTTGTCTTTTAGAATGTTAGAATATGATTAGTATACAAAGGAATCTAGTATTGATTAAATTAGGATTCATTACTTTCAATTGAATAGATAGAATAGAAAGTCAATACCCATTAGGATCTAGGTGATATTGGAATCCTAGTGCTCATCTCCATTGTTTACAATATTTCTTTTAATTGCTTACTTGCTATCTTGCATTCAAATAAGCTTTGCCACTCACTCGTCTTTTGGCTAGCCTAAATAGCTTCTAATTGATGATTGCAAAAGTGGGTTTAATCAATCCTCGTAGGAACGATAATTCACCCAGTCTTTTATTACTTGATTGGCCCTGTGCATTTGCTGGTAAAGTGGGGAAAAAGAAAAGAAATATTTTAACTGCATTGAAAGCCCCATAAGTCATCTTCCCTTGGGTTATTGTCATTGTGCTTCTATCTAGAGATCTCTTAGAGCTTCCTACTCTGGTTGTGTAGTTGTCAAACCATGTGAAGCAAACTTTCCATCATAAGATCATCTATACTGTGATTGTTGTTGTTTGCATTTTCTGCTAGATTAGTGTTCTAGCTTCTCATCATCACATCCATGGTGGGATAGTTATGTTTTACTAAGCCCATGTTGGCCACTAATCTTCGGACCTAAGTTTCAATGTTGGAGTAATCATTGCTGATTCAAGCTCTGGACGATGCTATTGGGGACCTAAAGGGACTTCGATACTTAAGTTAGTATGTTGTCACTATTTTGTAAGTGAAAATGGGTTGATTGCATATTTGGAAACTAGAAGGAAGATTTGTATTTAAAATTGAGGGGGAGTTTTGTTTGTTAGGGAGCCATTGAGATTTGATTCACTGATCTTGAGGATCTTGATTGGCTCGTATCATTAAAGGATTTTGAATTTAGATGGGAGTCATGTTTCCACAGATATTGGTTAGCAATTAGTTGTCAAATAACGCTTGACTTGGAATCTTTTTAACGAATTTGAGCTAGCATATAAATGGGTCAAGCTATAAGCTTGATAAAATGGTTTAGTCCATTAAGAATAATTATAACTTAAATATTTGTATAAATATATTTCTATGAATCATGTTACATCATGCATAAAAGATATGCAACACAAAAGTTTTAAAAAAATTATTTTTCTTTCATTGTTTGGCAACACTCATGTTGACGAAATCCACTTTGATAGATGATAAGAAATTAAACATAAAAATTTTTTAAGGCTAAAGTATATGTATTTAATCTTTTAAAAATTAAAATGTTAAAATAAAGTGTAGATTTACTCACAAGATTTAATAATTATTTTTTTAATAAAAAAAGGGTCTATTCACGATTATCAAACTCAAGAGTTTAAATAAATTCGTGAAATTTTAGCAAACTCGAATCGTAAATTTGACTTGTAAACTCGTAAAGGTTTACATATTTAAAAAATATTATTTAAAAAATATATTTTAGTAATTAAATGACATTTTTATGATTAATATTGAACAATTATAATTTTATAATAGCATAAATGAAAGAAAGTATAAAATATAGTCTAATATATAACTTTATCTTTATACCATATTTTATTCCATACATATATTATCTTGTGATTCGATAAAATATAATTAAATAATAATAAATAGATAAAATTAATTGAATAAAATTAATAAATATTATATGAAATTAACAAGTAAATCAAAGTGCACAATAAGAATGATCAATATTTTATATTTGAAAAGTAAAATCAAATATAATTTTAAACTCGTAAAACTATTTGTAAAATCGAGAGTTTATCAATTTTGTTAGAGTTTACTTAAATTCGTACGAGTTTGATATAAAAAAAAGTTTATATATAACTTATTTTTGTATGGGAGGATTGTAAGTAACAATTTGAGAGTTAACTTAAAAGTTTAATAACAATTACACATATGTTTGAGTTAATTTTATAGTCAATTTTAATTCAATTTTTTTTAATTTATCAAAAAAATTGCAATGACATGGCACAATGGCACACGCGGCAAACTAAAGCACGTCCTGTCCTGTGTTGCCCAACGATTTAAGTCAACCGACTGAAAAAGGAAAAGAAAGGTTTTTAAGTTTTTAAAGAAATATTTTTTTAAAATCAGAATCAGAAGAAAATATAGAAATAGAAGTAAAAAATTATTTTATATTTAAATATAATAAATATTTTTAATATAAAATTGTAATTTAATATATAAAAAATAATATTTAAAAAATAAAAAATAAAAAATAAAATAATATAAAAAATAAATTCAAAATTGAAAATTATTTTTTCTCTTCACTGCTTTCACTCTTTTAAAAAAAAAAATAAAAAAATCTCTTCCTACTTCTCAAAATCCAAACGCACTCAAAATATAATTGCCAGAATATCTGGTAGATACAATATGACTTATTATTTTTGTTGAAAAGGCAAAAGCCCAAGCAGGGTCTTAGGGGTAAGAAGGAGGTGGTGAGGAGGGCATGGAGTTGGACCCGCACATGGTTCAGAGGAACACCACGACGGTCATGGAACAACAGCAACAGCAACAAGAACATACAAAGGGACAGTGGAAGAGGTGTAGAAGAATAAGAACCTCTTCTTCATCTTCTTCTTCATCTTGTCCCATCAATAATCTCGATGATGGTTGTCTTATGCACATCTTCAGCTTCCTTCCCCCTATTCCTGGTATACCCCTCTTTCGTTTCCTCCATGTTTGTTTTTTGAAAAATTTTTTGGCTTCAAATCTCAATATTTTCCCTCAATTCAACAACACCAAGATTTTTGTTTTGTCAAATTCTGTTGTTTTGATGTACTTTTCTGTGGAGTTATGGTGCTTAACTTGCCATTAGGTAGGTAATTCGCAACATGAACTAGGTTTTGGAATTGGGTGAAAATTTATTATCATTATTTTCTTCTACAAGCAAGGATTATGACTGATTGGTATTAAGCATTTGTTTGCATTCCGTTGTGTTCTGAGGAATGAAAATCTTCGAATTTGAGGCTTACGCCAAGTTTTTATTTTATCATTATTAGTATTATTTTGTTTGTTGTTTTTTGGGGGGGGGGGGGCGAGGGGTATGATGTGAAAATTTGTATCCTAAAGATGCATATATATGGCTCCTGTATAGTCTCCTGGGAGTAAATAAATCATTACTACCCTTCTTGACATGATTGTTACCCATCCATGGTTTTTCTGACATTGAGTTGGGGTGTTTATTAACTGTTCAAGTAGTAGATTGGTAATGCCTATGTTGCATATGCTAGTTTTGATGGACAGTTTCACCCGCCTACAATTTGCTGATGATACCATTCTCAAATGACTTCAGATTCGTAGGTCTCTCTCTATAACATGTGTTTATGTGCATGTCAAGTTCTGAACAGTGAGTCACTTCACTTATTTCTGCATTGTGAGGCAGCTAAAACCAATCCTTTTAGGGTTTCCAATCTTCTATCTAGGAAAAGTTTTCCCATCGGTCCAATACAAAGGTTTTGGTAAAAGAAAAAAAAAGAGGCCGAAGTATTGTGGCAATTTGCAGTATATACAATTCTTTTGTGCATTGATTGGAGCAGAATGCTCTCATCTTTAAGAGTGTTACCTTACTGACAAATCTAATGTGGACAAGATTGTGTTTTCAGCCTCCCTATCTTTGGTGTTCAGCTCATGGTTGTTTGAAGAATATTTCTGTTACTGATTTGCAAAGTGATTGGGCAGCCCTGTTGCATTGTTTGTTTTTTGTCTGTTGTTCTCTTTTCTCTCTGTTGTTTTGCTTGTTTTAGAGGATAACGTATCCTTGCTCTCCTTTACTAACACTTCGATCCTCTCTTTAGTTAAGTTTCTTTTACATAAAAAAGGAAACAAATAACATTCTTTGGAGCATTTTTTGTCACAAAGCTACTATTGAGTTTGCAGATCGCTTTAATACCGCCCTCGTTTGCGACAGATGGAATTACTTGGCATGTCACCCTCGCTTGTGGCTTCGAGTAGATCGATCAGTCAAAGACTTATCTGAACCTGGTGTTTTCCCTAATATTGAAACTGCTGTCTCTGCTTCAAGGCACGTAAAATTCATGTTATGTGTGTATTGCTCTAGATTTTTCCTCAGGCTGTGGATTATAATTGTCACTTCTTTCTTGCAGGCCAGGTGATACCATTTTAATAGCAGCTGGCGGAAGTCATCGTGTCTCAAACATTCAAATAAAGAAACCACTCTGCTTGGTGAGTTATTCAATTCTCTTATACGGTGAACAGGGAATCAAATAAAGCTTATTTAATTGCCTGCTGAGATTAACAAAATGGTATTTCGAGTGAAAAGAGCCAATGCTGTCTTTACGCATTTATTATTTTCTGAAAATTAAGATTCCATGTGAGGAGTTTCACCTGTTTTCAGGTTTTGTTACCATCTTTCTTATCAAGTGATTCTTCTCATTAAAGCTATCCTATCTTTCTCATCTATCAATCTGGCAATATCCATTGATTCTGCCAAAGAACTAGCAAAGTATTGTTTGAATTCAACCCTTATGTCTTCTCTTCGTGCTTTCAAGAATATGTCCTGGAGGTACTTCTGTTTTGTAATCCTGAGAGGTGCATATATCTCAAATTGCTCCCTGTAATCTTGCACTGACTCTTCTTGCTTAAGCCCAAGCAAGATCTCATAAGCATTCTGGACCATAGATGGTTGGAATCTTAAAATGACTGCATTTCTGATCATCAACCAAGTGGGGTTCTCAGTGCAAGATTCCCACCACTGGGACGAACTACCGAGAAAGAGCCCTTCCCTCTACAGCCATTGCAGCCACTGATACCCTCTCATTTTCCAGCTGCTTCACCTATAAGAACCTCTTGACCATATTTACTCAACCGCATGCTCTGCTCCTATGAACAGAGGAATGCCTATCCTCCTCCACATATTATTCCTCCCTCATCTCAAACTACCCCACACTGATTCTCCGCATTGGCATTCGTACTCTCTGAGTGGGTCTCTCTTGCAGAAGTCCCAAGAACCTCAATCAATTTCCGCAGGATTTCTTGGGCTGCAGATTCGCACATCTGTCAGCAGCCTTTGCTCCATTGCATCCCTTCTTCAATCTGTCCTCATCCTCACCATGTAAAGCTCGCTCTGGTACCAGTTGATAGAACTGGATTGAAAAAAAAAAGAAATGCTACAAAGAAAAAGGTTTGTAATGCATTATCTCCCTTCTAGGCTAGAGTAGCCCAGAGGAAGAGAAAAGAATGGCTTAATACAATTCAGTATCTAAGAAAATACCTGAACTATATCTAGTATTAATATTGGTTAAAGTTATACACACACACACACACATAAGAAATAAATAAGTATTGATATGTATAAATAAAAATCAAAAAGCAAAAGGTCTGCCCAATCAAGTTCTGACATAGGTATCTAACAAATGTAAAATATTAAATAACTCCACGAGTGTTTCCAATATGTGTTGGACGTACACGACACTTCTGTTTTTAAGTTCCTTGCTTCATGGACATAGAGGATATATAACTGGCTATTAAATTATTTGTACATGTAGTCAGTCTTTTGAATCTCATACCCAATTTTAGCCATCAACCCTTTATAACATTAGGCATTTGTTTCTATCTGGTGTAAAGCACATGAACTTTTTGAAGGGGTTTCCCTAGTAGATATGTTGAGGGATTAGGAAGCTCTGTGCCATTGATTTTCTCTTTCTTCCTTCGTGCTTTCTGTTTTGTACTTTTGCATCCTCTATCCTCTTTGCTGTCAGCATTTTGGCAATGAATTTCTTCTTTTATCAAAATAAAAAGTGTATCTTCCTGTACTATAGGGTTATCCCCACTTGCTTAGGTCTACTCATGTCATTGCAAAAATATTAATTTAATAAATTCCTATGTTGTGGATTGGATTTAATAATTAACACTGGATGTGGAGTCTGTCTGAATAATGGGTAAGAACCAAGAAATGAAATCATAACAGAAGTGCAGCAATATCTGCTCAGACTCCCATGCAACTTGAATAATTAACAAGAATTTGCTCAGACTCCAATTCCATTGCAGTCACAATTTTACTGCATCAAATGGAGAGAAATAGGATTCCAGAACAAGTTTTCCGGACCCTTTTTTTATTTTTTAAAAAACTAGTTTTGGTTTTCTGAAATTGTTCTTTGAACTATTTTAGAGGATATGAAAAAGAGCTGAATCAACCAGACAGTTATTGGTTTCATGTCTCCAGACTCTCCACCCATGTCGATAATGAATTCTTCACTAGTGATAATTGGTGCTTGTACCTACTTGTTAATCTAATTCTTCAGGAAACTGTAAGTGTTAATGATAGAAAATATCTTCATATTTTCTTTTCCAAAATCAAAGTTCTTTGTTCAGATTGGTGCAGGTGAACTCCCAGATGACACAACACTCATTTGTTCTCGAGGCTCGGACAGGTTTGCATTTCTTACATATATATTTTATCTGGTGTAATGAACTTTTAGAAGTGGTTGCTAGGAGCCACCTCCATGTTGCTGGATTTCAATGGATAAGATACTCTGCCAGACGGAATGCTTTGAGCCTCATGCTGTGAATGACGGTTCAAAATAGGGCATCTGTCTGTTACTAGATGTATCTGTTATACAGTTTGCCATCTCAATATCCGGCAGCTTGGAATGGGCTTCTTGCAAAGTACCATCATATATTTCATCTTCAGCGACATTTGGCATGCGCGTTTCATTTTTGTCTGAGCAGTGCGTTGGAGTTTCATTCGACCTGCAAATTGGCAAACTTAACTGTGAAGGCAGAGCTTGGTTGTTGCTTGCTACATAGAAGCGGAAGGCTAACTGTAGATGGATGCATACTTCAATGTGAATCTGATCCTCTGGATTATCTCTCTTGTCCCATTGTGAGTACAGCCAGTAGCAGTGAGGTTCTTCCCTTACAAACCAAGAGTAATGGCAATGGCGTATTTGTTTCTCAAACTCGTATCGAAGGGGGTGCCAAAGCTGTTTTGACAAGTGGCGATCTGGCATTGCAACGAGTCAGAGTGATTTATGCTCGAACTTCACTTCTTTTCTGGTTTGATGTAGAGCAGATGTGATCAAATTGGTCATGAAAACTAGCCTTTGTGATATCATTTGTTGTGTTGCTTACCTAAACTTATCTGTAATTTATTTTAGTGGTAAGATGATGGCATTTAGGATTCTTTTACTAGTGCTTTTTTCTGTTCTTGTTGTGTACCATTTGGATATGTAAGACGTGTAACAAAAATTCAGTGTAGAATGATCTTTATGATGAATTGTCTAAATTTAATGTAATTGTTTGTATAAGATCATATTGAATTTGTTTTTTAAAAAAAAAGCTAAGATGAGTTATCTGAACTAATCTTTTAAAAACTTGAAGAAATATGTAACTTAAGAAAACTGAATTGTTAAGATTGTCTTAAAGGTCCTAGTTTTGAATCTTTTGATTACTGTTGATCATCTTTGATTGGAAGAATTCTACCATCTTTACAACATATGTTGGAGTTATGGTATTCTCAAAAATAAAAAATAAAAGAAAGGAAAGAAATTGGGGTCTAAAATATTACTAAAATTAACCGTGTGCTAATTTATGAAAATTTTAATATGTTTATTGGGACATATATCATTTGTCTTTTCATCTTTGGAGTGTTTTATATGCTTTATTAGGGAATTATGTGTTAATTTATGGAGAATTTAGTTTATTTACCAAGAATAAACAAGTATACAGAAAACACACAGGTGAACTCTGTCACTTTTAATTCTCTCATAAATACTGAATTTTTTAGAGATTAATACATGATTTTTCAGTAATTACTTTAGAAACAGCAAGATAGTAAGCACATAGGTGAACTCTGTTACTTTCAATTATCTCATAAATAAATTGAATTTTTTATAGATTAATATATGATTCTTCAATAATCTCTTATTACGATAATAGAATACTTGCTCATTACAGTTTTCCCGCTCATTTCTATGACATTGTAGTCATTTTAGTCTCTTGCCCTTATTATTGCTTTTTTCTTTTTTTCTTTTGGTGTTTTGCTACTTCTTTGTCATTTAGTGTAGCAGACGTGGAATCCTATTACCCTATTTTTCTTTGTAATGATTGCAAACAAAAAAACTAAAATATTCTTCAAACAAAAAACGTATTTTTCGATTTCAATAAATTAAAAAACAATTGAAAACGTAATTTTTTATTTCATTAAAATATTTTAAAACAAAAAATAGAATTTCCAATTTCAATGTTGCATTGCTGCTTCCTTTGCAAATAACTCATCAAGAGAACTACAAGAACATGACTCCCAAGAAAAAGTTTATGTACTATATACATTAAATATGGTTGTTCACACTTTTCATATCCAATTTGTATAAAATAAAAGAGCACATAATTTTTTTAGTTCTAATATTTTAAAGTTGATATCAATTTAGTTCTAAAAAAATTTTAACATCAATTTAGTCATAACACTTTGAAGTTGGCATCAATTTAGTTTTAAAAACAATTTTTATATCAATTTAATCTTAACATTTTGAGTTTTGATATCAATTTGATCCTAATAAATTTTTTGTAATCAAATTTTCCATCAAATTATTAGTATAGGACTAAGTTGATGTCAAAGTTCAAAATATTAAAACTAAATTGATATAAAAAGTTTTTTCAGGATCAAATTAATGTCAACTTTAAAATATTATAACTAAAAATAATATTTACTCAAAATGAAATTAGTATGACCAATATCATGCTTAGTTATAAGAAATGAGCTAATGATCACTTAAAAAGAGAATGTATAAAAGCAACACACAAGTAGTGGTTGGAACTAGAAAATTTTGTTTATCGGGCTAAAGGTTAATAAATTCTATATTATTTTATTTTATCAATCTTATTAGGGTGAAAAAGCATTTTACCCCCTAAATTAAGGTCATATGCACTTTAACTCCTAAATTTTAAAAATATATAAATCAATCCCTTAAACTTTTTTAAATGTGTAAATTAATTCTTCTATTAATTTTTTCATCAATTGTTATTTGTGATTTCAGTGTTGCACTGTTGCTTTCCATGCGGCAGTAGAGAAAATGCAGAAATCAAAATTACAATTTTTAGAGTTTCCTTTTTCCGATTTCAATGTTGCAATATTGCTTTCCATGTACAGCAGAGCACATGCAGTTGAATGAGGAAATTGGAATTTTGATTTTAGAGTTTCCAATTTACTATTTCAATGCAGCAGAGCTTAGGGGACTCGTAACTTGCATTTAGTCTAACTTCAGCTTCCTCATCTTCTGTCGTATGACGAAATTGACAGCTGTAGATTAATTTTCCTCTTTGACGAAAGTTTTGAATTCCACTTTTATGTGAGTTTTAAGTTTCACTTTGGTGAGAGTTTTAAGAGAACTTTAGGGTGTATCACAGATGTGGGAAGCATGGATGCACCATTACATCCTAACCTTTAGATTATAAACTGTATGGTTGCCAAATTAAGTGCATTGAAGCCTTATCTGATTTGTGCATACATACTTTGGGAGTTTTTAAATCCACCTTACAAAGCAAGGTGTATGATACACCTTAAGTGCATCTTGGTTTACATTCGGGGATGGGAGGAATGTTAACCCAATAGTTGATTTACCCTCAAATAAAATTTTATACTTAAACTCAGAACACATAACTTGAAAAAGAAAATGAATTGGGAGCCAACAACCCTAGAAGTCACTACAAAAAACTACCCAAAAAAAAAAAAAACGGTTGTTCAAAAGGTGAGGGAACGCAAGGGAACATTTGGCGCTATTTCTCATCACTGTTAAACACCTTCTCTCTCTCTCTCCTTGAGTCCTTCTTCACTCACTCACTCACTCACTCACTCTCACCCTTCCACCAAAACCCTAGCCAGCTGCAATTTGTAGCTTCACTCTTCGTTTCATCGATGGTTGCAGCTCCCTCCAAGTCTCTTCAATCTCCTTCAAAGCCCAACCTCCGATCCCAATCCGATTCCAAACCCTCCCCCGCAGTTACCCCACTCACCCCACAATCCCTACCTCCACGCGCCAATGTTCCCTCACATTCAATTCGGTCGATCCTGCAAGGCCTCGTCGATCCATCGATTACGTCGATTCCAACAAAGACAAAGTGATAACACGTGAAACTGTAAATAAACGAAATCCTTCTGTTGGCAAGAGTGGATCTTGAAAGAAGGGTAGTGAAGCAGTGAAGCGGAAAAATGCGAAAGCGAAAGGTTCAGTTGAGGTTCCGTTCGCTCCGGCATCCCCTCAGCAATCGGAAAAGAAGAAGAGGAAGAGGGAAAGTGAGAGAACAATTGGTAGAAGAGCCGTAGCTGTGAGAAAAGGGAAATTGGGGAATGGTGGGAAGGGTGCGAGGTTGCTGAAGAGTCGCGTGTATTATAAGAAGGTTGTTGATGATGGGAGAGAGTTTGGAGTGGGTGATGATGTTTATGTGAAGAGGAGGGAAGATGCTGAATCTGATGATGAAGATCCTGAAATGGAGGAGTGTAGGTTGTGCTTTGATTCTGGGGATGCGGTCATGATTGAGTGTGATGATTGTTTAGGAGGGTTTCATTTGAAATGCTTGATGCTGCCATTGAAGGAGGTTCCTGAGGGGGATTGGGTATGTGGGTTCTGTGAGGCTCGTAAGATGGGTAAGGAAGTTAGCTTTCTGAAGGCGCCAGAGGGTAAGAAACTAGCTAGGACTTTGAGGCAGAAGCTTCTTTCCAGTGATTTGTGGGCTGCACATATTCAGAGGTATATCTTTTATTGCATCGTGAAATAAATTTACATGGTTTTTCTTTGCTAGTTATGGTGATTGATATCAATTGGGTCTTTTTCTTGATTTGTAAAATTGGTTTTTATTTGAGCAGTTTATGGAACGAAGTGGATGACAATTACTGGTGTCGGGTACGTTGGTATTGAGCAGGGAGCTGTATCGAACCAGTGATTTTGCAGACATTGAGGTGCTGGATCATAGCTGTGTTGGTTGTGACATACTGATAGTAAAGTGCTTGCACGAGTGGAAACTTTTTTTTTTTTTTTTTAAGTTGAACTTCCTAGCTATCAAGCTTATTAAATTTAAAATGACTAGGAGTAATGTATGTCATGGCTGTTTCTATAGTATAGCCTGAGAGGCATTAGTTCATCATGGTGTTTCTATGTTCACCGCAGATGGAATCTGTCCTTAAGACATTGCTTTGTCATGACCCCCCAAAGTATATGCTAAGGCCAGCAATGAGGGAGATGATATTTTCTTATGTGAATATGAATATGACATCCATTGGCACAGTTTCAAACGTCTTGCTGATATTGATGATGAAAGAGAGGTACTCATGTCAGAAGATGGGGAAAAAAAATACAAGGACCCTTTTTCTCATGAAAGGAGTTAACTATTTAACAATGCCAGTATTCATGGGTTTATTCTTACATGGTAGGATGGTGAAGAGATGGACAGTGACTTGGACCCATCTGTGGTCCCCAGCCAGCAGGCAAGACCTAGAACAATTCGGGGCCAAAATTTTGTCAGTGACTTAGTGCAAATAATACACATCTACCAATACAAACTGTGAACTCCACATATGAGCTCCTTATTGAGCTAATCAGGGATATTAAACTCATTCATATATAATGGAAGTTCATAGTGTGCCAAAAGGGGTATGCTGTGTATGGATGAATGCTGTGTAACCATCCTAGAAATTCTGGAAGACTTATAATAATAAACCGTGCATAGTAAGAGTTCCTGAAATTGAAATGCATGATATGTCATCACACGTGCACGCACACTACAGCGTGGATAACTTGTAAATAAGCATCTTGTCAAGAAAGGAGCCATTTCTAAAGGCAAAATCACCCGTATAGCAGTCCTGCCCCAAGAAATTCGTACTACTTGTTGACCTATCATCTTTCCCCCTGCATCTTCTGAATTGCTTCTTTGGCATATGCTCTACATGCATCAAATATAAGAAAGGTTAAAAAAACCAGTGCTTAATAGAATAAAGGAAAAAGAAACAAAAGATTGATTAAAGAAATCACAAGATGCACAGTAAAATCAGGCCACATCAAACTCATTGCCTTGCAAAGGCAACATGTCAAGAATCATAACATTGCCTAATAATTTCAAAACATCCCACCTAAAAATTTCACATGCTCAAAAGATTAACAGGAAGAAAAAAGAAGACCTAGTTCCAAATTGGATAAACCCACATCCTTTGCCAGCTTGAATTTTGACAGAGGCAATTTCACCAAATTGCAGAAAAGCTTGCTTCAGCTCCTCCTCTGCGACATTAAGATCCAAATTACCAACAAAAATCTGCAGTGCAAAAGGATGTAAGAGTACAATAGAAAATGGAAACCATAAAAGCTTTAGTTCTACATAATCCATAAAAGCTTTAGTTCTACATAATTTAACGTAGTATTATTCATATCATAATCGGGTGGAAATGCATTCACTGAGGTAGTGTATGCTGGGATTGGATACACTCTGAGTTCCAAGCTTCAAGTTCAATGTGTTTACTTCTTTTTTTCCCAAGTTTCCAAGTTCCTCAGCTTGATGCGAGTTCTAGGATTGACACGAACTCCTCAACTAGTTCGAGTATCGAGGTATAGCTGAATTGTGCTCCGGTGACACCCCCCCTCACAAGCTTATAAGTCTAGGCTGGAGATAAGGTGGTTGAAAGGACAAGGCTGTAAAGCCTTAGTGAAAATATCAACTGTTTGATTGCTCGTGTGAATCAGGAGCAAATAGATGAGACCACCTTGGATCTTGTCACGAATGGTGTGGGAATCCATTTCAATATGTTTAGTTGGTTCGTGGAAGACCGGATCAGTGGCAATGTGGATAGCCGACGTAACACAAGTTCCAAGATTAACTCGAATTCCTCAGCATGATGCGAGTTCCATGCTTGACGTGAGTTTCAGGCTTAACTCAAGTTCTGTCTTAAGACACAGTTGAATTGGATTTCGATGACACCTTCTTTCACACACAAAATAATAAATAGAACCTGTTGCATTTGTCAATGGATTCACTTATTTATTTAATTTTTTTCTAAATTCGATAGATATTTTAACAGATTCCTGGTAGATCTTCTTTTTTTTTTTTTTCCTGAATCCACTCTAAGATCCACCGGACTCCTGATTTTTTATCTTTATTTTTTTGAGTCCGCTGAGAATACTAACGAATCCTACAAAAATACTATATTCACCTAATTTTTTTCAATAAATACACATTTTATTAATTATTTTACCAAAGTCTCATATAAAAAATCATCCACATCTCACCATAAGTTATAACAAATATTTTCTGCTTACTATTTCTTTTGTTATTAATTAAATATGGAGCACCACCGGCTTAACGTCCACGATGTAGCTCCACCTTCCAAGTTAGACAAAGCTCAACAAGGACAACAACGACTTCATTTTCATTACATAACTCCAGCTTCAGAGTTCGATAGGGGGAGGGAGAAAAAAATTCACTTACATTTTTTTGTTGAAAAATGATACCATCATACGATTCTCATATTTTGTACATATAACATACACATTTTACTGTTTTAAGTGGCTTTTTGCCATATGCAGCCCATTTTTGTCTATTTTGCTATGATCCAATATTATATCTCTTGAAAACAAAAAATCCCAAGCCCAAGTTCACGTTTTCTTCTGGTTCAGTCTGAACCCAAAAATTCATCAATGAAACAAACGTCTACAAAACTTTCGACCAGTAAACATAGTTTCCAAAAACTCTACAACATTAACCAAATCTAAACTACTTTCCTTTTGCTTTGCCTTTCTTGGAATTTCCCCTTTTAAAAGACTTTTTCTGGGTTTTCAATTTGCTGTCAGTAGCTGAAGCCTTCGCTTTCTCAAACTTTCGTTTTTTCTCTTTCTTCACATTGTGCACAGTGACCGCCTAGAATACAGAGAATACAATTTTGCGGGGAAAAAGAAGTTAATAAAGTTTGGTAATATTTGAAATATATGTCACTAGAATACTTGAAAGTACCTTGTCAACATTGAGTATGTCATGGGAATTCTTGGATATAATCTTGTTCAATATTTTTTCAGTTTGCTCCTTCTCCTGTGATCCTATCCCTGTTCCTTCTACAACTGGCAGGAACTAGATTAAAACAAAGGAAGCTAATTAGCAAAATGAATGAAAGATGGGTGCTTTTGAATATAATAATTTACATGAATCACAGAAACTGATTACTGTAATAGCATAGTTAGTCCACAACCTTTCGATATTTCCCTTTGTGCTGAGCAGGCTTTTCACCAGGCAACTTCTTGTCAAATTTCCCGCCACTGGCTGTTGCAGTTGCTGCAATTCCAGCTACATCACCTAGTTCATCCTTAGTAACTTTCTTAGGTGCTGCCTGCGTTCCTGTTATAGGCAAAGCTCTAGCAGCCAACTGAACATGGCTGCATAAGGATTTATTCAGTTCTCATAACAAGAGGAAACAAAGCATGAATATGTGCATGAAAGGAAGAGAAAAAGAATAAGGATTATATATTACAGTATACAAGATGCACTTAGTTTAAACTACCCCCGAAGAAAAGCAAAAATACTGTAACTCCATTTTCTGGGAGGCAATTGCCTACTGATTATTCAGTGGTTCCAAAGTCAGGGATAGAGAAAAGGCAACCAAATTGACAAATGATTACAGTTGATAAAAGTTAATGTGGCATCAATGGTAGGTGTAAGACCAACTATTGAGAGTACTATGCAACGGGCAAGCAAAAAGTAATCAGTTCGTTTGAGCAAATAACAAAGAAAGAAGCAATATTAGTACTAGCTGACCCAAAATAATAACAAAAAGAATTTGTAATTCTCATTTGGATTATGTAAGTCAAGCAGAAGAAATCTTCAGCAAACTCCTCTCAATAGAATGTAAGAGGCATCTACAACAAGTCCAGAACTGGGGGCCAATAGCCCAAGATTCAGTATAACTTCAAAAGCCAAATAAAATGGTAAGGTATGACACACTTACAGGAGACTGAACTTTATATAGCATAAAAAATAAAAGGACTAGTGAAGAAAGTCAATATAAAGTATATGTCATTCCACCTGAGTTCTACTTTCCAGAAAGCAGCCAATGATCCAGGAAATAAATAATCCACACAACTATTGAGTCCATAATGTATTTCCTGATGAATAGTACGAAATAGAATTCCCATGCTCAAAAGCCTCAAGGGTAATTGGAGGAGGAGGGGGGCAAGAGAAAAACCTTGGCAGAGCACCAAATTTTGCAGCTTGTTTCAAGTTCTGCAGTCGATTTTTCTCCTGTTTCTCAATTCTTTCCTTCTTATTTTCCTTTCTTTTGGCAAAAGGGTCCTCTTCTGGATCTGCAAAATGTTACAGTATTGTTATTGATATACCATCATACACCCACATGAGTGTGAATTAGAAAGATGCATCCTGTGTGCACACATGAAAAGATAGAATGTTGAAATATGTCAAAAAAATAACGATAACATTAGCATCAACCACATGAGATTTGAAAATCATTCGTAAATGACTTGACACACATGCATATGAACTTAGCAATGTCTAACTATCTAACATGATCCACATTATCACACAAAAGAATCTTCATGATGCAGAACTAAGAATAAAAATAACATCTTTCAAATTTTAAAGTCCTAACTGGTGGTTAATCTATTAGATAGATGCATGATATATTACTGTCTTAAACCCAACAGGTCAAGTATACTTTTTTTGGTGAAGTAAAGAACAGAAAAGAAACAAAGAGCAACTACATCCTCCAGAAAAGACCACCCCCGCTGTCATCATGCAATAGTTCGACCACCTGGGTAGGGTAGGAGGGACAGCCCAGCTCTTCAAGGGAAAGGGAAAGGAAAGATTGGAATAATCTCAAGCATAGTTTAAGTGACAAAACATAATTTAAATTGTTTATTTCATAGTTTGGATCTTCAGATGGGCCCATGGTGAACTAATTCAGATTTTTCTTTTAATTTGTTCTATTTGAGCACATGGGGGCTGTGGCTTACACAGGTTAGTCTTGAACCATCTAAACTTAATCTTTTATCATATGCCTAAAAAATGTAATGATTCTGTTGGCAGCCAACATTAACTGACAACTTGAAGAAGAATACATCAGACTTATATTTATTTGGCCATTAAGATAAACATAAAAACAGTAATAGTGATTTCATTTCAATAATGATTCCTTCAGAAGGAAAGGCTTTGTTCAATAAAATTTACCATCAGTTGGTTTTGCCTCAATAATAGGCACAGCATCCTCATCATTTGCATGATCATACCCATATCTACGTTTCCAGGTTCCAGATTGTTCATCATATACAATCTTGTCTTTCTTTCGTTTCTGTATGCCTGAAAAAATAACAACAACACAGTCAGCTAGTAAAAATTAGAAAACAAACCCAAACCCAAACCCAAACCGGATTACATAAACAACAAGGATCGAGAAAAGCAGTATTAAGGTTACGTATAACATGAAATTAATTGAGAGATAGCAGGACTAACCTTTCTTTTTGGCGAAGAGTTCCCATTTGGTGGGAGGTTTGGGCTTTGGCAGCTGGAAGCATCATAAAACTCGATAAGCAAATAACTTTGCTGATTAATGATAAAATTAGGAAAAAAGAAAATCACCAGAACCGTGGAAGTTGAAACCTAACCTAAAGATAAGCAGCAACATAAAGGAACCAACACCACTAAGCATTAACAGAATACAATGAAGAGAAATGAATTAAAAGCAAGTACATGTTTCTGTCTAGGCAATTTGGTGAGTGGAGGAGGCAACTTGATGAGTGGTCCATCGACGTCTTCAGTAGAAGGCAAGGTGAAGAGGGAATCGGCGATGGCTTGAACTAACTCGGTGCCTTTCTGCAAACACTGCTTGATGAGGTCGTCCCTTAAGGGAGGCTGAGAGGGGAACGCGTGGTGAAGGTCCAACGCCATGAGGTGACCGAGGTCCACCTCGAACTGCTTCTGCTGTTTCTCAGCCTCCATATCAGTCTCTCTCTCTCTCTCTCCCCTTAAGCAAAACGAAACCAACTAGAGTGAGAAGGAGCGGCAGGGTGAGAGATGGAGGAGGTGGGAACTGAGGCGAGGGCGCTGAAGGGAATAGGAAAAAATTGAATTAGGGTTTGGAACGAACAAAAAATGGGTTTAGAAAGAAGGGGAAAAATAATTAACATCTTGTCTTATTTGGAATGATAAAATAAAATAAAATAAAATTCAATTCAATTCAATTCAATTTTATTAATAATTAAATTTAATTATGTTATAATTTAAATTATTATATTTAAAATAAATTAATAAATTATAGAATTAAATTTATTTATATTACTTTTAATATATATAAAAATAAATTAAATTTTTTATCTTAATTAATTTATCTTTTATTAATAAAATATTATATTTTAATAATAGACTCAATTATTCATTGGATAACATAGTACAATCAAAATCAAACCAAAGTAATCTACAAAATAAATTTATCAAGAATATTCTTTCTACAAGAAATACTAAAATTGATTAAATTATGATTTATTATTGTGATCTTTTATATCCATGTAGCTTTCTATCATTACTTTCTACGTTGCAGTAGATTTATAATCTAAAGTTATCATCAGAAATAGATATATCTATTCAATCAGTAGTTGAGACTTGGAGTATTTGTGGTGCAATTTAGATTGATTTTGGACTAAAATATCATCCGATCTAAATACCAAAATTTTCTGCAATTTAGGTTGGATTAGATGATACTCACTTTGCAAACTGATCCAATCCAAACCATTTTTCATAAGTTTGGATTGGATCGATTGAGAGGTTTTTAAAGTGGAAAAAAACTATGTAACAATTAAGAAAGAAAATACTATCCAACATTCACCAACAAGTACCAATCTACACAATATATCAACACCAATATAATTAATTCTCACATTCAAATTTCATTTCACAATTATCACAAACTCAAACTCATTGTATAAAAGACTAAGTCTTATTTGAATAAGAAACAACCATATCTTACTTTAAACCAACATAAAACTACGATTACAACCATACTAAACATTAAAACAGATTATAGCTACAATTTCAAACAAGCAGGCTTGAAGAGTAATTTCCTTCCAGCAATCATCTCAGCACCAAAATAGCAACACAGCTGCATAACATTAGGGATTGCTTGTTATTTCTTGCTTCTAGTTCTAGATAGCCTCAAATTTATTTCCAACCATTGCAAATTGCAAAGTTCAATAAAAGTAAGCATTATTAAAAAATTATTAACAAGTATAGCAAGAATAAAAATGAACTTGATCCAAATAAAGCAACACAAAATAAAAGTAACAAATATAGTAATTAGCAAGTTTATTGTTTCGGTAATATTATCTAATAACACGAAAACAAGAATGTGAAAGGTGCTGATTATGAAGTAAATAGGTATGGTTATAGTTTTTTTAGTTGTTTCAATTGGTTCTTTCTTTAACCTCATCAAAATGCACAAATCTATCAACAAAAATCAACATAGCAAGAAAAACATAAGCAATTAAATGCATTCAAAACCATTGAAGTAATGAGAAAACTCACCCAAAACCAACTTGCTGCTTCAAATCACTAGTGGTTCGCGGCACCAGGCTAGAGACATCACGCTGCTTTTGCCTTTTGGTCGCACTGCTTCAAGGTCACATCATCAGTGCGGAGGTGGGGGCGGCGAGGAGGGCTAGAATTGGAAGAGAAACAAGGTGGGAAGCACCAGCCAAGGTTTTTTCTTTGAGTGATAAAGATGAAAGAGAAGGAAGTGTCAAATTGTTAGTCTCATTTGAATTTTAGACTAGTTTTTGTGTTACTAAATCTGATGGAGTGATGGGTTAATCATAGTGGATTGGGCTCTAAGGAAAAAAAAGAGTTTGTTGTTTCATATGTATGTAAATGGCTAGGCTGCGTTATGTATATTAAGATAGTGTGATATTATGCAGTTTAGTTTGGATTAAATTAGTTCCTAAAATTGGAACCGAAAATCAAACTGAACCACAAGAAAAATCGAAGTAAAAACCGAATTCATCCAAAATTTTGTGATTTTGATCGATTTTTGGGTTGGATCGGATCGGTAGAGCGATTATTTTTTTTTATTGGATTGAATCTAAACATCTCTAGTTAAGACTATGGTTAAAAATCAAAATTAAGCTAATTTGACAAGACAAATGGCATCTTTGTCAACAAACATATCAAATAATTATTAAGAGATGCACAAGTATCAATGGTGGCTAAATTAATCAAGTTGTAAGTTTTGAAAAATAAAAAATAGCAGCTTCTACAATGTACCATAGTGCCCCTGCACTTGCAATTTCTACACCACCTACTTGTCTATTGCAAGCTATAAAGTTTGAAGAATTCAAGTGGAAATGTTTGAACAAAAATCAATTTGCAACCCATGGTCAAAGTGTTTGAAGAGAGGGGAAGATAAAAGTGTTGAGATTAGAAAGGAGAGAAAGAGAGAAAATATTACATAGGGTTTATATCATTTTTTTAATATCAAATCCACTAGATTAATAATTACAAATCAGACCTATTTTGATCTGATTTACTTTTGAACCTTTTTAAAGAATTGAATTCTATTCAAATTTTAATTCCATGTCATTAGTTGATTCCAAACTAGGGAATGGAATTCAATTTCTTGAATGAATTCAATTCCAAAGCTTTCTAAACAACATGTAAATTAATTATAATATAAGTTTAATCCATCCATATCCATATATCTATATAATATAATATCTATAAAACACAATTGATTTTTAGTGGAATCAATTAGGTGTCGCAATTTAGTGAGGGGCCATTCCCTCCAAAAATTTTGGTTGTCCAATTCAACCAATGACTAATTAAAGTTGATTTCTATTTTTAAAATAAAAAAATATTTTATTTTAAATGACATTGATTTCGTAGACCAAAAATAGTGTAAAAGTACATTGATATACATGGTTAACTAAAACAGAGGCTATCCATTTCTTCACTTTGTAATACCTTACTACTAACTATTGTCGTATTGCTTCATTTTACTTTTTCCAACTTTGATAATAATTAGCGATTAGAATATTATTAACTTACTTCCTTTAATTTTTGCCAGGTATTTTTGTTTTTTTTTGGCCGATTGCTATTTCTAATTTTAGACATTAGTTTATTATTTTACACATCAAAGGTAGCACTACCACGTACTAGTCGATCAAATCGCATTGTCTACCAAAAAAAAATATACATCATTACTATAGCTACTACATCATAGAGTACATATAACAGTTCATAATATATAACCCAAATTATAAAAAGGAGATGAGACGACTATGCTACTAATCACCCCCTCCCGACCCGTGTACAACCCAACAAAACACTAACATAAAGATATGTCATTGAAGATGCCAAAACTGGGCGTCCTATGCTACATCAACGCATACTAGAGTCTAATAATGAATAATAGTAATAACAAGCATCTCTTATTGTTTGCCATATCCAGCTCAAAAGCCACGTCCATCTTAATATTGAGAATGATTTGCACCATCTGAAAACACAAAAAAAAAGGGGTGAGAGAAATCTCCCAGTAAGGTAGTGTTCTCAGGGGAGTCTCATTTCATCTCAAAAAGGCTATGAACAAAGGCAAGAGTGCAGCAATATGCATAATATACAATCAGTCAATTCACTTGTAACAAGCAAATAATACGATAAATTATCTTTCCCAGCCATTTATTAGTGTCAAGCAAGATGGAAGTGTATCATAGCAATAAAAGCAGTAAAGCAACAATATAATCAATTAGTAAAATAGAAATAATAACAAGTATACTGTTAGTCCTTTTTACTGCTTCCATTTTCCTTTTCTGATGGCCAAACTATGCAGGGTCTGCATCAATTTTCTGGATTTGCAAGAGCTCTCTTTGTAGGGCATCTCTTAGTTAGATTAGTGAATACCAAGTTCTTATCCACTATCTTGGCGGGTCCAAGGTGCCGTTTTAATCCACTGTCAGACTTAGTGATCATCAAGTCCTGATATGCTAACATAGCCGGGCCCAAGGCATCACTTAGTGAAATGTATGACTTGTCCAATACACGATGGGCCCACACACTTACTTATTCATTAATTCATATATAACAGTCATTCACAAAGTGCATATATATAATTTTCATTCATGTTGGGCACATAACATAAGTAAGATCATTTTATATCACAGAGTCCACATAATACGAATTATTTCATTCATATCACAGAGTGCACATAAATTTAATATTCAACTTATCAATCACTAAGCAAGGCACATATGATCAAACTCTAGTTTAAGATTGTAATCATATTCTTGAGTATACTTTACGTAACCATATTCATGTATGTGCTTTACCAAATTCATAGCATATTCAATTCATGGTAGATAAGTCTATGTATCAAGACATAAATATCACACTATGGCATTTAATCAAGGAATGTCATGCACTAAAATTCATACTTCAAGAATAAACATAGTAGCATATCATTCAACTAAATTATCATATTCAAATTCAGAACTTATACTAAAAGAGCAAATATATTTTCATGTTGATTCTAAGGATACTAATATGAATCATATAAAAGCTCAAAAACGATTAACTAAGAGTAAATTCAAGGAACATTTCTCTTTGAAACAAACTTTAGAAAATCACATTAGGCATGAAACTAGCAAGTTCATATGACATTTCTAATGGGATCTTTAACTTAAATCTTTATGTTTAAGGTTCTTTAATGTGATTAAAAGTGTGATTAAGTCCAAAGTCTATAATCATAGTCTAATGTCTATAGTCCAAAGTCCATAACTCAAAATTCAAGCATAGTTTCTCCAATGCATAGGTATGACCTTAAAAGGTCTCAAATAGGTCTTATATAAGTCTCAAGGTCTCACAATGGTCTAAATAAGTCCATACAAGGTCCATATACAAAGGTACAAGTTCATAATGTCATAACTCCAAAGCATAGGTCATAATTCATTTTAACAAGTTTTAAGAGACTTTAGTGTCTTGTTAAGTCTTAATGATCTCAAAAGAACTATAACATAAACTAAACTAATTCAAGCATACTCAAGGATTTGAAAACACTTAAATATAGTAAACTAATTAAAACAATTCCCATGTTAAAGAAAAGCTTATGGCTGAAACATATACATAGTAATAATCAAGATATTTTCCTTCAAAACTTTGCAAACTTGTACGCAAAGCTTAATCAAGTGAAAATACATAAGTTAAGGCATCAAGTTAAGTTTATAAAACACTAAAATAAGAGAAATAAAAATAAGATGCATGCTGTCCAAAACAGGGCAGAAATGAAATTAAACCTTTAATTTATAAAACCAACTCAAAATTACAAGAAACTTGTCACATAAACCAATGACATGGTAATATAGATTCTTGAGTATCAAACCAACATTTTAGAACATGAAAACACTATCAAAATGAATATGAATGTCATGGCTTGAAGGTGCAGAATTCATAAATCAAACTTGCTTATATATTCAAGTGCATATATTAAAAGTTTCAGTATGTATCCTACATATACTAACTCAACAAGCTTAATCAAGTGATAGTGCATCAATTAGGACTCAAAAATCAACCTTTTGAAAGCTCAAAATTCATAAGATAAATTGAGTAAAGGTGCTGCCCAAAACAGGGCAGCCCACAAAGTCACTTAAAACATGAGTTTGCATGAACCAAATTCACATAGAACTAACATATAAGCACATAGCATTAAACTATAGGTTATATGACATCAAGACAACAATTTTACACACATTAACATGTCATTAAACATGCTGGAAAATTAAACCAAAAATAGGGCAGCATACTTACATATGTGAAAGTCACAATTTTCATGTTAAAAATACATCTACATAAGAATTAAGCTTCTATAAATTAAATGCAACACATTAAAGCATCATTTCATCATCTATCAACCTTAAAAACAAATGAAACACCAAGATTACTCATTGATCATGCTTTGGCCATGAGCACCATATAGCACAAAGGAAAAGATTTTGAGTTTAAAGGATGCAGATTCATGTAAATTCAAGCATATATTTCATGAGCAATTAAAAGAACATAATCGCATGAATTAATTCTTATCAAATCATATATTTTCCTCATAGACCCTAGGAGGGTCATGAGGCATATGAGCACCAACATGAAGATTTAATTCATCAAAGTACAAGAAGACATGATCTTATGCATCATAACACATGTAAACATGATTAAGGACACAAATCCTCACAAGAAAACATCACAAACCCATCCAATCACAAACTATTGGAGCTTCAAAATAAGAACATATATTTTGAAATAGACTCAAAAATCCCAAATAACCCAAAAATATTGCATGAAATCTAAAATGGTGAAAAGAAAAACCCTAATTGTTTTGTGAGGTTGAAACTCGAAATCACTAAGGCTGGGCAGCAAGTATTCACCAGCTTCTTGCTTCTTTTTGGGGCCTTGAATATGTGTATTGTAACGTCCAAAAAAACAACTAAGTTATTCGGCTTTATCGAATAAGTGAGTTTAATCAAAATTTGATTAAACACTCACTTAAAGCCAATTAAGGGTGAGTTGAAGAGATTAGGCTTGATGGAATTAGGTTAGGAGTGTAGAAAACCTCACAGAAAAATTTCAAACCGATTTACCGATTTACGAGCAATCGGTAAGATTTCGGAGTTTTAAACTGTCGGAACCGGATCAGTAGAAATCATGCCATGAGTGCCCTAGGATCAATGGCTAAGATTTAGCCAAATAACCCACCCAAGTGGCGCCTAAGGCAGCCCTTGATGGTGGAAGCCAAACCAAAATGAATAGCAAGGAGAGATCCACCAATCACATGCATTTAGCTTCCAAAAATCTCACCTTTTTCTCTCTTTTTCCCATCCAAATTTCGGCCAGCTCTTTCTAGTGCTGAAGCTCTTTTCTTTCTCTTCTCTTTACTCTAATCTCCACTCCATTCTCATCCCTTCTCAAGTCTCATCACAAATTACTTGTATCAAAGACACAAAATCAACACAAACTCAACTACACAAGGTAGGAATTTCTACTTCTCTTCTCACTTTCTCTAATTTGGAGCTGAATGGGGATCATGGATAATCTGAGAATTTGATGTTATGTGGAGTGATGATGATGGTTTATGATTAATTTTGCATGTATGTGGTGATTAAAACCGAAATTGATAGCAAATGGCTTGAAAAGGGGAGGTAAACCTAGAAGTAGGTTAGGGTTTCCCTCGGCAGTCCGTACGCTGGAGTGTACGGCTCCGCCTACCGCCATTTAAATTTGATGAAACCATTTTTATATGAAACTAGACATCCAAGGCTTTCCATACATATAAAATATAAGGCCATTGGATTAGTATAGAATTAATTATGAATTTTTTAAGTTAGACATAGAAATCTGGGTTCTTACTCGAGCAGCATGGGTCAAGAAGGGTGTAACTCACCCTACACAACTCCAAATTGAGTGCAACCAAAGGTGTTTGAAAGCTAACACATAGGAGAATGTCCCATAGGAATTTTCGAATTTGATAAGGTCCCATTTATTCCCAGTGAGCCAAGAAAATTGCCCTATGTCCAATCCAAGTTAGAACAGGGTAGGCCAGTAAGGTCAAGTTCTAAAGCCTATAACTCAAATTATACTCATCCAAATGATATGAAACTTCATTCATTTGAAAGCTTGTTTTGTTAGCTTTACATGGATATAAATTTCGCATGATTTCACCCACATTTCTATTTTTAGTGAATTTTCTCCCATAAGAGTGCAACTCGGGTTAGAAGCAAGACAAGTCTCAAAGAAATTTGAGTTAATGTCGGAAGTCGAGATTTAGTGAATAGGAAGCTAGGGCGGTATATTTAAAATCGAACTCTAGACTTAGTAAATAAGGGACTAGGTTGAGAATGTTTGAAGTCGAAGTCGGGACTCAGTAAAATAGAAAGCTAGGTCGGCAGTGGGTAAGGATGAATCTGGAAGTTTATACTTAAGGTTGGACTTGGAGGGGTTTACTTAGTGATTGAACTTGGGCATAGTGAATAGTAGTCCTTAACAGGTACGTTTTAAGGCTGTATTTGGAACTTAGTAGAGAGCTAGATCGGATATATTGATGTCGAACTCGGGATTCAGTAAATTAGGGAGCTCGGGATTTAGGAAACATACCTATCAAAGTCTCAAAAGACCAATGTTAGAATAAAGTCAGAAGTTGCCCAACCCGGAAATCGGAAATGATGTAATCTCGGGAGATCGAACATAGTGTAGGGAACTTGGAACCTAGGTAAGGTCGAAACTCGGAACACGTTGGATATTGAAAGTCGAACTCGGGAACCTTAACAAAAATTAAAAGCCTACAAGTTAGATTGATACTTGAGACTTTAAATCTTGTACTTATCAACATTGTTATATTCTTGATATGAATATGATGTCTTATATGGAGTTTACTATTTGACTTAAAAGTACTGGTTGTCTGGCACTATTCATGGGGAAGCGGACTCGATCTGTTATTCTGCCGAAATTTTGATAAGAGATTCATGTGTTGCGTGATTTGAAATGGCATGAATATATGATACTTGAAGAATCAAGCTACATGTGCATTCAATTCATGATATTGTAAAGGATTCCATTTTACTTGGGACAGCCCCAGAATAACTTAAGGGGAATAGATCAGTGGGAAGGTTGGGGAAAGTAAACCCGGCAATCCTGTATAGGAACGAGCTCGGTCCTGAAAAGCGGACTATTATCCAGGAGTATATGGCCAAAGACTCCCAGGGGACCAAGGAAGGAAATAAATTCTAATAGGCGAAAGCCTCCAAGAATAAGATGCATTTCTAATTGCACATTCATATGCACAGTGTGATGCTTATTAATTGACTGTCCTAGATACCTGTTTACTTTCGTAATATGCTATTGCTCCTTTACAATTAATGTTTAATTGCTTTAGTGTTTCTGTTAATTAAAATTGAGCTTGTTTCGGTGTATGTTTTTCAATAAGTATTTAAGTTAAATATCATTTTATGTTGTACAACTGGAAAATTTTGAAAGACCGAAACAACTGGGAATGACAGTGATGACAGACATGTAGAACTAGGAATTCCTACTAAGAAATTTTTATTTCTCACCCTACTGTATATTTCCACGTCATTCTCAGACTATGGAGCACGCAGCGACAAGAGTCCTATTCATAGAGTTCCCTGAGCTCCACATCCACATCGACCCGTTCCTAGATTCTGTATATATATCTGGCAAGTGCCAGTTTCGTTTGTATTTCTTTTTCTAGATAGACTTCGCCGTACCACTTATGCACCCACTGTTTGACCTTGCTGTCTGTTTGACCCCGCTGTCCCGTATATTGCCATTTCCCTTCATATAGCCTATCCATTTCCACCTCCACCAGCACCAGCGATAGTAGCAGCCCCAGCTCCTATGGCCCCTCCTGCTTCACCACCGCAGCCGATACTTTCTGCCTCGATGTCAGAGGAGGATCCATCGGAGGTAGCGAGTTCCTCCTCGTCCTCTGCTCCTAGTGCGGGCCATCCCCTTGCAGACGCACCCATGGCAAATGGGTTTCTTTCTTCAGACTCCGATTAGATAGTGGATATGCCGTAGTGATAGTAGGGGTACAGGACAGCCCTCTTTTGGCATTCTGGGCCATGGATAGATGAGTATAGATTAGGGGTAGTATATGAAATGTCCCATGGGGACCACCTAAGGTAGTGTTCTTAGGGACCAGCCATTTATTTTTGTGTTAGCGGCCTCATATTTCTTTTGTCCTGTATCATTTTGACAAACTTTGAAAGCAGACATTTATGTATATATTTAAGATATATGTTGCCGTAGTTCCGTCTTTATTTCTCTTTTACTTATGTTATGTTATTTACAATACACTAATTAACTAGTATTTATTTTGCTGTCAAGCAGAAATTCCTATTACGCGAATAGTCACTTTTATGTGAGTAATTAATAATAATATAGGAAATGGAATTTAATTAGCTCGCTACACGTAATCACTTATCAGATAATCTATTATGACTTAAGCATAGTACTTGTCTGGTAAGGTGTTACATGTATCAAGGGGTGAGGACTGATGGCATTTGAGGGTTGTTAGAAAAGATAAGAAGTTGGAGGTATTTTGATAAAGAACTTAAGAAAAAATGATAAAGGAAAGGGAAAGGAAATGTTGTGGCTATGTGACGGAGTTTGGGTAGTGGCTGAGGATTTCTAAAGGGTGTGGAGGTCAGTATGCATTGGTATTTTTATAGATAAAAGGATAATTTGGTTAGTCTTAATCATAAGATTAGTTATTGACTTAATTAGGTAGTTTTGTTAGTTAATTAAGCCATCAATAATTAATTAATCTAACCACCAATTAAAATTGATTTAGACATGATATAATACTCATATTATATGTTGATTAAAGTTTAAGAAAAAATTAGAATGGTTTATGATTTAATTAGTGCATAATTAGCAAATTTGCTTAAATCTAAATTAGACAATCTAAGATTTAATAAATAAAATAATTAGCAAACAATTAAATTTCTTTAATCTATCATCAAATTCATGTTTAATTATGTGTTAGATGATATTCTAATTTTTTTCTAGAATTTTTAGTATTTTTAGTGAATTTTTACCTTAAATATGCTTATTTTAAGTTAATTAACCTAATTAATTACCTATAAAGTAAAAATAAAAAATGTTGATGTTAACCCCATGTGCAGCTGCACCACTTAGTAGATTTGGGGAGACAAAATTTTCAAAAATCTGATTAGGGTCAAAAAGTTAATCCAATTGGTAAGACTTAATAAATGTAAAGATAACATGAAAGTGACATTTAGTTGGTTTTTAACCAATTTAGATCTAAAATTGGTTCAAACAAAACCAAGAGTTTTGGGTTTAGTTAGGGGCATGGTTAGGGTTTTCTTATTTTCTTTAATTTATTTTATATTTGATGAGTTAATTATCGCCTTTTTGATACAATTAGGCCCAAAAATAGTTCAAAAACTACGCAGCTCAATTCAGCAGCTACCAAGGCCCAATCATGTGGTCCTTTAAGCCCAGGCCCAGAACTCCACTGTTCTTCATCATACTGCAAGTTAAAGGAATCTTATAAGGTTTTTGGGGCCTATTTTGCATCTCGATTAGGTCATTTTTGTTAATTATGCAAATATTACTCAAATTTGTTAAAAATTGATATTTATCTTCAAAAATATATTCAAAAATATAAACTCTCTCATGAATTCGGAATTCAGTATCATGGAAATAGGGGAGATGAAGTGAACTTTTTCTTTAAATCAGAATCGGAATCCTGCGGATCAAGAGGAAGTGCACTTCCCTATTAACTCGGAACTCCGAAGATGGGGGGACAGGATGTGAGCTCTCTCATGAGCTCGAAACTTGAAACTTGGAACAACTAAGAGTTTGAAGTGAATGTGAGGTTGGTTCACATGAACCTGGAAGTTGGTTAGCCCATGGTTGCTTCTCTATCATCGGGTCTCAAGAATTGGAACTTTCGAAAAGGTTATAGATTTGAAACCGTGTCATGTCCAATTGTTAGGGGAGATGTATATAAACACAGAAGTCGGATACCAAAAGTCATATTCTTATACATCAAACATTCCTAACCACTATTTCCAGTTTCCAGATTTCACTTTATCTCAGTGAAATAATTCAAAATTTCTATTATGCTATATTACGTAAAACGGGAATATTGCACACTTACTCTTTCTCTCTTCTAAAAATTCTTAAGGTTTTATTCGTATCCAGTCCTTTCATATTCTTGGTTCCTCTTCTTCTCATCTTCTTCTTTACTATTCTTTTTCACCATTAGTTCAGTAGCTTTTGTTTGCAATTTCTTTTTCGTTTCCCCAGCTTTGTTCTTCGATATAGTG
Organism: Pterocarpus macrocarpus; assembly: GCA_031439585.1. NCBI lineage: Eukaryota > Viridiplantae > Streptophyta > Magnoliopsida > Fabales > Fabaceae > Pterocarpus > Pterocarpus macrocarpus. Next base: position 38,514,714 of record CM062517.1, read on the forward strand.
TTCTACCAACAATGCGGAGAGATTTCTTTTCGATGATGGTTTCTTAGATGTTCTTCTCTCTATCATTGTACTTTTCTTCTTCTGGATATATTCTTCTGCAAAGTTAATGGTTTACATTTTTATTTAGTTTGTTGGGTGTATTTTTTTTTTCTCGTTTTTGTTCAGCTAAAGTTCTGAACTTTTTGTTTTATTATTAGAGTGAATTACACTGACTTCCCCTGAGGTTTAGTATAATTACACCCGGCACCCCTCTATTTAGCTATATTACATAGACTTCCCCTATTTCAGCGGAAGACCAAGTTCCGAGTTCCTATTTACCAATTTCCGAGCTAAAATTGTCTTTTAAATAGATAATTCACTTTTGAGATACCTTTTGTAGGGGTATGATCTTGGAACTCGAAAATCGTAAGTGAAATATCTATTTAAAAGACAACTTTAGATCATAAATTTGTAAATCGGAACTCGGAAATTGGTCTTCCACGAGAAATAGGGGAAGTGTGTGTAATATAGCTAAATAGAGGGGTGCTAGGTGTAATTACATTAAACCTCAGGGGAGGTCAGTGTAATTCACCCTTATTATTACGTATTCAACTTTTTGGGTGGGTAATTTGTTAATACTTTGATCAATTATTTTTGCAATGTGATAAAGCTTCTATTTTTAAACATTTTTTCTTCGTTTCCTGTTATGTGCTTTCATGTATTGTATTTTTTGGCAACTTCAATTTATTATCTATTCTATTTTAAGGGTTATTATCATTTCTGGTTGTTTTCATTTTGCTATTGATTTCAGTTTTGGAAAAAAAAACTGGCAGTATGGCAATTCCATAATGGAAAATTTTTTATATATATATTGAAGTTATTTTTATTCTGCATTGATTATTCTTCAATATATCATTGAGTTTGTTGTTGATTGCTGCAAAAAAGGGGATGATTTTCCGGTTTTATATATATGAAAAATGGAAACGTCACCAAGGCACCGCATTTCACCAGGTGCACAACACATCTTGTTATCCAATAGCTAAGATATGATAGAGTATCTCATCTATGGTATACCATAAAATTATCTCTATCTCTCTCTCACTCCTTTATGCATCTGCCATCTGCTATCCATGGCATCTATTACTCGCCCTCAGTCTCCATTTTGTCGCCAGCAATTGGGAAATCCAAGTTTAATGGTTATGGGCTATTACTTTATACGGTGCCTTGGAGTCCGACTTCTTTTATCCAATTTCCGAATTTCTGTTCTTCGAAACATTTCTACTATCTCAACTTAGATTCATCCTAACAGCTGGGTCATGATATGTAGCTTCAAGTGAGTCTGCAATCTTTTGGAAGTTCCGGTTTCCATGAAGACTTTCCTCTATCTATTCACCTTAACCCAAACTCACGACAGTTGAGCAACTCTAGGCTGGCTGTCTTTCCAGGCTCATGTGAATTAGAAAATCTTCGAACTTTAAGATGATTCATACCATAATTTCAAAGAAATTTACTTCAAAATCCGAGGTGTTCAGGGTTTTGTCCACTTCTCTCTTGTCCCTCCAAATTTCCGAGCTTGTCCCTCCAAATTTCCGAGTTTCAAGTTCAATCTATCACTTAATGTGTGTGTGAGAGAGAGAGAGAGTTTGAGTGAGTTTTAGAGTACATATATCCAGTATGAGAAATATGAATACACTTCACATCTTAGTCTTTAGATTACAAGGTATGTGGTGCACCTTACGCACCTTGTAAAGTGAGGTTCATTGTAGCCTTGCCCTTGAAAAATCCTTATATGAATTATTATAACTTTATGGGTAAATTACACTGACCTCCCCTGAGATTTAGTATAATTACACCCCTCTATTTAGCTATATTACACAAATCTTCCCTATTACTCCTAGAAGACCAAGTTCCGGGTTCCGATAAAGTAATCATCCGAGCTAAAAATGTCTTTTAAATAAATTTTTCTCTTCCGAGTTCCGAGTTATGTTTTAACTCGGAACTCGTAAGTGAATATCTATTTAAAAAATTTTAGCACGGAACTTTGTAAATCGGAACTAGGAACTTGGTCTTCCGCGAGAAATAGGGGAGGTCTGTGTAATTACACTAAACCTCATGGGAGGTCAGTGCGATTCACCCATAATAAAATGGATCTGAATATAGTTAAAGCTAGGAATGCTGCTTACTTCACTAATGGGTGGATTGAAATACTTGAGTATTGCAACATTCCTGATGGTGCATTCATCAAGCTCATCTATCGTGGTCATAGTCTGTCTAATATTGTTAGTCTCCAGAACTTATATCTTGTTGCCCCATGAAAGTTTGAGTTCGATGCTGATATGGATAGGCAGGATGTTGGCATGAATGCTAATGTTATTGAGCTTCCTGAATTTGTGTTTATCTTCCAAAAGAGTCCGACTAAATACCAAGCATGTTGTAGTTCTTTGATAATGATTTTAAATTTTTTTGGTCTCATTAATGTATTCATCTCCTGCATTGTTTTCATTTGGTTTTACCGAAAAAATGCAGAATTTACCTGCTGAATGGTGTCTTCAAGCTTTCCTTACTATAAGGAAGAAGGTCAAGACTGTTATCGCAGATGGACTTCAACTTCATTGCAAATTGCTTTGGCAATCTTGGAGGTCCTATGAAGCACACTTGACTAAAGGGTGGAGCTACATGCCTTCCGGGTTAGACTAAGCTTGATGAGGGTAACACCGGCTTCGTCTGTCACGTAGCTTCGGCTTCCGATTTCAACGGAGCTCGACAATGACAACACTGGCTTCGTCTCTTTCACGGAGTTTTGCCTTCCGAGTTAGAATGAGCTCGACAAGGACAATAGCAACTTTGTATTCGCCATGTAGCTCCGACTTTTGAGTTCGACAGGTGGAGGGAGAAAGGTGGAGGGAGAAGGCACGATTCTTTTTATATATATATATATATATATATATATATATATATATATATATATATATATATATATATATATATATATATATAAATTCACTTACATTTTTTATTAAAAAATGATATCACTATACGGTCCACATACTTTGTACGTATGACTACGTATTTTACTATTCTGAGTGGCTTTTTGCTGTATGCATCCCGTTTTCATCCATTTTGCTACGTTCAAAAATCATTTCTCAATTTGTTATAGATGTATGGATTTACTTAATATCTCTAATGTTTTGTTAGTTATTAAATATAAATACAAGCACAGGTGTAATTTATGCACACATGTACATTTATAAATAACAAAATATATTATTGATGCTTATCTTTTATGTGTGTGTATATTATAATAATAATAATAACTCATACTAATAATATAATTATAATGATAGATGATTATAAATATTAGAATATATTTTGAATTTGATACTAATAACTAATCATTAATAAATGATAATTAACAAATAATTAAATTTAATAATCATTAATATTTAAAAAAATGCAATCACCTGTCCATCAGACGAGCGCAAAATGTAGTTACTTCAGAAACAGCAAGACAATAAAAGGCAATTGATGTTCCCAATAAAAATACTGAATTCTCTACATATTAACTCATGATTTTTTAGTAAATATCGTTGACTAAAACAAATTTTAGTCAAATGTTATGAGATGATATTTTCAAGAATGAAACTCTAAATTGGTTCTCGAAAAAATTATGGACATCAATTTGATCCTCAAAAAATTTGTGATATTAATTTAATTTTTAAAAGGTTGAAATTCATTTTAAGTTAGCCTAAATATTTTTTAAATTTTAGATTAAATTGAAATAAATTTTAATCTTTTAAAAATCAAATTGATATCAGAAACCCTTCAAAGACTAAATTGATGTTTTATGAGTCTTTTGAGAACTAAGTTGATATAAGAAATCTTTCAAGAATTAAATTAATATCCTACAACTTTTTCGGAACCAATTTGAAGTTTTACACTATTTTTGACATATTTATAAGTACCGTATACTACTGCCTTTAATTAACCGGTGGGTAGTTGCTCCAGTTGTAACGTAGCCATCTGCCTCTAGAATATCTTACCAAAAATTGATATAAAAACATAGACTAAGAGGTCTACAATGATATACAATAATGCCATTTAGTAAGGAAATATTTTATTGTTAACATTCAATATCACAAGAGAGCTTTTAGAGAAATTTAAACTTCACCTTGGAGATAAAATTTACCCATACTTACGCTTTCCGGTTGTCTAATAGTTTCTACTAGTGTGGTTGCTCCTACTTGCCAACTTTTTATGGGAAAACTGTTTACAAGCACCAATCATTGAGATATTAATTTCAAAGCAAAGAGAGGAGCCACTGTAATCGATTTCAATGATTTAATGCCACTTTGAAACAAACCGGTCTTTATATGTTCTAGGAAAAAATCTATGATTTTCCTGTCCCCAAATAACAACCTAGAATAAAAGGTTATTATCGCAACTATATTTTAAGATAAATCAACTAACTAGACTAGAAAATTCTATATAAAGACCAAGATACTTCCCTTTTTTTATGGAGTAAACAAAAATATACAGTAAACAAGGTTATAGACCCTTGATTGCTCACGAATGGACCAAAAATCAAAACGGCGAGTTCTCACAGATCCACTAAAACGGACAAAAAGGGTTATGCACAAGTTCTGTACCCCGTGGACAGCAACCACGAAAATGAAATCTTGTTTCACCGGATAATATTTTCCCATATCGCTTACTCATGTATATAATTTCTCAACCCCAACCCCCCAGTGATGCACATGGTTCATTCTCTTCCGCACAAATGATCGTGAACGTATCTCTAGCCCATGGTTCATCAGAGAACATCACAAATAACCTGAAATTTAGCACAGAAATGTCATTATTATTCCATAAGGAGAATAGATGATCCTTGAAATAAAAAATTGCAAACAAAGATTACTACAAAAAAACCTTAAATTGTAGGGGAGAGATAAATGCAACAACAAAGCCCTTTTCCACTAAGAAAGATAGGCTACATGGATCAATCGACATCAAAAGTCACAAAAAAGCCTCTTCCAAAAGTCATAATTTATGATTCATAAAAAAGAATTGCCTGTATCAACTTATATGAGAAATTATTAGGCGTTCATAGAGTGCTAAATAGGAATATACTTTGACCACTTATAGAGTGATATTTCGGCTTCAGGTGGCAGTTAATAGTCGGTCCTTTAACTATATGAAGCTGAAATACCATTCTACAAGTGTTCAGAGCACAATCCTATTTGGCGCTACATGGGCATCTAATAATTTCTCCAACTTTCATTGATAGCAAAACTACTTGCCATCCAACATCAGCCCCCCTTGAAAAGAAAACAAAGACTGGTAAAACCAAGTGGGGGCATAGAATTACGGGAAAGAAACTCAGATTAAGATCACTATAGTAGGTGAGGGGCATGCCTTTGTGCCATCTAGTAAGGCCTCAGATAGGATCTCACTCTATTGATATTCACAATATCCTTGACTAAGCATAAATACTAACTTCTACCCATGTTCTTTTTGTCTCAGAAATTGAGACTAAACCAATAGAATATGGATACAATGACAAACGGAAGCATATAAATCTTAATTGCTTATGGCTTACCATTATAGAACGAAAATTAGGGTAGCTGAACTCAAGTACTCAACTCCCGGTAGTAGGCCTTCCTTTCACCACCAAATCATCAGCTGAGTAGTAATCAGCTATGAGCCGGTACATATATGATGGGTTATGCCCTCCTCTGAGAAGTAATTTCCAAATCAGAAAAAGAAACTGATTAGTAGACTCATTTTTGTCAAAAGAGAGTGACCGACAGCTAGTCTCAAATCTCAATCAATTTCAGTTCAACTTACGTGTCAGTAATAAACAGGCTAACAAGTTTAGGTGGCACATAATCAAATGCTGGATTAACGACGTGAAGAGAGCCGGCGCCACTAGCAGAATCCATGCAATCTGAGAACTCCCCGAAGTCAAGTAGCTCAGATGGGGATCTCAGCTCATTCAATAGGACTTCAGGATTGTGTGGATACAAAGGACATAACTGTCAACAAGACAAAGCAACTTTCAATAAAACCCAAACAGTTGGTAACTGAAATTATGAAGCAGATCACAATTACATTGTAAAAACGTGTGCAAATTGTAATTTTATAACAATCAGGACACAAATGAATCAATAACTAAGAAGCAGCTGTTACAAAATATCATTAAATTCCAAATTTACAATCTCTACAGATCCCATCAGAGTATCGGAACAAATCTGAGTAGCTTGAGATATCTACAATCGTTGACATTCATTAGAGATCATATGTATAGAGATAGTCTCCTGAAGTAAAACTATGCTGATTTCAGTTAATCTATTGACATTCAGTACCGTCAATTTCTCATAATACACTTTTCTAAAACAGCAAATTAATTTGGGTTTCCACAAAATTTGTGGGATCAGAATAATTAAGGTTCACATAACTATATATTAGAAATTCCAAGCTTCACTTTCACCTAATAAAACTTAAATATGATTTAAGAGTAACTGCAAAAGAATTTACAAGTTTATATTTTAGAGCTATATTTCAAAGATTTTGTATTTATATGTTTCAAAATCATTGAAATCATGTCCCTTCTTCCTCATTACCCTTTTAATGCAGGCGGTCTTAATAGTCTAAACAAGGAACATAATGTCATGGGACATTTTTTTAAGGTTGGCCATTCATAACTGTTGAACTCTTTTTATACTCCATTCTACTGCATTTTTTCCCCCTCTGCAGCTAGGCATCCTCCTGGATTAGAACTCTGATGTCATCATCCTCCTCTCCCCTAACCTATTCTCTACAAGAAAACCTACATGCTTAAGAGGGAGCTTGCTGAATTAAAAAATAAGTTTAAAATCTTCAAAAAGTTACCAGTACCATATTTCCTTATAAATTTGAATTAATTTCAAATCATACTTACTTTGCCTAAAATTTGGTTTTGAATTATCAAATATTGGTTGGTGTTCACTTTGAAAATTCATTAAAATAAATTAAAAGCACCATAGTAGTTAATAGCAGGCGATCGTGCCACTATAGCGCCGTAGCGGTGCGGAGCGGCTGCTGGCCGCCACAGAGCTGCCGTCGCGTTGCACTTCGGCATCGCGGCCGCGATTCACGTCGTCGCTGAAAGGACGATTTTGACCCTTCTTTTGGACCGTTCGCCACCTTCTGCAGGGGTTGGCGGTCATTTCCCCCTCCCCCGAGCTAGTTCTTCCTTCTGCTCTCGATGTCCAGTGCCTTTCTTCAACCTTCCGCCTACAATTCGACCTTCGGCTTGTCTCCTCTCTCAATCGGTCCTTCTCTCCGACGAGCCTTCCACTTGCGCGGTGGTGATACCAGCGGCTTTGAGACCAGTAGCAACTGAGCTGCGTCTTGCGGCTTCGAGACCGGCAGCAACCGAGCAGCGTCTGCATGCATGTCCTCCACTTCTCCTTCCTTCTTCCTCCTCCTTGTTCCTTTGGTTGGACCTCCTTCTTCCTCTATCTCTCTTTGTTCTGCTTCTGTCTTTGTTTTGCTTCTCTCTTTGTTCTGCTTCTGTCTTTGTTCTGCTTTTGTCGTTGTTCTGCTTCTGCTTCTGCTTTGGTCTTTGTTCTGCTTCCTCGATCCTTTTTTTTTTTTTCCTTCTTCTATTCATTACTTTTCTGTTTTTCGTTTTTTTTTTCTTTTCAATTTTCTGGTCTGGTTGGTTTAGCAATGGCAACATCATCAACTCAAGCTTCTAGTGTTGCTCTCTCTTCTACTGGTTTGGTGAAGCCCACCGGTGACAACATAGATATGGCATGGCAATGGAATAGTTTAAAAGACATCAATAATAGGAAGAGTGTAACTTGTGATTTTTGTGGCAAAATAACCAATGGTGGAATAACTAGAGCAAAAAGACACCAAATGGGTGTAGTTGGAGATACAAAAGCTTGTAAAGCAGTCCCACATGAAGTTAAGCAACTTCTCAAAGAAGCTCATGAGAAGAAAAATTCGGAAAAGGAAGCAAATTTTGGTGCAATTGGAGAAGATGATGACGAACAAGAAGATTTAGAAGAAATTCTACAAATTAGAAGAGGGAAAAGACCTCCATCAGCATCAAGTGGGAGTAGCTCTATTCCTTCAACTATTGTTAAGCAAGCCAAGAAAGGAAAAAGCATAAAAGGTCCTTTGGATTTGATGTTTTCAAAAGATCTTGAAGCTACCATTAAATTGGGAAAGCCTCACCGTCAAACAAGCATTAATGATGCTTGTGATAAAGAAGCAAGGGCTAGAACCATTCAATACATAGCTCGATTTTTTTATATGAATGGGATTGCTTTCAATGTTGCGAGATCAAAGAGCTTTAAGTTGATGCTTGAAGCTGTTGGAAATTATGGCCCACACCTAAAAGCTCCAAGTTATCATGAATTGAGGGTTCCACTCCTTAAAAAGGAGTTAGAACTAACAAAGGATATGTTGAAGGGTCATAAGGAGGAAAGGGTGAAATATGGATGCTCAATAATGTCGGATGGTTGGACAGATAGGAAGAATAGGACATTGATTAATTTCATGGTAAATTGTCCAGCTGGGACAATGTTTGTGAAGGGTGTTGATGCTTCTGCATACATGAAGACGGGGAAAGTATATGAGCTATTAGATAATTTTGTAGAGGAGATTGGAGAACAAAATGTTATTCAAGTGGTGAATGACAATGGAAGTAATTATGTCTTGGCTGGGAAGAAGCTATGAATTGCTTAAATTTCTTATTACTTCATTTAATATTTGGCTATTCATCTAATTTTATTTAATTTGGCTCTTCTTAGGCAAACTATTTCAAGCTAAGAGGAATAATCTCTTTTGGACTCCATGTGCTGCACATTGTGTAGACTTAATGTTGGAGAATATTGGAAAGCTTCCTCGAGTTAAGAAAGCAATACAAAGAGGCATTAATCTTGTGGGCTTTATCTACAACCACACTTTGGCATTGAACACAATGAGAAAATTTACCAACAAGATGGAGTTGGTTAGGCATGGAGTGACAAGGTTTGCTACAACCTTCCTTACACTGCAAAGGTTGTACAAACAAAAGAACAATCTTAGAAGGATGTTCACTTCAGATGAGTGGTTGAGCTCCAAGACGGCTAAAGAACCTAAGGGGAAGAAGACAGGTGATATTGTGCTCAACAAAACATTTTGGAATAATATTGTGTACTCAAATAAACTTATGGGGCCTTTTGTGCATGTCCTTAGGCTTGTTGATAATGAGAAAAAGCCTGCAATGGGATACATTTATGAAGCAATGGATAGAGCTAAGGAAGATATTCAAAAGTCCTTCAAGGATAATGAAGTCATGTATAAGGATGTTTTTGCTATTATTGATAGGAGATGGGACTCACAACTTCATCATCCATTGCATGCAGCTGGCTATTTCCTGAATCCTGAGTTCTACTATCCCAATGCAACAAAGATTGAGAGTGATCATGAAGTAATGGATGGACTTTATAAGACTATTGATAGGTTGATTCCAGATGAAGACTTGGCAGAAAAGGTTACAAATGAGATTGAAATATTTAAGAGAGCTGGTGGCATATTTGGAAATAGGATGGCAATAAAACAAAGGAACACAGTGGCTCCTAGTAAGAAATAAGAAATGTGTACTTAATTCTTGATAAATTTAGTTTCATGATGTTTCTTAGTAATAGTGATTTCCTGATTATTGAATCATAGCTAAATGGTGGAGGAAGTATGGAGCATCCACTCCTAACTTGCAACAATTTGCTGTGAAAGTGTTGAGCCTAACTTGTAGTTCAATGGGATGTGAGCAGAATTGGAGCACTTTTGAGCATGTAAGCAAATGCAAATAATTTTTCTTTGCATAGTTTCATGCTTCTATTTAATGATTTTAACACTAACATTTTGTCTAATTTATGACATGAATATCATAGATTCATTCTAAGAAAAGGAGCAAGCTTGAGCATCAAAAGTTGCAAGACTTGGCATTCATCAAGTACAATCGAACTCTTAAAGAGCGCTTTGATAGCCAAGATGAGATTGATCCTATTCTCCTAAATGGTATTGATGATAGTAATGAGTGGTTGCTGGGAGAAATAGGTGCTAGCATAGAAGATGCTGAAGAAGAATTCGTTTTTGGTGATGATGGATTGACTTGGGGAGATGTTTCTACTGCAATTGGGGCTGAGGAGCCTCCAAGACACACGAGGCTTGCTACTAGATTGCAGAAGAAAGTATCAAAGCATTCTAGTTCAAAAAGAGGGAAGGAGCCTATTCAAGCGGAAGAAGAATTTGATGATGAGGAAGACTCAGATGAGGCGCAAGAAGAGATCTATAAGTCTAGTAGTGAAGAAAGTGATGGAGAAAACAATATGGAGGAGGAAGAGGAGGATGATGATGATGATGATGAATGATTTGTAGAATGTTTTGTTAGTTTTAGAGAATAGAAACTTAGGTTTAATTAGGATTTGTTACTGCCTTTTATATTTTGTTGTCCTTGTACTACTTAATGGTGTTGGTTTTTTGGTTTTGATGTTTATGCTTTGGATTGATGGTGACTGCATATTTTTAGACTATGGAATGGAATATGAATTTTTATCATTGATGTGAATGAGTTTAATTATAAATGATTTCTTGTTTTTGAATATTTATGTATGTTATATAATTTGCATGATAATTATATACATTTTTATTAAATAGCTAGGAGAACACTATCCATTATCCCGTATAAGCGTTTTAAATTACATTTCTGCCATTATCCGCGTTTGACTACTATGAAAAGCACAACATTCATAACATTTATTTTGATTCTGATATTCCAAATTTACAAAACTGTATTCTGTTGTTTGATTGATCAAATTGCAGGCACATAACACATTAACATATTGCTAAAATTGAATTAAGAAAACATGTAAATTTAAACCAACTATTGTTTCCAGCTCAAAATCATGATTCTGAGATCCTGATCCCAATTCAAGTCTTTATATTTAAAAGATATAATTCAAATTCTTTGCCTCCCATTGGTTGGCAGTAAAACTGTATCCTGTTTCCAGATTTATTTTTTCCAATAAAAATTCTATTTCCAGATTTAACAGAACAAGGAAATAAATCATAACCAGACATCAAATGTTGTAAGTCATAACAATTCTTGTTTCCTTCAACATAACAAACGTGAGGCAGATAGAGCATATTTTAACAATTCACCTTGTGACTCCCAGCAAGTACGACAAACGGAACAGCATGCTTTTGAGCTGCAAGTGCAACCATATTTAACCCAACTGGGGCAATAACTCCACCATTAGCCATGACAGCATGAGCTCCAACTATAACCTATATAATGGTAAGTTGAAAATCAATTTGAGTTCAGCATAAGAGTGTCATTTCCAAATATAATGGCAGGATTTTCACATACCATGTTCACTCGGGAAATCATGGCAAAAACGGCAGAATCAGTAATTACTGTGGTTTGTAGGCCTCTAGCAGCCAAATCTTTTGCAAGGAAATGTCCCTGATATCTGATTGAACAGTCAATTGTCAACGAAGAATATAAACAAATCCATTGCTAATAAACCATCATCATCCCTTATAAATAATTTTAGCTAGCAACTACTACCAACCTTGGTGCACCCTCAGCAACGAAGACCTTAAATGATCTCTTTTTTTCCTTTGCAGCACAAAGAAATTCCAACACTGTTTTTGAACTTCCTAGTGTCAATATTACCTCACTGGCAATCATGCAAATAGTAGTGTAAATGGTTAGGAAAAGAAATAAATTTTTCCTCTATCCAAAAATGAAAATAAAGAAAAAGAAAGACTCTAATATCAAGGCATAATCACATACATCAACACAAACACAAAACAAAAAAAAAGCCATGGAAAAATGTATGGACCGTATTGTTAGTCATGAAGATTAAGGAGCCTTTGGAACATAGCACAACCTTAAAGTTGAGTGACATGGATGGAAAAAACTCATTTTCCCAATAAGAAGAAAGCTATGAACCATGTCAGATTTACTTGACAAACATGAAAATATTGAGGACTTTGCTGTTTGATATTTAAATTACATGGCATTTATAAAATACATGCATGATAATACTAAATATTATGTACTTAAAAGTAGCTCACTGACCAATTATGTCAGACAATAGCCGCTATCCCAGCAATACAATCACCATATGTTGATAAATAATAAATAATTATTACTTTATTTGTTTTATATCCAAGAATAGTAATGCTATCATGCTTTTACACAAAGGTAATGCAGTCTCCACAAGAAGCTAAACTGAAAAATGGATAAAACAACCTCCAAGGCAAGATTTAACTAAAGCATGGCTTAATAAACTCAACCACACAAATACTCAAATATAAAATTAATAGAAATCTTCCATCTGCATCAGTATTTGCCAATCAAGTGCAATCTTCCATACCACAAAAAATAATGTACAAAGCACTCAAAAAAAATGCATTGGACCTTTAACAGCTGCATTACTTCCAATCTATTTTTTGAAAATAACATATGCATTTAGTTTATGATTAAGATTTAACCCATCTAGAAATAGTTATGATGAATTTCACAAAATGACATGGTATAGAATACTCCACCCAGGAAACAAAAGCTCTCAATCAACTACAAATAAGACAATTCTTGGGTATTGGACCCATTTATCAATGCCTATTTATGACAAGTAGGAAGTCTTAGCAGTTATCACAAAACAGAATAGCATGATTGTAGACAAATTGTAGACTCATGAATTGACAGCGCAAAATATGTAAAAATTTCCATGCAACCATTTTACAGTCATAGATCAATCTGAGCTTTTGAGGAGCAAGTATAACATGTTTTCAAACAACAAGCACTATAAAATAGCAAGAGAGTAACAATATATCTTAGGCTAGTTTCAGGTGAAACAAACTTTTGATGAATGTGCTCTACTGCTTGCTCAGCTATTTGTTCATAGCAAGTGTATATGTCTTGAATAAGTTCATTAACTGCTTCAATAACATCATGCTTCAACTTCCGACCTCTTGAACCTTTGTCAACCGCTGTAACAAAGGAAAACAAATCAAACCCAAGAAACAAATGCGATAAACTAAGACGATAACAACAATTTCCAGTAATGTCGATGAAGCATTCTAATATCGTGGTCAATATTATAACAAAGTTATAACATTCAACAATTTCCCTAAATGTCGATGAAGCATTCTAATATCATGGTTAATATTATAACAAAGTTATAACATTCTCATAGTCTCATGCCATCCTCACATCTACTTTTCCCTTCGGAATCGCCCCCTGAGGAAGATGTGGGCAGAACAGCAGCTGAAACAGGTGTATCCTCAAGAAGGGTTTGCAACGATGGCGGACGCAAGGTGCTTCTTGCAGCAGCTGCAACAGCAGCGGCAGATAAGACGGGATGGTCATTTCGCTCCATGTCATCTTCATCATCACTAGCGACTGACAGTCCCAAGCCAGCCATAGCAGCCGTTGCAAGGGAAAGATCCTCCTCCCTAATAATGTGCAAAACACGCCTGACAATATTTCCCACTGCTAGCTCTGCAACCACATCCATAACATGTTATGATAGGCAAACAATGAATTAATATCCATAATTCCCAATAAACCCCTGTGCAAGTGACTGTGAAGTATCCTTCAACAAAAGTAGAACTAGGCAATCAGGCAGCAAATAGACCCTAAAATACATACTTGACTGCCATTACACAATCACTGCACAACTATTATTATCCACAAACCGTGAAAACCTCTCTTTTTCCTATCTTTATCCCCATAAGCCGAAACTAAAGCTTTTATTTTCTGTTAGGTAATAGTTTGAGTAATTCTTGAATGAGCACCACGAAAGCTCGATGTAAATAAACAAATTTTTGAGCTACATTTCCGAGCTATATATCCTCATTTAATTCTGGTCAATGAGCAAATGAGACCTTGATGAATAACTATTAGATTTCTTTCAGTTATTATTTTTCCCTTCCTAGTTTATTAGTAACAAAAGTGGATTCTTCCAACGTATAAAGTAAGAACTTCAATGGCTCTTGCGTCTACAACCTTCCCAATCACGATTTTTTTTATCTTTTGATCTTGAAGACAAAGAAATGGTGGGTTCTATTGTTTCTATGATTACATTTTAAACGGCAAGATGCCAAGAACCTCTCGATGCACCGGAGCCCGTTCCCAGATTTAATCAATATTATTGTTAACTTGTATAGTTCACACTCTTTGGGTAGATACAGACAACATGCTTATTTTCAGTTTAAAATCAAAAAGCTAAATCTCAGCATACCAACAGGATTTGCAGCAATAAGCTGCTCCCCAACAGCCCTTACTGCATTAATCAGAGCTGCAGCCTGGTTCGTGTGTGGCACCCGCTGCTGCGAAATCACAGACCGAAGCAACTCAGCTGTCTGCTTTGCTGTGGCCTGAGAACCTTCAATTTTACTAACACCACACAGAAAGACGTTAAAAAAAAAATTCACAGAAATCAGTTCTTAAACTCGCAAGTCAGAAGATGGTTACTAAAACGCCATTCATTGAACTAAAAAATCAACCAGTGTTAATGAATTTAAAAAAAAAAAAAAAGAAAAGAAAAGAAAAGAAAGAAATTACCGCTTTTTAAGCTGATTCACAAAATCATTAACAAGGGCCTGAACATCCGGCATTTTGATGCCAAATTTAACCTGAAAAAAAAAAGAACAAATAAGAACCCAAAAAAAAAAAACCCTTATGAAAATAAAAGTATAAGGGTAACCTAGTCACGACGCAACCGGACGGCGCGACTAACAACCCTCCACTGCTGCTGCTGGTTCGCCGGGGAGATGGACGCCGGTGGTGAGAGGGAGCGCGAACAGAGGGCGCGGTGGAGAGAGGAAGCCGCAGCGGAGAGAGCTTCGCAAAGCAAGACGTGGTACAGAGAGAGGGACAAGACAGACGTGGCGAAGGCTGGCCACCAGGAGGCACGTGCGCCTGCGGTTAGGAAGTCGGGGTAGGAAACCGGCGAGACTGAGAGGGAGAACTGGTAGAGAGTGGGAAGGAGTGAACGGTGATTCGGGGAGGAAGAAGGCCATGGAAGGGGATGAAGATAAGAAAGAAGGAGGGTTTTAGGGTGTACCCTCCTAGTAAAGGTTCAGCGTGGTTTCCTTTTACTTTTTTTTACATTTCCCCATTTCACAATAAAACAATTTTTATTGTGTTTGATTTTATTTTTATAAAATTAATTTTAAAATAATATAATTTATATTTAGTGATTTTTTTAAAAGTGATTTTGATAAAAAATAAAAAATTTTTAGTTTTCTCATAATCGATTCTAAAGGCAAGAATTAGGGTGCATTTGTTTAAATTTTTAAAAAAAGTGATTTTAAAACTTAAATTTTATATTTAGTTAAAAAAATTAAAAATTGATTTTTTTTAAAGCTACTCTTTTCAATTTTTTCAAAAAAGCTGAAAATAGATTTTTTTGAGATTATATTGATTTTTAAAAAATTATCCAAAGATATAAAAATTGATTTTTTTGGATGAAAAAATAATTATTTACTAAAATAATTCCAAACAAATGCATCCTTAATTCTGATAGTAAAAAATTAAATATCATTAAAAATTTAAAAAATCAATTATGACCCCTTAAAATTGATTTTAGAGGGTCCAAATACAGAGCCAAACATAGGCTTTATCTACTAAATTTCAATTCTCCCTCAATATATAATTTAAGACAAATAAGGGAAATATTTTCAAAGATTCAAGTTATGTAAAATTTTGAAAATTTCTGTTACCAATTTTAGAATATATTTGTTTGGGATTTTTTAACAAAAAAATTATTTTTTATTAAAAAAATTAGTTCCTTTGTAAAATTTAATAAGAATAACTTTTGAAAAAAAAAATTAATTTTCAATTTTTTCAATTATATATAAAATATAAATATAAAAATCACTTTTTTAAAATATAGAAATAAATGCACCCTTATTTGAAATAGTCATTTTAATTTTAAACAAGATATTACAAACCTAAACTAGCACAACAAAATCAAGGGCCTTCAATTTTTTGGGTGCAATTATTATTTCTGGTTGTTCTGTTTCACCCTTTGAAGTTTTCTCCCGTTAAACTTATGCATTTTCTTTTCAAAAGTTAGTACAGATAAGCTCAACCGGAGGGATGTAAGGATGAGGTCACATTATGTTCAATGTCATTCTATTCTGTATGATTTAATCATTTACTTTTTTTGGCTATAGCTTGCTCTATTCGATTATTAATGTATCATCAATCTCACCCTTGAATTGTAGATTGCTCAATATATATTGATATAATATAATTTGCTGAACTGTTTAAAAAATGTGGCTTGCCCAACATGAAATAGCTTTAAGGCGGCCTTTGCTATGCACCGCCTTAAGTTTGGTGCTCGATGCACCAGGCCAAATTTGAGAGTGAAGATTTGTAGTACATGTATACAACCAATCATTATAACACATCTTAAAATTTCTCTCTCTCTCTCTCTTTCTCTCCCATTCCTGCTCGCTCTCTCTCTCTCATAACTCCTGAAACTGGTACCTCGACCCACCGATCGAGCTCGGCGAGCAGTTAGCGATGCCGTGGCTCCTTAAGCAAGCCATCACCATCCTTCTTTGTCTGCACCGTCATCAAGTATTATCCTTTGTCATCATCGAGGTCGGAGCGGAGATGTGGAGGAGCCATTGGACGTTGGAATGGCCATCAAGGTTGGACGTCAGAGGAGCCACTGGACGTCGGAAGGGTCATCGAGGTCGGACATCGAAGGCGGAGAGTGGAGATGCGGAGGAGCCATTGGACCTTGGAATGGTCATCGAGGTTGGACGTCGGAGGAGCCACTAGATGTCGAAACTGTAACACCCTACTAATTTAATGTTATGCTTAAGTCATAGCATGAAATTAAGTAGATTATGTTACCATGTTAATACTCTGCTTACATTTCGTTTATCATATCACTTTTTTTTTTAACAGAAGAAATAGAGCACTGTATATAATGAACGTGACAGAGTTTAATAAAAAAGCACCACAAAAAGAATAGTTACAGGAAATATATCATCAGTTGTATATATATACATATATAAGTTGGAAGCCAAAGCTTCAGTTTATAAATATATGTTCCAAAGCTAAGTGGAACAAAGGAGTGACAAATTTTACATTTGCTAAAAAGTAGAGCAGGAATGAAAGCTAAGTATAGCGAGTCCAACTCGGGGTTCTGGTGGAGCTGCAGGTCAGAGAGCTCAATAAATAGAGTGGCCGTCGAGTTCATCACCAACGTCTGAGAATGATGCGGAAATGCAAAATAAGATGAGAATTTAAAGAAATTCTCAATAGGGCTCGCATACGGTATTTAGCTGACGTCACATTCATTCTCAGTTGCCTTGATTTTTATTTAATTATAAAAGCATAAGATCAAACTGAACTATCCATATTCAAATAAGTTTAAGAAAATGCAGTGAGGCAGAGGTTTAGTTTTACTTAAGACAGCATAAGAAGCAAAGTAAGCTATTAACAGTAATACACAAGATATGAGTAAAATAAATGCACATACGGCAATAAATAAATATAACAGACAAACTGTAAATAACTTGTAATGACTGTTCAATGTAACTATGCATTTAATGTAATCATGCAAAACTTATTCTTGAACTTTTCTTCATAAACTTTTCCATTATTCATAAACTTTTTCATTACTTGGTCCATTGGGAGTTTTTGGCCACTTTAGACTCTTGGGTAATAGTCTGCTTTCAGGATCGAGCTCGTTCCTATACAGGAATGTCGAGTTTGCTTTCCTCGACCTTCCTACCGATCTATTCCCCTTAACTTTATTCCGGGGCTGGCCCAAGCATCATGAAACTTTCATCATAACATAATCTTTAGGTTTATCATAACATGACTTTCATAACTTTCTTGAAAATGCACATGTATCTACATGTATATCATAACTCATGCATATACTTTACCGAAATTTTGGTGGCATAACGGAACGTGTCCGCTTCCCCATGAATAGTGCTAGTACTTAGCACATCAACTTATCAAAGAAATCATATCATTCCATTCATAATGCATCATTAACTTCATAGAAACATTAGTTATATTAAGACAAAGATACTGCCTCAGCTCAATCATTCAACCCAATTTTTGTAAATCAGGCCATGATCTCTACTTAACTCGTTTGGACCTCAATTTTGGATATGTTAAAGTGTTATGTGTCTATTTTCTAACCTCTTTGGTCTTATCTAATTTTGATAACCATAACTCAAGTTATTTAGGTTTATCGGAAACGCATCTTGGGGTGGCGAGTGCACACCTAAAAGTAAAAATCTACTAAAAATCGAAAACTAGTTCAAATCATCCGAGATTGGTCTCATATTAAAGCTAACAGGGCAACCTTTCATTTACAAAAAGTTCCATTCCATTTGACTTAGTAGGGCTCGAGTTATAAGCCTCAAAAATTGACCTTCCTGAACTGCTCTGTTTTGGCCCGGTTTAGACATAGGGCAACTTCTTCGAATCACTGGGAACAAATGAGATAGTAACAAACTCGAAATTTCTTTGTAGGATGTTCTCTTATGTGTAAGCTTTCGAACAAAGTTAGTTTCACTCAATTTGAGTTGTGTAGGGTCAATTACACCCTTTTCAACTCACACTGCCCGGGTGAATGTCCTAATTCCTAGGTCAAACTTCAAAAATTCATATCTCTCTCAATATTAATCCAATGGCCTTATATGATATATGTATGGAAAGCCCTGAATGTCTAGTTTCATAGAAAAATAGTCTCATCAGATTTAACTAGCTGGAGGCAGAGCCGTACACTCCGCCGTACGGACTGCCGAAGGAAATTGGTTTTCCTCTCTTCACCCTTTCCTATTCCTTAATCAAATTCAAACACAAAACAACCAAAGATTATCATTTTGATTCACTAATTACATCAAGAAGTAAGGAAATAAATTCAAAAAGCAACCATCCACAATCAGAATAACAAGAACTAAATTGAACCTCTACCTCTTGTTATGTGATTAGGCTTAAGTTTGGAAATAGAACTTGGTTGAACTTGAAGGTTGGATGGAGTTAGGTGAGTGGAGAAGAGAAAAAGAGAGCTGAACAAGGGAGAAAGCGAGTAGAGAAATTTGAAGGAGAGAAAGAAATGAGTTATATAAGCTTGAGGTGGTAGTTGGCTTTGTGAGTTTCGATTGGTTGAAATTTTGTGGGTAAAGTTTAGCCATGTCTCCCTCTTTTGTGACAAAATTGCTTTCTACGTTGCCTAAAAAGTGGAACTCGCTTCCATTGTACCTGAAAATGACATCGGAACTCATACTCTCCTTAAAGTCAGAACTCGTCCAAATCTATTCGAAATTTGGAGATTAAATCGGAACTCGGAAATATTGTCTGGTTTATTCGAAACTTGAAAGCAAAGTCGGATGTCGGAAATCATACAGCACCCAATCATCTTAAAATCAAAGTCAAGGACAAGAATGTAAAACCAAATACTTAAACTCGGAAGTCGGTAACATTACGTAAACTTGGATCGATTCTAAGCATAACACCAGAGATCGGGAATCAAAATATCAATCTTATGTACCAGGAAATCGGAACTTATATAATATCGGAACTCCAAATTCAATCTCGGAAGTCTGTTATAGGCAACCTCGGGAATACCAATAGAAAGAAAAAGCTCTTGGGAATGAACTCTAAGATCGGAACTCGTGTAAATTTTGGTCGAACTTAGAGACCAATTTAAAGTTCTAATCTCGTGTACATTTTTGGTTGAGATAAACTCGGATGTTGGATTTCGCGTCCATTAAATCAAGCCTAAGGTCGGACCTCGTGTATCATAAGGTCGTAAATCGGAAAAACACAGCCATTTCATTTGATACTTGGAGATGAAGTCGGAAATTTGAACATTTTACTAATGAGGTCAGAAATAGGAAATCGGGGGACGTTCACTAACGGTCATCGAGGTTGGACGTCAGAGGCAGAGATGCGGAGAAGCCACTAGATGTCGGAATGCAGTCTTGCAAGATAGACGGCAGTGCTCCACCATGAACAGCCACCGACAAAGGAGTCCGGCAGTGGGAATTGGACGGTGATGGAGGTATGGAATTCGGATAAGGAAAGTTGAAAACTGACTTGGATGGATTGGGAAGATAGATAGAGCTTTTATGATGCATTATAGTATATAGGTGTATCAATACACCATCCAATCTCTATTGTTGGATTACAAGGTGCATTATGCACCATGATTAACCTGGTGGATTGCGAATGGAGCCTGTTAGCTTTAAATCAACCATTACAAGACTTACTAAAAAAAAAATTCTGTGCGCCATTAAAAGCGCCTTCTCTCACCTCACAGTTGTCAATGTCTCAAACCGAATCACAAGATCAAGGTGTGAAAGCTTTTTGCATAATATTGAAGACAAAGACCGAAAAAATAAAAAATAAAAAAAAAGACAATAATGAACGATTTTAACTGACATATGTTAGACACGTTTTAATATGCACCACATTAAAAATGGTGCACCATGCACCATGTGATCCAATGGGTTGAATGTTCAGATGTATCTATACACCTACTTCTTGTAATATACCATAAAAGTTACCCTTTCCAAAAAATCCATCTCAAACAGCTCCGATGTCGTACGTCCGATCTCGATAGAAGATCGAAACTCAGGTGAAAATCATGTTCCAACTTGGACGTTGAGTCTGCTAGTAAAATAAAAAGCTTGGCATAAGATCGGAACTCGAGCGAAAAAAATCCTATTCCAACTTGGACGTTGAGTCTGCTAGTAAAATAAAAAGCTTAGGCTTCTATGTTGTCACCGAGGTCATTGTCACTGTCGTCATTGACGTCTTTCTCGGGTTGGAGTAGGATCTTTTGCATGAGTTCCGATCTTACAACCGAGCACTATTGCAGTGCATCACCTGATTGCTTGAGTTCTGATCTTATGCCAAGTTTTTTAACTAGCAGACAACGTCTAAGTGGAACAGGATTTTCACCCGAGTTAGATTTTATATGAAACAACTCTCCCATCGGATCCACCTCTGAGTTGGAGCGGGATATTCGCATGAGTTACGATCTTCTAATGAGGGCTCTGTGATGCATCACCTGGTTTAAGTGCATGGTTAGTCCAACAGCTTAAATGGAAGACAACTCCAAGATGTTTGATGCATCATGATTAATATGGTGCATTAGGGACAGTGCTTAATACAAAACAATAACATGATCTTTTTTAAGCGAGAATGAAGCGATCACCATAATTCTAACATAAGCCCCAAACTCAATTTAAAAAGAAAAATAGCTACTCTTTTTTTTTTTTTTTCAGAAATAGAGTAAAAAAAATTTTAATTTTGTAAATACCCGAAATGAAGAATTGTTATGGAAATATGATAAAAATTTTGGGTGCGACAAATCAGCCTAAGCTGGGCCAATCTACAAATGCACAGAAATCGAGCCATTCTAGTCGATTTATGTACAAAATTTAGTGTACATAAATTAACTTAAGGTGGATCGATTTACCGCATTCTGTCAGCTCACTTTCAGGCTGATTTCCATTTAATTGTTTCCTATAAGATTGCTCTCCCACTTTGATGGCCAATAAAATTTGCAAACCGCCCAATCATCTCTAGCTCCATCATGTTCGTTTAACCTCCGTCATCTTTATCTCTTCATCTCTTTCGACCGATAAAGTGTAGGGGAAAGTGGAAGTGGTTGGTGCTTTCTCTGGCTTATAGGAACCTAGAAACCAGAACCTAGAACCCGAAACTTGGAATCCTAAAGTTCAATATGTTAAATATGAAATAGATATGCCTGACTAGGATTAGGATCCGAGTTCTAGATTCCGTCCTGCCATGGGTAGGGATGTACGAGGGGAAAGTGCAAGGGAAAGTGGAAATTATTGGTACTTTCTCTGTGTTGTAGGAACTGGAACCCTAAGTTCAGATGTGCCCGACTAGGACTAGGTTCCAGGTTCCAAGTTCTATCGTGCATTTTCAATGAGAGGAAGCAAATGGAAATCGGGAGAGAGATCTTATAGGAAACAATTTCTATGTGTTTGCAAATCAACCCAGACTAAGTCGATTTGTTGCATAGAAAAAATTTTATGATATATCCTAAATAATTCTTCATTTCAGGTATTTAAGAAATTAATTTTTTATTTTATTTTATATCTTCATTTAGTTTGAGCTAGTTTTATTTTGTAGCAAGTTATTCATTTTTAATGTATGTAGTTTAAATTTTATTATGTAGTCTCCTAAAATTTAAAATCGTAACAAATATTTTTATTTTTTAATGAAAATCATAGCAAGACGTATGTATGTAAATGAAATATTTTCATTGTTTCACGGCGCTAAACATTCAGAATAATCCGATTTTACGTTATGACGCGCCTTTTTATTAACAAATAAACCACAAAAATATTATAATAATTTTCAACAAAAATAAAATAATGAACACTTGATAACTGATAAGAGAATAAATCTCAAAGGAATAATAAAATGATGAAATTCAAATCACAAGATAACACATTACCAAACCAAACGAAACTAAATTAAAACCAATAAATAATTATTGTTCTTCATAAAATAGAAGCAATCAGGAGGAAGTTGGAGATAATCTCAATTTCACTCTACCAACTCAACCATCATCAAACATGAAAACGTTACAGTATTACTAAATTTTTAGTCTTCGGTCAAGTATATTACCTATTGAGTAGCCGGCAAAGCCTAGATCTTGAACTTAAAAATCGGAATTAGAACCTTATCCACCAATCAATCATGGGAAAGGAAACAATAAAAATTACATTAAGAAAAGTTCTGACAATCATCAATATTGCATTGCCAGAATCTTCACTAGCTTATACCTAAAGCCAGAATATTACACAGAACCATTTTTTTCAAATGGCTATGGAAAGGAATAATCACAAATGTTCTTTTCCCCTTCTTGTTTCTTTAGCCTTCCATATTTGAATTAGCGAATCTTTAAATGTTGAGTACATTATTACATGTACCTATACTATTCTGCCAAAAAGAAGATGACAACAATTTCCAATCCTGAATTTCATCACCTAAAATTGAGCTTTCAACATGTAGAATGAGACACTCACATTAATAATCCTCAGAACACTCTATAATGACAACCTATCAGATAAAATCACCTAGAGTTAAAACTAAGCTTCATCTTAACCCGGAAAAACATAAAATTGAATGTTACTTCAGCATCAAAGAGTTGTGCTAACAAGAGCATAGTCCATCAAAATGCCAGGAACTTGATAATAATAATAATAGGGTGAATTACACTAAACTCCCCTAAGGTTTAGTGTAATTACATCAAGCCTCTGTTATTTATATTACATGAGACCTCACTTATTCGTGGAAGACCAAGTTCTGAGTTCTGATCAAGAAATCATCCGAGCTAAAAGTGTCTTTTAAATAGATTTTCGCTTCCGAGTTCCAAGACCATTAAAGGTCAATTATCAAGAAATGATGTTGGAACTCAGAACCCATAAGTGAATTATCTATTTAAAAGACAATTTTAAATGAAACTTTTAAATCTAACTGGGAACTTGGTCTTCCACGAGAAATAGTGAGATTCGTAATATAATAGAAGAGTCTTGATGTAATTACACTAAACCTCAGGGGAGTTCAACGTAATTCACCCATAATAATAATAATAATAATAATAATAATAGTAATAATATCAATAACCATACAGCAGCCAACACAATCACTACTTGAAAATGCCCACCAAGGACATTTCATATTACAATATGTCTCAGTGACCATAATCCATGTTCTATTAAATACAATACACGAGAAAACAGACACACAAATGTACCTTAGAATAGAGAAATAAGGGATTAAAATAACCCATTCTCATTATTATCTATCAACGATCAATACTTGCAGCAAGCCCTTATAATAGCACTAAATATTTACATTGCCGAAAGGAGAAAAGCATTCTCCCCACTGAGTAATACAATATACACATTACATTACTCATAACCCATTTTTAACTTAAACTTGAAACAAGCACCACCCCTTGAACAAAACAAAATGCTGTTCAAGAAGCAAAGAGACGACCATCATCAGTCATCACCCCATAATGACAACCCCAAAAACTAACAATTAATAAATTCAAAGAGTGATTTGAATCCCATGATAAACCAACCAAATTCAAGCCACCAATCAATCAAACAAACAAACAAACATACAAACAAACTAGTCACCCCACACCAGAGGATGATAATAACTTGGAGGATTTTCAATCAAGAACAGCAATTGCAATTGGGACACCTTATGAGTCCATTCTCATTACACTCCAAGCACCTCTTGAGCATCCCTTCATCCTCATCAAACACCTTCCTGCTCCCACTGCAATTCAAACAAGGCACAAACCTCACATCCCCACAACTCTCACAAATGTACCCAGGCTTCGTCTTGGGGAAACCTTCTAGAATCTTCCCCAGCTCACCGGCCTCGAACAAGTGCCTGATCACATCAGCTCCACCTACATACTTCCCTCTCACGAAAACCTGCGGCAGCGCCACATTCTTCTCCCCAAGCACACACTGCAACTCCTTCCTGTACTCTGCATCCATAGAAACATCTCTCTCATCAATCCACAACCTGAATCCCTTCAGGATCATCCGAACCGCACTGCAGTCCTCAAACGTCCTCCTTATCCCTCTCAGGCTGGTGAAATACACCACCACGCGGTCCTCCGCATTGGGTAATCTAAACAGAGTCAACGAATTGCAATCCTTAGGTTTCAAAGAACTCGATTGTTTCGATGAAGCAGGGACTGGTTCTGGACTCGCTGCTCTTGTGTTTGATCTTGACGATGTTTCTTGTTGCACGGATTCGAAGACGCTGCAGAGCTTCTTCACCATCCTTCCGCGGATTGAATTGGATTTCGCCGATTCCGCCATGGAACAACAACCGAGGGAGCCGGAGCGGTCGAGGAGATAGGGCTTCTGCGAGGGTTCCGAGACGTGAACCGTGTTGGAACGGTTGAAGAACGGGAACCTCGACATCTTCGGGAATAATACGACGTCGTTCGTTTTTTTTTTTTTGGTTCTTCGAGCTCCGAATTGGAGAATTCGAGACCCTGATCGCGAAGAACAGAAAGAATTTCAATCTTTATTTGAATTTTCCCCCAAATTGAAAATTGAGAATAATAGAAAATAAATTAATTAATTCAGAAATGACAGAATTTCAGGGTTTCTTCTTTGTTACCTTCCGAAAGGAGTGGTGGATGACGACGACGGCAGTGATTCTCCGGTGCGGCGGCGGATGAAGTGAAGCTTAGGTGATTCTTTTTTTTTCTTTTTTTTTTTTGCCCTTTTGAGGATTGGATTTTCTTTTTTTCTTTTTTTTTTTAATCTGTTGCGGGTTATGGATATGAGTAAATTTGCTGTTGTTGTTGTGGCTGTGTCAGTTTGGCTAAGCTGTTTAAAATGATGATTGGCATTTTAAGTTTTTCAGAGAGAGAGAGATTTGTTGTGTGTTTGCGTTTGAGGGTTTGAGCAGAATGTGGGAGGATTGGAACACGGAGGTGGCTTTCGGTTGCTTTTTGTAGTTGGCTTTTAGGATAGAGAGAAAAAGCGGGTACAGAGGTGGGTTTATCTACAACGGCAAGAACTTTCCATAGAGAGAAAGTAGAAAATTAAATCCAAAATAAAAATTGTTTAGATTATGAATTTTCCTCTCTTTCCCCGTCTCTCTTCACTAAAACTCCAAGATCGGATAATTTAATTTTGAGTAAATAACCTTTCTGCTCTTAAGATTTTATAGTTGACATCATTTTAGTTCTGAAAAAATATTTGACATCAATTTAATTCTCATATTTTAAAATTTGACATCAATTTAGTCTGATGGTCAAATCCCACTAACTTTTATTAACCTCTGTTAGTGTGCGTCCCTTTGATGAATTTGGAATCTAGAATTCCGAGTTCCTAGTTCAATGTGAGAAATCCAATATTCCGAGTTCTGATATCAACATGAAATAGATCAGTTCTTCCTTGTCAAGTTTCCAAGTTCCGAGTTTAAAGTTTAACATGAGATAGTGCACTTCATCCTTGTCCAAGTTTCCGAGATCTGAGTTCAATGTGAGAGAAATCACTTCTTCCTTATCCAAGATTCCGAGTTCAGAATTCAATGTGAAACACTTCTTACTTGTCAAGTTTATGAGTTACGAGTTGCAAGTTCAATGTGAGAAAGTACACTTCTTCCTTATCTGAGTTTCCGAGTTCAATAATGAGATGCACGCTAATGGAAGTTCACGGAAGTTAGTGTGATTCACTAATTTGACCATCAGACTAAATTGATTTCAAATTTTAAAATATGAGGACTAATTGATGTCAAATATTTTTCAGCAGTAAATTGATGTCAACTATAAAATATTTGGACCAAAAAGGTTATTTATTCTTTAATTTTTAATAAAAATAAATTGATAAATTAATTCTTAATTTTTTAAAATATTAGATAAACTAATTTATAATAAAAATAAATAGATAAATTAGTTCTTAATTTTTTTAAAATTAGATAATTTAGTCTTTCTATCAAATTTATTTAATAAGATTAAATTATCTAATTTTAAAAAAATTAGAAATCAATTTGTCTATTTACTTTTATTAGAGGCTAATTTATCTAATATTTTAAAAGTTAGGAACTAATTTATCAATTTATTTTTATTAAAAATTAATTTATTTCACTTAAAAATTGATAGAGACTACTTTCAAGGTTTACTTTTTTTTTTTTTTTTTGGGTGGGAGAAAATGAAAACATTGTGTGCTTTTGTTTTAGGCTTGCTTACATATGCTCTTAGGGAGGATGTTTATAAACAATATAAACCATTTTTTTAATAAATAAAAAAATTGGAATACTTTTGTTTTTGATTTTTGAAAGTTAGGAGTGCTTTTGAATGCTCTCATGAGATTTTTTTTAGAGTTAACTTGTACTCTCTAAAATTTAAAAGATTGATAGGATTTTATTTTTTTTATACTAGTGAAAGTATAAATTATTTTATTTAATATTTATATCCATTATATTTAATTTAAATTTTAATAACAATTTTATTGAATACTATTCTTATTATTTTTATTTATTAAGAGTAATTTTTATATTATTTTATTAAATAATATTATTATAATTTTTTAGGAGCAACTTTTAAAGAGCTTATTAGCTCTAAAAGAGCTATAATAATATTAAACTAAGTCTACATGAACATGTACGAATATGAATAGAAGAGGTTTAGAGTTCTTAAACATATGATTCGTGATTCGAAGATTTATATGTATAGAAAAAATATAATTGAGAGAGAATCTCACTTAGATAATTGATGATATCGTGAGAGATTCTCTCAATTATTAGGTGAGGAGAATTTTTGGAAAAGAAAAAAAGGAGACGTAAAAATTAAAATAAATTTATTTTTTCACTTTTTTAAATAGAGAAAAAACAGTTTGTGTAATTTCATTGTGGACTGAATAAGAAATACGAAAATGAAATAGGAATTTTCTTTCCTTTCTTCGTGAGAAAGATAGCTAATGAGAAACAGTTTGTGGCTTTGTACTTAGTTTTGTTCTCTATTTTTTTTGGTTGACTTATCATTTTTTTTTTAGTAGTTTTGTTGTCTTTTGGATATAGAGATATGAAAATGGAAATAAATTATACTTTTCTTTCTTGTTTTGGAGAGAACGAAGGGAGAAAAAAACTGTGACTGTTGTGCTGTAGCTTTGTTTTCTGGATGGCGCCGTCCCTTATGCTCCCTGTTATCTATAGTGCATTATGCATAGGGTGATATGGCAGTGAAATCTTTGCTGAAGTATACATACGCCAAATAGCACCGATGCAACATAGAAGCCCAAGTTTTTTATTTTACTAGCAGACTCAACGTCCAAATTGGAATAGGATTTTTTTTTTCACCTGAGTTCCGATATTATGCGAACAACAGCTTACTCCCATATTGGATCCACCCTCCGAGTTGGAGCAGGATCTTTCACATGAGTTTCGATCTTACAACCGAGGACTCCTGCAGTGCATCACCTGATTTCCCGAGTTCCGATCTTATGCCGAGTTTTTTATTTTACTAGCAGACTCAACGTCCAAGTTGGAACAGAATTTTTTTTACCCGAGTTCCGATATTATGCAAATAACAACTTACTCCCACATCGGACCCACCCTCTGAGTTGGAGCAGGATATTTCGCATGAGTTCCGATCTTACAACCGAGGACTCCTGCAGTGCATCACCTGTAATGTCCGATTTCCGAGATCAGACTTCGCACCAGGATGATCAATTCTGATTTCCGACTTCATCTTCGAAATTCAGATAGAAGGGATTATTTACGAGTTCCGAGTTCATCTTGCTGAATTCCCGACTTCATGTCCTTTCCGACTTCTGGTTTCGTCTAAGTTTGATTGTTCCTGATTTCCGACTTCATAATGAGAGGCTTCAGAGTTCCAATATCCGACTTAATGTATCCGATTTCCGATCTCATAATGTAGCTTCAAGTTTCAAATGATCTTCCCGATTTCCGACCTAAGAAGTAATAGTTTAACACCATGGTACAAGTACCGAATTCCGAGTTTAATGTAACGTGGTCCGACCTTAGTGTTGAACTCAATTGGGATGGACACGAGTTTGGATCCTTGAGCTGATTTCCAGACACACGATTTCCGATATCCGAGTTTACATCCAGCTTTGACATTCTCGAGTTCAAATAGGGAGTTCCGAGATTTTATGATTGTCAGCTGCATGATTTCCGACTTCCGACCTTGATTCTAAGACTCAAGGTAAACAAGATTTCCTCAAGTCACAAACAACATGGTCCGACATCCAGCTTCGGCTTCAAGCAGTGTAAAATAGCATGAGCTCCGACTTTAAGCAGAAAAGAGACGAGTTCCGATTTCAGAATGCAGTGGAAACGAGTTTCACTTTTAGGCGACGTGGAGAGCAATTTGGCCACAAAAGTAAGAGACATGGCCGAATTTCAACCACAAAATTTCAACCAATCAACACCACAACTTTCATGTATTTAAATCAGACTCTCCTCTTTATCTTGGTCTGATTTCGTTCCCCTTCCCGGCCTTCCTCTTCTTCCTTTCTTCTCTCAAACTATTCTCTCAAACCTCCAAGCTTTGTCAAGGCTTCCTTCAGTTCAGATTTAAAATCAGCAAGATCACACTCTAAAGAGGTAGGATTCTACTTCTACTCTTGAATTCCTTGCCCTATGATTGCATGAGATTGAACTCTTCTTTGTGTATTTGATGAATTATTGGATGTATTATGATGAATTATGATTAAATTCATAGTAGATTTTGAATTAGAATTATGATTAGAAGGAGAAGAAATGGATGGGTTGGGATGCTGCCTGAGTGAGAATTCCACGGCAGTCCGTACGACGGAGTGTACGGCGCCGCCTACAATCGGTCAAATCCGATGAAACCATTTTTAGATGAAAGTAGACATTCAGGGCTTTCCATAGATATATCATATAAGGTTATTGAAGTAGTATTGAGAGAGATATGAATTTTTGAAGTTTGACCTAGGGTTTAGGATTTTCATCCGGGCAGGGTGACATGAGGAGGGTATAACTCACCCTATACAACTCCAAATCGAGTGAAACCAATTTTGTTAGAAAGCTTACACACAGGGGAACACCCAATATAAGATTCCGAGTTTGTTATGGTCCCAATTGTTCCCAGTGATTTGAGGAAGTTGTCCTATGTCCAATCTAGGCCAAAACAGAGTAGTTCAGAAAGGTAGAGTTTCAGGACTTATAACTCGAGGTATACTTAAGCAAATGGAGTGAAACTTGTGGCAAATGAAAGGTTGTCCTGTTAGCTTCAATATGAGACCAATTTCGCATGATTTGAGCTTAGTTTCGATTTTTAGTGAATTTATACTTCCAGGAGTGTAACTCGGGCTAGTGACTGAACGAGTTGAGGTAAGATTTAAATATCTTGAGTTATATGGATCAAAATGATATGGGACCAAAGAGGTTAGAAAGTAGACATATAGAGCTATGATATATCCAAATTTCAGATCTAA
This sequence comes from Pterocarpus macrocarpus, assembly GCA_031439585.1. Lineage (NCBI taxonomy): Eukaryota > Viridiplantae > Streptophyta > Magnoliopsida > Fabales > Fabaceae > Pterocarpus > Pterocarpus macrocarpus. The sequence goes on from CM062517.1 coordinate 38,544,735, forward strand.
ATGAGTTGAATAGAAATAAAAGTGGATCGGGCAGAACCGAATAGAAGGTAGCAGAATGGCCAAAGTGATAGTTTCACAAAGTGACCCAATTGAAGATTTCACAAGTATTAGGGAAACATATAAAGTTTGAGTTGAGGATGGCCAGTTTGATATTGATATATATGTGTTAAGTTGATTATGTTGTTATGACTGATTTGCCCGTGAGAGCTGGCACTATTCATGGGGAAACGGACCTGATCCGTTATGCTGCCGAATTTACGGCAGGAGTCTAGGGGACCATGAGTGTCTAAATTACAAGGAATTTATGATATGAAATATATGAGAATAAATCAAGAAGCAGTATGATATGAGATATATGAGAAATACTGATGTAGCATATATACGAGTACATTTAGCATGACTATGCTTGACAACGCACGAGAATAAAAAGATATAAGTATATTAAGTGTGAACATAAAGATGTGAATCCCCTTGTGGGTGAGTCGGTGTGACAATGGTCACGAGTTGAGCTGACAAGCTCACTCCAAGGCCAGGCTACCCAAGGGCAGTAAAGGTTAAAGAGTAAAGACTTAAAGACTAAAGATTTAAGTATATGCCCCACTCACATCAGGCATGGCATCGACCCAGCTAGTGTGAGAATATGGGGGGTAGTACTTACATGAGACATGGCATGACCCAGCTAGTGTAAGTGCCGAATGAAGGTCCTATATTCCTAAGGAACGTGACATGGCGATCACACTCCGACGGGGTATGACATGGCGATCATACTCTGGGATATAGCATGAGGATCCCATATTCCTAAGGAACGTGACATGGCGATCACGCTCTGATGGGGTATGACATGGCGATCATACTCTGGAATGTGGTATGATGCTGCACTTGAGGACGGCGATACGTAACGCTCAAGTGTAGACAGATCCAAGCACCCTAGGGATGGCGATACGTAACGCCTAGGTGTGCCGAATGAAAGAAAAGTAAAATTTTATGTATATGTATGAATTCAAGTGCAAGTTAAGTTAGGTACAGATGTTATGTTCCCAGTAAATTAATGCTATGTGCGTTTTATATGTTGAAGTTATTATCCATGGTATTATTCATGAATTAATCTTGTGTACACTTCCCCAAAGGACCATTATATGAGTAAAAATGAACTTTGCTTCGGATAAGACATTTTTCGAAATGTAAAATTAAACAGTTTGTGCAGCATGTTCACCTTTTTCAAAGTAAACCGAAGCAAACTGGAGATGACAACGATGACATTACATGTGTATCATAGAGAATCCTACTGAGAATTTATAATTCTCACTCCTATTTTCCGTGTTGTCTCCAGAAAGTTCAAGAGGTATCAGAGTAACACAGCGGAAGTTGCTGTCAGATAAGGTCCGTTCAGGTAACCGTAACAACTCCAGAGTGTGGTACTATGACTTAAGCATAGTACTGTACTTGGGAGGGTGTTACACCCAGGTGTGCCAAGAGGAAAGAGATAAGAAAGAAAGTCAAGTGCACTGGCATAGAATTAATTCTAAGCATATCTAAGCATTTCACAATATTATATTGCCATGCTATGTTATAAACATGATTGAAATATTTATATTATTATTGTTATTGTGTCCTTCCTGAAATGTGCCAAGTGACTTCTAAAAGCAACCCAGCTTCGAGAAATATATTTGAAACTTAAAATTGAACCAATGCCTATATGTATATGTACTCACGTTTTCATAACAAATCAAAGCGGTTGGAATGTTTATGATGATACCCTGTGTAATTAATGATTTGAGTTTACCTACTGAGAACCTTAGGTTCTCACTACCTGCCTATATGCTTTTCCGTAAACATTCCAGTACCTAAGTTGGAAATCAAGTGCAAGGCAGAGTACTGGACACATTCATTGTACAAGACTCGGACGCAAACCAGACCGACAGACTATTGAAGCCGGCTAACAACAAGTAGGAAACAAGTTCTATGTATTATGTTGGTTACAATTTCTTTAAAATTGTAATTATTTCGTTTTATATGTATTAGAGACTTGAAAAAAATTATGAGCCATTATTCAGTAATTATAACATCCTCAATTTCTTGTCGTACTAAATTACCTCAGTAACCCTGAGTAATTAGGCACTTAATGAAAAATTATGAGATTAAGGCTTAATTAAAGGGTTAACGAACAGTTTATGAGTTAACTCGGATGAGAAAAGTCAAGAGAATGCTTAATCAAGATTAGATAATCTCTAATTAAGCAAGTTAGAGCCTTTATAGCTTAGTTAAGCACTAATTGCCCTTAATTAGCTTAATCGAGTTTAATTAAGATTAATTAAGCTTAATCATAAGATTAATTTTTGTTAATCATGTTCTTGTGTGTTAATCATTAATCCTTGCTTAATCATGTTAATTAAATTGCAAGAGCACTTAATCACATGATTAAATTCAAATTTAGTCAACTAGACAATAAAGCATTGGTGACATCAACTAAGTGAAAAAGTAGAAGACAATATTGCTTTATATAAGAAAAGCATTAGGTCTTGTCTAAAGTAAAAACCCTTTAATTAACCATTTTGTTCCCTTACTTACAACAAATTAAAGAAAATATCCTCCCTATGCCCACATGAAGGCTATGGCCTCCCCTCCCCCTTCATGCATATTCATTTTTATTTTGGGACTTTTCACTTTCTTTCTAAGTCTCTCAAATCCTCTCACTTCTCTCTACATCCTTTCTTCTTCTTCTTCATCTTCTTCATCATTCTCCACCTCCATAACCAAACCTTCTTCACTTAGCCCTTCAAGGATCTCATCTTTGGGTCTTTGGAGACAAGATCTAAACACTACAACCTCCATCTTCACAAAGCCAAACTGCCACCGTCTTCAAGGAAAGGAACCACCATCATCTTCTTCTTCTCTAGTTTTTGCGCCATTTCTAAGAAAGGTAGTGATCTTCATCTTTTTATTTTGTTTGCTCAAGAAAGCTTGAAGCTTGGTTCTTTTCATGACCAAGATCTTTAAGTGAAAACTTGAGAAGATCCTTCATGCTCCTCATGAGCAAAAGTTTCCATTTTTGGAAAAATATGTTCTTGTTATTCTTCAAGTGTTCTTGATGTTTCTACTTTTGGAAAAATATGTTCTTGTTGTTCTTCAAGTGTTCTTGATATTTCTACTTTTGGAAAAATATATTCATGTTCTTCTTCTTGAATATTCTTAATGTTTTTGGTGGTGTCTTGCTTAAAGTTGTTCTTTTTCTTATGATGAGTTTATGATTAGAAAAGTTTCATCTTTACATGCTTTTCATGATTTGATAAGATTATGAATATCCTAAAAGCTTAAAACTTTAAAAAGTTTGCTTCTTGAAGCATAAAAAGTGGCGCAAGTTTAATGCCTTCATAAAAGTCTTATTTTGTTTTGTTTTGAAGACACGACTCCATGTAAAAGTCTAAGCTTTTTGAAATAATAAGCCTTTTTGAGTTAAAAAAAAAATGATGTCTTGTCACTTTATGTTTCAAAGATTGATCCTTGGAAGCAAATCCTTTCATAAAGTTTGAAACTTGAAATCAAAAAGGTCACTTTTGGATCATAGAAATGCTAACTTTTATAAAGATCAAGACTTTATAACTTTAGAGCTAATGTCTTATATCACTAGTTGATAAAGTAGGAACCTTTTTAATGTAGAGACTAACTTTAAATCATAAAGTTGAGACCTTGATGGTCTTAAAAAAATTAAAAGAGTCAACTTTCATAAAGAACAAGACTTTTTAGTTAAAAAGCTAGTAACTTGTGTCATTATTTCATGAAGATCTAATCTTTAAGATAAGAGCTTAATCTTAAAGGCACTTACTTTTATAAAGAATAAAACTTTATGACTACTTTATAAAGAATGATAACTTTTATAATACTTAAGGTAAGATCTTGTTATCTTGAAACTTTATTATTTGGTTAAGTTAAAAATCACCCTTGGTGTTTAGTGAACATGGTGTTATTGGGTTCATGATGTGGTTATGTGCTGTCATGACCCAAGGATTAGAGGGATCTCGAACTCCTTGGAAATAGAAGTATGATTAGGGCCTTCGAGCATACAATGAACCTAGGAATCACCAAGTGCATTATCTCAAGGAAAGGAAACAATCATTTAACTTAATTAAATTGAACAAGTGTTCCATAAGACGTGAACTCAAGTAAAGGATAGTTTCATATGAGAACTAAGTAACTAAAAGACCACATACATACATCTTAACTATGTGATTCTCTCATGGGTAACCACGAGAAATCATGCGATGATTCATAATATTCTTCACAAAGAATAACACAACTATGAACCCCCTTTAGGATATGAATATATGATGCCATTCGGCATGATGAATGACAAGTTTGATTGAGCTCTATCTCATGATTGAATGATGAGTATGATGATATGATATAGATATGATGAATTGTTGGTTGAAAGTTGATGATTGGTATTTTGGGGAAGCTCTGGTCTTGCCGTTATGCTGCTGGATTTCTGTCAAACTTATGGACTTAGTCATATCATTGCATGTGTCTAGTCAAAGAAGAACTATGCATGTAAAGTATAATGATAAGAAACGAAAGAATGGGACATGACCCCTCGATCACTTCCGGGAAGTGAAAGACAACGATCCACAAGGAACTCCTATGAAGGAGGCAAGGGTGACATGGAGGACACTCCAACTTAGAGGTAACCAATATCGGCTTAGTTTGATTTGGTTAGTACTACGTGACGACGGTCACGGAATGAGCTCATGTCCAAAAGCAATCTATTTCAAAGGAAAGTAAAGAATGTTAAGCATGTGCCAAAAACGAAAGTAAAGTATAACCATGGTTAAGTCTATGATGATGCATGTCTGTGCATGTATTTATATTGTCCATTTGCATTATGAATGTTTATTCTACGCTTTAGTATGTGTGTTGAGTTATGATGATGTAGTTATGATATTAAGTTTAAAAACAACCCGCTTTGGGGTTTAAGTTTTCAAAATCATTAAAATTGAACTTATCTCCATCCACTGTTTTAATAATTAAACTCGAAGTGACTAGGATGATGATGATGACACAATGTTTGTCTAGTCGTGATCCTATTAAGAAATCTTGTATTTCTCACTCTTACGTTTCCGTGTTATCTTCAAATGGAGCTGATGGCATCCATGGTAGCATTTCTGACAGTACCTGACTGGATAAGATGAGGAGCTGTCATGTTTCTTTACCTAGCTAAGGAGGATCGAGATAGTAGCATAGTATTTTTATTTTCTTAAGAGCCCTAGTTGGACAGTTTATGTGTAATTAAGAGCATGTAGGAATTCATGCTGCTTAATTTGACCTATTACATATGTGATACTTATTAAATGTAATGATGACCTTGATTATCTATGATTACATTCTTGGCTTAATGTATTGTGTTATGTTGCTTCCATTTTGTCATATGTCTTATTAGTAACTCAACGATACGAAGAACAACGTTCATATGTATACGAGTAAGTAAGCGCTTAAAGGCTCAGTTTTCAAGCATAAAGGTTTTACAAGAAAAAAAATGATATGCTATTTTCATATATTACGCTAATTTCAAAGATAAGAACTTCCGTTAGATAAGAGTAACAACTAGTAATGCCATAAAATGACTTAAGCATAATATGGTATTAGTAGGGTGTTACAATAATAAAGAGAGAAATTAAAGGGCCATATATTATATTTTCCGTATTTTAAATATTTCTTAGCATAGTAGCAACCTCTTAGTATAACTCCATGACTCGAGCATGGCTTTTATGATAAAGGGTGTTACATTTGTCTTCTACCTACCTTAAAAGAAATTTTCCCTCAAAATTCCAGGGCTAAGAATAATTTGGGAGGAGTTTTCTAACCTATAGGGACAATTCTCCTTTCTAGTTATCTGGTCTTGAAATTGCTTGCTGGTAGCTACGAGGTATTGTCTTAGTACATGCAAGGAATTCTTAAGGATTATGTTTGTGCCTAAACTTACCTTGCCTCAATGACATCCTAAACCATCATTGGGTTCACTAGAGACTTTCCTTGTTTTCTTTGCTTTGTACTCAACTACTTTTGCTTAGTAGTAGTTGCTAACTCCACCGCTGCTTGTACTTGAGGCCTTAAATATCACTTCATGAAGATTCACAGTTATAAGGATTACCAGTTATCGCCATTGTTGATGTCAATATGTAGTAATGACGATGGTTGTGTCGAAGTTTTAGTAGACTCATACAACTTTTTCCGAGATTCTTATTCACTTCGTTACCCTTAGTCTAATAATAGATTTTTCTCCGTTAAAGTCCTTTAGAAATATAGGCTTAGGTCTCTCCTCAAAATTATAGCTAGGAGCTTTGTCTTAAAACTCCTACTTCCTTATAAACTTTACCTCATACTCCAATACTTGTGGGAAGGTCTCAGGTCACTCCCACTACACAATTTAAGTCCTAAGGCTTGTAGCTCTTCCTATCTCCATTCTAATGTTCTTTTTGATTCTTAGTTATCAGGGTATGGACAACTTAGTATGAAGACAAGAGTTAACTGTTATATCTTATTATCAGAGCTGCAAAGTTACATTACCCCATTCTTGCTACGAGGTGCCTTTCTAGTATATGCAGAAAGTCTTCGTGAATTATAGGAGCGCCAAAGTATACTTTGTTTTGATGATGCCCTGATCCATTGGCGATTTTGTCGAGAAAGTTACTTGTCTTCCTTGCCATGTGCTTGACTATTTTGCTTTGTGATTTTTAATATTTTTTTTTTGCTATGTGTGTCCTAGATCTTAGATACCGATTCAAGAAGTTCTTTCGTCACAAGGGCTATTGTTTGCAGTAGTGGTTAATTTTGATAGGTAGTAGTCATAGCGGCTTCATTAAAGTTTTGGGAAATTCATTTAACTATTCCCAAGATTCTTGCCCACTTGACCATCTTAGTCAAATAATAAATCTTTCTTTGTTAGGTTCAAAGTGTAGGGCTAGAATCTCCCTCTACTTGCAACCATGAGTCTTATTTCTTAAAACTTCTTTCAAAAATCCTCCTTTTCTCATAAGCTTTATCCTCTTTCTCATTAACGGCTAATTAGATCTTGTGTCATTCTCATTACTAAGCTCCTTAATGACTATCGTGCTATCTTGTTCCTATGACCTGATCAGCTTAATATGAGAAAAAGGTTGTTGAGCTGTAAGGATTATGCTATTTTCCTACTCTCTTCAACTTGTTAGCAAGGAGTACTTCTTGTCCATTGTGTTGATGTTCACCTTCCTCTAGACTGTAAATATCGACTCAAAAAAATCTTGCAGTCACCAACATTACCCTTCTTGTTGATGGTTAGTCCGAATATAACATATATTAAATTGAATGGTTAAATTTTATATTACACTCACTATTGAGCCTTCTGGCTATCCCTCGTCATATCTTATCCCTAGGGTGTAATCTGTTCAGTGTGAGAGAAGGAAATGATAGTCTCGTTTCCATGTGGGAATTGCAACACGAGGACTTCCCAGAAGTCACCCATCTTAGTATTACTCTTGCCCAAGCACGCTTAACTACGGAGCTTTGATAGGATCCAGTGCATTAGTGCTAGTGTGATTACACCTAATCTAGCTCAGAGTATGGAGACTTAACTGACTGTCCCAGATCCTGCATCGTAACCTTGACCCTTATTAGGTACAGTTCTGAATCCTTTGATCTTATATTGGTGCATCACCCAATCTTACTTAAGGTGCATGGGGTTGGTTGCACTCATTACTGGTGTCAAGACAACCCAGTTTGTTACCGGCTACAAACTATGATTTGCCCATACTTCCATACTAGGTAGCATTTCCCCTTTCTTTTTTTTTTTTTTTTTTTTTGTAGGCCATTTAGAATCAAGACCCCTCTCTTTTCCTTTTTCCTTCCCTTTATAATATCTTATTGTCCTTGCAGAAAACTTATCTTCATCTTAATCTATTAGGGCTTCCCTTCTTAATGCCATCTCGATTTATTAGGATTAGTCAGACATTCTAAGTCTTTATCATTCTCAGCTGAGTGTGGATACATTCCTTGTTGAATTACTCCACTTGTAGTACTTGCGATGGTGTCTGAATGTGACCAGTATATTTCACCTTTCTTCTCTAAATAGCTATATCTCTCTGCTAATAACACGTCGAAGATGGTCTTATCTTATGGTTCCTAGGGTGACTAAGGTTGAGGGGGTTTTAGCATGACTAGACCTTTCAACACCTCATCTAACCTTAATGGATAAAGAGCATTAAGCTTGCTTCTTATATCACCCTAGTCCGAAAGTGTTCTTACTTTGGATTAATAAGGGATGTATTGTCTTTGCTCCCAAAGAACGTTTTCGGACTCACTCTTGTGACTCCATCTTTTCTCCGTATCATATATAATCGTATCTCTATCTTGATTTAATGTGCAGTTGGATGAATTCCTTCAAAGTTTGTTCAACTATTTCCCTTTGAAGTTGAAATTCCACTTAATGCTCCTCTAATTTGCAATCGCTACTATGTTTGTTCTTAGTGCCCTTGAAGAAGAAAGCCATTCCATTCTTTGAATAATGACTTAGGAAGGTCTCCCTTTTACCTAACTGAAGCTTTTGCTCTTGACTTCTTTCACTAGATCTCTACCTCCTTTGTCCATGCTTTGAACTTCTTAATGAATGATTAGGCCTATATAATGAGTTACTACCACAATCCAGAATAAAAACTATTGACTGAATTTGCCGGAAAAGAACCTTCGAGGAAATCTTACTTGTGAAGGAAATAAGGGTACTATCCGTGCCACTCAAAATAACCTCATCAGTAGATAATTACCTTACTCTTATTGAACATTAGGTCTACAAAACTCGGTAAAAGGATTCCCTAGATTCAGTCTAAAGAAAACAGCCTGGATCTGGTAGTTTAAATGAAGCTTAAAATAAGCTTCATTAAGGTGAAGAAGATTCTTACTCAGCTTGTCTCTACGTTAGATCCTGCCCTTAACAACTTAAATTTTCATTTGCCTGGTGGTACTTAAGAAACAACCCTTCTTCACTATAAACAAGTCTGCTATGTCCATTTCAAATGTCCAACACAATTCCTTTCATTGAATCCCTAACTCTTCACCCCTTAAATTGCTCAACCGTTTACCCATTTTTTTTGTCATCACTACGTCCAGGGAGTTTTGTCCTTAATAACTTTGTTGAGAAGGTTTTTGATAAGCTTGCCAGGTGTCATAGGCTTCCGTCTACACAAAACCTTACATTGAGGTGATCAGGCTCAACATTCAATCAATTGCAACATATAGTCCTTAACACTCATAGCAAGGCTACCATGCACAATTATCTATGTCCTTAGCATGCAGGGACCTAAGGCACGGTTTATCTAGACTCTCAGAGTATGCCTTATAAGCATATATTGTCCATCCCCGGGCCTATATAGGACGAACTACTCTGACACTAATAAATGTAACACCCTTTATCATAAAAGCCATGCTCGAGTCATCTTGAAATTGCTACTGACACCACCTTGGATGAGTCATCTTCATCTTCTTTTTCTCCTTCAAGAAAACGCCAAAGACACTGATGGAGACTCTGACTTTGACACCCACCTGACCCTGACCTATTTTGTGGAGTCTGATCCTTCGGAGCCATCATATACTCTTCGATGATTCATTTGTCTTCCTTTTTTTTTACTGCTAGCCAGGCACCATATTCGGTCCGTAAATGAGGGTTCATTCGCACCCCAGCTGTGCCCCATGGCCATGGATGAGCCCACAGAAGAGGACGTGGAGATGATGCACCTGGTGGTTTTGATAATAGATTCGTTTCATTATGAGGCTAAGGATGGTGTGGATAGCACACGTTGAGCTCGGACGTGAGGATAGCTTTTTCTATTTGTAGTTCTAGAGTTATCATTTTTTTTTATGACATGTATGGTGGCAGAGATTTATGATGTATTTCTTTTTATATTGCATCTTATTAGGTATGCTTTGTAGGGTTGACAGTAGATATCATTCAATGGTTACTTATGTACGACAAATTATGCTTATTATACTTATATCTAATTATGATGGCTGTGGAATGACTATTATCATTAACTAAGATGATTGTTTTTTATATTGCCTTTACTTATTTTATTGCACTACGAATATGTAAGTAATGACGTTTGATATTACACGTTCACGATATGCTCATGGCTCTTATTTTTTGCAAAGGGTTTATTTCATTATTTAAAAACAAAAATTTACCCCTACTTTCGATAATATAGTAATTTCAAATAGCAAATTAGTTTTCACGAGCAAAAGTAACAACTAGGGATTCCATAATACGACTTAATTGTAACATGAGGTTTTTAGGGTGTTATATTTTGGTATTAGAACAGTTCATCCTTGAAGAGCTTGGGGGTAGATTGACTATGCTTCTAAGCATATGCATTAGTTTCATGCTTTGAGTCTCATCTGTACAATGGGACGTAAAAATTAGATATGCATGACCGCTTGGTCTGAATGTTGTTAGTTACTAGTTCACTTAGCATAAATTTTGAGCCTAATTAGCTCAATGTCTTTTATTTTGTGTACCAGAAAACTAATGGCAGCAAGGAGGCGTGGTGGCCCCATAATGAGCTTGAAAGTCTTGAGGAAGTTATGGAAATGCTCTGCGAAATGGCTAGTGCCATGAGGGAGCAAGTTGCTATCGCTTATTGTATGATGGAGTGGATGGAACAAAGGAACAAAGAGAACTCGGAAGGCACAATGGTGGAGTTGAGGTAGACTTAGAATACCTCAAGTTTGCTGAGTCTAGGAAGGTGAATCCGCCAAGGTTTAGAGGAGCATACAATCCCGACTGAGCTAATAAATAGATTAAGGCCATTAAGAAGATTTTTAGGGTGTTGGCCTGTACCGAGGAGCAGAAGGTGGCCTTTGCCACTAACATGCCAGAGGCAGATGCTGAGTTCTAGTGGGTAGCAACAAGAGATTTTTGGAGGGTGCTCAGACCCACATCACTTTGGAGATTTTCAAAGTGTATTTTTGTGAGAAGTACTTTCCCACTTTTGTGAGAAATGCAAAGAAGCTAGAGTTTATGAGTCTACATCAAGGGATCATGAATATTGCTAAGTATACCATTAAGCTCGAGGAATTATGGAAGTTCTCGACGATCTACCAAAGGAACCCGGATGAGCAATGGAAGTGTGTCAAGTTTGAAAGAGGTTTGTGAGAAGACATCCTGACATTCATAAGACCCATGGAAATTCATGACTATGCAGCACTAGTCAACAAGTGCCATTTGGTGGAAAATTGCAACCGTAAGCTGGCTGTGGCAAAGTCTGACGTGTATAAGAAGAAGTTGGCATCATAAGGACAAAAATTCAAGCAACAACCCCTGAAGAAGCCATTTCAAGGTGGAGGCTTCCAAGATAAGCAACCTCATAAGCATGTTGGAAATCCACCAAAGCTCGCGAATGATAAAGCTTGCTCTAAGTATGGCAAGTACCATGGAGGACACCCATGCTATGCTAGTTAGAATATGTGTTTTTGATATTGAAAGCTTGGGCATATGATCAAGGATTGCACCGTCATGTTGCCGCCCCCTATCAATAAGCCCCAAAATCAAGGAAAGGTCTTCACTTGTAATGCTAAAGAGGATACTTAGTCTGATGATATGATCCAAGGTTAGTGCGAAGTTAACGGCAGGACCTTAACTGTGCTATATGACTCTGGTGCTACACATTCCTTTATTTCTCATGATTGTGTAAATAGATTAGGATTACTTGTGTCTGAGTTACCTTATATGTTAATAGTGTCCACTCCCATTGGCAAACCCGTGAAAACTTGTCATTGTTGTTTGAAGTGTCATTTTCAAATTGATGATAAATCTTTTGTAGCAGATTTGATTTGTATGCCTTCGAGTAGTTTGGATTTGATTTTAGGCATGGACTGGTTTTTAGCCAACTATGCTATGATAAACTATTCTGAAAAATCTATTGTGCTTCTCCTTATGCTTATTAAGTCTGTTGAACCTATCTTTTTGTTTTTAAACTTTGTTAGAGTAGGGAGTTGTGTGATTCATAATCAGGGATATGTTCTCCTTATGGCAAGGGATGTGGAACTCAAGTAGGTATTGGTTAAGATCTTCATAGTTAGAGAATACCCATATGTGTTTCCTGATGATATACCCGAATTTCTCTCAGAAAGGAAAATCAAGCTTTCCATAGAGTTAGTACTAAGAATAGGGCCAATCTCTATAGGACCCTATATGATATCCCCAATAGAGTTGGTGGAGCTAAAGAATCAATTGGAAGAATTGATGGAAAAGAGATTCATGAGACCTAGTGTCTCACCTTGGGAGCCCCGGTGTTATTTGTGAAGAAAAATGATGGAAGTATGAGGCTATGTGTGGACTATAGGCAGTTGAACAAAGTGACGGTTAAGAACAAATATCCCTTGCCTAGGAAAGATGACCTCATGGACCAACTATGAGGTGCAGCTGTGTTCTCAAAAATTTATCTGAGATTCAGATATTATCATATAAGGGTGAAAGAGATTCTCATCTATTCGAGAACAAAGGAGGAACACAAAGAGCATTTGAAGGTTGTGTTGGGAATCTTAAGGGAAAATAAGCTATATGCCAAGTTATCAAAGTGCAAATTTTGGATGGACTAAGTGTAGTTCCTAGGACATGTGGCGTCTTAAGGAGGAATTGCAATTGATCCTAATAAGATTAAGGATGTGATAAATTGGGAAAGACCAACCTCAGTGACAGAGATAAAGAGTTTCTTGGGTTTAGCTGGTTATTATCGTAGGTTTATAAAAAGGATTTTCCCAAATATCTCGACCTTTAACCAAGTTGATAAGGAAAAATGCCCCTTTTGAGTGGACCGCTAACTGTGCAAGGAGTTTTCAAGAGTTAAAAGAGAAGTTAACCTCAAGCCTAGTGTTAGTGTTGCCTAACCCAAGTGGACCCTTTGAGGTTTATTGTAATGCCTCTACGAGAGGCTTAGGCTGTGTCATGATGCAAAATTGAAATGTGGTGGTTATGGGTTTAGGCAATTGAAGCCTCACAAAGTGAACTACTCAACCCATGATCTGGAGCTACTAGTCATAGTGTTTGCCCTGAATATATTTATATGGAGTAAGATTTGAGGTGTTTTCTAATTATAAGAGTTTGAAGTATTTTTTTAATCAAACAGAGTTAAACATGAGGTAGAGGAGGTGGATAGAATTTTTGAAGGATTACGAGTTTGGGTTGAACTATCATCCTGAGAAGGCTAACACGTTGGCAGACGCCCTAAGTTGGAAGTCACTACATGCATCTTGGATGATGATTAAGGAAGTTGAGCTAGTGGAAAGATTTAAAGACCTTAATCTTGGAGTGGTCCTAATGTCCTATAGTTTAAGATTGAATAAGTTGAAGGTGACAAGCGATTTCAAGGGTCAAATTGCTCAAGCCCAAAGGAAAGAAGGGGAATTCCTGAAAACCATAGTAATGGTGGAAGAAGGAAAGCTGAAGGGTTTTGCTTGAGGTATGAATGGATTATGGAGATTTGAAGGAAGAGTTTGCATACCTAGGTGGTGATCTATGAAGAAGGATTTTGGAGAATGCTCACAAAAGCCAATTCACCATACACTCTAGTGTGACAGATGTTTAGAAGATGTTTAGTGGCCGAGAATGAAGAAGGACATAGCCGAATTCGTGAGTAAGTGTTTAGTTTGCCAGAATGTTATGATCCATTATCCATGAACCCTAATTTCTGGTGTATTATGGTTATAATTCAATCAAGGAGAAATAAAAAAAATCACAAAAAGATGGAAGAGATAAGGAATGGAATTCGTTGGAGGGCACCACAATCAAGGAAGATTGATAAGTCAAGGGTGATCGCCACAAGAGCAATTGGAAACTCTTGATAAGACCTAGGGTTCCAAGCAAGAACCAAAGAGACACTTTTCCTGAAAAAGTAATATGATTTCAATTTGCCAAAAACTTCCCTCAAAAGGTGTTTACAAGGTTTATAAAATAAACTGAAGTTTAGCAAATGGGCTGCAACACTTAGCCCAAGATAAAAATCTAAACTTATTAAAAATAAGTAAAGGACCAAATAGCTAAAAACAAGTGACGGGCTATATGAAATTACAAGCCCAATTACATTTTTACTAACTCAAAATTAACAAGCCCAAAGATATAACTAAGCTTGTTCAGCCATGTGAATGCAATGGACTAGTCTTGATTCGTCATCTTCTTGAATGGGCTTTGCCTCAAACAAACTTGAAATCATTTGGCCCAAAGCTTCCTTAGCTCTCTTTGATTTGGATCTAGTCATTGGTCCACCAAGTCCTTCTAAAAGATCTCCTCCTTGCCTTTGCTTTCGTGAGTCTTCTTTATCTTCCTTGATCACATCATCCCCTCCTTCTTCAAGAGAATTCGTCCTCGAATTTAGCTCCTCATTACCTACATCAAATAAGGACAAGTCAGCAACATTGAAAGTAGCACTTATCCCATACTCACCAGGTAAGTCGATCTTGTAGGCATTGTCATTTATTCTCTCCAAGACTTGGAAGGGTCCATCACCCCTAGGTTGGAGTTTGGATTTCCTTTGAGATGGAAACCTCTCCTTTCTCATGTGTACCCAAACCCACCACCGGTTCAAATACAACCTTCTTTCTCGCCTCTTATTGGCTTGCTTTGCATAACTCTCCATTTTCTTCTCAACTTGGGCTTTTACTTGTTCATGCAGCTTCTTATTTAAGTCGGCCTTTAGCTTGCATCTTTATGCTTAAAAACAGAAATGTTAGGCATAGGCAGTAAATCAAGAGGAGTCAAGGGGTTAAATCCATACACTATCTCAAAAGGAAAGCACATAGTAGTGCTATGGATAGCCCTATTATATGCAAACTCTACATGAGGCAAACACTCTTCCCATGACTTAATATTTTTCTTGATAATTTTCTAAGGAGAGTAGTAAGAGTTCTATTAACTACCTCAGTTTGCCCATCAGTTTGGGGGTGACAAGTAGTTGAGAATAGCAATTTAGTACCAATCTTACCCCATAGTGTCCTCCAAAAGTGACTTAGGAACTTAGTGTCCCTGTCACTCACAATGCTCCTAGGTAATCCATGTAGCCTCACTACCTCTTTGAAGAACAAGTCAGCCACATGACAAGCATCATCCACCTTCTTGCAAGGTATGAAATGAGCCATCTTGGAGAACCTATCCACCACTACAAAAATGGAATCCTTGCCATTCTTTGACCGAGGCAGTCCTAAAACAAAGTCCATAGATAAATCAATCCAAGGAAAATCAGGAATTGGCAAAGGAGTATAGAGTCCATGAGGTATTACCTTTGACTTAGACTTCTTACAAACAATACATCTTTCACAAAATTTATGCACATCATGTTTCATGTATGGCCAATAAAAATGTTCATGCAGTATGTCTAAAGTCTTTTGGACCCCAAAATGCCCCATTAAACCCCCCTCATGTGCCTCTCTCACAAGCAACTCTCTAATGGAACATTTAGGCACACATAACCTTTTCTCTTTAAACAAATAATCCTTATGCCTAAAGTACCCATTTTGGACAGCATGCACACAATTCTTATAAATTTGAGAAAATTTTGGATCATGCTCATACAATTCCTTTATATGCTCAAAACCAATGAATTTAGTTTCAAGAGTAGAGAATAGAGCATACCTTCTTGAAAGCGAATCAGCAACCACATTAGCCTTACCTTTCTTATGCTTGATCACATAGGGAAATTGCTCAAGGAACTCAACCCACTTGGCATGCCTCTTATTCAGCTTACCTTGTCCTTTTAAATACTTTAAGGACTCATGGTCACTATGAATCACAAATTCCTTGGGTAAAAGGTAATGCTGCCATGTTTGTAATGCCCTTACTAATGCATACAACTCTTTATCATATGTGGGATAGTTAAGAGCAGCACCATTTAATTTTTCACTAAAATAAGCAATTGGGTGCCCATCTTGCATCAAAACAGCCCCTATTCCCACACCAGATGCATCACATTCAATCTCAAAAGATTTAGCAAAATTAGGCAATGCGAGTATAGGTGCATGAGATAATTTTTCTTTGAGAGCAGCAAAAGCTTGCTCTTGTTTTTCACCCCATTTAAATCCCACATGCCTTTTAATTACTTCATTCAAGGGTGCAGCCAATGTACTAAAATCTTTAACAAACCTCCTATAGAAACTAGCTAAACCATTAAAGCTTCTTACCTCACTAACATTCTTAGGAGTTGGCCACTCTTGAATAGCTTTCACCTTCTCTTGATCAACCTGCATTCCTTGTGAGCTAACAACAAAACCAAGAAAAACCACATGATCTGTACAAAAGATACATTTTTCCATGTTGGCATACAATTTCTCATGCCTAAGAGCTTCCAAAACACTCCTCAAATGCACATGATGATCATCATAGGATTTGCTATAAATCAAAATGTCATCAAAATAAACCACAACAAACTTTCCTAGGAATTCCCTTAACACATGATTCATCAATCTCATGAAGGTACTAGGAGCATTTGTTAATCCAAAGGGCATGACCAACCATTCATACAATCCATACTTGGTTTTGAAAGCAGTTTTCCATTCATCCCCTTCTTTAATCCTAATATGATGATATCCGCTTTTAAGATCAATTTTAGAAAACACACAAGCACCATGCAATTCATCCAACATATCATCTAATCTAGGAATGGGATGTCTATACTTTACTGTGATGTTATTGATGGCTCTACAATCAGTGCACATCCTCCAAGTTCCATCTTTCTTAGGCACTAGAATGACTGGAACTGCACATGGACTTAAGCTTTCTTGCACCCACCCTTTTTGCATCAAGTCTTCAACTTGCTTTTGAATCTCCTTGGTCTCTTGAGGATTACTCCTATAGGCTGGCCTATTAGGCGATGAAGCTCCTGTAATGAGATCAATTTGATGTTCTATGCCTCGTAGAGGGGGTAGACCGTGAGGTACCTCCTTGGGAAAGACATCTTCAAATTCCTGCAACAAAGAAGAAACTTCACAAGGAAGAGAGTTAGTAGCACCTGCTTCATTTAATTTACTTTCTTTACTCAAAAGTAAAAGCATTGGCTTTTTCATAAGCATAGTCTTTTTCACCTCTTTTTCTTTAATAAACAGATTTTGCAATTTTCCCTCTATTTTTCCACTCTCTTTTTCCTTTTTCTTTTCACTCCCTTTTTCCTTTTTCTTTTCACTCTCTTTTTCTTTTCTTTCCTGTTTTCTTTTATCTCTCATTTTGGATTGATCCTCACCAGCCTCTCTTGGAGACAAAGGGGCAAGAATAGTCTTACGCTCTTTATGTACAAATGAAAACTTATTTGTGAACCCATCATGAAGAGCCTTCTTATCATATTGCCAAGGCCTACCAAGAAGTAAATGGTAAGCCTCCATAGGCACCACATCACACAAAACTGCATCATCATACTTCCCTATGGAGAAATCCACCTCCACTTGCTTACTTACAATCATTGCACCATCCTCACTAAGCCATTGAAGCTTATATGGCCGTGGGTGTGGTTTAGTCTCCAAATTCAGTTTTGAGACCATCCTTGCACTAGCAACATTAGTGCAGCTCCTTCCATCAATAATTAAAGAACAAACCTTCCCTTGGATGATACACCTTGTGTGGGAAAATATTTTCCCTTTGGCTTTCATCCAAATCTGTTGCTTGGCTGCCCAACAACCTCCTCACCATGAACAAATCTCCTTCGGGTGCAATTTCCTCATCATACTCATCCTCACTAGTTGGGGCAGATTCGGATGAGGACTCACTAGTGATTTCTCCATTGTCTTTGAGAAGCATAGTCTTCTTGGTTGGGCATTCGGATGCTATGTGTCCTCTCCCCAAATACTTGAAGCATTTTATCTCACTACTCCTTGTCTTTTTAGAGGTCTCATTGGACTTGAGTTGAGTTCTTTGAGGTGCAGCCATGGTGTTGCTAGAAGAGGTACCTCCCTCCTTCTTATTTCTTTCCTTCCAATTTGAAGAATTGAAATTAGAAGAGCTCCTCCTCAATGTACCTTTTCTCTTAAGTTGCTGCTCCACTTTGGTAGCTTGATGTACCAATTCCTCTAACTCCACATAATTTTGTAGCTCAACCACATCTCTAATGTCATTATTCAGCCCATTCAGAAAGCGTGCCATAGTAGCCTCCCTATCTTCATGCACATTGGCTCTAATCAAAGACACCTCCATCTCCTTGTAATATTCATCAACACTCCTACTACCTTGTGTGAGTCTTTGGAGCTTGTTATGAAGGTCCCTATGATAATAGGAAGGGACAAATCTCCTCCTCATTAACCTCTTCATTTCAACCCAAGTATCCACCAAAGGTTCTTCATATCTAAGTCGCTCCTTTTGCAATTGATCCCACCAATGAGAGCATAATTTGTGAACTCCATGGCTGCCACCTTCACCTTTTTATCTTCAGTATAGTTGTGGCAAGCAAAAAGTTGCTCAATCTTCATCTCCCACTCTAAGTATGCCTCTGGATCACTTTTCCCTTTAAAAGAGGGAATGTTGAGTTTTACTCCCTCAATTTTGTCCTCCCTAGCATCACCCTCATTATCTCTTCTCCTCCTTCCATCAAGCCTCCTTCTAACTCCGTCAGCATCATGATGATCTTGATTTTCTAACCGCTCAATTCTCACATATAACTCCTCTGTATGCTCCCTCATCATCCTTTCCATTTGAGCTGTAATAGCCTCCACTAACAATCTGTTGTTTCCTTCAGGAGGAGGACTACCACTACCACCTGATCCTGCCATCATTCAAGTAAAAGAAAACAAAAGTGAAAGTAATGGGACCTCACCACACTTCTCACGTGTTTACACTCTTAGAGATGTATCACTCGTGTTTGTTGCTCTCTAATAGGCTTTTGTGTAAGGTGCTCTCTTGCCTTTTACCACTCAAGTGCTCTTGTAGGCTCTTAAATGGAATCACAAGTCAACTCAAAGAGAAACTCCAAAAACACTTATGCCAAATCACAAAACAAATAAGAGGTCAAACAAAAGAAAACTCTAAGACAAAACTTTTAAGATCCAAAAGAGACAAGCAAGAAAAACTAAACAAGGACAAGCACACTCAAATCAGAGGCCAAACAAGACAAGAACAAGCCAAAGGTTTGAAGAACAATAAGAAACAAGCCAATGTTTTGAACTTTTTTTTTTTTTCAAATTCTGCGTTTTTTTTTCTATTTTTTTTTCTCTTTTTTTTTTTTCAATCTGTTCTTGATGATTGTAGATGAACAGACCAACTGGAATCACATCAAAACAAGCACATATTTAACAACTAAACATGAAACTAACAGATATTAGAAAGATTAGAATGAAACAATTCCCAAGAACATCAAGAACATATGATGAACATTCTGCACCTTTTTTTTTTTTTAACCCACTGATCCAATGTAATATCAACAAAGACAGAATTGGAAGTTAGAAGAACATCAAGAAATTAAGCAAAGTAAAAAGGATGAATCAAACAAGAACATAGAAAACAAATTGCAAAAATCGCGCTAGACTGACTTCGGAATAAAACTCGCTGTATCTCGAGCTACAAAATTCCGATTTCAATGATTCAAAAGCGAGATGAAAGATGAGATTTTGAACTTTAGAAAAGACCCAAGAAACACCGAAATATGATGCGGAAAACTCAAGATATGAAACAAAGAAAACTGACCAATTCTGCAACTCGAAGACGCTGGCTCTGATTACCAAATGTTATGATCCATTATCCATGAACCCTAATTTCTGGTGTATTCTGGTTATAATTCAATCAAGGAGAAATAAAAAAAATCACAAAAAGATGGAAGAGATAAGGAATGGAATTGGTTGGAGGGCGCCACAATCAAGGAAGATTGATAAGCCAAGGGTGATCGCCACAAGAGCAATTGGAAACTCTTGATAAGACCTAGGGTTCCAAGCAAGAACCAAAGAGACACTTTTCCTGAAAAAGTAATCTGATTTCAATTTGCCAAAAACTTCCCTCAAAAGGTGTTTACAAGGTTTATAAAATAAACTGAAGTTTAGCAAATGGGCTGCAACACTTAGCCCAAGATAAAAATCTAAACTTATTAAAAATAAGTAAAGGACCAAATAGCTAAAAACAAGTGACGGGCTATATGAAATTACAAGCCCAATTACATTTTTACTAACTCAAAATTAACAAGCCCAAAGATATAACTAAGCTTGTTCAGCCATGTGAATGCAATGGACTAGTCTTGATTTGTCATCTTCTTGAATGGGCTTTGCCTCAAACAAACTTGAAATCATTTGGCCCAAAGCTTCCTTAGCTCTCTTTGATTTGGATTTAGTCATTGGTCCACCAAGTCCTTCTAAAAGATCTCCTCCTTGCCTTTGCTTTCGTGAGTCTTCTTTATCTTCCTTGATCACATCACAGAAGCTAAAGATTGAACACCAATAGCCCTCTAGTATGCTGCAACCGTTGGAGATCCCAGAATGGAAATGGAAGAGTTTCTCCATGGACTTTGTGATGGGTTTACCCAAAATGTAAGCTGGTTTTGATGCGATATGGGTGATTGTTGATAGGTTGACTAAATCTGCTTACTTTTTACCCATTTGAGCTACTTTTCCTTTGGAAAAGTTAGCCCAATTGTATGTCTAAGAGATAGTAAGGCTGCACGGTGTACCCTCAACCATAATCTCGAATAGGGACCCAAGGTTTACCTCTAGATTCTGGGGAGCCTTGCAAAAGGCATTTGGGACAAAGCTTTACCTAAGTACAACTTATCATCCCTAGACTGATGGACAATCAGAGAGGACTATCCAAACTTTGGACGATATGTTAAGAGCTTGGGTGTTGGATAATCAAGAAAGTTGGGATAAGTACCTACCCCTCATTGAGTTTGCTTATAGCAACAGTCACATGCGAGTATTGGTATGCCACCCTATGAAGCTTTATATGGAAGAAAGTGTCAATCTCCCCTATGTTGGTTTGAACAAGGCAAGTAGAGTTTGTTAGGACCTGATCTTATAAAGCAGGCCACAGAGCAAATAAGAAAGATTAGGGATAAGATCTTCATGGCTCAAAGCTGCCAAAAGAGTTATGCAGATAAGAGGAGAAACTTTTAAAGTTTCAAGAAGGAGAATGTGTATTCCTAAGAATCACTCCTACAATAGGTATAGGTAAAGCCATGAACTCAAAAAGTTAAGCCCTCATTTTCTTAGTCTTTTCCAAATCCTAAAATATGTCAGGTTAGTTGCTTATCAAATGACCCAACCTCCTAATTTGTCAAATTTCCATGATGTCTTTCACGTGTCTCAGTTAAAAAAATACACTTCTAATCCTAGTCATCTACTTGAGCCCAAAAGTGTACTATCAAAGGAGAACTTAACCTTCAATCTATCCATCATCTCGGATTGTGGATCATGGGGTAAAATAGCTGAGGAACAAGACTGTACCCTTGGTCAAGGTAGCTTAGCATAAAGGGGACTTCAACTTAGTGGCACTTCGTCTCGGTGCTAAATGCATTCGTGTTGACTGCTCGAGTAGCGATGAGGGTTTACATGTTTCACAGCATCCAGTTTCATGCACTGGTCATATATTCGTTCTTCCACCCACATGAGCCATATGATGATATCACTTTGGACGATATGTGTCCACCTTTTCATTCTTCAATGTACCCCACTAATGGAGAGTCTTTGACACTCGCTTGACCCTGACCTATTCTATAGAGTCTGATTCCTTGAAGCCATCATACCCTTTGGTGATTCGCTTGTCTTCGGATTCCTCTTCTTCTAATGCTAGCTAGGCACCACCCTCGGTCCGTGGACGAGGGTTCATTCGCACTCAAGCCATGCCCCGTGGGCATGGGCAAGCCCGAGGAGGAGGGCATGAAGATGATGCATCTGGTGGTTTTAAGAATGGATTCGTTTCGTTTTGAGGCTGAGAATGGTGTGGATAGTACACACTGAGCTCAGACATAAGGATAGCCCTTTTTGTTTATAACTCTAGGGTTATTATTTCTTCTATAGTATGTATGGTGATAGAGATTTATGATATATTTCTTTTTATGCTATATCTTGTTAGGTATGCTTTGTAGGGCTGACAGTAGATATTGGTCTCATGGTTACTTACGTAGGACAAATTATGCTATTTATACTTATATCAAACTATGATGGTTGTGGAATGACTATTATAATTAACTAAGATGATTATTTTTTATATTGCCTTTGCTCATTTTGATGGATTGCAAATACGTAAGTAATGACATTTGATATTATATGCTCACAATATGCTCATGGCTCTTGTTTTTCACAAAAGCTTTATTTCATTGTTCAAAAAAAAAAATTACCTCTATTTTTTATAATAAAGTTATTTCAAATAGTAAGTTAGTTTTCGCCAGTAAAAAGTAATAATTAGTGATTCTATAATACGATTAAAGTGTAATATGGGGTTATTAGGGTGTTACATGCGTTATCTTTATAATAAAGCTAATAATATAATCGATATTGCAAATTAAGTGAGCTTGACACTCATGTTACCTAGTCTGTTTCCATCCATAACTATTAAAGAGTGCATATCTAAATATTGAATACTCTCCACAAATGAAATCTTTTACTACTTAAAGCCAATAAAATTTTAATATTTTATATTTTACGTGAATAAATACTAAGATTTTAAATAAATAAATTTAATTATGAGAATAGTAAATTATTCTAACCTATGAGAAAAAAAGTATAACTTGTTATTCTTTAAGAAATTAATTAAATGTAATGATATCCAATATGTATATGAAAACAATTTGATTATTACTATAATTACCTCCAAATTTTCATATAAAAAATAAAATATGATTGGTAACTATTGGATTCTTAACTTTTTATGCACGTACACAATTGTAAATTAATCTTGCTAAATGTCACTAACTATAACAGACATGTTAATTTTAGAAAGAAATTAAATTCGAGTTTATTCTCGTTGTGTGTCATTACAACCAATGCCATAAGTAAAACATGGCAGATGTGCCAATTGATATATGGCTTAAGGCCTCTAGCCTACCTATAAATCAAGCAAGTCGTCACCACCTTTGTGCAACTTCAATTTAAATCCATTTGCATTGCCAAAAAATATGGCTTGTGTCTTTCTCTACTTTGTTTCTCTCGTGTGCTCAATATTATTAGTGCCATCAATGTCACATGCTATCAACCTCAACACCAATGGTGGTTTCTCAATTTCTATTTTTCACCATGACTCACCTCAATCTCCATTCTACAACCATTCCATGACCACCTATGAGCGTCACGTTGCAGCAACTCACCGCTCTATCGATCGCCTAAAGTATCTTCTGTCATTATCAAGTGCAACTGCGACATCGAAAAATGTTGATGCTTCTTTTCCTTTAGATATATCAACAAAAATAATTCCAAACACTGGAGAGTACATAGCAACTATTTACATAGGCACCCCGAGAGCCCAGGTTACTGTAATTATAGATACAGGTAGTGGGATCAACTGGGTAAAGGGCCCACCTAATTATGATCCCAAAAAATCATCCTCATATAGAGAACAATACTGTGTTAGTGGCTCATGCCCCTTTATGAGTACTTGCAACAATACTAGTAACCTTTGCGGCTATCAAATAAGTTACGCTGATGGTAGCACAACATCAGGAATCACTTCATATGAGGATTTTAGTTTTGATAGCCCAAATGGGGGAGGTGTGGTGGGTGTGCGTAACTTGCAGTTTGGCTTTGCCACTAAAGTAATAGGCTTTGTAGAGCCGCGAAATGGTATTTTGGGTTTAAATCGAGATCCTGAATCTTTTATCTCTCAATTAGGCATCAAAAGGTTCTCCCACTGTTTTGTTATCGAGGATTATCATGGTATCGAAGCGTAATGCATTTTGGGTCGGGTGTTGTGATTACTAATCTCACAACACCAATAGAACCAAGCATGAAAAATGCATATTATGTTAGGCTTGATGGGATTAGTATAGGTAACACCTTGGTTGAAATGCCTCAAGGAAGGTTTCTATTCGATACTGGGGCCGCTCTAACGATGCTTGGATCTGAGGCATATGGCCCATTTATAAGGGAGATGAGACAACAAGTAAAGAAACCATTGGTAAATCCAATTGATCATTTTGACTTATGCTTTGAAGGAGCTTATGCAGACTTGCACAATTTACCAAGTGTGACATTTCGCTTTGCTAGAGTTGGAATTGGGTTGATAAAAGAAAGCACTTACGTGGAGGTTGCTAGTGGAATTTGGTGTCTTGCTATTATTCCTAATCCCTTTCAGGCTTCAGTTTCAATAATTGGAAACTTTCAAATGAGGAACTTATTGGTTGGTTATGACCTTGAAAGACAGGTAATTTCA
The DNA here is from genome assembly GCA_031439585.1 of Pterocarpus macrocarpus. NCBI lineage: Eukaryota > Viridiplantae > Streptophyta > Magnoliopsida > Fabales > Fabaceae > Pterocarpus > Pterocarpus macrocarpus. The sequence goes on from CM062517.1 coordinate 38,569,060, forward strand.
TTTTCATCAGCTAATTGTTCTACTTTCTAATTTTCTCATATCGTGGTATGGATTAAACATAATCATCAACTTTCTAATGTCAAGTTGAATTTGTTCTACTTTTATGTTGAATACATTATGTCTCTGTCTTCTTGGTCTTTCCCTCTTTACTCTATTAAAATCAGCTCTCAAGTTTAAAAAGATCCATCAAGTCCAGATCTATACTCTGTCTAGATGAACTATTGGTATACGTTCTATCCATATTGAAAGACGAATAATAATATTAACGATGATGATGATGATAGTTATGATAATGACATATAAATTTGAAGTAATATTTAGTATGTTGAGAAGCTACCAAATATTTAACGTTTTTGCTTTTTCAAAATTTCATATTCTTGTAACAATAATTGTTCCTCAAATAAGAGAACATCAAATAATTTTAGATTATTAAAATATTGAATGCTACCATTTTGTTTTATTATTTCATTTAAGTTTAACAAGTCACTACAACTATCAATTATGGTCAAAGTCAACTCAATTATTATGACAATGTCGAATTTGTCACGACCCAACCTAGGCTATGACCGGCGCTTAGAGAGCACGCTCCTTAGCAAGCCTTACACATCAAGAGTTCGCAAAATTTGGGCAGAGTTTCCTCTATATTTAGGATATTTCCCAAATACAAGTACTTATCATGTAATTCAACAAGCACACACTTCCATAGGGGATCCAGGCATTCTAAGAATGCACCCCTCAGCACACAGCACAATTTATAATCAAACATATTCATCCAATCATATATATATATATATATACATTTCCAAGTTCAATTCGTAATTAGATCCATTCATCAAATTTAATATACAATAGTCAATCAAACTCAGTCTAAACAATCTCTGAACATAAACATAACACACCAGCAAGGGTTGGACCCTGCCTGTAGTACTATGGAGCTACATACTAAGATTACAAACTAAAAACAGAATACAAATCAAGGCCCTTACTATTGGGGGCACACCAAAGATAGAAATCTAATGATGCTGAGCAGAAGGATCGGCTACCAAGTCTGAACCTGTATCTGAAAGGAATATAATAACCACGAGATGAGTTTGAGAAACTCAGTGAGAGACAAAACACTTTGAACCTCATGAGTCAATGTACATATAAGTATAAAATGATTTCATTCAAATAAAGAAAAAACTGCGGAAATATCTAACAGAATAAACAAGCAGGATTCACACTTAAGTGGCCGTTCTTTCATGTGAATCCTGAAATCAGGCACGCACCTTTCTTTGAGAGGCCATGAAGTTCAGGCACGCACAACCCCCTTGGGTGGCCGTGTAATGTCATAATCCAAGGTGCACTAGGGCTAACGTCTACTGCCGTTAGCAGACAGATCCTGTTATAGACTTTCCTATCCTTTCATGTTCATAAATCATCAATTTCAAATAAACATTTGTTTTGTTCCCATCATCGACTCATAAGTAGCATTCTTAAAGTAAATAGACAATTATAATTTAAAATAGAAGTAATTCAAAAGTATTCTGTCTACTCATAGATCACCAATCACAGGAAAATCTTAGTTCTCCTAAGCCACAAAGTTAGAGGGGAATTCCTTGGAATAATCTAACACCACAATATGACATTGAATCAATTATGGATCACTAACATTCTCCATACCATAAGTTCTCTAATCTCACTACCCTAGGGTTTCAAGAACTCTTCTAACAATCAAGGAGTTGGAATTGCTTAAGAAAAAGGAAGGAGTAAGACATGGGAATTACCTTAGAATTAGAATGAGGAGGATATGAATAGAGGTGAGCTCTCCAACTTCAAATCCACCCAAGAAAGGAAAATGAAGGAAGATCAGATTGCATGGATGATTTGTGTTTAGATGGAGGAAGGATTGTGTTGTTATTGTTGATTTAGTTGAAAAGGGTGGATTGGATGTAATAGATGTAAAGAATGGTGGAAGAAAGAAATTCTAGAGAGAAGGGAGAGAGTTTGGGTTGGAGAGAGAAAGAGAATTTTGAAAACGAGGGTGTTGGACGTGTCCCTGCATATATACTAACCTGTGGTAATCGATTACCACGAGTTGGTAATTGATTACCATGAAGAACTGGTTGGTAATCGATTACCACAAGGAAATTTTCAATCCGTGGGCACACAGAGAGCCCTGTAATCGATTACTAGCCCCTCGGTAATCGATTACAACACCCCAAAACTTGTTTCTTTGATTCCAAATGACATCCAACACCCAAGGTCATCGCATACCAAGTAAATTTCTATTACAATCGGATTAAACACATCGATCACATAGGATTATCATAGAAAACTTGAAATTACCTCAAGGCTGTTACATATTGAGTTTTAAAGATATTCACTGAAATGAATATCATATTGAGATGAAGAGTGAGGGAAGTAATGAGTACCTCCATATTATAATTTATGCTCCTAGAAAGAAAGTTGTAGTAAAGAAATTACTTGTACTTTCTTCCGATCTATATTATACTAATATTAGTACAATTGAGTACATATTATAGTAAACCAGAAGTTTACTAACTAATATTAGTACAATTGAACACATTTTATAGTAAACCAGAAGTTAACTAACCCAAATGATTTAATTTATCATTTGGGATGATTGGTTAGGATATTTGGGAGCATTAATGATGTGAAAAATTATTGAAAACTCATGTGGGCACTCATTGAAAAACTAGAAGATTCTTCAATCTTATAAGTTTTCTTGTGCTGCATGTTCTCAAATTAAACTTGTAACACCCTAATAGATCCAGTCTATGCTTAAGTCATATTGTGGAATTACTAGTTGTTACTTTTGCTTGTGGAACTAACATTACCTTTTTGAAATTACTTTACCTTTTAAAAATAGGGGTAAATTTTTTTTTGAAACAATAACGAGTAAACTATTTTGAAAACCAAGAGCCATGAGCATCGCGAATGCATATAATAAACAATGCTGTCTCGTACATACTGTGCGAATAATAATAAACAGAAGCAACAAGAATAACAATAACTTAGATAATCATAATATTCATTCCACAGCCATTCATAGCTAATATAATGCTAATAGTGTTACTAAAAGTCATACATATAGATAATGATGGGTCCGATACCTTCTATCGGCCTACACATGAAACCTACAAGATACATGATGAAAGAAAATATATCAGAAATCCCTACAGCTTAAGCATGCCATACAGCAAAAATGATAACCCTATAACTACAACCAAAAGGGGCTATCCTCGCACTCGGCTTCACATGCAAACACAACATCACTCATCAGGGGGGAGGAAACCGTTCTCGAAACCATTGTGCCCGACACCGGTATCCTCTGGAGATGACACAGAAATGTAGGAGTGAGAAATACTAAATTTCTTAGTAGGATCACGACTAGACAAACACTGTGTCATCATCATCGTCTCAGCCACTTTGGGTTTAATATAAAAATGATGGACAGATATAGCTCCAGTTTTAACAATTTCTGAAAACATAAATCCCGAAGCAGATTGCTTTTAAGTTTATCATCATATCCATAACATCATACATAGGTATACATTCTAATACATGAAATAAACATTCATAATGCACATAAGGAATATAAGAACATGCATGACTATGCAACTCATCAACTTGACCATGGTCTTACTTTGACTTTCATTTTTAGCACGTGCTTAACATTCTTTTACTTTTCCTTTGAAATAAACTGCTTTTGGACATGAGCTCATTCTGTGACCGTCGTCATGTAGTACTAACCAGAGTAAGCCGATATTGGTTACCTCTTAGTTGGAAGGTCCTCCATGTCACCCTTGCCTCCTCTGTAGAGGTTTCTTGAGTCTTTGTGGATCACTGTCTTTCACTTCCCGGAAGTGATCGAGGGCTCATATCCTATTCTTTCATTCCTTATTATTATACTTTACATACATAATACTTCTTTGACTAGACACATGCAATGATATGACTAAATCCATAATTTTGATGGAAATCCAGCAGCAAAACGGTTAGATCGAAGCTTTCCCAAAATGCCAATCACAACTTTCAACTAACAGTCCATCAATCTATATCATTCAATCATGAGACAAAGCTCAATCAAACTTGTCATTTATCATGCCGAATGGCATCATACATTTACACCCTAGAGGGGTTCATAGGTGTATTACTCTGTGTGAAGAATCTTATGAATCGTCATATGATTTCCCATGGTTACCCATGAGAGAATCACATAGTTAAGATGTATGTACATGTAGTCTTTTAGTTACTTAGTTCTCATGTAAACTTATTCTTTACTCAAGTACATATCTTATGGAACACTTGTTCAAATTAATTAAGTTAGGTGATTGTTTCCTTTCCTTGAGATAGTGTACTTAGTGATTCATAGGTTCATGGTATGCTCAGAGGCCCTAATCATACTTTTGTTCCCAAGGAGTTCGAGATCCCTCTAATCCTTGGGTCATGACAACGCATAAACACACTCATGAACCCAACAACACCATGTGCACTAACCATCAAGGGTGATTTTTATCTTATTCAAGTTACAAAGTTTTAAACTTTTATTATTAACATAACAAGGTCTTACCTTACACATTATAAAAGTTACCATTCTTTATAAACTAGTCATAAAGTTTTATTCTTTATGAAGTATGTGCCTCTAAATTAAGCTCTTGTCTTAAATATTAGATCTTTATGTAATAATGATACAAGTTGTAACACCCTTGGTATAGTTTCAAGTTTTTTCTATGTTAATCCTGTATGATCGATGTGTTTAATCCATTTGTAATGGAAATTTAGTTGTTATGTGATGACCTTGGGTGTTGGATGTCATTTGGAATCAAAGAACCAAGTTTTGGAGTGTTGTAATCGATTATCAAAGGGCTGGTAATCGATTACAAGGCTCTCTGTGTGCCCATGGGTTAAAATTTTCTATGTGGTAATCGATTACCAAGGATGGTAATCGATTACCAGTTTTGGGTTCGTGATAATCGATTACGAGACTTGTTAATCGATTACCATCTATTTGTTCGTGGTAATCGATTACGAGTTCTTTGTGGTAATCGATTACCAGCTCGTGGTAATTGATTACCACAGGCCAATATATATACGGAGACGCGTCCCACGCCCTCATTTTTGAATTTTCTTTCTCTCTCTAATCCAAACTCTCTCCTTTCTCTCTAGAATTCCTTCTTCCACCATTCTTTACATCTATGAACTTCATTCCATCATTTCCAACTAAATCAACAACAACAACACAATATTCATTCCATTAAACACAAATCATCCATGCAAATTATTCCTCCTTCTTCGTTCTTGCTTGGGTGGATTTGAAGTGGAGAGTTCACTTCTATTCTCCTTCTCCTCATTCCAATTTTAAAAGTAAATTCTGTGTATTATTCTTTCCTTTTCCCAAGCAATTCCAATTCCTTTGATCTTTAGATGAATTCTTGGAACCCTAGGACTGTAAGATTAGAGAACTTATGGTATGGAGAATGTTAGTGATCCAAAATTGATACAAGTGTCCTATTGTGATGTTAGATATTCCCAAGGAACTTCTATCCAACCTTGTGGATCCAGAGACTTAAGATTTTCTTGTGACCAGTGATCTGTGAGTAGATAGAATGCTTTTGAATTAATTCTGTTTTAATTTATAATTGTTTATTTACCTTAAGAACGCTACTCATGAGTCAATGATGAAAGAAATTCGAATGTGATATGAGATTTATGATTTATGAATATGAAAGAATAGGAAAGTCTGTAACAGGATCTATTTGCTAACAGCAGTAGACGTTAGCCTTGGTGCACCTTGGATTATGATATTACATGGCCACCCAAGGGGGGTGGTGCATGACGGATATTTCATGGCCATACATATAGTGTGGTACGTGCCTGAACTTCACGGACTCTCAGAGCGGGGGTGCGTGCCTGATTTCGGGGTTCACACAAAAGAACAACCACCTAAGTGATAAGCAATATTTTGATACATTGATTAACCCTCAAATTTAGTTTATTGAACCTCTTTTGTAGTTAACTGAATAATATTGGACACATTTTATAAGTTTGGACTCTAATTGGGCTTAATTATATTTTTCAGTATTATTACAAATTTATACTATTTTTGTATTATGGCTGTATCTTGAGTTGTAGATATCTAAAAATTACAAATTTTATATTGTAGGAAAGCTGAGAGAAAGATCTACAACATTGATGAAGAAGTCAACAACAAATTCGGATGTCTAGTGGGTCGAATTAGGCCACAAAGTCAGAATAGGGCTGTTACACTGGAACCAGAGTAGTGTGCACTAATTGGGCCATAACATGAGTTGTAGACATTGGATTGAGGCAAAACTAGTGCCATTTGAAAGCTAAGACATAAAGCTTCAATTCATATAAAGACCATTCTCCAAAATAATGACATCTTCATGGATTTATTGGCTGTTAAAATGGACTGACGCGAATACACGTATAACCTGAACATGCTATAAAGATTGGGCCATAACTCTCTCATTTTAAGTCCAAATTAAGCAAATTGGGTGTCCACTTAAAGCTAAGAGGCAGAGGATTAAGTTGGGCTCAAGGGTATTTTTGAATTTTGACATTTGAGGTCTGATAAGAAGAGAGAAAAGAGAGACGCGAAAGAGGACTCATATCTCCAACATTTTTCATTTTTCTCTCTTCTCTTCTCCTCTCCTCTCCTCTTTTCTTTTCTTTTCCCTTCCTTTCATTTTGTAAGATACTTGTTTTGGGTTCGAGTTTGTAACCTTCATTGCTATGGAGGAGTAGGACTTCAAGCTAGTTCAAGGAGACTCCAAGGGCATTATGGTTATAATCTTGAAACCCTACGCTTGAATTTCAATCATGTTTGTTTTCTTGATTCTTTGCCCTCTTTTATTTGTAAATTTACATTGAATGGTATTGATATGTGAGTTTATAAATGAGGAATTAGTTGGGTGATTGCTAATTGGTCAATTGGTATGAACTTGATTAGTTAAAGAATTAGGAATTGAGTTTGGGTTCAAACCTAGGCTAATACAATTGGGGCTAGAAATCAACATAGGTTAATTAGAGTTGAGGTCTCAATTATCTAATCAATTATGTGTTGGTTGAATTCCTAGAGTTCTCTAGGTAGAATTGTGGGGTTGTTAGTAGAGGTCTCTCTAATAGCTCAAATTAGCCACACTCCATGTGTTTGATATATTATGCGTTAATGATTGATTCACCTTATACCTAAGGAACTCTTTGAACTAGTGTTTTTATTTTCATCTAATTTTCTTTTATAGCTTATTGACTGCATGTTTCCACATACCCCCTTATTACTTAACTAGATAGCAACAACATCCTTGTGAGACGACCTTGGTTGCACTATACTTCAAATTTGGTGTAATTAAGTATTTTAAAATTGTAATTTGGAGTAGGCTGCGACATTTGCTGCCAAATTTTGGCGCCGTTGCCGGGGATGTTGATGCTATTTAGTTTGTAAATATATGTGTTTACTTGCTTTTGTTTGAGTTTTGCATGTTTTGGTCGTTTTCGGTGTTTTTAGGCTAATTTTGGGTGCTGTCTTGTACTGTTTGTGCTCAGATCACCTTGAAACTTTTTAGTCCAAAGGTTTTCGGCATTCTAAGCAAAACTCACTCTCACCCTATTTTTGCCAAATTCAATCGTTTTGACCACTTTTTCTATTTATTTTGATTTTTCTTGCATTTTTTAATATTTTCTTTTATATCTTCCTTTTTTGTTTCTTGTTTATATAACCCAAAACATCTTTTGCAGTATTTTCTTAGTTGTTTTAAGCCATTTTAGAGTAGTTTTTAGTTTCTTCTTCCATTTAGTTTACTCATTTCTACTTTTCTAACATGTTCACTAACTCATCTTTTAGTTCCCAGACATATGGTTGTTGGAATATTGCAGGAACTGGAGCGGTTGTTGAGGATTCTTACCAAAGAATGGAACAGCAACTGGATGAGATAAAGTACCTAATAGAGCAATATGCCATGAGGAATCACATCCAGCAACCACAATAGGGATATGACCCAAGTTCCAATATGTACCAGTCTGACTATTATGATGGAGTTGATCAGGGATATGGGGGTGTTCCATCACAGCAAACCCCATATTTGCAGCAGCAGTTCGAACCTTCACTCCCCTTCATTCAACAGCACTTGCATCTACTCCAGGAGTCATATAAGCAACCTCAGTTTAAGCAAAATTCTGCTGGACTGAGCTCAGGACAATATCAGAACCAAGCTCAGCAAAATAAACCACAAAGCAACAGCAACAGCTCAGAGCCAAGCTTGGCAGAATTGGTGAAGCAGATGGTAACCAGTAGCGTTCAATTTCAGCAACAAACAGAAGCCAGCATTCAGAATATGCAAACACAGATTAGTCAATTAGCTACAACAGTGAATGAGATGAAGTCTCAAGGCTCTGGCAACCTTCCCTCCCAATCCGTGAGCAACCCAAAGAATGTGAGTTCCATCACTTTGAGAAGCGGCAAGCAGCTTAAGGTCCCTAATGTTGTAGATTCTGCAGAACAACTAGAGGTAGCAGAAAATTCTGATTCTATAGAAATAAAGACAAATGGTACAGAACCAAGCAGTAGTAGTAGCAGTAGCAGCAGCAAGCAACTTGAACAAAATGTTCCACTGCCTTTCCCCAACAGAGTGACACAAAACAAGAAGCGAGTAGAAGCTGAATTAGACAAGGAGATCATGGACATATTCAGAAAAGTGGAAGTCAATATTCCGCTCCTAGAAGCCATCAAAGAGATTCCAAAGTATGCCAAATTTCTCAAGGATTTGTACACTCATAGAAGGAGGCTGAAGGGAAATGAGAAGGTGAGCATGGGCAGAAATGTTTCTACAATCATTCAGCCAAATATTCCTTCGAAATGCAAGGATCCGGGGACTTTCACCATTCCATGCATCATAGGAAGTAAGCAGTTTAGTCAAGCTATGTTGGATCTTGGAGCTTCAATAAATATCATGCCAAAATCAATTTACCAGTCCTTGTGCATTGGAGAGCTCAAGCACAACTCACCCTGAGGGAGTTTTAGAAGATGTGTTGGTAAGAGTAAATGACCTTATTTTTCCTGCTGATTTCTATGTGCTAAATATGGAGGATGAATTGCATGCTAATCAACCAACATTAATCTTAGGTAGGCCATTTTTGAAAACTGCTAAGACTAAGATTGATGTGCATTCTGGTACATTATCCATGGAATTTGGAGATAGTAAAGTGCAATTTAATCTGTTTGATGCCATGAGATACCCATCGGAAGAGCATTCTATTTTTCATATAGACATTATTGATTCATTGGTTGATGAAGTGCATGAGAACATGTTGGCTGAATTATATTGTGTTGAATGTGATTGTGATGGTAGTAATGACTCATGTGCTGTTTGTGCTGTTTATGCTGAATTTGCTGCATGCTTACAAGCTGAAAATGCTGTTTGTGCTGTTTCTGAATCTGCAGTTTCTGAATCTGCTATTTCTGCTGTTTCTACTGAATGTACTATTTTCGCAGATTCTGATTTAATTTCAGCACATTTTGAAAATTCTGTTGCTATTTCTGCTGAAAATTCTGTTGCTATTTCTGCTGAAAATTCTATTTCTAATTGTGCAAATTCTGCTGTTGTTCCTATTTTTTCTGCTGTTCAAAATTTTTCTGATGAATCTGATTACATTCTGCTGTTAATTCTGAAAATTCTGTTCTTGCTGTTAAATGCAAATCTGAAAATTCTATTTCTGCTGTCACATTATTTTCCGTTGCAGAAAATTCTCTTTCCACTAATTTAATTTCTGCTACAGTATCTGTTTCTAGCAATTCTGCTACTGTTCACTCTAGTTGCGCAAATTCTGGTTGCGCACATGCTATTTCTGCTGATTCTGTTCTGTCTGCTGTTTCTGTAGGTTCCACATTACCATTTTCTGCACATTCTGCTACTTCAATTTTTGGTTGCATAAATTCTGTATTTACAAAAATTTCTGCTACTGAAAATTCTATTTCTGCTGCAAATTCTGTTTCTGCAGATTCTGATGTTGATGTGCAAATTTTAAATTTTGAATTTGCAGATTCTGTGATTTTGAATTTTGTACATCATTTTGACTCTGCTGATTCTGTTTTAGCTTTCATAGGATATGATGATGCTGTTGTGTAGAATTTTTCACAGATTGCAGGTGCTGAACCTAAACCATCAGAAGCAACTCCACGATTAGCACCTTCTATCATAGAGCCAACTACCTTAGAATTGAAGCCATTGCCAGAAAATTTGAAGTATGCATTTCTGGCACCAAATGAGAAGCTACCAATCATCATAGCCAAAGATCTGCAACCAAAGCAAGAAGAGAAGTTGCTGAACATCCTGAGGCAGAACATGAAGGCTATAGGCTGGACATTGGCAGACATACCTGGGATTAGCCCCTCTACATGCATGCACAGAATTCAGTTAGAGGAGGGAGTGAAACCAGTGAGGCAACCTCAGAGAAGGCTCAACCCGCTTATCTTGGATGTGGTGAAGAAAGAAGTGAGCAAATTACTAGCTGTAGGAATTATTTATCCAATTTCAGATAGCAAGTGGGTGAGCTCGGTGCAAGTGGTTCCAAAGAAGACTGGAATAACAGTGGTGAAGAACTCAAAGGAGGAGTTGGTGCCTACAAGAGTGCAAAACAGCTGGAGAGTTTGCATAGATTACCAGAAACTGAACCAGGCCACCAGGAAGGACCACTTCCCATTACCCTTCATTCATCAGATGCTGGAGAGATTGGCAGGTCAGTCACACTACTGTTTTCTTGATGGATTTTCTGGCTATTTTCAGATCCACATTGCACCAGAAGATCAGGAGAAGACCACCTTTACTTGCCCATTTGGCACATTTGCATACCGGAGGATGCCTTTCGGTTTGTGCAACGCCCCAGGTACATTTCAGAGGTGCATGGTGAGTATTTTTTCTGATTTTCTAGAGAATTATATGGAAGTCTTTATGGATAATTTTACTGTTTATGGCACTTCATTTGATGCATGCTTGGATAGCCTAGCCAGGGTATTACATAGATGTGTTGAGTCTCACCTTGTTTTTAATTATGAGAAATGTCATTTTATGGTTAGGCAAGGTGTAGTCTTAGGACATGTGATTTCTAGTGAGGGTATTGCTGTTGATAGGTCCAAGATTGATGTTATTGCTTCTTTACCTTACTCTACATGTGTGCGGGAAGTACGTTCTTTTCTTGGACACGCAGGTTTTTACAGGCAATTTATCCAGGACTTCAGCAAAATTGCCCTTCCACTTTCCAAGCTGCTACAGAAGGATATAGACTTCCAATTTGATGATAACTGCAAGAAAGCTTTTGACCAGTTGAAGCGGCACCTGATTTCTGCTCCTGTTCTTCAGCCGCCGAACTAGGAATACCCATGTTCGAACTCATGTGTGACGCGTCGAACCTTGCAGTTGGAGCTGTTCTTTCCCAGAGGATTGGGAAGATTCCTCATGTCATAGCATATGCTTCCCGGACCCTAGACTCTGCACAGGCTAACTACACCACGGAGAAGGAGCTTTTAGCCATTATTTTTGCTTTAGATAAATTCCGTGCTTATCTGTTAGGAACTAAAGTAACTATTTTTTCTGATCATGCAGCCTTGAAGTTATTACTGAAGAAGCCGAATGCAAAGCCTAGACTCATCAGGTGGATGTTGTTGTTGCAAGAATTTGATATTGAGATCAGGGACAAGAGTGGAGCTGAGAACCTGGTAGCAGACCACTTGAGTCGCATTTCACAGACCTTGGAGCCTCTACCTATCCGTGAGACCTTTCCAGATGAGCAACTTTTAGAGTTGCGAGGTAAGGATCCATGGTATGCTGATTTGGTTAACTATCTAGTTGCTTCTGAATTGCCTGCCTACTTTAAAAAGCATCAGATAGACAAACTTAAGAGTGAGGCTAAATATTATGTCTGGGATGATCCTTATTTGTGGCACATGTGTAGTGATCAGATTATTAGGCGCTGTGTGCATGAGCTTGAGATTCCTTCTATTTTGCATTTCTGTCACACACTTGCTTGTGGTGGTCACTTTGGACCACAACGCACTGCTAGGAAGGTCTTAGATGCAGGTTTTTATTGGCCCACATTGTTTCACGATTCTTACACTTATTGTAAGAATTGTGAACAGTGTCAAAAGACAGGTACTATTTCCCGTAGGAATGAGATGCCTCAACAACCATTATTGTTTTGTGAGATATTTGATGTGTGGGGTATTGACTTTATGGGTCCATTTCCTGTCTCATTTGGTTTTGTTTATAATCTGCTGGCTGTTGATTATGTCTCCAAGTGGGTGGAGACCAAGGCCACCCGGACTAATGATTCTCATGTTGTTGTAGATTTTGTCAGATCACACATTTTTTGCAGGTTTGGAGTGCCTAGAGCAATCATCAGTGATCAGGGGAGCCATTTCTGTAATAGGAATATGGCAACTCTGTTGAAGAAATATGGTGTCACCCACAAGGTCTCAACTCCATACCATTCGCGGACTAATGGACAGGCGGAGGTATCAAATAGGGAGTTGAAGCAGATTCTGGAGAAAACAGTGCAGCCCAGTAGGAAGGATTGGAGCAAGAGGCTGGAGGATGTATTATGGGCTTACCGCACTGCCTACAAGACTCCTTTGGGGATGTCCCCTTATAGGATTATCTTTGGCAAGGCATGCCACCTTCCGGTGGAAATTGAGCACAAAGCATATTGGGCAGTCAAGAACTGCAACCTTGATATGAGCCAGTCCGAACTTCATAGGAAGTTCCAACTTCAGGAGTTGGAGGAGATCCGATTGGAAGCTTATGAGAACTCCCGCATGTACAAGGAGAAGACAAAACTCATTCATGATAAGAAGTTGCTCCGGAAGGAGTTCTCCATTGGCCAGAAAGTGCTTCTCTACAATTCTCACCTCAAGCTCTTTTCTGGTAAGCTTCGTTCTAGGTGGCTTGGTCCTTACATAGTGACTAAGATTTTTCCATATGGTGCTGTGCAGATTTTGGAGCCTAGGACTGATAAAGCTTTAATGGTGAATGGCCATCGCCTAAAGCCATTTCATGAAGACACACCCTTGGAGACCATTGAGGAGGTCCGCTTGCTAGCGGCCACTTACACTTGATAGGGAAGTTTCTCTTTTCTTTCCCTCACCTCATTTTACTTGGTTTGCATTTCTATTGTGTGTATTACATTGAGGACAATGTAAAGTTGAAGTGTGGGGGAGTGGTTTCGACATAGGTTGTAGGTTGTGTTGTTTGGTAATTAGTCTTGCATTATAGATTTGTTTCATGGTTGTTTTTACTTCATTTTTGCTTAAAAAAAAAATTACTTCATTTTTGCTTTTAAAAAAAAAATTTCTGCTTTGTTTTACTTCGGTTCTCCATTGTTGAATTGAAAGTTGTTGAGTTAAGGCATTAGGCTATAGGGAGGATAGAGTTCCAACATGATTTCATTTTCTATCCCCTCTTGATATGTGTGAGTTGGGTGGTTAATCTTGATTTGCAATGATTGAGTATGTTGGACTTTACCTTTGTGAGCTTTTGAGCCTTATTTTGGATGGTAGCACTTCATGCCATTCTTTTCTTTCTTGTGTGTTTTCCCTCATAGATTTTTTTATTCTAGAACTTGCTTTAATTCTTCTTTGAGGCTACATTTTTCATACGTATTCATGAACATGATAGAGGCATTTCTTTCATTTTAACCACTTGGCCATATAGCCTACCTTGCATTTTGCCCCTTATTTAGCCCCTTTGAGCCTTATTGACCATTTCTTGGTTTCTAGCACATTATAAGCTTTAAGTGGAAAACCATGTTATACCTAACCTTAGGGAATAGAAAGTGCATTGGCTTCATCGTTATTGTTGCATTTCAAGTGTGGGGGTTTGAAAGGATGCAAGGAAAGCGAAAAAAAATAAAACAACATAAAATAAAATGGAGAATCTTGATAAAAGGAAAAAGAAAAAAGAAAAAAAGTTCAAAGAGAGTAAGTGTGTGATGTCTTGATTTGTCTAATGACCAATGTCACTTCTATTCTCTTAGGTTGTACCTTCTCATATCCTCATATTTTCCTACCCTTACCTTAGCCCCAGTACAACCTTGAATAAAGTCCTCTTGATTTGTGTTTGCATATGATTGTGAGTAGTGGAGAAGTAGAAGATTAACAAGCTTATGGTAATGCATTGTCTATTGAGGTGACTTGAGTGAAACACTTTTGCCCATACACTTGAGAGTTGAGAGATTTAAACACCATCTTGTTAACCTTTCCATGCTTGATCTATTTGCATTTTGAAGGATATTGCTTAACTTGCATTTTTGAGAGATGGAGTGTTGAATGATTTGATTGTTGGAAACTCTTGATGCCTTGTATGCTCTTATGTTCCTAAGCTTGGCACTTTTGATGATCCATTGGAGAATTTGCTTGTTTATTTTGGATTATTCCATGATTTTTAGGTTGCATGTCTCTATGTCCTTAGTTAAATCTTGCATGAGGACATGCAAGAGTTAAATGTGGGGGAATTTGATCAATTGAATTTTTATATACTTATTTTCCCTCATTCCTAGCTCATTAATTCTCTCTTGTGCCTAATTGTTTTGAATTGGACCATTTTGTATTGTTTGGATTTTGTTTGGGTTTGAGTTAAATATTCCAGCATTAGGTGAATTCTGACACTGTTTGGTTTTTGGGTTATATCTTGAGTTATAGAGCTCATTTTATTGTGATTCTTGATTTGTAGAAAAGCTGAGAGATAGGCCTACAAGTTATATGAAGAGGTCAGAGGCCAATTCTGGTGTTAAGAACCTGAAATTGGCCTAGAAGTCAACTGAAGTGGTGCAGCCGCGGATTCTGAGCAGGGTGCGGTATTTGGGCCATATCTCGGTCCACAGATGTCCAATTGAGCCCATTCCTGTGCCATTTTGAAGCTGACATCCAAGGCTACAATTCTTATTCAGAGTGGAAATCCAAACGGAATCGTTTTGATAGCCAAAACGGTAGAAGAACGTTACTCACGGAATTAGTTATAATGATTTCATGTTTTTAGTGTAACTTTCTCTCTATAATTCGGATTTTAGCAAATAAGATGTCCAGATTCAAAGGAGAGAGAAAGGATTAATGTAGTAATTACAATTTAATAAGTTTAGGTGGTTTTGATTTGGATTTTCGGCCGGTTTCTGAAAAGGGCCGAACTTGTAACTTGGGAGACAGATTTTGGAATAGGAAGCAATTTTCGGTTTTTGGTTCTTCTTCTCCTCTCTTCTCTCACGCCCCCCCACCTTAACAACTCGTCTTCCTCCATTCATGGAGGAGTAAGCTTCCATCTAATCCAAGGATTCAAAGAAGCATTGGCTGTCTTGAGGATTTTCGCAACCAAACTTCATCAAATCAAATCGGTTTTCTACTCCCTTTTCTTTCATTGTGATTAATCCAATTTCGGATTTGAAGGTTTTTGATTCGGAATTGTAGTGGATTATAATTGATTGCTTACTTGCTTGCATATTGCTCGATTGATTAATGTGTAATGCAATTGCATGAGTAGAATCATTTTCAGGTTTGAATTTGATGATTGATTACATTGGTGCTTGAAAATTAACATGAATTGGTTAGGTTCTAGAGGTTTCTGAATTTAATCATTTATCTGTTAATTGAATGCATGAAGGTTTTCGTGTGCAATGTCGTATCCAAACAGAGGTTTCTTTCAGGTTTGATGTCAGTCACTAATTTGATTTGAATGATTATTTTTAGAATCCGATGATAGATTAGCCACTGTCTTTCTTGGTTCTTGGATTGGATGTTCCAAATTCTGTTCATTTCTTTTATATTCATTTCAGTATTTTAAATTCCTAAACCCCCCCCCAATTTCCTGATCATATAACATTGTCATCGCTGGGAAATGACCCGGGGTTGCACCCTTGCTACGAGTTTAGTGTAATTCAATTTTTATTGTAATTTGATCGAGCTCGGCACTCGCGTCACTAAGTGTGAATCCTGCCTGTTTATCCTGTTAGACATTTCTGCTGTTTTCCTTATTTGAATGAAATCGTTTTATACTTAATATACATTGACTCATGAGGTTCAAAAGTATCCTATCTCTCACTGAGTTTCTCAAACTCACTCCATGGTTATTATATTCTTTTCAGATACAGGTTCAGATTTGGGAGTCGACCCTTCTGCTTAGCATCATTAGATATCTATTTTGGTGAGCCCTAAATAGTAAGGGCCTAAATTATATCTTTGTAATTTTAGTTGTAGCTCCATAGTACTACAGGCAGGGTCTGACCCTTGCTGGTGTGTTAAGTTTATGTTGAAAGATTGTTTAGACTGAGTCGAATTGACTATTGTATATTAAATTTGATGAATGGATTATGTTGGCTTTGATTCTGAATTGAACTTGGAAATGTATATATATTTATGATTGGATAAATATGTTTGATTATAAATTGTGCTGTGTGCTGACGGGTGATTCTGAGAATGCCTAGATCCTCTATGGAAGTGTGTGCTTATTGAATTGCAGGATAAGTACTCGTATTTGGGAAACATCCTAAATATAGAGGAAACTCTGCTCAAATTTTGTGAAATCTTGATGTGTAAGGCTTGCTAGGGAGCATGCTCTCTAAGCACCAGTCACGGCCTAGCTTAGGTCATGACAAAGTGGTATCAGAGCCTAGGTTTCCCTGTATACTATGGAGCAAGTGCCCTTTAGTAGGATCACAATTGTGCAAATGGAAGCCAGCCTATTTTCATGAGATGTGATGCTATCAGAGGCCTTTAGGATTATCATTCTGGTGTCTATTCTTCAAGTGTTGTGCATTTCAAGTGTTTTCTCGTCTTGAACTCTAATTTAGTCTTAACCTTGATAAAATCTTTCCTTAGGTGAAATGCCGCCTAGAACTTATACCCGTGTTACAAGGGCAGAAGCCCATGAGGCTTCTAACGCTGAATCTAACCAGGTTCCCTCTCCTCCTAGAAGAGGGAAAAGCCGTGGTCGAAGAGGAGGCCGTGGAAGACCGGCCAAGCAACCGGAAGAGCCCACTCCTAAAGAAGAGCTAATCAATTTGGCAATTGAAATAAGAGGGGTTCACCAGACTCTCAATACTCTAGTGAAACTCCTAGCTCATTAAAGTAGGAATGAACTTCAAACTCATGCGGAACCAACTCCACCTATCCGTGAGCCTCGTCATCAGCGAGAAGGGACCAAAGTGTCAATTGAATCTTTTCTCAGATTGAACCCACCAAGTTCTCTGTAAATCCCTTGACCGATGACCCTCAACAATTTCTTGACCGCACCAATAAGGTCTTCAGGGTCCTCAGATGCCCGAGTGAGAGAGAGCAGTGGAGCTGGTAGCTTATAACCTTAATGGACCTACAAAGTAGTGGTATGCCACACTCATGGGAGGCAGGAATGCCTCTGGTTCACCTCCTCACACCTGGGAAAAATCTACTGAGGTTTTCATGATGAGATTCCTTCCTGTCAACAAAAAGGAGAAGTATGCTGCTGATTTGAGAGACTAAAGCAAACCACAAGAATGTCCATAGCCAAATATGAGGAGCAATTCACCAAATTATCCTGCTATGCTTATCACCTGGTATCTAATGATACAATGAAAGCTAGGAGGTTTGTCCGAGGCTTGCTTGACCCTTTATTGTCCAACCTACTTCCTATGGTTAGGAGAATGTCTTATGCAGAAATTGTGTATGTTGCTTATGGTCTCGAGATTAGAAAGGAAGAGCGGAGAGTTGCCAAGGAGGCAGGCAAGAAACAGAAAATGAAAGGGAATTTTTCGGGTGGATTTAGTTCTAGGGGAGCTCAGAATTATCAAGGCCGATAGCAGGCACCATCGGGTAGGGCTACTTCTTCAGGGCCCATTTTAATTAGTGTGTCTAGCACAAGGTCCCAAGCTGGTAATGTATCTCAGCCTGGCATGCAAGGAATGGGGCAGTCAGCTTTCTCCAGATCTCCATGTCAATCTTGTGGGAATTACTACTCGAGGCAGTGTCATAGCGCCATTGGAGCTTGTTTTGGATGTGGCCAGACAGGACATCTCAAGAAAGAGTGTCCCTATTCAAAGGGGCTTTTGATCCGAGCTTTGCACGTCCTGTCATGCCAGCGCCGTCCTACTCAGCTTTATCTCCAAGAGTTTCTCATGGACCCTTCGGAAGAGGTCCAGTAGGGGAGCAAGTGGCAAAGGTCCTGGTGGTAGAGGGGTAAGCAGAGGCCAGCCCCGAGTTTTCGCCTTGACAAGGCAAAATGCTCATGCTTCGAATGTTGTGGTGGCAGGTACCTTACATGTTAATTCTTTTGAAGCATATATGTTGTTTAACCCGGGCTCCACCCACTCCTATATATCCCCATACTTTGCTTCTTATTTCAATCAGCAACCGGTATTGTTGGATCACCCTTTTTAGGTTGGAACCCCCATGGGAGAATCCTTAATGGTTCAGTTGATGTTTCCCTCATGTATAGTTAGTATCAAGGGAGTGGATACTCTGGCCAACTTGTTATTATTGGAGATGATGGACTTCGATGTCATCCTAGGTATGGACTGGTTATCCTCATGCCATGCCATCGTGGATTGCCATTCTAAGGTTGTGAAGTTTGAGACTGTAACATCCTGATTTCCGACTTTACCTTCAAGTTTACATATTTCTGACTTCATCTTCGAATTTCACACGAAGTGGGATAATTTTCGAGTTCCGAGTTCGTCTTGCACAATTTCCGACTTCATGTCCTGTCCGATTTCTGATTTAATCTTCAATTTTGATTATTCCTGATTTCCGACTTCATGTTCTAATTTCGAGTTAAATGGAGTGGCTTCTGAGTTCCAATATCCGACTTCGAGTTAAAGTATATTGGGCATAACTTCCGACCTCCGATTTCAACGGGCATAATTTCCTACTTATCGCCTTAGCCTTCAAGTCCAAACAACATGGACGTGATTACCGATATCCGACTTCATGTCTCAAAGAAAACATACCCGATTTCCGATCTCATAATTTATCTCCAAGTTTCAAGCAAGATATACGCAAGTTCCAACCTTCGACTTAGAGTCTCAAACACACTGTATATAAAATACTGACTTCCGGGTTTAAGTATTTGGGTTTGATATTATGATTCCGAATTCCCGAGTTCTGACCTTAACCCAGCATCTCCATTCCGACTTCCGACTTGACCCCAAGTTGATACTTTAACACAATGGTGCAAGTGCCGGCCTACGATTTTAATATAACGAGTTCCGGTCTTAGAGTTGAACTCAATGGACATGAGTTCGGATCTTTGAGTTGATTTCCAGTCATACATAAGTTCCGATGTCCGAGTTTATTCCCAGGAGCCTTCCATTTCTGTTGGTGTTCCCGAGTTTGAATCGGGAGTTCCGAGATTATGTGATTGTAAGCTGTATGACTTCCGACATCCGACCTTGCTTCCAAGTGTCTAATAAACCAGACAAGATATCCGAGTTTATTTCCTTAAGTCACAAATAAGATGGGACGAGTTCCGACATCAAGCTTCAGGTCCAAGCTCAAATAAAATAGCACGAGTTTCGACTTTAAGCAGAATCGAGACGAGTTTCGAGTTCAGATAGAATGGACCGGAGTCCCACTTTAGGACGACGTAGAGAGCAATTTAGCCACAAAAGTGGGAGACATGGCCGAACTTCAACCACTAAACTCCAACCAATCAACACCACAATTCCCACTACTCTCATGTATTTAAATCAGACTCTCCTCTTCATTTTGATCTGATTTACGCCACTCTCTCTCCCTCTTGCTCCAGCTTTCTTCTTCCTTTCCTCTCTCAATCTACTCTATCGAATCTCCAAGCTTTGTCAAAGCTCCATTCAATCCAAACTCAAATTCAGCAAGATCACACTCCAAAGAGGTAGGATTCTATTTTGTTCTTGAATTCTTTGCATTATGGCTACATGAAATTTTACTCTTCTTTATGTAATTGAGGATATATTGGATGTATATGATGGATTATGGTTGGATTAAGATGAAATCTTGAGTTGGGATTATGGTTAGAAGGAGAAAAACTATAAGGAATGGAGGATTAGGATGATGTCTTGGTGAAGAGTCCACGGCAGTCTGGATGGCAGAGTGTACAACTCCACCTATAACTGGTTCAATCTGATGAAACTATTTTTAGATGAAAGTAGACATTCAGAGCTTTCCATACATATATCATATAAGGTCATTGGATTAGTATTGAGAGAGATATGAATTTTTGAAGATTGACCTAGGAACTAGGACTTTCATCCGGGTAGAGTGACTTGTGGAGGGTGTAACTCACCCTACACGACTCCAAATTGAGTGAGACCAACTTTGTTAGAAAGTTTACACATAGGGGAATGTCCCAATATGAAATTTCGAGTTTGTTATGGTCCCAATTGTTCCTAGTGATTCAAAGATATTACCCGATGTCCAAACTAGGCCAAAATAGGGTAGTTAAGGAAGGTTGAGTTTCAGGACATATAACTCGAGCTATACTAAACCAAATCAAGTGAAACTTATTGCAAATGAAAGGTTGTCCTATTAGCTTTAATATGAGACCAATTTTGTATGATTTGAGCTTAGTTTCGATTTTTAGTGAATTTATACTTCCAAGAGAGTAATTCTGGCCAGTGACCAAATAGGCTGAGGCAAAATTTGAATATCTTGAGTTATACAAATCAAAATGATATGGCACCAAAGAGGTTAGAAATTAGACACATAGAGCTATGACATATTCAAAATTCAGGTTTAAACGAGTTGAATAGAGGTAAAGGCGGATTATACAAAATTCGGGTAGAATTGAATAAAATTGGCAGAAATGACCAAATTGATGGTTTTACAAGTGTTAGTGAACGTATAAGGTTTGAGTTGAGAATTGTAAGTTTTACATTAAAAAATATGGTTAGATTGATTATACTACTATGATTGATTTGTCTGTGAGAACTGGCACTATTCATGGGGAAACGGATCTAATCCGTTATGCTGCCAAATTTACGGCAGAAGTCTATGAGATTATGAATGTTTATATGCAAGGATGAATTAAAGTATGATATGAGTGATGAAGTATATGAAAGTAAATCATGAAGCATATGTATGAGTACATCCCACATGTCTATGCTGGATTATGCGTGAGAATGAAAGATTGTGAATATATTGAATGTGGGTCCCTTCACTTGGAGGCAGTTGCACAATGAATCCCTCCCTGTGAAGGCAATTAAATGATAAAATGTGGGTCCCTTCACCTGGAGGCAGTTGCACAATGGGTCCCTCCTTGTGAAGGCAGCTAAAACTTGGGTCCCTCTATGTTGAAGGCATGTGGTCAGATGAGATCCCTCTATATTGAAGGCACATGGTCAGATGAGATCCCTCAGTTTTGAGGCACGTGACCAGAAGAGATCCCTTCAATTAGAGGCACGTGGCCAGAATGAGATCCCTCCAACCTAGAGGCAGTGGGTCCCCTTGTGGGTGAGTCGGTGTGACGACGGTCACGGGTGGAGCTGACGAGCTCACTCTAAGGCCAGACTACCCAAGGGCAGTAAAGGCTAAAGACCAAAGGCTAAAGACTAAAGGCTAAAGACCAAAGGCTAAAGACTAAAAATTAAAGCATATGCAAGTACCCCACTCACATGAGGCATGGCATGACCTAGCTAGTGTAAGTACCGAATGAAGGTCACATATTCCTAAGAAATGTGACATGGCGATCACATCCCGATGGGGTATGACATGACGATCATACTCTGGAATATATGGCATGATAAGTAGAAGATGAAGAAAGAGAAGTAAATTTTATGTATATGCATGCATTCAAGTACAAGGAAAGTTATGTGTAGATGTTATGTCTCCAGTGTATTAATGCTTTTATATTTTGTTATGTTATTATTCGTAATAGAATTCATGAATTGATGTTGTATGAGTAAAAATGAATTTTGCTTCGGATAATATATTTTTCGAAATGTAAAATTAAACAGCTTGTATAGCATGTTCACTTTTTTCATAATAAACCGAAGCAAACTGGAGATGACAACGATGACATTATATGTATTATAGAGAATCCTACTGAGAATTTGTAATTCTCACTCCTATTTCCGTGTTATCTCTAGATAGTTCGAGAAGTTCCGAAGACGGCTGAAGTCGCTATCAGAAAAGGTCCATTCAGGTAATAGTAACAACTCCAGGGTGCGATACTATGACTTAAGCATAGTACTGTACTTAGGAGGGTGTTACAGAGATGGCCGATGGCTTGTCCCTTACTTTTTGGGGAGATAGCAGCTTAACCCCCACCAACCTAATTTCTTCTATGACGGCGATGCGATTGATGGACAAAGGAAATAAAGGTTATCTTGTGGTGGTTCACAACATAGAAATGGCGGTGCCTAGTCTTGATCAGGTTCATGTGGTGAGAGAATTCCCAAATATGTTTCCTAAGGATCTGCCAGGAATGTCTCCGGATAGAAAGATTGAATTTTGTATTAATTTGATTCCGGATGTCCGACTCGTTTCTATTCCTCCTTATCGCATGGCTCTAGCAAAATTGTGGGAGTTAAAGGTTCAGTTGCAAGACATGGTAGAAAAGGGCTTTATTCGTCCTAGCACGTCCCCATAGGGTGCTCCTGTGCTTTTCGTGAAGAAGAATAATGCTTCCATGCGGTTATGTGTGGACTATAGATAG
Source organism: Pterocarpus macrocarpus (assembly GCA_031439585.1). Classification (NCBI taxonomy): domain Eukaryota; kingdom Viridiplantae; phylum Streptophyta; class Magnoliopsida; order Fabales; family Fabaceae; genus Pterocarpus; species Pterocarpus macrocarpus. The sequence continues at coordinate 38,591,724 of CM062517.1, forward strand.
CTCCATCGGCTGACGGTTCGTAATAAATATCTTTTATCCAAGATTGATGACCTGTTTGATCAACTTCAAGGGGCATCATGCTTTTCTAGAATTGATCTTCGATCTGGATACCATTAGTTGAGAATTCGGGAGAAAGATATTCCTAAGACTGCTTTTCGAACCCGTTATGGACATTACGAATTCTTAGTAATATCTTTTGGATTAACCAATGCCCTAGCTGCTTTCATGGACTTGATAAACAGAGTATTTAGACCCTTCCTAGATCACTTTGTGATCATCTTTATTGACGATATCTTGGTTTACTCAAGGAGTGAGGAAGAGTATGAGTGTCATTTGCGGATTTTTCTGCAAACTCTAAGGGATCACCAACTCTATGCTAAATTTTCCAAATGTGAGTCTTGGCTGGATTAAGTAACCTTTTTGGGTTACGTGGTATCAAAGGAAGGAACTATGGTGGATCCCAAGAAGATTGAAGCTATCCAAAAGTGGCCACGGTCGACAACCGTGACAGAAATTCAGAGTTTTTTAGGATTGGTAGGCTATTATCGAAGATTTGTGAAAGACTTCTCCAAGATCTCGACTTCTTTGACTAAGCTAACGCAAAAAGGTGTACCTTTTCAATGGTCTAATGATTGTGAAGAGAGCTTCCAAAGGCTTAAAGCTTGTCTAACTACAGCCCCTGTGCTGGTTTTGCCTTCAGGATCTGGAGGTTATTCGGTCTATTGTGATGCTTCCCGGGTAGGCTCAGATGTGTTCTTATGCAACATGGATGAGTCATTGCTTATGCTTCAAGGCAATTGAAGAAACATGAGCAGAACTATCCCACCCATGATCTGGAAATGGTAGCCGTGGTGTTTGCACTAAAGATTTGGAGACATTATCTTTATGGGGAATCGTGTGAGATTTACAACGATCATAAGAGCCTGAAGTATATTTTGCAGCAAAGGGATTTGAACTTGAGGCAACGTAGGTGGATGGAATTGCTCAAGGATTACGATTGCACTATTATATCATCCGGGCAAGGCAAATGTAGTGGCCGATGCATTGAGCAGGAAATCCATGGGTAATCTTGCACATATAGCACCTGTGAGAAGGCCCATAGTGGAAGAGATCCACAAGTTAGAAGCGGAGGATATTCACTTTGAACTTGGAGGTTCCAGGCTACTTTTGGCCTATGTACAAGCACGATCTTCCTTGATTGAGCAAATCAAAATTGCCCAATATGAGGATACTCAATTAAGTAACTTGCGGAATGAAGATCGCAATAGGAAGAAGCCTGAATTCACCTTTGATCAAGCAAGAGCTTTGAGATACAGAAATCACTTATGTGTGCCAGATGTAGGCAATCTAAAGAGAACTCCTCTAGAGGAAGCCCACAATTCCGGATATACAATTCATTTGGGTTCCACTAAGATGTATCAAGATTTGAAACAATTGTTTTGGTGGGATGGCATGAAGAGGGATATAGGGGATTTCGTATCATGCTGTTTAGTATGTCAGCAAGTCAAAGCCGAACATCAAAGGCCTGCCGGGTTATTACAACAGGTTGAAATACTTGAGTGGAAATGGGAAGGAATTACCATGGATTTTGTGACCGGATTGCCCTGGAGCTTTAGGGATTTTGATTCTATTTGGGTGATAGTAGACAGATTAACTAAGTCGGCTTATTTCCTCCTAGTCAAGACTACCTATAAAGCTTCCCGTTATGCCAAACTCTATGTTGATGAGATTGTTCAACTTCACGGAGTTCCAACGTCCATTATCTTGGACCGTGGACCTCAATTCACTTCTCATTTTTGGAAGCCCTTCCAAAAAAGGCCTTAGGGACTTGACTAGATTTAAGTACAGCATTCCACCCTCAAACGGATGGGCAATTTGAAAGAACAATCTAAATTCTTGAAGATATGTTGAGGTCCTGCATTTTGGACTTTGGCGGGAACTGGGATAGTTACATACCCCTGGTTGAATTCTCTTACAATAATAGTTATCAAGCCAGTATCCAGATGGCACCATTTGAAGCCCTGTATGGAAGATGTTGTAGGCCTCCCATTGGATGGTTTGAGGTGGGTGAGGCCAAGATCTTGGCGCCAGACTTAGTGCAAAACTTCTTAGAGAAGGTTCGGTTGATTAAAGAACGGTTGCTAGCAGCCCAAAGTAGGCAGAAGGCCTATGCTAATCATCGTAGGCGAGACCTAGAATTCTCCATAGGTGACCTGGTGTTCCTTCGTGTGTCCCCTATGAAAGGTGTGATGAGATTTGGAAGGAAGGGCAAGCTCAACTCTCGTTACATTGGCCCTTTTGAGATTTTGGATAGAATTAGCCTAGTGGTGTACCATATGGCCTTACCACCTGGCTTAGCCATGATTCATCTAGTATTCCATGTATCAATGTTGCGGAAGTATCTCCCCGACCCTTCTCATGTGCTTACTCTGCATACCATCCAGTTAGAGGAAGATTTAACTTTTGAAGAAGAGCCTGTGGCCATAATCGATCGTCAAGTGAAGAAGTTGCATTCAAAAGAGGTGGTCTTAGTAAAGGTAATCTAGAAGAACCATTCAGGAGAAGAAGCAACTTGGGAGACTGAAGAAGCCACGCAGACAAAATACCCCCACCTATTTGATTGAGGTGATTATTGTTTTGTTCAGAATTTGGGGACGAATTCTTTTTGAGGGGGGAGTATGTAAAACCCTTGGTGTAGTTTCAATTTTTTCTGTGTTAATCCTATATGATCGATGTGTTTAATCTGTTGGTAATGGAAATTTAGTTGTTATGTGATGAACTTGGGTGTTGGATGTCATTTGGAATCAAAGAACCAAGTTTTAGGGTGTTGTAATCGATTACCGAAGGGCTGGTAATGGATTACAGGGCTCTCTGTGTGCCCACGGGTTAAAATTTTCTGTGTGGTAATCGATTACCAAGGATGGTAATCAATTAACAATTCTGGATTCGTGATAATCGATTACTAGCTATTTGTTTGTGGTAATCGATTACTAGTTCTTCGTGGTAATCGATTACCATAGACCAATATATATATATGGAGACACGTCCCACGCCCTCATTTTCAAATTTTCTTTCTTTCTCTAATCCAAACTCTTTCCCTTTTCTCTAGAATTCCTTCTTCCACCATTCCTTACATCTATTAACTCTATTCCATCATTTCCAACTAAATCAACAATAGCAACACAATATTCATTCCATTAAACACAAATCATCCATGCAAATTATTCCTCCTTCTTCATTCTTGCTTGGGTGGATTTGAAGTGGAGAACTCACCTCTATTCTCTTTCTCCTCATTCTAATTCTAAATGTAAATTCTATGTATTATTCTTTCCTTTCCCAATCAATTCCAATTCCTTTGATCTTTAGATGAATTCTTAGAACCCTAGGATTGTAAGATTAGAGAACTTATGGTATGGAGAATGTTAGTGATCCAAAATTGATACAAGTGTCCTATTGTGATATTAGATATTCCCAAGGAACTTCTCTCCAACCTTATGGATTCGGAGACTTAAGATTTTCCCATGACTGGTGGTCTGTGAGTAGATAGAATGCTTTTGAATTAATTTTGTTTTAATTTACAATTGTTTATTTACCTTAAGAACGCTACTCATGAGTCAATGACGAAAGAAATTCGAATGTGATATGAGATTTATGATTTGTGAATATGAAAGAATAGGAAAGTTTGTAACAGGATCTATTTGCTAACGGCAGTAGACATTAGTCTTGGTGCACCATGGATTATGAAATTACACGGCCACCCAAGGGGGGTGTAACATCCCCATATAACATAACAGGAAATGATGAAAATTTCCTTGGGCAAATTTTTATTATTTACAACCTTGCCCCTTAACTTTTTAGAAAATGATATTTAGGTCCCTATATCAATAGGATTAGTAGAATAAGGTTTTAAGCAAAGCAAAATCACGTAGCGAAAACGTAGAAACCTAAACCTCGGCTGATTGAGCCACAGAGGTATCCATATGTGAAATGACATGGGATGCCCCTAGACTTGCTCAATATTACGAAAATACCACTAGTTACGGAAACCAAACAGAAATTTCTAAAAGATTTACGAAAAAGTGAAAATATAATAATTCTAAAGAAACGGTACAATTGATTTGCGCTGTTAATCAATTTATTAGAAAAATAAGAGTAATTAGGGATGAATTACAAATACTAGAGCTAAAGGAAATTTAGATTGTTATGTAAAAAACTATGAGAAATTATTTAGTATAATGTCCAGAATTATAATACGTTTAAATTATGATGTTAATATATTTATCTGACTTTATTGACTATGTAGAATTAATTAGAAGTTAATTAAATATTGATTAGGGGTTAATTAAGTGTTAATTAAAGAGATTTGACTTGAGAAGATTAGAATAGAGATATAGAAAATCTCACAAATTTACTTAATAATATTTTACCGATTTAAGGGGAATCGGTAAAGATTCGGCATTTTAAACTGCCGAAACTGAATCAATATAATTATATATCAAAAACCCTAAGATAAGTGGCTGAAATTTAGTCACCATTTCCCACCAAAGTGGCAACAAGTTGCTGCCAAAGAATGAGGAAAAGTGGATCAACAATCACCACAAACCTAACAACCAATCATGTGCCAAACTTCCAACTACTATATGTCATTAAATCTCACAATTCGTCATTTTCCCCTCCATATTTTAGTGCATTAAGAGGACTGAGCTCTCTCCCTCATATCGTTTCCCCTTTTCATCCTCTTCCTCTTACTTCTTCATCCCACACCATTTCCCACACTTAAGGCTTCCATCTTCCAAGCTCAAAACTTAATTTTGAGGTGGGATTCAACTTCTTTGCTTGGTTTATTGAGTTGATGGCTGTTGGGAAGTTCTTCTCTATTCATGTAATTGATGATATATGATGGTTATGTGATGAATTATGGCTGGTTTAGCAAGTATTTGATGGGATTAAGATTGAATCTTGCATGAAAAACAAGATAGATAGCAAACTAGAATCTGAAACCTAGAAAATCTTACTGCATCCGTACTGGCAGAGTGTACGGCTCTATCTACGTTCATCGAAACTTGATGAACCTATTTTTATGTGAAACTAGACATTTAGAGCTTTCCAACCATATATAATATAAGGCCACTGGATTAGTATTGAGAGAGATATGAATTTTTGAAATTTATCCTAGTATTTTGACCCTGATTCTGAGCAGACTGGATTTCGAGGGGTATATCTCACCCTATACTCCTTCAAATTGAGTGCAACCAATTTTTAGAAATTTTAGACATATATTAACATTCCATAAAAATTTTAGGACCAAATTCGGTCCCAATTGTTCCCAAAATTCCTTGAAGTTTCCTTAAGTCCAAACTAGGCTAAAACAAGGCAATCCAAATAGGTCAAATTTCGGACCTTATAACTCAAGCTCTACTCAAGCAAATGGAATGGGACTCTTGCAAATGAAAGCTTTTCCTGTTAGATTTAATATGATACAAATTTCATATGATTTCAACTAGTTTTATATTTTTAGTGAATTTTTACTTTTAAGTGTGTAATTCAAGGTAGGCCGAGATAGAACCGTAATAACTTGAGCAACATTTATCAAAATTAGATGAGACTAAAGAGGTTAGAAAATAGACACATAACATCCCAACATATCCAAAATTTAGGTCTAAATGAATTAAATAAAAATTATGACTTATTTTACAAAAATTGGGTAGAGTGAAGGTAAATAGGCAGCAACTAAAATTCAAGTGCAACTATTATTTCTATGAGATTGATATTGATATGTGAATGCACTGTTGTGATTTTTCTAGATAATTTATTGTCTGAGTTCTGGAACTATTCACAGGGAAGCGGACTCGATCCATTACATTGCCGAATTTTCGGCAGAAGTCTATGAAACTATGAGTGTTTACTTTACAAGAAATTTATGATATGAACAGCTATACAATTATGAATATGTTATGGTGATATGATCATGAATTTTTCTTATAAGAGCATGCATATTTGCATATGAATGAAGGAAGAATATATGAGAACCCTTCACTTGGAGGCAGTTATTTGGGTCCCTCTAGGTGAAGGCAGTTAAAAGATAAAGATGTAGGTCCCTTTACTCAGAGGCAGTTGCACATTGGGTCCCTCCCTGTGAAGGCAGCTAAAACTTTTGGGTCCCTCTATGTTGGAGGCAGTTGGCCAACTGAGTCCCTCCGACCTAGAGGCATGTAGGTCCCCTTGCGGGTCAATACTGTGTGACAACGGTCACGAGTTGAGCTCACTCCTAGTTCAGAGTACCCAAGGGCAGTAAAGACTATAAGATTTAAACATATACAAGCACCCTAGGGATGGCGATACGTAACGCCTAGGTGTGCTAAGGAAAGGAAGTCAAAGAAAGTTAAAGAAACACAAGTGCATTTTGCATGAACTCAAGTGAACGTATTTGCATATGCATGCTCTGTTCTATTTCTTCATTATATTGGAATTATTATATTTGAATATACTGCAACTATTATTTAAGTTATGAGTTGTAAATTTATTTTATAATAACTCTTATATCTTAAGTGTATGAATAAAAGGAACTCTGCTTCGGACAATATATTTTCAAACTATAAAATTGAACAATTTATTTTGGCATGATCACCTTCTTCATAATAAATCGAAGCAGCTGGAGATAATAACGATGACACTACGTGTGATAGTTTACAGAATCCTACTGAGAATTTAAAATTCTCACTCCTATTTCCATGTTATCGCTAGATAGCTCGAAAGGTTTCGAAGATGGCTGAAGTTGCTATGAAATAAGGCCCGCTTAGGTAACAGTATGACTTAAGCATAGTACTATACTTGGGAGGGTGTTACAGGGGGTGGTGTGTGATGGACATTTCACGGCCATACATATAGTGTGATGCGTGTCTGAACTTCACGGCCTCTCAAAGGGGGGTGTGTGCCTGATTTCGGGATTCACACGAAAGAACGGCTACCTAAGTGTGAGTCCTGCCTATTTATCTTGTTAGATATTTCTACTGTTTTCCTTATTTGAATGAAATCATTTTTTACTTATATATACATTAACTCATGAGGTTCAAAAGTATCCTGTCTCCCATTGAGTTTCTCAAACTCACCCCATGGTTATTATATTCTTTTCTGATACAGGTTCAGATTTGGGAGTCGACCCTTCTGCTTAGCATCATTAGATATCTATTTTGGTGAGCCCTAAATAGTAAGGGCTGGAATTGTATTTTGTTTCGCTTTGTAATTTTAGTTGTAGCTCCATAGTACTACAGGCAAGGTTCGACCCTTGCTGGTGTGTCAAGTTTATGCTCAGAGATTGTTTAGATTGAGTCGAATTGACTATTGTATATTAAATTTGATGAATGGATTATGTTGGATTTGATTCTGAATTGAACTTGGAAATGTATATATATTTATGATTGGATGAATATGTTTGATTATAAATTGTGCTGTGTGCTGAGGGGTACATTCTGAGAATGCTTAGATCCCCTATGGAAGTGTGTGCTTGTTGAATTGCAGGATAAGTACTCGTATTTGGGAAACATCCTAAATATAGAGGAAACTCTACTCAAATTTTGTGAAATCTTGATGTGTAAGGCTTGCTAGGAAGTGCGCTCTCTAAGCACCGGTCATGGCCTAGATTGGGTTGTGACACAAGTTACTAGCTTTTTAACTAAAAAGTCTTGTTCTTCATGAAAGTTGACTCTTTTAATTATTCTAAGACCATCAAGGTCTCAGCTTTATGATTTAAAGTTGTCTCTAAGTCATAAAGGTTCCCACTTTATGAACTAATGATATAAAACATTAGCTTTAGAGTTATAAAGCCTTGACCTTTATAAAAGTTAACATTTTTATGATTTAATAGTGACCTTTTTGATTCAAGTTTCAAACTTTATGAAAGGATTTGCTTCCAAGAATCAATCTTTGAAATATAAAGTGACAAGACTTCATTTTTCTAACTCAAAAAGGCTTATTATTCCAAAAAGCTTAGACTTTTACATGTATTCTTGTCTTCAAGACAAAACAAAATAAAATTTTATGAAGGCACTAAAACTTGCGCCACTTTTTAAGCATCAAGAAGCAAACTTTTTTAAGCTTTAAGCATCAAGAATGTTTTTAGTCATGTCAACTCAATAGAAAATGATAAAGGAGGCAACTTTCAACTCGGCACCACCAAGAGCATAAAGATCTCATGCATCAAGAATTAAAAATAGGAACTTTAAAGCATTTAGAGTGAGAAACTTTCAAAGGGCCAAGAACACTTATGAAGAAGAGCATGAACATATTTTACCAAGAATGAAAACATCAAGAACACTTGAAGAAGAATATGAACACATTTTACCAAAAGTGGAAACATCAAGAACACTTGAAGAAGAACATGAACACATTTTGCCAAAAATGGAAACTTTGCTCATGAAGAGCATGAAAGATTTTCTCAAGTTTTCACTTAAAGAACTTGGTCATGAGAAGAACCAAGCTTCAAGCTTTCTTGAGTAAACTAAATAAAAAGGTGAAGATCACTACCTCTACTTGAAAATGGCACTACAACAAAAGAAGGAGAAGAGGATGATGATGGCTCCTCTTGATGATGATGGTGGTGATTTGCTCTTGGAAGATAAGGGAACTCTTGAGTTCTCTTGAAATAATGTTGGTAGTGTTTAGATCTTATCTTCAAAGACCCAAAGATGAGGTCCTTTTAGGGTTAAGTGAGAGATTTTAGGTGCTGGTGGTGAAGAAAGGAAGAAGAAGATGAGAGAGTTTAGAGAGAAGTGGGAGGATTTGGTTTCAAGAGAGAGAATGAGAAGAGTGAAAATAAAATGGATGAGTATGGGAGAGAGAGAAAGTGGCATAACATACATGAGGGTGGGAGGAGATATTTTTGCTTCACTATGTGTTATCTTGTGTTAATTAGTGATTAAGGGGACAAATGGGATGATGGGGAGACAAAACATGGTCAAACTCTTACATAAAGTAGTCTTGTCTAATGCTTTATGCTTTAGTGACATCACTCTTTACTTTATTGTCTAATTGACTAAATTTGAATTTAATCATGTGATTATGTGCTCTTGCAACTTACTTAATATGATTAAGCAATGATTAGTGATTAACATACGAGAACATGATTAACAAAAATTAATCTTGCGATTAAGCTTAATTAAGCTTAATTAAACTCGATTAAGCTAATTAAAAGCGATTAGTGCTTAATAAAGATATAAAGGCTCCGACTTACTTAATTGGAGATTATCTAATCTTGATTAAGCATTCTCTTGACTTTTCTCATCCTAGTTAGCTCAAACTCTTCGTTAACCCCTTAATTAAGCATTAATCTCATAATTTCTCATTAAGTGCCTAATTACTCAGGGTTACTGAGGTAATTTAGCATGACAAAAAATTGAGGATGTTACAAAACTACTTATAAGGCCATCACTAGCAAAGATTAGATTTGAATCTCCTAAATTCCTAGAAGGAATTTAAGGTGATATATGTGGACTAGTTCATCCACCATGTAGACTTTTCAAATATTTTATGATTTTAATAGATGCATCCATGAAATAGTCACATGTGTGCTTATTATTATCTTACAACCTGGAGTTTACGAGATTACTTGCGCAAGTTATTCAACAAATAGCACAATTTCTGGATAATCGAATCAAAATAATTCATCTTGATGATGCTAGTGAATTTACTTTTCAAGGTTTTAATGCTTATTGTATGGTTGGTGATGTAAATGTTGAACATCTAGTTGCTTATGTTCATATACATAATTGGTTGCTGGAATCATTTATAAAATGCCTCTAATTGTTTGCTAGCTTATGAGAACCAATATCCCAAAATTTTACTTGAGTGCATGTTATTTTACATGCTGCAGCACTTATTGATATAAGCCAAACAAGTTGCCATTAATTCTCTCCCTTATAATTAGCTTTTGGCTAGCAGCCAAATATTTCCCATTTAAGAATTTTTAGATGTGTGATATATGTTTGCCCCACATTATTGCACCAAAATAGGACCCCAAAGAAAATTGGGATTATATGTTGGATATGACTCTCTTTCTTTATAATCTAGTTTATGTAAATACAAATGAGAGATGTCTTTACGGCTTAGTTTGTAGAATGCCAATTTGATAATGTTTCCAACATTAGGGGGAAAGAGTAAATAGCCAAAAAAGGAAGTAAATTGGAATGCATCATTTTTACTCGATATAGATCCTCGAACAAGGCAAAGTGAACTAGAAGTTCAAAGCATTATACATTTGCAAAGAATGGCATGAGTTGCTAGATGCATTTCTTGATACGAAAAGGATAGATCCTATATGTCAGCTAAAAATGCCCCAATTCAATTAATGTCCCTGTTGGACAATTACACGCCAGAAGCATGGTAGCCTAATCGATTCCATAAATGAAAATCCTTAAAAAAGAAATGGGGCAAGTGATTTTATGTAGGCAAATGATTCTAATAGTGATGCTCTTCCTATAGAAGAGGACAGAGACATAGTATGGACTCCTCCTATAGTCCAAATTTTTGACATAATTGAAATGCCAGAAGACGTTCAGGTGCCTGAAAAGTAGTCACGATGATGAGATCTCAATAAACTATGTCTTTATAGGAAAATATGTAACACCCTTTATCATATAAGCCATGCTCGAGTAATGGAATTACATAAAAAGGTTGTCACAGTGCTGAAAAATTCTTTAAAATAGGGAAAATATAATACATGGCCCTTTTATTGTCCACTTTATTACTAACTACTAAACTCTAATACATAGAGAATAAAATAATTACACTTTAAAAGCAAATTGTGACCGACAGAGTAAACAGTGTGTACTTTCGACTAATCATTAGCTAGCTTCGATGGTCTCTTAATCTGGCTAGCACCTGAGTCGTGCTCAATGAGCGGCCCTGCATTCCGTCTTGCACTGGATATCCAACTTAGGTATTGGAATGTTTACGAAAAAGAAGAACATACAAGCAGGCAGTGAGAACCTAGGGTTCTCAGTAGGTAAATTTGAACAAAACTTATGATGTCATCATAAACATTCCAGCCGCTTCGGTTTATTGTGAAAATGTGAGCATATATAAACAAATGGTGATTCAATTTTAAGTTGAAAATATGTTTCTCGAAGCGGGTTATATTTTAACCATCACTTACCATATTATATTACAGACATAGAAATATGATTAGTATGATATGCTTCAACCATAATCATGATAATAATAATATGACTTAATGAGATAACTAAGGATGCGCTTATAGATGCTTATGCTTGACTGTATGCAAGTGCACTTGACTTAATTCATATCTTTCTTTAGCTTGCAACTTGATCTTACTTTTCTGTGCTTGGTCCCCCGGAGGTGAATGGCCTTTCTCACCCCTGGGCAATAGCCTGCTTTTCAGGTCCGAGCTCGTACCTATACATGAGTGACGGGTTTACTTTCCCCGACCCTCACACCGGTCTATTCCCACTAATCTGGTCGAGGGCTGGCCCAAGTCTTAGACAGTACCACTCTGGCCCATGCTAGTTGGGTCTATACCATGCCTGACGTGGTAGCTTAGTACGTCCCTCTTGAAAGTTCTTATCATCTTTCCTTTCCATATCTTATCATGCATACAGATGCTTTGTGCATACATGAATATGCCTCATGTCTTATTTCTCATATCATATTCTAATTATGCTTGCATGCATGGCATACATGAACATATCATGTGAATGTAATATATTCAAGGTATAATCTCTCATAGCATAAGCTCTCATATTTCATATCATGCCTAAAATTCATCCTTACATGTAAACATTCCTAGTTTCATAGACTTCTGCCGCAAAATCGGCAGCATAACGAATCAGTTCCGTCTCCCCATGAATAGTGCCAGTTCTCACAGACAATTCAATCATAGCAATATAATCAATATAACACACACACACACACACACACACATATATATATATATATAGAACTGGCAATCCTCAGCTCAAACCTTATATGCTCACCAACTCTTGTGAAACTATCACTTCAGCCATTCTGCCAAGTCTATTCGGTTCTGCCCGAATCTTGTATAATCCACCTTTATCTCTATTCAACTCATTTAAACCTGAATTTTGGATATGTCATAGCTCTATATGTCTACTTTCAAACCTTTTTGGTCCCATATCATTTTGATTTATATAACTCAAGATATTCAACTTTTGCCTCAGCCTATTCAGTCACTAGCCCGAATTACACTCCTGGAAGTATAAATTCATTAAAAATCGAAACTAAGCTCAAATCATATGAAATTGGTCTCATATTGAAGCTAACAGGACAACCTTTCATTTTCCACAAGTTTCATTCCATTTGCATAAGTATACCTCGAGTTATAAGTCCTGAAAGTCGACCTTCCTGAACTACTCTGTTTTGGCCTGGTTTGGACATAGGGTAACTTCCTCGAATCACTGGGGACAATTGGGACCATAGAAAACTCGGAATTTCATATTGGGATGTTCCCCTATGTGTAAGCTTTCTAACAAAATTGGTTTCACTCAATTTGGAGTTGTATAGGGTGAGTTATACCCTCCTCAAGTCACCCTGCTCGGATGAAAATCCTGAACCCTAGGTCAAACTTCAAAAATTCGTATCTCTCTCAATACTAATCCAATAACCTTATATGACATATCTATGGAAAGCCCTGGATGTCTACTTTCATCTAAAAATGGTTTCATAGGATTTAACCGGTTGTAGGCGGAGCCGTACTCTCCGCCGTACGGACTGCCGTGGAATCTCCACCAAGACAGCACCCTCATCCATCCATTTCTCTTAGTTTTCTTCTTCTAATTCTAATTGCCACTCAAGATTTCATATTAATCCCATATTAATCCAATCATACACATCCAATATATCATCAAATAATCATAAAAAATAATCTTTCATGCATCCTTAGTTTAGAGAAATTAAGATTAGAGATTGAATCCTACCTCTTTGGAGTGTGATCTTGAGTTAAGTGTTGAAGCTTGAATTATTAGGACCTGACCAAGCTTGAAGGAGTGATGGAGTTGGGTGAGTGGAGAAGAGAAAAGAGAGCTGAAGTGAGGGAGAAGAGAGGGCGCAGAAAAATGGGTCTGAATGAGGGGAGAAGAAGGTGTTATATAGGCATGAGTGGTAGTTAACTTGGAGGGTTCTGATTGGCCTTAAAACACAAGGCTGAAATTCAGCCAACCTTCCCCTCTTTTGTGACAATTTGCTCTCCACGTCGCCCTCCTTTTCTGACGAAATTGCTCTCCACGTCGCTCTAACAGTGGGACTCGTTTCCAGTATATTATGAAGATGACATCGGAACTCGTACTCCTTTAAAGTCGGAAATCGTGCACTTCATGACATGAAATCGTAACTCGTGGATGATTTGGAAACCAGCTCAAAGATCCGAACTCGAGTCCATTCTAATTGAATTCCACTTTAATGCGGGACCTCGTGACATTTTTCTCGGAAGTCGGTACTTGCACCATTGAGTTAAACTATAACTTCTGAGGTTGGAAACCATGTACTCTATTAAGGTTAGATCGGAACGCGGTTACATTTTCTTTGAGACATGAAGTCGGATATCGTGGAATTACGTCATGTTGTTCGGACTTGAAGTCCAAGTCGTAAGTCGGGAAAGTTAACTCGAATATTGGAACTCGGAAGCCACTCCAGTTAACTCGAAGCTAGAACATTAAGTCGGAAATCGGAAAGGCCATGAAGTCGGAATTTTGTAGACCAATTCGGAAGTTGGACAGGACATGAAGTCGGGAATGAAGAACATGCTGGGAAAAAGGTCGGAAATCGTAAATTGGTTGAAAATTGAAGACAAACTCGGAAATCGGAAATTGTACCATTTCATGTGGAATTCGAGGATGAAGTCGGAAATCATAAAAACTAATGAACTCGGAACTCGGAACTCATTGTGGAGGTAAAATGGAATAATTTAGCACAAGGAAAATTGGGATGTTACAAAATATGGATCCGATAAGAAATTGTTGTCGACAATATATTTGCATATAATGTTGTGCTAAATATTATGCATGAAAATGAGGATCTTGAGCCAAGAATCGTCGTAGAGATGATTGGCCAAAATAGAAAGAAGCCCTATAGTCTGAATTAGACTCACTTACAAAACGTGAAGTCTTTGGACCTGTAGTCCAAACACCAGAAGGTATAAAACCTATGGGATACAAATGGGTATTTATGAGAAAACAAAATGAGAAAAATGAGCCTATGCTCTACAAAGCTCGACTTGTATCACAAGTTTTGTCACAAAGACCTGATATAGATTATGGTGAAACATATTCCCTAGTATATGGTTCATCAGATACTGATATTTACATGAAAATCCTTGAAGGATTAAAGATATCAACGTCTAATGAATGTTCCCAAGGAATCTATTCAATCAAGTTGCAAAGATCTTTATTATGGTCTAAAGCAATCTGGACGGATGTGATATAGCCATCTCAATGAGTATTTGATCAAGAAGTGGTTTAAGAATGATGCTATTTGCCCCTGTGTTTATATAAAGAAATCTGCATTTTGATTCATTATAATTGCTGTGTATATTGATGACTTAAATATTATTGGGACTCCTGAAGAAGTTCCCATAGTGATAGAAAATCTACTAGAAGAGTTTGTGATAAAAAGTCCTCGAAGGACAAAATTTTGCCTCGGCTTGTAGATCAAGCATTTGATGAATAAAATGTTAGTTTGTCAATCAATTTACGCAAAGAAAATCTTTGAGAGATTTTATATAGGTAAATCACATCCATTAAGTATCTCAATGATTATAAGATCGTTGGATGTGAAAAGGGGCTCATTTCGTCCTCAAGAAGGTAATAAAGTTCTTGGTCCTGAAGTACCATATCTTAGTGCCATAGGAGTACTTATATATCTTGCTAATAATACATGACTTGATATGATATTCATTATAAGTGTATTAGCATGTATATTTCCTTTCCAAACTAGCTAGAGAGCCATTGGAATAGAGTTAAACATATACCTCCATGGAATGATTGACATGTGGTTATTCATATGAATCCAAGTTATAATTAGTTGGCTATGCAGATGCAGGATATTTGTTAGATCTACATTAATGCAGGTCTCAAACAAATTATTTACATGTGGAAAGCAGTGGATCAATATATTCAAGTGTCATGTGAATAATCTTATGAGGAAGAAACTCCCACTTTATATGAGGACAATGCAGCATGCATAGACTTATTTACCAAGTCACTACCTACTTCTTCCTTTGAGAAACTAGTACACAAGATCGGAATGCGTCAATTCCAAGACCTTAAATGATGCTCTAAAGAGGGGGAGAAATACTGTACTCTTTTTTCCTTGATCAAGGTTTTTGTCCCACTGAGTTTTCCTTGATAAGGTTTTTAACGAGGCAGTTCTCATTGTAAGGATATTGTACTTTCCTTCACTAAGATTTTTTCCCTAAAGGATTTTTTCTTAGTGAGGTTTTAATGAGGCATATCCCTAATTGACATTCAAGGGGAAGTGTTATGAAATATTATTTGAATCTGAATGTGGATGTCCATATCTTTATCCTGATTTAGTTAAGATTTGATTAGATAGAATCAGTTATTTGATCATATATTGTATCTCCCACCTTTTGGCTATAAATAGCTCTTTAGATACTCCATGTATGACAACTCTCTTGAGAATATCAATAAAAGAATTCTCTTTTCCTCCTCTTTCTCTATTCTCTTTTACTATTACTTTTATAACAAGAACATCAAATAATTTTAGATTATTAAAATATTGAATGCTACCATTTTGTTTTATTATTTCATTTAAGTTAAATAAGTCACTACAACTATCAATTATGATCAAAGTCAACTCAATTATTATTTAGAAATAAGCTCATTTAGATAAGCTTTTCAAAAACAAATCTTCTTTTAAATGAGTTTTTTGAAAGATCCTTTTAAAAATATAAAATTTATTTTTATGTTTTAATGTACAATTAATTTGTGTTTCAATATAATATTAAACATTGATCTTAGAAGATCATGATTATTTTAATTTCTCGGCCCTAACCATGTAAAACAATTATACACTATCAACTAATAAAAATATAAGAAAGTATCAAATCTGATAGGTAGTTATAACATCCCACCAAAATGATACCAAATAAGAAATATACTTAAAATGGCTTAAAGCCTGCTAACACTTATTAAGTTAATGTGAAATCATCATATCCCAATTACTCTATCTAATAGTGGCTTGTAACGAGATAGAGAAAATAGAAATTATGAATTAAAATATCCTAGTCACTCTATCTTAGTCGTTGACAAAGGTAGTGGGAAAATGGTAAATTTACATCGAAAGTAAGCAAAATTGTCCAAAAAATATAATGGTGAAATAGAATTCCTTAAGAATTATTAATAGCAAATTATAGTCTCATTAAGATAAAAATACCCTTAGTGTCATAACCCCTAACCCTAGTATAATCCAAATAATTATAAGAGTTGGATCTCCATTAACTAACAATTAGTTGACAGGCATGGCAGGTAATCAATATTGTGATGGGAATATAATAATAAAATAAGGTAATAGTAAAATTTATTGACGCATTGAGCTTGTTAGTGGTAAAAGTGTCCAAAAGCTTATAACTTTAGAAAGATTATAATAAAATTATAATAAATTATTTGACTCAAATAAAATACATAAAAATGTACTATAATTATTTTATAAATTTATTGGATAATTGAGTAATTAATTAATAGCTTATGTAATTAAGGATTAATAATTTAATTAATAAAATATGAAAATTAATATAATAAAATTTAAGACAAAGTGAGATGCCTATTTGGGCTCATAAAATTAATTGGGCCCAAGCCTAAATAAGCTTTAGAGAGTTAAATGGGCATTAAGCTCAAATTCTTCTAACAAAAAAAATTGATTAAAATAGATTAATTAAATTACCACATGTTAATTTGTAACGTCCGAAAGAAAATCTTATCATTATTAACCGAGTTGTTCGATTTTTTATCGAATAATTGTGATTAATTAGGATTCGATTTAGTATTCACTTAAATCTAATTAAGTGTGATTTAAAATGATTAGGCATAGTGAAATTGGATTATAACCATAGGAAACTTCATAGGATTTTTTTTTTCTAAAACCGATTTACCGATTTGAGAGAAATCGGCAAGATTTCGGTATTTTAAACTGTTGGAACCAGATCAATAGAACTTATATTATGAGTACCCTAGGATGAATGGCTAGGGTTTAGCCAAGACACTCCTATATGTGGCAGCACTTTCAGCCAAAGATGGTAGCCACAAAATCAAGTTGAAACTCCAACACACATCCACTAATCACATGAATCCTTGCTCCACAAGTTTGTGTTCAATTCCTTCTTTGCCCTTGTGAATTTCGGCCACCATAAGGAGCTGACTCCCCTTCATTTCTCTTCCATTTACACTCATCTCTACTCCATCTTCAACCTCTCTTCAAGTCTCATCAATCTAAGACACCAAACCACCAAGAATTCAAGTAAACAAGGTAGGAATCCAACTTTTCTTTTTATTTTCTTTGATTTGGGGCTGTGTGGGGATCTTACTTTCCTCATGATACTGATATGATTTGGAGTGATGACGATGGTTTATGATTGATTTTGCATTTGTGTTTTGATTAGAATTGGAATTGGTATGAAAGAATTTGAAGAATAGAGAAAAACTCAAGAAGCTGTTAGGGTTTTCCTCGGCAGTTCGTATGGCAGAGTGTAAAGCTCCGCCTACAGCCATTTAAATTTGATGAATTCATTTTTATGTGAAACTAAATATTCAGGGCTTTCCATACATATAAAATATAAGGCCATTGGATTAGTACAGAATTAGTTATGAATTTTTGAAGTCTGACCTAGAAATCTGGATTCTCATCTGGGCAGTATAAGTTGAGAAGGGTGCTCACCCTACACAACTCTAAATTGAGTGAAACTAATGCTTTTTGAAAGCTAACATGTAATTAAATATCCCATAAAAATTTCAGAGTCAGATTCGTTGCCATTTGTTCCCAGCACATCATTGAATTTGCCTTAAGTTCAAACTGGGCTGGAACAGGGTAGTCTAGTATGGTCAAGTTACGGGGATTATATATCAAGATATACTTATGCAAATGATATGCAACTTATTTCATTTGAAAGCTTGTTCTGTTAGCTTTAATTTGATATAAATTCTGTATGATTTCACTCAGATTTCTATTTTTAGTGAATTTTCAATTATAAGGGTATGATTCTAGCTGGGAACAGGGTAGTCTAAGGTAAATTACTAATAACTTGAGTTATACAAATCAAAATGAGATGGGACCAAAAGGGTTGGAAACTAGACACATAGGGCTATGACATATCCAAAATTCAGGTTTAAATGAGTTGAATTGGACTAAGGGTGGATTATACCAAAATCGGGCAGAATAGGAGGAAGTAAACAGAAAATTGAATTGAATATGATGAATGATATTATGGATATGTAATTGCTGTTCTATATTGAATTGCAAGTTTGAATGCTTTCGCTGGTAGTCTGGCACTATTCATGGGAAAGTAGACTCGATCCGTTATGCTGCCGAAACTTCGATAAGAAATTCATATGTTGAGTGAGCTACAATTTGCATGAACACATGAAGTTTGCAAGAAAAAAGTTAGTTGTGCATGCAATTCATAAATATTACAAAGGATTCCATATTACAAAGGATCCCATGGCTCCGCTAGCTTCACCACCATAGCAGGTCCCCTCTGCCTCACTGTCTGAGGAGGATCTGTTAGAGGCGACGAGCTCATCTTCCTCGTCTTCTATCCCGAGCGTGGACTACACTCCCGCTGACACCGGTATGGCAAATGGATTCCTTTCTTCGGAATCCATCTAGAGTGCCTGTGCAGCGCAGTAGTAGGATATGTATAGGATGGCCCTTTTTTGACATTTTTGGCCCATAGGCGGTAGCTTAGTGGATGTTATATGTAGATAGTTAGTACATGAAATATCCCGTGGCGACCAAATAGGGTTCTGATTGTAGCGATAGGTCGGGGTTATTTTGTTTTAGCGGCTTCATTGTTATACCCTGTACCAGTTATGTGCTTTTGAAAAACTTGGAAAAGTGACATCTATTGTACATATATATATGATGCAGTTAGATAGTTTTGTTTATTCTGTAGATTTTCTTTATTTATTGATTTATTATTTCTGATACAGAACTCACCGACAAATTAAATAATTAATGTTCTATGGATAACTCTTATTGAATCAGAATGTAACGTAAGCAGGTAACCTCATGTAATAACTTATCAGGTAATATATTATGACTTAAGCATAGTATTTTGTCTGGTAGGGTGTTACATTTTTGGTATCAGAGCAGTTCGTCCTAGTATAAGCCTAAGGATTGGACTGACTATGCTTCACCTAGGTTGTGTTTCTTAGATACTATCATGTATTGAGTCTTGTCTATCCGGATCAGATATAAGGATACATGTGGATAAATTGCTTGACCGTATGCTATTATTTACTAGCACACTGGGCTTAGTATTGAGCCTAATCAACTCAATGACATTTGTTTTGTATGTTCAGAACTTGATGGCTTCTGGAAGGCGAGGTAGGCCGCGAACTTCCCCAGCCTAGGAGGAATCTACCGAGTTCCTAGATACAATGCGAGAAATGGCACACGCTATGCGCTCGTAGGTAGCTGCGGCAATTCAAATGATGGGCCAACTAGGAAGGCAGCCAGAGGTAGGTCTTGGAAGGAATCATAATGGCCCTGGGTGGATTTGGAGTACCTCCAATTTGCTGAGTTCAGGAAGGCCAACCCACCCAGCTTTAGGGGAGCCTTTAACCCAGATAAGGCAGATGAGTAGGTTAAAGCTACGGAGAAGGTCTTCTCCGTATTAGACTGCACAGACCCTCAGAAGGTGACCTTTGCCACCTATATGCTGGAAGTAGATGCAGAGTTCTGGTGGAATGGTGCACGGTGATTATTAGAGGAATCCCAAACAAATATTACTTGGGACGTATTCAGAGATGCGTTCTATCAGAAGTATTTCCCTGCTTCTGTCCGCAATGCTAAGGAGTTGGAGTTTATGTACCTCCGTAAGGGGAATAGTAGCATATTGGAGTATATTGCCAAATTTGAGGAGCTGTGCAAATTTTCCACCATCTATCAATGGAACTCCAACGAAGTGTGGAAATGCGTGAAGTTCGAAGGTGGGCTGCAAGCAGACATTCTTACAGCCATAGGGCCAATGGAGATCAGAGACTTCCCTACTTTGGTAAACAAGTGCCGCTTGGTGGAGGATTGTAACAAGAAGTTGGTTGCTGTTAGGTCAACTGGCAGCAACTTTAAGAAGGGATTGGCTCTGCAAGGCCCAAGGTTTAAGCCCAACTTTCAGCAGCAAAGAAAGTTTCAGCCTGCGGGCAACAAAGGCAAGCAACCTCAGAGGCCTTTTGGGAACCAGACTTGTAGCCAGTGCGGCAAGAATCATGGCAACCGCTCGTACCTGGCAGGTCAGAATGTCTATTTTGGATATGGTAAGCCAGGTCACAAGATTATGAATGCCCGGCCAAAAATCCTCAGTCCACTCCCAGGCCGCAACGTCAGGGAAGAGTTTTTACTATGGATGTACAGGAAGTCGACAAGTCAGAAGATTTGATTCAGGATGTGTGTGAAGTGAATGGTAAGACCTTGACTATTTTATATGATTCAGGTGCATCTCACTCTTTTATTTCTCATGATTGCATGTCAGCCTTGCAATTACCTACCTCTGAATTACCCTATGACTTGCTAGTTTCTACTCCTACAAGTGAACCCGTTAAGACCTATCATATTTGTATGGGTGTCTCCCTTCAGATAAGGGGTCGGACTTTTTCAGCCAATTTAATTTGCCTTCCTTTGTCCGGCCTTGACATCATTTTGGGTATGGATTGGCTCTCTGCCAACCGAGCCATGTTAAATTGTTCTGATAGAGCCATTGTGTTTCCTTCTGTTTCATCCTCCGAATCAGTAACCCCTGTAAACCTTTATTTAAGCTCCTTAGTACTACACCACTGTGGGGATAGAAGTCAAGGGTATATCCTCTTATCAACCAGTGTAGTGGAGGTTGATAAGAAGTTAGATGATATTCTAGTTGTTAGGGAGTATCCTGATGTATTCCCTGAAGATATTCCTGAATTCCCTCCCGAGAGGGAAATTGAGTTTGCCATTGAATTGGTACCAGGAGCAAAACTGATATCTATAGCGCCGTACCGGATGTCACCCTTGGAGTTGACCGAACTTAAGAAGCAGATTGAAGAGCTCCTGCAAAAGAAATTTATTAGGCCAAGTGCCTCACCATGGGGAGCCCTAGTCCTGTTAGTTAAGAAGAAAGATGAAGGCATGCGACTATGTGTGGACTATAGACACTTGAATAAGGCGACAATCAAGAACAAGTATCCGTTACCAAGGATTGATGATCTTATGGATCAACTACAATGGGTTGCTATATTTTCCAAGATTGATCTACGATCTAGATATCACCAGATCTAGGTTCAAGAAGAAGATGTTCTGAAGACGGCATTTCAGACTCGTTACGGGCATTATGAATACACTGTGATGTCCTTCGAGTTGACGAATGCGCCAGCAATATTTATAGATTACATGAATTGGATATTTTGACCATATCTTGACAAATTTGTGGTGGTATTCATTGATGACATACTTGTTTACTCGAAGACGGAGCAGGAACACATAGAACATTTGCGATTTGTTTTGCAAATTCTAAGAGAGAAGAAACTTTACGCCAAGCTATCTAAATGTGAATTTTGGATGAAAGAAGTAAAATTTCTTGGCCATGTGGTATCCCATGGGGGAATTTTCGTGGATCGGAGGTGGAAGCGATAAGCTGGGAACGGCTAATGACAGTCACAGAAGTCAGGAGTTTTGTAGGACTGGTAGGATACTACAGGAGATTTGCCAGGAACTTCTCTCAGACAGCCTTGCCCCTAATGAAGTTAACTAGGAAGAATGCCCCATTTGAATGGACACCCGAGTGCAAGCAGAGTTTCCTAAAATTAAAAGAAAAGTTGACGACAGCCCTAGTACTTGCTCTACCGAATCCTCATGGACCGTTCGAAGTCTACTGTGATGCTTCTAAGAAAGGATTAGGGTGCATGTTAATGCAGAATAGGAATGTCGTCGCGTATGCTTCAAGGCAATTGAAAACTCATGAAAGAAATTATCCAATGCATGACCTCGAGTTAGTGGCGATAGTGTTTGCCTTGAAGATATGGAGACACCATCTATACGGAGTGAATTTTGAAGTATTTTCTGATCACAAAAGCTTGAAGTACCTTTTTGATCAGAAGGAATTGAACATGAGGCAGCGAAGGTGGATGGAGTTTCTTAAAGATTACAAGTTTGAGCTAAAGTACCACCTTGGCAAAGCAAACGTGGTGGCAGATGCCCTGAGTAGGAAGTCTTTAACTGTGGCATGGGTGATGATCAAGGAGACGGAACTCATAGAGAGTTTTCGAGACCTTAACTTAGGAATCTCTATAACCCCCAATGCCATTCAGTTAAACCAACTTAAGATAACCAGTGATTTCAAAGACCAAATCCAGTAAGCACAACAAAGGAATGATAACTTCCAGCATACAGTACAACTAGTGCAATACGGAAAGCTAGCAAGATTTACTCGGGATGCAGAAGGAATATGGCGATATCAGGGGAGAATATGCGTACCTGAGGAGGGTAACCTCAGGAAGAAGATCGCGGAGGAAGCCCGTAAGAGCGAGTTTACTATACATCCTGGATTAACAAGATGTATCAAGATCTCAAGAAGATGTTTTGGTGGCCAGGCCTTAAGACAGATGTGGCAAATTTTGTGAATAAATGTCTAACGTGCTAGAAGGTAAAAATAGAGTATCAGAAACTGGCAATGACACTACAACCCTTGGAGGTTCCGGAATGGAAATGGGAGAGCATTTCTATGGATTTTGCAATGGGCTTACCAAGAACACCCTCAGGATATGATGCTATATGGGTCATAGTGGATAGACTAACTAAGTCTGCTCACTTTTTACCCATTCAAGCAAATTATTCTCTGGAGAAGCTGGCTCAACTATATGTTCAAGAAGTGGTGCGAGTACATGGTATTCCTTCAACAATCATTTCAGATCGAGATCCAAGGTTCACCTCAGGGTTTTGGAGAGCACTCCAAAAGGCGTTCGGTACTAGGCTATGTCTAAGTACTACATATCACCTACAAACGGATGGTCAAACAGAATGAACGATTCAGACCTTGGAAGATATGTTGTGAGCATACATTCTGGAACAACGTGGAAGCTGGGATCGATACTTATCATTAGCCGAGTTTGCGTACAACAACAGTTACCATGCTAGTATCGACATGGCTCCATATGGGGCTTTATATGGATAGAAGTGTCAATCTCCCCTGTGTTGGTATGAATCAGGAGAACAGAATCTGTTAGGACTGAAACTAGTCAGACAAACTATAGAGCAAATCAAAAGGATCCGTAGAAAGATACTTACAGCTTAGAGTCGTCAGAAGAGCTACGCGGATGTCAGGAGAAACCCTTTGGAGTTTTAGGAAGGAGACCATGTGTTCCTAAAGATCACACCCACAACTAGAGTAGGCAAGGCCATTCAAGTTAGAAAGCTAAGTCCTCGCTTTATACGTCCTTTTCAGATTTTGAAAGGAATCGGGCCAATTGCGTATCGAGTCACCTTACCTCCACATCTGTCAAATCTTCATGACGTCTTTCATGTTTCTCAGCTCAAGAGGTACCAACCTGACCCCGCTTATTTCTTGGAACCTGAATCAATCCAGTTAAGGGATCACTTAACCTTTCATGTACCCCCAACACGGATAGTGGACAAGAGCACCAAACACCTTCGGAACAAAGTCGTACAGTTAGTGAAGGTAGCATGGGGGAGAAAAGATGCAACGGACTACACATGGGAAGTAGAGACTGATATGAGAAGAGAGTATCCTGAATTATTCTCAGATACTAAATTTTGAGGACAAAATTTCTTTTTAGGAGGATTGTACTGTAACGTCCGAAAGAAAATCTTATCGTTATTAACCGAGTTGTTCGATTTTTTATCGAATAATTGTGATTAATTAGGATTTGATTTAGTATTCACTTAAATCTAATTAAGTGTGATAAAATGATTAGGCATAGTGAAATTGGATTAGAACCATAGAAAACTTCATAAGATTTTTTTGTTCTAAAACCAGTTTACCGATTTGAGAGAAATCGGTAAGATTTCGGTATTTTAAATTGTCGGAACCAGATCAATAGAACTTATATTATGAGTACCCTAGGATGAATGGATAGGATTTAGCCAAGACACTCCTATATGTGGCGCCACTTTCAGCCAAAGATGGCAGCCACAAAATCAAGTTGAAACTCCAACACACATCCACCAATCACATGAATCCTTACTCCACAAGTTTGTGTTCAATTCCTTTTTTGCCCTTGTGAATTTCGGCCACCATAAGGAGCTGACTCCCCTTCATTTCTCTTCCATTTACACTCATCTCTACTCCATCTTCAACCTTTCTTTAAGTCTCATCAAGAGTCTCATCAATCTAAGACACCAAACCACCAAGAATTCAAGTAGACAAGGTAGGAATCCAACTTCTCTTTTTATTTTCTTTGATTTGGGGCTGTGTAGAGATCTTACTTTCCTCATGATACTGATGTGATTTGGAGTGATGATGATGATTTATGGTTGATTTTGCATGTGTGTTGTGATTAGAATTGGAATTGGTATGAAAGAATTTGAAGAATAGAGAAAAACTCAAGAAGCTGTTAGGGTTTTCCTCAGTGGTCCGTACGGCAGAGTGTACGGCTCCGCTTACAACCATTTAAATTTAATGAATCCATTTTTATGTGAAACTATACATTCAGGGATTTCCATATATATAAAATATAAGGCCATTGGATTAGTACATAATTAGTTATGAATTTTGGAAGTTTGACCTAGAAATTTAGATTCTCATTTGGGCAGTATAAGTTGAGAAGGGTGTAACTCACCCTACACAACTCTAAATTGAGTGAAACTAATGCTGTTTGAAAGCTAACATATAATTAAATATCTCATAAAAATTTTAGAGTTAGATTCATTGCCCTTTGGTCCCAGCACATCATTGAATTTGCCTTAAGTTCAAACCGGGCTGGAATAGGGTAATCCAGTAGGGTCAAGTTACGGGGCTTATATCTCAAGATATACTTATGAAAATGATATGAAACTTATTTAATTTGAAATATTGTTCTGTTAACTTTAATTTGATATAAATTTCGTATGATTTCACTTAGATTTCTATTTTTAGTGAATTTTCAATTATAAGGGTACGATTCTTGCTAGGAACAAGACAGTCTGAGATAAATTACTAATAACTTGAGTTATACAAATCAAAATGAGATGGGACCAAAAGGGTTGGAAACTAGACACATAGGGCTATGACACATTCAAAATTCAGGTTTAAATGAGTTGAATTAGACTAAGGGTGGATTATACCAAAATCAGGCAGAATAGGAGGAAGTAAACAGAAAATTGAATTGAATATGATGAATGATATTATGGTTATGTAATTGTTGTTCTATATTGAATTGCAAGTTTGAATGCTTTCACTAGTAGTCTGGCACTATTCATGGGAAAGCGGACTCGATCCGTTATGCTGCCGAAATTTCGATAAGAAATTCATATGTTGTGTGAGCTACAATTTGCATGAACACATGATGTTTGCAAGAATAAAGTTAGTTGTGCATGTAATTCATGAATATTAGAAAGGATTCCATATTACTTGGGTCCGCCCCTGAATAAGTTTAAGGGGAGTAGATCAGTAGGAAGGTCAGGGAAAGTAAACCCGGCAATCCTGTATAAGAATGAGCTCGGTCCTGAAAAGCGGACTATTACCCAGGAGTATATGGCCTGTGACACCCAGGGGGCCAAGAATGGAAATTATAAGTTACAAGAGTTGAAAGCTCTTAGAGACAAAGTGCTTTTTCAATATATAAATATATACTGTGTTTGTTGATTTCTAACTGCCTTTACAGTTATCGGTGTTTCTCATATTGTATATTGTTTAACTATGACTATTATTTTAGTTATGTTGACATGTTGGGTATAAATGTCCTTTTATTGCTCTAATTTAAAATGAAACTTGTTTCAAGTTATACTTTTCATATTACAAAATAAGATTGACTATCATTGCCTTAGTGTACTATTTCCACTTAAGTAAAAACCGAAACAACTGGAAATGACAGCGATGATAGAGGCATATAGAATTAGGATTTCTACTAGGAAATTTTTATTTCTCACCCTATTGTATTTTCCGCATCATTCTTAAATCATGGAGAATGTGGCCACAGGAGTCCTATTCATCGAGTTCCCTGAGCTCCATATTCACCTCGATCCGTTCCTAGACTCTGTGTATATATCCGGTAAATGTCAGTTTCGCCTTTATTTCTTCTTTCAGAAAGACTTTGCTGTACCCCTCATGCATCTACTATTCGACCCTGCCATCCTTTATATTGCCATTCCTCTCCATATGGCACATCTGTTCCCACCTCCACCCAAGAAAGAAGACCCAGAGCAACAAAGAGCTCCCATGGCTCCGCCAGCTTCACTACCGTAGCAGGTCCCCTCTGCCTCACTATCTGAGGAGGATCCATTAGAGGCGACGAGCTCATCTTCCTCGTCTTTTATCCCGAGCACGGACTACACTTCCACTGACACCGATATGGCAAATGGATTCCTTTCTTCGAAATCCATCTAGAGTGCCTGTGCAGCGCAGTAGTAGGATATGTATAGGATGGCCCTCTTTTGACATTTTTGGGCCATAGGCGGTAGCTTAGTGGATGTTATATGGAGATAGTTAGTACATGAAATGTCCCATGGGGACCAAATAGGGTTCTGATTGTAGCGACAGGTCGGGGTTATTTTGTTTTAGCGGCCTCATTGTTATACCCTGTACCAGTTATATACTTTTGAAAAACTTGGAAAAGCGACATCTATTGTACATATATATATATATATATATATATATATATATATATATATATATATATATATGATGCAATCAGATAGTTTCGTTTATTCTGCAGATTTTCTTTATTTATTGATTTATTATTTTTGATACAGAACTCACCGACAAATTAAACAATTAACGTTCGATGGATAACTATTATTGAATCAGAATGTAACATAAGCAGGTAACCTCACATAATAACTTACCAGGTAATATATTATGACTTAAGCATAACATTTTTTCTGGTAGGGTGTTACATAATTTATCTAAGCTAGATTAAAGTCCTTTTAATGTTTTAAAATAAGAACCAATCTTGGCCCTCTATCAAGCCACGTGGCACCATCTCCTATCTCCTTGGAGGCCAAATAGTTTTTTATAGTTTCATTTTGAATTTTAATTAAGGAGACTTAGTGACTAAGGAAGAGTAGTATAGCAAGTCTTATACTTCAAGTAATACCATAAAAGAAGTACAAACCACCACATTTCCCTTCAGTGTTACATGCCTAAGTGAGGAAAATAGAATGAAGTTATTTTGTTTTCATTTTTAAGAAACCTAAAGACTAAGGAGTTAATTTTGACTTAATGCTAATAATGGTAATAGCCGCGTAGCCATTCTCCTACTCCAAGTATCGCTAACATAATAAACACACCAAGCCACTATTCCCACCTCTACATGTTACGGCTAAGAGATCATGAGAAAAGAAAGGAAATTTAATTACCAAGTCTTAGCAATTAAGTAGAGTCATGTAGCGTGTCTTCCTTTCCAACTAACTCCCAAGAATAAAAGAGATAAACCAACTCCTTCGCTCTTAAGGAGGCCTCATGTAACACCCTAATTCTTAAGCAATTTTGAGTAATTTTTTTATTTATTTATTTTGCAAAAGCTACTAAATTTGTTTCTTTCCTCCATTGATTTTACTTACTATTTACCCATTAAATATTAAATTCATTTATTAATTCTAAGCATAAATTAAGTCCTGACTTTTCAAAATATGGTCTTTGACTGCCAAACATCAAGTCAAGATTCTTAGAGCTATTCACCATCTTCTCAAGATCAGATTTGAAAAGCTTAACTACTTTCTATATTTTAGAAACATCAAAAGATGTGTTCTGAGTAGATTCAAAAATTTCAGTTTCCAAGGGACTTACATCCGTCTAGAGAAGGGTGTTTTCTTTTAAAAGTTCATCTTTTTCATGCCTCGGCTTCTCTTTTTCTGACTTAAGATTTTCGAATTTAAGGGACAAGTTTTGAAAACTTTTCTTTTGGGAAGCATAATGAGAAGAAAATATTTAAGAGTCATCTAAAAGCTCATCATAAGCTTTTTGAATATCATCATAAGAGAGTTCTGGTTTAGAATCTATTATCTTAGTCTCCTCATTAGAGACTATATTTGCTATAAAGCAGAGATTTGCAACTATTTCCTCTTCTTCTTGAGATTCTGCACCCTCTTGCTCTTTATGCAAATCTTTCCATGTTGCTATCATGGCTTTCTTCTTAGGCGCCTTCTTTTTGGAGCTCTTCTTTAGCTTTGGACACTCTGATCTCAAATGTCCAAGCTCCTTGCATTTGTAGCAAATGATCTCACTCTGCTTTATTTTTTCCCTTCTTGTCCTTTTTAGGGACAAATTCTTTCTTTTTCTTCCTTCTGATCCATGCTTTAGTGATCCTTTCAACAAGATAAACAATCTTATCTTTCTATTTATCATCCTCATCATCAAAGGGCTCTTTTTCTTCTTCATCAATTTCTTCTACAACCTTCATAGATTTCGAAGAACTAAATCTTCTTTGAGTTGATTTTAAGGCATTGGACTTGCCTTTTCTGCTAGTCACCTCAGGGGCTTCATTCAAATAAATTTCATGAGTCTTTAGAAACCCAATGAGAGTGTTAAGAATGAGCAGATTCAAGTTCTTAGTTGATTGAATAGTTGTCACTTTGGGGTGCCAAGTCTTTGATAGGCTTCTCAGGATCCTCCTTACCATTTCAGCATTGAAATATCTTTTTCCCAGTGCCTTCAACTAATTTATGATGTGCATAAATCTAGTTCTCATATCATCAGTACTTTTATGTTTCTAGAATCTTGAACATTTCACATTGATGCACCAATATACTGATCTTAGTTTCCTTGACTTGATCAGTTCCTTCATGAAAAGTTTAAAATCTATCCAATATCTCTTTGGCTAAATCACAAGAGATGAATTTGTCATACTCACTTTTGCTCAAAGCACAAGTGAGAAGATATTTGGCCTTGGCATTCAACTGCACCTTGGCTTTGTGTTGGTTAGTCCATTAATTTTTGGAAATCACTCCAATTATGACTAAGGGGCTGATCAGGATTAGCAATCACACGAGGCACATGTTGCTTAATGGTTGGAACATAGTCTCCATTTTCGATGATCATCCACATGTCTATGCTAGCAAACTTAATGAAGAGTCTCATTCTATCCTTCTAGTAGGAGTAATATTTTCCATTGAAATATGAAGAGCGGTTGATGGAGTATCTTTCAACAATGTGATTTATCTGTTATGCCATCTCTTAGGATCTTCTACTTCTGCAACCGTTAGGAAGCTCAAACGCAGAAGCTGAGCTGTGATGCCAATTGAAGATAAAAGTAGTATGAGAAGAGGGGTTGAATTGTGCTTTCAAAAACTTTTTTAATCCTGAAACTGAAACAATATTTCTCAAGTCTTTGGACTTTGCTTGCGGAAGCAATTTAGGTTATATTGTTTTCAAAACAACTTTCTAAAATAGAATTTAACAAAAACTGAATGATAACATAAGTTATAAAAAGCTTGTAGAGGGAGATAAGGATAGAAAATCACTCAAGAAGATTTTATACTAGTTTGGCTAAACCACTTGCCTACATTCAATCATTAACAAGCTAGTTGAGATTTTACAATCACGAGTATTCTTTTTGTATAAGTTTTCCAAGTTTACAACTGGGTAGTATTGTCGTAGCCTCTCCAAGCTAATCAGCCGAGTAGTATTGTCCTAGCTTTTCCAAGCTAACAACGACTATTATTGGGTCAAGTTACAATAAAAGATTTGAAAATTAGTCTTTGTTCAACACTCAAACTAGATCACTCATAGTGTATAGAACAATTTGATACAAAGTGGAGTGACTTCTCACATATCTCACTATGAGGATATTAGCAATTATAAAGCAAATGAGAATATTTTTTTCAAGAGAAGTTACAGAAAGTAACCTTTTGGACATTTAGAAGGTTGAGAAAAATGAAGCTTGATAAGATTTTTAATTAGCAGGATTCCAACAAAATCTTCTTCATCTTCAAGGCTTATATAGAATTCAAAATCTAGCTATTGAGACTTTAGACCTCGAGCCTAGAGCTTTTTGATCCACTAAGCTAAGATTAGAGAGAGAAGTAGGTTACTTTCTTTCTTAACAAGTAAGTACATCATCAAAAAAGAAAACCACCTATTTGGGTCTACCAGTTTTTTAGAGTGTTAGTGCTCTTTTTGGATCTTTATCTTGTCAAGTTTGACCTTTCAAAAAGATCTATGAATCGTGCAAAGCAAGCTTCAAGAGTGAGAGGTGTTCTTCATGTAGATCAACTTTCTTAAGTTCACCTTTTTGGTCAAAGCCTTTTGGATAGATCATCCTTCTAATGTGCTTGTTATAACACCCTACTAGCTGTAACACCCTCCCAAGTACAGTACTATGCTTAAGTCATAGTACCACACCCTGGAGTTGTTACGGTTACCTGAACGGACCTTATCTGACAGCAACTTTCGCTGCATTACTCTGATACCTCTTGAACTTTCTGGAGACAACACAGAAAATAGGAGTGAGAATTATAAATTCTCAGTAGGATTCTCTATGATACACATGTAATGTCATCGTTGTCATCTCCAGTTTGCTTCGGTTTACTTTGAAAAAGGTGAACATGCTGCACAAACTGTTTAATTTTACATTTCGAAAAATGTCTTATCCGAAGCAAAGTTCATTTTTACTCATATACTGGTCCTTTGGGGAAGTGTACACAAGATTAATTCATGAATAATACCATGGATAATAACTTCAACATATAAAACGCACATAGCATTAATCTACTGGGAACATAACATCTGTACCTAACTTAACTTGCACTTGAATTCATACATATACATAAAATTTTACTTTTCTTTCATTCGGCACACCTAGGCGTTACGTATCGCCGTCCCTAGGGTGCTTGGATCTGTCTACACTTGAGCGTTACGTATCGCCGTCCTCAAGTGTAGCATCATACCACATTCCAGAGTATGATTACCATGTCATACCCCATCAGAGCGTGATCGCCATGTCACGTTCCTTAGGAATATGGGATCCTCATGCTATATCCCAGAGTATGATCGCCATGTTATACCCCGTCAGAGCGTGATCGCCATGTCACGTTCCTTAGGAATATGGACTCATCATCATATCTTTGCATGCCACATTCCAGAGTATGATCACCATGTCATACCCCGTCGGAGCGTGATCGCCATGTCACGTCCCTTAGGAATATGGGATCTTCATGCTATATTCCAGAGTATGATCGCCATGTCATACCCCATCAGAGCGTGATCGCCATGTCACGTTCCTTAGGAATATAGGACCTTCATTCGGTACTTACACTAGCTGGGTCATGCCATGCCTCATGTAAGTCCTACCCCCCATATTCTCACACTAGCTGGGTCGATGCCATGCCTGATGTGAGTGGGGCATATACTTAAATCTTTAGTCTTTAAGTCTTTACTCTTTAACCTTTACTGCCCTTGGGTAGCCTGGCCTTGGAGTGAGCTTGTCAGCTCAACTCGTGACCATTGTCACACCGACTCACCCACAAGGGGATTCACATCTTTATGTTCACACTTAATATACTTATATCTTTTCATTCTCATGCGTTGTCAAGCATAGTCATGCTAAATGTACGCGTACATATGCTACATCAGTATTTCTCATATATCTCATATCATACTGCTTCTTGATTTATTCTCATATATTTCATATCATAAATTCCTTGTAATTTAGACACTCATGGTCCCCTAGACTCCTGCCAGAATTCGGCAAAGATAATCTGATCAGGTCTGTTTCCTCATGAATAGTGCTAGCTCTCACGGGCAAATCAGTCATAACAACATAATCAACTTAACACATATATATCAATATCAAACTGGCCATCCTCAACTCAAACTTTATATGTTTCCCTAATACTTGTGAAATCTTCAATTGGGTCATTTTGTGAAACTATCACTTTGGCCATTCTGCTACCTTTTATTTGGTTCTGCCCGAATTTCATATGATCCACTTTTATTTCTATTCAACTCATTTAGATCTGAAATTTGGATATATCATAGCTCTATATGTCTACTTTCTAACCTCTTTAGTCCCATATCATTTTGATCCATATAACTCAAGATATTTAAATCTTACCTCAACTCGTTCAGTCACTAGCCCGAGTTACACTCCTGGAAGTATAAATTCACTAAAAATTGAAACTAAGCTCAAATCATGCGAAATCGGTCTCATATTGAAGCTAACAGGACAACCTTTCATTTGCCACAAGTTTCACTCCATTTTCTTAACTATACCTCGAGTTATAAGTCCTGAAAGTCTACCTTTCTGAACTACTCTATTTTGGCCTAGATTGGACATAGGACAACTTCCTCGAATCACTGGAAACAATTGGGACCATAACAAACTCGGAATCTTATATTGGCGTGTTCCGCTGTGTGTAAGCTTTCTAAACAAAATGGTTTCACTCGATTTGGAGTTGTATAGGGTGAGTTATACTCTCCTCATGTCACCCTGCCCGGATGAAAATCCTAAACCCTAGGTCAAACTTCAAAAATTCATATCTCTCTCAATACTACTTCAATAACCGTATATGATATATCTATGGAAAGCCCTGAATGTCTACTTTCATCTAAAAATGGTTTCATCGGATTTGACCGATTGTAGGCGGTGCCATACACTCCATCGTACGGACTGCCGTGGAATTCTCACTCAGGCAGCATCCCAACCCATCCATTTCTTCTAATTTTCTCCTTCTAATCATAATTCTAATTCAAAATCTACTATGAATTTAATCATAATTCATCATAGGGTGAATTACATTGACCTCCCCTGAAGTTTAGTGTAATTACACCTGGCACCCCTCTATTTAGCTATATTACACAGACCTCCCCTATTGCTCGCGGAAGACCAATTTCCGAGTTCCGATCAAGAAATCATCCGAGCTAAAATTGTGTTTTAAATAGATAATTCACTTACGAGTTCCGAGTTCCAAGATCATTACGCTTATAGAAAGGTAAATTATTAAGGAATGATGTTGGAACTCGGAACTCGTAAGTGAATTATCTATTTAAAAGACAATTTTAGCTCAGAACTTTTTAAATCGGAACTTGGAACGTGGTCTTCCGCGAGAAATAGGGGAGGTCTGTGTAATATAGCTAAATAGAGGGGTGCCGGGTGTAATTACACTAAACCTCAGGGGAGGTCAATGTAATTCACCCTTCATCATAATACATCCAATAATTCATCAAATACACAAAGAAGAGTTCAATCTCATGCAATCATAGGGCAAGGAATTCAAGAGTAGAAGTAGAATCCTACCTCTTTAGAGTGTGATCTTGCTGATTTTAAATCTGAACTGAAGGAAGCCTTGACAAAGCTTGGAGGTTTGAGAGAATAGTTTGAGAGAAGAAAGGAAGAAGAGGAAGGCTGGGAAGGGGAACGAAATCAGACCAAGATGAAGAGGAGAGTCTGATTTAAATACATGAAAGTTGTGGTGTTGATTGGTTGAAATTTTGTGGTTGAAATTCGGCCATGTCTCTCACTTTTGTGGCCAAATTGCTCTCCACGTCGCCTAAAAGTGGAACTCGCTTCCACTGCATTTTGAAATCGGAACTCGTCTCTTTTCTGCTTAAAGTCGAAGCTCGTGCTATTTTACATTGCTTGAAGCCGAAGCCGGATTTCGGAACTCATACAATGTTGTTTGTGACTTGAGGAAATCTTGTTTACCTTGAGTCTTAGAATCAAGGTCGGAAGTCGGAAGTCATGCAGCTGACAATCATAAAATCTCGGAACTCCCTATTTGAACTCGAGAATGTCAATGCTGGATGTAAACTCGGATATATGAAATCGTGTGTCTGGAAATCAGCTCAAGGATCCAAACTCGTATCCATCCCAATTGAGTTCAACACTAAGGTCGGACCACGTTACATTTAACTCGGAGTTCGGTACTTGTACCATGGTGTTAAACTATTACTTCTTAGGTCAGAAATCGGGAAGATCATTTGAATCTTGAAGCTACATTATGAGACCAGAAATCGGATAAATTAAGTCAGATATTGGAACTCTGGAGCCTCTCATTATGAAGTCGGAAATCAGGAACAATCAAACTTAGACGAAACCGGAAGTCGGAAAGGACATGAAGTCGGGAATTCAGCAAGATGAACTCGGAAATCGTAAATAATCCTTCTATCTGAATTTCGAAGATGAAGTCGGAAATCGGAATTGATCATCCGATTGCGAAGTCTGATCTCGGAAATCGGACTTTACAACTAGCTAATTATTATCTTTGTAGATTGTTACTAACTTTCTACCTTAATTTTTCCAAGGAATTTTTTTCCACTGATCACTATGCCTAATTCTATTCTCTATTTATTAATTTTAAGAGGAAGAATAATTTTACTACATGCTAGTCGATAATTCCCACAGTTAAGGCAACCATCACATACTAAAAGCATGCATCATAATTACCAAGTCTCATAAGAATTACATCAGTACTAGTACAAAATACATAGGCAAATCACAAAAAAGGAAGTACCTTATACAATAATAGCAATATTAAGCATGCGATTTAAAATAATTGAATTGACTCTGTGAGTGACAAAGTCGTATTCTAAGGCCTCATCCATCTCAATGGTCACTGAAATCCATACCATATGGAAACACTAAAGAAAAAGCGTGAGAGAAATCTTCTAGTAGGGTGGTGTTCCTAAGGTAGTCCCGCTTCATCCCAAAAATGTTAAGAATAAGGCCGGAGTGCAGCAATATGCATAATGCATAATAAATCAAATCACATGTAAAATCATTAGAACATTTAGCAACAATATGACATATAATGAGTCATAGATAGTAGACAAGATAAATTATCATTCCTAGCCATTTCATAGAGTCAAACAAGATGGCAGTGCATACTAATAAGCAATAATAGTAAAGCAATAACACAAATACCACATTCATCTATGTAACTCAATAATTAGTGGCAAGTATACTGGCCAATTACTTTATGTTGCTTTTTGATCTTTTCTAATGGCTGAAGCTTGTAGAGTCTTCCATAGTAATTCCAAATCTGTGAGAGCTCTCATTATTAGGGTATCCCTTAGTCAGATCAGCAGATACACCACTTGTCCATTGTGAGGTGTGGTTGATATATCAATATAGGTTAATACACCACTTGTCCACTACAAGGTGAGGCTAATGTATTCACTTCTCAACTTCATTTGCCACAGTACAAGTCATAAGGCAAAATATAACATATATGGAGCATTTATACATAGTCTTGCCATCAATTTATTATCAAAGATATTGTGCACACATTCATTTCATAGAGCTCATCATATATCAATCATCAAGTGTAAGTAATAGGATTAAAATTATATAATCCTATTTCTTAGCAAGACCATATGATCACCAAGTCCTTGTCCGCTATAAGATAAGGGCTCGAGATGTCATATAACAACCCCAGGTCCTTATCCACTACAAGGTAGGGCTTGAGGTGTCACATAATGACCACCAAGTCCTTGTCCACTACAAGTTGGGGCTCGAGGTGTCGTCTATTTAATTACTTTCACATAGAAGCCATACACATAGTGCACACAAATGGGCTCATTCTTATCATGTAGTGCACATAAACATCATACACAATTCATAATGCTATCAATCAAGAAATTCCAAACCCACCAAAAAGCAATTGCCATTAAGAATCATAATCATATTCATATGCTTCTTGTAACGTCCCGATTTCCGACGTTACTTAACTCCAACAACGGACGTCCGACTTCATCTTCAAGTTTGATCAAATCCCATTCCCGACTCAAACTTCGAATTTCAGATAGAAGGGATTATTTCCTAGTTCCGAGTTCATCTTGCACAATATCCGACTTCATTACATCCGATTTCCGATTTCATCTAGTCTTGACTATTCCTGATTTCCGACTTCATCTTATATATTCTTCGATTTCCGAGTTCGTCTCACCTATGTCTACGACTTCCAACTTAGTGGACTCGGACATAAGTTTTCCTACTCGGATACAATTTCCACCTTATGTTTAAAATCCCGACTTCCGAGTTCAAGCATTGGGTGATTGATGCCTTCCGAATTACCGAGTTCCGATATCAGAGAGTCCATTCCCAGCAGTCATATTCCCGAGTTCAAATAGGAGTTCCTAGATCATATGATTGTGAACAGAATGACTTCCGAATTACGACCTTGTTCCCAAGATTCGAATAAACCAGACGGGATTTCCTCGTCACCAGTAAGATGGGACGAGTTCCAACTTTAACCATAATAGACATGAGTTCCGATTTCAGGTAGAGCGGAAGCGTATCCCACTTGTGGGCGACGTGGAGAGCAAATTGGCCACAAAAGTGAGAGACATGGCCGAACTTCAACCACAAAACTTCAACCAATCAACACCACAATTTTCTTGTACTTAAGTCAGACTTCCCCCTTCATTCTCAGCTGATTTACGTCTCCCTCTCCTCTGGCTCCAACCTTCATCTTCTTCCCTTCCTCTCTCAATTCCAACTCCATCAAATCTCCAAGCTTTGGCAAAGTTCCATCAATCCAAACTCAAATTCAGCAAAGTCATACTCCAAAGAGGTAGGATTCAATCTCTACTCTTGATTTCTCTAAACTGAGGATGCATGAAAGACTACTCTTTGATGATTGTTTGATGATATATGTGATGTACATGATGTATTATGATGGATTATGCTGAGTTATGATTGAATTCATAGGAGATTTTGAGTTAGAATTATGATTAGAAGGAGAAAATTAGAAGAAATGGATGGGTTGGGATGCTGCCTGAGTGAGAATTCCACGGCAGTCCGTACGACGGAGTGTACGGCGCCGCCTACAATCGGTCAAATCCGATGAAACCATTTTTAGATGAAAGTAGACATTCAGGGCTTTCCATAGATATATCATATAAGGTTATTGGATTAGTATTGATAGAGATATGAATTTTTGAAGTTTGACCTAGGGTTCAGGACTTTCATCCGGGCAGGGTGACTTGAGGAGGGTATAACTCACCTTATACAACTCCAAATTGAGTGAAACCAATTCTTTTAGAAAGCTTAGACATAGGGGAACATCCCAATATAAGATTCCGAGTTTGTTATGGTCCCAATTGCTCCCAGTAATTCGAGGAAGTTACTCTATGTCCAAACTAGGCCCAAACAGAGTAGTTCAGGAATGTCGACTTTCAGGACTTATAACTCGAGGTATACTTAAGCAAATGGAATGTAACTTGTGGCAAATGAAAGGTTGTCCTGTTAGCTTCAATATGAGACCAATTTCGTGTGATTTGAGTTTAGTTTCGATTTTTAGTGAATTTATACCTCTAAGAGTGTAATTCGGGCTAGTGGCTGACAGGCTGAGGTAAAAGTTGAATATCTTAAGTTTTATGAATCAAAATGATATGGGACCGAAGAGATTAGAAAGTAGACACATAGAGCTATGATATATCCAAATTTCAGATTTAAATGAGTTGAATAGAAATAAAAGTGGATCATATGAAATTCGGGCAGATCTGAATAGATGGGCAAAAGTGATCCAATTGGTGATTTCAGTGATTTAAAAACATATAAGGTATGAGTCGAGAATTGCCAGTTAGACCTTGATGTATATGCGTTAAATTGATTATATGGCTATGATTGAATTGTCTGTGAAGACTGGCACTATTCATGGGGAGACAGAGCTGATCCGTTATGTTGCCGAATTTACGGCAGAAGTCTAGGAAACTAGGGAATGTGTACAAGCAAGAATGAAGTAGAGTAAGAATGGGTATATAGAAGCCCTCTATTCAAGGATGACATAAGTATGAGATGAGGTGTATGAAATTAAAGGACAAAGCATATGTATGAGTGCCGATAGAATATGGCAAAGAGGCTACGGGCCTTTATATGTCATGACTATGTACGTGAAGATCATGTATACAATGACGTATGAAAATAAATGAAGTATAGGTACATTCAGTGTGACTATGCATGACCTTGTATGAGAATGAATAGACATGAGTATATTAAATGTAAATCCCTTCACTCGGAGGCAGTTACTTGAGATCCCTCCTTGTGAAGGCAGTTAAAGATAAAGATATGAATCCCTTCACTTGGAGGCAGTTGCACATTGAATCCCTCCTTGTGAAGGCAGATACCCTCTACCTTGGAGGCACGTGGTCAGATGAGATCCCTCTATGTTGAAGGCACGTGGTCAGATGAGATCCCTCACTTTTGAGGCACGTGACCAGAAGAGATCCCTTCACTTAGAGGCACGTGACCAGAATGAGATCCCTCCAAGACTAGAGGCACGCGAGTCCCCTTGCGGGTGAGTCGGTGTGACGACGGTCACGGGTGAAGCTGACGAGCTCACTCCAAGGCCAGGCTACCCAAGGCGAATAGCACCCTAGGGACCGACACGTAACGCCTAGGTGTGCCATGTAAAAGACTAAAGACCAAAGGCTAAAGATTTAAGTATATGCAGACACCGGAACTTACATGAGGCATGGCATGACCCAGCTAGTGTAAGTACCAAGTGCAGATCCCATATTCCTAAGGAACGTGACATGGCGATCACGCTCTGATGGGATGTGACATAGCGATCATACTCTGGAATGTGGCACGTAAAGATTTCATGATGACAAAGAAAAGAGATATGAAGAAAGAAAAGCAAGTTCTATGTCTATGTATGAATTCATATACAAGTTAAGTTATGTGCAAATATTATGTCCTCAGCATAGTGATGTTATATGGGCGTCTTAAGATGATGTAGTTCCAACAAAATATATGTTAAAGTAATGCCTCTAGTACATAGATGCTATCGTACCTTATTCTATTTTAGTTATTAGTCCCAATATAATTCATGATTTGATTTCTATGGATTCACTCAGATGCTAAGTGTATGATTAAAATGAACTTTGCTTCGGAATAGATATATTTTCGAAATGTAAAATTAAATAGTTTGTGCAGCATATTCACCTTTTTCA
Source organism: Pterocarpus macrocarpus (assembly GCA_031439585.1). Classification (NCBI taxonomy): domain Eukaryota; kingdom Viridiplantae; phylum Streptophyta; class Magnoliopsida; order Fabales; family Fabaceae; genus Pterocarpus; species Pterocarpus macrocarpus. Next base: position 38,631,001 of record CM062517.1, read on the forward strand.
TAATAAACCGAAGCAAACTGGAGATGACAACGATGACATTACATGTGTATCATAGGGAATCCTATTGAGAATTTATAATTCTCACTTTCCTATTTTCCGTGTTGTCTCCAGAAAGTTCAAGAGGTATCAGAGTAGGAAGTTCTTTGTCAGATAAGGTCCGTTCAGGTAACCGTAACAACTCCAGGGTGTTGTACTATGACTTAAGCATAGTGCTGTACTTGGGAGGGTGTTACACTTCTTCTAATAATTCCATGTCATAATCAATCCAAATCGAATATCAGCATCCTTTATGCTTGTATCAATTCCAGGGATTTGAACATAAAACATTCTACACTAACAACACATATCAAAATCACATATGTAGTAGCACATATTCAAAGCCAATTTTTATGCTCATATTCGAATATGCTCAATGCCATAATAGACAAATTCTCATGCAACTTTAGAGATGCAAACACAGATTAGACAAAAGCCTTAAAACAACTTTCAAATAACAATTTATGAAAACCCTTGAGTCATAAACCAAAGCTTTTAAGAAAATCACTTGTTCATAAACCAAAACTTTAAGAAAACCACTGCAACCAAGGAACTAGCTAGCTTATAGGAAATTTCTAATGGGACCTTAACTTAAATATTTATAAATAATGTTTATCCATATGATTATATGTGTATTTAAGTCCATGGTCCAAAGTCCATAGTCCAAAGGATAGGTACTCCAAAGTAAGACCATAAATGGTCTCAAATAGGTCAAAGTAAGTCTCAAAGACTCATATAAGTCCAACATAGTCCATACAAGGTTCAATAGCATAGGTACAAGTCCATAAAGTCATAAACTCCATAACATAGGTCATGGTTTATTTTAATCAAGTTTTAAGTGTCTTTTACAAGTTTATTAAGTCTTAATGGTCCCAAAAGAAACTATCACATAAACTAAGCTAATTCAAACATGCTCAAAGGTTTGAAAATATTTCATCAAATCAAATTAAATAAAATAACTTCCATGCTTTTCAAAGGGCTCATGGCTGAATACACAATCATAGCAAAAACAAGTCTTTTTATTTTAAAACTTCTGAAACTTGTGCATAAAGTTTCATCAAGTAAAAACACTATATTTAAGCCATCAAACCAAATTTCTAAAACACTAAAATAAGAGAGAAAATGAAAGGAATACTTGTTGTCCAAAACAAGGCAGCCTTCAAACTCATTTCAAATCACTTATTTAATACATTAATCACATGTAGAATGGTCCTGTAAGCTCATAGCATCAAAATATAGGTTCCATGCCTTCAAAATAACATTTTCAAGCACTTTAATAGCAGAAAAATCATGCTAGAATACTCACATCAAGACAGGGTAACATATGCTAAAGTGTTACTACTTGAAACTACTTAAGAATCATGCACATATAAGGCAAGACCAACATATTAAGGTCATATTGTAATATCTTCAAGCTTTCAAACATAAAAATTTCATGAAACCGCTCAACCTATGCTTGGTCATGACTTGCACAAAGCCTTGGGTGAGAGTTTTTCAAAATTTTCAAGCTATAATTAACCAAACTCCAATATATACTTAATTGTAATACCCAATACAAAGATTAAGCGTTAGAGAGGTAAATTTCAAGTTTGTCTAAATTATGCACTTTGGTATAAACTTTTAAATCGGGATTATTGAATATTTGGAAGTTATTGGAGTGGAAAAAAGCTAAAAAAAAGTGATTAAGGCTTAAATTTTGGAAAAGGGAAAAAATTTTTTGGAGAGCTAGCGCTCAGGTGCCAGCTTTGGGTGCTCGAGCGCCAGCTTTGCTGTCTGGATAAGCTTCAGGTAGTTGGGCGCTCAAGCACCAAAAAGTGGCGCTCAAGCACCAGCTATGAGATGGAGTCTTTGGAGTTTTAGGTGGTTGGGTGCTCAAACGCCAAGAATTGCCCGCTCGAGCACCAGATGTCTGAATTAAATTTGAGTGTTTCCAGTTGTTGGGCGCTCAAGCGCCCATTGCACGATATGAAATTGGGGTTTTGACCCTCTTCTTCATTTCAACCCCAAATCTCTTTCTCTCTTCTTTCTCTTCCTCCACATGAACTCCATTAATTCTTCACTAATTTTTACTCAAATCCACCACCAAATCCATCCTTTCCTCATCATCATCATAACTTTGGGTTTGGTTTTCTCTCATGGAGTTCTCCCTCTCCTCTTTTAGTGAGAGAAAGTGAAGGTGGGAGGAGACCCACATCCTCCATCAAGTTTCTTCCTTCTTTTGCATCCCAAGGTAACTCTCTAAGCTCTAATCTTCTTTTATTTCTTGGGTATGGAAGGATTTTCTTGGAGGATTAAGTTTAAGGTTGAGGTTTAGGAACCTAGGGTTCCATATTGGGGATTTTGTACTTTTAGAGGTATTTTAAGTTAATCCTTAGCTCTAGAATCTAATTGGCGCTTGATTTGTGTTCTTTATGACATTATATGCTCGTGAGGATCGACTATGGGCTCTGTGACATGTTAAGCTTGAATTTCCTCCTCATGGTTTCAAGTAGTAAGTGATAGTATATCTTTAGCATGCTTCTTATCCTTAATTTCCTAAATACATGTCTAAATTATATTTTAGTAAAGTTTTATGAAAGAATAGATTCAATGTGTTTTATTCCGTATTTATAGAATTCTTGAAGTAATCATGCTAGTTATGCGTATGTACATGTATATATATGTTTGAGCATTGAAGTGTAGGACAAGCATTTATAGAAATTGTGATGTTCTTAAAGCAAAGGTTATCTATTTGATAGAAAGAAATTGTTACATTTCAATAATTTGAGAAAGAGCTGTAAATACTTTAAGTTGAATAGTTTGAAAATGCTATGTTTGAACCTATGTTTGATAGTATAGTTATTTTGGATATTTGAAAAGTCTGATAGCTATGTTTGTAACATCCCGATTTCCGAGTTCCGACTTAGCCCTCAGGATTGATTAATTTCAATTTCTGACTTCATCTTCGAATTCCAGACAGATGGGATTATTTTCCAGTCCCGAGTTCGGCTTAACTTCTGGTGTCCGATTTCCGACTTCACCTTATTTTGATCATTCCTGATTTCCGACTTCATATTCTAGTTTCGAGTTAAATGGTGACTTCCAAGTTCCAATATCCGACTTCGAGTTAAAGTATACTGGGACATGATTCCCGATCTCCAAATTTATGTCCAGGTCTCAATGAGATTATTCCCATTTCCCTTATTTCCGACTTCCGATCTTAACCAGCATTTATTTTCCGACTTCCGACTTAACCTTCAAGTACAAAACAACACGGACGTGATTACCGATATCCGACTTCATGATTCAAATAAATGTACCCGATTTCCGGTCTCATGATGTAGCCTCCAGTGTCAACCGAGGCACCCGATTTCTGACTTCAGACCTCATGCTTCGAAATAGTGTACGTGGTTTCCGACCTCAGAAGTTATAGGTTAACACAATGATGCAATTACCGACATCCGAGTTTAATGTAACGATTTCCGGTCTTAGAGTTGAACTCAATGGACATGAGTTCAAATCTTTGAGTTGATTTCCAGTTATACTCGAGTTCCAATATCCGAGTTTATATCCAGCAACAACATTCCCGAGTTCAAATATGGAGTTCCGAGATTATATGATTGTGAGCTGTATGACTTCCGATGTTCGACTTTACTTCCAAGTTTCGAATAAACAGAAGATTTCCTCAAGTCACAAACAAGAGGTAACGAGTTCCGATATCCGGCTTCAGCTTCGAGCTCAAGTCAAGGACACGAGTTCCGACTTCAAACATATTAGAGGCGAGTTCCGAGTTAAGATAGAGTGGAAGCGAGTCTCACTTTGGGGACGACGTGGAGAGCAATTTAGCCACAAAAGTGAGAGACATGGCCGAACTTCAACCACAAAACTCCAACCAATCAACACCACAACTTTCATGTATTTAAATCAGACTCTTCTCTCCATTTTGATCTGATTTACGTTCCCCTTCTCCTTGCTCCAGCCTTCTTCTTCTTCCCTTCCTCTCTCAATCCAACTCCATCAAATCTCCAAGCTTGGTCAAGGTTCCATCAATCCCAAACTCAAATTCAGCAAGATCACATTCTAAAGAGGTAGGATTCTACTTTTATTCTTGAATTATTTGCCCTATGGCTGTATGAACTTGTATTCTTCTTCATGTATTTGATGAGTTAATAGATGTATTATGATGGATCATGATTGAATTAACATGAAATATTGAGTTGGGATTAAGATTAGAAGAAGAAAACTAGGAGAAGTGAAAGTTGGAATACTGTCTAGTTGAGGAATTCCACGGCAGTCCGTACGGCGGAGTGTACGGCGCCGCCTACAATCGGTTAAATCCGATGAAACTATTTTTAGGTGAAAGTAGACATTCAGGGCTTTCCATAGACGTATAATATAAGCTTATTGGATTAGTATTGAGAGAGATATGAATTTTTGAAGTTTGACCTAGGATTCAGGACTTTCATCCGGGCAGGGTGACTTGAGGAGGGTATAACTCGCCCTACACGACTCCAAATTGAGTGAAACTAACTTTGTTAGAAAGTTTACACATAGGGGAACATGCCAATGTGAAATTCCGAGTTTTTTATGGTCCCAATTGTCCCTAGTGATTCGAGGAAGTTACCCTATGTCCAAACCGAGCCAAAACAGAGTAGTTCAGAAAGATCGAGTTTCAGGACTTACAACTCGAGCCATACTAAAGCAAATGGAATGAAACTTGTGGCAAATGGAAGGTTGTTCTGTTAGCTTCAATATGAGACCAATTTCGTATGATTTGAGCTTAGTTTCGATTTTTAGTGAATTTATACTTCCAGGAGTGTAATTCGGGCTAGTGACTGAACAAGTTGAGGTAAAATTTAAATATCTTGAGTTATGTAGATCAAAATGATATGGGACCAAAGAGGTTAGAAAGTAGACATATAGAACTATGATATATCTAGAATTCAGGTTTAAATGAGTTGAATAGAGGTAAAGGTGGATCATATGAAATTCGGGCAGAGCTAAATAGATTGGCAAAGGTGACCCAATTGATGATTTCATAAGTGTTAGTGAAACATATAAGGTTTGAGTTGAGATTTGCCAGTTCGACATTGATATTTATGTGTTAAATTGATTATGTTGCTATGACTGGTTTGTCTGTGAGAATTGGCACTATTCATGGGAAAACGGATCTGATCTGTTATGCTGCCGAATTTACGGCAGAAATCTATGAGACTATGAATGTTTTATGTGTAAGGATGAATTTAAGTGTGAATATGTATATGGAAACTCTATATTCAAGAATGACATAAGTATGATATGAGGCATATGAAGGTAAATGATGTAGTATATGTATGAGTGCTGTAACATCCCCGATTTTTGTCTAAGCTAATTAGCTCAGTGATCCTAGCTAATTAGAGAGGTTAACGATTAATGAGAGTGTCGATTAATCTCGAGCAAGAGCTTAGTAAATTAAAGGCAAGTCAACAAGATAAGTAAAAGTCAATAATTGAAACATAATGCATTAAAAGTTATAATTAAAAGCCTAATTGCCCAATCCTTATTAATCCATGATTTAGAACATAAAATCAAGGTGATCTAATCTAATTAACTAAGAGCATATAAGTCTCAAAACTTAATCACATTAACCTTCACATCTTCTTACAAAATTAATGAGGAAAAATCCTTCTTAGCTAAAATGTGCTAATGAGTAATTTAAACCAATTGAATTAATTAAAATTTAGATAATTACAACAATTATAAAGATGTAGAAACTACTTTATTTATTTTTGAAAGTTTGGTCAAGCAAAGTATCTGGCCATTCAATTACTTTCTCATCATGTAGATCAGATCAGAGTCGTATTAGTAGGCTTGGCCAAAGTGTGACAAGAGTTGTATCTCTCTTTCATGAATCATGTGACAACTTGGTGTGATCCTAGCCATCAATGCCAAATCTAAGAGAGCTCATCTTTTAACCACTTGACAAAGCACTCTGAAGTCCTACAGAGTCAAGAGGCTCGAGGAAAACACAGCCACCTTTTATCACATGGTTGCTAGCCTCCTTTGCTTGCAAAAAGAAGCAAAATCACATCACTCTCTCCTCCCTTTGTCGTACCAACCATCAGCCCTCTCTCTCCTCATTTCATTTTCACTTTCTCTCAAGACACCCACACAAAGCTCTACCTCTCTAGCCTCTCTTGTTCTTCCTACTCTTCCTCTTGTTTTCTTGTTTTCTACCCTAAGTCTCACTCCTACCACCATCACATCACCTCGTCTCGTATCACCACCATCACTATCCCTTCCAAGGACTACTAATTTTTGGTCCTTGGAGAAATAACCATTCATCAAAGCGCCATTTCTCAAGCTCAAGGAGAAGGGTAGCCAGCTCGAACATCTTCTTTCTCTTGAGAACTTTCAAGAAATCAATTGGTAGTGACTCTAACCCTTCCTCTCCATATATTTTTCAGAACTAGAACCCCTAAGCTCTTCATAGCTAGGTGGTTTGGGAACTTGCTTCAGTCTCCATGTGACCACATCTTGCCTTATGAGTGTTCTTGCCTTGATGAAAATGTTGTTTTGAAAAGAGATTTTGTGGTATGATGGTTTTTATGTATCTTGCTTTATTTTGGTTCAAAATACTGATTTGGTGACTCAAACTTTGAATGTGATGATGAGTTAAAACATGAAAATGGTGATTTGAGGTGATATAACAATTTCTCCATAAGCTTGAAGTGAAAAACTTAAAAACTAGTAAATCTGAAATTCTGGCAGTCTGTAAAGCGTGCGGTATGTTTATTGCTACAAAACTCAAAATGGAACGAAACCAATTTTCTGTGAAATTAGACTCAAAGAGCTTTTCATACATATAAAATATGTGAGATTTGGACTTAAAATGAGAGAGATATGAATTTTCAAAGTTTGCTGTTCCTGGATGGGTTTCTGTCCGGGCAGTAGGTAATAAAACATGCATAAATCAAGTTATACATAACATTTTTGAGTGGGAACAAGTTTTTTAGAAAGCTAAGACATAGAGGAACATCCCCATAAAACAGTTTTGGCAGATTCTTTGTGAGGAGTTCACAGTAATGTTTAAAAGTCACTGACCCGGAATGAACTTGCAGTCCTGAACAGTCAGAATAAAATGTGCATAACTCAAGCTACAATATGAATTTTTAAGTGGGGTTTATTTTGTTTAAAAACAGACTCAGAGAAGTATATCCACACAAAAATTCGAAATAAAAGAGTAAAAAATGAAATTATGGTGAATTTTCAAAGTTACCTTTACAGTAAAAGTAAAAACTGGTTATGGTAAAAGTTAAAATAAGGAGGAATAAGCTTTAAGGCATTAATGCATACATTAAGTATTAGAAAACCTTCATAAATCCCAACTTAAAAGTGTCAAAGGATAATAGATGAAATTGGCACTATGCCCAGATAAAAAGTTTACTAAGAAGGCAATCTCGATTAAAACTTGCCTTAAAATTTCTTTAAATTAAGCTCATAAAACTTTGCTTGAGAATATGCCTATGTTTATGTGTAAGCATGATGCTATGATGATGATGAGTAATGATGATGATATGATATGATGATGATGATTATGATATGATGTGATGATGATGTAATATGATGATGATTATGATAGTGTTATGATGATGATAAAGGATGATAATGATATGATACTTGATATTATGATGCGTCATGATGATATGAATGTGATATGTTGATAATATGATCTTAATGATAAACATGAAGGGATTAATAAATATGACAGCGCAGGGCGCGTCATTAGCAGCGGAGGTGATTAATAAAGGAACCACGTTTGGGGTGGCGTCATTAATGCGCCAAATGTGGAAGAGATTTAGAATAACCTTGCATCATAAGCTTTTAATAAGAAAAAGATAAACTAAGGGTATGATCCTTCAAAGGGAAGGTGACCTAATTTAAGCTCCTCACGCGACTCGCATGAGGCATGGCATGGCCCAGTGTGGTAAGTATGGGGATAAGTCTTACATGAGGCGTGGCATGGCCAGCTAGTGTAATCTTAGAAATTCTATGGTGGCGTGACGCGCGGTATGAAGCTCCATTCTGCTTATGTTTAGTGGGTGAAAAGATAAAGTCAAGTTAAGAAAAGAAAAGGGACTTGGTCCAAAACCCAGCAAGGGGAAGAAGTTAAGAAAAACTTATAACCTGATCATGCATTTTTATATGATTATACTTGTGCCCATGTATGTTATGATGTAAATGATTAGAGATTATGTTAAAATTGAATCCACTGGATATTCATGTTTTGAAAAACCTAAGAACGGAACCTTATGAATGTTCACTAGTTTCATTAATAAAACCAGAAGTCGTGGGACGATAGCGATGACACTCTTGTGTGGGTTAAGTCTCTTGAAAATTCCATTTCTCACCCTAGTTGTTCTCGTATCGTCACGGATCTCGCGGCGCGCATCGGTGGAGTGGGCGAGGATCCCCAACACTTGTGACGGACGTGTGGCGTGGGATGCAAGGCAGAGGCATGTAGCCATTAAGCTACTGCATCTTATATTTCTATTGAGTTAGGCTTTGCCATTTAAACTTGTACTTAGTATTTAGTATTTGGATCATGGCTCGACCATGAGTCTCCCTCGTTGTAATGCTAAAATGTATGTGTATATATATTATGAACCCATATGAATGTAATGGTTAGTTATTTAATGCAATATATTTGTGAATTATTATTTGTTTACCTTATCCTTGTTTTACCATATTGGAGTATATATATTTGGCGACAGCTCTTTCTCAGCTATCTTCTTGCTCAAGAACTTTCTTTTCAAAAAGCGGCAAGCGACAGCGTATTTCAAAGAAAAATCTTCACAGTATTTTCGGCGTAATTTAATTTCAAGTGAAGTTTAGTTTTCCACGAGCATAAGTAACAACTAATAAAGCAATGTCTGACTTAAGCGTAGTATGGGTTTATTAGGGTGTTACAAGTGCCGGTAGAATGGTAAAGAGGCTACGGGCCTTTATATGTCATGGATATGTACGTGAAGATCATGTGTGCAATGAAATATGAACATAAATGAAGTATATGTACGAACACACTCAGCATGACTATGCTTGAATATGCATGAGAATAAAAGAATGTGAATATATTGAATGTTAGTCCCTTCCCTTGGAGGCAATTATTTGAGGTCCCTCCCTGTGAAGGCAGATGAATGATAAAGACATGAGTATATTAAATGTGAATCCCCTTGTGGGTGAGTCGGTGTGACAACGGTCACGGGTGGAGCTGACAAGCTCACTCCAAGGCCAAGCTACCCAAGGGCAGTAAAGATTAAAGACTAAAGACTAAAGATTAATGCATATGCAAGTACCCTGCTCACATGAGGCATGGCATCGACCGAGCTAGTGTGACCATAGGGGCTAGAACTTACATGAGGCATGGCATGACCCCCAGCTAGTGTAAGTACCAAATGAAGATCCCATATTCTTAAGGAACATGACATGGCGATCACGCTCTGATGGGATATGACATGGCGATCATACTCTGGAATGTGGCATGTAAGGATATGATGATGAGTCTATATTCCTAAGGAACGTGACATGGCGATCACGCTCTGACGGGGTATGACATGGCGATCATACTCTGGAATATAGCATGACGATCCCACACCCTAAGGAATGTGACATGGCGATCACATTCTGATGGAGTATGACATGGCGATCATACTCTGGGACGTGGCAGGAAGAACATATTCCTAAAGAATGTGACATGGCGATCACATTCTGATGGGGTATGACATGGCGATCATACTCTGGAATATGTAAAAATCAAAGGAAGATAAAGAAAGAAAAGTAAATTCCATGTATCAGTATAAATTCAAGTTCCAGTAAAGTATATGTAGAAGTTATGTCTCTAGTACACTGATGCTATCGTACTTTATTGTATTTCAGTTATCATTCCTAATATAATTCTTGAATTGATTTTTATGGGTTCTCCCAAATGCCAAATGTATGATTGAAATGAACTTTGCTTCGGACATTATATTTTCAACCTTTAAAATTAAAGAGTTTATAAAGCATGTTCACCATTTTTCAAAACAAACCGAAGCAAACTGGAGATGACAACGATGACATTCTGTATGATAATTAGAGAATCCTACTGAGAATTTATAATTCTCACTCCTATTTTCGTGTTGTCTCCAGATAGTTTTAGAAGTTTCCGAGGACGGCTGAAGTTGCTGTCAGACAAGGTTCGCTCAGGTAACAGTAACAACTCTAGGGTGTGGTATTATGACTTAAGTATAGTACTGTATCTGGGAGGGTGTTACAATGTTTGCTAAAAATATGGAAGATTCTTGAACCTTATTATGCATTTAAATTTATGAGCAAGAAACTATATGATTTGGAATAAAGAAAAGTGTTATTATCAAGGAGTTAGAAAGGAAATGTGTTTTCAAGAACTCACATGAGGCATGGCGAAGACCCAGCAAGTGTGAGTGCCTTTCTAAGGGGGAAAATTATAACAGAACTATTTGCTAATGGCTGCAGCATTAGCCTTGGTGCACCTCGTATAACCCAGCTAGCAGGGTGATTGCTAGCCCGGCATGTCAGCCAACATGTCCGATAGATATAGACACGCATAGACGTGAGATCAGTTACTATTGGGCAAGCCTAGTCAGGCAGTTATTTTCTGAAATAGAATCCTCCCCTAAATTTTTTTATGAGATTGAACAAGTATTTATTTTCTATGTTTTGAGAAAGTATTTCTATATTATGCATTTATGTTTAAGATCCTTATTTACTAGTTGAAACTATATTTAGTTGAAGTTGAAATTTAAGGAAATTCCTTGAAGTTATCATGTGTTTGAAGTCATGAGCAAGGATACATATGAGTTGATATAATGAGGCTTATATTCAGTTAAACTAAAATGTGCTCTAATGAGCAATAGAGAGGTTTTAAAGATAAATTAAATATCAGATATACTTTATCAAAAGTTTTTATAGTAATTTTACTATATAGACAAAGTATTTTACTTGAGAAATAACGTATGAGTTTTGAAAAAGCTTATAGATTATATGTTACTAAAATTGTATGTTTTGGCTTGTCTCACTCCTATTATAGATATATTATCTCTCACTGAATCTATATAACTCACTCTTTTCTCTCTCCATGTTTTTAGACAGGTACAAATTTATGTCTGTGTGCCTCAGTTTTGCTGAAGCCATTGGATTTTCAGTGGTTCCACACTCTCGTTCATGTGGTCTCCTAAGGTTATCCTTGTTGAGATTATGTTTGCTGTATACAATTGTATATATGTATATCTTTAATAATGCTCCATTAGCCTACAGGCAGGGTCCCTCCTGTATGGGTTTATGTATTGTAGTGAAAGTGCAGTTATTTTAGTTATGATCAGTTTGATTAGTAATGATTATGGATTTATATTCATATTTTCATAAATATAATTGTGTTTTATACTCCTTTGTTATGTGTTGTGGGGTGTATTCTGAGAATGCGTAAATCCCAAATGATTTTGTGTGGTTGTACTTTTTGTGCTAGTAGAGAATCTTCATTTGGGAATAGTCCTAAATATAGAGAAAATTCTGCCCGATTTTCTTTAGAAAATTCTGCCCTATGCGCTGATCATGATCCTGGTTAGGTCATGACATTAATAAACTCTCAAGTTCACATAAATCCAACACCATAAGTTTATAAAACAAACTAATAACCCTCAGCCCCATATAGAAACCGTGGGCTTCATAGAGCTAAAGTGAAGATAATTTCAAGCTTTTTGATAAAAAAAAACACATAGATCATGGATATCCATCTAGAGAATACAAAGCAAAACATAAGAGTCATCATCAAGCTCTCAAAAATCATAGGGTTTTATATAAGCCCTAACATGGCCGTGAACTATCTACATAGGAACATGAAGATTTAATTCATAAAAGTACAAAGAAATATGTTTTTAAGTAACAAGATGCATGAATACAAGATTAGGGCTTCAAATACTTATAAGAAATCATCAATAACCAAACCATCCATAAACATTGAAAACCTTTAAAGAAGAGTTCATATTATGAAAATATATGTTCAAGATCTCAAACAACTCAAAGAAACACATAAATCACATGCATGAGACCTACGAAGTGAAAAAGAAAACCCTATATGTTACCAAAGCTTGAAACTCAATGTGCACCAAACTATGGCAGCAACTTGGCTTAGGTTTTTGTTCTCTTTTAGAGGCTTGAACTCGAGCTTTGAAGGTGTGGTTGATGGAGTTTGAGAGTTATGAACATAGGTGAGATTTAGGAGGTGTTTTGATGGAGGTTTCCATGTGTTTTTGAGAGAAAAATGATGGAGGATTAAGATAGTGGTGGTTTCAACCAAGACGAGGACGGGGGGCTGAAGCTTGTATTTCTTAAGTGTCAGGGTGTATGAGGGTGTGTGTCTGTTAATAGAAAAAGGCTAAGATTAAGAGTTAGTTAATTAGCTAGTTAACTTGTCTTAATTAAGTAGTCTAGTTAATTAGTTAATTGTGTCACCATTGGTTATAAATTTAAGAATGATTCTAAACTAATTTAGAGACATATTAATACTCATCTCGAGAATGAGTTGAAGTGATTTGGTGCTTAATGCATAATTAGCATTTTTGCTAAAAGCTAGAATAGGCAATTTATCCTTTAATAAACATAATAATTATCAAACAAATAAATTTCCTTAATCTGTCATTAAAATCATATTTATATATGTGTAATATAATATCTCAATTTACAAAATTTTTTCTACAATTTTTTTTGTATTTTTAGCATATTTGTACCTTAATTAAGCCTATTTTTAAGTCAATGAGCATACTTAATTAACTATAATTAAAATAAAATTTTTCACAACATCCCGTGTTATGTTGTACCACTTTCAATAGATTTAGTGGACAAAAAGTCTTTGGTAAAATATTGAGTTAAAAATAAGTTGATTTAGTAAAAGTTAATTAAATGTAAGTTACTTGTTTGACCAAATGTTTACTATCTTGAGTTCTTTTCATTCTTCTTCATTTTTCTGAGTTTAGGGAGCTAAAATAAGGGTAAGGGCATGTAGTTTGGCTGCATCCCAGATTTGGGTAATTTTATTGAGTTTTTTTAATGTATTTTTAGTTGAATTTTTTAAGCTTTTTTGCGTAGTTTTGACCCAAAGTTGTGAATAGAACCCAGAACACCTCATATTTTGAAGTAAATTTCTTGATATTTTGGTATGAATCATCTAAATATTTTCAAGTTCATATGAACTTGGAAAGACAATTGGCCTAGAGTTGTTCTGCTGTCGTGCAGTTGGGTTATGGAAACTGAAACTTCCAAAGGATTACAGACTCGCTTGAAGCCGCATATCATGACCTAGCTATTAGGATGAATCTGAGTCCGAGAAGCAAAAATGTTTTGGAAAATAGGAATTTGGAAATTGGATAACGAAAGTTGGACCCTGTTGTTATCAAGTGGTCTCAAGAACTCAAGAGAAGGTGAATTGAGTTCTAAAAATTTTCACAATCTTTTTACAAAAATCCCTTTTTAATTCTTTGTTGGTATCAAATATTAAAGGAATGCCTAAGTGAGTGTGAATATGAGTAAATCAATGCAAGTTATTAAAGTAAAAGATTAATATAGATAAACTAAATAGTGAATTAAAACTTGCAATAATGTAAAGAGTTAAGGGAAGAGAGAAGCAAACACAGATTTATCCTTATTTGGTCACCCCCTGTGGCCTACGTCTAGTCCCCAAACAACTACTCAGGGATTTTCACTATTCTCTAACCTTTCAAGGTGTTTGGAAACCTTTATAATGCTTTGAGCACTCACACTTTTGAGAATCTGCACTCTAGTGCTTGAGTCACTCAAGAACAAAGAGATGCCCCACCCTTTAATCCTCTGAGGGATACCTCAACCTCTTATAGGTTTTTAGAATAAGAGAAAATAGGAAATTCACTCTCTGCTTAGAGTAGATGTTACAAATTGAAGCTCTTGGAAGTTTTTAAGAGATGAAGTTTTTGGCCATAGAATTTGATAGAAAAATCAAGGGATAAAAAAAATGATTAAGTGCAATTGATACTTAGTTTTTCTTGTTTGAAAATCTATCATTGAATAGGTATTTATAAGCCTTAGAAATGTGCTTGCCATTGGGGAATTTTACCTCGAAAGACATGACTTTTCAAAACCAGCCGTTTTGTGCATTTAACTATATTGTAATCAATTACAAGCTTTAGTAATCGATTACACTGTGAAAGAACACAATTCTAGATAAAAATAAGAACCTTGTAATTGATTGCAATTTCTAGTAATCGATTACTAGAATGACAATTTGCAAGTTATGCTGAGAAAATCAATTATAATCAATTACAAAATAATTGTAATCGATTACAAATATTGAAAATGCTTGTAATCATGACTTGATTATTTTCCCTTTTAAGTGAAATCTATCGTACCTTATTTTCAACCCAATTTCTTAAAGAAAAACTATTTTAGTATAGTTTCCTTTCAATTCAAAGTTTATTGTTAAGATTCAAAGAAAAACTTGTTTAAACTATCTTTTAAGAACAATTTGAATTTTAATGACAATTGTGGCCATTAAGCTTACTAAAAGAAAACTTTTAACAATAAAGAACCTAAGTCCTAAGAATCTAACCATGTGAGTTTTGGACTCATTCTTCTTCAAGTAATTTTGCTCCATTTTGATTGCAACCAGTGGTTTCTGCCTTCCAAGTTGGAGTAATAGCCCATAACCATCAAACTCGAATTTCCTAATTTTTAGTATATGACAGTGCCATAATTCCGACAACAGTGTCACACTGCCTTATAGTTCTAAGTGTAAGAATCGTCATGATATAGTGCTTCCTAAGAAATTCTCACACTACCCAAGTGAAATAAATCAAAATTATTTTATGCTATATTAAGAAAAATGGGGATGACATTTCTCCTCTCCTTCAAAAAATTTCATTCTCAAAATTTGGTTAGGTCTTTATAGATAATCTTATTATGTTGTTATATTTATTTTATTTTAATTTTGAAGAGTTTACAAGAGCTAATCTAATTTTGGTGTGTTGAGAATGGCTTTTCTCTTTTTGACATTATGGATTAGGAATAGTTTGAATGTTTATATTCTTAAGTACGTTTCTTATTAAGCTTTGCCTTACATATTCTATCCTTAGTTCTTTTCCTTATTTTGTTCATATCTTATGATGATTCATTTTAAGATTTCAAGTTTTGGGGATTCTGTAAGCTCAAATCTTCTTATCCTAAGTCTTTTTATCTTGCTTATTAAAGTGTTTAAGATTCTATTTATAATCCTATCATAATAATTAACAATTTAACTTATCATTCTTAAGGATATCATCTTCCTAGATATTAAATTTTGAGTAATCTAATTGCCTAATCATGCAATACTAATAAAAATTTAAAATAAAGCATAAGTCAAACAGCAATTCACCTAAATCAAATATCACATATTTCACAAACAATCTTCAAGTCAATAAAATGCATCCCAAGGAATAATTTACATAGTCAAGCATCTTAAGTTTCATAAAAACAGACCCAAATAAAATCACAATTTCAATATCAAGTTACTAACTAATTTCAAAGCAATTAGCAGTTCAATTATGGATGTCAACGAAGAAACACAAATAATCCTCTATCTATGCTATTTTGGCTGGAGTTTTCTTCCTTTTTTTGTAGGCATTCTCGAGCAAAGTGTCTAGGCTTACCACAAGTGAAACAAAATCCTCCTTTCCTTTGCGAGCACAGCCTATTACCATGGTATCTTCCACAATTCGAACAAGTAGGAGCTGGTGTAGGTGCAACTTGCTACTATGAAGATAGAAGGGGTTTGGCCTTATTCTGATTCAGGTTCAGGTTACGGTTCCTATTCTTTTGAAACTATGGCTAAATCATTCCATTTCTATCTTCTCTTCTCTTTCTCTTAAACTTATTCTGATGCTCAGTTGCCAGATCATTCATGTTTTGCTCAGCAATCCTGCACTTGTTCACCAGTAAAGCATAACTTCTAATTTCTATAATACTCAAGCATTTTTAATCTAAAATTTAAGCCTGATTCAAATTTAATAGCTTCCAAGTTTTATCCGGATTAAACTTCAGATAGGATGAAAACTTAGATTGTTCTTCAATTTTGGACACATATTGCCCAACAGTCATGTTCCCTTGCCTCAGCTACAAGGACTCAGTTTCCTTTTGATTCTTCACACTAACTGGGAAGTATTTTTTTAGAGAAAGTAGTTTTGAAAATTTCCTAAGTGAGTGGAGTCTCTTATGCCTATAGCAGGGCCTTAGTGCCCTACCACTAGTGTTCAGCTTCACTAATAGGCATATAAGTCGCATAAGTCACCGTCTGCTCATCAGTGCATGCCACAGCCTCAAAAATTTTCTCCACCTGCTTCAACCAACTTTCAGCTATGGTAGGACTATATTTGCCTCTAAATGGTAGGGGCTGCATCTTCTTAAATAATTCAGTCAATCCTAAGAATTGAGAATTCAAACCCAGAACATGTCCATTAGTAGGTCCATGGCCATTGCCATTTCTGTTTCGAGCTCTATACTCATCTAATCGTTGTAATATCCTATTAGTGAGCATCACCTTCTCCCTAATTGTTACAGTCATATTCTCTAGGGCATTCCTATCTTCACTTCCTTCATTAGGGGTGACAGATCTCCATCTTAGCGGCATGCTATTTCTGCATACATAATTAGTCATATATTGAGATGATCAATCTCAATACTCCTATGTTGTAGCTAGAAACACATGCCACACAAAACAAAGATGCATAAACAAAGCCCCTTTTTGGAGAAATATGACATGCTTAGACTCCACCTATAATAGTCGCCCTTTGAGGAAAATCGGGCTTTAATACCATAATGTAACACCCTACTAGTCAACTATTATCTTCTCCATTATTTTACTTTTGATAATACTTAACCAATAGAATATTACTAACCTTCTATGATAATTTTTTCAGGTAAATATTTTTTTTTTGCCTATCACCATGCCTAACTCTATTCTCTATTTTTTATTAATTTTAAGAGGAAGATCCATCCACTGAGTCCAGATTTATACTCTATTTAGATGAACTTTTGGTACATGTTCTTTCTAGATTCAAAGATAAATAATAATATTAGCAATGATGATAACAATTATGATAATGATATATAAATTTGAAGTATTATTTAGTATTTTGAGAGGCTATGACATATTTGACCTTTTATTTTTTAAAATTTTATGTTCTTGTAACAAATCTTATCATAATCATCTAAATTATTCCTCAAATAAGAGAATATCAAATAATATCATATTATTAAAATATTGAATGCTACCATTTTGTTTTATTATTTCATTCTACAACTATTAATTATGATTAAAGTCAACTCAATTATCACTTATAAATGTTCTATTACGTTCTTGATATGGAGATCATTTAGATAAGTATTTCAAAAAAAAAAAATCTTTTAAATGATTTTTTAAAAGATCTTTTTAAAATATAAAAGTTGTTTTATGTTTAAATGAATAATTAATTTATGTTTGAATGTAATATTAAAGATTTTTTTCTCTCTTTACACAACTTTTTTATGTTATATGTTTGATGCATGGTTTCAGGTTGAAGTAGCCCTCAAGCCTATGCCTTTACCTATGTCCTAATTACAGGGCCTGTGTGTGGATATTTCAAAAAGTCTTTATATTAGAACCGATTGAAAGATTTGGTTTGGATGAAATGGAAGTTGAGCATTGACTAAGAATATGGTATGAACTACTTAGCCCTTAAAGCTGCTCTTCTGTCTTTAATTCCATGGGCATGAAATTAACATTGAGGTTACTTTGTCCCTGGCATCCCTTTCCTACATGCAACGACTTTTCCCCCTATGCTTCATTCGACTTGCATGTGTTAAGCAAATAGCTCTCGTCAATAGTCAGATAGGATTGCAGGCGTATGATGACTGGCTTCTCTTGACCAATCTTTTCAGATGTTAATGATAGCATTGTATGATAATGGGTATCTGTCTGTCGACAAACGGTAAGATAGGCAAAAAGGCATAGAGACAATAGCAGTAATGCTGTATCTCTCGATGAGAAGGAAAGAAGGTCGGCAGCTAGTCATATTGTCATTAGATGAATGACTAGCCTTGGAAGGTCTTTTGAAGTGGAAGCAAAAAAAACATCTCATTGCATTTATTGGCGAAAGAAAGAGCTAGACTTTAGCTTCTATACTAGTCATTCCATTAGAGGAAAGGGGAATGGAATGGAAAAGAGAGGAGAAGACAATCAATTCTATCGTCTCTATAGCTTTTTCGACAAATGCTATTTCATTGATCAAGTTTTGAATAACTTTGTAGTCAGGTGATCATTCTTATGTTTTGGATATAAAGTCTCATATGAAGCTCTAAACAAAGGTGCTATGGAGATATTGGGCCCTTATGGTATCTCATACACATTTTGATGATTGGCTGAGCAGATAAGTCAATTTCATAGTGGATTTGTTGTGCAAAGAATGCGTTATGACCCATGGCCACCTGCCTGGTTTGGTGAGGGTGGCTCCTCCATTATGGATAAAGGAGGAACCTGACTCAAATCTATGAACCTATGGCAAGGCTACATAACAGTAGCGGGGGCATTAAGATCAAGGCTTGTTGTAGAGATTTCTCTCTTAAATATAGAAAAAGAAATTATAATTTTCTTTTATTTGGATCATACAATATGTTGCTTTAACTCTAGTTTTTAATGCTTGGTAAGAATCACCATACATGGATTCCTATACCCAAGACACATCACAGGAGGATAAGACCTTACGCGAACTAAGGCAGGTGGACTATAAAAGGCAAGTGTCTGATCAAATCAATCAAGTTAATCAAATTAATAAAGGATTGCACTATCGAGTAATGGTCACTCCGTCTATTAAGAAAGTACGTTGGGGGAAAGTCGGAGCTTTGACTAATATACACAGGCTTCGGAGACCTTAAGTCCCCGCTCTAATGCCTTGGGAAACTCGGCCTTTTTTCACAAGGATTCAACATAAATGGATGCTTTGAATGAGAAAGGGAGATTGGGCGCTTCATTTCAAGGAGCCTGTCTGCCGACATGACAAAGGTCTTGGGATCTTTGTTTATGCCGGGTACACCTCTTTCAAGGGACACGTCTGTTGAAAGAGACTTGTTTGTGACTCGACTAGAAGCTAGACTAACGAACCCTGGTAACGCAGTTGCTACCCTGTAATGTTGGTCCCGTAACATAAAGTGAGGAGTTGAGCTTAAACTGGCAAGCTGAATTAACATTCGAAACCATACTTCCTATAGCTAGCTCATCTCTAATGTAGTGGGATTGCACAGCGCAACATAATGTAAGTTGCTATATTGAATCCCCTGCTGACCATTAGGGTATACAAATATGCACTAATAGTGTGAAATGACTGTATACTGTCAGTCAATAGATATGTAAGAAAGTGTAGTTACCTAGTATAATTTCACACTTTCTTATATTTTTACTGGTAGACAGTAAAGTTGTTTTACATTGTTCATATATAGAAGTTCTATATATATATATATGCAAATATCACAAAAAGCAAAGACATTTTTTATAATAAAGATATCGTATTTTTGGGGGGTAGGGGACGGGTGCTGTAACATCCTTCCAAGTATGGTACTATGCTTAAGTCATAATACTTCACCTAGAAGTTGTTCCTGTCACTTAATCGGACCTTGTCTGGTAGCAACCTTCGGCCACCTTCAATCTTACTAGTCAACTCCACCTCGGAGGATCTTCTTTGGAACTTTTGAATTATCTGGAGATAATACGGAAATAAACATAGGAGTGAGAATTATAAATTCTCAGTAGGATTCATTAAACTACCATATGTCGTGTCATCGTTATTATTTCTAGTTACTTCGGTTTATTATAAAAAGGTGAACATACTATGTAAATACTTTTAGTTTTACAGTTTGAAACCATATTGTCCGAAGCAGAGTTCATTTTAGTCATACATTTGATAAACAGAGTAAAAATTAAAGCATAAGCATAGCAGATTGTGAGTGATTTCATAATAATAACAATAGCAAATTGTGCATGTACAATGGTTCATCATGAATTCGTGTGAATGTACTTATACTTTCTTTTCTTCCTTTACTTGACACACTTAGGTATTACGTATCGCCATCCTTAGGGTGTCTGCATGCATATATCTTTGTATTTCATCTTTACTACCCTTGGGTAGCTTGACCTAGAAGTGAGCTCAACTCGTGACCGTCATCACACAGAATTAACCTACAAGGGGATCCACGTGCCTCTAGTCTTGGAGGGATCTCATTTTGGCCATGTGCCTCCAAGGTAGAGGGATCTCATAGCTTTAACTACCTTCACAAGGAGGGATTCAAATAACTGCCTCTAGGTAAAGGAATCCAACTTTTCATAATCATATATTTTCTTTATTTGCATGCAAATATGCAAACTTTCATAAACATAATCATGATCATATAATAAATTTTCATAACAGAAACTATCATAATTTCATAAAATTCTGCTGAAAATTCGACAACATAACGGATCAAGTCTGCTTCCCTGTGAATAGCACCAGTCAACCAGACAGTCATTCATACAGAAAAATCAATGCAAGGTATAGATGCTCCAATAATCAAACAAAGTTTTATAACCTTGATCTTGAATTAGTTTTCTGCCACTTCCTTTTGATTCTATCCGATTTTTGTAACTTAGCCCATAAATTTATTTTAACTCATTTAGACCTGAATTTTGGATATGTTGAAGTTTTATGTATCTAGTTTCTAATCTCTTTAGTCCCATTAAGTTTTGATATATGTAGCTCAAGTTATTAGGATTCTAGCTTGGCCTACCCTGTAACTGGCCAGAATTACACACCTAAAAGTAAAAATTTACTAAAAATAAAAAAATAGTTAAAATCATACGAAATTTATATCATGTTGAAGCTAATAGGACAAAGTTTCATTTTCAACAAGTCCCATTTCATTTTGTTGAGTAGAGCTTGAGTTATAAGCTCTGAAATTTGGCCCCTCTGGACTGCCCTATTTTAGCCCGATTTGGACTTAGGGTGACTTCCTTGAACTACTGGGAACAATTGGAGTCGAATCTAACTCTAAAATTTTTATGGACTGTTCGTCTATGTGTAAAATTTCTAACAAGGTTAGTTTCACTCAATTCTAAGTTGTATAGGGCAAGTTTTGCCCTAAACAATCTTATCTGCCCAGAATTAAAATAAAAAACCTAGGTGAAACTTCCAAAATTTATATCTTCCTCAATACTAATCCAATGGCCTTGTAATTTATATGGTTGGAAAGTCCTAGATGTCTAGTTTGAACAAAAATAGTGTCATTAAATTTAAATGGTTGTAGATGGAGCCGTACACTCCGTTGTACGGACTGCCGTAGGGTTTTTGATCACCCAGCCCCTCCCTTCTTTCTATTCTCATTCCTTTTCACTCCTTTTTCAATTTAAACACAAAAACAGCTATCAAACTAGCCAATATTCATCATATGCATCCAAATACTACATCAAGAAGTGAATAAAATGAAGACCCCAAATAGCTCCCATAACCAAGAAGACAAGAAAGAGGTTGAATCTCTACCTCCTTTGTATGTAATCTTGTTAGATTTGGGGTTTAGATGGGTGGAACCTTATCAAAGCTTGAAGGTTTGATGGAGTAGGTTGGAAAGAGAAGAGAAGAAGAAGGTTGAAAGGGAAAGGAGAGGGCGAAATCTGCTTTGAAGGAGAGGAGAAAAATCTAATCCAAGCTTTAATAAAGTGGTTGGTTTGCTAAGTGTTGATTGGCTCTTGGAATGGATGGTAGCAAATTAACCAAGTCTCTCCTCCCATTGTGATGTATGTAGTGCCACCATTCAAGGACTAGGTGGCTGAAATTTCAGCCTCATAATTCGGGTCTTCATGCATGGAATTTGGTTGTTTCGGTTTCAACAGTTTAGAATACTGAAATCTTACCAATTTCTTTTAAATCGGTAAATTGGTTTAAGAAAATTCCTATGAAATCTTTTATGCTTCTAATCTAATTCCCTCACATCTAATCTCTCTAATTGCTAATTAATTAACCTTAAATAAATATTTAATTGAATTTTAATTAACCTCATTTATTCGATAAAAACCGAATAGCTAGGCGAAAAATGATAAAATTCGGTGGATGATATAGGTGCTAATTGAAGAAAGTATTAATCCTACATCTAAAACTTCTTTAAAATATCATTAGTATATTTATTTTGTGAAATAAAATTTTTAGCACATTGCTAAACAACCTCAATCTTGGGAAAGGAAGACATCAAGCCAAATTAGTCATTTCAAAGCAATTCACTAGAGCCTACTTGAATTCTACAACCAACTTCAAATTGTTTCCATTGCACATTAAGTCATCAACATAAAGACACATGATGACAATGTCTACAGGTTCAACAAATTTAACATACAAAGTGTGTACAAAAGACGCATTTAAAAATCATTCTCCCTAAAATAGGAGTGAATCTTCTTATATCACTACAGGAAATACGCGAAAATCCGACAAAAAAATTGAAAAATTCATTAGTGAATTTATTACCAATAAAAGGTGGATATCGATTACTCATGTGTTGGTAACAATTACTGACGGAGTTAATCAACCATCGATAACTTATGGATGGGACTTTCTACGTATTTTAATTAAAATCTGTCAATAATTAATTGAGAAATTTGTTCCCACCTTCGTCATTTTCATTATTAATTCAGACAGATCTTTTTAATTAGATCGACGTATATTTCTGTCAGTAATCTTTAGTTAATAATTATTTTTATTTGTGATTACTGACATGTAACTTGTCGGTAATTTTTATAATCTTTTATAATTAATTAATTTCATTTGGTTATATTTTTATTCATCACATATTGCTAGCGAAATATTAATTGCAATTATGTTATAATAAAAAATAAATATTCAAATCAACACAAAAAAAAAATAAAAAAATACATAGCATCAGTGATAGTCCATGGCATTGTTGGTGTCAGAGTTGTAGTCGGATCTATCAGAGGAATCATCGAGCAAGGGTGAAATTGGAGTTGCATGTGACCCACCTGTCTGCATCTATTATAAAAAGGTGCACATCTTTTTAAACAACTGATTTTACTCCTTCTTTGCCTTCTTCTGCTAGTTGGTCTTCAACTTCTTTAGTTCTTGTTGGTGACGCTAGTCTTGCTACAGAACTCGCCATGCATAAGCAGGAAGTTCAATATTTAATTAGGGCATGCATCATTTTTATAATAGCTAATAATATAATTGGTTTTGCAAAATAAGTGAGCTTGACACTCACATCACCTGGCCTATTTCCATACTTAAGTATCAAAGAGTGCATATCCAAAAAATATTTAATACTCTCCACAAATAAATTATTTTATTACTTAAAGCTAATAAACTTTTAATATTTTATGTTTTAGGTTGAATAAATACTAAGATTTTAATAAGTAAAGTTAACTATGAGAATATTAAATTATTCTTATTAGAGTAAATGAAAAATGAGTTTAACCTATAAAGAAAAATATGACTTGTCCTTATTGGAAGACCTAAAGCCCCCTCTATGACCTCTACGAGTAGAATCAGATTAGTTGGATTCTTGCTAATAAGATTCGATGAATTGGTGGGTTTCACAAAAAAAAAAAAAAACCAAAAAAACAAACGACTTGTCATTCTTTAAGAAATTAATTAATTGTAATGATATTCAGTCATATATAGTGCTGCGTTATCAAAATAATTTGATTATTACTACCATTACCTCAAAGTTTTCACATAAAAAATAAAATATGATATGGTTAGATTCTTAACTTTTTATGCATGCACACAATTGTTATTTAATCCTACTAAATGTCACTAACTATAAAAGATATTAATTTTAGAAAGAAATTAAATTTGAGTTTATTCTCCTTATATGTCATTACAACCAATTCCATAAGTGAAACATGGCAGATATGCCAATTGATATATGGCTTAAGGCCTCTGGCCTTCCTATAAATCAAGCAAGTCATCAGCATCTTTTTGCAACTTCAATTTAAATCCATTTGCAATGGCTTCTGTCTTTCTCTTTCCCTACTTTGTTTCTCTCGTGTGCTCAATATTATTAGTGCCATCAATATCAAATGCTATCAACCTCAACACTAATGGTGGTTTCTCAATTTCTATTTTCCACCATGACTCACCTCAATCTCCATTCTACAACCATTCCATGACCACCTATGAGCGCCGCGTTGCAGCAACTCATCGCTCTATTAATCGCCTAAAGTATCTTTTGTCATTATCAGGTGCAACTGCGACAACATCTAAAAATGGTGATGGTCCTTTTCCTTTGGATATATCAACAAAAATAATTCCAAACATTGGAGAGTACATAGCAACTATTTACATAGGCACCCCGATAACCCAGGTTACTGTAATTATAGATACAGGTAGTGGGATCAACTGGGTAAAGGGCCCACCCAATTATGATCCCAAAAATCATCCTCATATAGAGAACAATACTGTGTTAGTGGCTCATGCCCCTTTATGAGTACTTGCAACAATACTAGTAACCTTCGCGGCTATCAAATAAGTTACGCTGATGGTAGCACAACATCAGGAATCACTTCATATGAGGATTTTGGTTTTGATAGCCCAAATGGGGGAGGTATGGTGGGTGTGCGTAACTTGCAGTTTGGCTTTGCCACTAAAGCAGTAGGATTTGTTGAGCCACGAAATGGTATTTTGGGTTTAAATCAAGATCCTGAATCTTTTATCTCTCAATTAGGCATCAAAAGGTTCTCCCACTATTTTGTTATCGAGGATTATCATGATACTGGAAGTAGAATGCATTTTGGGTCAAGTGTTGTGATTACTAATCTCACAACACCAATAGAACCAAGCATGAAAAATGCATATTATGTTAGGCTTGATGGGATTAGTATAGGTGACACCTTGGTTGAAATGCCTCAAGGAGGTTTTCTATTCGATACCGGGTCCGCCTTCATGATGCTTGGATCTGAGGCATATGGCCCATTTATAAGGGAGATGAGACAACAAGTAAAGAAACCATTGGTAAATCCAATTTATCATTTTGACTTATGCTTTGAAGGAGCTTATGCAGACTTGCACGATTTACCAAGTGTGACATTTCGCTTTGCTAGAGTTGGATTTGAGTTGATAAAAGAAAGCACTTATGTGGAGGCTGCTAATGGAATTTGGTGTCTTGCTATTATTCCTAATCCCTTTCAAGCTTCAAGTTCAATAATTGGAAACTTTCAAATGAGGAACTTATTGGTTGGTTATGACCTTGAAAGACAGGTAATTTCATTTTCATCAACCAATTGTTCTACTTTCTAATTTTCTCATATCGTGGTATGGATTAAACATAATCGTCAACTTTCTAATGTCAAGTTGAATTTGTTTTGCTTCTGTGTTAAATACATTATGTTTCTGTCTTCTTAGTCTGTCCCTCCTTACTCTATTAAAATTAGCTCTCAAGTTTAAAAAGATCCATCGAGTCCCGATCTGTACTCTGTCTAGATGAACTTTTGGTATATGTTCTATCCAGATTGAAAGACGAATAATAATATTAACAATGATGATGATGATAATTATGATAATGACATATAAATTTGAAGTATTAGTTAGTATGCTGAGAAGTTACGAAATATTTAACCTTTTCGCTTTTTCAAAATTTTATATTCTCGTAACAATAATTGTTCCTCAAATAAGAGAACTCACATAATTTTAGATTATTAAAATATTGAATGCTACCATTTTGTTTTATTATTTCATTTAGGTTTAACAAGTCACTACAACTATCAATTATGATCAAAGTCAACTCAATTATTACTTAGAAATAAACTCATTTAGATAAGCCTTTAAAAAACAAATCTTCTTTTAAATGAGTTTTTTGAAAGATCCTTTTTAAAGTATAAAATTTATTTTGAATGTACAATTAATTTATATTTCAGTATAATATTAAACATTGATTTTAGAAGATCATGATTATTTTAATTTCTCGGCCCTAACCATGTAAAACAATTATATACTTTTAACTAATAAAAGTATGAGAAAGTATCAAATTTGATAGATAGTTATAACATCCCAACAAAATGATACCAAATAAGAAATATACTTAAAATGGCTTAAAGCCTGCTAGCACTTGTTAAGTTAATGCGAAATCATCATATCCCAATTACTCTATCTGACAATGGCTAGTAACGAGATAGAGAAAATAGAAATCATGAATTAAAATATCCTAGTCACTCTATCTTAGTCGTTGAGAAAGGCAGTGGCAAAATGGTAATTTTACATTGAAAGTAAGCAAAATTGTCCAAAAAATATAATGGTGAAATAAAATTCCTTAACAATTATTAATAGCAAATTATAGCCTCATTAAGATAAAAATACCTTTAGTGCCTTAACACTTGACTTCAGTATAATCCAAATAACTGTAAGAGTTGGATCTCCATCAACTAACAGGTAGTTGACAAGCATGATAGGTAATCAAAACTGTGACAAGAATATAATAATAAAATAAAGTAATAAAATTAATTGATGCATTGAGCTTGTTAGCGGTAAAAGTGTCCAAAAACTTAGAGATAACTCTAGAAAGATTATAATAAAATTATAATAAATTATTTGACTCAAATAAAATACATAAAAATGTATTATAATTATTTTATAAATTTATTTGAATAATTGAGTAATTAATTAATAGCTTACGTAATAAAGGATTAATAATTTAATTAAAAAATATGAAAATTAATATAATAAAATTTAAGACAAAGCGAGATACCTATTTGGGCTCATAAAATTAATTGGCCCCAAGCCTAAATAAGCTTTAGAGAGTTAAATGGGCATCAAGCTCAAATTCTTCTAACAAGAAAATTGATTAAAATAGATTAATTAAATTACCGCATGTTAATTTATCTAAGCTAGATTAAAGTCCTTTTAATGTTTTAAAATAAGAACTAATCTTGGCCCTCTATCAAGCCACATGGCGCCATCTCCTATCTCCTTGGAGGGCAAATAGTTGATTTTAGTTTCGTTTTGAATTTTAATTAAGGAGACTTTAGTGACTAAGGAAGAGTAGTATAGCAAATCTAATATTCCAAGTAACACCATAAAAGAAGTACAAACCAACTCATTTCCCTTTAGACACGGCCAAGTGAGGAAAATAGAATGAAGTTATTTAGTTTTTATTTTTAAGAAACCAAAAGACTAAGCCTGTGTTTGGGAGCCCCTTTGGGTTCTATAAAATTGATTCTAGACTCCCAAAATTGATTTTGGGTGTTTTTTATAATATTTGATTATCCATTCTCAAAATCAACTCCGGCCTCTAAAATTGATTCTGGAAAAAATAAAAACTTTTTACTTTCTGTCAGAATCACTTTTAGAGGAACTACTAAATATAAATTACTTTACCTCAAAATCCATTCTAATAAATCAATTCTAACAAAATCAATTCTATCGAGAATCAATTCTATAAAAGCAGAACCAAACACACTATAAAGAGTTTTGACTTAATTCTAATAATGGTAATAGCCACATAGCCACACTTCTTCTCCAAGTATCCCTGACATAATAAACACACCAAGCCACTATTCCCACCTCTATATGTTATGGCTAAGAGATCATGAGAGAAGGAAGGCAATTTAATTACCAAATCTTAGCAACTAAGGAGAGTCATGTAGCTTGTCTTCCTTTCCAACTAACCCCCAAGAATAAAAGAGATAAACTAACTCCTTCCCTCTTAAGGAGGCCTCATCTAACACCCTAATTCTTAAGCGATTCTGAGTAATTTTTTTATTTTTTTATTTTGCAAAAGCTACTAAATTTGTTTCTTTCCTCAATTGATTTTACTTACTATTTACCCATTAAATATTAAATTCATTTATTAACTCTAAGCATAAATTGAATAATTACTTTACTTTATATACCATAGGTAGCCTGACCTTTAAACAACTGACTATTGTGAAAAGTAAATATGTACTATTTGGATAAATTTCCAAAATTATAGTGGGAACACCTGAGTTACAAGGCAAAGAATAGATGCCCATAATTCCTAGCCAAGGTAGTGCTTACAAAGCACAAGAATAGTTGCTCAACTTAGTTTCCAATAGGAACCAAAATCTCATGCTACAACTTTCTTCATGGTCATGACAATCCATGCCATCCGGAAACACCAAGAAAAACAGAGTACGAGAAATCTCCTAGTAGGGTGGTGTTTTCAAGTGAGTCCTGCAACTATCCCAAAATCCATAATGCACATAGCGGGAATGCAATAATGATGCAAAACACTAATGCACACATCTCTTAGAACATTTAGCAACAAAATGTGCCATATAAGATAGCAAATAGTAATAATTAAGCATAGGCAATGGATTGTTGTTCCCAACTATATCGTGCAAATCAACAGTAAAACTAGAACTAGCACGAAATATGCATGTGCACCATATTCAATAATAATACGTGACAAGTTGCAATAAAATATCAGATAAATTATTAGCTCATAAATAATCACAATTTCATTTACTATCATCAATTTATGTTACTTTTCTGCTCCAATTAGATAGCTGAATGTTTGTAAGGTCTTCATAATAATCTGTCACATTTGGACATTATGTAACATCCCCAACGAGTTCCAAGTTCCGACCTCATACTTGTACATGGTTTCCGACCTCCGAATTGATAGTTTAACACAATGGTACAAGTATCGACCTCTAAGTTTAATGTAATGAGTTTCGACCTTAGAGTTGAACTCAATTGGAATGGACATGAGTTCAAATCTTTGAGTTGATTTCCAATTTGTACACAATTTTTGATCTCCGAGTTTATTCCCAGGAGCTTTCCGTTTCTGTTGGTGTTCTCGAGTTTGAATTGAGAATTCCGAGATTATGTGATTGTGTGCTGTATGATTTTCGACATCCGAGTTTGCTTCCAAGTGTCGAATAAACCAAACAAGATTTCTGATATCCGATTTCATCTCCGAGTGCCAAATAAATGGCATGATTTCTGACTTTAAGCAGAATAGGGACGAGTTCCAACTTGAAATAGAATGGAAGCGAGTTCTACTTTTGGGACGACGTGGAAGATAGTTTAGCCATAAAAGAGGGAGACATGGCCGAACTTCAATCACAAAATTTCAATTAATCAACACTCACAATTCCAACTACCCTCGTGTATTTAAGTCAGACTCTCCTTCTTATTTTTGACTTACTTGTGCCCCCTCTCCTTCTTGCTCCAGCCCTCTTCTCCTCTTCTGCTCTTAACCTACTTCATCAAATCTCCAAGCTTTGTCAAGGTTCCATCAATCTAAACTCAAATTCAGCAAGATCACACCTAAAGGAGGTAGGATTCCATTTCTGTTCTTGAATTCTTTGCACTATGGCTGCATGAAATTTTACCCTTCTTCATGTATTTGATGATATATTGGATGTATATAATGGATTATGATTGGATTAGTATGAAATCTTGAGTTGGAATTAAAGTTAGAAGGAGAAACTAGAAGGAGTGGAGAATTAGGATGCTGTCTAGGTGAAAAGTCCACAGCAGTCCGAATTGCAGAGTGTACGGCTCCGTCTACAGCTAGTTAAATCCGATGAAACTATTTTTATATGAAAGTAGAAATTCAGGGTTTTCCATACATATATAATATAAGGCCATTGGATTAATACCGAAAGAGATATTAATTTTTGAAGTTTAACCTAGGAATTAGGACTTTCATCCGGGCAGTGTGACTTGAGAAGGGTGTAACTCACCCTACACAACTCCAAATTGAGTGAAACCAATTTTGTTAGAAAGCTTACACATAGAGGAACATCCCATAATAAAATTTCGAGCTTGTTATGATTCCATTTGTTCCCAGTGGTTCGAGGAATTTGCCCTATGTCCAAACCAAGCCAAAATAGGGTAATTTAGGAAGGTCGAATTTCAGGACTTATAACTCGAGCTATACTAAAGCAAATCAAATGAAACTTCTTGCGAATGAAAGGTTGTCCTATTAGCTTTGATATGACACCAATTTCATATGATTTGGATTTGCTTTCGATTTTTAGTGAATTTTTACTTCCAAGAGTATAATTTGAATTAGTGACCGAATAGGCTTAGGTAAAATTTAAATATCTGGAGCCACACATATCGAAATGAGATGGGACCCAAAGGGTTGAAAACTAGACACATAGAGCTATGACATATCCAAAATTTAGGTTTAAATGAGTTGAATAGAAGTAAAGGTGGATTATACAAAATTTGGGCAGAACTAAATAAAATTGGCAGAAATGACCAAATTGATGGTTTCACAAGTGTTAGTGAATATATAAGGCTTGAGTTGACGGTTGCAAGTTTTACATTGATAGATATGTTAGATTGGTTAAACTGCTATGATTGATTTGTCCGTGAGAACTGGCACTATTCATGGGGAAACGGATCTGATCCGTTATGTTGCCGAATTTGCTGCAGAAGCCTATGAAACTATGAATGTTTATATTACAAGAAATTTATGATATGAGCAGCTATAAAATTATGAATATGTATGTGAAAATTCTATATGCAAGAATGATATAAGTATGACATGAGGTATATGAAAATAAAGGATTAAAGCATATGCAAGCACCCCACTCATATGAGGCATGGCATCGACCCAGCTAGTGTGAGTATAGGGGATAAGGCTTACATGAAGCATGGCATGACCCAGCTAGTGTAAATACCAAAAATTTATGGTGGCATATCTTTCATCATAAAATCTTTACATGCCACCATAAATTTCCGGTACTTACACTAGCTGGGTCATGCCATGCTTCATGTAAGCCCTATCCCTTATACTCACACTAGCTAGGTTGATGCCATGTCTCATGTGAGTGGGTGCTTGCGTATGTTTTAATTTTTAGTCTTTAGTCTTTAGCCTTTACTGCCCTTGGGTAGTTTGATTTAGGAGTGAGCTCAAATCGGCTCAGCTCGTGGCCGTCGTCTGCAGACTAACCCACAGGGGACCCACTGCCTCTAGGTCGGAGGGACTCAGTTGGTCATCTGCCTCCAATATAGAGGGACCCAACTTTTAGCTGCCTTCACAAGAAGGGATTCAATGTGCAACTGCCTTCAGGTGAAAGGGCCCACATCTTTATCGTTTAACTGCCTTCACAGGGAGGGATTCAATGTGCAACTGCCTTCGAGTGAAGGGACCCACATCTTATCTCATTTAACTACCTTCATAAGGAGGGATTCAAAGTGCAACTACCTCCAAGAGAAGGGGATTCACATTTCATCTTATTTAACTGCCTTCAGAGGGAGGGATTCAAAGTGCAACTGCCTCCAAGTGAAGGGATTCATATTTAATATATTTATCTCTTTTTATTCTCATGCATAATCAAGCATAGACATGCTAAATACACTTATACATGTGCTTCATCATTTATTTTCATATACCTCATATCATACTCATATCATTCTTGCATATAGAATTTCCACATACATATTCATAATTGTATAGCTGTTCATATTATAAATTTCTTGAAATATAAACACTCATAGTTTCATAGACTTCTACCGTAAATTCGGCAGCATAACGGATCAGATCCATTTTCCCATGAATAGTGCTAGTTCTTACAGACAAAGCAGCCATAGCAGTATGATCAATCTAATATATCTATCAAGGTAAAACTTACAACCGTTAACTCAAGCCTCATATGTTCACTAACACTCGTGAAACCATCAATGTGGTCATTTCTGCCAATTCTATTTAGTTCTGCCCGAATTTTGTCTAATCCACCTTTTCTTCTATTCAACTCATTTAAACTTGAATTTTGGATACTTCATAGCCTTATGTGTCTAGTCTTCAACCCTTTTAGTTCCATTTCATTTTGATATGTGTAGCTCCAGATATTTAAATTTTGCCTCAGCCTATTCAGCTACTAATCCAAATTATACTCTTGGAAGTAAAAATTCACTAACAATCGAAAACAAATCCAAATCATATGAAATTGGTGTCATATCAAACCTAATAGGACAACCTTTCATTTGCAAGAAGTTTCATTCCATTTGCTTTAGTATAGCTCAAGTTATAAGTCCTGAAATTTGATGTTCCTGAACTACCCTATTTTGGTCTGGTTTGGACATAGGACAACTTCCTCGAACCACTAGGAACAAATGGGATCATAACAAACTCAGAATTTCATTATGGGATGTTTCTCTATGTGTAAGCTTTCTAACAAAATTGGTTTCACTCAATTTGGAGTTATGTAGGGTGAGTTACACCCTTCTTAGGTCACACTGCACGGATGAAAGTCCTAATTCCTAGGTTAACTTTCAAAAATTTATATCTCTCTCAATATTAATCCAATGGCCTTATATTATATATGTATGGAAAGCCCTAAATGTCTAATTTCATATAAAAATAGTTTCATCAGATTTAACTGGTTGTAGGCAGAGTTGTACACTTCGCCATCTGGACTGCTATGGACGTTTCACCTAGACAACATCCTAATTCTCCACTCCTTCTAGTTTTCTCCTTCTAACTTTAATTCCAACTCAAGATTTCATATGCAAGCACTCCACTCATATAAGAGGCATGGCATCGACCCAGCTAGTGTGAGTATAGGGGATAGGGCTTACATAAGGCATGGCATGACCTAGTTAGTGTAAGTACCGAAAATTTATGGTGGCATGTAAAGATTTTATGATGAAAGATATGTTGATGAGTAAATATTCCTAAGGAATGTGACATGGTGATCACATCCCGATGGGGTATGACATGGCGATCATACTCTGGAATATGGCATGATAAGCAGAAGATAAAGAAAGAAAAGTAAATTTTATGTATCTGCATAAATTCAAGTACAAGTAAAGTTATGTGTAGATGTTATGTCTCCAGTGTATTGATGCTATTGTATTTTATTATGTTTCAGTTATGGTTCATAATATAATTCATGAATTGATTTTGTATGGGCCCTCCCAAATGCCAAGTGTATGAGTAAAATAAACTTTGCTTCGGATAATATATTTTCGAACTATAAGATTAAATAGCTTGTATAACATGATCACCTTTTTCATAATAAACTGAAGCAACTGGAGATGGCAATGATGACATTATGTATGATACTTAAGGAATTCTACTGAGAATTCAAAATTCTCACTCCTATTTTTGTGTTATCTCCAGATAGTTCGAGAAGTTGCAAAGACGGCTAAAGTTGCCGTCAGTCAAGGTCTACTCAAGTAACCGTAACAACTCCTGAGTATGGTACTATAACTTAAGCATAATATTGTACTTAGGAGGGTGTTACACATTATGTATTGTTGTTCCCCATGTGAATTTCATAACTGATCTATGAGAGCTCATATGCTAAGACATCTGCTAGTTTAGATTTGTGGTCGTCACTTCCTTGTCCACTGTACGGTGGGGCCCAGCACTCAAAATGTAACTCCCTAATAACCACCATATTATGCCTAAGTCATATTACAACGATTAGCAGTTGTTATGAGTTACTATCTGATATTCTCACACTACTAGAAACAGGCAAAAAACTGACAAAATTATTAATGGAAAAGTTGCTCAAATTCGTTGGTAAAATATTTACTGATGAAATCATCAACGAAAAACATCTGTCAGTAATGAGCACATCGGGAAC
This sequence comes from Pterocarpus macrocarpus, assembly GCA_031439585.1. Taxonomy (NCBI): domain Eukaryota; kingdom Viridiplantae; phylum Streptophyta; class Magnoliopsida; order Fabales; family Fabaceae; genus Pterocarpus; species Pterocarpus macrocarpus. Next base: position 38,664,638 of record CM062517.1, read on the forward strand.
AATAGAATTGAATATTACCGGCAGATAAATAAATCCGTCAATAATATTGACAATTATATCGACCGAATTTTTCGTCGATAATATTAAAAAAAGTATCGGTATATGAACATTAGAAACCATTAAGGAGGCATTTATTTGACGAATTACTGATAATTACCGACAGATTTATTGTCTGTAATTTAATATATTTTTATAACTTACCGACGCATAATTCGTCATAAAATTTGTAAATTAATAATTTTATATTAATTGTTACCAACGAAAATTCTGTTGGTAATGTAAAATTTTTATTTTTTGGGTAATTTTGTATTATTAAAAATTGAAATTATTATTTAAATATTTGAAATTATTATTTTAATTATCCATAAATCCATATAATTAGAAATATAATAAAATATAAAATATATAAATTGTAAAATAAAATAAAATAAAAACTATTAATTACAAAAGAAATCAAATAAAACTATCAATATACAGTTCTAAAAACGTAAAAGACCCTAAAAACTTCAAATACTAATCATTGTTAGTATTTGAAATGTCTTTAGAATCGTCAGGCATGCGGTCACAGGGAGAATGCGGAGGTCAAGATGGTGGAGGCTGTGCACCAGACGATGACCTGCCACTCCGCATCTGCTTGAAGTAGGTATACATAGTCATCATCCTTTGCTTCATGGACTGTGGTTGCTGGTTCCACTTCTCTTTTTCCTTCTTATGCCGCTTCTGCAGTTCCACGTACCTTTGATCAATATCCTGGAGCTGCCTTTGCATTGATTCATTTAGTGCATGCACCCGATTGTAACGTCCTCCTTCGTACAGTACTATGTTTAAGTCATAATACCACACTTAGGAGTTGTTACGGTTACCTGAGCGGACCTTAACTGACAGCAACTTCAGTCGTCTTTGCAACTTCTCGAACTATTTGGAGATAACACAAAAATAGGAGTGAGAATTTTGAATTCTCAGTAGGATTCCTTAGATATTATACATACTGTCATCGTTGTTATCTCCAGTTTGCTTCGGTTTTACTATCAAAAAGGTGAACATGTTAGGTAAACTGTTTAACTTGATAGTTCGAAAACATACTATCCGAAGCAAAGTTCATTTTACTCATACACTTGGCATTTGGGAGAGTTTATACAAATTCAATTCATGAATTATTCTATAAATAATAATAACTACAACATATTAAAATACGATAGCATTATTATACTGGAAACATAACCTCTACACATGCCTTTGAATTTATGCAATCATATAAAATTTAGTTTTCTTTCATTCAACACACCTAGGCGTTACATATCGCCGTCCCTAGGGTGTCTTCATCTGCCTACACTTGAGCGTTACGTATCGCCGTCCTCAAGTGCAGCATTACCTATTCCAGAGTACGATTGCCATGTCATACTCCATCGGGGTGTGATCACCATGCCACACTCCTTGGAAATATGTTCTTTCTGCCACTTCCCAGAGTATGATCGCTGTGTCATGCTCTATCAAGTGTGATTGTCGTGTCACATCCCTTAGGATGTGGGATCATTATACCATATCTCAGAGTACGACCGCCATGTCATACCCTATCAAAGCGTGATTGCCATGTCACGTACCTTAGGAGTATGGGACCTTCATTATATCTTTTAACTGCCTTCACAAGAAGGGATCTCATAACTGCCTCCAGGTGAAGGGATTCACATTCTATATGTTCATATCATGAGTATTCATAACAGAAACTATCATAATATCATTATTATACTTCATATCATACTTAAATCATTCTTAACACATCAATACTGATACCCTCTTTACATTTCTACCGAATATTTCGGCATCATATCGGATCATGTCCGCTTCCTTATGAATAGTATCTGACAGCCAGGAAACTTTAAATCAAACCACAAACTCGAGATAGAATGTTATAGTAATTCCAAGAATATAATAATATTCATAGGTGCAAGGTTTAAGATCCTTAGTCTTAATCTATCTCGTAAACTCTTATTTTCTACTGATGTTCCCGACCAACGACTTCCGAGTTCCGATGTCATATCTGCTTCAACTTCCAGAGTTCCATGTTTTTGTTCCAGAGTTCCGGGATCATGCATTCAATGTCTAAATTCCAGACTTTCGACTTTGATCCATTTGATCCTCAAGACTCTTGCGGATGTTTTCCTAGTTCTCGAATTCCGACATTTACCTAATTTCCGAGTTACGACTTTAACTATGTCCGACTAGTCTCCCATTCACTCATTCCCGAGTTTCGGCATTAAGTATACCTAATTGGGTTTGCTATATACTAAGTCCCGAGTTCAACGTTAAGTCACCCTTCCAACTTCATCCTAAGAGTTCAACCTAAAGTATATCAGACCTAGCTCTCTATCTGCTAGATTTTTTAGTTCAATATCTCCGAGTTCAACTTAAGTTCACCATTTCCCAAGTTCCGAGATGGATTAAACTTAGTCTAGTTTTCACACATGTCTCTAGCCCGAATTACACTCTTATAAGAGAAAATTCACCAAAAATAGAAATCTGGGTGGAATCATACGAAATTTATATCTCTATAAAGAAAACAGAACAAGCTTTCAATTGAAGGAAGTTGCATATTATTTGGATGAGTATATTTTGAGATATAAGTCCTGAAACTTAACCTTCCTGAACTACCCTGTTTTGGCCTAGTTTGGACATAGGGGCAACTTCCTCAAACCATCGAAAACAAATGGGATCGTAACAAACTCGGAATTTCTTTATAGGATGTTTTCCTATGTGCAAGCTTTCTAAAAAAGTTAGTTTCACTCAATTTGGAGTTGTATAAGATGAGTTACACCCTTCTAAATTCACATTGCCCGAATGAAAGTCCAGATTCCTAGGTCAAACTTCAAAAATTCATATCTCTCTCAATACTAATCCAATGGCCTTATATGACATATGTATGGAGAGCGCTGGATGTCTACTTTCATATAAAAATAAATTCATGAAGTTTAAATGGCTGTAGGCGAAGCCGTGCACTCTACCGTACAAACTGCCGAGAAAAAACCCTACCAGCTTCATGAGTTTTCTCCTTCCTTCAAGTTCTTTATACCAAACTCTAATTCTAATCATAACATACATGCATAACCAACTATAATTCATCATCATCACTTCACATAACATCAGTAGCACAAAGAAATCAAGACCCACACATAATTCCAAACCAAAAAAAATAAGAAGAGAAGTAAGATTCCTACCTTGTCTAGTTGAGTTTGAGTTGATTTAGTGGTTTTGATGGGAGCAACTTGTGATAAGACTTGAAGAAGGGATGAAGATGGAGTGAAATGAGAGTAAGGAGAAGAGAAAGGAGATGAGCTTCAGCAGCTTTTTGGATAACCGAGAATGACAAGAAGGGAAAGAGAAAAGGTGAAGATTTTTGTAGCAAGCTTCATGTTGATTGGTGGATCCCATCTTGCCTTCCAATTTGGCTTGGCTTCCCACTCTACATGGTTGAAAGTGGCGCCACATGTGGGGTATCTTGGCTAAATCTTGGCCATCCATTCTAGGGTTCACACAGTGTAACTTTTATTGATCCGGTTCCGATAGTCTTAAATATCAAAATCTTACCGATTTCTCTAAAACCAGTAAACCGGTTTTGGAAGAATCCTATGAAGTTTCCTATGGTTCTAATCTAATTTCATTATAACTAATCATCTTAAATCACACTTAAGTAGTTTTAAGTGAATACTAAATCGAATCCTATTTAATCACAATTATTTACTAAAAATCGAACACTTTGTTTAAAAATGATTAAATTTTTCGGGCATTACACCGATCATGGATCTCATCCACATCGGTACCAGCAAGCCTAGCTCCAGACATAGAGGCTGGAGAGTAAGATCTGCTATATGTGGTCTGTATACTATAATCCACCCCTTGTAATGACTGACAACCGTCTAAGTCTATATGTCATCATCACTAATAGCTTACTAAAACTGGAACAAACAAAACAAATTAAATTAGATTTAAATAATGGAAATTATAATAAATTAAAGGTATTGAAAACTAAAATTATAAATACTTATGTATTTAGTCTCCCACTGAGTATCAACCCACTAGGACTCATCCTGCTTCCAGGTGTGGGTCTCCCAGAATAGCTCCTCGTAAATGGTGGCCTATTCATTATCTTCTCTTACATTTCAAACAATTTTCCTGTGATTATATAAAATATAGTACAAAAATAAAATAAATAAGTGTACAGAATGATACTTACCATCCTCAGCTATCACGATCCAAACCCGGGCCATGACCGGTGCATAAGGACAAGTCCCTATGCAAGCCTTCCACGGAATATTTATAAAAATTTTGACAGAGTACCCTTTATAATTAAGATGTTTCCTAATTACAAAAGGTCACCTGCAATATTAACAAACACACTCTTCCATCGGGGATCTAGTCATTCTCAGAATGCACCCCTCAGCACATAAAAATTATTTAAAAGCACATCAATCTCATCATATTTATATACTTATAAACCAATACAGGAGGTTACAGAACATTTTCATATTCAATTCAAAATCAAACATATAAAATCAATTTAGTTTAACATACATCATTAATACACTAACAAGGGTCAGACCCTGCCTGTAGTACCATGGAGCTACCACTATCTAAGAATATTTTAAAACATGAGCATTTACTATATACCCTTGAATAGAAAAGGGCTCAACTACCAAAACTTGGAATCCTACTATGGGGGAACGAAGGATAGATTCTACTTGAACATCTATATCTGAAAAATGAAGATTAAAAGTGAAATTGTTGTTATGAGAGTGAAAGGAATGTAATTTGATGAAGTTTGGAAGGAAAAGTTGAAAGATTTGAGTAAGAATTGAAAAGGAATGTGTTTTAGAAAGAAGGGAGAGAGTTTTAAGGGTAGAGAGAGAAAGAAAATCGCGAAATGAGGGGGAGGAACGTGTCCGGGCCTTATATAGACCCATTGTAATCAATTATACTGCCTCGTAATCGATTGCTGGTAATAGATTACCACAGACCCAGTCATTGTAATCGATTACAACAAGCAAAAAAACTCAACATGCAGGTGTATAGAGAGCACTATAATCGATTACCAGCCCATGGTAATCAATTACAATGTGCAAAACTTGATTCCTTCCTTCTGCAATCCATTCCCAGGCTTAGGATATTGTACATACTTATTTAATAATGTCCTCTTTAACTTTACTCTCCATTAACTTTAAAACATAAATGTAAATAAGGGAATATCCCTCATTTGGATTCAATAAAAATATCTAAAAATTCAAAATCCTTAAGAATCAGAATCCAACTTTTGGGTTTTAGTATAATTCTCCGAAAACTTGCATTTTTATGAACTTGAGGGTTGAAAAGAAGGAATTATCCATTCCCTAAAATTCGTTAAAAATCCCTCTTCAACTCACTGATGCCTAGAGAACTATTACCGGGACTTTTGATATTAAGAAAATGCCTTAAACCTATAGCCCTTCAAAGAGGCATAGGATTCAGACTTAGAATTTTTCAAGTTCTGATTTCGATGGGTAACTGTAGCTCAAGCTGGAGGTGTTACATCAGCCGCATGCCCTTAATGGTGGTAGAGCCTCAAGTGCATAACGAGCCACCTTGGGTTGATTCTGTACTCGCTCGGGCCTTCACCTACTTTGCTTTATACTTGGGCGAGTCCAAGTATGCCTTGAGTGCCTAGAAAATGTCCTCAATAAGCCAGTGAGTGCTAGCATCATTTTCGCAAATGTCATGAAACATATTGCGGAGCTGTTTGCCGGCCCTAGTCCTCTATGCCTTGTAGATCGAGGTCTCCTCGCGCGGATCAATAGTGAACATATGCTGCGCACAGGTAACATAATAGTTAGTTGTATTATAATAAATAAGCAAGCATAAGAATAAAAAACAAAATTGATAATAAAATATGATTATTTTACCCTCCACTTTCTCCACCACATCTGCTTTATAGCCTCAGGTGGCTTCAAAAAAACTTTTATATGAGTAGCAGATTGTAACACCCCAGCCTAAGTTGTAGTTACCCGTCAAAATCGGAACCTGAAAAATTCTGAGTCTGAACCCTATGCCTCCTTGGAGGGTTATAGGTTTGAGGCATTTTCTTAAGATCAAAAGTCCTGGTAATGGTTTCGTGGGCATCAATGAGTTGAAGAGGGATTTTTAATGAATGGAAATGGATAACCCCTTCATTTTCCACCCTCAAGTTTATAAAAATGCAAGTTTTCAGAGAATTATACCAAAACCCAAAAGTTGGACTCTGATCCCTAAGGATTTTGAATTTTTAGATATTTTTATTAAATCGAAATAGGGGATATTCCCTTACTTACATTTAAGTCTGTGCAATATCTGGACCTGGGAAAGGATTGTAGAAGAAAGGAACTAAGTTTTTGGAGTTGGTAATCGATTACAATGGACCTATAATCGATTACAACCCTTTCTGTATGCCCACAGGTTAAAATTTTCCTTGTGGTAATCGATTATCAAAGATGGTAATCGATTACCAATTCTAGATCTGTGGTAATCGATTACTAGCTCTTTTGGCTATGGTAATCGATTATTACCAGTTCTTCGTGGTAATCGATTACTAACCCTTAGTAATCGATTACCACAGGTCAATATATAAGCCGAGATGCGTCCCTCCCCCTCATTTCGCGATTTTATTTCTCTCTCTACCTTTCAAACTCTCTCCCTTCTCTCTAAAACACATCTCCCTTCCTTCTTAAACCCAATCCTTCACATCGTTCCATCAAATTACACCATTCCCATTCACTTAAACTCAATTTCTTTCTTTAATCTCAAATCATACTCTCATCCAAAAATCAACACATTTGGTCTTAGAGCTTGGAGGAGGTGACACCAAGGCTCTTAAAGTTTTTTTCTTCCTTTCTCCCTTCAAAAAGGTAATCTTCAAACTCCTTTCCTCTTCCTTTTCTATGAATTACGAATTATTTCCCCTATAGTGAGTTCTTGGAGAACCCTAGGTTAGAAGAATTAGGAATTTTTTTATCTGGGAGTAAAGTAGATTAATCCTTAGTCTAAGTGACTGACTTTGAATTAAATTGCCATATTATTGATAGTATATACTACTGGAGGACTGGCTTTGGCTCAGAGTTCATGGGATTAAGATTCCACTATTGGCGTTAAGTTTATGAGTAAATAGTGTATCCTTATCTTAGTTTCCGATATATTTTGTATATATATGTGTGTGTGTCTGTGTGTCTGTGCGTGTGTGTGTCTGTGTGTATGCGTGTGCAAATGATTTGGTATATCCTAGAATCTTGATCTAAACTTGGTAGCCTATTTATTCAAAATTTATCACATGAGACAATGGCTGGATTTTCAAAAAGTATAGATATTGTTGTTATATTGGTTACCTATTAAACTTTGGAAAATAAATTTTGCTTTGAAAGGATTTGTTATACTTAATAGTCTACAGCTTGGTATGGAATTGCTTTGCATCTGAATTATGAATGACTTAGTAAGAGATGAAATGAAAGGTTTTTTGAATAAAGCTTTATTTTCTCTGAGGATATGATTTTATGTTTTATTTATGATATATTGGTATGCTTTATGAGAACTCTTAGATAGTGGTAGCTCCATAATACTACAGGCAGGGTCCAACCTTATCCTGATTGTGTTGTTGTTGATGTATTTTATTTATGTATATCAAATTATTGAATTTTCTAAAGGATTGGATTTAGGTGTTTGAGCTAAAGTTGTTTAAAAGGATTTGGTTATTCTAAAGAATTAAAGTTATGTATTTTGAATGAATGATTGTAATTATATATTTCATTGTTATACTGTATGCTAAGGGATGTATTTTGAGAATACCTGGATCCCTAATGGAAGAGTGTGTTTGTTAATTTTGCAAGATGATTTTTTCTATTTGGGAAATATCCTAAATATAAAGAAAACTCTATCTAATTTTTGTGAAATCTTGATGAAAAGCTTGCTAGGGAGCATACTCCCTAAGCGCTGGTCACGCCCCGGGTTTGGGTCGTGACACAAATGTTCTCCTGGAACACCTTGGTAATCTTGTGCAGGCTTGGAGTTTGTAATGCCCGAAAAATTTTATCGTTAATAATCGAGTTGTTCGATTTTTATTAAATAAGTGGGTTTAATTAGAATTCAACTAAACATTTACTTAAAGTCAATTACATGTGATTTAGAAGGATTAAGCTTGATGGAATTCGATTAGGAACATAGAAAACCTCACAAAATTTTTCTAAAAACCGGTTTACTGATTTAAGAGAAATCAGTAAGATTTCGATAATTTAAACTGTCGGAACTGGATCAATAGAAATTGTACTGTGAGAACCGTAGGATGGATGGCCAAGATTTAGCCAACTTACCCATGCAAGTGGCGCCATCTCAGCCCTCCATATGGGCTACCAAGTCAAATTGAAATCCCAACACATATCCACCAATCACATAACTCCTTACTCCACAAGTTTGTGTCCAATTCCTTCTTTGCCCTTGTAAATTTCGGCCTAGATAAGGGGCTGACTCCCCTTTATTTCTCTTCCATTCACACTCCTCTCTACTCCATCTTCAACCTCTCTTCAAGTCTCATCAAGAGTAACTTCCATCTAAGGCACCAAATCAACTAAATTTCAACTAGACAAGGTAGGAATTCAACTTCTCTTCTTATTTTTCTTGATTTGGGGCTGTGTGGGGATCTTGTTCTCTTCATGATATTGATGTGATTTCAAGTGATGATGATGTTTTATGATTGAATTTGCATGTGTGTTGTGATTAGAATTGAAATTGGTATGAAAGAGCTTGAAGAAAAGAAAAAAACTCAAGAAGCTGTTAGGATTTTACTCGGTGGTCCGTACGGCAGAGTGTACAACTCCGCCTACAGCTGTTTAAATTTCATGAATCTATTTTTATATGAAACTAGACATTTAGGGCTTTCCATACATATATAATATACGGCCATTGGATCAGTATAGAGTTAGTTATGAATTTTTGATTTTTGACCTAGAAATCAAGACTTTCATCTAAGCAGTGTGAGTTGAGAAAGGTGTAACTCACCCTACACAACTAAATTGAGTGAATCCAACATTGTTTAAAGCTAACATATGAGGAACATCCTATAAAAATTTCAGAATTAGATTCGTTGCCAACTATTCCCAGTATATCAATGAATTTACCTTTAGTTCAACCCGGTCTAGAATATGGTAGTCCAGTAGGGTCAAGTTTCAGGGCTTATATCTCGAGTTATACTCATTCAAATGATATGCAACTTATTTCATTTGAAAGCTTGCTCTGTTAGCTTTACATTAATATAAATTTCGCATGATTTTTCCCAAATTTCTATTTTTGGTGAATTTTCTCTTATAAGAGTACAATTCTGGCTAGAGACATGTATGAAAACTAGATCAAGTTTAGTAAATATCGGAACTTGGAACTTAGCAAACAGAGAGCTAGATCGGGTATAGTTAATGTTGAACTCGGAACTTAGGGAATAGAAAACTAGTCAGGTATAGTTAATGTCGGAGCTCGGAAACTTAGTCGGGTAGAGTTAATGTCGGAGCTTGGAACTTAGGAAACACATTCATAAAAGTTTTGGAAGACTAATTGTGGCTTAAGGTCGGAGATCGAAAATCACACAGCACATAAATCACTTTAAAATCAAAAGTCAAGGACAAGAATATAGAACCTAAAATATTTAAACCCGGAAGTCGGGTATCTTCAACATAAACGTTGGAAGTTGGTACCAGAACATAAAACTTTATACCCGAACCTCGGAATTCGAGAACTAGGACACTTTAAAACTCTTATACACGTAATTCCAAAACTCAGTATCTCATTAAACATATAACCTCGAAAACTTGGTCCTGGATCAATCTCAAAGATCGATTCTAAACATAACCCCGAAAGTCAGGAATCAAAACATTAACCTTATATGCCCGGAAGTTGGAACTTATATAATCTCGAAACACGGACTCAATTCAATCTTGGAAATTGATCTTAAGCTCAAACTCGAGAACATCAATAAAAGTTAAAAGCTTGCAAGATAGATTAAGACTTAAGATTTTAAACTTGCACCTAACTACCTAAGTTTTGCTCATAAGACTTTGTTGTGTGTGACAACTAATGAAGCATATGTATGAAGTGCATTCAGCATGTCTATGCATGATTATGTATGTGAATGAAAGGATATGAACATATTAAATGTGGATCCCTTCACCTGGAGGCAATTATGAGATCCTTTTTTGTGAAGGTAGTTAAATAAGATAAAATTGGGTCCCTTCACATTGGAGGCAGTTAATTAGGTCCCTCCCTGTGAAGGCAGTTAAAATATATGATGAAGGTCCCATATTCCTAAGGAACATGACATGGCGATCACACTCTGATGGGGTATAACATAGCGATCATACTCTGGGATGTGGCAGGATGAACATATTCCTAAGGAGTGTGACATGGTGATCACACCCCGATGGAGTATGACATAGCAATTGTACTCTGGAATATGTATGACAAGTAAAGGAAGATGAGCAAGGCTGCCCTTGAGGACGGCGGTATGTAATGCTCAAGTGTAGGTAGATGCAGACACCCTAGGGATAGCGATACGTAACGCCTAGGTGTGTCAAATGAAGAAAGTAAAGATAAATGTTAAAAGAAGATAAAGGAAGAAAAGAAAATTATGTGTATCTGCATAAATTCAAGTACAAGTAAAGGCATGTGTAGATTTTATATTTTCAGTATATTAGTGGTATTATACCTTAATACGTTCAGTTATTATTCATAGTATAATTCATAACTTTATTTTGTGTTGGGTCACCCAAATGACAAGTGTATGAATAAAATGGACTCTGCTTCGAACAATATGTTTTCGAACTATAAAATTAAACAGTTTATGCAACATGTCCACCTTTTTCATAATATATATCGAAGCAACTGGAGATAATAACCATGACACGGTATGAAATTTCTTAGTGAATCCTACTAAGAATTTAAAATTCTCACTCCTGCTTCCGTGTTATCTTTAGATAGTTCGAGAAGTTTTCAAAGACGGCTGAAGTTGCTGTCTATAATGCTCGAAAAATTTTATCGACCGAGTTGTTCGGTTTTTATCGAATCAGTGGGTTTAATTAGAATTCAATTAAACATTTACTTAAAGTCAATTACATGTGATTTAGAAGGATTAGATTTGATGGAATTAGGTTAGGAACATACGAAACCTCACAGAATTTTTCTAAACAAAAAAAATCGGTTTACTGATTTAAGAGAAACCGGTAAGATTTCGGTATTCTAAACTATCGGAACCAGACCAATAGAAATTATACCGTGAAAATCCTAAGATAGATGGCCAAGATTTAGCCACCACACCCATGCATGTGGCGTCACTAATCAGCCCAAAAGTGGGCAACTCTAGTAAATTGAAGAATGAGAAGGAATCCACCAATCATGTAACAACTTGCTTCAAAAGTCTTGAAATAATTCCTTCCTTCTCCCTTGTGTAATTCAACCAACATAAGGAGCTAAGCTCTCTTCATTTCTCTTCCATTTATACTCCTCTATACTCCATCTTCAACTTCTCTTCAAGTCTCATCCAGAGTAGTTTCCATCTAAGGCACCAAATCAACTAAATTTCAACTAGACAAGGTAGGAATCCTACTTCTCTTCTTACTTTCCTCGGTTTGGGATTGTATAGGGGTCTTGGGTATTTTGTGATACTGATGAGATTTGAAGTGATGATGATGAATTATAGTTGATTATGCATGTATGTTGTGATTAGAATTGGAATTGGTATGAAAGAACTTGAAGAAAAGAGAAAAACTCAAGAAGCTATTAGGGTTTTTTCTCTGCAGTCCGTATGGTAGAGTGTACAACTCCGCCTACAGCTGTTTAAATTTCATGAGTCTATTTTTATATGAAACTAGACATTTAGGACTTTCTATACATATATAATATAAGGCCATTGGATCAATATAGAGGTAGTTATAAATTTTTGAAGTTTGACCTAGAAATTAGGACCCTCATTCGGGTAATGTGAGTTGAGAAGGGTGTAACTCAACCTACACAATTCCAAATTGAGTGAATCCAACGTTCTTTAAAAGCTAACATATGGCGAAATATCCCATAAAAATTTTAGAATCAGATTCATTACTAACTATCCCCAGTACATCAATGAATTTACCTTAAGTTCAACTGGGGCTGGAACAAGGTAGTTTAGCAGGGTCAAGTTTCAGGGCTTATATCTTGAATTATGCTCACTCAAACGATATGCAACTTCTTTCATTTGAAAGCTTGATCTGTTAGCTTTATATTGATATAAATTTCGCATGACTTCACCCAGATTTCTATTTTTGGTGAATTTTCCTTTATAAAGGTGCAATTCTGGCTAGAAGTAGGGCAGTCTAGGATAAAACCCAAATAACTTGAGTTAATCTCGGAACTCGGAAACTTAGTAGACAGAGTGCTAGATCGGGTATACTTAAGGTTGAACTCGGAAGGGTATACTTGAGGTTGAACTTAGAAAGAACTCAGAAGGGTATACTTAAGGTTGAACTCGGAAACTTAGTAGACAGAGAGCTAGATCGGATGTACTTAATGTTGAACTCGAAACTTAGTGAATAGGAAACTAGATCGGGTATAGTTAATGTCAGGAACTTGGAATTTAGAAAACACACTTATAAAAGTCTTAGAAGACCAATGGTGGGATAAGATCGGAGACCGAACATAATCCCGAAAGTCGGACACTATATAATCTCGGAATATCGAACATAACCACGGAGGTCGGAACTTGTATAAGCTCGGAACTCGGACCCCATTTAATCTTGCAAGTCGAACTCGGGAACATTAATAGAAATTAAAAACTTGCAAGATAGATTAAAACTTAAGGTTTTGAAAACTTGCACCTATTGATATTATTATGTTCTTGGTATGAATATGATGTTCTGTATTGGATTTGCTATTTGATTAAGATTTTCTGGTTGTCTGGCACTATTCATGGGGAAGCGGACATAATCTGTTATGCTGCCGAAATATTCGATAGAATTGTAAAGAGGTTATGAGTATTTATGTGTTAAGAATGATTTAAGTAAGATATGAAGTATAATAATGATATTATGATAGTTTCTATTATGAATATTCACGATATGAACATGAAATTCTATATGCAAGGATATATGAAAGTAAATAATGAAGCATATGTATGAGTGCATGCAACATGTCTATGCATGATTATGCATGGGAATGAAAGGACTTGAATATATTAAATGTGGATCCCTTCACCTGGAGGCAGTTATGAGATCCCTCCTTGTGAAGGCAGTTAAAAGACAAAGATGTGGGTCCCTTCACTTGGAGGCAGTTGCACATTGGGTTGCTCCCTGTGAAGGCAGTTAAAACTTTTGGATTCCTCTATGTTGGAGGCAAATGGCCAACTAAGTCCCTCCGACCTAGAGGTACGTGGGTCCCCTTGCGGGTCAATATTGTGTGACGATAATCACGAGTTGAGCTCACTCCTAGATCAGACTATCCTAGGGCAGTAAAGACTAAAGATTAAACATATGCAAGCGCCCTAGGGACGACGATACATAACGCCTAGGTGTGCCAAAAAAAGAAAGCAAAGAAAGTTAAAAGAAAGCACTAGTGCATTTGCATGAATTCAAATATGAGTATTTGCATAATTATATCCCATGTTTTATTAATGCTGAGACTGTTCTATCTACTTATGCGGTGATTATTGTTCTCATTATGAAATATTGCCAATGTGACTTAAGTGCATGGAATAAAATGAACTCTGCTTCCGACCATATGTTTATGAATTATAAAACGGAACAGTTTATATCATATGTTCACTTTTTGTAATAAACCGAAGCAGCTGGAGATAATAACGATGACACGGTATGAAAAATCTCTTAATGAATCCTATTGAGAATTTAAAATTCTCACTCCTGCTTCCGTGTTATCTTTAGATAATTCAAGAAGTTTCAAAGACGGCTAAAGTTGCTGCCAGATAAGGTCCACTCAGGTAACAGTAACAACTCTAGAGTGTGGTACTATGACTTAAGCATAGTACTGTACAGAGGAGGACGTTACACTGTCCAATAAGGTCCGCTCAGGTAACAATAACAACTCTAGAGTAGGGTACTATGACTTAAGCAAAGTACTATACAGAGGAGGACGTTACAGAGTTGGTGGAATCCAACTATGATAGAAATAATAGACTAAGTCAAGTATCTATTAATTAAGTTTTCTATCATAATTAAAAATTCATAATAAATTTAAATTTGAAAATATTTATCAGGATTTATCAATATATCTAAGCTACACGCACTGGTTCATGGAGCCTTGTGACAAGGCAGACGATGAGGGCTGGGCACCCTATGAACTAGGATGGCTGGGCGTAGAGAAAAGAGTGAAACCAAGTACGAGTGAGGTACAATCCTCACCTCCTATCAGTGGGCGTGGGATAGAATAGGCTGAGGGGTAGATTAAGAGGCGAATGAAAGTTGGCACCCTGACTCCATATACCCAGGTTTGGATATCATAACAAACTCCTAGCCATATGGAGGATGACTAAGAGGGGTGGATGCAGTAACAATGGCAGACGCTAATGCAGTAGAGATGGTAGGAGGAGCCTAAGTGCGGGAGGATAGACCATGCTTCCTCAGCCTACCTCTGCCTCGTCCAAAACCAAAGCCTTGTCTTGCCATAATGACCTGTATAATATGTGTGTAAATCAATAAACATATGCAACAAACATAATATGCATAAAAATATTAATGCAAACAATTATTTATTGCATAACAATAAATATTTAATTCAAATAATATTATAAATGATCAAAAAAATTTTAGCAAACTCTCCCTTTAAATTATTGCTTCACAAAAATTAATTCAGATTTCAATATAAATAACAATTATTTATTGCATAACGATAATTATTTAATTCAAAGAATTTTTAAAATGATAAAAAATATTTGGGTACAATTTTCCCTTAATTTAGGAGCCTCCAAAAAAATTATTTCACCAAATAAACACATGGTCATGCAATTTAATCAGTTAATCCTAAAAACCTTTCTAGAACGCATCATCTTATTTTCATATCATACAGGCACACAACACTAAAGCATATAATTCAAACAATGGGAAGGAACTCTAAGCCCTCCCTTAGTCATGCAATCATATTCTCTTTCTTCTATCCCTCAACTCTTCCTAGACAATTTAAGTTTCTACTATTTCAGAAAACATAGACTTAAAAAAAGAGTACAATATATGTACCTAATATATCATAATGCTGAAATCAATAGATGCACCGGAATAAAAGCACTCCAAATAAGATCTTTAAGAATTAACATACCAAAATAAGTTAGTTAACTAACTAACAAACTAAAAACTTTGAGTAAAGAAATGGAATTAAAAAAAAGCCAAATAAAAAAACTGAATCAATTAAAATGCTCAATAATATACCACGAGCACAGTGGCGGTGTTCAACGGTGAAACGGAAGCTTCGGTGGCAGTGAAATGGCTAATGGGTGTGTAGGAGGGCAAGAGAGAGAGAGAGAGTAGAGAGCGAGACGAATGTCACGAATGAGGAAGAAGAAGAAGGGGGCTCGTGTTTTTAACATTCGGTGTTAATATTACCAACATATTTTTTGTCGATAATAAATCAATGAAATTATTCATTTCATTAATTTTATATTAATGACGAATTTTCCATCGGTAGAAAGTAAATGAAATGAATCGTTTCACTAATCAACCTTTATGATGGATTTGTCGTCGGTAATATGGAAACCCAAAGGTCTTAGGTGGTTAAACAAATTTCCAAATACCATTGGAAAATCTACCAAAAATGGAAACATCAAGAACACTTTAAGAAGAAAATGAACATATTTCACTAAAAATAGAAGCATCAAGAACACTTTAAGAAGAACATGAACATATTTTGCCAAAAATGGAAACTTTTGCTCTTGAAGAGCATGAAGGATCTTCTCAAGTTTTCACTTAGAGATCTTGGTCATGAAAGAACCAAGCTCTAAGCTTCCTTGAGCAAACAAAATGAAAAAGATGAATATCATTACCTTTTCTTGAAGATGGCACAAAACAAGAGAAGAGAAAGAAGAAGATGATGGCTCCTCTTGATGATGATGGTGGCGGTTTTGCAAGGAGGAAGGAGAAGCTCTTGAGATCTTATGAAAATGGAGGTTGTAGTGTTTTGATCTTGTCTCCAAGGACCCAAAGATGAGGTCCTTGAAGGGCTAAGTAAGTGGTTTTGGGTGGTGGTGGTGGAGAAAGGAAGAAGAAAATGAGAGAGTTTAGAGAGAAGTTGGAAGATTTGGCCTTGAAGATAGAGAATAGGATGAGTGAAAATGAAAATATGAGTGTGTGTGTGTGTGTGTGTGTGTAAGTGTGGCGTCCAACATAAAGGGAAGGAGGGAGATATTTTTGTGTTATTATGTGTTAATTAAGGTTTAGGGGGACAAATTGGATGATGGGGGAACAAAGTATGTACTAACTCTAACATAAAGCACTCTTGCTTATGCTTTATGCTTTATGCTTTATGCTTTTATGATATCACTTTTTGCTTTATTGTCTAGTTGACTAAATTTGAATTTAATCATGTAATTAAGTGCTCATACAACTTAATTAAGATGATTAAGCAAGGATTAATGATTAACACACAAGAACATGATTAACAAAAATTAATCTTGCAATTAAGCTTAATTAACCTTAATTAAACTCGATTAAGCTAATTAAGAGTGATTAGTGCTTAATTAAGCTATTAAGGGTCTGACTTGCTTAATTAGAGATTTTTTAATCTCGATTAAGCATTCTTTTGACTTTTCTCACTCAAGTTAACTCATAAACTCTTCGTTAACCCCTTAATTAAGCCTTAATCTCATAATTTCTCATTAAGTGCCTAATTACTCAGGGTTACTGAGGTAATTTAGCATGACATGAAATTGAGGATGTTACATACTCTCTCTCTCTACCTCCACCATGGATGAGTTTGGAGCTTGGAGGAGAAAGAACTCAAAAATCCACTACCAAAGGTAAATCCTAACATCCTTCCTCCTTCCTTTTCCAAGAAATTCGATCCTATACTTGGATTGAAGTTGTTCTTGAACCCTTGGTTTGGATTTGGGAAAATTCTTGAGTTTGGGGGTAGATAGTGTAATCTCTCATGTTATGTAGCTAATGTGTAGTTATAATGTTATGATTATGGTACTAGATGACTCCGATGACCGCTATATGAGCCCTGGAGCTCTGTAGAATCGAATTTCACTTTTGAGCTGGTGAACTATGAGTAAATAGTTTATCCCTATCTTAGTTTCCAATATATTTTGTTTATGTATATGTGTGTGTGTGTGTGTGTGTGTGTGTGTGTGTGTGTGTGTGCAAATGATTTGGTATATCTTAGAATCTTGATTTAAACTTGGTAGCCTATTTATTGAAAATTTACCACATGAGACAATGACTGGATTGTCAAAAAGTATAGTAATTGTTGTTAAATTGGTTTCCATTAAACTTTGGAAAAAAATCTTGTTTTGAAAGGATTTGATATACTTAATGGTCTATAACTTGGTATGGATTTGCTTCGTATCTAAATTATGAATGACTGAGTAAGAGATGAAATGAAAGGTTTTTTGAATAAAGCTTTATTTTCTCTGAAGATATGATTTTATATTTTATTTATGATATATTGGTATGTTTTATGAGAATCATTAATATATGTTATGTATAATGAAAAGGAAAGACTTGGGAAGTCTAGACCGAGATCTGCCTGCTAACGGCAGTAGACGTTAGCCCTGGTGCACCTTGAATTATGAATTTCATAGCCACTCAAGGGAGTGGTGCGTGCCTGATATTCACAGCCATAAATATAGTGTGGTGTGTGCTTGATCACAGGATTCACATGAAGGAAAGGCCACCTAAGTGTGATTCCTACGTAATTAACCTAGAACAGATGGACTTTGTGTTTTGGAAAAGGAAATTTGGATAATGTTTGATTAAGATTTCTATTTTGGTTTTATTATACATATTATTGTATTACCTTAATATCTATAAGTTTGCACATCGTCTCATGTGGGTTAGGGACACTCTATCTCTCACTGAGTTTCATAAACTCACTCTGTTGTTTCCTTTTTTTTTTTTTTTTCAATTTCAGGTGTTCAAGTAGGATTTAACTCTTCAGTCCGAGTTAATGACTTATGAATAGTATGGGTGAGCCTTCTTTGTTCAAGGGCCATTTTGTAAGTTAGTTAGGTTTGAGAAATTCTTAGATTATGATAGCTCCATGGTACTACAGACTGGGTCCGGCCTTGTTCTGATTATTGTTGTTGTTGTATTTTATTTATATTAATCAAAATTGTTAGATTTCCTAAAGGATTGGAATTATGTGTTTGACTGAAAGTTGTTTAAAAGGATTGGTTTCTAAAGAATCAAAGTTATGTATTTTGGATGAATAAATGTAATTATATATTCTACTTTTATACTGTGTGCTGTGGAGTGCATTCTGAGAATGCCTGGATCCCCAATGGATTGTGTGTTTATGTTTCTTTTGTGCAGGGAGAGGATCTGTATTTAGGAATAGTCCTAAATACAGAGTAAACTCTGCCCAAATTTTAAGAAAATTGTGTGATCCAGGTTTGCTAGGGGACTCGTCCCCTATGTGCTGATCACGGCCTAGGTTGGGTCATGACAAAGATGGTATCAGAGCTTTAGGTTTCCCTGTGTACTATAGAGCAAGTGTCCTTTGGTAGGATCACAATTATGCAAATGTAAGCATGCCCATTTTCATAGATTGTGGCATATCAAAAGGCCTTTAGAAATGTTATCTTGTCTATGGTCTGTTAAATTGTGTCTTTTCCTATTCCAATCACGCTTTTTGTCCTCCTTTCCGCTTCAAATGTTCATTCCATTGGAAGAACATATTCTTTCTCGCGCATTTGGAAGTGGTGAAATGCAAGGCTTCCAAAGTGCAATCTAAATCCACTCTCTTAAGGCAAGAGAAATTGGGTTGAGGTTAGTATGGACCTCATGGTAAGATGGCTTAGGTGAGCTGGAAGGCCGTTTGGCTAAAGGAAGAGAGTCGAGTATCCAACATCTGGTGTGGGAATGTTGTCAATGTAGAAAGGAACGAGAGGGTCTCCTAAGTTGTTGCGCATTAGGTAGGTGTTATGTAGTAGGATTGGATGAAGTAGGCGAATGAGAGAACCCCCTTCGATTATAATGGTTAATACCCCGGCTAGTATGATGGATTGAGTCCTAGAAGGATATCTTGTCTTGAATCACAAAGAATTTGATTCAATAGAACGTGGCAGTAGAAGAACATTGATGGATTGACAGCAACTAATGCTATGCTAGCAAGGCTCATGGTTGTGGTTCTGGTGATTTTATAGAGGATGCTGTGGAAAGGTTGATAGGTTGAAGGAAATAGTTAAGAGATGAGGTAGGAGCAAAGTATGAGTACTTTGATGAAAGAAAGAAGGTTAATAGGTCAGAAGTAATAGACAAGACGTAAAGCAAGGTTAAAGCATGAGTTAAGAAGACATTAAAGTCTAAGATTTTGGACTAACCTAAGATCCGAAGGTGATGAAGTGGAGTTTTATCGGTTGCATTAGAGGGAGTAACATTGAGGAAAAGCTAGAATGTCTGATGTTTGGATAAAGGATTCTTGTTTCAAGTAACAAGAAGAATCTTGAACCCACTCGGGCCTGTTAGGAGAAGAGAAAGAAGGATCGAGATGGACATAAGTAGTAAGGATCTTGAGAAAGGAGGGAAATGAGTTAGCTCAATATGATAAGTGTTGGAATTTGACTGTAGAATTAAAATTTGTAATGGGTTTCAATAAAAGGTGAAGCACAATGGCATCGTTCTTTTGATCAGAATTGATGCACCGAAGATCTATGATAAAGAGTTGGATGCTTTAGACATTTTGATATATAAAGGATAACAAGAAATTTGATTAAAACCTGATTAATGATCCGAAGGTTAGAAGTTAGAATGGAGAAATCATGCATGGCGTGAGAAATGGGATCTTGTTAAATTACGAGGCCACTAGAGAAGTTAGTCTCCAAATTTGGCTATGAAGAAGCTTCAACTAACCAGAGCTTGCTTTGAAGGAAATGTAGAAATCCAAAAAGTTTCATGAAGTAAAGTAGTAATTGACATTAATGGACAGTTAACGCTTGTGTGATATCTAAGGAAAGTGGTTAGTTTTGTTATGCCTCACCTCTGATTAAAGTGGAGAAGATGTTTGAGGATCTTCAATCCAAAGTCCGTAATGCTCTTCAGATCTTTCTATGTAATCTTTCGAAGTAGAAAAACTCTGACCTTTAAAGGTAGCAGATGTTGGAATCATTGCTTGATGCATAGTTCCGACCAGGGTTAATGAGCAGCATTTGACGAAGGTTTGCATGAAGACCAATGTCTTATCTCCTAAAGGTGAGCTTAAGGAAGGGTTTAGCGAAGAAGCTGAAGCATATAGAAAATGGTATAGGTGTTGTAAGTGATGAACTCTAAGAATTAAAGGAAGGTAATGAAGGTTGGGAAGTTAAAGAAGGCAATGTAGACAAGCCCCCCCACTATTTGATTCTTGGGATAATTTTTTATTGTTTAAGAATTCGAGGACGAATTCTTTTGAGAGGGAAGAATGTAATACCCCAGTATGAGTTGCAGTGCTCTGTCGATATAAGGTCCTGAAAATTCTGAATCTGAACCCTATGCCTCCTTAGAGGGCTATAGGACTGAGGTATTTTCTTAAGATCAAAAGTCCCGATAATGGTTCCCTAGGCATCAATGAGTTGAAAAGGGATTTTTAATAAATTTTAGGGAACCGGTAAACCCTTCGATTTCAACCCACTGGTTTATAAAATACAAGTTTTCGGAGAATTGAACTAAAATCTAAAAGTTGGATTCTAAATCTTAAGGATTTTGAATTTTTGGATATTTTTATTGAATCCAAATGGGAGGTATTTCCTTATTTACATTTATGTTTTAAAGTTAAGAAATGTAAATAAGTGTATGATACCCATGTATCCAAGTTGTGAGTCTATTCTGAGGTGTTCTGATGCTGCATTTTTCCCTATGGTAATCGATTACAAGGGGCTTGTAATTGATTACCAGTGACTGATGATATTTGAAGATAAAGTTTTCTTCACTTATAATCGATTAAGTAATCGATTACATATGGCTGAATGGGTTCTTAGGTTCCTGATGCTTTGTGGTAATTGATTACATAGTCTTGCAAACAATTACAATTTCTGAATTCTTGTTAATCGATTACAAGGAGTTGTAATTGATTACAAGACGCCTATATAATGTTCTAGGCCGTTCTTTCTCATATTTCTCACAATTTCTTCTCTTTCTAAAACCCCAAAATGTCTATCTCTCTCTTTCTAAACTCACCCTAACCTCACCCCAACACTTCCATATCTAATCCTTACACTAAACCTACTTCAAAACACCGATTAAACACTTTAATCTACCAAAAATCATCATCAATCCGTCTCACACTCTCTCTCTCTTTTGCACACACACACTCTCTCTCTCTCTCTTTCTCTCTCTCCCTCCGCCATGGATAAGTTTGGAGCTTGGAAGAGGAAGAAGTCGAAAATCCACTACCAAAGGTAAATCCTAACATCCTTCCTCCTTCCTTTTTTGAGAAATTCGAACCTATGCTTGGATTGAAGTTGTTCTTGAACCCTAGGTTTGGATATGGGAAAATTCTTGAGTTTAGGGGTAGATAGTGTAATCTCTCATGTTATGTAGCTAATGTGTAGTTATAATGTTATTATTATGGTGCTAGATGACTCCGATGACCGCCATATGAGCCCCGGAGCTCCGTAGGCTTCATAGGATCGAATTCCACTTTTCGGTTGATGAATTTATATATGTATGTGTGTATGTATATGTGTGTGTGTGTGTGTGTGTGTGCGCACGCGCACAAATGATTTGGTATATCTTAGAATCTTAATTTAAACTTGGTAGCCTATTTATTCAAAATTTATCACATGAGAGAATGATTGGATTTTCAAAAAGTATAATAATTGTTGCTATATTGGTTTCCTATTAAACTTTGGAAAATAAATCTTGTTTTGAAAGGATTTGATATACTTAATGGTCTATAGCTTGGTATGGATTTGCTCCGCATTTGAATTGTGAATGGCTGAGTAAGAGATGAAATGAAAGGTTTTTTGAATAAAGCTTTATTTTCTCTGAAGATACGATTTTATGTTTTATTTATGATATATTGGCATGTTTGATGAGAATCATTAGTATATGTTATGTATAATGAAAAGGAAAGATTTGGGAAGTCTAGACCAGGATTTGCCTGCTAACGGCAGTAGACGTTACTTGGTTCACCTTGAATTATGAATTTCACAACCACTCAAGGGAGTGGTGCGTGCCTAATATTCACAGCCATACATATAGTGTGGTGCGTGCGTGATTATGGGATTCACACAAAGGAAGGGCCACCTAAGTGTGATTCCTTCCTAATTATCCTGAAACAGATGGACTCTATATTTTGGAAAAGGAAATTTGGATAATGTTTGATTAAGATTTCTATTTTGGTTTTATTATACATATTATTGTATTAAGTTAATATCTATAAGTTTGCACATCATCTCATGTGGGTTAGGGATGTAACATCCCAATTTTCTTTGCGCTAAATTATTCGATTTTACCTCCACAACGAGTTCCGAGTTCATTAGTTTTATGATTTCTGACTTAATGATTTAACTTCAAGTTAACTGGAGTGGCTTCCGAGTTCCAATATTCGAGTTAAAGTATAGTGAGTATAATTTCCGACCTCCTAGCTTCATGACGTAATTCCACGATATCCGACTTCATGTCTCAAAGAAAATTTACCCGAGTTCCGATCTAACCTTAATAGTGTATATGGTTTCCGACCTCAGAAGTTATAGTTTAACACAATGGTGTAAGTACCGACTTCCAAGTAAAATGTCACGAGGTCCCGCATTAAAGTGGAATTCAGTTAGAAAGGGCTCGAGTTTGGATCTTTGAGCTGGTTTCCAAATCATCCACGAGTTCTGATTTCATCTCATGAAGTGCACGAGTTCCGATGTCATCTTCAGAATATACTGGAAACGAGTCCCACTGTTAGAGCGACGTGGAGAGCAAATTGTCACAAAAGAGGGGAAGTTTGGCAGAATTTCAACCTTGTGTTTTAAGGCCAATCAGAACCCTCCAAGTTGACTACCACTCATGCCTATATAACACCTTCTTCTCCCCTCATTCAGACCCATTTTCTGCGCCCTCTCTTCTCGCTCACTTCAGCTCTCTTTTCTCTTCTCCACTCACCCAACTCCATCACTCCTTCAAGCTTGGCCAGGTCCTAATAATTCAAGCTTCAACACTTAACTCAAGATCACACTCCAAAGAGGTAGGATTCTATTTCTATTCTTGAATTATTTGCCCTAAGGTTGTATGAACTTGTATTCTTCTTCATGTATTTGATGAGTTAATAGCTGAATTATGATAGGATTATGATAGGATTAATAAGAAATCTTGAGTTGAAATTATGGTTAGAAGAGAAAATTAGAAGGAGAGAAGCATCAAGATGCTGTCTTGGTGAGGAATCCCACGGCAGTCCGTACGACGGAGTGTACGGCGCTGCCTATAATCGGGCAAATCCGATGAAACATTTTTAGATGAAAGTAGACTTCCAGAGCTTTCCATACATATATCATATAAGGTTATTGGACTAGTATTGAGAGAGATATGAATTTTTGAAGTTTGACATAGGGTTCAGGACTTTCTTCCGGGCAGGGTGACTTGAAGAGGACATAACTCACCCTATACAACTCCAAATTGAGTGAAACTAACTTTGTTAGAAAGCTTACACATAGGGGAACATCCCAACATGAGATTCCGAGTTTGTTATGGTCCCAATTGCTCCCAGTAATTCGAGGAAGTTACTCTATATCCAAACCAGGCCAAAACAGAGTAGTTCAAGAAGGTCGACTTTCAGGACTTATAACTCGAGGTATACTTAAGCAAATGGAATGAAACTTGTGGCAAATGAAAGTTTGTCCTGTTAGCTTCAATATGAGACCAATTTCGTATGATTTGAGCTTAGTTTCGATTTTTAGTGAATTTATACTTCTAGGAGTGTAATTCGGGCCAGTGACCGAATAGGCCGAGGCAAAATTTGAATATCTTGAGTTATATAAATCAAAATGATATGGGACCAAAGAGGTTTGAAAGTAGACATATAGAGCTATGATATATCCAAAATTCAGGTTTAAATGAGTTGAATAGGGATAAAGGTGGATTATACAAGATTCGGGCAGAACTGAATAGGATTGGCAGAATGGCCAAAGTGATAGTTTCACAAGAGTTGGTGGACATATAAGGTTTGAGCTGAGGATTGCCAGTTCTATATTGATGTATATATATATATATATATATATATGTGTGTTACATTGATTATATTGCTATGATTGAATTGTCTGTGAGAACTGGCACTATTCATGGGGAGACGGAACTGATCCAGATTATCTTTGCGGATTCTTGGTAAGTCTATGAAACTAGGAATGTTTACATGTAAGGATGAATTTTAGGCATGATATGAAATATGAGAGCTTATGCTATGAGAGATTATACCTTGAATATATTACATTCACATGATATGTTCATGTATGCCATGCATGCAAGCATAATTAGAATATGATATGAGAAATAAGACATGAGGCATATTCATGTATGCACAAAACATCTGTACGCATGATAAGATATGGAAAGGAAAGATGATAAGAACTTTCAAGAGGGACGTACTAAGCTATCACACCAGGCATGGTATAGACCCAACTAGCGTGGGCTAGAGTGGTACTGTCTAAGACTTGGGCCAGCCCTCGACCAGATTAGTGGGAATAGACCGGTGTGAGGGTCGGGGAAAGTAAACCCATCACTCATGTATAGGTACGAGCTCGGACCTGAAAAGCAGGCTATTGCCCAGGGGTGAGAAAGGCCATTCACCTCCGGGGGACCAAGCACAGAAAAGTAAGACCAAGTTGCAAGCTAAAGAAAGATATGAATTAAGTCAAGTGCACTTGCATACAGTCAAGCATAAGCATCTATGAGCGCATCCTTAGTTATCTCATCAAGTCATATTATTATTATCATGATTCAGGTCGAAGCATATCATACTAATCATATTTCTATGTCTGTAATATAATATGGTAAGTGATGGTTAAAATATAACCCGCTTCGAGAAGGGTATTTTCAACTTAAAATTGAACCACTATTTGTTTATATATGCTCATATTTTCATAATAAACCGAAGCGGCTGGAATGTTTATGATGACATCATAAGTTTTGTTCAAATTTACCTACTGAGAACCCTAGGTTCTCACTGCCTGCTTGTATGTTCTTCTTTTCCGTAAACATTCCAGTACCTAAGTTGGACATCCAGTGCAAGACGGAATGCTGGGCCGCTCATTGAGCACGACTCAGGCGCTAGCCAGATCAAGAGACCATCGAAGCTAGCTAATGATTAGTCAGAAGTACACACTATTTACTCTTTCGGTCACAATTTGCTTTTAAAGTGTAATTATTTTATCCTCTATGTATTAGAGTTTAGTAGTTAGTAATAAGGTGGACAATAAAAGGGCCAGGTATTATATTTTCCCTATTTTAAAGAATTTTTCAGCACTGTGACAACCTTTTTATGTAATTCCATGACTCGAGCATGGCTTATATGATAGAGGGTGTTACAAGGGACATTCTATCTCTCACTGAGTTTCATAAACTCACTCTGTTGTTTCCTTTTTTTTTTCAGTTTCAGCTGTTCAAGTAGGATTTAACCTTTCAGTCCGAGTTAATGACTTATGAATAGTGTGGGTGAGCCTTCTTTGTTCAAGGGCCATTTTGTAAGTTGTTTGGGTTTGAGAAATTCTTAGATTATGATAGCTCCATGATACTAAAGACAGGGTCCAACTTTGTCCTGATTGTTGTTGTTGCTGTATTTTATTTATATTTATCAAAATTGTTAAATTTCCTAAAGGATTGAATTATGTGTTTGACTGAAAGTTGTTTAAAAGGATTGGTTTCTAAAGAATCAAAGTTATGTATTTTGGATGAATAAATGTAATTATATATTCTACTTTTATACTGTGTACTATGGGGTGCATTCTGAGAATGCCTAGATCCCCAATAGATTGTGTGTTTGTGTTTCTTTTCTGCAGGGAGAGGATTTGTATTTGGGAATAGTCCTAAATACATAGGAAATTTAACGTCCCGATTTCCGTGATCCGACTTCGCACCAGGATGATCAATTCCGATTTCCGACTTCATCTTCGAAATTCAGATAGAAGGATTATTTACGAGTTCCGATTTCGTCTAAGTTTGATTGTTCCTGATTTCCGACTTCATAATGAGAGGCTTCAGAGTTCCAATATCCGACTTAATTTATCCGATTTCCGGTCTCATAATGTAGCTTCAAGTTTCAAATTATCTTCCCGATTTCCGACCTAAGAAGTAATAGTTTAACATCATGGTACAAGTACCGAACTCCGAGTTTAATGTAACGTGGTCCGACCTTAGTGTTGAACTCAATTGGGATGGACACGAGTTTGGATCCTTGAGCTGATTTCCAGACACACACGATTTTTGATATCCGAGTTTACATCCAGCATTGACATTCTCGAGTTCAAATAGGGAGTTCCGAGATTTTATGATTGTCAGCTGCATGACTTCCGACTTACGACCTTGATTCTAAGACTCAAGGTAAACAAGAGTTCCTCAAGTCACAAACAACATGGTACGAGTTCCGACATCCGGCTTCGGCTTCAAGCAGTGTAAAATAGCACGAGATCCGACTTTAAGCAGAAAAGAGACGAGTTCCTGTTTCAGAATGCAGTGGAAGCGAGTTCCACTTTTAGGCGATGTGTAGAGCAATTTGGCCACAAAAGTGAGAGACATGGCCGAATTTCAACCACAAAATTTCAACCAATCAACACCACAACTTTCATGTATTTAAATCAGACTCTCCTCTTCATCTTGGTCTGATTTCGCTCCCCTTCCCGGCCTTCCTCTTCTTCCTTTCTTCTCTCAAACTATTCTCTCAAACCTCCAAGCTTTGTCAAGGCTTCCTTCAGTTCAGATTTAAAATCAGCAAGATCACACTCTAAAGAGGTAGGATTCTACTTCTACTCTTGAATTCCTTGCCCTATGATTGCATGAGATTGAACTCTTCTTTGTGTATTTCATGAATTATTGGATGTATTATGATGAATTATGATTAAATTCATAGTAGATTTTGAATTAGAATTATGATTAGAAGGAGAAAATTAGAAGAAATGGATGGGTTGGGATGCTGCCTGAGTGAGAATTCCACGGCAGTCCGTACGACGGAGTGTACGGCGCTGCCTACAATCGGTCAAATCCAATGAAACCATTTTTAGATGAAAGTAGACATTCAGGGCTTTCCATAGATATATCATATAAGGTTATTGAAGTAGTCTTGAGAGAGATATGAATTTTTGAAGTTTGACCTAGGGTTTAGGATTTTCATCCGGGCAGGGTGAAATGAGGAGGGTATAACTCACCCTATACAACTCCAAATCGAGTGAAACTAATTTTGTTAGAAAGCTTACACACAGGGGAACACCCCAATATAAGATTCCGAGTTTGTTATGGTCCCAATTGTTCCCAGTGATTCGAGGAGGTTGTCCTATGTCCAATCTAGGCCAAAACAGAGTAGTTCAGAAAGGTAGAATTTCAGGACTTATAACTCGAGGTATACTTAAGCAAATGGAGTGAAACTTGTGGAAAATGAAAGGTTGTCCTGTCAGCTTCAATATGAGACCAATTTCGCATGATTTGAGCTTAGTTTCGATTTTTAGTGAATTTATACTTCCAGGAGTGTAACTCGGGCTAGTGACTGAACGAGTTGAGGTAAGATTTAAATATCTTGAGTTATATGGATCAAAATGATATGGGACCAAAGAGGTTAGAAAGTAGACATATAGAGCTATGATATATCCAAATTTCAGATCTAAATGAGTTGAATAGAAATAAAAGTGGATCATATGAAATTCGGGCAGAACCGAATAGAAGGTAGCAGAATGGCCAAAGTGATAGTTTCACAAAGTGACCCAATTGAAGATTTCACAAGTATTAGGGAAACATATAAAGTTTGATTTGAGGATGGCCAGTTTGATATTGATATATATGTGTTAAGTTGATTATGTTGTTATGACTGATTTGCCCGTGAGAGCTGGCACTATTCATGGGGAAACGGACCTGATCCGTTATGCTGCCGAATTTACGGCAGGAGTCTAGAGGACCATGAGTGTCTAAATTACAAGGAGTTTATGATATGAAATATATGAGAATAAATCAAGAAGCAGTATGATATGAGATATATGAGAAATACTGATGTAGCATATGTACGAGTACATTTAGCATGACTATGCTTGACAACACATGAGAATGAAAAGATATAAGTATATTAAGTGTGAACATAAAGATGTGAATCCCCTTGTGGGTGAGTCGGTGTGACAATGGTCACGAGTTGAGTTGACAAGCTCACTCTAAGGCCAGGCTACCCAAGGGCAGTAAAGGTTAAAGAGTAAAGACTTAAAGACTAAAGATTTAAGTATATGCCCTACTCACATCAGGCATGGCATCGACCCAGCTAGTGTGAGAATATTGGGGGTAGTACTTACATGAGGTATGGCATGACCCAGCTAATGTAAGTGCCGAATGAAGGTCCTATATTCCTAAGGAACGTGACATGGCGATCACGCTCTGATGGGGTATGACATAGCGATCATACTCTGGAATATAGAATGAAGATCCCATATTTCTAAGGGACGTGACATGGCGATCACGCTCCGACGGGGTATGACATGGCGATCATACTCTGGAATGTGGCATGCAAAGATATGATGATGAGTCTATATTCCTAAGGAACGTGACATGGCGATCACACTCTGACAGGGTATGACATGGCGATCATACTCTGGGATATAGCATGAGGATCCCATATTCCTAAGGAACGTGACATGGCGATCACGCTCTGATGGGGTATGACATGGCGATCATACTCTGGAATGTGGTATGATGCTGCACTTGAGGACGGCGATACGTAACGCTCAAGTGTAGACAGATCCAAGCACCCTAGGGACGGCGATACGTAACGCCTAGGTGTGCCGAATGAAAGAAAAGTAAAATTTTATGTATATGTATGAATTCAAGTGCAAGTTAAGTTAGGTATGGATGTTATGTTCCCAGTAGATTAATGCTATGTGCGTTTTATATGTTGAAGTTATTATCCATGGTATTATTTATGAATTAATCTTGTGTACACTTCCCCAAAGGACCAGTATATAAGTAAAAATGAACTTTGCTTCGGATAAGACATTTTTCGAAATGTAAAATTAAACAGTTTGTGCAGCATGTTCACCTTTTTCAAAGTAAACCGAAGCAAACTGGAGATGACAACGATGACATTACATGTGTATCATAGAGAATCCTACTGAGAATTTATAATTCTCACTCCTATTATCCGTGTTGTCTCCAGAAAGTTCAAGAGGTATCAGAGTAACGCAGCGGAAGTTGCTGTCAGATAAGGTCCGTTCAGGTAACAGTAACAACTCCAGGGTGTGGTACTATGACTTAAGCATAGTACTGTACTTGGGAGGGTGTTACACGCCCCACCCCGTCCCACTTTTGGCTAGTTGGGCTGGGCCAACCCGCTTTGCCAACACTACTTCTAATTATGGTATCATGCTTAATTCATAATATCTACTTAGAATTTGTTACTACTTTCCTCAAAAGGACACCTTTATAGAATGTAGGGGTAATAAATATGAAAATAGAATTTTTCTAAAAAATTGAGCCCGTACATGAATTATGGTTGCAATACATGCGGGTATACCCTGTTAACTTCCCCTATTATCACATCTATTACAAATGCCATAGAAGCTTATCTTGCTCTTTATACTTCTTCAGAAATTGAAAATACATATATAAGCTCTAAAGAATAAACAAAAATTATGTCTACATAACTGTTAAGTACATGTGAGTCCATGTATATCTCCAAGTAGTCTTGGTACAAACACTCTATATTCTTCAAGGGGTGTGGAACTATTCACCCATGCCATTGCCACCTATACTGTCTAGAGATAACATGAGAATACACATATGATTGAGAATTATACATTCTCAATAGGAAATCCATAGACTACAACATACAGTGTCATTGTTATCATTCACAATTGTTATGGTTTATTTTTTAAAATAATCATGTTCTCAATAGATAAGAGAGTAAAAGTTTCTTCATTTAGTTTCTAAAACTCTTTATTCACAACAGGTTCACTTTATTCACATACTTGAAGTTAAAGAACAGTGAACAGTTCATAACATTTATGATAATATAGCAAAATAATAGAATATGTGTATGCAAAGACAAATATGATGAGCTATGCAAATGCACTTGTCTTCTTATTCTTTCTTTAAACTCTTGACATGTCACCTATGCTTGGTACCCTTGAGATGGGTGGATGACCTTTCTCACTCATGGATAATAAGCTGCTTATCAGGACCAAGCTCATTTCTATATATGATTGTCGGGTTTACTTTCCCCGACACTCAGATAGACACATTCCCTGACTTAACTGGATTTACTTTCTTTGGTCCAAGTAATTTAAGTTCATAGTCATCTTGCGAGTTCATGTGTTCATATACTTTCTTAGCTCATATCTCCATATGCATTCTTTATTCATAATTGTACATGATCTATTTATGCTCATGCTACATAACTTACATTCAAAATATTTCTACTAAAAATTTGGCAAGTATTCCCAAAATTTACAACAACAATTTAACTAGCTAGTCAATACAGAAAACAATTCCAGTACATGCAATAAGATTCCTGTAACACCCTCCTAAGTACAGTACTATGCTTAAGTCATAGTACCACACCCTGGAGTTGTTACTGTTACCTGAACGGACCTTATCTGGTAGCAACTTCAGCCGTCTTCAGAACTTCTTGAACTATCTAGAGATAACACGGAAACAGGAGTAAGAATTATAAATTCTCAGTAGGATTCTCTAATTATCATACATAATGCCATCGTTGTCATCTCTAGTTTACTTCGGTGTATTATGAAAAAGGTGAACATGTTATGTAAATTGTTTAATTTTACAGTTCGAAAAATATATTATCCGAAGCAAAGTTCATTTTATTCCTACACTTGTCATTTGGGGGAGCACATACAAGGTCAACTCGTGAATTATATTATGAATAATAACTAAAACATAAATAAAACACGATAACATTGATATACTAGAGACATAACATCTGCACATGCCTTTACTTGTACTTGAATTTATACATATACATAAAATTTACTTTTCTTTCTTTATCTTCCTTTTCATCATAAAATCTTTACATGCCACATTCCAGAGTATGATCGCCATGTCATACCCCATCAGAGCGTGATCGCCATGTCATGATCCTTAGGAATATGGGACCTTCATTTGGTACTTACACTAGCTGGGTCATGCCATGCCTCATGTAAGTCCTATCCTCTATATTCACACTAGCTGGGTCTATGCCATGCCTCATGTGAGTGGGGTGCTTGCATATGTTTTAATCTTTAGTCTTTAGTCTTTAGTCTTTAGCCTTTACTGCCCTTGGGTAGCCTGATCTTGGATGACCTCGTCAGCTCAACTCGTAACCGTCGTCACACCAACTCACCCACAAGGAGACCCACTGCCTCTAGGTTGGAGGGATTCAATGTGCAACTGCCTCCAACATAGAGGGACCCAAGTTTTAGCTGCCTTCACAAGGAGGGATTCAATGTGCAACTACTTCCAGGTGAAGGGACCCATATCTTTATCATTTAACTGCCTTTACAAGGAGGGATCTCAGATAACTGCCTCCAAGTGAAGGGACCCACATTTAATATATTCATATTCTTTCATTTTCATGCATAATCAAGCATAGACATGCAGAATGCACTCATACATATGCTTCATCATTTATTTTCATATACCTCATATCATACTTAAATCATTCTTGCATATAGAATTTCCACATACATATTCATAATTGTATAACTGTTCATATCATAAATTCCTTGTAATATAAATACTCATAGTCTCCTAGACTTCTGTCGTAAATTCAGCAGCATAGTGGATCAGATTCATTTTCCCATGAATAGTGCAAGTTCTCACGGACAAATCAATCATAGCATTATAATCAATCTAATATATCTATCAGGGTAAAACTTACAACCATCAACTCAAGCCTTATATGTTCACTAACACTTGTGAAACCATCAATTTGGTCATTTCTGTCAATTCTACTCAATTCTGCCCAAATTTTGTGTAATCCACCTTTACTTCTATTCAACTCATTTAAATCTGAATTTTGGATATGTCATAGCTCTATGTGTCTAGTTTTCAACCCTTTTAGTCCAATCTCATTTTGATATGTGGAGCTCAAGATATTTAAATTTTGCCTCAACCTATTCGGTCACTAGTCCGAATTACACTCTTGGAAGTAAAAATTCACTAAAAATCGAAACTAAGCTCAAATCATACGAAATTGGTCTCATATTAAAGCTAATAGGACAACCTTTCATTTGCAATAAGTTTCACTTGATTTGCTTAAGTATAGCTCGAGATATAAGTCCTGAAATTTGACCATCTTGAACTACCCTATTTTGGCCTGGTTTGGACATAGGGTAACTTCCTCGAATCACTAGGAATAAAAGAGATCACAACAAACTCGGAATTTCATTGTGGGATATTCTTCTATGTGTAAGCTTCCCAATAAAGTTAGTTTCACTCAATTTGGAGTTGTGTAGTGTGAGTTACACCCTTCTCAAGTCATACTGCCCGAATGAATGTCCTGATTCCTAGGTTAACATTCAAAAATTCATATCTTGCTCAATACTAATCCAATAATCTTATATTATATATGTATGGAAATCCCTGAATGTCTACTTTCATATAAAAATAGTCTCATCAAATTTAACCGGCTATAGGCAAAGCTGTACACTCCGCCATATGGACTGCCGTGGGATTTCTCACTTAAGCAGCATCCCAATCTTCCACTTCTCCTAGTTTTTTTCTTCTAACTCTAATTCCAACTCAAGATTTCATATTAATCCAACCATAATCTATCACATACATCCAATATATCATCAAATACATGAAGAAGAATAGAATTTCATACAGCTATAGTGCAAAGAATTCAAGAATAGAAATGGAATCCTACCTTTTTGGAGTGTGATTTTGCTAAGTGTTGAGCTAAGTGTTGAAGCTTGAATTGCTAGAACCTTGTTAAGCTTGAAGGAGTGATGGAGTTGGTTGAGAGAAGAGAAGAAGAAGGCTGGAACAAAAGGGAGAGAGAGAGGCATAAATTAGCTAGAAATGAGAGGGAGAGTTTGACTTAAATACATGAGGGTAGTTGGAATTGTGAGTATTGATTGGCTGAAATTTTGTTATTGAAGTTCAGCCATGTTTCCCTCTTTTGTGGCTAAATTGCTTTCCACGTCGTCCCAAAAGTGGAACTCGCTTCCATTCTATCTGAAATCGGAACTCATCTCAATTCTGCTTAAAATCGGAACTTGTGCTATTTATTTGCCCTCGGAGATGAAATTGGATATCGGAAAACTAGTCTGATTTATTCGAAACTTGGAAGCAAAGTCAGATGTCGGAAGTCATACAGCTTACAACCACATAATCTCGAAACTCCTTATTCAAACTCGGGAACACCAATAGATGGAAAGCTCCTGGGAATAAACTCGTAGATCGGAAATCACGTAGACTTGGAAATCAACTTAAACATCCGAACTCGTGTCCATTCTAGTTCAGTTCAACTCTAAGGTCAGAACTCATTAGTTTCAACCCGGAAGCTGGTACTTGTAACCATTGTGTTAAACTATCAACTCAGAGGTCGGAAACCATGTACACTATTTTGAAACATGAAGTTCGAGGTCGAAACTCGCGTACCTCTTGCTTGGAACCTGGAAATAAATTATGAGATCGAAAATCGGGTCCATTTTCTTTGAGACATAAAGTCGGATATTGGGAGTCACGCCCATGTTGTTTGGACTTGAAGGTTAAGTCGGAAGTCGTGAAATTAGGAATACTGGTATGGCTAAGGTCAGAAGTCATGAAATTTATGTTGAAATTCGAACATGAACTCGAAAGTTGGAAATTATACCATTTTATGTGAAATTCGAGATGAAGCCGGAAATCATAGAAACTTGAAGGTGAAATCGGAACTCAGAACTAGGGATGTTACAATTCCAATCACACTTGTAATCATATA
Organism: Pterocarpus macrocarpus; assembly: GCA_031439585.1. Lineage (NCBI taxonomy): Eukaryota > Viridiplantae > Streptophyta > Magnoliopsida > Fabales > Fabaceae > Pterocarpus > Pterocarpus macrocarpus. The sequence goes on from CM062517.1 coordinate 38,698,919, forward strand.
AGGCACGAGCTACCTCATTTTCATAGATTCCAAATGAATAGCTATATCATGGCATATATATCAATATGGTACTAGAACGAACAAGTAATCCTCAACCTTTCAATTAGATTTGGTCCCACAAAGTTTGGAGACCTCTAAGTTAAGTTATGCACAATTTAACTACAAGTTAGATTGAATTCCTTCAATTCTATCCAAACTTTTAATTTACACCAAAATTCTATTGTAAATCCTTTTTATCTCAAATTTTACAGAAATGTTGCTCTATTAGTCTATTTTCAAACTTCTTAGCTCTAATAAATTTTGATAAGTATAACTTAAGTTATTCAAGTTCAATCTACTATTGCCCTATTGTGGTACAATTTTGGATATCTAACAGAGAAAAATCACTAAAAATCCATTTTTTGTCATTTTGCCCTGAGATTTTACATGCTTATACTCACTCACATGAATCATCTTCTAGACAAATAAAGGCCCACTCAATTTGTCTCAGCAGAGCTTAATTTATGAGCCTTATATTGGGGCTGCCTTATTTTGACAATTATAGAGCATAGGGTAACTTTGTAGAATTAATGGGAGTAACTCACATAGAGTTTCGATCTGAAACTTTCCATGCTTGTTATCCTATGGTTAACTTCCTAAAAAAATTGATTCTACTCAAATTAAAGGCCTATGGGGCCAGTTATATCTGTTAGAACACATACTGCTTAGATCCATTCCTCTATGCCTACTACCTATTTCAAAAATTCATAACTTACTCATTTTAATTCCAATGGATCTCAAATTTTGTGGGTATACTCTCCTACAAGTTACGTTTCAAAAAAATTGGTTCCATCTCAATTGAAGATTCCTAGCTCGAGATATAATCCATGGATTCACTACTATTCATAGATGTCTAGATATGCCTATTTCTAGTTATGAGTATCTTTAAGTTCCTAGTTTGTTTTTCTCATCAACTCAAGTTTCACTAGTCCTAGATCATTGAAATAAGACTATAGAACATCATCTTCAGTCTAAGACATGTGAGAAATAATAAAATGAAAACCCTAGCTCATCTAGCAACATATCCATATTTAGGGAGTTCTAAGAGTCTACCTCACTTCCAAGCTTAAAAACACTTTAAATCTTAGTTCCTTCAACTCTAGAACTCTCTTAGAATCACAAGACAACTCTTAACCTCTTCCTTTTCCTTCTTGGCTAAAGCTATTTGTTGTCCAAGGGGAGAGATTTTTGGCTTCTATATGGTTTAGAAGATGGCAAACAAGCTCAAAAGCTAGATAGTAGTTGAAGAAACAAGAGGAAACTAAGGGTTTAAGAGCTTGTATGAGCAACAATGGATGAGTGTGAGAAAGAGAGATTTCGGGTGTGGGTGAAGACAAAAAAGAAGATAAGGTAATTAGGATTTCCTAGAGATTTAACAAGATTTTTGTAAAAAATAAAAAGTAATCAACTTTAATTTATGTAGTCCATATTGCTTCTTAGAAATTTGGCTGTATGGCCTACTTCGGACTACATATAATAAGAGTAATCTCCTGATCGTTTAACTCTCTTATATTTTAAATTTCTACCGAATTAATTTCTTGTGTTCTAAGAAAATGTCTAGAAAATTTTTATTATACGATTAAAATTCTATTTTCTTAAAAACTCTAATCATACAATGTCATTGCGTTTATTACTATATATCCCTTCTTTATTTTCAAAATTTTTATTAGTAATTTAGCGTGTGACATTGTTAATTATACATACTACTAAATTGGGTATTCAAATAATATGCGACCCTTGAGGATTATTTCAAGGTGTTTGGTGATTAATTTGGGTACTCAAAGTCACCCAAGATATTATTTATGTGTGAGTAATCTCACACTTTTATTTAGAACCATGCTCATAAAATATCATTCATAAGGTAATTACATGTATATTGTTTAATTCTTAGTATCTCGGGGCCCATATGTTCCCGAAATTGGAATTTTTCCTTTAATACCCCTCTGACAATCATAACCCATTATTTATGGTTATGTTATTCCTTAACTATAGTTCAACTATCTATTATTTTGTCCTTACCTCAGGATTGGGTTTCCTCTATACTGTGTAACATCCATAGAATTTTATCGTTTTTCGCCTAGTTGTTCGATTTTTATCGCATAATTGAGGTTAATTAAAATTCAACTAAATATTTATTTAAGGTCAATTAATTAGCAATTAATTGAGATTAGATGTGAGAGAATTAGATTAGAAGCATAGACGATTTCATAAAAATTTTCCTAAACCAATTTACTGATTTAAAGGAAATCGGTAAGATTTCGATATTTTAAACTGTCGGAACCGAATCAATAGAATTATATACCCAAATTTTATTGTGTCAAGGCTGATTACTCAGCCACTCCATCATCCCTTGGTGGCATCACAAAGGCCACAAAATGAAGAGAGTTGGCTGAAATTTAGCCACTAGCTCTCAACCAATCAAATTTCGAGTTTCCAACTACTTCATTAAAGCCTTAATAACATATTCCTTTCCTCTTCCCTTCAGCTAACTGCACCTCCCTCTCTTCTTATTCCAGCCTCCTTCTCTTCTCCTCTCAACCTACTCCATTAAACCTTCAAGCTTTGATAAGGTTCCATCAATCCAAACTCAAATTTAGCAAGATCACACCTAAAAGAGGTAGAGATTCAACTTTGTTCTTATCTTCTTGGTTGTGGGTGGCTATTTGGGGTTTTTGTTTTTCACTTCTTGATATGGTGTTTGGATGTATATGATGATTATTGGCTGGTTTGATGGCTATTTTTGTGTTTAAAATAGATTAAGAAGTAAAAAGGAGTGAGAATAGGATGTAGTGAGGGGTTGGAAGAGCAAAACCCTCTGGCAGCTCATACGGCGGAGTGTACGGCTCTACCTACAGCTGTTTAAATTTGATAAAACTATTTTTATGTGAAACTAGATATCTACAGCTTTCCAACCACTAAATTATGAGGCCATTGGATTAGTATTGAGAGAGATATGAATTTTGGAAGTTTGACCTAGGTTTTTGAGTTTGATTCTAGGTAGACTAGGTTGTTTAGGGCAAAACTTGCCCTATACAACTTGGAATTGAATGAAACTAGCTTTTTTAGAAAGCTTACACATAGAAGAATATCCCATAAAAACATCATAGTTAGATACAGTCCCATTTGCTCTTAATGATTCAAGGAATTTGTCCTATGTCCAAATTGGGCCAAAACAGGGTAGTTTAGAAAGGCTAAATTTCAGAGCTTATAACTCAAGTTTTACTAAATCGATTGAAATGGAACTTATTTCAAATGAAAGCTTGTCCTGTTAGCTTTAATATGATACCAATTTCATATGATTTGAACTGGTTTACGATTTTTAGTGGATTTTTACTTTTAAGTGTATAATTCTGGCCAGCTATAGGGTAGGCCAAGAAAAAACTTAACTAACTTGAGTTACATTTATTAAAATTAGATGGGGCCAAAGCAGTTAGAAAATAGACACATAAAATCTAACATATCCAAAATTTAGGTCTAGATGAGTTAAATAGAAATTATGGCCTGATTTGTAAAAACTGGGTTGAATGAAAGTGCTGAGGCAGTAACTATGTTCTAAATGCAATAATTGTTCCCATGAAATTGATGATTGAATTGCGAATGAAGTGTTATGATTTATCTATAAAATTGGTTTTTTGAGTACTAACACTATTCATAGGGAAGCGGACACGTTCCGTTATGTTGCCGAAATTTCGATAAGGCCTATGCATGAGTTATAAGATACATTCAGATACATGTGCATTTTTCAAGAAATTCATAAAGATTATGTTATGATAAAAGTTCCATAATACTTGGGCCAGCCCCGAATTAAAGCTAGGGGGAATAGATCGGTGGGAAGGTCGGGGAAAGTAAACTCGGCATTCCTATATAGGAACGAGCTCGATCCTGAAAAGCAGACTATTACCCAGGAGTTGAATGGCCAAGAACTCCCAGGGGACTAAGTAATGGAAAAGTTTATGATACTAAGTTTAAGAATGAGTATCTGCATGGTTGCATTGCATACTTATTGTTAGTTGTTCATAGATTGATTATTATGTTCATTTGCTGCTATCTGTTTATTTATTTTGCTCATTACTCTATATATTGCCATTTAATAATTTATTCTATTTCTTTTGCTGTCTTAAGTAAATTGAACCTTGCCTTAGACCAGACATTTTCTTAAACTTATTAAATGCGGATAGTTCAATTTGATGCCATATTTTTTATAATTAAATGAAAATCGAGGCAATTGAGAATGAATGTAACATCAATTTAATACCGTACTCGAATCCTACTGAGAATTTCTTTAAATTCTCACCTCGCTTTGTGTTTCCGCATCATTCTCAGACCCTAGTGATGGACACAATAGCCACCCTGTTTATTGAGATCCCTGACCTACAGCTCCATCATGACCCCATGCTTGACTCATTACACATAGCCAGTTCCTACCATTTTCGCCTCTATCTTTTTAGTAATAGGAATTTTGTTGTTCCTTTATTTCACCTTGCTTTCGACCCCGCCACTCCGTATTTCGCGGTCCCACTACATGTAGCACACTCTGCTCCACTTGCTTCACCCGCAGCTCCTGTCGGCCCTCCAACAGAGTCACCTTCGCAGGTGGTTTCAAATATTCTGCTCAGTCCTGAGAGCGATCCGTTTGAGGTTACCAGTTCATCATCCTTCTCTTCGAGACTTAGTGCTGACTACTCCCCAGCCGGGCCTAGCATGGCCAACGGCTACATGACCGAGTAGGTCCTGGCAGTAGATTACATTGTACAGTATGGCCCTCTTTTGGCAGTGTGTAACATTGGGCCATAGACTTAGCCATATATATATCAGCTAGTTTGAAATGTCCTTTGAGGACCTTATACGACTGTTTTCATTGCACGAGCCTTATGTCTTTGGGTACACCGACCCCACTTATGCATCCTCTTTTGAACTTGTATATAAACTAAAGCGTTGGCTTCCAACACACACACACACACACACACATATATATATATATATATATATATATATATATATATATATATATATATATATATATATATATATATATATATATATATATATATATATATATATATGTATGTATGAATAGCGCTGATGATATATTACCTATCTTTATCCTTTCTGTTGTGTTTTTTTTTTTATTTAACTCTTACGTTTTGTGACGTTGAATACGTTTATTATATACAGAGCGCCGTTTCTCCCGTTTACCTATATATATTCTGCGCTCCAAGGTATATTTCGTCAAAAAATAATAATAATAAAGAGAAAAAGAGGATATGATATAATAAATAAATAGTAAGCCGAATACTAACATGGTAACACAATCTACTCAATTTCATGCTATGACTTAAGCATAACATTAAATTGGTAGGGTATTACATACTGGGCTATTCTCAAAGTTGGGGATGTTGCACTCTTACTATGCCACTTGCTTCCACCTAACAATGACCTCGTCAAGGACAACCCTGAGAGTGGAAATGTAGGGGCGTTTGCAAATGAAGGCAGAGACATGGGAGTGCCGGTGATGAAGATGAACTATAGTGGCATTAACATTTTGAGATCCACACAGATGAAACTAAGGAGCTGACAAGTTGAAGATGACATCGAAGAAGGAAAGGAACAGAGATGCGAGTTGAGCAATGACTAGAATATAACACAATCTAGTTATTAGAAGAAAAAATGAACCAAATAAGCACAAATTGACATAAGGAAATGAGAAGAATGGGCTTTGCAAAGAAGAATGAACAAAACCTTTTGAATAAAATTACCTGATTGGAATAATCAAGAGTTACTAAGTTTCAATGAATACTTTGACTCTAATGACTCTAGCCCAAAATAGACGAAGTTTAAACAAATGACTAATGTCTAAAATAGACAAACAACAAGAAACACCGTGTTAATACTAGGGGGATTTTTTTTTTTTTTTTTGATAATTTGAATATAGGCTTAAGTCACCAAAACTAGGTGAGAAGCAACTGTTTGAAATGGTTAGGATCACTAAAGGGAATATTGTAACATCCCCACTTTTCTTAATATAGCACATTAGAATCATTAGCACATTTATCATAGGCAAGGTGGGAGTTGCTCACTATGAGAACTATAGGATAGTATGGCCCTTCCCTTGAAATTATGGCATTGCCATCTACTTTTAAGTGAAATAATGAAAATGTCTTTAGTAACTTATTTGTAGAAAGGACCCTAAACTTTTGTGCAATTATAGAAACACGCTAATATTTTTATTAACTATAGTTAGACCCCAAATTTTATTTATATTTAAGTCCCTAAATTTTTTAAAATTTATATTTAAGTCCTTGCATATTTAGAATTAGTAGAAAAGGTGTTAAGTGGAGCACCATAAGATAGAACAACCGTAAGAACCAAGAACTCTACTAAAAGGACCCTAGAGCAATATAAGAGTAAAATGACCTAAAATGCCCTTGAGATTGATAAAAATTATAGAAATGTCATTAATTGGAGTTGAGTAGTTATGATATTTTGAGCTTTAATTTTATTATTTGGGTTTTAATTAGGATTAGTTAAGATTATATCTTTTAGTTAGGATCATATATTCTAGTTAGCATCATTAGATAAGATCAAATCTTTTATTATCTTTTCTATTTTTATGTTTTAAATAAGCAAATTGGCCTACAAACTATTCAGTTTTCACATCAGTACTGTTATGAGATTTATTGCTTTCTCTTTCATACTTTGTGAACTCTTGATGTTCTTGGTTCTTGTTTCATCTATAAACAATGGGTCAAGAATCCTAATCTTTATCCCAAGATTCTTATTCACGGTTGAGTAAGAGTTGCAAGTGCCATACAGTTCCAAATCTCTTACGGCTGTCGCTTCTTTACACGAGGTTCATATCAGTGTTATCTTATCTCTCCCCACAAACTCTGGTTATCCAGGAGACTACATATACAACTTTTCTAGAAGTAAGGAGGGTCTTGGTCTTTGGTTGGCCTTTTGGCCCCTCTTGGCCATACTACATTCTCTTCTCATCTAATTCTCTTGAGAGACATCTAGAAGAAGCAACGAATTTGGCACCTATATCAGAGAGGAAGAAGCGCATGATTGGGATCCATTCTTCATTTTTTCTCTCTTCAATTTATGTTTCGCATATACATTTTGTCTGTGGATTTGTATTTGTTAAATATGTTAGTTGGTTAAATACCTTACACTAAGGTGATGATGTAAATTATGTTGTAAATATGTTTGTTTGGGATTTCTAATCTTAATAAATTCTTTCTTATTTAATTGAGCTTCTATTATCCGCTCTTATTGCTATTTCTAGATTCGTGACCCATAATTTGTTATTAGAATTATGTAGGCAATGTTGAAACATGGTGCATAATTGAGACAATGCAATAAAAACTTTAATTCATAATTGTCAAGGAATAGAGATTATGGATTTTGTGGGATTTTGTAAGGGGATTCACAAATCAATAATTCCTTTAATTTTAGAGTTCAAATTGAGGAATCAATTGAGCTCTAAAATTTAGAGTGGATTGATGCACTACAGAAATCAGGTATCAAATATATTAGGAATCCCTCTCATTCAATTAATTTGATAGAAATTCATTAGATTTAGGAGCTTAATCAATTATAGGATCAATTAGGTGAAATCGAATCCCTAGTGCTCTTACCTTTGATATCTTCTATATTTGTTTTGCAAGTCTGTTTGATTTTGAATTATTGTGATCTTCTTGGATTTTATTTTGTTAATTGCGATACTCTCTTTGCTAAGAATGCCTAAATAGTTTCTAAGTCAAGGATTTGGTAGTTGGTTGAGTCAATACCTATGGGAACTATACTCGACTCACACTTTATTACTTGCACAATCCAATATTCTTGCTAGTGCTCGTATCACTATTCATCATTAGCAAAGAAATATAACAGTACTGTTAGCCGTTAGCGAAGAGATATAATAGCTTATGTGCACATAGCATTATATAGTTGAGATACAAGGTAAAAGGATCCTGATTATGAAACAATATCGAGTGAAGCAAGGCCCTTAGCTTGAGATAGATGGGTTGCGATTATTCCCCACTATAGTTGATGTAACACCCTTTATTACATAAGCCATGCTCAAGTCATAGAGTTATATTAAAAGGTTGTCACTATGCTAAGAAATCTTTAAAATATGGAAAATATAATACATGACCCTTTAACTGCTCTCTTTATTACTGACTAATAGTCTCTAATACATAGAGGATAAAATAATTACAATCTAAAAGCAATTGTGACTAACATAATACATCGAACTTGCTTTCGAATGGTCACTAGCTAGCTTCGATAGTCTCTTGGTCTAGTTTTGTGTCCGAGTCTTGCTCAGCGAGTGTCCCAGTCCTCCACCTCGCACTTCATTTCCAACTTAGGTGCTGGAATGTTTACGGAAAAGAGAAACATACAAGTAGGCAGTGAGAACCTAAGGTTCTCAGTAGGTAAACTCAAACCAATCTTACAGTGCCATCATAAACATTCCAACCGCTTCGGGTTATTATGAAAATATGAGCACATATAAACAAATAGTGGTTCAATTTTAAGTTGAAAACACCATTCTCGAAGCGGGTTATATTTTAACAACCACTTGCCATATCATATGACAGACATAGAAATACGAATAGTATAATATGCTGCAACAAGAGTCATCATAGCATTATGACTTAACTAGATAATTGAAGATGCACATATAGATGCTTATACTTGAATGTATGCAAGTGCACTTGACTTAATTTATCTCTTTTTTTTTTTAACTTGCAACTTAACCTTGTCATTCTGTACTTGGTCCCCCGGAGGTGAATGGCCTCTCTCACCTCTGGGTGATAGCCTACGTTTCAGGTCCAAGCTCGTACCTATACATGAGTGTGGGTTTGCCATTTTCCCGACCCTCCTGCAGATCTATTCCTTAACCTGGGTCAAGAGGTGGCGTCTAGACGATCGCTGGCCCACGCTAAATTTGGAGGCCTATCTGCCTCCAGTGGTAGCTTGTACGTCTTTCTTGCAAGTTCTTATCATTTTTTCCTTTTCATATCTTGTCATGCATCAGGACAGCTTAGTGCATTCATGAGTATGTCTCATACCTTATATATCATATCATGTTCTAAATATATACTTGCATGCATGATGTACATGAATATGACATATAAATGTAAATATACTCAAAGCATAATCATCAATAGCATAAGTTCTCATAAATTCTACTTAGAAAATTCGGCAAGATGAACGGATCAAGTCCGTACATGAATAGTGCCAGACAACCAGTACAATCTTTCAAACTTACAATTCAATATGGATCAGCAATTATACATATATTTATAGCATCATTCATCAAGTTCAATTCAAGCATCTATAGGGTTTGCGGTTTACTCCCTCCTAATGCCTTGATTTTGTTATAATCCACTCTTTACTCAATTCAACTCATCTAGGTCTAAATTTTGGATATGTTATAGCTTATGTGTCTAGTTTCCAACCCTTTTGGTCCCATCTCATTTTGATTAGTATAACTCAAGATATAAGTATTTTTTTTCAAGCTGTCCTGTTCTTAGCCAGAATTGTGCTCTTATAAGTGAAAATTCACTAAAAATAGAAATCTAAGTGAAATCATTAGAAATTTATATCAAATGAAAGCTGACAGAACAAGCTTTTAAATGAATTAATTTTCATGTCATTTTCATGAGTATATTTTGAGTTATGAGTCCCGAAAATTGACCCTACTGGACTACCCTGCTTCAGCCCGGTTTGAACTTAAGTCAACTTCATTGGTGTGCTGGAAACAGATGGCAACGAATATGGTTCTAAAATTTTTATGGGATGTTCCCTCACATGTTAGCTTTCAAACAACCTTGGGTTCACTCAATTTGGAGTTGTGTAGGGTGAGTTACACCCTTCTCAACCCATGCTGCCCGGGTAAGAACCCAGATTTCTAGGTCTAACTTCAAAAATTCATAACTAATTCTACACTAATCCAATGGCCTTATATTTTATATGTATGGAAAGCTCTGGATGTATGGTTTCATATAAAAATGGATTCATCAAATTTAAATGGCTGTAGGCGGAGCCATACACTCCGCTATACGGACCGTCGAGGGGAAAACCCTACCAACTTCTTGGATTCTTCTTAAATTCATGTTTTCCTTAAATCTGTCCACCCAATCTTCAATTCAAACTCACATATACACCTTAAACCAACCTTAATTCATCATATCCAACCAATATAACATCAAAATAAATGGAGAAGGAGAAGCCCTAGGCAACCCCAAATCAAAGAAAAACAAGAGAAAAGATGAAGTTCCTACCTTAGAGGAGTAGCATAGGGTTGAATCTTGTTCTTGGAGTGAGATAAGTGATTGGAGCTTGAACCTATGGGTGAGATGAGATGAATGAGGATGAAGAAGGTGAAGAAAAATGAAACAAGGGGGGGCTGGTCTGTAACACCCTCCCAAGTACAGTACTATGCTTAAGTCAAGTCTAAGCCTGAGTTGTTCACGATTCTGCTTACCTCAACGGACCTTATCTCGACGGCTGACTTCCTATTCTCTGATACCTCTTGAACTCTCTGGAGACAACACGGAAAATAGGAGTGAGAATTATAAATTCTCAGTAGGATTCTCTATAATGCACATGTAATGTCATCGTTGTCATCTCCAGTTTGCTTCAGTTTATTATGAAAACGGTGAACATGCTGCACAAACTGTTTAATTTTACATTTCAGAAATATCTTATCCGAAGCAAAGTTCATTTTAATCATATGCTTAGCATTTGGGGAAAATCCATAAAATCCATTCCAATACAATACCATGAGTAATAACTGTAGCATATTAAAATGCACACATAACATCTGCATTTAACTTTACTCATACTTAAATTTATGCCTATACATAAAACTTGCTTTTCTTTCTGCATCTTTCTTTTTCTTTGTCATCATAAAATCTTTACGTCTTACATTCAGGAGTATGATCGCCATGTCATATCCCATCAGAGCGTGATCGCCATGTCACGTTCCTTAGGAATGTGGGATCATCCTTTAGTACTTACACTAGCTGGGTCAAGCCATGCCTCATGTAAGTTCTATCCCCATATCTCATACTAAGATTGGGTCGATGCCATGCCTCATGTGAGTGGGGTACACATAAGCTTTAATCTTTAATCTTTAGTCTTTAATCTTTAGCTTTACTTGGCACGCCTACCTAAATATGTCGCCGTCATCCCTAGGGTGCATTTCTGCTATGGGTAGCTTTGGCCTTGGAGTGAGCTCGTCGGCATCACCCATGGACCGTGTCGTCACAACCGACTCACCCACGGGACCCACTACCTCTAGGTTGGAAGGATCTCATTACGCCACTCTCTAGTTGAAGGATCTCTTACGGTCACGTGCCTCATAAAGAGGGATCTCATCGACCACGTGCCTCAACATAGAGGGACCCAAGTCTTATTTGTCTGCCTTCACAAGGAGGATTCAATGTGCATGCCTCAGGGTGAAGGGACCCATGTCTTTATCATTTAACCGCACAGGAGAGGATTTCAAATAGCCTCCGAGTGAAGAGACCCACATTTATCTTATTAAGTTCGCTACGGAGGACCTCGAATATGCCTCCAAGTGAAGGACTACATTCAATATATTCACATTCTTTCATTCTCATGCTTATTCAAGCATAGTCATACTGAGTGTACTCATACATATACTTCATTTATTTTCATATATCTCATCTTATACTTATGTCATTCTCAAATATAGGGTTTCTATATACCCATTCATACTCTAATTCTTCCTTACATCTAAGCATTCATAGCTTCTTAGACTTTTGCCGTAAATCTGGCAGCATAACGGATCAGGTCTGTTTCCCCATGAATAGAGCCAGCTCTCACAGACAGTTCAGTCATAGCAACATAAATCAACTTAACACATATATATCAATATCAAACTGGCCATCCTCAACTCAAACTTTATATGTTTCCCTAATACTTGTGAAATCTTCAATTGGGTCGCTTTGTGAAACTATCACTTTGGCCATTCTGCTACCTTCTATTAGGTTCTGCCCGAATTTCATATGATCCACTTTTATTTCTATTCAACTCATTTAGATCTGAAATTTGGATATATCATAGCTCTATATGTCTACTTTCTAACCTCTTTGGTCCCATCTCATTTTGATCCATATAACTCAAGATATTTAAATCTTACCTCAACTCGTTCAGTCACTAGCTCGAGTTACACTCCTAGAAGTATAAACTCACGAAAAATCGAAACTAAGTTCAAATCATGCGAAATTGGTCTCATATTGAAGCTAACAGGACAACCTTTCATTTGCCACAAGTTTCACTCCATTTGCTTAAGTATACCTCGAGTTATAAGTCCTGAAAGTCTACCTTTCTGAACTACTCTACTTTGGCCTAGATTGGACATAGGACAACTTCCTCGAATCACTGGGAACAATTGGGACCATAACAAACTCGGAATCTTATATTGGGGTGTTCCCCTGTGTGTAAGCTTTCTAACAAAATTGGTTTCACTCGATTTGGAGTTGTATAGGGCGAGTTATACCCTCCTTAAGTCACCCTGCCCGGATGAAAATCCTGAACCCTAGGTCAAACTTCAAAAATTCGTATCTCCCTCAATACTAATCCAATAACCTTATATGATATGTCTAAGGAAAGCCCTGAATGTCTACTTTCATCTAAAAATAGTTTCATCAGATTTGACCGATTGTAGGCGGCGCCGTATGCTCCGCCGTACGAACTGTCGTGGAATCTCCACCAAGACAGCACCCTCATCCATTCATTTCTCTTAGTTTTCTTCTTCTAATTCTAATTCTAACTCAAAATCTTCTATTAATTCAATCATAATTCATCATAATACATCCAATAATTCATCAAATACATGAAGAAGAATATAATCTCATGCAACCATAGTGCAAGGAATTCAAGAATAGAAGCAGAATCCTACCTCTTTGGAGTATGACTTTCTTTGTTGAGTTTGGATTGATGGAGCTTTGCCAAAGCTTGGAGATTTGATGGAGTTGGATTTGAGAGAGGAAAGGAAGAAGAAGAAGGCTGGAGCAAAGAGGAGAGAAGGAGGCGTAGATCAGTCAGAAATGAGGGGGAGGGTCTGACTTAAATAGATGGGGGTAGTTGGAATTGTGGGTGTTGATTGGTTGAAGTTTTGTGATTGAAGTTCGGCCATGTCTCTCACTTTTGTGGCCAATTTGCTCTCCACGTCGTCCAAAAACTGGGATACGCTTTCGTTCCTCCTGAAATCGGAAATCGTCCCATAATACTTTAAGTCGGAACTCGTGACTTTCTAAATTGCTTGCAGCTGAAACCGGATGTCGGAACTCGTCCACTTGTTTGTGACTTGAGAAAATCTTGTTTATTTAGATACTTGGAATCGAGGTCGGAGATCGGAAGAAATGCAGCTGAAAATCATATAATCTCGGAACTCCTATTTGAAATCGGGAATTCGAATCACATGGCAAACCCAAGTACTTAAACCCGGAAGTCGGTATCTTAACTTTGATTAGATCGGAACTCGTGTATTATCAACTAAAGATTCGAACTCATGTCCAGTGGATCCAACTCTCAAACCGGAACTCGTTACATTCGAACCCGAAGTCGGTACTTGCATTATTGTGTTAAAGTAACAACTAGGGGTAAAGTCGGAAATCGGATAGAATGATTAAGGTCGGAACTCATTAATTCGGAAGGCATCAAACTCGAATACTTGAACTCGGAATCCGTGGAAATTGATGCCAATATGAAGTCGGAAATCGTACATTTACATAGGACGAACTCGGAATTCGGAAATTGTACCAGTTTATGTGGAATTCGAAGATGAAGTCGGAAATCGAAATTGATCAAACTTAAAGGCGAAATCGGAAATAGGAAATGGTCATTCTAACATATCCCAAAATGAAGTCGGAAATCATGGGCTTGAAGGTGAGTGAAATCGAACCTGGATGTTACATGGTTCCATAACTCCTTTTTATTTGAATTACAAGGGAGGAAGAGGGAATTAATCACACACTTTTGAAGCAAGTCTCACATGATTGGTGGATGTGTAGTGGTAATTCAAATGGATTGTATTGCCTCTTTAGGCTTTGATGTGGCCACCTATGGATGTGTTTTGGCTAAATCTTAGCCATCCATCCTAGGTTTCTAGCGATAATTCTATTGGTCCTGCTAGGGTTTAAAGTACCGAAATCTTACCGATTTCCTTTAAATCGGTAAATCGGTTTTGGAAAAATCCTATGAAGTTTTCTATGCTTTCAATCTAATTCTCTCATATCTAATTTATTTAAATGATACTTAATTGGCTCTATGTAAAAATTTAATCGAATGCTAATTAATCTTAAGTAGTTGATAAAACCGAACAACTAGGCGAAAACGATAAAAATTCGATGGAGGTGAGGCCAAGTTTTTCCACTATCTTGAGCAACACTTGGCGCCACTCATACGTGATAGGGGTGGCTGATTCAGCCACTTAAGTGAGGGGTTCCAATCGAAAATTTTGCTAGTTAGATTAAAGCGGTTTAAAATAAAATCTTCAGATTTTCTCCAAATCAGCATCTTTGAATGACTTTGAGAGAATTTCTATCTCTCTATCCTAATTGTTCCTAAGCCGCATCCCTCTAATTAATATCTAATTAACTCCTAATTAATATTTAATTAACTCCTAATTGTGCTTACATAACTATTGAAATCGAATAAACATATTAATGGCGTAAATTAGACATTTTCGCAAATTCGGAGCCTTTTGTTTTCTGTTTTCTATAACTAATGGCATTTCGGCAATTTTGAGCAAGTCCAGGGCACCCCACGTCATTTCACACCCGACCGCCTCCATGGCCCAATCGGCAGAGATTTAAACTTCTACGGTTTCACCATGTGATTCTGCTCTGTTTAAAACCCCATTTTGCTAATCATATAGATGTGGGGACATAAAGGTCATTTTATGAAAAGTCAAGGGTTGTTATGGAAATAATTCTTTGGGGTCAAAATGTAATTTCTAAAAATTTTGGGTATCATTGTAATTAACAAAAATTTACAGAGGCACTTTTGTCATTTCCTAATTTTTAACATATGGCAGTCTTAGTATTTTTAACAATGATGTTACCTATTACTTAATTTCAAGTGTGAGGATCGTAAATGGCGTAGTCTTTGCTGAGAAATTCTCAATATTAGCTGTAAGGAAAATAAGTCAAAGTTCATATTACATTCTATTTACGAAAATGGGGATGTTACATTCCACCCACCTTAAAAAGAATTTTGTCCTCAAAATTCTAAGATTAAGAAGGGCCAAGGAAAAATCCTTTTAACTCATAGGGATATTCTTCTTTTCGAGTTTGCATCTTGTCTTGAGATTACTTGCCGGTAGCTATGAGATAGTGTCTTAATACATACAAAGGATCCATAAGGGTTATGTTGGTGTCCAAGCTTGCCTTGTCTATGGACGCCTACGAATCATTGTTCTGTTTATTGGAGACTCTTACTCATCTCCCTTGCTCTATATTTCGCTACTCCTGCTTTGTGGTAGTTGTTAAATCTTCCACAACTTGTACATGAGACCCCAGATTTTCAACTCATGAAGATTTGCAATTGCAAAGATTAGCAGTTATCGTAGTAATTGACGTCAATATGT
Source organism: Pterocarpus macrocarpus (assembly GCA_031439585.1). Classification (NCBI taxonomy): domain Eukaryota; kingdom Viridiplantae; phylum Streptophyta; class Magnoliopsida; order Fabales; family Fabaceae; genus Pterocarpus; species Pterocarpus macrocarpus. The sequence goes on from CM062517.1 coordinate 38,714,586, forward strand.
AGGAATGATAATGCCTGGGTTAAGGAGGTCTGTATATTCTTTCCCAAAATTCTTATTCACTCAGCTACCCTTAATTCAATAATAAATTCGCCTCCAACACGGTTCTTTGGAAATATAGGCTTAGGCCTTTTCTCAAAATTATAACTTGGAGCCTTATCTTAAAACTCATTCTTCTTGGTAAAATTTGCCTGAGTACATTGCTGTGTAGGAAAATTTCAGGTCGCTCCCACTATACGGATTAAGTTCTAAGACTCATGACTCTTTCTATTAGTCTAATATCCTCCTTGATTCCTAGCTATTGAGATATAGACAATTTAATGTGCAAACCAAGGTTAAAAGTCAGATCCTTTCATCGAAGTTGCAGAGTTTCCTTACCATATTGTCTTATAAGATGCCTTTCCAATATCTATGCAGAGAGTTGTTGTGGATCATATGGGTGCCAAATTATACTTTGTTTTGCTTACATTCTAATTCCTCATCAAGTTCATCGAGTAAATTCCTCAGCCTCCTTGTCATGTGTCTGACTACTTGTGCGCTATGTTCTCTGGTAACTTTCCAATACTTGTGCCTTAGGCCCTAAATACTAATCAAGAAGTTACGCCATTCTAAACTATCGCTATAGTAAAGAATCAACTTCGACAAATAGTGGTCATAGTGGATTCGTCGAAGGTTTTTCGGGAAGTTGATTAAGCTATATCCAAACTCTCACCTACCTGATCTTCTCTGATCAGTGATGAATCCCCTTTCATTAGATTTTAGATGTGAGGCTAGAGCTTCCTTCTAAACTATAACTATAGTCCTTGCTTCGAAATCTCTCCTTTTCTTGCGGACGTTATTCCATTTCTCATTATTTGGTTCTCGTGTCATTCTTGTTGAATTTCTCAATGATTGTTGCGATACTCGTTCCCTCAAAATATGATCAGCTTCACGTAAGGAAAGGATTGTGGGACAGCAGAAGTTCCTGCCACTTTTCTACTTTCTTCAATTGGTTAGTATGGAAATTCTTTGACCATTGTGTTGATGTCCACCTCTCATATTACCCTAACTGCTAAGCCTTCTGGCTATTCTTTATGATATCTTGCCCCTAGGATATAATCCATTTGCTATGAGAGATGGGAATGATGGCCTTGCTTCCCTTTTGAAGTTACAATATAAGGACTTCCCAGAAGGTCACCCATCATATTATTACTCTCATCCGAGCACATTTAACTTCGGAACTCTGATGGAACCTAGTGCGTCGGTGATGATCGCATTTAATCTGGTCCAAGGTATGGAAACTCTTCTGACTGCCTCTAATTCTGACATCGTAACCTTGCCCCTCATGGGGCACGTTTCCAAATACTTTTTGATCATATATTGGTGCATTGGGTCCGTTGTACTTACGACCGGTGCCAAGGCAACGCTGCTTGGTATTTCGTACACAATCTTATTTGTACCGTAATCTCATACTAGGTAGCTTTTGCTCTTTTTAATGGGTTAGTCAGAAATCCAAACTTCCTCTTTTCCTACCTCGTTCCTACTGTATTCTATTGTTACTGCAGAAACTTGTCTATTTTCATTTGTCAGAACCTACCTTGCTGCTGCTCCCTTGGCCTATCGGAATTAGTTGCATACTTTAAATCTTTGTTACTCCCGTCTGAATCCAAGTACATTTCTCATCGAGTTACTCCACCCATAGCATATATAATGGTACTTAACAGCAATTGTTCAACTTTGCCTTTCCTCTCTAAATAGCCTTATTCCTCAGCTAATAACATGTTGAAGATGATTTTATCCTCCAATTTCTGTGGTGGCTGAGGTTGATAGAATCTTAACATGACTAGATTTTCTAGCACTTCCTTTATCCTTGAAAGGTAGGAAAATTTACACTTGGTTCATATGCCACCTCTAGTCTGAAAGTGTTCCTACTTCAGGCTAGTAGGAGATATATTGTCTCTTTCTCTTGTTACACTTATAACTTCATTTGCTTTCTATACCGTATATAATTGTATCTCTATCTTGATTCAATATACGGTTAGATGGGTCTTGTTATAGTTTGCTCAACCGTTTCCATTTCGAAGCGAAGATTCCACTTAGTACTCTTCCAATTTGCAATTGCTATAAGGCTAGTTCCCTGTATCCTTGCGGAAGAAACCACTCCATCCTCTGGACAGGGACTTAAAAGGTCTCCAGTATACCTAACCAAAGCTTCTGCCCTTAGCTTCTTTTACTGATCCTCTACTTTATTCACCCACTCTACAAATTTCTTAATGAATGATCAAGTCTTTATAATGTGGTATTACCACAATCCCAAAATATAAACCATTATTTGAATTTCTTTGGCGAGTGCCCAGGGTAATCTCATCCATGAAGAAAATAAGGGCACTATTCATGCCACACAAGATAAACTCATCAGCGGGTAATCACCTTACTCCAATGAAGCTTGAATCAAGCCCCATCAAGGTGAAGAAGATTTTTACTCAACTCGTCTCCAACTAAGATCCTGCTCCTAATGATGGGAAATCTTCGGCTACCCGACAACACTTTACAAACAACCTTTTTCGATATAACTAGGTTTACCATGTCCCTAGCAAACCGTCCATCACATTTCCTTTGATTGAATCTCCAATTCTCTGCACTCCTTGACTTGCTCAATTGTCTACCCCTCTATGCCATCGCTACTTTCTAGGAGTCTTATCCCTAATAATTATGTATAGAAGGCTCCTAATAAGCCTGCTGGGTGTTTTAGGCTTCTATTTACACAAAACCTTATATTGAGATGATCAGGCTCAATACTTAGTCAAGTGCAACAGGTAGTCCACAACACGCACAACAAGCCTACCATGCATAATATTTCTATGTCCTCTTCACGCGAGGACCTAAAGCATGGTTTATCTAGAATCTTAGAGTATGCCTCAGAAGCATAATCAGTCCATCCACGGGCCTATACAGGACGAACTGCTCTGATACCAATAAATGTAACATCCTTTATTATATAAGCCATGCTCGAGTCATGGAGTTATATTAAAAGGTTGTCGTTGTGCTAAGAAATCTTTAAAACATGGAAAATATAATACATGGCCCTTTATCTACTCTCTTTATTACTGACTAATAGTCTCTGATACATAGAGGATAAAATAATTACAATCTAAAAGCAATTGTGACTAACATAATACATCGAACTTGCTTTCGAATGGTCACTAGCTAGCTTCGATAGTCTGTTGATCTAGTTTTGTGTCCAAGTCTTGCTCAGTGAGTGTCCCAGTCCTCCACCTCGCACTTCATTTCCAACTTAGGTGCTGGAATATTTACGGAAAAGAGAAACATACAATTTGGTAGTGAGAACCTAAGGTTCTCAGTAGGTAAACTCAAACCAATCTTACAGTGCCATCATAAACATTCCAGCCGCTTCGGGTTATTATGAAAATATGAGCACATATAAACAAATAGTGGTTCAATTTTAAGTTGAAAACACCTTTCTCGAAGCGGGTTATATTTTAACAACCACTTGCCATATCATATGACAGACATAGAAATACGAATAGTATAATATGCTGCAACAAGAGTCATCATAGCATTATGACTTAACTAGATAATTGAAGATGCACATATAGATGCTTATACTTGAATGTATGCAAGTGCACTTGACTTAATTTATCTCTTTTTTTTTTTAACTTGCAACTTAACCTTGCCATTCTGTACTTGGTCCCCCGGAGGTGAATGGCCTCTCTCACCTCTGGGTGATAGCCTACGTTTCAGGTCCAAGCTCGTACCTATACATGAGTGACGGGTTTACTTTCCCCGACCCTCACACCGATCTATTCCCCTTAAATCTGGTCGAGGGCTGGCCCAAGTCTTAGACAGTACCGCTCTGGCCCACGCTAGCTGGGTCTATGTCATGCCTCACGTGGTAGCTTGGTACGTCTTTCTTGCAAGTTCTTATCATTTTTTTCCTTTTCATATCTTGTCATGCATGCGGACGCTTAGTGCATTCATGAGTATGTCTCATACCTTATATATCATATCATGTTCTAAATATATACTTGCATGCATGATGTACATGAATATGACATATAAATGTAAATATACTCAAAGCATAATCATCCATAGCATAAGTTCTCATAAATTCCTGCCGAAAATTCTAAGAAGATAATCTGATCGAGTCCGCTTCCCCATGAATAGTGCCAGACAACCAGTACAATCTTTCAAACTTGCAATTCAATATGGATCAGCAATTATACATATATTTATAGCATCATTCATCAAGTTCAATTCAAGCATCTATAGGGTTTGCGGTTTACTCCCTCCTATTCTGCCCGATTTTGTTATAATCCACTCTTTGCTCAATTCAACTCATCTAGGTCTAAATTTTGGATAGGTTATAGCCTTATGTGTCTAGTTTCCAACCCTTTTAGTCCCATCTCATTTTGATTAGTATAACTCAAGATATAAGTATTTTTTTTTAGGCTGTCCTGTTCTTAGCCAGAATTGTGCTCTTATAAGTGAAAATTCACTAAAAATAGAAATCTAAGTAAAATCATTCAAAATTTATATCAAATGAAAGGTGACAGAACAAGCTTTTAAATGAATTAAGTTTCATGTCATTTGCATGAGTATATTTTGAGTTATGAGTCCCGAAAATTGACCCTACTAGACTACCCTGCTTCAGCCTGGTTTGAACTTAAGTCAACTTCATTGGTGTGCTGGCAACAGATGGCAACGAATCTGGTTCTAAAATTTTTATGGGATGTTCCCTCACATGTTAGCTTTCAAAAAACCTTGGGTTCACTCAATTTGGAGTTATGTAGGATGAGTTACACCCTTCTCAACCCATGCTGCCCGGGTAAGAACCCAGATTTCTAGGTCTAACTTCAAAAATTCATAACTAATTCTATACTAATCCAATGGCCTTATATTTTATATGTATGGAAAGCTCTGGATGTCTGGTTTCATATAAAAATGGATTCATCAAATTTAACTGCTGTAGGCAGAGCCATACACTCCGCTGTACGGACCGTCGAGGGGAAAACCCTAGCAACTTCTTGGATTCTTCTTAAATTCATGTTTTCCTTAAATCTATCCACCCAATCTTCAATTCAAACTCACATATACACCTTAAACCAACCTTAATTCATCATATCCAACCAATATAACATCAAAATAAAGGGAGAAGGAAAAGCCCTAGGCAACCCCAAATCAAAGAAAAATAAGAGAAAAGATGAAGTTCCTACCTTAGAGGAGTAGCATAGGGTTGAATCTTGTTCTTGGAGTGAGATAAGTGATTGGAGCTTGAACCTATGGGTGAGATGAGATGAAGGAGGATGAAGAAGGTGAAGAAAAATGAAACAAGGGGGGGCTGGTCTGCTCCTTTTATTGGTTGAATTACACAAGGGAGGAAGAGGGAATTAATCACAAACTTTTGAAGCAAGTCTCACATGATTGGTGGATGTGTAGTGGTAATTCAAATGGATTGTGGCTGCCCTCTTTGGGCTGATGTAGCGCCACCTATGGATGTGTTTTGGCTAAATCTTAGCCATCCATCCTAGGTTTCTCACAATATAATTTCTATTGGTCCGGTTCCGGCAGTTTAAAGTACCGAAATCTTACCGATTTCCTTTAAATCGGTAAATCGGTTTTGGAAAAATCCTATGAAGTTTTCTATGCTTTCAATCTAATTCTCTCATATCTAATTTATTTAAATGATACTTAATTGGCTCTATGTAAAAATTTAATCGAATGCTAATTAATCTTAAGTAGTTGATAAAACCGAACAACTAGGCGAAAATGATAAAAATCCGATGGAGGTGAGGCCAAGTTTTTCCACTATCTTGAGCAACACTTGGCGTCACTCATACGCGATAGGGGTGGCTGAATTTCAGCCACTTAAGTGAGGGGTTCCAGTAAAAAATTTTGCTAGTTCAGTTCTGGCGGTTTAAAATACCAAATCTTCGCCGATTTTCTCCAAATCGGCAAAACTTTACTTAATGACTGAGAGAATTTCTATCTCTCTATCCTAATTGTTCCTAAGTCTCATCCCTCTAATTAATATCTAATTAACTCCTAATTAATATTTAATTAACTCCTAATTGTCCTTACATAACTATTGAAATCGAATAAATAGATTAACGGCGTAAATTAGACATTTTCACAAATTCGGAGCCTTTTTGTTTTCTGTTTTCTATAACTAATGGCATTTCCGTAATTTTGAGCAAGTCCAGGGGCACCCCACGTCATTTCACACCCGACTGCCTCCATGGCCCAATCGGCAGAGATTTAAACTTCTACGATTTCACCACGTGATTCTACTCTGTTTAAAATCCCATTCTGCTAATCCTATAGATGTGGGGACATAAAGGTCATTTTATGAAAAGTTCAAGGGTTGTTATGGAAATAATTCTTTGGGGTCAAAATATAATTTCTAAAAATTTTGGGTATCATTGTAATTAACAAAAATTTACAGGGGCACTTTTGTCATTTCCTAATTTTTAACATATGGCATCTGTCAGATTTTCAACGGCAGTATTATACTACCCTATAATTTCAAGTGTGAGGATTGTCATGGCATAGCGCTGCCTGAGAAATTCTCACACTGCATAAGAAAAATAATTCAAAGTTCCTATTACGTTATATTTACGAAAGTGGGGATGTTAGAGTTGAGATATAAGGTGAGAGCACCTTGATTATGAGATAGTACCAAGTGAGACCAGGCCCTAGCTTGAAATAGATAGACTAAGATTACTCCCCACATAAGTTAATTCTTGTTATGTAATTCTCATGTAGTATTTAATTATTTGAGGAAAGATTTGGTTTTGAACGAGTATCTATTTATGAAAAATATTGCAAAGGCATAAACTTGATGTATTATTTCCACGAATTACCTTTAGCGATTGTATGATTATTAAGTTACTCCCCTTTTATTTTTAATGCTCGTGCGTCTATTCATTTTTCTTTCTTGCCCATTTTATTAATATGCCCTCATTAAGTTTGTTTGACTCATCCCTATATAAATTAAAATATTTGCAAGTTGTTCATCGGGTTGCTGACTTTTTCAATTGACTGATATTGTTAATATGCCTTCGACATGATTTGGGCAAATATTGTCTCTTTTGATTCCAGAGTATGCAAGTATAAAGTTACATATTGTTATTCTAGTTATTTTAGATAAATTTTGGATGTATGCATTATCTGACATTGATAGAGTTTGAGATTAAAAAATAGTTATGCTTTTACAAAGAATGTTAACACTTGGAAATCAATTTATTTTGTCAGGCTAGCCGAACTATATTAGATTTGATATAGCCTATGCATCAAATACAGACCCAAAGACTGGTTGTGACAATGGCACTTCCTTGGCCATCACGTTCAACTCAATAGCACATGGGAAGGAAACCCACCAAGCTTTTTGGTTCCCTTGTTAAGCTCTGATTCTTCAATGCAATAAAATGAGTTTCCCCGACTTTAAAAAAGGTACTAATCAGACTGTTCTTTTCCACTCTATCCAATACTTTTTATTTTTCTTCTCCAATTTGAGCAAAATAGGATGAAATTAAATCAGAGTAAATAACTTAAAAATCTTTATCATTCCATCTCAAAATGCAATGGTGTGAAAACTTCTCTCCATTTCAATCTTTGATATACAGAGAGTGAAATAAAATTCCTAATCTACTAAATTTCATTCCATGTCATCCCATCACGTTCTATTCTATTTCATTCATAATAGAATATCCAAAACATGACCAACTCACATTACGTAAAATTAAACGAGATAATTTAAAAAAAAAAGGCTATCTAACCTGTTTGAAATTAAAAAATATAAAAAAAAATGAAAGAAAGAATCACAATAAAATCAATTGTCTAAGCTCCGCAAGGATACTATAAAATTAATTCTATTTCTCAAATTGTGCAATACTTGTGGCACAAATCCATTGTTCACTAAATTTCCTAAAAGGTTCTTCCAAATTCCCAACCTTCAAGCATTGGAGAAACAAGCTGCTACCGGCATGGAGCTTCCAGATAGCAATAACACATATCAGGCAATAAATGTTTCATTTGGTCCGCACATTGCAACTGTTGATTCATGTCAATCCTATTTGTGACAACAGAACAAAGAAATGTTTCGCCAGCGCTATTAACCTTGGCTTCCCATTAAGAAATTAGCAATATATATAGTAGTCCTGATAGCCCTACATAAAGACTCAGTGGGCCAGGAGAGGAGAGTACGAGATTTGAAGAAGTGGCAAAAGATGAGACAGCCTTGAAATGGTCAAATGGCTGATATGGGCCATAGAAAAAGAATTTCCATTAACTTAAGTGGCACAGTGGTAGCCTAAAGTCCTGCAAACTTGAGGACTTTAAATTGCACGAGAGACATTCCCAACTGTGGGAAAGCCACAAAGGCATGCCACTAGTAGCCTCAAATTCATACAAAGTGAACGATTTTTACCACCTGTCCAAAGGCAGTGAAAGAAACATGGCCAACTAATCAACGGGTATTGAATCCTTAAAGGCTTAAACTCTATTAAACAACACTCTGGGACAACAAGGTTTAAACCATTAAATGCTGCAATGCTAATGATAAAAAGGATATAGCTTTCAGGCTCCATGTTGCCATTATCCAGAGGAATGGCACGTTCTCCTTCACAGAAGTTGATTCTGGCCCGAGCTTTGACTATTAGCATTTAGAAAACCAGAAAAAAGATTATCTTTTACCTCAGTTTCTATTGCAAAAATTCCCCACATGGCTTTCATAGGGATCCTGAGCAAGGAAAAATTCCTTCATCAATTAGTCACAGCAAAATTGAATTGTCTAGCAACAATACAATCCATCCAAAAGCACCCCTGGATCATCTGCAATGAATAATCTGCTTCTTCCACTTCTCAAAATCAGAAACAGGAGTGCAATATTTCAAATATATAAAGCCAGACCAGTGACAAGAAAAATACATCAAAGCAGACGATGATTGGGAAAATTCATCAACTTTGGGAAACCTCATTTCGTAAAAGCTTATGCATGAATTGACAACTTACACCAGTAAGGCTATAGGACAACAAAGATGCTAGAGTCATTATCACAATTTCCGGGACAAATTACGAGTCACTTCTTAACTATATATACATGTGCTTGAGATTCAGCCAGTAAGTTTTACTTCCTGTGCCTATGTCTACTCAGTACAGCTTCTCATCCTTATAAACAAATATTTTGCAATTGATAGATCATACAAAGGACACAATAGATGCTGAATAAAATCTTTGAAAGAATCCTAAAATACCAACCTCGGTTAAAAACAGGCTTAGTTTTTTTTCCAACCCAAAAAAAAAAAAAAAATCAGAAATGAGACATTCAATGAAGCTCAAGAGCTGTGAGCGTGAACAAATTCCTCTTACTCTTGCTCAATTTCCTTCAAGTGCTTCAAAGCACCAACCATGTCCCCCTCGAAGACCCTTATTCGAGCAACCACCTTGCTTAACAATTTAAGACAAAGCTTCACATCTCCATTCTCCCTCTCACACCTATCCATGGCCAACTTAATACCCTTCAATAGGCCCCTACACTTGTCGACCAATTCGAGGTACTCAAGAACACGGTCTTGATTGGCCTTGTTACAATCCCGGTCATTCTCCAATATCTCCTCAAACCCAATCCTCACAAGCTCCAATTGCTCGCTGCATCTAAACACCTGCGCTTTCAGCACTTGCCAAGCTTCATCATCATCGGTTCTCGTTTTGTCGAAACTGTGCACGACGGGGATTTTCTTCTTGAGCTTCAAATGCAAAATAGATCGAAGATAACATGGTTTGCTCCCCGGAAACTCTTCAAGATCGCTCTTCTCATCCAATGATTCCTCAATGGTTTCCACTGAGGACAGTGCTGACAGTGTCACTGGCTTGTGGATAAAACCGCTTCGACAGAAACCCAGAAAGAGAAACACTGATGCTGCAGTTATGGTGGCAAGAGAGGGAACAATACGAAGAGGGTTGAAAAATTCAGGAGAGTTTTTGGGTTCGGGAGGGTTGAAGAGTTGAGGGCTTTTATTGGGTTCTGGGTATTGGAGATTTTGCGGGGGAGTGTCGGATGAAGGAGGTGAGGGTGAAGAGGAAGCTCTGATAGAGGGCGATGGAGGAGGTGATGATGCAGCAAGTGGGGAGCGAAGAAGGGAACAATAGGTGGATTGTGTGAGGGAGGGACAACAGTAGTGAAGGGAAGAGCATAGATTTTGATGGTGGTGGTGAATTGTAGGAAGGGCCTCCATAGATTGAGGAACGAGGAGACTTGGGAATGGGTGGGTCAGAAATGCGGTGGTGGCACCGGCAACGCTACGCCGCACTAGTTTTCAGCTCTTCACAAAAGGCCAGCCCAGGTGGCAGTTTTGGGTAGTGGCACCGAATTGGTCACTATTCCTCTACTGGGCCGTTTCATTCAATTGAAGCAGCAAAACTTCAAAGCGGTCATTATTGGGTTTTCATATCGAATAAATTAGGCGTGTGCATTGGCCTGGTTGGATCGGAGTCAAAGGAAAAAAATATACATAAATCAATCAACCAATCAAACTCGAATTGGGTTGCGTCAGGTTTTGAAATTTTTAACACTCAACTCGAACTAATCTAAACCAAACACTTTTGAGTCAAGTTGTGTTGGGTGGTTGCATTATTCAATTTTAAAAAAATAAAAATTCTGTTATATATATAACCAAAACAAAAATGAAAGAAAGAAAGGGCAGCACTCTACCCCTACCTAATCCCTAACCCTTTCTTGCATTCTATCTTCTCCATATCTCTCTAATCTAGTGCAAAAAAACCTTTCACAATCTTTTTCACTTTAGAACACACAATTGTTTTAGAGGATCAATAATAAAAGAACCAGAAGTGGGAAAAGGCAAAATAGGTGAGAGTTTGAAGGGGTGTCTTCTTATCAACCAAATTTGCAGCAATGAACCATGGCAGCATGCTTCAACAAGTCACAGTGGCATGCTTCTTCGCGAAGCCGTGGTGATAGCAGTAGCAACGGCGCAGCATGGCGGTGGTCTTCGCGGTGGTTGCAGCGGCTGAAACTAGAAGTAGAAAGCAATGATGGAAGCCCAAAAATGAAGCAACTAACAAAGAAGGTGAGAACTAGTAGTAGTAGCGTGGTGGTGCAACAACGGCGGCACTGAAGAAGGGCGAGAGGACCGATCTATAAAAGTGAAAATGTGAGCGTAGTGTGATATGTGTTACAATGTATGTTTGGCCTGGCTTGGACATAGGGCAACTTCCTCTAACTACTGGGAGCAAACGAGACCTTATCTAACTCTGAAATTTTTATGGGATATTTTGCTATGTGTAAGCTTTCTAAAAAAGTTAGTTTCATTCAATTCCAAGTAGTATAGGGCGAGTTTTACCCTGAACAACCCAGTTTGCCCAGAATCAAACTCAAAAACCTAGGTCGAACTTCAAAAATTCATATCTCTCTCAATAATCCAATGGCCTTATATTTTATATGTGTGGAAAGCCCTGGATGTCTCGTTTCATGTAACACCCTCCCAAGTACAGTACTATGCTTAAGTCATAGCGCCATACCCTGGAGTTGTTACTATTACCTGAGCGGACCTTGTTGGATAGCAACTTCAACCGTCTTCGGAAACTTCTGAAACTATCTGGAGACAACACGGAAAATAGGAGTGAGAATTATAAATTCTCAGTAGGATTCTCTAAGTATCATTAATAACGTCATCGTTGTTATCTCCAGTTTGCTTCGGTTTATTATGAAAAAGGTGAATAGGCTAGGTAGACTGTTTAATTTTACAGTTTGAAATACATTGTCCAAAGCAAAGGTTTAGTTTTACTCATCGACTTGTCATTTGGGAGAGCCCATACAACACCAATTCATGAAATATAGTATGAATAATAACTGAAACATAGTAAAACACAATAGCTTCAATACACTGGATACATAACTTCTGCACCTACCTTTACATATATTTGAACTTATGCAAAAACATAAGATTTATGGGAAAAACCCATAAAAATCAAATCATGAATTATATTGGGACTAATAACTGAAATACAATAAAGTAAGATAGCATCAATGCACTAGAGGCATAACTTCTAAATATACTTTACTAGAACTACAGTATATTAAGATGATGCCCACATGACATCAATATGCTGAGAACATAACATCTGCACATAACTTAACTTGTATTTAAATTCATACATAGGCATAAAACTTGCTTTTCTTCCTTCATCTTTCTTTTCTTTGTCATCATGAAATCTTTACGTGCCACATTCCAAAGTATGATCGCCATGTCATACCCTATCAGAGCGTGATCGCCATGTCACGTTCCTTAGGAATGTGGGATCTTTCTTTGGTACTTACACTAGCTGGGTCAAGCCGTGCCTCATGTAAGTTTTGTCCCCTATACTCACACTAGCTGGGTCGATGCCATGCCTCATGTGAGTGGGGTACCTGCATAAGCTTTAATCTTTAATCTTTAGTCTTTAATCTTTAACTTTTACTTGGCACACCTAGGCGTTACGTATCGCCGTCCCAAGGGTGCTATTACTGCCCTTGGGTAGCCCGGCCTTGTAGTGAGCTCGTCAGCTTCACCTGTGATTGTCGTCACGCCGACTCACCCGCAAGGGGACCCACGTGCCTCTAGTCTTGGAGGGATCTCATTCTGGTCACGTGCCTCTAAGTGAAGGGATCTCTTCTGGTCACGTGCCTCAAAATTGAGGGATCTCATCTGACCATGTGCCTTCAATATAGAGGGATCTCATCTGACCACGTGCCTCCAAGGTAGAGGGTATCTGTCTTCACAAGGAGGGATTCAAGGTGCAACTGCCTCCAAGTGAAGGGATTCATATCTTTATCTTTTAACTGCCTTCACCGGGAGGGATTCAATGTGCAACTGCCTCTAGGTGAAGGGATTCACATTTAATATACTCATGTCTTTTCCTTCTCATACATGGTTACGCATAGTCATACTGAATGTACCTATACTTTATTTATTTGCATATGTCATTGCACACCTGATCTTCACGTACATAGTCGTGACATATAAAGGTCCGTAGCCTCTTTACCATTCTACCGGCACTCATACATATGCTTTGTCCTTTACTTTCATACACCTCATCTCATACTTATGTCATTCTTGAATATAGGGTTTCTATATACCCATTCATACTCTAATTCATCCTTGCATGTAAACATTCCTAGTTTCATAGACTTCTGCCGTAAATCCGGCAGCATGACGGATCAGCTCCGCCTCCCTATGAATAGTGCCAATTCACACAGACAGTTCAGTCATAGTAATATAATCAATCTATTCATATATATGGATCAATATAAAACTGGCAATCCTCAAGTCAAACCTTATATGTTTCACTAACACTTGTAAAATTATCATTTTGGCCATCCTGCCAATTCTATTCGGTTCTGCCCGAATCTTGTATAATCCACCTTTATCTCTATTCAACTCATTTAAATCTGAAATTTGGATATGTCATAGCTCTATATGTCTACTTTCTAACCTCTTTAGTCCCATATCATTTTGATTTATATAACTCAAGATATTTGACTTTTGGCTCAGCTTATTCAGTCACTAGCCTGAATTGCACTCCTGGAAGTATAAATTCCCTAAAAATCGAAACTAAACTCAAATCATACGAAATTGGCCTCATATTGAAGTTAACAGGACAACCTTTCATTTGCCACAAGATTCGTTCCATTTGCTATCGTATAGCTCGAGTTATAAGTCCTGAAAATCGACCTTCCTGAACTACCCTGTTTTGGCTCGGTTTGGACATAGAGTAACTTCCTCGAATTACTGGGAACAATTGGGACCATAACAAACTCGGAATCTCATATTGGGATGTTCCCCTATGTGTAAGCTTTCTAACAAAGTTAGTTTCACTCAATTCGGAGTTGTATAGGGTGAATTATACCCTCCTCAAGTCACCCTGCCCGGATGAAAATCCTGAACCCTAGGTCAAATTTCAAAAATTCGTATCTCCCTCAATACTAATCCAATAACCTTATATGATATATGTATGGAAAGCTCTAAATGTCTACTTTCATTAAAAATAGTTTCATCGGATTTGACCGATTGTAGGCAGCGCCGTACACTCCACCATACGGACTACCGTGGACTCCCTCACCAAGACAGCATCCCACTTCTCCACTCCTTCTAATTTTCTCCTTCTAATCATAATTCTAACTCAAAATCTTCTATTAATTCAATCATAATTCATCATAATCCATCATAATACATCCAATAGTTCATCAAATACATAAAGAAGAGTACAATCTCATGCAATCATAGTGCAAGGAATTCAAGAATAGAAGTAGAATCCTACCTATTTGGAGTATGATCTTGCTGAACTTAAGTCTTGGATTGATGGAACCTTGACCAAGCTTGGAGATTTGATGGAGTTGGTTGAGAGAGGAAGGGAAGAAGAAGAAGGCTGGAGCAAAGGGGAGAGGGAGACGTAAATCAGATCAGAATGAGGAGGAAAGTCTGACTTAAATACATGAAAGTTGTGGTGTTGATTGGCTGAAGTTTTGTGGTTGAAGTTCGGCTATGTCTCTCACTTTTGTGGCCAATTTGCTCTCCACGTCGTACCACAAGTGGGATACGCTTCTGCTCTACCTGAAATCGGAACTCGTGTCTATTGTGGTTTAAGTCGGAACTCGTCCCATTTATGTTTTAAGTCGGAACTCGTTCGTTCTTGTTGATGACCAGGAATCCCGTCTGGTTTATTCAAATCTTGGTGGCAAGGTCGTAAGTCGGGAGTCATGCAGTTCACAATCATATGATCTCGGAACTCCTATTTGAACCGGGGAATATCAATGCCGGGAATAGACTGTATGAGGTCGAAACTCGGTAATTCGAATGCTTGAACTCAAAAGTCTGGATTTTTAAACATAAAGGTGGAAATGGTACCCGAGTAGGAAACCTTATGCCCGAGTCCATGAAGTCGGAAACTATGTACAGTATTTTGATCCATGAGGTATGAAGTCGGAGATCGCGTGCATCTTGCTCGAAAGTTGTAGATAAACTATTAGATCGGAAATCGGGTACGTTGTCTCTAAGACGAAGTCGGATATCGGAGGTTAAGTCGAAAATGAACAAAATGATAAGGTCGGAAGTAGGAAATTGGCAGACGAACTAGGAAATCGGAAATTGTACCAGTTTATGTGAAATTCGAAGATGAAGTCAGAAATTGAAATTGATCAAACTTAAAGGCGAAGTCGGAAATCGGAAATCGGAAATGGGATGTTACACAATATATGCCAGCAAAATGGACACAAAAAAGCCACTTGAATGCTTGTTTCAATGACCATTTCATTAACAAATTTAACTACACTACAACAAACAAAAACGACATCAAATATAAACAAATTAATCTAAAACTACTCATTAACCATAACTCCATACATGCCTACAGGAAAAAGCTATTTCAATATAATTCTTCTATCTCTTTTTCCACAAATTTGTTTTGGGTGAATTACATTGACCTCCCCTGAGGTTTAGTGTAATTACACCTGGCACCCCTCTATTTAGCTATATTACACAGACCTCCCCTATTTCTCGCGGAAGACCACGTTCCAAGTTCCAATTTAAAAAGTTCTGAGCTAAAATTGTCTTTTAAATAGATAATTCACTTACGAGTTCTGAGTTCCAACATCATTCCTTGATAATTTACCTTTCTATAGGCGTAATGATCTTGGAACTCGGAACTCGTAAGTGAATTATCTATTTAAAACACAATTTTAGCTCGGATGATTTCTTGATCGGAACTCGGAAATTGGTCTTCCGCAAGCAATAGGAAGTGCAATATAGCTAAATAAATAGAGTACCGTGTGTAATTACACTAAACTTTGAGAGAGGTCAATCACCCATTTGTTTTGTCACGACCCTGACCGGTTCATTATTTTCGATTTGATACAACACAAGCTTCAATAGTTCATATATAGCTCGAAAATACAACACAATCAATCACAATGACAAACCACAACCTCAACTACCATTAATGCTGGCACATCTTAACACTTCTACGAATATGGATTTTTAGTCTGACCAGTCATTACCACAAGAACTACAGGTGCCTCTACTGAAAAAAAAATTATGCACCAATGTATAGTATTTTAGATGAATAATTAATGAGAGCATAAATAATCTTCCACAACAAAAAAATATTCTCCACATTCAAAATTAAAAAATACATTCCCAATATCTCAGCTACAGTGGGCCTCCCGGCCCACCGTTAAGTCGTTGTACTTTGCTTATTCGCCTTCAGTTTAGCGATTCTGAAGTCCACAACCCATTGTTGTCTTCAATGTGTCTCAGATCAAAATCCACTGTTGTCTTTAACGTATCTTAGAACAAATACCATACACTGTCACCAAAAGTTCATCACCTGCAATACGTGCCTATGGAACGTACTGCATCTCAAATACTCCCGTTTTCGCCACCAAGTCTTGCCTTCGAGAAGTGGAATTTTCCCTCCAATAAAAGACAGGTCAATAGACTCTATTTTCAAATAAAAAACTAAATAACTTGAACTGTAATACTAACTTTAAAGAAGTGGAGTTACTTTTGTACACATTTTTGCAGGACCATCACAAAGTCCAAAACACATAGTGAACCATGATAACACTCACCAAACTTTCAATCCTACAGTGGGGTTTGTCAATTTTTTTTTTTTTTTTGGTCGGTAGGGGGAAGGGGGAAGGGGGAGGGGGACTTTGCCCCCACGGAGTCAAACCCGTGACTCCTCCTATGCATACTTCTATCAAATGCAGTTAAACCACCGCACCATTGGCACATTTGCAAAATTTTTTGATAAAGTTAATCCAAATGATGTTATAATAATAGATAGCAAACTAGAACGAGCCTTGTTTTTTTTTTTTTTTTTTTTGGGGTCGTGAGCAGTAGGGGTGTGCATGGATACCGGTCAACCCGCGAACTCGAAGAGTCGACCTGACCCGTGTGCAAAAAAATCGGTTCGAGTCGGGTAATCAAGTCTAATCAGGCAAAATCCGATTGACCCGTCCAATATTCGGTTCGGGTAACGGGTTTAAAAATTAAACCTGTTACCTAACCCGAACTCCAACCCCAACTTTTTTTTTTTTTATAAATAATGACTCTTAGACTCTGTTAATATATTAGTGTATAATTGATTTATTGATGATTAATATTGTATAATATATGATATCTAATATATTTCATGGTTATGATTATAAAATTATCAATTAGTTATGTAATTTTTTTAAAAAATGTATTTGATTATATTCAGATTTCAAAAACACAATGTAAAAGTTTCAAAATATCACAAAATAGAATGTTTTAATATATTTTTCACCTACAAAAAAAAAAAGAGAAGTTGCCTGCTCTATCCGAATACTCGACCCGATCTAACCCGAAAGTGTTTGGGTTGGGGGTAAAAAAAGCCAAAAAACCGACCCGACCAGATTATATTTGATTGATTTGGGTATTTCTTCCCCTTAAATCCGACCCAACTCGATCCGTGCACGCCCCTAGTGAGATTGACTCAAACACTGAATTTTTTTTTTCTCGAGGGAAATTGTTACTCCGAATGGCCCAAGATTTCCGAATGCCCTTGCAGTTATCTCAAGGTCCAAACCAGCACATTAAGTTACAACTCACAGCGTTGCCCACCGAAAGAAAAAAAAAAGAGATGACACCGCTAGCAAAAATCCCTCCCAAAGCAGAATTTGAAATTCACATCGCCGTTTTGTTACTACATCACCACTTTGCGCCATGTGTTAAATTAATTCCCCTTGATATGATTTGATTTGATTTGATTTGAGATTCAGATGCATTAAAATGCAAGATTTGATTTGATTTGCGCCACTTTGCACCACGTGTTAAATTAATTCCCCTTGATATGATTTGATTTGAGATTCAGATACATTAAGATGCATTATAAGATTTGATTTGATTTGCGCCACTTTGCACATTAAGATGCATCAGCTTGTGCTTTGATTTGAGATTGAGCACTATAAGTGCGCCCATTGTTTTCATTTAGAAAACTTGCCATTTCTCGGTCCTCGTCAAGCTTTGCTTCCTCCTCTTCTTATTGTTCTCTCTAGGCACTGCACAGCACAGAAAAAAAGAAAGAAAACCTTGAGAGGTACTATAATACAATACATTCCACAGCACAACACAACACAAACGTACTCTTCTTTTCTTCACATTTCCTCACTTTCGTTTTTTGCCCTTTTAGAACCATGCCGGAAGCACGAGACCGCCGCTCAACCACGCTCGACATCACCGCTGTCTTTGCCCGCCAAGAAGCTCTATCCTCGGCGTCGCACGAGCACTTAACTTGAAGCGGCGTGACCTGGATCCACTCCGAGGAGGCAAGAATGCGACTCAACCGGCCCGATCATGCTCGGGTTGGTTCGAAACTCGGTAGTTGGTGCGTGTCAGCGGCATGCCACGCTTCGCGTATGGGGTGGCGCAGAGAATAACAGCCCCTTGGGAAGTGGAAGGCGAGGAAGGGGTCGTGGAAGTGCTGGTTCTTCGCGCAGCATACTTCCTTCTTGGCACCCCAGAACCTCTCTTAGGGACGTCACTGTTGTTACGCGGGTAAGTCAATAAGACCACGCCGTTTTGCTTTCTTTTTCGCATCCTCCATTTCTTCTTCTTCTTCTTTTTCCGTTTGTGTAGTTTCGCTACCTTTTTCTTAGTTAATTCATTTTTTCCCTTTCATTAGTGATTGTCTTTTTTCTTTATTGTGCTGCTTGATTTTTTGAAATTAATTATGGTCAAAAAGTAGTTGTGTTTGCTTTGTTAAGTGTTCAGTTTTCTTGATCATTTCTCTTAGGGTTAACTTGCTGCATTTGTTTTGTAATGTTGTGGATTTTCTTGCAATCACTGCGTAAGCAATTTTAACTAAGACTATTTGCTGCTCGACTTTTAAGTTTCAGTGAGTGTTTGAATTGGTTTATTATGTATTTTTATATAATTAGCTTGTAATCAATGTCTTATCAAGAGTTTTTTTTTTAAAAAAAAAATAATAAACAAGAAAGAAACGCTTTTATAATCCGAAGTTGCACCAATTGAAAATTCGATTTGTCTTTGGCGGTGGGGATTATGGTCAAAGTTAAATCTTTGTCCTTCCAGATGATGTGTGGTTCGAGTTCTGCAATATTGCATGCTGTGACCCTTGTTCGTGGATCTTTCATCAACATTGTAACTGGTTAATATGATGTGCTGGCTTTCCAGTGTCTACATAGGCTCAGTTTTTACTTATTAGCATGTTTGGTTTCTTGTTTGGAAACCTTGAAATCATTATTTTGGTTAATACTTCTCTTTTCTGGCTTCATAGTTTTTAGGACTTGCAAACAGAATCCAAACTACCTATTATATGTGTTGTATTATTAGCAATGCACTTTCATTGAGCAGAATTTCTTCTCATGAGGCATATGGCCGTAGTCATCCTGTTGTTTTGGGATTGTGATTTCACTTCTGTTTCTTTCTTTGTAAATCATTGGAGCTTCTTTCTTGAAATGCTAATTTGGCTAGGGACCTCTTGTTTTTAGGCAATTGAAAGGAGGAGAGCTCGTTTGGGAGGGAACGAAGGCCAGCAAAGTGGGACCTCATTCCCTGATCAGCTGCTTCCTGATCCAGATAATGCTCATCTTGAGCATGGTGCTTCAGTATTCACTCCAAAGCCAGCATTAGGTGTTAAGCTCCAAACACCCAGTGGCAAGGTTCCGAAGATTCTGCTTGACATTGCCAATCAAACAGAAGAGGAAGGGTCAGAGTTAACGGCCCAGAAGAAACTGCTCAACTCTATTGACAATGTTGAGAAGGTTGTGAGGAAGGAGCTCCAGAGACTGAAGAGAACACCCAGTGCTAAGAAAGCACAAAGAGAGAAAACGGTTCGTACTTTGATGTCCATGAGGTAAGTTTAGAGGCAGAGTAAATAGATAATCAGATTGAGACAGCGAAGATAAGTTGGGATTTGACACACAAACAGGAGAGGGAGCATTTGTTGTGAAATCATCCTCTGATGATATCTTGGTCTCGGTTGATTCAGCAGAAAATTTTCCATTCCCAGTTTGCTTCCTACCTTCGACTTGATGGTCATAGATTGATGATATTTTTTCGTTTTAATTCTTGTTCTAACATTTATGCTGAACGTCTTGGAGTAGGACTAGTAGGCTTGCACTCTTGTTCTTTCCATCATTCTTTGATGGCTTTGGGTAGGTATTGTACGAGTTGGGACTATTTCAATCCCATGTACATAATTCCCATGTTTCATTTTGTGTCCGAGAAATTGTGGAGTTTACTTTTGTACCATTACTTACAATGGATGCCAAGAATTTCGCGACAGATTTGTGCAGTGTTCTTTCCTGTGTTGGATATTTGTTCTTCCTTTCCCATGCATTAATAAGTTCATAATAACCCAAAGGATCACAATAAGATTATGGACAGGAAACATGGAAAGCTTTTCATGCCACTTGAGTATATGTGGTTGCGTACTGGTTCTACCTAGATTCTAATGTGGCAAAGAAAAATTTGATCTCATTTTTTGTAGGTAAAAAGTAAAACTTTCATTTTTTAAATTCCTATCGTAATTTTTTTTCTAAATTTATCATGTAATTATTTATATCACCACAACATTATCTTTATACCTAACTTTGTTAATACAATAACAAAATATATTCAGTTGGTTTCATGGTGATAAAAAGAAAATTGTCAAATGTCTTATATTCATAACTGGCATGAACTTTAATCATAGCATCATCTTCTTCTCATTCCCTCCTTCTCCTCCTCCTCCTCCCTCTCTCTCTCTCTCCCCCCTTGTCTTAGGGTAAATAATGAGCATAGTTTGGAACATTTCTGTCACTTACAATTCAATCTTTAAACTTCTTAATATGTAACAAATTGGAGATTTAATTTCAATATATTATTATTGTAAAGTCTTTTTACGTAGTCACTCAAGTATGAAGTTATAACTATACAAGCCAACTTAGTCTAATAGGAAAAAATATTTTACCTATTTGTAGCCTAGCTTGTATTACACCTATTTTTTTTATCGTATTTAAAATTAGGAAAAAAAATATTTTACACTCCAAACTATAAGTCGTATGTGCATTAGCTAGGGGAATATAGACTAAGTTGGCCTGTATACTTATAACTTCATACTTGAGTAACTATGTAAAAAGATTTTACAATAATAATATATTGAAATTAAATCTCCAATTTGTTACATATTAAGAAGTTTAAAGATTGAATTGCAAGTGAAAGTAATGTTTCAAATTATGCTCATTATTTACCCTAAGAAGGAGACAAAGAGAGACAGAGAGAAATAGAAAGAGTAGAGGAGGAGTAATGAGAAGAAGATGATGCTATGGTTAATAGTTCATGCCAGTTGTAGATATAAGACACTTGACAATTTTATTTTTATCATCAAGAAATCAACTAAATATTTTGTTATTGTATTACCAGAGTTAGGCATAAAGATAATGATGTAGTGATATAAATAGTTATATGATGAATTTAGAAAAAAAAATTTACAATAGCAATTTGAAAATAAAAATGTACTTTTTACCTAAAAAAAAATTAGTTCAAATTTTTCTTTGGGCCGTTTAGAAGCTTGGTGGAACCGGTATGCAATCACATATACTCGTGTGGCATGAGAAACTTCTCATTTTTTCTTGTCCATAATTTTATTGTGATACTTTGGGTTATTATGAACCTTATTAATGCATGGGAAAGGAACAACAAACTGGAAAGAACACTCTGCACATATCTGCCTCAAAATTCTTGGCATACATTGTAAGTAATGGTACAAAAGTAAACTCCACAAGTTCTTGGACACAAAATGAAACATGGGAATTACGTGCAGGGGATTGAAATAGTCCCAACTCCTACAATATCTACCCAAAGGCATCAAAAGAATGATGGAAAGAACAAGAGTGCATGCCTACTAGCCCTATTCCAAGACCTTCAGCAAAGATGTTAGAACAAGAATTAAAACGAAAAAATATCATCAATATATGACCTTCAAGTTAAAGATACGAAACAACCTGGGAATGGACAAATTTTCTGCGGGATCAACCGAGACCAAGATATCATCAGAGGATGATTTCACACCAAATGTTCCCTCTACTGTCTGTGTGTCAAATCCCAATTCATCTTCACCGTCTCAATCTGATTATCTATTTTCTCTGCCTCTAAAATTACCTCATGGACATCAAAGTACAAACCCTTTTCTCTCTTTCTTCTTTCTTAGCACTCGGTGTTCTCTTCAGTCTCTGGAGCTCCTCCCTCACAACCTTCTCAACATTGTCAATAGAGTTGAGCAGTTTCTTCTGGGGCGTTAACTCTGACTCTCCCTCTTCTGTTTGATTGGCAATGTCAAGCAGAATCTTCGGAACCTTGCCACCGGGTGTTTGGAGCTTAACAGCTAATGCCGGCTTTGGAGTGATCACAGAAGCACCATGCTGAAGATGAGCATTATACATGGACATAGAAGGATTGGGAAGCAGCTGATCAGGGAACGAGGTCCCACTTTGCTGGCCTTCGTTCCCTCCCAAACGAGCTCTCCTCCTTTCAATTGCCTAAAAACAAGAGGTCCCTAGACAAATTAGCATTTCAAGAAAGAAGCTCCAATGATTTACAAAGAAAAAAACAGAAGTGAAATCACAATCCCAAAACAACAGGATGACTACAACCCCTCATGAAAAGAAATTCTGCTCAATGAAGTGCACGCATAGGTAGGTTGGATTCTGTTTGCAAGTCCCAAAAACTATGAAGCTAGAAGAGAGAAGTTTTTACCAAAATAATGATTTGAAGGTTTCAAAACAAGAAACCAAACATGATAATAAGTAAAAACTGAGCCTACGTAGACACCGGAAAACCAGCACATCATATAAACCAATTACAATGTTGATGAAAGATCCACGAACAAGGGCCACAACACGGCGTCGTTTTATTGATTTACCCGCATAACACCAGTGATGTCCCTAAGAGGGGTTCTGGGGTACCAAGAAGGAAGCACGCTGCGCGAAGAGCCAACACTTCCGCGTCTCCTTCCTCGCCTTCCACTTCCCAAGGGGCTGTTATTCTCTGCGCCACCCCACACGCGAAGCGTGGCACGCCCGCGACCCGCACTGCTTCTCGGGGTTCCGAAGCCAACCTGAGCATGACACGACCTGGTTGGCGCCGCTGCTGGCCTCCTCGGAGTGGATCCGAATACGCGCGTTTCGAGTTCATCGTCGGCGACGCCGAGGATGGAAGCACGCCAGCTGGAAAAGACGGCGGCGATGTCGAGGGGGGTTGAGCGGCGGTCTCATGCTTCCGGCATGATTCTGCAAGGGTAAAAAACGAAAGTGAGGAAATGTGAAGAAAAGGAGAGTGTGTTTGTGTTGTGTTGTGCTGTGTATTGTATTGCATTGTAGTAGCTCTTGGGGTTTTCTCTTTTTGTTTCTGTGCTGTGCAGTGCTTGCAAGAGAGAATAATAAGAAGAGGAGGAAGCAGGTTTTGAAAGGAGACCGAAATGGCAAGTTTTGCAAGAGAGAACTACGAGAATAGTTGTTTTTCCGACATTGACATTTCATTTAAAAATAAAATATGAAAAAAGAGCAGAAAAAGTGTGATACGCCTTCTAGGATACAAGTCTTAGCTTCAATCTAACGTAAACCGGTCTATACACACACTTTGGGAGAGAGGAGAACCAGCATTTTCAAGCGCAATGTTCTAGACCAATTTAAAATAGCCAGATTGCAAGCAAATTAAATAGCACCAACGGGGTCAATCCGCCAGCTTTGTCACCAAGTATAAGTTGGTTATTACATTTCGATGTAATAACCAACGTATAGTTGGTTTGATTCCTGCTATAGAATGTTTGCCCAATTAGATATTTGCATTGCCCTCTCTCTGATTGCACTCATTCTGCATGTACTGAATGATCCTCAACGACATGTGATGATTCAATAGAATCAACCTCCTCCAAGGACCTTAGCGTGGCAAATTGCCTTTCATAATGCTCTTTCTCCCATAATGCTTTTGCACCAACACCAGCACTGCAAAAGAGTTGCTTATATATGTATGCCACGCAAACAAATTACTAACGATTGTGAATTAGTGTTCCACACGGACTAAGTTGTACCTTGCTAAAAAATATGGAGAGTAATTTCAAAGTTGAAGAATTAAATTAAAACGTAAAATAAATTATTCAGTATCAAATAATAGTCTTCATTATAATAATTTAAATCTATACTTCGTTTTAACTTATCTAACTCAAATTTCCGTCACTTAGAGAATGCAATAATAAAGAGTGGCGTAACTTGGAAATTGCACGTATCAGGAAGATTTAAGTTTACCTTTTGTTATTTTGTTAAATCATTATCTTGAGAAGTGAACGGGAGTTCAGTATGGTCTTGATCCTGCTCTCTTTTTCCATTGACCTTTCAAAGGCAATTAGCTTAACATAACAACAAAAGGTAATCTGAAGCCTATCAATGACTGAGTTGCGCTACAAAAATGGTGCTCTTAAATTT
Organism: Pterocarpus macrocarpus; assembly: GCA_031439585.1. Lineage (NCBI taxonomy): Eukaryota > Viridiplantae > Streptophyta > Magnoliopsida > Fabales > Fabaceae > Pterocarpus > Pterocarpus macrocarpus. The sequence continues at coordinate 38,739,082 of CM062517.1, forward strand.
TCCGAACCACCTTACATACACTGTGCAAGTGCAAACCCTAAAACTAAGGTGAAAAAATAACAAAGTATGCAAAAGCCACCAAATGCGATGAAACCTAAACCAAACGAAGGAAAAGATGAACTCTAATGACTTAACAGGGCTTGCTTTTATAGGCCTGAAACATGTTTTGTGATATTATTTTTTATTCCCTTAATGGTTGGGTGAAGGGTTGTTGTCAAAGGACAAGTGATGGACCATTGACATTAATATACTATTGTAAGTTTTTCTTATTCATTTGTAGTGTAGGTTCCTAAGAATTAAGAAATATGATTTACGTTCGCACACTCTTACGTGGTTTTTTTCTTTTTATCAATAAACCCAAATGATTGTTACTTGAAACCGACCTCTTAATGTATGGTGGAGGCTTTCAGTTGATCTCTGAATGTCACGCACAAGTTGTTGAGAACTTCTGGTGGAGTGACAAGTAAAGAAATTAAGTGAGAGGAATAACAATATGGTTGGCAACAACTCCAGGAAAGCCAGTTCAAGTTTAGGAAGAAAAACAACTTTTTTACGTAGAAAACTAGATGGAAATGATCGACTGCATAAAGCTTATATGGTGATTAATTTGGATTCTTCTTCTCCCATGGCCTGAACTGGTTTACTGTTTCATTATCAAGAATTTGAACATGATTAAAGGAAAGGGTTTAACCATGACCTATGACCAAAAATAGTTCCTTGTCCATTATTTATTTCTAATGCTGTTCTCCCTCACTTCTGGATTTTCATTTGAAAGTACAGATTAGGACGATAGAGAATAGAATAAATACTTTAATCAAATGTATGTATTGATTCTAAATTAAAGTTTTGTACGGGCGTGTTTTCATCGATCAAACGTTCACATGGCTGATATTTAATGCATGCAGCTAGGGCATCGATCTGCAAACATTCTGTTTTCATGAATGAGTTTCAGCCTGAAAAAGAAATGCATCATCTTCAAAACTTACTGTCTGAAGGTTGAAAATCAAGTGAAGGACAATGACTGGACCATGAAGAGGGAGAGCAATGAAAAAGTTCTACATTACTTGAAGTGGGAAAAGTACAAGCTTTGCTTCGCTTTCTTTCACATGAAGAGTTATATCACTTTAATAGGGCACTCTCTCCATTCACGTGAAAGAATATTACATTTTTAGATACCTCCTAACGTCTATAAAGACAATTTTACTAGCGTGGCTCAATTGCATGATTGTAAAATGCGTCAAGAGCGTATTTGATTCTTCTGTTGTAAAATTAATTTTAAATATAGTTGATTATGTTGAAATTATTTTGGATAAAATTAATTTTGAGAAAAAATAATTTATATTTGATAATATTTTTAAAAATAATTATGATATAAAATAAAAATTTTTACTTTTCTCAAAATCAATTTTAGAGGCAAGAATTAATTCTAAAAATCAACAATTAAATATTATCAAAAATTGATAAAATTAATTCTTGGGAGATCATAATTGATTCTAGAGGCAGCAAATGGATATCCAAACATGCTTTTGTTTGTCAAGTACGAGAACCAAGCACTGCATTTGATGTGCTGTTACCTTTAACCGGAGACAGCAGCAACATGACATGATTTTGGGGGTTACCCCTCTTGTAACATCCTATTTCCGAGTTCCGACTTCGCCCTTAGGACTGATCAATTTCAATTCCCGACTTCATCTACACAGAATGGGATAAATTCCGAATTCCGAGTTAGTCTTACTAAATATACGATTTCCGACTTCATTTGGCAGCAATTTCCACGACTTCCGATCTTAACTTCAAAGTTGAACATGAACGTGATACCCGATTTCCAATTTCATCTTTGAATTTCAGACGGAGTGTTATTTCCGATTTCTGATTTAGACTTGCTCAATATCCGACTTCATGTTTTAAGGACAAATATACCCTGTTTCCGATCTCATCAACCACACTGTATATAAATCCCGACTTCCGGGTTTAGGTACTTGGGTTTAGCAATGTGATTCGTATGCCCGAGTTCCGACCTCATACCTCATGCTTCACGATAGTGTGCGTGGTTCCCGACCTCAGAAGTAATGGTTTAACACAATGGTACGTGAGTTGAACTCAATGGACATGAGTTCAAATCTTTGAGTTGATTTCAGTTATACACGAGTTCCGATATCCGATTTTATATCCAGCATTGACATTCCCGAGTTTAGATAGGGAGTTCCGATATTATATGATTTTCAGCTGCATTACTTCCGACATCTGACTTCGATTCCAAGTATCAAAATAAACAAGATTTCCTCAAGTCACAAGCCGCATGGTACGAGTTCCGATATCAGGCTTCAGCTGCAAGTAATTTAGAAGGTCACGAGTTCCGACTTAAAGTATTATGGGACGAGTTCCGATTTCAGAGGAGAGCAGCGTATCGATTTTTGGACGACGTGGAGACCAAATTGGCCACAAAAGTGAGAGACATGGCCGAACTTCAACCACAAAATTCCAACCAATCAACACCACAACTTTCATGTATTTAAATCAGACTCTTCTCTCCATTTATGATCTGATTTACGTTCCCCCTTCCTTGCTCCAGCCTTCTTCTTCTTCCCTTCCTCTCTCAAACCAACTCCATCAAATTTCTAAGCTTGGTCAAGGTTCCATCAATCCAAACTCAAATTCAGCAAAATCATACTCCAAAGAGGTAGGATTCAATCTCTAATCTTAATTTCTCTAAACTAAGGATGCATGAAAGATTACTTTTTATGATTATTTGATGATATATTGGATGTGTATGATTGGATTAATATGAGATTAATATGAAATCTTGAGTGGCAATTAGAATTAGAAGAAGAAAACTAAGAGAAATGGATGGATGAGGGTGCTGTCTTGGTGGAGATTCCACGGCAGTCCGTACGGCAGAGAGTACGGCTCTTCCTACAACCGGTTAAATCCGATGAAACCATTTTTAGATGAAAGTAGACATCCAGGGTTTTCCATAGATATGTCATATAAGATTATTGGATTAGTATTGAGAGAGATACGAATTTTTGAAATTTGACCTAGGGTTCAGGACTTTCATCCGGGCAGGGTGACTTGAGGAGGGTATAACTCACTCTATACAACTCCAAATTGAGTGAAACCAATTTTGTTAGAAAGCTTACACATAGGGGAACATCTCAATATGAAATTCAGAGTTTGCTATGGTCCCAATTGTCCCCAGTGATTCGAGGAAGTTACCCTATGTCCAAACCAGGCCAAAACAGAGTAGTTCAGGAAGGTCGACTTTCAGGACTTATAACTCGAGGTATACTTACGCAAATGGAATGAAACTTGTGGCAAATGAAAGGTTGTCCTGTTAGCTTCAATATGAGACCAATTTCGTATGATTTGAGCTTAGTTTCGATTTTTAGTAAATTTATACTTCCAGGAGTGTAATTCGGGCTAGTGACTGAACAGGTTGAGGTAAGATTTGAATATCTTGAGTTACATGGATCAAAATGATATGGGACCAAAGAGGTTAGAAAGTAGACATATAGAGCTATGACATATCAAAATTTCAGATTTAAATGAGTTGAATAGAAATAGAGGGGGGTCATATGAAATTCGGGCAGAATCGAATAGAATTTGGCAGAATGGTCAAAGTGATAGTCTCACAAAATGACCCAGTTGGAGATTTCACAAGTATTAGGAAACATATAAAGTTTGAATGGAGGATTGCCAGTTTGACATTGATATATATGTGTTAAGATATATATATATATATATATATATATATGTGTGTGTTAAGTTGATTATGTTGCTATGACTGATTTGTCCGTGAGAGGCACTATTCATGGGGAAACGGACCTGATCCGTTATGCTGCCGGATTTACGGCAGAAGTCTAAGAAGCTATGAATGTTTAGATGTAAGGATGAATTAAAGTATAAATGGGTATATAGAAACCCTATATTCAAGAATGACATAATTATGTTATGAGGTATGTGAGGGTAAGTGATGTAGCATATGCATGAGTACCCAGAATTGGTAAGGAGGCTACGGGCCTTTATATGTAATGAACATGTACGTGAAAATCATGTGTGCAATGATACATGAAAATAAATGAAGTATATGTATGAGTACACTCAGTATGACTATGCTTGAATATGTATGAGAATGAAAGAATGTGAATATATTGAATGTGAGTCCCTTCACTTGGAGGCAGTTATTTGAAATCTCTCCCTGTGAAGGCAGTTAAATGATAAAGACATGGGTCCCTTCACCTGGAGGCAGTTGCACATGGGTCCCTCATCGTGAAGGCAGCTAAAGACTTGGGTCCCTCTATGTTGGAGGCAGTTGCACATTGGGTCCCTCCAACCTAGAGGCAGTGGGTCCCCTTGTGGGTGAGTCGATGTGACAACGGTCACGGGTGAAGCTGACGAGCTCACTCCAAGGCCAGGCTACCCAAGGGCAGTAAAAGCACCCTAGGGACGACGATACGTAACGCCTAGGTGTGCTAAGTAAATACTAAAGACTAAAGACTAAAGATTAAAGTAGATGCAAGCACAGAACTTACATGAGGCATGGCATGACCCAGCTAGTGTAAGTACCGAATGAAGGTCCCATATTCCTAAGGAACGTGACATGGCGATCACGCTTTGATGGGGTATGACATGGCGATCATACTCTAGAATGTGGCATGTAAAGATTTTATGATGAAAAGGAAGATGAAGAAAGAAAAGCAAGTTTCATGTATAGACATGAATTTAAGTACGAATAATTTTATGTGTAGATGTTATATTCCCAGCATATTGATGTTATATGTGTTTTAATATGCTACAGTTATTATTCATGGTGTTATATTTGAATGAATTTTATGGGTTCTCCCAAATGCTAAGTGTATGATTAAAATGAACTTTGCTTCGGGTAAGATATTTTTTGAAATGTAAAATTAAACAGTTTGTGCAGCATGTTCACCTTTTTCATAATAAACCGAAGCAAACTGGAGATGACAATGATGACATTACATATGTATCATAGAGAATCCTATTGAGAATTTATAATTCTCACTCCTATTTTCCGTGTTGTCTCCAGAAAGTTCAAGAGGTATCAGAGTGGCGCAGCGAAAGTTGCTGTCAGATAAGGTCCGTTCAGGTAACCGTAACAACTTCAGGGTGTGGTACTATGACTTAAGCATAGTACTGTATTTAGGAGGGTGTTACACCTCTTGTATCGGTTATAGAAGGTTCAAGTTCAAGGCTGAAGATTGCAGAAGCATATCCCTCCTCGGATCATAGTTAGTTGCCACGTGGCATAAAATCATTGCTGATCCCAAATTTCGTGGCCCACTAAACTAAACCATTGCCTAGGATCTGTAATGCTTTCATAGCCTAGACACTTTAGACAGGGGTAAGAATAACGCAATAAGAATTCTTACCATGGCAGGGACAGGTTTCTTCGCCTCCTGTCTTTCCTCTTGCAGGTAACTAACTCGTCTTATGTTTGATTTTCCCTTGACATGACTAATGGTTAGTGTTAAAATACTAAGTTCATAACTTGAATTTTATGATAATGTTTTGGTTGGTATGGAAAGCAAGTGCTAAAAATGACTTATGTTTTGTTCATTATATCATTGAAGTAATTGGGTGATGTAATATAACACTCTTGCCCCTCAAAGTTCGTTCTTTATCTCTTGTCTCTAGAGCATTCAAAAGGTGGGATGGATTGGTAGATTAAATAATAATAGTGATTATGTTAGCTTTATTTTTTTTTTTTTTTACCCTTCTTCTTCTAGCTTGAATGTATGGCATTAAATTTTTGCATTTTGGTGATATGATTATGATTTTTCGTAGCAAAAATTTTCACCTTCTTCCTCAATTGACCACTGGGATTGTAAAATAAAGCATCAAAATTGATCAATATGTTGTTAGACTTGGAAAGCTAGAAGAGCATCTCAAAATTGCATGGAACGGAGGACTAAAGGAAATTTATTTTTCAATCCGTCAAATCTTAGATATCTTGCTAATGACCTTCCATGGAATTTATGTTGAAACTCTCTCTGATTGATGATTGAACTATGGTCTATAGGTCTTCACTTTGGAGGATTATGGTTGTTTTGGTTTGCAATCATATTTGTGAAGAAATTATAAATTTGACGAGGCTATGCTATGTATTCTTCTTATAATCTTCTCACATTGATGTTCTCAAGATACAAGGCTTTCTAATGTTTAAATTATTACCTACATATTATGGCATTTTCTTCTTTACTGCAATGAATGCCATGCAAATCTTGTGAAACAATGCTTATGCACTTTATGCTTTATCATTAAGACCTTCATGTGCTTTTGTTCTTACATGCCCTTGGATAAATTTTCCTAGGATATGAGCTCATTTTATGCCTCTAAATTGGAGGAATCTATATCAGCCACATGCCTCCAAAGAAGAGGGGTATCTTGGTGGGTCACCTTCCCTTATCGAAGGGTCATACCAGATTATCTTGTCTTTGTGGATCATCTTCCCTTACCGAAAGGTCACTTCCAAGTTTTAATTAATCAGGATCACCTCCCCTTATCGAAGGGTTACTTCCAAGTCTCAATTAGAGAATTGTGCATTACTTTGACATATAACATTCTTTAGAAGAGATTTCATGATATATGGCACAATCTTCTCTAATCTCAAGCTCTTATGCATTATGATGCAACTCATAAAAAACTTTCTTGCAAAAATTCTATAGCATAATGGTTGTACCAAGAGAAATGCAAAAGTCTAAAACACTAATAGATAACTAGAAAATTCACAGTCATAGTATCAAATCAATAAATACTCATCAATCCATAATTTTCGATATATTCTTTACCACAAATAAAATCATCATCATCATAAGTCATGGATAAGGCAATTCAAGATAAACCATCAAGGTTTCCAAGAATCAAGAATAGAACACATACCTTGGCTTCCATCATTGGCCTTAATGGCCATGAACAATCATCCAAACATTTCAATTCCAAGTGGTTTCCCACCATCATACTCACTTCACACTTTAAATGTATATGTATAGAAATACTAGAGTGAAATCATAACACTTTCTCTTAAGAAACATTTGGCTTCATACTAGAGTTTTATTTAAAGGAGGTTACTTCAACTTAATTAGCACTTTTGACATAACTAAATTTATATTCCATATCTTTGACCCAAGCTAAGGGGATAGTTTAAAATCCTTATTATCCTAGTCTTGGTAACACACCATTTTTCTTAACATATACACCTTTAGACCAACTTTAAACCTTCTTAAACTTATCCCACATTATTATATATGGTCCAAGGCACTTAAATTCACCATAATAACTCTAAATACTCAACTACAACATGGTTTTAATTACCCCTTAAGCAAATGGCCAAAAATAACTCTATGAGCTAGAAAACTTGACTAGTTAACACCTAATTCTACAATAATTCATCTTAAATCAATTCCAATTATTCAAGGACATTTCCAAGGTCTATATAACCCAAATAATTAAGCCTAAAATAGTTTTTCTGTTCACTAACCGATAGGAACCGAAATTTACCCTTCTAGTGACTTAACAGAACTAATTTAGGTCCAAAATTGTTTCTACTTATTCTTTCACTAAACCAACTACTCAAGGATAATTTTAGCCTCCATCTATCATGCATTTTGATGGATAAAATCAGTCTGAAACAATTCCATCGACATGATAATTAAATTTCCATCTTTCTTAGTTGATGATGTAGGATTCTAACTACCCTTTTTGTGACGAAGCTCAAGATAATGATCCTAGCAAGTTTGTGTCCATAATTTCACTTATTTTTAGGGCGAACTAAGTTATTTAAACCTATAGGAATCTCAATCTCACACTAATTCTTAGGGTTTCAAGCCTTGACCCTCGAAATCCTATTATAGCTAGTTTATGCCATAACTTGATTAATTACCTTCCTAAGAGTTTCACCACACAAAACCCATTTTAGAATACTCACCTAGGCTAAACCGTTTCTAAATGTTTTACTAAAGAACATAATTTATTTAGTTTTTATCCCTGATAGGATTTTAACTATGCAATTAATCTGTTATTATTTTTGTTTATTTCTCTGTTTAATTTTATTAACTGCTTTAAGTAAATAAATTTTCTTGCCAGTTCTTCATTTAAAATCTTTGGTCTCTAAATAATTTAATTTTTAATCTAATTTTATTTCTGTCCATTAATAATTACCACAGTATTATTTGTTTAATTTGGAACACAGAGTTATACAAATGCAGCAAAATCGGGGATGTTACACTTGGCACTAGTTGGGTTTTCTTGTTAACTTTATAAAAATAGTATGCTTACCACAGTTTCCAAGTTTATATATTGAATATTGTTAGTACTACCCTTGCCAAATTTACTTTCTCTAGACTTGTTCAAAGGACTTTAATGTAGGATGACCTTAACCGCTAAAGGATCGTTCTCAAGTAACTTCTTTACTTTGGAATTTGTGAAATTCTCATGTACAAGATGCATAGTTATCATGCAACTACATACTCACATAACTTGGGCACAGTTCCATCTGTAACACTTTACTAGACAAAATACTATGCTTAAGTCATAATATATTACCTGATAAGTTATTACGTGTGACTAGTTGATTAAATTCCATTTTTAGTTTCATTATTCATTAATCGTGTACCGGAAGTAAAGTAACATAAATAAAAATGCGAAATAAACGGAAATACTGGAAACTGCACCACATATATATACAAACAATTGTTTTTCAAAATTGTCAAAAGTTATATAAGACAGTACAGGGTAAAAAAAAAATGAGGTCACTAACACAAAATAAGTCAGCCCATCTATATGAACAGCCCCCTCACTGGTCCCCATGGGACATTTCATGTACACTGCTAACTCCTATCCCTATGCTCATGATCCAAACTGCCAAAAGAGGGTCATCCTGTACATCTACTACTGCTACGGCGGGTGATCCAACTAGATGGATTCTGAAGAAAGGAATCCATTTGCCATGCCGGCATCCGCAGGAGTGTAGTCCACCTTCGGAGCAGAGGACGAGGAAGATGAACTCTTTGGCTCAGATGGATCCTCCTCAGACATCATGACCGAGGGTATTTGCTGTGGTGGTGAGGTTGGCGGAGCCATGGGAGCTGCTACTACTGCTGCCGCTACGTGTGGAGGTGGAAAGGGATGGGCCATGTACAGTGGAATAGCAATATAAGGTGCAGCGGGGCTGAAGAGCAGATGAGCAAGGGGAACAGCAAAATCTCTATGGAAGAAGAAATAAAAGCGGAACTGACATCTACCAAATATATATATACAGTCTAGAAACGGGTCCAGGTGGATGTGGAGCTCGAGAAACTCAATGAATAGGACGCCGGTGGCTGCGTTCTCCATGATCTGAGAATGACGCAGAAATATATAGTGGGGTGAGAAACAAAGATTTCTCAATAGGGATCTTATATATATATATATGCCATCGCTGTCATCCTCAGTTATTTCGGGTTTTGGTTAATTACAAGAAAATGTTATCTCAACAGGATATTCCACTAGATTAGTTATAGAAATCATAGCCCAAAACACAGCTTAGTTTTACTTAAGTATATAAAGGAAATAAACAGAGAAATAAATAACCAGACCTATGTTATTAACATAGTTAAGTGACAGCCATAAAATGAACAATAATAAATATATGCATATATAACATTCAATGGTGCAATTAACTCCATGCATGATAACAGAATATGTGGATATGCATAAGAAATAATGCACTTGATCTTAACTCATATTTTTCCATACTTGGTTCCCTGGGAGTATATTGGCCATAAAACTCTTGGGTAATAGTCCACTTTTCAGGATCGAACTCGTTTCTATACAGGATCGCCGGGTTTACTTTCCCCGACTTCCCCATTGATCTATTCCCCTTAACTTGTTCAGGGGCTGGCCCAAGTCATATGGAAATCCTTCCTCATTCTTATAAGGGTAGCATCACTTGTCTAATACTTTGACTAATGCATGCATAACTTGTAAATTCATATTAATTGCAATCTCTATCGAAATCTTGGCAGTATAACGGATCATGTCCGCTTCCCCATGAATATTGCCAGACAATGAGGAAATTTTAATCAAATAGCAATTCCAATATAGAACATCATATTTATACCAAGAATATAACCATATCAATAGGTGCAAGTTTTAAAATCTTAAGTCTTAATCTATCTTGCAAGTTTTTAATTTCTATTGATATTTCCGAGTTCGACTCCCAAGATTAAATGGGGTTCAAGTTCCGATTTAATACAAGTTCCGACCTTCGGGGTTATGTTCGATCTTCCGAGATTATATATAATTTCTGACTTCTGGGGCTATGTTCGATCTCAGACCTTATTCTGCCATCGTTCTTCTAAGACTCTTATAAGTGTGTTTCCTAAATTCCATATTTCTAACATTAACTATACCCGATTTAGTTTCCAATTCACTAAGTTTCGAGTTCATCACCAGTATATCCGATTTAGCTCTCTGTCTACTAAGTTTCTAAGTTCAACCTCAAGTATACCCAACCTAGCTCTTTGTCTGCTAAGTTCCGAGTTCAACTTAAAGTATACCTGACCTAGCTCTCTATCTGCTAGATTTCCGAGTTCAACCTCAAGTATACCCAACCTAGCTCTTTGTTTGCTAAGTTTCGAGTTCAACCTAAAGTATACTTGACCTAGCTCTCTATCTGCTAGATTTCCGAGTTCAACCTCAAGTATACCCGACCTAGCTCTTTGTTTGCTAAGTTCTGAGGTCAACCTAAAGTATACCTGACCTAGCTCTCTATCTACTAGATTTTCGAGTTCAACCTTAAGTTGTTTGTATTTCATCCCAGACCGTCCTACTTCTAGCCAGAATTGCACTCTTATAAAAGAAAATTCACTAAAAATAGAAATTTAAGTGGAATCATGCGAAATTTATATCAATGTAAAGCTAACAGGGCAAGCTTTCAAATGAAAGAAGTTGCATATCATTTGAGTGAATATAATTCGAGATATAAGCCCTGAAACTTGACCCTACTAGACTACCCTATTCTAGCCTAGGGTGAGCTTAAGATAAATTCATTGATGTACTAGGGATAATTGGTAATGAATCAGATTTTGAAATTTCTATGGAATGTTCCCTCATATGTTAGCTTTCAAAGAACGTTGGAATCACTTAATTTGGAGTTGTGTAGGGTGAGTTACACCCTTCTCAACTCACACTGCCCCAGATGAAGGTCCTAATTTCTAGGTCAAACTTCAAAAATTCATAACTACCTCTACACTAATCCAATGGCTTTATATTATATATGTATGGAAAGCCCTGAATGTCTAGTTTCATATAAAAATAGATTCATGGACGTTAAATGGCTATAAGTGGAGCCGTACACTCTGCCGTACAGACTACTGAGGAATAACCCTACCAGCTACTTGAGTTTTCTCTTTTCTTCAAGTTCTTTCATATCAATTCTAATTCTAATCATAACATACATGCATAATCAACTATAATTCATCACCATCACTTCAAATTTCATCAGTATCACAAGATATCCAAGACTACCATATAGTCCCAAACCAAGGAAAGTAAGAAGAGAAGTAGGATTCCTACCTTGTCTAGTTGAAAGTTTGTTGATTTAGTGTCTTAGATGGAAGCAACTCTTGTTGAGACTTGAAGATAGGTTGAAGATGGAGTAGAGAGAAGTGTGAATGGAAGAGAAATGAAGGTGAGTCAGCCCCTTATCTTGGCCAAACTTCACAAGGGCAAAGAAGGAATTGAACACAAACTTGTGGAGTAAGAGTTGTGTGATTGGTGGATATGTGTTTAGGGTTTCAATTTGATTTTGGGGCTGCCATCCTTGGCTGAAGGTGGCGCCACATATATGGGTGTTTTGGCTAAATCCTAGCCATTCATCCTAGGGCATTCATAATGTAAGTTCTATTAGTTCGGCTCCGACAGTTTAAATTATCGAAATCTTACCGATTTCTCTTAAATTGGCAAACCGATTTTAGAAAATTTCTGTGAGGTTTTCTATATTCCTAATTTAATTCCATCAAGCCTAATCACTTCTAAATCACACTTAATTGGCTTTAAGTGATTGCTTAATCGAATTCTGATTAAACCCACTTATTCGATAAAAATCGAACAACTCAGCTATTAATGATAAGATTTTTCGGACGTTACACCATCATGCATTCATACTTTGAATCATAAGAATTACTTTTCAGAAATTAACTAAGCAGAATTTTGGCAGCATAATGGCTTACAGTAAAAACCCATAAGTCAAAAAATAATAATATTCCAGTGAACAGCCCAGTTATAATTACACAAATAATTCAGCATCAAGTAACAATGATCCAATCAACACTCTAATCAATACTAAGGAGTACAGTTTAACAACAATCTCAGCCCACATTAGTTAGTGAAGACTCTACCTCAAGCAATCCATTCTAAAAGTAAGAATGCTAACATTATAAATGTCATTTCAAGTGTATCATACCTCTTTAAATTCACATGGCCATTCAACCATAAGGTAGCTAGCTCACTCAACATTTCTAATTTTAAGATAATATGGTAGTCTCAATAGTCATGCTAAGAATTCTCTTTTCATAGTTTCAATTCTAGAAAATACTTTCTTGTTGAACCAAACCAATTTATCACAAGTTCACTAATTTTATTGAGACTTTGCTTGAATTTCCCTTATGGGCTGAATAGTAGACAAAGCCATACACTAAATTCTTCTCTTGATTTCTTGATAGACCATGTGTATTTTAACTAGGTGCAAATTGAGGGAACTTTACCGCTTCATATTATAGAATCTTAAGCCTTTCTCACAGTCTTTATCACTAATTACTATTTAGGCTAGATTCTCTAAATCATTCCTTTAAATACTCTTAGTGGCCGAAATCATTTTGCTTTCAACATTATTAATTATGCAATTCATGTTCTTTTCTTATGAAACTTGGTGAAGTGGTGCCCCCATGTGTCTATTTTTATTTGGGATTGATTTCAACAAAAATAGAAATTCACACCCAAGGTATGTAAAGTTTTCTACTATTAGTTCTAGTTTAGAATAGATTTGACCCTACCACTTTGGTAAATCACCAAAAATTTGCCTCTTCCTACTTTGACTTGAAACTCCATAGTTTTTTTACTTTTGTGAACCCTCTTTCAGACAAAACAAGCCATGATCAATTTGGCCAAGCTAAACTCAAGTTATAACCTTTGTACAAAAACTACTCTGTATCAGCTTCTACAAAATAATAGTGGACTTCACGAAATTACTAGGAATTAAATACGAGGAATTTGGACATAAAACTTTACAGATTTTTCCTTTTATTATTTAACTTTCTAAAAAAATTGGTTGCACTCAATTTTGACTTATATAGGTTGAGTTATGTGGATTGGAGCATAGATTACCTAGCTCTATACTCTGCATCCAACAATCTAATTCAAAAATTTATATCTTTCTTTTCTTAAGTCCAATGAACATAAAATTTTATGGGTAGCTTCCTCTATGAGTTAGTTTTCATCTAACCTCATTTTGGATTTCTTGGCCTCAGATATGTGGTTCAGATCACTTGTTCAAATTTACTGTAACACCCTACTAATTTAATGTTATGCTTAAGTCATAGCATGAAATTAGGTAGTCTGTGTTACTGTATTAACATTCTGCTTGAACCTCGTGATTAGTGTAACACCCTCCCAAGTACGGTACTATGCTTAAGTCATAGTACCACACCCTGGAGTTGTTACGGTTACTTGAACGGACCTTATCTGACAAAGAACTTCATTGCTTACTCTGATACCTCTTGGAACTCTCTGGAGACAACACGGAAAATAGGAGTGAGAATTATAAATTCTCAGTAGGATTCTCTATAATGCACATGTAATGTCATCGTTGTCATCTCCAGTTTGCTTCGGTTTATTATAAAAACGGTGAACATGCATGCATAAACTGTCTAATTTTACATTTCAGAAATATCTTATCCGAAGCAAAGTTCATTTTTACTCATATACTGGTCATTTGGGGAAGTCTACACAAGATTAATTCATGAATAATACCATGGATAATAACTTCAACATATAAAATGCACATAGCATTAATCTACTGGGAACATAACCTCTATACATAACTTAACTTGCACTTGAATTCATACACATACATAAAATTTTACTTTTCTTTCATTTGACACACCTAGGCGTTACGTATCGCCGTCCCTAGGGTGCTTGCATCTGTCTACACTTGAGCGTTACGTATCGCCGTCCTCAAGTGTAGCATCATACCACATCCCAGAGTATGATCGCCATGTCATACCCCATCAGAGCGTGATCGCCATGTCATGTTCCTTAGGAATATGGTATCCTCATGCTATATCCCAGAGTATGATCGCCATGTCATACCCCGTCAGAGCGTGATCGCCATGTCACGTTCCTTAGGAATATAGACTCATCATCATATCTTTGCATGCCACATTCCAGAGTATGATCGCCATGTCATACCCCGTCGGAGCGTGATCGCCATGTCACGTTCCTTAGGAATATGGGATCTTCACTTGGTACTTACACTAGCTGGGTCAAGCCATGCCTCATGTAAGTTCTGTCCCCTATACTCACACTAGCTGGGTCGATGCCATGCCTCATGTGAGTGGGGTACCTGCATAAGCTTTAATCTTTAATCTTTAGTCTTTAATCTTTAGCTTTTACTTGGCACACCTAGGCGTTACGTATCGCCGTCCCTAGGGTGCATTCTTTGCCAGGGTAGCCTAGCCTTGGAGTGAGCTCGTCAGCTTCACCCGTGACCGTCGTCACACCGGCTCACCCACAAGGGGACCCACGTGCCTCTAGGTTGGAGGGATCTCAATCTGGCCACGTGCCTCTAATATAGAGGGACCTTATCTGACCACGTGCCTCCAACATAGAGGGACCCAAATCTTAGCTGCCTTCATAAGGAGGGATTCAATGTGCAACTGCCTCCAGGTGAAGGGACCCATGTCTTTATCATTTAACTGCCTTCACAGGGAGGGATTTCAAATAACTGCCTCCGAGTGAAGGGACCCACATTTTATCTTATTAAGCTGCCTTCACAAAGAGGGACCTCAAGTAACTGCTTCTAAGTGAAGGGACTCATATTCAGTATATTCACATTCTTTCATTCTCATGCTTATTCAAGCATAGTCATACTGAGTGTACTCATACATATACTTCATTTATTTTCATATATCTCATCTTATACTTATGTCATTCTCAAATATAGGGTTTCTATATACCCATTCATACTCTAATTCTTTCTTACATCTAAGCATTCATAGCTTCTTAGACTTTTGCCGTAAATCCGGCAGCATAACGGATCAGGTCCGTTTCCCCATGAATAGTGCCAGCCTTCACAGACAGTTTAGTCATAGCAACATAAATCAATTTAACACATATACATCAATATCAAACTGGCCATCCTCAACTCAAACTTTATATGTTTCCTTAATACTTGTGAAATCTTCAATTGGGTCACTTTGTGAAACTGTCACTTTGGCCATTCTGCCACATTCTAGTCGGTTCTGCCCGAATTTCATATGAACCACCTTTATTTCTATTCAACTCATTTAAATCTGAAATTTGGGTATATCATAGCTCTATATGTCTATTTTCTAACCTCTTTGGTCCCATATCATTTCGATTTACAAAACTCAAGATATTCAACTTTTACCTCAGCCTGTCAGCCACTAGCCCGAATTACACTCCTGGAAGTATAAATTCACTAAAAATCGAAACTAAGCTCAAATCATGCGAATTTGGTCTCATATTGAAGCTAACAGGACAATCTTTCATTTGCCACAGGTTTCATTCCATTTGCTTAAGTATACCTCGAGTCATAAGTCCTGAAATTCTACCTTTCTGAACTACTCTGTTTTGGCCTAGATTGGACATAGGACAACCTCCTCGAATCACTGGGAACAATTGGGACCATAACAAACTCGGAATCTTATATTGGGGTGTTCCCCTGTGTGTAAGCTTTCTAAAAAAATTAGTTTCACTCGATTTGGAGTTGTATAGGGTGAGTTATACCCTTCTAAAGTCACTCTGCCCGGATGAAAGTCTAGAACCCTAGGTCAAATTTCAAAAATTCATATCTCCCTCAATACTAATCTAATAACCTTATATGATATATCCATGGAAAGCCCTGAATGTCTACTTTCATCTAAAAATGGTTTCATCAGATTTAACCGGCTGTAGACGGCGCCGTACATTCCACCATACGGACTGCCGTGGAATTCTTCATCCAGACAGCATACTGATTCTTCTCTCCTTCTAATTTTCTCCTTCTAATCATAATTCTAACTCAAAATCTTCTATTAATTCATCATAATCCATCATAATACATCCAATAATTCATCAAATACATGAAGAAGAGTACAATCTCATGCAATCATAGTGCAAGGAATTCAAGAATAGAAGTAGAATCCTACCTCTTTGGAGTATGACTTGAGCTAAATCTTCAAACTTGAAATTTGGATAGAGTGGGAGAGTTGAGAAGAGGAAAGAGAGCTGAAGTGAGGAAGGGAAAGCAACATGAGGAATGAGCTGAAGAGGCAGGAGGAGGATATATATATATAGACAAAGCTTCGAAGTGGTAGTTAAAATGAGTGGCTTTGATTGGATGAAATTTTGTGGGCAAGGTTCAGCCATGTCTCCTTCTTTTGTGTCAAAATTGCTCTCCACGTCGCCAGAGAAGTGAAACTCGCTTCCAGCGTATCTAAACATGACATTGGAATTCGTGCATGGTTAAGTCGGAATTCGGAATAATCATCTTGTTTGTGACTTGAGGAAATCTTGTTTATGTTGAGACTTGGAATCAAGGTCGGAGGTCGTAAGACATACAGCTGACAATCAACTGATATCGGAACTTGTGTGTTGTGGAAATCAGCTCAAGGATCCGAACTCGTGTCCATCCCAATGGAGTTCAACACTAAGGCCGAAACTCGTTAAATTAAACTCGGAGTTCGGTTCTCGTACCATTGTGTTAATCTATAACTTCTGGGATCGGATGAAGCATGAGGTCTGAGGTCGGAATGAGGATGCTTAAGATCGGAACTCGGGTGATTCAATCACATTTCCAAACCCAAGTACTTAAACCCGGAAATCGGTATCTTACATTTGATGAGATCGGGGACCGGGTATAATGTCTTTAAGACATGAAGTCGGAAGTCGTAGACATTGGAAATCGGAGAATATCATAAGATAAAGTCGGAAATCAGGAGTTTGAGACTAGATGAAGTCGGAAATCTAAGGTCATGAATTCGGAAATCATGGGCTTGGAAGTTAAGTCGGAAATCGGAACTCGGATGTTACAATTAGTATCACAAAACAGTTGAAACGGCGTGCTGTTATATAATAGATATGAATAGCGTTATACAACATAATAAAGTTTAATATAACACAACAGAAAAGATACGAATAAGTGGTATATTATCAACTGTATATATACATATGTAGGCTGGAAGCCAATGCTTCAGTCTATACATATATATATTAGAAGCAGATGAAATAAAGATACAGCAAAATCCCTATTCCTAGAAAGTAGGGACGGAACTAGCGGGAGCCGACTGCGTCCAACGAGTCCAACTCGGAAACCTGGTGGAGCTACAGGACTGGGATCTCAATGAAAGGAGTGGTCGTTGAGCCCCTTGCTAGCGTCTGAGAATGATGAGGAAAATATAGCACGGGGTGAGAATTTCAAGAAATTCTCAATAGGGTTGGTGCATAGTGATTGTCTGACGTCACATACATTCTCAGTTGCCTCGGGTTTTATTTAATTATAAAAACATGTGTTCAAACTGAAATATCCATTTTAATTAGTTCAATAAAACATCTGGTCCGAGGCAAGGTTCAATTTTTACTTTAAACAGCATAAGAAATAGAATAGATTACTAGTAATGATACATAAAGGATAAACAGAATAAATAAATAAACAGCAGTGAACGAACATAATAGACAACTGTAAGCATCTTGACATAACTGTTCCATGTATTCATGCATTCATGTAATCATGCAACTCATACTTAAACTTTCCTTCATAAACTTTTCATTTCCTTTCATCATTTTTCCATCTCTTGGTCCCCTAGGAGTTCTTGGCCATTTAGACTCCTGGGTAATAGTCTGCTTATCAGGATCGAGTTCGTTCCTATACAGGAATTGCTGGGTTTACTTTCCCCAAGGTTCCCACCGATCTATTCCCCTTAACTTCTTATCTGGGGCAGGCCCAAGTAGCGTGGAACTTTCATAGTGACATGAGTCTTAATATACTTTCATAACTTCCATTGAAATGCACATGTATTATTATGAAATTCATAACTTGTGCATGGATTAACATGTAATTCATAACTCGTGCAGGGGTTCTACCAAAATTTCGGCAGCATGATGGAACATGTCCGCTTCCCCATGAATAGTGCCAGCATACCAGAACATCAATTTACCATAAAGAACCCAACATCACATACATATTCCAATATTGAACTCATATCAACATCAAATTCATTAAGGTAGAGTTTCTGCCCTAGCATAATCAACCAACCCAGTTTTTATAATTCAAGCCATTATTTAACTCATTTGGACCTCAAATTTGGGTATGCTAAAGTGTGATGTGTCTAGTTTCTAACCTCTTTGGTCCCATCTAATTTTGATATCTATAGCTCAAGATATTTAAATTTTACTTCGGCCTGCTCAGTGGCTAGCCAGAATCAGACACCTAAAAGTAAAAATCCACTAAAAATCGAAAACTGATTCAAATGATACGAAATTGGACTCATATTAAATTTAACAGGGTAAAGTTTCATTTAAAAAAAATTCCATTTCATTTGACTTGGTAGGGCTCGAGTTATAAGGCCCGAAACTTAACTTTCCTGAACTGCTCTGTTTTGACTCGGTGTGAACATAGGGTAACTTCTCTGAATCACTGGGGAAAAATAGTATGGTAACAAACTCGAAATTTTGGGTAGGATGTTCTCCTATGTGTAAGCTTTCCAACAAAATTAATTTCACTTAATTTGGAGTTGTATAGGGTGAGTTATACCCTTCTCAACCCATACTGCCCGGGTGAATGTCTTGATTCCTAGGTCGAACTTCAAAAATTCATATCTCTCTCAATATTACTCCAATGGTCTTATATGATATATGTATAGAAAGTCCTAGATGTCTAGTTTCATATAAAAATGGTCTCATTAATTTTAAACGGCGGGAGGCGGAGCCGTACACTCCGCCGTACTGACTGCAGAGGGTTTTGAGTTTTCCAGCCTCTCAACTTCTTCATATCTTCATCTTTTCTCACTTCCAATTCAAATTTTAACCTCATAAACAGCCCATAACCCAGCTATAATTCATCATAATCATTCAATCAATATTTCACAATTAAGAAATTAGACCACCATCAATTCTTCAAGAATCAGAAAATCAAGTAAGAATTTAGAACCTCTACCTCTTACTATGAATGATTTTGGTTTAAGTTTGTAGCTGCAACTTGGTAGAATTTCAAAGTGTGGTGGAGTTGGGTGAGTGAAGAAAAGAAAAGAGAGAGCTGGAGTGAAGTAGGCAACGTGAGAGAAGAGTCTGAAGAAGAGGAGGAGAATGTGTTATATAAGCATGAGTAGTAGTTAAATTGGAAGGTTTTGATTGGCTTCAAAACATAAGGCTGAGTTTCAGCCAACCTTGCTCTCTTTTTGTGACCAATCTGCTCTCCACGTCGTCCTCTTTGTGTGGTAGAATCGCTCTCCACGTCGCCTAAAGTGGGACTAGTTTCCAATATATTCTGAAAATGAAATCGGAACTCGTACTCTTTATAAAGTCGGAACTCGTGTATTAAGTCGGAACCCGGGAAACATATCCAGTTTATTCGAAACTTGAAAGCAAAGCCTGATGTGAAGCCAAGCACTTAAAGTCGAAAGTAATGAATTATGGGACCTCGATATCAGAAGTCGGGAGAATAGAGAAACGAGAGCTCTCGGTATTAAACTCGATATCGGAACTCGTGAAAATTTGACTCGGGCTTGGAGACAAGTTCAAAAATCTGATCTCGCGTCCATTTCTGGTCGAGATAAAATCGGACGTCGAATTTAGTGTCGGAAATCTTGAGATCGGAAACTGGAAACATCAGCCACTTGAAATGAAATCGGAAATCGAAATTTATTACTGATGAGGTCGGAATTCATACATGCTTACATAAGGTCGGAAATAGGAAAATGCAAGGCAATCCGTTTGAGCCTTCCTAAGGTCGGAAATCGGAATTTTAAAAATTCACTGAGGTCGGAAATAGGAAATCCTTTGTCTGTCCAGCCTTGAAGATGAATTCGGAGGTCGAGAATACTGATGGCTCGGAAGTCGGAAGTCACGGACGTTACATTTACAAGTTGTGCTAAACTTTACTTCCATGTTTTTTTTTATCACCCCACCAAACACTCATCAACAACCAAGTTCAAGAAGCTCTAAACCATTAAAACACAAGCCAAAACAACATTGTTCAAGAACCAAATAGTAGCAGCAACATCATCAATCCATACTCAAAATCAAGAGAAGAAATACTAAGCTTAGTGTAACATCCCTGTATGACGTATAGGAAATAATGAAAACGTCCTTGGGCAAATTTTTATTATTTACAGCCTTGTCCCTGAACATTTTCAAAAATGACGTTTAGATCCTTATATCAATTGAATGAGTAGAATAAGATTTTAAACAAAGCAGAAACACGTAGCAGAAATGTAGAAACTAAATTCTTAGCCAATTGGGCCACGGAGGTGTCCACATGTGAAATGACGTGGGATGCCTCAGACTTGTTTAAAATTACGAAAATGCTATTAGCCATGAAAAAAAACAGAAAATAGAAGGCCCTAAATTTGCAAAACGTTTAATTTACATTGTTAATCGATTTATTCGATTTTATTGAGTTTGTAAAGTTAATTAAAAAGTTAATTAGAGGTTCACTAGGAGTTGATTAGACATTAATTAGAGAGATTAGGATTAAGAAGAATTAAAATAGAAACATATAAAACCTCACAAAATTCTTCAAAACTATTTTACCGATTTGAAGGAAATCGGTAGAATTTCGGTATTTTCAACTGTCAAAACCCAAACCAACCAAATTTAACGTACTAAACCCTACTTCAAGTGACTAGAATTTAGCCACCTCCCTCATCAAAGTGGCGCCACCTATGCCACAAAGAGTGAACATAGTTGGCTCACTTATGAGCCGCTTCTTCCATCCACCACCTCTATATCAAATTCATATAATTCTTTCTTACTTCCTTCAAATTTTCGGCCTCCTTCTCTCCCTTACAGACCTCCCATCATTCCCTCTCATCTTCCTTCCTTTTCACTTCATTTCTCTTCCATTTCCAAGCTCCAAGCACCTCCAACATCAAAACTCTTCATCTAGTCAAGCTATCTTTCAATCTAGAGGTAGGATTCAATTTCTGTTCTTGATTTCTCTGAACTGTGGGTGCATGAAGTTTCACTTTTCTTCATTTATTTGATGATGTATTGGATGTATTTGATGGTATATAGTTGGATTAACATGAAATTTTGAGTTGGAATTAAAGTTAGAAGGAGAAAACTAGAAGAAGTGGAGAATTAGGATGCTGTCTAGGTGAAGAACCTACGACGGTCCATACGGCTCTGCCTACAGTCATTTAAATTTGATGAATCCATTTTTATATGAAACTAGATATTCAGGGATTTCCATACATATAAAACATAAGGCCATTGGATTCGTATTGAGTTAGTTATGAATTTTTGAAGTTTGACCTAGAAATCTAGATTCTCATTTGGGCAGTATGAGTTGAGAAGGATGTAACTCACCCTACACAACTCTAAATTGAGTGAAACTAATATTGTTTCAAAGCTAACATATAAGGGAACATCCCATAAAAATTTCAAAGTCAGATTTGTTGCCAATTATTCCCAGCACATCAATGAAGTTCCTTAAGTTCAAATCGCGCTGGAATAGGGTAGTCTAGTAGGGTCAAGTTACAGGACTTATATCTCAAAATATACTCACGTAAATGATATGAAATTTCTTTCATCTGAAAGCTTGTCTTGTTAGCTTTAATATTATAAAATTTTGTATGATTTGAACTAGTTTTCGATTTTTAGTGAATTTTTACTTTTGAGTGTGTAATTCTGGCTAGCTATAAGGTAGGTCGAGATAAAACTTAGATAACTTGAGCTATATTTATTAAAATGAGATGGAGCCAAAAGGGTTCGAAACTAGACACATAGAGCTATGACATATCCAAAATTCAGGTCTAAACGAGTTAAAATGAATTTATGGCCTAAGTTACAAAAATCGGGTAGAATCAAAAGGAAGTGGCAGAAAACGAATTCAGGATCAAGGTTATGAAACTTTGTTTGATTTTGGAGCTTCTATACCTTGCATTGATTTTTCTGTATGAATGACTATCTGGTGGACTGGTATTATTCACGGGGAAGCATACTTGATCCATTATACTGCCAAAATTTCGACAGAAATATGTGAATTATATGAATGTGATAAACATTTATGCGTTATGCTCATAAGATTCATATATGCAAGAATGATTTAAGTATGATATAAAGTATATTAATGAAATTATGATAGTTTCTGTTATGAAGATTTATGATATGAAGATGAATATTGTATGATGACATGATTATGTAATGTTGAGATCCCTTTACTTGGAGGCAGTTATTTGGGTCCTTCCAGGTAAAGCAGTTAAAAGATAAAGATGTAGGTCCCTCCAGGTGAAGGCAGTTGCACATTGGGTCCCTCCTTGTAAAGGCAACAAAAACTTTTGGGTCCCTCTATGTTGGAGGCAGTTGGCCAACTGAGTCTCTCCGACTTAGAGGCATGTGGGTCCTCTTGCGGGTCAATACTATATGACGATGATCACAAGTTGAGCTCACTCCTAGATCAGACTACCCAAGGGCAGTAAAGACTAAAGATTAAAACATATACAAGCACCCTAGGGACGGTGATACGTAATGCCTAGGTGTGCCAAGAAAAGAAAGTAAAGAAAGTTAAAGAAAAGCACCAGTGCATTTGCATGAATTCAAGTATGAGTATTTCCATAATTATATCCCATATTTTATTGATACTGAGACTATTTTATCTACTTATGCTGTGATTATTATTCTAAATGTGAAATATTGCCAATGTGACTCAAGTGCGTGAATAAAATGAACTCTTTTTTGGACAATATATTTTCAAACTATAAAACTGAACAGTCTATTTAGCATGCTCACATTTTTCATAATAAACCGAAGTAGCTGGAGATAATAATGATGACACAGCATATGGTAGGTTAATGAATCCTACTGAGAATTTATAATTCCTACTCCTATGTTTATTTCTTGTTATCTCCAGATAGTTCAGAAGTTCCGAAGAAGGTCCTCCGAGGCGGAGTTGACTAGTAAGATTGAAGGTGGTCAAGGTTCTTTGCCAGACAAGGTCCGATTAAGTGACAGTAACAACTCCTAGGTGAGGTATTATGACTCAAGCATAGTACCATACTTGGGAGGGTGTTACACTTAGAACCCTTACCTCTTCCCTAAGCTAAAGAACAACTTGAAATCTTGTGAGACCTTGTTCTTGAACTCCCAAACAAGCCAAGAAATAGCCCAAGTTAGCCCTCCTTCACCTTCAAATTCACTACCCTCTTCTTCTTCTATGGAGGCTTTAACTTGATTTTGGTGTTAAAACTTATTTGGGTGTAAAGACTTGGAGATGAGTTAGAGTTTTTGGGAGAAAGATGAAGAGAATGAAGCAAAAATTATAGAGGTTTAGTGGGGGGAAGCTTTAGCCATGGCAAGTGGAAAGAGAAGGTGAGAGTGAACTCTTTTACTTTTGGTGTGTAGTAAATTTGGGTGTTAGGCCACTTGAGTTAGAAAGCAATGGTTATGGCTAATTCGCCTATGTGGGTGATGTATCACTTTCTTAGCCACTCAATTCGACCACTCTCATGACATGATATTTTTTATTAGTGAAAATTGGTGAGGGATGTGGTGGTGATGAGTGTTAGGTGTCATGGTTAGTATGAAGGGTGGTGATGGTTAATCACCACTTTGGGTGATGTGACTCTTTCTCTCCTTCACTCACTTTACCTAATTTAGAGTGTGTCACATACTTACCCACTTAATCCAACCACTTTCATGACATTTCTATTTAATCTTATATATATGAAATCTTATTAGATCAATTATGAGGTTAAAGAAGCGTTCTTAATCTAAATTATTTCATAAGAATTATGCTGTAAACATATTATTATTTTAATATTGATGCCATTAATTTTAAACTATTATTTTTAATATGCATTTGGGCACTTAATAATTTATCCTCGAGAAATGATAATATAGGCTCGAGTTCACCGTGAACCTGAGTCTATATTACCATAAACCCGAGTCTATATTACATTTCAACCATTGATTTCTTAATATTTATATATTTATAATTTTAAAACATGTTTTCGATAGTTGAGATATAATATAGACTCAGGTTTACAGTGAACCGGAGTCTATATTATCATTACTCTTTATCCTAAAGGTTCCTAGAATAATTTTAGGTCCTAAGGACACAATCTAAACATACTGGCAACTCACATAATATACACTATTCATATTAATAAAAGAATTAGCATGATTATGATTACTATTTCCCTTTAATAATTCATCGATTACCAGTATAGAATTATTTCCTTCTATCTTATTTATTATTATATTATTATTTAATTATTAGTAATACCAAGTTGCAAACATAGTAAAATTGGGATGTTACATTTCATCTTTCTAAATTATAAGAACTCTCAACTTTTTGGTTGAGATCACTATTGACAATGTAAAATATGATTGTTTATGATGAAATAGTTATTTTAGCAAATATAACCTCATATAGTTCAACAATTGGCTTAAATGTTTGTTTCATTATTATTACATAACACACTTTTACTGGGATTTTTTTTTAAACAATTAAAATGTCATTTCATGTCCTTTCTTGCCAAACTGTTTGTGGGTAAGAACTTTTGTATCCAGATTGCTTCATTAATAATTTTTGCTTCTATGTTTACTCTCCTAGGTGCATAAATTCCTAGTGTCAAATTTAGTTTTCTAATTAAGGAGCATAATTGACAATCCTTTTCCTTGTTGCAAGCAATGATTTGGGAATTTAGTCTAAAGTATTAAAAATTCTACTCGATATATAAGGTCTTGTTCAGCTATGTTATTAGTTGTTTTGTCCATCTCATATGAACTTATGTACTATTTTACCGGATTTTCAATAACGTGAGATATGTAATAATTGATTTAAAAAATAGTAACATTTAAGGAGTGAATATTCTATTTTTTAATATATTTTCCATCATTCATATATTGTTACAAATTTAAATATGTGATATCAACAATTTATGTCATTGTATCACCAGTTAACTTAAGTAGATATTGTCTTAGTATTTTAATCTACATTGGAATGTCTTCTTTGACTACTAGAAATACATAATTTATTGATGGAATTACCGACAGAAAAGTTTGTAAAATTCGTCAGTAAAAATTTTACTAACGGAATAATTGACAGACATGATCCCTCGGTAATCAGCACGTTGGAAAAAAGAAAATTGAATATTACCGATGGATAAATGGATCCTTCAGTAAATGAATCAGAAACCATCAAGGAGACCTTTATACTGACGAATTACTGATAATTACTGATGGAATATTCGTCAATAATTTAAGTTAATAATTTTTATTTTTATTATATTAGCAATAGATTGTTCGTCAGTAATAATATTTTAATTTATATAATTACCGAAGGAACATCAGTCACAATAATTGAAAATTAAAAATTTTATGTTAATTATTATTGATGAAAATTTCGTCAATATTTTTTTTGGCGGTTTTGTATTATTAAAAATTGAAATTAATATTTAAATATTTCACATTATTGCTTTAATTATCATAAATCCATATCATTAGAAATATAATATAATATTAAAAATATAAACTATCAAATAAAATAAAAACTATTAATAACAAAAGAAATAAAATAAAATTGTCAATATAGAGCTTTAAAAACATAAAAAATGCTAAAAACTATGAATATTGATCATCGTCAATATCTGAAATGCCCTTAGAGTTGTCGAGTGTGTAGTCATGTAGAGATTGCAGAGGCGATGGAGGTAGAGCTAGAGCTGGGGGTAATGGAGGTTGTGTACCAGTTGACGAATTGCCATTCCCCATTTGCTCGATGTAGGTATACATGGACGTCATCCTCTGCTCCATGGACTATAGCTGCTGTGTCCACCGCTCCTTTTCCTTATTGTGTCGCTCCTACGGCTCTATGTACCTCCTGTCGGCCTCCTCAAGTTGCCTTTGCACTTATTGTTTTAGTGCGTATACCCCATTGTGGTTATCTTCCACATTGGTACTAGCAAGCCCAGCTCCAGACATAGAGGTTGGAGAATAAGACTTGCTATATGTGGTTCCCATACTATAAATTTGGCCCTTGTAGCGGTCGCAAACCATCTGGGCCCATATCTCATCGTCACTAACAGATAGGCAGGCAAGAGTGCTTCTGTCCCCCTACTGCAACTACTTTGACCGAGCCTTGGTCAGTCATTGGATGAACTCATGCTATAATGAGAACAAACAAAACAAATTAAACTAGATGTAAATAATAAAAATTATAATAAATTAAAAGTATTGGAAACTAACATTATAAGTACTTACGTATATGGTCTTTGACCAACTATCAACCCACTGGGACTTGTCTTACTTCCGGGTTTGGGTCTACCAAAATAGCTCCCCTAAAGTTAGCGGCTTGCTCATCATCTTCTTCTACATTTCAAACAATTTTCACGTGATCATATAATATTTAATACCAAAATTAAATAACTAAATAAGTGTAAAGGATGATATTTACCATTCTCAAATGAGCCACCTTGGGCTAATTCTTTGCTCCTCCAGGCCTTCACCTACTTCACCTTATACTTGGGTGAGTCCTAGTATGCCTTGAGTACCTGGAGAATGTCCTTAGTGAGCAAGTAGGTGCTAGCGTTGCTCTCACGAATGTCATGAAACATACTGCCAAGCCACTTAGTGGCCCTAGTCCTTCACGTCTTGTAGATTGAGGCCTCCTTGCATGAACCAATAATGAACATATGCTACATACAAGTAATACAATAGTCAGCTCAATTATAAAAAATAATTATGCATAAGAATAAAAATCAAAACTAATAATAAAAAAATAATGATTATTTTACCCTCCACTCCCTCCACCATAACTCCTGTGCAGGCCACCATAACTCCTATGCAGCCTCAAGGGCCTGCACAAAACTAGTATATAAGGCATAAAAGTTCTCCTCAAATACCTCGATAATCTTGCGTAGCCCCAGATGTGGTGGAATCTAACTGTGTAAGAAATAATAGATTAAGTCAGGTATCTGTTAATTGAATTTTCTATCACAATTAAAAATTCATAATAAATTTATATTTAAAAACACTTACCAGGATTTACTATCATATTTGAGCTCCATTCGCAGGTTCGTGGAGCCCTATGAGGGGTGGACAATGAGGCCTAGGCACCCTACAAACTAGGCTGGCTGGGGGTAGGGAAAGAAGTGGAACTAGGTACAGATGAGGTGCGATCCTCACCTCCTAGAGGTGGGGGTAGAGATGGAGTGGGCTGAGGAGGGGAATGAAGGCTAAGACCCTAGCTCTACTTACCCACGATTGGGTATCGTAACAAACTCTTGGCCATATGGAGGACAACCAGGAGGGATAAATGTAGTAGCAGTGGTGGGAGTAGTGGACACAGGTGCAGTGGAGGTGGTGGGTAGAGCATGAGTGCGAGGGGAAGACCATGCTTCCTCGGTCTATCTTTGTCTCGTCCAGAACTAGATCCACTTCCTACCATAGATGACCTATATATATATATATATTATAGGTCAATCAATAAAAATATGCAACTAATGTAATATGCATAAATATAAATGCAAAGAATTAAACTATAACATTGAAATAGATATGCAAAAAATTGAAAACATGAGATATATTAACTAAATAAGGACACAACACACTTAGCACATTATTAATTTGAAAGCTGAGGACTATGGTCATCACTTTGGTTTCAATATCATTGACAAATTCCTCTTCTTCTTCCTTATCCTCATCCTCATCCTTAGTGCTATCCCTTCTCTTATTAGACTAACTCATTGAATATTGCCTCGGGAGTTCAATTATGTCAACTTCTCTTGAGATAGAACATTGATTGGAGGGATTGTCGGTATCAACAACCCTGGAAGGACTTGGATCATCGATTTGATAAGCTTGCTTAGATACTTCATCAACCTCTACTCGACCCCTTAGTCTGCATTTCATTATCACCTTCCAGTTAGATTTGCATATTCCAAGGTATGGCAGTTAATAAACTTGTCTTGCATTTTGGGTGATGATAAATAGATCAAAATTTTCATATCTTTTAATATGGTTAATGTAACATCCCTAATTCTGCATAAGGTAATTACCTCAGGTCATTAACTAATTAGAGAGATTAGTGATTAGTCAAGGATTAATCAACTAATCTTAAAAGCAAGAGCTTAGTAATTAGAGACAAGTCAACTAAAAATCAATGATCAATAAGAAAAAGTCAACAATTGAATAATAACACACTAAATGTTTTGATTAAAGTCTAATCATCCAAATCTTGCCAATTCGTGATTAAGAACATAAATAAGATAATCTAATCTTATTAATTAAGCACATGAAAAATGTTCTACCTTAATCAAATGTGATAAATTAATTCTCACACCCTAAATACATAATTAATGAGAACAGTTCTTTTTTGAGAAAAAAGTCTTAAAAGTGTAATTAACCAAAATTGTTTAAAGAGCAATTAAGCTAATCTAGTTAACAAACACTTAGATAATTCTAATAAAAATGAAAATTCAAAATTTTTCCCTTAATTATTCATGTAAAATTCGGCCAAGGCAAGACTTAATCTCCACTATCCATTTGTTTCCTAATCTTATACCATAGGATTAAGGCTTATTATCGTAAGTTACCTTAATGCAAGATTAACCAAAAGAAGACTAATCCTACACATGGATCACCCTTGATTTGGTTGAACCATAAAGGTGGATCAATCCACTAATGACATGAAGTTAGCCATTAACCACCTTAGAAAACACAAAAGGGTTTAAGCTATGTACCAAGACTCAAGAGTGAAATAACCACTCTTTCATCCCATGGTCACCAAGAAAGAAGCAACAAACCCATCAGCCATATGGCCAACCTTGTACATGCTAAACAGCCCTATTTTCACTCTCATTTTGCAACTTCATTCTCTTACTACAAGCCTAAAGCTCTCACTTCTCTCTAAACTCCAAACTACCCTCTCTTTGTTCTTCATGTTCCTCTTATTCTTCCTATATTCCCTACTCTAACTAACCTCACTTCCCAACACTATTCTCACTAGCCCTCAAGGACCACCTCCTTTTGGTCTTTGAAGAACACAATCCAACACACACTTAGCCTAATTCTCAAAGGAGGGAGGCCATATCTAACCGTTTTACTCTTCAACACTTCAAAAAAAGCTCCTTGTGGTAATGACTCTAACTCCTTTTTTATATATATACGTTTTCAAGGACTAGGACTCTTAAGCTCCTCATAGCTAAGTGGTTCTAGAACTTGCTTTTGGGTCTCACGACCATAATCCTTCTCTATGAGATTTTGCCTTGTGTCAAAGTATTTTCTTAACATGTGACTATGTTGTATGAACACTTTTGTGGATCAAACCTCATTTAAATTATAAATACTGTTTTACCTTTGAAATCTCAAATTATGATGTCAAAATGAAAGAAAAAAATGGTCATTTGAGGTGGAACCTTAATGTTTCTTAAAAACAAGCTTAGAAAGTGAAATCTTGAAATACTAAAATTCTAGTAGTCTATGTGGCGAAGATAATAACTCATTCCATACAATTCAAAATGCAACGAACCAATTTTATATGAAAATAAATTCAAAGGGCTTTCCATCCATAAAAAATATGTGAGATTGGACTTAAAATGAGCAAGATATGAATTTTTAAAGTGGGCTGTCTCCAGTGGTGTTTCTGTCTAGATATCTTGCACTAAAATCTTTATAACTCAAGTTATATAAAACATTATTAAGTGGGACAAAATTTTTAAGAAAGCTAAGACATAAAGAAACAACCCCATAAAATATCTTGGTCAAATTCATTCTGTGGATCTCCTAGTAAATTTGACAAATTACTGCCACTAAGTAAACCTAAAAACCAAATAGTAAAATTTTTTAGTGCATAACTCAAGTTAAACTTTGAATTTTTGAGTGAGGGTTTTTCTATTTAAAAGAGAACTCAGAGAAGTATAATCCTACAAAAAATCAAATTAAACTAGTAAAAGATAAAATTATGGTGAATTTATTAATTTACTATCCCATAGTGAAAACATAAATCGAGTTAAGGCGAATTTTAGGGGATAATGAAAAACAAACTTGAAGAACCCAAAATCCTCAACTTAAAATATTGAACCTTCATATTTCAACTTAAAAGATTTAGAAGAATAAGAAAAGAAACTTGCCTTTATGAATAATAAAAGAATCGAACAAAATGAAAATCCAATTAAAAGATTGCACTTAATTTACTAAGCTAAACTCATAAGACTTTGCTTGTGATATACATCTCTATGTGCAAGTATGATGATAATGATGATGATGATGGTTATGATGAATATGCTAATGATGATTATGATCAATATGATGTTGTGAGATGCTTAATAATGTATGATGATTGAGACTCTCTGTTTGGCAATTTTGGGGAAGCTCTGGTTTAGCTGTTTTGTTGTCGGATTTCCATAAAAATCATGGACTTAGCATAATTTAGCATCATAAGCATTAATCAAGAAAAGATAGAACTAAGGGTGTGATCTTTTAAAAGAGAAGGTGATTCGCACTAAACTCCTTCTTCTGCCAAGGTACCGGGAATTTATTATGGCGACAACCACGGTATGAGCTTATTACCATTCAAGTTTAGAGGGTGATAAATAAATTAAAAGACTTATGATAAAGTCAAGCTTAATGAAAGAAAGGGACTTTGGTCCAATCCAATAAAGGAAAAGAGAAAGAAAGAAAGTCTTAAGATGTGCATCTATTTATATTTTCTCTTATGCATATGCATATGTAATTTTCATAAAGGGAATGCATGTTTAAAAGTGAACCCACTTCGGATAATTATGTTTTTGAAAACCTAATAATTGAACCATATGTATGCTCACTAATCCTTTTTGCCAAAACCAAAGTGGCTCTGATCATAACAAAGACACTTTTGTGTTGAGTTAAAGTCCTACTGAGAAATATTATTTCTCACCTTTATTTTTCGTATCATCACCAGACTTTGATGGTGGCCCTTGTGGAGTGGATCATGGGTCCACTTGAGAACACATGAACTTATGACTTGGGCACTAACACAATCGTGGCAATGAGCACCATAGTTCTCCGCACATACATCCATCTTGGTCGTATACATGGCAAAGCAGAGCCCAACATTCCATTAATCCACATAGTCATTCCAGAGGCACTACCTGCATCACCACTGGCACCATGGGACCTGCCGCTATTGCCACTACCAGATTTCAAGTTGGATCCCATGTCTTTTGGGCTTCCATCGATCAAGGTCTAGCCCCAACTAGCGATCCCGATCATTGACCTGAGCTCCACCGCCACTCCTAGGACTGTTGCTGACTCTCTTCCCTACCCTAAGTGTAATGCCCAAAAAATTTTAATCTAATTAAGTGTGATTTAGAAGTAATTAAGCTTGAGGAAATTAGATTAGAATCATAAGAAACCACCTATGAATTTTTTCTAGAACCGGTTTACCGATTTAAGAGGAATCGGTAAGATTTCGATATTTTAAACTGTCGAAAACGGATTAATAGAACTTATAGGATGAGTGCCCTAGGATGAATGGTTAGGATTTAGCCAAATTACACCCTCATGTGGCGCCACTTTCAGCCATAGATGACAGCCCAAAAATCAAATTGAAATAGGAAATACAAATCCACCAATCAACTTCAACTTGCATGAGAAGTTTTCTTCTTTTCCTTTTCTGCCCTCACAAGTTTGGCCCTTTATGTGTGCTGACCCCTCTCCATTCTTCTCTCCTTCATCTCATCTCATCCCACCTCATCTCCCACAAATACCTTCAAGTCACAACAAGATTTCTCCAACTTAAGCTTAAATCTAGCAAGAAATCACACCTACAAAAGGTAGGAATCCTTCTTCTCTTCTTATTTTCCTTGGTTTGGAATTGTGTGTGGGTCTTGTATACTTTGTGCTACTGATGATATGTGAAGTGATGATGATGAATTATAGTTGATTATGCATGTATGTTATGATTAGAATTAGAATTGGTATGAAAGAACTTGAAGGAAGGATAAAACTCATGAAGCTGGTAGGGTTTTTCCTCGGCAATCCATACGGTGGAGTGTACGGCTCCATCTACAGCTGTTTAAACTCCATGAATCTAATTTTATGTGAAACTAGACATCCAGGGATTTCCATACATATATCATATAAGACCATTGGATTAGTATTGAGAGAGATATGAATTTTTGAAGTTTGACCTAGGAATCAGGACTTTCATTCGGGCAGTGTGAATTGAGAAGGGTGTAACTGTCCCTATACAACTCCAAATTGAGTGAAACCAACTTTGTTAGAAAGCTTACACATAGGAGAATATCTATAAAGAAATTCTGAGTTATTTAAGGTCCCATTTGTTCCTAGTGAGCTGAGAAAGTTGCCCTATGTCCAAACTAGGCCAAAATAGGGTAGTTCAGGAAGGTCGAGTTTCAGGGCTTATATCTCAAAATATACTCATTCAAATAATATGCAATTTATTTCATTTGAAAGCTTGCCCTGTTAGCTTTACAGAGATATAAATTTTGTATAATTTCACCTAGATTTCTATTTTTGGTGAATTTTCTCTTATAAGAGTGTAATTTAGGCTAGAGACATGTATGAATACTAAATCAAGCTCGGTGATATCGGAACTCGGGACTTAGCAAACGAAGAGCTAGATAGAGGGTACTTAAGGTGGAACTCGGAATGATATATTTAAGGTTGAACTCGGAATGATATACTTAAGGTTGAACTCGGAAGAGTGTACTTAAGGTTGAACTCAAAATAATAAACTTAAGGATGAACTCGGAAGGGTATGCTTAATGATTGAACTCGGAACTTAGTAGAAAGAGCTAGATCGGGTATGTTTTGTAACATCCTCTTTCCGAGATCCGACTTTGCCCCAGGGTGATCGATTCCGATTTCCGATTTCGTCTTTGAAAATCAGACAGAAGTGATTATTTCCGAGTTCCGAGTCCATTCGCATAATACCGATTTCCGATTTAATTCTATTCCTGACTTCATGTCTCAAGGCCATGGATCCGATTTCCGACCTCATACCTTATTAGAACTCTTGATTTCCGACTTAGTACTGGAGTGGCTAGATTTTCCCGATTTCCGACCTTATGCCTCAAATACAAAGGACATGAGTTCGAATCTTTGAATTGGTTTCTAGTCATGCACGAGTTCCGATCTACGATTTTATATCCAGCGCTGACATTCCTGAGTTCAAATGAGGAGTTCCGAGATTATATGATTTCGAGCTCTATGACTTCCGACTTCCGATCTGGAGGCCAAGTCTCGAATAAACCAAACAAGATTTCCTCAGTCACAAACAAGATGGGACGAGTTCCGACATTAGGCTTCAGCTCCTAAAAATGTAAAAAGGTCACGAGTTCCGATTTCATGTGGGACGAAATCGTATCCCAGTTTTTGGACGACGTGGAGAGCAAGTTGGCCACAAAAGTGAGAAACGTGGCCGAACTTCAACCACAAATCTTCAGCCAATCAACACCACATTTTCTTGTATTTAAGTCAGACTTCCCTTCTCATTCCCAGCTGATTTACGTCTCCTTCTCTTCCTCTTGCTCCAGCCTTCTCCTTCCCTTCCTCTCTCAACCAACTCCATCAAATCCCCAAGCTTGGTCAAGGTTCCATCAATCTAGAAATCAAATTCAGCAAGATCATACTCCAAAGAGGTAGGATTCAATCTCCAATCTTGATTTCTCTAAATTGAGGATGCATGAGAAATTACTCTTTGATGATTGTTTGATGATATATGTGATGTATGTGATAAATTATGATGGATTATGATAGGATTAATATGAAATATTAAGTTGAAATTAAAGTTAGAAGAAGAAAGTTAGAAGGAACTAAGGGTTAGGATGCTGTCTGGATGAAGAATTCCACGGCAGTCCGTACGGCGGAGTGTACGGCTCCGACTACAATCGGTCAAATCCGATGAAACCATTTTTAGATGAAAGTAGACATTCAGGGCTTTCCATATATATATCATATAAGGTTATTGGATTAGTATTGAGAGAGATATGAATTTTTGAAGTTTGACCTAGGGTTCAGGGCCTTCATCCGGGCAGGGTGACTTGAGGAGGGTATAACTCACCCCATACAACTCCAAATTGAGTGAAACTAATTTTGTTAGAAAGCTTACACATAGGGGAACATCCCAATATAAGATTCTGAGTTTGTTATGGTCCCAATTGTTCCCAGTAATTCGAGGAAGTTACTCTATGTCCAAACCAGGCCCAAACAGAGTAGTTCAGGAAGGTCGAAATTCAGGACTTATAACTCGAGGTATACTTAAGCAAATGGAATGAAACTTGTGGCAAATGAAAGGTTGTCCTGTTAGATTCAATATGAGACCAACTTCGTATGATTTGAGCTTAGTTTCGATTTTTAGTGAATTTATACTTCTAGGAGTGTAATTCGGGCTAGTGACTGAACAGGTTGAGGTAAGATTTGAATATCTTGAGTTATATGGATCAAAATGATATGGGATCAAAGAGGTTAGAAAGTAGACACATAGAGCTATGATATACCCAAATTTTAGATTTAAATGAGTTGAATAGAAATAAAGGTGGATCATATGAAATTCGGGCAGAACTGAATAGATGGGCAAAAGTGATCCAATTGGTGATTTCACAGGTATCAGAAAAACATATAAGGTATGAGTCGAGAATTGCCAGTTAGACCTTGATTTATATGCGTTAAATTGATTATATGGCTATGATTGAATTGTCTGTGGAGACTGGCACTATTCATGGGGAGACGGGGCTGATCCGTTATGCTGCCGAATTTACGGCAGAAGTCTAGGAAATCAGGGAATGTGTACAAGCAAGAATGAAGTAGAGTAAGAATGGGTATATAGAAGCCCTCTATTCAAGGATGACCTAAGTATGAGATGAGGAATATGAAATTAAAGGACAAAGCATATGTATGAGTGCCGGTAGAATGGCAAAGAGGCTACGGGCCTTTATATGTCAAGACTATGTACATGAAGATCATGTATGCAATGACGTATGAAAATAAATGAAGTATAGGTACATTCAGTGTGACTATGCATGACCTTGTATGAGAATGAATAGACATGAGTATATTAAATGTAAATCCCTTCACTCGGAGGCAGTTACTTGAGATCTCTCCTTGTGAAGGCTGTTAAAGATAAAGATATGAATCCTTTCACTTGGAGGCAGTTGCACCTTGAATCCCTCCTTATGAAGGCAGATACCCTCTACCTTGGAGGCACGTGGTCAGATGAGATCCCTCTATGTTGAAGGCACGTGGTCAGATGAGATCCTCGCTTTGAGGCACGTGACCAGAAGAGATCCCTTCACCTAGAGGCACGTGACCAGAATGAGATCCCTCCAAGACTAGAGGCACGTGGGTCCCCTTGTGGGTGAGCCGGTGTGACGACGGTCATGGGTGAAGCTGACGAGCTCACTCCAAGGCTAGGCTACCCAAGGGCAGTAAATGCACCCTAGGGACGGCGATACGCAACACCTAGGTGTGCCAAGTAAAAGACTAAAGATCAAAGGCTAAAGATTTAAGTATATGCAGACACCGGAACTTACATGAGGCATGGCATGACCTAGCTAGTGTAAGTACCAAGTGCAGATCCCATATTCCTAAGGAACGTGACATGGCGATCACGCTCTGATGGGGTGTGACATGGCGATCATACTCTGGAATGTGGCACGTAAAGATTTTATGATGACATAGAAAGAGATATGAAGAAAGAAAAGCAAGTTTTATGTCTATGTATGAATTCATATACAGGTTAAGTTATGTGCAAATATTATGTCCTCAAAGATATTGATGCCATGTGGGCCTCATCTTAATATGATGTAGTTCCAGTAAAATATATGTTAAAGTAATGCCTCTAGTACATTGGTGCTATCGTACCTTATTGTCTTTCAGTTATTAGTCCCAATATAATTCATGATTTGATTTCTATGGATTCTCTCAGATGCTAAGTGTATGATTAAAATGAACTTTGCTTCGGAATAGATATATTTTCGAAAGGTAAAATTAAACAGTTTGTGCAGCATATTCACCTTTTTCATAATACACCGAAGCAAACTGGGGATGACAACGATGACATTCCATGTGTATTATAGAGAATCCTACTGAGAATTTATAATTCTCATTCCTATTTTCCGTGTTGTCTCCAGAAAGTTCAAGAGGTATCAGAGTAGCGCAGCGGAAGTTGCTGTCAGATAAGGTCCGTTCAGGTAACCGTAACAACTCCAGGGTGTGGTACTATGACTTAAGCATTGTACTGTACTTAGGAGGGTGTTACATGTTTGATGTTGAATTCGGACTTAGTGAATAGGAATCCATATCGGGTATATTTAAGGCTGAACTCGGAACCTAGTAGAGAGAGCTAGATCGGGTATATTTGATGTTGAACTTGGGACTGAGCAAATAGGAAACTAGTCGGACATAGCTAAAGTCGTAAATCGGAATCGAGACATTGAATATATGATCCCAGAAGTCGGGAATCAAGACATAGACTTATAACTTCAGAAGTTGAGGTAGATATAACATCGAAATCGGAAGTCGATTATGAGCTCAAACTCGAGAATGTCAGTAAAAGTTAAAAAGCTTGCGAGACAGCTTAAGGCTTAAGACTATAGAACTTGCACCTATTGATATTGTTATCTTCTTAGCATAATTACAATGTCCTATCCTGGGTTTGCTGTCTGATTTAAATATGATATGAGGTATATGAAAATGAATGATGAAGTATATGTATGAGTACATTCAGCATGTCCATGCATGATTATGTATGAGAATGAAATAATATGAACATATTAAATGTGAATCCCTTCACTTGGTGGCAGTTATGAGATCCCTCCTTGTAAAGGCAGTTAAAACTATGAGATCCCTCTACCTTGGAGGTATGTGGTCAACTGAGATCCCTCTACATTGAAGGCAAGTGGTTAGCTGAGATCCTTATATTCTTGAGGCACGTGACCAAGAGAGATCCCTTCAATTTAGAGGCACGTGGCCAAAATGAGATCCCTCCAAGACTAGAGGCACGTGGCCAAAATGAGATTCCTCCGACCTAGAGGCACGTGGGTCCCCTTGTGGGTTAGTCTGTGTGACAACAGTCACGAGTTAAGCTGACGAGCTCACTCCCAGATCAGACTACCCAAAGGTAGTAAATATTAAAGATTAAACATATGCAAGCACCCTAGGGACGGCGATACATAACGCCTAGGTGTGCCATATGAATTCAAGATGAGTAATGCTGCACTTGAGGATGGCGATATGTAACGCTCAAGTGTAAGCCAATACAGACACCCTAGGGACGGCGATACATAATGCTTAGGTGTGTCGAATGAAGGAAATAAAGACAAATATTATGGGAAGATAAAGAAAGAAAAGTAAATTTTATATAATTGCATAAATTCAAAGGCATGTGTAGATGTTATGTCTCCAGTATAATAATGCTATCATATTTTAATATGTTGCAGTTATTATTTGTAGTATAATTCATGAATTGACTTTGTATAGGCTCTCCCAAATGCCAAGTGTATGAGTAAAATAAACTTTGCTTTGGATAATATATTTTCGAACTATAAAATTTAACAGTTTACGTAACATGTTCACCTTTTTCATAATAAACCGAAGCAAACTGGAGATGACAACGATGATAGTATGTATGATGGTTAAGGAATCCTACTGAGAATTCAAAATTCTCACTCCTATTTCCGTGTTATCTCCAAATAGTTTGAGAAGTTGTAAAGACGGCTGAAGTTGCTGTCAGTTAAGGTCCGCTCAGGTAACCGTAACAACTCCTAAGTGTTGTACTATGACTTAAACATAGTACTATACGAAGGAGAACGTTACCCTAAGTATCACCCAAGTGCCACCTTGATATATAAGGAAGACCCATCCGAGGAGTGGTCTTCTGCTGCCAGCTACACTCCACACGAGGCCGAGTACAGTTGCCACACTCCTAGCATAGTGGTGCTTTGTAGGCAGCCTCACATTATTTGTACACCTTCCGTACCCTGGGGATGAAAAGCTAAGGGATGCATTTGCTCTAGGTCACAATGTTCGTAGGACCGACGGATAAGTGGTGGATGTAGTTGCTAGGATATGATTAGGCTTACGCATGTAGTTTGTTGTTGTTTTATGCTTCATCATGTATTTTATATCGTGTTTAGACTCTATTAGTTGTACTTTGTATGTAGACTGTGGTATTGCCATGATCCCCTTTTCTATGTAATTTCATGACATTATGTATCAATGTTCCTTTTACTACCTTTATGCATTATTTGTTATGATGGGATTCTTGTGAAAAATGCTTACGTGACGTTTCTTTCACGCCCAAGGCTCCAATTTTTAAATGCTCTATAAGCGAAGATGCATTTCAAAAAAAAATTTACTCTATTTTCCACGTAATATATTTTCCAAGAGTTTAGGTTTTTCCGCGAGTATAAGTAATAACTGATAATCGAACATAATACGACTTAAGCGTAGTATGTGATTATTAGGGCATTACAATTAATCTCAGTTATTTTGTAATGATTGTGTTTATGTGTTCCCACGGGACATATTGGATCATACCTTTCGCAAGCAAATACCACAGCCCTTTTAAGAGGCTCGCCAAGGTACTCTAACTCAAGTATTTCATTAACCACTCCATGCTAGTCACTTGCTCCATCTTTGTTATCTCCCCTAACACATACCTCGGTGTTTTCAGTTTTTTTCCCTCTTCCCCTTTCAGTTGTATGAAATTTGTAACCATTAACATGTTACATTGGCCAACTTGTGGCTCTGATTTTCGACCCCAAGCTAAATTGTACAAATGAGGATTGGGTACACCATTCCTCTGATCATACACCTAAGTATAAATATTGGAATATTATTCACATAATAATACAACAATAAAAACATGAATAGCAAAACGGATTCACTATGTAACATTCAAATGATTAGAACAATTCAAAAAATTGTTCAAAGAATTGTTGACCATATAGTTGTTTAAATTACATGTAAACATTAAACAGAGTACAAGAGAAGACAAATTGTCACAATTTATCATTATACAAGATTTAGGGAATCAGATAACAAACACTACAAGAAAATAGTTTGCAGCTACCTTTTGAATGACTCTACTTCATCACATTTAGCAAGATATGTAAATGTGCAAACTTCCATTCACTCCCAATCAACCATTGATCTTTGCATCGTCCAATAGCACGGCCAGGTTAGTTGAATATGGACAAGGTTGGTTCGATTGAGCTTTCACCACCATCGTCATTCCAACCAACTCTAGTCTTCCTAGATTGGATATGCAGCTCAAAGTAGTAGGAGCAAAAGTTAGATGTCTCCTTTGAAATGTATGTCTGGCATATCGATCCCTCTACTTTGGCTCTATTCTTTACCATTCTTTTGAGCCCTCCTATTTCCTCCTCGAATAGGTACATCCACCTATACTAGACTAGCCCACATACTCGTGCTTCATATGCCAAGTGTGCAAGTAAATACTTTATAGAGTGAAAAAAATCAGGATGAAAAACTCTTTCTAACTTACAAAGAATAATGGGAATATTTTTCTCCATTATCAAGAGATCATCAACTCTAAGAGTGGATGATCAGTTAACAACCTCCAAATATGACAAGATAGTTCTTTCAATGCAATAGGCAGCAAACACTCCATAAATACATAATAGTCGTGACTTTTCATGCTGAAAAACTTTCCTTGTGCAACATTCATATACCTATCTAAGTTTAAGGCATAACTATCAGGCATTCTTAACTATTAAGAAGGAAAATGATATATAGCCACAAAGTTTGTCAAAATATAACATTTTTATTGAATGATTACAAGTCATGTTATTAAATTTCTCTCTCCATCAAACAACCCATGATTTTTCAATTTTTTCCTTGCCATGTGTTTCTAGCAGTAATAACCGAGCATGGGTTCAGGCTTACTAGCACCACTCAAAAAAGAGAGACCATTTGCTTCCCCAAAAATCAAAATTTATAAAATCCTGATATAAAATGGACTTCACATTGAAGTCCTTCAGCAGAAATCTTTAGGCTAAAAGGCTACTATAATTGCAGCTTGGCATTCCATGGAAAATCCACACATAATAGTAGTTGCCAGTTTGGGGTTCACCCATCTTGTCCCAATTATTAAGTTATCCAAGTGCCTCTTCATCTCCACCTTGACTTTCGTGTCACATGTCTCATTCCCTCACTTGGGCCAACCCTTGCTCCCTCCAAAACTTACCTTCAAACCCTTATGTCAACCATACAGTTCATTTCTCTTCCCCCCATCGCCAAAGACCAAGTACCAGAGCATATTCATATTTCACAACAAATTTAAGTCACTGTGACTTACTCTTTGCCTTACATATAAGAGGAATTAAAGTGCTTGTGCACTAGATTTTGCTAGAGACCTTAACCTCTCATCTTACGTATACATTCCACTATCTGCTATGATTGTTTCACTCTACATCCATTCATCAAATCTAGACCAGATACTTAGTT
Source organism: Pterocarpus macrocarpus (assembly GCA_031439585.1). Taxonomy (NCBI): domain Eukaryota; kingdom Viridiplantae; phylum Streptophyta; class Magnoliopsida; order Fabales; family Fabaceae; genus Pterocarpus; species Pterocarpus macrocarpus. The sequence goes on from CM062517.1 coordinate 38,779,993, forward strand.
CTGAGTACATTGACCCACGGGAACAAATAATTTTTCCAGGATGTGTAGCTGTTCACTTCAGAGATCTTCCTCAACATTGTCAGGATCGATCAGGCGTAGGTTACAAGTAATTTCTTGAACGTGCAAAATGATGTCTTTCTCTTCCAAATGATCTCTTTGTCAATAGCTTCCTTGAATTGGAAAAAAAGGCTATCATAGCTTTCCAAGAACAGAACAAACCAAAAATTTATCCAGTAGGACCAATCATTCAGAGTGGGTCAATTGATCGGGAAAATGGGTTGGAGTGTCTTACCTTGTTGGATAACCAAGAATTCAACTCTATTCTGTATGTGTCATTCAAAAGTGGTGGCACGCTTTCTGAAGACCAATTCAATAAATTAGCATTTGGGTTGGAACTTAATGGTAAAAAATTCCTATGGGTTGCGAGAGCCCTAGGTGATATTGCTAGTGCTGCTTGCCTTGGTTCTGCAGCTGATGACCCTTTACAATTCTTACCACATGGGTTTTTGGGGAGAACTAAGAAGCAAGGCTTGGTCGTTCCATTTTAGGCGGCTCAGATTCAAGTACTTGGTCACAGCTCCACTGGTGGGTTCCTATGTCATTGTGGTTGGAATTCACTCCTTGAAGGGTGCTCCAATAATGGCATGGCCACTCTTTGCTGAGCAGAGCCTGAATGCAGTGATACTAACTGATGATATAAAAGTGGCACTATGGCCCAAAGTTAACAAAGGCGGAATAGTGGAAAGGGACGAAATAGCTAAGGTTGTAAGAGGCTTAATGGAAAGTGGAGAAGGCACAACTATTAGGAAAAGGATGGAATACTTGAAGATTGCAACTGCTAGTGCTTTGAAAGAAGATGGATCATCAAGAATGGCTTTGTCAAAGTTGGCTATCAATTTGAGAGGTCTTCAGCAACAAATTAGCAAATCTTTAAATTTGAACCCTATTTTTCCACATTGTACAAGACCCCTCCGTTTTGACCAGAATGAGAGTCTCTGTTGCAAAATCTTATTTTACCCTGGTTGATTTTTGGTTTTATGTTAATTTAGTTTTTCTTTTGCTCGGCTCTTCAAATTTTAATTTGTTTTTGCAGATTGGGCTATTGAATGTCATTATTAACTTCCTTTTTTAAAATAAAATGGCAGGTTGTTCTTCCTACTTTGTGTTTGGATTGAACTCAATAAAATGTTGATAAATTAACAGTTATTAGTTGAAGTCGATAATGCTCCATTCAGACAAATTTTAAATACCTTGTTAAAGGTTTAATTTTTTGTCCCATTGATAAAAGGTTCAATTCTTAAAATTATTATAAAAATTATATTTCTTAATGAAAATCACTAACATGATGGATTAGTTACACAATTTTTCGTAAGTGTAATATGGTACGGAAAAAAAAAAGAGTGCTAGATATTTATCATATTTTATGTTGAAAAGAAAAATTAGAGTTTTATGTTTAGATTAATGTCATGATTTAAATTATTTTAACCAGGACTATTGATATTTTTAAAATATAATGATTCATGTAAACTATAAAATGATAGTCTTGTGTTTAGATGCATCATATAATATTAATTTCCAAGCACAGTTAGTCTTCAGAAAGCATGTAGGTTGGATGGTTACAATACAAGAGGAAGAATTGGCATGTGGTATGTCCTGCTGGTGATAGTAATGTGCTAGTTACAAGAATAAAATGTGAAGCTATTAAAAAAAAATGGAATTTGAAGCATGCATTCCAAACTTTAGATGGATTGAACTATCAACTCATTGCAATAGTGCACCCCGATTCTAATTCTTTGGCTTCGAAACCTAATTCTCCCTCGAGCTGCAAAAACATGCCTTTGTATTGTAATATATTCAACATGGATGTCGGTATAAGTTTCTCATTTCTGAATAAAAATCTTCCCATATTTTGAAACTACAAGCCAAGGCACCTAAATATTCTTAATGATTGTTCTGAGGTCTAGTACTTGACCACTTGTGTAGCATGATTGACATTTACCATCTACATTTCCAAATCATTCTCATTGATTTTTTTAAGCGAGATTAGCCAATTAGTTCAATATAATTATAGAGCCAAGAGAATCAAATAATTTTGGGATAATGCTTGATTTGTGATTGAATAAATTCTGAGCCATAACTATATTTAAATTGGGAATAATTGGTTACATGATGGTTTTAGATTCTTAATCGACCCTCAAGTTTAGCGACCCTTAAGATGTAGATTTGCCAATCTCTACAGTTTTGTGAGTGGACAATGCCTCTATGGCCTATGTGTTTTGTACAATTAGTATTTGATTTGATTTTATAATCTATGTTAAAGGCTTATTTCTACATATTTCATCAGTTGTGGGTATCCTGTTTGGTTTATATAAATTAATGTGTAACTTGGTATGCTCAACCAATGGTGAATGCTCATTTTAGTTTTCAAGGAAATTAAACTAGTTTGAACTTATTGAAAGTTCTAAAAGATTTTAGGAAATGGATTATGACTTTTATGACCTAGGACAAGCTCTATGAGCAATTATTTGGTTTATTGAATAACCTTGTAGAGAAAGTATGCATTGGACTTTGCTTAGCCCTTTTGTACCTTGGAACTTTGTTTAATATTTGTACTCTAAAACTTTTTGGTAAAGCTGTGAGAGGATTCTCAGTCAATTGATAGCTAGCGGTAGCTGATACTACTCTTGGTGCACTGTGGTTTAAGGGGAGTTGCTAGCTTAGTGCATGCGTGAGGCCAACGCGCACAACCAACTTAGTACCATTCGAATGGATGACATTGTTCAAAAAATAGGATTGAATTGGCCGATTCAATTGGTTCAATCGGGAACTGATCACTTGTCCGATCCAGTCATGCTAGAGAAATTGGATTTTAACCGTGAGAACTGACTAAAAATCGATGAACTTGCTTAATTGGTCTGGCTCTCACGGTTGACTAGTATTTTTTTTTTCACTAAAAAATGTGTAAAAATGAGAGGATCAGTTAGAGGAAAGGTTGGAGAAGGAAGATTAGCACCTTGCCACCATGCGGTCTGTTGCCATCGTTCACGTCGTAGACTAGCACCTCACCATCATACCGTCCAGCTCCTCCATCGTAACTAGAACCCACCACTATTATTCACCACTAGTAACAAAATGTAAAAGCTTCTCAATGAGGAGTAAAAAATCAAAGTTTGCATTGTAATGGGAAAGTAAAAAATTAATGGTAGGAAGGAGGGGCAAAAGAGGAAGAATAAAATAGAGGCATAGTGACTACTAAGCTAGCCATTGGAAAGAAGGGTTGACTCAGTTCTGAAAATAGGATTGAATCGGTTGAACCAGGAACGACCCAAGCTTCTGGTTCATTCATAGCTTTACAACCCTTTTTTTTTTAAATCGAAAGCGAGCCACTGCAAACCACCCGAAAATTGCCAAACTGGATGAATCGGACCGATTCCAGCAGTTGGGAGGTTTTCTAAAAAAAAAAGAACACAAATCAAAACAATGGTTTTGGTTAGTTTTCAAAAAACAAAAAAAAAGGGCCTAAAACGGTTTCATTTTGCAATTTGCATTGAACATTCGATATCAATTCTAAACTAAGGAGACTAAAGAGTAAAGGAAGCTGTAGAGGTCGAGGAGTCCTAGCCAAAAGCCATTAACACTCACACACCTCTTCTCCACAATCCACAAACCGCATTTCTATAACTTTTGTTCTATTTCTACTTTCTACTTTCTAATTTTTAGTAATTTCCTTTTGTATATTTATTATTTAATAAAATTTCTAAATTAGTGTATTGGAATCTAGAATAAGTGAAATGATTCAATGAAATACTAGCTCTGCCACTCATTAACACTTAACAGGGCACACAAGCACGCACAAACTTATACCTCATTGTTCAAGCTTTGATTTGTTTGATGATGATGGAGATGAACATGGATATGAAGATCTTGATAAAGGGCACATTCAACACATTAATGCATATTTTAATTATCCTATTTGATTCATGAACTTCTAAATTTGCTTTTGATGTGATGTGGTTGAACTTATGCTTTTTGTAATTTTATTTACATTATGAACTTATGATCATGTGAGTTAATGTTGTCATGTTATATTAGAAATTGAGACTTAAGAGATTTGGTCTATATGGATTATGCTGATTTTGATTAATTTATGAATTATGTTATGTTGTCTGAGTTATATTAATGATTTAATGATTTCTATTTATTTTATAATATATATATATATATATATATATATATATATATATATATATATATGTTATATCCTAGTTGGACCCTAGTTAAATCGATTGAATCATTGAACTTCTGAACCAGCAGCTTGTTGGGTTCGATGTCCAATCCGATTTTCAGAACCTTGGGTTTAATTTTTGTTTGAATTTCACTCCCAGGAAGCTTGCAAGCAACGCTAAGTTTTGTTTTGTTTTTGTTTTTGTTTTTTTTTTTTTTTGGCTTCTTGTTTTTCACTTTAAGTCCTTTTGGGTTAGGCCTATTGTGTTTCTTTTCTTTTTCTTTTTTTATTGTGAAACCAAAAAAAAAAATAATAGTGAGTGTTAGGTTTAAAGGTGTGTTAAGATAAACGTAAATATATAATTAATTATATTTATATATATTTATATTAAAATATATATTATATTACATTTCGGTTGATTCGGTTGAACTAATGAACCATTGAATCAGTGCTTTGTCCGATTCACTGTGCAGTCCAGTATTCTTAACCATGATGGATGAATCTTTGTTCGAAAATAACTCTGAATGTGAAGCCTCCCCATGTTGGTATCTATGCTTGGAAACATGTTATCGATTTGAACTATGTGCTTAAGAATTGTGCTAACATCTATCTTTTGAACTAATGATGTTTATATATATATATGTGTGTGTGTGTGTGTGTGTGTGTGTGTGTATATGATTGTATATATGTGTTTGTGTGTACGATTTTGCTTTATCCCTGGAGTTTGTCCTCATATGTTATAGACTTATTGTCCCTTACTGAGTTTGTTTGACTCACTCCTTATTTTTCCACCATTTCAAACCTAAGTGTAGGATTATGAACGATTTGTCTTAGTTGCGAAGGGTTAGAAGCTCTATGGGCTTGACATATTTGTCTTTGTGGGCCATAAGATTGTCTTTGTATTTGATTAATGTTTACTTGAGTAATGATCTATATCTATTCTTAGTTGTGCTATATAAACCATAGGCAAGGTTTGGCTTCCATTGTGATATATATATATATATATATATATATATATATATATATATATATATATATATATATATATATATATATATATATATATATGTACTTGTAATAGATTTAGTTTTGAACAAGTATATTAATGCTTGTACACATATGTTTTGAACATTGTTGATTTGTCGAGCAACACCCTAATAACTAACTATTACTGTATCATTTATTTACCTTATTTTGTTATGATAATAATTAACTAGCAGAATATTACCAAACTTATTACCTTAATTTTGTGCAGGTAAATTTTTTTCGTAGATTGTTGTCACTAATTTCATTCTCAAGTTATTAATTTCATGCGATGGAAATAATTCTACTGCATCCTAGTCAATAGTTTCTATAGTTAAGACATCTATCATCCACAAAAAATATGCATCACCACTATCTTGGGGTCATAGAGTGTACAAAAGTAACATTACATTATACATAACCAAAATATAAAAAAGGGATGCCTTAATCTATAACTCATCCTCACCCAACCTAAGTATAGCCCATAAAATTACAAAATAAAATATGTTGGATGAAGATTCCAAAAAGAGAAGCAAAATGGGGTGTCCTACAGTTCATGACATACTAAAGTCTAGTCATTAATAATAGTAATAGTAAGAACTCGATCCACAACATGTAACAAAATCCTATTATTTAGCAGGTCTAGGTCAAAGGCCACGTCCATCTCAATGTTGAGTATGATCTGTAACACCTTACCAGATAAAATACTATGCTTAAGTCATAATATATTACTTGATAAGTTATTACGTGAGGTGCACTAAGAGTTAACTATTCATTTTAGTCAATTTCGGTTTGGCAGCGAGATATACACTAAATAGTCGTTGTATCGGAAATAAAGTAACACAAACAAAATTTGTGAAATAAACAAACTGCATCATATATATATATATATATATACCTTTGTTTTCAAAGTTACCAAAAGAAATACAATACAGTACAGGGTAAAAAAAATGAGGCTGCTAACACAAAATAAATCGGCTTGACAATATAAACATTTCCCCCCTACTGGTCCCCATGGGACATTTCATGAACAACTATTAACTCCTACCTGTATGCTTATGACCCAAATTGCCAAAAGAGGGTTGTCCTGTATATTTACTGCTGCTATGGCGGGTACTCTAGATAGACTCCGAAGAAAGGAATCCATTCGCCATACCAGCGTCAGCAGGGCTATAGTCTATGCTCGAGGCAGAAGATGAGGACGACGAACTCGTTGCCTCCGACGGATCCTCCTTAGACATAGAGGTAGAGGGGATCGGCTGCGGTGGTGTGACTAGCGGAGCCATGGCAGGTGCTGCTGCTGCAGGTGGAGGTGGAAAGGGATGAGCCATGTGGAGAGGGATGGTGATGTAAAGGACAGCAGGGTCAAAAAGCGGGTGCATAAGGGGTACGGCAAAATCTCTCTGAAAAATGAAGTAAAGATGAAACTGGCATCTACCAGATATGTACACAGAATCTATGAATGGATCAAGATGGATATGGAGCTTTAGAAACTCAATGAACAGGATGCAGGTTGCTGTATTCTCCATGATTTGGGAATGATGCGGGAGTATATAATAGGGTGAGAAATAAAGATTTCTCAATAAGAATTCCTAAATCTATGCATATATGTCATCGCTATCATTCTCAGGTGTTTCGGATTTTTGGTTAATTAGGAGAAAATGTTACATCACCAGGATGTTCTACTCTCTACTCAATTAGTTATGTAAATCATAGCCCGAAACACAGCTTTGTTTTACTTAAGGAAATAAAGGAAATTAAATAGAGAATAAACAACCAGATCTACATATTGATATAGATAAGTGACAGCTATAAGATGAGCAATAATATGTATATAATATCCAATGGTGCAATTTAACTCAATGCATAAAAACTGAAATTATGGATATGCATGAAAAATGATGCACTTGATCTTAACTCATATTTTTCCATACTTGGTCCGTTGAGAGTATATTGGCCATAAGACTCCTGGGTAATAGTCCGCTTTTCAGGATCGAGCTCATTCCTATACAGGGTCACCGGGTTTGCTTTCCCCGACTTTCCCACTAATCTATTCCCCTTAACTTTATTCAGGGGCTGGCCTAAGTCACATGGAAATCCTTTCTCATGCTTATAGGGTAGCATTGCTTGTCTAACACTTTGACCAATGCATGCATAACTTGTAAATTCACTTTAATTGCATTTTCTGCCGAAATCTCAGCAGCATAACGGATTATGTCCGCTTCCCCATGAATAGTGCCAAACAACCAGGACATTTTAATCAAACAGTAAACTCAATATAAAACATCATATTCATACCAAGAATATAACAATATTGATAAGTGCAAGATTTAGAATCTCAAATATCAATCTATCTTGCAAGCTTTTAATTTCTATTAAGGTTCCCTAGTTCGACTTTCAAGATTTAATGGGTTCCGAGTTCCGATCTTATACAAGTTCCGACTTCTCTACATTATGTTCAGTATCCCGAGATTATATAATTCCCGACTTCTGGGGTTGTGTTCGATTTCTGACCTTACCCCACTATTGGTCTTCTGAGACTTTGATAAGCATGTTTCCAAAATTTCGAGCTTCCTATTTACTAAGTCTCGAGTTCAACATCAGATATACCTGATCTAGCTCTCTTTACCAAGTTCTGAGTTCAGCCTTAAACATACCTGATATGGATTCCTATTCACTAAGTCCGAGTTCAATCATTAAGTAAACCCTTCCAAGTTCAACCTTAAGTATACCCTTCTGGGTTCATCCTTAAGTGTACCCTTCCGAGTTCAACCTTAAATATTCCCGACCTAGCTTTCTGTTTTACTGAGTCCCGACTTCAACTTCAAGTATTCCTGACCTAGTCCCTTATTTACTAAGTTTAGAGTTCGATTTTAAGTATACCGACCTAGCTCTCTATTTACTAAATCCCAACTTCTAACATTAACTCAAGTTGTTTGTGTCTTATCCCAGACTTGTCCTACTTCTAGCTAGAATTGCTCTCTTATGAGGGAAAATTCACTAAAAATAGAAATCTGGGTGAAATCATGTGAAATTTATATCCATGTAAAGCTAACAGAACAAGCTTTCAGATGAAGGAAGTTTCATATCATTTGAATGAGTATAATTTGAGATATAAGCTCTGAAACTTGACTCTACTGGACTATCCTGTTCTAACCTAGATTGGACATAGGGCAACTTTTTCGACTCACTGGGAACAAACAGGACCTTATCAAATTCGAAAAATTTTATGGGATATTCTCCTATGTGTAAGCTTTCTAAAAAAGTTGGTTTCACTCAATTTGGAGTTGTATAGGGTGGGTTACACCCTTCTCAAGTCATACTGCTCGGATGAAAGTCCTGATTTCTAGGTCAAACTCCAAAAATTCATAACTTCCTCTTTACTAATCCAATGGCCTTATATTATATTTGTATGGAAAGTCCTGAATGTCTAGTTTCACATAAAAATAGATTTATGGAGTTTAGATGGCTGTAGGCGGAACCATACACTCTGCCGTACAAACCGTTGAGGAAAAACTCTAACAGCTTCTTAAATTGTTCACTATTCTTCAAGCTATTTGCTATCAATTCCAATTTTTATCACAATATACACACAAAATTAGTCATAAACCATCATCATCACTTTACATAACATCAATATCATAGCTTATACATGACCCCCATGCAGCCCCAAACCAAGGAAAGTAAGAAGAGAAGTAGGATTTCCTACCTTTACTAGGTATGATTCTTGTTGAGTTTGTGGTTGGAGTTGAAGAAATCTTGTTATGGCTTGAAGGTTTGTGGGAGAGGAAGATGATATGAGTTGAGATGAGATGAGATGATGGAGAAAAATGGAGAGGGGTCAGATTTGATAAGGGCCGAAAATGTGCAATGATAGAAAAGGAAAGATTTAAAAACTTCTAAAGCAAGTTACATGTGATTGGTGGATTTGAGTAGGTTATGTAACTTGGTTTGGCAGCCCATTTGGAGGGCTGAGATGGCGCCACTTGCATGGGTAAGTTGGCTAAATCTTGGCCATCCATCCTAGGGTTCTCACAATGTAATTTCTATTGATCCGGTTTCAACAGTTTAAATTACCAAAATATTACCGATTTCTCTTAAATCGGTAAATTAGTTTTTAGAAAAAATTCTATGAGGTTTCCTATGTTCCTACTCCAATTCCATCAAGCCTAATTACTTCTAAATCACACTTAATTGGCTTTAAGTAAATGCTTAATTGAATTTCGATTAAACCCACTTATTCGATAAAAACCAAACAACTCGGTTACTAACGATAAAATTCTTCGGATGTTACATGATCTGCACTATCTGGGAACTCCAAGGAAAAATGGTGAGAGAAATCTCCTATAGGGTGGTATTCCCAGGAGAGTTCTGCTTCATCCTAAAATGCTAAGAATAAGGCGGGAGTACAGCAATATGCATATCAACATAATAAATCAAATCACATATAAAACTATTAGAATATTTAGTAGCAAAATGACATATAAATAAGTCACAAGCAATAAATAAGATAAATTATTATTCCCAGCCATTTGTTAGTGTCAAGCAAGATGGAAATATGTGATAATAATCATAAGCAGTAAAGTAGTAATACAATCATATTAAATAGCATGGAAAATAGCAAGCATATTTTCAATTATCTTTTTACTGCTTCCTACTTCCTTTTTTTTATGGCAGAAATATGGGGTTTGCAACATTTATTCGAATCTATGAGAGCTCTTATTGTTAGAGCGTCCCTTAATTAGATCAATGATTGCCAAGTCCTTATTCGATGGCATGGTGGGGCCCAAAACACCACATAATGATCACCAAGTCCTTATTTGCTACCATGGTCGGGCCTAAGGTGTCATTTTTAATCCACTACAAGATTTAATGATCACCAAGTCCTGATTCACTAGCATAGCTTGGTCCAAGGTGTCACTTAGTGAAATACATGGCTTATCCACTACATGGTGGAGCCCACACACTCTCTTATTTATTTATCACTTATAGCAGCTATATACTTTTCACATAATCCACAATCAATCAATTCATTATCATTATAAGATCATATTGTGACATTAGGCATATATTATGCCAAGAATCCTTATATCCATGCATTAAGGAATACGTAACACATATTCTTTATATCATGCTCTTAATTAAAGTAACTATAGTGAGCATACACATATACCACTAGATAAGAACACTAATCACAATTATTCTCATAGGTTCATAAAGCGTGGATATCTATATATTAAGGCAACTACACATGGATCTTTAAAACATGGGTAAAATGCACTTACCATCTCTAGGTTTGAAGAAATTGCAGCTAACCCAATTCTTCTCCCAAAATTGCACCTCACCCCAAAGCCATAGGGAAAAACAAATGTCTTTATTAGTGTTTCTTCTCAAAACCTAGAACTAGGGAGCCTGAACTTGGAACTTGGAAGATTCGTAACTATGAACTTGGAAATTTGGGGGACAAGCAAGAAGTGAAATTTATCTTGTGTCAAGTGACATGTTGAACTCAGATCTCGGAATAAGGGATTTAGGGTGAGGTGCAATTTAGGGAGAAGAATGGGGTAAGTTGCAATTTCTTCAAACCTGAAAAGGGTAACTACAATTTAGCCATAAAACATTCTTGCTTACATAGCATAATTAAGCCAAGTAGTCAAATATTTTGGCAATACATACATAGGTAATTCAAAATATATACATGCAATGCCACTTTTAACTACAAATCCTAATCTTGTCAAAGCTTCTACATTCATTCATTCTACTATTCCAACCCCTACTCCTTCACTTCACTAAAGAAATCATACAGACAAAGAAAACTTCCTTCATATTTGCAAGATTTCCACTGTGCATTGCACTCTACCACTACAACAAATCTGACCTCATCTCAGTCACTATTTTCTCCTATATCTTAGTATATTGATTGCACACACCTTTCTCCTTCTTACAGAAACCTTGTTCTCTCTTTTCTTCTGCTTAAGAACACAAAACATTTCATCAAGCTGTCAAATATGAGGAATTGAGAAAGGCTATGGTTGCTGAAATATTTGCCCTTGTTCAAATCGGGACTTGGGAATTTGTTGACCTTCCTACAAATAAGCAAACAGTTGGTTGCAAGTGGTCTATAAAATTAACCATAAGGCTGATAGTACATTAGAGAAGTACAAGGCTCAATTGGTGGCCAAAGGCTTCACCCAAATCGAAGGAATTGACTTTTTCAAGGCTTTTGCACCCGTTGCTAAGCTTAGCACTATTCGTTTATTCCTTACCTTGGTTGCCAAACACAATTGGCTACTCGAACAACTTGATGTTAATAATGTATTCCTTTATGGAGACCTTCATGAAGAGGTACATGGATCTTTGTCAAGGTATGGTTCCTCCATGGCTTGGCCAACTGTGTAGATTGAAATCGCTTTATGGCCTTCGTCACACAAGTAGGTAGTGATATGAAAAGTTATCCATTGTTCTTCTAGCTTCCAAGTACTCCCAATCACAGATTGATCATTCCCTTTTTCATTAAATCCTCTCCCACTTCTATCATAGCCTTGTTAATCTATATAGATGACATGATTTGGTCTGGGAATAATCCAAATAAAATTACTTCAGTGAAAAGACAACTTGATGATTTCTTCAAAAAAAAGATCTAGGGCCACTCAAGTTCTTTCTTGGTTTAGAAGTGGCTCAAAGCTCTAAAGGGATCTCCTTACGTCAAAGGAAATACACTTTAGAGTTTCTTAAGTCTACTGGTTTATTAGCCTGCAAACCAATAGCTACCCTCATGGTTCATTCACAAAAATTGGTCTGAGATGATGGTTAGCCCTTTGAAGATGTTGCTGCCTATAGGCTCTTGATTGGACAATTGCTCTATCTTACTAACTCTAGACTAGACATTTGCTATGTAGTCACTTATCTCAGCCAATTTCTCTGTAAACCTATGCAGTCTGATCATAACATTACAATACAGATCCTTAATTATCTCGGATCCCTTGGCTGAGGACTGTTCTTTCCTTCTAATTATGAGTTACAACTCAAGGCCTTTAGTGATTTGGATTGGGCAACTTGTCTGGACACTAGGAGCTTAATTACTAGATATAGTGCCTCCCTTAGTAATTCCCTCATTTTGTGGAAATCTAAGAAACAACAAATGGTTTATCGATCCTCCACCAAAGCTGAGTATTTTGCCTTGGCTGCTACCGTATATGAGGTCCAATGGTCGACCTATCTCCTCAAGGATTTTCAGGTTGATTTCACTTCCCGTGCTGTTCTCTATCATGATAGCAAATATGCTTTAAACCTAGCAACAAACCCGATCTTCCATGAGAGAATAAAGCACATACTACATTGCCATTTCGAGAGAAGGTTCGAGATGGTCTTCTCCATTTGTTGCCAATTTGCACCTAATTACAAATTGCTAATCTTTGCACCAAAGCATTATTACCTAAGTCCTTTCTTCCATTAACCTCCAAGTTGGGCATGATTGAAATACATGATCTAGTTTGAGGGGGGCTTTTGGGGGAATCATATTTGTGACAAGTTAGTTATGCAAGTTAGTTATGTTAGTTAACTTGCCTTGGGTAAACTTTGTATATAAACCAGTGCGTGCACTTATACAGTCGCCTTTAGTAATTTAATCTCTTCATTAACGTCTTATTTGAGTTCAATTCTCTCTCTCTCTCTCTCTCTCCTCCCTCTTAATTCATGTATTATGTTAGTCTTAATATTTTAATCTAAGTTGGAATATTTTCTCTTACTCTAGTATATTGTCTAATTGCCAATATTGGTATATATATACAATTTTATTTCATAAAATACTCATTAATAACAAAGAATATAAACTAAAATAAATCTAAATAAAAAATATTCGTAACTAATATTGAAAATAAAAATAGAATAATAAAAGTATTGTATTAAAAAATTATAAAATATAATTAAATACAATAACACAATAATTTTTTTGTCATTTGTATTATATTCATTAAAAATAGTATGATTTATTTATCACAAACAATATTATTCAGTGTAATGTTTATTGTGCTTACATAAAATGTCAAGTAAAATCAATTTTACTTGAGGATAGTAAGGTCACTTCTTCTTTTAAAATTGAATTTAAATCATTTTAAGTGAAAAAAATTATACATTAATTTTAAAAATAAATTTAATTTCATGTTTATTTTAAGATTTCAAGCCAATTAATTTACAAAACTAAAATCACAAAGAGTTACAAAAATTATGTTATCATAAGCCAAAAAATTAATGTAATTATTTTGATTTTAACCCTACGAAATTAATAGATAAAACAACTTACATTATTTGAATCCTATAATTATGTCAAATTCTAATTCATAATAATTCTTCAATAACTAAAATGATACTACAATTAGATATTTATTTTAATTATTAAAGAGCACTGTTACAAAGATATTGGTCTCCCACTAATAGCTAATCAGCCATTTAACATATTTTCCTTATTCGTACTAACTATTTAATAATCTCACTACCCAAAATGGCAAAAATAAATCTACAAAGTATCATAGAAAAATTACAACACTAAATAAATAAAAAATATCACATGAATTAACTCCGACATATTATCAATCTATTTATAATATATGAAGCACAAGTTATGCTGTAACATCCCCAATTTTGTCTAAGCTAATTAGCTTAGTGATCATGACTAATTAGAAAGGTTAATGATTAACTAAGGACTAATCGGCTAATCTCGATGAACAAGAGCTTAGTAAATTGAGTCAAGTCAATAATTGAATCATAACGCACTAAATTTTTTAATTAAAACCTAATTATTCGAACTTCATTAATTCGTAACTTAGAAATATAATTAAGCTAATCTAATCTTATTAATTAAGTACAAGACAATTGTTCTACCTTAATCGATTGAGATAGATTAATTCTTACACCCTAATTACATAATTTGTAACATCCCCATTTTTGTAAATAGAATGTAATGGAAACTTTGAATTATTTCCCTAAGGCAATATGAGAATTTCTCAAGCAGAGCTATGCCATGACGATCTTCGCACTTGGAATTATAGGGTAGTATAACACTGCCGTTGAAAATATGGCACTGCCATATGTTAAAAATTAGGAAATGATAAAAGTGCCCCTGTAAACTTTTATTAATTGTAGTGATGCCCAAAATTTTTAGAAATTATGTTTTGACCCCAAAGACTTATTTCCACAATAACCCTAGAACTTTTTATGAAATAACCTTTATGTCCTCACATCTGTAGAATGAGATTTTAAATAGAGCAAAATCACATGGTGAAACTATAAAAGTTTAAATCTCTGCCGATTGGGCCATGAAGGCAGTTGGGTGTGAAATGACGTGGGGCGTCCCTGGACTTGCTCAAAATTACGAAAATGCCATTAGTTACGAAAACCAAATAGAAAATGCTAGAGGATTTATGAAAAAGCGAAAATATAACAATTCAAAGAAATGGTGCGATTGATTTGCGCTGCTAATCAACTTATCAGAAAAATAAGGATAAGTAAGGATGAATTATAAATACTAGAGCTAAAGGAAATTTAGATTGTTATGTAAAATACTATGAGAAATTATTTAGTATAACGTCCGAAAACATTCTATCATTTTTTTTTAGCAAGTTATTCGGTTTTATCAACTACTTGAGATTAATTAGAATTTGATTAAGCATTCACTTAAAGCCAATTAAGTGTGATTTAGAAGGATTAGACTTGATGGAATTAGATTAGAACCATAGGAAACCTCATAGGATTTTTCTAAAATCGGTTTACCGATTTAAAAGAAATTGGTAAGATTTCAGTATTTTAAACTGTCGGAACCGGACCAATAGAAATTATGCTATGAGTACCCTAGGATGGATGGCTAAGATTTAGCCAAAACACCTCTATATGTGGCACTACATCAGCCCATAGAAGGCAGCCACAAACCAAGTTGAACTACCAATACACATCCACTAATCAAATGAAACTTCAAAAGTTTTCATTTTTCTTCCTTCTCTCCTTAAATTTTCGGCCTCCCCACAATAGATGCAGACCAGCCTTATTTTCCCACTTTCCTTCATCTTCCTCCACTTCTTCTCATCCCCAAGCTCAAGCTCCAACCATCAACTTCACTCCAAGATCACGTTCCACCAAGAGTTTACACCACCAAGGTAGGAATTTCAACTTTCTCCTTCTTTTCTTTGATTTGGGGTTGCCTAGGGTCCCTTGTTCATCCATGATTCTAATGTTATGAGGGGTGACGATGATGAATTAAGGTTGTTTTAAGGTGTATATGTAAGTTTGAATTGAAAATTGGATGGATTGATTTAAGGAAAACATGAATTCAAAAAGAATTCAAGAAGTTGTAGGGTTTTCCCCTCGACGGTCTGTACGGCGGAGTGTACGCCTCCGCCTAAATCCATTTAAATTTGATGAATCCATTTTCATATGAAACTAGACATTCAGGGATTTCCATACACATAAAATATAAGGCCATTGGATTAGTATAGAGTTAGTTATGAATTTTTGAAGTTTGACTTAGAAATCTGGATTCTCATCTGGGCAGTATGAGTTGAGAAGGGTGTAACTCACCCTACACAACACTAAATTGAGTGAAACTAATGTTGTTTGAAATATAATATAAAGGAACATCCCATAAAAATTTCAGATTCAGATTCATTGCCAATTATTCCCAGCACATAAATAAAGTTACCTTAAGTTCATACTAGGCTAGAACAGGGTAGTCCAGTAGGGTCAAGTTACGAGGCTTATATCTCAAAATATACTCATGAAAATAATATGAAACTTATTTCATTTGAAAGCTTGTTCTGTTATCTTTAAATTGATATAAATTTCATATGATTTTACCTAGATTTCTATTTTTAATGAATTTTCACTTATAAGGGTGCATTTTTTACTAAGTATAGGGTAGTCTAAGGTAAAATACTAATAACTTGAGTTATACAAATCAAAATGAGATGGAACTAAAAGGGTTGGAAATTAGACACATAGAGCTATGACATATCCAAAATTCAGGTTTAAATGAGTTGAATTGAACTAAAGGTGGATTATACAAAATTTAGGCAAAATAGGATGAAGTAAGCAGAAAACTCTATTGATGTTTGTATTGAATTTAATGAATGATCTTGTGAATATATAATTGCTGTTCCATATTGATTTGCATGCTTCAATGATTTTACTGGTAGTCTGGCACTATTCATGGAGAAGCAGACTCGATCCGTTATACTGTTGAATTTTCGGCAGGAGTATATGAGGACTTATATTATGAATAATTGTGCTAAGATTATAAGGATACATGTGTTCATATGAATGCCATGTCTATGAAAATCATGCATGCAAATAGGATTGAGAAATGATATGAGATATATGTATGAATGCATAGAGCATTCACGTGCATAATTATATCCAAGAGTAGTAAAAGATTATAAGGACTTACAAGAGGGATGTACCAAGCTACCACGTGAAGCATGGCATAGACCCAACTAGTGTGGGCCAGAGCGGTACTGTCTAAGACTTGGGCCAGCCCTCGACTAGATTTAAGGGGAATAGACCGGTGTGAGGGTCGGGAAAAGTAAACTCGTCACTCATGTATAGGTACGAGCTCGGACCTGAAAAGCAGGCTATTACTAGAGGTGAGAGAGGCCATTCACCTGCAGGGGACCAAGTATAGAAGAGCAAGGTTAAGTTGTAAGTTAAAGAAAGATATGAATGAAGTCAAGTGCACTTGTATATAGTCAAGTATAAGCATCCATATGTGCATCTCAATTATCTCATTAAGTTATAATGTTATTATGATTCTTGTTGAAGCATATTATACTATTCGTGTTTCGATATCTGTCATATGATATGGCGAGTGGTTGTTAAAGTATAACCCGCTTCGAGAAAGGTGTTTTCAACTTAAAATTGAACCACTATTTGTGTATATGTACTCATATTTTCATAATAAACCGAAGCGACTGGGATGTTTATGATGATACTGTAAGATTAGTTTGAGTTTACCTATTGAGAACTTTAGGTTCTCACCGTGTAACGTCCCCATTTCCAACTTCCTACCTCATCAGTAAAGGTTAAAAAATTCCCGATTTCCGATTTCATTAAGGCTCAAATGGACTAGCTGGATTTTTCGATTTCCGACCTTAATACGATTTCCGACCTTACATGAAATTCGACATCCGAGTTGATCTCAACCAGAAATGGATGCGAGATCAGATCTCTGAATTGGTCTCCAAGTTCGAACAAAATTTGCATGAGTTTCGATCTCGAGTTTATTACCAAGAGCTTCTCATTTCTCTTGATCTTCCCGAGTTTCGAGACTAAGTTTGGAGTTCCGAGATTCTATAAGTTTCGATTTCTTGGTACATAAGATTTATGTACCATTCTCGGTCTCTAGTGATATGCTTAGAATCGATTTAAGTTTACCTAATGTCCCCGATTTCCGGGTTTAAGTGTTCGGTTTCACATCCGACTTTGCTTTTAAGTTTCGAATAAAATAGACACTATTTCCGGGTTCCGATTTCATCTGCAAGAGTTCCGACTTTAAGAAGAGTGTGAGTTCCAATGTCATTTTTCAGAATACAATGGAAACGAGCTCTACTTTTAGGCGACGTGGAGAGCAATTTTGTCACAAAAAGAGGGGAACGTTGGCTGAAATTCAACCTTGTGTTTTGAGGCTAATCAAAACCCTCCAAGTTAACTACCACTCATGCCTATATAACACATTCTCCTCCTCTCATTCAAACCCATTTTTTGTGCCCTCTCTTCTCCCTCATTCAGCTCTCTTTTTCTCTTCTCTACTCATCCAACTCCATCCAACTTTCAAGTTTAACTAAGTTCTAGTTACAAACTCAAGCCTAATCACATAACAAGAGATAGAGGTTTATTTCTTGCTTGATTTTTTGATTTTTTGATTCTTGGATGACTGGTGGTGGCTTATTTCTTAATCTTTGATATGTTGATTGATTGATTATGATAATATATGGCTAGTTTATTGGCTGTTTGTGAGATTAAAACTGAATTGGAAGCAAGAAAGGATGAAGATAGGAAGAGCTAAGAGGCTGGAAAACCTAAAATCCTCGGCAGTCCATACGGAGTGTACAGCTCCGCCTCCTGCCATTTAAAATTGATGAAACCATTTTTATGTGAAACTAGACATCTAGGGCTTTCTATACATATATCATATAAGGCCATTGGATTAATATTGAGAGAGATATGAATTTTTTAAGTTTGACCTAGGAATCAAGACATTCACCCGGGCAGTGTGGGTTGAAAAGGGTGTAACTCAACTTATATAACTCCAAATTGAGTGAAACCAATTTTGTTAGAAAGCTTATACATAGAAGAACATCCTACAAAGAAATTACGAGTTTGTTATCATCTCATTTGTTCCCAGTGATTTGAAGAAATTACTCTATGTCCAAACTAAGCCAAAATAGGGCAGTTCAGGAAGGTCAAATTTCGGGGCAAATAACTCAAGCCTTACTAAGGCAAATGAAATGGAACTTTTTGCATATGAAAGGTTGTCCTGTTAGCTTCGATATAAGGCCAATTTCATATGATTTTTCGATTTTTAGTAGATTTTTACTTTTGAGTGTGCAATTCTGGCTAGCCACAGGGTAGGCCGGGATAAAACCTAAATAACTTGAGCTATGGTTATCAAAATTAAATGGGACTAAAGAGGTTAGAAAATAGACATATAACACTTTAACATATCAAAAATTGAGGTCCAAATGAGTTAAATAGAAATTATGGCATGAATTACAAAAATTGGGTTGAATACAAGTAGTGAGACAGGAAACATGTTTTAAATTGCAATACTTGTGCCTTAAAGTTGATGATTGAATCGTGAATGAAATATGTTGAAATATGAATGGAATGAGATGATTTCTTTGATAAGTTGATATGCTGAGTACTTGCACTATTCATGAGGAAGCGGACACGTTCCGTTATGCCGCCGAAAATTCGGTAAAGTATATGCATGAGTTATGAGATACATGTAAATGCATGTGTATTTTCAAGAAAGCTATGAAAGTCATATTATAAGGAACCTACAGATTATGTTATGATAAAAGTTCCATGATACTTGGGCCAGCCCCGGATAAAAAGTTAAGGGGAATAGATCGGTGGGAACATCGGGGAAAGTAAACCTGGCATTCCTGTATAGGAACGAGCTCGATCCTGAAAAGCAAACTATTACCCAGGAGTCTAAACTGGCCAAGAACTCCCAGGGGACCAAGTGATGGAAAATGATGAAAAGTAATGGGAAAGTTCATGAGGAATGGAAAAGTTTATGAAGAAAGGTTCAAGAATGAGATTTGCATGATTATATTAAGTGCATGATTGTATTGAACAGTCATTACAAGATGTTTACAGCTTGTCTGTTATAATTACTTACTGCTGTATGTTCATTTATCCTGCTCTTTATTCTATGTTTTACTGTTAGTAGTTTATTTTATTTCTTATGTTGTTTTAAGTAAAACTGGACCTTGCCTCGGACCAGACATTTTCCCAACCTTCATAAATATGAATAGTTAAGTTTGAGCTCATATTTTTATAATTAAATAAAACCCAAGGCAACTAAGAACGAATGTGATGTCAGCTGAACGCTGCATGCAAACCCTACTGAGAATTTCTTTAAATTCTCATCTCGTTTTGCATTTCCGCATCATTCTCAGACGTTGACGATGGACTCGACGGCTACTTTGTCTATTGAGCTCCCTAACCTACAGCTTCACCAGGACTCCAAGATGCACTTGCTGTACCTAGCTGGCTCCCGCCATTTCCGACCCTACTTTTTAGCAGCAAAAATTTAGCTATTCCTTTAGTTCACTCTGCTTTTGAAATATATATATAAACTGAAGCGTTGCCTTCCGACTTACATATATAAATATACAACTGATACTATATTACACGTCATTATTCTCTTCTGTAGTACTTTTATTAAATTCTGTTACGTTCTAAATTATTAACAGCGCTCCGTTTCTTCTGTCAAAAAAAAAAAAATACGGAAAAGGAAACGTAAGCAGAGTATTAACACGGTAACACAATCTACTTAATTTCATGCTATGACTTAAGCATAACATTAAATTAGTAGGGCGTTATAATTTTGGTATCAGAGTAGTTTGTCCCAGCTAAGGCCTGAGGATTGGGCTAACTATGCTTCGTGCATATTCTGTGTTTCTAGCTGATGATATGCACTAGATCTTGCCTGTACGGTTGAGATATAGATGTGCATGTGTAAGAAGTGCCTGATCGTGTAAGCTGTTATTTACTAGCACATTAGACTTAGTGTTGAGCCTGATCAACTCAATAACTTTTGTTTTGTGTGCTCAGAACTTAATGGCTTCCGGAAGGCGAGGTAGGCCGCGCCCAGAACCTGCTCAAGAGGATCCTGCTAACCTTCTGGACACGGTACGAGAAATGGCTCAGGCAATGCGGGAACAGGCTGCAGCGGCTCACCAGATGATGGATCAGCTAGGCAGGCAACCTGCGGCAAGCTGTGAAGGAAACCCACGTGGCCTAGAGGCTAACCTGGACTATTTCAAATTTGCTGAGTTCAGAAAGGCAAATCCACCCAGCTTTCGAGGGGCGTATGATCCTGATAAAGCCGACAAATAGATCAAAGCCATGGAGAAGATTTTCTCTGTCCTAGATTGCTCGGATCATTAAAAGGTGAATTTCACCACCTATATGCTTGAGGTAGACGCCGAGTTTTGGTGGAATGGCGTACGAAGACTATTTGAAGAGTCTCAGACAGCAGTCACCTAGATGGTGTTTAGAGATGCCTTCTACCAAAAGTACTTTCCTGCTTCGGTTCGAAATGCCAAGGAACTCGAGTTCATGCAGCTGCGTCAAGGAAACCGGATGATATCCGAATATATTGCCAGATTTGAAGAGCTGTGCAAATTCTCTACAATTTAGCAGAGGAACCCAGATGAGGCTTGAAAGTGCGTCAAGTTTGAAGGAGGGTTATGGAAAGATATTCTTATCGCAATCGGGCCAATGGAAATTAGAGATTTTCCCACGTTGGTAAATAAATGCCGACTTGTGGAAGATTGCAACTCGAAATTAGTGGCAGCCAAGGCATCTAGTGGTGGTTTCAAGAAGAGGTTGGCCCCGTAGGGCCCAAGATTCAAGCCCAACTTTCAACAGCAAAAAAGATTCCCACCGGTGGGCAACAAAGGCAAGCAGCCTCAAAGGCCTCATCCGAATCCAACTTGTATGAAGTGCGATAAGAATCATGGCGATCGGCCGTGTTTGGCAGGACAGAATGTCTGCTATGGGTGTGGCAAGCCAGGCCACAAAATTTATGAGTGCTCGACCAGAAATCCACCACAACCGTCTCAACCACAACGTCAAGGATGGGTTTCTACCATGGATGTGGAGGAAGTTGATAAGTCCGAGGGACTAATCCAAGGTACCTGTGAAGTGGACGGTGAGACCCTGACTATACTCTATCATTCGGGTGCCTCACATTCGTTTATTTCTCATAATTGTGTGGCTGTTTTGCAATTACCAATTTTCGAGTTGCCTTATGATTTACTGGTTTCTACTCCTACTAATGAACCTGTTAAAACTAGTCAAATTTGCATCAATGTTCCTTTTCGAATTGAGGGTAGGACCTTTGTAGCCAATTTGATTTGTCTCCCTCTCTCTGGACTTGATATAATTCTGGGCATGGACTAGCTTTCTGCCAACCGAGTCATGCTCAATTGCTCCGATAAGGTGGTGGTATTCCCTTCTGTCTCGTCTTCTGAATCCCAATCCTCAACACTCTTCTACCTGAACTCTTTATTAGTAAACTATAGTGGGTCGAACAGTCAAGGATACATCCTCTTGTCAGCTAGTGTGACGGAAGCTGAACAGAAACTAGAAGAGATCCCGGTTGTTAAGGAGTATCCTGATATTTTTCCAGAAGATATTCCTGAATTCCTTCCTGAAAGAGAGATTGAGTTCACCATTGAGTTGGTTCCAGGTGCGGGACCAATATCTATAGCTCCATATCGAATGTCACCCTTGGAGCTGATAGAGCTAAAGAGACAGATCGAAGAGCTTTTGGAAAAAAGATTCATACGACTAAGCGCGTCGCCATGGGGAGCTCCAGTCTTGTTAGTCAAAAAGAAGGATAGGAGTATGCGCTTATGCGCAGATTATAGGCAGTTGAATAAAGTGACGATTAAGAATAAATATCCACTGCCAAGGATTGATAATCTCATGGACCAGCTACAAGGCGCAATGGTATTTTCCAAGATTGATCTGCGCTCCGGATATCATCAAATTCGAGTTCGGGAATAAGATATCCCTAAGACAGCCTTTCAAACTTGTTACGGACACTATGAGTATACCGTGATGTCGTTTGGATTGACAAACGCACCAGCAGTATTCATTGATTACATGAATCGGATATTCTGCCCATATTTGGACAAGTTTGTAGTGGTTTTCATTGACGACATACTTGTCTACTCGAAGACGGAGCAAGAGCATGCGGAACACTTGCAGCTGGTTCTGCAAATTTTAAAAGAAAAGAAACTTTATGCTAAGTTATCCAAATGCGAATTTTGGATGAAAGAAGTGAAATTTCTGGGCCATGTAGTATCTTACGGAGGAATCTCTGTAGACCCCAGCAAAGTAGAAGCAGTTCTAAATTGGGAAAGGCCGACCACAGTCACTGAAGTCAGAAGTTTTCTGGGCTTAGCTGGATATTATAGGCGATTCGTTAAGGATTTTTCTCGAATAGCTTTGCCCTTGATGAGGTTAACCAGGAAGAATGTCTCATTCGAGTGGATGCCGGAGTGCAAACAGAGTTTTCAAGACTTGAAGAGAAGGTTGACTACGACATCAGTGTTGGCCTTACTAGACCCTCGTAGACCATTTGAGGTCTACTGTGATGCGTCCAAGCAAGGATTGGGATGTGTGTTGATGCAAGCCAGAAACGTAGTCACTTATGCCTCTCGACAATTAAAACCACACGAAAGGAATTATCCTACTCACGATCTTGAATTAGCAACAGTAGTATTTGCTTTGAAGATATACAGACATCACCTATATGGTGTAAGGTTCAAAGTCTTTTCTGATCATAAGAGTTTAAAATACCTTTTTGATCAAAAGGAATTAAATATGAGGCAGCAAAGGTGGATGGAACTTCTTAAGTATTACAAATTTGAATTGAAGTACCACCCAGGCAAGGCAAATGTTATGGCAGGTGCTTTGAGTAGGAAATCTCTGACTATAGCTTGGATGATGATCAAAGAGACGAAAGTTATTGAAAGCTTCCGAAATCTTAATTTGGGAATCCTTATGACTCCTAAGACCCTTCAGCTACATCAAATTAAGATAGCTAGTAGCTTTAAGGAGTAGATTCAGCAAGCACAGCAGTAGGACGCTAATCTCCAACATACAATCAAGGAAATTAATGGGTTTTGCTTAGGATAAAGAAGGCATCTGGCGACATCATGATAGGGTATGTGTTCCCAAGGGGAATGATCTCCGGAGGAAAATCTTGGAGGAAGCACATAAGGGTGAATTCACCGTGCACCCTGGCATTACTAAGATGTACCAAGATCTTAGGAAGATATTTTGGTGGCCAGGCATGAAGTCAGACGTGGCAAACTTCGTGAGTAAATGCTTGACCTATCAAAAGGTGAAAGTGGAACATCAGAAACCCTTCGGGATGCTTCAACCCTTGGAAATCCCTGAGTGGAAATGGGAGAGTATCTCCATGGATTTTGTTATGGGATTACCAAGAACGCCAACAGGATATGATGCTATATGGGTCGTTATGGATAGATTGACCAAATCTGCTCACTTTCTACCTATTCGAGCAAATTATCCATTCGAAAAATTAGCACAACTGTACATTCAAGAGATTATCAAACTACATGGAACCCCTTCAACAATTATCTCTGATCGGGACCCAAGGTTTACTTCACGGTTTTGGGGAGCCTTACAAAAGGTGTTTGGTGCTAAGTTGTGCCTAAGCACTGCATATCATCCGCAAACAGATGGCCAAACAGAAAGAACAATTCAAACCTTGGAAGATATGTTACGAGCCTATATACTGGAGCAACGCGGGAATTGGGATCAATATTTATTGCTAGCCGAATTTGCATACAACAATAGCTATCACGCTAACATCGGTATGGCTCCTTACGAAGCATTGTATGGACGGAAGTGCCAATCTCCCCTATGTTGGTATGAAACAGGAGAATCAACTCTATTGGGGCCTGATTTAGTTGAGCAGACCACTGAGCAGATCAAGAAAATACGGTGTAAAATGCTTACCGCTCAAAGCCGCCAGAAGAGCTATGCGGACACTAGGAGGAAGCCTCTGGAGTTTCAAGAAGGAGATCACGTATTTTTGAAGGTTACGCCTACAATGGGGATAGGTAGAGCCATTAAGGTCAAGAAGTTAAATCCTCGCTTTATTGGTCCCTTCCAGATCTTGAGGCGAATCGGATCAGTTGCATATCAAGTCGCTTTGCCTCCACATTTGTCAAACCTTCATGATGTTTTCCATGTTTCTCAACTTAGAAGATATCAGCCTGACCCTACACACGTGCTGGAACCCGAATCAATAAAGTTAAAGGAGGACCTGACTTTCCATGTTCAGCCAGCACGGATAGTAGACAGAAGCAATAGACAACTTCAGAACAAATCCGTGCAGCTAGTAAAGCTAGCATGGGGAAAAGAAGATGCTGAAGACTACACTTGGGAACTGGAATCAGACATGAGGAAAGAGTATCCTGGACTATTCTCAGGTACTAAATTTTGAGGACAAAATTTTTTTTTAGGGAGGCAGGTAATGTAACGTCCCCATTTCCGACTTCCTACCTCATCAGTAAAGGTTAAAAAATTCTCGATTTCCAATTTCATTAAGACTTAAATGGACTGGCTGGATTTTCCGATTTCCGACCTTACACGAAATCCGACATCCGAGTTGATTTCAACCAGAAATGGACGCGAGATTAGATCTCTGAATTGGTCTCCAAGTTCGAGCAAAATTTGCACGAGTTTCGATCTCGAGTTTATTACCAAGAGCTTCTCATTTCTCTTGATCTTCCCGAGTTCCTAGACTAAGTTTGGAGTTCCGAGATTCTATAAGTTCCGATTTCCTAGTACATAAGATTTATGTACCATTCCCGGTCTCCGGTGTTATGCTTAGAATCGATTCAAGTTTACCTAATATCCCCGATATCCGGGTTTAAGTGTTCGGTTTCACATCCGACTTTGCTTTCAAGTTTCGAATAAACCAGACACTATTTTCGAGTTCTGATTTCATCTGCACAAGTTCCGACTTTAAGAAGAGTGCGAGTTCCGATGTCATTTTTCAGAATACAATGGAAACGAGCTCCACTTTTAGGCAACATGGAGAGCAATTTTGTCACAAAAAGAGGGGAACGTTGGCTGAAATTCAACCTTGTGTTTTGAGGCCAATCAAAACCCTCCAAGTTAACTACCACTCATGCTTATATAACACATTCTCCTCCTCTCATTCAGGCCCATTTCTGTGCCCTCTCTTCTCCCTCATTCAGCTCTCTTTTTCTCTTCTCTACTCATCCAACTCCATCCAACTTTCAAGTTCAACTAAGTTCTAGTTACAAACTCAAGCCTAATCACATAACAAGAGGTAGAGGTTTATTTCTTGCTTGATTTTCTGATTCTTGGATGACTGGTGGTGGCTTATTTCTTAATCTTTGATGTGTTGATTGATTGATTATGATGATATATGGCTGATTTATTAGCTATTTGTGAGATTAAAACTAAATTGGAAGCAAGAAAGGATGAAGATAGGAAGAGCTGAGAGGCTGGAAAACCTAAAATCCTCGGTAGTCTGTACGGCGGAGTGTACGGCTCCGCCTCCTGTCGTTTAAAATTGATGAAACCATTTTTATGTGAAACTAGACATCTAGGGCTTTCTATACATATATCATATAAGGCTATCGGATTAATATTGAGAGAGATATGAATTTTTGAAGTTTGACCTAGGAATCAAGATATTCACCCGAGCAGTGTGGGTTGAAAAGGGTATAACTCACCCTATAAAACTCCAAATTGAGTGAAACTAATTTTGTTGGAAAGGTTATACATAGGAGAACATCCTACAAAGAAATTCCGAGTTTGTTATCATCTCATTTGTTCCTAGTGATTCAAAGAAGTTACCCTATGTCCAAACTGAGCCAGAACAAGGCAGTTCAGGAAGGTCAAATTTCGGGGCATATAACTCAAGCCCAACTAAGGCAAATGAGATGGAACTTTTTGCATATGAAAGGTTGTCCTGTTAGCTTCAATATAAGACCAATTTCGTATGATTTTTCGACTTTTAGTAGATTTTTATTTTTGAGTGTGCAATTCTGGCTAGCCACAGGGCAGGCTGGGATAAAACCTAAATAACTTGAGCTATGGTCATCAAAATTAGATTGGACCAAAGAGGTTAGAAAATAGACACATAACACTTTAACATATCCAAAATTGAGGTCCAAATGAGTTAAATAGAAATTATGGCATAAATTACAAAAATCAGGTTGAATACAAGTAGTGAGACAGCAAACATGTTTTAAATTGCAATACTTGTGCCTTAAAGTTGATGATTGAATCGTGAATGAAATATGTTGAAATATGAATGGAATGAGATGATTTCTTTGATAAGTTGATATGCTGAGTACTTGCACTATTCATGAGGAAGTGGACACGTTCCGTTATGCCGCCGAAAATTCGGTAAAGTATATGCATGAGTTATGAGATACATGTAAATGCATGTGCATTTTCAAGAAAGCTATGAAAGTCATGTTATGAGGAACCTACAGATTATGTTATGATGAAAGTTCCATGATACTTGGGCCAGCCCCGGATAAAAAGTTAAGGGGAATAGATCGGTGGGGACATCGGGGAAAGTAAACCCGGCATTCCTGTATAGGAACGAGCTCGATCCTGAAAAGCAAACTATTACCCAGGAGTTCCGACTTAAACCATAATAGACACGAGTTCCGATTTTAGGTAGTGCGGAAGCGTATCCCACTTGTGGGACGACGTGGAGAGCAAATTGGCCACAAAAGTGAGAGACATGGCCGAACTTCAACCACAAAACTTCAGTCAATCAACACCACAACTTTCATGTATTTAAGTCAGACCTCCCTCTTCATTCCCAGTTGATTTACGTTCTCCCTCTCCTCTTGCTCCAGCCTTCTTCTTCTTTCTTTCCTCTCTCAAATCCAACTCCATCAAATCTCCAAGCTTTGGCAAGGTTCCATCAATCCAAACTCAAATTCAGCAAAGTCATACTCCAAAGAGGTAGGATTCAATCGCTAATCTTAATTTATCTAAACTAACGATGCATGAAAGATTACTTTTTATGATTATTTGATGATATATTGGATGTGTATGATTGGATTAATATGGGATTAATATGAAATCTTGAGTGGTAATTAGAATTAGAAGAAGAAAACTAAGAGAAATGGATGGATGAGGGTGCTGTCTTGGTGGAGATTCCACGGCAATCCATACGGCGGAGTGTACGGATCTGCCTACAAACTGTTAAATCCGATGAAACCATTTTTAGATGAAAGTAGACATCCAGGGCTTTCCATACATATATCATATAAGGTTATTGGATTAGTATTGAGAGAGATACGAATTTTTGAAGTTTGACCTAGGGTTCAGGATTTTCATCCGGGCAGGGTGACTTGAGGAGGGTATAATTCACCCTATACAACTCCAAATTAAGTGAAACTAACTTTGTTAGAAAGCTTACACATAGGGAAACATCCCAATATGAGGTTCCGAGTTTGTTATGGTCCCAATTGTTCTCAGTGATTTGAGGAAGTTACTCTATATCCAAACCGAGCCAAAATAAGGTAGTTCAGGAAAGTCGATTTTCAGGACTTATAACTCGAGCTATACGATAGCAAATGGAACGAAACTTGTGGCAAATGAAAGTTTGTCCTGTTAACTTCAATATGAGGCCAATTTCGTATGATTGAGTTTAGATTTGATTTTTAGTGAATTTATACTTCCAGGAGTGTAATTCGGGCTAGTGACTGAACAAACTGAGGCAAAGGTTAAATATCTTGAGTTATATAAATCAAAATGATATGGGACCAAAGAGGTTAGAAAGTAGACATATAGAGCTATGACATATCCAAATTTCATATTTAAATGAGTTGAATAGAAATAAAGGTGGATTATACAAGAT
The DNA here is from genome assembly GCA_031439585.1 of Pterocarpus macrocarpus. Taxonomy (NCBI): domain Eukaryota; kingdom Viridiplantae; phylum Streptophyta; class Magnoliopsida; order Fabales; family Fabaceae; genus Pterocarpus; species Pterocarpus macrocarpus. Next base: position 38,808,423 of record CM062517.1, read on the forward strand.
TCGGGCAGAACCGAATAGAATTGGCAGGATGGCCAAAATGATAATTTTACAAATGTTAGTGAAACCTATAAAGTTTGAGTTGAGGATTGCCAGTTTGACATTGATATATATGTGTTAAGTTGATTTATGTTGCTATGACTGAACTGTCTGTGAGAGCTGGCACTATTAATAGGGAAACGGACCTGATCCGTTATCTTTGGATTCTGTGAAGTCTAGAAAAGCTATGAATGTTTAGATGTAAGGATGAATTTTAAAATGATATGAGTTATCAAGGAAGAATTAGACTATGAATGGGTATATAGAAACCCTATATTTGAGGATGACATAAGTATGATAAGAGATATATGAGAATAAACTATGAAGCATATATGCAAGAATGACACAAGTACGACATGAGACATATGAGAATAAACTATGAAACATGTATATATGAGTACATCCCGCATGTTTATGCTGGATTATGCATGAGAATGAAAGAATGTAAATATATTGAATGTGGGTCCCTTCACTCGGAGGCAGTTAATTGAGGTCCCTCCCTGTGAAGGTAGTTAAATGATAAAGACATGGGTCCCTTCACCTGGAGGCAGTTGCACATTGAATCCCTCCTTGTGAAGGCAGCTAAGACTTGGGTCCCTCTATGCTGGAGGCACGTGGTCAGATGAGATCCCTCTATATTGAAGGCACGTGGTCAGAAGAGATCCCTTCAATTAGAGGCACATGGCCAGAATAAGATCCCTCCAACCTAGAGGCAGTGGGTCCCCTTGTGGGTGAGTCGGTGTGACGACGATCACGGATGAAGCTGACGAGCTCACTCCAAGGCCAGGCTACCCAAGGGCAGTAATAGCACCCTAGGGACGGCGATACGTAACGCCTAGGTGTGCCAAGTAAAAGATAAAGATTAAAGACTAAAGATTAAAGATTAAAGCTTATGCAGATACCCCACTCACATGAGGCATGGCATCGACCCAGCTAGTGTGAATATAGGGGATAGAACTTACATGAGGCACGGCTTGACCCAGCTAGTGTAAGTACCAAAGGAAGATCCCACATTCCTAAGGAACGTGACATGGCGATCACGCTCTGATGGGGTATGACATGGCGATCATACTCTGGAATGTGGCACGTAAAGATTTCATGATGACAAAGAAAAGAAAGATGAAGAAAGAAAAGCAAGTTTTATGCCTATGTATGAATTTAAATACAAGTTAAGTTATGTGTAAATGTTATGTTCTCAGCATATTAATGTCATGTGGGCATCATCTTAATATACTGTAGTTCCAGTAAAGTATATGTAGAAGTTATGTCTCTAGTGCATTGATGCTATCGTATTTTATTGTATTTCAGTTATTAGTCCCAATATAATTCATGACTTGATTTTTTTTATGGATTCTCTCAGATGCCAAGTGTATGATAAAAATGAGCTTTGCTTCGGATAATATATTTTTGAATTGTAAAATTAAACAGTCTACATAGCCCGTTCACATTTTTCATAATAAACCGAAGCAAACTGGAGATAACAACGATGACATTATTTATGATACTTAGAGAATTCTACTGAGAATTTATGATTCTCACTCCTATTTTCCGTGTTGTCTCCAGATAGTTTCAGAAGTTTCCGAAGACGGCTGAAGTCGCTGTCAGATAAGGTCCGCTCAGGTAACAGTAACAACTCCAGGGTATGGTACTATGACTTAAGCATAGTACTGTAGTTGGGAGGGTGTTACATTTACAGCTTGTCTGTTATAATTACTTCCTAATGTATGTTCATTTATCCTGCTCTTTATTCTATGTTTTACTGTTAGTAGTTTATTCTATTTCTTATGCTGTTTTAAGTAAAACTGGACCTTGCCTCGGACCAGATGTTTTCCCAACCTTAATAAATATAAATAGTTAAGTTTGAGCTCATGTTTTTATAATTAAATAAAACCCGAGGCAACTGAGAATGAATGTGACGTTAGCTGAATGCTGCATGCAAACCCTACTGAGAATTTCTTTAAATTCTCACCTCGTTTTGCATTTCTGCATCATTCTTAGACGTTGACGATGGACTCGACGGCGACTCTATCTATTAAGCTCCCTGACCTGCAGCTTCACCAGGACTCCGAGATGCACTTGCTGTACCTAGCTGGCTCCAGCCATTTCCGACCTTACTTTTTAGCAGCAGAAATTTAGTTATTCCTTTAGTTCACTCTGCTTTTGAAATATATATATAAATTGAAGCGTTAGCTTCTAACTTACATATGTAAATATACAACTGATGCTATATTACATGTCATTATTCTCTTCTGTAGTACTTTTATTAAATTGTGTTACGTTCTAAATTATTAACTGTGCTCCATTTCTTCTATCAAAAAAAAAAAATACGGAAAAAGAAACATAAGCGAAGTATTAACACGGTAACACAATCTACTTAATTTCATGCTATGACTTAAGCATAACATTAAATTAGTAGGGTGTTACACACCGCCTGCTTATATGTTTTTCTTTTCCGTAAACATTCCAGCACCCATGTTGGAAGTCAAGTGCGAGGCAGAGTACAAAGACATCACTGAGCAAGTCTCAGGTGCAAACCAGATCAAGAGACTATTGAAGATAGCTAGCGGCTAGTCGAAAACAAGTTTTGTATATTATGTTAGTCACAATTTCTTTTAAATTGTAATTATTTTATTCTCTATGTATCAGAGATGATGAAATTTATAAACTATTATTCAGTAATAAAGTGTCCAGTTAAAGGGCCATGTATCATATTTTCCATATTTTAAAGCTTTCTTAGCATAGTGACAACCTCTTAATATAACTCTATGACTCGAGCATGGCTTATATGATAAAGGATGTTACATAATTCATGAGAACAATTGTTTTAGGGGAAAAACGTCTTAAAAGTGTAATTAACCGAAATCAGTTAAAGATCAATTTAACTAATCAAATTGATTAACAACTTAGGTAATTCTAATAGCTTTGAAAATTTAAAAATTCCTCCTAATTGATGCACCAAATTTCGGCCAAGGACAAGAGCAAAATCCAACTATCCATTTGCCTTCTCATCATGCACTTTTAGATCAAGGGTCTAGGATAGTAATATCTCTTTAGTCAAGATAAGAGAAATACTTTCCTCCATCAAGATTGTGCCACTTGGAGTGATCATATTCACCCAAGGCAATCCCAAGAGTGGTCATGCCTTTAACCACTTGAAAAACACTAAATGGTCTTTACCCAAGTGCTAAGACTCAAGGAAAATACAACCCACCCTTTTACCCCAAGTTTCCTAGCTTTCATACTTGAAAAAGAAGTTAAACTCACCTATTCCCCTTGCTTGTTGGAGAAGCAAAACCAATCAGCCCATTCCCCCCATTTTTGCGCCCCAAAAACAGCCCTCCACTCCCTCATTTGTGATTTTTATCATCTCACTATAAGCCTAAGCTCTCACTTCTCTCTAAGCCTCATTCTAACTCTTCTACTCTTCCAATTCCTCTTGTTTTTCTTCCCACTTTCACACCCTATCCAACTCTCTTTCCTTTCACCACCCTCACAAGTCCTTCAAGGACCACCCTCTTTGGTTCTTGAGGAAGCAAAACAAACACTCACTTAGCCCCATTATCAAGTTCAAGAAGGAGGCTATCTCCAACACCTTTCTTTCTCTTCAAGCTTTCAAGAAACCCATTGGGTAGTGACTCTAATCCCTCTTTCTTCTATGTTTTCATGCTCTAGAACTCCTAAGCTCTCCATAGCTAGGTGGTTTTAGAACTTGCTCTAAAGACCTCATGGCCATGCTTTCATTATAAGAAGTTGTTTGTGATTTTTGCCCTTTCTTGGAAAATGACTTGTTGTGCATTTATTCTTATTTTGAACCAAACTTTTTAGAACTCAAAATATTGATTTTTCATCAAGATCTCAAAGTATAAAAGTGGTTTGGAAGAGAAAAGTGGTTGCTTGAGGAAAAGACTTAATGTTTTTACAAGAAAACTCATTGAGACCAAATGTTGAAGCTGAAAAATTCTAGCAATCTGTATGGCGCGACTAATAACTCCTTCAATATAACTCCAAATGCAAGGAAACTAATTTTAAATGAAAATAGACTCATAGATCTTTTTATACATATAAAATAAGTGAAATTTGGCCTTAAAACGAGAGAAATATGAATTTTCAAAGTGTACTGTCCCCAGATGTATTTTTGTTCGGGCAGTATGTAATAAAATCTTAATAACTCTAGTTATACAGAACATTTTTTAGTGGGAACAAATTTGTTAGAAAGCTAAGACATAGAGGAACATCGCTATAAAACGGTTTTCACAGATTCCTTGTGAGAAGCTCGCAGTAATGTTTAAAAGTCACTATACTGAGAATAAACTTAAAAGCTGAGTGGTTAGAATAAAACATGCTTATCTCAAGTTACAAAATGAATTTTTGAGTGGGGTTTGTTTTGTTTAAAAATAAACTCAGAGAACTATAATCATACTAAAATTCAAGTTAAGATCATAAAAGATGAAATTATGGCGAATCTTTGAAGTTATTGCTCTACTGTAAAAGTAAAATTGGTTATGGTTCAATTTAAAGGTTAATGAGAAATATGCTTAAAGACATTAAGACCCTCGATTTAAGATATTTCAACTTAAAAGTTTCAAAAAGGATAATAGACGAAATTGACCCTATGCCTAATAAAAGAATTTATACAAGAGGCAATCTCAATTAAAAGCTTGCACCAAATTTACTAAGCTAAGCTCATAAGACTTTGTGTGATATGTATGCCTCTATGTGTCAATATGATGACAATGATATGATGATGATGATGATGATGATGATGATGATGATAATGATATGATAATGATGATGATGATTATGATAATGATATGATTATGATAAGGATATGTTGATAATATGATGTTTAATGATATGTGATAAAGGAATCACATTTGGGAACGGCGATACGTGCTTGGGATGTGGAAAAGAATTAGAATAATTTTGCATCATAAGCCTTAATAAGAAGAAAATGAACTAAGGGTGTGATCCTTCAAAAGGGAAGGTGACCCAAAGTAAGCTCCCCTCACCCATGACTCACATAAGGCATGGCATCAACCCAGCTAGTGTGAGTATAGGGGATAGGGCTTACTTGAGGCATGGCATGACCCAGCTAGTGTAAGTACTAAAAATTTATAGTGGCGACGGTCACGGTATGAGCTCATTACCACTTGTGTTTAGTGGGTAGAAAAAAAATGACTTAAGATAAAGTCAAGTTAAGAAAAGAAAAGAGACTTTGGTCCAACCCTTGAAGGGAAGAAGTTAAGAGAAGCTTATAGCACAGCCATGCATGTTTTATATAATTATACTTGTTCCCATGTATATTATAATATAAATGATTAGAGGGTATGTCAAAATTAGATCTGCTTCGGATATTTATGTTTTTGAAAGCCTAAGAACTGAACCTTATGACTGCTTACGATTTTCATTACTAAAACTGAAGTGGTTGGGGCGATGACAATGATACTTTAGTATGGGGTTCGAGTCCTATTGAGAAATCTCATTTTTCACTCTAATTATTTTCCACATCGTCGCTAGATTCCGATGGCACATCTAATGGAATGGAGCCTAGAGCCACCGCACTATGAGTGGACGTATGATGGAGGATGCCAGACGAAGCTGTTTGGGACTTATAGCAACCGTTGCTTTACATCTTCGCATGTTCCTTTTTGTGATGAGCTTTGTCATTTAAGTTTGTATTTAGTATCTAGTATTTGGATCATGGCACGACCATGAGCCTCCTTCGATGTAATGCTAATATATATGTTTGTATATATATATATATATTATGAACCCATATGGATTTAATGATTAGCTATGTAATGTAATATATTTGTGAATTACTATTTATTTACCTTTCTCTTGTTTTATGATATTGGAATATGTATTTTATGTGACACGCTCTTTCTCTATCTATCTTTTCGCTCAAGGCTTTACTTTCCAAAACGCTGCAAAGCGACGATATATTTCAAAAAAAAAAATTACCATATTTTTCGCGTAACTTAACTTATAAATGAAGTTTAGTTTTCCACGAGCATAAGTAACAACTAATAAAACGCCGTAATAAAACTTAAGCGTAGTATGAGTTTATTAGGGTGTTACATATGGCATTGACACCTCGTTCATCTCCTATCAAATGATGTTGTCACATATGCCATTCTATTATGTAAGTTGTCACTCAACCATGCCAACCTTTGGTGCCCTAATATTTAATTATAACAAGGCGCACTGAGCCAATAATATTAAGAAACTATATATATATATATATATATACCTTTAGCTCCTTAGTCAACATTATTCAAAATTAGTATTTTCCAAATTCTAATTTCCAGTGATTCTTCACAATACTACAATTATATATTTATTTTAAATAATAAGATACTTTTACAAAAATACAAATCTCCCACTAACAATTAATCAACTATTTAATATACTTCCTTTTATCCTTTTTATCTTTTTAATAATCTCACCACCCAAGATGACAAAAATAAGTTTATAGAACATCACAAACAGGTAAAATTATAACACCAAATAAATAAGAAAAGTCACATGAATTAACTCTGACATGCTATTAATTTATTTATCTATCTATTTATAATATATAAAATCTGAAGTACAAGATGTGGCATTGATATCTCTTTTATTTTCTATCTCATGACTTTGTCATGTCATCCGATTATGCAAGTTGTCACTCAACCATATCAACCTTTAGTGTCTCACTACTTAATTATGACAAGATGTACTAAGCAACTAATATTAAAATAATTAATTATATATACTTTAAATTAATTTTATACCTTTAACTTCTTACTCAAATTTATTAAAAAATTATCATTTTTCAAATTCTAATTTCTAATGAATCTTCAAAAACCAAAAAAAAAAAAAAAAACTACAATTAGATATTCATTTTAAATATTGAAAAACACTTTTACAAAATTATCAACCTTCCACAGATAATTAATCAACTATTTAACATATTTTCTTTTAGCTTATTATCTTTTTTAATAATCTCACCATCCAATATGACAAAAATAAATCTATAAAACATCACAAATCAATAAAATTATATCACTAAATAAATAGTAAATATCATGTGGATTAACTCTGACATACTATCGATATTATAAAATCTTTGTCATCATACACATATATTCAGATAAAGATGAGCAATTATTATAACCTAAAAGAATTACGCAACCACAAAAACTTTTGTTCTAAAAAACAACTTTGAACCCCAACCCCTCTTGAAAGAAATAAAACAGGAACTACCCTTCAAATAGAATTCATATATTTGTTATTCCAAAATTACGAAATCAAAGGAAAAAAATGGAAAACATATAATTTCCTTTGTATAAAGTAAACAAATTTTAGCTTTAACATTTATTAATTCAAAAACTATATTCATCAACATCAGTATCATCAGATGAGGAGCCCATATCCATACAAATGTCAAGGAAAAATCATCACAAGCAAATGCAAGATACAATATTTTTATATAAAAGGGCATTTATAAAAGAACAAGAAGGATATCAATGGAAATAAAACAGATATCATCATTAGATAAAGAACCAAGCTTAATTAGAAGTAGTAGGAGAAACCATTCTAAACAAATATAACATATACGCAGCCCTACCAAAGAAAAAAAATAATATAAGTGTAAAAGAGGAGAAATGTGGGAAAACAAAAAGGTAAAAATGACAAAGATAATGTCAAAAAGATGAAATTTATTGAATATAATAATATATATGGTTTCACTATGTTTAAAATGATCATAACGGACAAATAACTTTTTTTTTATTTATGTTATCAAACCTAATCTTAAATAAATAATATATTAGTTATTTCAAATAAAGCATATATTAAGTCACTAGCATTAGTTTAGTGGTGAACAGTTTGGGTAGACAGAATGATTTTATAAGTTTAAATCTCATTGTCAATAATGTAATTAAAAAAAAGCATATATTAAATAATTATTTAACTTCAAATCATTAAGACAATATCTACTTAATCATTTCCATATTAGTTCAACTAATATTATCCATTTATGAATATTCAGTTAATTCAAGTAATTCGATACTTGTTCCTTTTGATCGAAGGTCTCGGGTCAAGTTCTATGAATGGAAAAAAAATCAATATTTAACTTTTTTTTTAATTATATATAAATTTTAAATTTTATGATTATTTTTTAAAAAAATAAAACCAATGCACCTTAATCTTTATTAACAAGAAAACATATATCCTTGGATCTAAATTTAGTTCTGTTTTGAAACTGAAGACGACAAACAAGATTTAAGATTACGTCACCTTATTCTGTCGTTACAATCATAAAAAATTATGTGGTTGTACGAGTCAGGCAACCCCACCCGCCTTTCATTTAACTCATTAATTAAGAGAAATGTTATTTTGCCCACTCCAAATCAGCCATATACGGTCGACACCGTATGAGAAAAAGGAAATGACAAAAACCCACCGTATGGAGAGGGTGGATATGGTGGTAGCGGTAAAGGGACAAAAGGGAAGTGAAAAATTCAAAAACCAAAATGAAAAACCCACCCGCGAACCTTGACTTTTCCTCCCTCACATGAGCATAAGCCTCCCTTCACCCACCCCACCCTTTCCCCTTGCAAACTCGCTCACTTTCAGAAAAAATCTCTCTTCCCATTCCCCCTTGCGGACTTACTCACTGTCTAAAACTCTCCCCCCTCCTCCTGCAAACTCATCCGTAATCGCACCACCACGACCTACACCACAGGTAATCCAGCTTCCACCACAACCCAAAGCGCCAGCAAGCAAGCCGCACCCTAGCCTCATTGTAGTGCCCCCACACCACCGCCTAGCCTTGCTGGGGTCCGACCATGAAGCCCGGCACCATCACTGCAGTACCTATGTCTGTGTGTAGGCCCATGAGTGGCCAAGTCTCCCCCACCAAACCCATCCACAAATATGCACACATGAATGCCTATAAGCATGACTCAATTTTTTTTAATTATAATCAGAGTTGAGCTATTTCTAATCCCAAATGTATACTTGAGATTTACACTATTTGTTGACATAAGGGTTGGGGATATTGAAATTACATTACATGATTTTCCTATGAATTCTTTTTTGGGATTTAATGTTCTTTACTTGATTGTGCAGGTGAGAAGTTGGCTGAAAATATTGTCAAAGAAATGCTTGTAGCTTGTGTAAATAGGGTACCTGGTAAGAATTTCAATTTCTGCTAGCCATATGTTGTATCCAATGCAATTTAATTAGTTGAAACTGGTTCCTTTTTGTTTTTGGTTTTTCTTTTTTAGCTTTTTGTGTTTTTGTTGGGAGGGTTCCTTTTGGTAATTACTCTATTTATATGCATTTAGTTGCTAAGTTGTTCCTGTTGATAGATTTACCTTGATGTATGGTCAGAACTATTTGTTGCATCCTTTGTCAAGGAGGAATTGCATGAGTGAGACTTGAATTCCATGAGTGAAGGAGGAATTTTTGGTATAGAAACAAATGGTAGCAGAGAATAATGTTTTGGAAGTATGTGCTGATAGAGGTTATGAGGAGTTGATCAGTTATGATTGGTTTGAGGTTAGTTCTCTGTCTCAAATCAATGCATATCTGTGAGGACTAGCGGTGCTACATTCAAGTATAGCATATCACTTTTTTTTTGTCATTTTCATCATGGCAGCAGAGAATAATCCTTTTTTTAATAATCTTGACCATGTTTCTAAAGTTACTAATATGTCTCTAGGAGGTTTAACCACTAATGCTACTGATATGGAGCTTCTAGACATCTTTCTTGATCTTATTGTATGCTGGGATTAACATGTTGATCTTGGATCTTTGAGGCTCATTTAATGTTGGAACCATATTTGAAAAGTGTGCGGGCTGATAGTCCTTAGAATCAAGTATAATTGGCCTCCTTGAGGAACAACACATTATGTGAAGTAAAGCACCTTAGGGACAAGCTCTGTTTTTAGGGACATTATATTTTAGTGCCAAGCAAAAATGGGCTTCTCTCAGATATGAAACTATAGACATAGAGAATCATAGCATTGTGTAATTATCCAAGTCTGCTATAGTTGATCAGAGCTTTTGTTGAGAGTTTAATACTTAATTGACATAAAGAGTCAAAGTAATATGTCATGATGTATTTTTGCTATAGGTGATCAATTTTTTGTTAAGACAATATTTTCAGTAACATGAAAGAATTTATATCATGAAACTTGGGATTGGGTTGACATTTCTAATATGCACATTTATGGATAAGGATTCCTAGTAATTTTTATGCTTGAATAAGGCTCATAATATAGTTCCATTTATTCAATTCCCTTGCATGGGGACTACACAATTTCCCAACATGTTGTAACTTGAAGTACATTATATCCATTGTATTTGATGCATACATCTTGCATGTGCAAATAACAAGCATGAATGTCACTACACTTCTAGTTTAGCCATTGGCTTCTAATGTGCATAAGACTGAAGAAATGCTTAATTTATCCATTAAAATAATTTTAGTTTGTGAATATATTCTAATTCACTGGAATATTGGATGCTATAATAAACTTGTATTAGAGGTTTTGCAGCTATACTTTTTCTTCCTAATTATTTAAATGTTCCATTGTCAATGTTTGTGTCTTGCAGTGCCTTAACAGGAAGCAATATTCAAGGATTTGAGCTGAACTCATTGCCATGGAAAAAATATGAAAGTATGCTTTCTGACTTTGAAGTCGATTCTTTGGAATTAAGTTATAGTCGATTATTAGAATGCGATATCATGGCTAAAAGAGGAAAAGAAAAGGAATTGGAACTAACGCATTCTTTGGAACCAATATTAAGAATATTAGATAACTTACCTTGTTACCATGTAAAAAAAACCTCCATATACTGTGTTCATGTCTATCACATTCCTTACCTTGTTAGTTCTAAGTTCAAGCAACAACTTCTTGTAGTGTTGAACTTGCTTTTTGCACTTACAATTATCATGACTAAAAGTACTAGCACTAGCACTCTAACTTTCATTAATATTGATTGTAAATTTATTTTTAAAGGATGAGCAATTCCAAGGTGAAAGGTTTTATAATCTAGTGGAAGCAACCAACAAATTTATCATTGTTACCAAATCTTTTAGAGCATGATTGCAAAATTATGGAAGTACGTTGATTTATAAATAAACGTACCTCACCAAACAAGATTTGAGAACCGTTTTTTTAGGCTTTACAAGTCACTCTCCACGTGGGGTTGACGCTCCCCTCACCAATGCAGCCCAATGGGGTGTGGTCTTAACTTGTTTGGATACACCAATCCATTCCGTATAGCCAACAAAACCAAAACAATAATTAACTAATAAATTACCAATTTTTTGCAAAAGTTAATAGCTTATTGAATTAAAATTACAAGCTTTTTGGGTGTAGTTACCAATGAAGTGCAAGTCCTTACTTGGGATTTGCATGAGATTGAGGCTCCATTTAGCAATATAACAAAAAGGGCTATGGTGTTAAGTCATTTGGATATACCAATTCATTCTGTAGCCCAACAGAAACAGAACTTTAATTTTCTGATAAGTTACCAGCTTTTTGTAAAAGTTATCAAATTGTTGACTGAAGTTACTAGCTTTTTGGGGTCAGTTACCAACCATGTGCAGGAATGAGAAGTGTTGACCTAGGCTTTGCAAGTCTCTCCCCATGTGATATAATATCTTAGGATGTGATTTTAACGTGTTTATTTGTACCAATCTATTCCCCAAGGCCAATAAAACCAAAATCCAAAATTTCTGATAAGTTACCAGCTTTTTAAAAAAGTTACTAGCTTATTGAACTAAAGTTACTAGCTTTTTGACCCAAGTTACCAACCAAGGGTAGGACGGAGTAGTGCTCACTAGGGCCTTGCAATTTTCTCCCGATGTGATCTAATATTCTAGGGTGTGATCTTAATGTATTTAGTTGCATAATCTATTCCCCAAGGCCAATAAAACCAAAATCCAAATTTCCTGATAAGTTACCAGCTTTTTAAAAATGTTACCAATTTATTAAACTGAAGTTACCAGCTTTTTGACCCAAGTTACCAACTAAAGACAGGATGGAGCAGTGCTCACCAGGGCCTTGCAATTCTCGCCCCATGTGATCTAATATCCTAGGGTGTGATCTTAACGTGTTTGGTTGCACCAATCTATTCTCCAAGGCCCATAAAACCAAAATTCAAATTTCCTGATAGGTTACCAACTTTTTAAAAAAGTTACCAGCTTATTAAATTGAAGTTACTAGCTTTTTTATACAAGTTACCAACCAAGGGCAGGACGAAGCAATGCTCACCAAGGCCTTGCAATTCTCTTCCCATGTGATCTAATATCCTAGGGTGTGATATTAATGTGTTTGGTTGCATCAATCTATTCTCCAAGGCCCATAAAATCAAAATTCAAATTTTCTGATAAATTACCAGCTTTTTAAAAAAGTTACTAGCTTATTAAACTGAAGTTACTAGTTTTTTTATACAAGTTACCGACCAAGGGTAGGATGAAGCAATGCTCACCAAGGCCTTGCAATTCTCTTCCTATGTGATCTAATATCCTAAGGTGTGATATTAATGTGTTTGGTTGCAGCAATCTATTCTCCAAGGCCCATAAAACCAAAATTCAAATTTCCTGATAAGTTACCAGCTTTTTAAAAAAGTTACCAGCTTATTAAACTAAAGTTACTAGCTTTTTTATACAAGTTACCAACCAAGGGCAGGATGAAGCAATGCTCACCAAGGCCTTGCAATTCTCTCCCCATGTGATCTAACATCTGAGGGTGTGATTTTAACTTATTTGGTTGCACCAATCCATTTGACAATCCCAATAAAACCAAAATTTTAATTTTCTGATAAGTTACTAGCTTTTTAAAAAAATTACCAATTTATTGAACTAAAGTTACTAATTTTTTTAAGTTCACTTCATCAATTAGTAGTACCAAAGAGTGCTTTTAACATGTTTTCTATTGCAAATATATTTCCTAACATATATATATATATATATATATATATATATATTTAAACGACTAAGTTGTGGCAATATTTGTGTGTTTGCAAACACTTATAATAATTGTTTAACACCAAGTCTTCAAAAAGAGCACTTAAGTAAAATTTGCATTTAATGCTAAAATAATTGAGTGTAATTATCATGTTTTCTAAGAGTTTATTTGTTGATAATTTTCAGTCCTTTTGAACATAATAATTTGACCGTGTTCATAACTTGATAAATTTTTTTAAAATTTTTTAAGGATTTTGAGTTGTGGTTCCGTTTGTGTATTAGTAAAAAATAATAATAATCTTATAATAGTTCTTTAACAAAAAAAAAAAATAAAAATAGAAACTCTTAATTCTAGACAATGGGAATGGGAATGGGAATAAACACTAACAATTCTTGCAATTCTATCTGTATTCAAGTTATTGACTAGAAATGGCATCAAACAACTTTTTTCACATATAAATTGTTATCAACACTCTAAAACTTGTCTATTGTTTGATTGAAGTTTGGTCCAGAGGCTCAATGCTTTTAAACTTTAGCCTTCTTGTCACTACAACTGGGGCACTTGCATTGCGTGATGTGCTTGGCCTTAGCAAAAGTGATTTTAACATATTTGCCAAGGAACCATCTCTAATACACATATATAACCATCTAACCAACTCTAACACACATCACAACAAATCCAAAACTCATCATTGGCATAACTTTGATAGCAAGCGCCACATGTTGTGCTTTATTTGTCATCATCATCTTTTCCACGCTCATCCTCTTCTTTCGGTGCTGTAGAAATCTTTTCTCCCTTGGCCTAAGACTCAGATTGATAGGATTGGTAAAAGACTACATCCAAATAGGAAGAACTAAATGACTTTCAACATTTAGGGAATGATAGAAAATAAAGTAAGAACATGAAATTGAAGATTGCATACCACCTTTCCACTTGATGTGTTTTTGCTGCCATTGTTCTGAGCAGCCATTGATTGCTTAGCACTTCCCATCAAAGCTTCAAAGATGGCTTACAAATCATTGCCTTTTCCTGTAAAAAAAAATCACTTAAACCAAAATCATAAACATCTTGTAAAAGTAGTATCATATTCAAACCAGCAATACTATATTTCATGATTTATAGCAATATACTTTTTTAAAATAAAATCTAGCAATATACATTCTTTCTTTGGAAAAAAGTTGATATTACCTTGTCAGCTAACACCATGGAAAGTGGAAAATTCATTTCAGATCTAATATACATGTAGTACTGACCCATAAAAACATGATAATGGTCATCAAGTGTAACCTCCTCATACCTAAATGTGGACAAACAAGTTATTCAAGGCAAGCAAAATGATATAGATAGGAGGAATATGTTGTGTACATAATTTTAACATCTGATGATATAGATTTATAAGGATTAATTTTTTTTTTTTTTTTTGCATATTTGTTTAAAATAGATGAATAATTTACATTGATGAATGTGCTAGATTGCCCAATATCTATTACTCCCTAAATTATATGGAAGGAAGAAAGAGCAAATGAGAAGTAAAAATTCTACCAACAAGAGTTGTTTAGGAAGTGCAGAAAAATGTGTTTCTCATACTTCCCTCGGCACTACCACAAAATATAAGAATAAACTGTCAGGAGGACTTAATGCAATCCTCATCAAGCTTTATCACCATCTGGTTATTTCATAAATTGCTTCCATGATCTAAGCTTAATTGGGGAGAGATGGAATACTCAATCTTGTCAAATTGAGTATGATCATCCCATTCCAGACAGTCAACAATTACAAGAAGTCCACTATTTAATCCAAGACATTGAACACATAAGACAGATTATAAAACTCTAGAACCAAGCTTTAACAATCCAACAACTAAAATTTTTGTAGCATACAATTTAACCTCAAAAGCCCCTCACTGCACATAATTATAGAGATCCAACATCCATAAGTGAAGCACACTGCAAAGGACCATCCCCCACACAAAATGGGAGAGTGATACTATAAGGTCTGTAATCCTATAACAAGTTCAAGCAAATTTGCTCTGCTCTTTTAGTGAGAACTGATTGATACAAACAAATCAATTCCTTCCTAGCATACAATTACAGTAACTAATTGAACTGAAATTGAAGCAAATTAAGTTCACTAATTCACTTCTTTCCACAGTTATAAGACTAAGCTTCCCAATTCTAGATTCCTAGTCCTAACTGATCACAAGCAATTCAAAAGAAAAACA
Source organism: Pterocarpus macrocarpus (assembly GCA_031439585.1). Classification (NCBI taxonomy): domain Eukaryota; kingdom Viridiplantae; phylum Streptophyta; class Magnoliopsida; order Fabales; family Fabaceae; genus Pterocarpus; species Pterocarpus macrocarpus. The sequence continues at coordinate 38,823,651 of CM062517.1, forward strand.
AAACTTTGGGATCAAGCACGTAATTAACTTCCCAATTAGAGCAAAATCACCTTAGATCTAAGCAGATTCAAACGAGATCTGACAAATTCATAGAAAACAAATTTCACTCCACAAAGCAAAATGAGACAGAGAGAAAAGAAATCTGAAACCCTCACCGACGCCACTCCTGAAAGGCATAACCTTCCTTCGGCTCCATCTCTCCAAGCAGTGGAAGCACTGGCTTGGAGATGAAAATGCTATCGTCGTAGCCGTTTCTATGGTCATAGCCGTTTCCGTTTCTGTTTCCATTCCCGTTATTTGCTGCTGCATGCACCGGTTCGAAGGGAGATTGGGAGTAGCTGGGTTCCAGATCCTTGAGCCCGAAGATCTCTGGCAAGACAGCTAGAGAAGTGTGGTTGATAGAGACATCGCCGCCAGAGAAGCAAGAGTAGCCACCATCACCAGAGAAGCTATCGTCATCGGCGTGGTGTTGGTGATGGTCGGAGTTGACGCTGAAGGCATCGAACAAAGACATTTCCTTTCTCTCACGTTGTTTTGTTTTCTCTCTCTATAAATGATTTTCTCTCTCTTCTATAAGAGAGATTTTGAAAATTAAATGATGCTCTACCCTACACCCACCATATGCCAGTCCATCATAACTCTCTCTCTCCATCTATTGATTTTGTCATTTTCTAACTACTTTATACGGTGTCCACCGTATATGTTGAAAGAAACGTGGGTCAAATAACGTTTCTCGTTAATTAATATGCAAAGAATAATGATATTTGAATATAATATTTATGTATTAATATATTTTTATTTATTATTAAATTTAACATTTTATTTAATAATAGATAAAAATATATTGATACAATATTTCATAAATACCATGTACGAATAACATTTCTTATATGCAACACATCAATGCCCAAAAAAAAGAAGGGGAAATACTGGACATGCATTAGTTTTCGCGACAGTGATTTGGTATAAAAATATTTTAAAAAAGATTAAAAATAAATGAAATTGGATTTTAGTTGTGAATGATAATGCATTATGTGGATGCGACACGTCCTTTTTGCTGTTCGAGTAACACCTCTCCAAAAGAAGAGGCCATTTGTTTCTCGAAAAATCTAAATCCTGATATAAAATGAACTTCGTGTTGAAGTCCTTCAGCATAAATGTTTCGCCTAGAAGGCTACTGTAATTGCAGCTCGGCTTTCCATGGAAAATCCGCACATAGCAGCAGTTGCCGGTCCTGGGTTCACCCATCTGGTCCCAATTATCGAGTTCTCCAAGCGCCTGCTTCATCTCCACCCTGACTTTCGTGTCACATGTCTCATTCCCTCACTTGGGCCACCCCCAACTTCCTCCAAAACTTACCTTCAAACCCTTCCATCGACCATACAGTCCATTTTTCTTCCCCCCATCTCCAAAGACCAAGTGCCAGAACATATTCATATTGCATCCCAAGTTCAACTCACTGCGACTCACTCGCTGCCTTACATACAAGAGGAATTGAAGTGCTTGTGTTCCAGAAGTCGAGTAGTAGCTTTGGTTGTGGACGTTTTCGCACACCCAGCGCTAGATTTTTCTAGAGAGCTCAACCTTTTGTCTTACGTATACATCCCACTAGCTGCTATGAGTGTTTCATTCTACTTCTATTCATCAAAGCTTGATCCGATACGTAGTTCTGAGTATATTGACCCGCAAGAACCTATAGTGTTTCCTGGTTGTATAGCTGTTCGTTTCAGAGATCTTCCTCAACATTGTCAGGATCCATCAAGCACAACTTACAAGCACTTTCTTGAACGTGCCAAACGATGTGTTTCTCTTCCGGACGGTGTCTTAGTCAATAGCTTCCTTGAATTGGAAAAAGGGGCTATAAGGGCTTTGCAACAACAGATCGGAGGGAAGCCGAAAATTTATCCAGTAGGACCAATTATTCAGAGTGGGTCAATTGATCAGGAAAATGGGCTGGAGTGTCTTACATGGTTGGATGACCAAGAACCCAACTCTGTCCTGTATGTGTGCTTTGGAAGTGGTGGCACACTTTCTCAAGACCAGTTCATTGAATTAGCCTTTGGGTTGGAAATTAGCGGTAAAAATTTCCTATGGGTTGTGAGAGCCCCAAGTGATAGTGCTAGTGCTGCTTACCTTGGTTCTGCGATTGAGGACCCTATACAATTCTTACCAGATGGGTTTTTGGAGAGAACTAAGAAGCAAGGCTTGGTTGTTCCATTTTGGGCACCACAGATTCAGGTACTTGGTCACAGCTCAACTGGTGGGTTCCTATGTCACTGTGGTTGGAATTCAGTCCTTGAAAGTGTTGTGCAGGGCGTTCCAGTAATAGCATGGCCACTCTTTGCGGAGCAAAGACTGAATGCAGTGCTACTAACTGATGATTTAAAAGTGGCACTGAGACCTAAAGTTAACGACGGTGGAATAGTGGAAAGAGAAGAAATTGCTAAGGTTGTAAGAGGCTTGACGGAAAGTGGAGAAGGCACAGATATTAGGAAAAGAATGGAACACTTGAAGATTGCTGCTGCTAACGCTTTGAAGGAAGATGGATCGTCAACAATGGCTCTGTCAGAATTGGCTGCCAATTTGAGAGGTCCTTAGCATTATATCAACAAATCATCAATTTCCAGCCTTCTGTTTCACATTGCACGTTGCACAAGACCCCTCCCTTTTCACCAGGACCAGAGCCTCTGTTGCAGAATCTCATTTTTCCTTTGTTTATGTTAATTCAGTTTTTTCTGTTGTTTGGGCACTTTAGATATAATTCAGGTACCGGGGTTATTGGAGATTGGGCCATTGAATGTCGTTATTAACTAAGATTTTAAAATAAAATGGTTGGTTGTTGGCCTGTGTTTGGATTGAAGTCAATAAAACATTGGTAAACCAAGAGTCATTAGTTGGAGTGGTAATGCACTGTTCGGACAATTTTTATATACAATATTAAAGGTTTCAATCTTAAAAGATGGTACACCTGCAGATTCATTTCATTCAGTTGGTCTTATCTCAAAGACTAAACAACTTAGTCAAACTAACATAACAGAACATTCAATCACTAGCATGACAGTTAGCAGGTCGTCCTTGTGGGACATCAAAAAGGTATATCTCTGAAATGGCACTACCAATTGTGGTGTCCCCCCCCCCCCCCCCCCCGGGGGGGGGGTTTCTTTTTTCTTTTTCCTTTTTAAAGTATGGTTTTGTGCTTCACTTTTAAGGGTAATGATCTTTAGTAAACGCATAACTATTTTATGTGGTTTGCTCTTATTTATTTGTTTATTTACTTTACGGCATATGAAGCATTTTAGTTCAGTCAGAAGTCAGAAGCTTTTACGTTAGAAATCTGAAAACATTGAATGGGAGGATTTTACTTTGCTTTTGTCTTATAAACCTGATTTTTTTTGGGGTATACTTGTTGTAGAGCTCTTTGCTTTTGCAATGTCTTCTATCAGTATGTAGTAACCCTTTGATTGCTTCTTTTTCTTTTTCGCACTTCTTATCTAAATACAGAACTCACAATTAACAAAACTATCCACTTATTCTAATGAAGTGATTTGTAATCTGCTTATTTTTTTGGCAGCTTTTTTGCTTTAGCCATTTTAATCCATGTCTAGAAACTTGATGGGTTTTTCATAATAAAGAGTGCAAACATAAATCAAGCCGGAAGTTGAGCTTCAAGATATAGAATCTGATACAGCAGAGCTTCAAGATAAACTATCCCAAGAAAATATCTATGAGAGACATAAAGTTATAAACTCCGCTTTGCTTATATACTGCTAGTATGAACATGACCATCGTTATGCGTTTTCCATAAGCTAGTTGTAACGCTATTTAACACTTGATGTCAGCTTGATAGTAGCTGCTGCAGAGTTGTCCCCCGATGATGTTTCTGGGAGTAAGCAGGAAGACTTGCAGGATGACCACATCAGAAGTACCGCATCTGACTCTCCGGCATCTGGTGCTGCTTCTGAGCAACGGTTGCCTGATAACAAAGACTGCTCAAGCCCTCAGAATCAGGACAATAATGCCAATACTGGATTCGTACGTGAAAGTAGTCCTCCCTATGCACCTTCTGAGTAGCAACAACAGCAAGATGCTCATGATGTGCTGGGTTTAACATCGAAATTTCGCTTAGGGTGAATGAGAAGTTATTAATGGCTCACAATTCTATTCCATGGAGTATGGGACTAGCAATTAGATAGTGATTTTAGAGGCATACACGGTTGAACTAGAAAGAAGCACTCATTATGTATTGTGCGGACTTGATAGGAAGAAGGGCATTGTGATACTTGATTAGAATAGTCTTAGGTGCATCATTGATAACACGCAAAAGTTACGCTTCATTAAAAGTATTTTATGGTGAAAGGTTGGCAATCTTATATTGGCTGACTTTAATTCATGACATTTATTGCATATCTGTTGGATGATCTATAATTACATATATGTTTTGTTTCTTACTGTATTTCCATTCTCACATTTAACCTTGCAAACAGGTATATGATCCTTCAACTGGCTACGACATGCCTTATCTTCAGACGCAGAGAACATAACATGAGTAAACGTTTTTCTAGAGGCATTATCTTCAACTTCATCTTCATCTTCTCCCACGGAATCCAAAGATGTCACGGTTCTTCCGCCCTTCACTTCTTTCATCACATCTAAATTTGCTGACTTCTTGTCAGGGCTCAAACTTATTAAATTCTTGCTCACTAAGCCAATTTTGTTGACTTATTAGCTTCTTGTGGGAGATGAGCTTTTGGGTCGATCTGACTAGTATCCGCTGGAGGGTGAATACCAAAGGTCTCATAACTGACCACTCAAGGTCGTTAAAATCTCACTTTAAAGCTTAAAAGTGAACGCTTACTCCTCTGATCTCTAATGTACTGCTTCCTTAATCTCTATGGCCTCCATTATTCCAGCCGTCTATTGCTCTCGTCTAGAAAGCTTCATTTAACATCATTAATTCAGACGAGGCACTTGCAGGCTAGGCGATTATATTTAACATCATTTAACATCTCGGCTATGCATCACGTCGCTTTAAAAATGTCCTTTTCTTTTCCTTCTAAATTGTGATTATATTTAAGTTATGAAATGTGTGATTTTAAGACTCAAACATGACTTAAAATACTTACATATTAGTTAAAAAAAGTACATGTATTATTTTTAAATCACAAAATTATTTACAATATTTAATATCCATGTGTCTACGTATTGCTTTTATAAGATCTCAAGTTCTTTTTAGTGAAATATCGCTTTTAACAACCTTGCGACCACTATTTGTGATCACATTAAACTACTTAATGATTATCTATTGAATGGCTACGATAAATACTTGGGTGATTCTCAGAAAGCGTAGTTATCTTCATGTAATAATATCATAATATTAGAGGTGGGACTCACAAGTTAGTAGTGGGTTTTATTTTAAATACTTGTAATAATATTGGCTGTGAGCATAGTCAGGTGGTGTTCCAAGACTACCCAAGTATTTCTCGAATGGTTACACATCTTTTATAGTTTCAAAACTACCAATTAACAACTCTCCCTAAACTAGACAGAGTATATTCCAATATACTCTTTAGCAGTTATAGCACTTAAAACCGTTAGCCTATCATCCTACTTGACCAACCTTCGCTAGCTGTTTGGACTCCATAAATTTGGCCGAAATAGTTAGCATTGAATTTTCCCATGAATCTATGGGAGAAGGCTTTGGTGCCACTTACTTGACAAGGTGTATGATACAACTTGTCATCTAAGGGTGAAGATAGAAGGTGTATCAGTATATTTGATTACATGTAATACACTATAAAATTTTTCTTTTTTCCTCTCTCAATCCCTCTCATCACCACCACTTCCATCGTCTGCTAAAAGATCCGCCGAACACTGCTGATGCTACCGAAGTCTACCACAAGCTCAAGGACCTCTTCATCGCTCAACCCCAACATTGCTTATTTGTCTTTGTGAGCGTTTGTCTCTAATTGACCTTCAACGCCGAGCTTTAAGACCAAATCGGTGGCTCTCTCGAAGCATTTTTGAGGTGAGGTCAAACCTGTGGAGGATGTCACATGAGGCTGTGGCTCAGGCTGGCGGCGCGAAAGGAAAAGAGGGAGGGTAATGCGGGTGTGAGGGATAAGGGCGATCGACATTCGACAGTGGCGAGGCTATGTTGGGAGTGGAGCTTCGACAGTGGCGCGACGGCACCATGGATGGTAGGTAGGTGGTGGCACAATGATGCACTTGCAGGGCGGCGACGCAAACCAAAGGTGGCGATGGAGTTGCGGTTGTAGGCGGTGCTGTTGCAAAGGCCCGATGGAGCTTCATGGTTGCTGCAAAAAGGGAAGGTGGAGGTTGAGGTTTGTTGGTTGGTGGTGGAGGGTGGAAACGGCCCGAAACAGTGGAGGGCTTTAGGTGAGAGTAGCACACGTGGGGGAGAGAGAAATTACTATAGTGCATTATGGTATGTCAGTGCATCAATACACCTTAGATTTGAGTCACTAGATTATCCTATTGTGTGATGCACCCTGTCAAGTAAGAGGCACCACAGCCTTCTCCGAATCTATAACACTATTTTCCATGCATTACAATTCACATGCCTTCTTTATATTAGTGGATAGAATTTGCATGTCAAGGGTTCAGCTGCTACTTCGGTTAATAGTCCAAGTTACTACTATGTAGCAAAAGTAAATCTCACACTCAGCAGCACCCAAATGAAAATATTAGTTCAGGATTCCATGGAAATATAACATAATAGATATACCGTCGATTTAGTTTTCCCTTGAAAAACTATATGAAAAATTCATAAATAAATTTTATAGGAAATATGTAAAAAAATCATCCTAACTTCAAACGCCACTTTCTGTTGTTCCTACTTTATTGCTATCGGTATCCACAATTATTTCATTTCTTTGGGCTCCAATGTAAGAGCTTACAAACTTCAAACAAGAATAATGGTATATGCCTGATCATGAACTTTGGGCGGCGTCATTGGGCGGAGGGGTTGGAAGCATATAGCTTATGCCAGTTTGACCACTATCAGTAAGTACATCGAATTCTCCAGCAGTAAATGACTGATCCTTCTCGAAAATAGGGCGTCGAAGTTCCACATATGCACAATACTGCAGTCGATATACTTTAGCATCTTTTAAAGCCGCCCTAAGTCCTTCCCCTGCAAAGGTTCAATTCAATTATAATTCAACTTGAGAAAGTTCTCTTCAGCACTTCAAATGCAAGGCAGCTTCATGATCTTTCTTGCTTTATTTAAAAATTTGTTTATGCTGACTATTCGTTAACCAAGGTAAAAAGGTAGAAAACAGAATCACAACTAGAAGGTGCCTTTTCAGATGTAAAGATGTAATTCTACACCTAGGAATCAAAATAGATATCTCTTTCAGTAACTATGTGGACAAGGAATTGAACTTTTTTTTTTACCATGTGTAACAAGCAGCAAGTTCTCAGTCGGATATTTATCTGCAAGCTCCTTAAATGTTTGCTGATATCTAGCCCTCGCTAGCAGAGCTGACTCTCCCCACTGGGGCAACTGCAGTTTATCAGGCAAAAAAAGTTTTCATGAGCCCCAGTAATGTTTGCACGCATATGAAACCGCCAGAAAGTTCACAATTGAAAATGAGATGAAGTCCCCTTTACCTTTTTACACACCCTTTCTGCCTTACTATCCAGTGTCCCAGCTGGGAGCATGGCTTCACGCTCTGATAGTAGTGATATATCAAAACGACAGTTTCCATCTTTAGGAGCAACATCAGGACGGATTGCCACATTGTTCATCATTTCACATAATCCATATTCAATAAATACCTACAGTTGTCGATGTAAGGGAGAGAGTTATAAACTTCATGGCTGATTTATCCGCATGATGACTGTATATGTTACCATTTAAGCATTTTAAGATCATTAAATGCACACACCACATCAGAGTTTCACTCGCAAAGAGTCAAATGCAATTTGTTTTTCATGCAATTTTTCAGTGACTAAAACATTCACCTTCATTTTTAAAGGTACTATTACCGGATCAAAGCCCCAACTCCTCAACTGGAGTTAGTTAGTAGTGACGGTCAAATCTGTTAGGTGGTTAGAATTGTTAGAGTTTAATTTAATCACAACTTAAATACAGCTGTGTTAGTTAATTCCCTTTGACTCTTCGGTGTGTAACCTGTATATATATTCACTGATATGAATGAGAGTTTCATTTTCACAAATTCATAAACTTGTCAAGGTATCATCCGCTTTTACTTCCCCTGCGTCTTCTCTAGCGCCATAGCTTCAGATAGGTAAATTAAAACTGATCCTGGAAGTCTCCAATTCTAAATGTAAAACCAAACTATTTTTCGTTCAAGAGCCACAGCTTCAAGTAGCGCAAAGACTGCTTCATCCTAGGATGAAATCCTACCGAAGTTGTCTTGCCAAAACTTGAGCTTACCTTCCCCCTCCACACTAAGTGATAAACCGCCTTCGTAATTCAAAAAATTGAAAAGGAACCATTTTCTTTACAATTGTGCATTCATGTAGTTTCCACACTAAGCCATGATTGAAATATTACCTTGGCGTAGTTCACTAGCAAACATATTCAGTATGCATAGTAAACTTGTCAAAATCTGGAGTTCTTTTTCTTTTTTTTTGTTTCACCTATTTTTCTAATAAATAATTGGTTATTGTTCTGGGAACAAGATTCAACTGTTCTTGAGATAATGCATGACTACAATATTAACAGGAATGTCTATCAAGAAGGATAAACCAAGTTTCATACAGAAAATTCAAACATCGAATGTGTAGCAAAGAATCATTGATAAATACTAAGGTGAAGGCTGTAGAGCACCTCACTTTACAAGGTTCATCACACACCTTATAATCTAAAAGGTAAAATGTGTTAAGTATCTATATTTCGTGCACTTGTGATATATTCTAAAACCTCGTTAAATTTGAAACTCAAAAACTTTAACTTAGAACTCGGAAAATTTAAGTCGGAACTTGGAAACTTTAACTTGGAACTCAAGAAATAGTATATCTCATCTATGGTATATCATAAATTCTCTTAGTCCCAAGTTCATGAGACAGGTTCAAGTTCCGAGTTCAAGTTTATGAGTTTCGGATTAAAATTTATGAGCTTCAAGTTCAAACATAAATTTTATGGTATACCTTAGATGGGATATACTATCATATCCTAATCCTTAGATAATAAGGTGTGTTGTGCACCTTATGAAATACGATGCATTGATGCTGTTTCCTAAATACTAAATCTCATTATAATAAAAATCATATTAATTTGGTATCTGACAAAAATTATGTGAAAAATTCAAGGTTCTCAAACTCTTGAGTTTATTTAAATCCGTGGAGTTCAAGTAAACTCAAAACATAGAATAGACTTGTAAACTCGTAAGAGTTTACTTATTTTGAAAATAATATTAAAAAAATCTATAACATCTAATTATAAACATAATTATAATTATAATAAAATAAATTCATAAAAAAATTAAAATATATAAAAATTTCACTTACAATATCATAATAAAACAAGCAAAAGTCATAAAATATGAAATATACATTAAAATAAAAAAAAATAGACAATAATTTAACTCAAGGCATCATGTATTTAACTTTGGAAGGTCTAACTAAAAGTACTTCTTGCGAAATTCCATATTTTGGTGCTTGAGAGATCAAATCCTAACTAAAATAATAAGAGTGCATTTATATTGGCTTTTAAAAAATGCACTCATAATTAAAAAAATTAATTTATCATATTTTTATTAAATTATTGATATTTAATTTCAAAAAAAGAGTAAAAATAAAAATATTTTTTAATAAAATTATCTTTTAAAAATATTATTTATTTTTATCAATAATTATAATTTATATATTTTTCTTTTTATCCTTCTTGAGTTTTAGCTTTCTCTCTCCTTTTTTAAATGTCATTTTTTATAATTCGATCATAAAAAAAAAAATACTTTTATTCATAACTTGACATAACTCGGGAGGTTGATGGCCATGAAAATATTCATAGATTAAATTTTTTTAGTAAAATAGTATGGAAACTAATCCCTGAATTTTTTTTAGCCCATTTTTAGCCAAATACCGAACTGTTCTAATAACCCATTGCTGATAGCGCAAGGAGCAAAATTGTGACTGTTACTAGAAATAAGATGTCAAAGTAACAGGAATTTCGACCAGAAGGCAAAAAAAAAAAAAAAAAAAAAGAGGATGGAGGGAAAAAGGTAAATATAATTAAAAGTGAACAAAAATAGAAAATAGTCAAGCGATCTCTGACCTTGACTTTCGAAGGATCGATGGTAACGGAGTCTCCCGTGACGGCGTCGGGAGCGTCGTCGACGGCGGAGAGAGCGGTGACGATTTCGGAGGTGGTCTGGACGCAGCGGAGGAAGGGGGACACGAAGACCCGGTGGATCGGGTACCCGAGACTCTGTCGGAACCTCCGACCAGTTCGGAATGCCAGAACCCGACCATCTGGGGCGAGGGGCGGGTCCCATGGGCGCGCCGCTGTGGACGCCCACAGGGGCTCGAAGTTGTCTAACCGATGGCCATGCCTCATTACGATGACGTTCTGGAACGAAACGGGACTCCGGTTTCCGTTCTCTCTTGAATCCATTTTCACTGGAGCTGGAGAAAGATGTGTTTGGGCTTCAGACAAAATGAATAAAGAAAAAATGGAATGCAGAAAAGAGGAAATGGAGTGCAGCAAAAATGATGCCAAGGGTCTTTATTTAAGTTGTAAAAGTGATCGTGACTGGGATGGTGATGGTGGTAGCTGTTGGAGTGGAAGTTGTGACGGTGGTTTCCATAAAGAAAAGGAAGAGTTTCGTTCAAATTCTGCTAGGGATCCTATTCACACTGTGTCATTTTGCTGATTTTTCAAACATTTTCGTTATTGATTTATTCATGCATTGATAACGTGAGTTTTCAGTTAAACAAAATTGTAACACCAATATTTTCGACTTAAATATTATAAAGGATCTTTGTGGTGTTACACACGTAATTAACTTATTTAAGTTTAATAATATAATAACTAGTCTACATAAAATCACTTTAGTCTGATTAAGGAATAATAATAATAAAGCTTCATATGAGTGCATAGCAATTAGGCTGCTATGTAATATTCGTTAAGTTCATTGGAAAGTTATCCTTTTGCAATAATTCTAAAACAATCAACGTCCACTCCTGATGGCGCTAATAGTCATTCAAATGCAAGAGTAATAAAGAAAAAAAGGGTAAAAAATAAGTAAGATGAAATTTAACGCACCTGTAGAAAATGAGCTAATGCCAGTCACTTTCTGCCCCTGGAACAAAATAATAGGACCTTGTATTACACGGTCAAGAGGAATACTAAAATAAAATATTACACGGTCAAAATACGTACATAAAAAGTTAGAAAACTATGCAGAAAGATAGGGGGGAAAAAAAGGATTCTGAATTTCGCTAAACACCTGGTAGCTGCTTTCTTGCAGAATGTGAGCTTGCTTACACTTCGCATGAGAGCAAAGGCGAAAGAACCGAAGCATGATTACGAACAAGGAAAAGAAGGGTGAGATCAAGAGAATTCGATACAGAGTGCAAAGATGCGAATGAAAACAGAGACCCTTGAGTTGTTCAGCTAAAATGGACAAGAGTTAAGATATTGGACTCATTCAAGCGATGGCAATTGACGCTGAAAAGGGTCCAACGAAGAGTTCCAGGAAACTTCGCTAAGAGCCATTACTAGTGAAATTGCCGAGAAAAAAGTGCACGCGCCATCTTCTTTTTCCTTTCCTTTTGGGGTAGTTGCTGTCGAAGTTATCCCCAACAGTCACTTCATTGACTTTGACTAATCTGAAAATTTTTGGAAGAGAAATACAATAATGAGCAATAAAGCACAGATAATTTTATAATGTTAAAATATTGAGTTTAGTATAGTTGATGATGTGTCTATTATGGATCAAGTTCATAAGTTACAAATCCTGGTCAGTAGAATTCGTGATCTACAAGTGGTTATTATTGAAACATTATAAGTTGGAGCAATTATTTCAAAATTGCCTTCAACTTGGAATGATTATAAGAAGAAACTCTTATATCTTGGTGAAGACTTTTTCTGTTGGAAAATTACTAAAGCATCTACATATAGAAGAGGAAACTCGAAAATGTGATGCTATGTATCTTTCTCAAAATTCTAAGGTGAATCATGTTGGTGAAGCGAAAATTAACAAAGGTAAAAGAAAGAAATCCTCTATGGATGATAAGCAAGATAAAAAGAGAAAAGATCATGTTATCATTGCCACAAGAAAGGGCATTATATCAAGGATTGTCAGGTTTTGAAAAAGAGAAATAACTCAAAAGAAGCATCAAGTTCCAAGGCCAACTTAGTCGAAGAAAAAGACTTGGTTGCTATGGTCATCGAGGGTGTTCAATACATGTATATTGGTATGATCATAGAACTCAACATGGCAACACAAGAACGATCACTTGAGTAGTGGTTAGACTTCGGTGCTACCGTTCATGTTTGCAATGATCTTGATCAATTCAAGACATATGAAGAAGTGAACAACCGAGAAGTATTGATGGGAAATGACAACTCGGTTAAAGTATGTGATCATGGAACAATAGAATTGAACTCTACATTTGGAAAGAAGTTAAGCTTAGTGAATGTACTTCATATTCCAGATCTAAGGAAGAATTTAGATTTGAGGAAGAATTTAGTCTCTGGTAGTCTCTTGTGTAAGAGAGGATTTAAAATTGTAATGGAATCCGATAAAATTATCTTGCTTAAGAATGAAATGTATGTAGGAAAAGGATATTGTACAGAAGACATGTCCAAACTTAATATTAATGATAAAGTGAATGTTTCTGTGTATATTGTTGACTCCTGTGATTTATGGCATAGTAGATTAGCACATTTAAATTACAAGTCAATTGAATATATGCATAAACACCTAAATTAATCTTAGCAATAAGGATTTTGATAAGAAATGTGAGATTTGCATGCAATTCAAGATTACTAAGAAATCATTTCCTAAACTTGAAAGAAACACACATGTACTATAACTATAACACCCTAATAGTCCCATACTATGTTTAAGTCATATTATGATATTATTAGTTGTTACTTTTGCTCGCGGAACTAACAACACCATTTGAAATGCTTTATAATAAAAATAGGGGTAATTTTTTCTTTTTGATGATAGTAAATAACTATTTTGAAAACCAAGAGCCATGAACGCATTATAAACATGTAAAGTCGAATGTCTCTATCTCAAAAAGCAGTGCAAATAAAATAAATAGAGGCGACAAGAATAACAATATCTTAGGTAGATATAACATTCATTCCACGACCATTATAGTTAATATCATAATAGTAATTCCAAGAGTCATACATAAAGAGATAATGAGTCTAATATCTACTGTCGGCCTTACAAAAGTAACCTAACCAAATACATCAAAAGAAAAGTACATCAAAAATCTCTATTGCCTAATTGTGCCATACAATAGAATGATAACCCTATAACTACAAACAAAAAGGGCTATCCACATGCTCGACTTCGCATGCAATCACCACGTCACTTATCAGGCAGAAGGAAACTATTCCCGAATCCACTGGGAGCAACATCGCCACATCCTCCTCCCCAAGCACACCCACGTCCACGGGGCATAGCACGGGTACAAATGAATCCGCTACCACGAGCTAGGGGTGGTGCATGATGAGGAATTGCTGAAGAAGAAAACGAATCAGATGTTAGGCGGATCACTGAAAGGTAAGAAGGCTCGGATAGGTCAGACTCCACATGATAGCTCGGGTAGGATAGCTCTGAAGGATTGGAGTCCAGAGAAACAGTCAGGGTCAGGCGGGTATCCAAGTCAGACTCTCCATCAGTGGGGTACCTCGGCTGCTGAAAGCAGGGGTAGATGTCATCCAAGGTAACCTTGCCGTACGGTTGATATGGATGGAAAAACGGGCTCATAACTGGAACTTGAAATAGACAGTCGTGGAAGATGTAGACCCTCATAGCTGTGCTCGCATATATCACAGACGCATTCAACACTAGCTCAAAGTGCCAATACCAAACTGGGAACTCAATGAAGATCACCATTATGCTCGACGTCGGCATTCTCTATAACACCCTAATAGTTTCATACTATGCTTAAGTCATATTATAGAATTACTAGTTGTTACTTTTGCTCACAGAACTAACATTACCGTTTGAAAATACTTGTAATGAAAATAGGGGGTAATTTTTTTTTGAACAATAACGAATAAATTGTTTTGAAAACCAAGAGCCATGAGCGCATCGTGAATGCATAATATAAACATCGCTATTTCATACATACCGCGCAAATAAAAGAAATAGAAGCAACATGGACAGCAATAACTTAGATAAGCATAACATTCATTCCGCGATTATTCATATTTAATGTAATAATAGTGTTACCAGAAGTCATACATAGAGATGATGATCAGATGATGGGTCTGATATCTACTGTCGGCCCTACAAAAGAAACCTAACAAATACATCACAAGGAAAATACATAGGAAATCCCTACTGCCTAAGCATGCAATACAACAACATTATAACCTTATAACTACAACCAAAAAGGGCTATCCTCGTGCTTGGCTCAGCATGCAAACACCACATAACTCATTAGGCAAGAGGAAACCATTCTCAAATCCATCGGGAGCAACATCACGACATCCTCCTCCTTGAGCATGGCCATGCCCACGAGGCACAACATGGGTGCGAATAAACTCGCGACTGCGAACTAGGGGTAGAGTGTGATGAGGGGCTGCTGAAGAAGACGAATCAGACATCAAGCGTATCACAGACAGGTAGGAAGGATCCGATGGCTCAGTTTCCACGTGATAACTCAGATGGGAAGGCTCTGAGGGATCAAAATCCAATGAAATAGTCGGAGTCAGACGAGTATCCGAGTTAATCTCATCGTTGGTGGGGTATCTCGACGGCTGAAAGTAAGGATGGATGTCATCCAGGGTAACCTCACCATATGGCCAATGTGGTCGGAAAAACGGGCTCATCATTGGAGTCTGAAACAGACGGTCGTGGAAGATATAGACCCTCATCGCTGTGCTTGTAGACATCACTGAGGCATTCAGCATCGGGTCGAAGTGCCAATGCCATACTGGAAACTCAATGAAGATCACCACTGTGCTTAATATCAACATACTCTGAAGACAACACAGAAACGTAGGAGTGAGAAATACTAGATTTCTCAGTAGGATCACGACTAGACAAACACTATGTCATCGTCATCGTTCCAGCCACTTCGGGTTTAATTATAAAAACAGTGGGCAGGTATAGATTCAATTTTAATGATTTCAAAAACTTAAACCTCGAAGCGGGTTGCTTTTAAACTTAACATCATAACTGTATCATTATAACTAAACATACATACTAAGGCATAGAACAAACATTCATCATGCAAATGGACAATATAAATACATGCAAAGACATGCATCATCATACTTAACCATGGTTATACTTTTGACTTTACTTTTGTTTTTAGTACGTGCTTAACATTCTTTACTTTCCTTTTGAAATAGATTACTTTTGGACATAATCTCATTCCGTGACTGTTGCCACGCAGTACAAACCAAATCAGACTAAGCCGATATTGGTTACCTCTAAGTTGGAGGGTCCTCCATGTCGCCCTTGCCTCCCCCAAAGAGGTTCCTTGAATCTTTGTGGATCACTGTCTCTCACTTCCCTGAAATGATCGAGGGGTCATATCCCATTATTTCTTTTCTTATCGTTATACTTTACATGCATAATACTTCTTTGACTAGACACATGCAATGATATGACTAAGTCCATAATTTTGACGGAAATCCGGCAGCATAACGGCTAGATCGGAGCTTCCCCAAAATATCAATCATAAAACTTTCAACCGATAGTCCATCATATTTATATCATATCATCGCACTAATCATTCAATCATGAGACAAGCTCAATCAAACTTGTCATTCATCATGCCGAATGGCATCATACATTCATACCCTAAAGGGTTTCATAGTTGTGTTGTTCTTTGTAAAGAATCTTATGAGTCATCATGAGATTTCTCATGGTTACCCATGAGAGAATCACATAGTTAAAATATATGTATATGATCTTTTAGTTACTTAGTTCTCATGTGAAATTATTCTTTACTTGAGTTCATATTTTATGGAACACTTGTTCAAATTAATTAAGTTAAATTATTATTTCCTTTTCTTGAGATAGTGCACTTAGTGATTCCTAGGTTCATGGTATGCTCAGAGGCCCTAATCATACTTCTGTTCGTAAGGAGTTCGAGATCCCTCTAATCCTGGGTCATGACAATGTATAACCATACTTATGAACCCAACAACACCATATTCACTAATCATCAAGGGTGATTTTTAACTTATCCAAGTTGCAAAGTTTCAAACTTTTATTATTAACATAACAAGGTCTTATCTTAAATATTATAAAAGTTATCATTCTTTATAAAGTAGTCATAAAGTTTTATTCTTTATGAAAGTAAGTGCCTCTAAGATTATATTCTTGTCTTAAAGATTAAACTTTATGGAATAATGATACAAGATACTAGCTTTGAACTAAAAAGTCTTGTTCTTTATGAAAGTTGGCACTTTTATTTACTCTAAGACCATCAAGGTCTCAACTTTATGATTTAAAGTTGTCTTAAAGTCTAAAAGATTCCTACTTTATAAACTAGGAATATAAAACATTAACTTTAAAGTTAGAAAGTCTTGATCTTTATAAAGTTTAACACTTTTTGACTCAAGATCTAAACTTTATGAATTAAAGGTTGTAAAACAACACTTTTATAACTTAAAGGTTTCATTTTGACTAAAGTTTGAAACTTTATTAAAGGTCTTGTTTTCAAGATTTGATCTCTAAGACGTAAAGTGACAAGATAACATTTTTATAACTTAAAAGGCTTCATATTTCAAAAAGCTTGGACTTTTACATGTAGTCTTGTCTTCAAAACAAAACAAAATAAGACTTTATGAAGGCATCAAAACTTGCGCCACTTTTTATGCATCAAGTAGCAAATTTTTTGAGCTTTAAACTATTGGAATGTTCATAGTCTTATCAAATCATGAAAGAAACATGGAAAAATGAAACTTTTCCAATCATAAACTCATCATAAGAAAATGAACAAACTTTAAACAAAATACCACCAAGAACATCAAGATCTCATGCATCAAGAATAGAAAATAGGAACTTTAAAGCATTTAGAGTAAGAAACTTTCAAAGGGTCAAGAACACTTGTGAAGAAGAGCATGAACATATTTTACCAAAAGTAGAAACATCAAGAACACTCGAAGAAGAATATGAACATATTTTACCAAAAGTAGAAACTTTTGTCCATGAAGAGCATGAGAGTTTTTCTCAAGTTTTCACTTGAAGATCTTGGTCATGAAAAGAACCAAGCTCAAACTTTCTTGTGTAAATAAAAAAGAAAAGTGAGGATCACTACCTCTACTCAAAATGGTGCTACAACAAGAGAAGAAGAAGAAGATGATGATGATGGCTCCTCTTGATGATGATGGTGGCGGTTTTGCAAGGAGGAAGGAAAATCTCTTGAGTTCTCTTAAAAATGAAGCTTGCAGTGTTTAGATATCTTCTTCAAAGACCAAAAGATGTGGTCTTTGAAGGGCTAAGTGAAGAAGATTTGTTTATGGAGGTGGAGAATGGAAGAAGAGGATGAAGAAGAAGAAGAAGTGCTTAGAGAAAAGTGGGAGGATTTGGTTTCAAGAGAGAGAATGAGATTAGTGAAAATGAAAATGGATAAGTATGGGAGAGAGAGAAAGTAGCGTAACATACATCAAGGGAAGGAGGGAGATATTTTGCTTAATTTTGTGTTAGCTTGTGATTAAGGGGACAAAGTGGATAATGGGGGGACAAAGACAAAGTCAACTCTTACATAAAGCACTCTTGTCTAATGCTTTATGATTTAGTGACATCATTCTTTACTTTATTGTCTAGTTGATTAAATTTGAATTTAATCATGTGATTAAGTGCTTTTGCAACTTAATTAACATGATTAAGTAAGGATTAGTGATTAACACACGAGAACATGATTAACTAAAATTAATCTTGCTATTAAGCTAATTAAAGACGATTAGTGTTTAATTAAGCTATTAAGGCTCTGACTTGCTTAATTAGAGATTATTTAATCTCAATTAAGCATTCTCTTGACTTTTCTCATTCGAGTTAACTCATAAACACTTTGTTAGCTCCTTAATTAAGCCTTAATTTCATAATTTCTCATTAAGTGCCTAATTACTCAGGGTTACTAAGGTAATTTAGCTCGACAAGAAATTGAGGGTGCTGCATCCTCTGAAGATGACACGAAATCGCAAGAGTGAGAAATACTAGATTTCTTAGTAGGATCGCGACCAGACAAGCATTGTGTCATTGTTATTATCCCAGCCACTTCGGGTTTAATTATAAAAGCGTTGAACATGCCAATTTTAATGATTTTAAAAACATAAATCTCGAAGCGGGTTACTTTTAACTTAACATCATATTATATCATCATAAGTAAATATACATACAGAAGTATAGAATAAACATTCATAATGCATATGGACAACATAGATACATGCACTAACATGCAACCTCATAGACTTAACCATGGTTTTACTTTAAATTTACTTTCATTCTTAGCACGTGCTTAACTTTCTTTACTTTTCCTTTGAAATAAACTACTTTTGGATATGAGCTCATTTCGTGACCATTGTTACTCAGTACTAACTAAATCAAACTAAGCTGATAATGGTTATCTCTAAGTTGGAGGGTCCTCCATGTTACCCTACCTCCCTAAAGGTTCCTTGAGTCTCTGTGGATCATAGTCTCTCACTTCCTTTATCCAAGTGATTGAAGGGTCATATCCCATTCTTTCTTTTCTTATCATTATACTTTACATGAATAGTACTTCTTGACAAGACACATGCAATGATATGACTAAGTCCATAATTTTGGCGAAAATCTGGTAGCATGACGGCTAGACATGATTTCCTCAAAATGCCAATCATCAAACTTTCAATTAACGATCGATTATATCCATCTCATATCATTACACCAATTATTCAATCACAAGACAATGCTCAATCAAACTTGTCATTCATCATGCCGAATAACATCATACATTCATACCTAAAAGGGTTCATAGTTGTGTTATTCTTTGTGGATAGTCTTATGAGCCATCATATGATTTCCCGTGGTTACCCATGAAAGTATCACATAGTTAGAATAAATGTGTGTGTAGTATTTTAGTTACTTAGTCCTTATGTGAAATTACTCTTTACTTGTGTACATGTCTTATGGAACACTTGTTCAAATTAACTAAGTTAGGTAATTATTTCCTTTCCTTGAGATAGTGTGTAACATCCTCCCGAAATATAGTACTATACTTAAGTCATAGTACTACACTCTGGAGTTGTTACTGTTACCTGAGCGGACCTTATCTGATAGCAACCTCAGCCGTCTTTGGAACTTCTTGAACTATCTGGAGATAACATGGAAATAGGAGTGAGAATTTTGAATTCTTAGTAGGATTCCTTAACTATCATACATACTGTCATCATTGTCATCTCCAATTTGCTTCGGTTTATTATGAAAAGGTGAACATGTTATGTAAACTATTTAATTTTATAGTTCGAAAATATATTATCCGAAGTAAAGTTCATTTTACTCATATACTTGGCATTTGGGAGAGGCCATACAAAGTTAATTTATGAATTATACTATGAATAATAACTGCAATATATTAAAATATAATAGCATCAATATACTAGAGACATAACATCGGCATATGCCCTTACTTGTACTTGAACTTATGTAGATACATAAAATTTACTTTTCTTTCTTTATCTTCCTTTACTTGTTACACATATTCCAGAGTACGATCGCCATATCATACTCCCTCGGGGTGCGATCACCATGTCACACTCCTTAAGAATTTGTTCTTCTTGCCACGTCCCAGAGTATGATCGCCATGTCATACTCCATCGAAATGTGATCACCATGTCACATTCCTTAGGGTGTGGGATCATCATGCCACATTCCAGAGTATGATCGCCATGTTATACCCCATCAGAGCGTGATCGCCATGTCACATTCCTTAGGAATATGGACTCATCATCATAAATTTATGATACTTACACTAGCTGGGTCATGCCATGCCTCATGTAAGCCCTATCCCCTATACTCACACTAGCTGGGTCGATGCCATGCCTCATGTGAGTGGGGTGCTTGCATATGTTTTAATCTTTAATCTTTACTGCTCTTGGGTTGTCTGATCTAGGAGTGAGCTCGTCAGCTCAACTCGTGACCGTCGTCACACAAACTAACCTACAACGGGATTCACGTGCCTCTAGTCTTGGAGGGAGCTCATTTCAAGAATAGAGGGATCTCATCTAACCATGTGCCTTCAATGTAGAGGGATCTCATCTGACCACATGCTTCCAAGGTAGAAGGATCTCATAGTTTTATATTAACTTCACAGGGAGGGATTCAATGTGCAACTGCCTCCAAGTGAAGGGACCCACATTTTATCTTATTTAACTGCCTTCACAAGGAGGGATTCAATGTGCAACTGCCTCCAAGTGAAGGGATTCACAATTAATATGTTCATATCCTTTCATTCTCATACATAATCATGCATAGACATACTGAATGCACTTATACATATGCTTCATTATTTACTTTCATGTATCCTTGCATTCATGATTTTCACATACATATTCATAACATATAAGGGCTCATAATTTCCTTACAATTCTACCAAAAACTCGGCAGCATAACGGATCAGATCCGTTTTCTTATGAATAGTGCCAGTCTCAATAGACAGTCAATCACAGTAAGAGATCAAATATAATGCATCAATCTTTCAAGCACCAACATGGAATTTGCAACACTTAAGCTTTAATTGAACTCATATATGTATTAAGGTGTCAAATCCTTAAATTTTGGAATTCTTGCTCATATTCTTCAACTCTGCCTGTTTTTAGAAATTAAGCCTTAAATTCATCTTAACCTATTTGGACCTGAATTTTGGATATGTCAAAGTGTTATGTGCCTATTTTCTAACCTCTTTGATCCCATCTAGTTTTGATAAATATAACTCAATTTACTTATGTTTTAACCCGACCTGCCCTGTGGCTGGCCAGAATTACACACCTAAAAGTAAAAATCTACTAAAAATTGAAAACAAGTCCAAATTATACAAAATTGATATCATATCAAAGCTAACAGGACAAGCTTTCATTTGCAATAAGTTTCGTTTCATTTACTTTAATAGAGCTCGAGTTATAAGTCTCGAAATTTGACCTTCCTGAACTACCCTGCTTGGGCTCGCTTTGGACATAGGGCAACTTTCTCGAACCACTGGGAATAAATGGGACCTTAACTAACTGGGAACTATGTGTAAGCTTTCTAACAAAGTTAGTTTCACTTAATTTGGAGTTGTGTAGGGTGAGTTACACCCTTCTCAATTCACATTGCCCGGATGAAAGTCCTGATTCCTAGGTCAAATTTCAAAAATTCATATCTCTCTCAATACCAATCCAATGGCCTTATATTATATATGTATGGAAAGCCCTGAATGTATACTTTCATATAAAAATAGCTACATCAAATTTTAATGATAATAGGCAGAGTCGTACACTCCGCTATATGGATTGTTGTGGTGTTTTTCACTTAGGCAGCATCCCAATCCTCCGCTTCTCCTAGTTTTTCTTCTTCTAACCTTAATTCCAACTCAATATTTCATATTAATCCAATCATAATACATCATATACATCCAATATATCATCAAATAAATGAAAAAGAGTAAAATTTCATATAGCCACAGTTTAGAGAAATTAAGGACAGAATTCGAATCCTACCTCTTGGTATGTGATTTTGCTAAGTTTTGGAGTTTGGATGGAACCTCGTCAAACTTGGAGGTTTGATGGAGTAAGTTAAGAGGAGAAGAGAAAAAGAGAAGAAGAAGGCTAAAACCAAATGAGAATGAGATGCCAATCAGCAGGAGAAGAAAAATCTGATTTAAGCATTGAAGAGGTGGTTGGCTTAGTGTATCTTGATTGGTTGAAATTTTGTGATTGAAGTTCAGCCATGTCTCCCTCTTTTGTGGATAAATTATTCTTCACGTCGCCTAAAAGTGGAACTCGCTTCCATTGTATTTGAAATCGAAACTTGTCTTGATTCTGCTTAAAGTCGGAACTCGTGCCCATCTATTTGAAACTTGGAGATGAAATCGGATATCGGAAACATTGTTTGGTTTATTCGAAACTTGGAAGCAAAGTCGTATGTCGGAAATCATGCATAACTTATTTAAAACATAAGGTCGGAGGTCGGAAATCATACAGCACATAATCACCTTAAAATCGAAAGTCAAGGACAAGAATGTGAAACCTAAATACTTAAACCTGGAAGTCGGGGATGTTAATGTAAACTTGGAAGTCGAGAACTAGGACGCTTTAAAACTCTTATTACACGAAATTCTAAAACTCGGTCCAGGATCAATCTCGGAGATCGATTCTAACCATAACACCGGAAATTGCGAATCAAAACCTTAACTTATATAATCTCGAAACTCCCAATTCAATCTCGAAAGTTGGTCAAAGGCAAACTCGGGAACACCAATGGAAATGAAAAGCTCTTGGGAATGAACCCGGAGCTCAAAACTCGTGTAAAATTTTGATCGAACTTGGAGATCAACTCAAAGATCTGAACTTGTGTCCATTCTAGTTGAGTTCAACTCTAAGGTCGGAACTCGTTACATTCAACCTGGATGTCGGTGCTTGTGACCATTACATTAAACTATCAACTTCGGAGATCGGAAACATGTACACTTTATTTTGCAACATGAAGTCGGATATCGGAAATCAGTCTGAATCATGCCCATTGTTTGAAACATGGAAATAAGGTTGGCTATCAGAAAATCATGTAACTTGGAAACAAAGTTGGATATCGGGAATCACGTCCATTTTGTTTAGATCTTGAAGGTGTCAAGTCGGAAGTCGAAAATCATGGAAACTTGAAGGTGAAGTCGAAACTTGTGGTGGATGTTACATAGTGCACTTAGTGATTCCTGGGTTCATGGTATGCTTAGAGGCCCTAATCATACTTCTGTTCCCAAGGATTTCGAGATCACTCTAGTCCTTGGGTCATGAGAATGCATAACCATACTCATGAACCCAACAACCGCATGTTCACTAATCACCAAGAGTGATTTTTAACTTATCAAGTTGCAAAGTTTCAAGCGTTTGTCATTAACATAACGAGAGATCTTACCTTAGATATTATAAAAGTTATCATTCTTTATAAAGTAATTATAAAGTTTCATTCTTTAAGAAAGTATATGCCTCTAAAACTATGCCCTTGTCTTAAAGATTCAATCTTGATGAAATAATGATACAAGATATTAGCTTTAGAACTAAAAGATCTTGCTCTTTATGAAAGTTGACATTTTATGCATTGACTTAAGAGACAAACTTTATAAATTAAAAGTTGCAAGTCAACATTTTTATGTCTTAAAATTTCATTCTTGGTTAAAGTTTGAAACTTTATGAAAGGTCTTGTCTTCAAGATTCCATTTTTAAGACATAAGGTGACAAGTTTTCATTTTTATGACTTAAAAAGCTTCATGTTCTAATTGTAACACCCTCTATTATATAAGCCATGCTCGAGTCATGGAGTTATATTAAGAGGTTGTCATTTATGCTAAGAAAACTTTAAAATAGGAAAATATAATACATGGCCCTTTAGCTGCTTACTTTATTACCGACTAATAGTCTCTGATACATGGAAAAATATAAAATAGTTACACTTTAAAAGAAACTGTGACTGATATAATACACAGCGTCTACTTCTGACTAGTCGTTACTAGCTTCAATGATCTTTTGGTGTGGCTTACGCCCAATGCTTGCTCCATGAATGGTCTGTACTCTGCCTCGTACTTGGTTTCCAATTTGGAGTCTTGGAATGTTTATGGAGCAGCTGTCTAAGCGAGCGGTGAGAACCTAAGGTTCTCGATAGAGTAAACATGAACTATTCTCATACGGTGCCATCATAAACATTCCAGCCGCTTGGGTTCTTATGAAAAAGATGAGCACATATAAACACTGATGGTTCAATTTTAAGTTGAAAACACCATTCTCAAAGCGGGTCATATTTTAACAACCACTTGCCATTTCATATGGTGACATAGAGATACTGAGATAGTACAATATGCTTTAGTAAGAGTCATAATAGCATCATGACATAATGAGATGATTAGAAATGCACATATAGATGCTTGTATTTGATTGTATGCAAGTGCACTTGACTTAATTCATTTCTCTCTTTAACTTGCAATTTAACCTTGCTTTTCTGTACTTGGTCCCCCGGAGGTGAATGGCCTTTCTCACCCCTGGGTGATAGCACGCTTTTGGTCCGAGCTCGTACCTATTCATGAGTGGCGGGTTTACTTTCCCGACCCTCACCGGTCTATTCCCCTTAAATCTGGTCGAGGCTGGCCCAAGTCTTAGGCAACGATCTGCTCATTGGCCCACGCTTTGTGGGTCTATGCCATGCCTCAGCGTGGTAGCTTAGTGCGTCTTTCTTGCAAGTTCTTATTATCTTTTTTTCTTTTCATATCTTGTCATGCATCGAGCGCTTGGTGCATTCATGAGTATGTCTCATACTTTATATATCATATCATGTTCTAAGCATATACTTGCATGCATGATGCTCATGAATATGACATGATACATTCAAAGCATAATCATTCATAGCATAAGTTCTCATAAATCCTTGCCGGAATTTCGTGACATAACGGATCGAGTCCGCTTCCCCATGAATAGTGCCAGACCACCAGTACAATCTTTCAAACTTGTAATTCAATATGGATCAGCCATTATATAGATACTCATAGAATCATTCATCAAGTTCAATTCAAGCATCTATACGGTTTTCAGTTTACTCCTTCCTATTCTGCCCGATTTTGGTATACTCCACCTTTATTGTAATTCAACTTATTTGAGTCTAATTTTTGGATATGTCATAGCATTATGTGTCTAGTTTCTAACCCTTTTGGTCCCATCTCATTTTGAGTTGTATAACTCAAGATATAAACATTCTATCTTAGCATGTCCTGTTCTTAGCCAGAATTGGGTCCCTATAGAAGAAAATTCACTAAAAATTGAAAACTAGGTGAAATCATACGAATTTTATATCAAACTAAAGCTAATACAACAAGCTTTAAAATGAGTTAAGTTTCATGTCATTTGCCTAAGTATATTTTGAGTTATGACCCTCGAAACATTACCCTACTGGTCTGTCCTGTTCCAGGCCAGTTTAAACTTAAGCCAACTTCATTGATGTGCTAGGATC
Source organism: Pterocarpus macrocarpus (assembly GCA_031439585.1). Taxonomy (NCBI): domain Eukaryota; kingdom Viridiplantae; phylum Streptophyta; class Magnoliopsida; order Fabales; family Fabaceae; genus Pterocarpus; species Pterocarpus macrocarpus. Next base: position 38,849,012 of record CM062517.1, read on the forward strand.
AAAGGACAACGAATTAAATTCTGAAATTTTTAGGGGATGTTCTCTCATGTGTTAGCTTTCAAACATCTTTGGTTGCACTCAATTTGAGGTCGTATAGGGTGGGATACACCCTTCTCAACCCATGCTGCCCGGGGGAGAACCCAGATTTCTAGGTCTAACTTCAAAAATTCATAACTAATTCTATACTAATCCAATGGCCTTATATTTTATATGTATGGAAAGCCCTGGATGTCTAGTTTCATTTAAAAATGGTTTCATCAAATTTAAACGGCGGTAGGCGGAGCCGTACACTCCGCCGTACGGACCGTCGAGGAGAAAACCTAACAGCTTCTTGAACTCTCCTTGGATTCATGTTTTTCTCTAATCAATCCACCCAACCTTCAATTTAAACTCACATATACACCTTAAACCAATCTTAATTCATCATCATTACTCAAGATAGTATCAGAATCTTGCAAGAAATTGGGAAGAAAATAGAGTCCCAATCAACCCAATTCAAAGAAAACAAGAAAAGGAGTAGGAATTCCCTACCTTGGTGGTGTGAAATCTTGATGGAACTTGATCTTGGAGTGAAGTTGATGGTTGGAGCTTGAGTTTGGGGATGAGAGGAAGTGGAAGAAGATGAAGAAGAGTGGAGAAATGGGGCTGGTAGTGGGGAGCTCGAAAATGATAAGAAGAAGGAAAGAAAAGGTGAGATATTTGGAAGTTACTTAGTCTTGATTGGTGGATTCAACTTGGCCATAAAATCTGGTTTAACTTTCCATCATCAAGAGGCTATTAAGACGCCACTTGAGGGAGTTATTTGGCTAAATCTTAGCCGTTGATTCTAGGGCATTCATAGAAAAATTCTACTGGTTCGGTTCCGACAGTTTAAAACATCGTAATCTTACCGATTTTCTTTAAATCAGTAAAACGGTTTTAGAAGAATCCTATGAAGTTTCCTATGGCTCTAATCTAATTCCATTATACCTAATCATTCTAAACCACACTCAAACTAGTAGAATTCTACTGATTAGAGTTCTGGCGGTTTAGAACACGAATATTACCGATTTTCTCCAAATCGGTAAGCGTTATAATAGTTTTGGTAAGATGTCTTCGTGTTCATTTTGATTTATCTTAAGTCTAATCTCTCTAATTAACATCTAATTAATCTCTAATTATCCTTTAATAAATTTCTAATCAGCCTTACCTAATCAATAAGATCGAATAGATCGATTAATAGTGTAGATTAAATGTTTTGCAAAAATTCCGAACCTACATTTTTACATTTTCTATAGCTAATGGCATATCCAGTAATTTTGAGCAAGTCGAGGGGCACCCCACGTCATTTCACATCCGATTGCATCAGTGGCCCAATCGGCGAGAGAGTTTAACCTACGGTTTCACGTGGTTCTGCTCAGTTCAAAACCCTATTTTGCCAATCACTATAGATGTGGGGACATAAAGGTCATTTTATGAAAAGTTAAAGTTATTACGGAAATATCCACTTTGTGGCCAAATAGCTCTTCACGTCATCCCAAAAGTGGAACTGCTTCCATAAATTAGAAATCGGAACTCGTGTATTATGTGTAAAAGTCGAACGCGTCCCCTTTATATTTGAGCTTGGGGCTAAAACCTGATGTCGGAACTCGTCCAACCTTATCTGGCACTTGGGGGTAAGTTCGGATATCGGAAATCATACCGCTTACAATCACCTAATCCCGGAACTCCCCATCCAAACTCAGGAACACCAACAAAATAGAAAGCCTCTTGGAATAAACTCGGATATCGGAACTCGTTTATGACTTGGAAATCAGCTCAAAGATCCGAACTCGTGTCCATTCTAATTGAGTTCAACTCTGAGACGTTACACTCAACTAGGAGGTCGGTACTTGCACCATTGTGTTAAACTATAACTTCTGAGGTCGGAAATCATGTACACTATTAAGGTTAGATCGGAACTCGGGTAAATTTTCTTTGAGACATGAAGTCGGATATCGTGGAATTAGTCATGTTGTTCGGACTTGAAGTCCAAGTCGGAAGTCGTGAAAATAGGAGGTCAGAAATTATACTCACTATACTTTAACTCGAATATTGGAACTCGGAAGCCACTCTAGTTAACTCGAAGCTAAAGCATTAAGTCAGAAATCGGAAAGGCAATGAAGTCAGAATGAGGAACATGCTGGGATAAGGTCGGAAATCGTAAATTGGGCTGAACACTGAAGACAAACTCGGAAATCGGAAATTGTTCCATTTCATGTGGAATTCGAATGCGAAGTCGGAAATCATAAAACTAATGAACTTGGAACTCGGAACTCGTTGTGGAGGTAAAATGGAATAATTTAGCACAAAGAAAATTGGGATGTTACACTAATAAGATTAAACCTTTACACATATTCTTGTCTTCAAAAAGAACAAAATGGAACCAAGTGACACCCATAAAATAGCGCCACTTTTCATGCATCAAGAAGCAAACTTTTAAAGCTTTATACTTTTGGAAAATTCATAGTCTTATCAAGTCATGAGAAACATGTAAAGATGAAACTTTTCTAATCATAAGCTCATTATAAGAAAAGGAACAAACTCTAAATAAAATACCACCAAGAACGTCATTCTTTTTCAAATAACTCACAAGAAACATTAAGATCTCATGCATCAAGAAAGAAAAATTGAAACTTTGAGGCATTTAAGAAACAAACTTTTAAATAACCAAGAACATCTCATAAAGAAGAATATGAACACTTTTTTTTTTCCTAAAGAGGAAACTTTTCTGTAACACCCTAGCCGAGTTGTAGTTACCCATCGAAAATCAAAACCAAAAAAATTCTGAGTCTGAAACGGATGCCTCCTTGGAGGGCTATAGGTTTGAGGCATTTTCTTAAGATCAAAACTCCATTAATGGTTCACCTGAGCATCAATGAGTTAAAGAGAGATTTTTAGCAATTTTAGGGAATGGATAACCCCTTTGTTTTCAACCCTCAAGTTCATAAAAACGCAAGTTTTTGGAGAATTGTACTAAAATCCAAAAGTTGGATTTTGATTCCTAAGGATTTTGAATTTTTAGATATTTTTATTGAATTCAAATGGGGGGTATTCCCTTATGTACATTTATGTTTTAAAGTTAATGGAGACATTAACTTAAAATTAGAAAATGTAAATAAGTCTGCATGTAATATCTTGGACCTGGAAGTGGACTATAGAAGGAAGGAATCAAGTTTTTGCATGTTGTAATCGATTACCGTGGGGTTGGTAATCGATTATAGTGCTCTCTATATACCTTCATGTTGAGTTTTTCCTTGTTGTAATCGATTACATGGAGTGGTAATTGATTACAGCAATTGGGTTTGTGGTAATCGATTACAACAATTGGGTTTGTGGTAATCAATTACCAAGCGATGTATGTCGATTACAATGAGTCTATATAAGGCCCAGACCTATTTCCTCCCCTCATTTCTCATGATTCTCCTCTCTCTCTACCCTCAAAACTTTTTCCACTTATCTCTAAAACCCATTCCTCTTCAATTCTTGCTCAAATCCTTCAATCTTTCTCTCAAAACTTCATCAAATTAGACCATTCTCACTCACTAAATCTCAATTTCTTTTTTTAATCTCAAATCACATCTTCAACCAAAAATCAACACAATGTGGTCTTGGAGCTTCGAGGAGGTGACACCAAGGTTCCCAAGCCTTTCTTCTTCCTTTCCCCTTCTAAAAGGTAATTTTTCAACTCCTTTCCTCTTCCTTTCCTATGAATTATGGATTATTTACTCTATAGTGAGTTCATAGAGAACCCTAAGTTAGAAGAATTGGGGATTTTGATTCCTACATGTAATTTAGGCTAATTCTTAGGCTCAATGACCAATATTGAGTTAGATTGTCATAATTGTGATGATAGATCTTATTGGGGGCTCGGTTATTGGTTCCAGAATGTCGTGGGATTAGGACTCTGCCATTGGATTTAAGTGCATTGAGTGGATAGTTGTCCACTAACTTATTTTCTAATATATCTATTTGATTTATATATATGCAAATGAATTAGTAAGTTTTATATGGATAATTATTTATTTCTCTTATGCATGTTTTATTCAAATTGACACGTGAGACAATGAAAGGATTTTGGGTGAATTTCTGAACATGTTTATATATATATATATATATATATATATATATATATATATATTAGACACCTATGGAATTATATGAATTTTCAAAGCATGATTTTTTCAAAGCTTTTGCCTTCGTTGAACAATATGATTTAAGCTTTATATATTAAATGGCGATTGGTCTTACGAGACTCTGAATAATGTTTTTATAAGAAAAAGGAATGATTGGATTTTGTGAAACCTTTGATGATTGTTAGGTGTTAAAATGTTATGTGAGCTGGTAAAAGGACTAGGAAAGTCTATTCCAGGATGCAGTAGGCTAATGGCAATAGGCATTAGCCTTGGGTGCACCTAGGATGATGTATTTCTGACCACTCAAAGGAGTGGTGCATGCCTGATATTCACGGCCACTGGAAGAGTGTTGCGTGCCTGATTATCGGATTCACATGAAGGAAAGGCCACCTAAGTGTGATTCCTCCCTATTTATCCTGGAATAGATGGACTCTATATTTTTGGAAAAGAAAATTTGGAAAATGTTTGATTAAGAGTTCTATTTTGGTTTTATTATATAGATTATTGCCTTACCTTAATATTTATTTAATAATCATGGTTTGTACATTGTCTCATGTGGGTTAGGGATACTATATCTTTTCTTGAGTTTCATAAACTCACCATTGTTGTTCTTTCTCTTTTAGAGATCTGAGATGTTCAAGTAGAATCTATCCTTCATTCCCCCATAGTGGGATTAGAGTTTTGGTGCTTGAGCGCTTTTCTATTCAAGGGTATATAGTAAATGTTCATAGTTTAAGATATTCTTAGATAGTGGTAACTCCATGGTACTATAGGCAGGTCAGAGCCACTTGCTAGTGTAGTGATGATGTATGTTAGGCTAAATTGATTATTATATATTTCATTACGAATTGAATATGAAAATGTTACGTAACCTTCTATATCAGTATATATATATATATATATATATATATATATATATATATATATATATATGATGAGATTGATATGCTTGTAAATAATTTTGTTGTGTTCTAAAAGGTGCATTAAAGAATGCCTGGATCCTCGATGGAAGAGTGTGTTTGTTAATGTTGTAGGTGACCTTTTGTAATTGGGAAATATCCTAATTATAAAGGGAACTCTATCGAAATTTTTATAAAAATTCTGTGGTGGAAGGCTTGCGTAGGGACTTGTCCCTATGCACGATCCTCTTGGGTTTGGGTCATGACATTTTGCTCATGAAAGAGCATGAGAGTTTTTCTTAAAATTTTGGTCATGAGGAACCAAACTTCAAGCTTTCTTGTGTAAACAAAAGAAAAAAAGTAGAGATTACTACCTAAGCTTGAAAATGGCATCCTTGAAGGAGAGGAAAAAGATGAAGAAGACTCCTTCTTTGATGATAGTGGTGGCAGTTTTGGAAGAACAAGGAGAGAGCTCTTGAGTTCTCTTGAAAATGAGTCTTGTAATGTTTAGATCTTCTGTCCAAAGACCAAAAGATGTGGTCTTTGGGGCTTAAATGAAGAAGGTTTGGTTATAGAGGTGGAGAATAAGGAAGAAGATGGAGAAGAAGAAGTAGTGTAGAGAGATATTGGAGAGTTTGAGTTTAAGAGAGAGAATAGAATGACACAATGAAAATGAGAGTGTGTGTATGTTGTTGTTGTGACCGTGAGCTTCAAGTAGGTGGGGGAGAAGATATTTTCTTAATTTTGTGCTAACTAAGATTTAGGGAGATAAATAGAATGTTGAAGGAGACAAAAAGTGGTCAACTCTTACACAAAGCATTCTTGTCTAATGCTTTATATTTTAGTGATATCACTCTTTATTTTATTGTCTAGTTGACTAAATTTGAATTTAATCATGTGATTAAGTACTTTTGTAACTTAATTAACATGATTAAGCAAGGATTAGTGATTAACTCATGTGATCATGATTAACAAAAATTAATATTGCAATTAAGCTTAATTATCCTTAATTAAACTTGATTAAGCTAGTGTGTATGATTAGTGCTTAATTAAGCTATTAAGGGTTTGATTTGCTTAATTAGAGATTATCTAATCTCGATTAAGCATTCTCTTGACTTTTCTTATCAAAGTTAACTCATAAATACTTCGTTAATCCCTTAATTAAGTGTTAATCTCATAATTTCTCATTAAGTGCCTAATTACTTAGGGTTACGGAGGTAATTTAGCATGATAGGAAATTGAGGATGTTAGAAAAACTAATACATAGTGATATCTGTGAATTAAATGGTAATATTACTAGAGGAGGTAAAAGGTAGTTAATAACCTTTATTGATGATTGTTTTAGATTTACTTATGTGTATTTCCTAAGAAATAAAGATGAAGCATTTGAAATGTTTAAGAAGTATAAGTTGGAAGTAGAAAATATGCACGATAAGAAAATAAAAGTTCTTCATAGTGATAGAGGTGGATAATATTTTTCTAGTGAATTTGATTCTCTTGGTGAATTACATGGTATTGTGCATGAATCTTCTGCTCCATATACTTCGCAACAAAATGGTTTAGCAGAGAGAAAGAACTATACCTTAGTGGATATGGTTAATTTAATGTTGCTAAATGCCAAGTTACCCTATAATCTTTGGGGTGAGGCATTATTGTGACATGTCATTTTCATAATAGGACACCGTCAAGAAATAGAAAGATTTCTCCTTATGAAATATGGAAAGGAAGAAAACCAAACTTAAATTATTTGGAAGTGTGGGAGTGTTTAGCCTTTTATCATAATCCCTATCAAAAGAGAACTAAATTAAGGCCGCCATAAAAGGCATCTTCATAGGATATGCTCAACATTCTAAGGCATATAGAATTTTGGACTCAGTGTCTAATACAATTGTTGAATCAAGAGAGGTAGAATTTATTGAAAATAAATTCATTAATGATTCAACCCCTAATTTGGAATATTCCCAAAAGGATAAAGAAGTTTCTGAAGGAACTATTGTAAATCAAAGTAATAAACCTCTAAGTGAGAATGAAATGGTTAAACCAAGAAAGAGCCGAAGAATGAGAAAAAGTAAGGATGTGGGTACAGATTTTATCTCTTCTCAGGCTATAACCTTTTTTGGTTAAAGGAACTAGGGATTTTGTAATAAATAAGATCCCTATTGTGTAAATATAGAAGGTGATCCACAAACATTTAGAGAGACTACGGCATCTAGAGACTCTGCTTTTTGGAAAGAAGCAACGAATGATGAAATGGACTCAATATTATCTAATAATACTTGGGTCTTAGTTGATTTGTCTCCAGGATCAAAGCCTCACAGGATGCAAGTGGGTATTTAGAAGAAAGTATAATACAAATGGTTCACTACAAATCTTTAAGGCAAGGTTAGTTGGTAAAGGGTTTAGATAAAAAGCAGGTCTAGACTATTTTGATACCTATGCACTTGTGGCAAGAATGACTTCTATTAGGACTCTTATATCACTAGTATCCATTTATAAGCTTCATATACATCAAATGGATGCTAAAACTACTTTTCTCAATGGAGATCTTAATGAAGAAGTTTATATGCAACAACCAAAGGCTATGTGCTACCCAAATGAAAAGAAAGTTTGTAAACTAGTTAAGTCTTTATATGGCTTAAAACATGTGCCTAAACAATGACATGAGAAGTTTGATTCTGTGGTGTTATCAAATGGCTTCTCAGATCTGTGAGATAGATGTATATACTCCAAATTTACTAAGGACTATAGAGTAATAATTTGTCTATATGTAGATGATATGTTAATCATCGAGACGAATTTTGAAAGGGATTCATCAAACAAAGGAGTATTTAACTTCTAAATTCAAGATGAAGGATTTGAATGAAGTAGATACAATATTGGCATATAGGTGCATAAGCATGAAATTGGCTTTGCTTTAAGTCAATCTCATTACATTAAAAAGGTATTGGAAAAATTTGAGCATCTTAAAATTATCGAGTCCAATACACCCTATGATCCTAATTTCAAATTAAAAGAAAACATAGGGAGCTATTTGTAGCACAATTAGAATATGCAAGTGCTATAGAACGTCTAATGGATGCAATGCATTGTGCTAGGCCTAATGGCTGATATAGCATTTGCTGTGTGCAAAGTATCAAGGTTTATAGGAAAACCTAATAATTAACATCGGAAAATATAGCAAAGGGTTCTTGGTTATCTTGAAAACCATAAACTTGGGATTACATTATAGTGATTATCTCATTATACTAAAAGGTTATTCTGATGCTAGTTGAATTACAAATCTAAGTGATAATAAATTCACTTCAAGATGGATTTTCACCATAAGTGGTGGAGCAATAAGTTGGGTCTCAAAGAAACAAACGTGTATTTCATCCTCTACTATAGAGTGTTTATAGCTTTATCAGCCATAGGTAAAAAGAAAGCGAGAATGGCTTAGAATTTGTTACATGATATAGAGGCTATATGTGGCCTGACCAATGACTACCATTTCGATCTTGTGTGATAGTGAATCAATTATGTCTCGAGCATATAACAAGGTTTATAATGGAAAGTCTAGACACATAAATTTGAGAGATTAGTTTGTGAGACAATTAATAGGAGATGGTATAATTACCATCACATATGTAAAATCTAAGGGGAATTTAGCAAAACCATTAACTAAAGGTTTGTCAAAGGATAAAGTCAAAGAGACTTCTGATAAGATGGGATTAAAATCTATAGTTATTACATGATGGAAACCCAACTTTATTCTAGCAGAACACTAGTTTCAAGGTTTAATGGGTAATAACAAGTTATTTAACAACTAGAGCATTAAAGTATAGGATTTAGTGTTATATATAATTAGGAAGGTGGGTTAAAACTCTAAATGGATTGATAATATAATTTATCCAAAGGATTCCACCTATGTGAATAGAGGAGTGGTGTCACTCTAATAGAAAATTTTAGAGACTTTATTCTTGTAAATATTCATGAAACCATGATAAGCACATGGTCATAAAAGTGCTTAAGTTAACAAATTTCTTGATCTTGAACAAGGTACAATTTATGCCTGTGACTTTCCAGTACTAACACAGAGTGTGGGTTTAATCAACAAAACAGCCATTACTTCGTTGGAATGCCAAAAGTTTACACTAAAGGGATGTTTAATCCTAGTGATACATTTCTTATGCATAAATATGTTCATTTTAAACTTGTAAAATAGTGGGGGATTGAAAGACATTTTACAATTTAATTTGAATATCACTGTGGGATATGACAACGGTAATTATTTGTCAGTTATTACCAAAGAGACATAGTGCCTCATGTACAATTGCAACCATTCTTATTCAATATATGCAACGTTGCAATATGAAGGGACATAAGGCTTCAACACTACGGTTTTTCTTACTCTTTGTAGCTTGTGAAGTTGTTTGCATGGTCCATTAAATATTAAATTTAAGTAGTGTGTCATTTGATTATGGCTATGTCCTTTGGATGTGAACCTCAAAGTGAGCGTGTCATATCTAAATATAGCCCTCATTGTAACATATTTTCAGCACTTTTACTTTGTGTATTATGTAAGTTTGAGTGTTTTGAAAATTTTGCAAGTGTTATCTTAATTTTCAAGTTCAAATAAAATGAGAAAAATCTCTTATTATTGCTAATCAAGAAATTTTATAAAGGTTTTATTGTATCTTGGGAGAGTATTGTCATCAACCCAATAACAACTATGTGTGGAGAATATATCTCTCTAAAGGCTAGGAAGTGATTCGTGCTTTGAAACCATAATAATATTTAAGTTTTTGATCATCTTCTACACCATTTTTTTTTTCTAACAAGGGGAAGATCCCTATGGAATTGCAAAAGCAAACCTTGTATTCATTCACTGCCATCTATTTTTTTTTTTTGGTCGGATTCACTACCATCTATTTATCCACTATGTAACATAGAAAGTGGATTCAACAACTTTCTAAAATCATACAAGTTAAAAAATTTTTGATACTCACGCACCCAAGAGGTAATTGTTGTTGTTCGGATCTAATCTATTGATGAACACATACACAAGTTATTTGAAGAAAGAATAATGTTATAGATAACTAGTGTGACGGTGAGCATAACTTGATTTAAATTAAATATAAAAACTTCAATAGAAATTAAATCAGGTGACTTTAGTGGTTGATCTCCTTACCTCTAGGAGCCGCACAATCGAGGGGTTAAGAGTTTGGATATACAATTGTTGTTCGGATATTTTGTTGATATTTCCTCCATTTCAATTTATCTATCAATTTGGTACATTCTTAAATCAATGTATCTAGATATAAATCCAGATACATTGATTTAAAGATGTATCAAGTTGTCCAAATTGACAAATAAATTGAAATAGAGGGAGTATTATTATTTGGTTTGACATCTTTTTCAGTAAGGCATTCAATTTGAATGTTGTAAATCAAAAAAAAAAAATAGTAGTGTAAATTTATTTTGCTGTGAATAAAAAAAACATTTAATGCTACTATAGAAACTCCAATAAACTCCAAATATTAATAAACAAATGAACATTTAAACTCTAGAGAAGGCTATGGTTCATTTTACTTGGCAGGGTGCACCATACACCATCTCATCTAATGGTGTCAATCTAATAGATTATTTATACACTTTGATAACACACTTTAACAGTTCGCCAACTCATCTCTCACCTCCGAGCCTTCTTCTCTCGCCCCTCATTTGTCCTCCATCACATCCCACCGCCATTGCCGCTCACTTCTAGCCCTTGCAACCACCTCGCATGCCCTAATGACGGCACAATGCATCGCCTTCCATGACACAGTGGTGCGCTAACATGCACACATGGCAACACTGCACCGATGTTACTCAGCCATGTAGTCTCCATCATGCGCTGCTTCAATGCCTCGTCTCCATTGTGTTGATCGTCATGTGTTACTTTGACAACCTAGAAAATTAATTCAATTTGTGGCAAGATCTTGTCTCATGGCTCTGAAAAGTAAAAACTAATCCAAGTGTTCTATTGATTGTTTAGTGAAGAGCAATGACGATGACAGCACACGTACATCAGCGAACAAGAAGCATACATAACTTTGCAACGGCGGCATCAAACTATCATCACAGATGGAGGGCGGCAAGATTTGCGATGTTAGATTTGAGTTGAAGTCGCGGCAACAGAACATTACGGCTCTCTCCTTCACAACATCAGTCAAGGTGGGGCGGCGGCGAAAGGGACAAAGTGGTGGTGGGAAGGAGGAGACTAAGAGGTCCTTGAGCTTGTGGACTCGGGGAGGCATCGGTGGTGTTGGGTGGAATTTGCGGCAAAAGATGGAAGCAAGTAGTGGAGGATGGAAGGATAAAGTTCACAGCGATGGTAACAATAGGGTGGGGGGGGGAGAGAGAGAGAAAAATTTTATTTTATCACATATGATTGGTTGCATTGATATACCCTTAATCTTTACCGTTGTGTGATGAGATGTATGGTGCATCTTCTTAAGTAAGGGCACCACAGATGTAACATCGCTGATTTCCGAGTTCCGGATTCCTCTTCAAGTTTTATCAATTCAATTTCCGACTTCACTTCAAATTCCACACAAATGGGATTATTTTGAGTTAGATTTAAGTCTTGCACAATTTCCGACTTCATGTCATGTCCGATTCGATTTCCTCTTGATTATTCCTAATTTAGACTTCATGTTCTAGTTTTTGTTAAATGGAGTGGCTCCCGAGTTCCAATATCCGACTTTGAGTTGGTATAATTTCCGACCTCCTATTTCAATGGGCATAATTTCCTACTGCCCGCCTTAGCCTTCAAGTCCAAACAATATGGATGTGATTACTTTGCGGTATCCCAGGCTTCATGTCTCAAAGAAAGAGAAATGTACCCGATTTTTCGATCTCATAATTTATCTCGAAGTTTCAAGTAAGATATCGTGAGTTCCAACCTCCGACTTAGTCTCAAACACATATATTAAAATACCGACTTACGGGTTTAAGTATTTGGGTTTGATATTGTGATTCAGACTTAAAGCAAAGCATCCCCATTCGACTTGACTTTAGGCGAGTTGATACTTTAACATAATGGTGCAAGTCTTGATCTATGATTTTAATATAATGAGTTCGACCTTATGAGTTGAACTCAATGGACATGAGTTGAATCTTTGAGTTGATTTCAATCATTACGAAGTGAGGATTAGATATCCGAGTTAATTCCCAAGAGACTTCATTTAGTTGATGTTTTAGAGTTGGAATAAGAGTTAGAGATTATGTGATTGTAAAGGTGTATGACTTCGACATCCGACCCGTTGCCAAGTGTCTAATAAACCAAACAAGATATCAGAGTTTATTTATCAAGTCACGAATTAGATGACGACGAGTTACGAGTTTAGATAGAATGGAAGGTCACGTAGTCCACTTTTAGGACTGACGTGGAGAGCATTTTGGCCACAAAAGAGGGAGACATAATGAATCTGATCACAAAATCCCTAACCCAAATCAACACCAGCAATTCCAAACAACTCTCATGTATATAAATTAGACTCTTTCTTTTTCATTCTCGATCTGATTTATGCCACTCTCTCTCCCTCTTGCTCCAGCCTTCTTCTCTTCCACTTTCCTTCCTCTCCAATCAAGCTCCATCACCTCCTTTGAAGCTTAGCAGTTTCTATCGGCACTCAAGCTTTCAAACCCTAGCAAGATCACACTCCAAGAGGTAGGATTCTACTTCTATTCTTGAATTCCTTGCACTATGGTTGTATTAAATTGTACTCTTCTTCATGTGTTGGATGATATATTGGATGTATGTGATGGATTATGATAGGATTAACAGGAAATCTTGAGTTGAAATTTTGGTTAGAAGGAGAAAATTAGAAGGAGAGAAGAATCAGGATGCTGTCTTGGTGAAGAGTCCATCATGAAATCGAATGGCGGGAAAGTGTATGGCTCTGCCTCACGATTGGTTAAAATCTGAGTGAAACTATTTTTAGATGAGAAGTAGACATTTCAGAGCTTTCCCATACATATCAAGTCCATTGGATTAGTATTGAGAGAGATATAGAATTTTTGAGCTTTGACACAGGAATCAGGACTTTCATCAAGGCAGAAAGGGTGGTGACTTGAGGAGAGTGGTATAACTCATCCTACACAACCCAAATTGAGTGAAGCGAACTTTGTTAGAAAGCTTACACATAGGGGAACATCCCGATATAAAATTCTGAGTTTATTGTGACTCAGGTAGAAGTCCCAGTGGTTGAGGGGAAGTTACCACCCAATGTCAAGCCCAGAAGGCCAAAATAGGAGTAGTTCAAAAGGTGGAATTTGGGACTTTTGGAATTTCAGGACTTATAACTCGAGCTATACTAAATCAAATGATGTACAAATGAAAGATTATCTATTAAGCTAATATAGGTTCAATTAGTATGATCTGAGTTTAGTTCCGATTTTAGTGGTCCAAAAAAGAAATTCAGATTTATTGTTATTTATTTATTGTGTGTGTGTTGTGTGTGTGTGTGTTGTTATTGTTGTTGGATTTCTTTCTTATGTTACCACTCTTATCATGAACATTATTGTTATTTATTGTATTGTTATTATTATTATTATTATTATTATTGTATCCTTGTGTGTGTTGTGTGTGTGTGTATTGCCATCTTTGTATCCTTGTATTTTTTGCACAGTCTGAGATGCCTGCCCCTCCATTCTACCAGTAGCGTAACATACATCAAGGGGAAGGAGGGAGATATTTTGCTTAATTTTGTGTTAGCTTGTGATTAAGGGGACAAAGTGGATAATGGGGACAAAGACAAAGTCAACTCTACATAAAGCACTCTTTGTCTAATGCTTTATGATTTAGTGACATCATTCTTTACTTTATTGTCTAGTTGATTAAATTTGAATTTAATCATGTGATTAAGTGCTTTTGCAACTTAATTAACATGATTAAGTAAGGATTAGTGATTAACACACGAGAACATGATTAACTAAAATTAATCTTGCTATTAAGCTAATTAAAGACGATTAGTGTTTAATTAAGCTATTAAGGCTCTGACTTGCTTAATTAGAGATTATTTAATCTCAATTAAGCATTCTCTTGACTTTTCTCATTCGAGTTAACTCATAAACACTTTGTTAGCTCCTTAATTAAGCCTTAATTTCATAATTTCTCATTAAGTGCCTAATTACTCAGGGTTACTAAGGTAATTTAGCTCGACAAGAAATTGAGGGTGCTGCATCCTCTGAAGATGACACGAAATCGCAAGAGTGAGAAATACTAGATTTCTTAGTAGGATCGCGACCAGACAAGCATTGTGTCATTGTTATTATCCCAGCCACTTCGGGTTTAATTATAAAAGCGTTGAACATGCCAATTTTAATGATTTTAAAAACATAAATCTCGAAGCGGGTTACTTTTAACTTAACATCATATTATATCATCATAAGTAAATATACATACAGAAGTATAGAATAAACATTCATAATGCATATGGACAACATAGATACATGCACTAACATGCAACCTCATAGACTTAACCATGGTTTTACTTTAAATTTACTTTCATTCTTAGCACGTGCTTAACTTTCTTTACTTTTCCTTTGAAATAAACTACTTTTGGATATGAGCTCATTTCGTGACCATTGTTACTCAGTACTAACTAAATCAAACTAAGCTGATAATGGTTATCTCTAAGTTGGAGGGTCCTCCATGTTACCCTACCTCCCCCTAAAGGTTCCTTGAGTCTCTGTGGATCACCGTCTCTCACTTCCTTTATCCAAGTGATTGAAGGGTCATATCCCATTCTTTCTTTTCTTATCATTATACTTTACATGAATAGTACTTCTTGACAAGACACATGCAATGATATGACTAAGTCCATAATTTTGGCGAAAATCTGGTAGCATGACGGCTAGACCGCAGTTTCCTCAAAATGCCAATCATCAAACTTTCAATTAACAGTCGATTATATCCATCTCATATCATTACACCAATTATTCAATCACAAGACAATGCTCAATCAAACTTGTCATTCATCATGCCGAATAACATCATACATTCATACCTAAAAGGGTTCATAGTTGTGTTATTCTTTGTGGATAGTCTTATGAGCCATCATATGATTTCCCGTGGTTACCCATGAAAGTATCACATAGTTAGAATAAATGTGTGTGTAGTATTTTAGTTACTTAGTCCTTATGTGAAATTACTCTTTACTTGTGTACATGTCTTATGGAACACTTGTTCAAATTAACTAAGTTAGGTAATTATTTCCTTTCCTTGAGATAGTGTGTAACATCCTCCCGAAATATAGTACTATACTTAAGTCATAGTACTACACTCTGGAGTTGTTACTGTTACCTGAGCGGACCTTATCTGATAGCAACCTCAGCCGTCTTTGGAACTTCTTGAACTATCTGGAGATAACATGGAAATAGGAGTGAGAATTTTGAATTCTTAGTAGGATTCCTTAACTATCATACATACTGTCATCATTGTCATCTCCAATTTGCTTCGGTTTATTATGAAAAGGTGAACATGTTATGTAAACTATTTAATTTTTATAGTTCGAAAATATACTATCCGAAGTAAAGTTCATTTTACTCATATACTTGGCATTTGGGAGAGGCCATACAAAGTTAATTTATGAATTATACTATGAATAATAACTGCAATATATTAAAATATAATAGCATCAATATACTAGAGACATAACATCGGCATATGCCCTTACTTGTACTTGAACTTATGTAGATACATAAAATTTACTTTTCTTTCTTTATCTTCCTTTACTTGTTACACATATTCCAGAGTACGATCGCCATATCATACTCCCTCGGGGTGCGATCACCATGTCACACTCCTTAAGAATTTGTTCTTCTTGCCACGTCCCAGAGTATGATCGCCATGTCATACTCCATCGAAATGTGATCACCATGTCACATTCCTTAGGGTGTGGGATCATCATGCCACATTCCAGAGTATGATCGCCATGTTATACCCCATCAGAGCGTGATCGCCATGTCACATTCCTTAGGAATATGGACTCATCATCATAAATTTATGATACTTACACTAGCTGGGTCATGCCATGCCTCATGTAAGCCCTATCCCCTATACTCACACTAGCTGGGTCGATGCCATGCCTCATGTGAGTGGGGTGCTTGCATATGTTTTAATCTTTAATCTTTACTGCTCTTGGGTTGTCTGATCTAGGAGTGAGCTCGTCAGCTCAACTCGTGACCGTCGTCACACAAACTAACCTACAACGGGATTCACATGCCTCTAGTCTTGGAGGGAGCTCATTTCAAGAATAGAGGGATCTCATCTAACCATG
This sequence comes from Pterocarpus macrocarpus, assembly GCA_031439585.1. Taxonomy (NCBI): domain Eukaryota; kingdom Viridiplantae; phylum Streptophyta; class Magnoliopsida; order Fabales; family Fabaceae; genus Pterocarpus; species Pterocarpus macrocarpus. Next base: position 38,865,368 of record CM062517.1, read on the forward strand.
TGCCTTCAATGTAGAGGGATCTCATCTGACCACATGCTTCCAAGGTAGAAGGATCTCATAGTTTTATATTAACTTCACAGGGAGGGATTCAATGTGCAACTGCCTCCAAGTGAAGGGACCCACATTTTATCTTATTTAACTGCCTTCACAAGGAGGGATTCAATGTGCAACTGCCTCCAAGTGAAGGGATTCACAATTAATATGTTCATATCCTTTCATTCTCATACATAATCATGCATAGACATACTGAATGCACTTATACATATGCTTCATTATTTACTTTCATGTATCCTTGCATTCATGATTTTCACATACATATTCATAACATATAAGGGCTCATAATTTCCTTTACAATTCTACAAAAACTTCGGCAAGATAATCTGATCGTATCCGTTTTCTTATGAATAGTGCCAGTCTCAATAGACAGTCAATCACAGTAAGAGATCAAATATAATGCATCAATCTTTCAAGCACCAACATGGAATTTGCAACACTTAAGCTTTAATTGAACTCATATATGTATTAAGGTGTCAAATCCTTAAATTTTGGAATTCTTGCTCATATTCTTCAACTCTGCCTGTTTTTAGAAATTAAGCCTTAAATTCATCTTAACCTATTTGGACCTGAATTTTGGATATGTCAAAGTGTTATGTGCCTATTTTCTAACCTCTTTGATCCCATCTAGTTTTGATAAATATAACTCAATTTACTTATGTTTTAACCCGACCTGCCCTGTGGCTGGCCAGAATTACACACCTAAAAGTAAAAATCTACTAAAAATTGAAAACAAGTCCAAATTATACAAAATTGATATCATATCAAAGCTAACAGGACAAGCTTTCATTTGCAATAAGTTTCGTTTCATTTACTTTAATAGAGCTCGAGTTATAAGTCTCGAAATTTGACCTTCCTGAACTACCCTGCTTGGGCTCGCTTTGGACATAGGGCAACTTTCTCGAACCACTGGGAATAAATGGGACCTTAACTAACTGGGAACTATGTGTAAGCTTTCTAACAAAGTTAGTTTCACTTAATTTGGAGTTGTGTAGGGTGAGTTACACCCTTCTCAATTCACATTGCCCGGATGAAAGTCCTGATTCCTAGGTCAAATTTCAAAAATTCATATCTCTCTCAATACCAATCCAATGGCCTTATATTATATATGTATGGAAAGCCCTGAATGTATACTTTCATATAAAAATAGCTACATCAAATTTTAATGATAATAGGCAGAGTCGTACACTCCGCTATATGGATTGTTGTGGTGTTTTTCACTTAGGCAGCATCCCAATCCTCCGCTTCTCCTAGTTTTTCTTCTTCTAACCTTAATTCCAACTCAATATTTCATATTAATCCAATCATAATACATCATATACATCCAATATATCATCAAATAAATGAAAAAGAGTAAAATTTCATATAGCCACAGTTTAGAGAAATTAAGGACAGAATTCGAATCCTACCTCTTGGTATGTGATTTTGCTAAGTTTTGGAGTTTGGATGGAACCTCGTCAAACTTGGAGGTTTGATGGAGTAAGTTAAGAGGAGAAGAGAAAAAGAGAAGAAGAAGGCTAAAACCAAATGAGAATGAGATGCCAATCAGCAGGGAGAAGAGAAAAATCTGATTTAAGCATTGAAGAGGTGGTTGGCTTAGTGTATCTTGATTGGTTGAAATTTTGTGATTGAAGTTCAGCCATGTCTCTCTTTGTGGATAAATTATTCTTCACGTCAGCTTAAAAGTGGAACTCGCTCCATTGTATTTGAAATCGAAACTTGTCTTGATTCTGCTTAAAGTCGGAACTCGTGCCCATCTATTTGAAACTTGGAGATGAAATCGGATATCGGAAACATTGTTTGGTTTATTCGAAACTTGGAAGCAAAGTCGTATGTCGGAAATCATGCATAACTTATTTAAAACATAAGGTCGGAGGTCGGAAATCATACAGCACATAATCACCTTAAAATCGAAAGTCAAGGACAAGAATGTGAAACCTAAATACTTAAACCTGGAAGTCGGGGATGTTAATGTAAACTTGGAAGTCGAGAACTAGGACGCTTTAAAACTCTTATTACACGAAATTCTAAAACTCGGTCCAGGATCAATCTCGGAGATCGATTCTAACCATAACACCGGAAATTGCGAATCAAAACCTTAACTTATATAATCTCGAAACTCCCAATTCAATCTCGAAAGTTGGTCAAAGGCAAACTCGGGAACACCAATGGAAATGAATAGCTCTTGGGAATGAACCCGGAGCTCAAAACTCGTGTAAAATTTTGATCGAACTTGGAGATCAACTCAAAGATCTGAACTTGTGTCCATTCTAGTTGAGTTCAACTCTAAGGCCTGAACTCGTTACATTCAACCTGGATGCTCGATTGCTTGTGACCATTCTGTTAAACTATCAACTCGGAGATCGGAAACATGTACACTTTATTTTGCAACATGAAGTCGGATATCGGAAATCAGTCTGAATCATGCCCATTGTTTGAAACATGGAAATAAGGTTGGCTATCAGAAAATCATGTAACTTGGAAACAAAGTTGTATCTGGGAATCACGCCCATTTTGTTTAGATCTTGAAGGTGTCAAGTCGAAGTCGAAAATCATGGAAACTTGAAGGTGAAGTCGAAACTCGTGGTGGATGTTACATAGTGCACTTAGTGATTCCTAGGTTCATGGTATGCTTAGAGGCCCTAATCATACTTCTGTTCCCAAGGATTTCGAGATCACTCTAGTCCTTGGGTCATGAGAATGCATAACCATACTCATGAACCCAACAACCGCATGTTCACTAATCACCAAGAGTGATTTTTAACTTATCCAAGTTGCAAAGTTTCAAACGTTTGTCATTAACATAACGAGATCTTACCTTAGATATTATAAAAGTTATCATTCTTTATAAAGTAATTATAAAGTTTCATTCTTTAAGAAAGTATATGCCTCTAAAACTATGCCCTTGTCTTAAAGATTCAATCTTGATGAAATAATGATACAAGATATTAGCTTTAGAACTAAAAGATCTTGCTCTTTATGAAAGTTGACATTTTATGCATTGACTTAAGAGACAAACTTTATAAATTAAAAGTTGCAAGTCAACATTTTTATGTCTTAAAATTTCATTCTTGGTTAAAGTTTGAAACTTTATGAAAGGTCTTGTCTTCAAGATTCCATTTTTAAGACATAAGGTGACAAGTTTTCATTTTTATGACTTAAAAAGCTTCATGTTCTAATTGTAACACACTCTATTATATAAGCCATGCTAGAGTCATGGAGTTATATTAAGAGGTTGTCACCGTATGCTAAGAAAACTTTAAAATAGGAAAATATAATACATGGCCCTTTAATCAAGCTTACTTTATTACCACTAATAGTCTGCGATACATGGAAAAATATAAAATAGTTACACTTTAAAAGAAATCGTGATCGATATAATACACAGGCTGCCTACTTCTGACTAGTCGCTACTAGCTTCAATGATCTTTTGGTGTGGCTTACGCCCAATGCTTGCTCCATGAATGGTCCTCAGATCACCATTACTTGGTTTCCAATTTGGGTACTTGGAATGTTTATGGAACAGTAAAAACATGCAGCAGCGGTGAGAGAACCTAAGGTTCTCGATGAGGTAAACATGAACTATTCTCATACACAAGGCCATCATAAACATTCCAAATTCGCCTGGGTTCTTATGAAAAGATGAGCACATATAAACACACGGTGGTTCAATTTTAAGTTGAAACACCATTCTCAAGGCGGGTCATATTTTAACAACCACTTGCCATTTCATATGACTGACATAGAGATACAGATAGTACAATATGCTTTAGTAAGAGTCATAATAGCATCATGACATAATGAGATGATTAGAAATGCACATATAGATGCTTGTATTTGATTGTATGCAAGTGCACTTGACTTAATTCATTTCTCTCTTTAACTTGCAATTTAACCTTGCTTTTCTCAGATTGGTCCCCCGGAGGTGAATGGCCTCTCTCACCCTTGGGTGATAGCCTGCTTTTCAGGTCCGAGCTCGTACCTATTCATGAGTGACGGGTTTACTTTCCCCGACCCTCACACCGGTCTATTCCCCTTAAATCTGGTCGAGGGCTGGCCCAAGTCTTAGACAAGATCAGCCTGGCCCACGCTAGCTGGGTCTATGCCATGCCTCACGTGGTAGCTTGGTACGTCTTTCTTGCAAGTTCTTATTATCTTTTTTTCTTTTCATATCTTGTCATGCATGCAGACGCTTGGTGCATTCATGAGTATGTCTCATACTTTATATATCATATCATGTTCTAAGCATATACTTGCATGCATGATGCTCATGAATATGACATGTAAACGTAAATACATTCAAAGCATAATCATTCATAGCATAAGTTCTCATAAATCCTTGCCAGAATTTCGGCAAAGATAACGGATCGAGTCCGCTTCCCCATGAATAGTGCCAGACCACCAGTACAATCTTTCAAACTTGTAATTCAATATGGATCAGCCATTATATAGATACTCATAGAATCATTCATCAAGTTCAATTCAAGCATCTATACGGTTTTCAGTTTACTCCTTCCTATTCTGCCCGATTTTGGTATACTCCACCTTTATTGTAATTCAACTTATTTGAGTCTAATTTTTGGATATGTCATAGCATTATGTGTCTAGTTTCTAACCCTTTTGGTCCCATCTCATTTTGAGTTGTATAACTCAAGATATAAACATTCTATCTTAGCATGTCCTGTTCTTAGCCAGAATTGGGTCCCTATAGAAGAAAATTCACTAAAAATTGAAAACTAGGTGAAATCATACGAATTTTATATCAAACTAAAGCTAATACAACAAGCTTTAAAATGAGTTAAGTTTCATGTCATTTGCCTAAGTATATTTTGAGTTATGACCCTCGAAACATTACCCTACTGGTCTGTCCTGTTCCAGGCCAGTTTAAACTTAAGCCAACTTCATTGATGTGCTAGGATCAAAGGACAACGAATTAAATTCTGAAATTTTTAGGGGATGTTCTCTCATGTGTTAGCTTTCAAACATCTTTGGTTGCACTCAATTTGAGGTCGTATAGGGTGGGATACACCCTTCTCAACCCATGCTGCCCGGGGGAGAACCCAGATTTCTAGGTCTAACTTCAAAATTCATAACTAATTCTATACTAATCCAATGGCCTTATATTTTATATGTATGGAAAGCCCTGGATGTCTAGTTTCATTTAAAAATGGTTTCATCAAATTTAAACGGCGGTAGGCGGAGCCGTACACTCCGCCGTACGGACCGTCGAGGAGAAAACCCTAACAGCTTCTTGAACTCTCCTTGGATTCATGTTTTTCTCTAATCAATCCACCCAACCTTCAATTTAAACTCACATATACACCTTAAACCAATCTTAATTCATCATCATCACTCAAGATAGTATCAGAATCTTGCAAGAAATTGGGAAGAAAATAGAGTCCCAATCAACCCAATTCAAAGAAAACAAGAAAAGGAGTAGGAATTCCTACCTTGGTGGTGTGAAATCTTGATGGAACTTGATCTTGGAGTGAAGTTGATGGTTGGAGCTTGAGTTTGGGGATGAGAGGAAGTGGAAGAAGATGAAGAAGAGTGGAGAAATGGGGCTGGTAGTGGGGAGCTCGAAAATGATAAGAAGAAGGAAAGAAAAGGTGAGATATTTGGAAGTTACTTAGTCTTGATTGGTGGATTCAACTTGGCCATAAAATCTGGTTTAACTTTCCATCATCAAGGGCTATTAAGGCGCCACTTGAGGGAGTTATTTGGCTAAATCTTAGCCGTTGATTCTAGGGCATTCATAGAAAAATTCTACTGGTTCGGTTCCGACAGTTTAAAACATCGTAATCTTACCGATTTTCTTTAAATCAGTAAAACGGTTTTAGAAGAATCCTATGAAGTTTCCTATGGCTCTAATCTAATTCCATTATACCTAATCATTCTAAACCACACTCAAACTAGTAGAATTCTACTGATTCGGTTCTGGCGGTTTAGAACACCGAATATTTACCGATTTTCTCCAAATCGGTAAAACGTTACTTAATAGTTTTGGTAAGATGTCTTCGTGTTCATTTTGATTTATCTTAAGTCTAATCTCTCTAATTAACATCTAATTAATCTCTAATTATCCTTTAATAAATTTCTAATCAGCCTTACCTAATCAATAAGATCGAATAGATCGATTAATAGTGTAGATTAAATGTTTTGCAAAAATTCCGAACCTTTCTGTTTTCTGTTTTCTATAGCTAATGGCATATCCGTAATTTTGAGCAAGTCCAGGGGCACCCCACGTCATTTCACATCCGACTGCATCCGTGGCCCAATCGGCAGAGAGTTTAACTTCTACGGTTTCACCACGTGGTTCTGCTCCGTTCAAAACCCTATTCTGCCAATCCTATAGATGTGGGGACATAAAGGTCATTTTATGAAAAGTTCCAGGGTTATTCTGGAAATATCCACTTTTGTGGCCAAATAGCTCTTCACGTCATCCCAAAAGTGGAACTCGCTTCCATAAATTCAAATCTGAACTCGTGTATTATGTGTAAAGTCGAACCCGTCCCTTTATATTTGAGCTTGGGGCTAAAAACACGATGTCTAACTCGCCCAACCTTATCTGGCACTTGGGGTAAGTTCGGATATCGGAAATCATACCGCTTACAATCACCTAATCCCGGAACTCCCCATCCAAACTCAGGAACACCAACAAAATAGAAAGCCTCTTGGAATAAACTCGGATATCGGAACTCGTTTATGACTTGGAAATCACCAAAGATCCGAACTCGTGTCCATTCTAATCGAGTTCAACTCTGAGACGTTACACTCAACTAGGAGGTCGGTACTTGCACCATTGTGTTAAACTATAACTTCTGAGGTCGGAAATCATGTACACTATTAAGGTTAGATCGGAACTCGGGTAAATTTTCTTTGAGACATGAAGTCGGATATCGTGGAATTAGTCATGTTGTTCGGACTTGAAGTCCAAGTCGGAAGTCGTGAAAATAGGAGGTCAGAAATTATACTCACTATACTTTAACTCCAATATTGGAACTCTAAGCCACTCTAGTTAACTCGAAGCTAAAGCATTAAGTCAGAAATCGGAAAGGCAATGAAGTCAGAATGAGGAACATGCTGGGATAAGGTCGGAAATCGTAAATCAATGAACCTTTGAAGACAAACTCGGAAATCGGAAATTGTTCCATTTCATGTGGAATTCGAATGCGAAGTCGGAAATCATAAAACTAATGAACTTGGAACTCGGAACTCGTTGTGGAGGTAAAATGGAATAATTTAGCACAAAGAAAATTGGGATGTTACACTAATAAGATTAAACCTTTACACATATTCTTGTCTTCAAAAAGAACAAAATGGAACCAAGTGACACCCATAAAATAGCGCCACTTTTCATGCATCAAGAAGCAAACTTTTAAAGCTTTATACTTTTGGAAAATTCATAGTCTTATCAAGTCATGAGAAACATGTAAAGATGAAACTTTTCTAATCATAAGCTCATTATAAGAAAAGGAACAAACTCTAAATAAAATACCACCAAGAACGTCATTCTTTTTCAAATAACTCACAAGAAACATTAAGATCTCATGCATCAAGAAAGAAAAATAGAAACTTTGAGGCATTTAAGAAACAAACTTTTAAATAACCAAGAACATCTCATAAAGAAGAATATGAACACTTTTTCCTAAAAAGGGAAACTTTTGCTGTAACACCCTAGCCAGAGTTGCAGTTACCCATCGAAATCAAAACCTAAAAAATTCTGAGTCTGAACCCGATGCCTCCTTGGAGGGCTATAGGTTTGAGGCATTTTCTTAAGATCAAAACTCCCGGTAATGGTTCCCTGAGCATCAATGAGTTAAAGAGAGATTTTTAACGAATTTTAGGGAATGGATAACCCCTTTGTTTTCAACCCTCAAGTTCATAAAAACGCAAGTTTTTGGAGAATTGTACTAAAATCCAAAAGTTGGATTTTGATTCCTAAGGATTTTGAATTTTTAGATATTTTTATTGAATTCAAATGGGGGGTATTCCCTTATGTACATTTATGTTTTAAAGTTAATGGAGACATTAACTTAAAATTAAGAAATGTAAATAAGTCTGTGTAATATCTTGGACCTGGAAGTGGACTATAGAAGGAAGGAATCAAGTTTTTGCACGTTGTAATCGATTACCGTGGGGTTGGTAATCGATTATAGTGCTCTCTATATACCTTCATGTTGAGTTTTTCCTTGTTGTAATCGATTACATGGAGTGGTAATTGATTACAGCAATTGGGTTTGTGGTAATCGATTACAACAATTGGGTTTGTGGTAATCAATTACCAAGCAGTGTAATCGATTACAACAGGTCTATATAAGGCCCAGACCTATTTCCTCCCCTCATTTCTGCGATTCTCACTCTCTCTCTACCCTCAAAACTTTTTCCCTTATCTCTAAAACCCATTCCTCTTCAATTCTTGCTCAAATCCTTCAATCTTTCTCTCAAAACTTCATCAAATTAGACCATTCTCACTCACTAAATCTCAATTTCTTTTTTTAATCTCAAATCACATCTTCAACCAAAAATCAACACAATGTGGTCTTGGAGCTTCGAGGAGGTGACACCAAGGTTCCCAAGCCTTTCTTCTTCCTTTCCCCTTCTAAAAGGTAATTTTTCAACTCCTTTCCTCTTCCTTTCCTATGAATTATGGATTATTTACTCTATAGTGAGTTCATAGAGAACCCTAAGTTAGAAGAATTGGGGATTTTGATTCCTACATGTAATTTAGGCTAATTCTTAGGCTCAATGACCAATATTGAGTTAGATTGTCATAATTGTGATGATAGATCTTATTGGGGGCTCGGTTATTGGTTCCAGAATGTCGTGGGATTAGGACTCTGCCATTGGATTTAAGTCTGTGAGTGGATAGTTGTCCCTAACTTATTTTCTAATATATCTATTTGATTTATATATATGCAAATGAATTAGTAAGTTTTATATGGATAATTATTTATTTCTCTTATGCATGTTTTATTCAAATTGACACGTGAGACAATGAAAGGATTTTGGGTGAATTTATGAACATGTGTACATATATATATATATATATATATATATATATATATATTAGACACCTATGAAATTATATGAATTTTCAAAGGATGATTTTGTCAAAGCTTTTGACTTCCTTGAACAATATGATTTAAGCTTTATATATTAAATGGCGATTGGTCTTACGAGACTCTGAATAATGTTTTTATAAGAAAAAGGAATGATTGGATTTTGTGAAACCTTTGATGATTGTTAGGTGTTAAAATGTTATGTGAGCTGGTAAAAAAAGGACTAGGGAAAGTCTATTCCAGGATCTGTAGGCTAATGGCAATAGGCATTAGCCTTGGGTGCACCTAGGATGATGTATTTCACAGCCACTCAAAGGAGTGGTGCATGCCTGATATTCACGGCCACTGGAAGAGTGTTGCGTGCCTGATTATCGGATTCACATGAAGGAAAGGCCACCTAAGTGTGATTCCTCCCTATTTATCCTGGAATAGATGGACTCTATATTTTTGGAAAAGAAAATTTGGAAAATGTTTGATTAAGAGTTCTATTTTGGTTTTATTATATAGATTATTGCCTTACCTTAATATTTATTTAATAATCATGGTTTGTACATTGTCTCATGTGGGTTAGGGATACTATATCTTTTACTGAGTTTCATAAACTCACCCTGTTGTTTCTTTCTCTTTTTCAGATACAGATGTTCAAGTAGAATCTATCCTTCATTCCCCCATAGTGGGATTCCGAGTTTTGGTGCTTGAGCGCTTTTCTATTCAAGGGTATATAGTAAATGTTCATAGTTTAAGATATTCTTAGATAGTGGTAACTCCATGGTACTATAGGCAGGGTCCGACCCTTGCTAGTGTAGTGATGATGTATGTTAGGCTAAATTGATTATTATATATTTCATTCTGAATTGAATATGAAAATGTTCTGTAACCTTCTATATCAGTTTATATATATATATATATATATATATATATATATATATATATATATATGATGAGATTGATATGCTTGTAAATAATTTTGTTGTGTTCTAAGAGGTGCATTCTGAGAATGCCTGGATCCTCGATGGAAGAGTGTGTTTGTTAATGTTGTAGGTGACCTTTTGTAATTGGGAAATATCCTAATTATAAAGGGAACTCTATCGAAATTTTTATAAAAATTCTGTGGTGGAAGGCTTGCGTAGGGACTTGTCCCTATGCACCAGTCATAGCCCGGGTTTGGGTCATGACATTTGCTCATGAAGAGCATGAGAGTTTTTCTTAAAATTTTTGGTCATGAGAGGAACCAAACTTCAAGCTTTCTTGAGTAAACAAAAGAAAAAAAGTAGAGATTACTACCTAAGCTTGAAAATGGCATCCTTGAAGGAGAGGAAAAAGATGAAGAAGACTCCTTCTTTGATGATAGTGGTGGCAGTTTTGGAAGAACAAGGAGAGAGCTCTTGAGTTCTCTTGAAAATGAGTCTTGTAATGTTTAGATCTTCTCTCCAAAGACCAAAAGATGTGGTCTTTGGAGGGCTTAGTGAAGAAGGTTTGGTTATAGAGGTGGAGAATAAGGAAGAAGATGGAGAAGAAGAAGTAGTGTAGAGAGATATTGGAGAGTTTGAGTTTAAGAGAGAGAATAGAATGACACAATGAAAATGAGAGTGTGTGTATGTTGTTGTTGTGACCGTGAGCTTCAAGTAGGTGGGGGAGAAGATATTTTCTTAATTTTGTGCTAACTAAGATTTAGGGAGATAAATAGAATGTTGAAGGAGACAAAAAGTGGTCAACTCTTACACAAAGCATTCTTGTCTAATGCTTTATATTTTAGTGATATCACTCTTTATTTTATTGTCTAGTTGACTAAATTTGAATTTAATCATGTGATTAAGTACTTTTGTAACTTAATTAACATGATTAAGCAAGGATTAGTGATTAACTCATGTGATCATGATTAACAAAAATTAATATTGCAATTAAGCTTAATTATCCTTAATTAAACTTGATTAAGCTAGTGTGTATGATTAGTGCTTAATTAAGCTATTAAGGGTTTGATTTGCTTAATTAGAGATTATCTAATCTCGATTAAGCATTCTCTTGACTTTTCTTATCAAAGTTAACTCATAAATACTTCGTTAATCCCTTAATTAAGTGTTAATCTCATAATTTCTCATTAAGTGCCTAATTACTTAGGGTTACGGAGGTAATTTAGCATGATAGGAAATTGAGGATGTTAGAAAAACTAATACATAGTGATATCTGTGAATTAAATGGTAATATTACTAGAGGAGGTAAAAGGTAGTTAATAACCTTTATTGATGATTGTTTTAGATTTACTTATGTGTATTTCCTAAGAAATAAAGATGAAGCATTTGAAATGTTTAAGAAGTATAAGTTGGAAGTAGAAAATATGCACGATAAGAAAATAAAAGTTCTTCATAGTGATAGAGGTGGATAATATTTTTCTAGTGAATTTGATTCTCTTGGTGAATTACATGGTATTGTGCATGAATCTTCTGCTCCATATACTTCGCAACAAAATGGTTTAGCAGAGAGAAAGAACTATACCTTAGTGGATATGGTTAATTTAATGTTGCTAAATGCCAAGTTACCCTATAATCTTTGGGGTGAGGCATTATTGACGGCATGTCATTTTCATAATAGGACACCGTCAAGAAATAGAAAGATTTCTCCTTATGAAATATGGAAAGGAAGAAAACCAAACTTAAATTATTTGGAAGTGTGGGAGTGTTTAGCCTTTTATCATAATCCCTATCAAAAGAGAACTAAATTAAGGCCGCCATAAAAGGCATCTTCATAGGATATGCTCAACATTCTAAGGCATATAGAATTTTGGACTCAGTGTCTAATACAATTGTTGAATCAAGAGAGGTAGAATTTATTGAAAATAAATTCATTAATGATTCAACCCCTAATTTGGAATATTCCCAAAAGGATAAAGAAGTTTCTGAAGGAACTATTGTAAATCAAAGTAATAAACCTCTAAGTGAGAATGAAATGGTTAAACCAAGAAAGAGCCGAAGAATGAGAAAAAGTAAGGATGTGGGTACAGATTTTATCTCTTCTCAGGCTATAACCTTTTTTGGTTAAAGGAACTAGGGATTTTGTAATAAATAAGATCCCTATTGTGTAAATATAGAAGGTGATCCTCAAACATTTAGAGAGACTACGGCATCTAGAGACTCTGCTTTTTGGAAAGAAGCAACGAATGATGAAATGGACTCAATATTATCTAATAATACTTGGGTCTTAGTTGATTTGTCTCCAGGATCAAAGCCTACAGGATGCAAGTGGGTATTTAGAAGAAAGTATAATACAAATGGTTCACTACAAATCTTTAAGGCAAGGTTAGTTGGTAAAGGGTTTAGATAAAAAGCAGGTCTAGACTATTTTGATACCTATGCACTTGTGGCAAGAATGACTTCTATTAGGACTCTTATATCACTAGTATCCATTTATAAGCTTCATATACATCAAATGGATGCTAAAACTACTTTTCTCAATGGAGATCTTAATGAAGAAGTTTATATGCAACAACCAAAAGGCTATGTGCTACCCAGAAATGAAAAGAAAGTTTGTAAACTAGTTAAGTCTTTATATGGCTTAAAACATGTGCCTAAACAATGACATGAGAAGTTTGATTCTGTGGTGTTATCAAATGGCTTCTCGCATAACAGTGCAGATAGATGTATATACTCCAAATTTACTAAGGACTATAGAGTAATAATTTGTCTATATGTAGATGATATGTTAATCATCGAGACGAATTTTGAAGGGATTCATCAAACAAAGGAGTATTTAACTTCTAAATTCAAGATGAAGGATTTGAATGAAGTAGATACAATATTGGCATATAGGTGCATAAGCATGAAATTGGCTTTGCTTTAAGTCAATCTCATTACATTAAAAAGGTATTGGAAAAATTTGAGCATCTTAAAATTAACGAGTCCAATACACCCTATGATCCTAATTTCAAATTAAAAGAAAACATAGGGAGCGCTGTAGCACAATTAGAATATGCAAGTGCTATAGGTAGTCTAATGTATGCAATGCATTGTACTAGGGCTGATATAGCAGTTACTGTGTGCAAACTATCAAGGTCTATAGGAAAACCTAATAATTAACATCGGAAAGCTATAGCAAGGGTTCTTGGTTATCTTAAGAAAACCATAAACTTGGGATTACATTATAGTGATTATCCCGCGGTACTAGAAGGCTATTCTAATGCTAGTTGGATTACAAATTTAAGTGATAATAAATCCACTTCAAGATGGATTTTCACCATAGGTAGTGGAGTAATAAGTTGGGCCTCAAAGAAACAAACATGTATTTCATATTCTACTATGGAGGCTGAGTTTATAGCTTTATTAGCCATAGGTAAAGAAGCAGAATGGCTTAGGAATTTGTTACATGATATAGAGCTATATGTGGCCACAGCCAATGACTGCCATTTCGATCTTCTATGATAGTGAATCAACCATGTCTCGAGCATATAACAAGGTTTATAATGGAAAGTCTAGACACATAAGCTTGAGACATAAGTTCATGAGGCAATTAATAGGAGATGGTATAATTACCAACATATATATAAAATCTAAAAGGAATTTAGCAGACCCATTGACTAAAGGTTTGTCAAGGGATAAAATCAAAGAGACTACTGCTAATATAGGATTAAAATCTATGGTTGTTAAATGATGGAAACCTGACCTTATTCTAGTATAACACTAGTTTCAAGGTTTAATGGGTAATAACAAGTTATTTAACAACTAGAGCATTAAAGTATAGGATTTAGTGTTATATATAATTAGGAAGGTGGGTTAAAACTCTAAATGGATTGATAATATAATTTATCCAAAGGATTCCACCTATGTGAATAGAGGAGTGGTGTCACTCTAATAGAAAATTTTAGAGACTTTATTCTTGTAAATATTCATGAAACCATGATAAGCACATGGTCATAAAAGTGCTTAAGTTAACAAATTTCTTGATCTTGAACAAGGTACAATTTATGCCTGTGACTTTCCAGTACTAACACAGAGTGTGGGTTTAATCAACAAAACAGCCATTACTTCGTTGGAATGCCAAAAGTTTACACTAAAGGGATGTTTAATCCTAGTGATACATTTCTTATGCATAAATATGTTCATTTTAAACTTGTAAAATAGTGGGGGATTGAAAGACATTTTACAATTTAATTTGAATATCACTGTGGGATATGACAACGGTAATTATTTGTCAGTTATTACCAAAGAGACATAGTGCCTCATGTACAATTGCAACCATTCTTATTCAATATATGCAACGTTGCAATATGAAGGGACATAAGGCTTCAACACACGGTTTCTTACTACTGTAACTGTGAAGTTGTTTGCATGGTCCATTAAATATTAAATTTAAGTAGTGTGTCATTTGATTATGGCTATGTCACTGGATGTGAACCTCCGTGAACGTGTCATATCTAAATATAGCCCTCATTGTAACATATTTTCAGCACTTTTACTTTGTGTATTATGTAAGTTTGAGTGTTTTGAAAATTTTGCAAGTGTTATCTTAATTTTCAAGTTCAAATAAAATGAGAAAAATCTCTTATTATTGCTAATCAAGAAATTTTATAAAGGTTTTATTGTATCTTGGGAGAGTATTGTCATCAACCCAATAACAACTATGTGTGGAGGCGAATATCTCTCTAAAGACTGGGAAGTGATTCGTGCTTTGAAACCATAATAATATTTAAGTTTTTGATCATCTTCTACACCATTTTTTTTTTCTAACAAGGGGAAGATCCCTATGGAATTGCAAAAGCAAACCTTGTATTCATTCACTGCCATCTATTTTTTTTTTTTGGTCGGATTCACTACCATCTATTTATCCACTATGTAACATAGAAAGTGGATTCAACAACTTTCTAAAATCATACAAGTTAAAAAATTTTTGATACTCACGCACCCAAGAGGTAATTGTTGTTGTTCGGATCTAATCTATTGATGAACACATACACAAGTTATTTGAAGAAAGAATAATGTTATAGATAACTAGTGTGACGGTGAGCATAACTTGATTTAAATTAAATATAAAAACTTCAATAGAAATTAAATCAGGTGACTTTAGTGGTTGATCTCCTTACCTCTAGGAGCCGCACAATCGAGGGGTTAAGAGTTTGGATATACAATTGTTGTTCGGATATTTTGTTGATATTTCCTCCATTTCAATTTATCTATCAATTTGGTACATTCTTAAATCAATGTATCTAGATATAAATCCAGATACATTGATTTAAAGATGTATCAAGTTGTCCAAATTGACAAATAAATTGAAATAGAGGGAGTATTATTATTTGGTTTGACATCTTTTTCAGTAAGGCATTCAATTTGAATGTTGTAAATCAAAAAAAAAAAATAGTAGTGTAAATTTATTTTGCTGTGAATAAAAAAAACATTTAATGCTACTATAGAAACTCCAATAAACTCCAAATATTAATAAACAAATGAACATTTAAACTCTAGAGAAGGCTATGGTTCATTTTACTTGGCAGGGTGCACCATACACCATCTCATCTAATGGTGTCAATCTAATAGATTATTTATACACTTTGATAACACACTTTAACAGTTCGCCAACTCATCTCTCACCTCCGAGCCTTCTTCTCTCGCCCCTCATTTGTCCTCCATCACATCCCACCGCCATTGCCGCTCACTTCTAGCCCTTGCAACCACCTCGCATGCCCTAATGACGGCACAATGCATCGCCTTCCATGACACAGTGGTGCGCTAACATGCACACATGGCAACACTGCACCGATGTTACTCAGCCATGTAGTCTCCATCATGCGCTGCTTCAATGCCTCGTCTCCATTGTGTTGATCGTCATGTGTTACTTTGACAACCTAGAAAATTAATTCAATTTGTGGCAAGATCTTGTCTCATGGCTCTGAAAAGTAAAAACTAATCCAAGTGTTCTATTGATTGTTTAGTGAAGAGCAATGACGATGACAGCACACGTACATCAGCGAACAAGAAGCATACATAACTTTGCAACGGCGGCATCAAACTATCATCACAGATGGAGGGCGGCAAGATTTGCGATGTTAGATTTGAGTTGAAGTCGCGGCAACAGAACATTACGGCTCTCTCCTTCACAACATCAGTCAAGGTGGGGACGAGGCGAAAGGGACAAAGTGGTGGTGGGAAGGGAGGAGACTAAGAGGTCCTTGAGCTTGTGGCGGACTCAGGAGGCATCGGTGGTGTTGGGTGGAATTTGCGGCAAAAGATGGAAGCAAGTAGTGGAGGATGGAAGGATAAAGTTCACAGCGATGGTAACAATAGGGTGGGGAGGGGAGAGAGAGAAAAATTTTATTTTATATCACATATGATTGGTTGCATTGATATACCCTTAATCTTTACCGTTGTGTGATGAGATGTATGGTGCATCTTCTTAAGTAAGGGCACCACAGATGTAACATCGCTGATTTCCGAGTTCCGGATTCCTCTTCAAGTTTTATCAATTCAATTTCCGACTTCACTTCAAATTCCACACAAATGGGATTATTTTCGAGTTCCGATTTCGTCTTGCACAATTTCCGACTTCATGTCATGTCCGATTTCCGATTTCCTCTTGATTATTCCTAATTTCCGACTTCATGTTCTAGTTTCGGGTTAAATGGAGTGGCTTCCGAGTTCCAATATCCGACTTTGAGTTGGTATAATTTCCGACCTCCTATTTCAATGGGCATAATTTCCTACTGCCCGCCTTAGCCTTCAAGTCCAAACAATATGGATGTGATTACTGGTATCCGACTTCATGTCTCAAAGAAAATGTACCCGATTTTCGATCTCATAATTTATCTCGAAGTTTCAAGTAAGATATACGTGAGTTCCAACCTCCGACTTAGTCTCAAACACACTGTATTAAAATACCGACTTCTGGGTTTAAGTATTTGGGTTTGATATTGTGATTCCTTAAAGCAGCATCCCCATTCTGACTTCCGACTTTACCCAAGTTGATACTTTAACATAATGGTGCAAGTGCTGATCTATGATTTTAATATAATGAGTTCCGGCCTTAGAGTTGAACTCAATGGACATGAGTTCGAATCTTTGAGTTGATTTCCAATCATACACGAGTTCCGATATCCGAGTTAATTCCCAAGAGACTTCATTTCCGTTGATGTTTCCGAGTTGGAATAAGAGTTCCGAGATTATGTGATTGTAAGCTGTATGACTTCTGACATCCGACCTTGCTTCCAAGTGTCTAATAAACCAAACAAGATATCCGAGTTTATTTCCTCAAGTCACGAATTAGATGAGACGAGTTCTGAGTTTAGATAGAATGGAAGCGAGTCCCACTTTTAGGACGACGTGGAGAGCATTTTGGCCACAAAAGAGGGAGACATGGCCGAACTTCAATCACAAAATTCTAACCAATCAACACCACAATTCCAACAACTCTCATGTATATAAATTAGACTCTTCTTTTCATTCTGATCTGATTTATGCCACTCTCTCTCCCTCTTGCTCCAGCCTTCTTCTTCCTTTCCTCTCTCAATCAACTCCATCACTCCTTCAAGCTTAGCAAGGTTTTATCAACTCAAGCTTCAACCCCTAGCAAGATCACACTCCAAAGAGGTAGGATTCTACTTCTATTCTTGAATTCCTTGCACTATGGTTGTATTAAATTGTACTCTTCTTCATGTATTGGATGATATATTGGATGTATATGATGGATTATGATAGGATTAATAGGAAATCTTGAGTTGAAATTATGGTTAGAAGGAGAAAATTAGAAGGAGAGAAGAATCAGGATGCTATCTTGGTGAAGAGTCCTCGGCAGTCCGAATGGCGGAGTGTATGGCTCTGCCTACAGTTGGTTAAATCTGATGAAACTATTTTTAGATGAAAGTAGACATTCAGAGCTTTCCATACATATAAGTCCATTGGATTAGTATTGAGAGAGATATGAATTTTTGAGCTTTGACCTAGGAATCAGGACTTTCATCCGAGCAGGGTGACTTGAGGAGGGTATAACTCATCCTATACAACTCCAAATTGAGTGAAACGAACTTTGTTAGAAAGCTTACACATAGGGGAACATCCCAATATAAAATTCTGAGTTTGTTATGACTCCAATTGATCCCAGTGGTTCGAGGAAGTTACCCTATGTCCAAACCGAGCCAAAATAGAGTAGTTCAAAAAGGTGGAATTTCAGGACTTTTGGAATTTCAGGACTTATAACTCGAGCTATACTAAATCAAATGATGTGCAAATGAAAGATTGTCCTGTTAGCTTCAATATGAGACCAATTTAGTATGATCTGAGTTTAGTTTCGATTTTTAGTGAATTTATACTTCCAGCGTAATTCGGGCCAGTGACTGAGTAGGCTGAGGCAAAATTTGAATATCTTGAGTTATATAAATCAAAATGATATGGGACCAAAGAGGTTAGAAAGTAGACATCTAGAACTATGACATATCCGAAATTCAGGTTTAAATGAGTTGAATAGAAATAAAGGTGGACTATACAAAATTTGGGCAAAACTGAATAGATTGGTAGAAGTGACCCAATTGACGATTTCACAAGTGTTAGTGAACATATAAGGTTTAAGTTGATGGTTGCAAGTTTTACATGAATAGATATGTTAGATTGATTATACTGTTATGACTGAATTGTCTGTGAGAACTGACACTATTCATGGGGAAACGGATCTGATCCGTTATGCTGCCGAATTTATGGCAGAAGTCTATGAATGTTTATATGCAAGGATGAATCTAAGTGTGAATATGTATATGGAAACTCTATATTCAAGAATGACTTAAGTATGATATGCGGTACATGAGGGTAAATGATGTAGCATATGTATGAGTGCCGGTAGAATGGTAAAGAGGCTAAGGGCCTTTATGTGTTATGAATATATACGTGAAGATCATGTGTGCAATGATATATGAAAATAAATGAAGCATATGTACGAGTACATTCAGTATGACTATGCTTGAGTATGCATGAGAATGAAAGAATGTGAATATATTGAATGTGGATCCCTTCACTTGGAGGCAGTTATTGAGGTCCCTCCTTGTGAAGGCTGTAACATCCCCAATTTTTGTCTAAGCTAATTAGCTTAGTGATCCTGGCTAATTAGAGAGGTTAACGATTAACTGAGGACTAATTGGCTAATCTCGGTGAGCAAGAGCTTAGTAAATTGAGTCAAGTCAGCAATTGAATCATAATGCACTAAATGATTTAATTAAAACCTAATTATTCGAATCTCATTAATTCGTAACTTAGAAATGTAATTAAGCTAATCCAATCTTATTAATTAAGTACAAGACAATTGTTCTACCTTACCAATTGAGATAGATTAATTCTAAACCCTAATTACATAATTCATAAGATCAATTCCTTTAAGAGGAAAAACGTCTTAAAGATGTAATTAACCGAAATCGGTTAAAGAGCAATTTAACTAATCG
This sequence comes from Pterocarpus macrocarpus, assembly GCA_031439585.1. Classification (NCBI taxonomy): domain Eukaryota; kingdom Viridiplantae; phylum Streptophyta; class Magnoliopsida; order Fabales; family Fabaceae; genus Pterocarpus; species Pterocarpus macrocarpus. The sequence goes on from CM062517.1 coordinate 38,884,886, forward strand.
AATTGATTAACAACTTAAGTAATTCTCATAGCTTTGAAGATTTAAAAAAAAAATTTTCTTAATTGATACACCAAATCTTGGCCAAGGGCAAGAGCAAAATCCAACCATCCATTTGTCTTCTCATCATACACCCCTAGATCAAGAGTCCATGCTAGTAGTGTTCCTTAAGTTAAGACAAGAAATGTGCTCTCCTCCATCAAGATTGTGACACTTGGAGTGATCACAATCATCCAATGCCAATCCTAGGATAGATCATGCTTTTAACCACTTGAAAAGAAACACTACAAGGTCTTTACCCAAGTGCCAAGACTTAAAGAAAACACAACTCACCCTTTTATCCCAAGGTTCCTAGTCTTTTTGCTTGATAAAGAAGTAAGACTCACCTACTCTCTCTTGCTTGTTGGAGAAGCAAAGCAACCAGCCCCCTCCTAGCCAAAAGTGGCGTCCCACCTTGCCCCATTTGGCACCAATTGCAAGCTTTCATCCTCTCACTTCAAAGCAAAAGCTCTCACTTCTCTCTATGTCTCATTCCAACACTCTTGCACTTCCAATCCTCTTGTTCTTCTTCCCACTTTCACACCCCATCCAACTCTCTTTCCTTTCACCATACTCACAAGCCCTTCAAGGACCACCCTCTTTGGTTCTTGAAGAAGCAAAACAAACACTTACTTAGCCCCATTATCAAGCTCAAGGAGGAGGAGGCCATCTCCAACCATTTTCATTCTTCAAGCTTTCAAGAGAAATCCTTGTGGTAGTGACTCTAACCCCTTTCTCTTCTATGTTTTTTCAAGCTCTAGAACTCCTAAGCTCTCCATAGCTAGGCGGTTTTAGGACTTGCTTTAAAGGCCTCATGGCTATGCTCTTGTTATAAGTTGTTTGTGATTGTTGCTCTTCTCTTGGAAAATGACTTTGGATGTGCATTTTGTTTTATGTTGAACCCAACTTTTTAGAACTCAAATTATTGATTTTTACCAAGATTTCAAAGTATAAAGGTGGTTTGGAAATGTAAAATGGTCACTTGAAGAAAAGACTTAATATTCTTACAAGAAAACTCCTTGAAACCAAAACCGTGAAAACTGGAAAAATTCTGGCAGTCTGTATGGCGCGATCAATAACTCTTTCAATATAACTCCAAATGGAACGAAACTAATTTTCTGTGAAAATAGACTCATATAGATTTTTATACATATAAAATACGTGAAATTTGGCCTTAAAACGAGAGAGATATGAATTTTCAAAGTTTTCTGTTCATGGATGGGTTTCTGTCCGGGCAGTGGGTAATAAAACGTGCATAACTCAAGTTATACATAACATTTTTGAGTGGGACCAAGTTTGTTAGAAAGCTAAGACATATAGGAACACCCCCATAAAACAGTTTTGTCAGATTCCATGTGAGGAACTTCCGGTGAAGTGGACAAGCCACTGACCCGAGGTGAACTTTCAATCCTGAACAGTCAGAATAAAATGTTCATAACTCAAGATACAAAATGAATTTTTGAGTGGGGCTTCTTTTGTTTAAAAATAGACTCAGAGAAGTATAACCATACCAAACTTCGAAACAAAAGAGTAAAAGATGAAATTATGGTGAATTTTCAAAGTTACTGCCTCACTGTAAAAGTAAAACTGTTATGGTTAAATTTTAAAGGTTAATGAGAAATAAGCTTTAAGACACTAAGATCCTTACATTAAGCATTGGAAAACCTTCATAATTCAACTTAAAAGTTTCAAAAAGGATAATGGATGAAATTGGCCTTATGCCTAATAAGAGAATTTATACAAGAGATAACCTCAATTAAAAGCTTGCACCCAATTTATTAAGCTAAGCTCATAAAATGTTGCTTGAGAATAAGCCTATGTTTATGTGTAAGCATGATGCTATGATGATGATGAATAATGATGATGATATGATATGATGATGATCATGATGATGATGATGTGATATGATGATGATTATGACAGTGATACGATGATGATAAGAATGATAATGATATGATGACGATATGATAATGAATGAGGATGATATGCATATGATATGTTGATGACATGATGCTTAATGCTATACATGAAAGGATTAATAAATATGAATACCCTAGGGACGGCGATACGTAACGGCCAGAGGTGATTAATAAAGGAACTACATTTGGGGACGGCGATACGTAACGCCTAAATGTGGAAGAGAATTAGAATAACTTTGCATCATAAGCTTTAATAAGAAAAAGATGAACTAAGGGTATGATCCTTCAAAAGGGAAGGTGACCTAATTTAAGCTCCCCTCACCCACGACTCACATGAGGCATGACATGACCCAGCTAGTGTGAGTATAGGGGATAGGTCTTACATGAGGCATGGCATGACCCAGCTAGTATAAGTACCGAAATTCTATGGTGGCGATGGCCACGGTATGAGCTCATTACCACTTATGTTTAGTGGGTGAAAAGATAAAGTCAAGTTAAGAAAAGAAAAGGGACTTCGGTCCAAACCCTAGAAAGGGAAAGAAGTTAAGAGAATCTGATAGCATGGACATGCATGTTTTATGTAATTATATTTGTGCTTATGTATGTTATGATATAAATGATTAGAGATTATGTTAAAATTGAATCCGCTTCGGATATTCATGTTTTCGAAAACCTGAGAACGGAACCTTATGAATGCTCACTATTTTCATTAATAAAACCGAAGTGGCTGGGACGATGACGATGACACTTTCGTGTCGGGTTCGAGTCCTATTGAGAAATTCCATTTCTCACCCTAGTTATTCTTCCGTATCCTCACCAGATCCCGACGGCGCATCCGATGGAGTGGAGCGTGGATCCCCAACACTGTGAGCGAACGTGTGACATGGGATGCAAGACGAAGCTGTTTTGGGACTTGTAGCGACCATCGCTCTGCACCTTCGCATATTTCTTTTTGAGTTGGGCTTTGTCATTTAAATTTGTACTTAGTATCTAGTATTTGGATCATGGCCCGACCATGAGCCTCTTTCGCTGTAATGCTGATATGTATGTATATATATATTATCAACTCATATCGATGTAATGATTTGCTATATAATACAATGTATTTATGAATTATTATTTGTTTACCTTTCTCATGTTTTACGAATTTGGGGTATGTATTTTATGCGACACGTTCTTTCTCTATCTAGCTTCTCGCTCAAGGCTTTACTTTTCAAAACGCTGCAAAGCAACGACGTATTTCAAAAAAAAAAAAAAAGAAAAATCTTATCGTATTTTTTGCGTAACTTAATTTCAAGTGAAGTTTAGTTTTCCACGAGCATAAGTAACAACTAATAAAATGCCGTAATTCGACTTAAGCGTAGTATGGGTTTATTAGGTGTTACAAAGGCAGCTAAATAAGATAATATGTGGGTCCCTTCACTTGGAGACAGTTGCACATTGAATCCCTCCTTGTGAAGGCAGCTAAAACTTGGATCCCTCTATGTTAGAGGCACGTGGTCAGATGAGATCCCTCTATATTGAAGGCACATGGTCAGATGAGATCCCTCAATTTTGAGGCACGTGACCAGAAGAGATCCCTTCAATTAGAGGCATGTGGCTAGAATGAGATCCCTCCAACCTAGAGGCAGTGGGTCCCCTTGTGGGTGAGTCGGTGTGACGACGGTCACGGGTGGAGCTGACAAGCTCACTCCAAAGCCAGGCTACCCAAGGGCAGTAAAAGCACCCTAGGGACGGCGATACGTAATGCCTAGGTGTGCCAAGTAAAGGCTAAAGACTAAAGACTAAAGATTTAAAAGATATGCAAGTACCCCACTCACATGAGGCATGGCATCGGCCTAGCTAGTGTGAGAACAGGGGATAGAACTTGCATGAGGCATGGTATGACCCAGCTAGTATAAGTACCGAATGAAAGTCCCATATTCCTAAGGAACGTGACATGGCGATCACGCTCTGATGGGGTATGACATGGCGATCATACTCTGGAATGTGGCACATAAAGATTTTATGATGAAAAGGAAGATAAAGAAGAAAAAGTAAGTTTTATGTACAAGCATAAATTCAAGGACAAGTAAAGCCATATACAGATTTTATGTGTTCAGTATATTGATGTGTATTTTAATATGTGCAGTTATTATTTATAGTATAGTTCATAAACTGGTGTTGTATGGGCTCTCCCCCAAATGATAAGTATATGATAAAAGTGAATTTTTGCTTTGGATAAAATATATTTTGCGAAATGTAAAATTGAACAGTTTGTATAGCAGGTTCATCTTTTTCATAATAAACCGAAGCAAACTTGAGATGACAACGATGATATTATGTATGATATTTAGAGAATCCTACTGAGAATTTATAATTCTCACTCCTATTTCCGTGTTATCTCCAGATAGTTCAAGAAGTTCCGAAGATGGTCAAGTTCTTTGTCCAGACAAGGTCCGCCAGTAAAGAATAACTCTAGGGTGTGGTACTATGACTTAAGCATAGTACTGTACTTGGGAGGGTGTTACAACAGACATCGCCTTAAACTCCAAATACTATTAAAAAGAATAATTCTAAATCCTCCTACTACATCTTCCTATAAATCCTTCTACATTACCAATTGAAGTATGATTAGAATTGAGCCAAAAATTAAAATGCACCAAACATGATATAAATAAAAATAAAAAAGTAATTGAACCGAAAAGGAAAGACTGAAAATCACAATGAGTATAATAGCACAGACACCACCATTGTACGAAGAAGAAAGAAGAATACCTATTAATAGAAGTTGTCATTGTACAAAGATAAAACAAACCTTGAAATCAATAGAAGACAAAACATTCCAAAACTCAAGGTATAATTGAGATCCAAAAAAAATGATGAAAAAAAATGAATAACAGAAAAGATGAACAATGAAGTATCAAAACTTTACATGACAGAAAACAATTTACTGGGAGCCCAAAGTTTCAATGAACTCCCTTCAGCCACACTACAGAAAAAAGAAAAGAAATTTCAAATCTTTAGTTCAGTGATATATATATATATATATATATATATATATATATATATATGAACAAAATAAAAAAGGAGTCAAAAGTCCCCGCCTCCAAAGGAACACCAAATGCTCTAGAAGGAGCATTAATCAAATGAAGAAAAGATTAGTACCATCGAAAAAATGATAAAAAATTATCAAACAAAATACTAATAATAGCAAAAGATATTACCAGCAAATAAAACATTAAACCTTTGAAGAAATCAGCAACAGAACGAAAAGATCTTACCAACGCAATGAAAAAATCAAACCTTTAGTTGAACCAACAAAAGATTTATATGAAAAAAAAGATGTGAAGTGAACAAATTTTATGAAAGGAACTGAAGAAGCTTCAAAATATGGGACTAAGAAAAGGAAAGGATAGAGAATATATTTAGGGATGGAAGTTGGCTATGCTAGGCTTTGGTTTGAACGGGCCTAGCCTACATTTCAAATACATGGTCAGATAGGTGTTTATTTTTAAGACTTGGCCTAGCCTAGCCTCTTTAGAAGTCTGGTCTAATCTAAAAAATTATTTAAAGGCTTATTTGATAATAAGACTTTTAATAAACCTAAAAGCCTTCTCTTAAATAGGCCAAAAGCATATTTCTAAATAGGTCAAAAAATTTCCTAAATATATCAAGAAGTCTATTGCTAAATAAACTACAAGGCTTCTATTATTATTAGGTTTCTGAAATAATAATATAATTTTATTTACATGATCTATATAACAATAATAATAATATAATATAAATAGATCAGGCCTAATAGGCTTTTCGCATAACCTGTAACCTGGCCTTTTCGGTTAAAAAGACTTTTTGAAAAGCCTTGGCCTAGCCCCCTAACAAACTGTCTGGCCTATTTCTATCCTTAGAGATACTTGAATGTATTTGAAAGAGTAAAAGACAAGACAGTGTATTTAATTGAAATTATAATGAAATGGAAAAATGGAAAGTTTGATTAGAGATAATTATGCGTGTAAGCAGATTGGGCCAATCTAATGAATCCGATCAATATGAACCGAAGCGATTAAATTGGTTTGGGTCATTGGGTCAATCGGATACGATCCAATTAGAAATGATCAGTGTTTGGTCCAATTATCGGATCTGGAATTTTGCTACTTGATACCCGACCCAATCTGAACCCGCTATATTCTTTTTTTTTTTTTTTTAACAAAATAACATATTAGAATGACAATTGTTTGATATTTGTGTTTTTTAATTGTTAATGATAATATTAGAATGATTTAGCCTTTGAATATTAGAATAAAATATAAAATTTACTTATATGAAAATTTTCTTACTTTATGATTATTTTTTATTATTTTTTGGCTGAAATTGGAAAAAAAAAAATTAAATAGGTAATCCAACCACCCAAACCGAACCAATCCAAATTTTATTGATTCAGTTTGGTTTAGATTTGGTAAAAAATTTCATGAATTTGAGCCAAATCAAACCAAGTACAATCAATCAGATTGGATTTGTTTTTTCCTTAAACCCAATCCGAACCAACCCATTTACACCCTAAGGATACTGACCTCTGATATGCATTGGTAGATCATGTGAATAGATATGTAAAGGAAATAAACGAAAAATTATAGAAAAAGAAAAGGTGCATGGGTAATTATAAAAGGCAATAAAATTATTGAAAAGGTAATTGGAAAGTTATAGAAAATGCATTACCAGATCACGTTTTGAATTGACTCTTATTCTTATAAACTTAAATTTGTAAGAATAATTAATAATTAACAATAATTCATAATAATTAATAATTATACTTCATATCATATTTAAATCATTTTTAACACATTAATATTGATAACCTTCTTACATTTCTACCAAATATTTTGGCAGCATAACGGATCATGTCCGCTTCACTATGAATAGTGCCGGGCAACCAAGAAACTTTAATCAGACAGCAGACCCAAGATAGAACATTGTAATCATACTAAGAATATAGCAATTTCATTAGGTGCAAGTTTTTGGGGCTTAAGCCTTAATCCATCTCGCAAGCTTTTAACTTGTACTGGTGTTCCCGAGTTTGAGCTCAGGACCTATTTCCGAGTTTCGAGATAATGGGCAATGTCTTAATTTTTGACTTCCGACTTCAATCCAGAATGGGTCCTCCAAGACTTACGGATGTTTTCCTAATTCCCAATTTTTGACTTTACCTATGTCGGACTAGTTTCCTATTTGCTCATTCCCGAGTTCCGGCATTAACTATACCTGATCGGGTTTGCTATATACTAAGTCCCGAGTTCAACGTTAAGTCACCCTTCCGAGTTCATCCTTAAGAGCTCAACCTTAAATATTCCTGACTTAGTCCGCTGTCTGCTAAGTTTCGAGTTCAACATCTCCAAGTTCAACTTAAGTTCACCATTTTCCGAGTTCCGACACGGATTAAACTTAGTCTAGTTTTCACACATGTCTCTAGCCCGAATTACACTCTTATAAGAGTAAATTCACCAAAAATAGAAATATGGGTGGAATCATATGAAATTTATATCTATATAAAGCTAACAAAACAAGCTTTCAATTGAAGGAAGTTGCATATTATTTGGATGAGTATATTTTGAGATATAAGCCCTGAAACTTAACCTTCTTGAACTACCATATTTTGGCTTGGTTTGGACATAGGGGCAACTTCCTCAAACCACCGAGAATAAATGGGATCGTAACAAACTCGGAATTTCTTTATAGTATGTGTAAGCTTTCTAACAAAATTGGTTTCACTCAATTTGGAGTTGTATGGGGTGAGTTACACCCTTCTAAATCCACACTGCCTGAATAAAAGTCCAGATTCCTAGGTCAAACTTCAAAAATTCATATCTCTCTCAATACTAATCCAATGGCCTTATATAATATATGTATGGAAAGCCCTGGATGTCTACTTTCATATAAAAATAGATTCATGAAGTTTAAATGGCTATAGGCGGAGCCGTACACTCCACTGTACGGATCGCCAAGAAAAAAACCCAACCAGCTTCATGAGTTTTCTCCTTCCTTCAAGTTCTTTCATACCAATCCTAAGTCTAATCATAATATACATGCATAATCAACTATAATTTATCATCATCACTTCACATAACATCAGTATTACAAGATATACAAGACCTACACACAACTCCAAACCAAGAAAAATAAGAAGAGGATTAGGATTTCTACCTTGTCTAGTTGAATTTGAGTTAATTTAGTGGCTTTGATGGAAGCAACTTGTGTTGAGACTTGAAGAAGGGATGAAGATGAAGTGAAATGAGAGTAAGGAGAAGAGAAAGGAGATGAGCTTCAGTAGCTTTGGGTAACCGAGAATGACAAGAAGGGAAAGAGAAAAGGTGAAGATTTTTGTAGCAAGCTTCATGTTGATTGGTGGATCCCATCTTGCCTTCCAATTTGGCTTGGCTTCCCACTCTACATGGCTGAAAGTGGCGCCACGTGTGGGGTATATTGGCTAAATCTTGGCCATCCATTCTAGGGTTCACATAGTATAACTTTTATTGATCCGGTTCCAACAGTCTTAAATACCGAAATCTTACCGATTTCTCTAAAATCGGTAAACCGGTTTTGGAAGAGTCCTATGCAGTTTCCTATGGTTCTAATATAATTTCATTATAGCTAATCATCTTAAATCACACTTAAGTAGTTTTAAGTGAATACTAAATCGAATCCTATTAAATCACAATTATTTACTAAAAACCGAGCCATGTTAATTAAAAATGATTAAAATTTTTCGGGCGTTACAGTCCAGGCTTGTATGCTTGTGTTATGATGTTTTTTCCAGTGATTTGAATGGAAGAAATTTAGTTTGAGCTGAGGAATTGAGTAAAAACTCAAAAGAACACTCAAATAGAATTGGTGGGATTGAGAGACCCTGCGACTGTCCGTACTGCGCAGTGTACGAACTCATCCACAGACCTCAAAATGAGATGATTGTATTTTTATCTGAAGCTAGACATTTAGAGCTTTCCAACTATATAAATTATTAGTGCATTGGATTTAAGATGAAGGAGATATGAATTTTTGAAGTTAATCCTATGAATCTGTCTAGAACCTGACCAGACTGGAGTGTGAGGGACATAAATCGCCCTATATAACTCGAAATAGAGTACAACAAATTTTTTTAGCAAGCTAACACATGGATTAACATTCCATAGAAATTTCAGAGTTATATCCTTTCCCAATATTTCCCAGTAATTCACTAAACTTGGCCCATATTCTAACTAGTTAGAAATAGGGTAGACCAATGTAACCAACTTTAAGAGCTTATAACTTGAGCTCTGACTATTCAAACGATGTGAAACTGGTTGAAAATTGAAGGTAGTTCGGTTATCTTTAAAAAGACATAAGTTTCAAACAAATTCAATAAGTTTTCTATTTTTGGCAAATTTTTACTTTACAGTGCCTAATTCTGCCCATCATCAGGGCAGACTTAGGTAAAACCTTAATAACTCACTCTATACTCATCAAAATTGAATGGGACCAAAGAGGATTAAAAATAGACACATAATGATAAAACATATTAAAGTTTCAAACCCAAATAAGCTTAGATGAATTTACGGCAGAATTTACAAAACTAGACAGAACCAAGGGCATAAAATAGAATAAGAAACTCTAAGAATTTACAAAACTCTTAAACTCCAATTTATAAAAAAAGCTAGTTTCCTTTATCAAGATCTTTATCAAACTATTGAAAAGAGGATATATGCTTATAAGATTTCTATTGACTGGATTGGTTGACACTATTCATGGGGAAACGGACCTGATCCGTTATGTTGCCGAATTTTCGGCAGAAGTTTATGAGAACTTGTGATATGAATGATTGCACTATGATTATGAGTATACATGTGTTCATATATATGTCATGTCTATGAAAATCATGCATGCAAATATGATTGAGGAATGATATGAGATACGTGCATGAATGCAAAACGTCTGCATGCATGACCATGATAAGATATGGAAAGGAAGAATGGAAAACTATAAGCACTTACAAAAGGAAGTACCGAGCTACCACGTGAGGCATGGCATAGACCCAGTTAGCGTAGGCCAGAGTGGTACTATCTAGGGCTTGGGCTAGCTCCTAACCAGATTTAAAGGGAATAGACCAGTGTGAGGGTTGGGGAAAGTAAACCCATCACTCATATATAGGTACGAATTCGGACCTGAGAAGCAAGCTATTACCCAGGGGTGAGAGAAGCCATTCACCTCCGGGGGACCAAATACAAAAAGATAAGATGAAAGTATTGAATGCACCCTAGGGAAGGTGATACGTAATGCCCAGGTGTACCAAGAGGAAAGAGATAAGAAAGAAAGTCAAGTGCACTGGCATAGAATTAATTCTAAGCATATCTAAGCATTTCACAATATTATATTGCCATGCTATGTTATAAACATGATTGAAATATTTATATTATTATTGTTATTGTGTCCTTCCTGAAATATGCCAAGTGACTTCTAAAAGCAACCCAGCTTTGAGAAATATATTTGAAACTTAAAATTGAACCAATGCCTATATGTATATGTACTCACGTTTTCATAACAAATCAAAGCGGCTGGAATGTTTATGATGATACCCTGTGTAATTAATGATTTGAGTTTACCTACTGAGAACCTTAGGTTCTTACTACCTGCCTATATGCTTTTCCGTAAACATTCTAGTACCTAAGTTGGAAATCAAGTGCAAGGCAGAGTACTGGACACATTCATTGTACAAGACTCGGACGCAAACCAGACCGACAGACTATTGAAGCCGGCTAACAACAAGTAGGAAACAAGTTCTATGTATTATGTTGGTTACAATTTCTTTAAAATTGTAATTATTTCATTTTATATGTATTAGAGACTTGAAAAAAATTATGAGCCACTATTCAGTAATTATAACATCCTCAATTTCTTGTCGTGCTAAATTACCTCAGTAACCCTGAGTAATTAGGCACTTAATGAAAAATTATGAGATTAAGGCTTAATTAAGGGGTTAACGAACAGTTTATGAGTTAACTCGGATGAGAAAAGTCAAGAGAATGCTTAATCAAGATTAGATAATCTCTAATTAAGCAAGTTAGAGCCTTTATAGCTTAGTTAAGCACTAATTGCCCTTAATTAGCTTAATCGAGTTTAATTAAGGTTAATTAAGCTTAATCATAAGATTAATTTCTGTTAATTATGTTCTTGTGTGTTAATCATTAATCCTTGCTTAATCATGTTAATTAAATTGCAAGAGCACTTAATCACATGATTAAATTCAAATTTAGTCAACTAGACAATAAAGCATTAGTGACATCAACTAAGTGAAAAAGTAGAAGACAATATTGCTTTATATAAGAAAAGCATTAGGTCTTGTCTAAAGTAAAAACCCTTTAATTAACCATTTTGTTCCCTTACTTACAACAAATTAAAGAAAATATCCTCCCCATGCCCACATGAAAGCTATGGCCTCCCCTCCCCCTTCATGCATATTCATTTTTAGTTTGGGACTCTTCACTTTCTTTCTAAGTCTCTCAAATCCTCTCACTTCTCTCTACATCCTTTCTTCTTCTTCTTCATCTTCTTCATCATTCTCCACCTCCATAACCAAACCTTCTTCACTTAGCCCTTCAAGGATCTCATCTTTGGGTCTTTGGAGACAAGATCTAAACACTACAACCTCCATCTTCACAAAGCCAAACTGCCACCGTCTTCAAGGAAAGGAACCACCATCATCTTCTTCTTCTTCTCTAGTTTTTGCGCCATTTCTAAGAAAGGTAGTGATCTTCATCTTTTTATTTTGTTTGCTCAAGAAAGCTTGAAGCTTGGTTCTTTTCATGACCAAGATCTTTAAGTGAAAACTTGAGAAGATCCTTCATGCTCCTCATGAGCAAAAGTTTCCATTTTTGGCAAAATATGTTCTTGTTATTCTTCAAGTGTTCTTGATGTTTCTACTTTTGGAAAAATATGTTCTTGTTGTTCTTCAAGTGTTCTTGATATTTCTACTTTTGGAAAAATATATTCATGTTCTTCTTCTTGAATATTCTTAATGTTTTTGGTGGTGTCTTGCTTAAAGTTGTTCTATTTCTTATGATGAGTTTATGATTAGAAAAGTTTCATCTTTACATGCTTTTCATGATTTGATAAGATTATGAATATCTTAAAAGCTTAAAACTTTAAAAAGTTTGCTTCTTGAAGCATAAAAAGTGGCGCAAGTTTAATGCCTTCATAAAAGTCTTATTTTTGAAGACAAGACTCCATGTAAAAGTCTAAGCTTTTTGAAATAATAAGCCTTTTTGAGTTAAAAAAAAATGATGTCTTGTCACTTTATGTTTCAAAGATTGATCCTTGGAAGCAAATCCTTTCATAAAGTTTGAAACTTGAAATCAAAAAGGTCACTTTTGGATCATAGAAATGCTAACTTTTATAAAGATCAAGACTTTATAACTTTAGAGCTAATGTCTTATATCACTAGTTGATAAAGTAGGAACCTTTTTAATGTAGAGACTAACTTTAAATCATAAAGTTGAGACCTTGATGGTCTTAGAAAAATTAAAAGAGTCAACTTTCATAAAGAACAAGACTTTTTAGTTAAAAAGCTAGTAACTTGTGTCATTATTTCATGAAGATCTAATCTTTAAGATAAGAGCTTAATCTTAAAGGCACTTACTTTTATAAAGAATAAAACTTTATGACTACTTTATAAAGAATGATAACTTTTATAATACTTAAGGTAAGATCTTGTTATCTTGAAACTTTATTATTTGGTTAAGTTAAAAATCACCCTTGGTGTTTAGTGAACATGGTGTTATTGGATTCATGATGTGGTTATGTGCTGTCATGACCCAAGGATTAGAGGGATCTCGAACTCCTATGATTAGGGCCTCCGAGCATACAATGAACCTAGGAATCACTAAGTGCATTATCTCAAGGAAAGGAAACAATCATTTAACTTAATTAAATTGAACAAGTGTTCCATAAGATGTGAACTCAAGTAAAGGATAATTTCATATGAGAACTAAGTAACTAAAAGACCACATACATACATCTTAACTATGTGATTCTCTCATGGGTAACCACGAGAAATCATGCGATGATTCATAATATTCTTCACAAAGAATAACACAACTATGAACCCCCTTTAGGATATGAATATATGATGCCATTCGGCATGATGAATGACAAGTTTGATTGAGCTCTATCTCATGATTGAATGATGAGTATGATGATATGATATAGATATGATGAATTGTTGGTTGAAAGTTGATGATTGGTATTTTGGGGAAGCTCCGGTCTAGCCGTTATGCTGCCGGATTTCCGTCAAACTTATGGACTTAGTCATATCATTGCATGTGTCTAGTCAAAGAAGAACTATGCATGTAAAGTATAATGATAAGAAACGAAAGAATGGGACATGACCCCTCGATCACTTCCGGGAAGTGAAAGACAACGATCCACAAGGAACCTCTATGAAGGAGGCAAGGGTGACATGGAGGACACTCCAACTTAGAGGTAACCAATATCGGCTTAGTTTGATTTGGTTAGTACTACGTGACGACGGTCACGGAATGAGCTCATGTCCAAAAGCAATCTATTTCAAAGGAAAGTAAAGAATGTTAAGCATGTGCCAAAAACGAAAGTAAAGTATAACCATGGTTAAGTCTATGATGATGCATGTCTGTGCATGTATTTATATTGTCCATTTGCATTATGAATGTTTATTCTACGCTTTAGTATGTATGTTGAGTTATGATGATGTAGTTATGATATTAAGTTTAAAAGCAACCCGCTTCGGGGTTTAAGTTTTCAAAATCATTAAAATTGAACTTATCTCCATCCACTGTTTTAATAATTAAATCCGAAGTGACTGGGATGATGACGATGACACAATGTTTGTCTAGTCGTGATCCTATTGAGAAATCTTGTATTTCTCACTCTTAAGTTTCCGTGTTATCTTCAAATGGAGCTGATGGCATCCATGGTAGCATTTCTGACAGTACCTGACTGGATAAGACGAGGAGCTGTCATGTTTCTTCACCTAGCTAAGGAGGATCGAGATAGTAGCATAGTATTTTTATTTTCTTAAGAGCCCTAGTTAGATAGTTTATGTGTAATTAAGAGCATGTAGGAATTCATGCTGCTTAATTTGACCTATTACATATGTGATACTTATTAAATGTAATGATGACCTTGATTATCTATGATTACATTCTTGGCTTAATGTATTGTGTTATGTTGCTTCCATTTTGTCATATGTCTTATTAGTAACTCAACGATACGAAGAACAACGTTCATATGTATACGAGTAAGTAAGCGCTTAAAGGCTCAGTTTTCAAGCATAAAGGTTTTACAAGAAAAAAAATTATATGCTATTTTCATATATTACGCTAATTTCAAAGATAAGAACTTCCGTTAGATAAGAGTAACAACTAGTAATGCCATAAAATGACTTAAGCATAATATGGTATTAGTAGGGTGTTACAATAATAAAGAGAGAAATTAAAGGGCCATATATTATATTTTCCGTATTTTAAATATTTCTTAGCATAGTAGCAACCTCTTAGTATAACTCCATGACTCGAGCATGGCTTTTATGATAAAGGGTGTTACATTTTTCTTCTACCTACCTTAAAAGAAATTTTCCCTAAAAATTCCAGGGCTAAGAATAATTTGGGAGGAATTTTCTAACCTGTAGGGATAATTCTCCTTTCTAGTTATCTGGTCTTGAAATTGCTTGTTGGTAGCTACGAGGTATTGTCTTAGTACATGCAAGGAATTCTTAAGGATTATGTTTGTGCCTAAACTTACCTTGCCTCAATGACATCCTAAACCATCATTGGGTTCACTAGAGACTTTCCTTGTTTTCTTTGCTTTGTACTCAACTACTTTTGCTTAGTAGTAGTTGGTAACTCCTCCGCTGCTTGTACTTGAGGCCTTAAATATCACTTCATGAAGATTCACAGTTATAAGGATTACCAGTTATCGCCATTGTTGATGTCAATATGTAGTAATGACGATGGTTGTGTCGAAGTTTTAGTAGACTCATACAACTTTTTCCGAGATTCTTATTCACTTCGTTACCCTTAGTCCAACAATAGATTTTTCTCCGTTAAAGTCCTTTAGAAATATAGGCTTAGGTCTCTCCTCAAAATTATAGCTAGGAGCTTTGTCTTTAAACTCCTACTTCCTTATAAACTTTACCTCATACTCCAATACTTGTGGGAAGGTCTCAGGTCACTCCCACTACACAGTTTAAGTCCTAAGGCTTGTAGCTCTTCCTATCTCCATTCTAATGTTCTTTTTGATTCTTAGTTATCAGGGTATGGACAACTTAGTATGAAGACAAGAGTTAACTGTTATATCTTCTTATCGGAGCTGCAAAGTTACATTACCTCATTCTTGCTACGAGGTGCCTTTCTAGTATATGCAGAAAGTCTTCATGAATTATAGGAGCGCCAAAGTATACTTTGTTTTGATGATGCCCTGATCCATTGGCGATTTTGTCGAGAAAGTTACTTGTCTTCCTTGCCATGTGCTTGACTATTTTGCTTTGTGATTTTTAATATTTTTTTTTTGCTATGTGTGTCCTAGATCTTAGATACCGATTCAAGAAGTTCTTCCATCACAGGGGCTATTGTTTGCAGTAGTGGTTAATTTTGATAGGTAGTAGTCATAGCAGCTTCATTAAAGTTTTGGGAAATTCATTTAACTATTCCCAAGATTCTTGCCCACTTGACCATCTTAGTCAAATAATAAATCTTTCTTTGTTAGGTTCAAAGTGTAGGGCTAGAATCTCCCTCTACTTGCAACCATGAGTCTTATTTCTTAAAACTTCTTTCAAAAATCCTCCTTTTCTCATAAGCTTTATCCTCTTTCTCATTATCGGCTAATTAGATCTTGTGTCATTCTCATTACTAAGCTCCTTAATGACTATCGTGCTATCTTGTTCCTATGACCTGATCAGCTTAATATGAGAAAAAGGTTGTTGAGCTATAAGGATTATGCTATTTTCCTACTCTCTTCAACTTGTTAGCAAGGAGTACTTCTTGTCCATTGTGTTGATGTTCACCTTCCTCTAGACTGTAAATATCGACTCAAAAAAATCTTGCAGTCACCAACATTACCCTTCTTGTTGATGGTTAGTCCGAATATAACATATATTAAATTGAATGGTTAAATTTTATATTACACTCACTATTGAGCCTTCTGGCTATCCCTCGTCATATCTTATCCCTAGGGTGTGATCTGTTCAGTGTGAGAGAAGGAAATGATAGTCTCGTTTCCCTGTGGGAATTGCAACATGAGGACTTCCCAGAAGTCACCCATCTTAGTATTACTCTTGCCCAAGCACGCTTAACTACGGAGCTTTGATAGGATCCGGTGCATTAGTGCTAGTGTGATTGCACCTAATCTAGCTCAGAGTATGGAGACTTAACTGACTGCCCCAGATCCTGCATCGTAACCTTGACCCTTATTAGGTACAGTTCTGAATCCTTTGATCTTATATTGGTGCATCACCCAGTCTTACTTAAGGTGCATGGGGTTGGTTGCACTCATTATTGGTGTCAAGACAACCCAGTTTGTTACCGGCTACAAACTATGATTTGCCCATACTTCCATACTAGGTAGCATTTCCCCCCTCTTTTTTTTTTTTTTGTAGGCCATTTAGAATCAAGACCCCTCTCTTTTCCTTTTTCCTTCCCTCTATAATATCTTATTGTCCTTGCAGAAAACTTATCTTCATCTTAATCTGTTAGGGCTTCCCTTCTTAATGCCATCTCGATTTATTAGGATTAGTCAGACATTCTTAGTCTTTATCATTCTCAGCTGAGTGTGGATACATTCCTTGTTAAATTACTCCACTTGTAGTACTTGCGATGGTATTTGAAGGTGGCCGTTACATTTCGCCTTTCTTCTCTAAATAGCTGTATCTGTCTGCTAATAACATGTCGAAGATGGCCTTATCTTATGGTTCCTATGGTGACTAAGGTTGATGGAGTTTTAGCATAACCAAACCTTTCAATACCTCCTCTATCCTTAATGGATAGAGAGCATTAAGCTTGCTTCTTATATCACCCTAGTCCGAAAGTGTTCTTACTTTGGATTAATAAGGGATGTATTGTCTTTGCTCCCAAAGAACGTTTTCGAACTCACTCTTGTGACTCCATCTTTTCTCCGTATCATATATAATCGTATCTCTATCTTGATTTAATGTGCAGTTGGATGAATTCCTTCAAAGTTTGTTCAACTATTTCCCTTTGAAGTTGAAATTCCACTTAATGCTCCTCTAATTTGCAATCGCTACTATGTTTGTTCTTAGTGCCCTTGAAGAAGAAAGCCATTTCATTCTTTGAATAATGACTTAGGAAGGTCTCCCTTTTACCTAACTGAAGCTTTTGCTCTTGACTTCTTTCACTAGATCTCTACCTCCTTTGTCCATGCTCTGAACTTCTTAATGAATGATTAGGCCTATATAATGAGTTACTACCACAATCCAGAATAAAAACTATTGACTAAATTTGCCGGAAAAGAACCTTCGAGGAAATCTTACTTGTGAAGGAAATAAGAGTACTATCCGTGCCACTCAAAATAACCTCATCAGTAGATAATTACCTTACTCTTATTGAACATTAGGTCTACAAAACTCGGTAAAAAGATTCCCTAGATTCAGTCTAAAGAAAACAGCCTGGATCTGGTAGTCGCAAATGAAGCTTAAAATAAGCTTCATTAAGGTGAAGAAGATTCTTACTCAGCTTGTCTCTACGTTAGATCCTGCCCTTAACGACTTAAATTTTCATTTGCCTGGTGGTACTTAAGAAACAACCCTTCTTCACTATAAACAAGTCTGCTATGTCCATTTCAAATGTCCAACACAATTCCTTTCATTGAATCCCTAACTCTTCACCCCTTAACTTGCTCAACCGTTTACCCATTTTTTTTGTCATCACTACGTCCAGGGAGTTTTGTCCTTAATAACTTTGTTGAGAAGGTTTTTGATAAGCTTGCCAGGTGTCATAGGCTTCCGTCTACACAAAACCTTACATTGAGGTGATCAGGCTCAACATTCAATCAATTGCAACATATAGTCCTTAACACTCATAGCAAGGCTACCATGCACAATTATCTATGTCCTTATCATGCAGGGACCTAAGGCACGGTTTATCTAGACTCTCAGAGTATGCCTTATAAGCATAGATTGTCCATCCCCGGGCCTATATAGGACGAACTACTCTGACACCAATAAATGTAACACCCTTTATCATAAAAGCCATGCTCGAGTCATCTTGAAATTGCTACTGACACCACCTTGGATGAGTCATCTTCATCTTCTTTTTCTCCTTCAAGAAAATGCCAAATACACTGATGGAGACTCTGACTTTGACACCTACCTGACCCTGACCTATTTTGTGGAGTCTGATCCTTCGGAGCCATCATACACTCTTCGATGATTCATTTGTCTTCAGATTCCTTTTATTTTACTACTAGCCAGGCACCATATTCGGTCCGTAGATGAGGGTTCATTTGCACCCCAGCTGTGCCCCATGGCCATGGATGAGCCCACAAAAGAGGACATGGAGATGATGCACCTGGTGGTTTTGATAATAGATTCGTTTCATTATGAGGCTAAGGATGGTGTGGATAGCACACGTTGAGCTCGGACATGAGGATAGCCTTTTCTATTTGTAGTTCTAGAGTTATCATTTTTTTTTATGACATGTATGGTGGCAGAGATTTATGATGTATTTCTTTTTATATTGCATCTTATTAGGTATGCTTTGTAGGGTTGACAGTAGCTATCATTCAATGGTTACTTATGTACAACAAATTATGCTTATTATACTTATATCTAACTATGATGGCTGTGGAATGACTATTATCATTAACTAAGATGATTGTTTTTTATATTGCCTTTACTTATTTTATTGCACTACGAATATATAAGTAATGACATTTGATATTACACATTCACAATATGCTCATGGCTCTCTTATTTTTTGCAAAGGGTTTATTTCATTATTTAAAAACAAAAATTTACCCCTACTTTCGATAATATAGTAATTTCAAATAGCAAATTAGTTTTCACGAGCAAAAGTAACAACTAGGGATTCCATAATACGACTTAATTGTAACATGAGGTTTTTAGGGTGTTACATTTTGGTATCAGAATAGTTCATCCTTGAAGAGCTTGGGGGTAGATTGACTATGCTTCTAAGCATATGCATTAGTTTCACGCTTTGAGTCTCATCTGTACAATGGGACGTAAAAATTAGATATGCATGACCGCTTGGTCTGAATGTTGTTAGTTACTAGTTCACTTAGCATAAATTTTGAGCCTAATTAGCTCAATGTCTTTTATTTTGTGTACCAGAAAACTAATGGCAGCAAGGAGGCGTGGTGGCCCCATAATGAGCTGGAAAGTCTTGAGGAAGTTATGGAAATGCTCTGTGAAATGTCTGGTGCCATGAGGGAGCAAGTTGCTATCCCTTATTGTATGATGGAGTGGATGGAACAAAGGAACAAAGAGAACTCGGAAGGCACAATGGTGGAGCTGAGGTAGACTTAGAATACCTCAAGTTTGCTGAGTCTAGGAAGGTGAATCCACCAAGGTTTAGAGGAGCATACAATCCCGACTGAGCTAATAAATAGATTAAGGCCATTAAGAAGATTTTTAGGGTGTTGGCCTATACCAAGGAGCAAAAGGTGGCCTTTGCCACTAACATGCCAGAGGCAGATGCTGAGTTCTGGTGGGTCGCAACAAGAGATTTTTGGAGGGTGCTCAGACCCACATCACTTTGGAGATTTTCAAAGTGTATTTTTATGAGAAGTACTTTCCCACTTTTGTGAGAAATGCAAAGAAGCTAGAGTTTATGAGTCTACATCAAGGGATCATGAATGTTGCTAAGTATACCATTAAGCTCGAGGAATTATGGAAGTTCTTGACGATCTACCAAAGGAACCCGGATGAGCAATGGAAGTGTGTCAAGTTTGAAAGAGGTTTGTGAGAAGACATCCTGACATTCATAAGACCCATGGAAATTCATGACTATGCAGCACTAGTCAACAAGTGCCATTTGGTGGAAAATTGTAACCGTAAGCTGGCTGTGGCAAAGTCTGACGTGTATAAGAAGAAGTTGGCATCATAAGGACAAAAATTCAAGCAACAACCCCTGAAGAAGCCATTTCAAGGTGGAGGCTTCCAAGATAAGCAACCTCATAAGCATGTTGGAAATCCACCAAAGCTCGCGAATGATAAAGCTTGCTCTAAGTATGGCAAGTACCATGGAGGACACCCATGCTATGCTGGTTAGAATATGTGTTTTTGATATTGAAAGCTTGGGCATATGATCAAGGATTGCACCGTCATGTTGCCGCCCCCTATCAATAAGCCCCAAAATCAAGGAAAGGTCTTCACTTGTAATGCAAAAGAGGATACTTAGTCTGATGATATGATCCAAGGTTAGTGCGAAGTTAACGGCAGGACCTTAACTGTGCTATATGACTCTGGTGCTACACATTCCTTTATTTCTCATGATTGTGTAAATAGATTAGGATTACTTGTGTCTAAGTTACCTTATATGTTAATAGTGTCCACTCCCATTGGCAAACCCGTGAAAACTTGTCATTGTTGTTTGAAGTGTCATTTTCAAATTGATGATAAATCTTTTGTAGCAGATTTGATTTGTATGCCTTCGAGTAGTTTGGATTTGATTTTAGGCATGGACTGGTTTTTAGCCAACTATGATATGATAAACTATTCTGAAAAATCTATTGTGCTTCTCCTTATGCTTATTAAGTCTGATGAACCTATCTTTTTGTTTTTAAACTTTGTTAGAGTAGGGAGTTGTGTGATTGATAATCAGGGATATGTTCTCCTTATGGCAAGGGATGTGGGACTCAAGTAGGTATTGGTTGAGATCTTCATAGTTAGGGAATACCCATATGTGTTTCCTGATGATATACCCGAATTTCTCTTAGAAAGGAAAATCAAGCTTTCCATAGAGTTAGTACTAAGAATAGGGCCAATCTCTATAGGATCCTATATGATATCCCCAATAGAGTTGGTGGAGCTAAAGAATCAATTGGAAGAATTGATGGAAAAGAGATTCATGAGACCTAGTGTCTTACCTTGGGAGCCCCGGTGTTATTTGTGAAGAAAAATGATGGAAGTATGAGGCTATGTGTGGACTATAGACAGTTGAACAAAGTGACGGTTAAGAACAAATATCCCTTGCCTAGGAAAGATGACCTCATGGACCAACTATGAGGTGCAGCTGTGTTCTCAAAAATTTATCTGAGATTCAGATATTATCATATAAGGGTGAAAGAGATTCTCATCTATTCGAGAACAACGGAGGAACACAAAGAGCATTTGAAGGTTGTGTTGGGAATCTTAAGGGAAAATAAGCTATATGCCAAGTTATCAAAGTGCAAATTTTGGATGGACTAAGTGTAGTTCCTAGGACATGTGGTGTAGTTCCTAGGACATGTGGTGTCTTAAGGAGGAATTGCAATTGATCCTAATAAGATTAAGGATGTGATAAATTAGGAAAGACCAACCTCAGTGACAGAGATAAGGAGTTTCTTGGGTTTAGCTAGTTATTATCGTAGGTTTATAAAAAGGATTTTCCCAAATATCTCGACCTTTAACCAAGTTGATAAGGAAAAATGCCCCTTTTGAGTGGACCGCTAACTGTGCAAGGAGTTTTCAAGAGTTAAAAGAGAAGTTAACCTCAAGCCTAGTGTTAGTGTTGCCTAACCCAAGTGGACCCTTTGAGGTTTATTGTAATGCCTCTACGAGAGGCTTAGGCTGTGTCATGATGCAAAATTGAAATGTGGTGGTTATGGGTTTAGGCAATTGAAGCCTCACAAAGTGAACTACTCAACCCATGATCTGGAGCTACTAGTCATAGTGTTTGCCCCGAATATATTTGTATGGAGTAAGATTTGAGGTGTTTTCTAATTATAAGAGTTTGAAGTATTTTTTTAATCAAACAGAGTTAAACATGAGGTAGAGGAGGTGGATAGAATTTTTGAAGGATTACGAGTTTGGGTTGAACTATCATCCTGAGAAGGCTAACATGTTGGCAGACGCCCTAAGTTGGAAGTCACTACATGCATCTTGGATGATGATTAAGGAAGTTGAGCTAGTGGAAAGATTTAAAGACCTTAATCTTGGAGTGGTCCTAATGTCCTATA
The DNA here is from genome assembly GCA_031439585.1 of Pterocarpus macrocarpus. NCBI lineage: Eukaryota > Viridiplantae > Streptophyta > Magnoliopsida > Fabales > Fabaceae > Pterocarpus > Pterocarpus macrocarpus. The sequence continues at coordinate 38,907,010 of CM062517.1, forward strand.
GTTTAAGATTGAATAAGTTGAAGGTGACAAGCGATTTCAAGGGTCAAATTGCTCAAGCCCAAAGGAAAGAAGGGGAATTCCTGAAAACCATAGTAATGGTGGAAGAAGGAAAGCTGAAGGGTTTTGCTTGAGGTATGAATGGATTATGGAGATTTGAAAGAAGAGTTTGCATACCTAGGTGGTGATCTATGAAGAAGGATTTTGTAGAATGCTCACAAAAGCCAATTCACCATACACTCTAGTGTGACAAAGATGTTTAGAAGATGTTTAGTGGCCGAGAATGAAGGACATAGCCGAATTCATGAGTAAGTGTTTAGTTTGCCAGAAGCTAAAGATTGAACACCAATAGCCCTCTAGTATGCTACAACTGTTGGAGATCCCAGAATGGAAATGGAAGAGTTTCTCCATGGACTTTGTGATGGGTTTACCCAAAATGTAAGTTGGTTTTGATGCGATACGGGTGATTGTTGATAGGTTGACTAAATCTGCTTACTTTTTAAACATTTGAGCTACTTTTCCTTTGGAAAAGTTAGCCCAATTGTATGTCTAAGAGATAGTAAGGCTGCATGGTGTACCCTCAACCATAATCTCGAATAGGGACCCAAGGTTTACCTCTAGATTCTGGGGAGCCTTGCAAAAGGCATTTGAGACAAAGCTTTACCTAAGTACAACTTATCATCCCTAGACTGATGGACAATCATAGAGGACTATCCAAACTTTGGACGATATGTTAAGAGCTTGGGTGTTGGATAATCAAGAAAGTTGGGATAAGTACCTACCCCTAATTGAGTTTGCTTATAGCAACAGTCACCATGTGAGTATTGGTATGCCACCCTATGAAGCTTTATATGGAAGAAAGTGTCAATCTCCCCTATGTTGGTTTGAACAAGGCAAGTAGAGTTTGTTAGGACCTGATCTTATAAAGCAGGCCACAGAGCAAATAAGAAAGATTAGGGATAAGATCTTCATGGCTCAAAGCTGCCAAAAGAGTTATGCAGATAAGAGGAGAAACTTTTAAAGTTTCAAGAAGGAGAACATGTATTCCTAAGAATCACTCCTATAATAGGTATAGGTAAAGCCATGAACTCAAAAAGTTGAGCCCTCATTTTCTTAGTCTTTTCCAAATCCTAAAATATGCCAGGTTAGTTGCTTATCAAATGACCCAACCTCCTAATTTGTCAAATTTCCATTATGTCTTTCACGTGTCTCAGTTAAAAAAATACACTTCTAATCCTAGTCATCTACTTGAGCCCAAAAGTGTACTATCAAGGGAGAACTTAACCTTCAATCTATCCATCATCTCAGATTGTGGATCATGGGGTAAAATAGCTGAGGAACAAGACTGTACCCTTGGTCAAGGTAGCTTAGCATAAAGGGGACTTCAACTTAGTGGCACTTCGTCTCGGTGCTAAATGCATTCGTGTTGACTGCTCGAGTAGCGATAAGGGTTTACATGTTTCACAGCATCCAGTTTCATGCAGTGGTCATATATCCGTTCTTCCACCCACATGAGCCATATGATGATATCACTTTGGACGATATGTGTCCACCTTTTCATTCTTCAATGTACCCCACTAATGGAGAGTCTTTGACACTCGCTTGACCCTGACCTCTTCTATAGAGTCTGATTCCTTGAAGCCATCATACCCTTTGGTGATTCGCTTATCTTCGGATTCCTCTTCTTCTACTGCTAGCTAGGCACCACCCTCGGTCCGTGGACGAGGGTTCATTCGCACTCAAGCCATGCCCCGTGGGCATGGACAAGCCCGAGGAGGAGGGCATGAAGATGATGCATCCGGTGGTTTTAAGAATGGATTCATTTCGTTTTGAGGCTGAGAATGGTGTGGATAGCACACACTGAGCTCAGACGTAAGGATAGCCCTTTTTGTTTATAACTCTAGGGTTATTATTTCTTCTATAGCATGTATGGTGATAGAGATTTATGATATATTTCTTTTTATGCTATATCTTGTTAGGTATGCTTTGTAGGGCTGACAGTAGATATTGGTCTCATGGTTACTTATGTAAGACAAATTATGCTATTTATACTTATATCAAACTATGATGGTTGTGGAATGACTATTATAATTAACTAAGATGATTATTTTTTATATTGCCTTTGCTCATTTTGATGCATTGCAAATACGTAAGTAATGACATTTGATATTATACGCTCACAATATGCTCATGGCTCTTGTTTTTCACAAAAGCTTTATTTCATTGTTCAAAAAAAAAAAAATTACCTCTATTTTTTATAATAAAGTTATTTCAAATAGTAAGTTAGTTTTCGCGAGTAAAAAGTAATAATTAGTGATTCTATAATACGATTAAAGTGTAGTATGGGGTTATTAGGGTGTTATATGCGTTATCTTTATAATAAAGCTAATAATATAATCGATATTGCAAATTAAGTGAGCTTGACACTCATGTTACCTAGTCTGTTTCCATCCATAACTATTAAAGAGTGCATATCTAAATATTGAATACTCTCCACAAATGAAATCTTTTATTACTTAAAGCCAATAAATTTTTAATATTTTATATTTTACGTGAATAAATACTAAGATTTTAAATAAATAAATTTAATTATGAGAATAGTAAATTATTCTAACCTATGAGAAAAAAAGTATAACTTGTTATTCTTTAAGAAATTAATTAAATGTAATGATATCCAATATGTATATGAAAACAATTTGATTATTACTATAATTACCTCCAAATTTTCATATAAAAAATAAAATATGATTGGTAACTATTGGATTCTTAACTTTTTATGCACGTACACAATTGTAAATTAATCTTGCTAAATGTCACTAACTATAACAGACATGTTAATTTTAGAAAGAAATTAAATTCGAGTTTATTCTCGTTGTGTGTCATTACAACCAATGCCATAACTAAAACATGGCAGATGTGCCAATTGATATATGGCTTAAGGCCTCTAGCCTACCTATAAATCAAGCAAGTCGTCACCACCTTTGTGCAACTTCAATTTAAATCCATTTGCATTGCCAAAAAATATGGCTTCTGTCTTTCTCTTTCCCTACTTTGTTTCTCTCGTGTGCTCAATATTATTAGTGCCATCAATGTCACATGCTATCAACCTCAACACCAATGGTGGTTTCTCAATTTTTATTTTCCACCATGACTCACCTCAATCTCTATTCTACAACCATTCCATGACCACCTATGAGCGTCACGTTGCAGCAACTCACCGCTCTATCGATCGCCTAAAGTATCTTCTGTCATTATCAAGTGCAACTGCGACATCGAAAAATGTTGATGCTTCTTTTCCTTTAGATATATCAACAAAAATAACTCCAAACACTAGAGAGTACATAGCAACTATTTACATAGGCACCCCGAGAGCCCAGGTTACTGTAATTATAGATACAGGTAGTGGGATCAACTAGGTAAAGGACCCACCCAATTATGATCCCAAAAAATCATCCTCATATAGAGAACAATACTGTGTTAGTGGCTCATGCCCCTTTATGAGTACTTGCAACAATACTAGTAACCTTTGCGGCTATCAAATAAGTTACGCTGATGGTAGCACAACATCAGGAATCACTTCATATGAGGATTTTAGTTTTGATAGCCCAAATAGGGGAGGTGTGGTGGGTGTGCGTAACTTGCAGTTTGGCTTTGCCACTAAAGTAATAGGCTTTGTAGAGCCGCGAAATGGTATTTTGGGTTTAAATCGAGATCCTGAATCTTTTATCTCTTAATTAGGCATCAAAAGGTTCTCCCACTGTTTTGTTATCGAGGATTATCATGGTACTGGAAGCAGAATGCATTTTGGGTCGGGTGTTGTGATTACTAATCTCACAACACCAATAGAACCAAGCATGAAAAATGCATATTATGTTAGGCTTGATGGGATAAGTATAGGTAACACCTTGGTTGAAATGCCTCAAGGAAGGTTTCTATTCGATACTGGGGCCGCTCTAACGATGCTTGGATCTGAGGCATATGGCCCATTTATAAGGGAGATGAGACAACAAGTAAAGAAACCATTGGTAAATCCAATTGATCATTTTGACTTATGCTTTGAAGGAGCTTATGCAGACTTGCACAATTTACCAAGTGTGACATTTCGCTTTGCTAGAGTTGGAATTGGGTTGATAAAAGAAAGCACTTACGTGGAGGTTGCTAGTGGAATTTGGTGTCTTGCTATTATTCCTAATCCCTTTCAAGCTTCAGTTTCAATAATTGGAAACTTTCAAATGAGGAACTTATTGGTTGGTTATGACCTTGAAAGACAGGTAATTTCATTTTCATCAGCTAATTGTTCTACTTTCTAATTTTCTCATATCGTGGTATGGATTAAACATAATCATCAACTTTCTAATGTCAAGTTGAATTTGTTCTACTTTTATGTTGAATACATTATGTCTCTGTCTTCTTGGTCTTTCCCTCTTTACTCTATTAAAATCAGCTCTCAAGTTTAAAAAGATCCATCAAGTCCAGATCTATACTCTATCTAGATGAACTTTTGGTATACGTTCTATCCATATTGAAAGACGAATAATAATATTAACGATGATGATGATGATAGTTATGATAATGACATATAAATTTGAAGTAATATTTACTATGTTGAGAAGCTACGAAATATTTAACGTTTTTGCTTTTTCAAAATTTCATATTCTTGTAACAATAATTGCTCCTCAAATAAGAGAACATCAAATAATTTTAGATTATTAAAATATTGAATGCTACCATTTTGTTTTATTATTTCATTTAAGTTTAACAAGTCACTACAACTATCAATTATGGTCAAAGTCAACTCAATTATTATGACAATGTCGAATTTGTCACGACCTAACCTAGGCTATGACCGGCGCTTAGAGAGCACGCTCCTTAGCAAGCCTTACACATCAAGAGTTCGCAAAATTTGGGCAGAGTTTCCTCTATATTTAGGATATTTCCCAAATACAAGTACTTATCATGTAATTCAACAAGCACACACTTCCATAGGGGATCCAGGCATTCTAAGAATGCACCCCTCAGCACACAGCACAATTTATAATCAAACATATTCATCCAATCATATATATATATACATTTCCAAGTTCAATTCGTAATTAGATCCATTCATCAAATTTAATATACAATAGTCAATCCAACTCAGTCTAAACAATCTTTGAACATAAACATAACACACCAGCAAGGGTTGGACCATGCCTGTAGTACTATGGAGCTACATACTAAGATTACAAACTAAAAACAGAATACAAATCAAGGCCCTTACTATTGGGGGCACACCAAAGATAGAAATCTAATGATGCTGAGCAGAAGGATCGGCTACCAAGTCTGAACCTGTATTTGAAAGGAATATAATAACCACGAGATGAGTTTGAGAACCTCAGTGAGAGACAAAACACTTTGAACCTCATGAGTCAATGTACATATAAGTATAAAATGATTTCATTCAAATAAAGAAAAATCATGAAATATCTAAATGTAATAAACAAGCAGGATTCACACTTAGGTGGCCGTTCTTTCATGTGAATCCTGAAATCAGGCATGCACCTTTCTTCGAGAGGCCATGAACTTCAGGCACGCACAACCCCCTTGGGTGGCCGTGTAATGTCATAATCCAAGGTGCACTAGGGCTAACGCTCATCGCCAAGTAGCGCATGCAGATCTGTTATAGACTTTCCTATCCTTTCATGTTCATAAATCATCAATTTCAAATAAACATTTGTTTTGTTCCCATCATCGACTCATAAGTAGCATTCTTAAAGTAAATAGACAATTATAATTTAAAATAGAAGTAATTCAAAAGTATTCTGTCTACTCACAGATCATCGATCACAGGAAAATCTTAGTTCTCCTAAGCCACAAAGTTAGAGGGGAATTCCTTGGAATAATCTAACACCACAATATGACATTGAATCAATTATGGATCACTAACATTCTCCATACCATAAGTTCTCTAATCTCACTACCCTAGGGTTTCAAGAACTCTTCTAACAATCAAGGAGTTGGAATTGCTTAAGAAAAAGGAAGGAGTAAGACATGGGAATTACCTTAGAATTAGAATGAGGAGGATATGAATAGAGGTGAGCTCTCCAACTTCAAATCCACCCAAGAAAGGAAAATGAAGGGAGATCAGATTGCATGGATGATTTGTGTTTAGATGGAGGAAGGATTGTGTTGTTATTGTTGATTTAGTTGAAAAGGGTGGATTGGATGTAATAGATGTAAAGAATGGTGGAAGAAAGAAATTCTAGAGAGAAGGGAGAGAGTTTGGGTTGGAGAGAGAAAGAGAATTTCGAAAACTAGGGCGTTGGACGTGTCCCCGCATATATACTAACCTGTGGTAATCGATTACCACGAGTTGGTAATTGATTACCATGAAAAACTGGTTGGTAATCGATTACCATAAGGAAATTTTCAATCCGTGGGCACGCAGAGAGCCCTGTAATCGATTACTAGCCCCTCGGTAATCGATTACAACACCCCAAAACTTGTTTCTTTGATTCCAAATGACATCCAACACCCAAGGTCATTGCATACCAAGTAAATTTCTATTATAATCGGATTAAACACATCGATCACTTAGGATTATCATAGAAAACTTGAAATTACCTCAAGGCTGTTACATATTGAGTTTTAAAGATATTCACTGAAATGAATATCATATTGAGATGAAGAGTGAGGGAAGTAATGAATACCTCCATATTATAATTTATGCTCCTAGAAAGAAAGTTGTAGTAAAGAAATTACTTGTACTTTCTTCCGATCTATATTATACTAATATTAGTATAATTGAGTACATATTGTAGTAAACCAGGAGTTTACTAACTAATATTAGTACAATTGAATGTATTTTATAGTAAACCAAAAGTTTACTAACCCAAATGATTTAATTTATCATTTGGGATGATTGGTTAGGATATTTGGGAGCATTAATGATGTGAAAAATTATTGAAAACTCATGTGGGCACTCATTGAAGAACTAGAAGATTCTTCAATCTTATAAGTTTTCTTGTGCTGCATGTTCTCAAATTAAACTTGTAACACCCTAATAGATCCAGTCTATACTTAAGTCATATTGTGGAATTACTAGTTGTTACTTTTGCTTGTGGAACTAACATTACCTTTTTGAAATTACTTTACCTTTTAAAAATAGGGGTAAATTTTTTTTTGAAACAATAACGAGTAAACTATTTTGAAAACCAAGAGCCATGAGCATCGCGAATGCATATAATAAACAATGCTGTCTCATACATACTGTGCGAATAATAATAAACAGAAGCAACAAGAATAACAATAACTTAGATAATCATAATATTCATTCCACAGCCATTCATAGCTAATATAATGCTAATAGTGTTACTAAAAGTCATACATATAGATAATGATGGGTCCGATACCTTCTATCGGCCTACACATGAAACCTACAAGATACATGATGAAAGAAAATATATCAGAAATCCCTACAGCTTAAGCATGCCATACAGCAAAAATGATAACCCTATAACTACAACCAAAAGGGGCTATCCTCGCACTCGGCTTCACATGCAAACACAACATCACTCATCAGGGGGGAGGAAACCGTTCCCGAAACCATTGTGCCTGACATCGGTATCCTCTAGAGATGACACAGAAATGTAGGAGTGAGAAATACTAAATTTCTTAGTAGGATCACGACTAGACAAACACTGTGTCATCATCATCGTCTCAGCCACTTTGGGTTTAATATAAAAATGATGGACAGATATAGGTCCAGTTTTAACAATTTCTGAAAACATAAATCCCGAAGCAGATTGCTTTTAAGTTTATCATCATATCCATAACATCATACATAGGTATACATTCTAATACATGGAATAAACATTCATAATGCACATAAGGAATATAAGAATATGCATGACTATGCAACTCATCAACTTGACCATGGTCTTACTTTGACTTTCATTTTTAGCACGTGCTTAACATTCTTTTACTTTTCCTTTGAAATAAACTGCTTTTGGACATGAGCTCATTCTGTGACCGTCGTCATGTAGTACTAACCAGAGTAAGCCGATATTGGTTACCTCTTAGTTGAAAGGTCCTCCATGTCACCCTTGCCTCCTCCGTAGAGGTTCCTTGAGTCTTTGTGGATCACTGTCTTTCACTTTCCGGAAGTGATCGAGGGCTCATATCCTATTCTTTCATTCCTTATTATTATACTTTACATACATAATACTTCTTTGACTAGACACATGCAATGATATGACTAAATCCATAATTTTGATGGAAATCCAGCAGCAAACGGTTAGATCGAAGCTTTCCTAAAATGCCAATCACAACTTTCAACTAATAGTCCATCAATCTATATCATTCAATCATGAGACAAAGCTCAATCAAACTTGTCATTTATCATGCCGAATGGCATCAAACATTTATGCCCTAGAGGGGTTCATAGGTGTATTACTCTGTGTGAAGAATCTTATGAATCGTCATATGATTTCCCATGGTTACCCATGAGAGAATCACATAGTTAAGATGTATGTACATGTAGTCTTTTAGTTACTTAGTTCTCATGTAAACTTATTCTTTACTCAAATACATATCTTATGGTACACTTGTTCAAATTAATTAAGTTAGGTGATTGTTTCCTTTCCTTGAGATAGTATACTTAGTGATTCATGGGTTCATGGTATGCTCAGAGGCCCTAATCATACTTTTGTTCCGAAGGAGTTCGAGATCCCTCTAATCCTTGGGTAATGATTTGATTGTTGGAAACTCTTGATGCCTTGTATGCTCTTATGTTCCTAAGCTTGGCACTTTTGATGATCCATTGGAGAATTTGCTTGTTTATTTTGGATTATTCCATGATTTTTAGGTTGCATGTCTCTATGTCCTTAGTTAAATCTTGCATGAGGACATGCAAGAGTTAAATGTGGGGGAATTTGATCAATTGGATTTTTATATACTTATTTTCCCTCATTCCTAGCTCATTAATTCTCTCTTGTGCCTAATTGTTGTGAATTGGACCATTTTGTATTGTTTGGATTTTGTTTGGGTTTGAGTTAAATGTTCCAACATTAGGTGAATTCTGACACTGTTTGGTTTTTGGGTTATATCTTGAGTTGTAGAGCTCATTTTATTGTGATTCTTGATTTGTAGAAAAGCTGAGAGATAGGCCTACAAGTTATATGCAGAGGTCAGAGGCCAATTCTGGTGTTAAGAAGCTGAAATTGGCCTAGAAGTCAACTGAAGTGGTGCAGCCGCGGATTCTGAGCAGGGTACGGTATTTGGGCCATATCTCGGTCCACAGATGTCCGATTGAGCCCATTCCAGTGCCATTTTAAAGCTGACATCCAAGGCTACAATTCTTCTTCAGAGTGGAAATCCAAACGGAATCGTTTTGATAGCCAAAACGGTAGAAGAACGTTACTCACGGAATTAGTTATAATGATTTCATGTTTTTAGTGTAACTTTCTCTCTATAATTCGGATTTTAGCAAATAAGATGTCCAGATTCAAAGGAGAGAGAAAGGATTAATGTAGTAATTACAATTTAATAAGTTTAGGTGGTTTTGATTTGGATTTTCGGCCGGTTTCTGAAAAGGGCCGAACTTGTAACTTGGGAGACAGATTTTGGAATAGGAAGCAATTTTCGGTTTTTGGTTCTTCTTCTCCTCTCTTCTCTCACGCCCCCTACCTTAACAACTCGTCTTCCTCCATTCATGGAGGAGTAAGCTTCCATCTAATCCAAGGATTCAAAGAAGCATTGGCTGTCTTGAGGATTTTCGCAACCAAACTTCATCAAATCAAATCAGTTTTCTACTCCCTTTTCTTTCATTGTGATTAATCCAATTTTGGATTTGAAGGTTTTTGATTCGGAATTGTAGTGGATTATAATTGATTGCTTACTTGCTTGCATATTGCTCGATTGATTAATGTGTAATGCAATTGCATGAGTAGAATCATTTTCAGGTTTGAATTTGATGATTGATTACATTGGTGCTTGAAAATTAACATGAATTGGTTAGGTTCTAGAGGTTTCTGAATTTAATCATTTATCTGTTAATTGAATGCATGAAGGTTTTCGTGTGCAATGTCGTATCCAAACAGAGGTTTCTTTCGGGTTTGATGTCAGTCACTGATTTGATTTGAATGATTATTTTTAGAATCCGATGATAGATTAGCCACTGTCTTTCTTGGTTCTTGGATTGGATGTTCCAAATTGCTTCATTTCTTTTATATTCATTTCAAAGATTTTAAATTCCTAAACCCCCCAATTTCCTGATCATATAACATTGTCATCGCTGGGAAATGACCCAGGTTGCACCCTTGCTACGAGTTTAGTGTAATTCGATTTTTATTATAATTTGATCGAGCTCGGCACTCGAGTCACTAAGTGTGAATCCCACTGCTTATCCCGTTAGACATTTCTGCTATTTTCCTTATTTGAATGAAATCGTTTTATACTTAATATACATTGACTCATGAGGTTCAAAAGTATCCTATCTCTCACTGAGTTTCTCAAACTCACTCCATGGTTATTATATTCTTTTCAGATACAGGTTCAGATTTGGGAGTCGACCCTTCTGCTTAGCATCATTAGATATCTATTTTGGTGAGCCCTAAATAGTAAGGGCCTGAATTATATCTTTGTAATTTTAGTTGTAGCTCCATAGTACTACAGGCAGGGTCTGACCCTTGCTGGTGTGTTAAGTTTATGTTGAAAGATTGTTTAGACTGAGTCGGATTGACTATTGTATATTAAATTTGATGAATGGATTATGTTGGCTTTGATTCTGAATTGAACTTGGAAATGTATATATATTTATGATTGGATGAATATGTTTGATTATAAATTGTGCTGTGTGCTGAAGGGTGATTCTGAGAATGCCTAGATCCCCTATGGAAGTGTGTGCTTATTGAATTGCAGGATAAGTACTCGTATTTGGGAAACATCCTAAATATAGAGGAAACTCTGCTCAAATTTTGTGAAATCTTGATGTGTAAGGCTTGCTAGGGAGCATGCTCTCCAAGCACCAGTCACGGCCTAGCTTAGGTCATGACAAAGTGGTATCAGAGCCTAGGTTTCCCTGTATACTATGGAGCAAGTGCCCTTTAGTAGGATCACAATTGTGCAAATGGAAGCCAGCCTATTTTCACAAGACGTGATGCTATCAGAGGCCTTTAGGATTATCATTCTGGTGTCTATTCGTCAAGTGTTGTGCATTTCAAGTGTTTTCTCGTCTTGAACTCTAATTTAGTCTTAACCTTGATAAAATCTTTCCTTAGGTGAAATGCCGCCTAGAACTTATACCAGAAATATAAGGGCAGAAGCCCATGAGGCTTCTAACGCTGAATCTAACCAGGTTCCCTCTCCTCCTAGAAGAGGGAAAAGCCGTGGTCGAAGAGGAGGCCGTGGAAGACCGGCCAGTCAACCGGAAGAGCCCACTCCTAAAGAAGAGCTAATCAATTTGGCAATTGAAATAAGAGGGGTTCACCAGACTCTCAATACTCTAGTGAAACTCCTAGCTCATTAAAGTAGGAATGAACTTCAAACTCATGCGGAACCAACTCCACCTATCCGTGAGCCTCGTCATCAGCGAGAAGGGACCAAAGTGTCAATCAAATCTTTTCTCAGATTGAACCCACCAAGTTCTCTGTAAATCCCTTGACCGATGACCCTCAACAATTTCTTGACCGCACCAATAAGGTCCTCAGGGTCCTCAGATGCCCGAGTGAGAGAGAGCAGTGGAGCTGGTAGCTTATAACCTTAATGGACCTACAAAGTAGTGGTATGCCACACTCATGGGAGGCAGGAATGCCTCTGGTTCACCTCCTCACACCTGGGAAAAATCTACTGAGGTTTTCATGATGAGATTCCTTCCTGTCAACAAAAAGGAGAAGTATGCTGCTGATTTGAGAGACTAAAGCAAACCCCAGGAATGTCCATAGCCAAATATGAGGAGCAATTCACCAAATTATCCCGCTATGCTTATCACCTGGTATCTAATGATACAATGAAAGCTAGGAGGTTTGTCTGAGGCTTGCTTGACCCTTTATTGTCCAACCTACTTCCTATGGTTAGGAGAATGTCTTATGCAGAAATTGTGTATGCTGCTTATGGTCTCGAGATTAGAAAGGAAGAGCGGAGAGTTGCCAAGGAGGCAGGCAAGAAACAGAAAATGAAAGGGAATTTTTCGGGTGGATTTAGTTCTAGGGGAGCTCAGAATTATCAAGGCCGATGGCAGGCACCATCGGGTAGGGCTACTTCTTCAGGGCCCATTTTAATGAGTGTGTCTAGCACAGGGTCCCAAGCTGGTAATGTATCTCAGCCTGGCATGCAAGGAATGGGGCAGTCAGCTTTCTCCATATCTCCATGTCAATCTTATGGGAATTACTACTCGAGGCAGTGTCATAGCGCCATTGGAGCTTGTTTTGGATGTGGCCAGACAGGACAACTCAAGAAAGAGTGTCCCTATTCAAAGGGGCTTTTGATCCGAGCTTTGCACGTGCTGTCGTGCCAGCGCCGTCCTACTCAGCTTTATCTCCAAGAGTTTCTCATGGACCCTTCAGAAGAGGTCCAGTAGGGGAGCAGGTGGCAAAGGTCCTGGTGGTAGAGGGGTAAGCAGAGGCCAGCCCCGAGTTTTCGCCTTGACAAGGCAAAATGCTCATGCTTCGAATGTTGTGGTGGCAGGTACCTTACATGTTAATTCTTTTGAAGCATATATGTTGTTTAACCCGGGCTCCACCCACTCCTATATATCCCCATACTTTGCTTCTTATTTCAATCAGCAACCGGTATTGTTGGATCACCCTTTTTAGGTTGGAACCCCCATGGGAGAATCCTTAATGGTTCAGTTGATGTTTCCCTCATGTATAGTTAGTATCAAGGGAGTGGATACTCTGGCCAACTTGTTATTATTGGAGATGATGGACTTCGATGTCATCCTAGGTATGGACTGGTTATCCTCATGCCATGCCATCGTGGATTGCCATTCTAAGGTTGTGAAGTTTGAGACTGTAACATCCTGATTTCCGACTTTACCTTTAAGTTTACATATTTCTGACTTCATCTTCGAATTTCACACGAAGTGGGATAATTTCCGAGTTCCGAGTTTGTCTTGCACAATTTCAGACTTCATGTCCTGTCCGATTTCTGATTTAATCTTCAATTTTGATTATTCCTGATTTCCGACTTCATGTTCTAATTTCGAGTTAAATGGAGTGGCTTCTGAGTTCCAATATCCGACTTCGAGTTAAAGTATATTGGGCATAACTTCCGACCTCCGATTTCAACGGGCTTAATTTCCTACTTCTCGCCTTAGCCTTCAAGTCCAAACAACATGGACGTGATTACCGATATCCGACTTCATGTCTCAAAGAAAACGTACCCGATTTCCGATCTCATAATTTATCTCCAAGTTTCAAGCAAGATATACGCAAGTTCCAACCTTCGACTTAGAGTCTCAAACACACTGTATATAAAATACTGACTTCCGAGTTTAAGTATTTGGGTTTGATATTGTGATTCTGAATTCTCGAGTTCTGACCTTAACCCAGCATCTCCATTCCGACTTCCGGCTTGACCCCAAGTTGATACTTTAACACAATGGTGCAAGTGCCGGTCTACGATTTTAATATAACGAGTTCCGGTCTTAGAGTTGAACTCAATGGACATGAGTTCGGATCTTTGAGTTGATTTCCAATCATACATAAGTTCCGATGTCCGAGTTTATTCCCAGGAGCCTTCCATTTCTGTTGGTGTTCCCGAGTTTGAATCGGGAGTTCCGAGATTATGTGATTGTAAGCTGTATGACTTCCGACATCCGACCTTGCTTCCAAGTGTCTAATAAACCAGACAAGATATCTGAGTTTATTTCCTTAAGTCACAAATAAGATGGGACGAGTTCCGACATCAAGCTTCAGGTCCAAGCTCAAATAAAATAGCACGAGTTTTGACTCTAAGCAGAATCGAGACGAGTTTCGAGTTCAAATAGAATGGACCGGAGTCCCACTTTTAGGACGACGTAGAGAGCAATTTAGCCACAAAAGTGGGAGACATGGCCGAACTTCAACCACTAAACTCCAACCAATCAACACCACAATTCCCACTACTCTCATGCATTTAAATCAAACTCTCCTCTTCATTTTGATCTGATTTACGCCACTCTCTCTCCCTCTTGCTCCAGCCTTCTTCTTCCTTTCCTCTCTCAATCTATTCTATCGAATCTCCAAGCTTTGTCAAAGCTCCATTCAATCCAAACTCAAATTCAGCAAGATCACACTCCAAAGAGGTAGGATTCTATTTTGTTCTTGAATTCTTTGCATTATGGCTACATGAAATTTTACTCTTCTTTATGTAATTGAGGATATATTGGATGTATATGATGGATTATGGTTGGATTAAGATGAAATCTTGAGTTGGGATTATGGTTAGAAGGAGAAAAACTAGAAGGAATGGAGGATTAGGATGATGTCTTGGTGAATAGTCCACGGCAGTCTGGATGGCGGAGTGTACAACTCCACCTATAACTGGTTCAATCTGATGAAACTATTTTTAAATGAAAGTAGACATTCAGGGATTTCCATACATATATCATATACGGTCATTGGATTAGTATTGAGAGAGATATGAATTTTTGAAGATTGACCTAGGAACTAGGACTTTCATCCGGGTAAAGTGACTTGTGGAGGGTGTAACTCACCCTACACGACTCCAAATTGAGTGAGACCAACTTTGTTAAAAATTTTACACATAGGGGAATGTCCCAATATGAAATTTCGAGTTTGTTATGGTCCCAATTGTTCCTAGTGATTCAAAGATATTACCCGATGTCCAAACTAGGCCAAAATAGGGTAGTTCAGGAAGGTTGAGTTTCAGGACATATAACTCGAGCTATACTAAACCAAATCAAGTGAAACTTATTGCAAATGAAAGGTTGTCTATTAGCTTTAATATGAGACCAATTTTGTATGATTTGAGCTTAGTTTCGATTTTTAGTGAATTTATACTTCCAAGAGAGTAATTCTGGCCAGTGACCAAATAGGCTGAGGCAAAATTTGAATATCTTGAGTTATACAAATCAAAATGATATGGTACTAAAGAGGTTAGAAATTAGACACATAGAGCTATGACATATTCAAAATTCAGGTTTAAACGAGTTGAATAGAGGTAAAGGTGGATTATACAAAATTCGGGCAGAATTGAATAAAATTGGCAGAAATAACCAAATTGATGGTTTTACAAGTGTTAGTGAACGTATAAGGTTTGAGTTGAGAATTGTAAGTTTTACATTAAAAAATATGGTTAGATTGATTATACTACTATGATTGATTTGTCTGTGAGAGCTGGCACTATTCATAGGAAAACGGATCTAATCCGTTATACTGCCAAATTTACGGCAGAAGTCTATGAGATTATGAATGTTTATATGCAAGGATGAATTAAAGTATGATATGAGTGATGAAGTATATGAAAGTAAATCATGAAGCATATGTATGAGTACATCCCACATGTCTATGCTGGATTATGCATGAGAATGAAAGATTGTGAATATATTGAATGTGGGTCCCTTCACTTGGAGGCAATTGCACAATGAATCCCTCCCTGTGAAGGCAATTAAATGATAAAATGTGGGTCCCTTCACCTGGAGGCAGTTGCACAATGGGTCCCTCCTTGTGAAGGCAGCTAAAACTTGGGTCCCTCTATGTTGAAGGCATGTGGTCAGATGAGATCCCTCTATATTGAAGGCACATGGTCAGATGAGATCCCTCAGTTTTGAGGCACGTGACCAGAAGAGATCCCTTCAATTAGAGGCACATGGCCAAAATGAGATCCCTCCAACCTAGAGGCAGTGGGTCCCCTTGTGGGTGAGTCGGTGTGACGACGGTCACGGGTGGAGCTGATGAGCTCACTCTAAGGCCAGACTACCCAAGGGCAGTAAAGGCTAAAGACCAAAGGCTAAAGACTAAAAATTAAAGCATATGCAAGTACCCCACTCACATGAGGCATGGCATGACCTAGCTAGTGTAAGTACTGAATGAAGGTCACATATTCCTAAGAAATGTGACATGGCGATCACATCCCGATGGGGTATGACATGACGATCATACTCTCGAATATATGGCATGATAAGTAGAAGATGATGAAAGAGAAGTAAATTTTATGTATATGCATGCATTCAAGTACAAGGAAAGTTATGTGTAGATGTTATGTCTCCAGTGTATTAATGCTTTTATATTTTGTTATGTTATTATTCGTAATAGAATTCATGAATTGATGTTGTATGAGTAAAAATGAATTTTGCTTCGAATAATATATTTTTCGAAATGTAAAATTAAACAGCTTGTATAGCATGTTCACCTTTTTCATAATAAACCGAAGCAAACTGGAGATGACAACGATGACATTATATGTATTATAGAGAATCCTACTGAGAATTTGTAATTCTCACTTCTATTTCCGTGTTATCTCTAGATAGTTCAAGAAGTTCTGAAGACGGCTGAAGTCGCTATCAGAAAAGGTCCGTTCAGGTAATAGTAACAACTCCAGGGTGTGGTACTATGACTTAAGCATAGTACTGTACTTAGGAGGGTGTTACAGAGATGGCCGATGGCTTGTCCTTTACTTTTTGGGGAGATAGCAGCTTAACCCCCACCAACCTAATTTCTTCTATGATGGCGATGCGATTGATGGACAAAGGAAATAAAGGTTATCTTGTGGTGGTTCACAACATAGAAATGGCGGTGCCTAGTCTTGATCAGGTTCATGTGGTGAGAGAATTCCCAAATATGGTTCCTGAGGATCTGCCAGGAATGTCTCTAGATAGAAAGATTGAATTTTGTATTGATTTGATCCCGGATGTCCGACTCGTTTCTATTCCTCCTTATCGCATGGCTCCAGCAAAATTGAGGGAGTTAAAGGTTCATTTGCAAGACATGGTAGAAAAGGGCTTTATTCGTCCTAGCACGTCCCCATGGGGTGCTCCTGTGCTTTTCGTGAAGAAGAATAATGCTTCCATGCGGTTATGTGTGGACTATAGATAGCTCAATCGGCTGACGGTTCGTAATAAATATCTTTTATCCAAGACTGATGACCTGTTTGATCAACTTCAAGGGGCATCATGCTTTTCTAGAATTGATCTTCGATCTGGATACCATTAGTTGAGAATTCGGGAGAAAGATATTCCTAAGACTGCTTTTCGAACCCGTTATGGACATTACGAATTCTTAGTAATATCTTTTGGATTAACCAATGCCCTAGCTGCTTTCATGGACTTGATAAACAGAGTATTTAGACCCTTCCTAGATCACTTTGTGATCGTCTTTATTGACAATATCTTGGTTTACTCAAGGAGTGAGGAAGAGTATGAGTGTCATTTACGGATTGTTCTGCAAACTCTAAGGAATCACCAACTCTATGCTAAATTTTCCAAATGTGAGTCTTGGCTGGATTAAGTAACCTTTTTGGGTTACGTGGTATCAAAGGAAGGAACTATGGTGGATCCCAAGAAGATTGAAGCTATCCAAAAGTGGCCACGGTCGACAACCATGACAGAAATTCAGAGTTTTTTAGGATTGGTAGGCTATTATTGAAGATTTGTGAAAGACTTCTCCAAGATCTCGACTTCTTTGACTAAGCTAACGCAAAAAGGTGTACCTTTTCAATGGTCTGATGATTGTGAAGAGAGCTTCCAAAGGCTTAAAGCTTGTCTAACTACAGCCCCTGTGCTGGTTTTGCCTTCAGGATCTGGAGGTTATTCGGTCCATTGTGATGCTTCCTGGGTAGGCTCAGATGTGTTCTTATGCAACATGGATGAGTCATTGCTTATGCTTCAAGGCAATTGAAGAAACATCAGTAGAACTATCCCACCCATGATCTGGAAATGGTAGCCGTGGTGTTTGCACTAAAGATTTGGAGACATTATCTTTATGGGGAATCGTGTGAGATTTACAACGATCATAAGAGCCTGAAGTATATTTTCCAGCAAAGGGATTTGAACTTGAGGCAACGTAGGTGGATGGAATTACTCAAGGATTACGATTGCACTATTATATCATCCGGGCAAGGCAAATGTAGTGGCCGATGCATTGAGCAGGAAATCCATGGGTAATCTTGCACATATAGCACCTGTGAGAAGGCCCATAGTGGAAGAGATCCACAAGTTAGAAGCGGAGGATATTCACTTTGAACTTGGAGGTTCCAGGCTACTTTTGGCCTATGTACAAGCACGATTTTCCTTGATTGAGCAAATCAAAATTGCCCAATATGAGGATACTCAATTAAGTAACTTGCGGAATGAAGTTCGCAATAGGAAGAAGCCTGAATTCACCTTTGATCAAGCAAGAGCTTTGAGATACAGAAATCACTTATGTGTGCCAGATGTAGGCAATCTAAAGAGAACTCCTCTAGAGGAAGCCCACAATTCCGGATATACAATTCATTTGGGTTCCACTAAGATGTATCAAGATTTGAAACAAATGTTTTGGTGGGATGGCATGAAGAGGGATATAGGGGATTTCGTATCACGCTGTTTAGTATGTCAGCAAGTCAAAGCCGAACATCAAAGGCCTGCCAGGTTATTACAACAGGTTGAAATACCTGAGTGGAAATGGGAAGGAATTACCATGGATTTTGTGATCGGATTGCCCTGGAGCTTTAGGGATTTTGATTCTATTTGGGTGATAGTAGACAGATTAACTAAGTCGGCTTATTTCCTCCCAGTCAAGACTACCTATAAAGCTTCCCGTTATGCCAAACTCTATGTTGATGAGATTGTTCAACTTCACAGAGTTCCAACGTCCATTATCTTGGACCGTGGTTCAAAAGTATCCTGTCTCCCATTGAGTTTCTCAAACTCACCCCATGGTTATTATATTCTTTTTCTCGACACAGTGTCTGTATTTGGGAGTCGACCCTTCTGCTTAGCATCATTAGATATCTATTTTGGTGAGCCCTAAATAGTAAGGGCTGGAATTGTATTTTGTTTCGCTTTGTAATTTTAGTTGTAGCTCCATAGTACTACAGGCAGGGTCCGACCCTTGCTGGTGTGTCAAGTTTATGCTCAGAGATTGTTTAGACTGAGTCGAATTGACTATTGTATATTAAATTTGATGAATGGATTATGTTGGATTTGATTCTGAATTGAACTTGGAAATGTATATATATTTATGATTGGATGAATATGTTTGATTATAAATTGTGCTGTGTGCTGAGGGGTGCATTCTGAGAATGCCTAGATCCCCTATGGAAGTGTGTGCTTGTTGAATTGCAGGATAAGTACTCGTATCTGGGAAACATCCTAAATATAGAGGAAACTCTACTCAAATTTTGTGAAATCTTGATGTGTAAGGCTTGCTAGAAAGTGCGCTCTCTAAGCACCGGTCATGGCCTAGATTGGGTTGTGACACAAGTTACTAGCTTTTTAACTAAAAAGTCTTGTTCTTCATGAAAGTTGACTCTTTTAATTATTCTAAGACCATCAAGGTCTCAGCTTTATGATTTAAAGTTGTCTCTAAGTCATAAAGGTTCCCACTTTATGAACTAATGATATAAAACATTAGCTTTAGAGTTATAAAGCCTTGACCTTTATAAAAGTTAACATTTTTATGATTTAATAGTGACCTTTTTGATTCAAGTTTCAAACTTTATGAAAGGATTTGCTTCCAAGAATCAATCTTTGAAATATAAAGTGACAAGACTTCATTTTTCTAACTCAAAAAGGCTTATTATTCCAAAAAGCTTAGACTTTTACATGTATTCTTGTCTTCAAGACAAAACAAAATAAAATTTTATGAAGACACTAAAACTTGCGCCACTTTTTAAGCATCAAGAAGCAAACTTTTTTAAGCTTTAAGCATCAAGAATGTTTTTAGTCATGTCAACTCAATAGAAAATGATAAAGGAGGCAACTTTCAACTCGGTACCACCAAGAGCATAAAGATCTTATGCATCAAGAATTAAAAATAGGAACTTTAAAGCATTTAGAGTGAGAAACTTTCAAAGGGCCAAGAACACTTGTGAAGAAGAGCATGAACATATTTTACCAAGAATGAAAACATCAAGAACACTTGAAGAAGAATATGAACACATTTTACCAAAAGTGGAAACATCAAGAACACTTGAAGAAGAACATGAACACATTTTGCCAAAAATGGAAACTTTGCTCATGAAGAGCATGAAAGATTTTCTCAAGTTTTCACTTAAAGAACTTGGTCATGAGAAGAACCAAGCTTCAAGCTTTCTTGAGTAAACTAAATAAAAAGGTGAAGATCACTACCTCTACTTGAAAATGGCACTACAACAAAAGAAGGAGAAGAGGATGATGATGGCTCCTCTTGATGATGATGGTGGTGATTTGCTCTTGGAAGATAAGGGAACTCTTGAGTTCTCTTGAAATAATGTTGGTAGTGTTTAGATCTTATCTTCAAAGACCCAAAGATGAGGTCCTTTAAGGGTTAAGTGAGAGATTTTAGGTGGTGGTGGTGAAGAAAGGAAGAAGAAGATGAGAGAGTTTAGAGAGAAGTGGGAGGATTTGGTTTCAAGAGAGAGAATGAGAAGAGTGAAAATAAAATGGATGAGTATAGGAGAGAGAGAAAGTGGCATAACATACATGATGGTGGGAGGAGATATTTTTGCTTCACTATGTGTTATCTTGTGTTAATTAGTGATTAAGGAGACAAATGGGATGATGGGGAGACAAAACATGGTCAAACTCTTACATAAAGTAGTCTTGTCTAATGCTTTATGCTTTAGTGACATCACTCTTTACTTTATTGTCTAATTGACTAAATTTGAATTTAATCATGTGATTATGTGCTCTTGCAACTTACTTAATATGATTCAGCAATGATTAGTGATTAACATACGAGAACATGATTAATAAAAATTAATCTTGCAATTAAGCTTAATTAAGCTTAATTAAACTCGATTAAGCTAATTAAAAGCGATTAGTGCTTAATAAAGATATAAAGGCTCTGACTTACTTAATTGGAGATTATCTAATCTTGATTAAGCATTCTCTTGACTTTTCTCATCCTAGTTAGCTCATAAACTCTTCGTTAACCCCTTAATTAAGCATTAATCTCATAATTTCTCATTAAGTGCCTAATTACTCAGGGTTACGAGGTAATTTAGCATGACAAAAAATTGAGGATGTTACAAAACTACTTATAAGGCCATCACTAGCAAAGATTAGATTTGAATCTCCTAAATTCCTAGAAGGAATTTAAGGTGATATATGTGGACTAGTTCATCCACCATGTAGACTTTTCAAATATTTTATGATTTTAATAGATGCATCCATGAAATAGTCACATGTGTGCTTATTATTATCTTACAACCTGGAGTTTACGAGATTACTTGCGCAAGTTATTCAACAAATAGCACAATTTCTGGATAATCGAATCAAAATAATTCATCTTGATGATGCTAGTGAATTTACTTTTCAAGCTTTTAATGCTTATTGTATGGTTGGTGATGTAAATGTTGAACATCTAGTTGCTTATGTTCATATACATAATTGGTTGCTGGAATCATTTATAAAATGCCTCTAATTGTTTGCTAGCTTATGAGAACCAATATCCCAAAATTTTACTTGAGTGCATGTTATTTTACATGCTGCAGCACTTATTGATATAAGCCAAACAAGTTGCCATTAATTCTCTCCCTTATAATTAGCTTTTGGCTAGCAGCCAAATATTTCCCATTTAAGAATTTTTAGATGTGTGATATATGTTTGCCCCACATTATTGCACCAAAATAGGACCCAAAAGAAAATTGGGATTATATGTTGGATATGACTCTCTTTCTTTATAATCTAGTTTATGTAAATACAAATGAGAGATGTCTTTACGGCTTAGTTTGTAGAATGCCAATTTGATAATGTTTCCAACATTAGGGGGAAAGAGTAAATAGCCAAAAAAGGAAGTAAATTGGAATGCATCATTTTTACTCAATATAGATCCTTGAACAAGGCAAAGTGAACTAGAAGTTCAAAGCATTATACATTTGCAAAGAATGGCATGAGTTGCTAGATGCATTTCTTGATACGAAAAGGATAGATCCTATATGTTAGCTAAAAATGCCCCAATTCAATTAATGTCCCTGTTGGACAATTACACGCCAGAAGCATGGTAGCCTAATCGGTTCCATAAATGAAAATCCTTAAAAAAGAAATGGGGCAAGTGATTTTATGCAGGCAAATGATTCTAATATTGATGCTCTTCCTATAGAAGAGGACAGAGACATAGTATGGACTCCTCCTATAGTCCAAATTTTTGACATAATTGAAATGCCAGAAGACGTTCAGGTGCCTGAAAAGTAGTCACGATGATGAGATCTCAATCAACTATGTCTTTATAGGAAAATATGTAACACCGTTTATCATATAAGCCATGCTCGAGTAATGGAATTACATAAAAAGGTTGTCACAGTGCTGAAAAATTCTTTAAAATAGGGAAAATATAATACATGGCCCTTTTATTGTCCACTTTATTACTAACTACTAAACTCTAATACATAGAGAATAAAATAATTACACTTTAAAAGCAAATTGTGACCGACAGAGTAAACAGTGTGTACTTCCGACTAATCATTAGCTAGCTTCGATGGTCTCTTGATCTAGCTAGCGCCTGAGTCGTGCTCAATGAGCGGCCCTGCATTCCGTCTTGCACTGGATATCCAACTTAGGTACTGGAATGTTTACGGAAAAGAAGAACATACAAGCAGGCAGTGAGAACCTAGGGTTCTCAGTAGGTAAATTTGAACAAAACTTATGATGTCATCATAAACATTCCAACCGCTTCGGCTTATTATGAAAATGTGAGCATATATAAACAAATGGTGATTCAATTTTAAGTTGAAAATATATTTCTCGAAGCGGGTTATATTTTAACCATCACTTACCATATTATATTACAGACATAGAAATATGATTAGTATGATATGCTTCAACCAGAATCATGATAATAATAATATGACTTAATGAGATAACTAAGGATGCGCTTATAGATGCTTATGCTTGACTGTATGCAAGTGCACTTGACTTAATTCATATCTTTCTTTAGCTTGCAACTTGATCTTACTTTTTTATGCTTGGTTCCCCGGAGGTGAATGGCCTTTCTCACCCCTGGGCAATAGCCTGCTTTTCAGGTCCGAGCTCGTACCTATACATGAGTGACGGGTTTACTTTCCCCAACTCTCACACCGGTCTATTCCCACTAATCTGGTCGAGGGCTGGCCCAAGTCTTAGACAGTACCGCTCTGGCCCACGCTAGCTGGGTCTATACCATGCCTGGCGTGGTAGCTTAGTACGTCCCTCTTGAAAGTTCTTATCATCTTTCCTTTCCATATCTTATCATGCATACAGATGCTTTGTGCATACATGAATATGCCTCATGTCTTATTTCTCATATCATATTCTAATTATGCTTGCATGCATGGCATACATGAAGATATCATGTGAATGTAATATATTCAAGGTATAATCTCTCATAGCATAAGCTCTCATATTTCATATCATGCCTAAAATTCATCCTTACATGTAAACATTCCTAGTTTCATAGACTTACAAAAATCAAAGATAATGGATCAGCCTCCGTCTCCCCATGAATTGTGCCAGTTCTCACAGACAATTCAATCATAGCAATATAATCAATGTAACATACACACACACACACACATATATATATATATAGAACTGGCAATCCTCAGCTCAAACCTTATATGCTTACCAACTCTTGTGAAACTATCACTTCGGCCATTCTGCCAAGTCTATTTGGTTCTGCCCGAATCTTGTATAATCCACCTTTATCTCTATTCAACTCGTTTAAACTTGAATTTTGGATATGTCATAGCTCTATATGTCTACTTTCAAACCTTTTTGGTCCCATATCATTTTGATTTATATAACTCAAGATATTCAACTTTTGCCTCAGCCTATTCAGTCACTAGCCCGAATTATACTCCTGGAAGTACAAATTCATTAAAAATCGAAACTAAGCTCAAATCATACAAAATTGGTCTCATATTGAAGCTAACAGGACAAACTTTCATTTGCCACAAGTTTCATTCCATTTGCATAAGTATACCTCGAGTTATAAGTCCTGAAAGTCGACCTTCCTGAACTACTCTGTTTTGGCCTGGTTTGGACATAGGGTAACTTCCTCGAATCACTGGGGACAATTGGGATCATAGAAAACTCGGAATTTCATATTGGGATGTTCCCCTATGTGTAAGCTTTCTAACAAAATTAGTTTCACTCAATTTGGAGTTGTATAGGGTGAGTTATACCCTCCTCAAGTCACCCTGGTCGGATGAAAATCCTGAACCCTAGGTCAAACTTCAAAAATTCGTATCTCTCTCAATACTAATTCAATAACCTTATATGACATATCTATGGAAAGCCCTGGATGTCTACTTTCATCTAAAAATAGTTTCATCGGATTTAACCGGTTGTAGGTAGAGCCGTACTCTCCGCCGTATGGACTGCCGTGGAATCTCCACCAAGACAGCACCCTCATCCATCCATTTCTCTTAGTTTTCTTCTTCTAATTCTAATTGCCACTCAAGATTTCATATTAATCCCATATTAATCCAATCACACACATCCAATATATCATCAAATAATCATAAAAAGTAATCTTTCATGCATCCTTAGTTTAGAGAAATTAAGATTAGAGATTGAATCCTACCTCTTTGGAGTGTGATCTTGAGTTAAGTGTTGAAGCTTGAATTATTAGGACCTGACCAAGCTTGAAGGAGTGATGGAGTTGGGTGAGTGGAGAAGAGAAAAGAGAGCTGAAGTGAGGGAGAAGAGAGGGCGCAGAAAATGGGTCTGAATGAGGGGAGAAGAAGGTGTTATATAGGCATGAGTGGTAGTTAACTTGGAGGGTTCTGATTGGCCTTAAAACACAAGGCTGAAATTCAACCAACCTTCCCCTCTTTTGTGACAATTTGCTCTCCACGTCGCCCTCCTTTTCTGACGAAATTGCTCTCCACGTCGCTTCTAAAGTGGGACTCGCTTCAAAGATATTATGAAGATGACATCGGAACTCGTACTCCTTTAAAGTCGGAAATCGTGCACTTCATGACATGAAATCGTAACTCGTGGATGATTTGGAAACCAGCTCAAAGATCCGAACTCGAGTCCATTCTAATTGAATTCCACTTTAATGCAGGACCTCGTGACATTTTTCTCGGAAGTCGGTACTTGCACCATTGAGTTAAACTATAACTTCTGAGGTTGGAAACCATGTACACTATTAAGGTTAGATCGAAATTCGGGTACATTTTCTTTGAGACATGAAGTCGGATATCGTGGAATTACGTCATGTTGTTCGGACTTGAAGTCCAAGTCGGAAGTCGGGAACTGAGGAATTTCGAAAGTTGAAATCGGAGGTCGGAAATTATACTCACTATACTTTAACTCGAATATTGGAACTCGGAAGCCACTCCAGTTAACTCGAAGCTAGAACATTAAGTCGGAAATCGGAAAGGCCATGAAGTCGGAATTTTGCAGACCAATTCGGAAGTTGGACAGGACATGAAGTCGGGAATGAAGAACATGCTGGGAAAAGGTCGGAAATCGTAAATTGGGTTGAAAAATTGAAGACAAACTCAGAAATCGGAAATTATACCATTTCATGTGGAATTCGAGGATGAAGTCGGAAATCCTAAAAACTAATGAACTCGGAACTCGGAACTCGTTGTGGAGGTAAAATGGAATAATTTAGCACAAGGAAATTTGGGATATTACAAAATATGGATCCGATAAGAAATTATTGTCGACAATATATTTGCATATAATGTTGCGCTAAATATTATGCATGAAAATGAGGATCTTGAGCCAAGAATCGTCGTAGAGATGATTGACCAAAATAGAAAGAAGCCCTATAGTCTGAATTAGACTCACTTACAAAACGTGAAGTCTTTGGACCTGTAGTCCAAACACCAGAAGGTATAAAACCTATGGGATACAAATGGGTATTTATGAGAAAACAAAATGAGAAAAATGAGCCTATGCTCTACAAAGCTCGACTTGTATCACAAGTTTTGTCACAAAGACCTGATATAGATTATGGTGAAACATATTCCCTAGTATATGGTTCATCAGATACTGATATTTACATGAAAATCCTTGAAGGATTAAAGATATCAACGTCTAATGAATGTTCCCAAGGAATCTATTCAATCAAGTTGCAAAGATCTTTATATGGTCTAAAGCAATTTGGACGGATGTGATATAGCCATCTCAATGAGTATTTGATCAAGAAGGGGTTTAAGAATGATGCTATTTGCCCCTGTGTTTATATAAAGAAATCTGCATTTTGATTCATTATAATTGCTGTGTATATTGATGACTTAAATATTATTGGGACTCCTGAAAAAGTTCCCATAGTCATAGAAAATCTACTAGAAGAGTTTGTGATAAAAAGTCCTCGAAGGACAAAATTTTGCCTTGGCTTGTAGATCAAGCATTTGATGAATAAAATGTTAGTTTGTCAATCAATTTACGCAAAGAAAATCTTTGAGAGATTTTATATAGGTAAATCACATCCATTAAGTATCTCAATGATTATAAGATCGTTGGATGTGAAAAGGGGCTCATTTCGTCCTCAAGAAGGTCATAAAGTTCTTGGTCCTGAAGTACCATATCTTAGTGCCATAGGAGTACTTATGCTAATAATACATGACTTGATATGATATTCATTATAAGTGTATTAGCATGTATATTTCCTTTCCAAACTAACTAGAGAGCCATTGGAATAGAGTTAAACATATACCTCCATGAAATGATTGACATGTGGTTATTCACATGAATCCAAGTTATAATTAGTTGGCTATGCAGATGCAGGATATTTGTTAGATCTACATTAATGCAGGTCTCAAACAAGTTATTTACATGTGGAAAGCAGTGGATCAATATATTCAAGTGTCATGTGAATAATCTTATGAGGAAGAAACTCCCACTTTATATGAGGACAATGCAGCATGCATAGACTTATTTACCAAGTCACTACCTACTTCTTCCTTTGAGAAACTAGTACACAAGATCGGAATGCGTCAATTCCAAGACCTTAAATGATGTTCTAAAGAGGGGGAGAAATACTGTACTCTTTTTTCCTTGATCAAGGTTTTTGTCCCACTGAGTTTTCCTTGATAAGGTTTTTAACGAGGCAGTTCTCATTGTAAGGATATTGTACTTTCCTTCACTAAGATTTTTTCCCTAAAGGGTTTTTTCTTAGTGAGGTTTTAATGAGGCATATCCCTAATTGACATTCAAGAGGAAGTGTTGAATCTGAATGTGGATGTCCATATCTTTATCCTGATTTAGTTAAGATTTGATTAGATAGAATCAGTTATTTGATCATATATTGTATCTCCCACCTTTTGGCTATAAATAGCTCTTTAGATACTCCATGTATGACAACTCTCTTGAGAATATCAATAAAATAATTCTCTTTTCCTCCTCTTTCTCTATTCTCTTTTACTATTACTTTTATAACAAGAACATCAAATAATTTTAGATTATTAAAATATTGAATGCTACCATTTTGTTTTATTATTTCATTTAAGTTAAATAAGTCACTACAACTATCAATTATGATCAAAGTCAACTCAATTATTATTTAGAAATAAGCTCATTTAGATAAGCTTTTCAAAAACAAATCTTCTTTTAAATGAGTTTTTTGAAAGATCCTTTTAAAAATATAAAATTTATTTTTATGTTTTAATGTACAATTAATTTGTGTTTCAATATAATATTAAACATTGATCTTAGAAGATCATGATTATTTTAATTTCTCGGCCCTAACCATGTAAAACAATTATACACTATCAACTAATAAAAATATAAGAAAGTATCAAATCTGATAGGTAGTTATAACATCCCACCAAAATGATACCAAATAAGAAATATACTTAAAATGGCTTAAAGCCTGCTAACACTTATTAAGTTAATGTGAAATCATCATATCCCAATTACTCTATCTAATAGTGGCTTGTAACGAGATAGAGAAAATAGAAATTATGAATTAAAATATCCTAGTCACTCTATCTTAGTCGTTGACAAAGGTAGTGGGAAAATGGTAAATTTACATCGAAAGTAAGCAAAATTGTCCAAAAAATATAATGGTGAAATAGAATTCCTTAAGAATTATTAATAGCAAATTATAGTCTCATTAAGATAAAAATACCCTTAGTGTCATAACCCCTAACCCTAGTATAATCCAAATAACTATAAGAGTTGGATCTTCATTAACTAACAATTAGTTGACAGGCATGGCAGGTAATCAATATTGTGATGGGAATATAATAATAAAATAAGGTAATAGTAA
This sequence comes from Pterocarpus macrocarpus, assembly GCA_031439585.1. Taxonomy (NCBI): domain Eukaryota; kingdom Viridiplantae; phylum Streptophyta; class Magnoliopsida; order Fabales; family Fabaceae; genus Pterocarpus; species Pterocarpus macrocarpus. The sequence goes on from CM062517.1 coordinate 38,935,314, forward strand.
AATTTATTGACGCATTGAGCTTGTTAGTGGTAAAAGTGTCCAAAAGCTTATAACTTTAGAAAGATTATAATAAAATTATAATAAATTATTTGACTCAAATAAAATACATAAAAATGTACTATAATTATTTTATAAATTTATTGGATAATTGAGTAATTAATTAATAGCTTATGTAATTAAGGATTAATAATTTAATTAATAAAATATGAAAATTAATATAATAAAATTTAAGACAAAGTGAGATGCCTATTTGGGCTCATAAAATTAATTGGGCCCAAGCCTAAATAAGCTTTAGAGAGTTAAATGGGCATTAAGCTCAAATTCTTCTAACAAAAAAAATTGATTAAAATAGATTAATTAAATTACCACATGTTAATTTGTAACGTCCGAAAGAAAATCTTATCATTATTAACCGAGTTGTTCGATTTTTTATTGAATAATTGTGATTAATTAGGATTCGATTTAGTATTCACTTAAATCTAATTAAGTGTGATTTAAAATGATTAGGCATAGTGAAATTGGATTATAACCATAGGAAACTTCATAGGATTTTTTTTTTCTAAAACCGATTTACTGATTTGAGAGAAATCGGCAAGATTTCGGTATTTTAAGCTGTTGGAACCAGATCAATAGAACTTATATTATGAGTACCCTAGGATGAATGGCTAGGGTTTAGCCAAGACACTCCTATATGTGGCGGCACTTTCAGCCAAAGATGGTAGCCACAAAATCAAGTTGAAACTCCAACACACATCCACTAATCACATGAATCCTTGCTCCACAAGTTTGTGTTCAATTCCTTCTTTGCCCTTGTGAATTTCGGCCACCATAAGGAGCTGACTCCCCTTTATTTCTCTTCCATTTACACTCATCTCTACTCCATCTTCAACCTCTCTTCAAGTCTCATCAAGAGTCTCATCAATCTAAGACACCAAACCACCAAGAATTCAAGTAAATAAGGTAGGAATCCAACTTTTTTTTTTATTTTCTTTGATTTGGGGCTGTGTGGGGATCTTACTTTCCTCATGATACTGATGTGATTTGGAGTGATGACGATGGTTTATGATTGATTTTGCATTTGTGTTTTGATTAGCATTGGAATTGGTATGAAAGAATTTGAAGAATAGAGAAAAACTCAAGAAGTCATAGGTTTTCTCTCGTGAGTCAGTATGGCAGAGTGTAAAGCTCCGCCTACAGCCATTTAAATTTGATGAATTCATTTTTATGTGAAACTAAATATTTAGGGCTTTCCATACATATAAAATATAAGGCCATTGGATTAGTACAGAATTAGTTATGAATTTTTGAAGTTTGACCTAGAAATCTGGATTCTCATCTGGGCAGTATAAGTTGAGAAGGGTGCTCACCCTACACAACTCTAAATTGAGTGAAACTAATGCTTTTTGAAAGCTAACATGTAATTAAATATCCCATAAAAATTTTAGAGTCAGATTCGTTGCCATTTGTTCCCAGCACATCATTGAATTTGCCTTAAGTTCAAACTGGGCTGGAACAGGGTAGTCTAGTAGGGTCAAGTTACGGGGATTATATATCAAGATATACTTATGCAAATGATATGCAACTTATTTCATTTGAAAGCTTGTTCTGTTAGCTTTAATTTGATATAAATTCTGTATGATTTCACTCAGATTTCTATTTTTAGTGAATTTTCAATTATAAGGGTATGATTCTAGCCAGGAACAGGGTAGTTTAAGGTAAATTACTAATAACTTGAGTTATACAAATCAAAATGAGATGGGACCAAAAGGGTTGGAAACTAGACACATAGGGCTATGACATATCCAAAATTCAGGTTTAAATGAGTTGAATTGGACTAAGGGTGGATTATACCAAAATCAGGCAGAATAGGAGGAAGTAAATAGAAAATTGAATTGAATATGATGAATGATATTATGGATATGTAATTGCTGTTCTATATTGAATTGCAAGTTTGAATGCTTTCACTGGTAGTCTGGCACTATTCATGGGAAAGTAGACTCGATCCGTTATGCTGTCGAAACTTCAATAAGAAATTCATATGTTGAGTGAGCTACAATTTGCATGAACACATGACATTTGCAAGAAAAAAGTTAGTTGTGCATGCAATTCATAAATATTACAAAGGATTCCATATTACAAAGGATCCCATGGCTCCGCTAGCTTCACCACCATAGCAGGTCCCCTCTGCCTCACTGTCTGAGGAGGATCTGTTAGAGGCGACGAGCTCATCTTCCTCGTCTTCTATCCCGATCGTGGACTACACTCCCGCTGACACCGGTATGGCAAATGGATTCCTTTCTTCGGAATCCATCTAGAGTGCCTGTGCAGCACAGTAGTAGGATATGTATAGGATGGCCCTCTTTTGACATTTTTGGGCCATAGGCGGTAGCTTAGTGGATGCTATATGTAGATAGTTAGTACATGAAATGTTCCGTGGGGACCAAATAGGGTTCTGATTGTAGCGACAGGTCGGGGTTATTTTGTTTTAGCGGCTTCATTGTTATACCCTGTACCAGTTATGTGCTTTTGAAAAACTTGGAAAAGTGACATCTATTGTACATATATATATGATGCAGTTAGATAGTTTCGTTTATTCTGCAGATTTTCTTTATTTATTGATTTATTATTTCTGATACAGAACTCACCGACAAATTAAATAATTAATGTTCTATGGATAACTCTTATTGAATCAGAATGTAACGTAAGCAGGTAACCTCGCGTAATAACTTATCAGATAATATACTATGACTTAAGCATAGTATTTTGTCTGGTAGTGTGTTACATTTTTGGTATCAGAGCAGTTCGTCCTAGTATAGGCCTAAGGATTGGACTGACTATGCTTCACCTAGGCTGTGTTTCTTAGATACTATCATGTATTGAGTCTTGTCTATCCGGATAAGATATAAGGATACATGTGGATAAATTGCTTGACCGTATGCTATTATTTACTAGCACACTGGGCTTAGTATTGAACCTAATCAACTCAATGACTCTTGTTTTGTATGTTCAGAACTTGATGGCTTCTGGAAGGCAAGGTAGGCAGTGAACTTCCCCAGCCTAGGAGGAATCTACCGAGTTCCTAGATACAATGCGAGAAATGGCGCACGCTATGCGCTCATAGGTAGCTGCGGCAATTCAAATGATGGGCCAACTAGGAAGGCAGCCAGAGGTAGGTCTTGGAAGGAATCATAATGGCCCTGGGGTGGATCTGGAGTACCTCCAATTTGCTGAGTTCAGGAAGGCCAACCCACCCAGCTTCAGGGGAGCCTTTAACCCAGATAAGGCAGATGAGTAAGTTAAAGCTATGGAGAAGGTCTTCTCCGTATTAGACTGCACAGACCCTTAGAAGGTGACCTTTGCCACCTATATGCTGGAAGTAGATGCAGAGTTCTGGTGGAATGGTGCACGGTGATCATTAGAGGAATCCCAAACAAATATTACTTGGGACGTATTCAGAGATGCGTTCTATCAGAAGTATTTCCCTGCTTCTGTCCGCAATGCTAAAGAGTTGGAGTTTATGTACCTCCGTAAGGGGAATAGTAGCATATTGGAGTATATTGCCAAATTTGAGGAGCTGTGCAAATTTTCCACCATCTATCAATGGAACCTCAACGAAGTGTGGAAATGCGTGAAGTTCGAAGGTGGGCTGCAAGCAGACATTCTTACAGCTATAGGGCCTATGGAGATCAGAGAATTCCCTACTTTGGTAAACAAGTGCCGCTTGGTGGAGGATTGTAACAAGAAGTTGGTTGCTGTTAGGTCAACCGGTAGCAACTTTAAGAAGGGATTGGCTCCGCAAGGCCCAAGGTTTAAGCCCAACTTTCAGCAGCAAGGAAAGTTTCAGCCTACGGGCAACGAAGGCAAGCAACCTCAGAGGCCTTTTGGGAACCAGACTTGTACAGTGCGGCAAGAATCATGGCAACCGCCCGTACCTGGCAAGTCAGAATGTCTATTTTGGATATGGTAAGCCAGGTCACAAGATTATGAATGCCCGGCCAAAAATCCTCAGTCCACTCCCAGGCCGCAACATCAGGGAAGAGTTTTTACTATGGATGTACAGGAAGTCGACAAGTCAGAAGATTTGATTCAGGACGTGTGTGAAGTGAATGGTAAGACCTTGACTGTTTTATATGATTCAGGTGCATCTCACTCTTTTATTTCTCATGATTACATGTCAGCCTTGCAATTACCTACCTCTGAATTACCCTATGACTTGCTAGTTTCTACTCCTATAAGTGAACCCGTTAAGACCTATCATATTTGTATGGGTGTCTCCCTTCAGATAAGGGGTCGGACTTTTTCAGCCAATTTAATTTGCCTTCCTTTGTCCGGCCTTGACATCATTTTGGGTATGGATTGGCTCTCTGCCAACCGAGCCATGTTAAATTGTTCTGATAGAGCCATTGTGTTTCCTTCTGTTTCATCCTCCGAATCAGTAACCCCTGTAAACCTTTATTTAAGCTCCTTAGTACTACACCACTGTGGGGATAGAAGTCAAGGGTATATCCTCTTATCAACCAGTGTAGTGGAGGTTGATAAGAAGTTAGATGATATTCTAGTTGTTAGGGAGTATCCTGATGTATTCCCTGAAGATATTCCTGAATTCCCTCCTGAGAGGGAAATTGAGTTTACCATTGAATTGGTACCAGGAGCAGAACTGATATCTATAGCACCGTACCGGATGTCACCCTTGGAGTTGACCGAACTTAAGAAGCAGATTGAAGAGCTCCTGCAAAAGAAATTTATTAGGCCAAGTGCCTCACCATGGGGAGCCCTAGTCCTGTTAGTTAAGAAGAAAGATGAAGGCATGCGACTATGTGTGGACTATAGACATTTGAATAAGGCGACAATCAAGAATAAGTATCCGTTACCAAGAATTGATGATCTTATGGATCAACTACAATGGGTTGCTATATTTTCCAAGATTGATCTACGGTCTAGATATCACCAGATCTAGGTTCAAGAAGAAGATGTTCTGAAGACAGCATTTCAGACTCGTTACGGGCATTATGAATACACTGTGATGTCCTTCAAGTTGACGAATGCGCCAGCAATATTTATAGATTACATGAATTGGATATTTTGACCATATCTTGACAAATTTGTGGTGGTATTCATTGATGACATACTTGTTTACTCGAAGACGGAGCAGGAACACATAGAACATTTGCGATTTGTTGTGCAAATTCTAAGAGAGAAGAAACTTTACGCCAAGTTATCTAAATGTGAATTTTGGATGAAAGAAGTAAAATTTCTTGGCCATGTGGTATCCCATGGGGGAATTTCCGTGGATCCCAGTAAGGTGGAAGCAGTATTAAGCTGGGAACGGCCAATGACAGTCACAGAAGTCAGGAGTTTTGTAGGACTGGTAGGCTACTACAGGAGATTTGCCAGGAACTTCTCTCAGATAGCCTTGCCCCTAACGAAGTTTACTAGGAAGAATGCCCCATTCGAATGGACACCCGAGTGCAAGCAGAGTTTCCTAAAATTAAAAGAAAAGTTGACGACAGCCTCAGTACTTGCTCTGCCGAATCCTCATGGACCGTTCGAAGTCTACTGTGATGCTTCTAAGAAAGGATTAGGGTGCATGTTAATGCAGAATAGGAATGTCGTCGCGTATGCTTCAAGGCAATTGAAAACTCATGATAGAAATTATCCAACGCATGACCTCGAGTTAGTGGCGATAGTGTTTGCCTTGAAGATATGGAGACACCATCTCTACGGAGTGAAGTTTGAAGTATTTTCTGATCACAAAAGCTTGAAGTACCTTTTTGATCAGAAGGAATTGAACATGAGGCAGCGAAGGTGGATGGAGTTTCTTAAAGATTACAAGTTTGAGCTAAAGTACCACCTTGGCAAAGCAAACATGGTGGCAGATGCCCTGAGTAGGAAGTCTTTAACTGTGGCATGGATGATGATCAAGGAGACGGAACTCATAGAGAGTTTTCGAGACCTCAACTTAGGAATCTCTATAACCCCCAATGCCATTCAGTTAAACCAACTTAAGATAACCAGTGATTTCAAAGACCAAATCCAGCAAGCACAACAAAGGAATGATAACTTCCAGCATACAGTACAACTAGTGCAATATGGAAAGCTAGCAAGATTTACTCGGGATGCAGAAGGAATATGGCGATATCAGGGGAGAATATGCGTACCTGAGGAGGGTAACCTCAGGAAGAAGATCGCGGAGGAAGCCCGTAAGAGCGAGTTTACTATACATCCTGGCATTAACAAGATGTATCAAGATCTCAAGAAGATGTTTTGGTGGCCAAGCCTTAAGACAAATGTGGCAAATTTTGTGAATAAATGTCCAACGTGCTAGAAGGTAAAAATAGAGTATCAGAAACTGGCAATGACACTACAACCCTTGGAGGTTCCGGAATCGAAATGGGAGAGCATTTCTATGGATTTTGTGATGGGCTTACCAAGAACACCCTCAGGATATGATGCTATATGGGTCATAGTGGATAGACTAACTAAGTCTACTCACTTTTTACCCATTCGAGCAAATTATTCTCTAGAGAAGCTGGCTCAACTATATGTTCAAGAAGTGGTGCGAGTACATGGTATTCCTTCAACAATCATTTCAGATCGAGATTCAAGGTTCACCTCACGGTTTTGGGGAGCACTCCAAAAGGCGTTCGGTACTAGGCTATGTCTAAGTACTACATATCACCTGCAAACGGATGATCAAACAGAACGAACGATTCAGACCTTCGAAGATATGTTGTGAGCATACATTCTGGAACAACGTGGAAGCTGGGATCGATACTTATCATTAGCCGAGTTTGCGTACAACAACAGTTACCATGCTAGTATCGACATGGCTCCATATGAGGCTTTATATGGATAGAAGTGTCAATCTCCCCTGTGTTGGTATAAATCAGGAGAATAGAATCTGTTAGGACTGAAACTAGTCAGACAAACTATAGAGCAAATCAAAAGGATCTGTAGAAAGATACTTACAACTCAGAGTCGTCAGAAGAGCTACGCGGATGTCAGGAGAAACCCTTTGGAGTTTTAGGAAGGAGACCATGTGTTCCTAAAGATCACACCCACAACTAGAGTAGGCAAGGCCATTCAAGTTAGAAAGCTAAGTCCTCGCTTTATACGTCCTTTTCAGATTTTGAAACGAATCGGGCCAATTGCGTATTGAGTCGCCTTACCTCCACATCTGTCAAATCTTCATGACGTTTTTCATGTTTCTCAACTCAGGAGGTACCAACCTGACCCCGCTTATTTCTTGGAACCTGAATCAATCCAGTTAAGGGATCACTTAACCTTTCATGTACCCCCAACATGGATAGTGGACAAGAGCACCAAACACCTTCGGAACAAAGTCGTACAGTTAGTGAAGGTAGCATGGGGGAGTCAAAATGCAACGGACTACACATGGGAAGTAGAGACTAATATGAGAAGAGAGTATCCTGAATTATTCTCATATACTAAATTTTGAGGACAAAATTTCTTTTTAGGAGGATAGTACTTTAACGTCCGAAAGAAAATCTTATCGTTATTAACCGAGTTGTTCGATTTTTTATCGAATAATTGTGATTAATTAGGATTTGATTTAGTATTCACTTAAATCTAACTAAGTGTGATAAAATGATTAGGCATAGTGAAATTGGATTAGAACCATAGAAAACTTCATAAGATTTTTTTGTTCTAAAACCAGTTTACCGATTTGAGAGAAATCGGTAAGATTTCGGTATTTTAAATTGTCGGAACCAGATCAATAGAACTTATATTATGAGTACCCTAGGATGAATGGATAGGATTTAGCCAAAACACTCCTATATGTGGCGCCACTTTCAGCCAAAGATGGCAGCCACAAAATCAAGTTGAAACTCCAACACACATCCACCAATCACATGAATCCTTACTCCACAAGTTTGTGTTCAATTCCTTTTTTGCCCTTGTGAATTTCGGCCACCATAAGGAGCTGACTCCTCTTCATTTCTCTTCCATTTACACTCATCTCTACTCCATCTTCAACCTTTCTTTAAGTCTCATCAAGAGTCTCATCAATCTAAGACACCAAACCACCAAGAATTCAAGTAGACAAGGTAGGAATCCAACTTCTCTTTTTATTTTCTTTGATTTGGGGCTGTGTGGAGATCTTACTTTCCTCATGATACTGATGTGATTTGGAGTGATGATGATGGTTTATGGTTGATTTTGCATGTGTGTTGTGATTAGAATTGGAATTGGTATGAAAGAATTTGAAGAATAGAGAAAAACTCAAGAAGTTGTTAGGGTTTTCCTCGGTGGTCCGTACGGCAGAGTGTACGGCTCCGCCTACAACCATTTAAATTTAATGAATCCATTTTTATGTGAAACTATACATTCAGGGATTTCCATATATATAAAATATAAGGCCATTGGATTAGTACATAATTAGTTATGAATTTTGGAAGTTTGACCTAGAAATTTAGATTCTCATTTGGGCAGTATAAGTTGAGAAGAGTGTAACTCACCCTACACAACTCTAAATTGAGTGAAACTAATGCTGTTTGAAAGCTGACATATAATTAAATATCTCATAAAAATTTTAGAGTTAGATTCATTGCCCTTTGGTCCCAGCACATCATTGAATTTGCCTTAAGTTCAAACCGGGCTAGAATAGGGTAGTCCAGTAGGGTCAAGTCACGGGGCTTATATCTCAAGATATACTTATGAAAATGATATGAAATTTGAAATATTGTTCTGTTAACTTTAATTTGATATAAATTTTGTATGATTTCACTCAGATTTCTATTTTTAGTGAATTTTCAATTATAAGGGTACGATTCTTGCTAGGAACAAGACGGTCTGAGATAAATTACTAATAACTTGAGTTATACAAATCAAAATGAGATGGGACCAAAGGGGTTGGAAACTAGACACATAGGGCTATGACACATTCAAAATTCAGGTTTAAATGAGTTGAATTAGACTAAGGGTGGATTATACCAAAATCAGGTAGAATAGGAGGAAGTAAATAGAAAATTGAATTGAATATGATGAATGATATTATGGTTATGTAATTGTTGTTCTATATTGAATTGCAAGTTTGAATGCTTTCACTAGTAGTCTGGCACTATTCATGGGGAAGCGGACTCGATCCATTATGCTGCCAAAATTTCGATAAGAAATTCATATGTTGTGTGAGCTACAATTTGCATGAACACATGATGTTTGCAAGAATAAAGTTAGTTGTGCATGTAATTCATGAATATTAGAAAGGATTCCATATTACTTGGGTCCACCCCTGAATAAGTTTAAGGGGAGTAGATCAGTGGGAAGGTCAGGGAAAGTAAACCCGGCAATCTTGTATAAGAATGAGCTCGGTCCTGAAAAGCGGACTATTACCCAGGAGTATATGGCCTGTGACACCCACGGGGCAAAGAATGGAAATTATAAGTTACAAGAGTTGAAAGCTCTTAGAGACAAAGTGCTTTTTCAATATATAAATATATACTGTGTTTGTTGATTTCTAACTGCCTTTACAGTTATCGATGTTTCTCATATTGTATATTGTTTAACTATGACTATTATTTTAGTTATGTTGACATGTTGGGTATAAATGTCCTTTTATTGCTCTAATTTAAAATGAAACTTGTTTCGAGTTATACTTTTCATATTACAAAATAAGATTGACTATCATTGCCTTAGTGTACTATTTCCACTTAAGTAAAAACTGAAACAACTGGAAATGACAGCGATGATAGAGGCATATAGAATTAGGATTTCTACTAGGAAATTTTTATTTCTCACCCTATTGTATTTTCCGCATCATTCTTAAATCATGGAGAATGTGGCCACAGGAGTCCTATTCATCGAGTTCCCTGAGCTCCATATTCACCTCGATCCGTTCCTAGACTCTATGTATATATCCGGTAAATGTCAGTTTCGCCTTTATTTCTTCTTTCAGAAAGACTTTGCTGTACCCCTCATGCATCTACTATTCGACCCTGCCATCCTTTATATTGCCATCCCTCTCCATATGGCACATCTGTTCCCACCTCCACCCGCAGCAGCAGCACCGGTAGCAACAGCAGCTCCCATGGCTCCGCTAGCTTCACTACCGTAGCAGGTCCCCTCTGCCTCATTGTCTGAGGAGGATCCATTAGAGGTGATGAGCTCATCTTCCTCGTCTTTTATCCCGAGCATGGACTACACTTCCGCTGACACCGGTATGGCAAATGGATTCCTTTCTTCGGAATCCATCTAGAGTGCCTGTGCAGCACAGTAGTAGGATATGTATAGCATGGCCCTCTTTTGACATTTTTGGGCCATAGGCCGTAGCTTAGTGGATGTTATATGTAGATAGTTAGTACATAAAATGTCCCATGGGGACCAAATAGGGTTCTGATTATAGCGACAGGTCGGGGTTATTTTGTTTTAGCGGCCTCATTGTTTTACCCTGTACCAGTTATATACTTTTGAAAAACTTGGAAAAGCGACATCTATTGTACATATATATATATATATATGATGCAATCATATATTGGGGTGTTCCCCTGTGTGTAAGCTTTCTAAAAAAGTTGGTTTCACTCGATTTGGAGTTGTATAGGGTGAGTTATACCCTCCTCATGTCACCCTGCCCGGATGAAAATCCTAAACCCTAGGTCAAACTTCAAAAATTCATATCTCTCTCAATACTACTTCAATAACCTTATATGATATATCTATGGAAAGCCCTGAATGTCTACTTTCATCTAAAAATGGTTTCATCGGATTTGACCGATTCTAGGCGGCGCAGTCCGTACGACGGAGTGTATTGCGCCGCCTAGAATCGGTCAAATCCGATGAAACCATTTTTAGATGAAAGTAGACATTCAGGGCTTTCCATAGATATATCATATAAGGTTATTGAAGTAGTATTGAGAGAGATATGAATTTTTGAAATTTGACCTAGGGTTTAGGATTTTCATCCGGGCAGGGTGACATGAGGAGGGTATAACTCACCCTATACAACTCCAAATCGAGTGAAACCAACTTTTTTAGAAAGCTTACACACAGGGGAACACCCCAATATAAGATTCCGAGTTTGTTATGGTCCCAATTGTTCCCAGTGATTCGAGGAAGTTGTCCTATGTCCAATCTAGGCCAAAACAGAGTAGTTCAGAAAGGTAGACTTTCAGGACTTATAACTCGAGGTATACTTAAGCAAATGGAGTGAAACTTTGGCAAATGAAAGGTTGTCCTGTTAGCTTCAATATGAGACCGATTTCGTACGATTTGAGCTTAGTTTCGATTTTTAGTGAATTTATACTTCCAGGAGTGTAACTCGGGCTAGTGACTGAACGAGTTGAGGTAAGATTTAAATATCTTGAGTTATATGGATCAAAATGATATGGGACCAAAGAGGTTAGAAAGTAGACATATAGAGCTATGATATATCCAAATTTCAGATCTAAATGAGTTGAATAGAAATAAAAGTGGATCATATGAAATTCGGTCAGAACCGAATAGAAGGTAGCAGAATGGCCAAAGTGATAGTTTCACAAAGTGACCCAATTGAAGATTTCACAAGTATTAGAGAAACATATAAAGTTTGAGTTGAGGATGGCCAGATTGATATTGATATATATGTGTTAAGTTGATTATGTTGTTATAACTTATTTGCCCGTGAGAGCTGGCACTATTCATGGGGAAACGGACCTGATCTGTTATGCTGCCGAATTTATGGCAGGAGTCTAGGGGACCATGAGTGTCTAAATTACAAGGAATTTATGATATGAAATATATGAGAATAAATCAAGAAGCAGTATGATATGAGATATATGAGAAATACTGATGTAGCATATGTACGAGTACATTTAGCATGACTATGCTTGACAACGCATGAGAATGAAAAGATATAAGTAGATTAAGTGTGAACATAAAGATGTGAATCCCCTTGTGGGCGAGTCGGTGTGACAATGGTCACGAGTTCAGCTGACAAGCTCACTCCAAGGCCAGGCTACCCAAGGGCAGTAAAGGTTAAAGAGTAAAGACTTAAAGACTAAAGATTTAAGTATATGCCCCACTCACATCAGGCATGGCATCGACCCAGCTAGTGTGAGAATATGGGGGGTAGGACTTACATGAGGCATGGCATGACCCAGCTAGTGTAAGTACCGAATGAAGGTCCTATATTCCTAAGGAACGTGACATGGCGATCATGCTCTGATGGGGTATGACATGGCGATCATACTCTGGAATATAGCATGAAGATCCCATATTCCTAAGGGACGTGACATGGCGATCACGCTCCGACGAGGTATGACATGGCGATCATACTCTGGAATGTGGCATGCAAAGATATGATGATGAGTCTATATTCCTAAGGAACGTGACATGGCGATCACGCTCTGACGGGGTATGACATGGCGATCATACTCTGGGATATAGCATGAGGATCCCATATTCCTAAGGAACGTGACATGGCGATCACGCTCTGATGGGGTATGACATGGTGATCATACTCTGGAATGTGGTATGATGCTGCACTTGAGGACGGCGATACGTAACGCTCAAGTGTAGACAGATCCAAGCACCCTAGGGACGGCGATACGTAACGCCTAGGTGTGCCGAATGAAAGAAAAGTAAAATTTTATGTATATGTATGAATTCAAGTGCAAGTTAAGTTAGGTACAGATGTTATGTTCCCAGTAGATTAATGCTATGTGCGTTTTATATGTTGAAGTTATTATCCATGGTATTATTCATGAATTAATCTTGTGTACACTTCCCCAAAGGACCAGTATATGAGTAAAAATGAACTTTGCTTCGGATAAGACATTTTTCGAAATATAAAATTAAACAGTTTGTGCAGCATGTTCACCTTTTTCAAAGTAAACCGAAGCAAACTGGAGATGACAACGATGACATTACATGTGTATCATAGAGAATCCTACTGAGAATTTATAATTCTCACTCCTATTTTCCGTGTTGTCTCCAGAAAGTTCAAGAGGTATCAGAGTAGCGCAGCGGAAGTTGCTGTCAGATAAGGTCCGTTCAGGTAACCGTAACAACTCCAGGGTGTGGTACTATGACTTAAGCATAGTACTGTACTTGGGAGGGTGTTACATCACCTGATTTAAAGTGCATGATTAGTTTAATAGCTTAGATGGAAGGCAGCTCCAAGATGTTTGATGCACCATGATTAACATGGTGCATTAGGGATAGCGCCTTTTTGGATTAGAGATAATATGATGCGGAAATAAAATGGGTTAGGGTTGTTCATAATCTGGCTCAATCTGTTAACCCGGTTAGGACCGAAACATGTTAGGTTGGGTTCAAATCATGAGATTTGACCCGATGTACTTTTCAGATCGAGTTTGGATTATATTTCGGATTTGTCTAACTTGATTTGAAATTAAATAATTTTAAAAAGTTTTATTTTTTTATTAAAAAAATGATGAATTATAAAATTTTTATACTTCAATTAATATATTTTATATAAATATGATATTATTTTTATCTTGATATAATTTATTTTAAAATATGTATTATAAAATATCTCTTAAATTTTGTTTTTTACTTCTAAAATTTTGTGATTTTATTATTATAATATCTAAATTTTTATAGATTATGTAAATATTGGGTTGATTCGATCTAACCCAATCATTAATCAGATTATTATTGGTTCGGATTTGAATCCAAAAAAATAATTTGATCACGAAATCAAATTGAATTTAGGTTTTCATCCTTTTGTGCTCCACTAAAATGAATATAGAAATAATTCATTTTTTTTTCTTTTTTTACTTTTGGAAAGAGGAAAAAGAAGAAAATGTAGCTTATGCTTTAGGTTTGTGTAGGCTTTTGGATTAGAGATGCTATTTGGTAGGGTGGCAACATAGCATGCTAAATGCTGGCCGACTTTTGTTGTATGCATTTGCATTGCGATTGGGGTGGGAGGGAGCTGAAGTCGGACCCATCCGCTACCATTTTTTAATCAAAGACGCGGTTTTCCGTTTTCTTATGATAGCAATGATTTTACATTTTTATATTTGTATATTTTTTTAATATTTAATTATAAGTAAGTTCACTTTTGTATATACTTATATTCAAAATATCTATACTATTATTTGCACTATTAATAAAGAGGATTCCCTAAATAATTTTTTTGGTCTCTTCTCATTATATTTAAATATTTATTAAAATTTGTATATATTTTTTCTATAATATTTATGAAAAAATATATTTATATAAATAAATATATAAATAATTTAAAAAAAGTATAACTACCTATCCCATTATTAATCCCACTCCACTCCACTTTTTTTTCTTTTCATCTCATTACTTGCATCCATATTGTAATTTTATCAACAAAAATTTTGGATAGGCAAACAAATATATAATTATATTATTATATAAAAATAAGAGTGAATTACACTGACCTTCCCTGAGGTTTGGTGTAATTACATTCGACACCCCTCTATTTAGCTATATTACGCAGACCTCCCCTATTTCTTGCGGAAGACCAAGTTCCTACTTCCGATTTACAAAGTTCGTAGTTAAAATTGTCTTTTAAATAGATAATTTACTTATGAGTTCCGAGTTCTAACATCATTCTTTGATAATTTATCTTTCTGTAGGCGTTTTGATCTTGGAACTCGGAACTCTGAAGCGAAATTATTTAGAAGGCAATTTTAGCTCGGATGATTTCTTGATCGGAAATCGGAAATTGGTATTCCACGAGAAATAAGGGTGGTTTGTATAATATAGCTAAATAGAGGGGTATCGGGTGTAATTACACTAAATTCCAGGGGAGGTCAATGTAATTCATCCTAAAAATAAGCATGTGGCTTGATCGGTGCGAAAGTGCCGGTCAACGCGCTAGTAATTATAACATAAAAAATAATAAAAAATTCATTTTTTCAAAACGTGTCACTAAGCATTTTTTAGCAAATTACATCATTTTGTTGATAGATGTATTTTTAAACTATACGATGTGTTCTTTTATAAGATAAAATTGTGACAACTTTTAATCTATTTTTATATTTTTTTGTCAAATCTATGTTATGTGATTATTATTTTTAAAAGCAATTATCACAAATTATTATTATTGTTAATAATTTATTTTCTTAATTTAATAATGATAAAAATGTAAAGAAAATAAAAATAAAAAATATATATAGATAACAATTTGTCTCTTAATTCACTAATTATTTTATTTTTTAATTTTTTAATTATTATTAGATCAAAAGAACAAATTATTAACAATAACAATAATTTGCAGTGATTATCTTAATAAAAAAAAAGTAAGAAGTACATAACAGTTGAATTAAAATGTAACACATTTCTATGTTTTAGAAGAAGAAAGTGTAGATTTTGAAGCAAGCAAGAGGGCTTTCTAATAAGAGTATCTCTCAAAAGAAAGAAGTGTAGCTTATTAATGATGACTAGCATTTTCATTGTGATAACTTGTCATGACTTTTTTAATTTCTATCAAAAATTAATGAAAAAGATAGATTAACTATAAGAAACCTTATACACAGGGACGAACCATCAAGCTGCTTATTTTAAACTACTTAATTACTTTGTTTTATAGTAATTAATATACACTAAAATAACTGCAGAACTCTATAGAAAACTATCCATTAATTACTTATTTTAATAATAAATTGAATGTAATATAAGTTGGAAATTTTATATTTATAAAACAAGAGCAAATTCGAAGTAATTTTCCGTTATTTTAGTCATTCTTCAACTTCGAAATATAAATTATTTTGTAATACATAACTTCGTTGACATTTAGGTTAAACTAAAAATATTAAAACATCCCATAAAACATATAAGAAGTATGCCCCAATCTTAAAATCTTCTCCTATTAAAAGCACATGTATTCACATGAACTATGAGATGTTAAATCTAATCAAAATAAACATTTTTCACTATATATCAAAGCTCAGAAAGCTTACGAGTTAAAACAATAATTTAAAAAGATAAATTTTGTTTATGCCTTTTACCTTTGGTGAAAGTTTGATTTTGTTTTAAAGGAATTTTTGTATTAATATAAGCTTTATGCTTTAAACATTGTCGATTTATTTTAATGTTGACCTTCTTTCTAACTCCATCCAAATTGTTGATAGTGGTTTGTTGACATGAATGTCACACCTTTTTCCAAATACTCGTAAATTAAGATATTAAACTTTAGGGCTCAGGCTCAGGCTCAGGCTCAGGCACCCTCCAATGAGCACTTTTTGGGTATCTCGCTGATGTTTAAATTAAGATATTGTGTGCCTGAGTTGCTTGCAGCATAGAAATGCAACATGTCTTCCCAAGTGAGGCAAAGCTAATTAAGCTCTTGCTTGCTCAATGACTTCTGGCAATTAGTTTAATTTAAACTTTCCAGTAGGAGCTACATGCTTTGTTGTGTGGCCTAAGCGCCCAATTGGCCCTTTTTCTTTCAGAACCTCTACTAAATTATGAGCATCGTCCCATCCCACCAATTTGATCATATGCTTGTCTGTATGAATCACCCAAAAATAAAGCAGAAGTTTAGAGTGCTCACCTGCAAAAATGCACTTTGAATGTTCACCCTGTTTGTAGCTCTCGTGACCAGGTAAAGCGAAATAAGAGCACTTTATGGTTTTGAAAAATATTAAACTTCTTTGAAGTGAGAAGTCCATTTTGCCCTTTTTATCTTGGAAAAGAGGGGAAATGTACTAGATTTACTCCGTATTGATGTAATTTGAATGGAATGGAGCATATTGTGGAACCCAACTCGTGATTCCTCTGGAGCTTGAACATCACGCCGGGAGTTACCCTGACTATTGCGCTTGGAGGAGGTTGTCATTAGTTTTGTCGCAGTCGGTATTTCCTATTAAGGTATGAAAAATGAACTTGACATGAAGCAAAGTAATTTAACGTGTTTTTTGTGGAATTGATATTTGTGGGTCTATTTGGGATAGAAGTTAGGGTTGGGTTCGAGATTGGGGATTCACTGGGAATTTGGGAGTGCAGAGGAGACAATTGCCGAAAATTGTTGGCGGCGAATTTGGGCATTTGTTTTCTGTTCAAAATAAGGGGAGTAATGTGGTTGACATGTGGTCCGTTATGGTGAAGGGTGTAAGTTTAATTTTGGGTTTAGGTGTCATTGACAGGAAGATTCGGAATTGAAGAGATAGCTAAGCTGATTTGGTGGCATTACTTGGGTTGTTTTGTATCGTGAAAGCAAAAACAAAAAAAAAAAATGCTTCCATTGTTTGTATTCAAATGGACATACATGAATAGAGCTGTCGATTATTATGAGAAGTTTTCGCAGATATGGCTTAGTTTGTTAGTAGAATGTGAGTAAGTTTTGTTTGTGGTTTAGTGTTGATGTGTCTGGTTTTGAGTAATTTGCTAGTGTGGTTTGGCAAGTTGTGGTTTGAAATATTTAAATGCTTGATAATGGGGTTAATTGTACTATACAGTATGTTGTTAATTGATGATTTGTTAGTTCTGAGTTGAGTATGAAATGTTGATAATTGAGTCATGCAGTATGTTGGTGAATGGAGGGGGGAATAATGGTCTCAATCTGGAGCATGATGGTACGAACAATGAGATAGAAGGATCATGCTCAAACAATGTGTCAAACTGGAGGCCTAAGGTAAGTGGTGCAATAATGCTACATTATATTTTTGTGTATTTTGTTGTTTGTTTTGGTCAAAGATTGTAAATTTGTGTGTTATTTGTTTAAGTATTGGGTTGAGATATCCGTAAGTGGCGATGACAAAATGGAGAATGAAGGTGAGGGAGAGAGTTTAGAGGGCGAGGACAGTGCAAATCATGTGATTTTTGAACGGTTGGATATAAATTTTGAGACGTTAACAAATTCAGAAGTAAATGAGCTAAATTTTGAAATCCAATGGAGGCATACCAGTTTTATAATGAGTTTGGTCATCACAATGGTTTTAGTGCAAGGAAGGGGAAGAGAGTTAAAAGCAGGGAAGGGGAAGTAGTTAGGTATACATTTGTGTGTAGCAGAGAAGGGTTTCAAGAGCAAAAATGGCTGGAAAAATGTGACAGGAAGCGAGAGCACAGGGCACTAACTAGATGCGGGTGTCGGGCACAATTGCGTATTCAGCTTGATAAATGTAGTGGGCGATGGGGTGTATATTCATTCAACAATGACCACAACCATGACATGCTTAGGTCACATAGGAAATTGGGAGATTGTGAGGTAGACCATATGAAAAGAATGAGAGGAATTGGGATTAGTGTGCCAAAAATTTATGAGTCCTTTGCTAGCCAGGAAGGAGGATTTAATACGGTTGGTTTTCGGAAGCGAGACATGTATAATGAAGTTGAAAAAGATCGGCAATTACAAGCTGGAGATGCAGAAGCAGCATTGGAGTACCTTGAATTGATGCAATTGAAAGACCCTATGCTGTTTTGGAGGTCAAAGGTTGCCGATGATGGTAGATTGCTACATTTGTTTTGGTGTGATGGAATCTGTCAATTAGATTATTCAAAAATTGAAGATGTTCTTGCTTTTGATGTGACGTATGGGAGAAATAAATATACGTGTCCACTGATTGTGTTCTTTGGTGTGAATCATCACAACCAAACCTGTGTATTTGGAAGTGCTATTGTGTCGGATGAAAGTGAGGGGACATATGTTTGGGTGCTACAACAATTTCTTGAAGCAATGAAAGGAAAGGCTCCAGCATTGGTTATAACTGATGGTGACCAAGCAATGAGGAAGGCAATTAACGAAGTATTTCCAAATGCTCACCATAGATTATGTGCATGGCATCTGTTGAGGAATGCAACTTCTAATGTGGCTAAACCAACATTCACCCATTTGTTTAAAATATGTATGTTGGCAGACATTGAGGTCGATGAGTTTGAGCAAAGTGGAAAAAGATGGTTAAAGAATGTGGCGTAAGTGACAAAGAGTGGGTTCAAAAGCTGTATGAGAAGAAGAGAATGTGGGCAACGGCATATATTAGAGGAAACTTCTTTGCAAGGTGTAAGAAACTAGTATCAATGAGTAGAAGAGTTGCAGAAGAATATCAATGAAAAGAAAGGAATAGAACCAGAACTAGTGTGGTATCTAGCTCCTCCCTCTATGGTATATTATTCACACTGAAAGGAAAATGTTTACAAGCTCACTAGGTATTCGAGAGACCTAGTTCTCTCCCATCCACTATTCCAACAATCTGAGATACCCCCGTCGGCACTCTCCCTATTCCCTATATTCCTCCTCTTCCACCCATAACAGAATTAGCAACACCTCACACCCCTCTTTAACCTTGCCAGCTGGCAAAGTTAGTTACAAAACCCACTACTCACACTTATGCCACACGCCCCTCCCAAGTCATTCTTTTTTTTTTTCTGGTTCTTTCTCATATATACCTTAGCATAGGGTGAAACTCTAGCACTTACATTTACCTCACCATTTACTACCTCTCTATTTACTCGAGTCCTAACAGCACCCCCTCCTTCAAAACCCACCTTGTCCTCAAGGTGGAAGGAAGGAAACTGCTATCGAATGTCTATTGCCACTTCCCAAGAGTTCTCAAACTCAAGTAAGTGTTGCCATTTAATCAGAACTTCCAGCTCCCCCTTATTATTAGTCCGAGTGCCAAGAACCTCCTCCGGTTGCACTTGCAATTCGCAATCAACTGTCAAAGTTGCGGACAGTGGTTGCGCAACCACCTTAGGGGATACACACTTCTTTAGAAGCGAAATATGAAAAATAGGGTGGAGTAGTGAAGTGGCTGGAAGCAGCAATTTGTACGCCACTAGGCTAAGCTTTTCCATAATCTCATAGGGCCCATAATAGCGAAGGCTCAATTTCTGATTAATCCTTTTAGCCAAGGACCTGAGTCTATAAGGTTGAAGCTTCAGATACACTCTTTCCCCAACTTCAAACTCAATTTCCCTTCTCTTTTTATCTGCATAAGTCCGCATTCTGTTCTGAGCTCTTTCTAACTGAAACTTTAACTCTTCCAACATGTGGTTCCATTCTTCCATTAGAGTTTGGAGCTCCATAATAGTGAACTCCCTCCCTCCCCGAATTAGAGTTAGAGGGTCCCTTCCATACAATACCTTGAAAGGAGTCATTTGGATTGCACCATGATAATTGGTATTATACCAATATTCAGCCCAAGTGAGCCACTTAGGCCATTGCTTTGGTTTAGTCCCCGTAAAGCACCTCAAGTAAGTCTCCAAGCACTTGTTGACTGCCTCACTTTGGCCATCCGTTTAAGGATGATAAGCTGAGCTATACCTCAATTTTGTTCCAGCCATGCGAAATAATTCAATCCAAAAGGTGCTCATGAACACCTTATCTCTATCCGATACAATGGTGTTTGGAAATCCATGCAATCGAACCACCTCTTTAACAAAAGCATTGGCGACCTCCTTAGCCGTATATGGATGGGTTAATGGGCAGAAATGAGCATATTTTGTGATCCTATCAATCACCACCATAATGGTATCCACCCCCATAGCCTTTGGCAAACCTCTAATGAAATCTATTGCCACATCAGTCCATGTGTTGCCCGGAATTGGAAGCGGTTGCAGTAAACCAACAGGTGATAACGTTTGAGTCTTATTTCTCTGACAAACATCACATCTTTGATATATTTCTGAATCTGCCCTTTCATTCCTTCCCAATATAACAAGCCTGAGATTCTCTTGTAAGTTCTGAAAAAACCTGAGTGGCCTCTTGTGCTGGAATCATGGAATTCCTGCAGAATTTGGGGAATCTTAGCTGAGTCTTTAGCTATTACTAGCCTCCCCTTATAGTGAAACCTGCCCCTCTTGAGTTCAAAACCTGCATGAGAACCCGCATCTTGCAATAAATCTTGAATTATGCCTCTTAACCGAGCATCCGCTTGAACCTTAGCCTCAAGTTCAGCCCAATCCCTAAAAGAAATGGTAGAGATTACTACATACTGCAGCTTCCTAGAAAGAGCATCAGCCACTCTATTTTCTACTCCCACCTTATATTTGATAACAAAATCGAAACCAAGTAGCTTTGTTAACCATTTTTGTTGTTCCATTCCCACAACTCTTTGGTCTAGCAAATACTTCAAGGACTGATCTATGTGCATAATAAACTGCTGCCCCATTAGGTAGTGTCACCATTTTTGAACTATGAGCACGATCGCCATTAACTCTCGCTCATAAACTGACTTGTTTTGAGCTCTGTCCGAAAAGACTTGACTCATATAGGCTATTGGCTGACCCTCTTGCATCAAAACTGCACCAATTGCCTTTCCTAATGCATCAGTCTCTATGATAAATGGCTTGTTAAATGAGGGAACAGCCAAGATAGGCAGTGAGGTCATGGCCTGCTTCAGCTTCTCAAAAGCTAATTGGGCCTCCTTTCCCCAAGTGAAATTATCCTTCTTCAATTGTTGAGTTAATGGCCAAGCTAACTTCCCATAGCTCTCCACAAACCTCCTATAATACCCTGTCAATCCAAGAAACCCTCTCAAACTTCACAAGTCTGTTGGAGTTGGCCAATCTAGCATATCGTTCACCTTATTAGGGTCGGCTACGACACCCTCCCCTGAAATTATATGACCCAAGTACTCAAGTTATTCTTGTTCAAAATAACATTTCTTCTTGTTCACATACAATTCGTTGACTCTCAACGCCTCAAAAATCTGCTGAAGATGGGCCTTGTGGACTTCTCGATTGGTGCTGTAAATGAGTATGTCATCGAAGAACACCAATGCGAACTTCCTAAGGAAAGGTCTTAACACCTTATTCATGAGAGCTTGAAAGGTTGAGGGGGCATTAATGACTCCAAAGGGCATAACAAGGAACTCATAATGCCCCTCATGAGTCCTAAAAGCTGTTTTGTGTATGTCCTCATCTCTCATCCTAGTCTGGTGATAACCAGATTTCAAGTCTAGCTTGGAAAATACTCTAGCATCCCCTAGCTCATCCAGCAACTCATCAATAACAAGAATAGGAAATTTGTCAGGTATGGTAATCCTATTCAATGCCCTGTAGTCTACACAAAATCTCCACCCCCCATCTTTTTTTTTTTTCACCAAGATAACAGGGTTAGAGAAGGGACTAGTACTAGGTCTAATAATTCCATATTGCAACATTTCATCTATAATCTTTTCAATCTCATTCTTTTGATAATGAGGGTACCTGTAGGGCCGTATATGAGGAATCTCAGC
Organism: Pterocarpus macrocarpus; assembly: GCA_031439585.1. NCBI lineage: Eukaryota > Viridiplantae > Streptophyta > Magnoliopsida > Fabales > Fabaceae > Pterocarpus > Pterocarpus macrocarpus. The sequence continues at coordinate 38,957,426 of CM062517.1, forward strand.
ACCTTCCTTAAGGACAATCGCATGGTCTTGTTCCCTCTGTGGTGGTAAACTAGTAGGCACTCGGAAAATGTCTTCAAACTCATCCACGAGGTTCTGAACCCCTGCTGAAACTTTTGGATTACTCTCCTTCTCTGAATCAGCTGCAATCGGAATCACTAAATACCCTTCTCCCTCAGCTTTCAAGGCTTTCAAAGCTGTCTTCCAAGAAGACCGTGATCTGCATAAAGTTGGGTCCCCTTTCAGCATCTTGTGACACCCCTTTTCCCTCCATACAATTGTCATATCCTGGTAATTACCCCAAAAAGGGCCTAAACTTTCCAACCAGTCCACTCCCAACACCACTTCTGACCTTCCTAACCCCAACACAAAAATTTTTTGGACTATATGTATCCCCTGCACTATCAACTCCACACCTTTGCAAACTCCATGTCCCTTTTCAATGGCTCCATTCCCCACCTCCACCGAACCAGGTATCTTTTCCACTTGCAGCTTTAACTTCTCCACCAACTTGAGAGAAATAAAATTTGACGTAGCCCCTGAATCTACTAGCACCACCACCCTTTCATCATTGATCTCTCCCCAAACCTTTAGAGGCTTATTAGAAGTCAATCCCCAAAAACTGTGAGAAGATAGTTGCAAAGCCTTCAATCCTCGTGCGTCCTCTCCTTCAGGTTCAACGTCTTCCTCTTCCCCTTCCTCGTGCCCTTCAGCTGCTTCCTCCAAAAGGACAAACTGAAGGTGCCGTATCTTACATACATGCTCTGGGTTCCATTTGTCCCCGTACTGAAAACAAAGGCCCCGATGTTGCCACTCTTGCAACTCCTCATGGGACAGCCTTTGCATCCCGCTGACGCTTTTTTCTCACCCATTCCCCCAGCTTCAGGTTTGTGCCCGCCCCCTTGGAAGCCCCCTAGGCTGTTGCGAATCCAATTTTGGGCCCAAAACTAAGTTGGTCCCTTCGAGGGTCCACCTACACCCTTCATGCCAGGGTTCACCCCAACATCTTTCCAAGCCAAACTTCTCGTTTCCAACTCCAGTGCTCGATCCATCATGGCATTAAGGCTCGGAAATGCCCCTACCTTCATCTCTGCACGTATTTCCTTCTTAAGCCCATTGAGAAAAATACACATCAACATTTCGGGGTCGATGTGGCGTTTGGCTCCTGCAACAATCTCAAACTCCCTTCGGTACTACATCACGGTGCCTGTTTGTCGCACTTGAAGCAGAGGCCCATACAGATTCTGGGCTACCCCCGGCTGAAAATGCTTGATGAAGTCTCCTTTAAAATCCCTCCATGAAGGAAACGGAGCTTGTTCCTCCCACCACTGAACCAAGTCAAGGCATCGCCCTCCGTAGCCACTAACATAAGCTCAAGTTTCTCGTAATCTTCAATCTGGTTCACCCGAAAATACCTCTCTACCCTGACAATCCACCCGTAAGCGTCATCACCGGAAAAGATGGGAAGCTCAATCTTCCGCCCAGATTTCATCCGCCGCGGTGGTCACCCACCACCCCAGCCATTATCCCGACGCCGGTCGTTCTGGAGTGCGCAACAGAGCGCGACACAGACATCTCCTTCCACGTTGGCGTTCGCGATGGCCCTGTTCTCGTCATTGGCCATGGCATTCAAAGCGGCGTTCGAAATTACGACCTCGTAAGTGACTGACACTCTGTTCACGCAACAGTCGGTCCATTCGACGAGAGAGGTTGGCTAACATGCATCCCTGTTCTTCTCGCAGTCGCTCCACATTCGTGACACTCTGCTCAACCCCCTCCAATCTCGACTCCATGGCAGCTCGCGTGGTGACCATACAACAGAGCCCTCAAGATCGTGGGCTCTGATACTAGTTGTAAGAAACTGGTATCAATGAGTAGAAGAGTTGCAGAAGAATATCAATGAAAAGAAAGGAATAGAACTAAAACCAGTGTGGTGTCTAGCTCCTCCCTCTATGGTGTATTATTCACACTGAAAGGAAAATGTTTACAAGTTCACTAGGTATTCGAGAGTCCTAGTTCTCTCCCATCCACTATTCCAACAATCTGAGATACCCCCCTCGGCACTCTCCCTATATCCTATATTCCTCTTCTTCCACCCATAATAGAATTAGCAAAACCTCACACCCCTCTCTAACCTTGCCAGTTGGTAAAGTTAGTTACAAAATCCATTACTCACACTTATGCCACACGCCCCTCCCAAGTCATTATTTTTTTCTTCTGGTTCTTTCTCACGTATACCTTAGCATAGGGTGAAATTCTAGCACTTACTTTTACCTCACCATTTACTGCCTCTCTATTTACTGGAGTCCTAACACAGGGTTTAGGACAACATCAAGATGTGAGTCATTGCATGGCAGGATTGGTAGATTTGTTCATTCTCGTATCAGATTGAGTGACTTCTTACCGCATTTCTAGAGGGGCCTTGATTACCTCCGCAATAATGAATTTGAGGCAAAGTTTAAGTCGTTGAATGGTTGACCAGTCATACAGACGCATCTAGAGGCTTTAGAGAAGTCTGGAGGTTTGGTGTTTACAAGGGAAATATTTTACATGTATTGTACTGTGTTGATGAAGGCAATAACAGTGAAGATCATTGATTGCAAGGAAGGAGGAACATGCAACATTTACACTATAGGTAAGTATTGCAAACCAAACTTAACATGGTGTGTGTCACACTACCGAAATGGAATGGAGTTTAAGTGTTCGTGCCTACGCATGGAATCTTTCGGTCTGCCATGCCCTCATATAATTACTATGTTGGTACATTTAGACGTGGTTGAGCTTCCAAAATCTCTTGTTCTTGAAAGATGGAGTAAGAAAGCGAAGCAATGCCTTGATTTTGAGCCCATTGTGGAATTAGGGAACAGCGAAGATACGAAGTTGTACAGGACTCGTTATGTGGCATTTGTTGAACATTGTAAAAGGTGGCATGCCTTTGTGATGATGATTATTAGGATCATTGGTGTAACATCCGATTTCATAGTTCCGACTTCGCCCTCAGGATGATCAATTACGATTTCCGACTTCATCTTTGAATTTCAGATAGAAGATTATTTCCTAGTTCCGAGTTCATTCATGTCCTACCTATTTCCGATTTCATCCTATTCCCGACTTCATGTCTCAAGTCAATAGACCCCATTTCCGACCTCATACCTTATTGGAATTCCCTATTTCCGACTTAATGATGGACTGGCTTGATTTTCCGATTTTCGAGTTTGTCTGCAAAATTCCTGACTTCATCTGGTATTAACATCCCGATTTCCGACTTATGTTTCAAGGAAAATATACCCGGTTCCGATCTCATCAAACACACTGTATGTAAAGTACCGACTTCCGGGTTTAAGTACTGGGTTTGACAGTGTGATCCCGAATACACGAGTTCCGATCTCCTAGCTTAGTCCCAGGAACCTTTCATCTCTGCTGGCGTTCCCGAGTTTGAATTTGGAGTTCCGATATTAGGTTACTTCCGATATCCGACCTCGATTCCAAGTCTCGAAATAAACCAGACAAGATTTCCTCGAGTCACAACGAGAAGGGACGATTTTCGACTTAAACCCTAATAGACACGAGTTCCGAGTTCATGTAGAGCGGAAGCGTATCCCACTTGTGGACGACGTGGAGAGCAAATTGGCCACAAAAGTGAGAGACATGGCCGAACTTCAACCACAAAACTTCAGCCAATCAACACCACAACTTTCATGTATTTAAGTCAGACTTTCCTCCTCATTCACAGCTGATTTACGTTCTCCCTCTCCTCTTGCTCCAGCCTTCTTCTTCTTCCTTTCCTCTCTCAAATCCAACTCCATCAAATCTCCAAGCTTTGGCAAGGTTCCATCAATCCAAACTCAAATTCAGCAAAGTCATACTCCAAAGAGGTAGGATTCTACTTCTATTCTTGAATTCCTTACCCTATGATTGCATGAGATTGAACTCTTCCTTATGTATTTGATGAATTATTGGATGTATTATGATGGATTATGATGAATTATGATTAAATTCATAGGAGATTTTGAATTAGAATGATTAGAAGGAGAAAATTAGAAGAAATGGACGGGTTGGGATGCTGCCTGAGTGAGAATTCCACGGCGGTCCGTACGACTGAGTGTACAGCGCTGCCTACAATCGGTTAAATCCGATGAAACCATTTTTAGATGAAAGTAGACATTCAGGGCTTTCCATAGACATATAATATAAGGCCATTGGATTAGTATTGAGAGAGATATGAATTTTTGAAGTTTGACCTAGGAATCAGGGTGTTCATCCGGGCAGGGTGACTTATGGAGGGTATAACTCACCCTATACAACTCCAAATTGAGTGAAACTAATTTTTTTAGAAAGCTTACACATAGGGGAACATCCCAATATGAAATTCCGAGTTTGTTATGGAACCAATTGATCCCAGTGGTTCGAGGAAGTTACTATATGTCCAATCCAGACCAAAATAGGGTAGTGCAGGAAGGTCGACTTTCAGGACTTATAACTCGAGGTGTACTTAAGTAAATTAAGTGAAACTTGTGGAAATGAAAGGTTGTCCTGTTAGCTTCAATATGAGACTAATTTCGTATGATTTGAACTTAGTTTCGATTTTTAGTGAATTTATACTTCCAAGAGTGTAACTCGGGCTAGTGGCTGGACAGGTTGAGGTAAGATTTGAATATCTTGAGTTATATGAATCAAAATGATATGGGACCAAAGAGGTTAGAAAGTAGACATATAGATCTATGACATATCCAAAATTCAGTTTCAAATGAGTTGAATAGAAATAAAGGTGGATCATATGAAATTCGGGCAGAACTGAATAGATGGGCAAAAGTGACCCAATTGATGATTTCACAGGTATTAGTAAAAATATAAGGTATGAGTTGAGGATTGCCAGTTTGACCTTGATATATATGCGTTAAGTTGATTATGTTGCTATGCTTGAATTGTCTGTGAAGATTGGTACTATTCATGGGGAAATGGATATGATCCGTTATGCTGCCGATTTTACTACAGAAGTTTATGAAACCAGGGATATTTATACGCAAGAATGATATAAGGGTGATATGAGATATATGAGAATAAATCAAGAGGCAATATGATATGAGGTATATGAGAAATAATAATGAAGCATATCTACGAGTACATTTAGCATGACTATGCTTGACGACGTATGAGAATGAAAAGATATAAGTATATTAAATGTGAATATAAAGATGTGAATCCCCTTGTGGGTGAGTCGGTGTGACAATGGTCACGAGTTGAGCTGACAAGCTCACTCCAAGGCCAACTACCCAAGGCGATAAAGGTTAAAGAGTAAAGGCTTAAAGACGAAAGATTGAACCATATGCAAGCGCCCCACTCACATCAGGCATGGCATCGACCCAGCTAGTGTGAGTATAGGGGGGGTAGGACTTACATGAGGCATGGCATGACCCAGCTAGTGTAAGTACCGAATGGAGGCCCCATATTCCTAGGAACGTGACATGGCGATCACGCTCCGACGGGGTATGACATGGCGATCATACTCTGGAATGTGGCATGTAAGGATATGATGATGAGTCTATATTCCTAAGGAACGTGACATGGCGATCACGCTCTGATGGGCTATGACATGGCGATCATACTCTGGAATATAGCATAAAGGTCCCATATTCCTAAGGAACGTGACATGGCGATCACGCTCTGATAGGGTATGACATGGCGATCATACTCTGGAATGTGGTATGATGCTGCACTTGAGGACGGCGATACGTAACGCTCAAGTGTAGACAGATGCAAGCACCCTAGGGACAGCGATACGTAACGCCTAGGTGTGTCGAATGAAAGAAAAGTAAAATTTTATGTATATGTATGAATCCAAGTGCAAGTTAAGTTATGTACAGATGTTATGTTCCCAGTAGATTAATGCTATGTGCGTTTTATATGTTGAAGTTATTATCCAGGGTATTATTCATGAATTAATTTTGTGTAGACTTCCCCAAATAACCAGTATATGAGTAAAATGAACTTTGTTTCGGATAATATATTTTCGAACTGTAAAGCTAAACAGTCCACATTATATGTTCACCTTTTTCATAATAAACCGAAGCAAACTGGGGATGACGACGATGTCATCATGTATGATAAGTAGAGAATCCTACTGAGAATTTATAATTCTCACTCCTATTTTCCGTGTTGTCTCCAGAAAGTCCAAGAAGACTCGAGGACAGCCGAAGTTACTGTCAGATAAGGTTCGCTCAGGTAACAGTAACAACTCCAGGGTGTGGTGCTATGACTTAAGCATAGTACTGTACTGAGGAGGGTGTTACAATTGGGATAAGGTGTACAATGAGACCAATCATTTGGAAACCAAACGTGGAATTATAGTTGGCTCTGGTTTACCATGTAAGAGGTCTGCGGAAGGAGTGGTGAAGGATCCGGTAGTTGTGAGGAAGAAGGGATGTGGATTGCAACAGGTGAGTGGGTTCCGAAAAGGGAAACGAGTTATGCGACGTGGGGTTTGCCGGCATCAAGGGCACACATGAGCAACTCGCCCTTACAGGATGCCACCGTCAATGATTGAAGAAGAAGAATGTGAAGGTGACTACATGACTGATGATATTGTGAGTAAAATTTTTCTTTATTATTTTGAAAGTACGATTTATGAGACAAGTATGAAATATTGTATTTATGGTAGTTGTGTACGTGCAGGGTCATTCAAGCGTGGGTATGGAAACAAGTAATACAAACTACGAAAGATGAGGGGCATAGTACTGGTCATGTTCATGATGTGGCTGTATGGCAATTGGTATGCTTACTCTTGCCCCGCTTGATTGTGTTGATAAATTCACATACATTTATTAAGGAGTCCTTTGCCCACGTTGTAGAGAACATTGGGAATGTGGCTGAATCTGTGAATCGTGCGATTGTGTTTGTTGGGACTGATTGACTGAGCAGATCATGTAGCAGTTGATGATCGAGTATTGTCAAACTAGTGGGAAGTCCCTTGCATTTGAGAAAGTTAAAATTCGAAGGTCGTTAATGTACATGAGGAAATGTTTAGTTATTTGAAGAGAGTTGATATTTCAAATTTGAGTTGAAGCAAGGATTATATCTATGCTTTTTAATTTTTTGGTTGTAATGTCCATTGTGTTGCTTGCGTGGATAAATGGAAGTGCTTGTGTATTTGCGGGTCTAAATATTGATTTCAGTTGAGTGAAACATATTTCGACAGTGGTGTAATCTCATAATTCTTGTATATCTGGGGCCGATTTTAGGCATATAGTTGAGGGTGATTTACACTGATCTTCCCTGTGGATCAGAGTATTTACATCCGGCACTAGTGTTTATATTTAGCCATACAAGATTGTGGTATGTTAATATCGGAACATGGAAATCGGAGATATTGTTAAATTGACCCTCTGGACTAGTTCTTTTTCCGATATCAAACTATTAGGGAACGATCTCAAAGTGGATCCGTATCCGACTTCCGAGTTCATTGACAATCAAGCGGGTTAACGTACATTGTTATTAAGGGAAGTCAGTGTAATATACGTAAATAAAACAGTACTTGGCGTAACTATGATGAACGTCAGGGGAGGTCACTGTAATTCAGCATAGGTGGGCGTTGTCCCAAGCTGACCGGAATTTGAAATTGATATAAATGCGTGTAGGTTGCTGTAGAACTTTGAAATTGATCCGTTTGGTCTATCGTAGGGAATTTGAAATTAACCTGATAAGATTGAGGTTTATTCCAGCCAATTTGAAATTAATCCACGAGGTTATTATTAGTAGTATACTAAATATTCCATATTAGGAATAGTATACATTTATACTATGTACACATTTACTATTATATATTCTATTTGTAGTAGAATCTCTAATTTGTATTAGGGTGAATTACACTGAAGAACAATTTTCGAGTTCCAATTTACAAATGTCTGAGCTAAAATTGTCTTTTAAACAGATAATTCACTTACGATTTCCGAGTTCCAACATCATTCTATGATAATTTACCTTTCTGTAGGCGTAATTATCTCGGAACTCGACAACGAAATCTTTTTAAAAGACAATTTTAGCTCGAATGATTGCTTTATTGGAACTCGGTCTTCCGCGAGAAATAAGGGAGGTTTGTGTAATATAGCTAAATAGAGGGCGCCGGGTGTAATTACACTAAACCTCAGAGGAGGTCAGTGTAATTCACCCTTTATATTAAACTTAGAGTAATAGGTAAATTATAGAATGCTCCTACAAATATGTTAATATAGAACATTAGTGGTATAAAAATTAGTGGTTTAGCATACTGGTATAAAAATAAATTTTTAAATTTTGAATTATTAAGTTTATGTTAATATATTGAAATATATTTATAATTTATATTGATAATTTATATAAACTCTAGAATTTTAATTTTTTTTTTAATATAGAACATTCTTAGTTTGTATGTCTTGCGGGGGCGGTTTTGGGTAATGTACACTTGCCATAAACCCAAAAACAAAATGGGTAATTTGCACTTAACCCCCCTTGCAGTTTCATGACATTGCAGATACACTCGAACTTCTAGAAATATTGCACTCCGGCCGCGTTTGGCATGGACTTCGGAGTAATGATTTGATTATGGTACAATTGTTTCCCATTCGGCAATGCAAAAAATGAATTTAGAAGCCGAAAAATTTACAAGGAAGTCGTAAATCATACAAAATGGCACAGAACTGCCCCACGCTTGACGTCTTGATTGTATCATGCTTTCCCAGCATTTTTTTTTTTAGGGTGAATTACATTGACCTCCCCTGAGTTTAGTGTAATTACACCCGGCACCCCTCTATTTAGCTATATTACACAGACCTCCCCTATTTTTCGCGGAAGACCACGTTCCGAGTTCCGATTTAAAAAGTTCTGAGCTAAAATTGTCTTTTAAATAGATAATTCACTTACGAGTTCCGAGTTCCAACATCATTCCTTGATAATTTACCTTTCTATAGGCGTAATGATCTTGGAACTCGGAACTCGTAAGTGAATTATCAATTTAAAACACAATTTTAGCTCGGATGATTTCTTGATCGGAACTCGAAAATTGGTCTTCCGCAAGCAATAGGGGAGGTCTGTGTAATATAGCTAAATAGAGGGGTGCCAGGTGTAATTACACTAAACTTCAGGGGAGGTCAATGTAATTCACCCTTTTTTTATTGACGGTCAGTCATCAAAGGTGTGGATGATACCTTATGCTGGAAAGGTCATCGTATAGATGGGACCATGTAGGCAACCGATTTGAAGGAAGGTCGGTTACCGTTAGTCGGAATCATGGTACGGAGCCAGAATTTTCTTATTCAAATGCTAAACCGAAACGTTTCCAATGTCAAGATCATATCGGGAGAAGTTAACTCGTATGTCGAGGGTTGAAACCAAGATTGCTTTTTTTATTAGATAAAAGCCGGGATGGTAAGTCAGTGAGTTTCTGGTTTTGGCTAAACGTGTCAACCCTCTATTTCCTCTTCTGATGGATGTGGGATTATTTAAATCGGTAACATTTTGTTTGAACGTTTAGTTGGCTATCCTCTATACATGTCAGAAATTGGAATCTTTGTTCCATTTCACCCGGAGTTTCCTTTTCCCCCTAGTTTCAGCCGTAAAGCTGGACTGGCCGTGAATTGCGTCTTTTGGAGTGGTTATGGGCTACTTCATTAGTAATGAATTACCATTTTCCGATCAAAATAAAAGAGAGAACGAATGTTGGAAGAATAGTTCGTTGGTCGCGCTGCTGGAAAAATGTTCTTCCTCGGTTCCATCATGCCTGGTCTAGGTAGATTGGTCATCGGGGATGACACTTTTTTCAGGCATTATATTACAAGTTCAGTGTTTTGCAATTACAGACCCAAAATATAATAACACTGTCATAATAAACTACACTACCAATCAAGGCAGGTCTGTAGGGGGGACACTATACATTACAAAAAAAAAAATGCCCCACAACACCAGACAATTAAGACACCTGCCCTACAAAACGCAACACCAGGTAGCCGCTGTCCTGTGAATTAAAGAAACTGGAGCGCCAAAAAAACTAGGGTTACCCAGTGTTATCAAGCTTCATCTGGAATCAACCGGCAATTGTCTTCCAGAAGACCTCTGCATTGGACTCAATTTCTTTCTTAAGTGGGTTGTGGTTTCCACGAACCGAGTTGATTGCTGTCCACATTCGGACACTGTCCTCGTTAATCTGAAACAAGAGCAGCAATCACAAGTGCAGGTTGTTAGAGCATTTGTGTACGTTGAAATGATAGAAACCAATACTTTGAATGAGGCAAGAATTTGGTTGCGCTACCGTTCCATGGACGTTTCTGTTAAAAGCATGCCCCATTTTTCAAGCCAATCAATCACCCGCATCGCTGAGTCACGGCTTAAATTCAAACACAGAAGTCATCCTTTAGTGTTAACATAGTCTTGTATATGCTACAATTTACCTGCTACCGGTGTTGGGAATTCCTCTAGCTTCGACTATGTCCCACTTTGTCATGTCAGGGGTGCCATCAATGAATTCAAGATCATAGGGTTCTTGTGTGAGGATCTGTGTCAGCACCTTACACTGCAGGCATATTTTTTGAAGTTAATCGTTAATAATTCCGATTTAGAGGAATTTCAGCTCAAAGTGCACTTTAATGGGGCATTCCTTTTTTGTTTCCTGTTCATAGTTGCTTGGACTTTTTACACGTGTATCTAACAATTCAGTGGGTTAGGGATAGTGGTGGACGAAAATGGGTAACAAGGCAAATGGGCAAAGGAAAGCACATGGATACAGCTTGAATCATGCATTAGGGTGGGAGATGAATACTAACGAGTAACGAGAAGTTGGCTTACTTGATTATGAATTATGAAATGATAGGGATGTGGAAGTGTGTGAGTAAATTTCGTCTTGTTTAGTACATACCACCAGGCGCATGGCTTCCTGTCCTGGTGCCAATTTTTCCTCCGGTGCGAAGGAGTCTAATGCATACACCTTTTGCTCGGCAAGTGCAACCACCATAAGGTACTAGTGCACAGTTGCTTCCAGGATGGGCATTTCATTGACGGGGTTTATATAGAAAGATCGATGAATTACACTGACCTACCCTCAGGTTCAGTGTAATTAAATCCCACCAACCCTCCATGAAGCTACATTACAATTACAATGGCCTCCGTTGTTATTAATGGAAGTATAATCTGAATGATCGTCAATGAAATCGAAATACGAAACTATAGAAGTGACGGCGACATTGACAACTTTATATCGGGAAATTGGAATCGTCGATGGGCTCACATTGAAGTCAAACAGACCCACCAATGTCCTGGTTATGATATCCGAAATTAAATTGAGAAACCCGAGTTTGTGAACTTCGTCTCTCGGCGTACGAATATGGAGTTCATTGACACTCAAACGGAGTTAACTTCAGTCGATAATGAGCAAGGCCAGTGTAATATTATAGCTAAATGAAGGGTTTACCGGGTGTAATTACATTGAACGTTAGCGGAGGTCAGTGTAACTCACCCTATTGACGCTCATCCTATATATTTGAGGTAACATGCAGGGGGCATCCAGTCGCTGCCGTAAGTTGCCTTGATGTTGGTGTATTTTGATCCACACAGGACATCGTTCTGAAGTTATCAAAAGAGATGGTCACTCGGTTAGGGTGGGGAAAAGACCAAACAGTTATCATAGATTTCTGAAGACCCAGCATACATAGGTGGAACGGGGTAGAGGAATATTACCGCGAACGACGGGGGCAGGCACCAAGTCGTCATCAATCCAAGGTGCCGCTGCACGGACGTTGTTTTAATTGCCATGCATTTGATTATCTGCGATTGTACTAGTGACTTGTGAGTGTTGCAAATAATTTATTTCCGAATTTTATATTTTTGGGACACCACGTGCATGTCCCGAGAGAGTATTATATTAGGCAAGCTCTTTCCACATAGACTTCTTACAAGCTGTATGTTATAGTTGAATTCAACAGAATAATTTCTTCCTTTTTTTCTTTTGAATTGAATTCAACAGAATAATTTCAAGTAATGTATGAACTAGTTATCTAGATAACCGTAAATTTGGTAAAAATGCAGCGGAAAAACGTTCATGGTAGGGAAGTTTAGCAGTAAAGGCTGTTACGGACAAACTTCACTGATTTGAAGCTTGAGCTGAGTCTCAAAAATGATTCACAATGTAGATGTTTATTCCAAAATTGGACATTAAGCAATGAAGAACAATGCCCGGTTCATCCAAGACGCTCTATGCATAACCAAGTACAAGATTGGGGACCAACTCTGGTTACACTTGTGTTCTTTCCCTTTTGAAGCCAACATAATGCAAATAGCATATAAGAACTGTATGTTAGCTGGCTTCAAACACTAAAAACAACGACAATAAAAATGGAGATGTAATAATACTTATCAGGAAGCTGGAAAGAAAAAATAAAAATAAAAATCCAACTTTAGATTGACATTACAACTTTAGAGCAGCTATTGCTTCTAGCTTGAAATCAACTCGCAGACCCAATACACGCCTAACCTCTGCTGGGGTTAATCTCCAGGTCATAGGTCCGGAGTTCTCACCCCAGAAATCTAAAATCTCAGACACCTTTTCTAAATTTAGAATGGTTGCCATTTGAGTAAGACGTGCAAACTTGTCTCTAACAGTTCTCTGCGTCATGACACTGAAATGGCTTACCAAAGCTCTAGCATCTCTGTCAAGCTGAAGGCCACCAAGCTGACTAAATCTCTTCTGCATCATAATGACTTCAAGCCTTTTCACAATGAAGTCAATAACCAAATGAACAAAAGCGTCATAATTGTTGGCAGTCATCAATGGCTGCATCCATGCCACATTTGTCTCCACAGCATGGAGAAGTCTCTGAACCCAAGGGTCATTCACCTCATTATCCGCATACTCAACCTCAGAAAGCTCATAGCTGACTGTTCCTACACTGTCCAATACTGGTCGTATTCGCGGTGTAATGGTTGCAACAAGTTGTTCTATACCAGCATTCAGAGCATGCTTGAAAGCATTGCTGCTATCTGCCAACTCAGACAAACAAGATTTTACCTTTTCTCGATCAGCTGGTGCAGGGAAAACCTATATAAAGTAATTCAGTCAGTTAATGCTACAATTCTAAAATGATACATATTATATTAGGCAAAGCAAACTAACCTATCAAGGCATTTCAAGACTCTATCAGAGATTATGGCTCCATAAAATACCAGTTAAAGTTATATATATCAAGGACCAATTCGAAAAATAATAATAATAATAACCTGTAACTCTGTTCCATCTACAAACTCACTTCATTTGAAGGGGAGGGGAGCCATTATGGAAGCTAAAGACAAATATGTGACATTTAATTAGCAAAATTGTAAAAATGAAGAAACATACAAAGAATGCACAATAAAAAGGATCCTTCCCATCAAGACTTGGAGATCCCATCAGTCTCTATGAGTACCAAAGGAACACAGTTCTTCACTAAGAAGGACAAACAGAACAGAAGGAACCTGGCAGAATTTTGTAATTAGATAAATCAGGGTTTTCTCTGGGGTTGTCACCTGACCAATATTGTGAAAAAGGACTTTTCGAAGAATAAGGGCATTAAACAGGTAAATTATAGTTCTTAAAGAGAAAATAATAAAAAATTTTATTTATGAAGCATACTGGAAGAGCATTTCTCTAATCAATTATCTACAGATTTATGTAACCAATATCAGCTAGCCCAAAATTGATACAAATTTGACCATCTATATTTCACACCATTCAGGGGATAATATTGATGTTGCCAAAATGTGCTTGTCCTTGATCTGTAATTTTGAATTTGCCAAAATGTGAATCAGGAAATTGTTTTGTGTTCAATATTGACGTCCTTCTATATTTATCTAAGAGTAATTCCTAAATACCACTCAAAGCTCTACTTTTGATCACATGGGCACAGCATTACTATCAAACTCCAACCATGTCACCACAGTTTCAGAACTACATCCTGTGCAAGCGAAATGATACAGAAAATCCATGCACATGCCTAAGCCAAAGTCCTGGTCAATATGCCAGCCACGAACAAACAACTCCTCTGTCTATTTTCATCATGATTGTGTGTAATAAAAATCAAATTCTTCTATGACTAACTCTCGGAATATCAAATTGCCTTATACTGGAACATGGAGTGCATAAGTCTAATGATGTGCCAACCACATTTACTGCTTTAATCAATATAACTGTAAGGTACTAAAAATATGGCAATTACCTCAGCACATTGTTCTTCAATTTCGTGCTTTAGCTTCAGAACATATTCGCTGCTAACATCCATGTTATTTAAAGCCGTTGCAATTTCTGTCCCAGTCTTCTGCACGCCGACGCCACCAAAGAACAATTTTGCACCAAGGTTTGGCTCTCTTGTTTTCTGTTGTAAGGCTTCATGATATTCGTTGTTCAACAAACTACTGGCGCCACTCAAAACTGCCACAACAGAACTGATATTAGCAGTGGATATTGCTCTTCTCAGGCAACTCTGCAAGACATAGAACACATCATCCACCATAGAAGTGGTAAGGCTGTCAGGCACGTGTTCATCAATCCTTATAGCCTTCCTGACATTTTCCACCATGAAGAATCCCTCCAGAATCACATAAAACCCAGTTAGATCCTGAGCCACTTTGCTGAAACTACCACTCCTGAAAGCCTTAGTTGCGCGAGGGACCAATTCCGGATCAACAGAAGTAAGCCCCTTAATCTTGGAAATCATGAACTCAGTGTAATCCTCACCCAACTGCATCAGCGAGAGAATCTCTTCCAAGTACAATTCAACCTCTCGCGGGTCAGGTCCCTCAGGAGCTCCCCCAACAGCCAGCAAGTTGTTGTTCTGCGCATTGATCTCAGATGACAACTTAGCCAACTTCCTATACTCCATATACTTCTTCAAGATCACGGAACCCCTCGAATCACACTCCTCCTGAAGCTCACAGATCGCATACACAATCCCATCCTCCCCACACAAACCACTCAAGATCTCACTGTTCTCTTCAATTGCCAACACAATGTCCTTAAACAAATTGGTCAAACACCCAACAAAATTAACAGGATTCTGATTCATACCAGCATTGTTACCACCAGCGCCACTCCTCTGCTCCATCAATTCCACCAACTGCTCAAACTCCAGCCTCGACCTCATCCCAATCACCTTCTTCAAGTACCCAACGTAAACCTGCAACCCTTCCTCCTCCAAACCTAGCGGCGTATACAACCGAATGAACCTGAGAATTGCAGGGTGGTCACGCTGATCCACGGCGGCGGAGAGCTTCTTCCGGACTATCCCTTCGAGCTGCTTCTTGGCGACCATCAAGCGGTCCCTCTGATCGGAGGCGGAGTCCTCATACTGAGCGTCGATCTGGAGGAAGGTCTGGACGTACTTTGCGGCGGACTCGTAGTCCTCGTTGTCGAGGGCGCGGTGGACGCCGTCGAGGCAGTTGGCCCTCTCGACGATGGCGTCGATACGGAGCAGCGTGGCACGGACGCGCGACTGGGCGAGGTCGAGCTCGCGGACCTTGCGGCTGACGTCATCGGCGAGGTCGCAGGTGGAGGAGACGTTGGAGAGCATGTGGTCGGAGTCGGACTTCACGATTTCCAGAACCTCCGATGAGCGCTGCAGCTGGAGGAGCTGGCGGTCGAGGTCGCCGCGCTGGGAGAGCAGGTCGTCGAGTTGGAGGTCGAGGGCCCTCTGGTGGGCGATGCACTCGTGCAGCAGCCGCGTCATACCTCCGACGTCCGTCAGCGACCGCACGTACTCCACCGCCTCCGCCGTCCCGAAATCTACGGAAGACAATACCATCGTTCCGCCGGCGGCCGGGGATGATACGGTGCCGTTTTCTTGATCCATGATAGATCCATTCCCGTTGGCGTGAGGAGTAGCCCCCATGCTATTCTCTCCCCCACTTCAAAACTCCTCTCAGATCTCACAACCAAGAAGAAGAAGAAGAAGAAGAAGGAGAAAGACGTTTTCCTTTTTTTTTTTTTTTTTTTTTAATTTTCAGGAAAGGGATAAGTTGGAGCTCCGACTCGTGTTGGGTCGGGTTTAACGCGAATTATGTAGCTCATGCCATGAAACATGTTAGTGTAGCACATTACCTTAGCCTCAAGTGTAAAACTTTGTGGGAAAATGGCAGCTAATACTAGTCTGTCTCTTTGTTTTGCTTCGCCTTCTTCTTCCTCTTCTTCTTCTTCTTCTTCTTCTGCTTCTTTCTCGCGATTGAAGCACAGGCCTAGATTTGTGGGTGTAGGGAAAAGGTTCGTTTCATGTTCGGCGGGGCCTTTGTCTTCTTTGTGGTTGGGTGGTGCTGTGTTCCGCTCGAAGGCTAGGGTTTGCAGGGCGTTGGCGGCGGTGGTGGATGAAGAGGCGGTGCCGGAGCAAGGGGAACGTGTGGAGCCAGAAAACGATGGCGGGGTTTCTGAGGAGGAAGCGCGGTGGAAGCTGCCGAGAGCGACGGAAGTTTACGTCTGCAACCTTCCAAGGAGCTGTGACTCGGAACAGCTACGTCAGATGTTTGAGCCTCACGGAACAATTCTATCCGCAGAGGTTTATTGCTTCTTCTTCCTCCTTCTTTCTTCTTTCAGTTTCTCTTATTTGTTTAATTTGCTTATTCAGAATTTCATAATCCATATTGTGTTGTACCGTCATAAAACCCTTTTTTATTATTATTATTTTTACAATCTAAGCACAAACGTTTACATTATCGAGCTAGCTAGTCTAATATCTGTAAATATAGCCGTAAAGCTCAAATTTTTGTGTTCTGCAGAGTTTCATAGCTTGTTCCATTTATTTGTTTTCACCATGAAATTCGCTGTAGTCCAATTGTCATCAAGTTTTCATCGTTCATTATATAATCCGAACCGGCACAATGGCTTGTGTTTATGCTTAATTAATTTCTCTGCTTCAGGTTTGCCGGAATGCTGAGACAGGTGAGAGTAGAGGGTGTGCTTATGTGACAATGTCATCTATTACCTCTGCAAGAAATGCAGTCACTGCATTGGATGGAACGGTTAGTGTGAAACTGCCTACCTCCTTCTGTTTCATTTTCGTCACTGTGCCCTGCCTATTTTTACCTGAAAACTTGCTTTTTCATTTCTTTTTCACAACTGAAGGATTATGGTGGGCGCGAGATGCGGGTTAGATTCTCGGTTGAGATGAATCCCCAGAGGAGGAATCTTGAGACAATGAACTCCTTACCCAAGAGAGTTATATACTATGAAGCTCCTCATAAGTTGTACGTTGGGAATCTTGGTAGGGCTGTTAGGCCTGAAGATTTGAGACATCTTTTTAGCAAATTTGGCAATGTGGCTAGTGTAAGAGTGTTGCAAGATCAGAAACAAGGGCGAACCCGGGTTTATGCGTTTCTTTCTTTTCTATCAGAGAAAGAACGTGATGCTGCATTGACCCTCAATGGAACAGTAAAATCTGCATCTGCCATTTCTCAATGTTTTGCTTCGTATTTTGCTTGTTTGTGTCTGATGCCTAGCATGTATGGTCTTTTCTTGCAGGAACTTTGTGGTCGTACACTAGTGGTTAGAGAGGGTATCGAGAAGGGTGACACTTAACTGAAGCTTCAGAATCTGCGTAGAGATGGTTGCAATTTTGGTTGTATCAGAAGAGGAAAGCTCTATGCTCTTGTATTCATGGCTGAGATTGATCTGAGGACCTTCCTAAACTAGAAAATGTCACTGAAAGTAGAGGTGACCTACTGCGGCTGTTCAGTTCCATCAATTCTGGATTCATTTTCTTGTCGTCTTTATATTTCAAATTGTAATTGTAATCAGCAATATAAATGATCTTAATGTGTGTTTGGAACATGATTTTTCTCATGACAATACAAATATTAGTAACTTTGGCAATACGTATTTCCTTTCACACCAGGTTGCTAACTATGATATCTATGGGGGTTAACTATGTACTCTACAAAAATTCCTGACATGCTGCAGAAGTTATGCGAAGTCGTCGTACGCTCATACAAGTGCTACTTGTGCAAGTAGTACTATTCAAATAGTATTTAATTGTCCAAATATTTGCTAGTCTGCAACATTGGTAGTTCTGCAATGAAAAAATGAGCATGCTTATGAAGCTTGGCAGTAAAAGTTTGTGAACAAACTTAATCAAACATCGGTCCTTAATTGGTTTGAAACTTGAACTACGTCTCAAAAATAGTTCACAAAAAGGTTGTTTATTTCAAAATTGGACTGACAGGTAGTAATAAAGAACACAAGACGCTCCATGCATAAACATTAATCAAGGACAATGTTGGGGCTAAGTCTGATTACTCTTGTATAATTTTGCTTTCGTAACCAGCATCATGCAAATAGCAGTAACAGAACTGAATGTTAGCTGGCCAAACACCAAAAATAATGGCAATAATAATACTTATCACATGCAAATGTTTAAAAAATAAAAAAGACAAATAAAAGAATGTTAAGGAACCATATAGACAGGCTCACAATTTCAGAGCAGCTATTGCTTCTGGTTTAAAATAAACTCGCAGACCCAAAACGCGCCGGAGCTCTGCTGGAGTTACATCTTCAGGGCATTGCTCTAGAGTCCTCTCCCCAGAAATCTAGAATCTCATAATAGCCCATCTAGATTTTGAACTGTTGTCATTTTACTAAGACGTGCAAAAGTCTCACTAACAGTTCTCCGTGTCATGATTTTGCAATGGCTTACCAAAGCTCCAGCATCTCCTTTAAGCTGAAGGCCACCGAGCTGACTAAATCTTTTCTAGATCATAATGACTTCAAGTATTTTCACAATAAAGTCAATAACCAAATGAACAGAAGTGTGCTTACCGTTAGCAGTCATCAGTGGCTGCAGCCATGTCACATTTGTCTATACAGCATGCACACGTCTCTGAACCCATTTTCACCCGGTACTAAATATGCAGATCCAACATGGAGGACAAAGACATGCATTTTAGTTGGATGTCATGTAGATATTTAAGATGCTCTTGACTTGCCTCGTATCTTCGTAATCAAGTAGTTCTCCAAACCAACGCCAGCATCCACTATTCTAGTATGACCTGTTATTTCAATCTTGAGAACTTCCTCCAAAACATCTCTGCTATTCACACCCTCATCCACTTCACATATTAAAGGAATTATGATCCCCCAGGTATCCATATGAGGAGCTTCCCCATGCTCTAATGACTTGATCAAAACTCCACAAGCTTCCTCAATCCTACCAACATTGCAGAAGCCCTTCACTAATGCATGAATTAAAGCAAAATGTAGAGAAAAACCTTTAGACAGCATCTCCTCCATATATTTACTCGCCTCATCAAGCATTCCCTTGTCACATAAACCACTAACCAGAGTACGATAAGACACCACATTAGGCAAGCACCCATTGGCCTGCATGTCGCCGATAACTTTACAAGCATCGTGAGCACGCCCTTCCCTACAGAACCCTGATATAACTGTATTATAATGAACTATGTCAGGGTTGCACCCTTTGACCTTCATCCTACAAAGAAGCTTGTAAGCTTCTCTAAGCTTCTTCTTCCTACACAAACTGTTCAACAAAGTGGTGTAAATCAAAGTATCGGGAACAAACCCTTTGTTCAACATATCCTCCAGAAGATCAACAACTCCATTCACTTGACTCTTCCTACACAATGCTTGCATCAAAATCCGGTAAGACTCGATATCTGGAACAACATCTCTCTTAAACATTTTGTTGAACAGAGAGTATGCAATGCTAATATCACCATTCAAACAAAATGCCCGCATCATAATATTGTAGGATTTGGTGTTGGGAAACACCCCATACCTATGAGCATCCTTGAAGAGATCGAATGCTGGTCGAACGAAGTTCCGGTGGGCAACGAGAATCTCAAGAATGCTGTTGAGGTTTTTGGGCAAAGGCTTGCAACCGAATTGCAGCATGCTGTAGAAGGTTTTGAGGGCTTTTTCAGGCAAATCAGCTTCTCCATAGACTCTGATCAAGTAAGAGAAGAGGTTAGGAGTGATGGGTTGCGAATCGGATTTGAGGCGGCGAAGGATGTCATCAACGAGAGAGAATTGCTTGGAGCGACCCAGTTTGAGGATGAGGATGAGGTAGGTGGAGTAGGAGTGGCGGAAGTTGGGTTGCCGAGAGGCGTAGTCGAATATTTCCTTGGCCAAAAGAGGGTCCGTTTGGGAAGCTATCAGTTTCTGGACTCTGGCTGGTGACCCAATTGGGGAATTGGAGCTACCGTTGTTGGAGGAATAAAAAGCTCGTTGCTTTTGGTTATGCAAGAGATGGCGTAGCGATGAATTGAAGAAGATGCGATCGGAAGCCAGGGTGACTAGGGTTTTGGAGGAGCGAAGAAGTGGTCTATGCAGCATGTCTTTGGCTTATTATGCAGTTTCTGTTCAGACTTCAGAGGGACAAAGCAGGTGAACGTGAAGACCGAAAGGGGCTGGTTCTTTTCCACGGTTTCTGTCCTGTAAGGGCCAAAAAATGTTGGAGAATTTATGCAAAGATATGAAGAATATGGGAAATGTGGGAAAATTTGAAATGTGTGGGATCTTTTGCAATTCGGGAAAAAGGACATCGGATTCCAGAGGCTAAAAACGAGAAAAAAATAAACAGTATACGCTGTGGGCTCACCCGGAGGGCAACCGGCTAGCAGTCCGGTTTCTTGTTCCGCGGATTCCTGCCCACGCACCTACCTATTTAAACGCCGAATTTGTGCTCCTCACAACAGTGCATGCTGTGGTGCACCTTGCCAAAAATGGTGCACCACGCACTGCATCATCCAACAATTAAGATGCCATGGTTTATATTATAATCAAGTGTGGTGAATCACCTTAAAATTTCTCCTCCTTTCCAGCCCCACCATATCCAACCTCCGAGCCTCTCACTTCAATGGATACAGACAAAAAATGTACAAAATGTGCATAATTCAACGGATACAGACAAAAAAATGTACGAGTTTGCCAAGGCACCAGGGAACTCGCCTTCACGTAATTTGAAATAATTAGGTGATGGGAAACGATGAACCTCAACCACCACGTGGCAGTGTACTGATGGTCAAGATTGGCAACGTCGTACTGCATCAACAAACGAAGCGACGTGTTCCATGGCGAGCATAAGATTGTGTCACTCTCGACACCCTTCCCAAACTGCAATCCGTAAGAAGCATCCCCAAAGCAATGCCCGAGACAAAAACCGCCATGATTCTTGCCGCACTGGCTGCAAATCTGGTTCCCGAAAGGCCGTTGAGGTTGCTTGCCTTTGTTGTTCGCTGGCTGGAACTTCCTTCGCTGTTGTAAGTTGGGTTTGAACCTCGGACCTTGTGGAGCTAACCCCCTCTTAAAGTTGTTGCCGGATGCTCTAGCAGCAACTAACTTCTTGTTACAATCTTCTACCAAGCGGCACTTGTTCACCAAGGTAGAAAAGTCTCTGATCTCCATTGGTCCTATGGTGGCAAGAATGTCTTCTTTTAGTCCACCCTCAAATTTCATGCATTTCCGTGTTTCATCAGGGCTTCGTTGATAAATAGTGGAGAATTTGCATAGCTCCTCAAATTTAGCAACGTACTCCGACACGTTACTGTTTCCTTGACGAAGGTGCATGAATTCCAACTCCTTGGCATTGCGAATGCATTACAGAAAATACTTACGGTAAAATGCGCCCTTGAATACGCCCCAAGTAATTTATGCCTGGGCCCTTCTAATAATCGTCGCAAGACCGTCCCACGAGTGCATCGATCGCTTCTAACATGTAGGTGGCCAAAGTCACCTTTTGATGGTCTGTGCAATCTAACACGGAGAAAATCTTTTCCATAGCCTTAATCCATTTAGCTGCTTTATCTGGGTCAAAGGCTCCCCTGAAACTGGGTGGGTTGGCCTTCCGAAACTCAGCAAACTTAAGATATTCTAGGTCAATTCCAGAGCCGTTATGATTTCCACCACGACCTACCTCTGACTGTCTTCCTATTTGGCCCATCATTTCGGTGGCTGCAGCTACCTGCTCGCGCATAGCGTGCGCCATCTCTCGCATCGTATCCAGAAACTCTGTAGATTCTTCCTGGGCTGGAGTAGTTCGCTGCCTACCTCGCCTTCCAGAAGCCATTAAGTTCTGAACACACAAAACAAGAGTAATTGAGTTGATCAAGCTCAACCCTAAGTTCAGTGTGCTAGTAAATAATAGCATACAGTTAGGCAAATTACTTCCCGTACGTCCTATCCATATGGACAAGACTCAGAACATAATAAGATCTAGGGAATACAGAGCATATGCGAAGCATAGTCGATCCAATCCTCAGGCCTATATTAGGATGAACTGCTCTGATACCAAAAATGTAACACCTTACCAGACAAAGTACTATGCTTAAGTCATAATCATATATCTGATAAGAGATTACATGTAATACTGAATAAATCTCTCCCTCAGTATTAGTATTAATTTCTCAAATAAGACTACCTGATCTCATAACAAAATCTTTCTGCGGGATGGCGGAATAAATACAAATCAATTGGTAAACTATAAGTAACTTAACATGAATAAAAATACAATAAGAACAAAATAACTGCAAACGGCGTCATAGATATATATATATAGATATCTGATTTCAAGGTTTGTTAAAAAGTACAAGGTGTCAAAACGAGGCCGCTAATACAAAATGAAACGGCCAGTATCTATGAACAGCACCCTAACTGGTCCCCATGGGACATTTCATGTACATTCCTAATATGTATCCATCCAACCATGACCCAAACTGTCAAAAGAGGGTCATTCTGTACATCTAACCCCACTACAGCATGCACACTATCTAAACAGAGTCTGATGAAAGGAAACCGTTCGCCATGGCGGCGTCAGCTGGAGGGTGCCCGGCGCTGGGAGCGGATGACGACGAAGAACTAGCTGCCTCGGATGGGTCCTCCTCTGAGGTCGAGGCCGACGACATCGGCTGCGGTGAAGCGAGAGGGCCATGGGAAACTGGAGGCTGCAGTGCGGTGGTCTTCTGCTGGTGGTGGTGGAAATGGATGGGCCATGTGAAGAGATATGGCTATGTAGGGGACAGCAGGATAAAAGAGGGGATGCATAAGTGGTACAGCAAAGTCCCTCTGGAAGAAGAAATATAAACGAAACTGGCATCTACCCGATATATATACAGAATCTAGAAAAGGGTCGATGTGGATGTGAAGCTCAGGAAACTCAATGAATAGAACCCCGGTCGCCGCGTGCTCCATGGTCTGAGAATGACGCGGAACATACAATAGGGTGAGAAATGAATATTTCTCAGTAGAAAATCCTAACTTCTATACATCTGTCATCGCTGTCATTCCCAGTTGTTTCGGTCGTGCAACATTTTTTTCAAATAGTATCATGAAATGATAATATTCAATTTAAATACTTGCTTGTAAAACATACACCGAAATAAATTCAATTTTTGTTAACAGATATGCCAAAGTATTCAAATAGTAATTACGGCAGGAAAATAGCATATTATGATTAATAAACAGGGATCTAGAACCATCAATAGTAAAGTATTCCACTGTACATATGCATGTGCAATGAGAAGATGCATCTTATTTGTTGAGGCTTTAGCCTTTTATAACTTATTTCCATACTTGGTCCCTGGGGAGTCATTGGCCATATACTCCTGGGTAATAGTCCACTTTTCAGGACCGAGCTCGTTCCTATCTGAGGATGATGACCGGGTTTACTTTCCCTGACCTTCCCACTGATCTATTCCCCTTAATTTATTCCGGGGCTGGCCCAAGTGATGTGGAATTCTTTATAATGTCTTGAAATGAATGCACATCTAACTTGTCTCTTTTCATATGATGTACTCAAGTTATCATAAATTTCATAACTTATGGATTTCTTACCGAAATTTCAGCGGCATAATGGATCGAGTCCGCTTCCCCGTGAATAGTGCCAAACAAATCAGTACAGTTGCACAATTAATAATTTCAGTATAAACCAGCAAACATGTATAAACACGTATAACATCATTCAACAATTGCAAATCCAGCATTAAGAAGGTTCCAGCTTGTCCTTCCCTGTTCTGCCCGAGTTTGGCATGCTCCAATTTTTATTCAATCCAACTCATTAAATTCTCATTTTTGGATATGTTATAGCCTTATATGTCTACTTTCTACTCTCTTTGGTCCCATCTCATTTTGAATTATATAACTCTAGATATAAACATTTTATCTCAGCCTATCTTGTTCCTAGCCAGAATTGGGTTCCTATAGGAGAAAATTCACTAAAATTCAAAAACTAGATGAAATCATGCGAATTTTATATCAAAATGAAGCTCACACAACAAGCTTTAAAATGAATAAGTTTCATGTCATTTTCCTAAGTGGATTTTGAGTTATGAGTCTCGAAACATTACCCTATTGAGCTGTCCTATTCTAGGCCAGTTTTAACCTAAGCCAACTTCATTGATGTGCTGGGAACAAATGACAATGAATTAAATTCTGAAATTTTTATGGGATGTTCTCTCATGTGTTAGCTTTCAAACATCTTTGGTTGCACTCAATTTGAGGTTGTATAGGGTGAGATACACCCTTCTCAACCCATGCTGCCCGGGTGAGAACCCAGATTTCTAGGTCTAATTTCAAAAATTCATAACTAATTCTATACTAATCCAATGACCTATTATGATATATGTGTGCAAAGCCCTGAATGTCTAGTTTCACCTAAAAATGGTCTCGTTAATTTTTAACGGCGGGAGGCGAAGCCGTACACTCCGCCGTACGGACTGCCGAGGGTTTTTGAGTTTTCCAGCCTCTCAACTTTTTCATATCTTCATCCTTTCTCACTTTCAATTCAGGTTTTAACCTCATAAACAGCCCATAACTCAGCTATAATTCATCATAATTATTCAATCAACATATCAAAATTAAGAAATTGGACCACCATCAATCCTTCAAGAATCAAAAAGTCAAGTAAGAATTTAGAACCTCTACCTCTTACTATGAATGATTTTGGTTTAAGTTTATAGTTGCAACTTGGTAGGATTTCAAAGTGTGATGGAGTTGGGTGAGTGATGAAAAGAAAAGAGAGAGCTGGAGTGAAGTATGCAACATGAGAGAAGAGTCTGAAGAAGAGGAGGAGAGTGTGTTATATAAGCATGAGTAGTAGTTAACTTGGAAAGTTTTGATTGGCCTCAAAACATAAGGCTGAGTTTCAGCCAACCTTGCTCTCCACGTCGTCTTATTTGTGTGGTAGAATTGCTCTCCACGTCGCCTAAAGTGGGACTAGTTTCCAGTATATTCTGAAGATGAAATCGGAACTCGTACTCTCTATAAAGTTGGAACTCGTGAAATGAGAGCTCTTGGTATTAAACTCGATATCGGAACTCGTGAAAATTTGACTCGGACCGGGAGACAAGTTCAAAAATCTAATCTCGTGTCCATTTCTGGTCGAGATAAAATCGGACTTCGTACTTAGTGTTAAGTCGGAAATCTTAAGATCGGAAATTGGAAACATCAGCTACTTGAAATGAAATCGGAAATCGGCATTTATACTGATGAGGTCGAAATTCTTGCACGCTTACACAAGATCGGAAATCGGAAAATGCAGCCGGCCCTTAAAGCCTTGGAAACGAAGTCAGAATTTGAAACTATGACTAAGTTCGGAAGTCGTAATTTATAAGACAAACTCGGAAATCGGAAATTTCAACATTAAATGAGATCGGAAGTCGGAAATAGGACGTTACAAAAGTGACGCAAGAATAATCGACAACGTAAGCATAGAGGATGGTGTCATAAAGAAAGTTGAGGCTGTGAAGAAGATGAGCACCGAAGGGAGGTTGAACGATGGCGTAATAAAAAGGACTATGGCGAGCACTCTCACCGCCAAGAAGATTGGGGACATGAAGGCATATAGGGAACTACAAATCCTAAGGAGCATTTGGATGCGTTTAGGTCATGGATGACCATGGCTAGGGCCTTGGACTGATCACCTTAAGTAGATAGCTTTAAAATAGTTTAACTCATTCTGCCCAAGTGATATTTCGTTTAGATTCTTAGCACATTTTACGACTAGGAAATTCAAGCCCAAGGTGGCATCTAACCTATTAGGATTCTTCCAATTTCACATGAGCAGCTCAAAGTTTATCTTGAGCATTTTAACGGAAAGACATTGTTAGTCGAAGAGTTGCAAACTCAGACCATGTTAATAACTTTGATACACGGCCTTTGGCCTAGTTTATTTGCAGATTCGTTATTCAAATGACCTTTGAGAATAATGGACGAGAAAAGGCGAAGAAATACATTTACTAAAAGGATACACAGAGAGTTACCATTGATAATAGCAGGAGATTGGAAAGTCAGCAAGGGAAGTCTAGTCCAAAAAAAGATGAGTGACCCCAAAAGGAACAACTGACATCATGGGTTGGAAAGTTTTCAAAATACACTCCCCTCAACGTCTCATTAAGTAAGTTATATAAGGTGGTGTGTCAAGCTAAGAAGTCGTCAAGGCCAAAGGCACTTCGGGTATAGGACAATACAAATGAATCACTATTTTATGAATACCATAATGGGTATTACCATAGGATGGAGGACTATTATGACCTTAGGGACGTCATCAGGAAATTGGTGCGTGAGGGCAAGCCGGCCCTATATCTAGCCTCACAACAAAGCCCTAGGAAAAGAAGGCTTACTCCACCTACAAAGATTATGCAAATTCTTGTACTCTAAAGGACCAAGGCTAGTTCTGGAAAGTTATGCAAATGTCAAATGACTAGATGGTAAGAAATCTACCTTAAGATTTTTGTTTACTTTTGTAGGGGAACTATTCGCAATTTAAATTTATCTACTACTACAGAAAAATATGTTGCTACTACCACAAAAGCTGGAAAAGAAATGCTTTGGATGAAAAGATCTTTTTAGCAACTGAGAATGAAACACAAAGGTCCATTATCTATTGCTACAATCAAAGTTCTTTGGATTTGATTGAGAATGTCATGTATCACTTGCATACCAATCACATTGATGTTAGATAACATTGGCTAAGATAAGCAGTAAAGGAATAATAATTCAAGCATTAAATGATTCACACATATAAAGATCATATTGATATAATGAGAGTAGTTGTCGCATGTGAAAAACTTTAACTTCATGCCGAATTGATTGGCATGGATCCCAAATATTTGCTCCAAAATTATTCCCTCCAAATGGCTTAAGTGATGGAGTTTTGAGATCCAACCATTAAAACCAATTAATGAAAGCAAATGAATTAAGGAGTTGGTGAAAAAGGCATTAAGACTAATTTGAAAATAAATTTTGCATTGGTTTCATATTGCATGAAAGCCTCTATGAATAAAGGCAGTTTCTTTCATTCATTTGAAGTAGAGCGAAATGAAATCATGTAGCCAAGGCAACACAGAGGCAAGCAGACAAGCTTCTAGCAATGAGTGAAAAGTAAAGAATATGAGTAAATTCTAAAGAGTGTAAGATGTGAGAAAATACACTTCAAAAATTTCATATACGACCTCTATTTCTCCTTCATACTACAATTACTAAATTATAGTATTTGAATATAAGGATTCTCATTATACTATATATGTCCTCTTGTATGAAAGTGTGAAAAGAATATTGTAATTATCTTGAATATGGTGAAATATTTTTTAGAGCTTGTCTTATGGTTTTCACTCTGGTATTTGGGAGGTTTCATGTTTAATTTGGTGTTTTTTTTCTTTTTCTGTATACTTTGCACACTTGCATTATCACTATATTGCATAAGTTAGTAGATCTAGCTATATCAAATCTATCTTGGTGCTTCTTGCTAGGTCACAATATCATTTAATTTATATTGTAAATCAATCTTCGAGCCTAAAATTGCTTTCCTCATATTTTGTAATTTGCTTATGTTATCCAAGTCTTGATAATAATTATTGGATATAATTTTTTTTTGGATTTAAATACAATTGATGATTTGAGAAATTACTAAAATAAAGCATATGCATAATTAACTTTTATGATTACTTAAGTGATAAAATTTTTATGCGTACATGCTTTGCTTTAAGATGTTCTCATGAGATAAATTAATTGGAAATAATATATTTGGCATAATTAAACCTTTCTTTTATGCTCATAGCTTTTTGAATAAAAATAATTTCATTATACTTTTAAACCTTAACTACTTGAATTTGTTATTATAACATCTGTAATTTTAATAGCATAAAAAATTTAACATAAATACATTAAAAAAAAAAACAGATTAACAACATGGTGCTGTTTGCTAATATGCTAATAATGTATTTTTAAATCTTAACTTAGTTGAATAACCTTTTTGAAAAGTCTAAGCTTGACTCGTTTACTAAAATGATTAGGCCAAAGTAGGCTATAAATAAGTTAGGTTATAAGCCCTTACTAGGAAGCTTGACATATTTCTATATGAGTAAAGATCTTAAATTGATTCTCAAAAGATTTATAACATCAATTTAATACTCAAAAGATTAATTTTTAGTCCACGTTAGTCCAAATATTGGCATCTATAAAGAAAACTCTAACTAATGCCTAATATGTCATGTTCTATGATGATGTGTCATGTTATCTAATGAGATGAACCTTATATCGATCATCAAAGAAGTTGTAAGATATCAATCATTTCTCTTGATTGAAAACCAAATTAATGTTCTGCAAGTCTTTCAAAATCCAATTTGAGGTCTATTTTAGCACTAACCTGACACATCAAACATCAATTAGTAGTTTTTTCACAAAGGCTAAGATTTGGACAAATATGAAATGAAAATTAAATTTCTATATGATTGCTTGGAATGAATAATTAATAGGCCTATAGATCATTTTACTAACCCTTGCTGGATTGTAAATGATAAGAAGCTTTGTTACTGAACTTTCTCTCATCTCCTACCTGATTTTGGTCTTTCGTTTGTAAAATGATCACTGATTCACAGAACTCCACGATAGCGAATACTAAAATTGGAGCTCCATATTCGAAAATACATAAAAAGAAAAAAAAAGCCTTCCACATTCTGATTGGGTATTTTTCTCAAAGATGCCTTGGATTAAAAGATACAATAGAAGAGTAAAACTTTAAATTGGTTCTCGAAATAGTTGTGAGATATCAATTTAGTCCTCGAAAGATTAAAATTCATTTTAAATTAATCCAAAAGATTAAAATAAATTTGAACCAGTTTGAAATTAATTTTAATTTTTTGAAGACCAATTTAATGTCACAAATCTTTCAAGAACCAAACTAATATCGCACAATTTTTTTGAAAACATGTCTTACAACTCTTTCAAGAATCAATTTGGAGTTTTTCTCTACAAGAGAACATCCATCCAACTTAATTTTTGGAAGGCGCCACCAATTTTTCCATTTTTTTGTGTTAGTTTTATTAGCATGGAACAAGAAGAAACAGTTGGTCTCTGCTGCACTAAAGATTTTTTTAAGTACTTTCCTCAAAAAAATTGATTTTCATGTTGAATTGATATAATTAAAGGGTTGTGTTTTTGATTTAACATTTTTCTCATATTCGAGCAAATGCTAAGATTTCTCGGTCAAAGCAAAATAAGGGATTGCTGTAACATTTTTTTTATTTAAAAGGTTTAAATATATTTTTAATCCTTATAAAATTAACAAAATCTGATTTTAGTCCTTGTAAAAAAAAAAAATTGATTTTAATTCAAACATTTCCAAAATTTTTTATTTTAGTCCATATCAATCTATTTTCATTAAGTGATGACGTGAATAATACAGAATTACGTCGCACTTTCCATTTAGCAACTTATATATAATATTAATTTCTATAATTTTGATTTTAGTCCCTAAATTTATATATTTTTTATCCAAAAGTTTCTAAAAATTTTGATTTTAATCCCCACAATTAATGTGTTTTCATTAAGTGCTAACAGTGAATAATGGAAAGCGACATCCCTCTTTCCTTGCGGTAGTTTAAATATGATTGTAATTCCTGTAATTATAAATATGCTTAGTCACCTAGTTTTTGCGATAATAAGAACCCAACAATTCCTTCCAATCCAATTACTTGTCCATGGTGGATCTGTGGCATCCAGCATAATCGAACAATTTGCGAGCACCCGGATTTTCTTCACAGGGTCCAGGGCAAGAATCTCAACCCCACAATGGAAAGCATGTGTTAGGCTTTCAATAAAGAAGTCGCTATTTTCCTCCTCCTATGCCATCAACTAGTGTCATAAATATACACAACCACAGCCACAACCACAAAAGGAAGACCAATGAGCTAATTATAGATCTTAATCACCTTCAACTTTGACGGCTTATGTAGAGGTAGTCTTCTGCTTCAGCTGAGAGATATGAAGCACATTTGGTCTATAAACAGTCACATTTATGATACCTACAAGTTGTGTGGGTGAATTTGGACTATTTGTGGAGGGCTCAGCAACTAAACAAGCAAACCTAAACAACAGAATACATTAGTAGCTAAATGTCATACCCAAGAATGTGAATTTGTAATGGCCAATTTCAGAGTTTTGGACATGGATACTCTCTTACAATTAAAAGCCTGCTATATGAGCAATTGACGCACTGTTATTGTGTTCGCACATATAACGCCATATATTGCTCTGTCGTGGTATATAATTCAGTAATACGTGAACACAAGAAAGGTAACTCATGCTGCTTCAACGGTGTATTATTTTTTAGAAGTTTAGAAATTTCATATATTAATAATAATAATAATTAATAATTAATATAATATACATAAGCTTGCCTAGAAAGAACAAATTTAGGGAGACCAGGGCACCCTAACCCAAACCTTTCTACAAGTTCATAGGAAGTTGTATACAATCTTAGTAACTCACCTCCGTACAAGTTCACAAATAAGATTTGTTCTAGGTAACAATTTACAATAGATAGGCTACAACTTCCTATGTACGTGAATCTACAAGTTCATGAAAAATGATCTACAACACCCCATTTCCAACCATAACAAAGTGGAAAAAAAATGCAAATAAGCAAATTCACATATTCTAAATATATAAAATAAACAAGGAATCAAGGAACTTTGCTGATTGGGAAAGGAGAGATGAGAAGCAGAACCTGAAAGAGCAAGAGTAACAAAGGAGCAGCAGGCACATGAAAAGCTTCGGCCTGAACTTGAGCTGCCATTTTAATCTCATCTGCATTTTCCAACTAATCCACTTACCCTCTTCCACCCATATTCACACACTAAATACTCAAACTGCTGCTTAAGCTTTCCACTACCATTCTCAAGCTGCAACTTTACATTCTGATCAGCAAAAGATAATGGCGAACTAATGGTGCTGCTGAATTGCACAGCAGCACCAAACTACTCCATGCACCTGGGCTTTCCCTCCCGATTCTGTAAGACTGTAACCTACATTTCTGGATTCTCTTTCAACACCAACATCATTTGTGGTGTCTGAGCATTAGCAGATAAGCTTCCGCGAAATATTTGGGTTGCATGTGCCAGTAAATAGCAGCAATACCTAAACCGGACAAAGAAAAGAAAAGAGGCACGGTTAGGGTACACAGCATAGCTAGCTCAGCTATGTTTTACTTTGCAATTGGTTCGTGTTGCAAAAATTGATTATAGGATTTGGCATGGAACCAGTTGGTTTTTGGCTGTGGCTGCCAATTATATATGGATCAAGAGGCCACATGCAGAGATGTCAGCCAAGTAAATTCTCAATTCAATATTTCATACTAGAATCTCAATCTCAGCAAAACCCTGCTCGTTTAATTCAAATGCCCCACTATCTTCAGAAACCTCAATAGTCGTTACACAAACCATATTCAACAACCTGCCAACATAACAGAATTTCAATTACACCATGTTCAATTTCTGCTTCACAAAAATATCAAGCATTTTAATGAAAAATTTAGTAATATTACAGCCATTCACTTACTTTCATAACAACAATTCAATAAAAAAAAAATCACATTAATTATTTATGGCTCACTAGAGCAATCAGGCAATCCACACTATGCAGAAATACGATGGCAACAAATTTCAAGACAATGTGATATATGACCAAATACCTTTCCCTTTTTATCATAGATTTGAATCAAACGGTGGAAATGATGTGCAACAAGACTGTGCATTAATACTAATGCATTTACATTTTCTTCATAAGATCTTCAATTTTCTCAGCAGCTTCATACATATTTTTCTGTTTGACTTCATCCAATAGCAAACGGCAAGTTCTGTATCTAGGCACTATATCTTGATCAATCATCTCCTTAAACAGAAAGTATGCCGACTTGCATCTATCTGCTCTACAAAACCCGTGAATTAGCAGTGTATAGGTAGAGATATCAAGACCAAGATGATGTTTATTGACCATGTCATTCAATATATCCTTCAACCAACTATCGATTTTTCCAGTTTTAAAGCATGACTTGATCATGGGGTGGTAAGTCTGAAGATCAGGCTTACAAAGGCCCAAATCTTCCATCTCCTTCAATATGTCGAAAGCTCTGCTCTCTTGTGCATAATGACAAAACATAGAAATCATTGAATTATAGGTGGATGTAGTTGGAGCAATACCATGATTAGGCATCACCACCTTGAATACATAGGTAGCATCATCTACTCTGCCTGCTCTCCCTAATGTATAAATAAAGGAATTGTAGAAAAGTGTATCAGGTCTACATCCAACAGACCTCATTCTCTCAACTATTTGCAAAGCTTCCTCAAATTTTTCTGCCTTTGCCAGTGCAGACATGATAGTAGTAAAAGTGACCACATTTGGGAAGCAACCATCAGCTTGCATTTCATCAAGAAGCTCATAGACCCTGCTGAAATTCTGTTCCTGGCAATAACATTGGATGATGGTGGAATAACTAATAACACAAGGGTGACAACCATATCCTTTCATCTCTTGGATTGTCCAATGTGCCTCATCCACACGACGGACTTTGCACCAACCATGAATAATTATGTTAAATGTGTGAGCATTTGGAGTAATGTGCTGCTTCAGCTCCAAGAAAATTTCACGAGCTTGTTCAACAAATTCCTCTTTGCATAGAGTATCAAGCAACAAGTTCATGGATTCGGTATTCTTCTCCAACCCAAGAGTTTGTAATTCATCAAATATCCTTACTGCATCTTCCCACTGTCCTGCACCAACAAACCTTCTCATTACCTTAGCTATGGTATTGACAGTGACGAGACTGCCCTCACACATTTCTTCTAAGAGATCTCTCAACTTTCCCATTTGCTTCATTTTACCCAATATGTCTACCATCATGTCATATGATTCTGGCGAGTGCCTAAAGCTCGATTGCAAACTCGCCCATTTGAATATCCCCAATGCGGAGCTCCAATCATCTTTAAATCGATGGAGCAACCTTTGAACAAGGTTCTGAGATAGATGTATACCATCACAAGCTGGATCACTGAACAGAGACTGGAGAATTTCTTCATCGCTGCTCCCTTTGCCAACTTTCGCAATGAGAATGTCCATAGATCTTGCAAGGTCTTGACATTGTTCTTTATGCCCAAAGTTTCTAGCTCCTATGTGGTGAGAAGATGCTAATGGTGAACAGCAATTTCTAGATGCAAGGGCCTGAATACATATGCTAGAGGAATCACGGACAATGGCACGATATATTGGCTTCATAGGAACCAAATCCTGCTTCACAAAATAAGCATGTGGAAAATTAGCTTTGTCTTTGAGCAACAGTTAATGAGAGCTGACATCTTACATCATCTCTACCATTTATAAGACATTGCTACAAGAAATATGATGACCTCACAATTCATACAATATGTTTGAATGTCAAAAAAAAATAATAATAATAAAAAAATTATAAATTGAACCTAATTGTGCGCTCATAGTTTCGTAAGTATAATCAAACAAAGACAAATTCAAGTAACTAAAAAATACTGAACTTGAGGAATAGACTAGACATTACTTAGCAACTTTGGTTTATTTGAATCCTAAATTACAGGAAATGTTGAACTTTGCTCGTTCGATACCGTAAAGGAGAACAAAATTAAACGTAACCAATACATGACTCTGATGAAGGCAAATAAAAGAAGAAGAAGAAGAAATACCACGATGATTCATGATCAGAACTATGAATCTTTCAATAAGATACAGAGAGAAGGAGAAAAAAAGAAAAAAAGGAGAGAAACCAACAAAAAGGAATGAGCATACCAGATATTCTTGGTGAGTCTAGGAAACAACGGCGGTTGGCGTGGCCGAGCACGAAGGAAAAGAAGAAATGGTGAGAAGCAGCAAGTGAACCTGAGATGCTCAGTAAGTGAGAAGCGACAAATAGCACAGCATTTGGGTTTGAGGCCGTTTAATCGGTCATCGGCTTGAAAATTTTAACCCGCTCTCCGAACCGAATCAACCCACAGATCAAATAACTCTTGAAATTGTTTTTCTTAACATTGGGGGGCCCAAAGGGAAGAAAAACCCAAGAGACTAAACAGGGAATAGAGCACTTCCAAAAAGAAAAGAGCGAATGGAGCACGACGAAAACAGAAGGTGAGTGATTCTTTAATCCCTTTATTTAATATTAAAATAAATAAATGGCCTAGATTTAATAAAAATAAGAATTTAATTTAAATATATTATTAATATAAAATTTTTTTATACAGATATTATTAATAAAAGTCTTTAATATAACCACCCATTACTGGAATGGTTATGCAAATGGAAAGTGTTAATTGAATAACAGTATAAAAAAATTTTACACTGTCAGTACACCCTAATTACACTCTAAAAATAAATAAATAAATTTAATTCAAAAATTTAAATAAATTTATAATAGATTTAACTATTCTAAACATCCTATAATTTTACTTTATTTTTAATTTAATTTCTATAATTTAAAAATTTTTAATTAAATTCTTATATTAGATAAATTATTATAATCAAATTCTTACAATAATTTTAAATTATAAAATTTTTTAAAATTTTATATAATTTAATAAATTTTAACTCAATTTTATAAATTTAAATATAAAAATTTATTCAATTTAATTATCAATTTTGTAATAATAGATTATTCTAAAAATTTAATTACAAAATTTTATTTAATGGAAGATCTAATTAAAAAATTTTAAATTATAAAAACTTAATTAAAAATTAAATCAAATTATAATGACATACAAAGTAATTAAACTTTTATAATATTTCAAGTCTGTCCCTCTTCTTCCTCTTTCCCTCCTCTCCCTTCTATATCCCTCTCTGCTGTCTCTAGCAAGACCCAAAGACATGTATGCTCTCCTTCTTCTTTCATTCATGGCTTGGGTTGAGATTAGACACAGCCACTGCATTAATATCGGTTCTGGGTTTCTTCTGGTTTGTCCAAAATGACCATGGTTCCTTCTCAAAATGGCAACCATCAACAAACCTTCAAATTTCAGATCAAACTCCAGTTAATAAAACAAGCCAAAAAACGATGATAAAAACAAAAGCAAACTGTGAACATGGATAAAAACATCAGTAATAATATACATATGCCATGGATTCAACTTCATAAAATAAGATCCAATATCAAGCATTGATTTACATGTAAAATTTACCAACACAATACTAAAAAGAAGTGTTCAGCTAGCTGCACTTTCTTCTTCTTCTTCTTCTTCTGCTAGTTGCACAGTGTTGAGCTTCATCCTTGTGCTTTTCCCCCGTAAAGCTTCCAACTTTAAGGATCACTAACCCGTTCCTTCATCTGGGTCGATAACAGAATCTTGACGCTTCGGTCCGCTCAAGCCAAAGATTCGACGCAACCCACCGGAGCGCGGCCCAGCAGTCCTCGTAGCAAGCGGGTAACGGTCGGATCGGGAACAACCCGTGATCAACGGAGACGACGAGGACGTTGGCTTTGGCTGCGATGGTGGTGGGACTTGGCTTTGTAGAGAAAATGAGACCATTGATGGAAGCTCGCTTTCTTGTTCAGGGCCCAGTTCGTCAGCCCAGCCCATTAGCAACCATGGTGTGGATGTCACGTTAATGGTCCATCAACCCAACAAAAAAAGTTAGTGGTCTAGTTCTATTTGGTCCACCACCTATTGCGATTCGATTACTCTTGCAAATTTTTAAGATACAGAACAATAATATTCAGTAAAGTGAAAATATCCCTGCAGATGTATTTGAGGCAACACCATCATTAGGCATCGCCACCTTGAATACATAGGTAGCATCATCTAATCTTCCAGCTCTCCCTAATGTACAAATAAACGAATTGTAGAAAAGTGCATCAGGCCTACATCCAACAGACCTCATTCTCTCAACTATTTGCAAAGCTTCCTCAAACTTTTCTGCCTTTGCCAGTGCAGACATGTTAGTAGTAAAAGTGACCACATTTGGGGAGCAAACATGAGCTTGCATTTCATCAAGAAGCTCATAGACCCTGCTGAAGTTCTGTTCCTAGCAATAACTTGGATGATGGTGGAATAACCTATGACACAAGGGCGACAACCATGTCCTTTCATCTCTTGGACAGTTTAATGAGCCTCATCCACACGACGGACTTTGCAGCAACCATGGATAAATATGTTAAATGTGTGAGCATTTGGAGCAAGGTGCTGCTTCAGCTCCAAGAAAATTTCACGAGCTTGTTCAACCAATTCCTCTTTTGCATAGGGTATCAAGCAACAAGTTCATGGATTCAGTGTTCTTCTCCAACCCAAGAGTTTGTAATTCATCAAATATCCTTATTGTATCTTCCCACTGTCTTGCACCAACAAACCTTCTCACTACCTTAGCTATAGTACTGACAGTGATGAGACTGCCCTCACATATTTCTTCTCAGTGATCTCTCAACTTTCCCATTTGCTTCATTTTACCCAATATGTCCATCATCATATCATATGATTCTAGCAAGTGTCTAAAGCTCGACTGCAGATTGGCCCATTTGAATATGCCCAATACGGACTTCCAATCATCTTTAAATCGATGGAGCAACCTCTCAATGAGGTTCTGAGATAAATGTATACCATCACAAGCTCGATCACTAAACAGAGATTGGAGAATTTCGTCATCACTACTCCCTTGCCAACTTTTGCAATGAGAATGTCCATAGATGTCGTAAGGTCTTGACATTGTTCTTTATGCCAAAAGTCTCTACCTCCTATGGGGTGAGAAGACACTAATTGTGAACAGTAATTTCTAGACACAAGGGCCTGACAACATATGCTAGAGGAATCACGGACAATAGCATGAAATATTGACTGCATAAAGGTGATTTTAAGCGATCTCGAAACAACCACAGTCAAGAAAAGGGGGCAGAAATGATAATTAGGAACCAAATCCTACTTCACAACATAAGCGTGTAGAAAATTAGCTTTGTTTTTGAGCAACATATAATGAGAGCTGGCATCTTGCATCTTCTGCTATTTTTATAATATTACTACAAGAACTATGACCTCACAATTCATACAATATGTTTGAATGAAAAAGAAAATTATAAATTGAACCAAACTGTTGTGCTCATAGTTTCCTAATATAATCAAATGAAGACAAATTCAAGTAACCACAAAATATTGAACTTGAGGAATAGACTAGACATTACTTGGCAACTTTGGTTTATTTGAATCCTAACAGGAAAATTGAACTTTTCTCGTTCAATACCGTAAAGGAGAACAAAATTAAATGAAAGTAGTACATGACTCCGACGAAGGCAAATAAAGAAGAAGAAGAAGAAATATCACGATGATTCATGATCAAAATTATGAATCTTTCAATAAGATACAGAGACAAGAAAAAAATAAAAATAAAACCCAACAAAAAGGAATCAGCATACTAGATACTCTTGGTGAGTGTAAGGTAGTCTGATCAGGGAGTAAACTCAACTTGTGACCGTCGTCACACAATACTAACCTACAAGGGGATCCATATGTCTCCATATTTGGAGGGATCTTGTTTTGGCCAACTGCCTCCAAAGTAGAGGGATCTCATAACTTTCATATGGCTATTTTCATGTGAAGGGACCTCAAAATTGCCTCCAAATGAAGGAATTTTATACTATCTATTCATATGTACATATCATATATCAGAATGGTTTGAAACTATAATGCATAATTCACTTATTTTTTGCAAAAAATTCGGCAGCATAACGACTGTAACATAATGCTTCCCCAAAAAGCAACATAGTAAATTCAACCAGCCAGTCAAGATACCAGAATCATCATAATCATATACCAACATTTCCACAGTCTAATAGACAATTGGATCAATAAATCTCAATCATTGGCCATTCATGGTTCGAGAGTTTTCAACTACTTGAAATTTGTCAATGCATTTCAAAATCACTAAATCTGTCCTGTTTTATAAATTATACCATAATTTCATTTTACCTCATTTAAATCTAAAAACTTATGATGTTGTAGCATTATTAGTCTATTTTTAGGTCTTTTTGGTCCCACTAAGTTTTGATGAGCATAAATTGAATTATTGAAATTTTACTCAAGGTTGCCCTGTTATTGGATAGATTTGAGCACCTAAATATAAAAATTCACTAAAAATCTAATTTTCATTAATTTTATCCGAAATTTATATCTAAATAAAGCTAATTGAACCATCTTTCATTACCCATAAGTTTCATTTCGAATGGATAAGTAGAGCTCAAGTTATGGGCTCCTAAAGTAGATTATTCTGTAATGCCCTGTCTCAACCCGAGCAAGATGTTGCATAACTTTAGAAAATTTCTGGAAGTAATGTGCTTAAGATGTGAACCTGAAATTTTTATGGCATAATTATCTACATGTTAGCTACCTAAAAAAATTAGTTGCTCTTAATTTAAAGTTATATAGGGCGAGTTATACCCTTCATAACCCATACTGGTCTAAACAACAAGCAGGATTCAAAAGGTTACTTCAAAATTTCATAACTCTCTCGTTCTAGGTCCAATGTGTTATAACTTATATGGTTGGAAAGCCTTGAATGTCTAGTTTTGTCTAAAAATGGTTTCACTAAATTTAGACATCTATGGATCAACATACATTATTCGTGATACGGATGGGTCGTACGTATTCAATTTCCAATAATTCTGTTTAAGTTCTTCCTTGAGTTCTTGATCAATTTTCCAACCTAAACCAAGAATTTCCATGTCAATCCATTGGAAATAAGTCATATAAGTATCATACAACATCATATTAAAGAGAATAAAAGAAGCCCAGGTCACATGAACCCTAAAATCCAATAAATTCATAAATTCTACCTAAAATCCAAGTTTAAGCTAATTTAGGAAGCAAGTTTTGGTTGAAGGTGTATGAGTGGGATGAAGAAACGAGGATGAAAAGATGAAATTGAGGAAGAAAATGGAAGAGAGTGGGCTGAGGTTGAGGCCGAAAATTTGAGGAGAAAATTGGAAATAGTTTGGTCTTGAATCATAAAGAGTAAAGGTGACTCACAGGTGGTGATTGATAGATTTTAATATTAATACATTTTGGTGAATAGTTGATATGGGCCCAACAAGAGGGGTATGAGTAGTTGAATTTTAGACACTCATTCTAGGGTTTAAACTGGTATTATGTCATTTTATAGTATAAATTTCTACTAACTTGATTCTTGCACTATTCTTCAGGGTGTTACAGTGAGTGTACCACAGTGCAAGGAACAATGGCAGTTGGGGTGGCCGGCATGAAGGAAAATAAGAAATGGTGAGAAGCAGAAATGGGATATTCACTTGTTCAGTAAGTCAGAGCTGAGAACTGAGAAGTGACAAAACACATAGCATCTAGGGCTGTTTAATAGGTCATCAGCTTGACATTTTATTTTTTTTATTTTTTGGGTGTCTGCTTTTAAATTTGAACCCGCTCTCCTAATCGAATCTACCCACATGTCCAAAAGCTCTCGAAATTTTAACATTGCGGGACTAAAGGCCCAAAGAGAAGAAAAACCCAGGAGTCTAAACGGGGAATAGAACACGACCGAAAAAAGGGGAAATAGAACAAGACCAAAAATGGAAATGAGTAATAGAAACCCCAGAGCAATCAGCTACAGCTAAAGCAATCAGAGCAACCTTTTTTTGTTGATTTTTGTGGTGGGGGTTGGGGGCAGATCATTGATGGAAGCTTGCTACCTTGTTCGGGGCCCAGTTCGTTAGCCCATCAGCCACCATGTTGCCTTCCCTGAAGGAATGGATGAAGTTAATGGTCCATAGACCCAAAACAACAAGAGTTAATGGTCCAGTTCTGGTTGTCCACGACTTATTTCTTGCAAATTTTTAAGCTACAGAATAATACTATTCAGCAACGTGAAAATAACCGTGCGCGGATAGCTCAGTTGGGAGAGCGTCAGACCGAAGATCTGAAGGTCGCATGTGATCCACGCTCACCGCATCGTGCCTCGTTTTTTTTTTTTGGACGAAAAACAAAAAAGAGTAATATAAAAATAATACAACTCACTTTATCTAAAGAATAACTCATATATTACATCTTAAAAGTTATAATTTTCTTTTTTTTTTTTAATTTTTAACTTATTTATATCAGATTGATCGAATTTTCCAGCAAATCCGGCTGGTAGTCGGAACTTGTGGTATTGTTTGTCAACAGAGAAGTAATTTCCATCTATTAATTTTAGGTTAATATATGGTTTTTTATTTTTATTCATTATATTTATTTTTGATTTAATCAGTGCATGGAAAAAGTTTAAATTGGTTCAATACGTACAATTATTTTTAATTTCATTTTTATCATTTTACTGTCGTTATAATATCATAAGCTTAGCATAAAATAATTGTAAAATATAAGAATAAAATAAATATTACGTATAAGGGTTAAATTAAAGGTAACTATTGTACAAAGAAATTAAAAATATTTTTATAGTCCTTATGCATAAAATTTATTTTTAATTTGTCCTTTGTATTTTATTTTATAATAAATATAACTTTAATAGACAATATTACATAAGCAATGAGCGGTAACGATAATATTAAAAATATTTGTAAATACAAGAATTAAAATAAAAATTTTTGCTCTAAGAAATAAATTAAAAATAAGTATCACATGTAAGGGTAAATAATTATATGTTGAAGGAGTTTTCATTTTTTTTTTCAAGGTTTCTCAATCTTTGGATATAGTTGTAACTAAGAAATGGGAAGTTGTAACTAAAATCCTTCCCGACATTTGTTTTTTTCATAATTTGAACTTTAGCCTTGTATTGAAAGTGCAACTCGCTTATCACTGCATCTAACTCTTATCAATTAAGGGAGTTTTTTTTCTCTCTAAATTTTAGCCTATTTATTCTTCTAAGATTTAAACACTTCCAACAATGAAATAAAATTTTTAAATCTTTTTCTCACATCTTGAATATTTTATTTTAATTATATTTATGTAAAAAATTTTAATTTCATAAATGTAAATATACAAGATTTTTTTTCTAAGTCTAAACTAAAAATATTTAAAACTTACTAGACTTTAATCCTAAACTAAGTCAATTCACTTTAGGGATAAATTCTCCCCAAATTAATATTGCTCAAGAGAACAAATGTCAAATTACTTGAATCAATCAAACGTTGATGAATATATAAGATTTTCAATATTACAACTTAAAACATTTATTTTATGGAAATAATTATTTAAAAACATCTAATATAATAATTTAATTTTATAATAATAATTAAATATAAATTAATTATATTAAACTTTTATTTAACATTTTTACTCTATATACAAATATAAATATTTTTATGCCAAATATCACAATTTTTTTTAGTAAAAAAAATTATCCTTTTCATTAAAAAATTTACTTTTGACATATTAAAATAAATTTTTAAAAATTATTAGTCTCTCAAAATAAAAATTTACTTTCGACTTTTTAAATAAAAACTGAAAAAAATAACTTTTAAAAAAAATTCTTTTTTTAACTTTTTCAATTATATAAAAATTTTTAATTTTATAATCACTTTCTTCAAAAGATAAATCAATCGCACATCACCCCAAAACATCAAGATTTTCACATTTGGTCCATCATTTTATCTATCAATCTATGTCGGCCGCCACGAGAGATGTTAAGTCGGCATTTAATGGAAAAAAACTAACTGTACGTTAACAAAAGAAGCAAACAAGAATTTAAAAAAGAATAATAATAATAACTAAATGAAAACTTTTCAAAAATGAAGGAGCAATCATGATATTTTGAGAGATTAAATACACGAAAATGCGTTTTTGTGAAACTCTTGAACAGTTACGAGAAGATGTTGAGAGAACAACATAGCTTCCTGAAGAATCAACTCAGGTCTCAAGCTACTCTACTAACAATGAGTTCGGTAGCACAGATCCAGCTGCGAAGTACTTCTTAGGAAGGATGTACCTCTAGAAGCCAGCCAGATGTTGTTACTATCCTAAGATGAGATGTTACCAGGAAAGCTATACGTGATTATCTTCGTAGTTGCCTCTGCAAAAGCAAACATCATTTGCATTAAAACCCATTAATGCATATGATAGACCAAAACAAATTTGTTTTTCTATCCTCATTTATAAATTATATTGAATTTTTATCAATGATTTAAAAAGTAAGGCAGTAAAAAGGGTATCTAGAGCTTACAGGAATTGCCATGTAATCAAAAGCATAAACCAAAAAAAAAAAAATGTAATAAATAAGTAAATGTATAGAAGATTAGAATATATACATAGGAAGATATACATTTGCGAGTAAAGAAAACATTTCTAAGTGCACAGATAACAAACGTACTCTTGGGGCATTGTTGACAACTTGTGGCCGTCTGTCAGACACTCGCTCTGGGTCTGGTATCAACTCTGGACTATCATGCTTATAAAATGCCTGTAAAGCTCTTCCAATGAATGGGCGAACAATATTCACTTCCATTGTAGACAAATTTTTTATCTGCAATAAACAAAGAATTATGATACTCTGCATTTGCCAGCAGATAGATAAATAGACATATAATGAGATCTATGGCCTGTGTAGTCGAGCCCGCTTTTCTCTACCTCCCCCACGAAAACACTCATCTGTAGACAAGCTTAACAAAGGTGAAGGCAGCCAATGCTCAGCGCAATTATGATAAATCAAGTGTAGCAAAGCCAGAATCCCAATCTCTTTCTACTCTATATTTGAAAATTGCACTTTATGCCTGTGGAGACTATTATACACCTCTAACTCTAGGTAGAATGCAGCGTTATAAGTCAAATATAGCTCACATTCGGTTTGCAAATGTCCTAGTATGCAAGAGACATAGGGCATACAAGAAAATTAGAGAGTCTTCGTCTTCCAGCTTTTGTTTTCTCAAATTCAGTGACAAAAAATCTTTATTCAACAGCCTGCCTAGCAGCAGTGAAAATGTGACATGAGACAAATAATCATGTAAACTTATTGGTCTGTTGCAGAGAATGGACTTAGGGATGTCAATTTTCCCCACTAAACAGGGATCCCCATGGGGACTGCCCCATTCGGGCCTGAGTTTGGGGATTTTCATCTCCGGGGAAGGAGATGGGGGTCAAATCCCCCCTGAGACAGGTTTGGGGGCAGGGACGGGGATCACACTTCCCACCCCGCAAGGTCCCGTAAATATGAAAATACCATATTGCCCTTACTATTATATAGATTATATTTATATATTTATACATGTCTATCTCTGTTGATATTTCACATTTATTTATATTAAATTTAAAAAATAAAAATCTCCAACTGGCTCATGTGAGAGTCAGTGTGCCCCACACCTAATAGCCCATAACCTACCAATCTCTCACACTCTGCCCCAACCATAGCACACCGCCGCCGCCTTTCAATAGCCACACACTTCAATTCACCACCACCACTATTCAGCAGCCGTCGCCACCTCAACTATGGATGTCCGCCATCTCAGAAGAAGTGCACCACTGCGCCTGTAGCAGCACCACTGTGCCGGCACCAGCACCACCGCGAGGAGTGTCACCATGACAAACAAGGCCGCACCTGCACCGGCACCATCACAATGACATGACCACGACCGATCTCAACCGATCTTTGTCGGTGACACTGCAAGATCTGCTTGTTTGCACCTCATCTGCTTCTAGTCCATCAACCATGCTCACCTGAAGAGAAAGATTTTTACTTTTTCCACATTTGTTTTGTTCTTCCTCTTTGCTCAATTGATTCCCCCAACTGGAGTTTCATATTTTTCCCTTGTTAGGAATTTTTCATCTTATGTAATTTGTGTAGTGTTATATAATTTTTGGGTAGTTTAATCCTCTATAATTTTTTTTTTAATTTCTTTTTTTTCCCAATTTTTCTCTTGAAGTTGGGGATCCCCACGGGGACCTGCGAGGAACAGGGACAGGAAGAAAAAAGCCCCCCATGGTGGGGATGGAGAGCATATGAGGTGCCA
This sequence comes from Pterocarpus macrocarpus, assembly GCA_031439585.1. Taxonomy (NCBI): domain Eukaryota; kingdom Viridiplantae; phylum Streptophyta; class Magnoliopsida; order Fabales; family Fabaceae; genus Pterocarpus; species Pterocarpus macrocarpus. The sequence continues at coordinate 39,001,624 of CM062517.1, forward strand.
AGGACCGGGAGGGGGGAGGCACTCCCCGCCCCTGCACCGCGTGGGTGACATCCCTAAGAATGGTCATGTACCTACCTTTCAAGATGGACTGGATTTAAGTTTAATTTGAAATATGTTAACAAGAGGAGTTTAAATATTATCTTCTATTAGCATAAAATTCTATAAATTATGTGTAAACACGAAGCAACCACTTCATTGCAGTAGTTGAGATACGCCATATGGTACACTAGCAGTGTAAAATTCTACCAGTGGATCAAATTTAAATCCATATACAAAAATTTGAACTTTTCAATCAGAGGTGCATTGCAGAATACTACAAAGAGATACCCCAAAAGATATTAGAGAAATTACCTTAACAGCAATTGTACGACCATTAAATGCCTCCAAGTCAGTCTCAACTTTATGAAACCGTACATCTCTGATGTCCTCAATTAGAGATCTCACCTGTACAGAAGACAATAAGTCAAAGCACCCAAAGAAAAGCCTGGGGCATATTTTCAGAGCAGAACCTTGTTTAAACTCACCATATATGCATCAGGAATGTCGTCCCGTGCACTAAAATTCAAAAAGATGTTAGTTAATATAGTAAAAGAGATAGTATCTAACAGAATAATATAATATTCTCTCTTAGTTAATATAGTAAAAGAGATAGTATCTAACAGAATAATATAATATTCTCTCTAGACTTACTGGTTAAAAAACAGTCTTGAAATTTCTACATAATGAAATGGCAATTGCTCTGACATCTTTTGAGAGTCTCGCTCAGCATCCAAAACTTGAGTCAACTTCTCTAGTTACCAAAAAAGGAATTGGATTAATATTAGGCCTTTTTAACCTGTTACTGTTACTTTATAGTAAAACCATAATACAAACAATTCTTAAACTAGCAACAGATCAAAACCAAAGCAGCACTATTGTGCAAAACTACAAATCTATATCAACCATGAAAGAACAGGAAAATGTTGAAAGAAAAAGTTTCTTACATTATAAACCATCCAATTACTCATCATAGGCTATAGCAAGCAATACACAAACTAGTAGTTGAATTAACATCCCCCAATCTTAGTTGTGATTTGACAGCCTGGAATAAGCTGTGTATGGTCTAAATGATTTATGTTAGATATATTATAGTAAATTACTCATATGATATTGGTATGCTGTATTCCTCATGATAATTAATATACTTGCATTTCTTGGTCTTATAGAACTTTGAGGCTGCCTTTGGCAATAAGGTGTAACTCTAAAAATTTGACAAATAGATAAAGAGAAATAAGTGGACAACTAGCTAACTAAAGAGTTAATGAAATTAAAGAATAAAGAACTAAATAGAACTATAGAAAAAAAGAGCGAAGATCAGTTAAGTGGAGTATGACTAGGCCTCCAATAATAATAATAATAATAAAAATTAGACTTCTAAAGTGAATAAAAGGGGGGTAATCTTAAACATAAGGAACATAGAGACTGGTAAGAAACAACTTACTGACACCTAATACCTAGTAGGGCACGTGCTACTACATGCTTCACTTACTCCCCCTGCCTTAACTCTCTTTTTTAAGCTCCCACCTCCGCATGTGCCATTTTAACATGCAGGATATCAAATCAACAATAAGAAAAAGAAAAGAGGGAGAAGAAGCTTATACAGAGAAGAATAAGGAGGGAAGGGAATAAATTTAGCAAGTGTAATAAGAAATCTGTTTTCAGGCTAGAAAGTGAGAGGGGACTTGGGGCTGATGCTGTGAACTAGGTCAAACTCAATTGCTGCATGGCTTATCGGTCATAATCTATATAGGAACTTTCCATTTCAAAGATTAGGAAGTCCAAAGTAAAGGAAACATATTGATTATCAAACATATCCATCTCTTTGTAAGAATCTATTAATGAATTAGTTGAGTGTTAAACCACATGCAAGTTGTTTATTTCCTGCCATTTTTCTAAAAAAGCCTGTAAAATTCCATAACATACTTCTACTCATTCCACAATTTCGGTTATATATGAGATACATGTAGACAGAATAATTGAAAACGCAGAAGAGGGCCCTTATTCTAGTGCTGGCCAGTAGCAATAATGGTGCTAGAACTGACAATGGAATATGAAAGATGAAATTGTAAGTGGAAATTGTTGATTTATGCTAGAATTAAGATGAAATATGAGCTTTGCTCTCATTGAGGAAACAATCCTCATTGTTTTTTAACACAAATGAGATGCTCCAAAAGTCCTTGCTTTGTCCCCGAATATGTGCATAATGTGTGGTTTAAATTCCAACTCAAGGACCCATCTCATTCTGCATTGCCCTATGGTGAAATCTCTTTGGAATAGTCTTTTTGGAATCTTTGGAGAGTTGTGGGTTTGCCCTATAGACTTACATCAGTTTCTCCTCACTAAATTTAGAGATTTTGGCTCTCATAAAAAAGCAAAGATCCATTGGCCGTCTTCAGTTTGTGCTATGCTTTAGTGTATCTGGTTACAAAGGAATGCTAGAACTTTTAATGATTCCTTTTCGAATATTTATTTTATTTGGAATAAGATTACTTTTTTGGCATCCCCTTGGAATAATTGCTTTGTTGCATAGTTTACCCTTATAAGACTCACTTATTATTTTTGTATCTTTGTGAGGATGTCTTATCCTCTTTTGTACTCTTTTCTTCTCTTATAATAAAACTTCTTTTCCTATTCCCAAAACATAAAAAATAAAAAATAAAATTAAAGGGAAGGAGCAGAAAGAATGAAAAAGGGGTGTACGCTTCATCCAGAGATTACAATTTTGTTCATTCCTACATGTAAATGTGTATCTAACGGTTCAGCTATTTCAAATAATGAACTACGAGCTCTATAAATTATGAAAGGGCTAGATATCCTTCACCCTAAGAATTAAGATTTTACGTGGTTCCTATGCGCGTCACAACATTAATACAGTCCTAGACTCCTAATTACTAGTTATAAGTTCTATAGACCCTTTCTATGTTCTAAATGGTGGATTAAACTCTGTACCCAGAAACTCATAAGACTAGCATTCTTTTCCTTAGTATTTTAAAGAAATTATTTGAGAAATACAGTTTTATGAGCAGTTTAAGTCTCATTTAAGTAAGAACATAAAACACTAACATATCAACCAGCAATCTGCTGTGAAACAAGAGGAATTAATTTATGTGAAATGGTCAGCAAGAAACCTCAGCCACTCATCTTGTGTTCAAACTTTAAAGTCTCCCTTTTGCTCCTTGTATTATTAGTATTAGAAGACAGTCCTGATTATAATTCTGAATTGATAATTCTGCTCACTTACTTTTAAAATGTTGAAAATTCTCATCTAAATTTTTAAGGCATGGATTACCCCCTTAAAAAGATTAGCATTAAGCAAAGTTATAGAATTCTTATCCAGAGTGTTAAGCATAATGTCTTGTCTTTTTCTTCCCTTATAATACAAGTAGGTAAGTCTGAAAAGTAATTAGGAAAAAAGGCAAAAAGAAAAGACGAGATTTTCCTCCTTTTTTAAATCATGACACAAATTCAGTAGTCACTCTTCCAGGAATCCTGCTAGAATTACCATTCTAGAAATGCTCAGCAGCACATAAGGCTGGAGTATTCCACAAACTATATCAATGTTAAGGGATTCCCCTTAAAAATTAGAGTAGAGAATCATTCAAGATAATGATTTTGAGAGAAGTTATTAAATTCCTAATTCAACTTCCTATAATGATAGAGTTCAGGGGAATCAAATCATCTACAATTTTACAACTTGGACCTAATTAAGTGATTGAGTCAGAGGCTAAGTCTCTATTCCTAAGTCCTAACTATTACCTGCCTGTGCCTCTAACTTAATCATGTACCTACAAGAATAAGTACTAAATGGTGCTCATAAGCTTTAGGTTGATTCACCAACAGTCCAACACCCCCAAAATAGCATTTAACACAAGCTTGCAGCTAATGTCCACAGAGCAGAATATAAACAAAATAACATGAAGTTGTTGACAGAAAAATTTAAATTCTAAACACATTCTTCAAATTTCCTTCCTCTATTTCCATGTTTTGGACTCTCATTATAACTGAGCACATATAATGTATGGGCTTGTCCAGAACCAATACATTGCCACCATTAGAAAAAAAAAGTGACAAAAGGAAGCTCACCAACAGACATCCATGGGGGAGGGCAAATGGAGCACTTGCCTCTCTTCTTGAGAGCAACAGCCAGCCACAGTGGTACTTGAGTAACGATCTGTGGGGTAAATGGACCAAAATCTCCCTGCCATTGTTATTTCCAAAAAAAAATAAAAATAAAAATTAATGTATCGTGTGAAAATGAACTAGTGTTGAGGTGTTTCAGTAATTGCTTACAGAGATGAAGTTGAGAGGACCCATCTTGAGATTGGGCACGATGTCCACAATCTCATCCTCGGCGATGAACTCGAGCTGTGTGACAAGCAAAACGATAACACATTAATTTATAAACAATTTCAAAGCATGAAGGAGGAGTAGAGGGAAAAAAAATGCATACCTCCTCCGCTGAAAACAGTGAGAGCTCAGGTTCTGATTGCCCAGCCATCTCTTCTCTTTGAACTCAAGACCCAATGGAATGTACTAATTAAAGAAAATAAAGAAAACTATAAATATACAGCTCTTCTAACAAGTGATCAGTGCATGGAAATTCAATGTTCTACGATAAGCCAACAAATTGGGTATGGAAATGAAATAGAACAGATAACCTATCAACTTGCACCAAAACCTGTAGCAAATAATTTGTGATTGTGATGAGAGTTGATAGTCACTACGAAGTGGACACAGTCTGAAATCGTGGGGTTGAGACTTCAGCTCACAGCATCACGAAGTGGTGTAATCGCGTCTAAACCAATAGATTGGTTTGGGGTTAGGGTTGAGAAATAAGTGAATAACTTTTGCCAAATCCGTACAGAAACCGAACGAACAAATCAACTGAGGTTTAATTCGGCTGATTGCAACACATGTTTAAAAAAAATGTGCCAAAAAATATACGAAAAAAAACCAGCAGCACACAACTTCGTGTTTTGGGTCACTCTTAAGTGACGCCCCAATCCATATTTCAACCAACCAAAAAAACAAAAGGTTAATAATATTTATTGTTTTTTGCCAGCACATGAATGGTTGGAACCCTTTTTTTTTTGGGTGAATTATACAGACCTCCCCTGATGTTTAGTGTAATTACAATTGGCACCCCTCTATTTAGCTATATTACACAGATCTCCCCTATTTCTCACGGAAGACCAAGTTCCGAGTTCCTATCAAGCAATCATCCAAGCTAAAATTGTCTTTTAAATAGAATTCTCTAACGATTTCCGAGTTCCTAGTTCCAAGACCATACTCGCAACTCAAATGAATTATCTATTTAAAAGAATTTTACATCGGAACTCGGAAATTGTTCTTCCGCTAGAAATGTATGCTCAGAACATGCCTAACAGAGTAGATTGGTGTAATTACACTAAACCTCTGGGGAGGTCAGTGTAATTCACCCTAGATTTTAAAAAAAAATCCATCATCATTTTCAGTATTCTAAATTACGAGAAAAATCGTTGAAGTTCCAAGTTAAAATATTCCTGTATTTCCAGGCTACGCCTGTACGGGTCCCCATCATTGGTTTTTTGTTGCTAGCCACACCAGGTTTCCATAGGAATGGCGAGGATCGGCGCGACTGTCCTGCACCAATAAACGAAGCGACGGGTTTCAGGACGTGGACAAGACCGTTCTCAAACTGTACTCCCTCACACTTCAGCGTCCCCAACGTACGCTCCGTTACACGATGCCCATGTCACTCTATGAAGAGTGGAACTAACCCGATTCCACTATATTTGGCCGGAGTTGCGAACTGGTAAGATCTACGGCATCGGAGGCCTTCTCAGGCAAACTTTGCCAAATAGTCCGGAACTCGTCCTAGTGGCTTCAACCATGGCACCCGCTTAACTAGCCTGTAAACGGACACTTCAGCGGATGATAAATTTCATTAATTGTAGCGTCAGTGGATCTCGGGATCGGTTTTTCATTATCTTGAGAAAATGAAAATTGGGAGACATGCATATAAATTTGTTATTAATATTTTACCTATACTGATTATTATTAGATAGGGTGAATTTCACTGACCTGTCTGAGGTTAAGAGCAATTACACTCGGTCTCTATTTAGGTATATTACATCCACCGAATCCCTTACTATGAGTTGAAGTTAACTCGGTTGTATCTGGAATATGGGAAATCGTTATACTGATTGATAGAAATGGCAAACATAATTTGGAAATAAAACAAACACGGAACTCGTTGAATATAAATACAGTTGCAAGAGACCTTTAACGAGTAACGAATGCCGTCATGGTTTTTGTCTCGGGCATTGCTTTGGGGACGCTTATTTTGGATTGCAGTTTGGGAAGGTTGTCGAGAGTGATACGATCTTATGCTCGCCATGGAACAGGTCGCCGCTTTGTTGATGCAAAGACGACGCCGATCTTGACCATTCGTAAGCTGCCACGTGGTGGTTCAGGTTCGTCGTTTCCCATCACCTAATTATTTCAAGGGTGAATTACATTGACCTCCCCTGAGGTTTAGTGTAATTACACCCGGCACCCCTCTATTTAGCTATATTACATAGACCTCCCCTATTTCTCGCGAAAGACCACTTTCTGAGTTCCGAGTTCCGAGTTACAACATCATTCCTTGATAATGTACCTTTCTGTAGGCGTAATGATGTTGGAACTCGGAACTCGGAAAGTGGTCTTCTGCAAGAAATAGGGGAGGTCTGTGTAATATAGCTAAATAGAGGGGTGCCGGGTGTAATTACACTAAACCTCAGGGGAGGTCAATGTAATTCACCCTTTTTTTTTATGGCCTTTCCTTCTTTCAGGATTGGGCCTTGTGGAGTGTAAATGATAAAGGCCTTCTGTTGGTCAATCTCAGCATGATTTTTCGTTGATCAATGGAGAAGGTTTTGTGAGTTCATCTTGATAGAAAAATATTTCTATCAGTGCGAGCTATTTTTATATAGTCAGAATTCTATTTTAGCTTTTTTATTGTTTGAGTTATTTTATTTACTTGGGGATTTGTTGTAGGAATTCTTTTTTGCTGTTATCCACCTATTGGTGAAAACTTTTGGTGTACCTATTAATTTTGATTAGTGGAGATTTTTCTGAATTTAGTCCCATGGTTTTTTGTCCCTCATCTTGCGGGTTTCCCACGTTCAAAATTGCTGGTGTGTTGATTTATTTTCCTGCATATTTTATTTGTCCACGGTTTGCTAATATGTTGATTACTCTGCTATTTTTGGTGATCATATTTAATTGAGAAGAGAAAGAAAAGGATTTATTTCGCATTATTTTTGTACCCTTTTCTAACAAAGTGATCATATTTTATTCCGCATTTTTTGCCAGCACATGATGGTAAGAGCCTTTTTTTTTTCGGCCTTTCCTTCTTTTAGGATTAGGCCTCGTGGAGCGTAAATGAAAAAGGCAATGCAATGCCTTTATTTTGAGTCAGAGCAACACACATATGAGGGTTGGTGTGGTGCCCCATTTCTCATTCTAACACAGCAACAGGAGATTGTATTGGTCAATCTCAGCATGATTTTTTGTCGATTAGTGGGGAAGGTTTTTTGAGTTCATCTTAGTAGAGAAATATTTCTATCAGTGTGAGCCATTTTTATATAGTCAGAATTCTATTTTACCTTCTATATTGTTTAAGTTATTTTATTCCTTTGGTGATTTGTTATGGGAATCCTTTTTTGCTGTTATCCACCTATTGTAACATCCCAATTTTCTTTGCGCTAAATTATTCCATTTTACCTCCACAACGAGTTCCGAGTTCATTAGTTTTATGATTTCCGACTTCATACTCGAATTCCACATGAAATGGAACAATTTCCGATTTCCGAGTTTGTCTTCAGTTTTCAGCCCAATTTGCGATTTCCGACCTTATCCCAGCAGGGTCTTCATTCCGACTTCATGGTCTTTCCGATTTCCGACTTAATGTTTTAGCTTCAAGTTAACTGGAGTGGCTTCCGAGTTCCAATATTCGAGTTAAAGTATAGTGAGTATAATTTCCGACCTCCTATTTTCCCGACCTCCTAGCTTCATGACGATTTTCCACGATATCCGACTTCATGTCTAATTTCCCCGATTTCCGATCTAACCTTAATGGTGTACATGGTTTCCGACCTCATAAGTTAAAGTTTAACACAATGGTGCAAGTACCGACTTCCGAGTAAAATGTCACGGGGTCCTGCATTAAAGTGGAATTCAGTTAGAAAGGGCTCGAGTTCGGATCTTTGAGCTGGTTTCCAAATCATCCACGAGTTCCGATTTCATCTCATGAAGTGCACGAGTTCCGATATCATCTTCAGAATATACTGGAAACGAGTCCCACTGTTAGAGCGACGTGGAGAGCAAATTGTCACAAAAGAGGGGAAGTTTGGCAGAATTTCAGCCTTGTGTTTTAAGGCCAATCAGAACCCTCCAAGTTGACTACCACTCATGCCTATATAACACCTTCTTCTCCCCTCATTTGGACCCATTTTCTGCGCCCTCTCTTCTCCCTCACTTCAGCTCTCTTTTCTCTTCTCCACTCACCCAACTCCATCACTCCTTCAAGCTTGGCCAAGTCCTAATAATTCAAGCTTCAACACTTAACTCAAGATCACACTCCAAAGAGGTAGGATTCTACTTCTATTCTTGAATTATTTGCCCTAAGGCTGTATGAACTTGTATTCTTCTTCATGTATTTGATGAGTTAATAGCTGAATTATGATAGGATTATGATAGGATTAATAGGAAATCTTGAGTTGAAATTATGGTTAGAAGAGAAAATTAGAAGGAGAGAAGCATCAGGATGCTGTCTTGGTGAGGAATCCCACGGCAGTCCGTACGACGGAGTGTACGGCGCCGCCTACAATCTGTCAAATCCGATGAAACCATTTTTAGATGAAAGTAGACTTCCAGAGCTTTCCATACATATATCATATAAGGTTATTGGATTAGTATTGAGAGAGATATGAATTTTTGAAGTTTGACCTAGGGTTCAGGACTTTCTTCCTGGTAGGGTGACTTGAGGAGGACATAACTCACCCTATACAACTCCAAATTGAGTGAAACCAACTTTGTTAGAAAGCTGACACATAGGGGAACATCCCAACATGAGATTCCGAGTTTGTTATGGTCCCAATTGCTCCCAGTAATTCGAGGAAGTTACTCTATATCCAAACCAGGCCAAAACAGAGTAGTTCAGGAAGGTCGACTTTCAGGACTTATAACTCGAGGTATACTTAAGCAAATGGAATGAAACTTGTGGAAAATGAAAGGTTGTCCTGTTAGCTTCAATATGAGACCAATTTCGTATGATTTGAGCTTATTTTCGATTTTTAGTGAATTTATACTTCCAGGAGTGTAATTCGGGCCAGTGACCGAATAGGCCGAGGCAAAATTTGAATATCTTGAGTTATATAAATCAAAATGATATGGGACCAAAGAGGTTTGAAAGTAGACATATAGAGCTATGATATATTCAAAATTCAGGTTTAAATGAGTTGAATAGAGATAAAGGTGGATTATACAAGATTCGGGCAGAACTGAATAGGATTGGCAGAATGGCCAAAGTGATAGTTTCACAAGAGTTGGTGGACATATAAGGTTTGAGTGAGGATTGATTCTATATTGATGTATATATATATATATATATATATATATATATATATATATATATATATGTGTGTGTGTGTGTTACATTGATTATATTGCTATGATTGAATTGTCTATGAGAACTGGCACTATTCATGGGGAGACGGAACTGATCCAGATTATCTTGGGATTTGTGAAGTCTATGAAACTAGGAATGTTTACATGTAAGGATGAATTTTAGGGATGATATGAAATATGAGAGCTTATGCTATGAGAGATTATACCTTGAATATATTACATTCACATGATATGTTCATGTATGCCATGCATGCAAGCATAATTAGAATATGATATGAGAAATAAGACATGAGGCATATTCATGTATGCACAAAACATCTGTACGCATGATAAGATATGGAAAGGAAAGATGATAAGAACTTTCAAGAGGGACGCACTAAGCTACCACGCCAGGCATGGTATAGACCCAGCTAGCGTGGGCCAGAGCTGATCTTATCTAAGACTTGGGCCACTCGACCAGATTAGTGGGAATAGACCGGTGTGAGGGTCGGGAAAGTAAACCCACACTCATGTATAGGTACGAGCTCTGACCAAAAGCGTGCTATTGCCCAGGGGTGAGAAAGGCCATTCACCTCCGGGGGACCAAGCACAGAAAAGTAAGACCAAGTTGCAAGCTAAAGAAAGATATGAATTAAGTCAAGTGCACTTGCATACAGTCAAGCATAAGCATCTATGAGTGCATCCTTAGTTATCTCATCAAGTCATATTATTATTATCATGATTCTGGTCGAAGCATATCATACTAATTATATTTCTATGTCTGTAATATAATATGGTAAGTGATGGTTAAAATATAACCCGCTTCGAGAAGGGTATTTTCAACTTAAAATTAAAATTGAACCACTATTTGTTTATATATGCTCATATTTTCATAATAAACCGAAGCGGCTGGAATGTTTATAATGACATCATAAGTTTTGTTCAAATTTACCTACTGAGAACCCTAGGTTCTCACTGCCTGCTTGTATGTTCTTCTTTTCCGTAAACATTCCAAAGATCTAAGTTGGACATCCAAGCAAGGCGGAATCTTTGGGTCGCTCATTGAGCACGACTCAGGCGCTAGCCAGATCAAGAGAGCATCGAAGCTAGCTAATGATTAGTCGGAAGTACACACTGTTTACTCTGTCGGTCACAATTTGCTTTTAAAGTGTAATTATTTTATTCTCTATGTATTAGAGTTTAGTAGTTAGTAATAAAGTGGACAATAAAAGGGCCAAGTATTATATTTTCCCTATTTTAAAGAATTTTTCAGCATTGTGACAACCTTTTTATGTAATTCCATGACTCGAGCATGGCTTATATGATAGAGGGAGTTACAATGGACACAGGCCGTACTTTGCGGATGCTTCTGTGAGGGTGTGCTGGTTGAGGAGGTTCGGGAGACGAACGATCTTTTTGACGTCTGGAATCACGTCAAATAGTCTCTGGGTAATGGAACGATCGTGCCAATCCTCGCCATTCGGACGCTGCCACATGGTGATTCTGCTTCACCACTTCCCAAAGCCTAATTATTTCAAGGGTGAATTACACTGACCTCCCTGAGGTTTAGTGTAATTACACCCGGCACCCCTCTATCTAGCTATATTACACAGACCCCCCGTATTGCTCACGGAGGGCCAAGTTTCGAGTTTCGATCAAGTAATCATCCCAGCTAAAATTGTCTTTTAAATAGATTTTTCTCTTCTGAGTTCCAGTTACAAGATCATTACGCTTACAAAAAAGGTAAATTATCAAGGAATGATGTTAGAACTCGGAACTCGTAAGTGAATATCTATTTAAAAGACAATTTTAGCTCGGAACTTTGCAAATCGGAACTAGGAACTTGGTCTTCCACGAGAAATAGGGGAGGTCTGTGTAATATAGCTAAATAGAGGGGTACCGAGTGTAATTACACTAAACCTCAGGGGAGGTCAGTGTAATTCACCCTTATTTCAATTAATCTTGTATTTACGTTGCTACCCTTTAAAGGGCGTACTGACTACTGTTCCTACAAATAGCGCTGCCTTCTTTCGTTCGCAACCTTTTACCAGTCGTTAACCATAACTATTTGTTGCGGCAATTTCTTCGTAACTCTTCAGAGAGGCTATAGCATCCACCGTTCGTGGCGGTTATATTGCTTTTTGGCACTGCTGCGGAAGGTTCTGCCGTTAACTATCTGGTTAGTGTCCCTTCCTCTGCTTCTCTATGCATTTGTTCTGCATTGTATGTGAGGTTACTTTTATTTGAGGTAGTTTTTTGGGCATTTGGTTGGCGGAGGGGGCACCATCTTAGCCCTTCACCGGCCGCCCTTGGTGGTCAGTGGTTTAGTTGGGAGAGGGGGCAGTGGGGCACCAATGTAGGTCCGTGTGGGCATGTGCTGTTCATTGCGTAGCGGATACTTACTAGCGATGCCCCGTGTAGGTCATCTGATATGGGCAAGAGAAAACCGTTTCACGACTTGAAGGTTCTCAAGGAGTTTCGAGATCCTCATGAACGGATTTTGTACGGTTGGGTGGATATAGAGGTTCTAAGCATACCATCTGTTATCCAAGAAGAGCACATCAAGTCGTATAGAGAATGTCTGGAGCTTACCCCGGGGGGTGTGAAGGATTCCGATTATGTCCTTCGAGCGGCCTCGGAGGATGAGCGTATTTGTTTTCAGAACCATGGCGACCAGCCTCACTTCTTGTGGATGTACGAGGCGCTATTCAGCAGGTTGGGTATTCATCTTCCGTTTACCGACTTTCAGGCAGAAGTGCTTTTATGCATCCATGTCGCCCCAAGCCAGCTTCATCCCAATAGTTGGGCGATGATTTGCTGTTGTGAAATAGTTTGTGACCATTTCCAGTTTTCGGTTTCAACAAACGTTTTCTTTTCACTTTTTGCATTAATCCGCACTGGGCCGGCCTGGGCGAACCAACAGTGGCTGTCCTTTCGAGCTTGTCCGGGTCATAAGATTTTCACCCTCTATGAAGAATCGTACGAAGAGTTTAAATTATCCTACTTCAAGGTGGTTACTCGACCTGGTGTCCACCCATTCTTCCTTACTTTAGAGGGAGAGCCTCGGATAGATATATACTGGCGGAAGAGCTGTTCTGGGTTTCGGGTTAACAAGATGTCTTCCGTCGAGACTGAGATCTTAGAATTTTTTCTTGGGCGTTGGGGTGATCACCCGTTAAAAATGAGAGAAATAATAGATGGGGATAAGGATAGTGTTCAGGCAATTTTAGGTGATTGATCGCTTACGTTTCAAATTTTTGTTTTACTTTTGATTCATTCCGCGTTTGTAAGTAATCTTTTATTTGTATTCTTCCTTGGTTGCTTTTTTCCAGTAGATAGTCTGGTTACTGGCGGGATGGCTCCGAAATTGAAACTGGCTTCTCTAAAAAAGAAGGTTGCGGCCCAGGATAAGGGGAAGCTGACTGCGAAGTCGGCGGCCAGCGCTGCTGAACTTGACAATTATGAAAAAGATGCCGAGGAAGTTCCCTTGAAGCGGAGAAGGCATCAGAAGACTCAGGAGGCTCGTATAGAGGGAGGTGCTGACGGACAATTTTGTACGGTTGTGGCTACCTTTTCGTATAAAAGCCTATTCCTTCCCTCGATCGGACCATTTTACAGCTCTAACCATAACTATTTCGTGCGTCCATTTCTTCATTACTATTCCGACAGCCTTGACCGTCCAACGTTCCCCTTTGGATTAGTCTTCCAGGAGGTGCTGACGGAGATTACTTTCAGGTGGAGCTTATATTCCTTGTTGCCTCTGCTCTAGTGGCCTGCGTCTGTGCGCAGTTTTCAGGTTTGTGCCGTTGTCTCCGCATTTGCCCTGTCGTCCTATTGTTTGCCGGAGGGGGCACAACCTTCGGTCCTTGCAGGCTCGATTTGTTTTTTCGGTATTAGATCCTCACTAGTAGCAGTTCCATTGCAGTTACTTCATTTTCCGATATGGTTCACGTTAAAGCTTTTCGCGACTTGAAGATAATAAGGGAGCTTCGAGATCCCAATGAACGTATCTTGTACGGTTGGGTGGATCGAGAGGTTCTAAGCATTCCATCTATTGTCGGAGAGGAACACCTCGACTCGTATAGGGAGTGCCTTGAGCTTACCCCAGGGGCTGTCAACGACTCCGATTATGTCCTTCGAGCGGCGTCGGAGGATGAGCGTATTTGTTTTGTCAACCATGGTGACCAGCCTCAATTCTTGTGGATGTACAAGGCGCTTTTCAGTAAGTTTGGCGTTCGTCTTCCATTTACGGACTTTCAGACAGAAGTGCTTTTGTCCATCCGTGCCGCCCTAAGCCAGCTTCACCCAAATAGTTCGGCGATGATTCGCGCTTTTGAAATAGTTTGTGAGCACTTCCATCTTCCGATTTCATCAAACGTTTTCTTGCCCTTTTTCCGATTAACTCGCCCAGGCGGGTCCGGGGCTACCCAGAAGTGGGTATCCTTTCGAGCTTTTCCAGGTCGGAAGATTTTCACCCTTTAGGAGGAATCGTACCAGGAGTTTAAGTGGTCCTACTTCAAGGTCGTTACTCGACAGGTTGTCCACCCCTTCTTCCTTACTTTCGAGGGAATCCCTCGAATAGAGATTTACTGGCGGAAGAGTGATTCCGCGGCGATGGTTCCCGAGCTGTCTTCGGTAGAAAAGGAGATTGTGCAATTTTTCCTCCAGAGTCGGCGTGATGACCCGTTGAAAACAAAAGAAATAATAGATGGGGATAAGGATAATGCTCCGACAACTTTAGGTGATTGAATTTTTTTCCTCGTAAATTTCTTATGATTTTGACAGATTCCCCGTTTGTAATCTATTCATAATCCTTGTTACCTTTTTCCAGCAGATAGTCTGCTTAGTGGCGGGATGGCTTCCAAATCGAAACTGGCTTCTCTTCAAAAGAAGATTGCTGCCCAAACTGCGGGGAACTTGACGGGCAAGTCGGCTGCCTTGACTGTTGAACTCAACACTTGCACTGCTTCACATCCTGAGAAAATTCCACTAAAGCGGAGACGGGTTGACAATGATTCTGTTGAAGGGAAAGTGGGGTCTACGAGTTCAAAAGACCTGACCGACATCTGGGGAAAGGATTTCGACTTCAACTCTATTGTGGACGGCTCCTTTCTTTTCCCGGAGGCCGCTTTTGCTCTTGAGAAAGCGGACTTAGATCAGATCATGTCAGGCGCAATTAGGGCAAACGTCCGAGGTTCTGCTTTAGTCCGTTTTATCCAGCTCCGTGTTAATTCGATATCCGATGTCAATACTGATGATGGTTCCCTCAACCGAAGGGTTACGGAGTTGGAAGATTCTTTGTCTACGCTTCGAGCGGCGAAGTCATCATTGGAAGAGGCCAATAGGGCTGCCATCAGGTCTAAGGACAAGGAGCTCCAGAGGATATCAGCGAAGGCTGCGGAGGCTGACCAGGAGATTGCCGGCTTGCATTTGACTCAAAGGCGGCTTGAAGGTGAGTTAAAAGCATACAAGAACATGGTTTCCGACCTTATTTCCGACGTGCTCAGGCTTCAACGCGTGTACGATGAGGCCGTTGCAGAAGGGAAAGAAGCCGTCAATGAAGTTTATGCCAACATCATGAGTCAAGTCCGCCACCTAGACCCCGACGTCGACTGGAGTCATGTTAGCGCGTTCAAGTATTTTGACGAGAAGTCTGGACGAATTCGCAATGTCTGCTCCAATGATGAGGTCAACCAGCAGGGAACTCCACCCGAAGGTGATTGATTCCTTTGCGGCATTTTTTGTATAGCCATTTTCTGTTCACCAGTGGTGCTTTGTTTCTTCATTTATACATTGCTTTTGGCTCCACCTTTATGACATCATGTCAACTCGGCGCGTCCTTTGCATCTTTGTTTTCTTTGCTAAGGTTACGTGTCTTATGACTTCCAACTTTAATGGCTGGTTCTTATGTTAATGCATATCTTTTTTAACTTTTCAAACGACAAAGTAACAATTAGTGTTTTTTGATAATTTTGAATAATGAATTAATAAATAAAACGGACAATCAAATTACTTTACATGAAAAATAATTAAAAGTGGCATTGACTGTTATTATAACAGTTCTCGTTAAATACAAGTTCCGACTTTATGCTTTATTTGAATATTTTTTGGCAATTTATACGAATTCCTTGTTAGCTTCTTTTCTATTAAAATGTTTTTAAAGACCGATGTACATGTTATTAGTAAGGGTGAATTACACTGACCTCCCCTGAAGTTTAGTGTAATTACACCTGGCACCCCTCTATTTAGCTATATTACACAGACCTCCCCTATTGCTCGCGGAAGACCAATTTCCGAGTTCCGATCAAGAAATCATCCGAGCTAAAATTGTGTTTTAAATAGATAATTCACTTACGAGTTCCGAGTTCCAAGATCATTACGCCTATAGAAAGGTAAATTATCAAGGAGTGATGTTGGAACTCGGAACGCGTAAGTGAATTATCTATTTAAAAGACAATTTTAGCTCAGAACTTTTTAAATCGAACTAACGTGGTCTTCTCAGAAATAGGGGAGGTCTGTGTAATATAGCTAAATAGAGGGGTGTTGGGTGTAATTACACTAAATCTCAGGGGAGGTCAATGTAATTCACCCTATTAGTAATATTATTTTGGGAGAATTACACTGGCCTCCTCTAAGGGTTAGTGTAATTACACCCAGCACCCCTCTATTTAGCTATATTACTTGACCACCCCTATTTCTTGCGGAAGACCAAGTTCCAAGTTCCGATTTACAAAGTTTGGAGCTAAAATTGTCTTTTAAATATATAATTCACTTACGAGTTCCAACATCATTCCTTGATAATTTACCTTTCTGTAATCGTAATGAGCTTGTAACTCGGAACTCGGAAGATAAAAATCTATTTATGAGACAATTTTAGCTCGGATGATTGCATGAAGATAGGACAATCACATCCAGGCAATTTAATCTCGGAACTATGAACACAGTGTATCAAAAGTATATAAAGTAAAAATATATCCGAGTAAACATAAGCTATTGTAAAGTAGTTTCCATCGTATGCAGAGTAATCGCTGGGTATGGAACAAATGGATGAGGACACAGCGAAGGTTGCTCTTGTCAATAGCAACAGCCCCAACTTCCTCCAATTATTTCATTTTTGATGAGTAATTACTGTCATCGGTAGTTAAATCAAGCTTTATTACTGTCATCGTTGACTTGATTAATTCGGTGAGGTCATCAATTCAGAATTAAGTTAGCTGACAGTTAAAACTCCTCTTTAAATCTAAAAAAGTCAATCATCATTTTCCGTCTTCCAAATTACGACAATAATCGAACAAGTTCCGAGTTAAAAGACTATTGCAATTTTAAGATACGTCCCTTTGGGGTCCTGTTATGGTTTTTTCTTGTTTGTCCCGCCAGGTTTCCAAGTTACAATTTCTTATGACAAGGACGGGAGTAATTGCATTTTACCCTATATAACAGTAGAGATCTATAAATAAACATTACATATATAAATGCTCATAATGCAATCAACAAAGGACAAGAGGAATTGAAATCAGACCAGTACAAGTAATCAACAAACCAAATGGCCACAACAAAAAGGTAATCAAGCTGCATTGTCTGGAGTCATTGGTTGATTCCAGAGTTGAAGGGAAGAACAAGCGAAAACAATGTTCATGAAATATATGTAGTCATTGTCCAACTGTGAACTCGAAAATCGTGACCATCGTTCTTCATTCATCTCATTGGTTCCATTGTTGACTCCTCCGCCATCCATCGACGGGTGCTTGTGCCCTAGGAACAACAAAAAGAATAACTCACGGAGAAGAAAAATAAAGTATATATAAAGAAAATGGGGGAAGGTCTAACATAGAACTTATTATAGACAGGCGTCTTGTAGAGTCACGCCGTGTTGGAGAGTCAATGTATATTGTTCTCTCACTGCTTTATACCACCAGTGTTGTCGAGCCATTTTGGTAGTCTAACATGACCATTGAGGTTCCGCCGGTTTAGTGCGTCGACGACTGTTGGTTTTCCAAATTAGTTAAGGTGTAATAACTTAAAAAAAAAGGTAAATTATGGAATGCTCACCTTCATATATGAATATTGAATATTCGCTTTCTTTTTACTTGGTGTAGGCAGTTACTGTAGGCCTTGCACTAACAATTGTAAATGTATTGACTACGGATTACGACTTCCATGTTTGTTCTTACATAAAAATTTATAGGCGCCGATTTCTTGGATCCTATTTTGACATTGACAACAGCTTACCTGATGCCAACTTGATGGACTACAATATTCTAATATCAACGGTTTAGTTTTGAGTGAATATTAAATATTCATATTCTATGGTGAGCATTCTAAACACTTCGTTGCATTAATTTAAGAAAATGCAAAATTGGTAGGCATGCATATAAATTTGTTATTAATATTTTACCTATACTGACTGAGTATTATTAGAAAGGGTGAATTTCACTTACCTCCCTGAGGTTGAGTGCAGTTGCACGCGGTACCCTCTATTTATGTAATCCCTTATGTTAACTCGGTTGTCTATGGAATCTCGGAAACCGTTATACGGATTGATATAATGGCAAAGTCAATTTTGGAAATATATCAAACGCGGAACTCGCTTACAATAAGACCGTTCAACAGCGACCTTTAACGAGTAAGTAATGCCTCCATGGTTTTGTGTCTGGCAGTACTAGTGGGGACGCTTCCCAGGGATTGCAGTTTGGGAAGTTCTCGAGAGTTTTACGATCTTGTACATGCCCCGGAACACGTCGTTTCGTTTCTTGATGCTGATAGTGTAATTTAAGCTAGTTTTGAATTCCGATGTCCTCCTAACACAAGAAAACGGTATCCGCTGCATTTGTCATTTGTTTAAGTAAATTCTTACCTAATTTCGAGTATATGTTTCCGGATTCCTATTTTTTCAATTTTGTTCAGAATTCCGTTGAATTTTTCTTATTAATGAATTAATCATAAATTGAAAATTAACATAATTAGTTAGACATTTATTATTTTCATTACAATAATAATTATTTTTTATTTAAATTATTTCGCCCCCAATGGAACGCCTTCAACACTCACTCTGGACCCTCTAACCGGAACCTCGACCGGTCCGACCTGGATCGTTTATTCACCTAAACCATATTATAACCGTCTAGGAAAATTACAGTAACTTCCCTTGTGTTTTTCGGAAATTCATCCTGACTTCCTTATTTTTTGCACGCTGCATTGACCTCCCCTGCATGCGAACAACTTAGAGTAAGTTAAACTGGGGTTAACGCAGGGGTGAACTGACCAAATTATCCTTTATCCTATCTAATTGACCCCTCCTCCCTCTTCTCGAAGCCACTGACGACGATGGGTGTTTCACCTTCACTCTGAACTTCTGACCGTCATTGTGGACTGAAGAAGAAAAGGGGGTAAAAAACCGTAAGTTACAGCGTCTCTCACCATAGCGGGTTTCATTAGTGGCTCCCCGTGTGATCTTCGATTCAAAGGTAAGATCCTTCTTCTACTGCTGTTCGAATTTTGTCGTCTTCAATTTCTTGGTGTATTTTGGGTTTGATTTTTTGTGTTGTTTGTGTAGGGAATATGGCGACCCACGCTTACTTGGGTCCACAGCCAGGTAATGTGGACATTCTTATACATTTTGTTGACAAAGGTGGTTCTCCTTGGAGCATTCGGAATGTGGACCCAGACAAGTATGGAGTTTTCGACATTGAAGAAGATGTTAATGGGTTGGCCGAGTCAATAGGGATTGGCCACAGGGCACCATTCAATATTGGTTTTCTTCCCAGAGGTGGTAACGATATTTTGCCGGTTAAGACTGATAAAGATGTGTTGAGAATGTTTGAACTAAATGCTAGCTCTGTTTATATCCATGTCTATGCTTCATCTATGAAGAAGGGGTGTCCAAGTGGTGGAAGTTGTCCTCCAATTGCCGTTATTGATTGCACTGTACCTGATAACCCCCATGCACCCAGATATGTTAGATTGATTATACTGCTCTGACTGATTTGTCCGTGAGAACTGGCACTATTTATGGGGAAACAGATTCGACCCGTTATGCTGCCGAATTTACGGCAGAAGTCTATGGAGCTATGAGTGTTTATATTACAAGAAATTTATGATATGAACAGTTATACAATTATGAATATGTATGTGGAAATTCGATATAAGTATGATATGAGGTATATGAAAATAAATGATGAAGCATATGTATGAGTGTATCCAGCATGTCTATGCTTGATTATGCATGAGAATGAAAAGACATAAATATATTAAATGTGAATCCCTTCACTTTGAGGCAGTTGCACATTGAATCCCTCCCTGTGAAGGCAGTTAAAAGATAAAGATATGGGTCCCTTCACTTGGATGCAGTTGCACATTGAATCCCTCTCTGTGAAGGCAGTTACCCTCTACCTTGGAGGCACGTGGTCAGATGAGATCCCTCAATTTTGAGGCATGTGACCAAAATGAGATCCCTCCAAGACTAGAGGCACGTGAATCCCCTTGTGGGTTAGTCGGTGTGACGACGGTCACGAGCTGAGCTGACGAGCTCACTCCTAGATCAGACTACCCAAGGGCAGTAAAGGCTAAAGACTAAAGACTAAAGACTAAAGATTAAAATATATGCAAGCACCCCACTCACATGAGGCATGGCATCGACCTAGCTAGTGTGAGTATAGGGGATAGGACTTACATGAGGCATGGCATGACCTAGCTAGTGTAAGTACCGAATGAAGGTCCTATATTCCTAAGGACCGTGACATGGCGATCACGCTCTGCTGGGGTATGACATGGCGATCATACTGTGGAATGTGGCATCTATAGATTTTATGATGAAAAGGAAGATAAAGAAAGAAAAGTAAATTTTTTGTATCTGCATAACTTCAAGTACAAGTAAAGTCATGTGTAGATGTTATGTCTCCAGGGTATTGATGCTATTGTATTTTATTATGTTTCAGTTATTATTCATAATATAATTCATGAATTGATTTTGTATGGGCTTTCCCAAATGCCAAGTGTATGAGTAAAATAAATTTTGCTTCGGATAATATATTTTCAAACTATAAAATATAACAATTTACATACCATGTTCCCCTTTTTCATAATAAATCGAGGCAAACTGGAGATGACAACGATGACAGTATGTATGATAGTTGAGGAATCCTACTGAGAATTCAAAATTCTCACTCCTATTTCCATGTTATCTCCAGATAGTTTGAGACTTTCCAAGGACGGCTGAGGTTACTGTCAGATAAGGTTCGCTCAGGTAACCGTAACAACTCCTGAGTGTGATACTATGACTTAAGCATAGTGCCATACTTAGGAAGGTGTTACAACTGTTCCTACACTGTCCAATACTGGTCGTATTCGTGGTGTAATGGTTGCAACAAGTTGTTCTATACCAACATTCAGGAGCTGGCGATCGAGGTCGTCGCGCTGGGAAAGCAAGTCGTCGAGTTGGAGGTCGAGGGCCCTCTAGTGGGAGATGCAGTCGTGCAGCAGCCGTGTCATACCTTCGACGTCTGTCAGCGACCGCATGTGCTCCACTGCCTCTGCCGTCCCTAAATCTACAGAAGACAATACCATTGTTCCACCGGCGGCGGGGGATGATACGGTGCCCTTTTCTTGATCCATGATGGATCCATTCCCGTTAGCGTAAGGAGTAGCCCCCATGCTATTCTCTCCCTCACTTCAAAACTCTTCTTAGATCTCACAACAAAGAAGAAGAAGAAGAAGAAAGACGTTTTCCTTGTCTTTTTATTATTTTGTTTTAATTTTCAGGAAAGGGATAAGTTGGAGCTCCGACTCGTGTTAATTGGGTCGGGTTTAACCCGAATTATGTAGCACATGACATGAAACATGTTAGTGTAGCACATTACTTTAGCCTCAAGTGTAAAACTTTGTGAGAAAATGGCAACTAATACTAGTCTGTCTCTTTGTTTTACTTCGCCTTCTTCTTCCTCTTCTTCTTCTTTCTCGCGATCGAAGCACAGGCCTAGATTTGTGGGTGTAAGTTTCTCAATTCTGCCCTGTTTTGTAAAATGTACGATAATTCCACCTTAACTCATTTGAATCTGAATTTTTGATATGTTGAAGCATTATTTGTCTAATTTCTATCCTCTTTAGTCCCATTAAGTTTTGATAAATGTAACTAAAGTTATTAAGGATTAACCTAGGTCTATCCTGTTGCTAGGCAGATTTAAGCACTAAAAGGTAAAACTTCACTAAAAATAGAAAACTAATTGGAATGATACACAACTATATCATTTTAAAGCTAACTGAACTAACTTTCATTTCCAATAAGTTTCATTTCATTTGAGTAGGCAAAACTCAAGTTATAAGCTCATGAAGTTGGTTGAATTGGCCTACCCTGTTTCTATCTAGTTAGAACTTAGGGCAACTTTGGTGAATTACTGGGAAAAACAGGGAACTTGTTTAGCACTGAAATTTTTATGGCATGTTACCATGTTAACTTTCTATTAAAATTAGTTTCACTCAATTTGAAGTTGTGTAGAACTATTTATCCCTTGCACAACCCAATCTAGTCAGGACTAGAGGCAGAAATTTAGGGTTAATTTCAAAAATTCATATCTCATTCAATACAAATCCAATGGCCTTATAATTTATATGGTTGGAAAGTGCTAGATGTCTAGTTTAATCTAAAAATAGTTTAATCAAGTTTTGATGGTTGTAGGCGGAGCCGTACACTCTGCCAGTACGAATGCTGTAGGGTTTTCAAGGGATTCAGATTCTGTTTTACTACTCCTTGTGTTTTTCATTCAAGTTTCAATCCAAACCCAATAACTACATGCTAAAGTAGCCATAATTCATCACATAAACACCATATGTCATCAACTAAATGAACAGAGAAAAATTTCCCATTAGCCATCAGTTCAATAAATTCAAGCCAGGAAGTTGAATCCTACATCAAGATTGGTGAAATTGTTGACTAGATTCAAGTTATGGGTGAAGGGAGGTTATGAAGGTTGAAATGGAGGGAGGAGGAAGTGAAGTAGAAGAAGAATGAAGAAAGGAAGCTTCAGCAGATGGGGCACAAAAAAAAAGAGAATTAGAGGTGATGTTTGAAGTTTTATAACACAAAGGATGATGTTATGAGGCTTATGATTGGTGGAGGCTTTGGTGGTGGAGATTTGGCCAAGTTTTCTCTCTTCTTTAGGCTGCATATGGCACCTTTGTATGGGGTAGGAGTGGCTGATTTGCAGCCACTCAACTTAGGGTTATAAAAAATTCTACTGATTCGATTTCAACAGTTTAAAATGCCGAATTTCTATTGATTTCCCTCAAATCGGCAAGGCATTGCTAGAAATCTCCTGGAATTTTCTGCATGGTTAATTAAGTTCTTCCTAACTCTATTCTTTAATTAACTTCTAATTAATCTTTAATTACTCTCACATAATCATTAAAACCAAATAAATTGATTATTAGCATAAATTAAACATTTTCTAAATTCGGGATATTATAAATTCCTTTAAATCCCCAAAACATTACTAATGGTGTTCTTAAATTTTCTATTTAACAAACTTAGGTTTTCTAACTCAAATGTTTATATTACAGCCTTAATTAAGTGTATCTCTCTAACGAAACGAAATAATTCAATCAACAGTGCTAATCAAAAGCATTGTTTCTTCGGGATTGCCGCACTTTAGTTTTTCGTAAATCCTTTAATATTTTCTATTTATTTTTCTATTTCTTGTAACTAATGGTCTTTTCGTAATTTTGAGCAAGTCTAGAGGCATTCCACGTCCTTTCACATGTGGACACCTTCATCGCCCAATTGGCTAAGAATTAGGTTTCTATTATGCCATTTTTAAGAAAATTGGGATGTTACAGGAAGAATAACCTTAAATTCCTTAGTTGTTGGGTTCTAGAATACTACTTTCATGCTAATGTAGTAATGTTTAAGGTTATGCATGAGTCTTGATGGAGAGAAATTGTACCATTAATACAAGAATCAAAAATGAAAATGCCATAGCCAATCTAATTTGACCTTTTTCTCAGACCACTCTCCGGAAAGCAAAAACATATTTTCCTCACAAGTACTTGGCATTTGTTGCTTTAGGAGGAGACATGAACAATAATTTTTAACTATTAAATTCTCACAATACATGGTCGTGAAATGAGGATCTTCAAATAAATTAGTCCAGGATTTCACAGCCAATTTTGACAAAATATTTAGTGTAAGATCATTGGGTATTGGTTTAGTTAATGTCTCCATTTGGATTATGGATGCAATAATAATAAACAAAATCCTACCTTAGTGTTTATGTCAAGGATCCCAAAATCATCATCATAATAAACAATTAAATGCACCAAGAGAAGTGAAAAACACAAACATATGAGATTGAAAACAAGTAGAAGCCAAAATACAAGTAGAAGGGAAACTCTTGACTCAAATTACTATCTTACTCTTTGGAGGAGCAGAAAGGGGAACGCTGTTACGGTGGATCATAAAGAGCAAAATCAAATACCACCCTCAAAATGCAGTTAATCAAGTTTGTTCAAGACTAGTATATTAACTTGGAAATTAAATAAAACCCCACAATATTTTTCATTTTGTTGTAGCTCTTATATATATATATATATATACTATGACCTCACAAGCTCATATCCATATTCCCCAGAGCAAAGATTTCAAATTAACCCCATGTTCAAGAATACAGTTTCAATTCATTTCTGTCTCAGGTCTCAATAAAGTAGTAGCACCACGCCAAACAAACTGATTGATTCACAAGAAAAAGGCAAAAACTAATAGAACTCCTATTAACACTGGAAGAAGGAATTGGAGTCCCATTCAAGTTTGATTTTAATAACTGAATTTTGCAAGAGGGAAATTTGCAAGGGTATGCATTGAAGTGGATTTGGCTAGAAGGGTATTGGTACAAGTTAATAAAGATGATATTATTTTTCATTTCTACCTATAACATCCTTAGCTTCCCTGTAATGTCACTTTGACAAATGACAAATTTTTTTTCCTGTTAATATGACAAATTACAACTTTATACTATTCCTTTTGCACTTATGCACAAAGGAAATTCTATCTGCTTGTAATACATAGTTAGTAATGCATCTTGTCAAAGAGATTCTTAAATTAGTATATAATCAAGGTGCTAGAGCTTACTACAAGATTTGATTCTCTACATTGGAACCTTTAATGACTTCAGCTTTGAAGACTTATGTGAGTCATTCAGACACTGGACAATTAAATGCTTTCCTGTCCTCATTCTTGCTCGTTAGCTGTCCCAGACCATGAATCTCGCTTTTGATATTACGCTTATTTCTTACAATTAAATGACTTAAACTTATGCATTTCTACTCGATACTAGCTTCCACTATATGAAGGACAAGAATGAATTCCTCTGCTGTATGATAATGGTCATGAAGGTAAGAAATCAAGGCCAAGTAATATGTTTCTTTCTTGTTAGGGCTGTAAAGGAGTTGGTTTGGTTTGATTTGATTTGCTTTTTATTTTTTTATTTTTTTGAGCAAATTCGAATCAAATTGGTCTGATTAAGATTGGGTTGGTTTGGTTCAAGTTATTACGTTGAAGTAAAAACTAAAAAGAATAACATTTTTTTAAAGTTTTTATTCCTATAATAACTATTAATAGTATAAAATTTGATTATGAGATACTTAATAATAATATGAATAGATAAATTTTTTAAAGGTTTAATTATTCTACAAATCCCTATAGTTTAATTCAATTTTCAATTTAGTTCTTATAATTTAAAAATTTGTAATTAGGTCTCTGTATTAAACAAAATTTTGTAATTAAGTCCTTAGAGGTAACACCTTTAAAAATTTTTTTGTGACAATGCTATGGTGTATCTGATGATATCAAGTGCATCATATATCTTATTCATCTAAATAGTTTAATTGTACATAGAATAAAAATCTACGGTTAAAAATAATATGAAGTACAATACACTGCACTTAGTATGATACATTTTAGGCAATTACCACAAACCAAAACCACCACAACCACCACCACCACACTCTCTACCACCACCATTAACCACACCACAAGCACCACCGTTACGCCAAAATTGACTTTTAGTGGCAATTATTTAGTGGCCATATTGTATTTGTTAGTAATTCTATCTATGAACGAAAACTTTTATGGCCAATACATATTAGCCGCAAATAACAAATAACTTATTATATAGGAGCAATTATTATTAATTGCCGTTAAAAGTGATATTAAACACCGCTAAAACTTTCCCCGCAAAGAAAATCTATACTCTCTCATCTCCCTCTTTTATTTTTTTCACAAGTTTTTTTACATTTTTTTTTCCGCACACACCCATAGAACTCAACAAGAACCTCTCACATAGGGCACCTCCCCTTCGTCAAAATTTCATCACCTGTGACGCAACCTCTGCCTCCGTCCTAGCCACATTCCTCCGTCAGCATCATCTCTCAACAAAACCCTTGGTCTCACTGGTAAATCTGTCTTCGTTCTTGTTTCTCCTTAAATCCCTTTTATTTTTATTTTTTCATTCTTAGCTTTAATTTTTTGTTCTGAATCTACTTTGATGTTGCTTTGATTCTCACAGAGCACAAGAGGTAATGCACAACTCACCGAAAATTCGGACTCGTGAATCTGGTTCTCCTCCTTTCTCAGTTTAATTTTTGGAATTCATTTTGACGCTTGATACTTTGATTGTTAATTTGTTATATTCGCTGCCGCTAATGTTTGTGAACATGAGGTACTATTCAATTTCGTTTGCAAAGAACTATAGAGAATACATCATAACAAAGGATTGGAGCCATCCAACTTATATGATTTGCTTTTATGATAATATTAGATGATTCCTTTTATTTATTTTTTATTTTTTTGCCTGCTATTTGAAGGACTGTTTCTGAACTTCAAAATTTTCAATTATGCTACTAGTGATCTGTATTTACCACTATCGTGTTTCAAAGGCTAATACTAGTGCTAGTTCTGGCTTCGTAAATACAGATGATCATTCATTAATTGAGGTATTCAAGTTGTTTGACGTAATCCACATTCTTACTATCTAAATTTTATTATACCAAATTCATTGGCTTTGCATTTATAGAAGCGAGTTCTGAATGCAGGTTGTTGAAGATTTTGCTTCAAAAAATGTTGTCTATCAGGAATTGAGAACCACTCCAAAGGTAATTAAAAGAGCTTGGTTCTTGATTTGGACTGTGCTTATTTCCATAGAGAATATGAAAAAGCATTTGGTTAGCTTAGACATTTGTCGAAGGCTTGGGAAAGGGGTTTTATTGAGGGTGATTTGGTGCATAGAAATGTTGTTCTGGCAAGTGAGCTTCTTTTCATGTTTTGTTTATGGCAATTTCTGGGGATTTCTATTTTTCATATGTAGAGAATGATTGCTGATTTGGTAGCCTTGCTACATTCTTGATTTTCGTGTTTCTTGATGCTTATATGTGCATTTGTATAACTGTGTATGACAATTATATGGTAAGAGCCGCTATATTTCTCTTTTCTATCAATAATCAATTTTATGTGTTGAGAAGTAATGTATTCCATAGTACATATTAGTGTATATTTTAGTTTTTGGATTTGATCTTTGTGCAATCATCTGCTAAAAGCTCAGAATGTCATCCCCTTCATTGATTTTTAATTATTTTAAAAGGTAATGTGCTCTCTGCTTTACTGGAATTTACTCTCTCTTTGATATTTCCTTTTATTTTTTTTTGTTTTTTTCCCTTTCTTTCTTGTATTATTTTAACATAGGTGCTATGTGGCTTGCTAGATTTGACTTCAATGCACCTATTTCTAGCTATTTGACTTTTTTTTCGTTTGATCTGTGTCGCTTTCTAATTGTAACTGCATCTTCCTTTATCTAATCCCAAAATTTGCTCTTTTTTTTCTGGTTTAAACTTTTTCAAAATGAACATTTTTGTATTTTTTTCGTTTTAGATTTTTTTTTCCTCTTCGATGCTGTATTAAGAATAGCGCTTGTTAATAATCAGCATTCATATTTTAGAAAACTTTTCATAATTTGAATGCAATTTTCTTATATTAATGAAATGCATTTTGTGTTTCCATCGACCTTTGGGCTATACTTTAGTTTTTGAATAATAACTCTGCACTTTATCACATATTATAATTTGGGTTTTTCTCTTCTTTTATACTGAACGATCATTTCAGTGGATCAAAATTCATTTGAGTTTTTTAGACTTCTGAGGATCGCTATTGGTAAGAGTGTGTGTGTGTTTTAAGTCCAGCATCTTTCTCTTGTTTAGGTGTAAAAATTTAGTGGAAATGTCATGCTCTGGTGTGAAACACTGCATGTATTCCTGCGCATGTTCTGAATTGTGTTTGTTTGCTGATTCAATTTGAGGAATGTGTACTTTTGCTTTTTCAGATGTTGGTTCTTTCTATGACTCAATAGTCTTTAGTCAAGTATAACCTATGATGTATTTTTCAATCATTTCTGATGATGAATGTTTGATGTAGTTTCTTGTTGATAACAGCTCCTCTTAGCTCACTGGATTAGTTTTGCTTAATAATGTGTTATGTTTAAGCTTATTTTCCTATTTATTATCTGCAGCTTGCATCATCTCTTGGTCCATGCTTCTATTCTAAAATTTTCAAATGCAAACAATTACTTTATGTTTGTTTTCCTTAACTCTCAATCTCATATCAAGCTCTCTTTGCACTTCTCTGGGGTTTTATTATCATGCATGTTAAGCTAGGTATTGAGTAGAATGAGTTTTTTATTGTTTAATGATTAAAAGGTTAAAATGTGAACGGTTTAAAGTGAGAGTCTTATACATGTTATTTTTCTTAGTTGAGTTAGTTCACCATTGCTAGTTCCAGGAAATAGCCATACCAAATATGGCTTGCCTTCCAGTGTTTGTTTTATGATGATTAGTATGAAGAAAAACTTCAGTAGTTTGTTTTTTTAATCAATAGAACCATTCTTGTTAAAGGGTGAGAGATAGTCTTACTTGAACAATAATTATTACTACTTCATATTATGAAATTTTCTCTAAATATTTTATTTAATGTTAGTTAGTTATTTTTTTTCTTTTTTTTTTGGGTTGGCTTGTAGACTTCTTCAGCATTTGATATGGGATGCTTCAAATTGATGCTTTGTCTCATGACTGATTCTTAGTGACTAGTTTCTTTTTTATGATACATTGGTTGATAGTTTTCAAGAGATTTCTGGTTTTAGAAGAATACAGCAACCTAGCATGTGGGGTGTTCCAATTCAAATTTTTGTTCTTTCATATGTTATTTGAAAATGACGCAGAGAAATTTATGCTTTTGAATGTTTCAAACTGATTTATTTCATTTCAAATCATAATTGGGTTAGGATGTGTTTAAAACTGAGGTATGGACATCCTTTTTGCATCTCGTAATGTGTTTAAAGATCTTCTTATGTGTGCTAAATCTCTTGCATGCGTTGTATGCTCTGTGCCATGCAAGATATTTGTTTGCTTTTCCACTTGTTTCTTCTGGAACACTTATTTTGTGAAGTTATCATCACTTAATTGCAAAAGGCATTTAATTTTAAATACTGATCACTTTGTTCTGTTCTTTTCATTTAGTCATAGATGTTTAACTGCATGTGTTTTCCTGATGGATTGTTCATGTTATCAGTTGACTTATGCACTTACATTTATATTTAAATGACACATTACTTTTATCTTATCATTTCCGGTCATACACTGTGATTTTTGAGAGTGAGAGGCTTATTATAATCATGCATTGAAGAATTGTTTCTAAAGTTTTTATTATTCTGTATTGTGACTATTTGATTACATTACTTACTAGGATCAATGACACTAGTTATTGGATTCAAATTATGTACTTATTGGTCTTCTGCTATTTGACATTTGCATAGTTAATGATTAACAGTTGTTTGTTATTGTGAATTTAATGAAATATTGTTTTATTAGAATAAAATTTGATATGTTTAATTTGAATATTTATAATTGTTTGGATTCTATAGAAACAAATATTGCAACTAAACTTCTTAATGAAGAGGCCACACTTTTGGTAACAAATAAGACAACGTTTCCCGGCAATAATAATTGCCGATAAAAGTATTATCAATGTTTTTTTGAACAAATGAGAATGATATTTTCCGGCAATAATAATTGCCGGGAAAAATATTTCTAAATTTTTTCCTACCATACCAAAGGCCGCTAAAGGGAAGGATGAGGCAATTTTGAAAATTGATTTTAGCGGCAATACAAATTGCCGGTAACAATGGCCGCTAATGATCACGGCTTTTCCCAGCAATTAATAGGGTCTTTATCGGCAACTGCCATAATGGTAGGGAAAACCTTTTACCGACGCTGGCTATGCTGGCAAATGATTAATGGCCAGTAAAGGTTTTTGTGGCCATTTCTATGGCCGCTAAAGACAAAATTTATGGCCGCTAAAAGATGTTTTTGGTGTACTCACCACCTTCACCACGCTAAACCATTGAAGTAGAAGCCAACAACAGAAGCAAAAACCAACAATAACAACAGAAGTAGAAACAACAACGCAACAACAACAACAAAAGCAGAGGCCAACGACAACAACAACAACAGAAGCAGAAACAACAATGTAGAAACCAACAACAACGTAGAAATAGAAGCCACTAAAGCAGAAACCAACAACAGCGAAGGAGTGTGGTGGTTTGATGATTTGGTTTGGTGGTTTGGTAGTTTTGGTGGCTATGGTGGTTTGACGATTAGTTTAGGTGGTGGGTGGTTGGAGAGGGTGATGGAGGATATAGAAGGAGTTGGAGATCGAATATTCATGGAATATTCCATTTTTTTGTAATTTCATATAATGTAGGGATTTAGTTACAATTTTTAAATTATAAGGACCAAATTAAAAATTGAGTGAAATTATAAGGACCTGCAGAATAATTAAATTTTTTTAAACAAATACAAATAAATAAGATCAAAAGTGACTTTATTATACTAAAAACATAATTGCAAAACTTTGAAAGCTTATAATATATATAAAAATAATTGATTGGCTATTTGGGTGATGGGGTCAAAAGGTCATAAATCTAAAATTGAATATATAATAATTGGATTATTTTAGTTTTGTTCTAAAATGAATTGATTACTTAAATCAATCTAAACCAATTTCTTTGGTTGGGTTTGGATTTTCGGGTTGATCAGACCAATCCAATCTAACAAACACTGTTATTTCCTACATAGCTTAACCGAAAATTTGCTACATACAATTGAATTTTGCATTTCCTTAATTTTCCTAACAAATGTCTTTCTCGTTTACCTTTATCTTATCAAATCTCTATATAATGCCTTTCATATTTATCGAATTGCTTATTTTTTGTTATTACTTTCTATAATTTTATTTATATGTTAATTTTCTTCAATTAATAAAAAATAATTTATTTTACAATGTTTTCTGAAATGCTTCATTTTAACTTAAATGTGATTTTCATTTTGTTTTTCCTAATTTTCTTGTTTATACAACTAATATCTAAGAGATACTTTTGAAACACGAAATGATAGTAGAGGATTTGAATTCATATGTCAAAAGTTTTCGTTTCTTTTCTTTTTTGTTTTTAAATAAGTTATCGAGAGTGATGGATCTACCCTGTCAATATTTAAACACTCCATTCATAATTTAATGTGTTAAATAGAGACACACAAGTCTTAATCTTCATTAATAATTATATAACTTATTAATTGATATCTCTTTATTATATCTATCTTTTAATCATTACTAATATCAAAATATAATCATTATCATTTTTAAATTACTTTTTCAGCAATTCATTTTTTTTTGCGGGCCATGCAAACAGATAAGATATTCAAATAACATGTTTCTAGTGCAGATTTTACTTCATAAATTCAAATCTTAATTAAAGGTATCTTAGGCACATTCTTAAGACACTAGCTTATCTCTTTTTTTTCTTTGAAAAAAAAAATTTACAATACTTGGGTATTTGCGAAGAATGACGGCAAGATCAAACCATCAAATAGATCTTAATTTCACAAAATTTAATTATTAAATAGATTTTAGTAGCAATAGTCTTAAGTCTCCAAGACAAAACTTTGTGCCATAAATTGGAAAAAAAAAAAATTACTAATTTATTCTTCCAATAGAGAGAAAGCTTTCCTTATAAATTACTGTTTGACAACAGTATAGCTTTCCTTTGATACCAGTCTCTTCAATCATCTGGGTACTTAAATCAAACCAAGCCAATTCATCATCTTTTTTTCTGAAGAGTATATTGCCCTTATTCCCAACTCCAATAGGTTGCTCAACACAAGGGATAGGTCCAATGGTGAAAAGTTTGACCCATGATTCCTTCACACCCACTTCACCCAAAATTGATATGTCAAAGCAATTATTCCTCTCAATGTTTGAAATCAAAGCTACGAACCCATTGAACACCACCAGTTGTCTATAAATAAATTCATGACAATTATGCCGATCTATTGGTGTTGCATGGAACATCTCGCTGCTTATGTCAAAAGACGCAAGTAAATTTTCTACTTCCGTTTGTTCATTATGTTCTTTAATGCCCCACCAATGGCATGCCCCGTTAAAGAAGATTCCAGAACCAACTGGTTCTTGCCAAAAGGGCTCTGGAACTTCTGGACGTTCTTCTGGAGGTTCAATTCGTTCTCCAAAACCAATTACATTTTGAATCAGCTTATAGTCATCTGTCACATGGTCATAACCAAATCAATTGATTGCTATTGATAAACATAGACCAGGCACAGCCGAAAGACAAGGAGGAATAACCTTGAATTCCTCAGTTGTTGGGTTCCAAAGTACTACTTTCATGCTGACATTTGAGGATATAGTTGAGCCTTGATGGAGGCAAATTGTAACATTAATACAAGGACCGAAAATGGAAATGCCTTCGCTACTCTCTTGAAATGGAGATGGCCAATCTAACTTGACCTTGTTCTCATGCCTCTCTCCAGACAGTAGCAACAGATTTACTTCACTAGTACTTGGCATTTGTTGCGTTAGGAATAGACATGAATACTCATTTTTAGATAAATTCTCATAATACGTGCTCATGAAATGAGAATCTTTAAATAAATCAGCCCAAGATTTCTCTACGCAGCTAAATCGCTTTAGAGATTTCATCGGCAATCTTGACAGAATGTTTAGTTTAAGATCATCAGGTATTGTTTTATTTAATCTCTCCATTTGGATTATGCCTGCAATAATAATAAACAGAATCATACCCTAGTGTTTATATCAAGGGTCCCAACATCAGCATCATAATAAACAATTAAAATACACTAAGAGAAGTGAAAAACACTAACATATAAGATTGAAAACCAGCAGAAGCGAAAATATAAGTAGATAGGAAACTCTTGACTCAAATTACTGTCTTACTCTTTAAAGGAGTAGAAAGATGATCTTTGTTACAATGGATCTTAAAGAGCAAAATCAAATACTACCCTCAAAATGTAGTTAATCAAGTATGTTCAAGATTAGTACATTAACTGGAATTAAAATAAAACCCCACAATATTTTGTATTGTGTTGGAGCTCTTTTATTAAAAAAAAAAAAGAGAGGAAAAAATTGCATCTATTTTATGATCTTTATCCCACTTTCAACTCCATGATCTCACAAATTCAGAGCTATATTCCCAGAAGCAAGGATTTCAAATTAATCCCATGTTAAATAATTTAATTCTGACTTAGCCTAGATACTATTAGGGCACATTTGACATCACAATCTCATCTCAGCACACTCAACAAATCCATTCACAAGCAAAAGGCAAAAACTAATAGAAACATATAATGAACAAAGGAGTAAAATTTCGAATCTAAAGCTACAAACAAAGCTTAGAAAAACCCTCTTTACATGCAAAATGAAAGCCAAAACCTCAAAATAAAACCCTCATTAAAGTAAACAACATGGGATAGGGTTATGTGTTCAGACATACCGATGCTTCAAATGGACGGACCACAATGATACAACAATGCGGCAAGACGGAGGCTGGAGGGGTTTGATGGAGGTGTCCGGACTAAGAGTCATAGTTTTAGAGAGAAGAGGGAGGGTGCCGCACAAACATAATTATTAGAGTGAATTACACTGACCTCCCCTGAGATTTAGTATAATTACACCCGACACCCCTCTATTTAGCTATATTACACAGACCTCCCCTATTTCTCGCGGAAGACCAAGTTTCAGTTCTGATTTACCAAGTTCCGAGCTAAAATTGTCTTTTAAATAGATAATTCACTTCCGAGATACCTTTTTGTAGGCGTAATGATCTTGGAACTTGGAACTCATAAGTGAATGATATATTTAAAAGACAATTTTAGCTCGGAACTCGGAACTTGGTCTTCCGCGAGAAATAGGGGAGGTCTATGTAATATAGCTAAATAAAGAGGTGTCGGGTGTAATTACACTAAATCTTTAGGGGAGGTCAGTGTAATTCACCCTAATTTTTATATTAATGTTTATTTCCTTCTTAGCTTAACCGAGAATCTATTGCATTCAATTGAATTTGACATCTCCTATTTTTCTTATATCTTTTAAATATCATTTTTTTAAAAAATTTTTCTAACAAATGTTTTTCTTATTTGCCAATTTTTTAAAATTTTTTTCTTAAATTGTGTTTTGTCCTGAATGAATTTCTAGTTTACTTTTGTCTTATCAAAACTCTATATAATGCCTTTCATATTTATTAAATTATTTATTTTTCATTATTACTTTTTACTAATTTTATTTATACCTTAATTTTCTTCAAATAATAAAAGAAATTTAATTTTTATAATTTAATTTATTTTACAATGTCTTTCCAAATGCTTCATTTTTAACTTAAATGTGATTTTTCATATTTATTTATTTTTTTAAAAAATCTGTTTATGCAATTAATATCTGAGAGATATGTTTGAAACACAAAATGATGATAGACGATTTGAATTCACACCTTAAAAGTTTTCTTTTTTCTTCTTCTTTTTTTTTAAATGTTATCGAGAGTGGTGGAGTTATGAGGTAGGCACCGCCTATCATGCCGGCATTTAGTTATTTCATTCATATTATAGTGGCTCACGTGTCTAAATCTTTATTAATAATATAACTTATTTATCGATATCTATTTATTATAGCCCCTTTTTAATAATTGCTAATATCAAATATAACAATCACTATTTTTAAATTACTTTTTCATCAATTTCCTTTTTAATTAAAGTAACAAGAAATTTGCGAAAAAGTAATATATTTTCAAGCATCTCCAAAGAAATTAGCATTTTGTGAAAAAATATATTTGAAAAAGAATATATTATTGACACCCTATGTACTAAACCATCTCAGGCCCATTAGTCCATCACATTAGAAATTGTTGGTACCAAAAAATGATTATGAGCTAGCAAGTAATAAGATGTTGGGCCTAGAAGAAAATTGGAATTGGGCTTGACAAGATGTTAATCCTCATCAGCTGAGACATGGTAAATAGGGCTTGGAAAGAAGCATCAGCTGAAAGGGAGAATTGGGTTGAAGCAAGAAAGTAGGCCCAAGTGTGAATGAAGGTAGTTGGAAACTTATGGTAAAAGGAGCAACGGTTACCACTACTAAAAGCATGGGTGCGTGGAAGTTCAGCCGAAGACCACTATGCACATGAATGGAGAAAGTGGTGAGATTTTAGGGAAGCTATAAAAGGCTCATGCATATAGAAGAAAAGGAGAGCCAGATCAAAAAACACACATCCTGTCATTTTAATTATCAATTTTTATCTCTTTTTGTTAGTTTCCTTTTTTGCTTTATGTTATCTCTTTAGTTTCATCATCCATCTTCAAGGCTTTGTATGAACTCATGGTTGATTAATAGAAATCATATTTCTATTCCAATTCTTCGTTGACCGATCTTGCTAAAAGGTTTGCTCCCGTGAGTCGTTTGAGGAGTCCATTTGCTAAAGAGCAAAGTACCCTCCTTAGCGTTAATTGTCTGAATATTGGTAATCTTTGGGATTTTGCTTTTTGGATAAGTTTCTTCTTAGAGATTTAGCCGATTGCATTTTTCATCCAACAGAAACATTTAGAAATCCTGAGATCGAGGATTGTTCTATAGCAAATTGCTAACCAATACTAATTGATACTCAAGTTCCGTTTGAAATTTAATCCCTTAATGATAAGAACTTACAGTGATCTTTGAAACTAGAAGATCCAAATCTTAAGAACAATGATGGAGGTTTACATCGATGATGTGGTTGTAAAGTAAGCCGATTTCCAAAACCATTTGGATAATTTAGAACAAGCATTTCTCAGGATGAGAAAGCATTCGCTTAAGATGAATCCTGTCAAATGTGCATTTGGGATCTCGGCTAATAATTTCCTGGGCTTCTTAGTCCACCGGAAGGGGATTGAAGTGGATAAAAACAAAGTGAAAGCTATATTGAAAGCTAGGCCCCCTAGGAATAAGAAGGAATTGCAAAGCTTGATAGGCAAAATAAACTTTATGAGGAGATTTATTGCTAACTCGGCTTGCAAAATGAAGGCCATTTCACTATTGTTAAGGCTTAAGCAAGCCAAGGAATTCATTTGGGGTAGTGAGCAGCAAGATGCTTTCGAGCAAATCAAGAACTGCCTAGCAACACCTCCGGTACTAGCACCACCAGCATTTGGAAAGCCCCTCAAATTATATATATCAGCCGCTGAGGACTCTATCGGAAGCTTGTTAGCTCAAGATTCAGAGGATGGAACCAAGCTGACTATTTACTATTTGAGTAGGCTACTAAATGATGCCGAAACTAGGTATACTCCAATAGAAAAACTATGTTTATCATTATTCCATGCATGTACAAAATTGGAGTATTATTTATTGTCTAGGGAGGTATTGGTGGTCTGTAAGGTAGACATAGTGAAGCATTTACTAAATCGGCCAATCCTAATCCTCCAAGGGAGATTGATGAAATGGGCTATTAAGCTAAATGCATTTGCTCTAAAACATGTACCATTGAAGGCCATGAAAGGACAAGTACTAGCTGATTTCTTAGCACAACATCCATGTATAGAGGTACAGAGCCCACTAGCCGAGTGTCAAGGTTCTGTACAAATTAGACCATGGACTCTGGCTTTTGATGGCTCAAAACATCAAAAAGGAGTTGGTGCATGAGTGGTAATTACTAGTTCTGAGGGAGTGAACAAGAAGTTTATGTATCGACTAGATGTCCAGTGTTCCAATAACCAAACAAAATATGAAGCTATCATAATTGACTTAAAACTGCTCAAGTCTTTAAATGTGAAGGTTGTACAGATTAATGGAGATTCACAGTTGGTGATCAACCAATTGTTGAGAGAGTATAGATGCAACAGCCCAACATTAAAGGGATATTTGGAAAAAGCCTAAACTTTATTGGAGTATTTTGCCGATATCTTAATATCACATGTTCGTAGGGCATCAAATGAAATAGCATATGATTTAGCACAGCATGCCTCTAGTTATAAGTCCATGACACTAGATATCAATACTGTGGAGGGTGGAAAAGTTTTGGTAGTTAACCATCAGCTAGGGTCATTAGCCGATTGGAGGCAAAAGTTGATCCGATATTTGGCTAACCCATCGGCTCAGGTGGATTACAAACTTAAATAGAAAGCATTAAAGTATGTGTTAATTGATGGGGAGTTATTCAGAAGAAGTCAAGAAGGGGTATTGCACAAGTGCCTAAACAAAGATGAAGCTTTAAAAGTGATGGGGGAAGTCCATGAAGGCATGTGTGGGGCTCACAAATCTGACTCTAATATGAAATGGCTAATCTGCCAATATGGGTACTATTGGCCAACTATTATAGTTGGTTACTTTGCCTATGCTAAAGGCTGTGAGGCTTGTCAGCTCCATCGACCCATACCAAGAATGCCAGCCGAGGAACTACATGCCATTGTCAAACCTTGGCCGTTCAGGGGTTGGGCGATGGACCTCGTAGACAAAATATATCCTCCATCTTCTAAAAGATACACTTTCATTATAGTTGTCACTGACTACTTCACAAAATGGGTGGAGGCTTAGCCGATGACGAGTGTATCACAAGAATGTAATAAGGTTTATTGAAAGGCAAATCATACATCAGTTTGGCATTCCAGAGACCATAACAGCTGACCAAGGCACCATGTTTACAGGGGATAGGGTGAAAGCATTCATGCAAGACTATGGGATTAAACTCATTCACTCGTCACTGTATTATGCGCAAGCTAATGGTCAAGCTAAAGCAACTAATAAGGTATTGATTGACATGATTAAGAGAACTGTTGAAGATCAGCCAAGAAAATGGCATGAAGCATTGTCCATAGTTCTTTGGGCTTATAGAAATGCAAAGAATAAAGCTACAGGTTTGACTCATTTCATATTGACCTTTGGCCAGGATGTAGTTTTGCCTGTGTAAATAAATATAAATCATTAAGGGTGGCAAAATAGGCTGGATTGCAGCCCGAGGAGTACTCTCAAGCCATGTTCCAAGAGTTGGAATCAGCCGATGATGATAGAATCATGGCCTTAGAGAATATTAGGCTGAATAAGCAAAAGGTTGCAAAGTCCTACAATAAGAAGGTGAAAAGGAAACAATTTGCTGAAGGAGATATGGTATGTAAGGCAATATTACCTATTGGGACTAAAGATCCTAGGTTCGGCAAATGGTCTCCAAATTGGGAAGGTCCTTATATTGTTAGCCAAGTTATATATGGGGGAGCATATAGATTGGTTAATATGCAAGGAAAAGAATTAACTAAGAGTATCAATGGAAAATTTTTGAAGCAATATTATCCATCCATATGGGAAACAATTCACATTGATCAAAGTAGTTAAAGAAATAGCCACAAGCCGGCTATGTAACTCAAATGGCAAGTGCAAGAAATACAAAATAATATCTTAGTCTAAGCTTCAGGTTTTGTAGGTGGGGCATCGGCAGGATTGCCTTTTGCATTAGTTGATTTGGCCTGCTCCCTTGCATTAGTCGAGTAAGCCATGGTAGATTTGGTAGCCGCCTTTGCAGCTAGTTCTTCCTCCAAGAGTGTTGTGAGGGCATCTCCTACGGTAGCTAGGATGTTGTCTTGTAAGTCTTCTAGTCTGAGCTCTGGGATTGGGAAAGCAGAAGTCTCATTCACATAAGGAAGAACAGCTAAGATGGGAACTTGGATCGTTTCTGCAAATAATATTGATAATCAGAAAGGATAAGCCTTAGAAACATACTGGACATGTGAAAATGGCTGAAATAAATACCTGTAGAGGGAGTCAACCGAGTTGCTTGAAACTTCTGGAAGAAGGAAGCCCATGAAGATTCGACCTTGGCTAAGCCTTTGTTGCCTACCTCAACTACATGCTCTAATGGCTTCTGCTTCTCAGCAAGAGGGGCAATCTTGTGATCCAGGGCCTTAGCTTGAGAATAAAGCTGAAGCTATTGGGCATCTTCAGATTTAATGTGAGCCTTCACCATGGCCAATTCAGGTTCTAGAATCCCTAACTTAGCTTGCAGCTTGGCAATCTCTCCATGGATTGATTCAATTCGATTAGTCAGCTGAGTTTGCTGCTGCTGATGTTGGTCTCGGCTGGACTTCACCACTTGATATTGAGTTAGGTAGTTATGCTTCTGAGCTTTAAAAGACACAAGTCCTTCTAAAGCTTGAAGGCTGTCTTCTCGGCGAGCCTTGAACCTGCGATAATTTGATAAGGCATCTGAAAGAGTCAGAGCAATGTCAATACATATCTGCCAAAGTGAAGCAGATACCTTAGCTCCTTGGGACTCAAAAACCTTTAATAGAGACCTCTCCAAGCTAGCTGAGGATGCAGGGTTAAGAGGAAATGGCTTCTGCAACCCTTCTTCAATTATCTTCAAGTGATGGTGCACGGGTGAAGAGTTGACAGGAGGAGGTTGAGTGATTGGAGCCTTGAAGTAGGCTTCCAATTCATCATCAGGAATCAAAGTTGGGGAAGTAGGAGGAGTTGGATGTTGCTGAGGTGAGCGGCTCGGCTCGTGTGTGTACGTCTTTGCTACTGGACTCCTTGGCTGGATGATGGGTTGGTTATCAGAAAAATTAACATTAGCTAAGGGATTTGCTGATGCTGATGCAGCAAGAGGAGGAGATTAGGTAGCAGGATTAGCTGCGGCAAGCTCAATCGACTCAAGTTGCATTATTTGATCTTGAGGATCAGCTGAAGTAGGAGTTGATGGGGGCTAAGGCCGAGGAATACCTTTGGGCTACTTTTTTAAAGGGGATTCTTCTTCTTCTTCTTCCTCCTCCTCCTCAGAATTTGGTATGATGGCCTTCCTTTTCAAGGACTTGGTTGTGCACTTAGGTAATTGAGGAGGAGGGGAGTTCAACTCCGCTTTTTTCTTACTTCACCTTTCTTTCTGTAAGCATGCAAGTATATATATATATATATATATATATCAGACTTGGAACAAACATGCTACTAAGAATAAAAAGAAAGTTGCATATCCTGAGGGGATAAGTATCTCTTGAAACAGCTGTGGTTGGAGCGGCAATCCTAAGAGAGGTAGTCGAGATAAGATTCTTGGGGCTTTTCCTCACTAGAGTTTTATGACGTGGCTAAGGAGATAGATGAACTTCTACATCCACAATTTGTGATCCTGCAACTTATGTGTTAAATTGATTATGGAAGAAAATTATGAGTAAGTACAAAGATAAGGTGGTTACCTTGGATAGCTGATGAAATGGGTTGAAGTATCGATTTGATCCTAGTTGGTGGCAAAGTCAGCCGATGAGAGTGAGAGGATCTATCACAGATGCCTCTAATTAGTTTGGAGAGATAATGATTAGAAGTAAAGGGGAAGGCTCTTGATAAGACAGACTGCACCAAGTGGTATATATGGAGGAAGTCCCAGGGATAACCACAAAAGGATGAAACTGGAATTGATCCAATTTGTTGTGGTTGCATGAGACTAGCTAATTTACTTCAAGAGGAAGAAGAGAGGGCCTATTCTCCAAGCTCACTATTGATTGATACGGTGCTGGAACACCTTGGAGCAATCCGAATTGTTGAGCAAAGCAGTTGGGGTTGTATACCTCGGCCAAGATCTTGTTAAAACGGGCATTCGGACGAACTCCATACAACAGATCCCTCCCAATCAATGCACTACTCCAGTTGGGAGCAACCTTGGCCAATTCATCGTTTGAAGCTGTCAATATATCCAACTGAGCCCAAGCTAGTCCATATGAACGCTCAAGGAAAGGGCAGACTTCTAAGTACCTTCCCGGCTGCATTTTGAAGAGATGATCTGTAATTTGAAAAGCAAAAAATATGGAAATCGGGATAGTTGCATGCCAAAGGCTATAAGTAGAGGCATCCCGAACTGCTGCAGCCGCGAGACCATAATCTCGATACAATTATGGGAAGTATTCATTTATCTATAAGAAAAGAAATCATATCAGCCCAGCGATAGGTTTGTTTTGCTTGGCTTCTTGTTGGTCAACTCGCAGCTTTAAGCCTTTGTAAAAGGAAGAGAGGAATAGAGCTCCTAGGTTCATCAGCTTCCCATATATGATAGCTGAGACATAATAGGAGAATTCATTGACCATGGCTAATGATTTACTGCAAATAAAAAACTTACACAGCCAATAGAAGAAGAAGGCATTGTGCTCAAATTTGCTCACGACCCCATGATCCCATTTATGTTCCTTCATGTATTTGACGTAAGCTGCATTCTCTTCGTAAATAGGGCAGCCGAGATCCTCAATTTTCATCATAAAGAGGAGGGATATCTTCTTCAACAATTTGTAGCCCCAACATAACGGCAACATTGAACAGTGTGGGTGACATTATTCCAAACGGGAATACAAAAGCGTTTATGGCTGTATTCCAAAAGCCGAGAAAGGAAAGAAACATATCAATGTTAGGAGAAAAACTCTTTTTTGCGAGCATAACGATATCATATATGCCCCATGCCTTCCATTCTCTTCCCCATTGACCCACCACCATAGAAAACCAGTCTTCAACAATGGGAAGTTAAAAACCATCCGCCATAATGAAAGATTCTGTAATATGAGAAAAGAGCGAACGTTAAGTGCAAATTGGACCCAAAATATATATGCCATGATCTTGATCATGTGCAATTAGGGTCTCTGCCCCAGGCTCATTTTCGGAGGAAGAATCCTTAGCTGGACAAGATGAAGAAGCCATAGGAGTTGATTTTGTCTTGCCAACAAGAGCTTTGAGAGTTTGAGCAGACTCTTGGATTCTGTTGGCCGAACAGTGTGATGAATTAGATGACGAGGAAGTCGAAGAACTCTCACAGCTTGAGGAAGACAAACTCTTGGACGGAACTTGAATGGATGAGCTGCTAAGGTTCTCAGAATCAGAGTGTTTAGAAGACATTGGATGGGATAAAGAGCAAGAAAAGATTAAAGAATGATGGAAATGTGAGCTTACATAGAAAGAGTTGAAAGATTGTTGAGAAGAAAGGAAGTGAGAAGCTGAATCACAAAAAGGAAGCAAACAGATATGGGGTGTTATGGACAGTAATGGTAAAAAAAAGGGTGGTTTAAATACAATACCCATCTTGCTAATTAGCCATTTGCTAGGTATTGTATTGGAGGGCATATGTTAGCACCAAAAAATGATTATAGGCTAGCAAGTAATAAGATGTTGGGCCTAGAAGAAAATTGGAATTGGGCTTGACAAGATGTTAATCCTCATCAGCTGAGACATGGTAAATAGGGCTTGGAAAGAAGCATCAGCTGAAAGGGAGAATTGGGTTGAAGCAAGAAAGTAGGCCCAAGTGTGAATGAAGGTAGTTGGAAACTGATGGTGAAAAGAGCAATGGTTACCACTACTAAAAGCATGGGTGCATGGAAGTTCAGCCGAAGACCACTATGTGCATGAATGGAGAAAGTGGCGAGATTTTAGGGAAGCTATAAAAGGCTCATGCACAGAGAAGAAGAGCAGAGTCAGATCAAAAAACACACATTGTAACACCCTCCCAAGTATAGTACTATGCTTAAGCCATAACACCACACCCTAGAGTTGTTACTGTTACCTGAGCGAACTTTATCTGACAGCAACTTCAGCCGTCCTCGGAACTTCTTGAACTTTCTGGAGACAACACGGAAAATAGGAGTGAGAATTATAAATTCTCAATAGGATTCTCTAATTATCATACATAATGTCATCGTTGTCATCTCCAGTTTGCTTCGGTTTATTATGAAAAAGGTGAACATATTATGTGGACTGTTTAATTTTACAGTTCGAAAATATATTATCTGAAGCAAAGTTCATTTTTACTTATACACTTGTCATTTGGGGAGAGCCCATACAACCCCAATTTATGAACTATACTATGAATA
This sequence comes from Pterocarpus macrocarpus, assembly GCA_031439585.1. Classification (NCBI taxonomy): domain Eukaryota; kingdom Viridiplantae; phylum Streptophyta; class Magnoliopsida; order Fabales; family Fabaceae; genus Pterocarpus; species Pterocarpus macrocarpus. Next base: position 39,044,536 of record CM062517.1, read on the forward strand.
ATAACTACACATATTAAAATACAATAGCATCATTACACTGGACACATAACATCTACACCTGACTTTGCTTGTACTTGAATTTATACATATACATAAAATTTACTTTTCTTTCATCCGACACACCTAAGCATTACGTATCGCCATCCCTAGAGTGCTTGCATCTGCCTATACTTGAGCGTTACGTATCGCCGTCCTCTAGTGCAGCATCATACCACATTCTAGAATATGATCGCCATGTCATACCCATCAGAGCGTGATCACCATGTCACGTTCCTTAGGAATATAGACTCATCATCATATCTTTATATGCCACATTCCAGAGTATGATCGTCATGTCATACCCCGTCGGAGCGTGATCACCATGTCACGTTCCTTAGGAATATGGGACCTTCATTCTGTACTTACACTAGCTGGGTCATGCCATGCCTCATATAAGTCCTGCCCCCTATACTCACATTAGCTGAGTTGATGCTATGCCTGATGTGAGTGGGGTGTTTGCATATGCTTTAATCTTTAGTATTTAGTCTTTAGTCTTTCAGCCTTTACTCTTTAACCTTTACTGCCCTTGGGTAGCCTGGCCTTGGAGTGAGCTTGTCAGCTCAATTCGTGACCGTCGTCACACCGACTCACCCACAAGGGGACCTACTGCCTCTAGGTTGGAGGGACCCATATCTTTATATTCACATTTAATATACTTATATCTTTTCATTCTCATGTATAGTCAAGCATAGACATGCGGAATGTACTCATACATATGCTTCATGATTTATTTTCATATACCTCATAACTCATATCGTACTTAAATTCATCCTTGCATATAAATATTCCTAGTTTCATAGACTTCTGCAGTAAGTTCGGCAGCATAACGGATTAGGTCCGTTTCCTCATGAATAGTGTCAGCTCTCACGAACAAATTAGTCATAGCAATATAATCAATCTAACATATCTATCAATGTAAAACTTGTAATTCTCAACTCAAACTTTATATATTCACTAACACTTGTGAAACCATCAATTTGATCATCTCTGCCAATTCTATTCGGTTCTGCCCGAATTTTGTATAATCCACCTTTACTTCTATTCAAATCATTTAAACCTGAATTTTGGATATGTCATAGATCTATGTGTCTACTTTCTAACCTCTTTCGTTCCATATCATTTTGATCTATATAACTCAAGATATTCAAATTTTGCTTCAGCCTATTCAGTCACTGGCCCGAATTACACTCCTGGAAGTATAAATTCACTAAAAATCGAAACTAAGCTCAAATTATATGAAATTGGTGTCATATTAAAGCTAACAGGACAACCTTTCATTTTCAACAAGTTTCATTCCATTTTCTTTAGTATAGCTCGAGTTATAAGTCCTGAAATTCCACCTTTCTAAACTACTCTGTTTTGGCTCAATTTGGACATAGGGTAACTTCCTCGAACCACTGGGATCAATTAGGGTCATAAAAAACTTGAAATTTCATATTGAGATGTTCCCCTATGTGTAGGCTTTCTAAAAAAGTTGGTTTCACTCGATTTGGAGTTGTGTAGGGTGAGTTATACCCTCCTCAAGTCACACTGCCCGTATGAAAGTCCTGATTCCTACGTTAACCTTCAAAAATTTATATCTCTTTCAATACTAATCCAATAATCTTATATGATATATGTATGGAAAGCTCTGAATGTCTACTTTCATCTAAAAATGGTTTCATCCATTTTTACCAGCTGTAGTCTGATCCGTACACTCCGCCATACGGACTGCCGTGGAGCTTCTCACTTAGATAGCATCCTAATCCTTCACTTCTCCTAGTTTTCTTCCTCTAACCTTAATTTCAACTCAAGATTTCATATTAACCTTATCATAATCCATCATATACACCTAATATATCATCAAATACATGAAGAAGAGTACAATTTAATACAGCCATAGTGCAACAAATTCAAGAACAGAAGTAGAATCCTACCTCTTTGGAGCGTGATTTGAGCTAAGTGTTGAAGCTTGAATTGATGCCATACGGACTGCCGTGGAGCTTCTCACTTAGATAGCATCCTAATCCTTCACTTCTCCTAGTTTTCTTCCTCTAACCTTAATTTCAACTCAAGATTTCATATTAACCTTATCATAATCCATCATATACACCTAATATATCATCAAATACATGAAGAAGAGTACAATTTAATACAGCCATAGTGCAACAAATTCAAGAACAGAAGTAGAATCCTACCTCTTTGGAGCGTGATTTGAGCTAAGTGTTGAAGCTTGAATTGATAGAATCTTGTCAAGCTTGAAGGAGTGATGGAGTTGGAGAAGAGAAAAAGAGAGCTGAACAAGAGAGAAGGTAGCGTAGAAATGGGGCTGAAGGAGAGAAAGAATGAGTTATATATAAGCTTGAGGCGGTGGTAGGCTTTGTGAGTTTTGATTGGTTGAAATTGTGTCGGTGAAGTTCAGTCATGTCTCCCTCTTTTGTGGCAAATTTGCTCTCCACGTCGCCTAAAAGTGGAACTCGCTTCCATTGCATCTGAAAATGACATCGGAATTCATGCTCTCCTTAAAGTCGAAACTCGTGATCATCTATTCGAAGGTTATATTAAATCGTAACTCGTAAAACCTTGCTGTTTTAGTCGAAACTTAAAAGCAAAGTCGGTTGCGAAACCAAACACTTAAACCCGGAAGTCGGGGACATCAGGCGAACTTGAATCGATTCTAAGCATAACACCGGAGGTCGGGAATCAAAACATTATCTTATGTTCCAGGAAATCGAAACTTATGGAATCTCGGAACTCCCATTCAAACTCGTGAACACCAACGGAAATGGAAATCTCCTGGGAATAATCTCGGAGATCGGAACTCGTGTATGACTTGGAAATCAACTCAAGGATCCGAACTTGTGTCCATTCTAGTTGAGTTCAACTCTAAGGTCAGAGCTGGTTACATTAAACTTGGAGGTCGGTACTTATACCATTGTGTTAAACTATCAATTCAGATGTCGGAAACCATGTATACTATTCGAGCATGAAGTATGAGGTCGGAACTCACGTACATCTGCTTGAAACTTGGGAATAAATTATGAGATCGGAAATCCTATCCGTTTCTTTGAGACATGAAGTCGGATATCGGGAATCACATGTTCGAAGGTTAAGTCGAAATTCGGTAAATTATTGCCAGATGAAGTCGGAATTTATGCTGAAATTCGAGGATGAACTTGGAAGTCGGAAATAATCCGTTTTATGTAAAATTTGAAGATGAAGTCGGAAATCATGGGGACTTGAAAGGTGATGTCGGAACTCGGAACTCGGGATGTTACACACATCCTATCATTTTAATTATTAGTTTTTATCTCTCTTTGTTAGTTTCCTTTTTAGCTTTATATTATCTCTTTAGTTTCATTATCCATCTTCAAGGCTTTGTATGAATTCATAGTTGATTAATAGAAATCATATTTCTATTCCAATTCTTCGTTGACCTATCTTGCTCAAAGGCTTGCTCCCGTGAGTCGTTTGAGAAGTCCATTTGTTAAAGAGCAAAGTACCCTCCTTAGCGTTAATTGTTTGAACATTAGTAATCTTTGGGATTTTGCTTTTTGGATAAGTTTCTTCTTAGAGATTTAGCCGATTGCATTTTTCATCCAACAGAAACATTTAGAAATCCTGAGATCGAGGATTGTTCTACAGCAAATCTCTAACCAATACTAATTGATACTCAACTTCTGTTTGAAATTTAATCCCTTGGTGATAAGAATCGACAGTGATCTTCGAAACTAGAAGATCCAAATCTTAAGAACTCCCCCATAGATGAGACTTCTTCCCAATTTTAAATATGAACCTTCCTTCTAGTGATTAAGTATGCAATCAACCCATTTCACTTACAACAAAAATGAGAAACATATTGACTTGAGCTCAGATTATGGAGGAGTTCTCGAGCCTCGAAATTTAATTTAGAGCCTTCACGTCCACTATACTTTCTCCACACCATGGTTATGACTATGAAAACCCAAAATACAAATATAGAAGACAATCCAAATAATAACAATAATCATGATGCAGCTCCCCACATGACTGAGAGCTTGCTTCACATTATTCGACAACTCCGGCATCAGAATAAGATGGTTAGTCAAATAGAGGCAATGAATCGTGTGTAGAAATTCTCTCGGTAGGAACATGAATTAAACAATCAAAGAGCATATGATAATGCTCCCCAAACACAGCAACCTATGAAGACCAATAACAATCGCCACGAGCACCCTCCCTATGGATTCCGGCCCCTTATCAAAGTTTGTCATTTCGGTAACACTCCATGGTAACTTCAAACTTCCTTTGACTTTACGCCTATATGATGGTATTGGTAATCTGCAAGTGCATTTTATAATGTTTAAATCTATGGTGTTACTTAATGGAGTTATTGACCCTTTTCTTTACCATGCATTTCCTACTTTATCATCTTAGGAGTGGTAGTTTGGTTAGGTTCAAGGTCTCTGCTGCCAATGAGGGATTGATTCTGGCAGAAGTGGTGAATGTGTATAATTGGAACATGTATTATCGTGGCTTAGGTAGAAGTTATCTTTTCTTTTTGTAGACAATGAAAAATGGTTAATATCTTTTTGCAGACAATGAACATATATTAATCAAATTTTGTTTCTACTTCGCCTCATAATTCTCTAATTGTGTAATTTAGCTGTGTTTATTCTATTGCATAAGTAGCATCAGATGGATCTTTTGCTGTAGTGGGGAATTAGTTGTTTACATCGTAAGTAAAAATGGATGTTTTAAGGATTGGGGATTTACTGCATAAGTTCCAGTTCTGACAATAAATGTGTCGTGAATTTGAAGTCTTTTAAACTTGTAATATGAAGTTTTGTGATTAAGAACTGTAGACCAAATTAAGTTGAACTCGCTACCAACACTGTAGTACAAATTAATCACAAATTCCCAGTTGTGGTACAGTGGCGCGAGTTGAACACTTGATAAGCAATAAAAAATGGGGGCATGCATTGGTGGACCTCCGATTTAACATAATATGACAGTTCACTTAGGAAGAAGGACGAAGCGAACTTTGTAGTATAGTGAACTCGGAACTTGCAAAATTGGTTATGAAAGTGACATTTGTTTCGAACTGTGCGAATCAAGTTTTTTACATTAACTCAATGTTCGCACCGATTATATGTTGTCCGATATTAATTGCTGAAAAACATTGTAACTCGTAACTGCCATCAAATCCTCAATTTGCAACTCGAGATAATTTGATTCAAAATGAGCTGTATACGTGTGCGAACATCTCTGAAAATAACTCCTCCATCATAGTGTTTGTGGTTTGTATTTTAAATCATTGAATGTGGTTGTACCCCATTCAAAATTATTTTGTTATTATTTTGATTTTTGAAAAAAAGGCTAGTAATAAATTACCCAAAAGAAGGGAGGCTTGGTCAAGAAGACTCGGGTATCATGCCCCCTTAAAAAGTTTACACGTTAAAATTAAACTACGATTACGCCACCAATTTAGTTTGCAGGTATATATTTTGCTTGCATTTCCCTATGCTTGCCAATTTAGCGAAGGGTTTGTGAGGTTAACTGCACCATAAACTAGTATTTTGGAAATTCCACACCAGACTGGGTTCATTTCGGTGTGGACAAATTAAACCGGAGATCAGCAAACGGGGAAGTGTAGGTGAATAAACTGACAGTGACATGAGTATCCCGGAACTCTTAAATTTAGGGGAACGATCTCAAACTGCAACTGAAGTCAGGTGTTATCTTGATACATTTTTTTAGAGTTCAGCTGCTCTCAAAAAGTGGCACCAATACCAAAGCAAGCGTTAGGCTGTTTCATAGCACGTATTCTTTCCCGGTGCACTCTCTCCAATAGTACAATACTCTCCTCGGGCTGCACGCAGCGCTGCGCAGCATAGAGCAGGAGTAATCATGCCGTCAGTTCACCGTCCCGTCACGTCACTGGGGATACAAAGCCCCTCGAGCACGTCAAACGAACCGAGGCAAGAAGTATATTTCAAATAATTTACAGGGGAGTTCTCTGGTGCCTTGTCATACTTGTACTTTTTTTGTCTGTATCCGATGAATGGATGATGCATGCATTGAAAATTAGGCGTTGCACTAACAAAATTAGGCTAGTTCTGAGTTATATTCATGGAATAACAGAGTTAATGTCAAACTCGGAACTCAAAACACAGCATCCATGCATTGATATTTGTTTGTGCAACGCCTAATTTTTAACTCGAAATTCGATGACCATGTATTTTAGTCCATTTTTGACAAACTCGGAACTCACATAATTTTGTTTGTGCAACGTCTAATTTTCACGTCAATGCATGCATCATCCATTCATCGGATACGGACAAAAAAATGTACAAGTATGCCAAGGCACCAGAGAACTCAACTATAAATATAAGGGTGAATTACACAAACCTGCCCTATTTCTCGCGAAAGACCAAGTTCCTAGTTTCGATTTACAAAGTTCCGAGCTAAAATTGTCTTTTAAATAGATAATTCATTTACGAGTTCCGAGTTCCAACATCATCACTTGATAATCGCCTTTAATGATCTTGGAACTCAGAATGATACTGTAACTCAGAACTCGTAAGTGGATTATCTATTTAAAAGACAATTTTAATTCGAAACTTTGTAAATCGGAACTAGGAACTTGGTCTTCAGTGAGAAATAGGGGAGGTCTGTGTAATGTAGCTAAATAGTGGGGTACCGGGTGTAATTACACAAAACCTCAGGGGAGGTCAGTGTAATTCACCCTATATTTTTTGTAATGTATAATATAAATAATTAAATAGTTTAGGTTTATGTTACTACATACCTTGACTAACAAAAAATATTTCAAATAATTTGCATCTTCGTGCATAAATAATTTGAACATATCTTTTTTTATTATATTTTTATTTATTTATATTGAACAAGCATTTTCGTACTTATATATGTCTTAAATAAGCATTTATTGTTTCATAAAACACAAAAAAAAAAAAAAATACTTTACCGGGGGGAGGGGTTAGTACATTAGGGGGTATTTTTTAATAATCGAGATTTTGGTAGAATAATTAATGAAATATGGCTTTTTTGGAAAAATTAGGAAGTATGGGATTTGTTCCGAACTGGAGTATAGGAGCCCAACTCGACCCAATGGCTAAGTCTAAAATCAAGATCGGACTTGCTACTATCCAACACTCATCTCGGCCCCAAAATCTGAACTAGGGCCCAAACCCGAATTAAATGCAACGGTTCTCTCACATTGCAGAACGTACTCACCTTGCGTGTTGCCGATGAACTTGGACTGATCCATTAGTCCCAAACTAATGGACGTCCCGAGTTATCCCCTATGATGGCAGAACCATATCCCCATCTTCTCTCAATCACTTACTCTTATATACGAGTCCTACTGCGGACCTCAGATACTTCTTCTACCTACTTCTGATACACTTCCTGCACTTACTGACTTGAGCGTCGGAGTCCTTGCAGGTACCCCCCACTCCATCGCGAACCTCCACTTCATCCGCATGCCGATCATGTCCAAAGCAGCTTGAGATCCCAATCTCGGTTCGAATTCCTCTCAGGTAACCTACCTCCGAACATTGGCGCCCACCGCGGGGCCCAAAGTGTAGCACCCCCCAAGTACAGTACTATACTTAACTCATAGTATCATACCCTGGAGTTGTTACTGTTACCTGAGCGGACCTTATCTGACAGCAACTTCAGCCATCTTCAGAAACTTCTGAAACTATCTAGAGACAACACAGAAATAGGAGTGAGAATTATAAATTCTCAGTAGGATTCTCTAATTATCATATATAATGTCATCGCTGTCATCTCCAGTTTGCTTCGGTTTATTTTGAAAAAGTGAACATGCTGTACAAACTGTTTAATTTTATAGTTCGAAAATATAATGTCCGAAGCAAAGCTTATTTTAATCATACACTTGGCATTTGGGAGAACCCATAAAGATCAATTCATGAATGATATCATGGATAATAATTACAACATATTAAACTACACATAGCATCTGCACATAACTTTATCTGTACTTGAATTTAAGCATATACATAAAATTTGTTTCTCTTTCCTTATCTTGTTACACATATTCCAGAGTATGATCGCCATGTCATACCCCATCGGGATGTGATCGCCATATCACATTCCTTAGGAATATGTTCTTTCTGCCACGTCCCAGAGTATGATCGCCATGTCATACTCCATCAGAATGTGATCGCCATGTCACATTCCTTAGGGTGTGGGATTATCATGCTATATTCCAGAGTATGATCGCCATGTCATACCCCGTTAGAGCGTGATTGCCATGTTACGTTCCTTAGGAATATAGACTCATCATCATATCTTTACATGCCACATTCCAGAGTATGATCGCCATGTCATACCCCAGCAGAGCGTGATCTCCATGTCACGTTCCTTAGGAATATGGGATCTCCAATCGGTACTTACACTAGCTGGGTCATGCCATGCCTCATGTAAGTCCTATCCCCTGCACTCACACTAGCTGGGTCGATGCCATGCCTCATGTGAGCGGGGTGCTTGCATATGCTTCAATCTTTAGTCTTTAGTCTTTAGCCTTTATTGCCCTTGGGTAGCCTGGCCTTGGAGTGAGCTCGTCAGCTTCACCCGTGACCGTCGTCACACTGACTCACCCGCAAGGGGACCCATGTGCCTCTAGTCTTGGAGGGATCTCATTCTGGCCACGTGCCTCTAATTGAAGGGATCTCTTCTAGTCACATGCCTCAAAATTGAGGGATCTCATCTGACCACGTGCCTTCAATATAGAGGGATCTCATTTGACCACGTGCCTTCAATATAGAGGGATCTCATTTGACCACGTGCCTCCAAGGTAGAGGGATCTCATAGTTTTAACTGCCTTCACAAGGAGGGATTCAATGTGCAATTGCCTCCAGGTGAAGGGACCCACGTTTTTATCATTTAACTGCCTTCACAGGGAGGGATCTCAAATAACTGCCTCCAAGTGAAGGGACTTACATACAATATATTCACATTCTTTCATTCTCATGCATACTCAAGCATAATCATGCAAAATGTACTCGTACATATGCTTCATTTACTTTCATATATCATTGCACACATGATCTCCATGTACATATTCATAACATAGAAAGGCCCGTAGCCTCTTTACCATTCTATCGGCACTCATACATATGCTACATCATTTACCCTTATATACCTCATATCATACTTATGTCATTCTTGAATATAGAGTTTCCATGTACATATTCACACTTAGATTCATCCTTACATATAAACATTCCTAGACTTTTGCCGTAAATTCAGCAGCATAACGGATCAGATCCGTTTCCCTATGAATAGTGCCAATTTTCACAGACAATTCAGTCATAACAGTATAATCAATCTAACATATCTATCCATGTAACACTTGCAACCATCAACTTAAACCTTGTATGTTCACTAACATTTGTGAAATCATCAATTGGGTCACTTCTGCCAATCTATTCAGTTCTGCCCAAATTTGTATAATCCACCTTTATTTCTATTCAACTCATTTAAATCTGAATTTTGGATATGTCATAGTTTTATATGTCTACTTTCTAACCTCTTTGGTCCCATATCATTTTGATTTATATAACTCAAGATATCTAACTTTTACCTCAGCCTATTCGGTCACTAGCCTGAATTACACTCCTGGAAGTATAAATTCACTAAAAATCGAAACTAAACTCAAATCATACGAAATTGGTCTCATATCAAAGCTAACAGGACAAATTTTCATTTGCAATAAGTTTCACTTGATTTGCTTAAGTATACCTCGAGTTATTAGTCCTGAAAGTCGACCTTCCTGAACTACCCTGTTTTGGCCTGGATTGGACATAGGGAAACTTCCTCGAATCACTGGGAACAATTGGGACCATAACAAACTCAGAATTTCATATTGGGATGTTCCCCTATGTGTAAGCTTTCTAACAAAATTGGTCTCACTCAATTTGGAGTTGTATAGGGTGAGTTACACCTTCCTCAAGTCACCCTACTCGGATGAAAGTCCTGATTCCTAGGTCAAACTTCAAAAATTCATATCTCTCTCAATACTAATCCAACAACCTTATATATGTATAGCAAGCTCTGAATGTCTACTTTTATCTAAAAATAGTTTCATCGGATTTAACCGGTTGTAGGCCATACGGACTGTCGTGGAATTCCTCACTGAGACAGCATCCCAATCCTCCATTCCTTCTAACCATAATTCCAACTCAAGATCTCCTATAAATCCAATCATAATCCATCATAATACATCCAATAATTCATCAAATACATGGAGAAGAGTACAATTTCATGCAATCATAGTGCAAGTAACTAAAGAATAGAAATAGAATCCTACCTCTTTAGAGTGTGATCTTGCTGAATTTGAGTTTGAATTGAATGAAGCCTTGGCAAAGCTTGGAGATTTGATGGAGTAGATTGAGAGAGGAAGGGAAGAAGAAGGCTAGAGCAAGGGGAGAGGGAGGGACGTAAATCAGATCAAATGAAGAGGAGAGTCTGATTTAAATACATGAGAATTGTGGTGTTGATTGGTTGGAGTTTTGTGGTTGAAGTTCGGCCATGTCTCTCACTTTTGTGGCCAAATTGCTCTCCACGTCGTCCCAAAAGTGGGATATGCTTCCGTTCTACCTTAAATCGGAACTCGTCTCTATTATGCTTGAAGTCGAAACTCGTGTCATTTTACTTGAGCTTGGAGCTGAAGCAGAATGTCGGAACTCATCCCATCTTGTTTGTGACTTGAGGAAATCTTGTCTAGTTTATTCGAAACTTGGAAGCAAGGTCGGATGTCGGAAGTAGAAAGCTTACAATCACATAATCTCGAAACTCCCAATTCAAACTCGGAAACACCAACTGAAATGGAAGTCTCCTGGGAATAATCTCGGATATCGGAAATCGGGCATGACTGGAAATTAACTCAAAGATTTGAACTCATGTCCATTAAGTTCAACTCTAAGGCAGGAACTCGTTATATTCAACTCGGAGGTTGGTACTTGCATCAGTGTTAAACTATAACTTCGGAGATCGGAAGCCACATATTTTGAAAATATGAGGTACGATGTCAAAAATTGGGTATATCTGGCTGAAGCTTGGAGATAAATTGTGAGTTCGGAAACCGGGTACGTTGTCTTTGAGACAGTAAGTCGGATATCGAGAATCACGTTCATGTTGTTTGTACTTGAAGGTTAAGTCGTAAGTGGGAAATGAGGAATGCTGGTTAAGGTCGGAAGTTAGAAATTATGCTGAAAGTTGAACACGAATGCGGATATCGGGAATAATCAAAATTAGATGAAATCAGAAGTCGGACAGGACATGAAGTCGGAAATTGTGTAAGACTAACTCGGAACTCGGAAATAATCCCATCTATCTAAAATTCGAAGATGGAGTCGGGAATGGGATATGATCAAACTTAAAGATGAAGCCGGAACTTGGAAATCGAATGTTACACGAAGCACTGCTCAACACCATACCACGGCAGAATTCACACTAATGTCTTCACACCCCAGGTAGGAATGCACGATAGCACATGGCTAAGGATGTAAATAGGGCGGGGGATAACCCTCCATCCCCTGCCCCGTGGATGAATACCCGCCTTCGTCCCCGCCCTGTATCCGTACGAGTACCCGCTTTTGAATTCCTCGTTGGTTTATGGGTACCCGTGGATATCCATGGAGACCCGTTAGAATGTAAAAAATTCAAAAGATTTAAATTAAATATAAAAATTCTAATATCATAAAATACTTAAAATAAGCACAAATACTGATCTAATTCTACAATTCGAATTCTAACAACTTAAAATAAAAATAAACACAAAATAAGCACAATAATCCAATTTTTCAATCTAAATTTCAACAAATTAAAATAAAAATAAACACATAATAGTAATCCAACTATTAGTCTAACATATAATAAGTTCAAATATATTTAACTTCTAAATTTAAACATTAGTCCAAGCAATTTAAATAACAATAATATTAGTCTAACTAAATTAATAACTTAAGGGTAAAATAGTAATTTTATATTAGGTACCCGCGGGTATTTAAAATCCCCATCCCCATTACCCGCGGGGCAAAATCTTCCCCCCATATCCGCCTGGTTGTAGGTATTATCCACAGGTATCTGTGGGGCAGATTTTTTTGACATCCTTACACATGGCCCCACAAGCAACCACCAACCACTGGTGGATGGTCGCACAGCTTCCGATTCGGCTTTGGACATCGGAGACCACCACCACCAGCAGAACTCAACAGCTCACCGCTTTATCACCCGGGCCGTAGGGAACGTGGTTGCTTCCAGGGTGGAAATCCGCCCTCAGGCCAACATTGACCTGCTCACCGAGATGCTAACCTTGATGTGGGAGCAAGCCACCCGCATCCAAAAGCTGGAGCAAAATTTGGATCGCATGATGTAAACCGACCGGAAACAACGCCGGGAAAGGCATCGACGCCACCATGATAGGAGCCCAGATCATTATGGAGACCGAAGCTCGAGAGAACGTAGTCGCAGCATGGAACGCCTCATAGCGGAAACTTGCCACGTGGGAGTGCAGCCAACAGCCATAGAAAATGGCGGGCAGAAATTGATCGTCGCCACCTCGAACACTCCGAATCCCGATCTCACCTTCGTCACGATGAAAGACATGCGAGGTGAGGCTCAGAATGTTACGAGGACCCCAAGGATGGCGACGACACGCCGTTCTCCGACTTCATTATGGGAACTCAGCCTTGTGACGAGAGTAGTAACCCCCAGGAGCATATGGATGCATTCAAATCAAGGATGGCGCTGGCTGGAGTATCGGATCCTGTCAGATGCCGAGCATTCTCGATCACCTTGAAAAAGGCTGTAGTCAAATGGTTCAACTCTTTCCCACCTGTAACGTCCGAAGAATTTTATCGTTAGTAACCGAGTTGTTCGATTTTTTATCGAATAAGTGGGTTTAATCGAAATTCGATTAAGCATTTACTTAAAGCCAATTAAGTGTGATTTAGAAGTAATTAGGCTAGATGGAATTGGATTAGGAACATAGGAAACCTCACAGAATTTTTTTAAAACCGGTTTATCGATTTAAGAGAAATCGGTAAGATTTCGATAATTTAAACTGTCGAAACGGGGTCAATAGAAATTATACTTTGAGAATCCTAGGATGGATGGCCAAGATTTAGCCAACTTACCCATGCAAGTGGTGCCATCTCAGCCCTCCAAATGGGCTGCCAAACCAAGTTACATGACCAACTCAAATCCACCAATCATATGTAACTTGCTTTAGAAGTTTTTAAATTTTTCCTTTTCTACCCTTGCACATTTTTGGCCCTTATCTATACTGACTCCTCTCCATTGTTTTCTCCATCATCTCATCTCATCTCAACTCATATCATCTTCCTCTCCCACAAACCTTCAAGCCACAACAAGATTTCTTCAACTCCAACCACAAATTCAACAAGTAAAGGTAGGAATCCTACTCTCTTCTTATTTTCCTTGGTTTGGAGTTGTGTGTGGATCTTGTATACTTTTTGCTACTGATGATATGTAGAGTGATGATGATGTTTTATGGCTGATTTTTCATGTGTGTTATGATTGGAAATAGAATTGGCATGAAAGAGCTTGTAGAATAGAAAGAAAACTCAAGAAGCTGTTAGAGTTTTTCCTCGCAATCCGTATGACAGAGCATACTGCTCTGGCTACAGCCATTTAAACTCCATGAATCTATTTTTATGTGAAACTAGACATTCAGGGCTTTCCATACATATATAATATAAGGCCATTGGATTAGTAAAGAGGAAGTTATGAACTTTTGAAGTTTGAACTAGAAATTAGGACTTTCATCCTAGCAGTATGAGTTGAGGAGGTGTAACTCACCCTATACAACTCCAAATTGAGTGAAACCAACTTTGTTAGAAAGCTTACACATAGGAGAATATCCCATAAAAATTTCCGAATTAGATAAGGTCCCATTTGTTCCCAGTGAGTCGAGAAAGTTGCCCTATGTCCAATTCAGGCTAGAACAGGGTAGTCCAATAAGGTCAAGTTTCAGAGCTTATATCTTGAATTATACTCATTCAAATGATATACAACTTGCTTCATTTGAAAGCTTGTTCTGTTAGCTTTACATGGATATAAATTTCACATGATTTCACCGAGATTTCTATTTTTAGTGAATTTTCCCTTGTAAGGATGCAATTCTGGCTAGAAGTAGAACAAGTCTGGGATAAGACACAAATAACTTGAGTTAATGTCGGAAGTCGGGATTTAGTAAACAGAGAGCTAGGTTAGTACACTTAAAATTGAAATCTAAACTTAGTAAATAAAGGACTAGGTTGGGAGTAATTAAGGTTGAACTCGGAAAGGTACACTTAAGGATGAACTCGGAAGGGTATACTTAAGGTTGAACTCAGAAGGGTATACTTAATGATTGAACTCAGACTTAGTGAGTAGGAATCCATATTGGGTATGTTTAAGGCTGAACTCGGAACTTAGTTGAGAGAGCTAGATCGGGCATATTTGATGTTAAACTCGGACTTAGTGAATAGGAATCCATATCGGGTATGTTTAAGGCTGAACTCGGAACCTCGAGAGAGCTAGATTGGGCATATTGGATGTTGAACTAGGGACCGAGCAAATAGGAAACTAGTTGGGCATAGCTAATGTCGTAACTCGGAAATTAGGGAGGACGGGATATGGTTAATGTCGGAATACGGGACTTAGGAAAACATTCATAAGAGTTTTGGAAGAACAAATATTTGTTAAAGTCAGAAATAGGAATTGAGACATTGACCCTACATACATTACCCGAAAGTCGGGAATTAAGACATTGAATACATGATCCCAGAAGACAGGAATCAAAACATGGACATTATATACGTAACTCCGGAAGTCGAGAATCAAGACTTAGACTTATAACTCTAGAAGTTGAAGCTGATATTGTAATGTCCTCCTTTGTATAGTACTATGCTTAAGTCATAGTACCACACCCTGGAGTTGTTACTGTTACCTGAGCGGACCTTATCTGATAGCAACTCCAGCCTCTTTGAAAACTTCTTGAACTTATGAACTATCTTGTCTAGTTGAAATCTTGTTGATTTGGTGCCTTAGATGGAAGCAACTCTTAATGAAACTTGAAGAAGAGATGAAGATGAGTGAAGAGGAAAGTGAGTAGAAGAGAAATGAGGAGAGTTCCAGCAGCTAGGTTAGTCAAATGTTTCAAGGATAGAAGGAAAGAAAAAGGTGAAGATTTTTGAAGCAACTTCATGTTGATTTGTGGATCCCATCTTGCCTTCCAATTTGGCTTGGCTTTCCACTCTATATGGCTGAAAATGGCGCCACATGTGGGGGTATCTTGGATAAATCTTGGCCATCCATTCTAGGGTTCTCACAGTATAACTTTTATTGATCCAGTTCCGACAGTCTTAAATACCGATATCTTACCGATTTCTCTTAAATCGGTAAACCGGTTTTAGAAGAATCTTATGAAGTTTCCTATGGTTCTAATCTAATTTCATTATAACTAATCATCTTAAATCACACTTAATTAGTTTTAAGTGAATACTAAATTGAATCCTAATTAATCACAATTATTTGCTAAAAATCGAACACTTCGATTAAAAACGATTAAAATTTTTCGGGCATTACAAAGATGATATCGAAACTCGGAAGTTGGTTATGAGGTCAAACTCGGGAACATCATTAGAAGTTAAAAGCTTGCAAGATAGATTGATACTTAAGATTCTAAATCTTGCACTTATTGATTTGTTATATTCTTGGAATGATTATAATGTTCTATATTGAGTTCGCTGTTTAATGAAAGTTCCCTGGTTGCCTGGCACTATTCACGGGGAAAGCAGACCTGATCCGTTAGGTTGCTGAAATTCTGGCAGAAATATGTGAATTATATGACTATTATGAACATTTACATGTTATGCTCATAAGATTCATATATACAAGAATGATTTAAATATGATATGAAGTATATGAATAAATGCATGTAGCATATACATGTATAATCATGTTCAAAGAAGAATAAGATTTATGAAAACTTGCAAGAAAGACGTACCAAGCTACCATGTGAGGCATGGCATAAACCCAGTTAGCGTGGGCCAGAGCGGTACTATCTAAGACTTGAGCTAGCCCTCAACCAGATTTAAGGGGAATAGACTGGTGTGAGGGTCGGGAAAGTAAACCCATCACTCATGTATAGGTATGAGCTCGAACCTGAAAAGCAGGCTATTACCCAAGGGTGAGAGAGGCCATTCACCTCCGGGGGACCAAGCACAGAAGAGCAAGATCAAGTTGCAAGTTAAAGAAAAAGATAAATCAAGTTTAGTGCAGTTGCATACAGTCAAGTATAAGCATCTTTATGTGCATCTTCAATTATCTCATTAAGTCATAATGTTATTATGATTTTTGTTGAAGCATATTATACTACGTAATTCTATGTCTATCATATAATATGACAAGTGATTGTTGAAATATAACCCGCTTCGAGGAAGATGTTTTCAACTTAAAAACTGAACCACTGGTTGTATATATGTGCTCACGTTTTTCTAAGAAACCGAAGCAGCTGGAATGATTATGACGATACTGTATGGTTCGAGTTTACCTACTGATGACTTAGGTTCTCACTGCTTGCCTGTATGTTCTACTTTCCATAAACATGCCAGATCATAGGTTAAAACTTAAGAACGAGGCAGAATACTAGGGCATTCATCATGCAAGACTCAAGTTTACGTCAGCCCGGAAGACTATAAAAGCCGGTTGAAGTTTAGAAAGGGCGACAACCGCAATGTAGAGGCAGTTTTTGCGTATAACATTAGTTACAAAAGTTCCTTAATTTGTAACTATTTTATTCTCTATGTATCAGAGATAAAATTTATGAATTATTATTCAGTAATAAAGGGTGCAGTTAAAGGGCCATATATTATATTTTCCACATTTCCAAGATTCTCTTAGCACAGTAACAACCTCTTAATATAACTCCATGACTCGAGCATGGCTTATACAATGGAGGGTGTTATATAACACCCTCCCAAGTACGGTACTATGCTTAAGTCATAGTACCACACCCTAGAGTTGTTACTGTTACTTGAGCGGACCTTATCTGATAGCAACTTCAACCGTCTGTGCAACTTCTCGAACTATCTGGAGATAACACGGAAACAAGAGTGAGAATTTAAAATTCCTAGTAGGATTCTTTAACTATCATACATAATGTCATCGTTGTCATCTCCAGTTGCTTTGGTTTATTATGAAAAAGGTGATCATGTTATACATGCTGTTTGATTTTATAGTTCGAAAAGATACTGTCCGAAGCAAGGTTCCTTTTATTCATACACTTGTCATTTGGGTGAGCCAATACAAAGTCAATTCATGAATTATACTATAACTAATAACTGAAACATATTAAAATACAATAGCACCAATATACTGAAAACATAAAATCTGCACACACCCTTTACTTGTACTTGAATTTATGCATATACACATAATTTTCTTTTCTTCCTTTATCTTCCTTTACCTTCTTTTACTTGTTACACATATTCCAGAGTATGATCGCCATGTCATACTCCATCGGGGTGTGATCAACATGTCACACTCCTTAGGAATATGTTCTTCCTGCCACATCCCAGAGTATGATCGCCATGTCATACTCCATCAGGATGTGATTGCCATGTCACATTCCTTAGGGTGTGGGATCATTATGCTACATTCCAAAGTATGATCGCCATTTCATACCCCATCAGAGCGTGATCGCCATGTCACGTTCCTTAGGAATATAGTCTCATCATCATATCCTTCATCATAGAATCTTTACATGCCACATTCCAGAGTATGATCGCCATGTCATATCCCATCAGAGCATGATCGCCATGTCACATTCTTTAGGATGTGCTCATCATGCCATATTCCAGAGTATAATCGCCATGTCATACCCCATCAAAGCGTGATCGCCATGTCACGATCCTTAGGAATATGGGACCTTCATTATATCTTTTTATTGTAAATATTTATATGCCATCATAAATTTTCGGTACTTACACTAGCTGGGTCATGCCATGCCTCATGTAAGCCCTAACCCCTATACTCACACTAGTTGGGTCGATGCCATGCCTCATGTGAGTGGGGTGCTTGCATATGCTTTAATCTTTATTCTTTACTGCCCTTAGATAGTCTGATCTAGGAGTGAGCTTGTTAGCTTAACTCGTGACCGTCGTCACACAGACTAACCCACAAGGGGACCCACGTGCCTCTAGTCTTGGAGGGATCTCATTTTGGTCACATTCCTCTAATTGAAGGGATCTCTTCTGGTCATGTGCCTCAAAATTGAGGGATCTTATCTGACCACGTGCCTTTACTATAGAGGGATCTCATTTGACCATGTGCCTCCAAGGTAGAGGGATCTCATAGTATTAGCTGCCTTCACAGGGAGGGATTCAATGTGCAACTGCCTCCAAGTGAAGGGACCCACATCTTTATCTTTTAACTGTCTTCGCCTAGAAGGACCCAAATATCTGCCTCCAAGTGAAGGGATCCACATTTAATATATTCATATTATTTCATTCTCATACATAATCAAGTGTAACACCCTACTAACTTAATGTTATGCTTAAGTCATAGCATGAAATTGGATAGGTTGCATTACCGTATTAGTCTACTGTCTAAAGTTGTATTCATTATTTTATATCCTGATATATATGTATATGACTGACGAAGGTATCTACGAAACCGGGCGCTCTATATAATAAACGTGATGAGCATAGAAATATCATTAGTTGCATATATATATAAGTTGGAAGCCAAAGCTTCAGTTTATAAATATACATATCAAGAGCAAGGTGAAGTACAGGGACAACAAAATTCTTATTGTCTACAGCAAGTCCAACTCGGGGTCCTGGTGAAGCTACATGTCTGGAACCTCAATGAAAAGGGTGGCTGTGGAGTCCATCGCCGGCGTTTGAGAATGATACGGAAAATATAAACGAGGTGAGAATTTAAGAAAATTCTTAGTAGGGTCCGCGTGTAAGGTTTATCTGCCGTCGCATTCATTCTCAGTTGCCTCGGGTTTTATTTAATTTCAGAAACATGAGAGTAAACTTAACTATTCAAATTTAATAAGATTGGGAAAATGTCTGGTTTGAGGCAAGGTCCAGTTTTACTTATGACAACATAAGGAACAGAATAAACCACTGCCAATAAATCATAGAATAAAAGGGCGGGATAAATGAACATACAGCAGTAAGCAGATATAACGGACAAGCTGCAAATATCTTGTAATGAGATGTTCAATGCAATTGTGCACTTAATGTAATCATGCTAATCTCATTCTTAAACTTTCTTCATAACTTTTCCTTTGCTCATAACTTTTTCCATTACTCATAAACTTTTCCATTACTTTTCATCATTTTTCCATCTCTTGGTCCCCTCGGAGTTCTTGGCCATTTAGACTCCTGGGTAATAGTCTGCTTTTTAGGATTGAGCTTGTTCCTATACAGGAATGCCGGGTTTACTTTCTCTGACCTTCCCACCGATCTATTCCCCTTAACTTCTTATCCGGGGCTAGCCCAAGTAGCATGGAACTTTCATCATAACATATCTCTTGTGTTCATCATAACATAACTTTAATAACTTTCTTGAAAATGCACATGTACTTACATGTAATTCATAACTTGTACATGGGTTCTACCGAAATTTCGGCAGCATAACGGAACGAGTCCGCTTCCCCATGAATAGTGCCAATACATCAGAACATCAATTTATCATAAAGGTCACAACATTATACGCATATTTCAATAATGAACTCATAATAACATTAAACTCATCAAGGCAGAGTTTCTGCCTCAGCATAGTCAACCAACCCGGTTTTTATAATTCAAGACATAATTTCTATTTAACTCATTTGGACCTCAAATTTGGGTATGTTAGAGTGTTATGTGTCTTATTCCGGCCTGCCCAGTGGCTGGTTAGAACCAGACACCTAAAAGTAAAAATCCACTAAAAATCGAAAACTGACTCAAATCATACGAAATTGGTCTCTTATCAAAGCTAACATGACTAATGTTCATATGCAAAAAGTTCCATTTCATTTTCCTTAGTAGAGCTCGAGTTATAAGCCCCGAAACTTAACCTTCCTGAACTACCCTATTTTGGCTTGGTTTAGACATAGGTTGACTTCTTCGAATCATTGGGAATAACTGAGATGATAACAAACTCGAAATTTCTTTCTATGATGTTCTCCTATGTGTAAGCTTTCCAAAAAAATTAGTTTCACTCAATTTGGAGTTGTATAGGGTGAGTTACACCCTTTTTAACCCATACTGCCCGAGTGAGTGTACTGATTTCTAGATTAAACTTTAAAAATTCATATCTCTCTCAATATTGCTCCAATGGTCTCATATGATATATGTGTGGAAAGCCCTAGATGTCTAGTTTCACATAAAAATGGTTTCATCGATTTTAAACGGCAAGAGGCGGAGCCGTACACTCCACCGTACGGACTGCCGAGGATTTTGAATTTTCTAGCCTCTCAACTTCTTCATATCTTCATTCTTTCTTACTTCCAATTCAAATTTCAATCTCATAAACAGCCAATAAACCAGCTATAATCCATCATAATCATTCAATCAACATATCAAAATTAAGAAATTAGATCACCACCAATCCTTCAAGAATCAGAGAATCAAGCAAGAATTAAAACCTCTACCTCTTACTATGAATGATTTGGCTTGAGTTTGTAGCTGAAACTTGGTTGAATTTCAAAGTTGGGTGGAGTTGGGTGAGTGAAGAAAAGAAAAGAGAGCTGAAGTGAGGAAGAAGGCAACGTGAGAGGAGCGTCTGAATGGGAGGAGGAGAATGTGTTATATAAACATGAGTGGTAGTTAACTTGGAAGGTTTTGATTGGCCTCAAAACACAAGGCTGAGGTTCAGCCAATCTTTCCCTCTTTTTGTGACCAAAATGCTCTCCATGTCGTCCTCTTCATGTGGCAAAATTGCTCTCCACGTCATCCTTTTTGTGTGGCAAAATTGCTCTCCACGTCGCCTGAAAGTGGGATTCGTTTCCAGTATATTCTGAAAATGAAATCGGAACTCGTACTTTTTTAAAGTCGGAAATCGTCAGATTAAGTCGGAACTCGGAAAATATTGTCCAGTTCACTTGAAACTTGAAAGCAAAGCCTGATGTGAAGCCAAGCACTTAAAGTCGGAAGTCTGGAAATTAGGTAAACTCAAATCAATTCTAAGCATAACACCGGATATCGGAATTCACAACATAATTCCGTGTACCAGGAAATCGGGATTTATAGGACCTCTATATCGGAACTCGGGAAGATAGAGAAATGAGAGCTCTTGGTATTAAACTCGATATCGAAACTCGTGAAATTTTGAGTCTGACTTGGAGACAAATTCAGAGATCTGATCTCGCGTCTATTTCTGGTTGAGATAAAATCGGATGTCGGATTTCGTGCTAAGTCGGAAATCTTAAGATCGGAAAATGAAATTGGAAATCGGGAACTTATCACCGATGAGGTCGGAATTCTTACATATAATGTCGGAATTCGGAAAAAAGTCCATTAGGCTTTGAGGTCAAGTCGGAAATCGGTAATTTCATTAAGGTAGAAAGTCGGAAATCGGATCGTTACATCAAGCATAGACATGTTGAATACGCTCATACATATGCTTCATCATTTATTTTCATATATCCTTGTATACATGATTTTCACATACATATTCATAACATATAAAGGCTCATAACTTCCTTACAATTTTATCGAAAATTCGTTAGCATAACGGATTAGATCCATTTTCCCATGAATAGTGCCAGTTTCGGCAGACAGTCAGTCACAGTAAGAGATCAAATATAATGCATTCATCTTTCAAGCACCAACATGGAATTGAAACACTTAGGCTTTACTTGAACTCATATGTGAATTAACGTGCCAAATCCTTTAACTTTGGGAATCCTGCTCATATTCTTCAACTCTGCCCATTTTTAGAAATTAAGCCTTAAATTCATTTTAACTCATTTGGACCTAAATTTCGGATATGTCAAAGTGTTATGTGTCTATTTTCTAACCTCTTTGGTCCCATCTAGTTTTGATAAATATAACTCAAGTTATTTGCATTTTAACCCGGCCTGCCCTGTGTGGCTGGCCAGAATTACACACTTAAAAGTAAAAATCTACTAAAAATCGAAAACAAGTCCAAATCATACAAAGTTGGTGTCATATCAAAGCTAACAGGACAAGCTTTCATTTGCAATAAGTTTCATTTCATTTGCTTTAGTGGAGCTCGAGTTATAAGCCCCGAAATCTGACCTTCCTGAACTGCCCTGTTTGGGCTCGGTTTGGACATAGGGAAATTTCTTCGAATTACTGGGAACAAATGGGATAGTAACAAACTCGGAGTTTTATTATGAAATGTTCCCCTATGTGTAAGCTTTCTAACAAAGTTAGTTTCACTCAATTTGGAGTTGTGTAGGATGAGTTACGCCCTTCTCAACTCACACTACTCGGATGAAAGTCCTGATTCCTAGGTCAAACTTCAAAAATTGATATCTCTCTCAATATTAATCCAATGGTGTTATATTATATATGTATGGAAAGCTCTGAATGTCTACTTTCATATAAAAATATTTCATCGAATTTGACCGCTGTAGGTGGAGCCGTACACTCCGCCATACGGACTGCCGTGGTGTTTCTCATTTAGGCAGCATCCCAATCCTCCACTTCTCCTAGTTTTCTTCTTCTAACTTTAATTCCAACTCAACATTTCATATTAATCCAACCATAATACATCATATACATCAAATATATCATCAAATACATCATATACATCAAATACATCCCCATCCTACGTAAAATTTCATGCAGCCACAGTTCGAAGAGTTCAAGAACAGAAATGGAATCCTACCTCCTTTGGGTGTGATTCTGCTAGATTTTGAAGCTTGGATTGATAAAACCTTGTTAAGCTTGAAGGAGGGTTGGAGTTGGTTGAGAGAAGAAGAGAAGAAGGAGGCTGAAATCAGAAGAGAAAGTGGCATAATCAATATGGGAATAAGAGAGAAAAATCTGATTTAAGTAATGAAGAGGTAGCTGGCTTTGTGTGTTTTGATTGGTTAAAATTTTGTGATTGAAGTTCAGCCATGTCTCCCTCTTTAGTGGCTAAGTTATTCTCCACGTCGCCCCAAAAGTGGAACTCGCTTCCATTCTATTTAAAATCGGAACTCGTATCTATTCTGTGTAAAGTCGGAGCCCGCGTCCATTTTTATTTAAACTTGGAGCTGAAGTCGGATTCGGGAACTCGTCCCATGTCATAAATAAACTCGGATATCGGAAATCATATCCGTTTTATTTGAAGTTTGGGAATAAAGTTGGATATTGGAAATCGTGTAAGTTTTGATCGGACTTGGAGATCAACTCAAAGATCTGAACTCGTGTCCATTCTAGTTGAGTTCAACTCTAAGGTCGGAGTAATACATTTTATTTGAAACTTGAAGATGAAGTCGGAAATAGGAAATAGTGTAATATAGCTAAAAGACAATTTCAAAGTATCTCATTGTGAACCCACAACTTTTTCCTTAAATCCATCCAAATTTGAGGATAAGAGCTCAAGGTTAAGAAATTTGTTATTTAGGCTAGAGAAATCTTCATTTGCTGCTTATAACAATGTCTTAATCCCGTTGGCATTATTCTTCTAATGAAGTTATACACATTTCCAATACCCAGTTACCAAGCTTTACGCTTTCCACTATTAACAGGTTTGGAGCGCACAACTGCAACTTCAACACCTTCAAGATGCAAGATTTATACACTTATAATCTATACGCAAAAAGTTGATTGTGTAAAAGACTCGGAATGTCTTTTTGGTGTATAGATGACAAAGAACCACCTTATTAACTTAGTAGGCATACATTGTATCGAATGCTAATAATAATCAATTGTCTTAATCTTGACATAAAAGTATTGTCATATCCAACATGTAAAGAAAAAGTGATCCCAAAATTAATTAAATTCGTAGGAAGCTAGGAGGTTATTGACAAAAAACTATAAGACAAAATAAATGTATAGGAATTATGGACAGTGCAGCTAAAGATAACATCAGAAATGCAAAGGAACAGCATCATATTACTTCAAAACATAAAGCATAATCCAATTACTTACCAGGGTCACGAAGCTCATCAGGATCAGCCAATGAGTGTCCTCTAAATCTATAGGTCTCACATTCTACTAAAGCTGGTCCATCTACTCTTCTGGCTCTCTCAATTGCCTCCTTTGCCACTTCCCTGACCTTCAAAACATCTATCCCATCCACATGAACCCCTGGCATTCCAAATGCTGGTCCTTTCTTCCATATCTGAGGATCTGAAGTTGCCCTGAGATGGGACATCCCAATAGCCCACATATTGTTTTCCACCACAAAAACAATTGGCAATTTCCATAAAGCTGCCATGTTGAGGCATTCATAGAACTGGCCGTTATTACAAGTGCCATCTCCCAAAAATGCCAATGTCACATGATCAGCATTTGCCTCTTTCAGCACCTCCCTCCTATACTTACTGCAAAATGCAGCCCTAGCGCCCACAGGAATACCTTCACCAATGAAAGCAAACCCACCAATCAAATTATGCTCCTTTGAGAACATGTGCATTGAGCCACCTTGCCCTCGGCAGCAACCTTTGGTATCTGTATGTTTTTGTCAATGTGAGATCCAGCTCGGAATTCAATGTTCGTGAAATATATGTCATCATTCTAACTCGGAACTATGAACTCGGAACACATGATAGTGTTTGTGCAAGGCCTCATTTTGAACTCGGAACTCGGTGTCCATGGAACTTGAGATTGAGGTTGAGATCAAGTTTGGTTTGGCTGGAAGCTCCACGGTTAACGATATCCACGTAGTCACTTTCCGATAAATCCGCTCGCCTTCCCTTTGTAGTCACTTTCCGATAAATCCGCTCGCCTTCCCTTTGCAATGTACCCATGTCTACACTGAGCTATGTATATATCGTGTAATTGTGTTTTGGACTTTTGGCAAGTGGCAGACACAATGAATTGATTCAATTAGTTTATGGGAATGTCGCTATTTGGTCGGCACACCAATTAAAGAGCATCAATCAAACAAAATATTGTTACATGTGTAATGTTTTAAAAAAAAATTTCTTGTCAAGTGGTTAAGTTTTTAATATATCTTAAGAGTTTTTAAAACCAAGAAAAAACAGGTATCTTAAAGTGTGCATATATATATATATATATATATATATATATATATATATATATATATATATATATATATATTTTGAATTATTAAATAGTGCATATTTAATAGTATAAAGGGGGCTCTATATTAAAAAATTAGTAGCCGTTTAATAAATAACTAAATAAAAAAAAAGCAAATAAAAAACTGTTTTTGATTCCTTCGATGATCAATGTTTAACTCTCTTTTTTTCTTTGTTGGGCTCTGAACTCTCAAGTGGTTGGTACTATGAAAAGATCATTGTTATAATTGTTGGGCCCTTCTCCTCGCGTAGTAGCATGCTTAGTTTCTATTTGGGCTTTGGGTGGGCTCTTTCGGTAGAGAGTCCGTTTCCGTTATTGTTGTTTTCGCTTGTTCTTCCCTTCAACTCTGGAATCAACCTATAAGCGACGACTGCGTTTTCAGCTTCGAGACCTGAAAGCTCTCTACTGTGCTGTAACCCTGAACCATGGTAATCTCCTCTTTCTCTTCTTTTTCTCTCAATTCTATTTCCCTTAGTTCTTCCCAATTCTTCCATTTGCTTTCGATCATTTTCTACCCCTCAATTTCTTGTCGCATTTGACATTGAGATTCAGATCGTTGCACGAAATAATCGATCCATTAACCATTCGCGTTATCAATTCCAAAATTCATCGTCTACTTGAATGCTCGTGTAATTTTGGTTAGGAATTCGCTATGAAGACCATTATGTTATTTCGATTTTTAGCTTATTTTATCCTTCGAATTTTGGATGAGGATTCTGCTGGCAAAATCGGCATGTTATCTTGATCAATTGTTAATTTGTATTACTATTTTGTTGTTTAAGGTACTGACTAGGTAGTGCTGCTAAAGGGATGTTTGTGATTTCATTCTAACCTCTGCCTTTTTTTCTTCTGTTTCCCGATTCTGATAGGTTCTTCTGCAGCTAGATCCGTTTCTCAATGAACTCACCAGCATGTTCGAGCGCAGCACCGAGAAGGGCTCTGTTTGGGTTACTCTTAAACGATGTGTGTATGTGTGTGTTAGTGTTGTCTTCTTGGTTGATCAAAAGTTTTGGTTTTCTATTTCTGCAAACTGATTTTTTTGTTTTTATGACTCTTATGTGCCTTTAGCATCCTTGAAGTCTAAAGTGGTTAGGAATAAAATGGCCACTGCTGGTGAAGCAATTGAGTATAGATGCCTTATCCGTGCCACTGATGGGAAAAAGACAATTTCTACTTCTATCTTATATATTTTGAGCTTGCTATTCTCAATGTGCTTTTACAATCTTCCTGTTAAGTGAACCCATGCAATTTTCAACTAGTGTACACTTCTATCAGAGATTATCTTGTTGTAGGCATAAGATTCTTTGTCTGATGCTGGCATGCTATTTTCTATCCTATTTGTTAAGAGCCTTTGGTTAGAGTAGACTGATTTCAACAAAAGGGGGATAAGTTAAAGAAAAAGAACTAAAGAATCACCACTTGTGTTTGGTCTTTCACTAATTCTCTTAATCTCTTTCTCTTCATGTTGTTTGTAGTGATCCATATTAGAAGTTACCTCATCTGAGTTTTTCCAAACTCTGAAAACGGGATATGTAGGTAAAATGGGGATGGTTTACAATCTTGTATGTTTAGTAATTACTCAAATTTTAACAGCCAGTTTTTATTTGATCATATTTAAAGTCATAATGTTCTCAAATGTTTCATCTATCAGAAAATTGGTTTTAAACTTGTCAATTTATAGAAATAAAAGCTTCTGTTTATTTCTCTTCTTTTTTTCTCTATATACCATTTTTAAAGTTCAAAACAGATTCACCAAGAGTTTCTAAACAATATTTGATATTAAACTAATTCCCAAAAACAAAAAGGTAGACAGCGTGAGTTCATCCAAACCAAGTCAATTGTGCATTGATTTGTGAAACTTGTGTTAATTTAAAACCCCTTCCCTTCCCTCCCTTTCCCTCAAAAATCAAAACTCACAAACACACCCTACAGATTACCTGATCTTTGCTTTTATTTATTGGATTGGACAATTGAGTTGGAGAAGTAATTATTGGGGCAAAATTTTTCTTAACTTTGAAACTCGTTTTGTTCATTGCAGTACTGCTTGCTTGTGTGGAAAATTTAGCAGTTGGGTCAGACTGTGAAATGTTTTTGCCTAATCTCAGCCAGATTTTGTAATCTGTGGTTTTCATGCTATATTAGTCTAGTGGTCTTTTGTAATTGAAGTTTCACTTGAATTAATTCCCTCACTGCCTCAGGCCTCAGCTGATTTTCCACGTGGTTGAGGCCTGGAAGAGTGAATTTGGCATGTAATTGATGGAGTTTATTGATGCAAGTATCCATATTTGTTAATGAGAAACAAGTTGCTCTATAAAATACCAGTAACCGAGTTTCATAAACTCAGGAATACTATTTTATACTAGTTCAAATATTTAGATCAAGGCATGAAAAACGACTAGTAACAGCAAGGATGGCCTGCGGACTCTATTTCACATTGCTCGTTGCTGTTGTAATGCCTTCTGAATTATGATGGTAGGTTATATTCCTTTTCTGTGGCAATGGCTTTAGAATCAAGACAGGAATTACATCTAAGTGATCATGAGTTCTTTGTTAGTAGTCTAATTTTTGCAAGAAATCTTTGGAGTGGATGTCACCTAAACCTCCCCACCCTCTCTCTCTCTCTTTCTCTTCCCCATTCACCCTTTTTTTGCTGTCAACTTATTTTCATGTTCGTATATGTTGTTTCCACTTTTAATGTTTAATATTTCCGGTAATTCATTGGAAAGGTTGGACCAAAGGATCACCAGCGCTTTCAAGCTTCTTATGCAACTATATTAAAGGCCCACATGACTGCCCTGAAGAAGAGAGAAAGGAAGGACAAGAAGAAATCTGCGGAGGCTAATAACAGAGAAGGGAGTTCAAAGAGACCTAAGCAGTCTTAAATTAATCAGCTTTTGCTGCCTGAGTTTCTGCACAAACTTCGTTTCCTGCTGATTTTCTTTTCATCTGAAGGATGCTAGGCTCCTTAATTTTTGGGTAAGCAAAGTGAGAAGTGAAGGGATAAAAGGGGGAAGACCAAAGGATAGTTAGAGATTTCTTACATTTTAAAGTGATTTCGGGGTTTAAGGCTTGTAATTAATCTATTGTGACAATTTTCCTTCAATTCCCTTGGAGATTATAAATTGAATCTTTAGGATATATTTCATTTCCCCAATTGATTGCATGTTTAAACGCACTCTGGGTTAATATTTTGTCACTCATGAACTCACTGAATCATGATTCGATTTAGTCAATTGTTGCATAATAAGTATATAGTTATCGTTTATTGCGAAAACAGAATGGCAAATCTTAGTATATACATGATGGCGTGTTTTGCTATACACCTTGGTAAAGATGGAGCAAAATGCACCTTGAATCTAAGCCATGAAATTTATTTGTTCTCATGGGTGCTATTTCACCTGATAACTTTCTAAGTAATGCCTCTTTCTTCCTATTCTAGCCTGCAACATTCACGACCATGGCAGACTTGAGGCCTCCTTCACCTTGCGCTCTCCGTCCACCACCAGTATGCAATAAACCACCCTCTTGCCTACCTCAATGTCTTTCGCCTTTGTGTACACCTTCAGGAGTGCTTCTTGTGCCTTCGAGATCTTGACAGCCTCGCTGCAGCATAGTGAGACCTGCTGGCCCAAATTGGATTGGATGGTGTGGTTTGGGAACGAGTTCCGTTTGTAAAGTGGATTCGGCACCGAAATCAAAGGTGGATTCCCCTTGGTAAATCTCCGATAACCGAACTCCGTCGTGTTATGGACATAGGCCGTACTTTGCGGACGCTTCTGTGAGGGTGTGCTGGAGATAAATGGTCTTTTTGACGTCTGGAATCACGTCGAATCGTCTCTGGGTAATGGAACGATCGTGCCAATCCTCGCCATTCGGACGCTGCCACGTGGTGATTCTGCTTCCCCGCTTCCCAACGCCTAATTATTTCAATTGATCTTGTATTTACGTTGCTACCCTTAAAAGGGCGTCATCGACCATCTTTGTTCCTACAAATAGCGCTGCCTTCTTTCTTTCGCAACCTTTTACCAGCCGTTAACCATAACTATTTGTTGCGGCAATTTCTTCGTAACTCTTCGTAGAGGCTATAGCGTCCACCGTTCGTGGCGGTTATATTGCTTTTTGGCGCTGCTGCGGAAGGTTCTGCGGTTAACTATCTGGTTAGTGTCCCTTCCTCTGCTTCTCTGTGCATTTTTTCTGCATTGTATGTGAGGTTACTTTTGTTTGAGGTAGTTTTTTGGGCATTTGGTTGGCGGAGGGGGCACCACCTTAGCCCTTGCCCGGGCGGTCACGGCCGTCCGTCGTTTAGATGGGGGAGGGGGCACCACCATAGGCCTTCCCCGGCCGCCTCCGCCCATCAGTCATTTATTCGGCGAAGGGGGGCACCATCTTAGCCCTTCGCCGGCCGCCCCCGGCGGTTAGTGGTTTAGTTGGGAGAGGGGGCAGTGGGGCACCAATGTAGGTCCATGTGGGCGTGTTTTCTTCATAGCGTTCTAGATACTTACTAGCGGTGTCCCGGTGTAGGTCATCCGATATGGGCAAGAGAAAACCGTTTCACGACTTGAAGGTTCTCAGGGAGTTTCGAGATCCTCATGAACGGATCTTGTACGGTTGGGTGGATACTGAGGTTCTAAGCATACCATCTATTATCCGAGAAGAACACATCGAGTCGTACAGAGAATGTCTGGAGCTTACCCCGGGGGGTTTGAAGGATTCCGATTATGTCCTTCGCGCGGCCTCGGAGGATGAGCGCATTTGTTTTCAGAACCATGGCGACCAGCCTCACTTCTTGTGGATGTACGAGGCGCTGTTCAGCAGGTTGGGTATTCGTCTTCCGTTCACTGACTTTCAGGCAGAAGTGCTTTTATGCATCCATGTCGCCCCAACCCAGCTTCATCCCAATAGTTGGGCGATAATTCGCTGTTTTGAAATAGTTTGTGACCATTTCCGGCTTCCGGTTTCAACAAACGTTTTCTTTTCACTTTTTGCATTAATCCGCACTGGGCAGGCCTGGGCGAGCCAACGGTGGCTGTCCTTTCGAGCTTGGCCGGGTCGTAAGATTTTCACCCTCTATGAAGAATCGTACGAAGAGTTTAAATGGTCCTACTTCAAGGTGGTTACTCGACCTGGTGTCCACCCATTCTTCCTTACTTTAGAGGGAGAGCCTCGGATAGATATATACTGGAGGAAGAACTTTTCTGGGTTCCGGGTTAACAAGATGTCTTCCGTCGAGACTGAGATCTTAGAATTTTTTCTAGGATGTTGGGGTGATCAGCCGTTAAAAACGAGAGAAATAATAGATGGGGATAAGGATAGTGTTCGGGCAATTTTAGGTGATTGATCGCTTACGTTTCAAATTTTTTATTCATTACACGTTCGTAAGTAATCTTTTATTTGTATTCTTCCTTGGTTGCTTTTTTCCAGCAGATAGTTTGGTTACTGGCGGGATGGCTCCGAAATCGAAACTGGCTTCTCTAAAAAAGAAGGTTGCGGCCCAGGATAAGGGAAAGCTGACGGCGAAATCGGCGGCCAGCGCTGCTGAACTTGACGATTATGAAAACGATGCCGAGGAAGTTCCGTTGAAGCGGAGAAGGCGTCAGAAGATTCAGGAGGCTCGTATAGAGGGAGGTCTCCCAGACACCAGTCTCCTATCCGGGAGATCCAAAAACGCCCCTCTGGCTAGTTCGATCTGGGGAAGGGATTTCAATTTCAACTCAATCGTGGACGGTTCCCTTCTATTTCCTGAGGCCGTTTCAGATCTAGAGAAATCCGACTTCAATGACATAATGTCAGAGTCCGTTTTGTCATACCTTCGATCTGCTGCTGTCATCCGTTTCATCCAACGCCGCATTGGCGAGATATCCAACGACATTACTGCTGGTGATGCGCTGAAGCAGAGGGTTAAGGAATTGGAAGATTCTGTCTCCACCCTCCGGGCCGAGAAGTCGTCGTTGCATGAGGCCCACAAAACTACCGTGAAGGCAAAGGATGAGGAGTTGCAGCGGATATCAGGAAAAGCTGCCGAGGCTGAGAAGGAGATTGCAGGCTTGCATTCGAATAAAGGACGGCTTGAAAGGGAGTTAAAGGCTTCCGAAGAAAAATTTTCCGAGATTATGTCCGACGTCGGGCGACTGAAAGGCCAATATGACGAGGCCGTCGCCGAGGGGAAAGAAGCCGTGGATGAAGCTTCTGAGAACATCATGAGTCAAGTCCGGCACTGCCCCGGCCGATCGCGATGAGGTTAGCGCCTTCAAGTACTTTGACGAGAAGTCTGGCAGAATTCGCAATGTGAGCTCAGATGATGAAGACGAAGACCACGACTGGACTCCAGACAATGCTGCTTGATTATTTTTTGGTTGTGGTGATTGCTTGTACTCTTGGGATTTCAGTTTCTCGTGTCCTTTGTTGATTGCATTATGAGTATTTATAGATATCTATTGTTATGTACGGTAAAATGCAGGTACCCCCATCCATGTCCATAAGAAATTGTAACTTGCAAACCTGGCGTGACTAGCAAGAAAAAACCCAGTGATGGGGACCACGTAGAGGCGGAGCCTGGAAATTACAAGAATATCTTAACTCGGAACTTCTACGGTTTTTCTCGTAATTTGGAATACGAAAAATGATGATTTAATTTTTTTTAATTTAAAGTGGAGTTTTAACCGTAAGCTATCATAATTCTGAATTGATGAATTCACCGAATTAATCAGGTCAACGATCCTGGTGCAGAAGTGTGATAATGCAGCAATAATGCTTGATTTAACTACTGATTACTGTAATTAGTCATAAAAAATGAAATAATTGAAGGAAGTTGGGAGTTTTGCAAATGACTAGAGCAACCTTGGCTGTGTCCTCGTCCGTTTTTTCCATACCCATTGATTGCCCTGCATACGTTGGAAACTACTATACAATAGCTTACGTTTACTCGTATTTATTATAGTTCCGACATTATATTGGCTGGATGTGATTGTACTGCATCCAAAGTTCCTACCCCATCTTCCCCCAATTGGTTTCTCCGAGACTAAATCGTAAGTAATACTAGATTGAAGGCATAATTAACAGAAAGTGGCGCGTTTAAATGTATTTTAAAGCGGATAATGAGTTCCGAGTTCGTAATAATTACTAGATGGAAGCCTAACATGGACGTCTAAGAAGGATGAGATCGGAGGGCGTGTTTTTCCCGAGATTAGGGCTTAATATCTGTTCTTGTTAAATGTTTGTGCGAGTACCGGGTTAGAGTTTGTTCGGAGATATAAGCCTTGAATTCTAGTTAATTTGATAGTTACACTCGTTAAAAATGTAGAGAACTAGCTTTGGGAAATTGGGGATGTTACACCGAAGAGCATGATATATGAGTAGAAACCTTGGTCCATTCGCTAATAACTTGTACCTTTAAACGACACTAGTCGAATTAACGATTTCCGATATTGGTGATTGTGACTATCAGGGAATAAACTGCTACAAATCATTATTTATAATATTACGTAATGGGAATATTTTCAAGCATTTTTCATGTGACAATTTTATTGTCATTTTATTTACTAATTCATTGTTTAACATTACCAGATAATACTTATTATTACTTTGTCCAGTCAAAAATAATAGGGTGAATTACGCTTACCTCCCCTGAGATTTAGTGTAATTACACCTGGCACCTCTCTATTTAGCTATATTACACAGACCTTCCCTATTTCTCGAGGAAGACCAATTTCCTAGTTTCGATTTAAATAGTTCCAAGCCAAAATTATCTTTTAAATAGATAATTCACTTACGAGTTTCAAGTTTCAACATCATTCCTTGATAATTTACATCTGAGTTTAGCTATTATTTCTTGGATCCTTCTAACCTAGGGAGTTTTAAACAGGAACCAACTTAGTCCTTGAATCGCAGTCTTTAATTTTTCCATCAACGGCTCAGATTTAACAATTTTTTAGATGAGTAAAAATTGTAAAATGACCCTAAATGAGTGTAAAATTAAAATGATGAATTACATTTTAGTTCTGATTTGATATTATAATTCATTTATTAATTTTAAACAATAGGATTAATTTTCATTAGTTGATATTAAGAAATGACTTAGATCTACTCCAATATCGTCCCCATCCCACTACCACCCCTCCTTTGCACACCACCGCCCCCCCCCCCCCACCTTCCTCACCGGTGATCCATCCCATCACCAACCCCCACTCAGCCACCGGTGATCCGCCCCTCCCTCCATGTGACAAGCCTCTTCTCTCCCGGGTTGTAACGCCCCCTCTTCCCCACCCCCACCCTAAACCAACGACGATAACAACACAATGAAGTTATTTCAACATAGAAATCAGGTCACGAGCTGTTTGTGTTTGGGAAAGCTGAAAAATTAAAATCATTTCAATAATCGCTTATTTGTATAATCATTTTTTTATATTATTACTTATATGAGAATCAATTTATGTTTAGATACTTTAGCTGAAAAATGATTTTAAGATAATCTATTTTGTTTGGATTGTATGAAAAAAAATTGCTTTTATATGATAAAATTACTAAAAAAGATATAAAATAATTGTTCGTATTATATAAAATTTATTATTTAGGATCAATTTGGTAAAAACTTAACAATTCTAAAATAATTAATTTTTGCTTATAATCATAAACTATAAAAATTTGCTTATACTTATAAGGTATTTTTCAGCTTAAAATTATCAATTTTAGATTATAATCTGTTTTAAAAATTTTTGCCAAACATGATTATTTTTCCAACAAAAAAAAGTTGTTTTGGAGAGTTCCCAAACATTAATGGTTATCTTCCTTCTTCTATCACCTATTGCATAGCAGCAAATTATTATGACCATTATTATTATTTTGGTACATAAAGTTCCTTCAATTTTTACGAACTGAGTGGCGAGCCTGACACAAAACAAAATGGGGAAAGGTTTTATTACCAGAACTGAACATAAGTAGACCAGATCATGGGCACAAACTCACTATTAAAATTAAGGCGCCCATTCAAAACTTGGCATCTTCATTAAGCAGACCAGATCAAGGATTAAAAGAATCATCTCGAACCCCTCTTGTATTGCAAAGTCCTTAAGAGCTGCTCTGAATTCATATACATTTACAAATAGCAAACCCTTTTCCAAACATACTCTACCATCAGCAGCTCTTTCAAATTGTCGCCCTCTTGCTTGTCTATGAATGTAAACCTCTTCCATATCATTATCAGAATTGACATTGGCAGTGTTATCATACCTGTCCTCATGGTAGCTAAACTCATCAATGTCACTTTCATGTTGACTCCGTTGTTCTTCATCATATTCAGGATCAGACTCTAAACCAACATCTTCCTCATGCTCAGCATTTTGGTGCCATTCACCATCGAAATCACTAATCTCAACATCCTCTTCACTATCTACCATCTCACTATGTAGAACATCACCACGAAGACCTAAATTGCTATCACTGACAGTCACATAATTGACACCAACAATATCAGGGGTAGGTACATTACAACTACCAGCATCAATTACATCAACAAGGGGGTTATCACTTGCAGGGACATCAGTGGGTGCATGGAGGTTATCAGGTACAGTGCAATCAATAACTGCAATTGGAGGGTAACTTCCACCGCTTCTTCGTTGATGAGGCATAGACATGGATATAAACAGAGCTAGCATTTAGTTCAAACATTCTCAAAACATCTTTATCAGTCTTAACCCGTAAAATATCGTTACCACCTCTGGGAAGAAAGCCAATATTGAATGGTGCCCTGTGGCCAATCCCTAATCTTCTTGAATGTCGAAAACTCCATACTTGTCTGGGTCCACATTCCGAATGCTGCAAAGAGAACCACCTTTGTCAACAAAATGTATAAGAATGTCCACATTACCCGGCTGTGGACCCAAGTACGCGTGGGTTGCCCTCTTCCCTACAGAAACAACACAAAAAATCAAAGCCTAAAAACACCAACAAATCGAAGACGAAAGAATTCGAAGATCAATAAAATCGAAGAGCAGTAGAAGAAAGATCTTACCTTTAAAGATCACACGGGGAGCCACTGATGAAACCGTCTACGGTGAGAGACGATGTAACTTCAGTCCACAATGAC
Organism: Pterocarpus macrocarpus; assembly: GCA_031439585.1. Classification (NCBI taxonomy): domain Eukaryota; kingdom Viridiplantae; phylum Streptophyta; class Magnoliopsida; order Fabales; family Fabaceae; genus Pterocarpus; species Pterocarpus macrocarpus. Next base: position 39,079,894 of record CM062517.1, read on the forward strand.
GATCAGAAGTTGAGAGTGAAGGTGAAACCCACGTCAACGTAATCAATCACCTTCAGGTGGAATCCCCTCCTGGTTGACCTCACAATCTGAGCAGACATTGCGAATTCGTCCAGACTTCTTGTCAAAATACTTGAACGCGCTAACCTGACTCCAGTCGACGTCGGGGGCTAGGTGGCGGACTTGACCCATGATGTTGGCATAAAATTCATCGACGGCTTCTTTCCCTTCTTCAAGGGCCTCATCATATAGGCGTTGCAGATTGTGTACTTCAGAAATAAGGTCGGAAGCCATGTTATCGGAATCCATTAACTTCCTGTCAAGCTGCCGTTGAGTCAAATGCAAGACTGCAATCTCCTCGTCAGCCTCCGCAGCCTTCGCTGATATACTCTGGAGCTCCTCATCCTTAGCCCTAACGGCAGCCTTATTGGCCTCTTCCAATGATGACTTCGCCGCTCGAAGTGTGGACACAGAATTTTCCAACTCCGTAACCCTTTGGTTGAGGGAACCATGAACAGTATTCACGTCGGATATCTCAGCAAGACTGGATAAAACGGACGAGAGCAGCACCTCGGACGTTTGACCTAATGGCCCATGACATGATCGGATCTACGTCGGATTTCTGAAGAGAGGATGCGGCCTCCGGGAAAAGAAAGGAGCCGTCCACAATGGAGTTGAAGTCGAAATCCTTTCCCCAGATGCGGCAACCCAGACCATGGTTTTTTGAACTCGTTGACCCCACTTTCCCTTCAACGGAATCGTTGTCAATCCTTTTCCGCTTCATCGGAATATCGTCAGGATTTGCAGCCGTGCAAGTGTCGATTTCAACAATCGAGGCCGCCGACTTGCCAGTCAGCTTCCCCGCAGTGTGGGCCGCAATCATCTTTTGAAGAGAAGCCAGTTTCGATTTGGAAGCCATCCCGCCACTAACCAGACTATTTGCTGGAAAAAGGAAACAAGGATTATTAATAGATTACAAACGGGGAATCAGTCAAAAACATAAGAAATTTACGAGGAAAAAAATTCAATCACCTAAAGTTGCCCGAACAGTATCCTTATCCCCATCAATTATTTCTTTCGTTTTCAATGGGTCACCCCGCCAACTCTGGAGGAAAAATTGTACGATCTCCTCCTCTATAGAGGACAGCTCGGGAACCATCACCCCGGAATCACTCTTCCGCCAGTATATGTCTATCCGAGGGTCTCCCTCCAAAGTAAGGAAGAATGGGTGGACACCCTGCCGAGTAACGACCTTGAAGTAGGACCACTTAAACTCTTGGTACGATTCTTCGTACAAGGTGAAAATCTTTCGACCCGGAAAAGCTCGGAAGGAGAGCCACTTCTGTGTAGCCCCGGCCCCGCCTGGGCGGGTCAATAGGAAAAGGAAGAAGAAAACGTTTGATGATACCGGAAGACGGAAGTGATCACAAACTAATTCAAAAGAGCGAATGATCGCCCAACTATTTGGGTGAAGCTGGCTTGGGGCGGCACGGATGGACAAAAGCACCTCTGTCTGGAAGTCTGTAAAAGGAAGACGAACGCCAAACTTACTGAAAAGCGCCTCGTACATCCACAAGAAGTGAGGCTGCTCACCATTGTTGACAAAACAAATACGCTCATCCTCCGACGCCGCTCGAATTACATAATCGGAGTCGCTGACACCTCCCGGGGTAAGCTCAATGCACTCCCTGTACGAGTCGAGGTGTTCCTCTCCGATAATAGATGGAATGCTTAGAACTTCTCGATCCACCCAGCCGTACATGATACGTTCATGGGGATCTCGAAGCTCCCTCATTATCTTCAATTTACGAAAAGCTTTGTCGTGAACCATATTGGAAAACGGAGTACCTGATATGGAACCGGCCGGAATGAGTATGTAATGCCGAAACAACAAATCTCGCTTCCTACGACCGAAGGTTGTGCAGCCTCCGGCAAACAATAGGAAGACCGCCGGCTGTTGCCGCCGGAAAAGGGGAAGAAGGGCAAGCGGTCGCGGAAACTATTGAAATAAAGTTGGCCCACAAGCAAAAGGGAACAAATGTAGAGACAACGGCGCAGACCTGAAAAATCCGCACAGACGCAGGCCACCAGAGCAGAGCCAACAAGGAATATAAGCTCCACCAGAAAGTAATCTCTGTCAGCACCTTCTGGAAGACGAATCCCGTGGGGAACGTTGGACGGTAAAGGCTGTCGGAATAGTAAGAAAGAAATGGCCGCACGAAATAGTGATGGATGGAGATGTAAAATGGTGCGATTGAGGGAAGGAAAAGGCTTTTATACGAAAAGGCACAACCGCACAAAATAGGGAAGGAAAAGGCGTAATAAGTACTCTACTCGCCTTCAAGGGTGGAAAGGTAAATTCCCAACCATTTGAAATGATTTGGCCTTGGGAAACGGTGAAATGATTTGGCCTTGGTGAGGATCCACGCAACTGTCCTGCAACAATAAACGAAGCAAGAGGTTTCAGGACGTGGACAAGATCGTTTCAGTGCTCAGAACCTTCTCAAAAGGTGGTCCCTCAGATGAGCATCCCCAACGTTGCTCCGTTACACGATGCCCACACCAGTCTCTTCTAAGTGGAACTAACCCGATGTACGGGATCGGAGCCAACCCCCTGCCGAAGCACAATTTGCCCAATATTCCGGAACTCGTCGTAATGCCTTGAACCATCCCCCCCCATCAATCCTGGAATAGGACAACTTAGTGGATGATAAATGTTATTAAAAGTGGTGAGTGGAGGTCGGGAGAGGTATTGCATTATGATAGATTATAGAATGCTCACCACGTTATATGATCATTAATTATTCACTTTCTTTTTACTTGCAGTTACTGTAGGCCTTGCATTAACAAATATCAATGTATGGACCATCGGATTACGAGTTCCGATGCCAACTTTATTGACTGCAATATTCTAATATCATGTGTTAATGTTAGTATATTAAAGTTGGTCTATAATTATCATTATAGACAGGTGCAGGGCTTTTGTGGAAGCTAAAGGTGACACTTCTCACTGTCGCTAACCTTAAGGTTGAAACGTCTAGTAGAAAAATTTGGAGTCCTTGTAGCTGGTTTGGAATTTTTTATTTTTATTTTTATTTTTTCTTTGATGCACCCTTAAATTATTGACCATAGATTGTACATTATCCGAACTGTATATTCAACCACCACTTTTGTACTCATCTACCTGAAATGAGAGCGCCGTCCCTAATGCACCATGTTAATCATGGTGCATCAAATACCAGATTGGCGATGTCGTACTGCATCAACAAACGAAGCGACGTGTTCCATGGCCAGCATAAGATCGTATCACTCTCGACAACCTTCCCGAACTGCAATCCGTAAGAAGCGTCCCCAAAGCAATACCCGGGACAAAAACCATGACGGCATTCGTTACTCGTTAAGCCATTTCTATTATATATTCAACCACCACTTTTTAAATTGGATCTCGGAAATTGGTCTTCCGCGAGCAATAGGGGAGGTCTGTGTAATATAGCTAAATAGAGGGGTGCCAGGTGTAATTACACTAAACTTCAGGGGAGGTCAATGTAATTCACCCAAATATTAATAACAAATTTATATGCATGTCTCCCAATTTTCGTTTTCTTAAGATAATGAAAAACCGATTCCCGAGATCTACTGACGCCACAGTTAATGACATTTATCATCCGCTGAAGTGTCTGTTTGCAGGCTTGTTAAGCGGGAAGCATGGTTGAAGCCACTAGGACTAGTTCCGGACTATTTGGCAAAGTGTGCCTGAGAAGGACTCCGATCCCGTAGATCGTATCACTTCCCAACTCGGGCCAAATCTAGAGGAATCGGGTTAGTTCCACTCTTTATAGAGTGACAAGGGCATCGTGTAACGGAGCGTACGTTGGGGACGCTGAAGTGAGGGAGCAGTTTGAGAAGGTTCTGGACACTGAAACGGTCTTGTCCACGTCCTGAAACCCGTCGCTTTGTTTATTGGTGCAGGACAATCGCGCCGATCCCCGCCATTCCTATGGCGCCAGCTGGCGAATCTAATTCACCGTTTCCCAAGGCCAAATCATTTCAAATGGTTGGGTGTTTTACGTTTCCACCCTCGAAGGAGAATAGAGGGTTCATTACACCTTTTCGTTGCCGATTTTGTACGGTTGTGGCTACCTCTTCGTATAAAAGCCTATTCCTTCCCTCGATTGGACCATTTTACAGCTCTAACCATAACTATTTCGTGCGTCCATTTCTTCATTACTATTCCGACAGCCTTGACCATCCAACGTTCCCCTTTGGATTAGTCTTCTAGAAGGTGCTGACGGAGATTACTTTCAGGTGGAGCTTATATTCCTTGTTGCCTCTGCTCTAGCGGCCTGCGTCTGTGCGCAGTTTTCAGGTCTGTGCCGTTGTCTCCGCATTTGCCCTGTCGTCCTATTGTTTGCCGGAGGGGGCACAACCTTCGGTCCTTGCAGGCTCGATTTGTTTTTTCGGTATTAGATCCTTACTAGTAGCGGTTCCATTGCAGTTACTTCGTTTTCCGATATGGTTCACGTTAAAGCTTTTCGCGACTTGAAGATAATGAGGGAACTTCGAGATCCCAATGAACGTATCTTGTACGGTTGGGTGGATCGAGAGGTTCTAAGCATTACATCTATTATCGGAGAGGAACACCTCGACTCGTACAGGGAGTGCCTTGAGCTTACCCCAGGGGGTGTCAACGACTCCGATTATGTCCTTCGAGCGGCGTCGGAGGATGAGCGTATTTGTTTTGTCAACCATGGTGACCAGCCTCACTTCTTGTGGATGTACGAGGCGCTTTTCAGTAAGTTTGGCATTCGTCTTCCATTTGTGGACTTCCAGACAGGTGCTTTTGTCCATCCGTGCCGCCCCAAGCCAGCTTCACCCAAATAGTTCGGCGATGATTCGCGCTTTTGAAATAGTTTGTGAGCACTTCCATCTTCCGATTTCATCAAACGTTTTCTTGCCCTTTTTCCGATTAACTCGCCTAGGCGGGTCCGGGGCTACCCAGAAGTGGGTATCCTTTCGAGCTTTTCCAGGTCGGAAGATTTTAACCCATTAGGAGGAATCGTACCACGAGTTTAAGTGGTCCTACTTCAAGGTCGTTACTCGACAGGGTGTCCACCCCTTCTTCCTTACTTTGGAGGGAAACCCTCGAATAGAGATTTACTGGCGGAAGAGTGATTCCACGGCGATGGTTCCTGAGCTGTCTTCAGTAGAAAAGGAGATCGTACAATTTTTCCTCCAGAGTCGGCGTGATGACCCGTTGAAAACAAAAGAAATAATAGATGGGGATAAGGATAATGCTCCGGCAACTTTAGGTGATTGAATTTTTTTCCTCGTAAATTTCTTATGATTATGACAGATTCCCCGTTTGTAATCTATTTATAATCCTTGTTACCTTTTTCCAGCAGATAGTCTGCTTAGTGGCGGGATGGCTTCCAAATCGAAACTGGCTTCTCTTCAAAAGAAGATTGCGGCCCAGACTGCGGGGAACTTGACGGGCAAGTCGGCTGCCTTGACTGTTGAACTCAACACTTGTACTGCTTCACATCCTGACGAAATTACACTAAAGCGGAGACGGATTGACAATGATTCTGTTGAAGGGAAAGTGGGGTCTACGAGTTCAAAAGACCTGACCGACATCTGGGGAAAGGATTTCGACTTCAACTCTATTGTGGACGGCTCCTTTCTTTTCCCGGAGGCCGCTTCTAATCTTGAAAAATCGGATTTAGATCAGATCATATCAGGTGCAATTAGGGCAAACGTCCGAGGTGCTGCTTTCGTCCGTTTTATGCAGCTCTGTGTTAATTCGATATCTGACGACAATACTGATTATGGTTCCCTCAACCGAAGGGTTACGGAGTTGGAAGATTCTTTGTCTACGCTTCGAGCGGCGAAGTCATCATTGGAAGAGGCCAATAGGGCTGCCATCAGGTCTAAGGATGAGGAGCTCCAGAGGATATCAGCGAAGGCTGCGGAGGCTGACCAGGAGATTGCCGGCTTGCATTTGACTCAACGACGGCTTGAAGGTGAGTTAAAAGCATACGAGAACATGGTTTTCGACCTTATTTCCAACGTGCTCCGGCTTCAACGCGTGTACGATGAGGCCGTCGCAGAAGGGAAAGAAGCCGTCAATGAAGTTTATGCCAACATCATGAGTCAAGTCCGCCACCTAGACCCCGACGTCGACTGGAGTCAGGTTAGCGCGTTCAAGTATTTTGACGAGAAGTCTGGACGAATTCGCAATGTCTGCTCCAATGATGAGGTCAACAAGCAGGGAACTCACCCGAAGGTGATTGATTTCTTTGCGGCATTTTTTGTATAGCCATTTTCTGTTCACCGGTGGTGCTTTGTTTCTTCATTTATACATTGCTTTTGGCTCCACCTTTATGACATCATGTCAAATCGGCGCGCCCTTTGCATCTTTGTTTTCTTCGCTTAGGTTACGTATCTTATGACTTCCAACTTTAATGGCTGGTTCTTACGTTAATGCATATCTTTTTTAACTTTTCAAACGACAAAGTAACAATTAGTGTTTCTTGATAATTTTGAATAATGAATTAATATATAAAACGGACAATCAAATTACTTTACATGAAAAATAATTAAAAGTGGCATTGACTGTTATTATAACAGTTCTCGTTAAATACAAGTTCCGACTTTATGCTTTATTTGAATATTTTTTGGCAATTTATACGAATTCCTTGTTAGCTTCTTTTCTATTAAAATGTTTTTAAAGACCGATGTACATGTTATTAGTAATATTATTTTGGGAGAATTACACTGGCCTCCTCTGAGGGTTAGTGTAATTACACCCGGCACCCCTCTATTTAGCTATATTACTTGACCACCCCTATTTGTCGAGGAAGACCAAGTTTCAAGTTCCGATTTACAAAGTTTGGAGCTAAAATTGTCTTTTAAATAGATAATTCACTTACGAGTTCCAACATCATTCCTTGATAATTTACCTTTCTGTAATCGTAATGAGCTTGTAACTCGGAACTCGGAAGATAAAAATCTATTTATGAGAAAATTTTAGCTCGGATGATTGCATGAAGATAGGACAATCACATCCAGGCAATTTAATCTCGGAACTATGAACACAGTGTATCAAAAGTATATAAAGTAAAAATATATGCGAATAAACATAAGCTACTGTAAAGTAGTTTCCATCGTATGCAGAGTAATCGCTGGATATGGAACAAACGGACGAGGACACAGCGAAGGTTGCTCTTGTCAATAGCAACACCCCAACTTCCTCCAATTATTTCATTTTTGATGAGTAATTGCTGTCATCGGTAGTTAAATCAAGCTTTATTACTGTCATCGTTGACTTAATTAATTCGGTGAGGTCATCAATTCAGAATTAAGTTAGCTGACAGTTAAAACTCCTCTTTAAATTTAAAAAAGTCAATCATCATTTTCCGTCTTCCAAATTACGACAATAATCGAACAAGTTCCGAGTTAAAAGACTATTGCATTTTTAAGATACGTCCCTTTGGGGTCCTGTTATGGTTTTTTCTTGTTTGTCCCGCCAGGTTTCCAAGTTACAATTTCTTATGACAAGGACGGGAGTAATTGCATTTTACCCTATATAACAGTAGAGATCTATAAATAAACATTACATATATAAATGCTCATAATGCAATCAACAAAGGACAAGAGGAATTGAAATCAGACCAGTACAAGTAATCAACAAACCAAATGGCCACAACAAAAAGGTAATCAAGCTGCATTGTCTGGAGTCATTGGTTGATTCCAGAGTTGAAGGGAAGAACAAGTGAAAACAATGTTCATGAAATATATGTAGTCATTGTCCAACTGTGAACTCGGAAATCGTGACCATCGTTCTTCATTCATCTCATTGGTTCCATTGTTGACTCCTCCGCCATCCATCGACGGGTGCTTGTGCCCTAGGAACAACTAAAAGAATAACTCACGGGAGAAGAAAAATAAAGTATATATAAAGAAAATGGGGGAGGGGGGAAGGTCTAACACAGAACTTATTATAGACAGGCGTCTTGTAGAGTCACGCCGTGTTGGAGAGTCAATGTATATTGTTCTCTCACTGCTTTATACCACCAGTGTTGTCGAGCCATTTTGGTAGTCTAACATGACCATTGAGGTTCCGCCGGTTTAGTGCGTCGACGACTGTTGGTTTTCCAAATTAGTTAAGGTGTAATAACTTAAAAAAAAAGGTAAATTATGGAATGCTCACCTTCATATATGAATATTGAATATTCGCTTTCTTTTTACTTGGTGTAGGCAGTTACTGTAGGCCTTGCACTAACAATTGTAAATGTATTGACTACGGATTACGACTTCCATGTTTGTTCTTACATAAAAATTTATAGGCGCCGATTTCTTGGATCCTATTTTGACATTGACAACAGCTTACCTGATGCCAACTTGATGGACTACAATATTCTAATATCAACGGTTTAGTTTTGAGTGAATATTAAATATTCATATTCTATGGTGAGCATTCTAAACACTTCGTTGCATTAATTTAAGAAAATGCAAAATTGGTAGGCATGCATATAAATTTGTTATTAATATTTTACCTATACTGACTGAGTATTATTAGAAAGGGTGAATTTCACTTACCTCCCTGAGGTTGAGTGCAGTTGCACGCGGTACCCTCTATTTATGTAATCCCTTATGTTAACTCGGTTGTCTATGGAATCTCGGAAACCGTTATACGGATTGATATAATGGCAAAGTCAATTTTGGAAATATATCAAACGCGGAACTCGCTTACAATAAGACCGTTCAACAGCGACCTTTAACGAGTAAGTAATGCCTCCGTGGTTTTGTGTCGGGCAGTACTAGTGGGGACGCTTCCCAGGGATTGCAGTTTGGGAAGTTCTCGAGAGTTTTACGATCTTGTGCATGCCCCGGAACACGTCGTTTCGTTTCTTGATGCTGATAGTGTAATTTAAGCTAGTTTTGCATTCCGATGTCCTCTTAACACAAGAAAACGGTATCCGCTGCATTTGTCATTTGTTTAAGTAAATTCTTACCTAATTCCGAGTATATGTTTCCGGATTCCTATTTTTTCAATTTTGTTCAGAATTCCGTTGAATTTTTCTTATTAATGAATTAATCATAAATTGAAAATTAACATAATTAGTTAGACATTTATTATTTTCATTACAATAATAATTATTTTTTATTTAAATTATTTCGCCCCCAATGGAACGCCTTCAACACTCACTCTGGACCCTCTAACCGGAACCCCGACCAGTCCGACCTGGATCGTTTATTCACCTAAACCATATTATAACCGTCTAGGAAAATTACAGTAACTTCCCTTGTGTTTTTCGGAAATTCATCCTGACTTCCTTATTTTTTGCACGCTGCATTGACCTCCCCTGCATGCGAACAACTTAGAGTAAGTTAAACTGGGGTTAACGCAGGGGTGAACTGACCAAATTATCCTTTATCCTATCTAATTGACCCCTCCTCCCTCTTCTCGAAGCCACTGACGACGATGGGTGTTTCACCTTCACTCTGAACTTCTGACCGTCATTGTGGACTGAAGAAGAAAAGGGGGTAAAAAATCGTAAGTTACAGCGTCTCTCACCATAGCGGGTTTCATTAGTGGCTCCCCGTGTGATCTTCGATTCAAAGGTAAGATCCTTCTTCTACTGCTGTTCGAATTTTGTCGTCTTCAATTTCTTGGTGTATTTTGGGTTTGATTTTTTGTGTTGTTTGTGTAGGGAATATGGCGACCCACGCTTACTTGGGTCCACAGCCAGGTAATGTGGACATTCTTATACATTTTGTTGACAAAGGTGGTTCTCCTTGGAGCATTCGGAATGTGGACCCAGACAAGTATGGAGTTTTCGACATTGAAGAAGATGTTAATGGGTTGGCCGAGTCAATAGGGATTGGCCACAGGGCACCATTCAATATTGGTTTTCTTCCCAGAGGTGGTAACGATATTTTGCCGGTTAAGACTGATAAAGATGTGTTGAGAATGTTTGAACTAAATGCTAGCTCTGTTTATATCCATGTCTATGCTTCATCTACGAAGAAGGGGTGTCCAAGTGGTGGAAGTTGTCCTCCAATTGCCGTTATTGATTGCACTGTACCTGATAACCCCCATGCACCCATTGATGTCCTTGCAAATGATAACCCCTTTGTTGATGAAATTGATGGCGGTAGTTGTAATGTACCGACCCTGAAGAAGTTGGGGTCAATTTTGTGTTTGAGAAGAGTATGGAACATCTTAGGAGGATTGATGGTGAGGCTGTAGATTGGTTGCTGTCACCTGAGAAACCAAAAGAGATGTGGGCTAGGCATACAATAGATCCTAGGTGTAAATCAGACCACATTACTAACAATGTGGCTGAATCTTTTAATCAGTGGGTTGGAGATGATAAGAAAAAACCTATCTTGGGACTAGTTGAGTCATTGACTTGTAGGATTATGGCTAGATTTCAGAGAAGGTATGAAAAGGGGTGTCGGTTTGAGCTGACAAAAAAACCTAGAGTTAGGAAAATTGCTGATGCAGCAGTGCAAGATTGGAGGGTTTGTAGAGTTACCTATGCTGGTGCTAAAGAATATCATGTTAGAGATGGGATCACTAATTTAGTGGTCAATCTTGCGAGTAGATCATATGGTTGTAACTATTGGAATATATGTGGGCTGCCATGCAAACATGCTTGTGCATGCATAGCATATGAGAGAAGTGATGTGGAGAGGTATTGTCATGATTTGTATTCCAATTCAATGTATTGCACTACATACCAAGAGATGATCCATCCAATGCCTGGAGTGGATGAGAGAGACCGAGATAGATGGCCTACAATTGAACCACCAAAGCTGAGGAGGGTACCAGGGAGACATAGGACTGCTCGAAGGAGTGCATCTGATGAAGGTAGGGCTGGACAGCAAAATGCAAGAAGGTCAAGCACGGTTAGGTGTGGTATTTGCAAGCAGTTTGGACATAACAAGAAACGGTGTCAAAGGGCAAAAACTGCTAAGGAAAAGGTATACATGATTTCATGTTTTATTTCATCCTTCTTTGTTATATGTTGAGGTGTTGATTTTTTGTTACACTTTCTCCTCCTATTGATAGAAAAAGGAAGCTATGGGTACTGCTACAACTCAGCGATCAGTTGGGACAACCGCTACTGGAGCCACTGCAAACCAGGCTGGAGGTGCAGCTCAGCCTTCACTTCAGCCATCAATTGCTCGGCAGGTATTAGGATTTGAGTGAATGAAAATCTGATGTGTGGTTGTAATTATTCCTTTCGTTTGATATTTTCTTATTATTACAGAAAGAAGGACCTGCACAAAATCTAACTTTTAATTTAATTAAGAGTAAATAACCTTTTTGGTCCTAACATTTTATAGTTGACATCAATTTAATCCTGAAAAAATATTTGACATCAATTTAGTCCTCACATTTTAAAGTTTAAAATCAATTTGGTCTGATGGTCAAAGCCCATTAACTTCCATTAACTTTCGTTAGAGTGCATTTCATTGTTTAACTCGGAAACTCAGACAAGAAGTGCACTTCCTCACATTGAGCTTGGAACCCGGAATTCGGAAACTTGACAAGTAAAGTGTTCGCATTGAATTTAAGAAATTGAAATCGTAACTCGGAAACTTGACAAGGAAGTGATCTCTCGCATTGAACTGGAACTCGTAACTCCGGATTCCAAGTTCATCAAGGGGACGCTCACTAACAGAGATTAACGGAAGTTAATGGGCTTTGACTATCAGACCAAAATGATTTTAAACTTTAAAATATGAGGACTAAATTGATGTCAAATATTTTTTTAGGACTAAATTGATGTTAACTATAAAATCTTAGGACCAAAAAGGTTATTTACTCTTCAATTAATTTCAAAATTCTTGTAACTTTATATGTTACTTTATTTCAACTAATTCATTGTTTTATTGGTATTCAATTGTTTTTAAAATTTATGTAGTTAATCAAATTCTCAAATAGATTACGTACAATTTTTCTTTTTTAAATTATCTCATTGACAAATTCATCTTAAAGTCATATGGTGTATGTTTTGGAAAAAAAAATAAAGGAAAAAGAGTTGGGTAATAAAGATATCTCTTAAAGGACGGATGTCTAACGTATAAAAAAGTCATTTGTTCAAAGGTTAAAGTATAAACAAAATTAAATATCTTATAAAATAAAATGTTAAATACATTTAAATAACTTCAACCTCAAATTAAATAATAATTTTAAAATTTGGTTCTCTGTACAGCGCACAGGTATCGTCTAGTTATTGCGTAAAATTTTAAAACACGGTGTTTTTCCATCTTTGAATAGGGGGAGTAATAGACTAACCCAAAGTCAAATGATTGGACAAAAGTCTTCCCTCGTCTTTTCCCCTGTGAACATAGTACCCTGAACTCATAGGGGATTTACGTCGGTACTTCGGTAACATATTACCGCGAATAATCATTTGTAATATATTTAGAGTAATTTTTATGTCTAAACGTTGTAATATACGTCGGTACCCTCCAAGTAATATATTTCGCCGTTGTTATCCCATTTGGTTATGTCTAAATGTTGTTTGCTATCTCAAGGATGTTTGTGAAACCTGAAGACGTCATTTCTACCTTGCATTTCATTTATTAAGGCATTCAGTAGTGTAATTCGGTAATATAATAGCACGACAAATCAAATGTTGATTTTCTTAATTTGCAATTAATTAATTTTGCAATTGTTGTCCAATTATTGGATTATTTTTTTCGTTGTCGTCGATTTATTTTTTATCTACTCGTCGGATATTTGTATGTATAAAGAACAGACCCCAGGTGGCGTATTTTATATTTAGAGTAAATAACCTTTTTGGTCCTAAGATTTTATAGTTGACATCAATTTAATTCTAAAAAAAATTTGACATCAATTTAGTCCTCATATTTTAAAGTTTGACATCAATTTGGTCTGGTAGTCAAATCCCATTAACTTCCGTTAATCTCTGTTAGTGTGCGTCCCCTTGATGAACTCGGAATCCGTAATTCCTAGTTCCTAGTTAAATATATTTCTTGTCCAACATTCCGAGTTCAAAATTCAATGTGAACAATTTACTTGTCAATTTTCCGAGTTCCTGGTTCCAAGCTCAACGTGAGAAAGTGCACTTCTTGTCTGAGTTTCCGAGTTAAATAATGAAATGCACTCTAACGGAAGTTAATGGAAGTTAGTGTGATTTGACCATCAGACTAAATTGATTTCAAATTTTAAAATGTGAGGACTAAATTGATGTCAACTATAAAATCTTAGGACCAAAAAGGTTATTTACTCTTATATTTATTGTATACACAATAGATAACCGGTTGTATACTTTGTATTTGTTATAATCGCACCTGAATGTATTTTGTCAATATTCTTCTTCGTGTATTACCACCACAAATGTATCGTAAAAAATATATATCTTTATTTCCAATTAATCCAATGTGCAATTGTTATCCAGTTATTATTTGTAACCATGAATTAATTTTAATCTACTTGTGTGATAGTTCCGGCATATTTTCGAAAATTCATGTGCAGAATGCATATTAATATTTAAAGTGCTGTTGAACAAAATATCGTCAAGAAACTGAGCATTGTTTAATATTAGACTACACATATTTGACGTCACAATTTGCGAAGCAAAGCTAGATATGTAAATTTTTTTATGCCGTATAACAGTTGTAACCAGTGGTAATATCAGATAACGGCACCGTTCGTAATATTATAAGTCCATGCTAATTTTTTTCATGGACTTGGGAAAATAACAACTGAAATAGAATCTAACTAACGATTTCTCTACGCTCCAAACATCTTACAAAATAATGTTGGTTCATACTCCGCATAGCAATATTTGCATGAAATGCCTTTAATCCCATCATCTCCATCGGATGACCATCTTGTTGAAGCGTTTTGTTGTATCCGGGCCCTACTCCCGCACGTGGTCGAACGGCATACACATTCACATTCTTCCTTTCCTCGGACTAAACGATTTTTAACCCACATGCTCCTACGAAAAGTGTTCACTCGCTGTCTACATGTTGTAATAGTAATAGACGTGCACACTTGGAAGAGATCAAATCCCTGTTTTCTCACTTCATCTTCTTCACTGCACATCAAGATCATACAATATACATACCTGGCTTCATTGTGGCCCTCCAAGCGCAGCCCTCCTCAGTTTGTGAAGACCCGAATCTACGCTGGCAGAACTGAAATATTCTAGCATCCCGTCACGGTAACAGATCTCCATGTTGCCACTCTCCCGGCAACGATTCAAGAACCAAGATTCTCTGTTGTCCATTGACCATGGCACCAGCGCAAATTTCTCCAGGGATGCATGCGGGTACACATGAAGGAACTGTTTGCAACTTTCCTTCAGACTGCAAAGGTCCACGACCGATCGCGACGCCACCTTGGCGCATATGTCGACTAGCAACTGGTTTGGGAGAGCTGTTGTGGCAGAAGGGAACTTGTCACCATCGTTCTTCATCTCGTTGGTTCCGTTGTTGACTCCTCCATCCATCGACGGGTGCTTGTGCCCCAGGAACAACGAAAAGAATAACTCACGGGAGAAGAAAACCAATATAAAGTATATATATAAATAAAGAAAATGGGAGGGAAAAGGTCTAACACAGAACTTATTATAGAGAGGCGTCTTGTAGAGTCACGCCGTGTTGGAGAGTCAATGTATATTGTTCTCTCACTGCTTTATGACCACCATTCGTTGTCACTATCGTCGTTGACGTCTTTCTCGGGTTGTCATTGAGGTCGGATGTCGAAGGCGAAGATAAGGAGAAGCCATCGAGTTCGGACGTCTGACGTCGAAGGAGGAGACGTCGAAATGCCATTAGACGTCGGAACGCGATCTTGCAAAACCCGATGGCGATGGCGGTGGCTAGGTCATGACCGAGGTCGCGGACGCTGCTATCGGGTGGTCAGACTAACCAATGATGGAACACGGAGAACAGTGCTCCACCATGGACAGTGATGCCATGGAATGGATGGGGGCCGTTCGGAGGCAAAGGAGGTCGCGGACATTGTGTTTATTAAGTTTAATTTAACATAGATTGAACTAATATATCATATAAGTATATTAAAATATTACAAAACGTTATATACTGTATATCTAAAAAAAAATAGTTGAAATCACTTAAATTATCCAAAAGGTTTTTATTTTGTCAAATTTAAATTAATATATATAGCTACATTTTTTATATATTAAATTAAATAATAGTAAGATATTGATTTTATTGAATAAGACACCCTCAAATATGGTTATAAAATAAATTTTGTTAATGAGATTAAACTAAAACAATGAAGGTAACTAATTTGGCAATTCGATTAACCGCAAAATTTTTTTAATAACAAAAATGATTTTGAATAACCACCCATTATCCTACAACGAGGGCCTACCAAAAAAGGACAAAAGGGAATGATCACTTTTGCTATATACACTGAACGTCAAATTGGTAAACGGAAATGGTCTTTTCCACGTTCTGAAAACAAGTCGCTTCGTTTCCAGGTGCAGTACGATTGTGCCAATCCTCGCCATTCCTGTGCTGCCACGTGTTAGGTCTAATTCACCATTTCCCGACGCCTAATTATTTCAAATCATTGTGTATTTACCTTGCTACCCGTGAAAATACTCTGCTCGTTGTGCCATTTTGTTTGCCCTATTGACGGGTTGGGGTCTTTTCCTCTTCCTTCCTTCAGTCGCAACGTTTTAGCAGTCTTTAACCATTACTATTTCTCGCGTCCATTTCTTGCTAACTACTCCCCGGGCCTTCTCACCGTTCCCGGCGGGATTCTAGTTCTTCACCGAGATTACTTTGTGGCGGAGCTTTTGTTGCGTTTTGGCTTTGCGGTGGTGGCCTGCGTCTCCGGGGAGTTTTCACCTGTGTTCTGCCAATAACTTTCTGGTGAGTGTCGGTTCGTCTGCTTCTTTCTGCATTTGTTCTCTTTTGCATGTAACTTTTATTTGAGGTAGTTTTGGGGCATGCGGGTTCCACAGCCGCTTCCCCTTCGCCAGCAACCCCCAGCGGTGTTTCCTTGAGGTGGGGGAGGGGCACCACCTTAGGTGGTTGATGCAGAATTTTTTTGTTTCTTCATTAGCGTATTGTATGCTTGCTCGGGGTTGTCCCATTATGAAGCTATTCCTTCCGGGACTTGAACGTTTCGAGCGAGTTACGAGATGCTAATGAAAGTATGTTGTACGGATGGGTAGATCCAGAGGTTCTAAGCATCCCATCCATTGTCGGAGAACACGACCTCGAACGTACCCGAGTGCGATGACCTTAACCGGGCGGTGTGAACGAATCCGACTATGTCCTTTGTGCGGCCTCGGAGGATTAACGTATTTTTTCAATGAACCGTGTTCACCAGCACATACTTCTGGTGGATCAACGAGGGGCTCTTCACTAATTACGTCCTCCGGATTCCGTTTACGGCCTTCCATTGTCCAATCATGTCGCCCCAAGCCAGCTTCACGGCAATATATATAGTTGCCGCCACAATACGCTTTCCGGTTTTGTAGTGTCTGGAACTTTTTGCATTCACCCGAGCAGGCGAGGCCGGCGCCACCGAGATAGATTTATACTGCACTAGGAACTAATCCGGGGTCCCGGTTTCGGTGATGTACGTCGTTGAGGACGTTATGAAATTTTTTCTTCAGCCAAGTGATGAGCCGTTAAAAACAAAAGAAGTGACGGATGGGGATAATGATAGTGTTCGGCCAATTTTGTGATTGATTGCTTGTCTCCGTTATTGTGTGGTGCTTTTGGATTTAATTTTGTCATGCTTTTGATTGATTGTGGGTTTGTAATCTTGTAGTTAGATAGTCTGGTTGGTGCGGCGATGGCTCCGAAATCGAAACTGGCATCTCTTCAAAGGAAAATTGGGGCCCAAGCTGCGGAGAAGCTGAAGGGCAAGTCGGTGGCAACCGTTGTTGATGTTACCTCTTCTGATGATCCTGAGGAGGTTCCGCCGAAGCGCAAAAGGGTTGAGAAGGCGACTCAGGAGGATCTTCCCCAGGGGGGTGGCCCCGAAACTGGCGTCGGGTCTGGGAGTTCTAGAAACCCTCTTCCTAATTCCATCTGGGGACGGGATTTCGATTTCAACTCCATCGTGGACCGGTCCCTTCTTTTCCCTGAGGCCGTTTCTTCTCTGGAGAAATCGAACTTGGACGAGAGGCCGTAAGATGCTACCTCCGCGGTGCTGCTCTCATCCGATTCCTCCAGCTCCGCATTGGCGGGAAATCTAAAGTTGCTGCTGGTCATTCCCTGGAGCAGAGGGCTAAGGAGTTGGAAGATACTGTCTCCGCCCTTCGAGCGGAGATGTCTTCCTTGGAAGAGGCCCATAAGGATGTCCTGAGGGGGAAGGATAAGGAGCTGCAGCGGATCTCGGCGAAGGCTTCAGAGTCTGAGAAGGAGATTGCCCAATTGAAATCGACTCGATCCCGCCTTGAAATGGAGATAAAGTCTTCCGAGGAGAAAGTATCCGAGGCTAAGGCCGATGTGGCGACGATGAAACAAAAATATGATGAGGCCGTTTCAGACGCGAAGGAAGCCGTGGACGAGGTTTATGGCAACATCATGAGTCAAGTCCGGCACCTTGCTCCCGACTTTGACTGGAGTGAGGTTTCAGCCTTCAAATATTTTGACGAGAAGTCGGGCCAAATTCGCAACGTCCACACAGATGATGAAAACGCCGATCAGGAGGGAAGTCCATCCAATGCCAGTTGATTGCTTACTTTGTTTTTGTGGCTTCTTTTTTGTAAACATTTTGTATTGACCCGTGCTGGTGTCTGTTGATTTATATCGCTTTTGCCTCGGGCTTTTATGCTTTGTTGATTACCTCTGTAATTTCAATTCTGCGCCCAGTTGGAATTTTTTCCTTCGCTAAGGTCGCGGTTTCTTAGTAGCAATTCGTAGTTCCCACGTAAAATGGGACTGCTCAGACGACTTACGTCTTCAAATGCCGGTACTAACGGTCCTCCCCAACATGAAGGAATCCGGCACCTTACTTTGTAATTTACTTCTGCAAATGACAAATAATAATAACCATTACCTGATAAACACATTGATTTAATTAATAACAATGACAATAAAAAATATTCCTATTACCCAATAAATACTATTATTAATTGTAGTTAACCATAATAAGCGTGGAAGTGTAATATTAATTGACTGTAATTTCTAAGAATTAATTAAACATGAAATATAACTTGGTCATATTATCACCGTATAAAGTAAAAAAAATATTTAATGTATCCAAGAAGGTAATCTCCGCATTGCGACATTACTGGTTGTACATTTGGTTTTGACATGATTAATTCGTTACCCGCATATATTTGGTCTGGAGAAGTCATGAATTGAGAATGACGTCAGCGGGGGAAAGAGAACACTGGTCCTGATTGTTTAAGATTTCCTGATGAGTGGATGCTATATATAGATCACTCGGATATGCTTATGTGTCCATGACATGTGCATGATGGAGGTGCAGAATTTTAATATTTTACATTCAGGACTTTCGGTATGAAGAGGTCATTGTTGAGAGCAAGTCGTATATGTAAAATACAAGAGAGCAAGCAGAGAAGATTGCGTGTAAGACCATGGGAGGCATATTTACATTTGATAAGAAAATAATATCTAAACTCATAGTTGTAGACATTTGACGTCTAGAAATTAATGTGTAAATAATTAAAAATTTTAATTAGGATTTTGGTGAATGTGATAAGGTATGTAATAAAAGATGTGAAATTCTTTTATCAAGTTAATCAATAATATAATTGAAATTTATAATTATTAATATGTAAAAGTTTATTTTTTTAAGTATATTTATCAGAAATATAATTGAGATTACTAGTTATTTATATGAGATTTTTCATGTGTCTAAAACATTATTTGAATTTCCTTTTAGAGCTTCAAAATCATAATTTAAGGCTTTAAGCAAAATGTATGAGAGGGTATCATATGGTAGTGTTTAGAATGTTCACCATAGAATTTGAATATTGTTCACTTAAAACTAAATCATTGATTTAAAGCTACTTATAAATCTAATGATAGAGAATGATAGAATAAGTTTAATAAACAAAATCCTGAGGCCGATTCAGATCTTGAGAAATCTGACTTCAATGACATAATGTCACAGTCCGTTTTGCCATACCTTCAATATGGACATCAGTGATTAAATTGATTTTAAAAATTAAATATGAAATTTAATCTAATTTAAGTGGATTTTAAAAAACAAAAATAAATTCAATCCAAAATTTTTGTGATTTTAATTAGTTTTCAATTTTTATTTTTATCGTTTTAACAGATTTGATTCGGTTGAATTAAATTTAAACAAACCATTCGCCAAATGTGGCTAAACGTCGGCGTATAGTGCACCATAACTCACCTAGTGCACCTAAGACACCGCCTTCTCGCATAGATAAGATATACGTATAACCTAGAAGCTTGAAGCGGGTAAATTGCACAACACCAAATCAGAATCAGTGTCTTTGCTTCCTTCTTCTTGTTGTTCGTTCATTTCTTCTTTGATTCTTCGGAGTGACTCTGCATTTGTTCACAACATGGCCACCGCCTCAGGTACTCTTCTTTTTTTCTTTTTTCACTCAATTTCGATCCCTTATTTGGGAATTCTCGTTCTCTAGGGTTTATGTGATTCGATCTTATTTTTTGGAGCACCTTCCGTTTTCTCAGCGCAAATTGTTGCACAAAGAACATTAATTGTTTATCCGATTGGGATTTTTCATCCTCTATTTATTTGTTTTGGGGCATCTTTGGTCTTGTTTTGTTCATTCATATCTAGAAAACTATTAAGATGAAAAACCAGATAGATTTAAATTTTAAGCTATCAGGTCTTCCTGTGTTAGTTAAAGGGATGATATTTGTTCATAGTTAATGCAAATAAGATGGTAATCCTCACAGGGTATGGTGAACATGAAGAATCGTAAGTTTCACCATTTTGTTTTTGGACGTTTAGGTTCATCAGTTTAGATTTTTTTTTTTTGGGGCTTAATTGTATTATGGATTGCTTGTCTCCTTTTGATTGTAATTTTGAAGTGACTATGTTCCTCCCCATTTGATTTACCTTAATTGGCTGTTGGCTGAATGCATTTAAACTTATATGGGGTGGATTGCAGTGGCATTTAAGTCCAGGGAGGACCATCGCAAACAGATTGAGTTGGAGGAAGCACGTAAAGCTGGGCTTGCACCGGCTGAGGTGGATGAAGATGGGAAGGAAATCAACCCTCACATTCCTCAGTATATGTCATCTGCACCTTGGTATCTTAATGCTGAGAGACCTGTTAGTGTTGTTTCCCCCCTCTAATTTTTATTTCCTCATCTAATTTTTTTGAAATCTGCATGAAATTTTGATATTCCAATCATAAACACCTACATATTATTTTGCCTTTTTTCCCGCTCCTCTTTTTTAGAGTTTGAAACATCAAAGGAAATGGAAATCCGATCCCAATTACACCAAGTCATGGTATGATAGAGGTGCTAAAATTTTCCAGGCAGACAAGTATAGGAAAGGTGCATGTGAGAAGTAAGTAATCTCTCTCCTTTCACTCTCACGTGCGTTTGTTGTGTCTGTAGATGTAATGAATGGACCTTGACTATCAGATTAATAGGATCATGAAATTTAGTATTTTTGCCTAAGTCTCAAGTCTTCTTTTAACTTTTCTTTTTTTATTTGGGTGGGGGGGGGGGGAGGTGGGGTTATGTTCTTGTACTAGACTTACTGAGTACTTGATATTCATTTGCTTTTTATAGCTGTGGAGCTATGACACATGATGCTAAGTCATGCATGGAAAGACCACGGAAAGTGGGAGCAAAATGGACAAACAAGCACATTGCTCCTGATGAGAAGATAGAAACTTTCGAGCTTGACTATGATGGCAAACGGGACAGATGGAATGGGTATGATGCATCAACTTATGCTCGAGTCATTGAGAGGTATGAAGCTAGAGATGAAGCTCGAAAGAAGTACTTGAAGGAACAACAGCTGAA
The DNA here is from genome assembly GCA_031439585.1 of Pterocarpus macrocarpus. Taxonomy (NCBI): domain Eukaryota; kingdom Viridiplantae; phylum Streptophyta; class Magnoliopsida; order Fabales; family Fabaceae; genus Pterocarpus; species Pterocarpus macrocarpus. The sequence goes on from CM062517.1 coordinate 39,100,882, forward strand.
GAAATTGGAGAAGAGCAACCAAAATGGTGAGGATGCCTCGAGTGATGAGGATGAAGAGGAAGATGATCTAAGGGTAGATGAGGCAAAGGTCGATGAGAGCAAACAAATGGACTTTGCAAAGGTTGAGAAGCGTGTGCGTACAACAGGTGGTGGAAGTACAGGAACTGTGAGGTAATTTCTATGTTGCCTTCATTTAAATAGTTCAAGGCCATGTTAATTGGTCCTGTATTTAGGATTATCACTTTCGTTATGTATCTTGGATGAATTGGAGCTGAAATATCTTTTCCGTCAGGAACCTGCGTATTCGAGAGGATACTGCAAAATATCTTCTTAATCTTGATGTCAATTCAGCACATTATGATCCCAAGACCAGGTCCATGCGTGAAGATCCTCTTCCAGATGCAGATCCAAATGAAAAGTTTTATGGGGTAACTTGACTCAAGAATCCATGTCTATAGAAAGTTATATAATTTGCTTTACTGCTATACGTATCTTAATCTTGTATTTGGATTAAATCTATTTTTGTGCTGCAGGGTGATAACCAATATAGAAATAGTGGTCAGGCTTTGGAATTCAAGGAATTAAACATCCATGCATGGGAAGCATTTGAGAAGGGGCAAGATGTTCACATGCAAGCAGCTCCGTCCCAAGCTGAATTGCTCTATAAGAATTTTAAGGTCATGAAGGAGAAATTGAAGTCTCAAACAAAGGAAACCATTGTAGAGAAGTATGGCAATGCAGCCGATGAGGACAAACTTCCAAGAGAACTTCTCCTTGGTCAAAGTGAGAGGCAAGTTGAGTATGATCGTGCTGGTAGAATCATCAAGGGACAGGTAAATTTGCATTCTAACTTTCTACTATGCAGCTTCAAAACTTCAACTTTGTATTCTAACTTGCAAATAAATCTTACAAGAAATGCTTGTTGGTGTGGTAGCTTGACTTTTTACTTGATCTGTTAACACTTGAGAGTTTCACCATTAGTTTTAGTTTGAATATTTAAGGATTACACTTTATGATTACCACTCTTTTTTAAGATGAAAGATTTATTTTATCTGATGCTTCCAACAGGAGGCAGCACTTCCTAGGAGCAAGTATGAAGAAGATGTTTACATTAACAACCACACTACTGTTTGGGGATCATGGTGGAAGGATCACCAATGGGGCTATAAGTGCTGCAAGCAGACAATACGTAATAGCTACTGCACGGGTGCTGCTGGTATTGAGGCTGCTGAGGCTGCAAGTGATCTTATGAAAGCTAATATTGCCCGTAAGGAGGCTGTTACAGGTTCGTACACTGACATACACCACACCTCCATTGCGCCAATACCTCCATCCCTTTACTCTGTTTATTGTTATTATTGTTTCTTTTCTTGTTTGACAATTTTGTTTGATCATATTTAGCATCCAATTTATTAATCTTGAATTCTTTTCATGAACCTGTGCAGAGGATCCTACACCAGTGGAGGAGAAGAGGCTTGCTACATGGGGAACTGATGTCCCAGATGATCTAGTCCTGGATGAGAAATTGCTAGCTGACGCACTCAGAAAGGTAAAAGTTTTAGTCTGTCATTCATATAAATCTTCACTCCTTAATATGCATTGATATTTGTTAGTGTTGCACTTGTGTGTCTTATTCTTCCTCCTGCACAATTTGATATTGTTTTGTGCTAATAATGTCATTTTGTCCTGGAGCATTTGATCTGTTGAGGTGAATTTTCAAACGTGTATGAGTGTGTATGTTGTGCTGATTGGTTAAGTTTCGTTTTCACAGGAGGAGCAAAGGAAGAGAGAAGAGAAAGACGAGAGGAAGCGTAAATATAATGTTAGATGGAATGATGAGGTATGATTTTTGATGCCGCTGAATGAGAATTTTGTCTGTCTCCATGCCCCATCTTGCATATTTTTCAATCATCTTAATAATGCAGGTTACGCCTGAGGATATGGAGGCATACAGGATGAAGAGATTACATCATGATGATCCAATGAAGGACTTCCTGCACTAAACTTGGAGGAGGGCAAAAGAGGCTGCACATCTTTCCTTACAAGTTCACAAGTCTTTCTGTTATTTCCTTACTGCCAGCTGGATTAGGCGGATTGTATTATCAGTTACTGTAAGGCATCCTTCGGCCTGTAGTGGGAAAGAGGGTAAACCAGAAAGGGTCTTGGGGGTGCGGAGTGCTTGGTGTTTGTACAGTTCTCTTGCAGGCGCAAGTTACCAATATTACCGTAGTCACTATTATGTAATCAGTATTATGCATGTTGCTTTCGGAATACTAAGCCATTTTAATGTCTCAATACTGTTTTGTATCTTAATAAATCTGTGTTCCGGTTGTTTAACGACTATATTCTAGCGTCCAGTCACAACTAGCAATAGGAATGCTTTACTTTTTATCCCAAAAACTAACATGGTATAATATGGGGAGAACTTTTTCCTCTTTAGAAACACGATCTTTTCTAGACCTGTCTTTGGCATGTGTCAAAAGGAGGTTGCGTATAAAGCCTAAGGCCATGCTTCAAGCCTTGTTAAGGAGTTCAGCAACTGTTTATTTGTTTAACATCTCATCCAATCTATTCATGATGTGTGTCTGCAGTTCGCGGACATAATCTACGGATTCAAGAGCATATATCCAAAAGTTAAACTAAACATAGTCTTGTTCATTATATTTCTGCATGGAAAACATAGATGGAAGTGGCACTTTGGTTTCTGTACATTAATCGACGTCCCTATGTTTCTTGACTAAGCGTATTTCAATAAATTTATTTTAGACTCAAAATTGCTTATAATCAGAAATTCTCTTTTGGAGGAAAAAAAGAAAAGGGATTGTTTTCCAAAAGTAAGTTGTTATCAAACATGCGTTGAGGTCCTCATTTTTGCATTTGTGATTTTTAACTGGATCTTAAAATAACAACCCTAGAACATGCATGTCTAAAATTTCGGGCTAACGTTTCCTGCGCCGCCGTCTCTCCTCTGAACCTGGCGGTGAACTCCTCTGCTTCGTGCATAAGAGATGAGGCTAATGAGAGAGACTCCCACATATGTCACGTGCATGATTTGTCAAATGCACCTCCCTTGCTTGTTCCGGGGAGGCTCTTCCCCTGTTGGCTCAGAGGGAGCTTTGCAGTCTTTTTGACTCGTGGATTGTGTGTCATCTATGGCTTTCAATGCTTCACAAGGTCAAAGTCACAGGAAGGCTCCTTAAAGAACTTATCATTATAGACAGGTGCAGGGCTTTTGTAGAAGCTAAAGGTGACACTTCTCACTGTGGCTAACCTTAAGGTTGAAACGTCTAGTAGAAAAATTTGGAGTCCTTGTAGCTGGTTTGGAATTTTTTATTTTTTATTTTTATTTTTATTTTTTCTCTGATGAACCCTTAAATTATTGACCATAGATTGTACATTATCCGAACTGTATATTCAACCACCACTTTTGTACTCATCTATCTGAATGAGAGTGCTGTCCCTAACATGGTGCATCAAATATCTTAGAGCTGTCTTCCATCTAAGCTGTTAGACTAACCATTCACTTAAATCAAGTGATGCACTATAGGAGTCCTCGGTTGTAAGATCGGGGGGTCCGATGTGGGTGTAAGCTGTTGTTCGCATAAGATCAAAACTAGGGTGAAAAAAATCCTGTTCCGACTTGGACATTGAGTCTACTAGTAAAATAAAAAACTTGGCATAAGATCGGAACTCAAGCGTAAAAATTCATAATAACGGAAATCGGGTGCAAAAATCTTGTTCTAACTTGGACGTTGAGTCTGCTAGTAAAATAAAAAACTTGGCATAATATCGGAACTCAGGCGCAAAATCTTGTTCCAACTTGGACGTTGAGAGAGTAATTTTTATGGTATACCATAAGAAGTAGGTGTATAGATACACCTGAACATTCAACCCATTGGATCACATGGTGCATGGTGCACCATTTTTAATACGGTGCATATTAAAACGTGCCAGTATTATTATTACAAAAACAAATAACTAGTCCTCTTCAATATTATCAGTTTGCCAATTCTGACAGGGATGGAGTAAAAACGTCGTGATTTACCAATTATGCTAATCATCTCACACACATCAATGAACTCAAAAGTGCACATTAGGATGTATCGCCGGAAGAAAAGAAAATTTGGCCCCAAGAATTGAAATCCACGGATACTAGTTTACACTTACCCACCAGGGTAAACTGCACATAAGAACATTGCTGTTCACAAATTTTTTTTTTTGGTCGGATGCTGTTCAAAATTCGTTTTTTCTTGGGTCAAAATGCTGTTCACAATTCGAATTGGAGAAGAAGGACCACTTGATCCAAGCAGGCTGGCCCAAAAGAAAATGAGAACTTCACAAAGGGAAATGCGGGGGCCCAAACAAAAAATGGTTTAAATTTTCTATGGTCAAAGATGAAATGTGGGCATTAACCTGGGCTTCCGTGCCCAACATATTCCGGTAAGAAATGTCGCAGTGGGCTTTTAATTAAGGCGGCGTAGTTGACCACAAGTGAAACGCAGTCGTTTAGTAGGAAGGAAATAGGCACCACGGCGATTATTGTAATTTGCAGTTTTTTATTAGCGGATCCTATGGTGCACCAGGAAAGTTATGATGCACTATGCACCAACGTTTAGCCACATTTACTAAATTCGAATGTGGCTAAATACATTTGCACATTTAGCAAGGGCTGTTTGCGATATTTTTGAATCAATTTTAAATAAAAAATAAATCAATCCAAATAATATAATTTATGATTTAATTTATGTAAATTATTAGTATAAAAAATTTTATATAAATATCAAATTATATATTATCATTTCAATAAAAGTATCTGACTTAATCATCTACTATTTTAAGAATTTTACAAATAAAAATATATAATTAAAAGATAATATATTAAAATTAATCTCTATAATTTATAATAGTTTTGATTAGATCAGTTTAATTTAAATTTTGAATCAAATCCAATATGGGCATTAACCTGGGCTTCCGTGCCCAACATATTCCGGTAAGAAATGTCGCAGTGGTCTTTTAATTAAGGCGGCGTAGTTGACCACAAGTGAAACGCAGTCGTTTAGTAGGAAGGAAATAGGCACCACGGCGATTATTGTAATTTGCAGTTTTTTATTAGCGGATCCTATGGTGCACCAGGAAAGTTATGATGCACTATGCACCAACGTTTAGCCACATTTACTAAATTCGAATGTGGCTAAATACATTTGCACATTTAGCAAGGGCTGTTTGCGATATTTTTGAATCAATTTTAAATAAAAAATAAATCAATCCAAATAATATAATTTATGATTTAATTTATGTAAACTATTAGTGTAAAAAATTTTATATAAATATCAAATTATATATTATCATTTCAATAAAAGTATCTGACTTAATCATCTACTATTTTAAGAATTTTACAAATAAAAATATATAATTAAAAGATAGTATATTAAAATTAATCTCTATAATTTATAATAGTTTTGATTAGATCAGTTTAATTTAAATTTTGAATCAAATCCAATATATTATCATATCAATAAAAGTATTTAACTTAATTATCTACTATTTTAAAAGTTTTACAAATAAAAATATATAATTAAATGATAGTATATTAAAATTAATCTCTATAATTTATAATAGTTTTGATTAGATCAGTTTAATTTAAATTTTGAATCAAATCCAATATATTATCATATCAATAAAAATATTTAACTTAATTATCTATTATTTTAAGAGTTTTACAAATATTTGATCCAATTTTTGACGGTGTAAATTAGATTGTTTGATTGGTTTTTTAATAAGAAAATTTTAAATTTAAATATTATAAATTAAAAGTAACTTAATTTAATAAAATAAATAAGTTAAAAAATAAAAATAATTTAATTAATTGGTATAAAATTATATTTAAGTGAAAATTATATACAAATAAAATATTATGTAATAAGTTAAAATTATTATAAATAAAAATATAAACTTAACAATAAAAAATTATATTATATAAATTTTTTTATTTGAGTTAGATTAAATTGATTTTAAAAATTAAATATGAAATTTAATCTAATTTAAGTGGATTTTAAAAAACAAAAATAAATTCAATCCAAAATTTTAGCTCGGAACTTTGTAAATCGGAACTGGAACCTAGTCTTCCGTGAGAAATAAGGGAGGTATGTGTAATATAGCTAAATAGAGGACAGCCAGGTGTAATTACACTAAATCTTAGGAGAGGTCGGTGTAATTCACCTTTTATAGTATGGAATGTTGTGCAATTTTCTAATCTCATTTGTTCGCATATGATGTAGAATGTTCCTTCTGCTTTTGCTGCACAAGCATTTCCTTCCAGGTTGAGTAGATTGGAGTTAAAGAAAGTCGGTGGTAGATCCTATGATGCTTTTCTGAGATGGAGCCCAAGGAGAAGGAGGGAGGTGTATCTGACAAAGGGCTAGATGCAGTTTTGCAAGGATAATCATCTTAGGAGTGGTAGTTTGGTTAGGTTCCAGGTCTCTGCTGCCAATGAGGGATTGATTCTGGCAGAAGTGGTGAATGTGTATAATTGGAACATGTATTATCGTGGCTTAGGTAGAAGTTATCTTTTCTTTTTGTAGACAATGAAAAATGGTTAATATCTTTTTGCAGACAATGAACATATATTAATCAAATTTTGTTTCCGCTTCGCCTCATAATTCTCTAATTGTGTAATTTAGCTGTGTTTATTCTATTGCATAAGTAGCATCAGATGGATCGTTTGCTGTAGTGGGGAATTAGTTGTTTACATCGTAAGTAAAAATGGATGTTTTAAGGATTGGGGATTTACTGCATAAGTTCCAGTTCTGACAATAAATGTGTCGTGTAATTGAAGTCTTTTAAACTTGTAATATGAAGTTTTGTGATTAAGCACTGTAGACCAAATTAAGTTGAACTCGCTACCAACACTATAGTACAAATTAATCACAAATTCCCAGTTGTGGTACAGTGTTGCGAGTTGAACACTTGATAAGCAATAAAAAAATGGGGCATGCATTGGTGGACCTCCGATTTAACATAATATGACAGTTCACTTAGGAAGAAGGACGAAGCGAACTTTGTAGTATAGTGAACTCGGAACTTGCAAAATTGGGTACGAAAGTGACATTTGTCACCTTAATCGAACTTCGAACTGTGCGAATCAAGTTTTTTACATTAACTCAATGTTCGCACCGATTATATGTTGTCCGATATTAATTGCTGAAAAACATTGTAACTCGTAACTGCCATCAAATCCTCAATTTGCAACTCGAGATAATTTGATTCAAAATGAGCTGTATACGTGTGCGAACATCTCAGAAAATAACTCCTCCATCATAGTGTTTGTGGTTTGTATTTTAAATCATTGAATGTGGTTGTACCCCATTCAAATTATTTTGTTATTATTTTGATTTTTGAAAAAAAGGCTAGTAATAAATTACCCAAAAGAAGGGAGGCTTGGTCAAGAAGACTCGGGTATCATGCCCCCTTAAAAAGTTTACACGTTAAAATTAAACTACGATTACGCAACCAATTTAGTTTGTAGGTATATATTTTGCTTGCATTTCCCTATGCTTGCCAATTTAGCGAAGGGTTTGTGAGGTTAACTGCACCGTAAACTAGTATTTTGGAAATTCCACACCAGACTGGGTTCATTTCGGTGTGGACAAATTAAACCGGAGATCAGCAAACGTGGAAGTGTAGGTGAATGAACTGACAGTGACATGAGTATCCCGGAACTCCTAAATTTAGGGGAACGATCTCAAATTGCAGCTCTCAAAAAGTGGCACCAATACCAAAGCAAGCGTTAGGCTGTTCCATAGCACGTATTCTTTCCCAGTGCACTCTCTCCAATAGTACAATACTCTCCTAAGCCGACTTGCACACTGCGAAAGATAGAGCAGGAGTAATCATGCCGTCAGTTCACCGTCCCGTCACGTCACTGGGGATACAAAGCCCCTCGAGCACGTCAAACGAACCGAGGCAAGAAGCATATTTCAAATAATTTACAGGTGAGTTCTCTGGCGCCTTGTTATACTTGTATATTTTTTTGTCCGTATCCGATGAATGGATGACGCATGCATTGAAAATTAGGCGTTGCACTAACAAAATTAGGCTAGTTCTGAGTTATATTCATGGAATAATGTAGTTAATGTCAAACTTGGAACCCGAAACAGTGTCCATATATTGATATTTATTTGTGCATCGCCTAATTTTTAACTTGGAATTCGATGACCATATATTGTAGTCCATTTTTTACGAACTCAGAACTCGCATAATTTTGTTTGTGCAACGCCTAATTTTCATGTCAATGCATGCGTCATCCATTCATCGGATACCGTCAAAAAAATGTACAAGTATGCCAAGGCACCAGAGAACTCAACTATAAATATAAGGGTGAATTACACAGACCTGCCCTATTTCTCGCGAAAGACCAAGTTCCCAGTTCTGATTTATAAAGTTCCGAGCTAAAATTGTCTTTTAAATAGATAATTCATTTAGGAGTTTCGAGTTCCAACATCATCACTTGATAATTGCCTTTAATGATCTTGGAACTGGGAATGAAGTTGTAACTCGGAACTCGTAAGTGGATTATCTATTTGAAAGACAATTTTAATTCAGAACTTTGTAAATCGGAACTAGGAACTTGGTCTTCACTGAAAAATAGGGCAGGTCTCTGTAATATAGTTAAATAGAGGGGTGCTGGGTGTAATTACACTAAACCTCAGGGGAGGTCAGTGTAATTCACCCTATATTTTTTGTAATGTATAATATAAATAATTAAATAGTTTAGGTTTATGTTACTACATACCTTGACTAACAAAAAATATTTCAAATAATTTGCATCTTCGTGCATAAATAATTTGAACATATCTTTTTTTATTATATTTTTATTTATTTATATTGAACAAGCATTTTCGTGCTTATATATGTCTTAAATAAGCATTTATTGTTTCATAAAACACAAAAAAAAAAAAAAACTTTACCGGGGGGAAGGGTTAGTACATTAGGGGGGGTATTTTTTAAAAATCGAGATTTTGGTAGAATAATTAATGAAATATGGCTTTTTTGGAAAAATTAGGAAGTATGGGATTTGTTCCGAACTGGAGTATAGGAGCCCAACTCAACCCAATGGCTAAGTCTAAAATCGAGATCGGACTTGCTACTATCCAACACTCATCTCAGGCCCAAAATCCGAACTAGGGCCCAAACCCGAATTAAATGCAATGGTTCCCTCACACTGCGGAACGTACTCACCTTGCGTGTTGCCGATGAACTTGGACTGATCCATTAGTCCCAAGATAATGGACGTCTCAAGTTATCCCCTATGATGGCGGAACCATATCCCCATCTTCTCTTAATCACCTACTCTTATATACGACTCCTACTGCGGACCTCAGGTACTTCTTCTACCTACTTCTGATACACTTCCTGCACTCACTGACTTAAGCGTCGGAGTCCTTGCAGGTACCCTCCAGTCCATCGCGAACCTCCACTTCATTCGCATGCCGATCACATCCAAAGCAGCTTGAGATCCCAATCTCGGTTCGAACTCCTCTCAGGTAACCCACCTCCGAACATTGGGGCCCACCGTGGGGCTTGAAGCACTGCTCAACACCATACCACGGCGGAATTCACACTAATGTCTTCACACCCCAGGCAGGAACGCACGGCGGCACATGGCTAGGGATGTAAATGGGGCGGGGCAGGGGTGGGGGATAGCCCCCCATCCCCCGCCTCGTGGATGAATACTCGCCCCGTATCCATACAAGTACCTACTTTTGAATTCCTCGCGGGTTTACAAGTACCCATGGATATCCATGGAGACCCGTTAGAATGTAAAAAATTCAAAAAATTTAAATTAAATATAAAAATTCTAATATCATAAAATACTTAAAATAAGCACAAATACTAATCTAATTCTACAATTCGAATTCTAACAACTTTAAATAAAAATAAACACAAAATAAGCACAATAATCCAATTTTTCAATCTAAATTTCAACAAATTAAAATAAAAATAAACACATAATAGTAATCCAACTATTAGTCTAACATATAATAAGTACAAATATATTTAACTTCTAAATTTAAACATTAGTCCAAGCAATTTAAATAACAACAATATTAGCCTAACTAAATTAATAACTTACGGGTAAAATAGTAATTTTATATTAGGTACCCGCGGGGGCAAAATCTTCCCCCCATATCCGCCCCGTTGCGGGTATTATCCGTAGGTATCTGTGGGGCGGATTTTTTTGACATCTCTACTGTAACGTCCCGATTTCCAACCTCCTTACACACATTTTCTGGTTTTCGACTTTGTTAATGCACTGGCTAACCTTCCGACTTCTGACATAATGTCACCGAAATGGTCAAGCTCCGGCCTCCGACTTCATCTCCAAATCCCAAATGAAATGGCATAACTTATGATTTCCGATATTAAGTTTCAAACAAAAAGGGATACGATTTCCGGATTCATCTTTATTACCAAGTTCCGAGTTCCCCTTCAAGTCCCATGATTCCCGACTTCACCTTCGGATTCAGGTAAAATGGGATAAATTCCGACTTCCCGAGTTTGTCTGCAAAATTCCCGATTTCATCTAGTATTAACTTTCCGGTTTCCGAGCCTATATCTGACTTCATGTTTCAAAGAGAGTATACCCGATTTTCGGTCTTACACTATAGCTTCAAGTTTCAGAAAGAGGTTACGAGTTCCGACCTCATACCTCATGTTTCAAAATAGTTTACGCTGTTTCCGACTTTAGAAGTTATAGGTTAATACAAGGATGCAAGCACAGACCTCCGAGTTAAATGTAGCGAGTTCCGGTCTTAGGGTTGAACTCAATGGACATGAGTTCAAATCCTTGAGCTGATTTCCACGACACACACAATTTCCGATATCCGGGTCTATTCTCAATAGCGTTCCATTTCTGCTGCCTTTCCCGAGTTCGAATGGAGAGTTCCGAGATTAGGTGTCTGTAAGCCGTATGACTTCCGACATCCGACCTCGCCTCCAAGTTTCGAATGAACCAGAAGATTTTCCCCGTCACCACAGATTGTACGATTTCCGACATCTGACTTCAACTACCTAAAGCAAAAGAGATACGATTTCCGACTTCAAGTATTATAGGGATGAGTTCCGATTTCAGGTAGAACGAAAGCGTATCCCAGTCTTGGGGCGACGTGGAGAGCAATTTGGCCACAAGAGTGAGAGACATGGCCGAACTTCAACCACAAAATTCCAACCAATCAACACCACAACTTTCATGTATTTAAATCAGACTCTTCTCTCCATTTTGGTCTGATTTACGTTCCCTTCCCAGCCTTCTTCTTCTTCCTTTCCTCTCTCAACCTACTCTCTCAAATCTCCAAGCTTTGTCAAGGCTTCATTCAATTCAAATTCAAATTCAGCAACATCACACTCCAAAGAGGTAGGATTCTACTTCTATTCTTGAATTCCTTGCACTATGATTGCATGAGATTGTACTCTTCTTTATGTATTTGATGAATTATTGGTTGTATTATGATGGATTATGATGAATCATGATTGAATTCATAGGAGATTTTGAGTTAGAATTATGATTAGAAGGAGAAAATTAGAAGGAGTGGAGAAGTGGGATGCTGTCTTGGTGAAGAATTCCACGGCAGTCCGTACGGCGGAGTGTACGGCGCCGCCTAAAAACAGTGAAATTTGATGAAGCTATTTTTAGATGAAAATAGACATTTATAGCTTTCCATACATATATCATATAAGGTTATTGGATTAGTATTTTGAGAGATACGAATTTTTGAAGTTTGACCTAGGGTTCAGGACTTTCATCCGGGCAGGGTGACTTGAGGAGGGTATAACTCACCCTATACAACTCCAAATTGAGTGAAACTAATTTTTTTAGAAATCTTACACATAGGGGAACATCCCAATATGAAATTCCAAGTTTGTTATGGTCCCAATTGATCCCAGTAATTCGAGGAAGTTGCCCTATGTCCAATCCAGACCAAAATAGAGTAGTTCAGGAAGGTCGACTTTCAGGACTTATAACTCGAGGTATACTTAAGCAAATGGAGTGAAACTTGTGGAAAATGAAAGGTTGTCCTGTTAGCTTCAATATGAGACCAATTTCGCATGATTTGAGCTTAGTTTCGATTTTTAGTGAATTTATATTTCCAGGAGTGTAATTCGGGCTAGTGACTGAACCAGCTGAGGCAAAAGTTAAATATCTTGAGTTATATAAATCAAAATGATATGGGACCGAAGAGGTTAGAAAGTAGACATATAGAGCTATGACATATCCAAATTTCAGATTTAAATGATTTGAATAGAGATAAAGGTGGATTATACAAGATTCGGACAGAACTGAATAGAATTGGCAGAATGGCCATATTGATAATTTTACAAGTATTAGTGAAATATATAAGGTTTGAATTGAGGATTGCCAGTTTTGCATTGATCCATATATATGAATAGATTGATTATGTTGCTATGATTGAATTGTCTGTGAGAACTGGCACTATTCATGGGGAGACGGAACTGATCCATTATGCTGTCGAATTTACGGCAGAAGTCTATGAAACTAGGAATGTTTACATGCAAGGATGAATTGGAAGATGATATGGGTTATCAAGGATGAATTAGAATATGAATGGGTATATAGAAACCCTAAATTCAAGAATGACATGAGTATGAGATGAGGTATATGAAAGTAAAGGACAAAGCATATGTATGAGTGCCGGTAGAATGGTAAAGAGGCTACGGGCCTTTATATGTCACGACTATGCATAACCATGTATGAGAATGAAAAGACATGAGTATATTAAATGTGAATCCCTTCACTCGAAGGCAGTTAATTGAGATCCCTCCCTGAGAAGGCAGTTAAAAGATAAAGATATGAATCCCTTCACTTGGAGGCAGTGCACTTTGAATCCCTCCTTGTGAAGGCAGCTAAGACTATGAGATCCCTCTACCTTGGAGGCACGTGGTCAGATGAGATCCCTCAATTTTGAGGCACGTGACCAGAAGAGATCCCTTCAATTAGAGGCACGTGGGTCCCCTTACGGGTGAGTCGGTGTGACGACGGTCACGGGTGAAGCTGACGAGCTCACTCCAAGGCCAGACTACCAAAGGGCAATAATAGCACCCTAGGGACGGCGATACGTAACGCCTAGGTGTGCCAAGTAAAGATTAAAGATTAAAGTATATGCAGACACCCCACTCACATTAGGCATGGCTTCGACCCAACTAGTGTGAGTACCAAGTGAAGATCCCATATTCCTAAGGAACGTGACATGGCGATCGCGCTCTGATGGGGTATGACATGGCGATCATACTCTGGAATGTGGCACGTAAAGATTTTATGATGAGAATAAAGAAAAGCAAGTTTTATGAATAGGCATAAATTTAAGTATGAGTAAAGTTATGTGCAGTTATTATATTCCCAGCATATTGAGGTTATGTGTGTTTTAATATGCTACAGTTATTATTCATGGTATTGTATTTGAATGAAATTTATGGGTTCTCCCAAATGCTGAGTGTATGATAAAAATGAACTTTGTTTCGGATAATATATTTTCGAACTGTAAAATTAAATAGTCCACATTATATGTTCACCTTTTTCATAATAAACCGAAGCAAACTAGAGATGACAACGATGTCATTATGTATGATGATTACAGGATCCTACTGTGAATCTATAATTCTCACCCCTATTTTCTGTGTTGTCTCCAGATAGTTACAGAAGTTTCCGAAGACAGCTGAAGCTGCTGTCAGATAAGGTCCGTTTAGGTAACAGTAGCAACTCCAAAGTATGGTGCTATGACTTAAGCATGGTACTGTACGGAGGAGGGTGTTACACCTACACATGGCCCCGCAAGCAACCACCAACCACTGGTGGATGGTCGTACAGCTTCCGATTCGGCTTCGGACGCCGGAGACCACCACCACTAGCAGAACTCAACAGCTCACCGCTTTATCACCCGGGCCGTAGGGAACGTGCTTGCCTCCAGGGTGGAAATCCACCCTCAGGCCAACACTAACCTGCTCACCGAGATGCTAACCTTGATGTGGGAGCAAGCCACCCGCATCCAAAAGCTGGAGCAAAATTTGGATAGCATGAAGTAAACCGACCGGAAACGACGCCGGGAAAGGCATCGACGCCACCATGATAAGAGCCCAGACCATTATGGAGACCGAAGCCCGAGAGAATGCAGTCGCAGCATGGAAGGCCATCATAGTGGAAACTCGCCACGTGGGAGTGTAGCCAACAGCCATAGAAAATGGGGGGCAGAAATTGATCGTCGCCACCTCGAATGCTCTGAATCCCGATCTCACCTTTGGCACGATGATAGACATGCGAGGCGAGGCTCGGAATGTTACGAGGACCCCGAGGATGGCGACGACATGTCATTCTCTGACTTTATTATGGGAACTCAGCCTTGTGACGGGAGTACTGACCCCCAGGAGCATATGGATGCATTCAAATCAAGGATGGCGCTGGCTGGAGTCTTAGATCCCATCAGATGCTAAGCATTGCTGATCACCTTGAAAAAGGCTGCAGTCAAATGGTTTAACTCTCTCCCACCTGTAACGTCTGAAGAATTTTATCGTTAGTAACCGAGTTATTCGATTTTTTATCGAATAAGTGGGTTTAATCGAAATTCGATTAAGCATTTACTTAAAGCCAATTAAGTGTGATTTAGAAGTAATTAGGCTTGATGGAATTGGATTAGGAACATAGGAAACCTCACAAATTTTTTCTAAAACCGGTTTATCGATTTAAGAGAAATCGGCAAGATTTTGGTAATTTAAACTGTTGAAACCGGGTCAATAGAAATTATACTGTGAGAACCCTAGGATGGATGGCCAAGATTTAGCCAACTTACCCATGCAAGTGGCGCCATCTCAGCCCTCCAAATGGGCTGCCAAACCAAGTTACATAAACCAAGTGGCGCCATCTTGGACTTAGTGAATAGGAATCCATATCGGGTATGTTTAAGGCTGAACTCGGAACTTAGTTGAGAGAGCTAGATCAAGCATGTTTGATGTTAAACTCGGACTTAGTGAATAGGAATCCATATCGGGTATGTTTAAGGCTGAACTCGGAACCTCGAGAGAGCTAGATCGAGCATATTGGATGTTGAATTAGGGACCGAGCAAATAGGAAACTAGTTGGGCATAGTTAATGTCGTAAATTGGAAATTAGGGAGGACGGGATATGGTTAATGTTGGAATGCGGGACTTAGGAAAACATTCATAAGAGTTTTGGAAGAACAAATATGGGTTAAAGTCGGAAATCAGAATCGAGACATTGACCCTACATACATAACTCGGAAGTCGGGAATTAAGACATTAAATACATGATCTTGGAAGATGGGAATCAAAACATGGACATTATATACGTAACTCCGGAAGTCAGGAATCAAGACTTAGACTTATAACTCTGGAAGTTGAAGCTTGTAACATCCGATTTCCGAGTTCCGACTTCGTCCTCAGGACTTATCAATTTCAATTCCCTACTTCATCATCGAATTCTACACAGAATGGTATAAATTCCGAATTCCGAGTTCGTCTTACGTAAATATACGATTTCCGATTTAATTTGGCAACAATTTCCACGACTTCCGATCTTAAACTTCAAAGCCAAACAGCATGAACGTGATACCCGATTTCCAACTTCATCTTTGAATTTCAGATGGGGTGTTATTTCCGATTTCCGATTTCGCCTTACTCAATACCCGACTTCATGTTTCAAGGACACATATACCCTGTTTCCGATCTCATCAATCCCGACCTCATACCTCATGCTTCACGATAGTGTGCGTGGTTCCCGACCTCAGAAGTAATGGTGTAACATAATGGTTCATGAGTTGAACTCAATGGACATGAGTTCAAATCTTTGAGTTGATTTCAGTTATACACGAGTTACGATCTCCGATTTAATATCCAGCGACATTTCCGAGTTCATCTAGGGAGTTCCGAGATTATATGATTTTCAGCTGCATTACTTCCGACATAAGGCTTCAGCTGCAAGCAATTTAGAAGGTCACGATTTCTGACTTAAAGTATTATGGTACGAGTTCCGATTTCAGGAGGAACGAAAGCGTATCCCAGTTTTTGGACGACGTGGAGACAAATTGGCCACAAAAGTGACAGACATGGCCGAACTTCAACCACAAAATTCCAACCAATCAACACCACAACTTTCATGTATTTAAGTCAGACTTCCCTCCTCATTCCCAGCTGATTTACGTTCCCTTCTCCCTTGCTTCAGCCTTCTTCTTCTTCCTTTCCTCTCTCAAATCCAAGTCCATCAAATCTCCAAGCTTTGGCAAGGTTCCATCAATCCAAACTCAAATTCAGCAAAGTCATACTCCAAAGAAGTAGGATTCAATCTCTAATCTTAATTTCTCTAAACTAAGGATGCATGAAAGATTACTTTTTATGATTATTTGATGATATATTGGATGTGTATGATTGGATTAATATGGGATTAATATGAAATCTTGAGTGGCAATTAGAATTAGAAGAAGAAAACTAAGAGAAATGGATGGATGAGGGTGCTGTCTTGGTGGAGATTCCACGGTACTCGGTACGGCGGAGTGTACGGCTCCGCCTACAACTGGTTAAATCCGATGAAACCATTTTTAGATGAAATTAGACATCCAGGGCTTTCCATAGATATGTCATATAAGGTTATTGGATTAGTATTGAGATAGATACGAATTTTTGAAGTTTGACCTAGGGTTCAGGATTTTCATCCGGGCAGGGTGACTTATGGAAGGTTTAACTCACCCTATACAACTCCAAATTGAGTGAAACCAATTTTTTTAGAAAGCTTACACATAGGGGAACATCCCAATATAAGATTCCGAGTTTGTTATGATCCCAATTGTTCCCAGTGATTTGAGGAAATTGTCTTATGTTCAATCCAGGCCAAAATAGAGTAGTTTAGGAAGGTCGACTTTCAGGACTTATAACTCGAGGTATAATTAAGCAAATGGAGTGAAACTTGTGGCAAATGAAAGGTTGTCCTGTTAGTTCCACATGAGACCAATTTCGCATGATTTGAGCTTAGTTTCGATTTTTAGTGAATTTATACTTCCAGGAGTGCAATTCGGGTTAGTGACTGAATAAGCTGAGCCAAAGGTTAAATATCTGGAGTTATATAAATAAAAATGATATGGGACCAAAGAGGTTAGAAAGTAGATATATAGAGCTATGACATATCCAAATTTCATATTTAAATGAGTTGAATAGAGATAAAGGTGGATTATACAAGGTTCGGGCAGAACCGAATAGAATTGGTAGGACGGCCAAAATGATAATTTTACAAGTGTTAGTGAAACATATAAGGTTTGAGTTGAGGATTGCCAGTTTTACAATGATATATATATGTTAGATTGAGTATAATGCTATGACTGAATTGTCTGTGAGAACTGGCACTATTCATGGGGAAGCGGATCTGATCCGTTATGCCGCCGAACTTATGGCAGAAGTCTAAGAAGCTATGAATGTTAGATGTAAGGATGAATTTTAAAATGATATTAGTTATCAAGGATGAATTAAAGTATGAATGGGTATATAGAAAACCTATATTCAAGAATGACATAATTATGTTATGAGGTATATGAGAAATAATGATGAAGCATATGTACGAGTACATTTAGCATGACTATGCTTGACGACGCATGAGAATGAAAAGATATAAGTATATTAAATGTGAATATAAAGATGTGAATCCCCTTGTGGGTGAGTCGGTGTGACAACGGTCACGAGTTGAGCTGACAAGCTCACTCCAAGGCCAGGCTATCCAAGGGCAGTAAAGGTTAAAGAGTAAAGGCTTAAACACGAAAGATTGAACCATATGCAAGCGCCCCACTCATATCAGGCATGGCATCGACCCAGCTAGTGTGAGTATAGGGGGGTAGGACTTACATGAGGCATGGCATGACCCAGCTAGTGTAAGTACCGAATGGAGGCCCCATATTCCTAGGAACATGACATGGCGATCACGCTCCGACGGGGTATGACATGGCGATCATACTCTGGAATATGGCATGTAAAGATATGATGATGAGTCTATATTCCTAAGGAACATGACATGGCGATCACGCTCTGATGGAGTATGACATGGCGATCATACTCTGGAATATAGCATGATGATCCCACACCCTAAGGAATGTGACATGGCGATCACATTCTGATGGAGTATGACATGGCGATCATACTCTGGGACGTGGCAGAAGGAACATATTCCTAAGGAATGTGACATGGCGATCACATCCCGATGGGGTGTGACATGGCGATCATACTCTGGGATATGTGTAACAAGTAAAGGAAGATAAAGAAAGAAAAGTAAATTATATGTATATGCTTAAATTCAAGGGCAAGTAAAGCCATGAGTAGATTTTATGCGTTCAGTATACTGATACTAAAGTATTTTATTATGTTTCAGTGATTACTCATTAATATTCATGAATTGATTGATTTTGTACGGGCTCTTCCCAAAGAACAAGTGCATGAGTAAAATAAACTTTGCTTCTGATAAAATACATTTTCAAACTGTAAAATTAAATAGTTTATATAATCTATTCACCCTTTTCATAATAAACCGAAGCAAACTGGAGTTGACAACGAAGACATTATGCATGATAATTAGAAAATCCTACTGAGAATTTATAATTCTCGCTCTTATTTCCGTGTTGTCTCCAGATAGTTTCAGAAGTTTCCGAAGGCGGTGAAGTTCTTTGTCAGGACAAGGTCGCTCAGTAACGATGCGACTCCAGAGTGTGGCACTATGACTTAAGCATAGTACTGTACTTGGGAGGGTGTTACAAAGCTGAGATTGTAACGTCCTCCTTTGTACAGTACTATGCTTAAGTCATAGTACCACACCCTGGAGTTGTTACTGTTACCTGAGCAGACCTTATCTAGTAGCAACTCCAGCCTCTTTGAAAACTTCTTGAACTTGTGAACTATCTTGTCTAGTTGAAATCTTGTTGATTTGGTGCCTTAGATGGAAGCAACTCTTGATGAAACTTGAAGAGGAGATGAAGATGAGTGAAGAGGAAAGTGAGTAGAAGAGAAATGAGGAGAGTTCCAGCAGCTAGGTTGGTCGAATGTTTCAAGGATAGAAGGAAAGAAAAAGGTGAAGATTTTTGAAGCAACTTCATGTTGATTGGTGGATCCCATCTTGCCTTCCAATTTGGCTTGGCTTTCCACTCTACATGGCTGAAAATGGCGCCACATGTGGGGGTATCTTGGCTAAATCTTGGCCATCCATTCTAGGGTTCTCACAATATAACTTTTATTGATCCGATTCCGACAGTCTTAAATACCGATATCTTATAGATTTCTCTTAAATTGGTAAACCGGTTTTAGAAGAATCTTATGAAGTTTCCTATGGTTCTAATCTAATTTCATTATAACTAATCATCTTAAATCACACTTAATTAGTTTTAAGTGAATACTAAATCGAATCCTAATTAATCACAATTATTTGCTAAAAATTGAACACTTCGATTAAAAATAATTAAAATTTTTCGGGCATTACAGACATGTTATCGAAACTCGGAAGTCGGTTATGAGGTCAAACTCGGGAACATCATTAGAAGTTAAAAGCTTGCAAGATAGATTGATACTTAAGATTCTAAATCTTGCACTTATTGATTTGTTATATTCTTGGAATGATTATAATGTTCTATATTGAGTTTGCTATTTAATTAACGTTCCCTGGTTGCTTGGCACTATTCATGGGGAAAGCAGACATGATCCGTTAGCCTGCTGAAATTCTGGCAGAAATATGTGAATTATATGACTATTATGAAGATTTACTTGTTATGCTCATAAGATTCATATATGCAAGAATGATTTAAGTATGATATGAAGTATATGAATAAATGCATGTAGCATATGCATGTATAATCATGTTCAAAGAAGAATAAGATTTATGAGAACTTGTAAGAAAGACGTACCAAGCTACCACGTGAGGCATGGCATAGACCCAGCTAGCGTGGGCCAGAGCGGTACTGTCTAAGACTTGGGCCAGCCCTCGACCAAATTTAAGGGGAATAGACTGGTGTGAGGGTCGGGGAAAGTAAACCCGTCACTCATGTATAGGTATGAGCTCGGACCTGAAAAGCAGGCTATTACCTAGGGGTGAGAGAGGCCATTCACCTCCGGGGGACCAAGCACAGAAGAGCAAGATCAAGTTGCAAGTTAAAGAAAGAGATAAATCAAGTTTAGTGCACTTGCATACAGTCAAGTATAAGCATCTTTATGTGCATCTTCAATTATCTCATTAAGTCATAATGTTATTATGGTTTTTGTTGAAGCATATTATACTATTCGTAATTCTATGTCTGTCATATAATATGACAAGTGATTGTTGAAATATAACTCGCTTCGAGGAAGATGTTTTCAACTTAAAAACTGAACCACTGGTTGTGTATATGTGCTCATGTTTTTATAAGAAACCGAAGCGGCTGGAATGATTATGACGACATTGTATGGTTCGAGTTTACCTATTGATGACCTTAGGTTCTCATTGCTTGTCTGTATGTTCTACTTTCCATAAACATTCCAGATCATAGGTTAAAACTTAAGAACGAGGCAGAATATTGGCGCATTCATCATGCAAGACTCAGGCTTACGTCAGCCCGAAAGATTATAAAAGCCGGTTGAAGTTTAGAAAGGGCGACAGCCGCAATGTAGAGGCAGTTTTTGTGTATAACATTAGTTACAAAAGTTCCTTAATTTGTAACTATTTTATTCTCTATGTATCAGAGATTAAATTTATGAATTATTATTCAGTAATAAAGGGTGCAGTTAAAGGGCCATGTATTATATTTTCCACATTTCAAAGATTCTCTTAGCACAGCGACAACCTCTTAATATAACTCCATGACTCGAGCATGGCTTATACAATGGAGAGTGTTATGTAACACCCTCCCAAGTATGGTACTATGCTTAAGTCATAGTACCACACCCTGGAGTTGTTATTGTTACCTGAGCGGACCTTATCTGATAGCAACTCCAGCCGTCTGTGCAACTTCTCGAACTATCTGGAGATAACATAGAAACAAGAGTGAGAATTTAAAATTCCTAGTAGGATTCTTTAACTATCATACATAATGTCATCGTTGTCATCTCCAGTTGCTTTGGTTTATTATGAAAAAGGTGATCATGTTATACATGCTGTTTGATTTTATAATTCGAAAACATACTGTCCGAAGCAAGGTTCCTTTTATTCATACACTTGTCATTTTGGTGAGCCAATACAAAGTCAATTCATGAATTATACTATAACTAATAACTGAAACATATTAAAATACAATAGCACCAATATACTAAAAACATAAAATCTGCACACACCCTTTACTTGTACTTGAATTTATGTAGATACACATAATTTTCTTTTCTTCCTTTATCTTCCTTTACCTTCCTTTACTTGTTACACATATTCCAGAGTATGATCGCCATGTCATACTCTATCGGGGTGTGATCAACATGTCATACTCCTTAGGAATATGTTCTTCCTGCCACGTCCCAGAGTATGATCGCCATGTCACATTCCTTAGGGTGTGGGATCATTCTGCTACATTCCAAAGTATGATCGCCATGTCATACCCCATCAGAGCGTGATCGCCATGTCACATTCCTTAGGATGTGCTCATCATGCCATATTCTAGAGTATGATCACTATGTCATACCCCATCAGAGCGTGATCGCCATGTCATGTTCCTTAGGAATATGGGATCTTCATTATATCTTTTTATCGTAAATATTTATATGCCATCATAAATTTTCGGTACTTACACTAGCTAGGTCGATGCCATGCCTCATGTGAGTGGGGTGCTTGCATATGCTTTAATCTTTATTCTTTACTGTCCTTGGGTAGTCTGATCTAGGAGTGAGCTTGTCAGTTCAACTCGTGACCATCGTCACACAGACTAACCCACAAGAGGACCCACGTGCCTCTAGTCTTGGAGGGATCTCATTTTGGTCACGTGCCTCTAATTGAAGGGATCTCTTCTGGTCACATGCCTCAAAATTGAGGGATCTCATCTGACCACGTGCCTTCAATATAGAGGGATCTCATCTGACCACATGCCTCCAAGGTAGAGGGATCTCATAGTGTTAGCTGCCTTCACAAGGAGGGATTCAATGTGCAACTGCCTCCAAGTGAAGGGACCCACATCTTTATCTTTTAATTGCCTTCACCTGGAGGGATCCAAATAACTGCCTCCAAGTGAAGGGAACCACATTTAATATATTCATATTATTTCATTCTCATACATAATCAAGCATAGACATGTTGAATACACTCATACATATTCTTCATTATTTATTTTCATATATCCTTGTATATATGATTTTCACATACATATTCATAACATATAAAGGCTCATAACTTCCTTACAATTTTACTGAAAATTCGTTAGCATAATGGATCAGATCCATTTTCCCATGAATAGTGCCAGTTTCGGCAAACAGTTAGTCACAGTAAGAGATCAAATATAATGCATTCATCTTTCAAGCACCCACATGGAATTGCAACACTTAGGCTTTACTTAAACTCATATGTGAATTAAGGTGCCAAATCCTTTAACTTTGGGAATCCTGCTCATATTCTTCAACTCTGCCCGTTTTTAGAAATTAAGCCTTAAATTTATTTTAACTCATTTGGACCTAAATTTCGAATATGTCAAAGTGTTATGTGTCTATTTTCTAACCTCTTTAGTCCCATCTAGTTTTGATAAATATAACTCAAGTTATTTGCGTTTTAACCCGGCTTGCCCTGTGGCTGGCCAGAATTATACACCTAAAAGTAAAAATCTACTAAAAATCGAAAACAAGTCCAAATCATACGAAGTTGGTGTCATAGCAAAGCTAACATGACAAGCTTTCATTTGCAATAAGTTTCATTTCATTTGCTTTAGTGAAGCTCGAGTTATAAGCCTCGAAATCTGACCTCCCTGAACTGCCCTGTTTGGGCTCGGTTTGGACATAGGGAAACTTCTTCGAATTACTGGGAACAAATCGGATAGTAACAAACTCGGAGTCTTATTATGAAATGTTTCCCTATGTGTAAGCTTTCTAACAAAGTTAGTTTCACTCAATTTGGAGTTGTGTAGGATGAGTTACGCCCTTCTCAACTCATACTGCCCGGATGAAAGTCCTGATTCCTAGGTCAAATTTCAAAAATTCATATCTCTCTCAATATTAATCCAATGGCCTTATATTATATATGTATGGAAAGCTCTGAATGTCTACTTTCATATAAAAATAGTTTCATCAGATTTGACCGGCTGTAGTTGGAGCCGTACACTCCGCCATACGGACTGCCGTGGTGTTTCTCATTTAGGCAGCATCCCAATCCTCCACTTCTCCTAGTTTTCTTCTTCTAACTTTAATTCCAACTCAAGATTTCATATTAATCCAACCAAAATACATCATATACATCCAATATATCATCAAATATATGAAGAAGAGTAAAATTCCATGCAGCCACAGTTCAAAGAGTTCAAAAACAGAAATGGAATCCTACCTCCTTTGGGTGTGATTCTGCTAGATTTTGAAGCTTGGATTGATAAAATCTTGTTAAAGCTTGAAGGAGGGTTGGAGTTGGTTGAGAGAAGAAGAGAAGAAGGAGGCTGAAATCAGAAGAGAAAGTGGCGTAATCAGTATGGGAATAAGAGAGAAAAATCTGATTTAAGTAATGAAGAAGTTGGCTTTGTGTGTTTTGATTGGTTAAAATTTTGTGATTGAAGTTCAGCCATGTCTCCCTCTTTTGTGGCTAAGTTATTCTCCACGTCGCCCAAACAGTGGAACTCGCTTCAATTTTATTTAAAATCGGAACTCGTATCAATTCTGTGTAAATTCGGAGCCCGTGTCAATTTTATTTAAACTTGGAGCTGAAGTCGGATTCTGGAACTCGTCCCACCTTATATGAAACTTGGAAATAAACTCGGATATTGGAAATCATATCCGTTTTATTTGAAGTTTGGGAATAAAGTTGGATATCAGAAATTGTGTAAGTTTTGATCGGACTTGGATATCAACTCAAAGATCTGAACTCGTGTCCATTCTAGTTGAGTTCAACTCTAAGGTCGGAGTAATACATTTTATTTGAAACTTGAAGATGAATTCAGAAATAAGAACTTGTGTAAGATAGCTAAAAGACAATTTCAAAGTATCTCATTGTGAACCCACAACTTTTTCCTTAAATCCATCCAAATTTGAGGATAAGAGCTCACGGTTAAGAAATTTGTTATTTAGGCTAGAGAAATCTTCATTTGCTGCTTATAACAATGTCTTAATCCCGTTGGCATTATTCTTCTAATGAAGTTATACACATTTCCAATACCCAGTTACCAAGCTTTACGCTTTCCACTATTAACAGGTTTGGAGCGCACAACTGCAACCTCAACACCTTCAAGATGCAAGATTTATACACTTACAATCATAATCTATACGCAAAAGGTTGATTGTGTAAAAGACTCGGAATGTCTTTTCTGTGTATACATGACAAAGAACCACCTTATTAACTTAGTAGGCATACATTGTATCGAATGCTAATAATAATCAATTGTCTTAATCTTGACATAAAAGTATTGTCATATCCAACATGTAAAGAAAAAGTGATCCCAAAATTAATTAAATTCGTAGGAAGCTAGGAGGTTATTGACAAAAAACTATAAGACAAAATAAATGTATAGGCATTATGGACAGTGCAGCTGAAGATAACATCAGAAATGCAAAGGAACAGCATCATATTACTTCAAAACATAAAGCATAATCCAATTACTTACCAGGGTCATGAAGCTCATCAGGATCAGCCAATGAGTGTCCTCTAAATCTATAGGTCTCACATTCTACTAAAGTTGGTCCATTACCTCTTCTGGCTCTCTCAATTGCCTCCTTTGCCACTTCCCTGACCTTCAAAACATCCATCCCATCCACATGAACCCCTGGCATTCCAAATGCTGGTCCTTTCTTCCATATATGAGGATCTGAAGTTGCCCTGAGATGGGACATCCCAATAGTCTAACATCCCCATATTTCCGAGTTCCAACTTAATGTTTGATCAATTCCAATTTCCAATTTTAATTTACGATTTCCGAGTTAGTCTCACGTTAATCCTCAACTTCCGTCTTCACTACTTCCGAGTTTAAGTCAAGTCCGAACATGTCGTGATTCCTGATATCCGACTTAAAAACGGACATTTCCGATCTCATAATTTATCTCCAAGCTACGAGCAAGATATACGCGAGTTCCAACCTCCGACTTAGAGTC
Organism: Pterocarpus macrocarpus; assembly: GCA_031439585.1. Classification (NCBI taxonomy): domain Eukaryota; kingdom Viridiplantae; phylum Streptophyta; class Magnoliopsida; order Fabales; family Fabaceae; genus Pterocarpus; species Pterocarpus macrocarpus. The sequence goes on from CM062517.1 coordinate 39,126,154, forward strand.
TGGAATATACTGTATATAATTTCCGACTTCCTGGATTCGGGCATAAGGTTTCCTATTCTGGTACCGATTTCCACTTTTATTAAAAATCCAGACTTCCGAGTTTAAGTATTTGGGCTTGATAGTGTGATTCCGAATTCACGAGTTTCGATCCTCAAGTTGATACTTCAACACAATGGTACAAGTACCGACCTCGGATTGAATGTAACGATTTCCGGTTTTAGAGTTGGACCCAATGGACGAGTTCGAATCTTTGAGTTGATTTCCAGTCATACATGAGTTCCGATATCATGTTTATTCGTTGATATTCCCGGGTTAAAACGGTGAGTTCCGATATTATATGATTGCTGACTTCGGACATCCGACCTTGATTCCAAGTTTCGAATAAACCAGACGATTTCCTCAAGTTACAAATAAGATGGGACAATTTCTGACATCCGACTTAAGGATCGAGTTCCGACTTTAAGCAATTCGAGTTCTGAGTTAAGATAGAATGGAAGCGAGTCCCACTTTTAGGACGACATGGAGAGCATTTTGGCCACAAAAGTGGGAGACATGGCCGAACTTCAATCACAAAATTTCAACTAATCAACACTAATAATCCCAACTACCTCCATGTATTTAAGTCAGACTTCCCTTCTCATTTGAGGCTGATTTATGCCTCCTTCTCTCCCTCTTGCTCCAGCCTTCTTCTTCCCTTCCCCTCTCAATCTACTCTATCAAATCTCCAAGCTTTGTCAAGGTTCCATCAATCCAAACTCAAATTCAGCAAGATCACACTTCAAAGAGGTAGGATTCTACTTCTATTCTTGAATTCTTTGCACTATGGCTGTATTAAATTGTACTCTTCTTCATGTATTTGATGATATATTGAATGTATATGATGGATTATGATTGGATTCATATGAAATCTTGAGTTGAAATTAGAGTTAGAAGAAGAAAACTAGAAGTGGAGGATTAGGATGCTGCCTAAGTGAGGAATTCCACGGCAGTCCGTATGGCGGAGTGTATGGCTACGCCTACAACCAGTTAAATCTGATAAAGACATTTTTAGATGAAAGTAGACATCCAGGGCTTTCCATACATATATAACATAAGGTTATTGGATTAGTATTGAGAGAGATATGAATTTTTGAAGTTTGACCTAAGAATCAGGACTTTCATCCGGGCAGGGTGACTTGAGGAGCGTATAACTCGCCCTACACAACTCCAAATTGAGTGAAACTAACTTTGTTAGAAATCTTACACATAGAGGAATATCCCAATATGAAATTCCGAGTTTGTTATAACCCCAATTGATCCCAATGGTTCGAGAAAGTTACCCCATGTCCAAACCGAGCCAAAACAGAGTTTTTCAGAAAGGTGGAATTTCAGGACTTATAACTCGAGCTATACTAAAGCAAATGGAATGAAACTTCTTGCAAATGAAAGGTTGTCTTGTTAGCTTTGATATGGCACCAATTTCGTATGATTTTAGCTTAATTTCGATTTTTAGTGAATTTATACTTCCAGGAGTGTAATTCGGGCCAGTGACCGAATAGGCTGAGGCAAAAGTTGAATATCTTGAGTTATATAGATCAAAATGATATGGGGCCAATGAGGTTAGAAAATAGACACATAGAGCTATGCCATATCCAAACTTCAGGTTTAAATGAGTTAAATAGAGGTAAAGGTGGATTATACAAATCCGGGCAGAACTGAATAGAATTGGCAGAAATGACCAAATTGATGGTTTCACGAGTGTTAGTGAACATATAAGGCTTGAGTTGACAGTTGTAAGTTTCACCCTGATAGATATGTTAGATTAATTACACTGCTATCATTGATTTGTCCGTGAGAGCTGGCACTATTCATGGAAAAACGGATCTAATCCGTTATCTTTGCTAATTCTACAAGTCTAGGAGACTATGAGTGTTTATATTACAAGGAATTTATGATATGAACAGCCACACAACTATGAATATATATATATATATATATATATATGTGGGAATTCTATATGCAAGAATGACATAAGTATGATATAAGGTATATGAAAATAAATCATGAAACATATGTATGAGTACATCCCACATGTCTATGCTTGTTTATGCATAAGAATGAAAGAAAGTGAATATATTGAATGTGGGTCCCTTCACTTGAAGGCAGTTATTTGAGATCCCTCCCTGTGAAGGCAGTTAAATGATAAAGCTATGGGTCCCTTCACCTGGAGGCAGTTGCATATTGGGTCCCTCCTTGTGAAGGTAGCTAAAACTTGGGTCCCTCTATGTTGGAGGCAGTTGCACATTGAATCCCTCCAACCTAGAGGCAGTGGGTCCCCTTGCGGGTGAGTCGGTGTGACGACGGTCACAGGTGAAGCTGATGAGCTCACTCCAAGGCCAGGCTCCCCAAGGGCAGTAACAGTACCCTAGGGACGGCGATACGTAACGCCTAGGTGTGCCAAGTAAAAGCTAAAGATTAAAGACTAAAGACTAAAGATTAAAGCATATGCAGGTACCCCACTCACATGAGGCATGGCATCGACCCAGCTAGTGTGAGTATAGGGGACAGGACTTACATGAGGCATGGCATGACCCAGCTAGTGTAAGTACCAAATGAAGATCCCATATTCCTAAGGAACATGACATGGCGATCACGCTCTGATGGGGTATGACATGGCGATCATACTCTAGAATGTGACACGTAAAAATTTTATGATGAAAAAAAAGATGAAGAAAGGAAAGTAAAGTTATGTGCAGAAGTTATGATCCCAATATATTGATGCTATGTATTTTAATATGTGCAGTTATTATTTATGGTATTATTCATGAATTGATTTTATGTAGGCTTTCTCAAGTGCCAAATGTATGAGTAAAATGAACTTTGCTTTGGACATTATATTTTCGAATTGTAAAATTAAACAGTTTACCTAACATATTCACCTTTTTCATAATAAACCGAAGCAAACTGGAGATGACAACGATGACATTACGTATGATAATTAGAGAATCCTACTGAGAATTTATAATTCTCACTCCTATTTCCATGTTGTCTCCAGATAGTTCAAGAAATTCCGAAGATGGTGGAAGTCGCTGTCAGACAAGGTCCGCTCAGGTAACAGTAACAACTCCAGGGTGTGGTACTATGACTTAAGCATAGTACTGTACTTGGGAGGGTGTTACATGGCATGACCTAGCTAGTATAAGTACCGAATGAAGATCCCATATTCCTAAGGAACGTGACATGGCGATCACATTCTGACGGGGTATGACATGGCGATCATACTCTGGAATATGGCATGTAAAGATATGATGATGAGTCTATATTCCTAAGGAATGTGACATGGTGATCACGCTCTGATGGGGTATGACATGGCGATCATACTCTGGAATATAACATGATGATCCCACACCCTAAGGACTGTGACATGGCGATCACATTCTGACAAAGTATGACATGGCGATCATACTCTGGGACGTGGCAGGAAGAACATATTCCTAAGGAATGTGACATGGCGATCACATCCCAATGGGGTATGACATGGCGATCATACTCTAGAATATAGCATGATAAGCAGAAGATAAAGAAAGAAAAGTAAACTTTATGTATATGCATAAATTCAAATACAAGCAAAGTCATGGGCAGATTTTATGTGTTCAGTATATTTGTGCTATTATATTTTATTATATTTCAGTTATTATTCATAATATAATTCATGAATTGATGTTGTATGGGCTCTCCCAAATGACAAGTCTATGAGTAAAACTAAACTTTGCTTCGGATAGTATATTTGTCGAACTGTAAAATTAAATAGTTTACATAACATGTTCACCTTTTTCATAATAAATCGAAGCAAACTGGAGATGACAATGATGACATTATGTATGATAATTAGAGAATCCTACTGAGAATTTATAATTCTCACTCCTATTTCCGTGTTGTCTCCAGATAGTTTCAGAAGTTTCCAAAGACGGCTGAAGCTACTGTCAGATAAGGTTCGTTCAAGTAACAGCATACAACTCCAGGGTGTAGTGCTATGACTTAAGCATAGTATTGTACTTGGGAGGGTGTTACAAATAGCCCACATATTGTTTTCCACCACAAAAACAATTGGCAATTTCCATAAAGCTGCCATGTTGAGGCATTCATAGAACTAGCCGTTATTACAAGTGCCATCCCCAAAAAATGCCAATGTCACATGATCAGCATTTGCCTCTTTCAGCACCTCCCTCCTATACTTACTACAAAATGCAGCCCCAGCGGCCACAAGAATACCTTCACCAATGTGAGACTCGGAACTCGGTATCTGTATGTTTTTGTCAATGTGAGACCCAGCTCGGAATTCAATGTTCGTGAAATATATGTCGTCATTCTAACTCGGAACTTGGAACTCGGAACACATGATATTGTTTGTACAAGGCCTCATTTTTAACTCGGAACTCAGTGTCCATGGAACTTGAGATTGAGGTTGAGATCAGGTTTGGTTTGGCTGGAAGCTCCACGGTTAACCATATCCACATAGTCACTTTCCGATAATGCCGCTCACCTTCCCTTTGTAATGTACCCTATGTCTACACTGACCTATGTATATATCGTGTAATTGTGTTTTGGACTTTTGGCAAGTGGCAGACACAATGAATTGATTCAATTAGTTTATGGGAATGTTACTATTTGGTCGGCACACCAATTAAAGAGCATCAATCAAACAAAATATTGTTATATGTGTAATGTTTTAAAAAAAAATTTCTTGTCAAGTGGTTAAGTTTTTAATATATCTTAAGAGTTTTTAAAACCAAGAAAAAAAGGTATCTTAAAGTGTGCATATATATATATATATATATATATATATATATATATATATATTTTTTGAATTATTAAATCGTGCATATTTAATAGTATAAAGGGGGCTCTATATTAAAAAATTAGTAGCCGTTGAATAAATAACTAAATAAAAAAAAAGCAAATAAAAAATTGTTTTTGGTTCCTTCGATGATCAATGTTTAACTCTCTTTTTTTCTTTGTTGGGCTCTGAACTCCCAAGTGGTTGGTAACATAAAAAGAACAGTGTTACAACTGTTGGGCCCTCCTCCTCCCGTAGTAGCATGCTTAGCTTCTATGTAATTTGGGTTACTCTATTTCTATTTGGGCTTTGGGTGGGCTCTTTCGGTAGAGAGTCCGTTTCCGTTATTGTTGTTTTCGCTTGTTCTTCCCTTCAACTCTGGAATCAACCTATAAGCGACGACTGCGTTTTCAGCTTCGACACCTGAAAGCTCTCTACTGTGCTGTAACCCTGAACCATGGTAATCTCCTCTTTCTCTTCTTTTTCTCTCAATTCTATTTCCCTTGGTTCTTCCCAATTCTTCCATTTGCTTTCGATCATTTTCTACCCCTCAATTTCTTGTCGCATTTGACATTGAGATTCAGATCGTTGCACGAAATAATCGATCCATTAACCATTCGCGTTATCAATTCCAAAATTCATCGTCTACTTCAATACTCGTGTAATTTTGGTTAGGAATTCGCTATGAAGACCATTATGTTATTTCGATTTTTAGCTTATTTTATCTTTCGAATTTTGGATGAGGATTCTGCTGGCAAAATCGGCATGTTATCTTGATCAATAGTTAATTTGTATTACTATTTTGTTGTTTAAGGTACTGACTAGGTAGTGCTGCTAAAGGGATGTTTGTGATTTCATTCTAACCTCTGCCTTTTTTTCTTCTGTTTCCCGATTCTGATAGGTTCTTCTGCAGCTAGATCCGTTTCTCAATGAACTCACCAGCATGTTCGAGCGCAGCACCGAGAAGGGCTCTGTTTGGGTTACTCTTAAACGATGTGTGTATGTGTGTTTTAGTGTTGTCTTCTTGGTTGATCAAAAGTTTTGGTTTTCTATTTCTGCAAACTGATTTTTTTGTTTTTATGACTCTCGTTCTTGTTCTTGGTGCCTCTAGCATCCTTGAAGTCTAAAGTGGTTCGGAATAAAATGGCCACTGCTGGTGAAGCAATTGAGTATAGATGCCTTATCCGTGCCACTGATGGGAAAAAGACAATTTCTACTTCAGTATGTATCTTATATATTTTGAGCTTGCTATTCTCAGTATGCTTTTACAATCTTCCTGTTAAGTGAACCCATGCAATTTTCAACTAGTGTACACTTCTATCAGAGATTATCTTGTTGTAGGCATAAGATTCTTTGTCTGATGCTGGCATGCTATTTTCTATCCTATTTGTTAAGAGCTCTTGGTTAGAGTAGACTGATTTCAACAAAAGGGGGATAAGTTAAAGAAAAAGAACTAAAGAATCACCACTTGTGTTTGGTCTTTCACTAATTCTCTTAATCTCTTTCTCTTCATGTTGTTCGTAGCGATCCATATTAGAAGTTACCTCATCTGAGTTTTTCCAAACTCTGAAAACGGGATAGCTAGGTAAAATGGGGATGGTTTACAATCTTGTATGTTTAGTAATTACTCAAATTTTAACAGCCAGTTTTTATTTGATCATATTTAAAGTCATAATGTTCTCAAATGTTTCATCTATCAGAAAATTGGTTTTAAACTTGTCAATTTATAGAAATAAAAGCTTATGTTTATTTCTCTTCTTTTTTTCTCTATATACCATTTTTAAAGTTCAAAACAGATTCACCAAGAGTTTCTAAACAATATTTGATATTAAACTAATTCCCAAAAACAAAAAGGTAGACAGCGTGAGTTCATCTAAACCAATTCAATTGTGCATTGATTTGTGAAACTTGTGTTAATTTAAAACCCCTTACCTTCCCTCCCTGTCCCTCCAAAGTCAAAACTCACAAACACACCCTACAGATTACCTGATCTTTGCTTTTATTTATTGGATTGGACAATTGAGCTGGAGAAGTAATTATTGGGGCAAAATTTTTCTTAACTTTGAAACTTGTTTTGTTCATTGCAGTACTGCTTGCTTGTGCGGAAAATTTAGCAGTTGGGTCAGACTGTGAAATGTTTTTGCCTAATCTCAGCCAGATTTTGTAATCTGTGGTTTTCATGCTATATTAGTCTAGTGGTCTTTTATAATTGAAGTTTCACTTGAATTAATTCCCTCACTGCCTCAGGCCTCAGCTGATTTTCCACGTGGTTGAGGCCTGGAAGAGTGAATTTGGCATGTAATTGATGGAGTTTATTGATGCAAGTATCCATATTTGTTAATGAGAAACAAGTTGCTCTATAAAATACCAGTAACCGAGTTTCATAAACTCAGGAATACTATTTTGTACTAGTTCAAATATTTAGATCAAGGCATGAAAAACGACCACTAACAGCAAGGATGGCCTGCGGACTCCATTTCACATTGCCGGTTGCTGTTGTAATGCCTTCTGAATTATGATGATAGGTTATATTCCTTTTCTCTGGAAATGGCTTTAGGATCAAGACAAGAATTACATCTAAGTGATCATGAGTTCTTGTTAGTAGTCTAATTTTTGCAAGAAATCTTTGGAGTGGATGTCACCTAAACCTCCCCACCCTCTCTCTCTCTCTCTCTCTCTCTCTCTTCCCCATTCACCTTTTTTTGCTGTCAACTTATTTTCATGTTCGTATATGTTGTTTCCACTTCTAATGTTTAATATTTCCGGTAATTCCTTGGAAAGGTTGGACCAAAGGATCACCAGCGCTTTCAAGCTTCTTATGCAACTATATTAAAGGCCCACATGACTGCCCTGAAGAAGAGAGAAAGGAAGGACAAGAAGAAATCTGCGGAGGCTAATAAGAGAGAAGGGAGTTCAAAGAGACCTAAGCAGTCTTAAATTAATCAGCTTTTGCTGCCTGAGCTTCTGCACAAACTTCGTTTCCTGCTGATTTTCTTTTCATCTGAAGGATGCTAGGCTCCTTATTTTTTGGGTAAGCAAAGTGAGAAGTGAAGGGAAAAAAGGGGGAAGACCAAAGGATAGTTAGAGATTTCTTACATTTTAAAGCGATTTCGGGGTTTAAGGCTTGTAATTGATCAATTCTGACAATTTTCCTTCAATTCCCTTGGAGATTATAAATTGAATCTTTAGGATATATTTCATTTCCCCAATTGATTGCATGTTTAAACGCAGTCTGGGTTAATATTTTGTCACTTATGAACTCAATGAATCATGATTCGATTTAGTCAATTGTTGCATAATAGGTATATAGTTATCGTTTATTGCGAAAACAGAATGGCAAATCTTAGTATGTGCATGATGGCGTGTTTTGCTATACACCTTGGTAAAGATGGAGCAAAATGCAGCTTGAATCTAAGCCATCAAATTTATTTGTTCTCATGGGTGCTATTTCACCTGATAACTTTCTAAGTAATGCCTCTTTCTTCCTATTCTAGCCTGCAACATTCACGACCATGGCAGACTTGAGGCCTCCTTCACCTTGCGCTCTCCGTCCACCACCAGTATGCAATAAACCACCCTCTTGCCTACCTCAATGTCTTTCGCCTTTGTGTACACCTTCAGGAGTGCTTCTTGTGCCTTCGAGATCTTGGCGACCTCATTTGCGACATAGTGAGACCTGCTGGCCCAAATTGGATTGGATGGTGTGGTTTGGGAACAAGTTCCGTTTGTAAAGTGGATTCGGCACCGAAATCAAAGGTGGATTCCCCTTGGTAAATCTCCGATAACCGAACTCCGTCGTGTTATGGACACAGGCCGTACTTTGCGGACACTTCTGTGAGGGTGTGCTGGGTTGAGAAGGTTCTGGCAATGAACGGTCTTTTTGACGTCTGTAATCACGTCGAATCGTCTCTGGGTAATGGAACGATCGTGCCAATCCTCGCCATTCGGACGCTGCCACGTGGTGATTCTGCTTCACCGCTTCCCAACGCCTAATTATTTCAATTGATCTTGTATTTACGTTGCTACCCTTAAAAGGGCGTACTGACTACTGTTCCTACAAATAGCGCTGCCTTCTTTCTTTCGCAACCTTTTACCAGCCGTTAACCATAACTATTTGTTGCGGCAATTTCTTCGTAACTCTTCGGAGAGGCTATAGCGTCCACCGTTCGTGGCGGTTATATTGCTTTTTGGCGCTGCTGCGGAAGGTTCTGCGGTTAACTATCTGGTTAGTGTCCCTTCCTCTGCTTCTCTATGCATTTGTTCTGCATTGTATGTGAGGTTACTTCTATTTGAGGTAGTTTTTTGGGCATTTGGTTGGTGGAGGGGGCACCACCTTAGCCCTTGCCCGGGCGGCCACGGCCGTCCGTCGTTTAGTTGGGGGAGGGGGCACCACCATAGGCCTTCCCCGGCCGCCTCCGCCCATCAGTCATTTATTCGGGGAAGGGGGCACCATCTTAGCCCTTCGCCGGCCGCCTCCGGCGGTCAGTGGTTTAGTTGGGAGAGGGGGCGGCGGGGCACAATGTAGGTCCGTGTGGGCGTGTTTTCTTCATAGCGTTCTAGATACTTACTAGCGGTGTCCCGGTGTAGGTCATCCGATATGGGCAAGAGAAAACCGTTTCACGACATGAAGGTTCTCAGGGAGTTTCGAGATCCTCATGAACGAATCTTGTACGGTTGGGTGGATACCGAGGTTCTAAGCATACCATCTATTATCCGAGAAGAACACATCGAATCGTACAGAGAATGTCTGGAGCTTACCCCGGGGGGTTTGAAGGATTCCGATTATGTCCTTCGAGCGGCCTCGGAGGATGAGCGTATTTGTTTTCAGAACCATGGCGACCAGCCTCACTTCTTGTGGATGTACGAGGCGCTGTTCAGCAGGTTGGGTATTCGTCTTCCGTTCACCGACTTTCAGGCAGAAGTGCTTTTATGCATCCATGTCGCCCCAGCCCAGCTTCATCCCAATAGTTGGGCGATAATTCGCTATTTTGAAATAGTTTGTGACCATTTCCGGCTTCCGGTTTCAACAAACGTTTTCTTTTCACTTTTTGCATTAATCCGCACTGGGCAGGCCTGGGCGACCCAACAGTGGCTGTCCTTTCGAGCTTGTCCGGGTCGTAAAATTTTCACCCTCTATGAAGAATCGTACGAAGAGTTTAAATGGTCCTACTTCAAGGTGGTTACTCGACCTGGTGTCCACCCATTCTTCCTTACTTTAGAGGGAGAGCCTCGGATAGATATATACTGGCGGAAGAACTTTTCTGGGTTCCGGGTTAACAACATGTCTTCCGTCGAGACTGAGATCTTAGAATTTTTTCTAGGATGTTGGGGTGATCAGCCGTTAAAAACGAGAGAAATAATAGATGGGGATAAGGATAGTGTTCGGGCAATTTTAGGTGATTGATCGCTTACGTTTCAAATTTTTGATTCATTCCGCGTTTGTAAGTAATCTTTTATTTGTATTCTTCCTTGGTTGTTTTTTTCCAGCAGATAGTTTGGTTACTGGCGGGATGGCTCCGAAATCGAAACTGGCTTCTCTGAAAAAGAAGGTTGCAGCCCAGGATAAGGGAAAGCGGACGGCGAAGTCGGCGGCCAGTGCTGCTGAACTTGACGATTATGAAAAAGATGCCGAGGAAGTTCCATTGAAGCGGAGAAGGAGTCAGAAGATTCAGGAGGCTCGTATAGAGGGAGGTCTCCCAGACACCAGTCTCCTGTCCGGGAGATCCAAAAACGCCCCTTTGGCTAGTTCGATCTGGGGAAGGGATTTCGATTTCAACTCAATCGTGGACGGTTCCCTTCTATTTCCTGAGGCCGTTTCAGATCTAGAGAAATCCGACTTCAATGACATAATGTCAGAGTCTGTTTTGTCATACCTTCGATCTGCTGCTGTCATCCGTTTCATCCAACGCCGTATTGGCGAGATATCCACTGACATTACTGCTGGTGATGCGCTGAAGCAGAGGGTTAGGGAATTGGAAGATTCTGTCTCCACCCTCCGGGCCGAGAAGTCGTCGTTGCATGAGGCCCACAAAACTGCCGTGATGGCAAAGGATGAGGAGTTGCAGCGGATATCGGGAAAAGCTGCCGAGGCTGAGAAGGAGATTGCAGGCTTGCATTCTACTAAAGGACGGCTTGAAAGGGAGTTAACGGCTTCCGAGGAAAAATTTTCCGAGATTATGTCCGACGTCGGGCGACTGAAAGGCCAATATGACGAGGCCGTCGCCGAGGGGAAAGAAGCCGTGGATGAAGCTTCTGAGAACATCATGAGTCAAGTCCGGCACCTGGCCCCCGGCTTCGACTGGAGTGAGGTTAGCGCCTTCAAGTACTTTGACGAGAAGTCGGGCAGAATTCGCAACGTGAGCTCAGATGATGAAGACGAAAACGACGACTGGACTCCAGACAATGCTGCTTGATTACTTTTTGGTTGTGGACTTATGCGTAGACATTTGCTTTGGTGATTGCTTGTACTCTTGGGATTTCAGTTTCTCGTGTCCTTTGTTGATTGCATTATGAGTATTTATAGATATCTATTGTTATGTACGGTAAAATGCAGGTACCCCCATCCATGTCCATAAGAGATTGTAACTTGGAAACCTGGCGTGACTAGCAAGAAAAAACCCGGTGATGGGGACCACATAGAGGCGGAGCCTGGAAATTACAAGAATATCTTAACTCGGAACTTCTACGGTTTTTCTCGTAATTTGGAATACGAAAAATGATGATTTAATTTTTTTAAATTTAAAGTGGAGTTTTAACCGTAAGCTCTCATAATTCTGAATTGATGAATTCACTGAATTAATCGGGTCAACGATCCTGGTGCAGAAGTGTGATAATGCAGCAATAATGCTTGATTTAACTACTGATTACTGTAATTAGTCATAAAAAAATGAAATAATTGAAGGAAGTTGGGAGTTTTGCAAATGACTAGAGCAACCTTCGCTGTGTCCTCGTCCGTTTTTTCCATACCCATTGATTGCCCTGCATACGTTGGAAACTACTAGACAATAGCTTACGTTTACTCGTATTTATTATAGTTCCGACATTATATTGGCTGGATGTGATTGCACTGCATCCAAAGTTCCTACCCCATCTTCCCCCAATTGGTTTCTCCGAGACTAAATCGTAGTAATACTAGATTGAAGGCATAATTAACAGAAAGTGGCGCGTTTAAATGTATTTTAAAGCCGATAATGAATTCCGGGTTCGTAATAATTACTAGATGGAAGCCTAACATGGACGTCTAAGAAGGATGAGATCGGAGGGCGTGTTTTTCCCGAGATTAGGGCTTAATATCTGTTCATGTTAAATGTTTGTGCGAGTACCGGGTAAGAGTTTGTTCGGAGATATAAGCCTTGAATTCAAGTTAATTTGATAGTTACACTCGTTAAAAATGTAGAGAACTAGCTTTGGGAAATTGGGGATGTTACACCGAAGAGCATGATATATGAGTAGAAACCTTGGTCCATTCGCTAATAACTTGTACCCTTAAACGACACTAGTCGAATTAACGATTTCCGATATTGGTGATTGTGACTATCAGGGAATAAACTGCTACAAATCATTATTTATAATATTACGTAATGGGAATATTTTCAGAGTTTAATTGGAGTGCACTGACAGTGTAAAATTTTTTTACATTGTCATCCAATCAAAACACTCCATTAGCATGACCATTCAAGTAGTGGGTGGTTATGTCAAAGACTTTTGCTGATGTGGCAATACATGATTGGATATCTGTGTAAAAGTTTTTTACACTGACAATGTATTCAAATTAAATCCATATTTTCAAGCATTTTTCATGTGACAATTTTATTGTCATTTTATTTACTAATTCATTGTTTAACATTATCAAATAATACGTATTATTACTTTGTCCAGTCAAAAATAATAGGATGAATTACACTTACCTCCCCTGAAATTTAGTGTAATTACACCCGACACCCCTCTATTTAGCTATATTACATAGACCTTCCCTATTTCTCGAGGAAGACCAATTTCCTAGTTCCAATTTAAATAGTTCCAAGCCAAAATTATCTTTTAAATAGATAATTCAATTACGAGTTCCGAGTTTCAACATCATTCCTTGATAATTTACATCTAATTAGCTATTATTTCTTGGATCCTTCTAACCTAGGGAGTTTTAAACAGGAACCAACTTAGTCCTTGAATCGCAGTCTTTAATTTTTCCATCAACAACTCAAATTTAACAATTTTTTAGATGAGTAAAAATTATAAAATGACCCTAAATGAGTGTAAAATTAAAATGATGAATTACATTTTAGTTCTGATTTGATATTATAATTTATTTATTAATTTTAAACAATAGGATTAATTTTCATTAATTGATATTAAGAAATGACTTAGATCTACTCCAATATCGTCCCCATCCCGCTGCCACCCCTCCTTTGCACACCACCGCCCCCCACCTTCCTCACCGGTGATCCATCCCATCACCACCCCCCACTCAGCCACTAGTGATCCGCCCCTCCTTCCATGTGACAAGCCTCTTCTCTCTCGGATAGTAATGCCCCCTCTTCCCCACCCCCAACCTAAACCAACGACGATAACAACACAATGAAGTTATTTCAACATAGAAATCAGGTCACGAGCTATGTGTGTTTGGGAAAGTTGAAAAATTAAAATCATTTCAATAATCGCATTTTTATATACTTATATGAGAATCAATTTATATTTGGATACTTTAGTTGAAAAATGATTTTAAGATAATCTGATCTGTTTGGGTTGTATAAAAAAAAATTGCTTTTATATGATAAAATTACTAAAAAAGATATAAAATAATTATTCGTATTATATAAAATTTATTATTTAGGGTCAATTTGATAAAAACATAACAATTATAAAATAATCAATTTTTGCTTATAATCATAAACTACAAAAATTTGTTTATACTTATAAAGTATTTTTCAACTTAAAATTATCAGTTTTAGATTATAATCAGTTTTAAAAAATTTTGCCAAACATGATTATTTTTCCAACAAAAAAAAGCTGTTTTGGAGAGTTCCCAAACATTAATGGTTATCTTCCTTCTTCTATCACCTATTGCAGAGCAGCAAATTATTATGACCATTATTATTATTTTGGTACATAGAGTTCCTTCAATTTTTACGAACTGAGTGGCAAGCCTGACACAAAACAATATGGGGAAAGGTTTTATTACCAGAACTGAACATAAGTAGACCAGGTACAGTGCAATCAATAACTGCAATTGGGGGGCAACTTCCACCGCTTCGTCGTAGATGGGGCATAGACATAGATATAAACAGAGCTAGCATTTAGTTCAAACATTCTCAACACATCTTTATCAGTCTTAACCGGTAAAATATCGTTACCACCTCTGGGAAGAAAACCAATATTGAATGGTGCCCTGTGGCCGATCCCCGATCCCTATTGACACGGCCAACCCATTAACGTCTTCTTCAATGTCGAAAACTCCATACTTGTCTGGGTCAACAAAATGTATAAGAATGTCCACATTACCCGGCTGTGGACCCAAGTACGCGCGGGTCGCCATATTTCCTACAGAAACAACCCAAAAAATCAAACCCTAAATACACCAACAAATCGAAGACGAAAGAATTCGAACAGCAGTAGAAGATATGGTGAGAGATGCTGTAACTTACGGTTTTCGACCCCCTTTTCTTCTTCAGTCAACGACGGTCAGAAGTTGAGAGTCAAGGTGAAACACACGTCGACGACGACAGTGGCTTTGTCAAGGTGTCACCTTGACAATAAAATACACGGGGAATGAAGAGGGAAGTCTGACTTAAATACATGACAGTTGTGGTGTTGATTGGCTGAAGTTTTGTGGTTGAAGTTCGGCCATGTCTCTCACTTTTGTGGCCAATTTGCTCTCCACGTCGTCCCACAAGTGGGATACGCTTCCGCTCTACCTGAAATCGGAACTCGTGCCATCTTGCTGGTGACGAGGAAATCCCGTCTGGTTTATTCGAATCTTGGGAGCAATGTCGGAAGTCTGGAGTCATTCAGTTCACAATCATATGATCTCGGAACTCCTATTTAAACCTGGGAATATCACTGCTGGGAATGGACTCTCTGAGGTCGGAACTCGAGGATGACTTGGAAATCAACTAAAGATTCGAACTCATGTCCATTGGATCCAACTCTCTAACCGGAACTCGTTACATTCAAATCCGAAGTCGGTACTTGCATTATTGTGTTAAAGTAACAACTTGGAATCAAACACCAAATGCTTGAACTCGGAGATAAGTTATGAGATCGGAAATGGGTCCATTTTCCTTTGAGGTATGAAATAGGACATCGAAAATCACACACGTTGTTCGGACTAGAATATTAAACTCGGAAGTCGTGGGAATAATCCAGATTAAGTCGGAAGTCGTAGACATAGTTAAGATGAACTCGGAAATCAGGAGTAGTTAAGATTAGATGAAATCGGAAATCAGAGGTCATGAAGACGGAAATTGTGCAAGATTAACTCGGAATTCGGAAATAATCCCTTCTATCTGAAATTCGAAGATTGAGTCGGGAATGGGATTTGATCAAACTTGAAGGTGAAGTCGGACATCCGTGGTTGGAGTTGAATAACGTCGGAAATCGGGACGTTACAAATACGCCTACAGAATGGTAAATTATCAAGGAATGATGTTAGAACTCGGAACTAGTAAGTGAATTATCTATTTAAAAGACAATTTTAGCTCAGAACTTTGTAAATCGGAACTTGGAAACGGTCGTCCGCGAGAAATAGGGGAGGTCTGTGTAATATAACCAAATAGAGGGGTGCCGGGTGTAATTACACTCAACCTTAGGGGAGGTCATTATAATTCACCCTTGAAATAAATAGCTGGTGGGAAACACTGAACCAGAACCACCACGTGTCAGCGTACGAATGGTTAAAATAGTCAACGTCGTACTGCTTCAAGAAACGAAACGACGTCTTCCGGGGCATGCACAAGATCGTAACACTCTCGACAACTTTACCAAACTGCAATCCCTGAGAAGCTTCCCCATAAGTACTGCCCGACATGCTCGTTACAGGTCGCTGTTGCCAGTCTTCTATTAAGCGAGTTCCGCGTTTGCTTTGTTTCCAAAATCGAGTGTCGTTATATCAATACGTATAACAATTTCCGAGATTACATAGCCAACCGAGTTAACATCAATTCATAATAACGGATTCGGTCGCTGTAATACACATAAATAGAGGGTACCACGTGCAATTGCACTCAACCTCAGAGAGGTCAGTGAAATTCATCCTTTCTAATAATAATCAGTCAGAATAGGTAAAATTAACAAATTTATATGCATGTCTCCCAATTTTGCATTTTCTTAAATTAATGCAACGAAGCGTTTAGAATGCTCAGCATAGAATATGAATATTTAATATTCACTCAAAACTAAACCGATGATTTGAAGCTATTCACAAATCTAATGGTAGATAATTATAGACCAACTTTAATACACTAACACTAACAGATGATATTAGATTATTGCAGTCAATAAAGTTGGAATCGGAACTCGTAATCTGATGGTCCATTCACTGATATTCGTTAGTGAAAGGCCTACAGTAACTGCAAGTAAAAAGAAAGTGAATATTCAATGATCATTTAACGTGGTGAGCATTCTATAATTTACCATAACGCAATACCTCTCCCGACCTCCACTCACCACTTTTAATAACATTTATCATCCGCTGAGTTGTCCTATTCCAGGATTGATGAGCGGGGGGATGGTTCAAGGCACTACGACGAGTTCCGGAATATTTGGCAAATTGTGCTTCGTCAGGGGATTGGCTCCGATCCCGTACATCGGGTTAGTTCAACTTTTCATAGAGTGAGAAGGGCATCGTGTAACGGAGCGTACGTTGGGGACGCTCATCTGAGGGAGCACAGTTTGAGAAGGTTCTGAACACTGAAACGGTCTTGTCCATGTCCTGAAACCCGTCGCTTCGTTTATTGGTGCAGGACAGTCGTTCCGATCCTCGCCATTCCTATGGCGCCAGCTGGCGAATCTAATTCACCGTTTCCCAAGGCCAAATCATTTCAAATGGTTGGGTATTTTACGTTTCCACCCTTGAAGGCGAATAGAGTGTTCATTATGCCTTTTCGTTGCCAATTTTGTACGGTTGTGGCTACCTTTTCGTGTTAAAAGCCTATTCTTTCCCTCGACCGGACCATTTTACAACTCTAGCCATAACTATTTCGAGCGTCCATTTCTTCATTACTATTCCGACAGCCTTTACCGTCCAACGTTCCCCACTGGATTAGTCTTCCAGAAGGTACTGACGGAGATTACTTTCAGGCGGAGCTTATATTCCTTGTTGCCTCTACTCTAGTGGCCTGCGTCTGTGCGCAGTTTTCAGGTCTGTGCCCTTCGCCGGCTACAGCCGGCTGTCTTCCTATTGTTTGCCGGAGGGGGTACAACCTTCGGTCCTTGCTGTCGTCCTATTGTTTGCCGGAGGGGGCACAACCATTGCAGTTACTACTTTTTCCGATATGGTTCACGTTAAAGCTTTCCGCGACTTGAAGATAATGAGGGAGCTTCGAGATCCCAATGAACGTATCTTGTACGATTGGGTGGATCGAGAGGTTCTAAGCATTCCATCTATTATCGGAGAGGAACACCTCGACTCGTACAGGGAGTGCCTTGAGCTTACCCCAGGGGGTGTCAACGACTCCGATTATGTCCTTCGAGCAGCTTCGGAGGATGAGCGTATTTGTTTTGTCAACCATGGTGACCAGCCTCACTTCTTGTGGATGTACGAGGCGCTTTTCAGTAAGTTTGGCGTTCGTCTTCCATTTACAGACTTCCAGACAGAGGTGCTTTTGTCCATCCGTGCCGCCCCAAGCCAGCTTCACCCAAATAGTTGGGCGATCATTCGCTCTTTTGAATTAGTTTGTGATCACTTCCGTATTCCGGTATCATCAAACGTTTTCTTCTCCCTTTTCCTATTGATCGCCCAAAGTGCGAACTACCAGTGGCTCTCCTTCCGAGCTTTTCCGGGTCGAAAGATTTTCACCCTGTACGAGGAATCGTACCAGGAGTTTAAGTGGTCCTACTTCAAGGTCGTTACTCGGCAGGGTGTCCACCCCTTCTTCCTTACTTTGGAGGGTGACCCTCGGATGGACATATACTGGCGGAAGAGTGATTCTGCTGCGATGGTTCCCGAGCTGTCTTCGGTAGAGAAGGAGATCGTACAATTTTTCCTCCAGTGTTGGCGTGATTACCCGTTGAAAACAAAAGAAATAATAGATGGGGATAAGGATACTGTTCGGGCAACTTTAGGTGATTGAATTTTTTTCCTCGTAAATTTCCTATGATTTTGACAGATTCCCCATTTGTAATCTATTTATAATCCTTGTTTCCTTTTTCCAGCAGATAGTCTGCTTAGTGGCGGGATGGCTTCCAAATCGAAACTGGCTTCTCTTCAAAAGAAGATTGCGGCCCAGACTGCGGGGAACTTGATGGGCGAGTCGGCCGCCTCGACTGTTGAACTCAACACTTGCACTGCTTCACATCCTGACGAAGTTCCAGTAAAGCGGAGAAGGGTTGACAATGATTCTGTTGAAGGGAATGTGGGGTCAACGAGTGCAAAAGACCAGACCGACATCTGGGGAAAGGATTTCGACTTCAACTCTATTGTGGACGGCTTCTTTCTTTTCCCGGAGGCCGCTTCTGCTCTTGAGAAAGCGGACTTAGATCAGATCATGTCAGGCGCAATTAGGGCAAACGTCCGAGGTTCTGCTTTAGTCCGTTTTATCCAGCTCCGTGTTAATTCGATATCCGATGTCAATACTGATGATGGTTTCCTCAACCGAAGGGTTACGGAGTTGGAAGATTCTTTGTCTACGCTTCGAGCGGCGAAGTCATCATTGGAAGAGGCCAATAGGGCTGCCATCAGGTCTAAGGACAAGGAGCTCCAGAGGATATCAGCGAAGGCTGCGGAGGCTGACCAGGAGATTGCCGGCTTGCATTTGACTCAAAGGCGGCTTGAAGGTGAGTTAAAAGCATCGGAGAACATGGTTTCCGTCCTTATTTCCGACGTTCACAGGCTGCAACGCCTGTATGATGAGGCCGTTGCAGAAGGGAAAGAAGCCGTCGATGAAGTTTATGCCAACATCATGGGTCAAGTCCGCCACCTAGCCCCCGACGTCGACTGGAGTCAGGTTAGCGCGTTCAAGTATTTTGACAAGAAGTCTGGACGAATTAGCAATGTCTGCTCAGATTGTGAGGTCAACCAGGAGGGGATTCCACCTGAAGGTGATTGATTACGTTGACGTGGGTTTCACCTTCACTCTCAACTTCTGATCGTCGTTGTGGACTGAAGTTACATCGTCTCTCACCGTAGACGGTTTCATCAGTGGCTCCCCGTGTGATCTTTAAAGGTAAGATCTTTCTTCTACTGCTCTTCGATTTTATTGATCTTCGAATTCTTTCGTCTTCGATTTGTTGGTGTTTTTAGGCTTTGATTTTTTGTGTTGTTTCTGTAGGGAAGAGGGCAACCCACGCGTACTTGGGTCCACAGCCAGGTAATTTGGACATTCTTATACATTTTGTTGACAAAGGTGGTTCTCCTTGGAGCATTCGGAATGTGGACCCAGACAAGTATGGAGTTTTCGACATTCAAGAAGATTAGGGATTGGCCACAGGGCACCATTCAATATTGGCTTTCTTCCCAGAGGTGGTAACAATATTTTACCGGTTAAGATTGATAAAGATGTTTTGAGAATGTTTGAACTAAATGCTAGCTCTGTTTATATCCATGTCTATGCCTCATCAACGAAGAAGCGGTGGAAGTTACCCTCCAATTGCAGTTATTGATTGCACTGTACCTGATAACCTCCATGCACCCACTGATGTCCCTGCAAGTGATAACCCCCTTGTTGATGTAATTGATGCTGGTAGTTGTAATGTACCTACCCCTGATATTGTTGGTGTCAATTATGTGACTGTCAGTGATAGCAATTTAGGTCTTCGTGGTGATGTTCTACATAGTGAGATGGTAGATAGTGAAGAGGATGTTGAGATTAGTGATTCCAATGGTGAATGGCACCAAAATGCTGAGCATGAGGAAGATGTTGGTTTAGAGTCTGATCCTGAATATGATGAAAAACAACGGAGTCAACATGAAAGTGACATTGATGAGTTTAGCTACCATGAGGACAGGTATGATAACACTGCCAATGTCAATTCTGATAATGATATGGAAGAGGTTTACATTCATAGAGGAGCAAGAGGGCGACAATTTGAAAGAGCTGCTGATGGTAGAGTATGTTTGGAAAAGGGTTTGCTATTTGTAAATGTATATGAATTCAGAGCAGCTCTTAAGGACTTTGCAACAATACAAGAGGGGTTCGAGATTATGAGGGTTAAGAATGAGAAGTCAAGAGTTACATGCAAGTGTGCTGCAGAAGGCTGTCCCTGGCGTATTCATGCATCCCCTACCCCTGATGGTTACACATATAAGATAAAGACATATAACCCAGACCATAGTTGCATTAGAACCACCAAGAACTCCAATGCCAATTCAACCTGGATTGCCGATAAATTGCAATCTAAGCTGGTTGCTGATCCTAATATGTCATATTCTAGTATGTGGGCTGAGTTGCTTGAAAAATATGGGGCGGAGCCAAAAAATGTGATGCAATTATATCGTGCAAGAAGAAGAGTGAGAGAACAAAATGAGGGGAGCCATGCACAATCATATAACAAGCTGCCAACTTGGGCCAAGCTTGCAAGGGCTACAAATCCTGGAAGCATTGTTAAGATGGAAGTAGATGGAAGGATACATGGGAACCCTTGGTTCAAGTGATTATTTGTTTGCTTTGATGAGATGAAAAAGGGATTTGTGACAGGGTGTAGACCCTGGTTTGGGATCGATGGCTGCCACTTGAAGGGCAGTTATGGGGGAGTTCTTCTTTCTGCTGTAGCAATTGACGGTAACGAAGGAATGTTCCCAATCGCTTTTACTGTTGGTGAAGAGGAGTGTATGGACAGTTGGAAATTTTTCCTGAGGCTGTTGCATAATGCATTGGCATCAGTTCCAGAATGGGAGCAAAGTCCATTGACCATAATGAGTGACATGCAGAAGGTATAACCATTATCTAGTTTTTGTTGGTTAAATTTATATTAGTTGTAGGGTGTTAACTAATATCTTCTGATTGCATGTGTTACTGTGTTGAAGGGTTTGAAGGATGCTGTTTCTCAGGTTTTTCCTGCAGCCAATCATAGGTAACATTGAATCATTTATTGGTTTTAGTAGCATAAATAATTTGTACGTTCCCTTTATTGATGTGTAAGTTATATAATTCTAACTTTTTTTCTTCACTACGATAGGTATTGCTGCAAGCATTTGTTAAATAACTTCAAATTGATTTTTGGAACACTTATGCTGAGCACACACTTATGCTGAGCATATAATGAAAATGTGTTTCAGATGAGTATGGAACATCTTAGAAGGATTGATAGTGAGGCTGTAGATTGGTTGCTGTCACCTGAGAGACCGAGAGAGATGTGGGCTAGGCATACAATAGATCCTAGGTGTAAATCAGACCACATTACTAACTATGTGGCTGAATCTTTTAATGAGTGGGTTGGAGATGATAAGAAAAAACCTATCTTGGGACTAGTTGAGTCATTGACTTGTAGTATTATGGCTGGATTATCATTCCTTGATAATTTACATTTCTGTAGGCGTAATGATGGTGGAACTCGGAACTAGGAAGCGAAAAATCTATTTAAAAGACGATTTTAGCTCGGATGATTGCTTTATCGGAACTCGGTAAGGGAGGTCTGTGTAATATAGCTAAATAAAGGGGTGCCGGATGTAATTACACTAAACCTTAGGGGAGGTCAGTGTAACATGAAGTTTTGTGATTAAGCACTGTAGACCAAATTAAGTTGAACTCGCTACCAACACTGTAGTACAAATTAATCACAAATTCCCAGTTGTGGTACAGTGTTGCGAGTTGAACACTTGACAAGCAATAAAAAAATGGGGCATGCATTGGTGGACCTCCGATTTAACACAATATGACAGTTCACTTGGGAAGAAGGACGAAGCGAACTTTGTAGTATAGTGAACTCGGAACTTGCAAAATTGGGCACGAAGTGACATTTGTCACCTTAATCGAACTTCGAACTGTGCGAATCAAGTTTTTTACATTAACTCAATGTTCGCACCGATTATATGCTGTCCGATATTAATTGCTGAAAAACATTGTAACTCGTAACTGCCATCAAATCCTCTATTTGCAACTCGAGATAATTTGATTCAAAATGAGCTGTACACGTGTGCGAACATCTCAGAAAATAACTCCATCATAGTGTTTGTGGTTTGTATTTTAAATCATTGAATGTGGTTATACCCCGTTCAAATTATTTTGTTATTATTTTGATTTTTGACAAAAAGGCTAGTAAATTAATTTCTGATTCTCTTTCTATTCTTCATACAATGACCGGGCGCACTTTTGTGACCTTTCTCATTCTTTAGAAACCCGTTCGCAGCATTCATGAGCGGGAATAAAGGTATGAGGTATGGGGAGGAGTTGCGGCCTACATGGCGATTAGAGCCTCGGCCTGTTCAGCTGCTACAGTTCGAAGTTGGTTCGTTGCTACAGACTGAAACCGTGTTTTCCACATCTAGAATGCCGTCCCTTCGATTGTGGGCGCACGACTATGGTGCCAATCCTCGCAAATCATGCGCTGCCACGTCGTGACTCCGATTCACCACTTCCAAACGCCCATTTATTAACGATTGTGTATTTTACCTTGCTACCGTTCAAGGGACATACTGTGATCATTGTGCCTTTTTGTTTGCGTGTTTGAACGGTTGCCCGGGCTTATGCATCGTTGATTGCTTCGATGATTTCAATTCCGCGCTCCCTTTAGTATCATTTTACTACCAACTCCAATCAATGAACAATACACAGTCCAAATCAGTATAATCAACAACAAAAAATAAGAAGGATCGGATTATGTGTATTGCTCCAAGTATGAAAATGTTGCTGTGAGAATGAAGGGGAATAATAGTATGGGTTTCTATAGTAACAAGGAATCTAAGGAATTAGTATCTGGAAGAAGTATAATGTCAAATAGCTAAGATGCAATCTGCATTGTTCCACAATGAATTACGTAG
Source organism: Pterocarpus macrocarpus (assembly GCA_031439585.1). Lineage (NCBI taxonomy): Eukaryota > Viridiplantae > Streptophyta > Magnoliopsida > Fabales > Fabaceae > Pterocarpus > Pterocarpus macrocarpus. Next base: position 39,149,100 of record CM062517.1, read on the forward strand.
GACAATGAAGGCACTAAGGTCACCTAGTAAGAATGAAATAGAATATATCAGAAGAGTAATCAATGAGTTTTTAGCAAAAGAAATACAGAGGGAAGTGAAGATGCAGAGAGGAGAAGCTTGAGACTCAAATTAATGCCCCTCCAATAGACCCCCAAGCTGCCTTTAATGAATTGAGTCCCTTAGCCACTTTGGTTCGTGGCGCGTTCTAGTGCTTTTCCTCAATTTTCCTACACCTGGCTCGTTAGTTAACATTGATTCAAGATCAACTGCCACGTGTGTCTCATGTACATGCACATTTTTGCCCTTTACTTTACTGCCCTTCATATCACATTTCTCAGCCTTTATAGATTGATTGCTTCTATGGATTTATAGATCCCTATTTTTTTAGGGTAAAATGCAATTATCCCCCACCAGGTTAGAAGAAAATACAACTTGCCTGTTGACTCGGAACACTTAAGTTGGGTACATGTCGACTATCAAATTACCCACAAGTATAGTTTGACAGAATGGTCATAAGTACTGACCTCCGAGATGAATGTAACTAGTTCCGACCTTAGAGTTGAACTCAACTAGAATGGACACGAGTTCCGATCTCATATTTCCAAGCTTCAAATAAAAGGGCAGGATTTCCGATCTCCGAATTCATTTCCAAGTCTCCAATAAGGACGAGGGCTCCGACTTTACACAGAAAAGATACGATTTCCGATTTCAGATAGAAAGGAAGTGAATTCCACTTTTTAGGCGACGTGGAGAATAATTTAGCCACAAAAGAGGGAGACATGGCTGAACTTCAATCACAAAATTTCAACCAATCAAAACACACCAAGCCAACCACCTCTTAAATGCTTAAATCAGATTTTTCTCTCTTATTCCCATACTGATTATGCCACTTTCTCTTCTGATTTCAGCCTTCTTCTTTTCTTCTCCTCTCAACAAACTCCATCACTCCTTCAAGCTTAACAAGGTTCTATCGATTCAAATTTCAACACCTAGCAAAATCACACTCCAAAGAGGTAGAGGTTCAATTTAGTTCTTGTTATTCTGATTGTGGATGGTTGCCTTTGATTTATTTTCTCACTTCTTGATGTGATTAATGGATGAATATGATGATTTGTGGTTGGTTTATTAAGTATTTGGAGGGATTGAGATTGAATCTTGCATAGAACATAAGATAGAGAGTAAACGAAAAGCTGAAAACCTAGGAGAACCTATGGCGGAGTGTACGGCTTCGCCTACAGCCGGTTAAATCCGATGAAGCTATTTTTATATGAAAGTAGACATTAAGAGCTTTCCATACATATATAATATAAGGCTATTGGATTAATATTGAGAGATATGAATTTTTGAAGTTTGACCTAGGAATCAGGACTTACATCCAGGCAGTGTGACTTGAGAAGGGTGTAACTCACCCTACACAACTCCAAATTGAGTGAAACAAACTTTGTTGGAAAGCTTACACGTAGGGGAACATTCCATGATAAAATTTCGTGTTTGATATGGTCCCATTAGCTCTCAGTGGTTCAAAAAAGTTGTCCTATGTCCAAACCGAGCCCAAACATGGCAGTTCAGGAAGGTCAGATTTCAGGGCTTATAACTCGAGCTCCACTAAAGCAAATGAAATGAAACTTGTTTTGCAAACGAAAGCTTGTCCTGTTAGCTCTGATATGACACCAATTTCATATGATTTGGACTTGTTTTCGATTTTTAGTAGATTTTTACTTTTAGGTGTGTAATTCTGGCCAGCCATCGGGCAGGCCGGTTTAAAACGAAAATAACTTGAGTTATAGTTATCAAAACTAGATGGGACCAAAGAGGTTAGAAAATAGACACATAACACTTTGACATATCTGAAATTCAGGTCCAAATAAGTTAAAATGAATTTAAGGCTTAATTTCTAAAAATGGGCAGAGTTGAAGAATATGAGCAGGATTCCCAAGGTTAAAGGATTTGGCACTTTAATTCACATATGAGTTCAAGTAAAGTCTAATTGTTGCAATTTCATGTTGGTGATTGAAAGATTAATATATTATATTTGATCTCTTACTGTGACTGATTGTTTGCTGAAACTGGCACCATTCATGGGGAAACGGACTCGATCCGTTATGCTACCGAATTTTCGGCAGGAGTCTATGAAACTAGGAATGTTTATATTATAAGAAATTTATGATATGACCAGCTATATAGTTATGAATATATTACGATGATATGATCATGAATCATTCTTATGAGTGCATGCATATCTGCATATGAATGAAGGAAGAATATATGAGATCCCTTCACTTGGAGGCAATTATTTGGGTCCCTCCCTCCCTATGAAGGCAGTTAAAAGATATAATGAAGGTCCCATATTCCTAAGGGACGTGACATGACGATCATGCTCTGATAGGGTATGACATGGCGATCGTACTCTGGAATATGGCATGATAAGTGCCTCCTAAGGAACGTGACATGACGATCACGCTCTGATGGGGTATGACATGGCAATCATACTCTGGGGTGTGGCATATAAAGATTCTATGATGAAAGGTATGATGATGAGTCCATATTCCGAAAGACGTGACATGACGATCATACTCTGGAATGTGGTATAATGATTCCACACCCTAAGGGATATGACATGACGATCATACTCTGGAACGTGGCAGGAAGAACATATTCCCAAGGAGTGTGACATGGTGATCACACCCCGATGGAGTATGACATGACGATCGTACTCTAGGATATGTATGACAAGCAAGGGAAGATGAGTAAGGCTGCACTTGAGAATGGCGATACGTAACGCTCAAGTGTAGGCAGATGCAGACACCCTAGGTGTAAAATCCCGATTTCCGAGTTCGTTTCATGTTAATCAACGACTTCCGACCTAATCTTAGCAAAATGGTCATAGCTTCGACCTCCGACTTCATCTCCAAATCTCAAATGAAATGGTTATAACCTACGATTTCCGATCTTATGGATATGATTTCCGACTTCATGGTTGATAGTTCAAATCGAAATGACACACGATTCCCGATCTACGAGTTAATGGATGCGAGATCGGATCTCTGAGTTGGTCTCCAAGTTCGACCAAAATTCATATGGGTCCCGACCTCATACTTTACTTCCAAGGTTCAAATAAAACGGACATGATTTTCGATCTCCAAATTTCTGTCCGGGTCTCAAATAACAGGAGCACAAGGTCCTACATCCGACTTCACTTTCGGATTTCAGGTAAAATGGTATAAATTCTGACTTCCGAGTTAGTTTGCATAGACTTCATCTGTTATTAACTTCCCGATTTCCAACTTAACTATCCCGATATCCGACCTTGCTTCCAAATGACGAATGAACCATACAAGCTATCCGAATTTACTCCCGAGCATCAAATAAGGTTGAACGAGTTCCGGCATCATGCTTCAGCTCCAAGCTCAAGTCAAATGGCACGAGTTCCGACTTTAGGCATAATAGAGACGAGTTCCGATTTCAGGAAGAAAGGGAGTGTATCCCACTTTTGGGACGACGTGGAAAGCAGTTTGTGGGACGACATGGAGAGCAATTTGGCCACAAAAGTGAGAGACATGGCCGAACTTCATCCACAAAATTCCAACCAATCAATACCACAACTCTCATGTATTTAAGTTAGACTCCCCTCCTCATTCCCAGCTGATTTACATCCCCCTTCCCCTTTGCTCCAGCCTCCTTCTTCCCTTCTCTCAATCAACTTCATCACTCCTTCAAGCTTAGCCAGGTTCTAACACTCCAAGTTTTAGCACTTAGCTCAAATCATACTCCAAAGAGGTAGGATTCTATTCTGTTCTTGAATTCTTTGCAATATGATTGTATGAAATTTTACTTTTTTTCATGTGTTTGATGATATATTGAATATATATGATGAATTATGATAGGATTATGATAGGATTAATAGGAAATCTTGAGTTGAAATTATGGTTAGAAGAGAAAATTAGAAGGAGAGAAGAATCAGGATGCTGTCTTGGTGAGGAATTCCACGGCAGTCCGTACGACAGAGTGTACGGCGCCGCCTACAACAGGTTAAATCCGATGAAACCATTTTTAGATGAAAGTAGACATCTAGGGTTTTCCATACATATATCATATAAGGTCATTGGATTAGTATTGAGAGAGATATGAATTTTTGAAGTTTGACCTAGGAATTAGGGTTTTCATCCGGGCAGGGTGACTTGAGGAGGGTATATCTCACCCTATACAACTCCAAATTGAGAGAAACCAATTTTGTTAGAAAGCTTACACATAGAGGAACATCTCAATATGAAATTCTGAGTTTGTTATGGTCCCAATTGATCCTAGTAATTCGAGGAAGTTACCCTATGTCCAAACCAAGCCAAAATAGAGAAGTTCAGAAAGGTCGAGTTTCAGGACTTATAACTCGAGCTATACTAAAGCAAATGGAATGAAACTTGTGGCAAATGAAAGGTTGTCCTGTTAGTTTCAATATGATACCAATTTCATATGATTTGATTTAGTTTCGATTTTTAGTGAATTTATACTTCCAGGAGTGTAATTCGGGCTAGTGACTGAACAAGCTGAGGCAAAATTTAAATATCTTGAGTTATGTAGATCAAAATGATATGGGACTAAAGAGGTTAAAAAGTAGACACATAGACCTATGACATATCCAAATTTTAGATTTAAATGAGTTGAATAGAGATAAAGGTGGATTATACAAAATCCGGGCAGAATTGAGTAAGATTGGCAGAATGGCCAAATTGATAATTTTACAAGTATTAGTGCACATATAAGGTTTGAGTGAGGATTGCCAGTTTTACATTGATCTATATATATGAATAGATTGATTATATTGTTATGACTGAACTATCTGTGAGAACTGGCACTATTCATGGGAGAGCAGGTGATCCGATTATCTTTGAATTAATTCTGTGGAGTCTAGGAGACTATGAGTGTCTAGATTACAAGGAATTTATGATATGAACAGCCACACAATTATGATTATATATGTGGAAATTCTATATGCAAGAATGACATAAGTATGATATGAGATATATGAGAATAAATTATGAAGCATATATGCAAGAATGACATAAGTACGACATGAGACATATGAGAATGAATTATGAAGCATATGTAGGAGTACATCCCGCATGTTTATGCTGGATTATGCATGAGACTGAAAGAATGTAAATATATTGAATGTGGGTCCTTTCACTTGGAGGCAGTTATTTGAGATCCCTCCCTGTGAAGGCAGTTAAATGATAAAGACATGGGTCCCTTCACCTGGAGGCAGTTGCACATTGGGTCCCTCCTTGTGAAGGCAGCTAAAACTTGGGTCCCTCTATGTTGGAGGCAGTTGCACATTGGGTCCCTCCAACCTAGAGGTAGTGGGTCCCCTTGTACGTGAGTCAGTGTGACGATAGTCACGGGTGAAGCTGACGAGCTCACTCCAAGGCCAGGCTACCCAAGGGTAGTAACAGCACCCTAGGGACGACAATACGTAACGCCTAGGTGTGCCAAGTAAAAGCTAAAGATTAAAGACTAAAGACTAAAGACTAAGACATATGCAAGCACCCCACTCATATGAGGCATGCCATCGACCCAGCTAGTGTGAGTACAGGGGACAGAACTTACACGAGGCATGGCATGACCCAGCTAGTGTAAGTACCAAATGAAGATCCCATATTCCTAAGGAACATGACATGGCGATCACGCTTTGATGGGGTATGACATGGCGATCATACTTTGGAATGTGGCATGTAAAGGTTTTTTGATGAAAAAGAAATACGATGAATGAGAAAGATGAAGAAAAAAAAGCAAGTTTTATGTATATGCATAAGTTCAAAAACAAGTAAAGGCAAGTACAGACATTATGTTTCCGGTATATTGATGTGTATTGTAATATGTGCAATTGTTATTCCTAGTATATTTCATAAGTTGGGGTCGTAAAGGCTCTCCCAGATGACAAGTCTATGAGTAAAACTGAACTTTGCTTCGGATAATATATTTTTTTCGAACTGTAAAATTAAACGGTCTACATAACATGTTCACCCTTTTCATAATAAACCGAAGCAAACTGGAGATGACAACGATGTCATTATGTATGATGATTAGAGAATCCAACTGAGAATTTATGATTCTCACTCCTATTTCTGTGTTGTATCCAGATAGTTTTAGAAGTTTCCGAAGACTACCAAGCTCTTGTCGAGAAAAGGTCCGATTCGTGTAACAAGAGTAACTCCAATATGTGGTACTATGACTTAAGCATAGTACTGTACTGAGGAGAGTGTTACACTAGGGATGGCGATGCGTAACGCCTAGGTGTGTCGAATGAAGAAAATAAAGAAAAGTAAATTTTATGTATCTGCATAAATTCAAGTACAAGTAAAGGCATGTGCAGATTTTATGTGTTCAGTATATTTGTGCTTTTGTATTTTAAATTTGTTTCAATTATTCTTTATAGTATAATTCATGAATTGATTTTGTATGGGCTCTCCCAAATGCCAAGTATATGAGTAAAATGAACTTTGCTTCGGATAATATTTTTTTTCAAACTATAAAATTAAACAGTTTACATAACATGTTCACCTTTTTCATAATAAATCGAAGCAACGGGAGATGACAACGATGACAGTATGTATGATAGTTAATGAATCCTACTGAGAATTTTAAATTCTCACTCCTGTTTCCATGTTATCTCCAGATAGTTCGAGAAGTTGTAAAGACGGCTAAAGTTGCTGTTAGTTAAGGTCCGCTCAGGTAACAACAACAACTCCTGAATGTGGTACTCTGACTTAAGCATAGTACTGTATTTCGGGAGGATGTTACAAGAGTAGTCGTCGTCATAGGAAAAATGAACTAGCGGCAAGTTGATTAAGCTTTATCCGTCACATTAAATCTTAAAATCGGAAATCGACAAGTCTCAGCGGACTCACAGAATCTGAGTCGTTATTTTTAAATAAATCGGAAATCAAAACATGTTGCCATTATGACTCGGGATTCGCATCACAAATTGTACTCAGTAGGCCACGTTTCCTTTTCTTGTAAACGGAACTTGCAAATCCAACCCCTGACAAAGATGACGAGGGGTGGGTGTTGCTGATTTCATTGCAGACGAAAAAGTGAAGATTTTTACATTGAATTCGGGGTTTGAATCCGAAAACTTCCGATCTTTGTAGTTCCATATGAGTGCAAATTCGTCCCAAATCCCATATCTTCCTGCATACAGAACTCAAATACCATATGAAAAATACAATTCCGCCAACATTTGTAATTTTCTGATACTTTTAACTGTTTCATATCTTTACTTTTTATTTATAATTTTTAAATTTTAAATTTTAAATTAATCTACTTAATCATATTATACAAAAGGATGTATATGTATTTTTTTTTAAATTAATCTTATTGCTTATTGCTCAATGAATAAAAAAGTCGGAATTTCTAAATTTATATGATGAAGTCAATATGTAAATTTTAGTTTAATTAGTTTCAACTTCTCTATATCTTTATTAGTTATATCAATTTCAAGTAATTCATTGTTTTATTGGATATTCAAAATCTTTATTGTTCTTCTAGAAAATGATCTGGTTAGCCAAATTATCTTTGCATTGCATTCAGTATTTTAATTTAACCTCATAATGAAATTAATTTTATAACCATATCTTGAAAGCATCTTATTATGTTACTTTAATTTAAAAAAACCATAGTTACATTTGTTAATTGAATCTTCACAAAACATTGTAGGATAATTTAAGCGATTTTCGATATTTATTTTAGGGATACAATGTATACTATTTTGAAATATTTTAATATACTTATATCATATATTGGTTCAATGAATGTTAAGTTAAACTTGACGAAGACGATATCTATAATTTGGCTTCATTAATTTCGAAATTCTTGAGATTAAACATTGCGCACAATCATTGGATGATCATAACATACATAAATATCATTGTTACAGTTTGAAAGGGAGGGTTTAATCGGGATGCATTGAGAGTGTAAGCCAATAGAAATGTTAGAAAGATAGAAATCATGGTGGATCCCCCATTATAATGGTTGGTTATTTTTATGAGTTGGCACTTTCAAGCATTTCTATTAGCTGACTGTTAGTGTATTTAAATCAAATTCTTAAAATAATTGCAGTGGTTATCTTCAATCCATGACCAATGTATTTAGCGTAATAAAGGCAATATCTAAATTTTAATTTAAGTAATTAGTTTCAAGATGTTTATATGTTTATAAGCGCTATCCCTAATGCACCATGTTAATCATGGTGCACAAACACCTTGGAGTTGTCTTTCATCTAAGCTGTTGGACTAACTATGCGCTTAAATCAGGTGATGCATTGCAGGAGTCCTCGGTTGTAAAATCGGAACTCATGCAAAAGATCCTGCTCCAACTCGGAGGGTGGGTTCGATGTGGGAGTAAGCTGTTGTTCGCATAATATCGAAACTCGTGTGAAAATCCTGTTCCAACTTGGACGTTGAGTCTGCTAGTCAAATAAAAAAAAACCGGCATAAGATCAGACCTTGTTATTAAAATTCCGATGTAGGATTAACCATAATATCGAAAATCGGGTAAAAATCATGTTCCAACTTGGACGTTGAGTCTGCTAGTAAAATAAAAAACTTGGCATAATATCATAACTCGGACTCAAAAATCCTGTTCTAATTTGGACGTTGAGAGAGTAATTTTTATGGTATACCACAAGAAATAGGTGTATATATACACCTAAATATCCAACCCATTGGATCATATGGTGCATGGTGCACCATTTTTAATGCGGTATATATTAAAACACGCCATATACAAATGTGAATTTTTTTACTTTAACTTTATTCTATACACATTGTTTTCATGTTCTCCGTCTCCTCTACAAGAAAAAAAAAAAAAAGAATGGTTGAATCTGAAAATCATTGTGGAAGCTCACATACAAGCGGCATACTCGGACATCATTGTCAGATATCACTAATTGTTAGATCAGTATATTATTTATTTGTTAACAATCTTTAGGGAGTGTTTGGAATGATTATGTAAAAATAGGATTTGAATTGATTTAGAAATTAATTTTTATGTTTATAATATATTAGATTGTGTTTGAAATAACTAAGAATGGAATTAATTTGATTTGATTGGTACTTAAATTTTAAAATTAAATCAATTCCTATTAAATTCTTTCAATTTTGAAAGGATTTTAAAAACAAAAGAGTCAAATCTCATAAAAATTAAAAATCACTTCATTTCTTATTTTTAAAACACCTAAACACAAGATTTGATTTCTAAATCAAATCATTTCCATTTTTTTAACATTCCAAACACACTCTTGATGTTTATTTTTTGATTAAATATTTTCAATTGGTTTGTTGGTCTAAGGTTTTAAAATAGCAATTTTGTTACTTATGAAGCAAGAATTTCGTTAATTATTTTACGCAAGATAACTAATTATGTTAACTCAAATTAACTATTGATAGTTTAAAAAATTTGGCATGAAAATATTTTATTCCATGTTATAAAACCAGTGCCCGATTAGTTTAACATTAATATACTTTTAAAAATAAATTTCGATAGTCTATGATATGTTTAAGACATTTCATATTAAATTACTAAAAAAATTCATCTTAAGAGTAAAATTGAATTATTTTAAATTTACAGTCACTTTTTAGTTTTTATTGCTAAATATTTTTTTAATCTTATGTTTAATTTTTGTGAAAATTTCAATTAGGACTCTTAGCTAATCAAATGTACTTTAAATTTAAATTATAATTCAAACACTAATGTTCATTTCATTTTAAATTATTTCGATTTTGTTTTTTTGGCCATTTTTGGGTAGCAATGCATTTATATAAATTTTCCTAAGTTAAACTGATGATTTTTTTACCAATTATGTTATCTAAAATCTAAATTCTGTTTCTTTATTTAATGTGATGTATTTAAAACTTAAAATGATCATTATTTTACATGATATATTACTATATTTCTCTGTATTATTTATATCGAATTTTTAATTATGATTAATTAAAATTTTGTATTTACTTTCTAGGCTCTATTTTTTATTTATACAATTCATATAATGGCAACGCAAATAAATTGTATTTAATTTGTTGTTAAAATATCTTTCTAGAATTGTTTCAACATATATATATTTGAATAATTTATTGTAAGCTTAATACGTTATATATTAGAAATTACGAAAATTTAAAATTAAGGGCAAACTTGATTGATCTTAATTTTGCTCTTTCTTTTCAATTCTTTCGTTATCACTTAATTCATTACGTATCCATTTGTCTTTTAACTCTGCTCCTTCTTTTTTGTCCTTTTGTTATCAACTAATTTGTCATATATCCATTAGTCTTTTATGTGTTCTTATTTTTTAATAGTATTTTACGTAACATCATCAGACAATTTTGTTGGTATTCGAACTGGTCTGTTTTTATCTTTCTCAATTTTTTTCCAAGTTATTATATTCATATAATGAAATTTAATGGTAGTACGAATTTAATTGGTTATAAATATCTGTATCTTAGTATTCTACTTATATGAAAATAAATAGTTACATTTTATTGTTATATTTATTTGTATTTAATATTTCATTTCATAAAGATCTTAATCTGTATATAATGTTATTGTTTCATATATATTCTGTTTGTTTTCAAAAAAATTATGCAAATGCCTGACAAATGCACCTACATTTTATAATAGTTGTGTTTGAAATTTAAATTGTTAATAGAATTTGATTGATTTATGAGAAGTTTATTTCGTTTGTAGTGGCATTAATTACTTTACTATTTTTTTTTATTTTTGCTATAATTATTGACAATTTAATGATATATTGTCACATCAATCTAGCAATGTTATCACATGTCATTTTTGTATTATTATTTGAGTGATTTGTGTTCACATATTTACTTTTTCACAATTTCATACTTTCTAAATTGATAATACTTTGTCAAGATTAATGAATTTCAAAAATAATTATATTATTTTTGTTCATTAAATAAATGATACTTTAATTTATGATCCAATGATCCAGAGTATGTCACAATCTTTTGATTTTGTTGATCATGTTCTATTTGGTGAGAGTGAATTGAAAGGTAATTAGCTTCATTTGATTTTTGGCTTTTGAAATCTTAATATTAAATTCTACCTACCATAACTTTTTTTTTTTTTTGTTTAAATAGCTTGTGTAGATTTTGGTGATTGTAACTTCAGTTGTTCAAGCTATGGTTCATGTTTTTTTATATATGAAACGAGCTGAGAAAAATCACAATCATGCACATCTTATGCTTTCAATGTGTTGCTCGAGGAAAAATTCAATTGCCATTATTGCAAAGGCGACCTAATTTATTGGTTTCTCTCATTGATGGATCTAATCAAAGGAGCAAATATTTCTTGGATAATATTTATTCATATAATAATATGTTTGATTTTACATCAATTGATGAAAAATTATTACATCTATAAATGATGGTAGCGGGCCTCCCTAATTTATATTAAGTGGACAAAATTATCATCAAATTGGAAGCCTATGACACCCAAAATGAGTTGAGCAATATGTTTTGGTCAATTCAAGTATTTGTAAGAGTATTTATAAAAACAATAATTTTTTTTCAAATTTTTTAACTTTGCATAATTTTATTCATTATTATTTACATTCCATATCAATATTTTAACAGTTTAGGGTTTAGGAAGATAGCAAAGGCAAATGGTCACCAACATATGAAGGCCCATATATTGTTAAAGATGCACTCTCTCAGGGAGCATTAACTGACGTGGAAGGTTAAGTGTTTCCTAAGCCAATCAGCTCAGATGTCGTGAAGAAGTATTTCGCCTAAAGAAAAGCTCACTAGATCGAAAACCTGCAAGGGCTATCTAGACAAAAGTTAGAACAAAAAAACAAAAAAGCTCATTAGATAGAAAATCCGAAAGGGTGATCTAAGCAAAAGTCAGAACAAAAAAATGTTCACTAGGTTGAAAACTTGAAAGTGCGACTTAAGCAACAAGATATCAGCTTAAAGTCCAGGCAAAGGGTAAGAAGCCAGAAATGACATTAAATTAGGGTAATTTAATGGATGGAAGGTGAATGAGGAATCAGTGGATTGAGGCACATTTGGCACACAACAAAGGATTATGTTCTTGGTCTGGAAATTCAAGTTCGATGTAACCAAAAGAATCAATGAAATGGGTTAATCCTATGAAATCTGCATTGCAGTCTTTCTAATCTTTTGTACCTTATCTATTTCTTCATGGGTATTCATGTTTTTAAATGCTTTCTAGTTCAAAGATCCAATAAATTTGTCTTGTTCCATCATCTTTTTCGTCACTCTTTTTTCCTTTATTCTTACCTCTCCACATTTTTATCCCTATCAAGAGTGCATTTCATTTTGTTGTTGTTCTCATTTAAACCATGCATTATTAGAACATTATATTTGAAATACAATGAAAGGAATATCTGTAGACCTCTTAGATATGACAAGACAAAATCGGATTCAAAAGTAGCAGTGCCATTAAGAAAAAAAACAAAAAAGAAGAAGAAAAAGCTCTCTAAATAAAAAACTAGATATGGCGGTCTAGGCAAAAATTAGAGCATGGAAGAAGCTCGCTAGATCGAAAACCAGAGATGGTGGTTTAGGCAAAAATTAGAAGTTTCGAAAACAGGGATCAAGATAGGGAAAAGAAGACGGAGGTAGATAGTACAAACAGCTTTAGAGCAAAGGCTCATGTAGTAGCTCATGAAACTAGAGGGCTCATTTTGGATTAGACAAAGAATTTCCTGGAAGAGCAATATTTGGAAATCACAAACTGGTCAACTTTTTTTGCATTTTCTCATCATTCATCTTTTGCATCATTACATCATTACATCATCTAGGTCAATGCACATAGCTATTCTTCATAGAATCATCACCATATCAATCATTTTTCCTACAAAAGTAATGTTTGGACACCTTTTGCATCATCATCATAATTATTTTCAATTTCTCAATGTTGCATATTCAATTTCAATTTCAATTTTTAGGACCACATTCGATTTCAAGACTGCATTTTCAATTCAAATTCCAATTTCAATTTTTGCAAGGCTGCATTTTAAAATTCAATTTCAATTTTAATTTCAAAGGCTATATTTTCAATTTCAATTTCAATTTTTCAAGACCATGTTTTGAATTCTAATTTCAATTTTACAAGGCTACATTTCCAATTCCAATTTCAAAGGTTGCATTTTTCAATTTCAATTTTACAAGGTTGCATTTCCAATTTCAATTTCAATTTTGCAAGGTTGTATTTTCAAATTCAATTTCAATTTCAATTTCAAAGGCTGCATTTTCAATTTCAATTTTAATTCCAATTCTAATTCCAATTCAAATTTTAATATCAATTTTGCAAAGTTATATTTTCATATTCAATTTCAATTCCAACATCAACTTCAATTTCAATTTCAAAGGCTGCATTTTCAATTTCAATTTTAATTTCAATTTCAATTCCAATTACAATTTGAATTCAAATTTCAATTTCAATTTTACAAAGCTGTATTTACAATTTCAATTTTGCAAGATTGTATTTTCTAATTCAATTTCAATTTCAATTTCAAAGGCATCATTTTCAATTTCAATTTTAATTCCGATTTCAATTTCAATTCCAATTCCTATTCAAATTTCATTTCCAATTTTAATTTTGTATGAGTGTTTTTCAATTTCAATTTTGCAATTTTTCATTTTCAATCCCAATTTTAATTTTAATTTCACAAGGCTGTAATCCATTGTCATTTATCTGCATCTCATGCTTGCAAAGGGGGCATTTCATTTTTTCCGCAAGGCAATGCATATTGGTTAAGCATGTACTTTTCTACACGTTACTCATCCTTCATCTACCATGGCATATTGCATGCCATCAAACAAGTCATGTATTTTCATCACTTTTTGGACAAAATATGTGTTCATACCTTTACTTGTTTCTTACTCGAAAATATAAAAACTATAGTTTTGATATTTTCTTGCAAAAAAAATAAATAAAGAGAAGCAACTATGAATACTATATTTTATCCTTTCTTTTAATAAAAATAAGAAAATAATAAAATAAATTTTCTTTTTATTAGTTTCTAGAATCTCATCCTATCTTAAGCTTTTAACTACTTTCCAAATTTATTTATTTATCTCATTCTATCTCAAGCTTTTAATCACTTTTCAAATTTTTATTTTATCCTATCTCAAGTTTTTCAACTGCTTTTCAAATTTCTTATGAATTTGTGAGCAAAGATGTCTCCCTCTCCCCTCTGTATAAACCCAACCCTATGACTTGAAAAGGGAGGACCTATTTTTGGCTTTTCTACATGAAGATTAAAAAAGCATTAGACGCTTTCCTTCTTGGATTGACTCGTAGCATTAGAGTCTGAGGCCGATCTTGAAGACCATGAAGGTGTATTCATCAAAGTAAGTTCTTCTTTCTCTCAATCCTAACATCTGCATTGTTTTTAGTGTTTGATGCATTCTACTCCTACATTACTATCATTCGTTGTTTCTGTGAGCTCTTCAACCTTCAGCCACAATCATCAAACCATCAAACCAAACCACGTCATCCTACTCATCTATCCATGACCAGAATCACCGCCACCACGTAAAACCATCGCAAAACCATCGTCAAAACCTCATCACCGAAGCCCCCTTAACCTTTCCGTTTGCATTGCGCCATCACCACTTAGCCCAGCCACACCACCATCATGATCATTTACACCTCCAACCACCACAATCCTGAACCATTTACACCAAACCTGCATCACGACCTTCACCATCATCATGCATCATTCTTCGCCACCAACTACCATCACTAAATACCAAACCCGTAGCCCCACCACCTGGGAAACCGTTAAGTTGCCGTCAAGCTTTACCCAGTTGCACACCACCATCATCAACCAACATCCCTTGAAGCACACGATTATAACCTCGATATCGACCTTGACCTCGACCTCGATGTCAACGTCGTATGCCGCCACATCAAGTTCCATTACCGACTATGTTGTCCCTTTGCCGCTCATAACCTCGCCAAGTCACTGGACATCATTCATATCCTCTCCACGTCGTTCATAATCTACCGTTGTCATGC
The DNA here is from genome assembly GCA_031439585.1 of Pterocarpus macrocarpus. Lineage (NCBI taxonomy): Eukaryota > Viridiplantae > Streptophyta > Magnoliopsida > Fabales > Fabaceae > Pterocarpus > Pterocarpus macrocarpus. Next base: position 39,164,160 of record CM062517.1, read on the forward strand.
CAAATACCTGAGTTAGTAGTTCGTTTTTGGGTTGTGAAGGGGTTGCCTATGGTGCATCACCATCATTGTTGCATTCTTGTGTTCATTTTCATTCTACCTTTCTTTTTTTTTTTTTTTGTGTAAACATACCTAAAAATTAACTTCTTTCTTTCTTCACTTAAACAACAAATTAATTTTTTTTTAATCCATGCAACAATCTCTAACATTGATGTAGGACCATCTTCAAGAGTTATGAGAATTGTAAGAGTTTATTATATAGTTTATGCTATCCTGAATCTTATGCAAGAATGGATTGTTCTTTATTTTAAAAAAAATAAAATCGACCTAACACACAGTTATTTTCTACAAAAACGATGATGGCTTTGAGTTCCTCATTGCACCGGAGTATACGTATACGTGTAACCTTCGTCAAGCTAGAAATTAAATCTTCTTAAATTTTGTTTCTTCTTATATTTTATTTTTTTTCTTTTGTAAATAATTATTTTTTTATTTTTCTTTGTAAATAATTGTTATAATTTTTTTAAAAGGGAAAAAATAAATATAATTATAGTTATTGATTAATTTACATAATAAACTCTAGGTAACCGTCGGAATATGGATATAATGGGGGTACAGTGGGATTAAGTTTCCACTCTTCCCCAAACATAATTAGACTCTTGAACACGTCCTCTTTGAAAGACCAATTTTTTCCAAAATAAAAGATTTTTCTATTTTTTTCCTTAAATAAAAATTAGTGGCAACTCTATTAAAATATTTTTTTAAAAGAATATTTTTTGTTGCCTCTCGTCGTGATATCCTCTGAGCACATTGTGACAACCACTCCCATAATTTGTTCTCTTAATATAATAATAATTTTAAAATTAAATCCATCTATATATATATATATATATATATATATATATTATTAGTCATATATATTTTGTTTTATAAAAAGTTATTACATATAATTATTAGTAAAGGGTGTTTTTGTAAAATAGAAAATAATGAAATAATGAAAAATTTGACAATAGATTAAATTGTGACTTATCTTAATTTTTTTGGAGAGGGAAGAGTATATTTTAAAAATAGAGGAAAGGAAAGTGTAATAATATCATCTCTCAAAAAAGGAAATTGCATCCTACTCCTTATTTTAACTTTTTAAGGGAGATGAGCGTATATTTTAGAACAGTAATGCTATCCGGCCCGAGGAGTAGCCTGAATACACTTCGCCTAACATAGTTGTAAATCCTTTTAAAATAGCTGGCAAGACCACGTAATATTAATGAGATGTTATTAATTAATAATTTATTATAAACAAATATGAAGCGGTTACAGAGTTATACGGATACATCAAATATTCCTCCATCCTCAATTATCTAGCTTTTTCCCTTGGTAGCATTACTGATAGTGGCAAGATTTCATTGAACCTTGGCGAGGGCGAGATTTCATACAATCTTGGCTATGTATCATAACCGCAATACTCTCATTGTTTGGTCTTCTCCTATTGGAAGGTGGCAAGATTTCATAGGTTTCTACCTTGATTCATTTTTGCTGTTGCTGCTTGCCAAAAAAAGGTCACTATCTCCCCAGAGATCAAGGGCCACATAGTCACAGTGGTAGCCGAGGGAGCTGAGAGCGAGAATCTGGTTCAGGGAAGCCATGGAGGAACAAGGAACAACACCATAGGGCCTTCCCCTTGCTCCACTGCATGCATCTTCATGCCATTTACTCTCACTATTTTGTGCTTTATCCATTCCATATCTGTGTTGCAGTGAATGAGGGAGAAGGGAGAGGCATGGGTGAGATAGAAAGAAGAGAAGGAACCTTGTTTTCTAGTGGAAGAGGAGAAGAAATTTTGAAATATACGAGAGAGAAATGCAATAATATCATCTCACGGAATTGCATTTTACTCTAAAAAATACCCTAAACTATAGTCTTACCCCAAGGGAAATGAAATTTTATATGCTGTTTAACTAAGATATATACCGCAATATGAAATTTTATAAATATTTACCAAATTATGGATATTTTTCACAATTCACCCCAGTACCTCACAAATCCCCTTTTTTAATAAAATAAAAAGCTGCAGATACCTGCAAAAACTGCATCTACCTACTAAAGTTGCCTTGACCAATTAGAGATCTACAAGCACCACGGTGGATTGTGAACAAAATTGTGGCAAGTTAATTGCAAAATTAATCTCACTTACTTTTATATACTTATATTGTTTATGTATATATGTTATATATTATATATTATGTATATATATTATATATTCATTTATCATATTATTTATATAAAAATATTATATTATAGACTTATTATGATACTATAATTATATTATATATTATATATATTATTATGTTTAGGGTACGTTATATAAAATTATTCTATAACCTTTTTTTCTTTTAATAATATCAAAATTTTATTTCATCTCTTTTTTCTCCCTCTACCAATCCTATGAGAACTAGTTTTAATTTTTTGTTCTTCCCTTTTTTCCCAATCAGTCTCGTGCGAACTATTGCCACTTTGATTTTCTTTTAAATCTTTTGCCCACATTATGATATTCACTCATTTTCTTTATATATATATATATATATATATATATATATATATATATATATATATATATATATATATATATTAAGATTACAATATTCTTATAACATTAAGATTTAATATCCATAATGTGCAGATTATGTATTAGAAGCCTCAAAAATTGGATTTTCAAGGCAAAATCGAAATTAATAGTTATAGATCTTCTAATTTAATAAATAGATTTGGAATTTAATAAAAGAAAAAAGAGATTTTCATTTTCATTTTTTTAGTTGGGTATTTTATAAATTCTTATAAAAGATATATTTTACCTAATTTTTTTTTATAAAATTATTTAGTTCATTATTTTGTAATGTGATAAGTGTCAAGAGTAATGCTTACTCGACACGGGAACTTGGAGCAACCACTGTTTGTAATAGACGACTACTTACGTAATGCGAGGCTATATTAGGTTGCCCACTTCAAGCCATTTGTAATAAATTCAGATTTGATTAGTACATTTTAATTTGGTTCGAGTTGGATCGGCCTATTATGGGGTAAAGTTCTCTCAATGCTAACTTTTTCCTTCCATAAAACTCAAATCCGAGACTTCACTTAAAGCGAACAAGTGCTAAACAATTTAAACCAACTAAGCATTGGTAAGGGTAAAAGTATTCAAAAGTTTAGAAATAACTCTAGAAAAGTTATAATAAAATTATAATTGATTATTTGACTCAATTTAAAAATATAGAAATACCTTACAATTATTTTAGAATTTATTTGGGTAATTTAGTAATTAATAGGAAACTTATGTAATTAAGAATTTATAATTTAAGAGAGAAATCCCCCAAATTAATCATTGACAATATTCTTGATGGATAGATTGGTCCCTGATATGAATAAATTAGTTATGAGGATCTTGATAATTACAAAAATTGGATACTTTAGTTGACAGATTCACTTACAACTAGTAAGGATTGCGATGTATAGGTTTTATATTGACAATGACAATAGGGAACCTCGGATCGAGCATGTGCACCATCGCATCGAGTGCTTCAAGTCCAAACCTTCCCGAGGAAGGAGCGTAGAATGATAGTCAAGGCACTACTCAAAGCAATATGAGGACTTCAAGGATGGCAGTGAGATGCTGTTCTCGGACTATATCATGGGCATTCAACCATCCAAAGGTTTCAGGCCCCCAACTGACATGGAGCCCTACAATGGTAGCACCGACCCCTAGGAGCACATGGACGCCTTTAAGTCAAGAATGGCCTTGGCTGGGCATCAAACCCTGTTAAGTGCCGAGCTTTCCCAATTACATTAAAGAAAGCGGCACTCAAGTGGTTTAACTCCCTTCCTCCAAGATCCATCAACACATTTTTTGACCTCTCGTCACTGTTTTTGGCTCATTTCACAACTCGGAAATTCAAGCCGAAACCAATGTCCAGTCTGCTCGAGATATCCCAACGACAAGGCGAGTCGCTCTGAGACTTTCTTGAGCAATACAATGCTGAGATGTTACTTGTAGAGGAATTGTAGACCTAGGCAGTAGTCCTCACTCTGCTTAACAGGCGACAATCTGGGCCTTTCAAGAGTTCGTTGTCCAAGCTCCCTACCTGAACTCCCGAGGAAATCTAGATAAGGGCCAAGGAGTACATTTTCCTCGAAGAGATCGAGAAAGCCACTGCTAACTTAGGAATGAACCAGGTTGAAAAGAAGAACGCCAACCAAGATGAGCGATCGAGGAAAGACACGCGTTCGAGGGCCAGTAAGTATCATGAGTACACCCCCCTCAATGTGTCCCTCGCCGATTTGCTTCAAGAAGTCAGACAAGTTGAAAGATTTCCTGAGCCAAAAACTCTCAAAATAAGGGCTAACACTAATAGGTTCCTGTTTTACGAGTACCTTTATGGCTTTAGGCATAGGACAGAAGATTATTACAACCTCTGATACACTGTTGAGCAGCTGATAAGAGAGGGGAGGTTGGCTAAATACATCACTTTGCAAAGAAGCCCCAGGCAGAGAACAACATCCCCCAAGGGATGAGGAAAGAAGAAATCTGAGAAACCAGAAGACCTCGAAACCCGGAAGAAACGAAGAAGGAGATGAGGAGGATGAACCAATAACCAAAACTGTCAATGTTATTGTTGGAGGCATGACGAAGTCGGCCACAAAAAACACCTCTAGGAAGTCTTGAGTTTGTCCTTTTAGAAAATGAAGAAGACACAGAAGCCATCCCCCACACCTAAAATTGTTTTCTCAAGCTCAGATCTTGAAAGTGTCATTCTAGGACAAGATGACCCCATGATCATCTTGGCGGTAATGGTCAACGCCGAGGTAAAAATGGTGTTCGTGGGTTAAGGGAGTTTAGCCGATATCATCTTCTGAGATGCCTTTGACAAGCTTGGACTGAAGAATTTCAACCTTCAGACTTGCAAGGAAGAGCTAATTGGCTTCTCTGAGGAAAAGGTTCACCCAGATGGGTTTGTTACCCTTTACTTAACCTTGGGGACCCGACCTTGGACCAGGGCAGTCAATGTTGAGTTTCTAGTTGTTGACTACCCCTTGGCCTATAACGACATTTTTGGTAGGCTGACGTTTAACAAGATAGGTGCCATCGTATTGACGACATGTTTGACGATAAAGTTTTTCACTGACAACGGAGAGATCACCACAATAAATCCTGAGAAAATACCTAACCCCCAAGCTCATCAAAGGTCATGATGGTGGACATCAATATAAGGCAGGGGGAACGAAAGAGGCCAGAACTTGAGGGTAAATTGGAAGAGGTTCAAGTCTGAAAGGAGCCATGCTAAAGGACTCGTGTTAACAAAGCTCTTCTAACTTTGCTGAAATAAGATCTCATATCCCTGCTCAAGTCCAACATAGATCTATTCGCTTGGATAGTAGCTGATATGCCCAGGATTGACTTGGAATTCATGTCTCATCAACTCTCAATATTTCCTAGTGCCTTACCAGTTGCCTAAAAAAGAAGAAGAATGAGCCTAGACAGAGCCCTCACCATGCAAGAGCAAATCCAAAGCCTCTTGGATGCTGAGTTCATCCAAGAAATTATCTAGTCAATGTGGTTGTCCAATGTCATCATGGTAAAGAAGTCCAATAGGAAATGGCGGATGTGCGAGGACTACTCTGACATAAATAAAGCCTGCCCAAAGGACCCTTACTCGCTACCAAGCACAGATGGTTTTGTAGATGTTGCCTCGGGATTCGGATTCCTCTCCTTCATGGATGCCTACTTGGGATGCAATCAAATCCTGATGCACCCCTTCGATGAAGAAAAGACAGCATTCATAACACCTATGGCGAACTACTGCTACAAGGTTATGCCATTCGAGTTGGAAAACGCAGGAGCCACTTATCAAATATTTATGACCAAAGCCTTCTCAGAGCATATCGAAAACTTGATGGAAGTTTACATCGATGACATGTTGGTCAAGACTAAGGAAGAAGATAGCCTCCTTTTTGACCTACAAGTTGTTTTCAATTGCTTATGATAATACAACATGAGGTTAAACCCACAGAAGTATATATTTGCCATTGAGGCCGAAAAGTTTTTGGGATTCATGCTCACACATCGAGGAATTGAAGAAAATCCCGATAAGTGTCGAGCCATCCTCGAGATGAAGATTCCGACTTCAGTAAAAGAAGTACAGTGCCTCACTAGAAGATTGCATCCCTCTCCAGATTTATGGCAGCATCGGCTCGAAAGGCTTTCCCTTTCTTCTTTCTCTTAAACAAATAAAGTACCTTCGAGTAGACACCGGAGTGCGAAGCCATGTTCACCTAGTTCGAAAGATACATCTCCTACCCTCCGATATTGAGTAAGCCGGAAACCAGCAAGCCTTTATTCTTATACCTCTCTATAACTGATGCAACCATAGTCGGTGCTTTGGTTCGAGAAGATGCTTGACAACAACACCCTAGGTACTTCGTTAGCAAAGTACTACAAGGACCCAAGGTGAGATACAGGAAGTTAGAGAAAGTTGCCTTGGCTCTAGTCATCATTACACGAAGGTTTCACCAGTATTTCCAAGCTCACACCATTGTAGATAGAATTGACCAACCAATTCGGGAAATCCTTCAAAAGTTGGACTTGGCTGGAAGGATGATATCATGGTTAGTCAAGCTCTTGGAATTCGACATTTGATATGAGCCAAGAACGGCCATAAAACCCCAAGCCTTAGCGGATTTTTCAACCAAAATGGTGGAAGACGAGGAGCCTTAAGAGCCGAGGTGGACGCTAAACGTTGATGGAGCCTCTAGCTCCAAAGGAAGCGGAACTGAAGTTATACTCGAAAAAGAAGGAGAGATCATAGATAAACTTTCCACAAAGTTTGATTTTTCTATTTGAAACAACTAGGCTGAGTATGAGGCCTTAATTGCTAGATTAAGACTAGCTAACGATGTCGGAGCCTATCAACTCATGATTTGTAGTGACTCCTAAATCGTGATGTCTCAAATAAACGGGATGTACTAAGCTAGGGATACATTGCTCTAGAAGTACCTTACAAAGGTCAAAAGATCTAATGAAGCCACTTGACGCACTTGATGTTTGACATGTCCCAAGGGAAGAGAATGTCAAGGTCGATACCCTCTCTGAACTAGCAAGCACAAAGCCCAGAGGAAACAACTATAGCTTGATCTAGGAGATGTTGAAGTCTCCCATAGTCGTAGAGGTTTTCCCGACCTTGGCCATTGAAGGTATCCCGAATTAGATGGCCCTTATCATTCAATATTTGTGGATTGGAACCCGGACGGAAGACCCCATAGAAGCAAAAAGATTGGCCAAAGAAGCTTGTTACTACACCATAATTGACGGACAATTATATAGAAGAGGTCTATCTTAACCACTATTGAAGTGCATAGGTCTAGATCAGATTCCTTTCATCCTCGAAGAAGTCCATGGAGGATTTTGTGGCCATCATCTCGAAGGAAAGAAGCTAGCCTTGAAAGTCTTAGGAGCTAGCTATTACTGGTCCTCTATGACCAAGGACTTAGTTGACTATGTGAAGAAGTGTCCGAACTGCCAAGCACACGCCCATTTCCATGTTGCCCCAACCAAGGAACTCTTCACAATCATATCCCCCTGGTTATTTAGTAAGTAGGGAATCAACCTCTTAGGTCCTTTCCCACTTGCCTTGGGACAGTTAAAATATTTGATCGTGGCTATTGACTATTTCACAAAGTGGTTGGAAGTTGAATTGCTTTCTACCATCATGGCTGCCCAAGCTCGAAAATTCATATCGAAGAATATTTTCTCCTACTTCGGGATACCGAATTCTGTGGTGATGGATAACGGAACTCATTTCATTGACCAAAAGTTCCTTGGTTTCCTTGCCAGCTATAAAGTTAAGCATCATTTCACGTCTGTTGAGCACCCTCAAGCCAACAGTTAAGTCGAAGCAGCTAACAAGATTGTGCTCCAAAGACTGAAGAAAAGACTCGGTGAAGCAAAGGGGACATGGGCTAATGAACTTGATAGTGTTTTATGGTCCTATCGAACAACCCCACAGTCAATAATGGGTGAAACTCCCTTTAAGCTTACCTATGTGGTAGATACAATGATTCCAGTTGAAGTTGAAGAGCCCAGTCCAGGGGTTATTCTTCGATCTACGAGTTCACAAGCCTCCTAAAGGAAGCCGACCTCGCTAATAAGGCAAGAGAAATGGCACACATACGGGAAAAGGGCATTGGAACATTGGATATCTAATAGATACAATGCTGATGTTATTTCTCATAAGTTCCAAGAGGGTTACTTGGTTCTTCGATGTACCAACATCAGACCACCTCCTCCCGGATAAGGAAAGCTAGTGGCCAATTAGGAAGGCCCTTATAGAGTTTTCGAAATTTTGGGAAAAAGGAGCTTACAAGCTCTATACACTCTTAAGGTCCGAGGTCAAGGAATTCCTTGAAGCTTCAAAAATTTTTTATTTGATGTGAACCACAATTCCACTGGGTTTTCCCGAGGAGGTTTTAATGAGGCGAGACTTTCATGGGCTGATTAGTATTCACATATTCCCATTCGATTTTTTCATTTTCCAACGTTAAGGACATGTTATTTGTATTCTGGTTCATATTTATAATAAAGTTTCTCCAAGTTATTATTTCACTCGAGCGTATTACTAGTTATTATCTTAAGGGACTGATCACCTCTTAGTTGAGAGTAATAAAACCTAGGTCCAACACCTCGGGAACTATCGCATATGAAATTCTTGTTAGTATATAACTCGAATAAATACAATAAAACCCTTAAATAATCTACTTAAGCGGAACACTTAATCTTGGTGTTTCCACCTCGGAAGGTCCAGGTCCTCACCACAGACCAAATAAATCCTTAAGTTTAACTTAAGCAAAATTGAGATTCCTTAGGTTCTAAACTTGAGCAAAATTAAAACTAGGTTATTAAGTACCTTAGAAAATCCAATTTGATTATAACCAGTTCGGAAACTTCAGGTTTTCTTTTTGACCTCGGGTAATTTGCTTCGCTAATTAGAATTTCACTAAGAGTCCCTTCAAGTTATTTAACTTAGGCAAAAAATTAAAAGCCCATCAATTGATGAAAATAATTTTATTAATAAACCCAGAAACCGAGAAGTTGTCAAATTACATAAAGCCCATAAAGGCATTAAATACAAACGACAAAAAGGAAAAAGGCGGGTGACTCCAAGGATCAATAGTAGGAACAGCTGGCTCGATTTCCTAACCTTCGAGATCCTCATTGTCGTCATCATCATCGTCGGGAGCAACCTCGATGCGTCCATCAATGATGCACTTATCAAGGTCGACCTCACTAAAGTTGGTTCCTGGGCAAATGACCCAACTCTGCTCCAAGATGTTTTTCTTGATCTTGAAGATTGACTTCCCCCACTACTTCTCAATATACTTGATCTTAGCCTTTGATGGGGAAACAACATCAGAAGCCTCAGCATAGGCCCTCTCGAGCTCCAATATCCAATCCCCCGAGCCTGCGACTCCTCCAGTTGCTTGTCTTTTAATTGTAGCTACCCTCTCAGCACCTCAACCTCGGCCTGTTTGGCCTTCTTTAGGCCTAGCTTTTCATTCTAAAGAAGAGTTATCCTCTCCTTCAGGCCTTTGACTTCCCTATATAGCTCAGACACTGAAAGAAATCACCGGTTCCAGATACCTTATTACCGCTGCCGACTTCAGCAACATGCGGCTGATCCATTGGAATTTTTTCGCCAAGTTATCATCGTCGCACCGGAGTTGCTCGAGGAGGGCGGTAGTCATCAACCCCTTATCCATGAACTCCGAATAAGGAAAGTCCTTGGCCAACACACTAACCTTCGACTTCCCCTCCAAAGTAGGAGAGTCTTTAGGGTCCACCTAGATGACTTTCTTTTCCTTTACCACCCTTTTTCCTTTTTGCTTCTTGGATGGCTGGACCTTGGGTGTAGCAGAGTCAGGAGCTGAGGTGAACACTAGTTCCCTAGAACCCATGGATTCGGGGCTCTTAAGGACACGACGATGGAGCTCGGCTAAAGCTGATTTCGGGGCCATTTCGTCTACAAAAAGGAGCAAAAGTCAATAATAATAGCTTGAAAGAAGAAGATAAATAACAAAGGAAGAAGTGAAAACCTAAGTATTTCCTAGCCACCCCGGCATCCACACCGACTATGTTCTTCAGTTTCAAGTGATTCTTGCCAAAACTTTAAAGAAAAAATTAAACGACAGCTTGTTCCTTGGGCTTGAGGTTACCTTCTTCAATCCGAGGTACATTAAAATTCTTGCACCAATAGCAGTTAAACTGGAGCTTGCCTTCTAGCATCTCCCAAAATGAAATTGTGCCGGAGCCCCGAAGACTTTGAAATACACGGGTTTAAAATGATGGAAGTACTTTCATAAAGAAGGAACACCTTCCAATTTGTGTGAGCTCAGAATAATAGCCAACCTGTGGTAAGGCCACCGCCGGACGGGCGAGTAATAGTGAAAAGGAATAAAAAGGCATCAGGGGAAGGCGGCACTCTAAGATACTCATAGATCACCTTGAAGCCCTGTATCATGACCCAACTATTGGGATGAAGTTGAGAAGGGGCGGCCTCGTTTAGCTGTAAAATGGTGAACTGGAAGTGAGTGAAGGGAATCTGGATGCCTAATCTAGTAAAAAGGATGTCGTACATCCCCAACTAACTCGGTCTACTTCCGTGGTTGTAATAACACACCTTCTCATTTGGACCGGGAGCCTCTAAGACTTATTTCTCCTCATACTCGCCGTCCGTTGTGATCAAATTCTCCTCCCTAAAGTGGTTTAGGAACTCGGAGGTCACTGCTAACAAAATTCCTAAGACCTCAAGTTCCACCCACCGATAGATCCAATGGATTTAGGAAGGGAATATTAGTGTCCTTTGCTTTTTCGCCATCTCAGGCTCTTGGGTGAATCTAAAAAGAAAAGCACCTCTAAATTACAAACTCGAGAGAACAAGGTCAGAAAGTTAAGGACAAAACAAAAAAGAAAAAGGGAAGCGTCCTTCGGTGGTTTCCTGCTAAGGGATGAAGCCACTGGTGAGTAGCGAAAGAAGCAAAAATTGAAGAGTCAGGGGCAGAAAAAACACCTCAATGGTAAAAAAGCACAAAAACAAGGGGATGGGCAACCAATTCCATCACCATAGACCCATTTTGCCAAAAATAAAAACTGCGAATGTAAAAGGCAAAGCAAAGGAACGGAACATACCTTTAGAAGATGATTAAAGTATGAAGTTTGAAGCCTGGAGGAATCCTCTGTGGAGCATTGCTCTTCATCCCTTTCACCTCCCTCTCACACACTTGCACCAATTTTGGATAGAAACAGAAAAAATAAGGGAGAGAGAAAAGAAGAGACATTTAAAGGAGTGCATGTGCTCGTTCGCTACGCACACCAAATATTGTTGGGGGAATACTGTGTCTTTGCACATATGGAACTAGAGGCAAAATGGGGAAAGCACCCCAATTCAAATAATGAGGGCGCACGAATCGAGGAGCCAAGACGCCACCGTCTCCTCAGGGTGAAGAGACATGATCCACGAGGTTGCGAGATGTGACCATATGTCAGAGAAGGGGCGGGACACTTCCTTAGGAAAATGTCGGATCGCACGCAAAGTAATTATCCATTCTTTGAGGTCTAAATCGAGGGATGGAATTTTCAGGAAACGCGGCACTCGACATTATCACCTCGAATACCAAGTTAGGAGCACTGTTCTAGACTAGTTCTAAGGCCCAAACTCAACCCAATATCGTAGGCCCAACTCGGAACCATGCCGACCATTGTCCGGGCCCAACTCGGCACCCATGTACGTCAATTTGAGGCCCAACTCGAATTCTAGAAGATGGAACCCTCCACCGCGCAAGGATAGGCTCATTTGAACAGAGTTCACAATAATGCCAGAATAACGCTCACGTAATGTGCTGCCGCCCAATTCGGACCCATCAACCAGCATTAAGCCATTGATCATCCTGATACATTCCTCGAAATTGTGGAACCTCCCTATTCATTATCAGCTACCTACCTCTATATATAGTACCCAATCATTGAAACAGGTACGCCTTATACACTATGCCTATTATCTCTTGCACTCACTAACTTGATCGTCGAAGTTCTTGCAGGTATCACCCTCACCTCCAGGGAGACCCAACCTCAGTTTATTAAAGAATAAATCGGAGCGGCTTTAGTACCCAAATCTCAGTTCGGATCTTATTCCAGGTAACCCATTTTCGAACATAAACTATTCTTAACATATTTATTGTTTTAATTTATTGCAGATTAGACTCATCAATTATATCTCAATGAACTTATTTTTATAATAAGACGCTTTTTTTCAGTAAAGTTTTAGTTGAGTGCAATATCTTTCATAAGCTAATAATAGAAAGTTGCTAATAATAGAAAGTTTGATTTTAAAATTTATATAGCTTTGTAATTATGAAAAAAATATTATTTATCAAATTTATTTACCTTATATGATCATAATTGTATTATATAAAATAAGTATCGAGAGAATGGTTATATGTTTAAAATAATCTAATATTTTAGTTAAATAAACCTTCTTTCCTCTAAATTATGTAACTTTTCCATGCATTACACACGTAGATACACTAGTTTTTATACTAATTCTCGCTTTCACTTAAAAAAAAGCAAAATTAAAAAAAAAAAGGGGAAAGGAGGAATAGCAACAACAGAATCCGCCGCACAGCAAGTAGACTGCGCCAAAATTCGCCCCGGTGCAAGTGGAATCCTGGATCCGCCATGCATTGGAAAAATCCCACATTTCAGTAATTGACTTTAGAAAGCCATATTTGAGCAATTCTTTCGCTAAAAAGTCATATATATATATATATATATATATATATATATATATATATATATATATATATATATATATATATGAAAAAAAAAGAGCCTTACCCAAACCTCATCAGCAGCGCTCATTACTCACTTTGTTTTTTTGTTGGTTGGCTGCAGTGCCACCACTTGTGTCCCGGTAGGCCCCTGACCAGCGCCTGCATAACCGCAAGACGCGCGACACATGCGAGCAGCAGATTTCGCCAGTCTCCATCGATCTCCGCCTCTGCTTCGCACGTACGGAGGAAGTGAGAAACCTTTTCATGTTTAATGACTCCCCCCCTCTTCTTTATATAGTGTATTCTTGTCTTCTTGTGTGTTGTACAGCGATGCCAAGTACACCTGTTTAATGCAGAACACAGAACATGTTTTACTTCTACAATTTGTAGTTGCAACTTAATATTGGAATAATATTGTATAGATGTTGGAAGAACTAAATTACAGTAACCATGTCTTGTATAGATGGAAATAATATTGGAATAGATTTAGATTTCAGAAAGTGAAATGTGTTTATGAATTCTGATTACAATTGTTGCCAGGTAAAGCAGAATATGGATTAACCTTTAGAGCTTCAGGAAGTTGAAAATAAGGCAATATGAAAACTTTTATAAACAAAAGGGAATCCGCCCTAGTGCACAGGCCTTCCACCATTGCGGTGTTTGGGCAGGTTTAGTCCAAAACTGGAACCCATGATCATGATGATAAGACCCCTGTTGATGTGGCTACTGAAAAGAGTAATGCTGATTGGGTATAACCATTTCTAGAATTACCCAAATGTGGAAGAGGAAAGGCAAACGTGACACATGAGAGAGCACAAGAGAGGCTGGCTAAAAGAAAAATGAGGTAGGCACCACTCACCATAACTAACTGCGGATGTGGCATGAATTGAGTGAGAAAGAGAGAGAAAATCTAGAAGGATCTGTAGGGAAGAGGAATATTTGTATTGGGGAAGGGAGTGAGTACGGGCTAGGCAGAATTTGAGAGGAAAGTAGGAGGGTGAAGGACTCCTTTATGCCCAGGACATTCCTATCTTCTTTTATTTTCTTCATAGTATAGATGCTTCTGAAGCTTGCAATTCCCCGCTGGAATTCAGGTTTTCATCATTAATATACAGAGTTTTATATTCGGTATTTCTTGGGTAGATACCAGGTTCCTAGCACATGACTACTAGGTCACATTGCAGCCACCCTTGGTGCCAGGGCTTCTTTGAGCAGAATGTCAAAAAAAAGTTGAGTTGTTCTTGTTCTGCTACTGAACTTCCATCGCCAAATCATGAAGCTTTTCACAAGTAAATAGTGGCAGATGGAGTACAGTGAAAACTTCATCAAGTCATCCATCCTCCCACCACCACCACCACCACCAACATGCACACACACACACACACACACACACACACACACACGGCAAAAATACTTTTGGGTGATGTTGCACTGGCAATCTAAGCCTAGCACTGCAGCAAGGCTCACTGTCTAAAACCTTATATTGAACACATAAAGGATAGTAACCTTTAATTTGTTCATCAGGGAATTTATTCTCTTCATGGGCAAGAATGACTTTTCACGCATGTGGAAGGTACATAATGATCAAATGACTAGTTAATAAAAGCATATTTCTTTACTAAAATTGTGTGGAGAAAATAGAAAGCCTGAAATTCAGCCAAATAAGTAGAAATGAAGGATGATTTTCACACTTTTTTTAAAAAAAAAAAATATAAATGGAGAAATAATATTAACAAGAAGAGAAGGATAATACAAAGAGCTTGGAGGACAAGAGATCCTTAATACAAAAAGTAGGACAAACAAAATACATCAAAAGAGCAATGCTTTCCAATCTCTCTGCATATCAGAGAGAGACATCCCTCTAAAAGGTTCATGCGCCTTGCATCAAGTAGAAGCAAGACGCCTAATCCTATCCCACAAGACCTGCTTATCCAAATGCCTGCCATTAAAGATGTGAGTTACACTCCAACCAAATACACTAAACAATGGCATAGGCAGCACACTACGACAAAGATTTGGCTTCCTTCCTCCTCCCAAACCGACAAACCTTGTCAACAAGAACTGATCCAAAGCTCTAGGACACACCCAACACTCTCCAAAGATATCAAACAATGAGTTCCATAAAAATTAGCCATAGAACAGTGCAATAACAGGTGCGAAGCCGATTCTGAACTAACACTGCACATAACACACATATTAGGGAAAATAGCCTTTTGTGGTCTTTGAACCTACTACATATCGTTGGTGTTAATTCTATTAAGCACAACTGTCCAAATAAAGGATTTGACCTTCAAGGGAGCTTTGGACTCCCAAATGTGATTTAGGGCTTTGGGCTTAAATATGTAGGATAGTAGTTTAGGGCTGTTGCAGTTTGGTAATTTAAAGTGTCTGATTAAGTGAACAGGCCAATTAGAAATTTAATTGGTTGGGATTGGAGAAGAAAAGAAGGAGAAGGAGAAGTAGGAAGAAAGAAAACCTAGGCTTTGAATTTCATCTTAGGCATCAGATGTGTCAACATCTTAGTGGCTAGGCTTTCTTTGAAAGAACTGAGATTCGTTGATTCCTTGGTAGCTGAATACATCACGTCACTTAGATGGTACTAGGAAAAAGTTGGGACTGATTAACCCACAACTTATGGCCTCAGTTAAATAGCCTGCCACTAATGATCATGAAAGCAAGCCCAAAAAATTGAAGCACTCTGTGGGAAAACCCACAACAAACAAATTATCCTTATTCCACTAAGTGGGGTCAGCTATATGGACCAAACGACACCATAATACCATGTTGTAAACCATGTCCATAGACAAACCATTAAAGCTTAAATCTTTATTGATTGTTTTGTGTATAGCTTTTATTGATATCCCTCTATCTCTAACTATTGAACTACCTCCTATTTAATCTACTCTCTTTGTTGGGGGTTGTACAGTTCTTTTCCATGCATGGCCAAACTGCTTATAGGAGAACCCAAAAACAAAACTAAATCCTTTACATTTTTATGACTAATTATCCAACTTTAAGACCTAATCATAAAACTGCTAAAAGAACTGTTCGGTGTAGATGTTAATCTTTCTTAAATAACAATTTAATAAGTGGAATAACTTTACAGTTATCACCTTGTATGGTATATAAAATACAATTATCTCCACTAGTCCAGTATAAGATTGAAATTGAAGTATCATATCTTTTGTCCTTTAAGCTTTCTAGCCACTGGCAACATGCCGTGGCTGAAATTCCATGATCGACTTTACTAAATGATGATTGGTTGGATGCATCACTCCATACCTTGCATTATGTGAAGGAATGTGAAGAAATTTGAATTTAAGATGAAATTAGAAAAATTAACTTTTCTGATGAGGTAGAGACTGAAATCATGGTACATAATTTGGGAGAGCACCAGATTTTGGCCAAAAATCTTGACATCATGAGTCTTCCACAAACCGATATTTAAGGCTCTTCTATCCAACACATGTTGCCCAAATAATTGTTATATATATATAATCTTATGCATGGGGAGAAACTTTTGCTTTTTTCAGTTTCATCATTTATCCAATCTCAAAGTCTTTGTATCTCTGTATATTTGTGCTAGATTTGGGATGGTAGTTACAGTCTTGTTTAGTGTAGTTTGCTGCATACCCAATATCTCTAATATCGGCAAGGTCTAGTTTGACATGCATGTATTTTACTACAAGATAGATACTGTGTTCATGTCTCTGAACATAATTATTGGGTTTTATTCAATAAAAAGTTGCCTATTATGCTCATTTTTCGGTTTATGCTGGTTAAAGGATTGTCATACATAGCATTGCTGCCTTTAAATCTTAGTGCTTATTACTTGGACGTTGGACCAACTATTAGCTATGCCTCCCTCATGCAGTAAGATGGATTTATTTATCAAAATTTGTCCCAATGCTTGTTTAATTTTCATAAGCGATCAAGGAAAATCTTATTAAGACATGGAGCAGATCTTATTTGCTATGAAAGCAGGGCCAATAACACTAATATAGGAGCCAAAGAAGTGAAGACATTGTAGCACAACTAGAAGCAGAATACAATGCATGATGGGCGCATTAAAATACATCATATAAGGTTATATGCTTGTCTATGTGGTGTGTTTTTGTGAAAACTATGGCACATCAATTAGTGAAGAAGTTATCATATAGGTTATGTTACATTTTGTTAGGTCACCGATAGTTACAGTTAGTTATAGTTACAATTGATTAGTTAGGGATTAGTTTAAATAGAAGGTGTAGGGCAGAGAGAAAGAGGTCTTGGTATTTGTTAGCGAGTCTTGGAAGAGTTGAGAGGTCTCTCGAATATCCTCTCTACCTTGAGATTCTTCAATAAACACTAGTTCTTTGTGATTTCTGATTCCAGTTCTAACACATTTACAGACAGTTGTGAATAGATGACCAAGTTAGTTACATATAACTCTTTCATTTGCATTCTGTGATACTGCTATTAAGAAAAGAAAATAAAATTCTGAATTCAGATTGCATGCATTACAAAACATGTTTAGTTTAAACAAATCATTGTTTATTATTTTCATTTCTAATCTGGAAGAAAAGAAGAGGATAAGATACTCATATTTTACAAGTTGTTGTTAGTTGAGTATCATTTCTTCATTTAACTTAGGATATATAGTTCTAATATTCAAAAGTTACTGCTCAAGTCTTTTCTGTTACCTGGACATATCATATACATGTTCCAGCCATGAGGCATTTGAAGGATTTTATCTTTTGTGTGGCCGCAATGCAATTCTGTTGCAGTGTCCATTTGTGATATGTTTTCACCCTGAAATTGCAGTCTGATGTGATTGCGGTCATTGCTGCACTTGCAATATTGTGGCCGCAAGATGTGACGCAGTCTGCAATTTAAATACATGAAATGAAACCATCCATAAATTTGTAGTATTAATAGTTTATTATGGGTTGCTTTGTCTCAAATGGCTTGGTTTCACGGTGGCTCACATAGGCACTTGGTGTTCATGGAATCTATTTTCTACGGACTCATAAGACCAGGATTATGTAAAGCAAGGCTTTCATAATTTGTGAAATTTGGGTATTTAGTCTTTCGGTGCTTACTTCGAAGTATGATGATTATTTTAGAGCCCATTGCTTGCTCATTACATTGTTTGGTAACAATAAGTAAAAGATGTCTCATTTTGGAGCCAAACTATGTTATGTCCACTAAGCTTGGCTTTTGATCCTTAATTTCTTGTTCTGTTTTAGTCATTTAAGAAGTATCCTTTAAATCCTTATTTTATCAGTAGATGTCATCTAGACATGGAAATGTGCTTGATTTATAAAAGAAAGTAATTCACAAGAGGTTAGATCAAAGCGCACCTGAGGTTCTCACTGTGCCAGTCTACATTAGAAATTACTTTATATTTGGATTATTATAGCCTTTCTATCCACATAAAATTTTAACTTTGTTATTGTAAATTTCATCTAAGCTTAAGTTTCAAATATGTCACCAATTTGTGTTTTAATACATCTGGCTAGCTTGGAATATGGACCCTGACTAGATCTTTACATCTATGTTTTCCGCTGACCGTGATTTCTCAGGTTATTTGTCCTGATTATCATGGTGGTGTTATAATTAGTGGTTTCTTTGATAATAAGTATAGCAAAAGATGCATCATGCATATACACACATCTTTAGTTTTGGACTTTTTTCCTACTCTAGTAATTTTCATAGGCAAATTTGTCCTGGCCCTTTATGATATTTAATCTTCATCTTGATTGATATATAGTGTATTGTGACTAATATTGTGGATTTAATAATTTTTCCATTCCATATGACTAAGCATGGGAAGCCCTGCACTAACACAATGTGTGTTTTATCCAGAATTTGGCATTGCATTCTGAGGTTGAAGCAGTATATCTGAACAAGTAAAGAGAATTCTCAAATCTAAATGGTTGCTTCAGCAAAAACTACAATTGATAATTGCAGTTCAAATGGAGGCTGGACAGTTGTTTTACCCCGTCGTGGCAAACAAAGAAGAAAAGCTACCAAAGTTGGAGTTTTGGAAGAAGAAAAACAAGAACCATGGGCTCCAACAGATTCTCAGACAGATCCAAGCAGAGAAACATCAATGGTGCAGAAAATGGAAAGATGTATAAATCAGATTGGGAGCTCTCAGTTCTATCATACTTTCAGAGATCAAATCCAAACATCACTTTCTGATTATGTCCGTAGGGCGTTGGGCTCAGAGAAAAAGATGCAAATGGTCATTTATGGCATCGGCAGCATTGAATTGTACGTGCCCCCTCGATTGCAACTCAGCCTTGCAATATTGATGAGAAGAGATTTCGATTGGATTGGTAACATAGAGGTATTTGATCCTGTTCTTTCTGTATCCGAGTCTCGGGTTTTGGAAGCTCTCGGTTGTTCCGTCATGTCCATAAATGAGCATGGAAGGCGAGAGGCTCTAAAGCCAACTATGTTCTTCATGCCTCACTGTGAGGCAGAGTTATATAACAACCTGTTGCAGGCAAATTGGAAACTGAATCTCTTAAGAAACATGGTACTATTTGGGAACAGCTTTGAAACATACGAGGAGCATGCTTCATTGTGTAAGAACTCACCTATTAACTCAATGGAGCATATTTTGGCTGTTCGGGGATTCACAAGAGAATTTAGAATCAAAACGATTTCAGATGATTATTATAATGCATTTCATGATTCCAGCTGGCATTTTTTTAGCCCTGCCGTTGAGACACAGCTGCAATTTATAAATTCTTGATGGAGGTTATGAGATAGGTTTAAACTGGTATACTCTCTTATCAATATATGGCTGTACACTGCTTTGGCATAATTTTTTAAATTAGAAATGTTACCTTCGTATGTCTTTTTTTTTTGAAGTTTTAATTTTTTTGGGAATATCCTGCAGAATTGTTTCTCCATTGAGATTTTGCTCCTGCGCCTTAGAGTTAGGGCTCATTTGTTTCAATTTTTTGTGCAAAAAAAGTAATTTTTTAACTAAAATAACTATTTTTCATAGGAGGTATTCATCTCAACTTTTAAAGTTAAAAGTAAAAGGTGAAACAAATAGTTTACATGAAAAGTAATTTTTTTAATTAAAAAATCATTTTTAATTTTTGTTAAAAAAACATTGAAACAAATGCATCCTTAATATAAACCGAGTGAGAAGAATGAGGTCCATTTTTTATAGAGACCTCTACTATCCCGATATTTATTTTTGGGTGATTCATACAGGCAAGCATATGATCAAATTGGTGGGATAGGACGATGCTCATAATTTAGCATATGTTCTGAAAGAAAAAGGGCCAATTGGGCGCTTAGGCCTCACAACAAAGCATATAGCTCCTACTGGAAAGTTTAAATTAAACTAATTTCCAGAAGTCATTGAGCAAGCAAGAGCATGCTTAGCTCTACCTCAATTGGGAAGACATGTTGCATTTCTATGCTGCAAGCAACTGAGGCACACAATAAGCAACTGCTTTACATCAACGAGATACCCAAAATGTGCTCACTGGAGGGTGCCTGAGCCTGAGCCCTAAAGTTTAATATCTTAATTTATTTATTGTCTCTATTTTATGAGTATTTGGAAAAAGGTGTGACATTCATGTCAACAAACCACTATCAACAATTTGGATGGAGTTAGAAAGAAGGTCAACATTAAAAGAAATCGACAATGTTTAAAGCATAAAGCATAAATTAATAAAAAAATTCCTTTAAAACAAAATCAAACTTTCACCCAAAGGTAAAAGGCATAACCAAAATTTATCTTTTTAAATTATTATTTTAACTCGTAAGCTTTCTGAGCTTTGATATATAATGAAAAATGTTTATTTTGATTAGATTTAACATCTCATAGTTCATGTGAATACATGTGCTTTTAATAGTAGAAGATTTTAAGATTGGGGCATACTTCGTATATGTTTCATGGGTCGTTACAACTAACCGAATTTAATGTTTTTTAGTTTAACCTAAATGTTAACGAAATTATGTATTACAAAATAATTTATATTTCGAAGTTGAAGAATGACTAAAATAACGGAAAATTACTTAGAATTTGCTCTTGTTTTATAAATATATAATTTCCAACTTATATTACATTCAATTTGTTCTTAAAATAAGTAATTAATGGATAGTTTTCTATAGAGTTCTACAGTTATTTTAGGGTATATTAATTACTATAAAATAAAGTAATTAAGTAGTTTAAAATAAGCAGCTTGATGGTTCGTTCCTGTGCATAGAGTTTCTTATAGTTAATCTATCTTTTTCACTAATTTTTGGTAGAAATTAAAATAGTCATGACAAGTTATCATAATGAAAATGCTAGTCATCATTAATAAGCTACACTTCTTTCTTTTGGGAGATACTCTTATTACAAGACCCTCTTGCTTGCTTCAAAATTTACACTTCCTTCTACTAAAACATAGTAATGTGTTACATTTTGATTCAACTGTTATGTACTTCTTACTTGTTTTTTATTAAGATAATCACTGCAAATTATTGTTATTGTTAATAATTTGTTCTTTTGATCTAATAATAATTAAAAAATTAAAAAAAGAAAATAATCATTGAATTAAGAGACAAATTGTTATATATATATAATTTTTATTTTCTTTAAATTTTTATTATTATTAAATTAAGAAAATAAATTATTAACAGTAATAATAATTTGTGATAATTATTTTTAAAAATAATAATCACTTAACATAGATTTGACAAAAAATTATAAAAATAGATTAAAAGGTGTCACAATTTTATCTTTTAAAAGAAGAAATTGTATAGTTTAAAAATTAAGAGAAAAGTAGTGTAATAAATACATCTATCAACAAAATGATGTAATTTACTCAAAAATGTTTAGTGACACGTTTTGAAAAAAATGTACTATTTGTTATTTTTTTTTATAGATACTAGCGGCTTGAGGGGCACTTTCGTACCGGTCAAGTCATATTTTTTATTTTTATATAATAATAATATAATTATATATTAATTATATATTTGTTTGATTATCCAAAATCTTTATTGAAAAAAACAACATAGATGCAAGTAATGAGAGGAAAAGACAAAAAAAAGTGGGGTGAAATGAGATTAATAGTGGGCTAGGTAGTTGTACTTTTTTTAAATTGTTTATATATTTATTTGTATAAATAGTTTTTATGTTTCATAAATACTATAAAAAAATATATATGGATGTAAAAAACCATTTAAAAGATTTAATTTATATGTATTGACATTATATACTATCATCCACTCATATGTTGCTATATAAGCAAATATTCATGACTCTCACTCCAACTACTTCAAAAATCATGTAAATGAGAGAAGGTAATTGAATAATAATATAAAATAATTTTATATTATCAGTATATACAAATTAAATTTATACTTAAATACAATAAGAAGATGCCAAAAAATAATTATTTGGGAGAATCCCCTTTATTAATATTGTAAATAATAATATTATAGATAATTTGAATATAAGTATATACAAAAATGAACTTACTTATAATTAAATATTAAAAAAATATACAAATATAAAAATGTAAAATCATTGCTATCATGAGAAAACGGAAAACCGCGTCTTTGATTTAAAAAATGGTAGTGCGTGGGTCCGACTTCACCTCCCTCCCACCCTACTTGCAATCCAAATGCATATAACAAAAGTCGGTCAGCAATTAGCATGCTATGTTGCCACCCTACCAAGGAGCTTCTCTACTTCTAATCCAAAAGGCTACACAAACCTGAAGCATAAGCTGCGTTTTCTTCTTTTTCCTCTTTTCAAAATAAAAAAGGAAAAAAATAAATAAATTATTTCTATATTCATTTTAGTGGTGCACAAAAGAATGAGTTGGGCCGAGTTAGATCGAACCTAAATTCAATCTAATTTTATGATCGAATTATTTTTTTGGATCTAAACCCAACCCGATAATAATTTGATTAATGATCGGGTCAAATCGGGTCAATCTAATATTTATATAAACTATAAAAATTTAGATATTATAATAATAAAATAAAAGATGAATTACACTGATCTCCCCTGAGATTTAGTATAATTACATATGGCACCCCTCTATTTAGCTATATTACTCAGGCCTCCCCTTTCTCTTGCAAAAGACCAAGTACCTAGTTCCGATTTACAAAGTTCCGAACTAAAATTATCTTGTAAATAGATAATTCACTTATGAGTTCCGAATTCCAACATCATTCCTTGATAATTTACCTTTCTGTAGGCGTAATGATCTTAGAACTCGGAACTCGGAACTCGGAACTCGAAAGAGAATATCTATTTAAAAGGCAAATTTAGCTCGGATGATTACTTGATCGAAACTCGGAACTTTGTCTTTCGCGAGGAAAAGGGGAGGTCTGTGTAATATAGTTAAATAGAGGGGTGTCGGGTGTAATTATACTAAACCTCAAGAGAGGTCAGTGTAATTCACCCTAAAATAAAAAAATTTTAGAAGTAAAAACAAAATTTAAGAGATATTTTATAATATATATTTCAAAATAAATTATATCATGATAACAATAATATTGTTTTTATATAAAATATATTAATTGAAGTATAAAAATATTATAATTCATCATTAATTTAAAAAAGAAATAAAACTTTTAAAGATATATTTAACTTCGAATCAGGTTAGGCTAACCTGAAACATAATCCAATCTCAGCCTGAAAAGTACACCAGGTCAAATCTCATGACCCGAACGTATGTTGCACGAATACTTTAAAATGGTCATTATATTTGTATCCGATATGTATTATGTCGAATACTTTATAGATACTTTTAGGTATGTTTTAAAAAAAATTCTTTATTTTTTGGTATTTTTATACCTATATAAATGAAAATTCTAAAGTAATCAATAAAATAAATATATTTTAATATATTTACAAAAATTATACTAATATTCAAATTATTATTTCTATATTTTAATTTAAAATTTATGTTTTTATATTAAATTTTTACTAATTTTATATGTCATATTACAATTATTATACTAATTTTTATATATCATGTTACATCCGTATCTCTATCTATATCCGTACTTTATAGACCCAAGCCTGACCCAATAAATTTCAGGCCAGATCAGGTTGACAGATAGAGCCAAGTTATGAACACCTCTAACTCATTTTATTTCCGCATCATATTATCTCTAATCCAAAAGATAAAGCTACAAGTTTTTGTCACACTTCGTTCTATCCAAAACAAGAAAGAAAAGTATAATTTATTTCCATTTTCATATCTCTATATTCAAAAGACAACAAAACTACTTTAAAACAAAAGGATAAGTCAACCAACAAAAAAAAGATAGCAAAACTAAGCACAAACTGTTTCTTATTACCTGTCTTTCTCACGCAGAAAGGAAAGAAAATTCCTATTTCATTTTCGTATTTCTTATTTTCATTCCACAATGAAATTACACAAACTGTTTTTTCTCTATTAAAAAAAGTGAAAAAATAAATTTATTTTAATTTTTACGTCTCTTCTTATTTTTGTTCTCCAAAAATTCTCTTCACCTAATAAGTGAGAGAATCTCTCGTGATATTGTCAATTACCTAAATGAAATTATCTCTTGATTATATTTTTTTTATACACATAAATTTTTTAACCATGAATCATATGTTTAAGAGACCCAAAACCCCTTCTATTTATACCAATACATGTTTATTTAGACTTAGTTTGATATTATTATAACTCTTTTAGAGCTAATGAGTTATCTGAAAACTACTCATAAAAGATTATAATAATATTATTTGATAAAATAATATAAAAATTATTTTTAATAAATAGAAATAATAAAAATAATATTCAATAAATTGTTCTTAAAATTTAAATTGACTATAATGGATATAAATATTAAAAAAAATAATTTCTATTTTTACTGTCATTAAAAAGAGTAAAATTAAATCAGTCTTTTAAGTTTTAAAAATACAAGCCAACTCTAAAAAAATCTCATGAGGGCTCTCAAAAACACTCTTAACTTTCAAAAATCAGAAACAAAAATATCCTAATTTTTTTATTTATTAAACAAAAAAATTAACTTATATTTTTTATAAACATCCTCCCTAATAACACTATCTAAGCAAGCGTTGATCATTTCCACATCTCAAATCCAAAGCCAAAACAAAAGCACACAATGTTTTCATTTTCTCCCACCCAACCAAAAGAAAAAAAAGAGGAGTAAATCCCTAAAGTGGTCTCTATCGATTTTCACGTCAAATAAATTAATCCCTAACAAAAATAAATTGATAAATTAGTTCCTAATTTTTAAAATATTAGACAAATTAGTTCCTAACAAAAATAAACAAATAAATTAATCTTTAAATTTTTTAAAATCAGATAATTTAATCTTATTAAATAAATTTAATAGAGAGATTAAATTATCTAATTTTAAAAAAAATTGAGACTAATTTATCTATTTAGTTTTATTAGAAATTAATTTATTCAATATTTTAAAAAATTAAGAATTAATTTATCAATTTATTTTTATTAAAAATTAAATTATCCAATGTGAAATCAATAAAAAGCACTTTATGTTTTAGTGAAGAGAGAGAGAGAGGGGGGAAGAAGAGGAAAATTCATAATCTAAACTTTTCCCTAATTGGGTTTTTATTTTTAATATGGTATTGTAGAGTAATATGTGCAATAATATGGCATTTGGGCGATATTTACCATAATATGGTGTTTAATAAAATCAGAAATTACGATTTTAGTTTGTTAGCTACATTTAACATCTGATTTTAACTATTTGCAGGTGTTGGACAAGACAATATAAATCGGAAATTCCAATTTATATGCTGGAGGAACAATGCAGGACAACATTGACAGGAATAGTGACCGCACCTGAAGTTGGAAATTCCGACTTTTGCAGGGTGTTGCCACGTCGCCACATCACTTGCTGTTGCTGTTGCGCATGTGAGGAGGAATAGGAGCTCTTCCTCAAGGAGTTGCCACGTCATTTTTGTGTGTGGCATTTTGTTGAAAGCGTGCCTCCATCTATGAACATAACCATGATTGACAAGGAGTACAATAATATATAATAGCATCACAACTTGTCCAAGTTTTGTTCTTTTTTGAATCATTCCTTTTTCATTTTGATTTCAATCCAGTAACTATGAAGTAGAAGAAGAGGAACACACACTGAGAGTGAAAAGAAAAAAAAAGTTTTTTTTTAATTGGGATTAAGGGAAAAAAAAGAGTGTTTCTTTGACTGTGATGACCTTCAATATGCATGATGATTAGCCATAGGATAGCTGCATGAGATTCCCTGCATTCAAAATTCAGAAATTTCAAATTGATTGGCAGTGCTCCGTGCGAATCTTTGCACCGATATTCACATGCATTGGTTGAAAAGAGTTACACCAATAATGCGTTCTGTATGAATATAAACAGAGGGAGGGGTGCGTGAGTATAAATAGAGGGAGGATTGCCCAGAAGGGTGTTGTGTTTTGTGTGAGAAGTGCTATGTCTAGTTTTTGGAAGAAGAGAAAGAGTGTGTTATATTATGATAGTTGCATAAAAAAATATTGATTTATTTAGGGAATAAATTAAATTATTTATAAAAATGGTTTAGGATACAACAATAGATCCACGGCAACATATTTCTGAGCAAATTCTCGAGCATAATGTAAGTTTTTTTTGTAGTAATTAAATTGTTATTATGTGTTAAATTTTTTTTCAAAAGTTTACTAATGTTATGTATAATAGTTTGTTGTTGGCGGTGCTTGGATGGATTTGAATTTTTTTTTTTTGGTGTAATATATTTCTTAATTAGTTTGCTATTATTAAATAATAAAATGATAATTAAATTTAAAATTACAACTAATTTTGCAATATGAAAGAAAGGATGTTTGCATTTGTTCAGTGTTATACTTTTCTTTTGTTGATGAATTAGGGGTAATTTATGGATTAAAAAAAAGTAAATAAATTATTGATAGTATACATACAATTAGATGTCGGAAGGTGAGTGGATACCTAAAATAGTTGATGTTTTTGTTTCTAATGCGAGCGTGAAAATTATATATGATAATTTGGAATTTGGACTACTTTTTTTGTTGTTTTTTGGTCCAATCATGGTTGAATTTTTTAAAAATAATTTTGATATAATTGAAAAAATATTTTGAAAATATATAGTAATAGTTTTGTAAGGAAAAAAATTTCCTAGCAATATTAGTTTTTAAATTTAAAATATCTACCAAATTGATTAGTTATATTTATAGTGTTTGCATATTAGTTCATAAACTATTATATTTGTTAAATAGTTTACTACAACTAGTGGATAATAGTTAGAAAAAGAAAATTATAACTGGACTTATGTTATTGGCTTTTATAAAATTAATTTTGTTATAATAGAAAAATAAGTTGAAAATATATGGTAATTATTTTGCGAAAAACAATGTACTAGCTATAGCTACATTTAGTTTTTAAATTTAAAATATAAACTAAATTGGTTAATTATGGTTAGTCTTTTCATATTAGTTCATAAACTATACACTAATTACTATTAATTTAGTTAAGAATATTTACTTATTTTAAAATTAACCGACGATTTTATTTGTAATAGGAGACGAGACTATTGCTGGTCCGTCATTTGAATCTAGATCGACCGAGGTTCGAGATTCATGGGATCTTGCAGCAGGCTGATTTATATCATGTTGCCCAGATCAGTCACATGAATATAAATAATCATTTGATAAGTGCCTTGGTGGAACAGTGGAGACCAGAGATCTACACGTTTCATTTTCGTAGTGGAGAATGCATGGTGACATTAGAAGATATCGCCATTCAGCTCAGTCTCCATGTGAATGGTATAGCTGTCATTAGAATTACTACTCCAAGTATTGCAGTACTCTTGCAGCAATGTGAGTATTTGCTTGGCACTCAGCTAGGAGAAGGCGATTTTGAGTGAAGTTTTCTCAAGTTACAGTGGTTGACCCAATACTATAGATTGCTTCGCGGCAACGGTGACATTGTTGTACAACGAATGGCTCGTGCTTATATACTATCCTTGTTGGGCTACGTCATAGTGCCTGACAAGAGTGATTCAGAGGTCCATGGAAAATATTTGCAGCTACTTGAGCATATGGACCAGTTTGGGTTATATAGCTGGGGTTCGGCATGCCTCATCGTGCTTTATCGGGCATTAGATCGTGCTTCGCGTGCAAGAACACAGAATATATGTGGCAGCTTGGTGCTTCTACAAGCATGGGCATACCTTAGGCTCCCTTTTTTGGCACCCGTCTCGACCCAACATTTTACTTTTCCCATTGCTTCTAGGTAAAACATGTTTTCATAATAAATTGGACATTTGTTATAATGAAAATTGTGTCTAATTCATATAATATCTCACAGATGGAGTCATGCAAGGTATCGGTGGCTAGCTAACCTGAGAGATCTTACCAACCTAGGGGGGCTTATAGATCGGATGGGCCATAATGAGGTAATTATTAAAATATATACATTGTTATTATTATAATTAAAATATAACAAATGTATTATAATACTATTTGAAACAATTTGTATGGCAACCGTATGGTGAGCCTACAATTGATGGCCTTGTTCCGGACAATATTCGGAATGAGGGGCAGATGTGGTCGACGGTAGCACCATTGATTTGCTTTGAAGTGATTGAGTGGCATCCAGCTGACCGCGTAATGCGTCAATTTGGATTTTTTTAGCATGTTCCCGTCGAGCCTCGTGCACTAGCAGGTTCGCATAATATAGACTTACGGGGACAAGGACAAACCGACTGGAGATTGATGCATATCGATTGGATAACAATGTGGGATCACTGACATGAGCGCGTCCTACAAGGACAACTAGTTGCAGACTACCAACCTTCTAATGAGTAATGGTTGTGGTATTTACACCATGCCGCTCCTTTACGATTGTCCCCTCATATGGAGCAACCACCCCCATAACAGCAGGATGGCAACATGGGGCAGCCACCCCCCCAGCAGCAAGAGTTCCCCGTAGACGAACCAGTCCTCCAGGTCTAGGTTTCTATGTCATTGCCACCTCCCTCACCATAGGCAAATGAGGATTTCTATTCCACAGGAGCAGCAATTTTGTTGGACTCAGCGCCCTACCCAAGAGCAGCTTCCCCAACATCAAATGTATTAGGATCCACAGACACAGCAACCCCCACAGATGCAGCATCCAAATCGCGTGGATCCACCGCGAATCTCCTTAGATGTAAGGGACATTCATCCTAGTCGAAGGAGTAGTGTGAGTCGAGGTAAAAGGTCTGTTGATAGTAGTAGTGGCATCTAGATACGGAGTGAAGTTTGGGGAAACTTTGGAGTTGCATTTGGCGACACCGATCAGTGAGATGTTGCTGAATCTTCCCAAAGATGTGATTTGGACCTATCTTTGTCACTTCCTGGACTGGACAACGTGTACCGACCACAGATGGTGATGCCAGAGTACCGACCAGAGATGATGACACCAGACATTCTAAATATGTCTCAGCCAATATTCTCCCCAAGTGATCAGTGGACAGCGTCCCTACTGCAATGGGCGATGATAGAAGATGCACCTGCATCTAGCCAAGTCCCACAGCGAGAAGGCGAGGGAGATGAGGGTGTTGGGGATCAGGGTTCTACAAATGAGGGTGCAAGGGATCACGATCAGGGTGTTGGAGATTAGGGTACAGTTGGTAGGGTTGGCAGAAGAGCAAGACTTAGGCAACGTGTTGCTAGATATTTTAATCTTTTTTGACTTTTATGCAAATATTGTATGTATTGTTTCTTAATTTCATTTATTTTCATTTAATTTATCACTGGAGTTTTTTTTTTTTTTTTAAGATTCAAGCTTCGTTAGAATCTTGATTGTATTTACCTTAATCTAAATATAAGAATTCTGCTTTATTATTATTTATTTATTTATTTCATTATTTATTCTATGGATTTGAATTCTTTACTATAACCATAGTTTACAACAAATCTTTTAATCTTAATTCTTCCTAATGCCTTTTATTTTTTACGAATTCTGTTTTAAGTTGTTCTACAATTAAAGTATAATTAATTAAATAATAAAATAAATCTACACTCTTTGTGACATTCATATAAAAAATATACCTAATTCTTTACTAAACTTGTAACATCCCTCGAGTTCCGAGTTTCGAATTCATCCTGATCATTCACTATTTTCGACTTCATCTTTTAGTTTCAAATTAAATGGAGTAGTTCGCGAGTTCCGACCTTAACCACAGTATTCACTTATTTCCGACTTCCAACTTCATTTTCGAATTTCACATAAAATGGGCTTAATTTGTAACACCCTCCCAAGTACAGTACTATGCTTAAGTCATAGTATCAGACCCTGGAGTTGTTACTGTTACCTGAGCGGACCTTGTCTAATAGCAACTTCAGCCATCTTCGGAAACTTCTGAAACTATCTGGACACAACACGGAAATAGGAGTGAGAATTATAAATTCTCAGTAGGATTCTCTAATTATCATACGTAATGTCATCATTGTCATCTCCAGTTTGCTTCAGTTTATTATAAAAAAAGGTGAATATGTTATGTAAACTGTTTAATTTTACAGTTCGAAAATATACTATCCGAAGCAAAGTTCAGTTTTACTCATAGACTTGTCATTTGGGAGAGCCCATACCACACCAATTTATGAACTATACTATAAATAATAACTGCACATATTAAAATACACATAGCATCAATATATTGGGATCATAACTTCTGCACATAACTTTACTTGTACTTGAGTTTATGCATATACATAAAATTTACTTTCCTTTCTTCATCTTTCTTTTCATCATAAAATCTTTATCGTGCCACATTTCAAAGTATGATCGCCATGTCATACCCCATCAGAGCGTGATCGCCATGTCACATTCCTTATGAATATGGGATCTTCCTTCGGTACTTACACTGGCTGGGTCATGCCATGCCTCATGTAAGTTCTGTCCCCGATACTCACACTAGTTGGGTCGATGCCATACCTTATGTGAATGGGGTGCTTGCATATGCTTTAATCTTTAGTCTTTAGTCTTTAGCCTTTACTCCCTTGGGTAGCTTGGCCTTGGAGTGAGCTCGTCAGCTCCACCCGTGACTGTCGTCACACCGACTCACCCGCAAGGGGACCCACTGCCTCTAGGTTGGAGGGATTCAATGTGCAACTGCCTCCAACATAGACGGACCCAAGTTTTAGCTGCCTTCACAAGGAGGGACCCAATATACAACTGCCTCCAGGTGAAGGGACCCATATCTTTATCATTTAACTACCTTCACAGGGAGGGACCTCAAATAACTGCCTCCAAGTAAAGGGATTCACATTTTATATACTCATGTCTTTTCATTCTCAAACATGGTCATACATAGGCATGCTGAATGTGCTCATACATAGGCTTCATCATTTATTTTCATACACGTCATAACTCATATCATACTTAAATGCATTCTTGCATATAAACATTCCTAGTTTCTTAGACTTCTGCTGTAAATCCGGCAGCATAACGGATCAGTTCCGTTTCTCCATGAATAGTGCCAGTTCTCACGGACAAACCAACCATAGCAATATGATCAACTTAACATATCTATCAATATAAAACTTGCAATCCTCAACTCAAACCTTATATGTCCACTAACACTTGTGAAACTATCAATTTGGTCATTCTGTCAATTCTATTCAGTTTTGCCCGAATTTTGTATAATCCACCTTTACCTCTATTCAACTCATTTAAACTTGAATTTTGGATATGTCATAGCTCTATGTGTCTACTTTCTAATTCCTTTGGTCCCATATCATTTTGGTCTATATAACTCAAGATATTCAAATTTTGCCTCAGCCTATTCAGTTATTGGCCCGAATTACACTCCTGGAAGTATAAATTCACTAAAAATCGAAACTAAGCTCAAATCATACGACATTGGCGCCATATCAAAACTAACAGGACAACCTTTCATTTGCAATAAGTTTCATTCCATTTGCTTTAGTATAACTCGAGTTATAAGTCCTGAAATTCCACCTTTCTGAACTACTCTATTTTGGCTCAGTTTGGACATAGGATAACTTCCTCAAACCACTGGGATCAATTGGGGTCATAATAAACTCGAAATTTCATATTGGGATGTTCCTCTATGTGTAATATTTCTAATAAAATTGGTTTCACTCAATTTGGAGTTGTGTAGGGCGAGATATACCCCCCTCAAGTCACCTTGCCCGGATGAAAGTCCTAATTCCTAGGTCAAACTTCAAAAATTCATATCTCTCTCAATACTAATCCAATAACCTTATATTGTATATGTATGGAAAGCGCTGGATGTCTACTTTCATCTAAAAATGGTTTCATCGGATTTAACTGGTTGTAGGTGGAGTCGTACACTCCGCCATACAGACTGCCGAGGACTCTTCACCAAGACAGCATCCTAATCCTCCACTCCTTCTAGTTTTTCTCCTTCTAACTTTAATTCCAACCCAAGATTTCCTATTAATCCAATCATAATCCATCATATACATCCAATATATCATCAAATACATGAAGTATAGTAAAATTTCATGCAATCATAGTGCAAAGAATTCAAGAATAGAATGGAATCCTACCTCTTTGGAGTGTGATCTTGCTAAATTTGAGTTTGGATTGATGGAACCTTGACAAAGCTTAGAAATTTGATAGAGTAGATTGAGAGGGAGAAAGGAAGAAGAAGGCTGGAGCAAGAGGGAAAGAGAGTGGCGTAAATCAGCTGGGAATGAGGAGGGGAGTCTGACTTAAATACATGGGGGTAGATGGGATTGTGAGTGTTGATTGTTTGAGATTTTGTGATTGAAGTTCGGCCATGTCTCCCACTTTTGTGGCCAAATTGCTCTCCACGTCATCCTAAAAGTGGGACTCGCTTCCATTCCATCTGAACTCGGAACTCGTCCCGATTCTGCTTAAAGTCGGAACCAGTGCCATTTTACTTGAGCTTGGAGCTGAATGTCGGAACTCATCCCATCTTATTGGTGACTTGAGGAAATCTTGTCTGGTTTATTCGAAACTTGGAAGCAAGGTCAGATGTCGGAAGTCGTGCAGCTTACAATCACCTAATCTCGGAACTCCCAATTCAAACTCGGGAACGCCAGCAAAAATGGAAGGCTCCTGGGAATAAGATTGGATATCGGAACTCGTGTATGACTTGGAAATCAACTCAAAGATTCGAACTCATGTCCATTGAGTGCAACTCTAAGGCCGGAACTCGTTACATTAAAATCGGAGATCGATACTTGTACAATTGTGATAAACTATCAACTTGGAGTCAAGTTGGAAGTCGGAATGAGGTTGCTGGTATGATTAAGGTCGGAACTCGGGAACTCTAAGTCGGAGGTTGGAAACCATGTATACTATTTTGAAACATGAAATATTAAGTCGGAACTCTGGTACAACTGATTATGAGATCGGAAATCGGGTACAGTGTCTTTGAGACATGAAGTCGACTATCGGGAATCACATTCATGTTGTCCGGACTTGAAGGTTAAGTCGGAAGTAGGATCTTGTGCTCAAGACCTGGACAGAAATTCGGAGACCGGAAATCATTTCCACTTTATTTGAACCTTGGGAGTAAAGTATGAGGTCGGAACCCATATAAATTTCGGTCGAACTTGGAGACCAACTCTGAGATCTGATCTTGCGTCCATTAACTCATCGGCCGGGAATCGTGTCTTATTCTGGTTGAACAATCGACCCTGAAGTTGGAACTCGTATACTGTGTTTGAAGCATAAGATTGGAAATCGTAAATAATGCCATTTCATTGGGGATTTGGAGATGAAGTCGGAGGTCGAAACTATGACCATTTCGCTGAGATGAGGTTGGAAGTCGTAGATTAACGCAAGATGAACTCGGAAATTGGGATGTTATATAATTTCCCTACTTCCGACTTAACCTTGAAGTCCAAACAACATGGACGTAATTCTCGATATCCGAATTTGTCTTAAAGAAAACGGACCCTATTTTCGACCTAATACTTCATGTGTCAAAATAGTGTACATTTTTTCCGACCTCCGAATTGATAGTTTAACACAATGGTTATAAGTACTGACCTTCGGGTTGAATGTAACGAGTTCCGACCTTATAGTTGAACTCAACTAGAATGGACACGAGTTCAGAGACACGAGTTCCGGTCTCCGAGTTTATTCCCAGGAGCTTCCCATTTCTGTTGGTGTTCCTGAGTTTGAATTGGGAGTTCCGAGATTATGTAATTGTGTGCTGTATAATTTCCGACATCCGACTTTGCTTCCAAGTGTCGAATAAACCAGACAAGATTTCCGATATCCGATTTCATCTCCGAGTGTCAAAACAAATGGCGTGAGTTTCGACTTTAAGCAGAATCGAGACGAGTTCCGATTTCAGATAGAATGGAAGCGAGTTCCACTTTTGGGACGACGTGGAGAGCAATTTAGCCACAAAAGCGGGAGACATGGCCAAACTTCAATCACAAAATTTCAACCAATCAACACCCACAATTCCAACTACCCTCGTGTATTTAAGTCAGACTCTCCTTCTCACTTTTGCCTGACATACGCCTCCCTTTCCTCTTGTTCCAGCCTTCTTCTCTTCCCCTCTCAACCTACTCCATCAAATCTCCAAGCTTTGTCAAGGTTCCATCAATCCAAAACTCAAATTCAGCACGATCACACATTGAACTGTTCTTAAATTCTTTGAACTGTGGCTGTATGAAATTTTATTCTTCTTCATGTATTTGATGATATATTGGATGTATATGATGTATTATGATTGGATTAATATGAAATCTTGAGTTAGAATTAAAGTTAGAAGGAGAAAACTAGAAAGAGTGGAGAATTAGGATGCTGTCTAGGTGAAAAATCCACGGCAGTCCGGATGGCGGAGTGTACGGCTCCACCTACAGCCGGTTAATATATTTAATTTGCAGTTTTAAAACTTTAAAGTGTCTTCTAAAAAAAAAAAATCAATTTAGTGCAAATAGCTTTCATCAAATATAAGTTGTTTGTTAAATTTAATAACTTATATATATATATATATAGTGATTAATCAATTATTACTAGTTGAGAATATAATTTTTAGATTATTAATTATTAATATTTAGATACATAATATCAAAGCATGCAAAGTCTAACTTATTTTAATAAGAGTACGATAATAAGAATTTAGTTTTAATATGTTAATGTCCACTAAACTTTAAATATCATAATTATTTGTTTTACAACAACTTATCAAGAAATCCATAATAATTAGTATGACACTTATGCTTGTTCAAGTAAATAATAGAAATAGAAGATCAATAGCAAAAAACGAAGATAATAATAAATTGAATGAAACAAGAAGAACAAACCCATGGTAAAGTTATTCGAACTAGACTATGATGCAAAATTAAAATTAAACTCACTAATGAAAAAATAACACAATTAGACAATTCACAATAAAAATAACACGAAGGAAAGATAATTAACTATTACAAACACTACGAACTTGACCCAGGAAAGTTTGGACATCGGGTGTGACTATGTCCCTCGCCTCGACAAATACCACAGTGTCGTGATCCCCATATCTCACGCATATCCATTTCGTTCAAAAAACGAGTTGATTTGGGCCGACCTTTCACTGTACGCTTCATGGCAGGGTTTGGATAAAGCTTTGGACCTATATACTGGCGCCATGTACTCTCATTTCCAACGACTCCAAACTCCTTCTTGTATACTTTGCAGACTTCATCAATCCTATAGACATCCTCCATGTAAACTGGCTAGTCAACATTCTAGCTGTAACAACAAGCAATCACGTGACGACATGGATATCGATCTGTCTGAAAATCACCACAATCACAATACCTCTGCTTTAGATCAACTCTATATTCATCCCTATTGGATAGTTCTTGAACATGGAAAGCCTCATTTCGTCGATCAAATTGACTGACACGCACATTTCCAGATGCTTGCTCGTTTGCTCGAAGCCGTGTCATCACAACCTCTGAGAAAGGGTGTCCTGCATTTTTCTGCGCATGTGCCTCCCTACCTTTCCGAGCGAACAACTCACCCAAATGAAAGTAAGTTGTCCTAACTAGTGTCGTGATGGGAAGATTGCGAGCCCCCTTTAACACAGAATTTATGCACTTAACTAGGTTTGTGGTCATGTGACCCCACCGATGTCCACCGTCGAATGCTTGAACCCACTTTTCTCATGGGATTTCATCAAGCCAATCTGTATATACTTGGCCACGTTCACGCATTCGCTCATAATGACAATTAAATTCACGCTCAGTTCTGGAATACCCTGCAAAACAGACAAGATATGGTTTACATATTATTTTTAGAAAATTGCATTCACAAATATAAAAATTAAATAAAGAAATAAATTACCCATGCTCACAACAAGTTTGTGCAAGTAAGGTGCCTTGAATCTTCGCAAGAAATTAGCAGCAATATGTCTAATGCAATACATGTGGAATGCCTTTGGCGATTCCGATTGACCATTACTTCTCCTTATCTACATTAATTGACTCATGCCGGTCAGATATAATACCAACTCCATCTTAGGTCATGACATATCTGCGTAAATTGTCCAAAAAAAAATGCCATCCATCTGCAGTCTCACCCTCAACAATAGTAAAACCAATTGGCAATATATTTTGATTGCCATCCTGTGCAATTGCAACCAATAGAGCTCCTTTGTATTTACCATACAAATGTGTCCCATCAATTTGCACTATTGGTTTGCAATGTCTAAACGCTCTGATACAGGGACCAAAGGTTCAAAATACTCGACGTAATATACGAGCATCCGGAACTAAGTCATCACCATGGTAAGCCTCTACAGCATCTAGCTGAACAACTGACCTTCGAACAACATCACACATTGCTACACACCATCGCGGTAAAGCTTCATAGGATGCTTCCCAACTACCATAAACTTTTTCTATTGCCTTTTGCTTTGCCATCCATGCTTTGCGATATGAAATCATGTATCCGAATCTAGATTGAAGCTCTGCAATAACAGCTTTTATCTTAAACGATGGGTCGGATCCTACTAGTGGCTCTATGCAATAAGCAATTATGTCTAAACCCAACTTCGTATGGTCTTGCGAAATCCTCGCCCCAGTGCAAGTGTGTGGGCCATTATACTTCCTGATTTCCCAATGGTATTTATTCCTCCTAAAATTGGCTCTAACAAGCCATCCACAGTCTATACCATACTGGACACATTTACAATAAAAAGTCATTGGTTCTGACTCACACACCCTATAATCAACTCCTTTGGATATACTGTAGCTCTTAATTGCTCGTATAACAGTCTCTCTATCACTGAATTGCATTCCAACATATAATTCACCATCTGCAATAGGAGCACCTATGAAAGTACCAGCAAAAAATAAATTAAATTTATAAATTAAATTCAATTTAATGATGATAAATCTTTATTTTAAAAACTAATATTTTTTACTAATTACTATCTTCTTTTTAATTTAATTTATAAACCCTAAAATTTTAGAAAATTTCAAAATACCCTTACTTTATTTAATGAGTTTTTAATTTAACGATAATAAAATTAATTTTAAAAAAATTTTATAACTAATCCATATATTTTATGAACTTATATCTAAACACTATAAAATATCTAAAATCCTAGTTATTGATATCTATTAAGCCAATATTTAAAAACTAATTAACGCATTTTTAAGACTTTAGTGATTTGCTACATACCTATATTTACATATTCTGGAAACTCAGGTGCATGCATAGCTTGAAGATCTAAAGTGCGCATGAAAGATGGCTCTCCGAATGGATGTTGACTGGCCACTTGCTCATCATTTGCATCATCATCGACATCATCAAGTGCACCTTCGCTGTCACTTCCACATTCATCTTCAAACTCATCTTCATCACTTTCATCATTGCGCTTTTCCCATTGTATGTCTTTCTCAAGAAATGTGCTCAGCTCAGGATCTATAGCAATATCAACTTCTCTGTAAACAGCATACAGCTCTATACAAGTTGTTTGCCTGATGCTGCAGATGTGTTCTAAACATTAGTTGCATGTCATTGTCGTCACTTATTGGAATAGCTTGATATTGAATAAACAACTCCAAGGTGTTTGATGCACCATGTTTGCATTAGGGACAGCGCTGTAAATTTCATCTAAGCTTAAGTCTCAAAGCATTGTCCCTAATGCACCATGTTAATCATGGTGCATCAAACACCTTGGAGTTGTCTTCCATCTAAGCTGTTGGACTAACCATGCACTTAAATCAGGTGATGCATTGCAGGAGTCCTCGGTTGTAAGATCGGAACTCATGCGAAAGATCCTGCTCCAACTCGGAGGGTGGGTCCGATGTGGGAGTAAGTTGTTGTTTGCATAATATTGGAACTCGTGTGATCCTGTTCCAACTTGGACGTTGAGTCTGCTAGTAAAATAAAAAAACCTGGCATAAGATCGGACCTCGTTATTAAAATTTCGATGTGGGAGTAAGCATAATATCGGAAATCGGGTGAAAAAAATCCTGTTCCAACTTGGACATTGTCTGCTAGTAAAATTAAAAAACTTGGCATAATATTGGAGATCATGCGTAAAAATTCCGATGTGGGACATAATATTGGAACTCGTGTGTAAAAAATCTTGTTCCAATTTGGACGTTGAGTCTGCTAGTAAAATAAAAAACTTGGCATAATATCGGAACTCGGGATCAAAAATCCTGTTCCCACTTGGACGTTGAGAGAGTAATTTTTATGGTATACCACAAGAAGCGGGTGTATATATACACCTGAACATCCAACCCATTGGATCACATGATGCATGGTATCACATGGTGCATGGTGCACCATTTTTAACATGGTGCATATTAAAACGCGCATTCAACATTTATACTCGTTGAATGATGCGGAAATGGTTATCGGTTGGATTGGTTGCTCCAAGTTAATGAAACTGAGGCCTATAAGTTCATCAAACCATTAGTAGTTTATGCTATGACAGTTTTATATGACTCTAAAGGGTTTATGATTATAAACATAGTTTGTAAATATGTTTCTAAATATGTCTCTGGTTGATCAGTGCATTCTCTATTTTTTAAAATCACATCTCTAAAAGCTCTATCACTATATCTAATATTTGGTGTTGCAACCAAATATATGGTAATATTTGTGAAATTGATGGCATTGTGTTTTTTCTTTTCTATTTTTTTGGGTGCTGAAAGTTGTGTTGTTGTTGTGTGCTGATGTTAAACTCAAATCTATCTTATGGTGTACACTATAATTATTTTTGGTTCTATTTATTATTTTCAGACAATGAAGAGAAATGAAGTGACGAAGAGGCAATGCCAAGTCTACTTTTATGAAATTACTTTTTCGCTAAAGGAGGACCTTGAGAAGCAAATAGTGTCTCAGTGCGAGTATTTAGAATGATCTAGTTCTAGTCTAGCTTCTTATAAATGTTTCAAAGTTCAAAATTTTTAGTCATAATGGCAATAATTATGGTTTCTGTTCTGGACAACAGTATTGGAGCCCAACTCGGCCCAATGACTAGGCCCAAACAGATCTTGAAGTCGTCAACAATCCGAGCCTATCTCGGGCCATTAACTCGAGTTGAGGCCCAAACTCGAGTTAAGTCTGCCTGTTCCCTAACAGTGTAAATCGTCCTTCCCTTACATGTGGTCGGTAAACTCGGACCCATCCGTTATCCCCCAAGATAATGGACGTCCAGGGTTATCCCCTATAAAGGCAGGATCAAATCCCCTTTATCTCTTAACTGCTCACTCGTATATATATGGGTCCAGCTCCAAACGTAAGGTATCTTTCTGACCTACTTCTCATACTTTCCTGCACTCACTGACTTGAGCGTTGGAGTCCTTGCAGGTATACCCCTCACCGCCATGGAAACACTCACTCATGCAGCTTGAGATCCCATTCTTAGTTCAGAAGTTGCTCAGGTAACCCATCTCCGAACATTGGCGCCGTCTGTGGGGACTCACGCTGCTCGCCATACCACGGCTATGATTGCGAGAATGTCTTCGCTTCCAAGAAGAGAACGCACTGCTGGGCACGCCCCTGTAAGCAACAACCAACCACTAATGGGGGGACAAGCTACTTCCGACTCGGCTTCGCACGCCGGAGAATGCTAGCACAAGCAGAACTCAGCTGCCCACCGCTTTATCGTCTGAACCGCGGGGAACGTGGTCGCCTCCAGGGTTGAAATCCGCCCTTAGGCCAACGTCGACCCGCTCACTGAGATGCTAACCCTGATGCGGGAACAAGCCAGCCACATTCAGAAGCTAGAACAAAATCTGGACCAAATGAAGGAATCAGACCAAAAGCAATGTTGGGAACGACACCGACGTCACCATGATAGGAGTCCAGACTATCATAGAGGTCGAAGTCCAAGACGACGTAGTCACAGCACGGAGCGCCGTCACCATGGAGATTCACCATGGGGGAGCGCAGCCTACAACCATAAAGAACCTCGAGTAAGAAGCACCAACCGTCACAACGAACCTTTTGACATCCGGTCCCATCCTCGATACAATGAAGGGCAAGCTAGGTGCGGCTCCGAGCGATATGAGGACCCCGAACACGGCGACGACACACCATTCCCCGACTTCATTATCAGAACACTGCCACCCAAGGGGTTCAAGCCCCCATCCGACATGGAGCCATATGATGGGAGCACTGACCCCCAGGAACATATGGACACCTTCAAGTCGAGAATGGCATTAGCCGAGGTTTTGGATCCCGTCAAATGCTGAGCCTTCCCCATAACACTGAAGAAAGCTGTGTTGAAATAGTTCAACTCTCTTTCTCCTAGGTTGATCAGTCGATTTTCCGACCTTGCTTCAACATTCTTGGCCCATTTCACTACCAAGAAGTTCAAGCCCAAGCTAGTCTCTCCTAGGAATTCACCAGCAGCAAAATGAGTCGCTCCGAGACTTTCTCGAGCGATACAATGTCGAATCTTTGCTTGTTAAAGAGGTGCAAACTCAAGCGGCGATCCTGACACTGCTAAACGAATTACAGCTAGGACCGTTCAAGACTTCGTTGTCCAAAAGACTGCCAGAATCCCCGGAGGAAATACAAACAAGGGTTGAGAAGTATATCTTTCTCGAAGAAACGGAGAAGGCCACAGCCAACCCCGCAAGGAACCAATCCGACAGGAAAATCGACGGCCCAGATGAACACCCAAGGAAGGACGTACGTTCCAGGGCCGGTAGGTACAATGACTATACCCCCTTCAACGTATCCCTATCCGAGTTGTTCCAAGAGGTCGGCCAAGTCGAGAGGTTCCCCAAGCCAAAGGTCCTCAAGATGAGAGCCAACACTAACAAGTCCTTGTTTTGCGAGTATCACAATGGTTTTGGACACAAAACCAAAGATTGCTACGACCTCCGAGATGTCGTGGAACAGTTGATAAGGGAAGGCAGATTGGCGAAGTACATGGCTTCCCAAAGAAGTCCACGAAGAAGGCGAGCTCCCGATCATGGGGACGAAGAAAGAAGGAATCCGAGGAGCTAGAGAACCTCGGAGCCGGAAGCAAATCAAGGCAATGACAAGGAATAGATTACAAGGACTATCAATGTCATTGCTGGAGGCTTTGCAAGTGGCGGAACAACGAAGTCAGCCCGAAAAAAGCATTTACAAGAAGTTCTAAATGTTTCCTCTGGGAAGATAAAAAAGCCAGCATTGACATCTTGGCTAATACCAGACATCGTCTTCTCAAGTTCCGACTTCGAGGGCATGATCTCGGGACATGACGACCTGATGATGATATCCGTAGCCATGGTCAATGCCGAGATAAAAAGGGTATTCGTCAATCAAGGAAGCTCGGCGGATATTCTATTCCGAGATGCATTTGATAAGCTTGGATTAAGTAACGCCGACCTCCAAACACACGTGGAGGAGTTGATTGGATTTTCTGGAGAAAAAGTCCACCCCCAGGGTTACGTCACCCTCCACTTAACCTTGGGATCCCGACCTAAAACCCGGACGATCAAAGTCAACTTCCTAGTTGTCGACTGCCCCTCGGCCTACAACGCCATACTTGGAAGATCGACTTTGAACAAGATAAGTGCTATTATCTTAACGGCATCCCTGACCATGAAGTTCCTTATCGACCAAGGGGAAATTGCCACTGTAAAAGCCGACCAGGCCGCTGCTCGGCGATGCTATAACGCTAGCCTGGAAATTCAAAAGCAACAAAAGGTGGTGTTCCAGGCCGAGGCCCGCCCCCCTAATTCTTCGAATGTCATGATGATAGACCTGGATGCAAGGAAAGTTGAAGGGGAGAGACCAGAGCCAGATGGCGAGTTAGAAGAAATTCAAATCAGGAATGAAAACTGGAAAGTAACTCGGATTAACAAAAAACTTCCGATCTCACTGAAACAAGGCTTAATCAACCTCCTCAAGTCCAACGTAGATTTGTTAGCATGGTCTGCCGCCGACATGCTGGGAATCAACCCGGAATTTGTCTCCCATCGACTCTCTGTTTTCCCCGGTTCAAAATTGGTTACTTAGAAGAGAAGGAGAATGAGCCCAGAAAAAGCCCTCGCGGTCCAAGAGCAAGTTCAAAGCCTCTTGGAAGCCGGGTTCATACACGAGATCGAATACCCGACATGGTTGTCCAACGTCGTAATGGTGAAAAAGCCCAGCGGGAAATGGCGAATGTGCGTTGACTACACTGATTTGAACAAAGCTTGCCCAAAGGACCCATCCTCTGCCAAGCATTGATGGGTTAGTGGACACTGCTTCCGGGTTCAGACTGCTCACCTTCATGGATGCTTACTCGGGATATAATCAGATCCCGATGTTCAAGCTCATGAAGAAAAAACGGCGTTCATAACCCCAATGGCCAATTATTGCTACAAGGTCCTACCTTTCGGACTAAAGAATGCGGGAGCAACATACTAGAGGCTTATGAATAAGGTGCTTGCAGAGCTGGCTAGAGATTTGATGGAAGTGTATATCGACGATATGTTGGTCAAGTCTCGCGAAGAAGAAAACCTCCTATCCGACCTAAAGGTCGTATTCAACTGAATCCAACAGCACAACATGAGACTCAACCCGCACAAGTGCGCTCTTGCTGTAGAAGCAGAAAAATTTCTGGGGTTCATGCTTACACATCGGGGGATTGAGGCAAACCCCGACAAGTCGTAACTTCCCAAGT
Organism: Pterocarpus macrocarpus; assembly: GCA_031439585.1. NCBI lineage: Eukaryota > Viridiplantae > Streptophyta > Magnoliopsida > Fabales > Fabaceae > Pterocarpus > Pterocarpus macrocarpus. Next base: position 39,207,120 of record CM062517.1, read on the forward strand.
CACTGGGGCATACCAAGCTAAAGACGTTCTGTTACAGAAGTACCTAACAAAGGTAAAAGAACTCGTGGAAATATTTCCTCAGGTAGAATTCCGACATGTTCCAAGGGAAGAGAATGTTAGGGCCGACATCCTCTCCAAGCTGGCAAGTACTAAGCCCGGAGGAAACAATCACAGTTTGATCCAAGAGACTTTGAAGCTTCCGTCAATATCGGATGTCTTTCCGATCTTGTCCGTCGACAGGGTTTCGAACTGGATGACTCCTATCATTCAGTACTTGAGGAATGGAACCAGACCAGAAAATCCCGTCAAAGCCAAGAGACTAGCCAGAGAAGCCTCCTATTACCCTTTCATCAATGATCAACTATTCAGAAGAGGGTTGTCCTAGCCACTGCTAAGGTGCGTGGGACCGAATCGGGTTCCCACCATTCTCGAGGAAATTCACGAAGGATCTTGCGGCCATCACCTCGGAGGAAAGTCGCTGGCATTAAAAGTTTTATGAGCTGGATTCTATTAGCCGTCGATGATGAAGGACTCAATAGAGTATGCACGAAAGTGCTTCAGCTGCCAGAAGCACGCCACTTTCTACCTCGCCCCTTCCAATGAACTAACGTCGATCATGTCCCCCTGGCCCTTCAGCAAGTGGGGCTCGACCTCCTAGGTCCCTTCCCACTCGCCTTGAGCCAAGTGAAGCACCTTATTGTGGCAACAGATTATTTCACGAAGTGGATAAAAGTAGAGCCGCTCTCCACCATCACTGCTGCCCAAGCTCAGAAATTCATATGGAGAAACATCTTCACTCGCTTTGGAATACCTGATTCGATCGTCACGGACAACGAAACCCAGTTCATAGATCAGAAGTTTCGAGGATTTCTCTCTAGCCACAAGGTTAAGCACCACTTTACCTCAGTCGAACACCCTCAAGCAAATGGCCAAGCTGAAGCTGCCAACAAAGTCATCCTCCGAGGACTGAAGAAGAGACTCAACGAAGCAAAGGGGGCATGGGCCGACGAACTCGGGAGCGTTCTATGGTCCTATAGAATCACCCCGCATTCAACAACGGGAGAAACTCCTTTCAAGCTGACTTACGGGATGGACGTGATGATACCGATCGAAGTCGAGGAGATAAGCTCGCGCGTCATGTTCCAACCTACACAGCAACACGCACTTCGGGAGGAGTTCGACCTGTCAAACAAAGCGAGGGAAATGGCTCATCTAAGGGAAAAGGCCCTCAAACATCAAATCTCCGAAAGAGACAATGCCAAAGTGGTACCCTCGGACTTTCGACAAAGGAGAATTGGTTCTCCGACAAGTTGACATCGGAAAACCTCCCGTGGGTCATGGGAAATTAGCCGCAAACTGGGAAGGCCCATACAGAGTCATTGACGTCTTAGGAAAGGGGGCATACAAACTTTTCACCTTATCGGGCACAGAGACTCCGAGGTCATGGAACTCTTCCAACCTCTGGAAATTTTTTATCTAATGTATATACCACGTGAGATAGCCATACTCTTTTTCCTACCTCGGGTTTTGTACCACTGGGTTTTCCCGAGGAGGTTTTAACGAGGCAAAACTCCGTGGGCCAAGCAGTAACTAGCAAACTCTTCTCGGTATTTGCTTTTACATGTTACCTTTATTTCGTTTGATCTAACATTACTTCATTATTATTTTTATGTTGTTAATTCTTCCTTTCGCTTCCATTATTTTACACATCACGGTTGACGATTTCAACCCACCTTAATTCTCCTAAGGTATTGATCACCCCTTAGTCGAGAAAAACGGATCTCGGTATGATATCTCGGACACGTAATCCCGAATGCGATTAAAGTCCGGAGTCAAACCTCGGGTCAGTTACACCGTGCTAACTTAAGCAAACGACCTTAAGTTCTAGCTAAATCCAACTCGGACAACATCCAGTTCGGTGAAGCAATAAAGGTGCCGCCAATATTCCCTTCAAGGCTTAACTTAGGCGAATAACTAGCGCATCAATTAACAATTAAGGCATCGCCAATATTCTCTTCAAGATTCAACTTAGGAGAATATAACTGGCGCATCAATTAACAAAATAGGTAACCGAATTTCATTACAAAAGGTTTCGACATCAGACAGATATTCAAAAAAGAGCCCCTAAAACCTAACAGGGCAATACAATAAAAAATACAAACACGCCAAAGGTAGGAAGTCTAGTCCTTCGGACCAGCTTCAGGGTCGTCGACGCCATCATTGTCCTCTTCTAGAGCCACAACGATGCGACCATCAACCACAATTTTGTCCAAACCAACTTCGCTGAAGTCAGCGTCAGGACAAATAATCTGGCACTGCTCCAGAAGGGACTCTTTAATCTCCCCAGCCAACCTCGCCCACAACTGCTCCACCTGAGACACCTCGTTCCTCGCCCTAGCAGCAGCCTCCAAAAAATTGGTGCAATCCCTCTGGAGTTCCAACACTCGAGAGCGGGAATCCTCCAGTTGCTAGTCCCTCGACTCAAGCGCCTCCTTCAACCCATTAATCTCATCTTCCTTGGCCTTCTCCAAAGCCGACTTCTCATCTTGAAGAAGGGAAAGCTGGGACTTCAAGACCTTTACCTCCTCCATAGCTCGGACACCAGAGGTAATAATTGGTTCCGAGTATTTGAGTAAGGCCACCGACTTTAGCATGGCATGCCCCGCCCATTGGAATTTTGCAGCTAGGTTCTCGTCGTCACCCTGTAAGCGCTCGAGAAGGGCGGGGACCATCAACTCCTTATCCATGAAGTCGGGATAAGGGAAATCCTTATCCATTACATGGATGTCGGACCACACCTTCGGTGATGGAAGGCCCTCGGGGTCGGAAGCCACGAACTTCCCTTTGGCCTCTTTATTTGACTTTTGCTTCTTGGAAGGCCGGGCCTCCAAGGCCGCCTTATCAGGAATAGAAGCGAACACTGGTTCTCCGGACCCCACCGATTTTGGGCTATTACTCCCATCCCCCTCATGTGACCTCTTTAATATCCTCCTACGAGACTCGGCGAGGGCGGACTTCAGAGCCATCCCGTCTGCAAAAGAGACATCAACAATAAGCATCTGATAAAAAAAGGGGACATAAGATATGCAAGCAATAACAGAAAAACAACCACTTGAATACCTCCTGGCCTCCCCGGGATCTACACCAACTATGTTCTTTAGATTCAGATGATTCTTCCCAAAGCACTCGAAAAGGAAGTCAACAACGGTTCTCTCCTCGGGCTTAAATGTGGTATCCCAATTTAAAATAAAACACTAGTTAATAATAAAATATGAGTAATAAAAAATTAAAATTAAAATTTTATACAATTTATATCTTTGGGTATTTCTCGATCTAGTTTAAATTATAAAGTGGTAGAAGTTTTTAACTAAATTAAATGAAAGTGATTTGTTAAAAAAAACAAAAAAAAAGTAGAGACCATGGTGCACCATAAGTGATAGGGTGCACCATAGACTTCTCTCCTCCACTTTCACGTCTGGAATGTTCTTCCTGACGCTTCTTTCTTTCATTTTTCGTTTTGCTTCTTCGTTCCTCTTTTCCACTTTCACTCCCTCTCTTTTTTCACTTGCGATCTTAATTCTCTCTCGGCCCCTCACCCACTACCGCTCTCTTCCTCTCTTCGCCGCTGCTTGACCTTCTCTCCACCGCAATTCATTTGTCTCCTCTGCCACGGTCTCTCTCTCTCTTCGCCGCGGTCTGCTTCTTCCTCCACCGCGGTCTGCTTCTTACTCCACCGCTTTTTCCTCCATTTGCTGCGCCCTTCACCATTCCAATTTCGTTTCTCTTTCATGGCTGGAAGTTAATCTGCTTCCTCCAAACCGCAGTTCTTGGGTAAGTTCCCTCTTCATGATTTGTTTTCATCCTCTAAAGTGGGTGCGGATGCCTTGCTTGTCTCCTTTTGCTGTTTAGAAAAAAAAAAATTAAATAGCTAATGTGAAATGGAATCTTGGTTGGTATGGATTTGGGATGGATTCATAACTTTACCTGGGGCGGGGCTTTAATTTGTGTCTATTGTGTTTGTGTTAATTCTGTTCATTTTCAATGTGAGTATAATTATATACTATGTTGCTTATTTGGTTATTTAATTCTAGTATAGATGCATCACTTGGGTTATTGGATGTTAATTGTGCAATTAAAATTGGCACTAGTTAGTTCCTCAAAGATGAAAACAACGGCACTTAATTGTCATTTAAGAGCTAATTTTGTGGTATTATACGGGTCATAAGTATAGATTTATGTAGACTATTTTTGTTGATTTAATTAAAGGTTATAGACAAGTAGTTATAGATGAGGGTACTTATGCGTAAGTCAGCATTGACGTAATACCTTCCTAGTGGAAGAGATATCTTGGATAATTCCTGGCTCTACAGGTTATTTGGCATGTAAAGGGTGACTTTTTGGTGCTGGATTCTCTTGGGTGGTGACCGAGGCTTTGAGACACTATAATCTCCAACCACCACTTCTCAGTTTAATTTGTGAGTGATAGTATATTTATAAATTGTTTTATGTTTTTCCTATTTTTCTAAATATATGTTTTGATAGTTGCTTGTCTTCTAATTGGATCTTTAAAATTGCTTATAGTATTATTATGTTATTAATTCTGTGCATCCGCAGGTGGGACAAGTATTTTGAGAAATTTACTCTCCGATGCTCTGTTTTGGTTTAAGAATTTCCTGTATTGTTGTAAACTGATGTTTGGAAATCGAATATTTAATTGCTCTGGAACTGACTTGTTGTTTTGATATGTTGAACTTGGACAATAGAAGTTTATAGGTTTTGATATTGTAAGTTCTGAAACTGATTTTGATAAACTAATTTAAACTTAATATTATTGGCATGATTGAAAAGGTTTGGAACCTGTATGCTAGATCCTAATTTGATATGCTTGGGGACTATATTGGATTTTAATATTATAAGAGTTTAAGACTTTGATGAATTTAATTTATGAAATAAAGTTGTTTAAAGACTTTCTTTGAGCTTTGGATAAATGGTTTTCTTGGGAGGGATCTTTAACAGAACTGTATGCTAACGACAGTAAACGTTAGCCCTGGGTGCACCTTGGTTTGGCCAACCCAGCTAGCAGGGGTGTTGCTAGCCCGGCGTGACGGCCACACGTCCGGATCTGTTTGTCGATCCTTCGGCATAGGACCGTTGGTGAGATATCTGTTCTCGTTGATCCTTCGGGGACGCCCGTTGGTGAGGCGTGTCTGTTCCGTTCTGTTCTGACTCTGTAATTGAGACCTCCCCTTCTAAACTTTAAAAATGGTTTTGTTTTATTTTTTTAAAACTAATTTTAACTCTATATTTAAATGTACTCAAATGTTAACAATAGTTGGAAGTAGTAATTTGTTAATGATGAATTTTATTAAGAATTTTATTTTATTTTCTGCTTTACCATGTTCTGGTTTCATGCAACATGTTTGATTTGGAATATCTTTTGTGTATGTATATGCATATCTGTATACAAATCTTTTATGAGAATATCATTAACTAATTATATTTATTTTAATAAAAACTCGTGCTTACACTTGCCTCACTCCCCGTTATAAGTATGTTATCTTTCACTGAGTCGGTTTGACTCACTCTTCACTTTCCCCTCTATTTCAGAGTTGGTATGAGCTACAAGTGACTTGTCTCAGTAAATTAAAGGTATAAAAGCTCCGTAAACTTGATGCAATCATACGTTAATATTTGTAGTTATGCTCCATATTCCACAGACAGGGTCTGGCTTCCGTTGTAATATATCTATATATAATTGTAATAGATTTTATTTTGATAAGAGTATTTATCCTTATATATGCCTTGCATATTTTGAATTTTGAGCACGTTCTGAGAATACTTGTGGTTCTGAGTCTGTATTTTAAATATTGCTGGTATTCTGGATTTGTGGCTGGTCTATATATGTTCTCGGTTTGTATTTGGAGCTTTTTGTATTTTGGGAAACGTCAAATTTTTAGGGAAAATTTTGTCCGTTCTTAGGAAAATTCTTCTGTAGGCTTGCTGGGGAAATGGCATTCCCTAAGCGCCGGTCACGGCCTTAGTTGGGTCGTGACATTAAAGGAACTCTCTTCTATCCGGGGAGCACTAAAATGCTTATACCAAAAGACGTTAAACCGAAGCTCCCCCTCTAAGGTCTCCCAAAAAGGAATCGAGTTTGGACACCCAAAAACCTTGAAGAAAACAGGTTTGAAATTATGGAAAGATTCCTCATATAGAAGGAATATCTTCCGATTGGCATGAGCTCGGAAGGATAACCATCCTAAGGTTGATCCACCACCGGCAAGTCGGGTCAGAGTAAACAGGAAAAAGAAGGCTTCTGGGGATGGCGTTATTTCGAGGTATTCGCAGATGATCTCGAAACCCCGAATCATCGCCCAGCTATTCGGATGCAGTTGAGAAGGAGCGGCCTCAGTCTAGCGCAGGATCTCCATTTGAAAGTGGGAAAACGGAACCCGAACTCGTAGCTTGGAGATAAGGACATCGTAACACCACATCCACTGAGGTCCCCCTTCAAGGTTAAAGTCACTCACCCTCCCGCTCAGACCCGGAGCCTCTAAATAATATTCCTCCTCGTACTCTCCCTCTGGCGAGATAAGGTTCTCCTCTCTGAAATGTGTTAGGAACTCTGGGGTCACGACCGAGGGAGTCCCCAGGACCTCGAGATCGACCCACCGATAGATAAAGTTGATCTCGGGAGGAAAAGTTAGAGCTCTCTTTTTGGCCATTTTCATGATCCCAGACAACCTACACAGGAAACCACCCTTACATCACAAACTCGGGAAAATCCTAAGTCAGAAACCCCTAGAAACAAAATGGGAACTGAAAAGATAAGCTCCCTATAGTGGTTTTCCTCTACGAAAGGCCGCCGGTGGGCGGCGGAAGCAAAAAACCCAGCAAAGTAGGGGTTGAAACCGCCCCAAAATACAAAGCAAATCGCCACCGATATACCACCCAACGAAACAAACAAGTTGCAAAACTAGAAAACAAAAGGGAAAGGGCATACCTATTACTAGCAACGTAACGGTGGCACGAACAATCACACTCCCACACTGCTCCTTCACTCCCCCTGTGCGGCGAACTCTTTTGAGCAAGGCACGAAAAATGGATAGCGAGCAAGAAGAATGGGTCACGAATGCACAAAGCCCCTCTTATAGGGACGAAAACGCCCTTAGGCGCGCAACCCGTCTTTTCGCATAAAAGGAATGGGGGCAAAATGGAAATAACGCCCCAGTTCAAAATGATGAGGCGCTCTGAACGAGGTGCCCAAAATAGCACGTGTCCACTCAGGGTTACGAGACGTGACCTAAAAGGCAAAAGGACATCACCAGTCCGCGAAGACCCAAGACGTTGCTATAGGAAAAGCGCCAAATCACTTAAATGGCAGTCTGACGTTAGAAGGCAGCATATTAACTCGGAGACTCACGAAGAACTTGGCACCCGAGGAATCCACCTCCAATACCGAGTTGGGGGCACTATTCCGGACAGCAATATTGGAGCCCAACTCGGCCCAAACAGATCTCGAAGTCGTCAACAATCCAAGCCTATCTCGGGCCATTAACCCGAGTTGAGGCCCAAACCTGAGTTAAGTCTGCCTATTCCCTAATAGCGCGGAACGTCCTTCCCTCGTGTGTGGTCGATAAACTCGGACCCATCCGTTATCCCCCAAGATAACGGACGTCCAAGGTTATCCCCTATAAAGGCGAGATCAAATCCCCCTTATCTCTCAACTGCTCACTCGTATATATATGGGTCCAACTCCGAACGTAAGGTGTCTTTCTGACCTACTTCTCATACTTTCCTGCACTCACTGACTTGAGCATCGGAGTTCTTGCAGGTACACCCCTCATCGCTGTGGAAACACTCACTCGTGCAGCTTGAGATCCCATTCTCAGTTCGGAAGTTGCTCAGGTAACCCATCTCCGAACAAAATTAATTTCATTATGAGGTTAAATTAAAATGCTGAATGCAATGCAAAGATAATTTGGCTAACTAGATCATTTTCTAGAAGAACAATAAAGATTTTGAATATCCAATAAAACAATGAATTATTTGAAATTGATATAACTAATAAAGATATTGAGAAGTTGAAATTAATTAAACTAAAATTTACATATTGACTTCATCATATAAATTTAGAAATTCCGACTTTTTTATTCAATGAGCAATAAGCAATATGATTAATTTGAAAAAAAAATACATATACATCCTTTTATATAATATGATAAGTAGATTAATTTAAAATTTAAAAATTATCAATAAAAAGTAAAGATATGAAACAGTTAAAAGTATAAGAAAATTACAAACGTTGGCGAAATTGTATTTTTCATATGGCATTTGAGTTCTGTCTGCATGAAGATATGGGATTTGGGACGAATTTGCACTCATATGGAACTACGAAGATCGGAAGTTTTCGGATTCAAATCCTGAATTCAATGTAAAAATCGTCACTTTTTCGTCTGCAATGAAATCAGCAAGACCCACCCCTCGTCATCTTTGTCAGGGGTTGGATTTGCAAGTTCCGTTTACAAGAAAAGGAAACGTGGCCGACTGAATACAGTTTGTGATGCGAATCCCGAGTCATAATGGCAACGTGTTTTGATTTCCGATTTATTTAAAAATAACTACTCAGATTCTGAGAGTCCGCTGCGTCTTGTCGATTTCCGATTTTAAGAGTTAATGTGACGGATAAAGCTTAATCAACTTGCCGCTAGTTCATTTTTCCTGTGACGACGACTACTCTGGTCATCCGTCAAGGGATTTCCGAATTTGAGTGACGCTGAGGAAATACAATATTTCATGCTATTTCCATATCCGATTTCATCGTAAAACAAACCCAAAAAATAAAAAAGTTCATGCGGAATCTTAAAAAAGAATCCCATACTTTCCTAATTATTCTACCAAAATCTCAGATATTAAAAAAAATACCCATATACAAGTACGAAAATGCTAGTTAGATATAAAAAATAATATTCCGAGTTTTGTTTCCGATCTAAATTACTTGTACTCCGAATTCCGTGTTATACTTGGATGATAGTTCACTCCTTGCTCGTCCCGCCAGGTTTTCTTGTTTCAGGTTACGTCTCAACCATTTTCCGAGTTAAAGTGGGTAATTTGATAGTCGACGTGTGCCCAACTTAAGTGTTCCGAGTCAACGGGCAAGTTGTATTTTCTTTTAACCTGGTGGGGGTTAACTGCATTTTACCCTAAAAAAAAAGGGATCTATAAATCCATATAAGCAGTCTACAAAGGCTGAGAAATGTGATATGAAGGGCAGTAAAATAAAGGGCAAAAATGGGCATGTACATAAGACACACGTGGCAGCTGATCTTGAATCAATGTTAACTAGCGAGCCAGGTGCAGGAAAATTGAGGAAAAACACTAGAATGCGCCACGAGCCCAAGTGGCTAAGGGACTCAATTCATTAAAGGCAGCTTGGGGGTCTATTGGAGGGCCATTGGCGATTTGTGAGTCTCAAGCTTCTCCTCTCTGCATCTTCACTTCCCTCTGTATTTCTTTTGCTAAAAACTCATTGATTACTCTTCTGATATATTCTATTTCATTCTTACTAGGTGACCTTAGGTGACCTCAGTGCCTTCATTGTCCTACGTAATTCATTGTGGAGCAACTGCAGATTGCATCTTGGCTATTTGACATTATACTTCTTCCAGATACTTATTCCTTAGATTCCTTGTTACTATAGAAACCCATACTGTTATTCCCCTTCATTCTCACAGCAACATTTTCATACTTGGAGCAATACACATAATCCGATCCTTCTTACTTTTTGTTGTTGATTATACTGACTTGGACTGTGGATTGTTCATTGATTGGAGTTGGTATTAAAATGATACTAAAGGGAGCGCGGAATTGAAATCATCGAAGCAATCAACGATGCATAAGCCCGGGCAACCGTTCAAACATGCAAACAAAAAGGCACAATGATCACAGTATGTCCCTTGAACGGTAGCAAGGTAAAATACACAATCGTTAATAAATGGGCGTTTGGAAGTGGTGAATCGAAGTCACGACGTGGCAGCGCATTATTTGCGAGGATTGGCACCATAGTCTTTCCGGATGTGGAAATAATAAACATCCAACTAATTATGTTAATTTGCAATTTATGCTTAACTCATTAATAAGGAAAATTCAACGGAATTCAGAAAAAAATTCAAAAACCAGGAATCCGGTAACATATCTTTGGAATTCAGGAAAAATTTTCCTTTTATATATATATATATGGGTGAATTACACTGATCTCCTCTGAGGTTTAGTGTAATTACACCCGGCACCCCTCTATTTAGCTATATTACATAGACCTCCTCTATTTCTCGTGGCAGACCAAGTTCCGTATTCCTATCAAGAAATCATCCAAGCTAAAATTGTCTTTTAAATAGATTTTCGCTTCTGAGTTCCAAGATCATTAAAGGTCAATTATCAAGGAATGATGTTGAAACTTGGAACTCGTAAATGAAGTATCAATTTAAAAGACAATTTCCGTGAGAAATAGGGGAGGTCTGTTTAATATAGCTAAATAGAGGGTGCTAGGTGTAATTACACTAAATCTCGGGGGAGGTCAGTGTAATTCACCCTATATATATATATATATATATATATATATATATATATATATATATATATATTGACAAACGCAGCGGATCCCTTTTTTTATTGTGCTAATAGGAAATCGGAACTATTTACTAACATCAATTTCACCAACAGATTCATCGCTAGTTACTGGAACTCGGAACTCGCATAAACCAGCCTCGTTTCCTCTTCTGCAACAGGAAGTCTGAGCTCGCGTCCATTACTGCTTCAGCCCCATCTGTCACAGAAGCTCCAAAAATGGGAACTCGCATCAGGTACATCCCCATAGCTGGAGCCTAAGATTCCTCATTGCCACAGAAACTCGGACCGCCATCAAGTAGACAATCGGACTCCCAACTTGACATAAGTACAGTTTATGGCTCCTGAATTCTCGGTGGTCCGCGACGATTCGGAGTTCCTAATTACGTCTATTGAATTCTCCGTGTTCAGCGTGTCAGCTCGAGTTTATTCCAGACAGCTTTTCCGATATTGTAGGCCAATGTTGATTTTCTTGAACCTAAATCATGTATAACGGCATAAAAAGGGTTATCCGAACTATGAAACCGGCATAAGGAAGGATAGAACCATTCTCTAGATAGGAAGTCGGATTTAATCCATCGCCCATCCGTCAACCGACCAACTAAACGACTTAATAGTTCTGAAATCATCAATCGTAATGTTTCACTTCTTCCTTGACGCCAGTTTTCGAGTTCAAAGTTAAAGTAGAGGGTTGAATAGTGTTATTGCACTGAACCTCCGCGTGGGTCAATATAATTCACCCAAAAAATTTACAAAAGCTAAGAAAGCATAACATGGGTACGCAGTGCTAAAATTTACAAAATGTGTAACGAAGAAACGGATGAAAGAAAGAGTTATGGATACGCAGTGCTAAAATGTTGCCGGCGAAGGAAGGAAGAGTGTTTTTGTTAAAAGCCGCAACCCTTAAATAGAGGCATAGAGCAAACAAAACGAAGCAACGTAAATACACATTAGTTTGAAATAATTAGGTGATGGGAAACGACGAACCTGAACCACCACGTGGCAGCTTACGAATGGTCAAGATCGGCAACGTCGTACTGCATCAACAAACGAAGCGACCTGTTCCATGGCGAGCATAAGATCGTATCACTCTCGACAACCTTCCCAAACTGCAATCCAAAATAAGCGTCCCCAAAGCAATGCCCGAGACAAAAACCATGACGGCATTCGTTACTCGTTAAAGGTCTCTTGCAACTGTATTTATATTCAACGAGTTCCGTGTTTGTTTTATTTCCAAATTATGTTTGCCATTTCTATCAATCAGTATAACGATTTCCCATATTCCAGATACAACCGAGTTAACTTCAACTCATAGTAAGGGATTCGGTGGATGTAATATACCTAAATAGAGGGCACCGAGTGCAATTGCTCTTAACCTCAGACAGGTCAGTGAAATTCACCCTATCTAATAATAATCAGTATAGGTAAAATATTAATAACAAATTTATATGCATGTCTCCCAATTTTCATTTTCTCAAGATAATGAAAAACCGATCCCGAGATCCACTGACGCTACAATTAATGAAATTTATCATCCGCTGAAGTGTCCGTTTACAGGCTAGTTAAGCGGGTGCCATGGTTGAAGCCACTAGGACGAGTTCCGGACTATTTGGCAAAGTTTGCCTGAGAAGGCCTCCGATGCCGTAGATCTTACCAGTTCGCAACTCCGGCCAAATATAGTGGAATCGGGTTAGTTCCACTCTTCATAGAGTGACATGGGCATCGTGTAACGGAGCGTACGTTGGGGACGCTGAAGTGAGGGAGTACACTTTGAGAACGGTCTTGTCCATGTCCTGAAACCCGCCGCTTCGTTTATTGGTGCAGGACAGTCGCGCCGATCCTCGCCATTCCTATGGAAACCTGGTGTGGCTAGCAACAAAAAACCAATGATGGGGACCCGTACAGGCGTAGCTTGGAAATTACAGGAATATTTTAACTTGGAACTTCAACGATTTTTCTCGTAATTTAGAATACTGAAAATGATGATTGATTTTTTTTTAAAATCTAAAGAGGAGTTTTAACTGTAAGCTATCATAATTCTGAGTTGATGATTTCAACGTTTTAATCAGGTCGGCGATCCTGTTACAAAAGTGTCATGATGCAGCAATAACGCTTGATTGAACTACTGATTACCGTAATTACACATTGAAAATGAAATAAATGGAGGAAGTTTACCCATTGATTTCCCTGCATACGTTGGAAACAACTATACAATAGCTTATTTTTACTAGTATTTATTTTTATCGTATTTATTTTTGATACACGGTTCATAGTTCTGACATTATATAGAGTGGATGTGATTGTACTGCGTCCAAAGTTCCGACCCTATCTTCACCCAATTAGGTTCTCCGAAACTAAATATTAAGTAATCCTAGATTGAAGACATCATTAACAAAAAGTGGCGCCTTTAAATGAATTTTAAAGGCGATAATTACTTCCGGGTTCGTATTCATTCCGGGATGAAAGCCTAAACTGGACATCTTAAAAAGGTAAGAGATTGGAGGGCGTGCTTTTCCAAGATTAGTGCTTCGTATCTGTTCATGTTAAATGTTGTTTTCGAGTACCGGGTTAGAGTTTGTTCGGAGAAATAAGCCTTGAATTCTTGTTAATTTCGTAGTTACACTACTAAAAATGTTGAGAATTAGCTTTGGAAAATTGGGGATGTTACACCGAGGAGCAAGATATATAAGTAGAGCAACCTTGGTCCATTCGTTGGTAACTTGTACCTTTAAACGACACGAATGAAATTAACGATTTCCGAAATTGGAGGTTGTATCTATCATGCTACAAACAAACTCCTACAAATTATTACTTATAATATTACGTAATGGGAATATTTTCAAGCATTTTTCATATGTGACAATTTTATTGTCATTTTATTTACTAATTCATTGTTTAACATTATTAGCTAATACTTATTATTACTTTGTCCAGTGAAAAATAATAGTACTAACAATATGTACATCGGTGATTAAAAGCATTTTAATCGATATGTTAATAATAACAGTGTATGCTACTTTTAATTATTTTTCATGTAAAGTAATTTGATTGTCCGTTTTATTTATTAATTCATTATTAAAATTTATCAAGAAACACTAAATATTACTTCCTTTGAAAATAAAACAAGATCTGTAGTAAAAGCAACTAAAGTTGGAAGTCATGTGATACGTAACCTTAGCGAAGAAAACAAAGATGCAAAGGACGGACCGAATTGACATGATGTAAATAATTAGCAATGCATAAAGGTCGAACCAATAGCAATGTACAAATGAAGCAAAACACCACCGGTGAATAGAAAATGGCTGTACAAAAAATGCCACAAAGGAATCAATTACCATCGGGTGGAGTCCCTCCCTGGTTGACCAGCTCATCTGAGCAGACATTGCGAATTCGCCCAGACTTCTCGTCAAAATACTTGAACGCGCTCACCTGACTCCAGTCGACGTCGGGGGCAAGGTGGCGGACTTGACTCATGATGTTGGTATAAGCTTCGTCGACGGCTTCTTTCCCTTCTTCAAGGGCCTCATCATATAGGCGTTGCAGATTATGTACTTCAGAAATAAGGTCGGAAACCATGTTATCGGAATCCATTAACTTCCTATCAAGCTGCTGTTGAGTCAAATGCAAGACTGCAATCTCCTCGTCAGCCTCCGCAGCCTTCGCTGATATACGCTGGAGCTCCTCATCCTTAGCCCTAACGGCAGCCTTATTGGCCTCTTCCAATGATGACTTCGCCGCTCGAAGTGTGGACAAAGAATTTTCCAACTCCGTAACCCTTTGGTTGAGGGAACCATGAACAGTATTCACGTCGGATATCTCAGCAAGACGGAGCTGGATAAAATGGACGAGAGCAGCACCTCGGACGTTTGACCTAATTGCCCATGACATGATCTGATCTACGTCGGATTTCTGAAGAGAGGAAGCGGCCTCCGGGAAAAGAAGGGAGCCGTCCACAATGGAGTTGAAGTCGAAATCCTTTCCCCAGATGCGGCAACCCAGACCATGGTTTTTTGAACTCGTTGACCCCACTTTCCCTTCAACGGAATCGTTGTCAACCCTTTTCCGCTTCATCGGAATATCGTCAGGATTTGTAGCAGTGCAAGTGTCGATTTCAACAATGGAGGCCGCCGCCTTGCCAGTCAGCTTCCCCGCAGTGTGGGCCGCAATCATCTTTTGAAGAGAAGCCAGTTTCGATTTGGAAGCCATCCCGCCACTAACCAGACTATTTGCTGGAAAAAGGAAACAAGGATTATAAATAGATTACAAACGGGGAATCAGTCAAAATCATAACAAATGTACGAGGAAAAAAATTCAATCACCTAAAGTTGCCCGAACAGTATCCTTATCCCCATCTATTATTTCTTTTGTTTTCAACGGGTAATCACGCCAACACTGGAGGAAAAATTGTACGATCTCCTTCTCTACCGAAGACAGCTCGGGAACCATCGCAGCAGAATCACTCTTCCGCCAGTATATGTCCATCCGAGGGTGACCCTCCAAAGTAAGGAAGAATGGGTAGACACCCTGCCGAGTAACGACCTTGAAGTAGGACCACTTAAACTCCTGGTACGATTCTTCGTACAAGGTGAAAATCTTTCGACCCGGAAAAGGTCGGAAGGAGAGCCACTTCTGTGTAGCCGGCCACTTTGTGGTCAATAGGAAAAGGGAGAAGAAAACGTTTAATGATACCGGAAGACGGAAGTGATCACAAACTAATTCAAAAGAGCGAACGATCGCCCAACTATTTAGGTGAAGCTGGCTTGGGGCGGCACGGATGTACAAAAGCACCTCTGACTGGAAGTCTGTAAATGGAAGACGAACGCCAAACTTACTGAAAAGCGCCTCGTACATCCACAAGAAGTGAGGCTGCTCACCATTGTTGACAAAACAAATACGCTCATCCTCCGACGCCGCTCGAATTACATAATCGGAGTTGCTGACACCTCCCGGGGTAAGCTCAAGGCACTCCCTGTACGAGTCGAGGTGTTCCTCTCCGACAATAGATGGAATGCTTAGAACTTCTCGATCCACCCAGCCGTACATGATACGTTCATGGGGATCTCGAAGCTCCCTCATTATCTTCAATTTACGAAAAGCTTTGTCGTGAACCATATTGGAAAACGGAGTACCTGATATGGAACCGGCCGGAATGAGTATGTAATACCGAAACAACAAATCCAAGCTTCCCTCACGACCAGAAGGTTAATGCGACCTCCGGCAAACAATAGGAAGACCGCCGGCTGTTGCCGTCGGCAAAGGGGAAGAAGGGCAAGCGGTCGCGGAAACTATTGAAATAAAGTTGGCCCACAAGCAAAAGGGAACAAATGTAGAGACAACGGCACAGACCTGAAAAATCCGCACAGACGCAGGCCACTAGAGCAGAGCCAACAAGGAATATAAGCTCCACCAGAAAGTAATCTCTGTCAGCACCTTCTGGAAGACGAATCCCGTGGGGAACGTTGGGCGGTAAAGGCTGTCGGAATAGTAAGAAAGAAATGGACGCACGAAATATTGATGGTTGGAGACGTAAAATGGTGCGATTGAGGGAAGGAAAAGGCTTTTATACGAAAAGGCACAACCGTACAAAATAGGGAAGGAAAAGGCGTAATAAGTACTCTACTCGCCTTCAAGGGTGGAAAGGTAAATACTCAACCATTTGAAATGATTTGGCCTTGGGAAACCGTGAAATGGATTCGCCAGCTGGCACCATAGGAATGGCGAGGATCCGCGCGACTGTCCTGCAACAATAAATGAAGCGAGAGGTTTCAGTGCTCAGAACCTTCTCAAAAGGTGGTCCCACAGATGAGCGTCCCCAACGTTGCTCCGTTACGCGATGCCCATGCCAGTCTCTTCTAAGTGGAACTAACCCGATGTACGGGATCGGAGCCAACCCCCTGACGAAGCACAATTTGCCCAATATTCCGGAACTCGTCGTAGTGCCTTAAACCATCCCCCCTCATCAATCCTGGAATAGGACAACTCAGCGGATGATAAATGTTATTAAAAGTGGTGAGTGGAGGTCGGGAGAGGTATTGCGTTATGGTAAATTATAGAATGCTCACCACGTTATATGATCATTAATTATTCACTTTCTTTTTACTTGCAGTTACTGTAGCCTTGCACTAACAAATATCAATGTATGGACCATCGGATTACGAGTTCCGATGCCAACTTTATTGACTGCAATATTCTAGTATCATGTGTTAGTGTTAGTATATTAAAGTTGGTCTATAATTATCTACCATTAGATTTGTGAATAGCTTTAGATCAACGGTTTAGTTTTGAGTGAATATCAAATATTCATATTCTATGCTGAGCATTCTAAACGCTTCGTTGCATTAATTTAAGAAAATGCAAAATTGGGAGACATGCATATAAATTTGTTAATATTTTACCTATTCTGACTGATTATTATTAGAAAGTGTGAATTTCACTGACCTCCCTGAGGTTGAGTGCAATTGCACGCGGTACCCTCTATCTATGTGTATTACAGCGACCGAATCCGTTATTATGAATTGATGTTAACTCGGTTGGCTATGTAATCTCGGAAATTGTTATACGGATTGATATAATGGCATACTCAATTTTGGAAACAAAGCAAACGCGGAACTCGCTTAATATAAGACTGGCAACAGCGACTTGTAACGAGTGTGTTGGGCAGTACTTATGGGGAAGCTTCCCAGGTATTGCAGTTTGGGAAAGTTCTCGAGAGTGTTAAGATCTTGTGCATGCCCCTGAAGACGTCGTTTCGTTTCTTGAAGCAGTACGACGTTGACGAATTTCACCATTCGTACGCTGACATGTGGTGGTTCTGGTTCAGTGTTTCCCATCAGCTATTTATTTCAAGGGTGAATTACACTGACCTCCCCTATTTCTCCCGGAAGACCATTTCCAAGTTCCAATTTACAAAGTTCCAAGCTAAAATTGTCTTTTGAATAGATAATTCACTTACGAGTTATTGCGCCTTCAAGTATTTTGACGGGAAGTCGGGAAGAATTCCCAATGTCTGCGCAGATTATGATGACGAGGGCCGGGATGGGACAACACCGGATGCTAGGTGGGTGCTTGGTTTTTGTTCTTGCTATTTACTATGTATTTGTATTGTGTTAATATTAGCGGTTGCCGCTTCTATGATTTGTTGATCAGTTTTATGATTGTGGAGGTTAATGATATGATTTCTTAGCTTTTGTAGATTCTTTAGGGCGAATTTCTTTTACCGACTGGGAGGTTCAGTGCAATACTGCTATAAACCCCTCCATTGTAACTTTGAACTCGAAAACTGATGTCAAGTAAGTAGTGAAACACTGAGTTGATGGTATCGGAACTGTTAAGTCGTTTAGTTTGTCTGTTGACCGATGGGCGATGGATTAATTCCAATATCCTATCTAGAACATTGTTCACTCCTTCCTTGTGCCGGTTTCATAGTTTGGAGAACCTTTTTTTTAGCCATTGTACATGATTGAGCTTGAGGAAATTCAACATTACCGTATAATATCGGAGAAATTCAATTCTTGTTCACTGGCTAATTTGTTCTCAATCATGTACTTCTTCAATGCAGATATAGGATCCCTACCAGCATAATGTGCCTTCTCAGCTGCCAAAGCAGAAACATATGATGATGAATATTTGTTACAACCTTAGACTTCAAGAAAACTATAACAAGATGTGACCTAATTGATTATGACATGAAAAATCGCTAGCTTGTTGTGATAAGTAAAACAGTTGTGGCAGTCAAAATCATCATTTGTAAGAATAACGTAGCTAAAGATGAATAGAGAACACGTATTAATACATTTAGCAGGACATTTTGAAAGGTTAAGGTGTGCTAGATGTCAGGCAATGCAGTAATTAAGCAACTAAAACCTTCACAGCGTAAGTAACTAATTTCACATCAATAACACGTGAAAAGGCAGAAAAATACCTAGACAAAGCATCTGCAACCAAACTTCTAGAATGATCAGAATAAGCATTCAAAACCTAGTTTATGAAAAATGTTGATAAATGTTAATCAGGGATGTTAATCAAACCATTGGCTTTATCCTCATTTATATTTTTCAGCAGAGAATGTTACTTATTGAAAATACAACTTCCTAAAGAGAATAATTAAGTATAGATAAGGGATCAAAATATCTCATTGTGAACCCACAACTTTTTCCTTAAATCCATCCAAATTTGAGGATAAGAGCTCAAGGTTAAGAAATTTGTTATTTGGGCTAGAGAAATCTTCATTTGCTGCTTATAACAATGTCTTAATCCCGTTGGCATTATTCTTCTAATGAAGTTATACACATTTCCAATACCCAGTTACCAAGCTTTACGTCTTTC
The DNA here is from genome assembly GCA_031439585.1 of Pterocarpus macrocarpus. NCBI lineage: Eukaryota > Viridiplantae > Streptophyta > Magnoliopsida > Fabales > Fabaceae > Pterocarpus > Pterocarpus macrocarpus. The sequence goes on from CM062517.1 coordinate 39,226,068, forward strand.
CACTATTAACAGGTTTGGAGCGCACAACTGCAACCTCAACACCTTCAAGATGCAAGATTTATACACTTACAATCATAATCTATACGCAAAAGGTTGATTGTGTAAAAGACTCGGAATGTCTTTTCTGTGCATACATGACAAAGAACCACCTTATTAACTTAGTAGGCATACATTGTATCGAATGCTAATAATAATCAATTGTCTTAATCTTGACATAAAAGTATTGTCATATCCAACATGTAAAGAAAAAGTGATCCCAAAATTAATTAAATTCGTAGGAAGCTAGGAGGTTATTGACAAAAAACTATAAGACAAAATAAATGTATAGGCATTATGGACAGTGCAGCTGAAGATAACATCAGAAATGCAAAGGAACAGCATCATATTACTTCAAAACATAAAGCATAATCCAATTACTTACCAGGGTCACGAAGCTCATCAGGATCAGCCAATGAGTGTCCTCTAAATTTATAGGTCTCACATTCTACTAAAGTTGGTCCATTTCCTCTTCTGGCTCTCTCAATTGCCTCCTTTGCCACTTCCCTGACCTTCAAAACATCCATCCCATCCACATGAACCCCTGGCATTCCAAATGCTGGTCCTTTCTTCCATATCTGAGGATCTGAAGTTGCCCTGAGATGGGACATCCCAATAGCCCACATATTGTTTTCCACCACAAAAACAATTGGCAATTTCCATAAAGCTGCCATGTTGAGGCATCCAGAGAACTGGACGTTATTACAAGTGCCATCTCCAAAAAATGCCAATGTCACATGATCAGCATTTGCCTCTTTCAAAGACCTCCTCCTATACTTCTTTGCAAAAATGCAGCCCGGTGTACAGGAATACCTTCACCAATGAAAGCAAACCCATCAATCAAATTATGCTCCTTTGAGAACATGTGCATTGAGCCACCTTGCCCTCGGCAGCAACCTATGGCCTTTCCGAAGAGCTCACTCATCACAGCGCATGCTGGGACGCCCTTACTCAGTGCATGAACATGGTCCCGGTAGGTGCTCACTACAGAGTCTTCCTTCTTCAGAAGCTTGATGAATCCGGTTGACACAGCTTCTTGGCCATTGCACAAGTAAACGAAACCAAACATTTTGCCTCTAGAATACATCTGGGCACACATGTCTTCAAAGACCCTGCCTAATATCATGTCTTCATCGAGCTCCAAGCCTTCTTCTTTCGTAATGAGCTGCACACATATATCCAGATCAAAAACAAAAATCTCAAACACATATTCCCAAACTTAGAATTAGAACAGTCCATACTATTTCTAGAATTTGGAAAGAAGAGCTCTTCTCTTCTCAAAGTTCATGCAAAACCCATAAAATCCATATCATCATACTGTGAAGTTTCTATACACGTGAAAGAGAATAAACAGAGAGAAAAAGAGAAACACTAATCATGAAGCTTAGAGAATAACTGGGTTGAATTAAGTGGAAAGTTGAGTTTTTTTCAGATACCCATTACGCAGAATTCATGCTATGCTGGAAAGGAAGAGATTATTCATATGAAAATAACAATTTGAAAGAGAAAATCAGGCAAAAGGGAGTACCAGATTGGAGCTTGATTTGACCTTCTTGCTCTTGGCAACATCGGAGACAGTGACAATAGCGGATCGACGGGTTTGAAGAGGAGCAACCTTAGGGGATTGAAGTGAAGCTTGTGTGGGGATCCAAGGAAAGAGAGGGAAGCTCTGAATCTGAAGGCATCGAAAGACAAGGGTCTCTCAACGTGCCCGGAGGCGCCGCGACAAGAGGAACAAAAAATATTGAAAAATAATTTTAGTGAGTCGTTATCAATTTTTATTATGAAAAAAAATTAAGAAAAATCTTTTAATTATGTAAAAATTGGTCAAGATGTTGAATTCAAAAATTTATTTATGTATAGAAAAGGGTGGAAACTTAATTCCACTATATTCCAAATACATCCATTTTAAGCGGTAACCTTAGAGCTTGTTATGTAAATTAATTTAAACTTTAATAATATTGATCTTTCCCTTTAAGAATATAATAATTGTTTACCAATAAAATAAAATAAAGCTAGATTAATATCACAATTATTTATAAAAGAAGAGAAAAAAATAAAATTAATATGATAATTATTTATAAAAGAAAAAAAAAACAAAATTGATATGATGATTATTAAAAAAATAAGATTAATATACAATTATTTACAAAAGAAATAGAAATTGCTACAAAAATTATTTAGAAAAAAAAATAAAATTAATATTACAATTATTTACAAAAGAAATAGAAATTACTATAATAATTATTTACAAGCAAAAATGAAAGTAAAATTAATGTTATGATTATTTACAGAAGAATATAAAAGCAAAGTTAATATACCAATTATTTACAAAAGAGAAAAAGAGAAAAATAAAATAAAATTAATATGATAATTATTTACTGAGCAAAGATAACACAATGAAGGCAAAATTAATGAAACAATTACTTTTAAAAAAGAAGGAAAGAAAAGAATAATATGATAATTATTTACAATAGGAAAGAAAAGCAAAATTGACGTGATAATTATTTCTAAAAAGAAAAGAAAGAAAAAAAGATTAATATATAATTATTCACAAAAAAAGTAAATTAATATTATAATTATTTAAAGAGTTAAAATTGAAGGAACAAATTTTAAGAAAATTTAATTTTGATTTGACAGAGATTAACCGCTCTTACGTATCTTTCAGTGCAATGAAAAATTCAAAATCACGTAGTTTTTGTAAAAAATAGTTGTGGGTTAGATTGATTTTATTTATAAAAAGACTTTATTTGAAAAAAGGAAAGAAAACAAATCCACTCTTACACAGGATTCAGGATAGTGTGAGCTATATAATAAACCCTTACAATCTTTATAATCCTTGAAGATGGTTAAACCATACATCAATATCATAGATTGTTGCATACATTCAAATAAAAAAAAGAGAAAAAATCTACAATATTTTTTGTTTTATTTTTTATTTTTTAACTTATTTGCTTGTTTTTCATATGCACATAAGTAAAAACAAGGCCAAACACAACCAAAAAAAAATTTTGGCCCTCTCAAAAAACAAACTTAAAAAAAAAAAGAAAACTTGATTTGAATAAAAGAGCATAAAAGAAAAAAAGTTTGAAACAGAAAAAAAAAAAAAAGAGAAACCAAAGAAACGAAAGAAGCAGAAAAAGGAGAGGATTGATGGCATGTTTTAATATGCACCGCATTAAAAATGGTGCACCATGTACCATGTGATCAAATGGGTTGGATGTTTAGGTGTATCTATACACCTATTTCTTGTGATATATCATAAAAATTGCTCTCTCAACGTCTAAGTTTGAACAAGATTTTTGCGCTCGAGTTCCGATATTATGCTTACTCCCACATCGGAATTTTATGCCCTAATTCCGATCTTATGCCAAGTTTTTTATTTTACTAACAGACTCAATGTCCAAGTTGGAATAGGATTTTCACATGAGTTTTGATCTCATAAACAACAGCTTACTCCCACATCGGACCCACCCTCCGAGTTAGAGCAGGATCTTTCGTATGAGTTCCGATCTTACAACCGAGGACTCCTGCAGTGCATCACCTGATTTAAATGTATGGTTAGTCCAACAGCTTAGATGGAAGACAACTTTAAGGTGTTTGATGCACCATGAATAACATGGTGTATTAGGGATAGCGCTTTGAAATACTACTCAGGCAAGGCAAATATTATGACAGATGCTTTGAGCAGGAAATCGTTGACCATAGCCTGGATGACGATTAAAGAGATGGAGCTTATTGAGAGCTTCCGAAGTCTTAATTTGGGAATCCTTATAACTCCCAGGACCCTTCAGTTACACCAAATTAAGATAGCCAGTAGTTTTAAGGAACAAATTCGGCAAGCACAGCAGCAGGATATTGGTTTTCAACATACACTCTGTAACACCCTACCAACTTATGTTATGCTTAAGTTATAGCATGAAATTGGATAGGTTGCGTTACTGTATTAGTTCTCCGTCTAAAACTGTATTCACTATATTATATTCTCTTTTTTTATGATATATATGTATATGTTTGACGAATATACCTATGAAATAGGGCGCTTTATATAATAAATGTGATTAGCATTATAGAAAAGAATAAAGACAGAAAATATATCATCAGTTATATATATACATATGTAAGTTGGACGCCAAAGCTTCAGTTTATAAATATATGTTTCAAAAGCAGAGTGGAATAAAGGAACAACAAATTTTCTATTGCTAAAAAGAAGAGACGGAAATGGCAGGAGCCAGCTAAGTATAGCGAGTCTAACTCGAGGTCCTAGTGGAGCTGGAGGTCAGGGAACTCAATAAACAGAGTGGCCGTCGAGTCCATCACCAGCGTCTGAGAATGATGTGGAAATGCAAAACGAGGTGAGAATTTAAAGAAATTCTCAGTAAGGTTCGCGTACAGTGTTTAGCTGACGTCACATTCATTCTCAGTTGCTTCGGTTTTTATTTAATTATAAAAACATGGGATCAAATTGAACTATCCATATTCATATTCAAATAAGTTTAAGAAAACGTCTCGTCCGAGGCAAGGTTCAGTTTTACTTAAGATAGCATAAGAAACAGAATAAACAACTAATAGTAATACACAGAATGATGAGTAGAATAAATGAACATACAGCAGTAAGTAAATATAACAGATAAATTGTAACAACTTGTAATGACTGTTCAATGTAATCATGCATTTAATGCAATCATGCAAAATTTGTTCTTGAACCTTTCTTCATAAACTTTTCCATTACTTGGTCCTCTGGGAGTTCTTGGCCATTTTAGGCTCCTGGGTAATAGTCTGCTTTTCAGGATCGAGCTCGTTCCTATACAGAAATGCCGGGTTTACTTTTCCTGACCTCCCCACCGATCTATTCCCCTTAACTTTATTCCAGGACTGGCCCAAGTATTATGAAACTTTCATCGTAACATAACTTTTATGCTCACCATATCATAATCTTTATGAATTTCTTGAAAATATACATGTATCTTATAACGCATGCATAAGTCTTACCGAAATTTCGACGGCATAACGGAATGTGTTCGCTTCCCCATGAATAGAGCTAGTACTCAGAACACTAGTTTTTCATAGAAGTCATAATATTTCATTCATAATTCAAACATCAAATTCATGGCATAATTATTGTAATTAAAATATGGTTGCTGTCTCAACACTTGCATTCAACCCAGTTTTTGTAAATCAGGCCAAAATTTCTATTTAGCTCATCTGGACCTCAATTTTGGATATGTTAGAGTGTTATGTGTCTATTCTCTAACCTTTTTGGTCCCATCTAATTTTGATAAGTATAGCTTAGGTTATTCACGTTTTATCCCAGCCTGCCTTGCAACTGGCCAGAATTACACACTTAAAAGTAAAAATCCACTAAAATTCGAAAACTAATTCAAATTATACGAAATTGATCTCATATTAAAGCTAACAGAACAACCTTTCATATGCAAAAAGTTCCATTCCATTTTCCTTAGTAGGGCTCAAGTTATAAGCCCTGAAATTTAACCTTCCCGAACTATCCTATTTTGGCCTGGTTTGGACATAGGGCAATTTCTTCGAATCACTGGGAATAAATGGGATAGTAACAAACTTGAAATTTCTTTATAGGATATTCTCCTATGTATAAGCTTTCTAACAAGGTTGGTTTCACTTAATTTGGAGTTGTATAGGGTGAGTTACACCCTTCTCAAGTCACACTGCCCGGAGGTAAGTCCTAATTCCTAGGTCAAACTTCAAAAATATATAACTCTCTCAATATTAATCCAATGGCCTTATATGGTATATGTATGGAAAGCTTTGAATGTTTAGTTTCATATAAAAATAGTCTCATTGAATTTAACTGACTGTAGGTGGAGCCGTACACTCTGCCGTATGGACTGCCGAGAGAAATTGGTCTTCCAGCCTCTCACATCTTCCTATCCTCACCCTTTCCTATTCCTTAATCAAATTTAAACACAAAAACAACCAACAACTAGCCAAAGATTATCATTTTCATTCACTAATCACATCAAGAAGTAAGAAAATAAAATCAAAAGCAACTATCCACAATCAGAATAACAAGAACTAAATTGAACCTCTACCTCTTGTTATGTGATTAGGCTTGATTTTGGAGTTTGAATCAATAAAACTTGATTGAGCTTGAAGATTGTATGGAGTTGGGTGAGTGAAGAAGAGAAGAAGAGAGCTGAAGTGAGGGAGAAAGGCAGCGCAAGTCAGGCTAAAGGGAGAAAGAAATGAGTTATAAAAGCTTCGAGGTGGTAGTTGGCTTTGTGAGTGTTGATTGGCTAAAATTTTGTGAGTAAAGTTCAGCCATGTCTTCCTCTTTTGTGGCTGAATTATTCTCCACGTCGCCTAAAAGTGCAACTCGCCTCCATTCTATCCGAAATAAAAAATCATCTCTATTTTGTGTAAAATTGGAACTCGCGTATTTGAACTTGAAGCTGAAGTCGGATGTCGGACCTCGTGCTCACCTTATTTGAGAATTGGACATAAATTCGGAGATCGAAAATTATGTCAGTTTTATTTGAAACTTGGGAATAAAGTAAGAGGTCAGAACTCATGTAAATTTTGGTCGAACTTGGAGACCAACTCAGAGATTCAATCTCGCGTCTATTTCTGGTTGAGATAAACTCATAGGTCTGGTTGAACAATCAACCATGAAGTCCGAACTCATATCCTATTTATTTGAAGCATAAGGTCGGAAATCGGAAATTATAGCCATTTCATTTGAGACTTGGAGATGAAGTCGGAGGTCGGAAATTTGAACATTTCACTGGAATTGGAGATGAGGTCGGAAATTGGGGGACGTTACACAATCAATCTCATGCAATTAGGGAAATTAACAGATTTTGCTCAAGATAAAGAGGGCATATGGTGACACCGTGATGTACTTGAGGGGAATGATCTCCGAAGGAGAATCTTGGAGGAAGCACATAAGGGTGAATTTACTGTATATCCCAGTATTATCAAAATGTATCAAGACCTTAAGAAAATGTTTTGGTGGCCAGGCATGAAGTCAAACGTGGCGAGCTTTGTGAGCAAGTGCTTGACCTATCAGAAAGTGAAAGCGGAACATCAAAAACCCTCCGGGATGCTACAACCTTTGGAAATCCCTGAGTGGAAGTGGGAGAGTATCTCCATGGATTTTGTAATGGGATTACCAAGAATGCCAACAGGATATGATGCTATTTGGGTTATCATGGATAGATTAACTAAATCTGCTCACTTTTTACCTGTTCGAACAAAGTATCCATTGGAAAAATTGGTGTAGTTGTATATTCAAGAGATTATAAGGTTGCATGGGACCCCATCAACCATTATCTCTGATCGAGATCCAAGGTTTACCTTATGATTTTGGGGAGCCTTACAAAAAGCATTTGGTATTAGGTTGTGCTTAAGCACTGCATATCACCCGCAAACAAATGGTCAAACAGAAAGGATAATTCAAACCTTAGAAGACATGCTACAAGCTTATATAATGGAGCAACGCGGGAATTGGAATCGATACCTACCACTAGCCGAATTTGCATACAACAATAGCTATCACGCTAGCATCAGCATAGCTCCTTACGAAGCATTGTACGGACGGAAGTGCCAATCTCCACTGTGTTGGTATGAAATAGGAGAATCAACTCTATTGGGGCTTGATTTAGTTGAACAGACCACTGAACAGATCAAGAAAATTCTAAGTAAGATGCTTGCCACTCAAAACCATCAGAATAGTTACACGGATACTAGGAGGAAATCTCTGGAATTTCAAGAAGGAGACCACGTATTTCTTAAGGTTATGCCCACAACAGAGATAGGTAGAGTCATTAAGGTCAAGAAGCTAAGTCCTCGCTTTATCGGTCCCTTCCAAATCTTGAAGCGAATCGGATCAGTTGCATACCGAATCACTTTACCTCTACATTTGTTAAACCTTCATAATGTTTTCCAAGTTTCTCAACTCAGAAGGTATCACCCTGACCCTACACACCTTCTAGAACTCGAATCAATACAGTTAAAAGAGGGCTTGATTTTCCACGTACAGCCAGCACGGATCATAGACAGAAGTAGCAGGCATCTTCGAAACAAAACTGTGCAGTTAGTAAAGGTAGCATGGGGAAAAGAAGATGCTGAAGACTACACTTAGGAATTAGAATCAAACATGAAGAAAGAGTATCCTGAACTATTCTCAGGTACTAAATTGAGGACAATTTTTTTTTTTTTTAGGAGAGTGGTAATGTAACATCCACAACGAGTTTCGACCTCCAAAATGATTTCCAAGTTATACACGAGTTCCGACCTCTGAATTTATTCCCAAGAGCTTTTCATTTCTATTAGTGTTCCCGAGTTTGACCTATGACCGACTTCCGAGGTTGAATTAGGAGTTTCGAGATTATATAAGTTCCGATTTCCCGGTACATAAGGTTAATATTTTGATTCTCTATTTCCGGTGTTATTCTTACAATCGATCTCCGAGATTGATCTTGGACCGAGTTTTAGAATTATGTGTAATAAGAGTTTTAAAGCATCCTAGTTCTCAACTTCCAAGTTTACGTTAATATCCTCGACTTGCGGGTTTAAGTATTTTAGGTTTCATATTTTTGTCCTTGACTTTCGATTTTAAGGTGATTTGTGTGCTGCATGATTTCCGACCTCCGACTTTATGTTTCAAAAAAATTGTGCATGATTGCCGACATCTGACTTTATTTCCATGGTTCAAATAAAACAAACAAGATTTTCGATCCCCGATTTCATCTCCAAGTTTCAGAATAAGATGAGTATGAGTTTCGACTTTAAGCAGATCGAGACTGGTTCCGATTTCAGATATAATGGAAGCGAGTTCCACTTTTTTTTGGCAAAATGGAGAATAGTCTAGCCACAAAAGAGGGAGACATGACTGAACTTTACCCATAAAATTTCAACCAATCAAAACTCACAAAGCCAACTACCCCTTCAATGCTTAAATCATATTTTTCTCTCTTTTTTCCATACTGATTTGTGCCACTTTCTCCTCTGATTTTAGCCTTCTTTTTCTCTCCTCCTCTCAACCAACTCCATCAAACCTTCAAACTTCACAAGGTTTTATCAATTCAAACTTCAACACTTAGCAAAATCACACTCCAAAGAGGTAGAGGTTCAATTTTGTGCTTGTTATTCTGATTGGAGTGGCTGATTTTGGCTTTATGTTCTCACTTTTTGATGTAATTAGGGAATGATTATGATGATCGTTGATCGATTGTTAGCTGTTTTTGTGTTTAACTTTGATTAAGGAGTAGAAAAGGGTGAGGATAGGAAGATGTGAAGAGTTGGAAGACCAAAGTCCCTCGGCAGTCCGTATGGCGGAGTGTACGGCTCCGCCTCGGTTAAATTTGATAAAACTATTTTTATATGAAAGTAGACATTCAGTGCTTTCTATACATATATAATATAAGGCCATTAGATTAATATCAAGAGAGATATGAATTTTTAAAGTTTGACCTAGGAATCAGGACTTTTATTCGAGCAGTGTGAGTTGAGAAAGGCGTAACTCACCCTACACAACTCCAAATTGAGTGAAACTAACTTTGTTAGATAAATTACATGTAGAAGAACATCTCATAATAAAATTTCGAGTTAGATACGGTCCCATTTGCTCTCAGTTGTTCGAAGTAGTTGCCCTATGTCTAAACCAGGCCAAAACAGGACAATTCAGGAAGGTTAAATTTCGGGGCTTATAACTCAAGCTCTACTAAAGCAAATGAAATGAAACTTATTGCAAATGAAAGCTTGTCCTGTTAGCTTTAAAATGATATAATTTCGTATGCTTTGAACTTGTTTACAATTTTTAGTGGATTTTTACTTTTAGGTGTGTAATTCTAGCTAGCCACAGGGTAGGCCGGGATAAAACTTAAATAACTTGAGCCATATTTATCAAAATTAGATAGGACTAAAGAGGTTAGAAAATAGACACATAACACTTTGGCATATCCAAAATTGGGGTCCAGATAAATTAAATAGAAATTATGGCCTGATTTACAAAAATCAGGTTGAATGCAAGTATTGAGACAGCAAACATGTTTTAATTGCAGTAATTGTGCCATGAATTTTGATGTTTGAAATATGAATAAAGTGTTATGATTTTTCTGAAAATTTGATGTTCTGAGTACTGGCACTATTCATGGAAAGTGGGCTCTTTCTGTTAAGCTGCCGAAATTTCGGTAAAGCCTATGCATGAGTTATAATCTACATTCGAATCCATATGCATTTGTAAGAAGTTCATAAAGGTCATGTTATGATGATATGATAAATCTAAAGGTTATATTATGATGAAAGTTCCATAATACTTGAGTAGGCCCCAAATTAATGTTAAGGGGAATAGATCAGTAGGAAGGTCGGGGAAAGTAAACTCGATATTCCTATATAGGAACGAGCTCGATCCTGAAAAGCAAACTATTACCCAGGAGTCAAAATGGCCAAGAACTCCCAAGGGACCAAGTGATGGAAAAGTTTATGAAGACAAGTTCAAGAATGAGATTTTGCATGGTTGCATTGAATAGTCATTATATCTTTGTTCTGAGTTTGGTATTATATTTATCTATTACTATATGTTTGTTTATTCTGCTCATTATTTTGTGTATCAGACTAGACCAGATGCTTTCTTAAACTTATTAAATATAGATAGTTCAATTTGATCCATGTCTTCAAAATTAAACAAAAATTGAGATAACTGAGAATGAATGTGACGTCAGTTATACACCCTATGTGAACCCTACTGCCTTATTTTGCATTTCCGCATCATTCTTAGACGCTGGAGATGGACTCGACCGCCACCCCATTTATTGAGATTCCCAACATGCAGCTCCACCATGATCCCATAGTGGATTTGTTATACATTGCCGGCTCTTGCAACTTCCGTCTTTACCTTTTTAGCAATAGGAATTTTGTTATTCCCCTTTTTCATCCTGCCTTTGATCCTGCCGCTCCATATTTTGCGGTCCTGTTGCATATGGTACACCCCCTTCCTGCACCTCCAGCGCCCGCAGCACTTGCTGCACCTCCGCCCAAGTCCACTCCACAGATGTTTCCCCACAAATGGTTCAAGACATCCCACTCAGCTACGAGAGCGATCCTTCGGAGGCCACTGGTTCATCATCCTCCTCCTCGGGACCTAGTATGGACTACTCTCCAACCGTGCCTGAAAAGGCCAACGGCTACCTGACTGAGTAGGTTCCAGCCATGGGTGGCAGTGTACAACATAGCCCTCTTTTGGCAGTGTAGTATTGGGCCATAGAAATGGATCAACTAGTTCGGGATGTCCTCGGAGAATCTTGTAAGATTGTTTTAATTGACACAAGCCCTATGTTCTTTTTGCTACACCGGCCCCATTTATATATCCTACTTTGAGTCTGTACATAAACTGAAGCATCGGCTTCTAACCTATATATTTATATATATATATAGTTAATGATGTATTACCTATCTGTATCCTTTCTGTTGTGTTTTTCTGTAAATTCCGTTATGTTCTGCGATATTGATCACATTACCACGCACCACTTCATTCATTTAAAAAAAAAAAAGAGAGAGACGTGACATGATAAGTAATTAGTAAGCTGAGTATCAACACAATAACACAATCTACTTAATTTTAGGCTATGACTTAAGCATAACATTAAATTGGTAGGGTGTTACATGAGCATTGAGATTCTGGTCTTGAAACAAGCGACCAGTCTGTGCTGCCATTTGTGTTGCAGTGGGCAATCTTCAATGCAACTTCCTGCATGTATTGTAGAAGGGTTAAGCCATCTTAGATAATCTTTACATCTAGTCCTGTCTTCATGTCATCTCTAATTTTCAGGAAAACCAGAAAGCATTTCTACACCAAAAATCAACAAACCCCTAAAACATCATTTGATACCAAAGTTCACATTCAAGATGTCAAATCTTTAACATTTCCTTCGTCGTAACAACAATCTAAGATTCAAGACTTAAAAACCCTAAAGATCGTAATCAATGTTGCTAACCTCCTTAAACCCAAATACTTCCCCTATATCAATTGCCTAAGCGAAGGAGAAGCCTAATTATTCCTCTGATTCATCACGGGAAAGAAGAAGTATGCTGCCCAATCAATTGAACGAAAACCGTACAACCCCGAAAACCATCTTCGTCAGAAAAACCATTTTCAGTTTTTCATCCCCAATGCTTGAAAAGAAAACGAAACCCTAGATTCCAATTCAAAAACGTTCACTTTTTCTTCTTCATCTAACTTGACTTGAAAAAGATCAAACCCTATCTTTTTCACTTTGAAACTCGAGGAGAAGCAGACAAACCTAACACACACATTACACTCAAGATCGGATTTTTGTCCTAACCCAACAGTGAAAAACTAAAGTAGAAAACATTCACGGAATCAAAATCGAGACATCGATCAACTCGTTCACAAAAAACCAAAAAAAAATAAAATTGAATGGTGTGCTTTGTGGAATTCGAAAAAGAACTAAGAAGAAGAAAAACGAAAACTTACAAAAGATACTGAAAGAGAAGACTCTGTTCTTGCTTTTTCGATTGAGTAGAGTTTTCTTGCGCTTCTCTGATAAATCTTCGATGATTTTTTTTTAAAATGGAGAGCTTTAAGCAGGCGGGGCAACCTTTATATGGAACGCAATTGGATTTCAACGGTAACATCAGCGCTTTTACATTGTTGTCCTTCATTAAAACACCTAATTATATGCATACCGTTCTAATTTCTTACCGTTGTCTTGTCTACCCATATTTGTCCATATGGTTTAACTTTTGAGAGAAAGTCTTTTAAAAGAAGGTCTTTTATAAGAAGTACTTTTAAAAGAATAATTTTTATTTGGTTTGAATATGTCAAAAGGCCTTTTAGAAGAATGAATTTTGTTTGGATAGGATAAAGTAAAATTACTTTTGGTTGTTGATGTTAGAGTAATAGTAAGATTCCTTTTCAAAAGGTCTTTTTCTAAAATGAAAAGTAACCTCAAAGATACTTCTTCCAAAAGGCCTTCTAGAAGAAGGCCTTTTGGAAGAAGTTAAACCAAACACTATCATTTATTGTATAAAGTCATTTTCCTTCTCTTAGAAGGCCTTCTGGGAGTTGCAAACTTCAAACCAAAAGGGCACGATCGGGTCCGTTTGGTTTAACTTTTGAGAGAAGGTCTTTTAAAAGAAGGCTTTTTAGAAGAAGTATTTTTAAAAGAATGATTTTTGTTTAGTTTGAATATGTCAAAGGGCCTTTTAGAAGAATGAATTTTGTTTGGATAAGATAAAGTAAAATTACTTTTGGTTGTTGATGTGAGAGTAATAGTAAGATTCCTTTTCAAAAGGTCTTTTTCTAGAATGAAAAGTAACCTCAAAGATACTTCTTCCAAAAGGCCTTCTTCTTTTGGAAGAAGTTAAACCAAACACTACCATTTACTGTATAAAGTCATTTTCCTTCTCTTAGAAGGCCTTCTGGGAGTTGCAAACTCCAAACCAAATGGGCACGATCGGGTCTGTTTGGTTTAACTTTTGAGAGAAGGTCTTTTAAAAGAAGGCCTTTTAGAAGAAGTATTTTTAAAAGAATGATTTTTGTTTGGTTTGAATATGTCAAAAGGCCTTTTAGAAGAATGAATTTTGTTTGGATAGGATAAAGTAAAATTACTTTTGGTTGTTGATGTGAAAGTAATAGTAAGATTTCTTTTCAAAAGGTCTTTTTCTAGAATGAAAAGTAACTTCAAAGACACTTCTTCCAAAAGAAGAAGGCCTTTTGGAAGAAGTTAAATCAAACACTATCATTTACTGTATAAAGTTATTTTCCTTTTTTTAGAAGGCTTTCTGGGAGTTGCAAACTCTAAACCAAACGGGCACATCATTCTATTTAAGAGGGTCCAATTCTTTTCTTTTCTTTCTTTTTTTTTTTTTTTTTTTAACGAGGAAGGCCCAATTCCTTAGTCTAGGATTTGGGAAAAAGTAGCATTTTTGAAAAAAAAAAACGTATTTTTAGGGCACTTGTTAATATTTTAAATAAAATTTTTAACTTTTCAATATATTTAATACATTAAAAACTTAAAAAATTATCATTTTTCAAAGCTTAACCAGCGCCTAAATTCTAAATGCTAAAGTATTGATAATTTAAAAATAAAATATGCTCTTTCTTGGATTCAATTCTTTCATTAAAAAAAAATCATAATCATAGTTGAAAAAAATGCATTACGTACAATTTGGATAGAATATTAATATTAAAAATGAGATTTAGTTTGAACTAATTATTAGCATAAGAAATTATATTATCATTTAATTAAATATTAACACATTATTAAAATTATTTGACTTCAATTATTTGACTTCTATAATAATTATAAAAATCATACATAGAACAATATATGATTAATTAATAGTTTAAAAATTTTACAATAACAATATATTAGAATTAAATTCTTAAAAAATAGTCGGGGTAATATATAAACAAGATGCATGCAAGAGAAAATATTAAAAATTTTAGATATAATTTTTTCAGTTTGTATATTAGGTAATTTTTCATTATATATATATGAAAAATTCTAGTCATTTTGAATATGCCACCCACGATAATCGACGGCTTGTAGCTATATATGGCGAAACTAATGATTTTCTTTCTCTGTTTATTCTGTAATTTGTTGTCTTTCACCGTGTGTGAGTTTGTGGTCCTCTCTCTCCATGTTTCCAAAGTTTAATCTGTCAGAAGATATACTTATATCAAATTTGATTTAGTGTTCATGTATGCCCAACTGGGGGAAAAATCTTATTTTAGTGTTTACATTAATCAGGATTTATTCATTGAGATCAACAACTTTGTTGTTAAGCAGTAACACTTTGCTTCATTGAAGAGCAAATTAGAAAAAAGAAAATGAGAGAAAAACAATATAATTACACTAAATAAGTGGTTTTTTTTTCTCTAAAAAATTAAAATAACTGAAAAGTTATCAATATTTTCAATTTACTATTAACATGTTAAAAATTAATTACCAACTATTTTATACTTGTTACCAACTTTTGCAAATATAGTACATTTATTTTCTTTTTCAAATTTTAGTTGCGATGAGGAATTATTAGTTTTCTCCGGTGTAACATCCTCCGCTGTACGGTGTTATGCTTAAGTCATAGTACCACACTCTGGAGTTGTTATTGTTACCTGAGTGGACCTTATCTGATAGCAACTTCAGCCGTCTTTGAAACTTTTCGAACTATCTGGAGATAACACGGAAGCAGAAGTGAGAATTCTAAATTCTTAGTAGGATCCATTACGAGATTTCACACTATGTCATCGTTATTATCTCCAATTGCTTCGATTTATTATGAAAAATGTGAGCATGTTAAATAGACTGTTCAGTTTATAGTTTGAAAATATATTGTTCGAAGCAGAGTTCATTTTATTCACGCACTCGGGTCACATTGGCAATATTTCATGTTTAAAATAATAATCACAGCATAAATAGATAGAATAGTCTCTGCATCAATAAAACATGTGATATAATTATGCGAATATTCATACTTGAATTCATGTAAACACATTGATGTTTTTCTTTGACTTTCTTTGCTTTCTTTGCTAGGCACACCTAGGCGCTACGTATTGCCATCCCTAGGGCGCTGTATATGTTCTAATCTTTAGTCTTTACTGCCTTTGGGTGGTCTGATTTAGGAGTGAGCTCAATTTGTGACCGCCATCACACAGAACTAACCTACAAGAGGATCCACGTGCCTCTAGTCTTGGAGGGATCTCTTTTTGGCCACATGCCTCTAAATTGAAGGGATCTTACTAGTCATGTGCCTCAAGAATAGAGGGTTCTTAGCTGACCACTTGCCTTCAATGTAGAGGGATCTCATTTGACTATGTACCTCCAAGATAGAGGGATCTCATAGTTTTATACTACCTTCACATTTAATATGTTCATATCCTTTCATTCTCATACATATTCATGCATAGATATGCTAAATGCACTCATACATATGCTTCATCATTTACTTTCATATATCCTTGCATATAGAATTTCATGTTCATATCATGAATATTCATAATAGAAACTATAATAAAATTCTGCCGAAAATTCGGCAGCATAAACGGATCAAGTCCGCTTCTCTATGAATAGTGCCAGGCAGCCAGGAAACTTTAATCAAACAGCAAACTCATGATTATAATCATACCAAGAATATAACAATATCATAGGTGCTAGTTTTAAAATCTTAAGTCTAAATCTATCTTGCAAGCTTTTAACTTTTATTGAAGTTCCCAAGTTTGAGCTCAGGACCGACTTCCGAGTTTCGAGATCATATCGGTTCCAACTTCCGGAGTTATGTATATAAGGTCAATGCCTTGATTCCCGACTTCCGTGGTTACATTTAGAATCGATTTTCCGAGTTTATGTTGAAGGACCTCGACTTCCGGGTTTAAGCATTTTAGGTCTTATATTCTTGTCCCTAACTTTCGATTTCAAAGTGTTTTATGTGCTTGTGATTCCGATTTCCGACTTTAATCCATAATTGGTCTTCCAAGACTCTTATGAATGTTTTCCTAAGTCCCGCATTCCGACATTAACCATACCCTGTCTTCCCTAATTTCCGAGTTATGACATTAACTATGCCTGACTAGTTTCCTATTTGCTCAGTCCCGAGTTCAACATTAAGTATACCTGACCTAGCTCTCTATCTGCTAGATTTCCGAGTTCAACCTTAAGTTATTTGTGCTTCATCCCAAACCGTCCTACTTCTAACTAGAATTGCACTCTTATAAGAGAAAATTTACCAAAAATAGAAATCTGGGTGAAATCATACAAAATTTATATTACTGTAATGCTAACAGGGCAAGCTTTCGAATGATATAAGTTTCATATTGTTTGAACGAGTATAATTCGAGATATAAGTCCCGAAACTTGACCTTCCTGCACTGCTCTGTTTTGGCCTAATTTGGACATAGGGCAAATTTTTCGAGCCACTGGGAGCAAACGGGACCTTATCTAACTCTGAAATTTTTATGCAATATTCTCCTATGTGTAAGATTTCTAAAAAAGTTGGTTTCATTCAATTCCAAGTCGTATAGGGCAAGTTTTGCCCTGAACAACCCAGTCTGCCCAAAATCAAACTAAAAAACCTAGGTCAAATTTCCAAAATTTATATCTCTTTTAATACTAATCCAATGGCCTTATATGATATATGTATGGAAAGCCCTGAATGTATAGTTTCATATAAAAATAGTTTCATCAATTTTAAACAATGGTAAGCGGAGCCATACACTCCGCCGTACGGACCGCCGAGGGAAAACCCTACCAGCTTCTTGAGTTTCCTCTTTTCTTCAAGTTCTTTCATACCAATTTCAACTCTAATCACACCACACATGCAAATTCAGTCATAAATCATCATCATACCAATATTCATGAGGAAAACAAGATCCCCACACAGTCCTAAAACAAAGAAAAATAAGAAGAGGATTTGGATTCCTACCTTGCCTAGTTGAAATCTTGTTGATTTGGTGTCTTAGATGGAAGCAACTCTTGATCAAACTTGAAGAGGGGATGAGGATGGAGTGAAGAGGAGAGTGAATAGAAGAGAAATAAGGGGAGTCTCAGTAGCTAGGTTGGCCAAAAGTTTCAAGAGAGAAGGAAAGAAAAAGGTGAAGATTTTTGAAGCAAGCTTCACTTTGATTGGTGGATTTCACCTTGCCTTCCAATTTGGCTTGGCTTCCCATTCTTCGTGGCTGAAAGTGGTGCCACATGTGGGGGTATCTTGGCTAAATCTTGGCCATCCATTCTAGGGTTCTTACAGTATAACTTTTATTGATCTGGTTTTGACAGTCTTAAATACCGAAATCTTACCGATTTCTCTTAAATCGATAAACCGGTTTAGAAGAATCTTATGAAGTTTCCTATGATTCTAATCTAATTTCATTATAACTAATCATCTTAAATCACACTTAATTAGTTTTAAGTGAATACTAAATCGAATCCTAATTAATCACACTTATTTGCTAAAAACTGAGCAACTCGGTTAAAAACGATTAAAATTTTTCAGACGTTACATCCGGCACATAAATTAACCTACAAGTGTTTTTGCTTCAAAATTAAAACAATAGAAAAGTTACCAACATATCTAATTTGTTATTAACATGTTAAAAAGAAAATTCCAATTATTTTACGTAGGTTAACAACTCTTGCAAGTACAGTAAATTTGTTTTCTTCTTCAAATCTTGATTATAATGAGGGATTATTAATTTTCTCAAACATACAAATTAGCCTACAAGTGCTTTTATTTGAAATTAAAACAACTTAAAAGTTACTAACATATCCAATTTGTTACCAATATGTTAAACAAAAGTACCAACTATTTTATATTGGTTACCAACTCTTACGGGTATAATAGATTTGTATTTTTCTTCAAATCTTGATTACAATGAGGAATTGTTAGTTATCTCAAACATGCCAATCAGTTTACAAGTGCTTTTGCTTGAAAATTAAAACAACTGAAAAATTACTAACATATTCAATTTGTTACCAACATATTAAAAAGTAATTACTAACTATTTTACACTAGTTGCCATCTCTTGCAAATCAAGTAGATTTGAAGTCTTTTTCAAATCCTTATTGTATGAGGAATTGTTAGTTTTATCAAACACAAAAGTTAGCTTACAAGTACTTTTGCTTGAAAATTAAAATAATTGAAAAATTATCAACATATCCAATTTGTTACCAACATGCTAAAATGAAATTATCAACTATTTTTCATTGATTAACAACTCTTATATATAGAGTACATTTGTTTTTTTTTGTTTTTTCAAATTCTAGTTACAATAAAGAATTATTAGTTTTCTCAAACACACAAATCAGCCTATAAGTGTTTTTGTTTGAAAAATAAAACAACTGAAATATTACCAACATATCCAATTTGTTACAAACAAGTTAAAAAAAAATTACCAATAAATTTACACTAGTTATGAATTCTTATAGATATAATAGATTTGCTTTATTATTCAAATCCTAGCTACAATGAGGAACTATTAGTTTTTTAATCAAACACACAAGTTTGCCTACAAGTGCTTTTGTTAGAAAATTAAAAGTAATAAAAAGTTACCAACATATCAAATTTGTTACCAATATGTTAAAAGGAAATTGCCAACTATTTTGCACTATTTACCAACTCTTGCAGTTGTAGTAAATTTGCTGTTTTCTTCAAATCCTGGTTACAATAAGGAACTATTAGTTTTCTCAAATACACAAATAAGCCAACAAGTATTTCTGCTTGAAAATTAAAACAACTGAAATATTACCAATATATCCAATTTGTTACAAACAAGTTAGAAAGAAGTTACTAACAATTTTACACTAATTAACAACTCTTATAAATACAATAGATTTGCTTTATTATTCAAATCCTAGTTACAATGAGGAGTTATTAGTTTTTTATCGAACACATTAATTTGCATACAAGCGCTTTTGTTTGAAAATTAAAAGAATTGAAAAGCTACCAATGTATCTAATTTGTTATCAACATGTTAAAAAGATATTATCAACTATTTTACACTAGTTACCAACTTTTGCCGGTATAATAAATTTGTTTTTATCTTCAAATCCTAGTTATAAAGAGGTTTTATTAGTTTTCTTAAACACACAAATCAGCTTAAAGTGCTTTTGCTTAAATATTAAGACGATTGAGTTACCAACATATCCAATTTATTACCAACATGTTTAAAAGAAATTACCAACTATTTTATGCTAGTTACCAACTCTTGCACGTATAGTAGATTTGCTTTCATTTTCAAATCTTGGTTACGATGAAGAATTATTAGTCTTTTTCAACACATAAATCAACTTACAAGTGCTTTCATTTGTGAAAATTAAAATTGAAAAGTTATCAATATATTCTACAATTTAATTGGTATGTACTGACAGTGTAAAATAGTTTTACTCTATCAACCAATAGAAATAGAGGAAAATGAGAAATTATGATAGGTCCCTCATTATAATGGGTGGTTATTTATGTGAGTTGGCACTTTTCACTATTTCTATTAGCTGATAGTGTAAAATTATTTACACTGTCAGTGTATTTAAATTAAATTCTATATTCTATTTGTTACCAACATGTTAAAAGGAAAGCACCAACTATTTTATACTGGTTGCCAACTCTCGCAAGTATAATAGACCTGCTTTCTTCATCAAATCTCAGTCACAATAATGGATTATTAGTTTTCTCAAGCATACAATTTAGCCTTCAAGTGCTAAAGGAAAACTCAATCCCTTGTGAATTATCAAAGGTCATGGATTGTTCTTGATGGTACAAGTCATTCCCCAAATGTTTTCTAATAAGACTGGCACTGTTTATAGGAGAAGATGAAAGTGTAATTCACATTGAAATGAAGAAGAGTTGGTACATATATACTCGAGGGGAAAAGAAAACACCTAGCTGCTGGGAGAACCAGTGAAATAACTAATTAACTAACACTACTTGAGTGCATTGAGTGTTGATAAATAAGTTGGTTTTGGAAGTTATGATTCCGGTACTATTTTCCTTTGCTACCAATTTCCCCACCCAGAGAAATTCCGTAATTATGTGCAATGTGCATGACATTTGTGGTTTTGGTAGTTTGTGGTAAAAGAAAATGGGCTGCTTTAAACCTTCATTTATTTATTTTGTGTGATAAGGGCCTGCTATCTTTCATCAAGGCTTATAACATGTCTTAACCTTGAAGTGGTTCTTGACCCCCAAAGAAAAGGGGGGAAAAAATGTTAATTGGACAACTCCCTCCCATCTCTTAAAATTTTAATTATCTTTTTTCAAAAAGAAAGAAAGAAAGAAAGAAAAGAATAGTTTGATTTCTAAAATAGAAAAGAACATTTTGAAATAACAAACTAAAACGAGGGAAACGACATAATCCTATTCCTACTTCAGTTAGCTCTAAAAGTTAGCAGCAAAAATATCCCAACCTTTTATAGGAGACAGTATCTGGTATTCAGGTATTCAGGTATCACGCACTCATTTCAGTGCTGGTTGGTACAATATTTTTTTTTTTTCTCCTGAGTTAATGACACTATTTTCTTCTGGCTAAAATATTTTTGTATTTGGTTGCTAAATTTAATTTGTTCCCATTTCGGTAATCAAGGCTGCCCCCACCAGAGTAGGTTAATGCTTCATTCATGCTAAATGATTGCCCCATGCTTGCCATGCAATTGGAGGCAAAGAATATATACAAAAATACATCCATTATTGGCTTGGAATTTCTCCTCTAGTTACTATCATCTAGTATTCTAATTAACTGAACAAAAAAAGAAAACATTTCTCGTAGGAAATGTTTAAATGTTTTCATCTTTAACATATAGGAATTCTTACTACTGTATGCATCTTTGTGAAAAGCTGCAATAATGGAGACACCTCTTGTGAACAAAGTCTCAGAATCTGACTACTTGCCAATGGAGATCTTCAAAGAAGCTAGGTTGGTCTTCTGGACGGGGACACAGAAGCTATGGAAGATAGCAGCACCAGTGGCACTAACCTTACTGTTTCAATTTTTGATAGGGTCCTCCACTACCATCTATGCTGGTCATTTAGGAGACATTGAGCTCTCTTTTATCTCTGTTTACTCTAGTGTCATGGGCTCCATCTATTTTGCTTTGCTTGTAATTTCATGATCTCTTCTTGATTTTAGCACACAGAATAGTGAATGTCCAAACAAAAGGCATGCAATGTAAAAGGGCTGTTGAAATTCATTGCATGTATGTACCCAAAAAAAGGATAAAAAAAAAAACTTTGCAAATGTTGTCTAGCTTTTGTGGTATTAGCAGGCTTAGAGAATGTGGGATACTTAAAATGAATCAAATACTCACTCTCAGTCTCTCTACAAAAGCAAAATGGCACTGGACATCACCAAGAAATGCTTGGTATCAAAATACAATTTATATAATGCATAATTCAAAATTTAAGATTTTGTGTTCTAACAAGTATATATGTTAATCTCAAGAGAGGAGTCTATGAATATTTCAAAATTCATGACCTATTATAACTAATGGTTTGCATGCTGTTTTTGTGCCAACTGCCAAGATTGCAATTTAATTTGCGCAAGCATTAGTTCCTATAAGTGATACATAGCTTGGTCACGGAATTTCATCTGTATGATGTGGCTGCCTTCAATGCTGCATTTCTGATGCGTGCATAATTGTAGTTTGGGATGTCAGCTACACTCTCAACGCTTTGTGGGCTAGCTTATGGGGCAGGACAAATTCAATCTCTCGGAATTTACCTGCAAAGGTCATGGATTGTTCTACTCATCACTTGCATAATCTTAACCCCTCTTAATATATATGCCACACCATTCTTAAAACTCCTAGGCCAGGCAAATGACATAGCTGAATTTGCTGGGCAATATTCAAGGCAGTGCATTCCCTCCATGTTTTCCTTTGCAATCAATTTGCCCACCCAGAGATTCCTTCAGGTCCAGAGTAAGGTCAATGTGATCATGTTCATAGCATTGATGGCCTTGGTTATACACAATGGACTTCTTTATCTTTTCATCTCTGTATTCTCCTTGGGAACAACTGGGGCAGCTATGGCTACTAATGTGTCATCATGGGTAATTGCTGGGGCTCAAGTTGTGTTTGTCGTAGGTTGGAGCAAAGGAGCATGGACCGGGTTGTCATGGTTGGCTTTTGGGGACTTATGGGGCTTTACTAGGCTAAGTCTTGCCTCATCTGTAATGGCATGCTCTGAGCAATGGTACCCCGCTTCCATTGTACTCCTTGCTGGTCACCTATACAATCCTGTAATTGCTGTTGCTTCCTACTCTATTTGGTAAGGTTGTTTGTTACTCTTGATGTTGTTCCCGTTTGATGTATTTACTTCTTAGTGCTCTTGCCTCTTTGAGTTTACTCGTTATTTTGCATTGTATGTTTCAGCTTGAACATTTTTTGCTGGCAAATGATGCTGCTACTTGGAATAAATGCTGGTGTCAGGTAAAATGAGCGGGGACTGAAATTATTAGTAGCTGTTTTAAGCAAATGGAATATGTTTCAAAAGAAATGCGACGAACTCAAATGTTGTTTTAAGTCGATTACTGTATGTTAGTTTCCTTTACAATATGTTAATATAGCGTCATGTAATATATATAGCTGACCACACCTGGTGGAATAAGGCTTGATCATTGTTGTTGTTTAGTTCCCTTAATTTTGGAAAATTGATTTAGGAATTATATACTGTCTAGTGTTCAGGTCTCCAATAATTTAGGGATGCGGCATCCTAGAGCAGCCAAGTACTCTTTCATGGTGGCTACGTTCTACTTTCTCCTCATTGGGACGGTGCTGATGATTATAGTTTTCTTAAGTAAAGAAAATCTTGCTATTATCTTCACGGACAGTAAGGATATGCAATTACCTATGGCGGATCTAGCATACCTTCTAGGTCTAATGATGGTTATGAATAGTGCTGCACAAGTGATGTCAGGTGTCAATTAGCTTTGGCTCCTTCAAAAGTTGTTAAATTTCGTTGAACCTCACATACTCATCCTCTAAAGTATCTTCTATTGCAGTTGGTGTTATTATAATCTCGTTTCTTTTGGGGTAATTTCTCTAGGTGTTGCCATTGGAAGTGGATGACAGGTGATGGTAGCTTACATTAACTTAGCTTGCTATTATATAGTTGGACTCCCGTTAGGCATTTTGCTTGGTTTCACAGAGAATTTAGGGGTCAAGGTAAAATATTGTAGTCCACACTCTATTTCACGTTTCTTTCCTTTTAAATCGGCACGTTTTAATATGCACCGTGTTAAAAATGGTGCACCATGCACCATGTGATCCAATAGGTTGGATGTTCAAGTATATATATACACCTACTTCTTGTGGTATACCATAAAAATTATTCTCTCAACGTCCAAGTTAGAACAGGATTTTTGATCCCGAGTTCCAATATTGTGCCAAGTTTTTTATTTTACTAGCAGACTCAACGTCCAAGTTGGAACAAGATTTTTTACACACGAGTTCCAATATTATGTCCCAACATCGGAGTTTTTATGCACGATTTCTGATATTATGCCAAGTTTTTTAATTTTACTAGCAGACAACGTCCAAGTTAGAACAGGATTTTTTTACCCGATTTCCGATATTATGCTTACTCCCACATCGGAATTTCAATAATGAGGTCTGATCTTATGCCAGGTTTTTTAATTTTACTAGCAGACTCAACGTCCAAGTTGGAACAGGATCACACGAGTTCCAATATTATGCGAACAACAGCTTACTCCCACATCGGACCCACCCTCCGAGTTGGAGCAGGATCTTTCGCATTAGTTCCGATCTTACAACCGAGGACTCCTGCAATGCATCACTTGATTTAAGTGCATGGTTAGTCCAGCAGTTTAGATGGAAGACAACTCCAAGGTGTTTGATGCACCATGATTAACATAGTGCATTAGGGAGAGTGCTTTAAATCAAAGGCTCTTTTCTTTTAAACCATAGGCAATCTTGTGAAATTGTAGGGTCTTTGGGGAGGCACATTGTGTGGCAACATCCTTCAGATTTTGTTCCTCTTCTTGGTAATTTTGAAGATCAACTGGACCAAAGAGGTAATTGAGTAGCATGCCTTTTTAATAAACATCTATTTCTTAACACCAAAGATCCAGATTCATTCTAATTGATTTATTTCGATGCTATTATAAATTTATGCTATATGGAAAATTTACAGGTATATGGTTTCTTTGTAGTTAGTATCAAATATGAATTTTCTTGCGAAGGTAGGTCGTAAATATGATATATATACTTCAACAAATTGGGTTTACCTCTTTACCTTTTCGGCCAACCTAAAGCAAAAAAATGAAAAAAGAAGATAAAGGTTTTACCTGAAGTATGCTATCAAGAGTGTTTGATTTTCCCAGAAAATGCTAAGGGAAAGGTTGAGAATAGAGAAGAAGAATGATCGGATTCGAATATCAGCTATGTGCGCTTCTTGGGTTTATGAAATGAGTGAGTGGGGATTGAGTAATTATGAGTTCGGGTCATGGAATCGCTCGGATCCGGATTACCCATCAATTTTCTATCAAATTACTTTAATATCTTTATCTTTATACAATAATATTAAGAGTTTAATTTTAATATATAAAACTTTTTTACATAGCCATTTAATTATATATTACAAGTTATTAAAAGTACTACACTAATAATGTTTTACATTCGATAATGTAAAATATTTTACATTAATAATGTGACAAAATTAAACTCTAAAATTAATTATTTTAACAAGAGTCATGCATAACCTAATTCTATACTCTAATATTCTCAATATTACTTCGAAAATTAATCCTATGATGAATAATTTGAAATTATAAATCCTACCTATGCAAATAAATAATATAAAGTATAAACTTATTGCCGGAATTGTAGTAATTGCATTGAAAAATATAATAACTCATCAAGGTTGTTGTAAAAGGGCTTTTTTACTGAAATAAAAAAAAAGTATTACTTTCATAAACATCCGATTCATCTTTATTTTCTAAAATATCCTATTTTAATTGCTTATAGAAAAATCACATGAAGTTGGCATGATTTATAACTAGTTCAAAATGACCAAAAAGTTATGCTAGCCTCACACAATTTCAGGCTTATATCATCATCACGATTAGATTATAGTCAAGGCTCAAAAGATGCAAGTCACAAAATAACACCAATGCATTTTGACCCCAACCAATTGATAACCAAAAAAATAAATATATAAGAGGGAGCATGTTAACATGGTCCACACCATGTTTTGGACTATCACGTGATCCATCCATTTTTATCGTTAGATTGTATTTTTCAAATTAAAAATAATAATATTAAATTACCAAACTATCCACCTCATTTTCCCCTCTTTTTGACCCTCCTACTACCACCCTCTTCTAACTCCTCCCAGTAGTCTACTGCAGACATCGATGATGCCACTGCCACCACCACCACTTTATGCTTGACCAGATGGCAACTACATAGTTTGAGTCGGGATCTTTAGTGGGAAAACGATCCATTCACTTGAACAAACAAAAAGAATATTAGAATAGCAAAAAAAGAAAAAAAAACAAACAAAAGAGTATTCTTTTACGCAGGAGAGAGAGCACACTACCCAAAGAAGCTCATATTTCACATTGCTATGATCCCACCAGCAAAACTAGAAAGAGGCAAAACCTAAGTGGTTCAAATTGGAAGTAAGAGAGAAGAAAGGTGTGGGATTTGATTTTTACTTTAATAGTTGGTTGACTGGGTGAAGAAAGAGACCAAAGATGGTTGTAGCTCTTGAAGGATTCACCAATTTTGGGAAACATGCTCCATTGTCTATGTTCATGCTCTTTGAGAAACCGCTCTTTGAAAAAATCCCACCATCTCATGACAAAATATTTAGAGAGTGTTATTGTGTTTGGATTGAAGTGTCTTTTGGATTAGTTGATGAATAGGGTGGTATCAATTGATATGATGTGTTGTTTTTGTTCAATGTGTTGCTCGGTGGGTGATTGATCAGGAAAGAAAGAAAGAAAGAAAAATAAATGGTTAGAACAAAAAATTTGAATTAGAGAAAGGGCTAGTTTGGTAATTTTATGAGGGGAAATGGTGGACCTAATGATCCGAAACATGGTGTGGACCATGTTATCCTGCACCAAAGAAGAGAAACATTTACATTAGCGCATAGAGTTAGAGTTCTAAAGGAAGAAAATCTTTTACCTTCTTTGCTTCATCATGATGATGCCACCCTCACAGGAGTTATGGGTGGGGGTTTTGTCAGTTCATAAATCATTTGAGCTTGACACAATTTCTAGTCATTTTGAATCAGTCATAAATCGTGTCAGTCTCACATGATTTCTCTATAAACAATTAAAATAGGACATTTTGGAAAATAAAGATGAAACCGGACATTTATGAAAATAATGTTTTCTTTTTTGTTTGGGTAAAATAGCCGCTGTAAAAATAATTGTGAAAATAAAGCTCATTAAGAGAATTACAAGAACATGGCTCCCAAGAAAAAGTTTATGTACTATATGCATTAAATATGATTATTCACACTTTCCATATCCAACTTGTATAAAATAAAAGAGTACATAATCTTTTTACTCTTAATATTTTAAAGTTGATATCAATTTAGTCCTAAAAAATTTTTAACATTAATTTAGTCTTAACACTTTGAAATTGACATTAATTTGTTCTTGAAAACAATTTTTACATCAATATAGTCCAAATATTTTGAATTTTGACATTAATTTAATCCTAACACTTTGAGCTTTGACATCAATTTGATTCGAATAAATTTTTCGTAATCAAAATTTCCATCAAATCACCGATATAGGACTAAGTTGATATCAAAATTCAAAATATTATGACTAAATTGATGTAAAAAGTTTTTTCAAGACCAAATTGCTGTCAACTTTAAAATATTAGGACTAAAAATTATATTTATTCAAAATGAAATTAGTATTACCAATATCATGCTTAGTTATAAGGAATGAGCTAATGATCACTTGAAAAAAAGTGTACAAAGACAAACACACAAGCCATGGTTAGAACTAGAAAATTTTGTTTATCGGGCTAAAGGTTAATAAATTATATATTATTTTATTTTATCAATCTAATTAGGAAAAAAATCACTTTACCCCTTAAACTTAGGTCATGTATACTTTAACTCCTAAATTTTAAAAATATACAGCCCCTTGAACTTTTTTGAATGTGCAAATTGACCTCCTAATAATTTTTTCATTGATTGTTAATAAAAATATGACATATTCAAGAAAATTTTGGGTATCCAATGATACCAAACCCAAGGATTTAAAGATTCTGAAATCCTAGGTGCACATTTTGATAAAAAAAAAAAAAAAAAAACAAGACGTAAGATAAACATCCTCCATACTAAATACTTAAGAAACCCGTTCTTAGAAACTTAGATAACTAGGATAGGAGATAGTTGAAATTGAACAAAATATCACAGAGTTTACCTCTGTAATCTCCTATTTAGTTTCTTTATGTAACGAGTATAGAGATCACCTTACCTCACTTGCACACACATTGTTTTGTTGAAGAAAACAAAAAGGAAATTCTATTAATCATCAAAAGCTGCTACTACTTTTTTTTTATTTTTTTTGGTCGAAAGTAGCTGTTGCTGTTTGTTGAGTTATTTATACCTTTTACATTAGGTTAAAATATTTACTAAGCCCACGAAAAAAAGCCAAGTCGCTACACTAAGGTGTAGTTTGGTAGTGCTCTCTGAAAGGGTACTTCGGCTTATGAAAAGCATAAGCCAATTTTTTCTGTTTGGTAAACCGAAAAGCTGGGGTGCTTTTGCTCCTAGCTTTTGAGTGCAAGGGGTATTCTCGGGAGCTCTCATGGGATGCTTTTCGGAGCTGGCTTGTGCTCTCCAAATTTTAAAAGACTAATATAACCTTACTCTATTTAATGATATTAAAAATAGAAATTATTCTCTTTAGTGTTTATAACCATTGTAGTCATTTTAGATATCAAGAGCAATTTTACCAAACACTACTTTTGCGGCTTCTACTTATTGAGAGCAATTTTTACATTATTTTACCAAATGATACTACTATTACTTTTTGAGAGCAGCTTTTAGAGAGCCGAAAGAGCTCATCTGCTTTTAAAAAGCCACAACAATATCAAACCAAGCCTAACAATTGAGCTGACTAAACACCTCAAAATAAATACATGTCTTTGAACATAACTATCAGAATTATTAAATAAAACTTGGCTCAATATGGACTTAATACATTTAATTGCCATTGTGCCATAATTAAAGTTTTGGACTGTCCACTTTCAATGTTTGTCCCATTTACCGTCTGTTTGTTTTTAGAGAAAAGGGGAGGAAAGAACTTCTGTAGAAAGAAAATGGGCAAAATACTCAATTTTCACTCCGTTGGGCTGTCCATGAGTAGTAAGAAAGAAGGGAAAACAGGAGTGGGACCCATATTAAAACTTTTCTGTGCTGTTGGAAGCAGTAGAGAAAAGTAGTAAATGACTGTTCTATCTTCTACAAAATGAAAAAATCTTGAAAATATATAAAAAGATATAAAAAATATTAATATGTAAATAAATAATATTTATTTAAAAATATTAAATAGTTTTTATTTACTAAAAAATGGGACAATTAGTATAAATAAATAAATAAATAAGTTTAAAATAAATAGAAATAATATCTTTATATATTATTATAATAAGGATATAAATATCATTTTATTACAACTTTCATTTTCTCTTCATTCAAACAGATAAAGAGAAAATCTACTTTTCTCTTTATTTTCTCTTTTCTCCATTTTCTTTCTTTTCATTTTCTCTTCTCATCCAAACATATCATTAGTTTTGTCTTCTCTTCCTTAGCTCATTCTTGATGCATCTCTTCCACAAATGATTTGCCTAAATTTCCAAAGCCTTCTTTCAGCCTCTTTACTGTTGCCCTTGTGATAGGTCCAATGAACATTGTTGAAATCCTTATCTTGCTCTCTAGTGCTAGAGTGTCTAATTTGCCTTCTTAAACTCGTATCATTCCCTCCTTCCTCAAAAGATTTGTCCTCGAGGTGAAATATTATACTCACCTAGAAGGTCAATCTTATAAGCATTATCATTAATCCTTTCTAACACCTAAAGCGGACCATCTCCCCCTAGCATCAAGCTTGGATTTTCTTTGAATAGGAAACCTTTTCTTTCTCAAATGAACCCAAATCCAATCACCAAGTTCAAACATAACTTGTTTGTGGTCATTATTCACTCTTTGGGGTATGAACTTGCTTTTCTTCCCAATCATCTCTTGTGCTTTTATGTGTATTGCTTTAACATTTTCAACCTTGCTTTCACCATCAAACCTAACATGATCACCTAAAGGTAAACGCATTAAATCCAAAATAGTTTAAGGATTAAAACCATACACAATCTCAAATGGGGAAAAACCTATGGAGAATTTTTTTTGATAATTGATAATCATCCACCACCCAGCAATTTGAAGGGTGAGAAACATGGAAATCTAGGATGCAAAAAGATCTATAAACAAAGATGCCCAGTAAGCTAATATCAAGGAATAACAAAACCTGTATATATTTTTACTTCTTCCTAAAGCTACATTGTTAAGGCTCAACAAAGCTGCTTTGAAGCATTTTGATGTTGTTCGGAAGTGATGACAATGAGGTCGTTCACCCCAAACTGAGACAGGGAACCCTTCAACAGCTACACGATGGAAATGGGTGGCTGCACCAAGTTGTCTGGCAAGGAGGGGTGTACCTGCAAGGACTCCGATGCTCAAGTCAATCAGAGTAAGAGGTAATTGTATCCAGAAAACACACGTGTACCTATTTCATGGGCGAGACCCTTATAGCTACATGATTTACAACAGTTTTCGAGATTCCTGTGTAACGGTCTCGGATCGCTTATGTTATGCAATCCAGTTTCTCGACGTTATGGAATCTGGAGTAAATGCATAAGCGACAGTTTTAGTTGATGTCTTCCAACTGGGTTGTTATTGAGAGGCTTTATTTGTCCTTTATGGGCCCTTTGGGCCTAGTCCGTAACAGATGTCATGAATCTTCATTTGCACTCAACCTTCTCCCCTTTTGATAAAGCACCTCATCTATAACAACTTTGAGACTCTAGACATATTTCATTGCCACCAGTTGTGCACCATCCCACTTGTGCCTCATATTTGCCTTGATGAAATTATGACTTGTGAGCCTTCTTGCCATATGTATCAACTTATAGCCACTAAAAGCACATGTGAAAACAATTTGCTAAATTACATCAGAGTTGTATAGTAATTCATGACCAACACCATTTGACTGTCTTGAACACTATTATCAATACACCAAAAACTGAAATACAATCATTTAAAGATTTTAATTGACACTATATGTCACATATTATCAGTGCAACCAAAACAAAACAAAACCAGCATTACTACTACACACACCAATAACTAGCTTAATTGCCTACATAATCTAGCTCTGTCTTTCTTGTTCCCTTATTTTTCTCTATCATCTTTTATATCTCTCTAGTTTTCTCTCTATTTTTTCTTTTTTCTTTTCCTTCTTTCTATACCTACATCACTCATATCCTTCTTCTCATTTTTTTTTTTAAATTTCTTTCCTTTCTTTTTTTTCTCCATATTTCTTTTCCCATTTTCTTGAATCTCACTTTGCAAAAACACAAGCACAACCTGAAAACATTAGATAAGACTGTTGCAGTATCTGGACAAGACAAAGTCTTGAACTAGCATTTGCTTATGAAAAACAACTTGTTAATAATAGTGAAAACACACTACTCTCCCACTTATTCCGTATCCCCATACTACTTAAAAAATTGGCAAAATTGGACATAACCTATACTAAACAACACTATGTTGCAGAAATTGTAGCAACAAAACCATGCATCAACTACTACAACCACTAAACCATCAACACCTTGTATCCTACCTTTCCACTCCAAACTTACCAGTTAACTCCTATATGTGAGCTCATCATATAGCCCCAATGCTCATACTTCATTCCCAATAATTTAGACTTTAACACCCAAGACAGCAAAATAGACCCAACCTGTAACGTCCGAAAAATTTTATCGTTTTTAACCAAGTTATTCGATTTTTATCGAATAATTGAGATTAATTAGAATTTGGTTAAGTATTTAGTCAAAGCCAATTAAGTATCATTTAGAGAGATTAGATTTAAGGAAATTAGATTAGAAACATAAGAGACCTCATAGGATTTTTCCAAAACTATTTTACCAATTTAAAATAAATTGGTAAGATTTCGGTATTTTAAACTGTTAGAACCGAACCAATAGAAATTATACTGTGAGAACCCTAGATTGAATGGCCAAGATTTAGCCAAACCATAAGTGGCGCAAGATCAGCCCTTCAAGAAGGCAGCCACATCCAATTGAAGAAAGGGAACACATCCACTAATCACATGTTAGCTTCCTTCAAAAGTTTTCAATTATTTCCTTCCTACTCCTTGCAGAATTTCGGCCTCATATACAGCAGATACCCCTTCATTTTCTTTCCTTCTCATCTCATATTCACTCCTTCTTCATCAAGCTTCCAAGTTCCAACAAGTTCCAAACAACTTTCTTCAATCCAAAGCATAGAGCTAGCAAGACTACACCTACAAGAGGTAGGGATTCAACTTATCTTCTTGTTTTCTTTGGATTGGGGCTAGTTGTGACTCCTCTTTCTTTCATGATTTTGATGATATATTGAGTAGAGATGATGATATAGGGTTGGATTTGTGTATATGCTTGGATTAGAACTGAAGTTGAAGTGAAAGAATTTAGGAATAGAAAGAAGTGAGATGCTGTTGGTTGAAAACCCTACGGCATCCTTACATTCGTCTTGTACGGACAAAAATCTAGCTATCAAAACTTAGTGAATCTATTTTAATATGAAACTATACATTTAGAGATTTCCAAGAATATAAATTATAAGGCCATTGGATTAGTATTGAGTGAGTTATGAATTTTTTAATTTTAACCTGGATTTCTAGGTCCTCTTCTCACAATATGAGTTGAGAAAGGTGTAACTCACCCTATATAGCTCTAAATTGAGTGCAACAAACTCTGTTTGAAAGCTAACATGTAGCGAAACATCCCATAAAAATTTAAGAGTTAGATTCATTCCCAATTATCCCTAGTAATTCGATGAAGTTGGCTTAAGTGCAAACCAAACTAGAACAGGGCAATCTAGAAGGGTTAACTTACGGGGCATATATCTCAAGCTATACTTATGTAAATGAGATCCAACTTCTTTCAAATAAAACCTTGTTCTGTTATCTTTAATTTGGTATAATTTTTGTATGATTTCACCTAGTTTCCTATTTTTAGTGAATTTTTACTTTTAAGGGTATAATTCTAGCTAGTTATAGGGTAGACCGAAATAAACTTTGAATAACTTGAGCTACACTAATCAAAATGGGATGGGACCAAAAAGGTTGGAAACTAGACACATAGCACTATAACATAACCAAAATGTAGATATAAATGAATAGAATAGAAATTTTGGTGAATTTTACAAAATCGGGTAGAATTAAGTATAATGAGCAGAAACCTTATTGATGTTGGCACACTATATGATTGATATTGTTGCTATAAATTTGCTGATCTATGTTGGTTTGAATGCTTGATTGATCTTTCTAGTAGCCTGGCACTATTCATGGGGAAGCGGACTCGATCCGTTATATTGTCGAAATTTCGGCAAAGACTCCATATACTATGTGAAATATTTGTGCACATGTGATACTTAAGAAAAATAATACTAGATGTACATGCAATTTATGAAGAATGTTATGATTCCATATTGCTTGGGCCAACCCCTAAATAATGTAAAAGGGAATAGATCAGTGGGAAAGTCGGGGAAAGTAAACCGGACAATTCTGTATAGGAATGAGCTCAGTCCTAAAAAGCAGACTATTACCCAAGAGTATATGGCCAAACACTCCCAAGGGACCAAGAGTGGAAATTATAAGTTACATGAGTCGAAAGCTCCCAAAGACTACATGCATTTTCCATTTCACATATATATGCTCTATTTGCTAATTTCTAAGTTAAAGTCATAGTTATCTGTATATTCCTCATGTTATATTACTGTTTACCTATAATTACTGTTTCAGCTATGTTAGCGTGCCTGTTTAAATATACTTGCATTGCTCTAATTTAATATTAAGTTTTGTTTCGGGTTATATTTTCCACAAGTTAAATTGAGTTGAATATTACTGTTATATTGTATCATTTAAAATTAAGAAAAATCGAAACAACTGGGAATGACGGCGATGGCAGATGTGCATAGAATTAGAATTCTTACTGAGAATTTCTTTAAATTCTCACCCTACTGTATATTTTCTTGTCATTCTCAGATCATGGCGAATGCAACGACAAGCATCCTCTTAATTGAGTTTCCTGTCCTCCACATCCACCTTGATCTGTTTCTAAACTCCATATATATATATATATATATATATATATATATATATATATATATATATCTGGTAGTTACCGATTTCGCTTTTATTTCTTTTTCCGTAGAGATTTTGCTGTTCCACTTATGCACCCACTATTTGACTCTACCGCACCTTATATTGTCATCCCACTCTACATGGCACACCCATTCCCACCTCCTGTAGCAGTAGCAGCTCCTGCTGTACCTCTCACTTCACCACCTCAGTAGACCCTTTCCATTTCATTTTCTGAGGAGGAAGACCCATCAGAGGCAGCGAGCTCATCCTCTTCATCTTCGGCACCCGGTGGTGGCCATGCCCTGGCAGACGTCAGCATGGCGAGTGGATTCCTTTCCTCGGAATCCATCTAGGGTACTTATGTAGCACAGTAGGAGGAGATGTATAGAGTGGTCCTCTTTTGGAATCCTGGGCCATAGGCAGTAGCTTAGTGGGTGGTGCATCTAGATATAAAATGTCCTGTGGGGACCAATTATGTAACATCTACCGGATTTTTCTCATCGTTTTTCGCCTAATTATTCGGTTTTTATCGAATAATTGGGATTAATTAAAATTTGATTGAATATTTATTTAGGATCAATTAATTAGCAATTAATTGAGTTAGATATGAGGGAATTAAGTTAGAAGTATAAGAGATTTCATGGAAATTTTCTTAAAGCAATTTACCGATTTAATGGAAATTGGTAAAATTACGGTATTTTTAAACTGTCAGAACCGATCCAACAAGATTCTACACTCAATAACCCTACATCAAGTGGCTGAAAACTCAGTCACTTAACCTACAATAGTGGCACAAGGAAGGCCACAAGAATGAAGGAAGTTGGCTGAAATTCAGCCTTAAACTCTTAACCAATCAAATTGCAAATTCTCAACTACTTCCTGAAGGTTTTAATAACACATTCCTTCCTTTCCCTTCAGCAAATCTACACCACTTCCCTCCTTGTTTCAGCCTTCCTCTCCTCTTCTCCATGTAACCAACTCCATTAAACCTTCAGGCTTTGATTAGGGTCCATCAACTTGAAGCTCAAGCTTAGCAAAATCACACCTAAAGGAGGTAGGATTCCATTTCTGTTCTTAAATTCTTTGAACTGTGGCTGCATGAAATTTCACTCTTCTTCAGTTATTTGATGATATATTGGATGTATTTGATGGTTTATGGCTGGATTAACATGAAATCTTGAGTTAGAATTAAAGTTAGAAAGAGAAAACTAGAAGGAGTGGAGAATTAGGATGCTATCTAGGTGAAAAGTCCACAGCAGCCCTTATGGCTGGTTGAAGCCTATGAAACTATTTTTATATGAAAGTAGACATTTAGGGCTTTCCATACATATATAATATAAGGCCATTGGATCAGTATTGAGAGAGATATGAATTTTTGAAGTTTGACCTAGGTTTTTGAGTTTGATTCTGGGCAGACTAGGTTGTTCAGGGAAGAACTAGCCCTACACGACTTGGAATTGAGTGAAACTAACTTTGTTAGAAAGCTTACACATAGGAGAATATCCCATAAAAATTTTCGAGTTAGTTAAGGTCCCATTTGTTCCCAGTGAGTTCAGAAAGTTGCCCTATGTCCACTCCAGGCTAGAACATGGTAGTTCAGTAGGGTCACATTTCGGGGCTTATATATCAAATAATAATCAAGTAAATGAGTTGCAACTTAATTCATTTGAAAGCTTGTTCTGGTAGCTTTAAGTTGATATAAATTTTGCATGATTTCACCTAGATTCCTATTTTTGGTGAATTTTCTCTTATAAGAGTGCAATTCTAGCTGAAGACATGTATGAATACTAGATCAAGCTTCATTGATATCAGATCTTGGGACATAGCAAATGAAGAGCTAGATAGGGTGTACTAAAGGTGGAACTCGGAATGATATATTTAAGGTTGAACTCGGAATGATGTACTTAAGATTGAACTCGGAATGATATACTTAAGGTTGAACTCGAAAGAGTGTACTTAAGGTTGAACTCGGAATAATATATTTAAGGTTGAACTTGGAATGATGTACTTAAGGTTGAACTCGAAATGATATGCTTAATGTTAAACTCGGAAGAGTGTACTTAAGGTTGAACTTGAAATGATATACTTAAGGTTGAACTCGGAAGGGTGTATTTAACGTTGAACTCGGGACTTAGTAAATAGCAAACCCAATTAGGTATAGTTAATGCCGGAACTCGGGCCTTGATAAATAGCAAACCCGATCAGGAATGGTTAATGTTGGAACTCGAAACTTAGGAAACATTCATAAGTGTTGAAAGACTGATTACAGCTTAAGGTTGGATGTCGGAAATCACTTGAAATCTAGAGTCAAGGACGAGAATATAGAACCTAAGATACTTAAACCTGGAAGTCTAGGGTCTTCAATACATGACCCCGGAAGTCGGGAATCAAGATATTGACCTTACATATGAGAGTAATATTATATCGGAACTCGAAAATCGGTCCTAAGCTCAAACTTGGGAACATCAGTAGAAGTTAAAAGCTTGCGAGATAGATTAAGGCTTAAGACCCTAAAACTTGCACCTAATGAAATTGCTATATTCTTGGTATGATTACAATGTTCTATCTTGGGTTTGCTATTTAATTAAAGTTTCCTGGCTGTCTGAAACTATTCATAGGGAAGCAGACATGATCCGTTATGTTGCCGAAATATTCAGTAGAAATGTAAGGAGGTTATCAATATTGATGTTTTAAGAATGATTTAAGTATGATATGAAGTATAATAATGATATTATGATAGTTTTTGTTATGAATACTCATGATGTGAATATGAAATTCGATATGCAAGGATATACGAAAGTAAATGATGAAGCATACGTATGAGTACATTCAACATGTCCATGCATAATTATGTATGAGAATGAAATAATATGAACATATTAAATGTGAATCCCTTTACCTGGAGTCAGTTATGCGATCCCTCCTTGTGAAGGCAGTTAAATAAGATAAAATGTGAATCCCTTCACCTAGAGACAGTTATGAGATCCTTCCTTGTGAAGGCAGTTAAATAAGATAAAATATGAATCCTTTCACTTGGAGGCAGTTGCACATTGAATCCCTCCTTATGAAGGCCGCTAAAACTATGAGATCCATCTACCTTGGAGGCATGTGGTCAGATGAGATCCCTCTACATTGAAGGCACGTGGTCAGATGAGATCCCTCAATTCTTGAGGCACGTGACTAGAAGAGATCCCTTCAATTTAGAGGCACATGACCAAAATGAGATCCCTCCAAGACTAGAGGCACGTGAATCCCCTTGTAGGTTAGTTCTGTGTGATGACGATCATGCGTTGAGCTCACTCCTAGATCAGACTACCCAAGGGCAGTAAAGAATAAAGATTAAAGCATATGCAAGCATCCCACTCACATGAGGCATGGCATGACCCAACTAGTGTAAGTACCGAAAACTTATGGTGGCATATAAATACTCACGATAAAGGATATGATGAAGGTCCCATATTCTGAAGGATCGTGATATGGCGATAACGCTCTGATGGGGTATGATATGGTGATCATACTCTAGAATATGGCATGATAAGCACATCCTAAGAAATGTGACATGGCGATCACGCTCTGATGGGGTATGACATAGCGATCGTACTCTGGGATATAGCATAATGATCCTACTCCCTAAGGAATGTGACATGGCGATCATATCCCGATGGAGTATGATATGACGATCATACTCTGGAAAATGTGTAACAAGTAAAAGAAGATAAAGAAAGAAAAGTAAATTTTATGTATCTGCATAAATTCATGTACAAGTAAAGGCATGTGCATTTTAATACGTTTCAGTTATTATTCATAGTATAATTCATGAATTAATTTTGTATCGGCTCACCCAAATGACAAGTGTATGAATAAAATGAACTCTGCTTCAAATAGTATGTTTTCAAACTACAAAACAGAATAATTCATATATTATGTTCACTTTTTCATAATAAACCGAAGCAGTTGGAGATAATAACGATGACACAGTATATGGTAGTTTAATGAATCCTACTGAGAATTTATAATTCTCACTCCTATATTTATTTCCGTGTTATCTCCAGATAGTTCAGCAATTCCAAAGAAGGTCCTCCAAGGCGGAGTTGACTAGTAAGATTGAAGGTGGCCGAAGGTTGCTGCCAGACAAGGTCCAATTAAGTGACAGTAACAACTCCTAGGTGAGGTATTATGACTTAAGTATAGTACCATACTTAGGAGGGTGTTACAAATTAGGGTGTTATTTTGTAGAGACAGGCCAGTTTATTTTGTTTTAGCGGCCTCATTTTCCATACCCTGTACTGTTTATGGTTTCTTTTGTAAACTCTAAAAACTGACACCTATGTACATATATATATATAGATGTAGTGCAGTAGTTCTGTTTATTCCACAGATTTCTTTTCTGTTATGACATTAACCCGTTTATTTATACTACAGCCAAAGATAAATACACAAATTAATAGTGAACTCCGTTATGAGTATATAACATTGGATTTATGTGAAATTTTAATTAGATAACTACATGTAATAACTTATCAGGTAATATATTATGACTTAAGCATAGTATTTTGTTTCGTACAGTGTTACACAACCCATGCCCTTCACTCTCCTTCTTACCATTTCCACCAACTAACACAACCAACACTTTACAAAAAAGACCATTTCCGAAAAAAAAAACCGTGCATAACCCCATCTTACCCTTATTTCACTGACTAGACAAAACCTATATTTCATCCAAACCTTTACAAGACACAATGATTTCCATACTTCTCCATCTCATTTTGCTCTTTCCTTTTTTATCTTTTTTTCTCTTTTTTTTTTAACTTTCTCTTTTTCCTTTTTTTTTCCCTTTTCAACCACTTTTTTTTCTTTTTCTTTATTTTAGCTCTCGCTCAAAAAGACACATATCCATACTTGATACAAAGAAATGAGATCTCAAAAACACACCAAAAGGCATTGCTGACAACAAGAAGCCGTCCAACAAAACACATAACTTGGGAAGATACTAGAACACACCCCACTTTTGTACTAGAACCTAATGCACACTTGAATTCATGGCAATTAATCAGCTATGTTAAATGTTTTTTTTAGCACTTATTCACTTAGCAAACTAATGCTAAACTGGGATTCCTACGAACATAGACCATTGATTAAAGAAAAAAATTTGCCATCTCCATAGTTTCTTCCTTGTTTACCACCTTCCTTTCGATAATACATTTGTTTTTGCATTTTCACACAATCCATATCACTACAAAGAAACTTACCACCAAGCCTTGTTATTGTGGAAGATTGAATAGTCCTATTATAAGTAAACTCAATAAAAGGCAAATAATTTTCCCAAGGTTTCGAATTCTTACCAATAATAGCATGCAACATAGTCCCTAAAGTTCTATTCACCATTTTAGTTTGACCATCAGTTTGTGGGTGACAAGTAGTAGAATATAACAATTTAGTTCCTGCCTTAGCCCATAACACCTTCCAAAAATGGCTTAGAAACTTCACATCATGGTAAAAAACAATAGTTCTAGGGACCCCATGCAAATGCATAAGTTTTCTAAAGAACAAATAAGCAATTTTTTATAAAGTGAGTCATTTTATAAATTTGTCCACTACAACAAAAATGCTATATCTATCCTTCCTAGTCTTAGGCAAACCAAGTACGAAATCCATAGACATATTAACCCACGAGTAAGTAAGAACATGTAAGGGTGTGTTCAAACCATATGCATGGACTTAGATTTAGCCTATTTACATGCAATGCATTTATCACAATTTTTTTCAACATCTTTTCACATGTATGGCTAGCAAAAATACTCAGATAATACATCCAAAGTCCTATGTCTAACATGCCCATTTTTTCTTAAACTAATTAGCTCATTTTTAATCAGTAATTAGAGTTATTAGTAAATTAATCAAGGGATTAATTTATTAATTAAATGAGCAAAAACTTAGTTAGTTAAGAAAAAAGTCAAAGTCAACTATAAAAGTCAATAGTAAAAGTCAACATAAGAGTCAACATAAAAGTTAATATAAATAAGCAAGGGCAAAAGGTAATTTAACCATCAAATAATCTTACTAAATTAAAAGTAGAAAAAATTTAAAATATGATGGTGGGAATATTAGGACATAGTTTATGGCTATATTAGGATTAAGTTTGTAGAAAAATGAAAAATTTAAATGATTGATACTTTAATTATGACCAAATCTAATCATACTCAATTATAATAAATGCATAGGTACTTTAATTATGATAAGACACTATCACACGAGTTTAATTAATACTTTAGATTATAAGAAGATTCACAAATAAAATCCCAAAGGTTATAAGGCATATGCTAGCAAACTTTATGCATTATGTTATACTGCATGTGACACCATTGGACAATGGCTCTTATACTCTTTCAACTGCTGGTGGTAACTTTGTTACAGGAGTGAGCCTTTTTGGTGATGGCTGCAAAGATGAGAGCTTTGTTGAGAAGCCGTAAAAATGATGTCATATGTGTAGTGTAACATTCAAAATTTTTCAGAATGTTTAATTTACCTTGTTAATCAATTTATTTGGCTTTATCGAATAAGTAAGATTAAGTTGAAAGCTAATTAAGGTTAATTAGAGAGAGATTTGACTTGAGGAATTTGAATAGATGCATAGAAAAATTTTTTAGAGCTATTTAGTAATCATTTGCTAATTTGAGAGAAATCGATAAAGATTCGGTACTTCGAACTACTAGAACCGAATCAATAGAATTATACAACCAAAAACCCTAAAACCAATGGCCACAAATCCATACACCTATCCCCTTTAAGTGACACCAACCATAGCCCTTAAAGTGGGGCAAATCAACCATGTTTGAAGTAAGAAAGAAATCCACCAATAAGAAGATATATGTCACTTTCACCAATTAATGTATCAAGCACAAAAAATCTCATTCTCTTCCGTCTCACCTACGGCTAAAGCAAGGAGCAAATCACTCTCTTCTTCTTCTTCATTCTCTCATCTCATTCACTCTCCTTCATGATCCCCTCAAGCCTTTCTCACTCAAAGCTTGCTTTATTGGTTCAAATCTTAAATCTAGGTAGGATTTCATGATTCTTCTTGTGATTAGGATTAATATAGCGATTAGAGTTGTTTGTTTCTTTCTTTAATATGATGAAATATGATGTTTTTATGATTGATTTTGGTTGAATAAATATGGAAACTCTTGGTTTGGATTGAGGATTTGAGTGAAACTCAAGAAAAGGTGAGAATAGAAATGGCTATAGAGGAAAACCTTAAGACCGTCCGTACCGGCGGAGTGTATGGCTCTACCTACAACCACCAAAATAGGATGAATCAATTTTAGATAAAACTAGGCTTGTAGGGCTTTCCAACCATATAAATTATAAGACCATTGGATTAGTATTGAGAGAGATATGAATTTTTGAAGCTTGCCCTAGGTTTCTTTCCTTGAATCTAACCAGAGTGAGGAGAGTGGGGCATATCTCTTCCTAATACTTCAAATTTAGTGCAACCAATTTTTTTAGAAAGCTAATACATACAGTAACATGCCATAAAAATTTTAGGATCAAATTCATTCCTTGTTGATCCCAGTAATTCATGAAATTTGCCTTAAGTTCTAACCGAGTTAGAATAGGATAGTCCAAGTTAGTTAACTTTAAGAGCTCAAAATTTGAGTTCTACTTATTCAAAAGGGGTGCAACTTATTGGAAATGAAAATTTGTTCAATTACTTTAAAACCATGTAGGTTTTGTATAATTTCAATTAGTTTTCCAATTTTAGTGAATTTTTACTTTTCATAGCTAAAATCTGTCTAATACAGGACAAGCCTAAGTAAATTTTCAATAACTCGAGTTATATGTATCAAAACTTAATGGGACTAAAGAGGTTAGAAAATAAACACATAACACTTCAAAATACCTAAAATTCAGGCCTAAATGAGTTAAAATGGATTTATGGCATAATTTACAAAAATAAGGCAGAATGGAAATTAGTGGCAGAAGCCAAATCCAAGGCCAAGGGTATGAAATATTGGTTTGGTTATTGAAATATATACACCTTGCATTGGTTTTTCTATGTGAATGACTATTTGGTTGACTGATACTATTCACAGGAAAGTGGACTCGATCCATTATACTGTCGAAATTTTGGCACAAGCTATGTATAACTTATGATACACTTGCACATGCATGTACTTTTCAAGTTAAGTTATCATTCACTATGAAACTTATAAGGATTATGAGAAGTTCCATATTCTTAGGCTAGGTCCGGAATAAAGTCAAAGGGAATAGATTGGTGGGAAGATTGGGGAAAGTAAATCCGGCATTCTTGTATAGGAACGAGCTCGATTATGAAAAGCAAACTATTACCTAGGAGTTATATGGCTAAAAACTCCCAAGGGACCAAGTATGGAGTAGAGATAAAAACAAAATACCCTAGGGATGGCGATACATAACCCCTGGGCGTGTTGAGTAAAGTATAAAAAGACTAGGATGTATAAGCAAGTAGAGACTCAATGAGACATAGTGCATTCTAATTTCATGCAGACACAGTGCATTCCATTTTCATGTAGTAGTGCATCTATGAA
The DNA here is from genome assembly GCA_031439585.1 of Pterocarpus macrocarpus. Classification (NCBI taxonomy): domain Eukaryota; kingdom Viridiplantae; phylum Streptophyta; class Magnoliopsida; order Fabales; family Fabaceae; genus Pterocarpus; species Pterocarpus macrocarpus. The sequence goes on from CM062517.1 coordinate 39,268,566, forward strand.
TACATGTTGATTTAACGTGATTTAAATATGCTATCTATATATGAGCTCTTTGAATGTGCTATTTGTATTCATGCTCTTGGATGATTATTACTATCTACTAGTGCCGCATCTCATTCTGTATGATATTGTGTCTGATATGATGACTGACACTCATTCTGCTCCTTATTCTCATAAGTAAAAATTGAACCTTGCTTCGGGCTATATTTTCTTAAATCCAAATGAATATGGTTGTCAGATTTGTTAATCATATTTTTATTAAGTAAAATCGAAGCAATTGGGGATGAACACAATGACAGTGTAGCATAGTTAATGGAAATCCTACTGAGAATTTTAAATTCTCATCTTTTATACCCTTGTCATCTCCAGATGGCAGGGATAGCGGTGACCATCATCTTCTACGCTAAAGTACCGGAATGGCAGTGGCTGTAACACCCTTTATTATATAAGCCATGCTCGAGTCATGGAGTTATATTAAAAGGTTGTCACTGTGCTAAGAAATCTTTAAAATATGGAAAATATAATACATGGCCCTTTAACTGCTCACTTTATTACTAACTAATAGTCTCTGATACATAGTTAACAAAAAAATTACACTTTAAAGGAAATTGTGACTGGCATAATACATAGCGTTTACTTCCGACTAGTTGTTAGCTAGCTCCAATAGTCTCTTGGTCTTGCTCGCGCCCTATTCTTGCTCAATGAATGGCCCTATACTGTGCCTCATACTTGGTTTCCAACTTGGGAGCTGGAATATTTACGGAAAAGAGAAACATACAAGTAGGCAATGAGAACCTCAGGTTCTCAGTAGATAAACTCAAACCAATCTTACAGTGTCATCATAAATATTCCAGCCGCTTTGGTTTATTATGAAAATATGAGCACATATAAATAAATAGTGGTTCAATTTTAAGTTGAAAACACCTTTCTCGAAGCGGGTTATATTTTAACAACCACTTCCCATATCATATAACAGACATAGAAATATGGATAATATAATATGCTTCAATAAAGGTCATAATAGCATTATGACTTAACTAGATGATTGAAAATGCACATATAAAAGATTATACTTGAATGTATGTAAGTGCACTTGACTTAACTTATCTCTTCTTTAACTTGCAGCTTAACCTTGCCATTCTGTACTTGGTCCCCCAGAGATGAATGGCCTCTCTCACCCCTGGGTGATAGCCTGCTTTTCAGGTCCGAGCTCGTACCTATACATGAGTGACGGGTTTACTTTCCCCGACCCTCACACCGATCTATTCCCCTTAAATTTGGTCGGGGGCTGGCCTAAGTCTTAGACAGTACCGCTCTAGCCCACTCTAGCTGGGTCTATGCCATGCCTCACGTGATAGCTTGGTACGTCTTTCTTGCAAGTTCTTATTATCTTTTCCTTTTTATATCTTGTCATGCATGCAGACGCTTGGTGCATTCATGAGTATGTCTCATACTTTATATATCATATCATGTTCTAAATATATACTTGCTTGCATGGTGTACATGAATATGACATGTAAACGTAAATATATTCAAAGCATAATCATCCATAGCATAAGTTCTCATAAATTCCTGCCGAAAATTCGGCAGCATAACGGATCGAGTCCACTTCCCCATGAATAATGCTAGGCAACCATTACAAATATACAAACTTGCAATTTCAGAATAGACCAGCAATTACATACATACATTCATAGCATCATTCAATAATTCCAAATCAAGCATCATTAAGGTTTCAGTTTGTTCCTCCTTATTCTGCCCGAATTTGGCATGCCCCAATTTTTATTCAATTCAACTCATTTAAATCTCATTTTTGGATATGTTACAGCCTTATATGTCTAGTTTCTAATCCCTTTGGTGCCATCTGATTTTGAGTTGTATAACTCAAGATATAAACATTTTATCTTAGCATGTCCTGTTCTTAGCCAGAATTGGGTTCCGATAGAAGAAAATTCACTAAAAATCGAAAACTAGATGAAATCATGCGAATTTTATGTCAAACTAAAGCTAACACAACAAGCTTTAAGATGAGTTAAGTTTCATATCATTTTCCTACATAGATTTTGAGTTATGAGTCTCGAAACATTACCCTACTGGGCTGTCCTGTTCTAGGCCAGTTTAAACCTATGCCAACTTCATTGATGTGCTGGGAACAAATGACAACGAATTAAATTCTGAAATTTTTATGGGATGTTCTCTCATGTGTTAGCTTTCAAAAAAATTTAGTTTCACTCAATTTGAGGTTGTATAGGGTGAGTTACACCCTTCTCAACCCATGCTGTCCGGGTGAGAACCCAGATTTCTAGGTCTAACTTCAAAAATTCATAAATAATTCTATACTAATCCAATGGCCTTATATTTTATATGTATGGAAAGCCCTGGATATCTAGCTTCATTTAAAAATGGTTTTATCAGATTTAAATGATGGTAGGTAGAGCCGTACACTCCACCATACGGACCACCTTGGGAAAACCCTAACAGCCTCTAGATTTGTCTTCTTCCTTCAAGCTATTTGCCCTCAATTCCAATTTTAATCACAACATACGTGCAAAATCAGTTATAAAACATCATCATCACTCTATAAAACACCAACATCTCAGATTATGCATGCCCAACATGCAGCCCCAAATCAGAGAAACAAGAGGAGAAGTAGGATTTCCTACCTTGTCTAGTTGAGTTTGGGTGGATTTTGTGTCTTTGATGAAAGCAACTTGTGATGAGACTTGAAAATGGATGAGAATGGAGTGGAAATGAGAGTAAAGAGAAGAGAAGGAGATGACCTTCAGCAACTGGAGAGGGAGGACGAAAATGATAAGGGAAGGAAGGAAAAGTTAGAGATATTTGGAAGCTAGATGCATGTGATTGGTGGATTTCACTCCCTTCTCCAATTTAGCTTGGCTTGCCATCATCAAGGACTGATCAAGGCGTCACTTGAGAGGGTTGCTTGGCTAAATCTTAGCCATTGATCCTAGGGTTTAAATAATATAATTTCCATTAGTTCGGTTCCGACAATTCAAAGTACCGAAATCTTACCGATTTCCTTTAAATCGGTAAATCGATTTTGGAAAAATCCTACGAAGTTTCCTATGCTTTCAATCTAATTCTCTCATATCTAATTTCTCTAAATGATACTTAATTGGCTCTAAGTAAAAATTTAATCGAATGCTAATTAATCTTAAGTAGTTGATAAAACCGAATAACTAGGCGAAAATGATAAAAATCTGATGAAGGTAAAGCCAAGTTTTTCCACTATCTTGAGCAACACTTGGCGCCACTCATATGTGGTAGGAGAGGCTGAATTTCAGCCATTTAAGTGAAGGATTCCAGTAGAAAATTCTACTAGTTCGGTTCTGGTGGTTTAAAATACCGAATCTTCGCCGATTTTCTCCAAACCGGTCAAACGTTACTTAATAGTTTTGTAAGATGTCTACATGTTCATTTTTAATTTATCTTAAACCTAATCTCTCTAACTAATATCTATTTAACTCTTGATTAATATTTACTTAAACTCTAATTGCCCTTACATAACTATTGAAACCGAATAAGTGAATTAACAGAGTAAATTAGACATTTTTGTAAATCCGGAGCCTTTCTATTTCCAATTTTCTGTAACTAATGGCATTTTCGTAATTTTGAGCAAGTCCAAGGGCACTCCATGTCATTTCACACCGGACTGCCTCCATGGCCCAATCGGCAGAGATTTAAACTTCTACGGTTTCACCACGTGATTCTGCTCTGCTTAAAATCCCATTATGCTAATCTTATAGATGTAGGGATATAAAGGTTATTTCATGAAAAGTTCTAAGGTTATTGTGGAAATATCCACTTGGGGTTAAAGTACAATTTCTAAAACTTTTGGGCAAGAGTGAAATTAACAAAAGTTGATAAGGGCACTTTTGTCATTTCCTAATTTTTAACATATGGCCGTGCCATATTTTCAACGGCAGTGTTACACTACCTTATAATTCCAAGTGTGAGGATTGTCATGGCATAGCGCTACCTGAGAAATTCTCACACTGCCTAAGGGAAATAATTCAAAGTTTCTATTACGTTCTGTTTATGAAAGTGGGGATGTTACAGTGGCACTACGATCTTTCATTGGACTTGTTGTACCTGATGACTACTGCCCGATTTCATCTCCATGTTTTTCTTTCATCAAGCTTTTGCTATTCCTGTACTTAGCTCGCTATTTGACCCTGCCACCCCTTACTTAGCAGTCCCTCGTGTATATGGCACATCCACCAGCACCACCACCACCTCAGCCTGTCCACCAGGGATACTTTGAGAGCGATGCTTCAGAGCCCATGGATTTGTCTTCTTCCTCCTCCGGTGCTCCTGACAACAACTATGCCCTTGCCGACTCCGGTATGGCAAATGGATTCCTCTCATCAGAGTTCGTTTAGTGGAGTAATCTGCCCATGTAGATCACAATTGTACAGGATGGCCCTCTTTTGACATCTTGGACCATAATTTTAGTTTCTTTTTGGTTTCCTCATAGATATGGTAGATGAAATGTCCTTTAAGGACCATAGGAGGTTATACTTCATGTAGACGGGTTGGTTTATTTTATTTGAACGGCCCTATTTTTATACCGTTTATTGTATATGTACTCGTGATGTAGTAAACTTTGATGCTATATGTATATATATATATATATATATATATACATAGTTAACCCTATATGATGCCATTCCGTCTGTTTTATTGATTTTCCGTTACGACGCTTTACTCACATCAATAGATGACATTGAATTAAAAAAAAATTAATAAATTCTTGCACGTGACAAATTGCCGGATAGAATATTATCACTTAAGCATAGTATTACATCTAATAAAGTGTTACATGTAGATGATGGGAGTGGTGTGTTTGGTTATTGGGGCGAATAGTGGCAGTTGGGGCAAAGTGGCATTGGCAATGGGGACCGCGGCAATTAGGGCGAAGTGGCATTAGTAGTGGGGACGGGTAGCAGTTGGGATAGAGTGGCACCCATGGTAAAGAAAGGACAATAAGGGGGTCTTGGAGTTAGGGGGAGGTGAGTGAGGAGGAAAGATACACTTGGGTGTAACTACAATTATAAAATTTTAATTTGAGCAAATGTGGGATCATATTTGAGGTGAATTCTACAGTACCCAACCAAATTTGAGAGTACTCATACCCTTCCTAGTTGGCACAACTAAAAATGAGACATATGTTAATTTTAATACCATATCATCAATTGTTGGTCAAACTTTATTTAAGTCCCAACATAATTTTTTTCTTATAGTTTTACCCGAGTACTATCTATTTTTTTTTTTAAAATTTTACACATAAACCCTTAATCCATTTACACATATTTGATTTTTGTTTCTATTTTATTTAGATCAAAACATGTTATTGAACAGAAAATTACAATTAAAAGTCTCAAAGAATAAAAGAACTCTAAACTTTTCAATTTCCTTACAACTGCATGAACTGTAAAGTTCAAATCTCTATCCATTAATCCTAACCATAGAATTATTGAAAACTAATACTCTCAATCTCTCCATCTTTCAATTTAAGCTAGAAACTCAAAAGAATAGTTGGCATATTGGTTCACTCACTCGTAAGGAAATCAAAAGGGAATGCACTTTTATATACACTACACAATGCTTCTAAAGACAATTCACAAATTACAATTTTGAAGAAGGTAGAAGTGGTTGAAATTAAAATTCAAAAGAAATTATCTAGGTTGTAGCATTACAATGGAAACCCAATCCTCTACACCCCATCGTCAATGGAGTTCTTTATTCTCCAACGAGTTCAATTCTTGGAGGTGAACAATCAACCTTTTTCACCAGGAAGTGGGAACTAGTCAGTCGTCAACATCCTTGATGCTCGCAAAGATGCTATTATTGATGTTCATACCCTCCCCTCATACCAATCGATCTTCAACTTGAGGATATCATGGTAATCAAGCCTTCAAACTGCAGGTCCCACACATCGAAAAGCCGCTGAGATGACATGTTTCGTATAAAGGTAGCGATCTAGATGAGGAGTTCTTTTGGTGGCACAAGGTGCCAAGAAGGGTGTATTTTCATAGGAATTTTTGGTCGAATAGGATGCTAGAGGTGGGGGTGAGAATGGATTTGTGCAGTTGTAGAGACATTGAAAAGTTTAGGGTTCTTCAAGTTCTTCGTGACTATTAAATTTTTTTTTTTAACCAAATATTTTGATCTGAATGAGACAGACCAAAAATAAATTTAGGGATTTATGTGTAAAATAAAAAAAAAAAAGTAAATTTAGATAACATTTGGGGTGAAAGTGTGAGAAAAAAATTATGCTAAGACTTAAATAAAGTTTGACTAGCAATTAATGATGTGGCATTAAAATCAACACATGCTTTATTTCTAGGGTGAGTGATACGTTGGTCCAATGAGGTTTAGGAGTTATGTTAGTCTCAACTTAGAAAGTCTAAAATAGCTCCAGAAAGTTATTGTAAAAAAGGTGTCCTAACCCCCAAATTCTAGCAACCCAACACCTCACCTATAGAACCATCATTCCCTTTCATCATCCTCAGTCCCAATAAACCACAAATGCTCCCACTGTCACCATCTTTAGTCTAGATTCAAATTTCATATTGCAAATTCACATAAGCATAAGCATAACACAGCATATATATTATACATACAAATATATTTCCAAAAAGTTAAAGAACCCAACCGTGGGTGCTGGGTGTAACGCCCTTTACTATATAAGCCACGCTCGAGTCATGGGATTATATCAAAAGGTTGTCACCATGTTAAGGAAGCTTTAAAATATGGAAAATATAATATATGGCCCTTTAAATGCATACTTTATTATTGACTAATAGTTCATAAGCTTCATCGTCCATAGAGAAGGAAATGATTACAATTTAAAAGAAATAGTGACCAACATAATACACAACATTTGCTTTCGACTATTTGTTAGCTAGCTTCAGTAGTCTCTTGGTCTGGTTTATGCCCGAGTCTTGCTCAATGAATGTCCCTGTACTCTGTCTCGCACTTGATTTCCAACTTGGATGCTGGAATGTTTATGGAAAAGGAAAACATACAAGTAGGCAGTGAGAACCTAAGGTTCTCAGTAGGTAAACTCAAACAATCTTATAGTATCATCATAAACATTCTAACCGCTTCGGTTTCTTATGAAAATGTGAGCACATATACACAAGTAGTGGTTCAATTTTAAGTTGGAAACATCTTTCTCGAAGCGGGTTATATTTTAACAACCACTTGGCATATTATATGACAGACATAGAAACACGAATAGTGTAATATACTTCAGTAAGAGTCATAATGGCATCATGACATAATGAGATAATTAGAAATGCACATATAGATGCTTGTACTTGATTGTATGCAAGTGAACTTGACTTAATTCATCTCTCTCTTTAACTTGCAACTTAACTTTGCTCTTCTGTACTTGGTCCCCCGGAGGTGAATGGCCTCTCTCACCCCTGGGTAATAACTTGCTTTTCAGGTCCGAGCTCGTACCTATACATGAGTGATGGGTTTACTTCCCCCGACCCTCACATCGGTCTATTCCCCTTAAATCTGGTCGAGGGCTGGCCCAAGTCTTAGACAGTACCGCTCTGGCCCACGTTAGCTGGGTCTATGCCATGCCTCATGTGGTAGCTTAGTACGTCTTTTTTGCAAGTTCTCATAAATCTTATTCATCTTTGGACATGATTATACATGCATATGCTACATGCATTCATTCATATACTTCATATCGTACTTAAATCATTCTTGCATATATGAATCTTAAGAGCATAACATAATGTTTCTAACATTCATATAATTCACATATTTCTGCTGGGATTTCGGCAGCATAACGGATCGAGTTCGCTTCCCCATGAATAGTGCTAGACTACCAGAAGGATCAATCAAGCAGCAAAACCAACATAGAGCATCAAGTTTCATAATAATAATATCAATCATATAACATATCAACATAAATACATAACTTAAGTTTTCTGCTCATTCTACTCAATTCTGTCCAATTTTGTAAAATTCACCATAATTTCTATTCAACTCAGTTGGACCTAAATTTTGAATATGTTATATTGCTATGTGTCTAGTTTCCAACCGTTTTGGTCCCATCTCATTTTGATTTATGTAGCTCAAGTTATTCAAAGTTTACTTCTGTCTGCCCTACAACTAGCCAGAATTGCACTCTTAGAAGTAAAAATTCACTAAAATCGAAAACTAGTTCAAATCATATGAAATTGGTGTCTTATTAAAGCTAACAGGACAAGATTTCATTTTCAAAATGTTCCATTCCATTTTCCTTAGTAGGGCTCGAGTTATAAGCCCCAAAATTTGACCTTCCTGAACTGCCCTATTTTGGCCTGGCTTGGACATAGGGCAACTTTCTTGGACCACTGGGAGAAAACGGGACCTTATCTAAGTTTGAAATTTTTATGGGATATTCTCCTATGTGTAAGATTTCTAAAAAAATTCATTTCATTCAATTCCAAGTAGTATAGGGTGAGTTTTACCCTAAACAACCTAGTCTGCCCAGAATCAAACTCAAAAACCTAGGTCGAACTTCAAAAATTGATATCTCTCTCAATACTAATCCAATGGCCTTATATTTTATATGTATGGAAAGCTCTGGATGTCTAGTTTCATATAAAAATGGATTTGTCAAATTTAAATGGCTGTAGACGGAGCCGTACACTCCGCCGTACGGACCATTGAGGGGAAAACCCTAACAGCTTCTTAAATTCTTCTTGATTTCATGTTTTCCTCAAATCAATCCATCCAATCTTCAATTCAAACTCACATATACACCTTAAACCAGCCTTAATTCATCATCATCACTCAAGATAACATCAGAATCATACAAGAAAGTGGGAAGAAAGTGGAGTTCCAATCAGCCCAATTCAAAGAAAACAAGAAAAAAAGTTGGAATTCGTACCTTGTCTAGTTGAAATCTTGTTGGTTTGATGTCCTAGATTGAAGAAACTCTTGATGAGACTTGAAGAGGGGTTGAAGATGGAGTGAAGATAAGTGTGAATAGAAGGAAAAGGATGAGAGTTTAGCAGCTTATATACACGAAAATTCAAGGGGAGGAGAAAGGAATTATTTCAAGACTTTTGAAGGAAGTTAGATTGTGATTGGTGGATTTCATCTCACATTCAAACTCAACTTGGCTGCCCTCTTTCATGGCTAATTGAGGCGCCACTTGTAGGGATGTTTTGGCTAAATCTTGGCCATCCATCCTAGGGTTTTCACAGTATAATTTCTATTGGTCCGGTTTCGACAGTTTAAAATATCGAAATCTTACCGATTTCCTTTAAATCGGTGAACCGATTTTAGGAAAATCCTATGAAGTTTCCTATGGTTCTAATCTAATTCCATTATACCTAATCATTCTAAACCACACTTAATTGGCTTTAAGCGAATACTTAATTGAATCATAATTAATCCCAATTATCCGATGAAAATCGAAAACTTGGTTAATAACAATAGAATTTTTCGGACGTTACACTCTCCACTCACTTAGCGGCCAATTGGCACCATCCATTAGGGTAGAAGTAGCTTAATTTTCAGCCACTCAAACTAGTGGTGTTAATGTGAAATTCTACTAATTCGGTTCTAGCGGTTTAAAGTACCGAATCTTTGCCGATTTTTCTTCAAATCGGCAAAACTTTACTAAATGACTTTGAGAGAATTTCTATATCTCTATCTTAATTGTTCCTAAGCCTCATCCCTCTAATTAACATCTAATTAACTCCTAATTAATATTTAGTTAAATCCTAATTGTCCTTACATAACTATTGAAACCAAATAAACAGACTAACAGCGTAAATTAGACATTTTCGCAAATTCAAAGCCTTTTTGTTTTCTGTTAGACATTTTCGCAAATTCGAAGCCTTTTTGTTTTCTGTTTTCTATAACTAATGGCATTTCTGTAATTTTGAGCAAGTCCAGGGGCACCCCACATCATTTCACACCAGACTGCCTCCATGGCCCAATCGGCAGAGATTTAAACTTCTACGGTTTCACCACGTGATTTTGCTCTATTTAAAATCCCATTCTGCTAATTCTACAGATGTGGGGACATAAAGGTTATTGTGGGAATAAGTTTTTAGGGTCAAAACATAATTTCTAAAAATTATGGACATCATTGTAATTAACAAAAGTTTATAAGGGCACTTTTGTCATTTCTTAATTTTTAACATATGGCAGTGCCGTATTTTCAACCGCAGTGTTACACTACCCTATAATTTCAAGTGTGAGGATCGTCATGGCATAGCGCTGCCCGAGAAATTCTCATACTGCCTAAGGAAAATAATTCAAAGTTCCTATTACGTTCTATTTACAAAAGTGGGGATGTTACACTGGGTGTGTGGTCGCAACTTGCAAACGGAGGGGGGAACACTATGCGATCATAGGTGGTGAGTTGAGAGAACCGAAAATGGAGAAGGTAACCAACTATAGTGACGGCTCTAGCACGATCTAGCAAGGCAAGGTCAATGTGGGTGCGCCAGCGGTCTATGAAGTGGGATGCAGCAGCGATTTAGTTTTGCAATCTTTTGGCGTAAATGAGAAAGTGAGAGAGAGAGAAAGAGAAAGCGGGGGGCCATTGCGCTGTCATCATCACTAGAAAATGCCAACATGGAGCTGCTATGAAGGTTGCCATGGACCACTATTGTTACTGTGGTGTAGTTACCATGCCTACAACCCTCAATACCCTCAATACCTAAGGGTTTCTTTGCAAATACTCACAAATGCAACATTTTAAATTGCTTTCTCACTTACTGAAAGACATTTCCAATAATAGCCATTAGATTCTAAAACACTTTGATCCAATGGTTGGCATCTATTTTAATGGATCATTTTTGGTACAGGACTAACATAACTTCTTAACATCCATGGACCAACGTATCATCCACCCATTTCTAGTGGTATCAAGAAGAGTGTCACTACCCTCAAATTTGGCTGGGTACTAGAGAAAGCACCCATATTTGAAATTAAAAGCAACTTGTAAAACTTACAATCTGAGCCATAGATTAAATTTTCGACGGTATAAATTAAAGGAGCATGTAATTCCTTGAGGATGCAACCACATTGCAAAATGTGCCACATAACTTACTACTTTTCAAAATGTCATTTTTAATGTTTTTTGAAAAGTTAAAATATCAAGCTTCTAAAAAAGCACATTACTCAAAAAAACCACTTTAATTATTATGCATCTAAATATAAAATAACTTATTCATAAGTTATTTTTTAAAATTTTTTTTCACATAAGGGCTTAAACAAGCTATTTATCCAAATGAGCCCTGAATAGTCTTTGAATATTGTGTAAATTATAACTCATCCTATTATGAGTAGGATTCTGAATTAGGAGGATTTTTAAGTAGACTATTAAGAGAATATAGCAGCACCCAAACAGAAAATGAACTACCGTGAATAAAACATCAATTATCAAGAAAACAAAGCAACCACTTCAATATACTCGTGAAAAGTAGTCTTTGACATTATATTGTTACCCAAGATCTTCCTCTGGGTTTCCAGATTGGTTAGATGCTCCACAAAAATCATAATTTTGGTTCATCCTCTTTATTATTGGAATGTAGGCTTCCATGTGCACTTGGCCAAATATGCATTCCATCCTTGAAAACGGTATTCATGAGTTGCTTTAGCAGGATTTGCTGCCTTGATGATGTCGCACCCCACGATGATAATGTCACTACCCTTGCCATGGACGATCTGGAAACCTGATTGGCGAATTTTCATGATCAGCAAGCTCAAACAATCTTCATAATATAAAGGCCAAAGAATGTAAGAAAACCAAGAAGTCATTTTGTATCTTTTCATTTCTATGTGATACATAGTTTTTTTTTTTTTTTTATAAAAGAAGAATATTATTAAAAAGAGAAGTTTCCTCCAACAATTTCTCTTTAGGCTATAAATTTGCCAAAAAAGGCTCTAGAATATCTTGATGTTCTTTTGTAGTTTCAAATTGATCTTTAAAACCAATAACATTTTGAATCAGCTTATAGTCATCTATCACATGATCATAACCAAATCCATTAATTATTATCGAAAAATCTACACTAGACACAGCAAGAAGACCAAGAAGTGTAACATCCTCCTAGGTGCAGTACCATGCTTAAGTCATAGTATCACACTTAAGAGTTGTTACTGTTACTTCAACGGATTTCGGTTGTCTTCAAACTTCCTGACTTTGCCTAGCATACTTATCTTCTCGCTTTCCTGAAATATCTGGAAATAATACGGAAATATGCATAAGAATGAGAATTTTAAATTCTCAGTAAGATTCCTTAGACTACCACGTACTGTGCCATCGTTATTATCTATAGCTGCTTTGGTTTATTATGGAAAAGGTGAACATGTTATATAAACTTTCCAGTTTTATAATTTGAAAATATACTGTCTGAAGCATAGTTCATTTTATTCATGCATTTGTTAAATAGAGAGAGAATCTAAACATCAACATAATAACATGAAAGATAATTGAATAAGGTGCATAAATTCATAATAAGATAAGGAGTTGATTTTCATGCATAAATGAATGCATAAGACTTCTTGGTGGGAGTACACTTGTTTTTCTTTAACTTTCTTTCTTTTCTTGACACACCTAGGCGTTATGTATCACTGTCCCTAGGGTGCCTATAGGGGTTTGTACTTGAGCGTTACATATCACCGTCCTCAAGTGCACCCTTTACTTATCTTTCTTTTACTTGCATCTTGCTCCTCTGTACTTGGCCCCCCGAAAGTGAATGGCCTCTCTCATCTCTAGGTAATAGCCTACTTTCAGGTTCGAGCTCATATCTATGCATAAATGACGGGTTTACTTTCCCCGACTTTTACACTGGTCTACTTCCCTTAAATCTAGTCAGGGGTTGGCCCAAGCCTTAGATAATACCCCTGACCCACTATGAGGTGGAGGCTCAGTACATCCCTTTGCAAGTTCTTATCATTTCTTTTATTCTTGTACATTGTCATGCATGTATATGCTATATGCATTCATACACATGTCTCATATTTCACTTTTATCATGGCTTATTTACTCATCAATGACAATGCTTGAAAAATAGGAAATCATGGTACGTAAATGTATAACTTAATTCCGGTAGCATAACGGATCAGGTTCGCTTCCCCATGAATAGTGCTCTTTAATCCAGACAATCAGCCAAGGCATCAGAATCAATATTACACATAAACCTTCCAACATTAACATAGAATTGCAACATTCAAAGGTAAATAAGACTTATTCACACATTAGAATGCCTAAGCACTCAATTTAGCAACTATACCTGAGTTTCTCAATTCTGCCTTGTTTTCTAAAATGTACCATAATTCCACCTTAACTCATTTGAATCTGAATTTTTGATATGTTGAAGCATTATTTGTCTAGTTTCTATCCTCTTTAGTCCTATTAAGTTTTGATAAATATAACTCAAGCTATTAAGGATTAACCTAGGTCTCTCCTGTTGCTAGGCAGATTTAAGCACTAAAAAGTAAAACTTCACTAAAAATAGGAAATTAATTGGAATGATACAAAACTATATCATTTTAAAGCTGACTGAACTAACTTTCATTTCCAATAAGTTTCATTTCATTTGAGTAGGCAGAACTCAAGTTATAAGCTCGTGAAGTTGGTTGAATTGGCCTACCCTGTTTCTATCCAATTAGAACTTGGGGCAACTTGGTGAATTACTGGGAAAAATAGGGAACTTGTTTAGCACTGAAAGTTTTATGGCATGTTACCATGTTAACTTTCTATTAAAATTAGTTTCACTCAATTTGAAGTTGTGTAGAACTATTTATCCCCTCCACAACCCAATCTAGTTAGGACTAGAGGTAGAAATTTAGGGTTAATTTCAAAAATTCATATCTCATTCAATACAAATCCAATGGCCTTATAATTTATATGGTTGGAAAGTGCTAGATGTCTAGTTTAATCTAAAAATGGTTTAATCAAGTTTTGATAGTTGTAGGCAGAGCCATACACTCTGCCAGTACGGATGTTGTAGGGTTTTCAAGGGATTCAGATTCTGTTTTACTACTCTTCGTGTTTTTCATTCAAGTTTCAATCCAAACCCAACAACTACATGCTAAAGTAGCCATAATTCATCACATAAACACCATATGTCATCAAATAAATGAACAGAGAAAATTGCCCTGTTAGCCATCAGTTCAATAAATTCAAGCAAGGAAGTTGAATTCTACCTCAAGATTGGTGAAATTGTTAACTAGATTCAAGTTATGGGTGAAGGGAGGTGATGAAGGTTGAAGATGGAGGGAGGAGGAAGTGAAGTAGAAGAAGAATGAAGAGAGGAAGCTTCAGCAGATGGGGCACAAAAAAATAAAAGAGAATTAAGGGTGATGTTTGAAGTTTTATAACACAAAGGATGATGTTATGAGGCTTGTGATTAGTAGAGGCTTTGGTGGTGGAGATATGGCCAAGTTTTCTTTCTTCTTTAGGCTGCATATGACGCCTTTGTATAGGGTAGGAGTGGCTAATTTGCAGCCACTCAACTTAGGGTTATAAAAAATTCTACTGATTCGATTTCAGCAGTATAAAATGTAACACCCTACCAACTTAATATTATGCTTAAGTTATAGCATGAAATTGGATAGGTTGCGTTATCGTGTTAGTTCTCCATCTAAAGCTATATTGATTATTTTATATTCGCCTTTTTCTCTAATATATGTATGTATATATTTGACGAATATACCTATGAAACGGCGCGCAGTATATAATAAATATAACCAGTATTGTAAAACGTAACAAAATTTAAATAAAAGCACTACAAAGAGGAATAAAGATAGATAGTACATGATCAGTCATATATATACATATGTAAGTTGGAAGCCAACGCTTTAGTTTATGTATGCATATTCAAGAGCGGGTGAAACAAAGGAACAACAAAATTCCTATTGCTAAAAAGTAGAGACGAAAATGGCGGAAGCCAGCTAAGTACAACGAGTCCAACATGGGGTCCTGGTGGAGCTGCAAGTCAGGGAGCTTAATAGACAGAGTGACCATCGAGTCCATCATCAGCATCTGAGAATGATGTGGAAATGCAAAACAAGGTGAGAATTTGAAGAAATTATCAGTAGGGTTCGCTTATGGTATTTAGCTGACGTCACATTCATTCTCAGTTGCCTCAGTTTTTATGTAATTATGAAAAAATGGGTTCAAACAGAACTATTTTTAATAAGTTTAAGAAAACGTCTGGTCCGAGGCAAGATTTAGTTTTACTTAAGATAGCATAAGAAACAGAATAGATTACTAATAGTAAAACACATAATAATGAGCAAAATAAATGAACGTACAGCAGTAAGTAAATATAACTGACAAACTGTAAATATCTTGTGTAACATCCCCACTTTCGTAAACAGAACGTAATAGAAACTTTGAATTATTTCCCTTAGGTAGTGTGAGAATTTCTCGAGGCGTATGCTTGTGTGATCCTCACACTTGGAATTATAGGGTAGTGTAAAACTGCCGTTGAAAATATGGCACTGCTATATGTTTAAAATTAGGAAATGATAAAAGTGCCCCTGCAAACTTTTGTTAATTGCAATGATACCCAGGATTTTTAGAAATTATATTTTGACCTCAAAGACTTATTTCTACAATAACCCTAGAACTTTTTAGAAAATGACCTTTATGTCCCCATATCTGTAGAATTAGCAGAATGAGATTTTAAACAGAGCTGAATCACGTGGTGAAACCATAGAAGTTTAAATCTCTGCCGATTGGGCCATGGAGGCAGTCAGGTGTGAAATGACGTGGGGTGCCCCTGGACTTGCTCAAAATTACGAAAATACCATTAGCTATGGAAAATAGAAAATAGAAAAGTTCCGAATTTGTAACGATTATTTCACGTTAACAATCAATTTATTCAATCTTATTGACTAAGTAAGGTTAATTAGGAGTTAATTATATGTTAATTAGAGGGATTAGGCTTAGGAGCAATTAGAATAGAGATATAGAAATTCTCTCAGAGTCATTTAGTAAAGTTTTGCTGATTTGAAGAAAATTGGTAGAATTTCGGTATTTTAAACTGTCGAAATCAGACCAATAGAAATTATACTATGAGAACCCTATGATGGAGGGCCAAGATTTAGCCAAAACATCCTTACAAGTGGCGCCTCCATCAGCCATAAAAGAGGGAAGCCAAGCCAAGTTTGAATGAGGGTTGAAATCCACCAATCAAGAGCCAACTTCCTTCATAAGTTTTCATTTTTTTCTTCTTTCCCCCTTTAAATTTTCGGCCTCCCTATAACCAGCCTCATTTTCCCACTTTCATTCATCTTCTTCCAGTCCCTCTCATCCCCAAGCTCAAGCTCCAACCATCAACTTCACTCCAAGATCAAGTTCCAACAAGATTTCAACTAAACAAGGTAGGAATTCCAACTTCTTTTCTTGTTTTCTTTGAATTGGGCTGATTGGGACTCCACCTTCTTCCCACTTTCTTGTATGATCTTGATGTTATCTTGAGTGATGATGATGAATTAAGGTTGGTTTAAGGTGTATATGTAAGTTTGAATTGAAGATTGGATGGATAGATTTAAGGAAAACATGAATTCAAGAAGAATCCAAGAAGCTGGTAGGGTTTTCCCCTCGACGGTCCATACAGTGGAGTGTACAGCTCTGCCTATAGCCGTTTAAATTTGATGAATCTATTTTTATATGAAACTAGACATCCAGGGTTTTCCATACATATAAAATATAAGGCCATTGGATTAGTATTGAGAAAGATATGAATTTTTGAAATTCGACTCAGAAATCAGGACTTCCATCCGAGCAATATGAATTGAGAAGGGTATAACTCACCCTATACAACTCCAAATGGAGTGAAACTAACTTTGTTAGAAAGCTTACACATAGGCAAATATCCCATACAAATTTCCAAGTTAGATAAGGTCCCGTTTGTTCCCAGTGAGTCGAGGAAGTTGCCCTATGTCTAATCCGGGCTAGAATAGGGAAGTCCAATAGGGTCAAGTTTCAGAGCTTATATCTTGAATTATACTCATTTAAATGATATGAAACTTACTTCATTTGAAAGCTTGTCCTGTTAGCTTTAATATGACACCAATTTCGTATGATTTGAACTAGTTTTCAATTTTTAGTGAATTTTTACTTCTAAGAGAATTCTATCTAGAAGTAGGACAAGTCGGGATTTAACAAACAGAGAGCTAGGCCAGTACACTTAAAGTTGAACTCTAAACTTAGTAAAATAGAAGGCTAGGTCGGGAATACTCGAGGTTGAAGTCGGGACTCAGTAAAACAGAAGGCTAGGTCGGGAATATTTAAGGTTGAACTCAGAAGGGTACACTTAAGGATGAACCCAGAAGGGTATACTTAAGGTTAAACTTGGAAGGGTATACTTAATGATTGAACTTGGAACTTAGTAGAGAGAACTAGATCGGGTATATTTGATGTTGAACTCGAGACTGAGCATACAGGAAACTAGTCGGGCATAGTTAATGTCGTAACTCAGAAATTAGGGAGGACGGGGTATGGCAGGACGTAGGAAACCATTCATAAGAGTCTTGGAAGACCAATTATGTGTTAAATTCGGAAATCAGAATCGAGATATTGACCCCACATACATGATCCCGGAAGTCGAGAATCAAGACATGGACATTATAAGCGTAACTCAGGAAGTCAAGAATCAAGACCTAGACATAACTCCGGAAGTTGAAGCTAATATGATATCGGAACTCGAAATTCGGTTATGAGCTCAAACTCGGGAATCTTAATAGAAATTAAAAGCTTACAAGATAGATTAATACTTAAGAATCTAAATCTTGCATTTATTGATATTGTTAGATTCTTAGCACGAATATGAAGTTTTGTATTTAGTTTGCTATTTGATTAAAAATTCCCTGGTAGTTCGGCACTATTCATGGGGAAGCGGACTCAATCCATTATGCTGCCAAAATTCTGGCAGAAATACGTGAATTATATGACTGATATGAACATTTATATGTCATGCTCATAAGATTCATATATGCAAGAATGATATGGAGTATATGAATGAAAGCATGTAGCATATGCATGTATATTGAGCCATGTTCAGAGAAGAATAAGATTTATGAGAACTTGCAAGAAAGACGTACCAAGCTACCACGTGAGGCATGGCATAGACCCAGCTAGCATGGCCAGAGCAGTACTGCCTAAGACTTGGGCCAGCCCTCGACCAGATTTAAGGGGAATAGATCGGTGTGAGGGTCGGGGAAAGTAAACCTATCACTCATGTATAGGTACGAGCTTAGACCTGAAAAGCAGGCTATTACCCAGGGGTGAGAGAGGCCATTCACCTCCGGGGGACCAAGTATAGAAGAGCAAGGTTAAGTTGCAAGTTAAAGAAAGAGATGAATTAAGTCAAGTGCACTTGCATACAATCAAGTACAAGCATCCATATGTGCATTTCTAATTATCTCATTATGTCATGATGTTATTATGACTCTTCCTGAAGTATATTACACTGTTTGTGTTTCTATGTTTGTTATATAATATGCCAAGTGATTGTTAAAAATATAACCCACTTCAAGAAAGATGTTTTCAACTTAAAAATTGAACCGCTGCGTGCGTATATGTGCTCACATTTTGATAAGAAATCGAAGCGGCTGGAATGTTTATGATGGCACTGTATGAGTAATAGTTCGAGTTTATCTACTGAGAACCTTAGGTTCTCACTACCTACTTGTATGTTTTTCTTCTCCGTAAATATTCCAGCACCTAAGTTGGAAATCAAGTGCGAGGCAGAGTACTAGGACATTTTCTGAGCAAGACTAGGATGCAAATCAGACCAAGAGACTATTGAAGCAAGCTAGTGACTATTATAACACCCTCCCAAGTACAGTACTATGCTTAAGTCATAACAAACTCCGAATTTCATATTGGGATGTTCCCCTATGTGTAAGCTTTCTAACAAAGTTGGTTTCACTCAATTTGAATTTGTATAGGGCGAGTTACACCCTCCTCAAGTTATCCTGCCTGGATGAAAGTCCTGATTCTTAGGTCAAACTTCAATAATTCATATCTCTCTCAATACTAATCCAATAACCTTATATTATATATGTATGGAAAGCCCTAAATGTCTACTTTCATCTAAAAATAGTTTCATCGGATCGGCTATAGGCAGAGCCGTACACTCCGCCGTACGGACTGCCGTGGAATTCCTCACTTAGGCAGTATCTCAACCCTCCATCTCTCCTAGTTTTCTTCTTCTAACTCTAATTTCAACTCAAGATTTCATGATAATCCTATCATAATCCATCATAATACATCCAATAATTCATGAAATACATGAAGAAGAGTAGAATTTCATGCAATTATAGTGCAAGTAATACAAGAACAGAAATGGAATCCTACTTCTTTGGAGTGTGATTTGAGCTAAGTACTGAAGTTTGAAGTGTTAGAACCTTGTTAAGCTTGAAGGAGTGATGGAGTTGGGTGAGTGGAGAAGAGAAAAAGAGAGCTGAAGTGGGGAAGAAGACAACGTAGAAGTGAGGCTGAATGAGAGGAGGAGAATGTGTTATATAGGCATAAGTGGTAGTTAACTTGGAGGGTTTTGATTGGCCTCAAAACACAAGGCTGAATTTCAGCCAACCTTCCCCTCTTTTTGTGACAAATTGCTCTCCATGTCGCCCACTTTTTGTGACAAAATGCCCTCCACGTCACCCTCTTTTTGTGACAAAATTGCTCTCCATGTCGCCTAAAAGTGGAACTCATTTCCACTGTATTCTGAAATCGGAACTCGTCTCTTTTATGTGTAAAGTCGGAACCCGCGTCCCTTTTATTTGAGCTTGGAGCTGAAGCCGGATGTCGGAAATCGTCCAACCTTATTTGACACTTGGGGGTAAATTCGAAAATCGGAAGTCATACAGCTTACGATCACCTAATCTCGAAAGTCCCCATTCAAACTCGGGAATGCCAGCAAAAATGAAAGGCTCCTGGGAATAAGCTCGAAGATCAGAACTCGTGTATGACTTGAAAATCAACTCAGAGATATGAACTCGTTACATTCAACTCGGAGGTCTGTACTTGTAACCATTGTGTTAAACTATCAACTCAAAGTGAAGTTAGAAGTCGGAACGAGGATGCTAGGTATTGTTAAGGTTGGAAATCTTGAATTCGGAATCACAATATCAAACCCAAATGCTTAAACCTGGAAGTCGAGGTTTTTACATAAAAGTGGAAATCAGTACCAAAATAGGAAACCTTATGCCTGAATCCAGGAAGTCAGAAACTATGTACAATATTTTGATACATGAGGTATGAGGTTGGAGCTCGCGTACATCTTACTTGAAACTTGGAGATAAATTATGAGATCGGAAATGGGTCCGTTTTCTTTGAGACATGAAGTCGGATATCGGGAAGCACTTCCATGTTGTTCGAACTTGAATGTCGGAAGTCGTTAAATTAAGACAAACTCAGAAGTCATGGAAACTTAAGGTGAAGTCAAATGTCTGACCTCGTGCTCGCCTCATTTGAGACTTAGACACAAGTTTAGGGATCGAAAATCATGTCTGTTCTTGTGTGAATCTTCGAAATAAAGTATGAGGTCGAAACCCATATAAATTTTGGTCGAACTTGAAGACCAACTCAGAGATCCGATCTCGCATCCATTAACTCGTAGGTCGGGAATCGTGTCTTATTCCGGTTGATCAATCAATCATGAAGTCGGAACTTGTATCCTTTGTAAGCATAAGGTCAGAAATCGGAAAATCAAGCCAGTCCATTTGAGGTCGGAAATCGGGACGTTACAACTATTCAAAAGCAAGTTCTGTGTATTATGTTAGTCACAATTACTTTTAAATTGTAATTATTTTATCCTCTATATATCAGAGACGATGAAGTTTATGAACTATTAGTCAATAATAAAGTGTGCAGTTAAAGGGCCATATATTATATTTTCCATATTCTAAAGATTTCTTAGCACAATGACAACCTTTTAATATAACTCTATGACTCGAGCATGACTTATATAATAAAGGGTGTTACATCTTGTAATGACTGTTCAATGTAATCATGCATTTAATATAATCATGCAAATCTTATTCTTGAACCTTTCTTCATAAACTTTTCCATTACTTGGTCCCTTGGGAGTTCTTGGCCATTTTGGACTCCTGGGTAATAGTCTACTTTTCAGGATCGAGCTCGTTCCTATACAGGAATGCCGGGTTTACTTTCCCCGACCTCCCCACCAATCTATTCCCCTTAACTTTATTCCGGGGCTGGCCCAAGTATTATGGAACTTTCATCATAACATAACTTTTATGCTCATCATATCATAATCTTTATGAATTTCTTGAAAATGCACATGTATCTTATGCCTCATGCATAGGTCTTACCGAAATTTCGGCGGTATAACGGAACGTGTCCGCTTCCCCATAAATAGTGCCAGTACTCAGAACATCAAATTTTCAGAAAAGTCATAACACTTTATATATATTCCAAACATCAAATTCATAGCACAATTACTGCAATTAAAACATGGTTGCTATCTCAACACTTGCATTCAACCCGATTTTTGTAAATTAGGCCATAATTTCTATTTAGCTCATCTAGACCTCAATTTTGGCTATGTTGAAGTGTTATGTTTCTATTCTCTAACCTTTTTTGTCCCATCTAATTTTGATAAGTATAGCTCAGGTTATTCACGTTTTATCCCGGCCTGCCCTGCAGCTGGCCAGAATTACACACTTAAAAGTAAAATTCCACTAAAATTCGAAAACTAATTCAACTTATACGAAATTGGTCTCACATTAAAGCTAATAGGACAACCTTTCATATGCAATAAGTTCCATTCCATTTGCCTTAGTAGAGCTCAAGTTATAAGTCCTGAAATTTGACCTTCCTGAACTACCCTATTTTGGCCTAATTTGGACATAGGGCAACTTCTTCTAATCACTGGGAACAAATAGGATGGTAACAAACTCTAAATTTCTTTATAGGATGTTCTCTTATGTATAAGCTTTCTAACAAAGTTTGTTTCACTCAATTTGGAGTTGTATAGGGTGAGTTACACCCTTCTCAACTCACACTGCCCGGAGGTAAGTCCTGATTCCTAGGTCAAACTTCAAAAATCCATATCTCTCTCAATATTAATCCAATGGCCTTATATGATATATGTATGGAAAGTCCTAAATGTCTAATTTCATATAAAAATAGTATCATCGGATTTAACTGGCTGTAGGCGGAGCCGTATACTCCGCCGTATGGACTGCCGAGGGAAATTGGTCTTCCAGCCTCTCACATCTTCCTATCCTCACCCTTTCTTATTCCTTAATCAAATTTAAACACAAAAACAGTTATATATCATCATATTCATTCACTAATCACATCAAGAAGTGAGGAAATAAAATCAAAATCAGCCACCTACAATAAGAACAAAATTTGAACCTCTACTTCTTGTTATGTGATTAGGCTTGAGTTTGGAGTTTGAATCAATAAAACTTGATTGAGCTTGAAGGTTGGATGGAGTTGGGTGAATGGAGAAGAGGAGAAGAGAGCTGAAAGGGGAGAGAAGGCAGCACAGAAAATGGGGCTGAAGGAGAGAAAGAAATGAGTCATATAAGCTTGAGGTGGTAGTTGACTTCTTGCAACATGATTCGTTTAAAAATGCAAGGCTAAATTTCAGCCAACTTTCCTCCTTTCTTGTGGCCAAGGTGGCACCACTTTCATGGATCAAGTGGCTGAATTATTCTCCACGTCACCTAAAAGTGGAACTCGCCTCCATGCTATCTGAAATCGGAAATCATCTCTATTCTATGTAAAATTGGAACTCGAGTCCATTTTATTTGAACTTGAAGCTGAAGTCGGATGTCGGACCTCGTGCTCACCTTATTTGAGACCTAGACATAAATTCGAAGATCGGAAATTATGTCTGTTTTATTTGAAGCTTGGGAATAAAGTAGGAGATCGAAACTCGTGTAAATTTTGATCGAACTTGGAGACCAACTCAGAGATCCGATCTCGCGTCCATTTCTGGTTGAGATCAACTCGTAAGTCGGAACTCGTGTCTTATTCTGGTTGAACAATCAACCGTGAAGTCGAAACTTGTATTTGAACAATCAACCATGAAGTCGGAACTCGTATTCTATTTATTTGAAGCATAAGGTCAGAAATCGAAAATCATAGCCATTTCATTTGAGACTTGGAGATGAAGTCAGAGGTCGGAAATTTAAACATTTCACTGGAATTGGAGATGAGGTCGGAGGTAGGAAATCGGGGGACATTACATAAAATGCCGAATCCTTATTAATTTCCCTCAAATTGGCAAGGCATTGCTAGAAATCTCCTGGAATTTTCTGCATGGTTAATTAAGTTCCTCCTAACTCAATTCTTTAATTAACTTCTAATTAACCTCTAATTAATCTTTAATTACTCTCACATAATCATTAAAACCGAATAAATTGATTAACAGTGTAAATTAAACGTTTTCTAAATTCGAGATATTATAAATTCCTTCAAATCCCCAAAACATTACCAATGGTGTTCTTAAATTTTCTATTTAACAAACTTAGGTTTTCTAACTTGAATGTTTATATTACAGCCCTAATTAAGTGTATCTCTCTAACGAAATGAAATAATTCAATCAACAGTGCTAATCAAAAGCATTATTTGTTCGGGATTGCCGCACTTTAGTTTTTTGTAAATCCTTTAATATTTTTTATCTGTTTTTCTGTTTCTTGTAACTAATAGTATTTTTGTAATTTTGAGTAAGTCTAGAGGCATCCTACGTCCTTTTACATGTAGACACCTTCATAGCCCAATTGGCTAAGAATTAGGTTTCTATTATGCCATTTTTAAGAAAATTGGGATGTTACAGGAAGAATAACCTTAAATTCCTTAGTTGTTGGGTTCTAGAATACTACTTTCATGCTAATGTAGTAATGTTTAAGATTATGTATAAGTCTTGATGGAGAGAAATTGTACCATTAATACAAGAATCAAAAATGAAAATGCCATAGCTATCCTCTTGACATAGAGGTTGCCAATCTAATTTGACCTTGTTCTCATACCACTCTCCGGAAAGCAAAAACATATTTTCCTCACAAGTACTTGGCATTTGTTGCTTTAGGAGGAGACATGAACAATTATTTTTAACTATTAAATTCTCACAATACATGGTCGTGAAATGAGGATCATCAAATAAATTAGTCCAGGATTTCTGTACGCACCTAATTAAATAGCTTTAGAGATTTCACAGCCAATTTTGGCAAAATATTTAGTGTAAGATCATTGGGTATTGGTTTAGTTAATGTCTCCGTTTGGATTATGGATGCAATAATAATAAACAAAATCCTACCTTAGTGTTTATGTCAAGGATCCCAAAATCATCATCATAATAAACAATTAAATGCACCAAGAGAAGTGAAAAACACAAACATATGAGATTGAAAACAAGTAGAAGCCAAAATACAAGTAGAAGGGAAACTCTTGACTCAAATTTCTATCTTACTCTTTGGAGGAGCAGAAAGGGGAACACTGTTATGGTGGATCATAAAGAGCAAAATCAAATACCACCCTCAAAATGCAGTTAATCAAGTTTGTTCAAGACTAGTATATTAACATGGAAATAAAATAAAACCGCACAATATTTTTCATTTTGTTGTAGCTCTTATATACATATATATGCATTTCTTTCATGATTTTAATCCACTTTCAACACTATGACCTCACAAGCTCATATCCATATTCCCCGGAGCAAAGATTTCAAATTAACCCCATGTTCAAGAATACAGTTTCAATTCATTTGTCTCAGGTCTCAATAAAGTAGTAGCACCACGCCAAACAAACTGATCGATTCACAATAAAAAGGCAAAGACTAATAGAACTCCTATTAACACTGGAAGAAGCAATTGGAGCCCCATTCAAGGTTGATTTTAATAACTGAATTTTGCAAGAGGGAAATTTGCAAGGGTATGCATTGAAGTGGATTTGGCTAGAAGGGTATTGGTACAAGTTATTAAAGATAATATTATTTTGCATTTCTACCTATAACATCCTTAGCTTCCCTGTAATGTCACTTTGATAAATGACAAATTTTTTTCCTGGTAATATGACAAATTACAACTTTATACTATTCCTTTTGCACTTATGCACAAAGGAAATTCTATCTGCTTGTAATACATAGTTAGTAATGCATCTTGTCAAAGAGATTCTTAAATTAGTTTATAATCAAGGTGCTAGAGCTTACTACAAGATTTGATTCTCTACATTGGAACCTTTAATGACTTCAGCTTTGAAGACTTATGTGAGTCATTCAGACACTGGACAATTAAATGCATTCCTGTCCTCATTCTTGCTCGTTAGCTGTCCCAGACCATGAATCTCGCTTTTGATATTACGCTTATTTCTTACAATTAAATGACTTAAACTCATGCATTTCTACTCGATACCAGCTTCTACTATATGAAGGACAAGAAGGAATTCCTCTGCTGTATGATAATGGTCATGAAGGTCAGAAATCAAGGTTAAGTAATATGTTTCTTTCTTGTTAGGGCTGTAAAGGAGTTGGTTTGGTATGATTTGATTTGCTTTTTATTTTTTTATTTTTTTGAGCAAATTCGAATCAAATTGGTTTGATTAAGATTGGGTTGGTTTGGTTCAAGTTATTGCATTGAAGTAAAAACTAAAAAGAATAACATTTTTTTTAAGTTTTTATTCTTATAATAACTATCAATAGTATAAAGTTTGATTATGAGATACTTAATAATAATATGAATAGATAAATTTTTTAAAAGTTTAATTATTCTACAGGTTCCTATAGTTTAACTCAATTTTTAATTTAGTTCATGTAGTTTAAAAATTTGTAATTAAGTCCCTATATTAAACAAAATTTTGTAATTAAGTCCTTAAAGTAACACTTTTAAAAAAAATTTCGTGGCAATGCTATGGTGTATCCAATGATATCAAGTGCATCGTATATCTTATTCATCTAAACCGTTTAATTATATATAGAATAAAAATCTACGGTTAAAAATAATATGTAATACAATATACTGTACTTAGTATGGTGCATTTTAGACAATTACCACAAACCAAAACCACCACAACTACCACCACCACCACACTCTCTACCACCACCGTTAACCACACCACAACCACCACGTCACCATCACCACGCTCAACGATTGAAGTAGAAGCCAACAACAGAAGCAGAAACAACAACACAACAACAACAACAGAAGCAGAAGCCAACGACAACAACAACAACAGAAGTAGAAACAACAATGTAGAAACCAACAACAACGTAGAAATAGAAGCCATTGAAGCAGAAACCAACGACAGCAAAGGAGTGTGGTGGTTTAATGATTTGGTTTTGGTGGTTTAGTGGTTGGTGGTTTGGTAGTTTTGGTGGCTATGGTGGTTTGACCATTAGTTTAGGTGGTGGGTGGTTGGAGAGGGTGATGGAGGATATAGAAGGAGTTGGAGATGGAATATTTATGGAATATTTCATTTTTTTGTAATTTTAGGGATGTAATTGAAAATTTTCATATAATATAGGGATCTAGTTGCAATATTTAAATTATAAGGATCAAATTAAAAATTGAGTGAAATTATAGGGACCTACAGGATAATTAAACTTTTTTAAATAGATACAAATAAATAAGATCAAAAGTGACTTTATTATAATAAAAACATAATTGCAAAACTTTGAAAGCTTATAATATATATAAAAATAATTGATTGACTATTTGGGTGATGGGGTCAAAAAGGTCATAAATCTAAAACTGAATATATAATAATTGGATTATTTTAGTTTTGCTCTAAAATGAACTGATTACCTAAATCAATCTAAACCAATTTCTTTTGTTGGGTTTGGATTTTCGGATTGATCGGACCAATCCGATTGAACAAACACTGTTATTTCCTACGGAGCTTAACCGAAAATTTGCTACATACAATTGAATTTTGCATTTCCTTAATTTTCCTAACAAATGTATTTCTCGTTAACCTTTATCTTATCAAGTCTCTATATAATGCCTTTCATATTTATCGGATTACTTATTTTTTGTTATTACTTTCTCTAATTTTATTTATATCTTAATTTTCTTCAATTAATAAAAAATAATTTATTTGTTTAATAATTTAATTTATTTTACAATGTTTTCTGAAATGCTTCATTTTAACGTAAATGTGATTTTCATTTTGTTTTTCCTAATTTTCTTGTTTATACAACTAATATCTAAGAGATACTTTTGAAACACGAAATGATAGTAGAGGATTTGAATTCATATGTCAAAAGTTTTCGTTTCTTTTCTTTTTTGTTTTTAAATAAGTTATCGAGAGTGATGGATCTACCTTGTCAATATTTAAACACTCCATTCATAATTTAATGTGTTAAATAGAGACACACAAGTCTTAATCTTCATTAATAATTATATAACTTATTAATTGATATCTCTTTATTATATCTATCTTTTAATCATTACTAATATCAAAATATAATCATTATCATTTTTAAATTACTTTTTCAGCAATTCATTTTTTTTTTGCGGGCCATGCAAACAGATAAGATATTCAGTTAACATGTTTCTAGTGCAGATTTTACTTCATAAATTCAAATCTTAATTAAAGGTATCTTACGCACATTCTTAAGACACTAGCTTATCTCTTTTTTTTCTTTGAAAAAAAAAAATAACAATACTTGGGTATGTGCCAAGAATGACAGCAAGATCAAACCATCAAATAGATCTTAATTTCACAAAATTTAATTATTAAATAGATCTTAGTAGCAATAGTCTTAAGTCTCCATGACAAAACTTTGTGCCATAAATTGGAAAAAAAAAAATTACTAATTTATTCTTCCAATAGAGAGAAAGCTTTCCTTATAAATTACTGTTTGACAACAGTATAACTTTCCTTTGATACCAGTCTCTTCAATCATCTGGGTACTTAAATCAAACCAAGCCAATTCATCATCTTTTTTTCTGAAGAGTATATTGCCCTTATTCCCAACTCCAATAGGTTGCTCAACACAAGGGATAGGTCCAATGGTGAAAAGTTTGACCCATGATTCCTTCACACCCACTTCACCCAAAATTGATATGTCAAAGCAATTATTCCTCTCAATGTTTGAAATCAAAGCTATGAACCCATTGAACACCACCAGTTGTCTATAAATAAATTCATGACAATTATGCCGATCTATTGGTGTTGCATGGAACATCTCGCTGCTTATGTCAAAAGACACAAGTAAATTTTCTACTTCCGTTTGTTCATTATGTTCTTTAATGCCCCACCAATGGCATGCCCGGTTAAAGAAGATTCCAGAACCAACTGGTTCAAGCACAAAACTTGTCACTTCAAGGTCAAGTTTCCTCCAAGAATTACTTTTTAGGCTATAAACTTGCCAAAAGGGCTCTGGAACTTCTGGACGTTCTTCTGGAGGTTCAATTCGTTCTCCAAAACCAATTACATTTTGAATCAGCTTATAGTCATCTGTCACATGGTCATAACCAAATCCATTGATTGCTATTGATAAACGTAGACCAGGCACAGCCGAAAGACAAGGAGGAATAACCTTGAATTCCTCAGTTGTTGGGTTCCAAAGTACTACTTTCATGCTGACATTTGAGGATATAGTTGAGCCTTGATGGAGACAAATTGTACCATTAATACAAGGACCGAAAATGGAAATGCCTTCGCTACTCTCTTGAAATGGAGGTGGCCAATCTAACTTGACCTTGTTCTCATACCTCTCTCCAGACAGTAGAAACAGATTTACTTCACTAGTACTTGGCATTTGTTGCGTTAGCAAGAGACATGAATACTCATTTTTAGATAAATTCTCATAATACATTCTCATGAAATGAGAATCTTTAAATAAATCAGCCCAAGATTTCTCTACGCACCTAAATCGCTTTAGAGATTTCATCGGCAATCTTGACAGAATGTTTAGTTTAAGATCATCAGGTATTGTTTTATTTAATCTCTCCATTTGGATTATGCCTGCAATAATAATAAACAGAATCATACCCTAGTGTTTATATCAAGGGTCGTCCCAACATCATCATCATAATAAACAATTAAAATGCACTAAGAGAAGTGAAAAACACTAACATATAATATTGAAAACAAGCAGAAGCCAAAATATAAGTAGATGGGAAACTCTTGACTCAAATTACTGTCGTACTCTTTAAAGGAGTAGAAAGATGATCTTTGTTACAATGGATCTTAAGGAGCAAAATCAAATACTACCCTCAAAATGTAGTTAATCAAGTATGTTCAAGATTAGTACATTAACTGGAATTAAAATAAAACCCCACAATATTTTGTATTGTGTTGGAGCTCTTTTATTAAAAAAAAAAAAAAAAAAAAAAGAGGAAAAAATTGCATCTATTCTATGATTTTATCCCACTTTCAACTCTATGATCTCACAAATTCAAAGCTATATTCCCAGAAGCAAGGATTTCAAATTAATCCCATGTTAAATAATTTAATTCCGACTTAGCCTAGATACTATTAGGACACATTTGACATCACAATCTCATCTCAGCACACTCAACAAATCCATTCACAAGCAAAAGGCAAAAACTAATAGAAACATATAATGAACAGAGGAGCAAAATTTCGAATCTAAAGCTACAAACAAAGCTCAGAAAAACCCTCTTTGCATGCAAAATGAAAGCCAAAACCTCAAAATAAAACCCTCATTAAAGTAAACAGCATAGGATAGGGTTATGTGTTCGGACATACCGATGCTTCAGATGGACGGGCCACAGTGATACAACAATGCAGCAAGACGGAGGCTGGAGGGGTTTGATGGAGGTGTCCGGACTAAGAGTCACAGTTTTAGAGAGAAGAGGGAAGGTGCCGCACAAACATAATTTTTAGGGTGAATTACACTAACCTCCCCTGAGCTTTAGTGTAATTATACCTGGCACCCCTCTATTTAGCTATATTACACAGACCTCCCTTATTTCTCGCGGAAGACCAAGTTTCGAGTTCCGATTTACCAAGCTCCGAGCTAAAATTGTCTTTTAAATAAATAATTCACTTCCGAGATATCTTTCTGAGGCGTAATGATCTTGGAACTTGGAACTTGTAAGTAAATGATCTATTTAAAAAATAATTTTAGCTCGGAACTTGGTAAATCGAAATTCGAAACTCGGTCTTCCGCGAGAAATAGGGGAGGTCTGTGTAATATAGCTAAATAGAGGAATGCAGGGTGTAATTACACTAAATCTCAGGAGAGGTCAATAAATTCACCCTAATTTTTATATTAATGTTTATTTCCTTCTTAGCTTAATCAAGAATCTATTGCATTCATTTGAATTTGACATCTTCTATTTTTTCTTATATCTTTTAAATATCTCTTTTTTTTTTAATTTTTTTCTAACAAATGTTTTTCTTATTTGCCAATTTTTTTAAATTTTTTTCTTAAATTGTGTTTTGTCCTGAATGAATTTCTAGTTTACTTTTGTCTTATCAAATCTCTATATAATGCCTTTCATATTTATTAAATTATTTATTTTTCATTATTACTTTTTACTAATTTTATTTATACCTTAATTTTCTTCAAATAATAAAAGAAATTTAATTTTTATAATTTAATTTATTTCACAATGTCTTTCCAAATGCTTCATTTTTAACTTAAATGTGATTTTTCATATTTATTTTTTTTTTTTTAAATTCTGTTTTAGACAATTAATATCCGAGAGATATGTTTGAAACACAAAATGATGATAGACGATTTGAATTCACACCTTAAAAGTTTTCTTTTTTCTTTCTTCTTTTTTTTTTTTAAATGTTATCGAGAGTGGTGGAGTTATGAGGTAGGCATCGCCTATCATGCCGGCATTTAGTTATTTCATTCATATTATAGTGGCTCACGTGTCTAAATCTTTATTAATAATATAACTTATTTATTGATATCTATTTATTATATCCCTCTTTTAATAATTGCTAATATCAAAATATAACAATCACTATTTTTAAATTACTTTTTCATCAATTTCCTTTTTAATTAAAGTAACAAGAAATTTGTGAAAAAGTAATATATTTTCACGCATCTCAAAAGAAATTAGCATTTTGTGAAAAAAACATATTTGAAAAAGAATATATTATTAACACCCTATGTACTAAACCACCTCAGGCCCATTAGTCCATCACATTAGAAATTGTTGGTACCAAAAAATGATTATGAGCTAGCAAGTAATAAAATGTTGAGCCTAGAAGAAAATTGGAATTGGGCTTGACAAGATGTTAATCCTCATTAGTTGAGACATGGTAGATAGGGCTTGGAAAGAAGCATCAGCTGAAAGGGAGAATTGGGTTGAAGCAAGAAAGTAGGCCCAAGTATGAATGAAGGTAATTGGAAACTGATGGTGAAAAGAGCAATGGTTACCACTACTAAAAGCATGGGTCATGGAAGTTCAGTTGAAGACCACTATGCGCATGAATGGACAAAGTGGCAAGATTTTAGGGAAGCTATAAAAGGCTCATGCACAAAGAAGAAGAGGAGAGCCAGATCAAAAAACACACATCCTATCATTTTAATTATCAGTTTTTACCTCTCTTTGTTAGTTTCCTTTTTAGCTTTATGTTATCTCTTTAGTTTCATCATCTATCTTCAAGGCTTTGTTTAAACTCATGGTTGATTAATAGAAATCATATTTCTCTTCCAATTCTTCGTTGACCGATCTTGCTCAAAGGCTTGCTCCCGTGAGTCATTTGAGGAGTCCATTCGCTAAAGAGCAAAGTACCCTATTTAGCGTTAATTGTTTGAATATTGGTAATCTTTGAGATTTTGCTTTTTGGATAAGTTTCTTCTTAGAGATTAGCCGATTGCATTTTTCATCCAACAGAAACATTTAGAAATCCTGAGATCGAGGATTGTTCTACAGCAAATCGCTAACCAATACTAATTGATACTCAACTTCCATTTGAAATTTAATCCCTTAATGATAAGAACTTACAGTGATCTTCAAAACTAGAAGATCCAAATCTTAAGAACAATGATGGAGGTTTACATCGATGATGTGGTTGTAAAGTAAGCCGATTTCCAAAACCATTTGGATAATTTAGAACAAGTATTTCCCAGGATAAGAAAGCATTTGCTTAAGATGAATCCTGCCAAATGTGCATTTAGGGTGTCGGCTGGTAATTTCCTGGGCTTCTTAGTCCACCAGAAGAGGATTGAAGTGGATAGGAACAAAGTGAAAGCTATATTGGAAGCTAGGCGCCCCCCCCAAGAATAAGAAGGAATTGCAAAGCTTGATAGGTAAAATAAACTTTATGAGGAGATTTATTGCTAACTCGGCTTGCAAAATGAAGGCCTTTTCACCATTGTTAAGGCTTAAGCAAGCCAAGGAATTCATTTGGGGTAGTGAGCAACAAGATGCTTTCGAGCAAATCAAGAACTGCCTAGCAACACCTCCGATACTAGCACCACCAGCATTTGGAAGGCCCCTCAAATTATATATATCAGCAGCTAAGGACTCCATTGGAAGCTTGTTAGCTCAAAATTCAGAGGATGGAACCAAGCTGGCTATTTACTATTTGAGTAGGCTACTAAATGATGCCGAAACTAGGTATACTCCAATAGAAAAATTGTGTTTATTATTATTCCATGCATGTACAAAATTGGAGTATTATTTATTGCCTAGGGAGGTATTGGTGGTCTGTAAGGTAGACATAGTGAAGCATTTACTAAATCGGCCAATCCTCCAAGGGAGATTGATGAAATGGCTATTAAGCTAAATGCATTTGCTCTAAAACATGTACCATTGAAGGCCATGAAAGGACAAGTACTAGCTGATTTCTTAGCACAACATCCATGTATAAAGGTACAAAGCCCACTAGCCAAGTGTCAAGGTCATGTACAAATTAGACCATGGACTCTGGCTTTTGATGGCTCAAAACATCAAAAAGGAGGTGGTGCATGAGTGGTAATTACTAGTCCTGAGGGAGTCAACAAGAAGTTTATGTATCGGCTAGATGTCCAGTGCTCCAATAACCAAGTAGAATATGAAGCTCTCATAATTGACTTAAAATTGCTCAAGTCTTTAGATGTGAAGGCTGTACAGATTAATGGAGATTCACAGTTGGTGATCAACCAATTGTTGGGAGAATATAGATGCAACAACCCAACATTAAAAGGATATTTGGAAAAAGCCTAAACTTTATTGGAGTATTTTGTCGATATCTTAATATCACATGTTCGTAGGGCATCAAATGAAATAGCATATGATTTAGCACAGCATGCCTCTGGTTATAAGTCCATGACACTAGATATCAATACTGGGGAGGGTGGAAAAGTTTTGGTAGTTATTCGTCAGCTAAGGTCATCAGCCGATTGGATGCAAAAGTTGATCCAATATTTGGCTAACCCATCGGCTCAGGTGGATTACAAACTTAAACAAAAAGCATTAAAGTATGTGTTAATTGATGGAGAGTTATTCAGAAGAAGTCAAGAAGGGGTATTGCTCAAGTGCCTAAACAAAGATGAAGCTTTAAAAGTGAAAGGGGAAGTCTATGAAGGCATGTGTGGGGCTCACAAATCTGGCTCTAATATAAAATGGATAATCTGCCAATATGGGTACCATTGGCCAACTATTACAGTCGGTTACTTTGCCTATGCTAAAGGCTGTGAGGCTTGTCAGCTCCATGGACCCATACAAAGAGTGCCAGCCAAGGAACTACATACCATTGTCAAACCTTGGCCGTTCAGGGGTTGGGCGATGGACCTCGTAGGCAAAATATATTCTCCATCTTCTAAAAGACACACTTTCATTATAGTTGTCACTGACTACTTAACAAAATGAGTGGAGGCTCAGCCGATGACGAGTGTATCACAAGCTGATGTAATAAGGTTTATTGAAAGGCAAATCATACATTAGTTTGGCATTCCAGAGACCATAATGGTTGACTAAGGCACCATGTTTACAGGGGATAAGGTGAAAGCATTCATGTAAGACTATGGGATTAAACTCATTCACTCATCGCCGTATTATGCGCAAGCTAATGGTCAAGCCGAGGCAACTAATAAGGTATTGATTGACATGATTAAGAGAACTATTGAAGATCAGCCAAGAAAATGGCATGAAGCATTGTCCACAATTCTTTGGGCTTATAGAAATGCAAAGAATAAAGCTACAGGTTTGACTCATTTTAGATTGACCTTTGGCCAGGATGCAGTTTTGCCTATGGAAATAAATATTAAATCATTAAGGGTGGCAAAACAGGCTGGATTGCAACCCGAGGAGTACTCCCAGGCCATGTTCCAAGAGTTGGAATCAGCCGATGATGATAGAATCACGGCCTTAGAGAATATTAGGCTGAATAAGAAAAAGGTTGCAAAGTCCTACAATAAGAAGGTGAAAAGGAAACAATTTGTTGAAGGAGATATGGTATGTAAGGCAATATTACCTATTAGGACTAAAGATCCTAAGTTCGGCAAATGGTCTCCAAATTGAGAAGGTCCTTATATTGTTAGCCAAGTTATATATAGGGGAGCATATAGATTGGTTAAAATGCAAGAAGAAGAATTAACTAAGAGTATCAATGGAAAATTTTTGGAGCAATATTATCCATCCATATGGGAAACAATTCACATTGATCAAAGTAGTTAAAGAAATAGCCACAAGTTGGCTATTTAACTCAAATGGCAAGTACAAGAAATACAAAATAATATCTTAGTCTAAGCTTCAGGGTTTGTAAGTAGAGCATCGGCAGGATTGCCTTCTGCATCAGTTGATTTGGCCTGCTCCCTTGCGTCAGTTGAGTGAGCCATGGTAGATTTGACAGCCGCCTTTGCAGCTAGTTCTTCCTCTAAGAGTGTTGTGAGGGCATCTCCTAGGGTAGCTAGGATGTTGTCCTGTAAGTCTTCTGGTCTGAGCTCTGGGATTAGGAAAGTAGAAGTCTCGCTCACATAAGAAACAATAGCTAAGATGGGAACTTGGATCATTTCTGCAAATAATATTGATAGTCAGAAAGGATAAGCCTTAGAAACATACCGGACATGTGAAAATGGCTGAAATAAATACCTGTAGACAGAGTCAACCGAGTTGCTTGAAACTTCTGGAAGAAGGAAGCCCATGAAGATTCGACCTCGGCTAAGCCTTTGTTGCCTCCCTCAACTACATGCTCTAATGGCTTCTACTTCTCAGCAAGAGAGACAATCTTGTGATCCAAGGCCTTAGCTTGGGAATAAAGCTGAAGCTGTTGGGCATCTTCAGATTTAATATGAGCCTTCACCATGGCCAATTCAAGTTCCAGAATCCCTAACTTAGCTTGCAGCTTGGCATCTCTCCATGGATTGATTCAATTCGATTAGTCAGCTAAGTTTGCCGCTACTGATGTTGGTCTCAGTTGGACTTCACCACTTGATATTGAGTTAGGTAGTTATGCTTCTAAGCTTTAAGAGACACTAGTCCTTCTAAAGCTTGAAGGCTGCCTTCTCGGCGAGCCTTGAACCTGTGGTAATCTGATAAGGCATCTGAAAAAGTCAGAGCAATGTCAATATATACCTGCCGAAGTGAAGCAAATACCTCAGCTCCTTGGGACTCAGAAACCTTTAATAGAGACCTCTCCAAGCTAGCTAAGGATGCAGGGTCAAGAGGAAATGGCTTCTGCAACCCTTCTTCAATTATCTTCAAGTGATGGTGCATGGGTGAAGAGTTGCCCGGAAGAGGTTGAGTGATTGGAGCCCTGAAGTAGGCTTCCAATTCATCATCAGGAATCAAAGTTGGGGAAGCAGGAGGAGTTGGATGTTGCTGAGGTGAGCAGCTCGGCTCATGTGCGTAGGTCTCTGCTGCTGGACTCCTTAGCTGGATGATGGGTTGGTTATCAAGAAAATTAACATCAGCTAAGGGATTTGCTAATTCTGATGCAACAAGAGAAGAAGATTAAGCAGCAGGATTAGCCGCGGCAAGCTCAGTCGACTCAAGTTGCAATATTTGATCTTGAAGATCAGCTGAAGTAGGAGCTGATGGGAGTTGAGGCCAAGGAATATCTCTAGGTCGTTTCTTTAAAGGGCATTCTTCTTCTTCTTCTTCTTCTTCTTCTTCTTCCTCCTCCACAAAATCTGGTATGATGGCCTTCTTTTTTGAGGACTTGGTTGTGCACTTAGGTAATCAAGGAGGAGGGGAGTTCAACTCCGCTTGTTTCTTACTTCTCCTTTCTTTCTGTAAGCATGCAAGTATATATATATATCAGACTTGGAACAAACATGCTACTAAGAATAAAAAGAAAGTTGCATACCCTGAGGGGAGAAGTATCTCTTGAAACAACTGTGGTTGGAGCGGCAATCCTAAGAGGGGTAGCCGAGATAAGATTCTTGGGGATTTTCCTCACTAGAGTTTTATGACGTGGCTGAGGAGATACATGAACTTCTACATGCACAATTTGTGATCCTGCAACTTATGTGTTAAACTGATTATGGAAGAAAATTATGAGTAAGCACAAAGATAAGGTGGTTACCTTGGATAGCTGATGAAATGGGTTGAGGTATCGATTTGATCCCAGTTGGTGGCAAAGTCAACCAATGAAAGTGAGAGGATCTATCACGGATGCCTCCAATTAGTTTGCAGAGATAATGATTAGAAGTAAAGGGGAAGGATCTTGATAAGACAGATTGCACCAAGTGGTATATGTAGAGGAAGTCCTAGGGATAATCACAAAAGGATGAAACTGGAATTGATCCAATTTGTTGTGGTTGCATGAGACTAGCTAATTTACTTCAAGAGAAAGAAGAGAGGGCCTATTCTCCAAGCTCACTACTGATTGATACGGTGCTGGAACACCTTGGAGCAATCAGAATTGTTGAGCAAAGCAGTTGGGGTTGTATAACTCGACCGAGATCTTGTTAAAACGGGCATTCGGACGAACTCCATTCAACAAATCCCTCCCAATTAATGTACTGCTCCAGTTGGGAGCAATCTTGGCCAATTCATCGTTTGAAGCTGTCAATATATCCAATTGAGCCCAAGCTAGTCCATATGAATGCTCAAGGAAAAGGCAGACTTCTAAGTAACTTCGCGGCTGCATTTTGAAGAGACCATCTGTAATTTGAAAAGCAGAGAATATGGAAATCGAGATAGTTGCATGCTGAAGGTTATAAGTAGAGGCATCCAGACCTGTTGCAGCCGCGAGACCATAATCTCAATACAATTATGGGAAGTATTCATTTATCTATAAGAAAAGAAACCATATCGGCCCAGCGATAGGTTTGTTTTGCTTGGCTTCTAGTTGGTCAACTCGCAGCTTTAAGCCTTTGTAAAAGGAAAAGAGGAATAGAGCTCCTAGGTTCATCGGCTTCCCATATATGATAGCCGAGACATAATAGGAGAATTCATTGACCATGGCTAATGATTTACTGCAAATAAAAACCTTACACAGCCAATAGAAGAGGAGGGCATTGTGCTCAGATTTGCTCACAGCCCCATGATCCCATTTATGTTCCTTCAGATATTTGCCGTAAGTTGCATTCTCTTCGGAAATAAGGCAGTCGAGATCCTCAATTTTCATCATAAAGAAGAGGGATATCTTCTTCAACAATCAGCAGCCCCAGCATAACGGCAACATCGAACAGTGTGGTTGAC
Organism: Pterocarpus macrocarpus; assembly: GCA_031439585.1. Taxonomy (NCBI): domain Eukaryota; kingdom Viridiplantae; phylum Streptophyta; class Magnoliopsida; order Fabales; family Fabaceae; genus Pterocarpus; species Pterocarpus macrocarpus. The sequence continues at coordinate 39,306,117 of CM062517.1, forward strand.
ATTATTCCAAACGGGAATACAAAAGCGTTGATAGTTGTATTCCAAAAGCCAAGAAAGGAAAGAAACAAATCAATGTTAGGAGAAAAACTCTTTTTTGAGAGCATAACGATATCATATATACCCCATGCCTTCCATTCTCTTCCCCATTGACCCGCCACCATAGAAAACCAATCTTCAACAATGGGAAGTTGAAAACCATCCGGGATAATGAAAGATTCTGTAATATGAGAAAAGAGTGAACGTTCAGTGCAAATTGGACCCAAAATATATATGCCATGATCTTGATCATGCGCAATTAGGGTCTCTGCCCCAGGCTCTTTTTCGAAGGAAGAATCCTTAGCCAGACAAGATGAAGAAGCCATAGGAGTTGATTTCATCTTGCCAGCAAGAGCTTTGAGAGTTTGAGCAGACTCTTGGATTCTGTTGGCCGAACGATGTGATGAATCGGATGATGAGGAAGTCGAAGAACTCTCTCTCACAGCTTGAGGAAGACGAACTCTCAGACGAAACTCAAATGGGTGAGCTGCTAAGATTCTCAAAATCAGAGTGTTCAGATGACATTGGATGGGATAAAGAGCAAGAAAAGATTAAAGAATGATCGAAATGTGAGCTTATATAGAAAGTGTTGAAAGATTGTTGAGAAGAAAGGAAGTGAAAAAAACAGATATGGGGTGTTATGGACAGTAACGGTAAAAAAAAGGGCGGTTTCAATACAATACCCAGCCTGCTAATTAGCCATTTGCTAGGTATTGTATTGGGGGACATATGTTGGCACCAAAAAATGATTATGGGCTAGCAAGTAATAAGATGTTGAGCCTAGAAGAAAATTGGAATTGGGCTTGACAAGATATTAATCCTCATCAGCTGAGACATGGTAAATAGGGCTTGGAAAGAAGCATCAGCTTAAAGGGAGAATTGGGCTAAAGCAAGAAAGTAGGCCCAAGTGTGAATGAATGTAGTTGGAAACTGATGGTGAAAAGAGCAATGGTTACCACTACTAAAAGCATGGGTGCATGAAAGTTCAACCGAAGACCACTATGTGCATGAATGGAGAAAGTGGCGAGATTTTAGGGAAGCTATAAAAGGCTCATGCACAGAGAAGAAGAGGAAAGCCAGATCAAAAAACACACATCCTGTCATTTTAATTATCAGTTTTTATCTCTCTTTGTTAGTTTCCTTTTTAGCTTTATGTTATCTCTTTAGTTTCATCATCCATCTTCAAGGTTTTGTATGAACTCATGGTTGATTAACAGAAATCATATTTCTATTCCAATTCTTCGTTGACCCATCTTGCTCAAAGGCTTGCTCCCGTGAGTCATTTGAGGAGTTCATTTGCTAAAGAGCAAAGTACCCTCCTTTGCGTTAATTGTCTGAAGATTAGTAATATTTGGGATTTTGCTTTTTGGATAAGTTTCTTCTTAGAGATTTAGCTGATTGCATTTTTCATCCAACAGAAACATTTAGAAATCCTGAGATGGAGGATTGTTCTACAGCAAATCTCTAACCATACTAATTGATACTCAACTTCTGTTTGAAATTTAATCCCTTGATGATAAGAACTAACCGTGATCTTTGAAACTAGAAGATCCAAATCTTAAGAACTCCCCCATAGATGAGACTTCCTCCCAATTTTAAATATGAACCTTCCCTCCAGTGATTAAGTATGCAATCAACCCATTTCACTTACAACAAAAGTGAGAAACATATTGACTTGAGCTCAGATTATGAAGGAGTTCTCAAGCCTCGAAATTTAATTTAGAGCCATCACGTCCAGTGTACCTTCTCCACACCATGGTTATGACTATGAAAACCCAAAATACAAATATAGAAGACAATCCAACTAATAACAATAATCATGATGCAGCTCCCCACATGATTGAGAGCTTGCTTCACATTATTCAACAACTCTGGCATTAGACTAAGATGGTTAGTCAAATAGAGGCAATGAATTGTGTGTAGGAATTCTCTCGATAGGAACATGAACTAAACAATCAAAGAGCATATGATAATGCTCCCCAAACATAGCAACCTATGAAGACCAATAAAATAATCGACACGAGCACCCTCCCTATGGATTCCGGCCCCTTATCAAAGTTTGTCATTTCGATAACACTCCATGGTAACTTCAAACTTCCTTTAACTTTACGCCTATATGATGGTATTGGTAATCTACAAGTGCATTTTATAATGTTTAAATCTATGGTGTTACTTAATGGAGTTATTGACCTTTTTCTTTACCATGCATTCCTACTTTTTTGGAGAAGTCTGCTCTCTTGTGGTTCTCTGCTTTTCTTACAAGGTCCATCTATGATTTTGCCAACCTTTTAGGAGCCTTCATTAATCATTTCTCTTTAAGTAGAATGTACCAAAATATGTCGGATTCCCTAAACAATGTAAAGTAAGGACCTCATGAGCTCCTAAAAGACTGTCTTGCCCACTTCAATGTTGTTCTTATGCAAATCCAAGAGCTTAACTTGACCATGGAGCTGCATGCAATCTAGTTTGGACTCAGAGTTGGACCTGTTGCTAACTCATTGGCTATCAATCGTGCTAGAATAATCATCGAGTTCATGGAAAGAGTGGTTAGATATATAAATATGGAAGAAATGAGAGAAAAGAGAAAACAAAAGCTTAGCAAGTGTTTGTGAAGCCTACAAGGATTATTGTAAATCAGGCAAAAGACTAGAGAAAAGAAAAGGAGGATTGAGTTGTAAACCTAACACTTTTTACAACAAGATTTTTCAAAATGGTTTCTACAAATCGATGAAATGAAAGAACTTGTTGTATTGAGACCTATATTTAGAGTGGTGATGGTAGCCATCGCATTCTGAAAATGTTTTCTTAAAGATGATGCCTCACCAAGAAAGATTCCAATGGCTCAAAATATTTTTCTAGCAAAAAGAAAGAGTGAAATACCAATATTTATGAAATAATAATGAGTACATATCATTATAAAAAAAAAAAAAAAAAAGAATGAGTACATATCATCACTAGTGAATGCTGCCGGCACCAGAAATAATTATGGGCTAGCAAATGACCCAAAATTGTGCCTGGATGAAAGTTGGCCAAAGAAAGTAATTAGATTAGGGTCATCAGCTGACAATATATCAGCCAAAAATGGGCCAACGAGAATGAGCAAGCCCAATGGTTGAGGATAGATGAGGCAATGGTTACCACTACCAAGAACAGGGGTGCATGGGGATTAAGTTGAGGACAACATGCGCATATCATGAAGAAATGATGAAGATTTTGGGAAGGCTATAAAAGGCTCATGTATACATAGAGAAAGGGGAATATCCACACACAAAGCAATTTTAACCACTAGCTTTATTGCTCTTTGTTATTTTTCATTTCAATATTATGTTTCCTTTTATTTTCATTGTTAATATTTGAGCTTTGTATGAACTCTTTGGTTGATTAATACAAGTTTATTCTTCATTTTTGTTGATTGATTCTGCTCAAAGACTTGCTCATGTGAGTCATTTGAGGATCCCATTAGTTAAAGAGCACAGTATCCTCCTTAGCCTTAATAGTCTTAACTTTGGTAATCTTTAGGAGTTTGTTTTTGGGACAAGTTTCTTTAAGAAATTCAACCAATTGCATCTTCGTCTAAGAAATACTATGGTGCCTTTGCATTGTTATGCATTTGGTGCCATTTTTTGTTTCTAACTGTTGGAAAGATGACAAGTGTTCTTGGAAGAGTGCATATTAGAAAAGTATGTTGCATATTAGAAGACTCTCAACTAAGGGAAATCTACCCCTTTGATGCGAGTTCTAAGTTCCTCATCTTCTGAACTCACATCAAAGAGAAACTTATAACTCAATTGCACGAAAGTGAAACTCTAAACTTGTATCAAGTTCAGCCTTGGCTTCCTCATCTTCTAAACTACATCAAGCAGGAACTCGCATCAAACGGGAATGTAGGACTCTCACCGAGTCTAATCTCAACTTCCTCATCTTGAGAGATTTTTACTATGCACCATACTTGTCTAATGTGCACTATACACAAGCACACATGTCATTTTTTCATTGGTTAGAAACAAAAATGGCACAAACTGTATAACAATACAAAGGCACTACAGAATTGGCTATCATCACTATTGTCACTAGAAAAATAAACCATTGAGTACATGTCACCACCAAATTTATCCAAATAACTATATCTAACTAAGTTATGGCTTGTATTAGACGAAAATAAAGTAAATTGATGATGTGGCAACTGGTAATCTATGTCATCCTTGCCACATGTCAACACACTTATCTTATGTGTCAAATTTTACCAATCTAAGATTAAATTAAATATAAAAAACAAAAAAGACAATATTATTGCGAAAAAAAGAAAAGAAAAGAAAAAGCCAAACCCTTATTACTCCATTATCTTAGTCACGTGACAAACCTGAATTAAACTCACCCACTCTCAACATCGACAACTCTCTAACACTCTCACTCCAAAATAAAAAACTTAACAAAAATCCCTAAATCCACAAAAATCCGTCATGTTCTATGAATGAATTGACGAAGTGAATTAGAATAGTCGGCTATTGTGTTGTTCACGGGAACTCAAGATGTCAAGAACAAAACCTTAACAAGTGCTTGTATTATGTGAACATAGGCAGCAATGATTACATGAACAAAACTGATACGTTGTGTGCAAATCTATAGCAAAATTAATTAATAGATATGCAGCTTGATTGATTCCAAAGCAATGTCATTACAAGGTTAATTCATTGATTCAAATCAATGCCATTACAAGCATTACAAATCAAACCCACCCACAACATTTACTTCTACCCTAAACACCATCACAAATCAAAGCCACACATAGCACATTTCCCCCCACACCCGTGCAGGGGTTTCTCTTTAATTCACTCAATCCACGGTTACATTTAACAATACAGTACCCACAAAACAAAAATGTAACAGCCCATGACGAAATAGAAACACCTATGAGCATTTGTCTTCTTCTTCTTTGTGCTGACAAAAATCTTCCTTCTTGACTCTTCCACTTTGGGGGTAGGTGCGAAGGGTTGGAACACCGACTCCCTGATGGCGATGGCCTCCACTTCGTAGGTCTAGAGTAGCTAAGCAGGAACTCAAAAGGAGCGCCGACGAAGAGGTAGGAGATGTCGGATGCATTGATGACGAGGATCAAAACCTTTTCCTGGGTAGACAATAATACCCTAACTTATTAGGAGACATTGGATTCACCAATGACGAGGATCAAAACCTTTTTCTGGATAGACAATTAGTACCCAAGACTGTTGATAAGGGTTAATTAGTAAAAAAAATTAATTATATCAAAATTATTAAGAAGAATCAATTTGAATTATATTTAAAGGCAATGATCAAAACCTTTTTTAAGGGTAGGCAATAATATCCTTAAGTTATTTTTTAATCTATTTTTGTTTCTTACTTTCTTGCACTTCTATTAAGTGTATTTTCTATCTCTAAACATTAGCTCTTGAATCCTCACTTTTGTTGCCAGCATGCCTTTGTCTGTTGCTCGTCTTACACAACTCCATTGTTGTTGTCCTACACCTTCACATCTTAATTGATTGCTCCTCTTTTTTTCATTTAACTACATAGAAAAATTGACTAGGTTCTTTCTTTTTATTGAATTAAATTGTTGAGATTAGGATTAGAAATACAGTGTTTGATTATGCCCAAAAAAATTTCATTATACTCCCAAAGAGCCTTATATGCACTCTTTCCATCAGAAATGAGCTTCTACCTTTTAAAGTTTGTTGTTAATCTAATTTCTCACTTTAAGCACATATTTGACTATTTTTTTCATCATTTAATAAGTAATATATTCCTTGAGTGTTTATTAAGTTAAACGTGAATAAGTGTGGTGATGATATGTACTCATTATTTTGTTTTGTTAGCAATTATATGTACTCACTAATTTGTTTTGATGGTCATGATATATCCTCACTATTGTTTCATAAATTTTTATTTTATTTTCATCTAATACAAGCCATAACTTAGTTAGATATAGTTATTCGGATAAACTTGGTGGTGACATGTACTCACTGCTTTATTTTGCTGGTGATAATAGTGATGATATGTACTCACTCTTTTTATAGTTTATAATGATATGTACTCATTGTTATTTCATAAATATTGGTATCATTTTTATTTAACATAGACTATAACTTAGTTAGACCTGTTATTTGGATATTATTATCTAAGGGTATTAAGAGAAAAAGTAGATTAAGAGATGGCCTAAGAATATTGTTGTCTACTTAAAAAAAGATTGTGGTCCTTCTGCTTAAATATAATTAAAATTGGTCCTTCTTGATAATTTTGATATAATTGGTCTCTTTGATTAATTAACCCTTGTTAACAATCCTTACTATTAATTTTCCCAATGCTAAATCCTTCTAAATCACGTGTTTAAAATCTCAGTAATTCAAGATATCACTTAAATCTATTGAAGGCTCATTTGGGGTAGTGGCTATTATCACTCTTTTTTAGTCTATTGTCACTCCCACTTGATACATTTATTTACTATTCTCTCTAAATTATCCTTCACTCCCTTTTATAGTCAAATTAACAATAATGTTCAACTTCACAATTTTTTATAAAATATAAATTAGATTAATTTTTTATGTAAAAAAATTAAATAAAATAATTTAGATGCAACCTATTTTTATTATCATGATAATAAAAATATTTGGAGAATGAATTTAATATTTACTTCATACAGTTTTTTTACTTTTTACATTGTAATATTATTTAAAAAATACATGATAAGAAAATTTGATAAATTTTTATTAACATGTCAAATTTGAATTAAAAAAAATAGTATTTAATAACCTAGGCACATGAATTTATCATAGAATAAATAACATAATTTAGATATGATTTACACTTATTATCATGATAATAAAAATAGTTTGGAGATTAAATTCAATACTTATACATCACATACTTTTTAAGATATAACTTTTGGAAAAAATTTTCGTTTTTGTACCTAATGAAAATTTTGGAAGATAAATTAGTTTATCAGGATTTGGAAATTCATGGGCAGTCTCTCACCATTCAAAAAATAGAACATATTAGTCTCTTTGAACATATTTGTATCACTAAAAAATCTTTAAAATTTCTATATGGAAGGATTAATATATCCCTCTTTTTTATTTTAATGGTAAGGGACTATCCCTAAATTTTCAAATTTTGAGGACTAATGTCCCTAAAATTTTATCAGAGATTAAAATAGATATTTTGTTTAATTTTTTTATACTTTATATTGTAATATAATTTTAAAAATATATAAAAAGAAAATTTGATAAATTTTTATTAAAATATCAAATTTTGAATTCTTTTGAATGGTTTATAATAACCTTAATAGATGAATTTATCATATTTTTTATACGATTTTCAAGAAACATAAAATCATGTTAACTTGATACTTAAGATTTGAATTTATATTAAATAATTAAATTCGTAAATTCATAAAACATTTAGTTTGTATAAAAAAATTTAAAAATCAAGAGTAATAATAAAAAATTAAAAAACTCATAAATTCAAATAAAATTCGGAATAGTAATAAAAATAATTTTAAATAGTTAGTTTAATTAACTAATAAAGAAGAGCATTTTAGAGAAATTAAATAAAGTTTAATTAAATAAAAATGACAATAAACATATAAGAATAACAATTGACCCTCCATAAAAGTATAAAATTTTTTACATCTTAAAAGACATATAAAGTAAAGGTTGAATTCAAATCAAACAATTTTCATAATCATGATAATAAATATACGCCAAATTTAAATTATTTTATTGTTCTTATTACTTAAAAAATTTAATATAATGTATTTTATAAAAAATTGTGAAGTTTAATATTTTTGTTATGTATGAAAGATAACAAAGTGTATTTTAGAAAAACTAGTAAAAAATTTGTTGAGTGAGAGTGGCAATAGATACAAATTTATTAAAGAAGAGTGGCAACTGATAAAAAAGAGTGGCAATAACCATTTCCCCTATTTGTATAACAATATTTATGACTTTTAAACTTTTTGAAAGTCAGAAGCCACATTTTCAGTTTTTAATCCAGTTTGGTTATATAATATACTACTCTCCAAAAAGCCATTTTTAATGCTTTTTAAAAAGTTAAAATATCAAACTTCTCAAAGAGCATTTTTTAAAAATATTCAAAACAAACACTTCTATTATTGAGCATCTGAATATAAAATAATTATTTATAAATTATTTTTCAGAAGTTCTTCTCACATAATGACTTAACCAAGCTACTTACCCAAACAAACCCTGAATACTCTTTAAATATTGTGTAAATTATAATTCATGCTATTGTAGGATTATGAATTAGGAGGATTTTGAAGATGATTATTAAGAGAATATGGCAGTACTTGAACAAAAAATGAACTACCGTAAATAAAACATCAATTCTCAAGCAAACAAAGCAGCCACTTCAATATACTCATGAAAAGTAGTCTTTGACATTATATCATTACCCGAGATCTTCCTCTGGGTATCCAGTTTGGTTAGATGCCGCACAAAAATCATAATTTTGGTTCATCCTTTTATTCTCGGCATACAGTCTTTCAAGTGCACTTGGCCAAATATGCATTCCACCCTTGAAGACGGTATTCATGAGCTGCCTCAGCAGGATTTGCTGCCTTGATGATGCCACGCCCCACGATGATAATGTCACTGCCCCTGTCATGGACGACCTGGAAACCCAATTGGCGAATCGTCAACATCAGCAAGCTCAAACAGTCTTCATAACATAGAGGCCAGAAGTAATGTAAGAAAACCAAGAACTCATTTTGCATCTTTTCATTAAGGTATTAGCCCCAGAAAATCTAAAACACCTATATTATAATTTTGAAGGGCCAAACCATATTTGATGATGTATTATTAAATATCGTATTTTCATGTCACAACAATTCGACCAAGTTTTACGTTGACAAGTGTATAAAGAATTGTTCATGCTCGGTGCAGAGTAAGAAGGGTGATATGCGCCTGTCTGCTTAAGACTGATAAACTAGTACACCCTCTCTTTCCCTTTCCCTTACCCTTTTTTCTTCATAGAAGTTCTTTTCCACTTATGAAAGCACAATTAAATTAACAGTAAAATACTTCTGCACATGATTAACATCTGCATACGACTAAAAGAAGCATGGCAACAAGCAGAAACTTACAGAATATGGAGTATTATATTGCTGCCCTAATGCATCGCCGCCAGTCACCATTTGAACACCAGGAGTTGCCTGAATGAAAGAAGGATCTATTGGTGACACTGGCCATGATGCCGGATTGACTGAGATGAAGCCAACAACAAAGTCAGAATGATCCTGGGCAATATTCAATGCAGCGGCAGTATAATCTCCCTTGGCAAGGTTACCGGCTGAACTCATTTCAGCAAGCAGCAACAGACCCCTGCCCCGAGGCAAACCCTGAGTATGGTTCAAGAAACATGTCAGGCTATTAATTGAGATCTTGTTATATAGATGACAATATAATGAGAATGACTGCCATTACAGACCTTCAATTTTAATCCATCCACAATTCCAGGACCAGAGATTATGTGAGCATTTACTATATGAGCCCAGTCTAATATATGAAAGATCCCTCTGCAGATAACAGAATAGAGAGATGTCATCAATGTAGAGACAGACAGATGAGATAAATCCAAAAATGGAAACCAAAATAGTTTAGCAAAGTCCTACCCTTCATATTGCATGGTTACTGTGTTACCAATGTCAGCAAATTTACGATCCTCAAAGATTAAGAAGTTATGTTTCTCTGCAATCTTCAATAGAATAAAGCATATATTAGACACAACTAGACCAGGAATGTACAATATCCATTAACTTATCACACATGATGCTCATAGCCACACTAACACTCTAATAATAATTAACAGAAGGAAATCAGCATTTTGTCTTAATAAATGCTAGCAAATCTTCTAGTGTACAAAAGTCAACAATATCAAAATGGAAAAAAGATGTACGAGCAAAGTAGGGCTTCTTTTGGCACTATACCAAGAGCAGCTTAGAACCAAAGTCAGGAGTAAAATCCGGCAAAATATCCACATGAGTCTTCAGCAAGCATATCTCAGGTCCCACCTGTCAGAGAAGACCAGCCAAATTAGTTGAAAGAAAATTTATTAAATGGCTAAACTTCTAAATGTCCGCTTGACAATAATAAGCCAGAACATATTTCTTTGAATTTTTCAATCCATCTTTCGGACTAAGAACCCTCTCAAAGTCTTTCACAGAACATAAGAGAGAAAACAATGTCCCAAGACTAACTAAAACAACAAAGCCTTTTCCCACCGCAAGGAGACTAATTAAAAATAATTACAACTATTCTGACAGCTGATGACCAAAGCGAATGAAATATTTTTGTCCCAAAAAAAGATTTCCACCATGTAATGGGAGGTTTTTCCAAAAGAACTACTATGTTCTCACCTTCTCAGCAATTTCAAGCAATTCAGCAGCAGTACCAACATCTGCAGCCAAGCACAAATTACTCTCCTTCTCAGCCATTATCTCAAACAACCTCTTTCCTGTTGGATTCTTGGACAACTTAGCCCTCTCCCCAAATGACAAAGCCTTGACTTTAGTTGCAGGCTTCTCCAACTTTGCCAAAGCAGCAACCTTCCGATTCTCCTCTAAGAATCTCATAACAGTCCCAACCATCTCCTCATCGAGCTTACCATGATCCCTCAAAATTTTCACCATTTCAGTCAATTTAATAATTGCATGCAGCTTGATGCCATTCTCTTCCAGATTCTCTTTTCCACCTTGCTCTCTATCTATCAAAACAACAGCATCACTGATCTTCAACCCTGCAGCACGCAGCGGTGTGACTGTTTCCAAAACTGATGTGCCACTGGTAACTAAATCCTCAATTATTAAGCAACTTTGGCCAGGCTTGAAATCACCTTCAATGGCTTTAGCAGTGCCGTAGTCTTTGATTTCCTTGCGGCGCATTACCATGGGGATGTTCTGAGCAAGAGAGACACAAGTCGCAATGGGTAAGGCAGTGTAAGGGACCCCGCATACAAGGTCAAAGGGAGTGGAAGACACAGAGGAAATTAAGGTTTGAGAGATTTGCTGGAGGAGGGAAGGGTAAGAAATAATGAGGCGGAGGTCTATGTAGATTGGTGAGGAGATGCCAGATTTGAGCTTGAAGTTGCCAAATTTGACAGCTGAAATGTCATGGAGTTGGAGAACTAGAGACTCTATTAACGATGATGCAGACATTTCCTCAAAGATAATGTGCCTTTCTGAGTGGCTTTCAAGGATTGTTTAAGACCTTAGAGACAACCTGTTGTATTCAGTATGAATTAATGACCATCAATTGAAAATTTTGAAGAAACAGAGATGCAAACACGCACAACATTTATAATTAATTAAGCTGAAGTTTTAAGCATAAGAATGGCAGCCATAGCATATAATTTATCATAGTATTCTCACATAACGGATAAACATCATAGAAGCATGCAATTCTTGCAATATCCATAAAGCAGTATAATGTAACAACAATGGCTTGCTAAAATGAAAATCTTCAGGCGATAGTGCAAATGTGGATGAAATCATGATTCACATTAAAAATTCCCAAACAAATACGCCAAACCATATTTCAAACAAGCAAAAATAAATCAACACTTCTAAGCACAATTCTCCATACCCCCAAAATAAGTCCTACCCAACTTATGGCAAGCACTCCAAAATATATTCTTGGACAAAAAGTTAGATTTGAGAAATGCAAAATGCAATCTACCTTTCAAATACATCAACAACAGTTATGAAACTAAATACAGAAGGTGATGACTAAAAATAAAAAAGAAAAATAGGTGAATAATGTTTAAAAATAGTGAGATCAAGGCTGTCAAACTTAGGAGTTTAAGTAAAATCGTGAAGTCTCTGTAAACTCGACTTGTAAGCTCGACTCGTTAACTCCTGAGAGTTTACCTAAGCATTCCGACTTCAAAGCACACACATTGACAACAAAATGAACATAGCATAGCAGATTTTAGAACATCAGAACCCACAAAATGAACATAGCATGAACCCATAAATACAAATATTTTGCAGCATGAAAGTTGAATGGAAACATAGCACATGTGCATAACCACATACATAGCTCATAGTACAACCCACAAGAACAGATATCATCGTAGTTGAAAATCATTGAAGGGGGACCAAATTTCACAATATCTATGCATAAACAATTTGAGACAAAAAGCAAATTAACATAGTTGAAGGAGGACCTCAAATAAAAGAAATGGCCGAGCAGAACGAGGTGGAACAACGGTGAATGAGGAGGAACAGAGGCGGCTGGGCAGCACTAGCGATGAGGAACGTGCAGCGGCGATGTGGCCCCAATGGTAGATTGTGGCGGCGATGAGCTCGAAAATGGAGGTAAGATGCGAAGGCAAAGTGAGACAAAGGTGATGGTGAGACAGCACTAGGGCTCATCGCTGGAGAAGAGATGCATGAATGCGGCTGAAAAACGGCATCGTTTTAGCACCGCACTTTGGCAGTTTGCAGGAAACGCATCAAAATTCGTAAACTCTGTAATAAACTCGCGAGTTTATGAGATTTCCGTTAAAGTTTACCGGATACTGTTTAGAATGTTCACAGTAAAATATGATTATTGAATATTTATTTAAAATTAAACTATTAATTTAAAATAATTTACAAATTTAATAGTAAAGAAAGATAAAATAAATTTAATATGGTAAAATATGATATTAGAATATTATAATTCATCAAATTGGTATCAACATGTTATCAATGTCTAATGTAAAACTCGAAAATCGGTGTCTGTAAATTTTTGTCAATGTGAGATTCAACTCGTAACTCGTAACCCGGTATCCATATATTGGTATTTATTAGTATAAGACCTATTTTTGAACTCGAAAATAGGTATCCATGGAATTAAGAATTCGAAACTTAATATCAATTAAATAGTTAAAATAAAATAACTCCCTATAATAAGTAAAAAAAAAAAGTAAATATTTAATATTCATATTTAAAAGTGAGTATTTTATAATTTACTAATTTACTGAACTTATCCGAGTTTATCCACAAATAAAGTTGTGAGTAACCCAGCTTGATTTTGCTATTTGAACTGAAGATAATTGGACAAATTAATTTGCAATTTTGATAATAATAGCAGAGCTTGTATAATATTTTACGGGCAAGATTCACAAAATTAAGCGTTCAAGTAAACTTACGAAATCTTATTGAATTTGATCTGTAAACTCAATTTATAAACTTGTAAGAACTTATATATTAAAAAATGTATTTTGATAACTAAATATAATTGAATAACATATTTAATTTAATATTTTAATATATATATATATATATATATATATATATATATATATATATATATATATATATATATATATATATTATACTTTATAATTATTATATGGTTATATTCTTCTTAAAATTTTTAAATGATAAAAAAAAATAATTCATGAAATAATATTATTTTAATTATAATTATTTAAGAATATTTCATATAAAAAAATATTGAAAAATATTCTATCACTTAAATTTTTAATGGATCATTAGGTAATTCATTATACAATAATGTATAAAAGTAATGATTATTAATTCTAATATTTTTTCCTTTTCATATATTTAATCTTTATTTTTTAAAATAAATCACTTAATTTTTCTATTTTTACATTTAGAATGTATAATCAACTCTTTTTATTTTTTATGGATTTATATGATAATTAAAATTATTGAACCAATATCCTCCTTTGAGTGACATTGACCTTTATGTCTTGTATCAATTTTGAAGTGAAATTAATTAAATATATAACTATTTTATTTCTAATGAACATACTCTAATATTTATAAAATTTATTTGAATTTGTATTCATCTTAATCTTTTGAAAGAAAAATGTTGATTAATGATGATCGGTAGACATTTTTTAGTAGTTTGTCTTTAAACACAGATAAATGAACAATAAAGATGTGAGTTTCATTAGTCAACTTTCTATAAAAAATAATTAAAAGAAATATATCAAAAGAATATTTTCATTTTTATTTCAGTTAAAATATGAAACATATTAAAAAAATATTAAAATGATATAGTTTAGCTAATTTTTCTATTTTATTTTTTTCTCTTTCATATTTTTATTTTCAATAATATGTTATGTTATGTAATAAATTATAAAAGGAAATAACTATATGAGAGTTTTTTAATTTTTTTAATTATCAATTATAAAATGTGAAAAAAGAATAATTTTTACGTGATTTGTGAATGGAGTAACTTTTAATAATATATTTATGATTTTAGTCTTTTTGAATGGATAATAAGTAAATTTTGCATGTGAGTGAAAAATAAATTTTACATGTAAATTTTAGAATTTTGAATCATACAATGTGAATAAGAAACAAACTTTGCATGAAAATTCCAAAGGAAATAGTATTCCTATGTTATATATATGATTATTGTTTGAGAATTTTTGTTAATTTTTTTTTCAAGATCAATTACTTGCAAATTGATTCAAAACTAAACAAATTTAAACTCATAAACTCGGTAATAAAATCACGAGTTTACCAATTTTGTTAAAATTTACTTAAACTTATGCGAGTTTATCAAAAAGAGAGTTTGCATACTAATTAATCTATTTTTGTATGGTAGGTTCATAAACTTATACGAGTTTAAGCGTTAAATCGAGAGTTTAACAACTATGAGTGAGATAACACTTGGTTGTTATTCTTAAAAGAGGGGAAGAAAACACCAACAACAACAAGAATAATAATAATAATAATAAGTATATATAACAAAAACCATAAAAGTTCATCTCCCTACTTCTAAACTTCCACCACCTCCATTAGTTCAACAAAGTCTTTATATTATATAACAAATCCAAAACATAGTTAGATGAGTAAACTTTCATTTTAGCTCCTGAAATTGTAAGCGTAAATCACGTTATTATGATGATCAACATTTACAAAGTTAGGGACTAAAAGTGAAAGTTTACTCTAGCCAGACAACAAATCAAGCCACAATAAAATTGATTAATACACAAACTGTAAATGAAAAAAATATAAAACCAAATTCTGTTGATGCCTCTTCACTTTAACTGAAATGAAGAGTAAGAGAATGAAGGGGGGATAGAGAAAAGGACCAATGGTGTGTTGTGGTGTTATCGGCGAAAGATAATGAGTGGACAATGCTTGGGAGATTCACAGTCTAAGTGCGAGCGGCTGCATGCTATTTATGCAATACAAAATATTTTTTTCTTTCTTTCTTTTGCCTTTAATAATAAGGACACTCCAATACAAAAAAAAACAAAAAAAAAGGGATAAAATGCACAAACCACCTTGACATTTTAGGAGACATTCATACTCAATCATAGTTAAAGGCGAGTTATGAGGTGGTTTACCCTATTTTTTGGATCACTAATGATTCATTTACTTTTAAATGTTAGATATTATTTGAACAGTTGGACCTAAATGATTATATAATAATTATATAAAATTGTGGAATAAGATAACGAATTTTAAAATTACTAAATTATCTCATCTATTTTTTCTCCTTTCCCTTTTGTAGCAGTGTCAAACAGGTCAACCCAACCCATTTAAGTTCGCGATTCAAACAATTCAACCTAATTATCTTTCTTTTAAAAAGAAAAAATTCCTATGCACATCGAGAGATTTTCTTTCCCACTTGGCATGGCCCAAACAATATAATTCACAACTAAATTGAAACTTTATTGGGTTTTAATTTATTATTTTTAAAAATAATAGGGTAAATGGGCTTGCGAATTAAATGACTCAACCCCTTTATCTTTTTCTTTAAAAGAAAACATCTACTTTGAGGGGTTTTTTCTCCCACTTGATAGATCTCATACAATATAATTCACAATTAAATTCAAATTACATTGGGCTTTAATTTATTATTTTTAAAAAAGAAAAGGTAAACAGGTTAGCCCATTTACCTACTGTGTTGGTCCGTTTATCCACAAACATTAGGTGAACTAACTTGTAAAAATTTTGACCAATTTAAAATAAATTATTTTTAATTAGTCAAACCTGCTTAATTCACGAGTTAAATAGGCTAGCCCAATGTAAGCTCGTTTACCTATTTATTTTTAAAAATAAAAAATGTAAATTCTGTTTGGCCATAACTTTGTCATTCTTTGTTAATTTTTATTTTTATTTTAATAAATTGCTTATATATAGTTTTTTAATTTTAATATAGTTTGGATTTAATTGTAAATTACATTGTTTGGGATTTGCCAATAGAAAAAACTTCCCTCAAAGCGTATAGATTTATTTATTTATTTAAAAAAAAATAAACAACGTGACTTATTTAGGCCGTGAGCCAATCTTAAATAGACTGAACTGTTATACTACTAGTCTGTTTAGCTGACTATACAGTTGGCCCAACCAATTTGACCCATGGCTTAAATGAGTCAAATTGGCTCATTAACATCCCTTAGAAAGGAAAGGAAGAAAAAGATATATGGGATAGTTTAATAATTTTTAAAATTGTTAACTTATTTTATAATGTTGCATAATTATAATTTTTTTAAAAATTTGAATTGTTCTTTTTTTTTTTTTTGTCTGAATGTGAATTGCTCAATAACATCTAACGATTAAAAGTAAATAAACCATAATAGTCTAAAGGATAAGGTGAATTATCTTATATCTCATCATTAACTATAATTAAGTAATGATGTCTCCTAAAACTATCTCACCCTCAAGTTTATGGGGTGAAGTGTAATATTGAAAGGAGATTGGAGTGGAGTGTGACAATGACAAACCTCAAGGGTGGTTTCTACATTTTACTACATTTTATCTATGTAGGGGTGCTCATGTTGCAATTTGGATCAGTTTAGTAATGATTGGATTGAGTTTGAACACTCCTAAATTCTATGAATGGTCTGTATGCTATGAATTGATAAACAGGATATATGTATATTTGGAATGTCCATTTTTTAGGCAAAACTCTGTTCGATCGACCTGAATACCTAATTGAAGATTGTTATTGATAGTTTTATGTTTTTGCAAGATTTGAAGATTTGGAAAAAAAAAAAAAAAGATTTGAAAAGAACATCATATTTGAAAGATTTGGAGGAAGGTCAAAAGAGAAGAAATATAGGAGAGATTTGCTAGAATTTATCTAAAATGATAAGTTATTAATGATTATGATTAAATGTGAAATTAGTTTATTGCCATATAAATTGTTGTGAGTTATAAATATTTATATTGAGAATTGTTTATCACATAAGAAAGGAGTACAATTAAGAGGTTAAAAATGGAGGGTAGTGGTGATTGGCAAGACACTGACGAGGATGATGATGATTAAGGGTATTTGTGGATTGGTTGGGTGGGTTAAGCAAAATTTTTCTTTCAACCTGACCTGACCTGAGCCAACCTATTCATGAATGGGTGGGTTAGCTTTAAAGCTAGGGGTCTGGTATACTTTTTTTTTTTTTTTTTTTGAAAAAATTTACCTATTAAAACATGTAAAAATATATAATCAAACACAATATATATATATATATATATATATATATATATATATATATATATATATATATATATATATATATATATATATATAACATACATTTTTATATACATATCAAATCTTTTACCAAGCATGACATGTATAAGTCTCAATATGTATAAATTTAGGAAAACATTTGTAGGTCCTACAAGTTTTCAAGAAAGTATACATAAGTTATAAAATAGTTCAAGAAGCCCTAGATAAACTTTGATATTTTTCAAGAAAGAATACATAAGTCATAAAAGTAATTCTTCAAGTCTAACAAGAAAAGTCCATTGCATTGCACATGTTTTTCATGAGTTTGAGATCACTCAAAAAGTATTAAAAAAAAAATAAAGATGGGTTGGGTTGGGTTATATGGGTTGAAAATTTTCAAACCCACAACTCAATATATACCCCATGGGTTAAAGATTTTTCAACCCAATCAAACCTATCAACGCAACCAAACCTGTCAACCTAACTTAACCAGTATTTTGTGGGTTGGGTTAGGTTGAAACGCATGGGCTTATGGGTTAATCCAACCCTTTGGACATCACTAATGGTGATGATAAAATGATGATGATGACGATGATGATGACGATGATGATGAAAGTGATAAGACTGTTGCAAGTTGACTTAATGAAAGAATTTGCAATTTTGTTTTCAAAATTCCATTGATGAAAAAGTTTACTACTTTGTCCTCAAAAGTTGCATTGATGAGAGGCTTTGCAATTATATCCTCAAAAAGTTGCATTGGTGGCATGTTTTTTGAGTAACAACATACAAGTGATTATGTTGAAAGTCTTCCCAACAATGTGTAGGTTAGGTGTTGTGTTCCATGAATAGCAGTTGTGCAAATATTTTATTTGAGTAAAAAAAATTATTTTTGTGAGATTGGACGTATTTTGATTTTAGGTTTGAGAGAGATTTTTCAAGGTTGGTGATTATATTTTTTGAATAATTTCATGGATTGATCGATAAAATCATGGATGTAGGCAACAAAGGTCAAATCATGTTAATTTTCTTATGCTTTTTTTCTTTGTTAATTTTTTTATTTGTGTTGGTGGAGGAAACTTTTCTCAACAAATGGCATTAGAGCAGGTTTTAATCCCAACAAATGGTATCAAGGCTTAAGAATTGTCAAATTTGACATGGAGTTTTTTATGATAATTTGATGTAGATTTTGACAAGCTGTGATAATGGTGGAGAATCTGTGAAGAATAAAAGAATTTCATATTTTGAAGAGTGTATGGAATTTGGATCAAGGTGGAGAATATTGGATTTGAACCAAATTCCTAATTGAAGATTATTATTGATAATTTTGTATTTTTGGAAGATTTGAAGATTTGAAAAAAAAATGTGAAAAATATTGGAGGAGATACGCTAGACATTTATCTAAAATAAGCAATTACTAATTATTAGAATTAAATGTGAAATTAGTTGATTACCATATAAATTGTTGCGGACTATAATTGCTTATATCGAAAACTATTTATGGCATGAAAAAGGAGTAAAATTGAAAGGTTAAAGACTGAGGGTGGTGATCATGAAGAAGACACTGATGATGATGACGATGATAATGAAGATGATGATGATAATAATGAAGAAAGTGATTAGAGGATTTGCCATTTTGCTATCAAGGGTTACATTGATAAGCAAGTTTGCTATTTTCTCCTCAAAAGTTGCAATGGTGGGGGGGTGGGGTTTGCAACTTTGTCTATAAAAAGTTGTATTGGTGGAGGGTTTGCAACTCTATTCCTAAAAGTTATATTGGTGGAACATTTGCAACTATGTCCATAAAGCTTTATATTAGCGCCATGCTCCATGAGTAATGATAGTATAAATGATTGTGTCAAAGGTATAAGTGATTATGTTGAAAATCTTCCTGACAATGTACAGGTCAAACGGCGTGTTCTGCAAGTAGCGATATTGCAAATATTTTATTTGAGTGAGAAAAATATTGTTTTATGATATTGGATGTATTTTTTATTTTGGGCTTGAAAGAGATTTCTCAAAATTAGTTATTGTATTTTTGACAGAATTTAGTAGATTGATTGGTGAAGTCGTGGATGTAGGGAGTAAAGCTCAAACCACATTAATTTTCTTATGCTCCTTTGCTTGCTTAATTGATTTTTTCAATTTGTGCTAGTGGAGGAAATCTTTCCCAATAAACTCTGCTTAGTTTTCTGTAAAAATCTTAACTAGGCTTGCTACATGGCTAGTACACCTAAGTGCTGGTCATGGCCTTGGGTTGGGTTATGACAGTTGATATCACATGTATCTTTCAGGGATCAAAATGAAAGTTTACTCTTAAATGTATATAGATCATCTTTGAATTGATAAAAAAAAATAAATTATAAATTTGTCAAGTTATTACAATTTTGCAAAATTTGTAGTGAATTTAAGGTTTAGGTATGAAGTTGATGTTGGAGCATTGATCTTTATCAAATAACATTTCTTTCTCTACAATTCAAAGGCTTGGAATTTCAAAGAAAAAAATAACAGTAATAATAATCATATCATTAAAAAGAGAATATTAATGCATCTTTCAAAAACCAAAATAGATATTTACTCTTAAATATAGAGGAAATCGTCTTTGAATTGATAAAGAAAATAAATAAATTATAAATTTGTCAAGTTAATTACAGGTTTGCAAAATTTGTAATGAATTTAAGGCTTGAGTTAGAAGTTGATGTTGGAGCCTTTAGGTTTGATCTTCACCAAATCACATGCAATTTAAATGCTTGGAACTCCAAAGCAAAATAATAATAATAAATTAAAAATAAACCAAACATTAAAAAAAAAATATTAATGCATCTTTCAGGGACTTAAATGGATGTTTACTCTTAATGTATATAAAATCATCTTAAAATGATAAAAAATAAATAAATTATAAATTTGTCAAGTTAATTACAAGTTGCAAATGTAACGTCTTCCCAAATTGATACTATGCTTAAGTCATATTATCTCATTAGGAATTGTTACAATTAAATAAACGGACCTCGACTCATTATTTATCTTATTTCCCACGAAATTAAAACAGAGTTCTATTACATCCTGCGAATAGAAGTGTAATTAAATAACCCTTCAAACATTAGCAATCATAAACACATATCTAAACATATATACAAATTTTCGTCTGTAGCTAGTCTAGTCTCGGCCATACTTCTCTAGGTTGATCACCTTCAAGACCTTCTGGGCTATCTGGAGACGACACGAAAACACACATAAGGATAAGAATTTTATATTCTCAGTAGGATTCCTAAGCTACTTGGCAGTCCATATTATCGTTATCGTTCCAGCTGCTTCGATTTATTAAAAAAAAAGTGACCATGATATATGAACTATAGATTTCATTTTAGTGAGTTCAAAAACATCTATTCCAAAGCAAATTCATTTTATCATACACTACTTAAACAAAGAAAGCATCTCAACTATCAATATAATAATATAAAGGATAATTAAATAAGATGCATAGATTAAAAATAAAATAAGCAACAACTGAATAACATTCATAAATGGATGCAAATGTCTTCTTTATGCAGTTGCTTATAATAAAAAAAATTCTGATATGCACTTTATGCTTCCCTTTTTCTGTCTTTACTTGATACACCTAGGCGTTACGTATCACTGTCCCTAGGGTGTCAGTACTTTCTTATTTTCCCTCTGCACTTGGTCCCCTGGAGGTGAATGACCTCTCAGCTCTGGGTGATAGCCTTCTTTTCAGGTCCGAGCTCGTACCTATACGCGAGTGACGAGTTTACTTTTTCCGAACCTGACACTGATTTATTCCCCTTAAATTCATTTAGGGGCTGACCCAAGTCATATAAAATCTTTATTATAGCTTTAATCATAATCATGAATGCATATGTATCAGTATGACGGATCGTGTCCACTTCCCCATGAATAGTACCAGTACTCAGACAATCAATTATAAAGAAAAATCACAACATTGTATTTATATATCAATATCAATCTCATATAAATAATATTTGCACTTGAATTTAAGTTACTGTCTAAGTACCTTCATTCTACTCGATTTTTGTAAAATAAACCATAATTTCTATTTAATTCATTTCGATCTAAATTTTGGACATATTATAGTGCTATGTGTCTAATTTCCAACTCTTTTAGTCCCATCTCATTTTGATTTGTATAGCTCAAGTTATTTGAATTTTACTTCAGTTTGTCCTATAATTAGCCAGAATTACACCCTTAGAAGTAAAAATTCACCGAAAATAGAAATTTATGTGAAATCATACAAAACTTATACCAAATTAAAGCTAATAGGACAAGCTTTTATTTGCAATAAGTTTCATCTCATTTGCATAAGTAGAGCTTGAGTTATAAGCCCATAATTTGATCCTCCTGGACTGCCCTGTTCTGGTCCAGTTTGGACTTAAGGTATTTTCATTGAATTACTGGGAGCAATTGGGACCAAATCTAAATCTGAAATTGTAAGCTTTCTAACAAAGTTTGTTGCACTCAATTTAGAGTTTTGTAAGGTGAGTTATATCCCTCACAACTCATACTGCCTAGGAGAGAACCCAGAATTTCAGGTTAAACTTCAAAAATTCATATCTTATTCTATACTAATCCAATGACCTTATATTTTATATGGTTGGAAATCCCTAAATATCTAGTTTTATATAAAAATAGAGTCATTAGGTTTTGATGGTTAAATTTTGGTCTGTACAAGTCAAACATACAGATGCCGTAGGGTTTTCACCCAAACAGCCTCTTGCTTCTTCTATTTTCAAATTCTTCCTCACCAACTTCAATTATAATTCAATCATACATATTAAACCTAACTTAATTCATCATCTCTACCCCATATAGCTTCAGAATAATGAAGGAAAGAGGAACCCCAAATAGCCCCAATCTATAAAAGCAAAAACAGAATTTAGAATTCCTACCTTTTCGATGTGTTAAGCCTAGATTCAAGTCTTGGAGTGAAGAAAGTTGTTGGAACTTGTTGGAACTTGAAAGCTTGATGAAGAAGGAGTGAATATGAGATGAGAAGAAAAGGAAATGAAGGGGTTTTTGCTCTATAGATGGCCGAAATTTTGCAAGGAGTGGGAAGGAATTATTTGGAAACTTTTGGAAGAAGTTGCATTGTGATTGGTGGACTTCTTCCTTCTCTTTAATTTGATGTGGCTGCCCTCTTTGAGGGTTGATGTTGCGCCATTTAGAGGGGGTTAGGTGGCTGAATCTTGACCATTCAATCTAGGGTTCTCACAGTATAATTTCTATTGATTTGGTTCTGACAGTTTAAAATACCAAAATCTTACCGATTTCCTTTAAATCGGTAAATCGATTTTGAAAAAATCCTATGAAGTCTTCTATGTTTCTAATCTAACTCTCTCACATCTAATTTCTCTAAATGATACTTAATTGACTTTATGTAAATATTTAATCAAATTCTAATAAATCTCAAGTATTTAATAAAACCAAACAACTTGCTTAAAAGAAAATGATGAAATTTTTCGGACATTACAGCAAAACTTGTAATGAATTTTATTACCCAAAAAAAAAATTGTAACTTATTTATGGCGTATATATGAAGTTGATGTTGAAGGTTTGATCTTCACCAAAATCACAATTCCTTCTCTACAATTCAAGGACTTGGAATTCCAAAGTAAAACAAAAAAAAAATGGTAAAAATAATATACCAGTCATTAAAAAAAGGATATTAATGCTACAGTTGCAATAGTCAATAGAGCATATTACCCAAAAAAAAAAAAAAAAATTGTAACGTATTTAAGGCTTATGTATGAAGTTGATATTGAAGGTTTGATCTTCACCAAAATCACAATTCCTTCTCTACAATTCAAGGACTTGGAATTCCAAAGTAAAACAAAAAAAAATGGTAAAAATAATAAACCAATCATTAAAAAAAGGATATTAATGCTACAGCTGCAATAGTCAATAGAGCATTTATATTTTTCAACTAAAAAAAAAAATTCATACATGATAAGTTATATTCTCTTAAAAAATTTGTCACAAAATCACATTTTCTTCTCTGCCTTCAATTATTTGGAATTCCAAAGCAGCATAAAAAGAATTGATATTAAAAAGTAAATTCATCATTAAAAATAGAACATTAATGCCATAAAAGTTAACAATACATATATTTTTCAACCAAAAAAAAATATTTTTCTTTATAAGTTACATCCTTTTAGAAAATTTGTCACAATATTACTTTGTTGTTTCACTATATAAGCCCCTTTCTAACCCTTTGCCCCAATTTCAACCCTTTCTAAGTTTCTAGAGCTGCATTCTGCTAGTTGAAATCATTGCTATGGAATCCAATTTTTATCGGTGTGTATATTTTATCTCACTTCCTTCAAGTTGTATTGTTTCAATTTTTTAATTATTTATTAGTATATCTAGTTATACATATAGTCGCCGTCGTCGCCGATCATCACAGCCTCCAATCATGGAAGATATCAGACAATTACCACCACCATTATCATCAACATCAAACATTGTTAATAGCGAGGTGATTTTATTTTATTATTAATATTTTTTTGCTATAAATGTTTTCACTAACTTTTTTTTTTCAGTTCAAGTTTGAATGTAGAATTAGGTTACTTATAATAATTAATTGATTTATTTATATAGATCTTGATAGGTTGGTGATGAAGATGTTTTACATAGTTTTGGAAGAAAAGTTTCTTGCTAATGCTAGTTTAATAGTTAGCTTAGTAAAAATCAAGCATCCATTTCTTTAAGATTGAATCTTTAATTTTAGAAATTTGCGCTTAATTGATATTTGATTTTGTTAATATAATGTTTTAAAAATTAGTTTGATTATGCTAGTGAAACCATTTGAGCTAGAGATCTAACTTTTGTTGGGCACAAGGAAGATTTATAGTGTAAATTACATGAAGTTGTAGTTTTAGTGTAAATTACATGATGTTGTAGTGTGACAATGAGTATTAAAGTAGATCTAAAAGAACTAGATCTACCAATTCGCACAACGCATCGATAAAAATGTGTGCGAAGCATATAGTAAAAGAATACCAAATTTTAATTAAAAAAAACCCCCCAAACACAAAGGAAAAAAAATCATGAAACAAACTCCAAAAATATTTCACTATATTAAAGATAATTACAATATTCTTTCCACACTCTTCTACACAAAATATAAATAGTGTTTCCCATTGACAACCTTCTAATTCAAATACTACAATTCTCTATAATTATTGTACCAAGAAGTAATAGAGATTAAAGCCAAATTTATTGATATGTATGCGCACATCTATACTCTTTAGGATTTAATCACACTCTAATTTTCTCCTTCCCTATTTAAGGTCTTTGTTATTTGCTTCTTTGTTCTCTATGGTTGATCTCTATTTTGCTGCTTATCCTGCTTCCAAATGAACTGAATTACCTCTAATTACAAAGACTTGTACATATGTGAACACATAAAAAGTTCATCTTCTAAAATCTTTTACTATCAACCTAATTTATGACTTTGATAATGTTATTTCTTCAAGATTTGTAACTTGTCATCAATGCTTTCCGTTAAATTTCTTTCTTTCATAATTGTTATAGTTGTTTTACCTTTCACATGACTAGACTCCATTTCTCCATACCTATTCAAGTTAGATATTAAAACCATTCTAGCAGTTCAATCATTTGAAAATCAATTGTACCATTTAAAATCTGGTTTTGACATTCAAATGTAAAATTTGGGTACCAATGAACACGTAGATCAACTGGCAAGAAGCTATCCTAGCTTGACCTTGTCTTGAGTTGGAGCCTTAGGCTATGCAACTACGATAAAACTCAGAAAAGAGAGCTTTGACACCCAAGTGTCCTGTCTAGCTCAAGCACGGTTGCCTTTAATAGGAGGATACCTGTGTTTTCGACCAAAAAATCTAAAATTTGGTTATAGTTAATTAACTATGGACTAAGTTATTAACTTTTAGGGTGAATTACACTCTGAGATTTAATTTAATTACACCCGGCACCCCTCTATTTAGCTATATTACATAGACCTCCCCTATTTATCGCGGAAGACCAAATTCCTAGTTCTGATTTACAAAGTTCCAAGCCAAAATTATCTTTTAAATATATAATTCACTTACGAGTTCCGAGTTCCAATTCCTTGATAATTTACCTTTTGTAGGCATAATGATCTTGGAACTCGGAACTCGGAACTCAGAAGAGAAATCTATTTAAAAGACAATTTTAACTCGGATGATTACTTGATCGGAACTCAGAACTTGGTCTTCCCCGAGAAATAGAGGAGATCTGTGTAATATAGCTAAATAGAGGGGTGCCGGGTGTGATTACACTAAATCTTAGGGGAGGTTAGTGTAATTCACCCTAACTTTTATGTCATCCCATGTTAATATCAAGTCAACTGACCTAATATGATATTTTACATTCATAAATAAATAATATATATAAATATTTTATCTTATTAATTTTAATGTATTTATAACGACATTCAATCTTATGTGAGCTCTTATCTTCTTCAATTCTTCATATCACAACTTAGTGATCTTGTGCAATTAAAGAGTTTTTTAGGACAAAAACTATTCAAATAATCTCAAGACCTTGTGGTGCTTTTTTCCCAAAAAAGAAAATAAAGATTCAAAAGTCAGCAAAACTCTAAAGCATGGAATTTTATTTCCTAGCGAATTCTAGTATACATGGACTAAAATCATAGGTATTACATAGATTGAATTTTGTTTAAATAGTTTATAGGATAAATTACATTAATCTTGCCTGAGGTTAGATGATATTACACATGGCACCCCTCAATTTTTTATGCTTAAAGGGAGGTCAGTGTCATATTTATAAGGGTGTTTAGTGTTATATTTTACAAAATATGAGAATATTAGGTGTAATATTACCTATACCTCGAGGGAGTTCAGTATATATTTTTGAAAATCGAGGGGTTCTATGTGTAATGTCACCTAATCTTAAGGAAGGTTAGTGTAATTTACGCTAGTTTGTATGAGATGATTTTCTTTCTCTCTCTATCTTGGTTCAATTACTCAAATTTGATAAATAGATTTGTAGTCACTTATTTGTGCAAGTATCTTAATCAATCATGGGTGATAATAGATACATAAATTAAGACATCACTTCTTAATCCATGATGGGGATGCTACTTACACAAACCAATACATAGGGCTACCAATTTGATTGGCCTTACTCATCCAAATTAGCCTATTGCCGATTAGGTTAAACTTGGGTTAACCCATTGCAAGTGAATTACATTGAGGGTAGCTAAATTATTGGCCCAACCTAACCCTATTAGAGTTATGGGTTATTTGGGTCAATTTGCATTTTCTTTAATAATTTGGTAGCTTCTCAATCCCATTATAGCATTATAATATAAATTTAGTTTAATATATGCTTATTGATATTAATATTGTTATTATGCTTTTCTTTTTCACTTTCTCTTCCATTTTCAATAGCCAAAAAGCCTTAAGCATGAAAGTGAGGAGGATAATAAGGGGAAAGCAATGGAGGAGGAAAGAGTAAACGATTATCAGCAAAACGAAGACCATACAAGTTCAGAAGAGGAGGTAGAAGTAGAGAATGATAGTGAAGGTAAAGATGATGGCAAGTTTAGTTGAATTTATACTCTTCTTTTCTTTCATCAAATGAATGCATTAACATAAGAATCATGCATTTTAGCAAATAGGTTTATTTATGTTCATGGCCTTTAGGACTTTTGAATATAATTTAATATTAAGAATGGATTCCAATTTATATTAGTACTCTATTTGCTTATGAGATTCATAATGTTAATGTGATGGGTTTCAATTATTTTTTTTAACAAAAATCTTGTGATAAATCATGAATATTAGCACTGATATGATATATCTAAGATGTAAAACTAATTTGCATAGCACAAGAAAACATGAAAATTCAGGTTAGTTATTTATCGACTTATTTAATTGCTTTTATTTAGTTTGGCCTATTTGTGAACATCGCTATTTTATAATTTTACGTGATTTTTATTGTTCTACTTCAAATAAATCAACATATATTAGGTCCATTAAGATTCTATGGTTGAAGTTTTATTGAACTAGTACATATTATGTTTTTTTGTAAATTTTTTTTTTTATCTTTATTTTCCACTAGATGGAGAAAAAACACACAAACAAAGCAGAAGTGAAAGGAAAAGTAGAAAAGCAATTTTGAAACTTGGATTTCAACCTGTTCCAGATGTCTATCATGTTGCTATCATGAAGAAGAACAAGAATGTGAGTCCCCTTACTTGGGAAGAGATCCTCTCATGAAATTTTGACATGATTTGGTCATTTGTGATCTTTCACCACTGATTCTCTTATGTCACATATCTTATTTGGGTCTCACTTTTTAAATCAAAGTTGAAAGATCACATATCACCAGATCATGTGAAAATTTCAAATGAGAAGCCTCCCTTATCCACCACATGGCTTTTTCCTCCAAAATTTCATTCCTTGTCATTTCTTTTCTAGATTTTCTTTTTCTTACAATGATAAGGTTGTCATTATTGGAAAGCGGTAACCTATTAACATAATGGTCTTCATTGATGATAGGTCATGTATATTATCTCAGACCCATTTGTGTTCAAAAGCTCAACATTTGAAACATATGTCATCTTCGGCGAAACCTCAGTTCATAAAATTTCAGAAATGCAAAGTAAGAAGGATTCCAAAGATCTTTCTGATAACAATGTCATTTTAGAGCACGAATCCTCTTCTATGGTTATGAAGGATGAAGATGTAGATGTTTCTGGAATGGACCTAAGGGACATTGAGTTAGTGATGACACAGACAGGGCTATCTTGGACCGATGCTGCAAAGGCCCTAAAGGAGGCTGAAAATGACATAATCACTGCCATTATGGATCATAAGATGAAGTGTTGCTCCTTATACTGAAATTATATATGTAAGGCCATCTAGTCATTATTCATTTTCTTCTATTGAACTAGTAATGGATAGCTAATAGGCTATGCTTCTTGCTATTTTCAATACAACAATGGATGGTACATGATCTTACATAAAACTACCTTAGTCCAAGATGGGAATACTAATATGTTAACAACATACTGTAGCGGTTAACACATCTTCATGTGGAGATTAGCAAGCTTCATATTTTTATTCGGACAAAAAACCCATCCCCTCTTTTTATGAATTAACTTATAATTGTGGATAAAATTGTAATCTAATTTTATTATCATTAATTATTGTTTTAACTATTTCTCTCACCTCATTAGTGTTATTTTTTCTATTTCTCTCTTCTCCACCCTCACCTTTACCTTTACCTTAATCATTGTAACATCTCGATTTAGCTAATTAACATTATTAGAAATTGATTAACAATAAGTTTATAAAATAGAGGTGAGAGTGTAGGATAATACAAGAGAGTTTAGTCATCAGAAGATTACACCTATTATATGTGGTTCAGAGTGAGCCACATACTCTTGACAAGTCACCCTTACTTTTTGTTAAATATCTCCCTAAAAACCCTAGTTTTTCATTATTTTCTTATTTTTCTCTACTAATTCTAGCTAAACCCTTTCTCTTCTTCTCCCTCTCCACCATTTTTGGTCACATAAGCTCCCAAACCCTTGGTTCCTTCTTGTTCTTTGACCATTTACTTGATTCTTGAACTTGTTTGTTGTTTTCTAAACCATATAAGAGCCAAATCTCTCCTCTTTGGACCATATCAAACTTTAGCCAAGGAAGAGGAAGGAGGAGTTTATGTGTGGTCTTATGGTGCTAAGGAGGTTCTTGAGTTGATAGAAGCCATATTTGAAGCTTCTCCAAGCTTGGAAGTGAGGTAGGCTTCTAAACTACTTCATATGTGATTATATGGTTAGATGAGTTAAGCTTTTATCCTTTATGTTTCTCATAAATCTTGGTGATGATGATGCTCTTTAGGCTGATAGTAATGAGTTAAAACTAGTAAAACTAAAGATAATGAAAGAAATAAGCTAAAAACTCAAGGATGTTCACAACCAAAAAATAGGATAATTAGTATAACCCTGGGTAATGTTGGATTCATGGAGCATATCTAGAGCTAGGGACCTTCAATTGAAGTGAAACCAATTTTATATGAAACCTTACTCATAAGAGAGATACCCACAAAATTTGAGGTTCATTGGACTTAAGATGAAGAAGCTATGAATTTTACAAAAAGCTATAGGCGGAGTGATCCCAAGTTTGAGCAAGGTGAGTTCAAATGGACATAACTTGCCCTGTAGATCTCTAAATTGAGCGCAACCAAATTCTTTAGAAAGCTAACACATAGGATAATAAGTCTATAAAGTTTCAGATTTAAACTCCCAGTGGATTGTTCATAGTAATTCCACAAAATTAACCCATGCTTTGTGAGTACCAAAACAGGATAGCCCTAGTGTAGAGTTTATAACTTAAGCTTTACTTTGCCAATTTGAGTAGAACTTCATTTGTTTGAAAGAGGGTTCCAATGAGTATAATCATATAAAACTTTAGAGAAAAGTGATAAGAAATGGATTTATGGTGATTTTCTAAATTTAGATGTACAAGTCTATTCTAAAACAAGGCAACAAACTTCCTCGACCCTAGGTTCCAATTTCCAAGTTTAAGAGGTCAATCACTTATCTCGTGCCTTAGACTCAAAGTTCCGAGTTCATAGAAAAAAGAAAGTTTGAGTGAGGTGAAAAGTGAAGGTTAATAACCAACCGCTTTTAGCCATTGGGGCCATGTTCTAGGGTCTAGGATCAGGGATCAAGGGTTCGAGGTCAAAGGTTCGAGATCTAAGTTATGTGGTCTAAGTTCTAGGATAGAAGCATGAGAGCATGTTTCTAGGTTCCAAGTTCCAAGCTTAGACCAAATCGACTTACCCTAATCTCTGAGTCCAAAGCTCTGACTTAGACTTCTTTACCCTAATTCCGAGTTATGAGTTACCAGCTTGGCCCAAAATTGACTTATCAAGTTTCCGAGTTTTGAGTTCCAACTTTCAATTTTTGAGTTCTAAATTCGAATCTAAAGTTGGATTTTGGTGAAAATTCTAAATTTGGGACAAGATCCTGGGTATTATATGACTTATGTTCCTAATTGAGTTATTTTGAGACAAATCATATTTTCTCATTTCTTGCTTGAAACTTGAAGTATGATAGCCTAATGTACATGTTGGAATGACTATGTTCTCTCAATAAAGGAATGCATATGAGCATTACATGTTGATATGATTATATTCTCTTCATGAAGAAATGCATATGAGCATATGTATTAAGAAAGTATATGAACAGACAATGCATGTTAAGAGCATAAGAAGATGAAGTCCTTTTATTTGGAGGCAATTATGAGGTCCCTCCATTTGAAGGCAATAGAAAAACTATGAGATCCCTCTATTTTGAAGGCAATTGGCCAAAATTAGTCCTTCTAATTTAAAGGCATGTAGGTCCCCTTATAGATTAGTACTGTGTGACGATGATGATGAGATGAGCTCATTTTCCCAGATCAGGCTACCTAAAGGCAGTAAAGATTAAAGGCACATGCTAAGTAAGAAAGTAAATGAGAAAGTGTATCAAGTCATGCATTCATAAGCATGTAGCATATTTGTCTTTATTTAATAGTTTAATTTGTCAAAACAATGCATATCTGTTAGCTGTGTGATCTTTGCCATTCTATAACCAAGTGTATGAGTTAAAACTAACCTGCTTTAGAAGGATATGTTTTTTAAAACTTAACAAATGAACCTTTATCCCTATGTATGAGATCACACTTTTCTTAATAAACCGAAGTAACTGGGATGACGACAATGACATAAAACGACTAGTAACGTAAGGTCCCTATTGAGAATGTGAATTGTCACTCCCATATGTGTTCACTTGTCATCTCCAGATAACTCAGGAGATTCTTAAAGATGACCATCCTAGAGGCCTTTGACTTAGGCTGGAGTGGCTGCTAAAGATTTGCCATCGAATATGTACCTGTATTAGCATTGGAAGGTAGCTATTGTGATGTAAACCTTGGTGTATATAAGAGAATTTCTATTTTCCCTATTTGCTTATCTATGTGTATTTTGGTAGCAACACCTAAGTGTGATATTATGACTAAGGCATAATATTGTACTTAGGAGGGTGTTATAGTCACCACCATTGTCACCTCTACCTTCTCCCATGCCACCATTCCTCAAACAAATTCAAGGCTAAGCAGTCGCGGTATAATGTTAGTTTTGTTAATACGATGTCTTAATATATAAAATATAAGTTATATGCTTTTTTTTTATGCTAGTGGATAACAATAATACCGCAATGTTTATAATAAGAATTCACTAGCAATATCACAAAAGAATTGTGAGGTCTATAATAGTTTTGAGAATTTTTGCCTAGGCATGTTTTAACATACATGCAATGCTTGTGCTTTGGTTTATTTAAGCAAAAATATGTTTATATCATGATAGGCATAACAAAAGACTCATCCAAATGTAAATGAACTAGTAGTGATATAATGGTTTTAAGACAACCAAAGTTGGATAGCAATGTAAAAGTATAAATGATGGTGGTCAATATGCTAGCAATTAGGCAGCAAAATATTAGATGCCATGGGAGATTCTAAAAGATTAGGTGGAAAAATGAGCGGGACTGGAGGAGATAATAATGGTGGCGATGGAGGTGAAGGTAGAGGAGATGGAAATAGTGGAGTAGAGAAAAATAGAAAAGAGACTATGAATGAGATGAGAGAAATAATTAAAAGAACAATTAATGATAATAAAATAGGATCACAATTTTATCTATAATTATAAGTTGATTCACGAAAGGAAGGAATGAGTTTTTTGTCCAAACTAAAATGTGGAGCTTGCTAACCTCCACATGAAAGTGTAGATATATTCTTTACAATTTTTGGATTGTGGTTTTGCTTAATGGATTTCTTTTTAAAATTTTTTGAGTAAGCATTCAAATCAATTCCTAATAAATTTCACATCAAATATATTGGCCCTGATTAAGAGAGAGAGAGAGAGAGAGAGAGAAATAAGCCCATGGAGAGGTACAAGTACAATTATCAATCTTTGTAACCCCTAAGTTAATTATTTCATTAGTCCATCTATTACTCACGGTTAAAATTAACATAGTTGGACACAAGAACATCTCAAACAACATTGTTTAGGATTGGGCATCTAATGTAACGCCATTTTAGTTCTAATCCCATCCTCACCCTCACCTGCACCACCACCATCACCCTTCCCTAACCCTCACCCTCCACCACTAACCACCCTCCTTTCACTCTCAACCTCCACTATCACTATCACCTCTGCTTTCACCATCACCCTCCACAACCATCACCACCACCCTTTTAAGCCCTCACTCTCATTCTCATACTAACCTCATCACCCTTCCTATGTCACCAATTCTTCCTCCTGCCACTCATTCACCCACCATCACTACCACCCCTCCCTTGCATTCAATCTTACCCTTACCCTCCACCAGCACTACCATCCCTTCTTAATAATCAAACCCCCTCTAACTCCCTTTCCAAACCCTGCCTTCTCCCTTCCAAATTCCTTACCCCAAAATCCCGATTTCCCACCTCATCTTTGTATTAAAAAAATTACAACCCCACAACCTTCCAATATTATGGTTGATTTGAAAAAATAAATTTTTTATTTTGAATAATACTGAGGTAATGTTTGGAACAAAAAAAAAAAAAAAGAAATTGATTTGATTTATAAATCAAATTTTGTGTTTAGATGTTTTAAAAATAAGAAATAATTTTATTTATCAAATCCTATGGAATCTAATTGTTTTGTATTTGAAATTCTATCAAAATTGATAGAATTTAATAGAAATTGATTTGGTTTTAAAGTTTAAATACAAATCAAATCAAATTCAATTCCTATTTTTAATTATTTCAAATACTATTTAATATATTTAAACATAAGAATTGATTTATAAATCAATTCAAATCCTATTATATATAATCATTCTAAATATAAAATTTAACTTATAAATCAAATCAATTCATAATTTTTGTCATTTCAAATACTACCTAAAGGGATTCGCAAGGTTATGACAAATTGTTAATCTTACAATTTTTCTTAACAATCAGCTAAGTTGTAACAAATTGTTAATTTAAATTTTTTATAGGTAAAGAAACAGTAATTACTTTAGTAGAGTATTAATATGTATCTATACATATAATAAAGGAGATAAAAATATGAAACAAGTAAGTTAAAATTGATGGGATGCACCACACTTTAACAACTCTGCCATTTATTTGACAAATAACTTACAATAACCACTATCACTACCATTACTTACATGATATAACTTAAACTACCTCCAAGCCCTACTGTGGTCCACCACAAATTATGTAAGTGTAAGTAATAGCATTCAAACTTATTTGTAACTTAGGCAATAAAACTTGGTAACTTATTTTTTGATTGACATTTGCTGTTAATTATTTACAATTAGAACAAAACTAAAAAAAAGTGTATTGATAGGTGCGTAAGCGACGATCAAGACACTAGTGTATAAAGGCGGTTGCTTTGGAAAATCAGCACCGTGAATATATTATTCTATCAAATGAGTGGATGACAAGTGTAGTGGATATACCATATAACTGATGAAATATGATACATCATAAACCCCTCTATATATTTTTGTCAATGTGACACCCAACTTGGAACTTCGAACTGGGGTCTATATGTTTTTGTCAATGTGATACCCAACTCGAAACCCGATGTCATACATTAATATTTGTTAGTGGAAGACCTAACTTTGAACTCGTAAATCGGAGATCGAAACTCGTGGTGCTTGATGGAATCTTCAAGGGAGTGCCTTTGGTGAACTATGTAAGATTAACTGCATCATAGACCATCCACATGTCATTTATATAACTACTATCTTCAAGATGCTGAGCAACCACTGCGTATAAAAGGGAAAAAAAGAAAGTACCTGTACAATTTTAGTAAGTAATTAACTACGTGGATATCTAGTGAAAGTAATTTGACAGTTGGTTAAACTAACATACGTGAGTTGTGTAACTGATGCATACAAAATCAATTCAGTAAAACAGCAAGAAGACTACAAATAGTACTTGTAGAAATAACCTAACAGTTTTGCCATGTGATGGAAAGAATCAATTTCACATTGAAAGAGTATTAGTGTACTCTCTTTCTTTGATAGTTTGGACAGACAAATTTTGAGTATAATAAGTGTTCTCTCTAAAACCTAAAGAGAAAACATGCGATTTATGCGAAAATTGTGTGGATTTCTAAGTCTTACTATTGCATAGCAACCTAATAATTTTGTAAATAACAGTTTAATCTATGTTTTATTGAAAGAGTGTGTTTTAAAAATATTATTTATAGGCAATTGAGTCAACAGCTTAGTAATTATCTCTTACATGTCTTATTGAGTCTGGCATGTCCCGAAAAGTGCACTTGTTTAAACTTAAAAAAAAAATTATTATGAAACTTAAATTTTATCTATAACCAAAAAAGTTAAAAATTGATTATTTTTTTTTCAGAAACTACTCTTTTTAACTACTATAAAATGGCTAAAAATATATTTATTTTTTAGATTCAGATTATTTTTTAAAAAATATCCAAATATATGACCTTTTTTTAGTAAAAAAAGTGATTTTTTTTGTCAAAAAAGTGCAACAAAACACACCTGTATTCGACTCCCTTCCCCCTCTCCCTGCCTTTGTTAAAAAAAAAAGAAAGTTATCTATAGAATATTTTAATGTTCTATTGAAATTTCTATTATGGAAAAAATAATTATTATTTTATTATTTTTAATATACAAAATATATTATTTGCTATTTAATAATTTATATCATGAAAAATTATAGTTTAACCTTTATATTTTTATTCCTTAAACTATAAAAATACTAATTACTAAATTTCTAAACTAAAAATGGAAAACCCAAGTCTTACTTGTTGGACAAGGTTTTGAGTCATTTGATAAAACAACTTGAGTGATATTGTTTGTAAATTAGGTTTTGGGATATTATTTTTTATACTTGGAGAATGATGTACTTATAATTAGATATTTTGATTATGTTATTGATAAATTTATTTATAAGAAATAATGTGTTAATAATTGTCAAATTTAGTTATCATATTAATGAATTTAGTAAAAGAAATATTATATATAGTATATGTTACTTTTACTAAAATTATTATTAGACAAAACTCTTAATTTGATCTCTATTAAATATAGCATAGTATACATTGGTCCCTCAAGGACAAAAAAAAAACACATCTCAAGATCCTTGAACATTACAAATGCAGGATAAGTCACTCCCTCCTTAGTATTTTAACAGACTTATTTGTCTTATTTGTGTTTTTATTAGGGACTAATTAAAATTATTTTATAAATCATTAGGGATTAATTTGTCCCATAAATCCTTCAAAAATAATGAGGAGGGACTAATTTGTTCTGTAATAACCAAGTATAGGAATATATAAATCGTGATGTGCTGCTATGTCGGACCCCGCGAAATCCCAAGTCTGGACCCTAGGCCTCCTTGGAGGACTATATCATTGAGACATTTTCATGGGATCAAAAGTCCCGATAATTATTCCTTAGATATCAAAGAATTGAAGAGCAATTTTTAACGAATTTTTGGAGGTTATTAACCATTTCATTTTCAATCTCGAAGTTTAAGAAAATGCGAGTTTTCATAAGTTTATACTAAAATCCAAAAGTTGGATTTTGATTCTTAAGGAATTTGATTTTTCCAATATTTTTATTGGATTCAAATGGGAGATATTCTCTTATTTACATTTATGTTTTAAAGTTAATGGAGAGTAAAATAAATGAGGACATTAAATGTAAATAAGTATATGATGATGTTTGAGAAGAGTTTGGAAGAGAAAAAAGCAGGCGGGGCGGGGTCTTTGGGTGCCCTCTGGCGCCAAGGCTAGCACCAGGCCTGAGCTCATTCTGATCGACGCACTTTCAGGTGGGAGGGCGCCCAGCGGCAGTGTGGCCTTGAGCGCCCGCTGGACAAAATTTAAAAGAAAGATCTCGTCCCTTCTTCTTCATTCTTCCTCAACTCCTCTCTCTCTCTTCTTTCTATCTCTTCTCTCTTTCTCTCCTCATGGATGCCATGACTCTTTCACCATTTTCTAATCAAATCCTCCATAAATCCCTCCTCTTCATCATCATCATCATCAATCTTCTTCTTCCTTGAAGCTCTTTCTCTCTCTCTCATCTCTTTTAGAGAGAGAAACTAAGGTGGGAGGAGACCCAAGTCTTCCATCAAGTTTCTTCCTTCTTTTGCAACCCAAGGTAACTCTCCAAGCTCAAATCTTCTTCTATTTCATGGGAAGGGAAGGTTTTTCTTGAAGGATTCAGTTTAAGGTTGAGGTTTGGGAACCTAGGGTTCTAAATTGGGGATTTTGTACCTTGGGAGGTAATTTAAATTAATCCTTAGCTTTAGAAACTAATTAGTGCTTGAATTGTGTTCTTTATGATGTTGATACTCTCCGGAATCTCTTGGTGGCTCTAAGACTTCGTAGAGTTGGGCTCCTTTCTTTCCAAACTTGATATGTGAGTGCTAGTATATTTATAGCTTGTTCTTATTCTTAATTTCCTATCTACATGCCAAAAATGTAATTTAGTAAAGCTTATGAAAGAATTGAATTAATATGTTTTACTCCGTATTTATAGGACTCTTGACATAATCATGATAGTTATCTAAATATTATGAAGTTTCAAGTTATTAGAAATTTTTATGTTCTTAAAGTCAATATTCTGAGTTATTGGATAGAAAGAACAGTTACATTTCGATAATTGAGAAAGAGCTCTAGATGCTTTAATTTGAAAGTATTATACTTTGAAACTATATTTGATAGTACAGTTATTTTGTATATTTGGTGAATTTTGATAACTATGTTTACTAAGAATACGAAAGATTCTTGAATCTTATTATCCTTTTAAAGTTATAAGCAAGAAACTATATGATTTGAAATAAAGAAAAGTGTTATTGTCAAGGAGTTAGAAGGAAATGTGTTTTCAAGGACTCACATGAGGCATGGCAAAGACCCAGCAAGTGTGAGTGCCTTTCTAAGGGCAGAAACTATAACAGAACTGTTTGCTAATGACAGCAGCATTAGCCTTGGTGCACCTCGTATAACCCAGCTAGCAGGGTGATTATTAGCCCGGCATGTCGGCCAACATGTCCGGTAGATATAGTCACGCATAGGTGTGAGATCAATTATAGTCAGACAGTTATTTTCTGAAATAGAATCCTCCCCTAAGTTTTTCATGAGGTTGAACAAGTATTTATTTTCTATGTTTCGAGAAAATATTTCTATATTATGCATTTATGTTTAAGATTCTTATTTACTAGTTGAAACTATATTTAGGTGAAGTTGAAATTGAAATTTACGGAAATTCCTTGAAGTTATCATATGTTTAAAGTCATGAGCAAGGATACATATGAGTTGATATAATAAGGTTTATATTCAATTGAATTGAAAGGTGCTCTAATGAGCCATAAAGAGATTTTAAAGATAAATATATTATGCCTCACTGAGTCTATATGACTCACTCTTTCTTCCTTTCCATGTTTTTAGACAGGTGCGAGATTGTGCTCAAACTTCCACAGCTAATTAGAAGTTTCAGCATCTAAGTTTAAATGTAAAA
Source organism: Pterocarpus macrocarpus (assembly GCA_031439585.1). Classification (NCBI taxonomy): domain Eukaryota; kingdom Viridiplantae; phylum Streptophyta; class Magnoliopsida; order Fabales; family Fabaceae; genus Pterocarpus; species Pterocarpus macrocarpus. The sequence goes on from CM062517.1 coordinate 39,344,232, forward strand.
TCTCTAGAAGTGCTCCAATAACCTACAGGCAGGGTCCTCCCTGTGTTGGGTTTTTTGTTGTTATATGTACTTAGTTTAAATTTCAATGTTTATGTATTTAAGCTTCCTGAATAGTTATGTAAACATATTTTCTATAAGTGATTATGATTTAAATTATCATATTGTGTGCTGTGGGGTGCATTCGGAGAATGCCTGGATCCCCAATGATTTTGTGTGTTTAGATTGTTGTGCAGGTGGAGGATCCGTATTTGGGAATAGTCCTAAATATAAGGGAGACTCTGCCTAATTTTTTTTTAGAAAAGGTCTAGTGTAGAACTGCAGGGACGTGTCCCTGTCACATGCGATCATGTCCTGAGTGGGGTCGTGACATGTTCAGTGTTTGAAATTGGAAAAGACCACATGTTGAGCTTTTTTCTCCCTATAAGAACCAATTTATCTGATGTAAAAATTGAGAGTGACCGATATGGGAATGATGTCTTATTAATTAATAAAAAAATTGACATTTTTAATTATTAATAAAAAGTTGACCTATTGTAACTAAATTAATTATAAATAAGGAGGTGACATGAATATAAGTTAAACTCATTTCTTATACTATTGAATAGTTTTTTATTAAAAATATTTTTTTATAAAACTAACCATTGGATTGAAAGTTCATATTTTACGGATAATATTTATAAAACTTCACATTAATCCAAAATTGTTTAATACATTTTTTATATACATCTAAACCAACATAATAAATACTTAACAAATATATGTAAAAAAGAATTATTTGATCACATTTTTATTGATATCCAATTTTTTCAAAATTTAGCATAAATGATTAACATGATATGCAATTATAATCCAACAATTGGATTAATAAGAACTATATTTTATAAAAAAATTATTAAAGGCATGAGTGTGCCAATTCTTACATTATCAACGAATCTCTCCTCATTATAAATATATAATTTTTCATACGTAAAAAATGGGTTGAGAACTATTTACTCTAGGTGTAAGTCTAAAGACTTACTCCTAATCCTCACCATTCAATTTATTAAAATTTGATACCTTAAAATTATACAATTTAATGTAGAAGAGAATAATGGTTTAAAGTTTTAATAAAGAAAGAGAAATATTAAATCCAATAATTCATTAAGAAAGTAAGAAAATTTCTTTTTTTTTGGGGGGTAAGAGAGACAATAAATCCAATTCTATTATATAACGTAAATAAAATAAAAAATATTAATAAAAATGACAGAATTTTTCAATGAAATAAAAAATAGAAATTTCATTAAAAAGGAGAAAGAATTTAGGTAAAACTATTTCACATCGAGATATATAATAAAAATAACATAATTTTTTAGTGAAAATTTTTTAAATATTAATAAAATAAGTTTCTGTTGTTAATTAATAATTAAAAATGTAATTTTTTTGCTTTTTTTAATAATTATAAAAAAGTCTATCATTTGATTATTATTTTTAATTTTTATTCCATTTCAAGATTTTTTTTACTTATTTATTTAAAATTTAATATTTTTATAGAATTTTTAATTTTATTTCATTAGTTCTTCTGTTTATTTTTTATTGTTTTTTAATTTTTACCTAATATAATTAAATTGGATTTATTGTCTTTCTTACCCAAGAAAAAAAATTCTCTTTTTTAATTAATTATTAAATTTATTATTTCTCTCTCTTCATTAAAACTATAATTCATTATTCTCTTTTTTTTATTAAATTATATCATTTTAAGCCATCAAATTTTAATAAATTGAATGGTAAAGATTAGAAATAAGTCTTTGAACTTACACATAAAATAAATAGATTCCTAGCCATAAAAAATAGCATCCTTCTTTTGGACAGAAAAATAGCATCCTTAAAACATTATTATTTGGTCCTGAAAATATTATAAAATTTGATTTTGGCCCCTATAAAAAATAAAATTTGGCTTGGATGCAAATATTTCTAAAAAAATTTAGTTTAAGTCCCTACTATTATTTTATTTAGTTTTTAGTCCATATATCAAAGTAGTATATTTATTTTAAGTCCTTAAAAAATTATAATAATTTGGTTTAAGTCCTATAAAATATTAGTTTGAATTTCTTAAAATCAAATTATCATAATTTTTTAAGAATTAAAATCAAATATTTTTGAAAATATTTAAATTTACATCAGAATGAAATTTTTGTAGAAATCAAAGTGACATATTTTTAAAATATTTGGTCCTAAATCAAAAGAATTTTTTATAAAAACTAAAATTTAAATGTAAATATTTATAAAAATCAAAAACATATTTAAACCAAATCTATTCAAACAATTTCAGCCACATTACGTTGGTTACAACATTGCCCAGTACCCATTGACCCAAACATAACGCGTGCGAGCCTCCAATTGGACATGCGAGCAACAAAGACAAAACAAGTCACTATTAATAATAAAGTCCCACCGGGTACCACTGTACCCAATCAGGAATACGCGTGGCCTAAAATTACGGATAACAGTACAAGCAGCAAATAACTAGGAAAAACGAATAAAAAACGTTAGATTAAAAAATATACTATTTTCGTTGTTATAAAGTGTTAATTTTAAGTCTTAATAAATATTTTTCTATTATATTCCGAGCACTAGTATAGGAGCCCAACTCAGTGATAATTGGCGAAATAAAGTTCGAATTTGTTAAAAGTTCGAAATATCTCGCCATTAACCCAGAGTTGATGGCTAACTTAAGTCCATCTGTTCCCTAACAGCGCGGAACGTCCTTCCCTCGCATGTGGCCGGTAAACTTGGACCCATCTATTATCCCCCAACATAATGGACGTCCAGGGTTATCCCCTACAAAAGTGGGATCAAATTCCCTTTATCTCTCAACTGCTCGCTCGTATATATATGGGTCCAGCTTCGAACGTAAGGTATCTTTTTCTCGACCTACTTCTAACACTTTTCTCAGACTCATCGATTGAAATTTGAGCCTCAGGCACACCCTCTACCATGAAAGTACTCATCCGGAGCAGCTTGAGGTTCTATTCTCGATTCGGGAGCTCCTCAGGTAACCCATCTCCGAACATTGACACCGTCTGTGGGAACCTCACGTTGCTCGCCACCGTACCACGACCATAGTTGCACGAATGTCTTCGCACCCAAGGAGAGAACACACGACTGGGCACACCCCCGTAGGCAACAACCAATTGCTGATGGAAGGGCGAACGGCTTCCGATTCAGCTTCGGATGCCGGAGACCGACATCGCGAGGAAAACTCAGCCGCCCACCGCTCCATCATCTGGACTACGGGAAACGTGGTCGCCTCCAAGGTTGAAATCCACCCTCCGGCCAACACTGACCCGCTCGCCAAAATGCTAACCCTGATGCGAGAGCAAGCCACCCGCATTCAGAAGCTGGAACAAAACCCGGACCACATGAAAGAATCAGACCGAAAGCGACGTCGGGAACGACACCGATGCCACCACGATAGGAGTCCAGATTATCGTACAGGCTGAAGTTCAAGAGGACGTAGTCGTAGCATGGAACGACGTCGCCATGGAGATTCGCCACGTGGGAGTACAACCCACAGCCATGAAGAGCCTCGAATGGGAAGTGTCCGCCACTAACCCGAACATTCCGATATCTGATCCCAACTGCGGTACAATGAAGGGTATGCTAGGCGCGGCTCCGAACAGTATGAGGACCTCCAAGATGGCGACGACACACCATTCTTCGACTTCATAATGGGAACACAGCCACCTAAAGGGTTCAAACTCCCATCCGAGATGGAGCTATACGATAGGAGCACTGACCCCCAAGAGCACATAGACACTTTCAAGTCAAGAATGGCATTAGCCGGGGTTTCGAATCTCGTCAAATGGTGAGCCTTCCCCATAACTCTAAAGAAAGCCGCTTTGAAATGGTTCAACTCTCTTCCCCCTAAGTCGATCAATCGGTTTTCCGACCTTACCTCAACTTTCCTGGCGCACTTCACTACCAAGAAGTTCAAGCCTGCCGCTTCGGCCTCTTGAATACACCAATAAAATGAGTCGCTCCGAGATTTTCTCGAGCGATATAACGTTGAATCTCTGCTTGTTAACGAGGTACAGACCCAGGCGGCGATTCTGACGCTCCTGAACGGATTATGACCTAGGCCATTCAAAACTCACTATCCAAAAGACCACCGGAATCCCCGGAGGAGATACAAATGAGAGTCGAGAAATATATCTTTCTCGAGGAAACAGAGAGGGCAACAGCTAACCCCGGAAGGCACCAATCTGACTGGAAAGTCGGCTGCCAAGACGAACACCCGAGGAAGGACATACATTCTAGGGCCGGTAAATACAACGAGTATACCCCCCTCAACGTATCCTTTTCTGAGCTGTTCCAAGAGGTCGGTCAAGTAGAAAGGTTCCCCAAGCCAAAGGTTCTCAAGACGAGAGCCAACACAAACAAGTCCTTGTTTTGCCAGTATCATAACGGTTTTAGACACAGAACCGAGGGTTACTATGACCTCCGAGATGTCGTGGAATAGTTGATAAAGGAAAGAAGATTGGCGAAGTACGTGACTTCCCAAAGAAGTCCATGAAGGCGGCGAGCCCCCAATCATGGGGACGAAGAAAGAAGGAATCCGAGGAGCCAGAGAACCTCGGAACCGGAAGGAAATCAAGGCAATGATGAAGAACAAATCACAAGGACTATCAACGTCATTGCTGGAGGTTTTGTGGGAGGCGGAGCCACGAAGTCATCCCGGAAAAAAGCATTTACAAGAAGTCCTCAACGTGTCCTTTGGTAAGATAAAAAAGCCAACGCCGACATCTCGGCCAATACCGGATATCGTCTTCTCAAGCTCTGATTTTGAGGGTGTGATTTCTGGACACAATGACCCAATGGTGATCTCCGTAGCCATGGTCAACGCCGAAGTAAAAAGGGTATTCGTCAATCAAGGAAGCTTAGCCGACATTCTATTTCGAGATGCATTTGATAAGCTCGAATTAAACAACGCCGACCTCCAAACACACATGGAGGAGCTGATTGGGTTCTCCGGGGAAAAAGTCCACCCCCAGGATTACGTCGCCCTCCACCTAACCCTAGGGTCTCGACCTAAAACCTGGATGATCAAAGTCAACTTCCTAGCTGTCGACTGCCCCTCGGCCTACAACGCAATACTTGGAAGACCGACGTTGAACAAGATAGGCGCTATTATCTCAACGGCTTCCCTGACCATGAAGTTCCTTACCGACAAAGGAGAAATTGCCACAGTAAAAGCCGACCAGGTCGCGGCTCAGCGATGCTATAACGCCAGCCTAGAAATCCAAAAGCAACAAAAGGAGATATCCCAGGCCGATGCCCGACCCCCCAACGCTTCGAAAGTTATGATGATAGACTTGGACGCGAGGAAAGTTGAAGGAGAGAGACTAGAACCGGACGGCGAGTTAGAAGAAATCCAAATCAAGAAGGAAAACTTGAAGATAACTCGGATCAACAAAACCTTCCAATCTCACTAAAACAAGGCTTAGTCACTCTCCTCAAGTCCAATGTAGATTTGTTCGTGTGGTCTGTCGCCGATATGCCGGGAATTAACCCGGAATTCATCTCCCATCGACTCTCAGTTTTCCCCGGTTTAAAATCGGTTACTCAGAAGAGAAGGAGAATGAGCCCAGATATAGCCCGCACGGTCCAAGAGCAAGTCCAGAGCCTCTCGGAAGCCGGTTTCATACGCAAGATTGAATATCCAACGTGGTTGTCTAATGTCGTGATGGTCAAAAAGTCCAATGGAAAATGGCGAATGTGCATCGATTACATCGACCTGAACAAAGCCTGCCTAAAGGACCCGTATCCCTTACCAAGCATTGACGGGTTAGTAGACGCTGCTTCCAGCTTCAGACTGCTCACTTTCATGGACGCTTACTCGGGATATAATCAAATCTCGATGCACCAGCTTGACAAAGAAAAAAAGGCATTCATAACCCCACTGGCCAATTATTGCTACAAGGTCATGCCATTCTGATTGAAGAGCGCAGGAGCGACGTACCAGAGGCTTATGAATAAAGTGTTCGCAGAGCTGGCCGGAGATTTGATGGAGATATACATCGACGACATGTTGGTTAAGTCTCGCAAAGAAGAAAATCTCCTATCCGACCTTAAGGTCGTATTCGATAGACTCCGACAACACAACATGAGACTCAACTAGCACAAGTGCGCTTTTGCTGTAGAAGCCGAAAAATTTCTAGGATTCATGCTTACATATCGGGGAATCGAGGCAAAACCTGACAAATGCCGAGCAATACTAGAAATGAAAAGTCAGACAACAATCAAAGAAGTACAATGCCTCACGGGAAGGATTTCCTCTCTCTCCAGATTCATGGCTGCATTGGCTAGAAAGGCCATTCCCCTTTTCTCTCTCTTGAAAAAGGGGAGTACTTTTGAATGGATGCCGGAATGTGAAGCCACTTTCGCTGACTTCAAGGACTATCTATCCCGCTCGCCTATACTAAGCAAGCCGGAAGTCGGAAAATCATTGTTCTTGTATCTATCAGTTAGCGACATCGCCGTTTCCGGGGCGCTTGTCCAGAAGGATTCCCGACAATAGCACCCGGTATACTTTGTTAGCAAAGTACTTCAAGGACCCGAGACGAGATATCGAAAGATTGAAAAGGTCGCCTTAGCCCTAATCATTGCAGCACGAAAGCTTAGCCAGTATTTTCAAGCCCATAACATCGTTGTCTAGACCGACCAGCTAATCCGGCAAATCCTACAAAAGCCGGACTTGGCAGGATGGATGGTATCATGGTGTGTGGAACTTTCGGAGCTCGACATCCAATACGAACCAAGGACCGCCATTAAATCTCAAGCATTGGCAGACTTCTTAGCCAAAATGATGGACGAGATGGATACCCCGGAACCAGGATGGACGCTGCACGTGGACGGAGCCTCCAGCTCGAAGGGAAGTAGAGCTAGGGCGATTCTTGAAAAGGAAGGTGAAATAATCCTAGCTCTCCATGAAATTCGACTTCTCGGTTTCCAATAACCAAGCCAAATATGAGGCCCTCATTGCTGGCCTCATGTTAGCAAGGGACGTCGAAATATCCCGACTTTTGGTGTGTAACGGCTCTCAAGTCGTGACTTCCCAAGTCACCGGGGCATACCAAGCTAAAGACGTTCTACTACAGAAATACCTGACCAAAGTAAAAGAACTGGTGGAAAAATTTTCAAATGTAGAGTTCTGACATATCCCAAGCGAAGAGAGTGTCAGGGCTGACATCCTTTCCAAGCTGGCGAGCACTAAGCTCAGAGGAAATAATCAAAGTTTGATCCAAAAAACTCTGAAGCTTCCCTCAATAACAGAAACCTTTCCGACCTTGTCCGTCGACAAGATTCCGAACTGGATGGCTTCGATCGTTCAATACCTAAGGAACGGAACCACCCTAGAAAATCTCGTCGACGCTAGGAGGCTAGCCAGAGAAGCCTCCTACTACACCTTCATCAATGATCAACTATTCAGAAGGGGGTTGTCCCAACCGCTGCTGAAATGCGTAGGACCAGATTGGGTTCCTACCATTCTCAAGGAAGTCCATGAAGGATCTTGCGGCCATCACCTCGGAGGAAAGTCGCTTGCACTAAAGGTTTTACAAGCTGGATTCTATTGGCCGTCAATGATGAAGGACTCAATAGAGTATGCACGGAAATGCTCCAGCTACCAGAAACACGCCACCTTCCACCTCGCCCCTTTCGACGAACTAACGTCTATCATGTTCCCCTGGCCCTTCAGCAAGTGGGGACTCGACCTCCTAGGTCCCTTCCCACTCGCCTTGGGACAAGTCAAGTACCTGATTGTGGCGACAAATTATTTCATGAAGTGGATAGAGGCAGAGCCACTCTCCACAATCACTGTTTCCTAAGCTCGTAAGTTCGTATGGAGGAATATCTTCACTCGCTTCGGAATACCTGACTCGATAGTTACCGACAACAGAACCCAGTTCATAGATTAGAAGTTCCGAGGATTTCTCTCTAGCCACAAGGTTAAGCACCACTTTATCTCGTTCGAACACCCCTAAGCAAACGGCCAAGCTGAAGCGGCCAACAAAGTCATCCTATGAGGACTAAAGAAGAGACTCGACGAGGCAAAGGGGGCATGGGCCGACGAGCTCGGCAGCGTTCTATGGTCCTATAGAACCACCCTACATTCAACAACGGGAGAAACTCCTTTCAAGCTAACTTACAGGGTGGACGCCATGATACCGATTGAAGTCAAGAAGGAAAGCCTGCGCGTCATGTTCCAACCTATAGAGCAACAAGCACTTCGGGAGGAGTCTGACCTGTCCAACGAAGCAAGGGAAATGGCTCATCTAAGGGAAAAGCAGCTTAAACATCGAATCTCCCAAATATACAACGCCAAAGTAATGCCCGGGACGTTCAACAAAGGAGAATTGGTTCTCCAACGAGTTGACATCGGGAAACCTCCCGTGGGCCATGGGAAATTAGCCACAAACTGGAAAGGCCCATATAGAGTTATTGACGTCTTAGGAAAAGGGGCATACAAACTCTCCACATTATCGGGCACAGAGATTCGGAGGTCATGGAACTCTTCCAACCTCCGGAAATTTTTTATCTGACGTATATACCACGAGATAGCCATACTCTTTTTCCTACCTCGGGTTTTGTCCCATTGGGTTTTCCCGAGGAGGTTTTAACGAGGCGGAACTCCATGGGCCGAGCGGTGACTAGTAAACTCTCCTCGATTTTTTTTTCTTTTACATGTTATCTTTATTCTGTTTGATCAAACATTACCTCGTTATTTTTATGTTGTTTATTTCTTTCCTTTTACTGCCATTATTTTGCTTCTATTATTTTATTACGCATCACAGTTGACGATCCTAACCCGCCTTAATTCTTCTGAGAGATTGATCACCCCTTAGTCGAGAAAAATAGGCCCCGGTATGATAATTCAGACATGTAATCTCAATGATGATTAAAATCCGATGTCAAACCTCGGGTCATCTAGACCACGCTAACTTAAGCGAACAAAACCTTAAGTTCTAGCTAAATCCAACTCGGATAACATCCAGTTCGGTAAAGCAATAAAGGTGCCGCCAATATTCCCTTCAAGGTATAACTTAGGCAAAGAACAAGCGTATCAAAATCCCAAAACACGACGAATCTCATTATGAAAGGTTCGGATATCGGAGGGATATTCTTTACAATAAGAGCCCCTAACCGGGCGATACAAAAAAAAAAAAATACAAACGCATCAAGGGTCGGAGGCGTAGTTCTCCGGATCAACTTCAGGGTTGTAGGCGTCTTCGTCATCGTCTTCTAGAGCTACCATGATACGACCATCAACTACAATTTTGTCTAACCCGACCTCGATAAAGTCGGCGTCAGGACAAACAATCTGGCATTGCTCCAAAAGGGACTCCTTAATCTCTCCTGCCGACTTTGCCCACAACTGCTCCACCCAAACCACCTCGTCCCTTGCTCTATCAGCAGCCTTCAAAAAATCAGCACAATCTCTCTGGAGTTCCGACACCCGAGAACGGGAATCTTCCAATTGCTTGTCCCTCGACTCAAGCGCCTCCTTCAATCTGTTGATCTCATTGTCCTTGGCCCTCTTCAAAGCCGACTTCTCATCTGGAAGAAGAGAGAGCTTGGACTTCAAGACCTTTACCTCCTCTATAGCTTGGACACCGGAAGTAATAACTGGCTCCGAGTATCTAAGCAAGGCTGCCAACTTCAGCATGGCACACCCTGCCCATTGGAATTTTGCAGCCAAGTTCTCATCGTCCCCTTCCAGGCGTTCAAAGAGGGCGGGGATCATCAACTCCTTATCTAGGAAGTCGGGATAAGGAAAATCCTTATCCATCACATGGACTTCGGACCTCTCCTTCGATGAGGGAAGACCCTCGGGGTTAGTAACCATGGACTTCCCATTGGCCGCATTCTTTGATTTCTGTTTCTTCGAAAGCTGGGCCTCCAGAGCCGCCTTATCGGGAGCAGGAGTGAACACTGGTTCTCCAGACCCCACTGATTTTGGACTATTACTCCCATCCCCCTCGTGTGGCCTCTTCAGTATCCTCCGGCGAAACTCGGCTAGGGCGGACTTCAGAGCCATCTCGTCTGCAAAACAGACACCAACAATGAGCATCCAATAAAGAAGGGAGACATGAGATATACATCAATAACAGAAATGGAACAACCTAAATATCGCCTGGCCTCCCCGGGCTCTATGCCAACTATGTTCTTTAGATTCAGATGGTCCTTCCCAAAACATTCGAAAAGGAAGTCAACAACAGCTTTCTCCTCCGACTTAAGGAAACTCTCCTCTATCTTGGGAGCGCTAAAATGCTTGCACCAAAAGACGTTAAACCGAAGCTCTCCCTCCAAAGTCTCCTAAAAAGGAATCGAGTTCGGACACCTGAAAACCTTAAAGTAAACAGGCTTAAAATTATGGAAGGATTCCTCGTACAGAAGGAATATCTTCCCATTGGCATGAGCTTAGAAAGACAACCATCCCTAGGTTAATCCACCACTGGTAGGACGGGTCAGAGTGAACAGGAAAAAGAAAACGTCCGAGGATGGTGCTAATCCGAGGTGCTGGAAGATGATCTCGAACCCCCGAATCATCGCCCAACTATTCGAATGTAGTTGAGAAGGAGCGGCCTCAGTCTGGAGCAGAATCTCCATTTGAAAATGGGTGAACGGAATCCGAACTCCTAGCTTGGAGATAACAACGTCGTAACACCACATCCAACGAGGCCCCTCTCCAAGGTTAAAGTCACTCACCCTCTCGCTCGGACTGGGAGCCTCCAAATGGTATTCCTCCTCGTACTCGCCCTTTGGCGAGATAAGCTTCTCTTCTCTGAAACGAGTTAGGAACTCTGGGGTTACGATCGAGGGAGTCCCAAGGACCTCGGGATCGACCCATTGGTAGATAAAGTTGATTTCGGGAGGAAAAGTTAGAGCTCTCTTTCTGGCCATTTTCGTGATCCCAGACCTACACAGGAAACCACCCCTACGTCACAAACTCGGGAAAAGTCCAAGTCAGAGACCCTCAGAAATGAAATGGAAATCAAAAAGACAGGCTCCTACGATGGTTTCCCTCCATACAAAAAGCCGCCGGTGGGCGGCAGAAGCAAAAAAACTAAGCAGAATAAGGGTTGAAACCGCCCCAAAGTACGGAACAAAAATGGACTAGTGGAAGCCAAACCACCGCTAACATACCATCCAACGAAACAATACAGGTTACAGAAGCAGAGAATAAAAGGGATAATGCATACCTGATATTAGCAAGGTAATGATGGCACAAATGATCGCTTCTACACTTCTCCTTCGATTCTCTTTCACAGCGAACTCTTATGGGTAAGGCGAGGAAAATGGAGAACAAACGCACGAAGCTGTTCTTATAGGGAGTGAAAATGCCCCTCTGCCACGCAACCCAAACATCGCCAAGGGCGTGACCCGTCTTTTAGCATAAAGAGAATGGGGGCAAAAATGGAAATAAAGCCCAATTCAAATGATGAGGCGCTCTGAACGAGGCGCCAAAACAGCACATGTCCACTCAGGGTTACGAGACGTGACCTATGAGGTGAAAGGACATCACCAGTTCGCGAAGACTCAGGACGTTGCTACAGGTAAACGTCAAATCACTTAAATGGCAATCCGATGTCGGAACACAGCATATTAACTCGAAGACTCACGAAGAACTTGGCACCCGAGGAATCCACTTCTGATACCGAGTTTGGGGCACTGTTCCAAACAGTAGTATAGGAGCCCAACTCGGCCCAATGGCTAGGCCCAAATAAAGCTCGGATTTGTTAAAAGTCCGAGCCTATCTTCGGCCATTAACCCGAGTTAAGGCCCAAACTCGAGTTAAGTCCATCTGTTCCCTAACAGGGCGGAACGTCCTTCCTTTGCGTGTGGGCGGTAAACTCGGACCCATCCGTTATCCCCCAAGATAATGGACGTTCAGGGTTATCCGCTACAAAGGCGGGATCAAATCCCCCTTATCTCTCAACTACTCGCTCATATATATATGGGCCCAGCTTCGAACGTAAGGTATCTTTTTCTCGACCTACTTCTAACACTTTCCTACACTCACTAACTGTAGGCGTGAGCCTTTGCATGACACCCTCCGCCGTGGAAGTACTCATCCGGAGCAGCTTGAGGTTCTATTCTCGGTTCGGGAGCTCCTCAGGTAACTCACCTCCGAACATATTATATTCTAATTATATGAATAAATAAAAAGAACACGAGTAAATAAAAAATTAAAAAAGTGTAAAAAGATAAGAATAAGTTTATAAAATATGCTTTAATTTTTTTAAAATTAAAATTTATTTAATATATTTTTAAATTCGTATGTATTTAAAGAGTGACACTTACTATTTTGAGAAGCGAGAGAGTAAGAGTATTGGCCTTTGTTCGGGACAAAGATGGACTCGAGGAAATATTCCTGAGAAAATAACAAGGAGAAAGAATATGGCTTTTTGTGTCGAGGTGATTTCTCGAGCTCTAAAGCTTCTATGCAATTCATGACCAGAAAAAAAAAAAAAAAAAAAAAAAAAAAAAAAAAAGGCAGCTTCTTTGCAATTGCGTACATCGTCATTGTATGTAGTTGAATACTTGAATATTAAGTAATTTAATTTTGTACCCACTTCATTACAAATTTCAGAAAATCAAACTGCAAGTGAGAAAGTGCAAAATCCTAAATAGTTCACCAGAAAACCAATACCCAACTCCCAAAAGGGTCTCAAACTATTCACCAACTAGAGAAATTCTACCATGCTCTAAAAACAAAATTAATGCGAGAAGTTATTGACATTGATTGGTTAGATTTATTAATTTTTTTTTTAATTTTAGAAAGCAGTTTAAGGTTCATCACAAGAAAAAGGTTTCTTTTATGATGGATCACAATTAAAAAAAAATGTTTCATTTTATACCCATTTCAGTTTTTAATTAGTTTAACAGTAAATCGATCATACTTTTAATTTACATATATATATTTTTTGCTTCAATCATAATTTAATTATAACTTAGTTGTATTTTAATCATAATTTTCAACTTTAAATGTAAAGTTGTAAACATGTTTGAGTTGAAAATTTATTTTTATTTTCTAAACTGAGAAATTAGTAAAAATATTAAAAATTTATTCAATTTATGAGCCAAAAAAAATGAAAATATCATAACTTTTGAAGATAAAATCTATACAAAAAAAACGGTTCTGAGGACAATTTTTCCTTTTTTCTTCTTTTATACAACTTTAGAATTTTAGCAGATAAAAGAAACCAAACTGGAAAATTCTATTTATGGGACGTATATGAAAATTCAATATTCAATAACACCAATGCGTGTTTCTTAAATAAATACTTGTCGATTTGTCATGTACACGATTTAACACGCCCCATGTAAGCGCGTTCAAATGATTCTCTCTGAACATCAATGTTCGTTGGCGAGTCAAAACATTCATCACCAGAAAAAAGCTTCATTCCCGAGAAATTAAAAACTCCCACATTGACTTTCCATACCAATTATTTTTAAATCAAAACTAAGGACTATGCAGTTTGTCAGAACACAGATTCTTATAATTGGATTCAGACACCAATTTGTCAAACACTAATCTCCTCAAAGCCTCCATTTGAAAATTTTCTAGCTTTCTTAGCTTCTTGTATGTTGTTTCAGCTGTTCTCAATATCCATATAACTGGTTATGATTTTTTTTTTTTAATTTTTGATTCCCTTTTGTTGGTTTGTTGCAGAGAAGAAGAAGCTGGTATTGAGTCATAACCAATTTTAAATGGAGAAAAGATTCATATGATCTGTAAGATTTTCTGTTGGAAAAAACTGTTTTCTTTTTTTCTTGCCTGTTATGGTAAGATAACATAATCCAAGCCTATTGGCCCCTCGTTTTTGTTTATTCAGTTTGAGTTGTAATTATGGCTTTTTCAATTGCAACATCTTGGGGCATCGCCACCGTTTCTGTTTATTCAGTTTGAGTTACATGGATTTCTTCTCATTGCAACCACATGTGCATGCATCGTTTATATTTCTTCATGTTGAGTTGCATTTGTTATTTGCAAGATGATAAAAAATAAATATGTGAAATGCCCTTATATCTCCATGCAGAGAAGCAGCTGACATGTATGTGGCTGTTCTCAGATTTTAGGGTCATTTCCTGATTTGGTTTCAAATTTTGGTGGCTGGAGATGTCTATACAGCATGAAAATTCTGACGTCAATGGTGTATCAGGTAAATACTTTTTATCCTATGTTTATCTTTCTCACTCCTTTCCCCAAAGGAACAAGTGGAACATTTTATTCACTTTCTCCATGTACCCATTTTTGGTTAATGGGTGAGAAGTGATCATGCAATGTCCGTTCTTTCAAGGAACTGGAGAAATCATATATATAATTTAAATTTTTAAGTAATTAGTGATGCTACTACTAGGGCTCTATTGAGTCCGGTATAAATTATTTGAACAAAAGTGTTATTTGTTGGGAATTTTGATAGAACCTTTTCGTTAATTTTTTTTTTAATTCTGATATCTGAGGTATATCACTTTAGATATTTTGTCTAGCAACATGTGGTTAATGCCAAAAGCTACTACAGTGATGAGTTATATCATCCTTGGTTTCAGTTTAAGTACCACAAAAAGAGTATATTTCCTAAACATTTCTCTAGGAAGATATGAAAGCATGATCTATGAGGGCTTCACATCATTACCTACTTGGGAGTTGGCACATTTGTTTCATGCAGATCCTCTGTGCAAACATGTGTTACTGCAGTAAATTATCTGATATTAGGTTCTTAAGACAACTTTTAGTGGCAATTGTGTTGATAGGTCCAAGTCATGGAAACAAAATGTGATTATAATAATCACTTCAAGAGTTACTGAAGATTCTTGCATGTAGTGAAGGATCACTATCTTCACCTGTTGGAACAACAGTTGAAATACAAAATTGTCATAAAAGGAGGATTCTGGGTGTGAGTGGTGTAGTTTGGGATGACATCCGTTTCCTTTATTTTTAATTCTTTTAGGCATGTGTAAGTTGAGTTTTCAAGAAAAGAATAACTTGGGTTTCAAGAAGGTGAATCCCCTAAATATGAAAGTATAAACTATTAATGTAAGAGAAAGTATACCCTAATTGTTAACTTGTGGCAAGACCCAAAATGTGGTTAAAAGGTATTGCTGATATGAAAAAGTAGTATGGTACAGGGCAATTTTTAATATTGCTTGTAAGCTTTGTGGCTGTTTGTTGTAATTTTCTGATGGTAGAAGTTACACTCAAGTGATGAACTCCTAACTTTGGAATTTCACAATTTATGATGGCACTATGGGAGGCTAGGTATTAAATAAAATGTCTCTACTGTAGGGTCAAGATCTTGCCTTTATGATCTCTTCTGCTCTGAAACACCGAGTTTGAATACTCAAAGTCAAAGAAATCGATGGCTGTCTTCTGGTATTTATAGCTTCTATATTGTTAACCTTTTGGCATTCAATGTCCTATTTTGGTTTTTGAAGTATATAGGTCTTTGTTATCTAAAAACGGGGATTAGTACTAGGAGGTATTTGGTATGCAGGGTGCAGTCTGAACCCCAAGCATTCAAGATATTTGGGCATCTTGGTTGTTTGATTTGAGTAAAGATTCCCATGTTTGGTATGATGACAAGAGATGATCATAGGCATCTCAGATGCTATTGAATGCCGGCATGTGATGCCCTTGCAAACCCATAGGAAATGTCTGGGCATGAGACTTGACCATTTTCGTGAATTCCCAAACTTATCTTCTTATTAATTATAATTATTAGAAAAATGCATCATCGCCTGAATTTAACTGCCTAAATCAAGTGGCATGTTAGTAGAGTACACTTCATAATTTTTTCCACTCATGATTTATGTATTTCCACTCTACTATCCTACAATCTTGACAAGTCATTTTGGTACATCATTTGCTAGCAAATACTTTGGCTATATGGCATTGTTGAATTATTTATTAGTTGTAAGTACAAAGTTGGGAAAGGGCAATTTTTTTTGTAACCCAGAAATGTCTAAGATGGTCATCGCCAAGTGCAACCAAACAAGAGCATCACATATGTCAAGACTTCTAAGATGCCATACCAAGCATGGGAATCTTGCATAACTAAACATCTAATGCCCAAGCATGTCATGTTCTGATATTTTAGATGCCTGTGAGATATCTAGATCACTGTGTACCAAATGCTTCCTTAGTCCTTAGTTTACCGTCTTCTCAGTGAATGAATTTTAGCAATTGGCAAATCAAAATTCAACATTATCGACATCATATTAAGTATTATTTGTACCTCTTTAAATTCCTTATCATTTACGTATAGATAATTGGTTGAGTGATGTACCTTCCTTATCCATTGCTTCCTGTTTCGAATTCCAAAATATAATGGAACACTTCATTTCTTGAACAATTTCAACTTCTTTGTAATGTTTCATGAAAAGTTCCTGTCAACCAGCACAGCACTAGCTGCTTTAGCATTATGGATTAAATAAATTTGTGTTCCTTAATGGATGACATTACAGAAAAGAGAGTTTCAGACAGTAGGAGATCAAACTTCCTCTTGTAAATTACTTTATTATGTGTAACGCTTGGAATGGTGTTGAAATGTCTTACAGTGTCTTTGCCTACAGTTCTCAACCAAATTATCTTATAACATTCTATTTTCTCATATTTCCAATTACTAGGTCCACAAGAAAGGCTAGACAATCTGATGCGTCAAGCAGGGAACAAGTTCTGTGCTGATTGTGGATCATCAGAGCCAAAATGGGTGTAAGTATTAGCTTGATTTTAGAGGAATTTGGTCTGTCTGCACTGTTCATTGCTCATGTTTTTCAAACAACATTATCATGGAACATGAATAGATGTTGTTGTAGTATCTTTCCAGACAAATGCGTTCCGTGTCTAAGTTAACTCTAGAGATAAACATGCCTTGCTGAAACTATTTGCATTTCACTAGAATAAATATCAACTTGCTTTTTATGTTCTTCCTATCTCGGTGAAGCAGCCCTAATATAATTTGTGAGCTTTCCTGTTTCACCTTAAATTCTTATATTTTGTGTATCTATCTGAATTCTTGATAAAATTTTGGGTAACCCCTTTAATACCTAGTAAGAGGTTTTTCAGTCCTAGTTCTAAAGTGCCTTAGTAACTGATATCTTGATGATCGTCCTTGGATATTTTTCCACTACTTTCATTCATTTTGAATTTAGATGTTCTACATTAATAGAAGAATTAAGGAAGAACTTTCGTAGACAGGACATATGATATTCAGAATTTATTGTCACGTTTTTTTTTCTGAAAACATTTTTCATATTATTTTCATTTGATTTTATTCATTGCATTGGTTGAATATCAGGTCTTCAAGTCTTGGAGTATTTATTTGCATCAAATGCTCTGGCATACATAGAGGTCTAGGAGTCCATATATCGAAGGTATGTTCCACACATGTGAAAAAACAAAAATGTTATTTGACAGCTTACTTGTCTTTGTATCAGTGTCATCTAACTTTCCAAGGCTATATATGTGTGTATATACATACATTGCAAAATTTAGTATTATATCCTGTCTTACAAACTGTTTTTGAAGTTATGTATAACCATTGACACATCTTTTTTATAGGTTCCATGTCGTCTTTAATGCTCCTCTCTCTTTCTGTCAACTTAGTTCCATGCCAAATTTGTATAAAAGTTGATGTCATCACTAATCACCCGCAGTTGTGAGAATACTTATCTCATGAAATGCTTGGTAAATTGAAAAGAGGTCATAAATTAACATTTCTAATGTTTAAGTGAGGTCATGCAGGAGAATCTAAGATTGCACGTAATTGATGAACCTGCTGTATTAGTGTGTTTGGATTTTTTTTTTTTTGGGGGGGGGGGGGGGGGGGAGGGGGGTGTTTCAAAACAGCTTATAATCTTAAGCTTCTTGAAACAACTTAAGAAAAAGAAAATGATTATTTTCCAAAAAAAATTTATTACCAACATGCCTTTAAACAACTCTCAGTGGAGAAGTGAACAAAGTGATAAATAAGATTTGTTAGCTTAGAAGGGAAAGTCAATGTGTGTGCTTAAAATTCTTGGATAACTTTTCCAATCAAAATCAGTAATTAGTCAGCTATTTAAGCAATCCAGATATGTCTGGAATTGGAACTGTGTTCATAATTTGGTGGGATGGGAGCATTCTATGCCCCTTGTCCCTACTCCATCCCTCAGCTATCCAGCTGACATGTTCTTGCCTACATTTACTTGCATATTTGTAAATGGAAATTCTAACAGAGTTTGACATTATTATAGGTTCTATCACTGAAACTAGATGAATGGACAGATGAACAAGTTGATGCATTGGTCAAATTGGGTGGAAATACAGTAATCAATAAGAAGTATGAAGCTTGCCTCCCAAGTCACATAAAAAAACCAAAACCACATTCTTCCATTGAGGAGCGCTCAGATTTTATTAGGTAATTGGTAAAAAAAATAATGCAGAGACACACTCACACAATTCATGTTTCTGTTGCGGAAGTACAACATTCTGATTCACTAATGCAAATTTATTATTCAGAAGAAAATATGAGATGCTACAGTTTTTGGATACTGAGGAGAATATGACATGCCCCTTTGTACCATCTCAAGGAAGAAGTTTATCATACTCTCAGAGCAGTTCCTCATACAACAATTTTCCTCTGGACAAAAAACATTACGAAAAACAACCAACGAAACATCGTATTGGGAGTGCATTCCGGAACAGCTGGGGAAGAAAAGATTCTGAGCATAAGAGTTCAAAGAAGAGCAATTCATTGGTAATGTTTCATTTGATTACTGCTAGCTCTATCAGCTATCTGTCAAATAAATTGAATCACTCCTTTTGTCGTCACTTAATGCATCAAAGTGTGCTGTTTACTAAATTTTTGTGCTACTGAGAATTCTATTTATGTTTGTATATGCGACATGACCAAAAAAAAAAAAAACAATAAAAATGGCATAAACAAGATTCAGTTTTCAGGATTTGCAGCATTGGGATTTCTGTAACCTATGTTCTCATGTATGCTTTTGTGTTCAAAGCCTTACTATAAGAAGCACCTTGAGAATCAGAGCACTCATATAATGTGATGCATACCATTATATACCATATTCTGAAAAGGATGAAACAGATGAGTATTTAACTGTTGAATTTTTTGTGCTGAGTGCTGAATCTTGTTTCTACCTATTTACTGTTATAGGCAGGTATGGTTGAATTTGTTGGGTTGATCAAGGTTAATGTGGTTAAAGGCACTAACCTGGCTGTCCGAGATGTAATGACGAGTGACCCTTATGTCATGCTTTCTCTTGGTCACCAAGTGAGTTTCTTCATCTCTCAACTACTTGGTGTCATAAATGTGCTGGGGAAAGTAACATTAACTATGTGACATCTTTAACATCTGTTCTTGCAGTCAGTAAAGACGCGTGTGATAAAGAACAATTTGAATCCAGTATGGAATGAGAGCCTAATGCTATCAATTCCAGGGAATATTCCTCCTCTTAAAGTGGTAAGTTCAATTGTTTAAAAGGACAATCCGTGAATTCTCCTCCAACTATGGGTTATGTGCGAACCCCTCCCCCCCCCCCCCCCTCTCTTGTGCTTTAAAACTCACCAGCAAGACCCCTTAAACTAATCAAACCATGCATATTAGTGTTATCCATTCAATGTTGTTTCCCCTTAAACTTGGAATTGGGCTTTAGATTATAAAGGTTTTAACTTGTTAAATTGATATTTTTGGGGAGGGAAAAAAAAAGGACAGAGGTCGTGTTCAAGGGTAAAATGAGGGATAGCAGATTGAAATCAAGAGGAACTTAGTCTTATCCTCTGGCAAGAAATTAAGTTTTGAGTTGTATGCGTTGTAGGGTAAAAGACAATAATTTATCTGTGTCACGAGTTCTAAACCGGAAGTCAAGATGGCACAATATGCACACTTCGAGTTTATAGATTTGTACAACTATGCCACATTTGACATTTGTGCTTAAGTCAGCATAAGAAACCATAATGCTATTCTGGGGATGCTCCCAGTGCCTCAGGAAACATAATTTATGTTGCAGTGCTCCTCTTTCAGTTACTATATATTTTTACTACTTCCTATTTTATTTTCCATGTTTCATTTTTTCTATCTATTTTCCTTGTCCTTCCTGTATTTACAATTTATATTAAAGAGAAAATAAGCTAAAAATTTCTTCATACTAATTGTCATATTTTTTTCAACATTCTTAAAATTGTGGTAATTACCGTAGGTGTAATGACCCAGTTCCCTCTTCTCCGTTTTTATAATTCCCATTTTCCCTCATTTACTGCTTGATTAGTGCCTTCTCTCTGTAGCATTGAACGTATTTTGATGCCTCATCTACGTTTTTATCGCCTGCAAGAAGAAAAAGTTTAATGCTGCAGAGATAAGAATGTCTTACTAAATAAGTGGACGCACTAAACAAAAATGTTTACAGATGAATGCATTAGAGAAAAAGTTTGGATAGCACTTATTGTAAAAAAGATAGTATAGTCCCACCTTGAGTGGTTCGATCATATGTAGAGAAGACTTACACTAGTTTTAGTAAAGGGAGTAGATTGGATAGAGGGTATCTTAATAATTAGAAATATGGAGGCTAAGAAAAATTATAAGCAAAACTATTAAGAAGACTTTAGATTTGAACGCTTTGTTTATAGATATAGTTTACGATAAGATATTATGATAGTGTTTGATTCATAGAACTGATAGCATGTAATAGAAAAAAGCTTGTTTGTTGTTGTTGCATCTATGCTTTTATCGATTACTTCCTTGTTTACACTTTAAATTTATACCATAAACCGCTCATATAGCTCATATTCCATTTTTTCTCTACCATTCATGTATGATCAAATTGTGATTGTGATGCTTATATGCAGGTTGTGTATGACAAGGATACTTTCTCAACTGATGATTTTATGGGTGAGGCTGAAATAGACATCCAGCCCCTAGTTACAGCTGCAAAGGCATACGAGAAATCTTCAATCAATGAGTCAATGCAGCTTGGTAAATGGGTAGCAAATGGTGACAACACTCTTGTTAAAGATGGTATCATCAACCTTGAAGAAGGGAAGGTCAAACAAGAAATTCAATTGAGGCTACAGAATGTTGAGAGAGGTGTGCTGGAGATTGAGCTTGAATGTGTTCCTCTCACTCAATAGCTTACATTTTGGAGCATCTATCATAGGATATATATCTGTATGTGTAGATTGTCCTGTCTCAGCTTCGCTTTGTACATTATTTTGTGAGACTGTGACCTTTCCTTCTGTAGATGAACAAATATAATTTATCAGTAAGAGTTTTTTTTTTTTTTTTTGGGAGCTTATTGATAAATTTCACCTTTTTGCCTTTTGGTCAAGCACATGTCAGAGATTAAGTTGGTAATCTTTTCTTTCTTTTCTTTTGTTTTCTTTTTTTTTATTTTTTACCCTAATGAGTAAAGTTCTACTCTTCACTTACCCTATGTGTGGTCGCGGAGAAAATGCGACGATAGAAGATGTGGGAAGAAAAATTGAATGGATTAGATGGTTTTCTCTCCATTTGGTTTACAATCAAAAATAGAGGGAATGGGAAAAAGATATATATGAGACTTGGCTAAAAGTTTGCTCCCAACAATGCAAAGAAATAGATAAAGTGACAAAAAAATGTTAAACCAAAAGTTTTAAAGTAAATTTTATAAATTTGCTACCAAAAGTAAATAAAATTTTAACATAATGAATATGAATTTAATTTTAATTTATTAACAACATAACATTATTTTACTCTTTTATTTAATTATGCATCATCACATTCATAACAAACTATAAAGATATATAAAAGATAAAAATAACCATTTAATTGTATAAAAAATTTTACAATAATAATATACGAAAATTAAATTCATTAAATGCTTAAAAAATGTATTCTTATGTATTGTTTAATTTCTTAATAACGGTCCCTGCTTTTTTTTTTTTTCTTTTTTTGTGTCAGCACGGTCCTTTCTTTTAAGTTTGTTAAATGACCATTAGCAAAAAAGAGTTTGTCACATGGAGTGTTCTATTTTATAAATGGGGCCCATAATATTAGAATTCACATTTTGTCATTAAAATCGCACATAGTTCAAATTAGTCATTAATACAAACTTTATCAATTCAAAATAATATCTGAAGTTTACCCTTCTTCACAAAAAAAAAAAATCTAAAGTTTAGTTAAATTAATACTTAAAAATAACATGAATGGTCATTGTTAGTCCATGTAATCAAACTTGCCTTTTTCGAATGATTAAATTGATTAATTGAATGCAATTTCATAAATTAAATCATTATTTTTTAAAATATTAGAGACAAAATTAAATGACACGTACTTCTCCAAAAATTAAATTGAGACTTTACATTTATTTGTATTTAGTTTGACTCTTTGATTTATAGCCTGGTGCATTCATCTTTTACTTTTTCTTTTCCAATAAAACAATGAAAAAAAAAATAACAAAGAAGTACTTTTTCTTTGAGAACCATAAATATAATTTAATCCAATGAATAGTTGTAAACTAATTTTTTGCCTTTTTGTATATTGATAGTATTAAGATTTAAATCTATAATCCTTTGCAAACTACTCAAACCCTTTACTATTAATCCATTGCTAATGGTTTAAACTAACTTTATGCTTATAGTATTGAATAAATCTTTCTTTTGGTATATAGTGTAAAATAAATTTTCTTTTTTTTTTTTTTTTTGATTTTTGGGATATCTCTATTGAGGTATTACTATGAGATTAAACCTTCAAACACTATCTTGACTAAAAAATTCTCTCAATAATTGTATTCTCTAGAATTTGTACTTTGGTTTTTCTCCCTAAAAGTGTAACTCGTTTATCACTATATGCAACCTTTGTTGTAAAATAATAAATTGATTGTTAAAAATAAATTTATAATAAAAATATACAAGCATGTAGGAGTAGCAATTCATACTCGATTCGTGGGCGTCCGCCTTGCCCTAACTTGCATGGCTAGGGTTTTGAACCCTCTTCATTATGATAGCACTATAAGAAAATCACTAATTGTAGGGGACAATTTTGCCGCAAATTTGCATGAGGTGGAGTCCACCACAAATTTGTGTTTTTCTTGTAATGTAGAGTGAAAAAAATTAGTGCAAGTAAGGACAAATTCGATTCAAGGTATATGTATCTCGTTCCCCATTTATAATTTTCTATTTTTTTTAATTAAGAGTAACTTATTCTCCCTTAATTCTAAACCATTTCTCATCTCTCACTTCCATTCAATTATGCCTCTGCCCCTATCTTGTCATGCCTTGGTCTCTAATTCAGCTTTACTTTGAGACTTTACACCTTTGTCTACACCTCTCTTGGTCATGCACTTGTCTTAACTTCATTTCCACATTTATTATGGTATTAATTTACTTGTTTAATTTATAGAATACTGATTTCGACATGTCTTTCAAAAGTATTCATGAAGACATTAAGAAATATAACAGATAGGGTATGGATTCTAATATTAACTTGTGAGTAGGGTGCAAGTATTTGTTTTCAAAACCGATAAAGTAGCTCAAGGACGAGTTGAGACTTGTTTAGAAGGTCTAGGACATGGTTGAGTTGGACCATAACCCTACCTTACCTTACTTTATCCATTGTCATCCATGTAAGCATGTCAAAAGGTGTTATCATTTTACATACATTGACACATATATCTATGTAATGTTGTAGTACAAATAAGATGTATGTAGTATATATTTATTTATAACTTATCTATTTATAATAGGATAAAGTCTCATTTACGTCCTTTACATTTTATAATGATTTAAAATTAGTCCCAAAAGTATTTTTATGTCTTAATTTTACCATTTTGGTATTCAAATTATAAAATGATATGAAGGTCAGGTTATAATATTAGTAATGATATGTTTATTATTTATCTGAATAGGATGATATTATTTACTATCATTTTCCTCCATATTTTTGTAAGATATGAAAGTTTTTCCGTTTAATTTAAACTTCCTTAATTTGCAATTAATTTTTTCCTCTAAAATCTATACCCAAAGCTTTTCCTTGAAGAATTGAAGGCAAATAATCTCTATTAATGGTGTTTGGATATCATTCATCAAAGTTTGGCTTTAATATTGAATTTTTTCATTTATAATTTGGATGTCATTAATAGAAAAAGCAAAATTAAAATATTTTGAAAATATTAGAAATGTAAATAAAACCCAAAAAAAAAAAGAACTTTTGAGATTAAATTAAAATCGCTCTAAAATGTAAAGGATGTAAATAATGCTTTATCTTTTATAATATTTAATAAAAGTATTAATACAATTATGTAATGGGAAGGCTATGTAACATCAGTCTTTATTCATCATTTCTGTAATTTCTTATATTTTTAGGATTTAATTTTAAATTCATTTTTCCTTCAACTTGTCATCTTTCACGCTTACTTTCAATCTTAAAATTATTATTATCTTACTGTTTTTTTTTTCAAAAAATAACGTTTCAATTGTCATCATTTACTTCTTTATTTCCTGACTTGATCCGTGAAAGTTAAGAACCCTTAATTTGTGGGAGTCGTCATTTGAATAAATGAAATATATATTGAACTGGCTTGTTCGAATGAAGGGGGGGGAGGAACCTTAAAATCATGCTAAATTATATATATTAAAAAAAAAAGATAGTCTAGACTCTAGAGGCATTATTTACTAACCTTTTTAGATATTAATCACTAATCAAAAAATTTTCTTAATAATTATTTTCTTAAATTCAAAATTTAATTTTCTTCATAAGAGAATAACTCGCTTACTGCTGCCTCTATCTCTTGATGCTAAGGTTCAACTTTTGACACGTTAGCCTTCAATTAATTCATAGGAAATATGCTATCCACCGAACTCTTTTGATGATGTCTTTGCCTTTGCCATAATCTTAAGGCATCCTCAGCTAGAAGTCCATGACATCAATTGCGATTGAATGAGACTTTGGAGCTCTCAACTTTCCACTGTCGGCAACGAAGAAATCAGAAGAGAGAAAGAAATTGTGGAAGAGAGAGAAACTCTGGATTGGTTGTCCAAAGTAAGAACAACGAAAGTTTTGTCGCAAGGAGAAATAGCTCAAAAAATTCACTGTTTTGCAATAATGTCATTGACATGAAAATTACAGGAGTGTCTGCCACAATACTAAACCAAAAACAAAAAATGTAATCAGTGTTAAAATCCCTACTTTCGAAGTGGTTTTTTAATTTGGAATAAATCACATAAATAGCTAAGAAAACTTTCAAATAGAAAGGAACCAAATAAACAAAATGGTAGAGATCAGTTCACTGCACAAGAGCACTTGAGGCGCTGATCTAGTGGAGGATATATCTGCCTTTAAAAAAGTACACTCAGGTTCAAGTTAGCAAAACTTGCGGTGGCTAGGAACCCTCCCCAATACCCCCTCACCCCCAACAAAAAAGAAATAAAAAAGTTCACTACACAAGAGGAGAATCGGTTAATCTTATGCATTTTCTTTTCAAAAGTTAGTGAAGATAAGCTCAATTGGAGGGATGTAAGGATGAGGTCGCATTATGTTCAATGTCATTCTATTCTGTATGATTTAATCATTTACTTTTTTTTGCTATAGCTTGCTCTGTTCGATTATTAATGTATCATCAGTCTCACCCTTAAATTCTAGATTGCTCAATATATATTGATATAATATAATTTGCTGAACCGTTTAAAAAATGTGGCTTGCCCAACATGAAATAGCTTTAAATCAACCATTACAAGACTTACTAAAAAAAAATTCTATGTGCCATTAAAGGCGCCTTCTCTCACCTCACAGTTGTCAGTGTCTCAAACCGAATCTCTAAAGATCAAGGTGTAAAAGCTTTTTGCTTAATACTGAAGACAAAGACCAAAAAAATAAAAAATAAAAAAGAAGACAATAATGAACAATTTTAATTGACATATATTAATACAAAACAATAACATGATCTTTTTTAAGCGAGAATGAAGCGATCACCATCATTCTAACATAAGGCTGTTTTTTTTTTTTTTTCAGAAATAGAGTAAAAAAATTTTAATTTTGTAAATACCGAAAATGAAGGATTGTTATGAAAATATGATAAAAATTTTGTGTGAGACAAATCGACCTAAATTGGGTCAATCTACAAATGCACAAAAATCGAGCCATCCTAACCGATTTATGTACAAAATTTAGTGTACATAAATTGACCTAGGTTGGATCGATTTCTGTGCATTTGCAAATTGGCCTGGCCTAGGCTGATTTTCATTTAATTGTTTCTTATAAGATTGCTCTCCCACTTTGATGGTCAATAAAATTTGCTAACCACCCAACCATCTCTAGCTCTATCATCTTCATCTAACCTCCGTCATCTTTATCTTTTCATCTCTTTGACCGATAAAGTGCAAGGGAAATTGAAAGTGGTTGGTGCTTTCTTTGGCTTATAGGAACTTGGAAACCAGAACCTAGAACCCAAAACTTGAAGTCCTAAAGTTCAATATGTTAAATATGAAATAGATGTGCCTAATTAGGATTAGGTTCTGAGTTTTAGATTTTGTCCTGCCATGGGTAGGGATGTACGAGAGGAAAGTGCAAGCGAAAGTGGAAATGGTTGGTGCTTTCTCTGTCTTATAGGAACTAGAAACCTGGATCCCTAAATTCAATATGTTTAAGTAATATAAAGTAGATGTGCCCGACTAGGACTAGATTCCAAGTTCCAAGTTCTATCATGCATTTTCAGTGAGAGGGAAGCAAATGGAAATCGGGTGAGAGATCTTATAGAAAACAATTTCTATGCATTTACAAATCAACCTAGCCTAGGCCGATTTGTCGCATACAAAAATTTTACGATATATCCGTAATAATTCTTCATTTTGGGTACTTACGAAATTAATTTTTTTTTATTTTATATCTTCATTTAGTTTGATCTAGTTTCATTTCGTAGCAAGTTATTCATTTTTAATGTATGTAGTTTAAATTTTATTACGTTGTCTCCTGAAATTTAAACTCGTAACAAATATTTTTATTTTTTAACAAAAATCATAGCAAGAGGCATGTATGTAAAGGAACTATTTTCATTGTTTGACGGCGCTAAACATTCAGAATAATCCCATTCTACGTTATGATGCGCCTTTTTATTAACAAATAAACCACAAAAATATTATAATAATTTTCAACAAAAATAAAATAATGAACACTTGATAACTGATAAGAGAATAAATCTCAAAGGAATAATAAAATGATGAAATTCAAATCACAAAATAACACATTACCGAACCAAACGAAACTAAATTAAAACCAATAAATAATTATTGTTCTTCATAAAATAGAATCAATCAGGAGAAAGTTGGAGAGAATCTCAATTTCACTCAACAAACAAGCGGCTGTTTTACGTATTTAAAAAAAAATATTATTTATGGATATCCTTTATTTCAACTTTTTTTACCAAAATATCTTATTTATGAAATAGTGGTGAATTCGATTGAGTCTAAATTGAATTTATAACTATTCAAAATTTTCCAAAATACAAAAAATTTGATCCAGGATTGATAGAATTCAACACTATTTATGCCCCTATAAATTAGAAATCGATCCAAAACTTATCAAATGTACAAGATATAGAGTTAGAGTGAGAATGAGAGTGAGAAATATTTTACTAAGTAATATTACTCTGCAGAAATGGAAAGCAATTATCTATATCGATATGATGAGATAGGTCATATTTCAGCAAATCTTAATATTCAGGTAATTTTAAATTATAATTTAGAATTGACTTTAAATTTTATATTTTAATTGTAAATTAAATTTGATAATTAGTTATAATTTAGTTTAAATTTTTAGTTAATTTTATTATTATAGTTTTATTTTTATGTTTGTAATGAAAAAAAAATTTAGATATTTAATTTAGTATTAGATTAGTTTAAAAGAGGTTAATTTAGTTACAATTTAATTTGATTAATTTATTGTAATAATTATTAATTAAGAAATATTATAGATTTAAATTTTTGTTGATTATAATTCAAAATTTAGTTTATTTTATGTAATTTAATAAATACTTTATTTATGTAATAAAATAAATTTAGATACTTGAATTATCATTAAATTAACTTAATCTATTATACTTATTATACTTAATTAGTAATTTAGCTTATTAGTAAATGTTATTACTGTTTTTATATTTTTGTATTTATGTTACACAGTGGCCTTGAATCCTATGTAGTAGGTGTCATAGAATACCTGATCTGCATCCGTTGATCGAGCCATATTTACGTGATGTAGGCTTATGGTATGCATCAAAGATCCCATATTTTGAGATTGATCATGTATTGGTTAATGCATTTGTTGAGTGGTGGCATCTAGAGATGCACACATTTCATCTGCCATTTGGAGAATGCACCATCACACTTCAGGATGTGGCATTTCAGCTGGGATTGCATATTGATCGGGACTCAATGAGCGGATGCATGTCTTCATGGGAGCATTTTGAAGGGAATGATATATTTAGCTTATGTGAGGAGCTGCTCGGAGCTGTGCTGGTCCTGAATATCGTTGGAGTTATTTTGTGGATTGCAATGGGTTTAAGGATACGTTTAAATTGGGTGAGAGTGCAACTCAAGAAGAAATAGTACACCACACTCGGGCATATATTATGCTTTTATTTGGTGGGTTATTATTTCGAGATAAATCAGGATTTAGAGTTAATCTAAAGTGGCTGCCTCTACTTTGTGACTTTCGTCGTGTATAGAGTCTTAGCTGGGGCTCAGCAGTATTGGCTGTGTTGCAACTATATCTATGCCGCGTTGTTAATTATCAAATAGTTGATATTGCTGGTTGCCTAACCTTACTGCAATCATGGACAGGTTACCAAAGTTCAATCCTTTAGGGAGTCACGAGTTCAGATTTCCATTAGCAGCTAGGTCAGATAATAACTGAATAGTAAACTTTTAATTTATTTATATTTGTTACTTATAATATTAAAATGCTAATTTTTAGTGATTTTTTTTCAGATGGCCAAAAATAATGGCCACATCTGATAGCAAAGGGCCTCGATTATTAGTATATAGGCGCTGGATTAACGAGATTGGTATTACAGCATGCCTATCAAAAATTGAGAATACCTTCTTGTAGTGTCACATGCCGCCGAAGATTGCTCAAAAAAAAAAATGACCATGATTCTGTTGTTTCCCCCTTTACCACGGCAAATGCAATAGACAGAATATTTGAATTGCCGTCTTGAGCAATTGCCATCAATAATGTTCCACCATATTTGCCATACAAATGTGTACCATCTATTGAAATAAATGGTTTGCAGAATTTGAAGGCTTAAATGCACGGTAGATAAGTCCAGAATAAGCAGTGAAATATCACAGAGTTATAATGAATAAAATTTTCAACATAACATGGCAGAGTTGACAATTCAAATATTGCATCTAGCAAAACAGGCAATGAAACATCACAAAGTTACAAAGATTCTACCTGGCATAAATGTTTGAAGACCTTGCAACCATCTCGGAAGCTCATTGTATGACTCTTCTCAATCACCAAAAATATGAGCAATATCCTTTTGCTTGGCAAGCCACACCTTTCTATATGATGTCTTGAAGTCAAATCTATTCTCCACTGCTCCCTGAAGCACTTTAATGGAAATACTTGAATTAGCTTCAACCATGGGAAATATGGTGGCACAGATAATATTAGTGTCTAATTGGGGGTGGTCTTGTGAAAGTGATGTAGACACACATGTATGTGGTCCATTATACTTTCGAATTTCCCACAATTCCTTTCTTCGCTGATATGTCACACAGATGCTCCAGTTACACCCATTTTCCAAAGAACTTGCACTTGCCATGATATTTTATTTTATCTGACTCCAAGATCTTGTACTCAACTAATCTTCGAATGCTATAATTTTTTATAGCAAATAACACAGCTTCTTTATCGTGAAATTGATGCCCCACCTGCAACTCATTCTCTCCTGTCAATGCTGGCATTTCACCCCCATCCACGATGTTCAATCCTGGAAATGTTCTCGTACACATGGCTTCCAAATTCAAAGTTGAATAGTGGCCAACATGCTCGCTTGACTAAGATTGGGATTGAGAGTGGGTTCTAGATGGTTGCCTCTGGGTCATAGGCTCTACCACTCTATCTTCACCATTGTCACTATCAACTAGAATTTCAATAGGCTCGTCTTCATCATCTTCATTATCAATAGTAAAATCATAGCTTCTATTAGCAGCAACATGTGTGAGCTGCTCAACAATTTGCATTGCAAGCTGATACAAGCTTGGACCATCCATCAAATTATCTGTACCTTCATTCTTAATATTTTCATTTTGTGTGGGATTGGCCACAGCATAAGTTGGATAATCTATTGGCTATAACATAGAAATATTTGATGGATTAGGGGCAGATCCACTTGAGCTGAAATGCAAGTCCTCCAAAATAACATACAACTTGATGATGCGAATCTCTTCAAATTGGGCATGAAAATTAAACATAAGCCCAACGTCATTATCATTATTTAGTTGCCAACTTTTATAACGAAGCACATATTTTCCAATAGCCATAGGAACCCAATAAAAACCCTGTATGATTTGCTTGCTCCCCACCTCCCCTAACTTCTACAAAATAATATTTTGTAGCTCTAAAAGACTTATAATTGGACGCACAACTATAAATTGAGGATTTTGGCTATGAAATGTTACACATTCTTCTGTGTTTATAATTTCACCACTATGATGTACAAGTATATAACTCAGCCATTTTCTCACACCTATTTTTTTTTTAATTTTCTCAATAATTTTTTTGCAAAACTTCTCACAAAATACTTTGAATTCTCTCCCAGAAAATTCAGAAAACTTTCGATTCTCAATTTCAATTCGCCGTAGTATTCATAGAGGAGGGTGGGATTAAGAGCGGTTTAGGGTTAGGGTTTAGGTCAGTGTTAAATTCCATCTAGAGTGAATAGAATTTAACACTATTCAACAAAACAGTGTTGAATTCGATTCAAGATAGGTAGAATTGAACACTATTCAGGTGAATAGTATTGAATTCTATCCAACCTAAATCGAATTCTTTGTATTTTGAAAAAATTTGAAAAGTTATAAATTCGATCCAAGCTTGATCGAATTCACCATTATCTCACAAATAGGACATTTTAGTAAAAAAAGTTAAAATAGGGGATATCCATAAATAATTCTTTTTTTATTTTAAATACGTTAAAAAGCCCTCAACAAACTCAACAAACTCAACCATCATCAAACACAAAAACGTTATAGTATTGCTAATTTTGTAGTCTTCAGTCAAGTATATTACCTATTGAGTAGCCGGCAAAGCCTAGATCTTGAACTAAAAAATCGGAATTAGAACCTTATCCACCAATCAATCATGGGAAAGGAAACAATAAAAATTACATTAAGAAAAGTTCTGACAATCATCAATATTGCATTACCAGAATCTTCACTAGCTTATATCTAAAGCCAGAATATTACACAGAACTATTTTTTTAAATAGCTATGGAAAGGAATAATCACAAATGTTCTTTTCCCCTTCTTGTTTCTTTAGCCTTCCATATTTGAATTAGCGAATCTTTAATTGTTGAGTACATTATTACATGTACCTATACTATTCTGCCAAGAAGAAGATGACAACAATTTCCAATCCTGAATTTCATCAGCTAAAATTGAGCTTTCAACATGTAGAATGAGACACTCACATTAATCATCCTCAGAACACTCTATAATGACAATCTATCAGACAAAATCACCTAGAGTTAAAACTGAGCTTTATCTTAACCCCAAAAAACATAAAATTGAATGTTACTTCAGCGTCAAAGAGTTGCGCTAACAAGAGCATAGTCCATCAAAATGCCAGGAACTTGGCAGTAATAATAATAATAATAATAATAATCAATAACCATACAGCAGCCAACACAATCACTACTTGAAAATGCCCACCAAGGACATTTCAAAGGAAAATATGTCTCAGTGACCATAATCCATGTTCTATTAAATACAATACACGAGAAAACAGAGACAAATGTATCTGAGAATAGAGAAATAAGGGATTAAAATAACCCATTCTCATTATTATCTATCAACGATCAATACTTGCAGCAAGCCCTTATAATAGCACTAAATATTTACATTGCCGAGAGGAGAAAAGCACTCTCCCCGCTGAGTAAGACAATATACACATTACATTACTCATAACCCATTTTTC
The DNA here is from genome assembly GCA_031439585.1 of Pterocarpus macrocarpus. Classification (NCBI taxonomy): domain Eukaryota; kingdom Viridiplantae; phylum Streptophyta; class Magnoliopsida; order Fabales; family Fabaceae; genus Pterocarpus; species Pterocarpus macrocarpus. Next base: position 39,376,442 of record CM062517.1, read on the forward strand.
TGAAACTTGAAACAAGCACCACCCCTTGAACAAAACAAAATGCTGTTCAAGAAGCAAAGAGACAACCATCATCAGTCATCACCCCATAATGACAACCCCAAAAACTAACGATTAATAAATTCAAAGAGTGCTTTGAATCCCTTAATAAACCAACCAAATTCAAGCCACCAATCAATCAAACAAACAAACAAACTAGTCACCCCACACCAGAGGATGATAATAACTTGGAGGATTTTCAATCAAGAACAGCAATTGCAATTAGGACACCTTATGAGTCCATTCTCATTACACTCCAAGCACCGCTTGAGCATCCCTTCATCCTCATCAAACACCTTCCTGCTCCCACTGCAATTCAAACAAGGCACAAACCTCACATCCCCACAACTCTCACAAATGTACCCAGGCTTCGTCTTGGGGAAACCTTCTAGAATCTTCCCCAACTCGCCGGCCTCGAACAAGTGCCTGATCACATCAGCTCCACCTACATACTTCCCTCTCACGAAAACCTGCGGCAGCGCCACATTCTTCTCCCCAAGCACACACTGCAACTCCTTCCTGTACTCTGCATCCATAGAAACATCTCTCTCATCAATCCACAACCTGAATCCCTTCAGGATCATCCGAACCGCACTGCAGTCCTCAAACGTCCTCCTTATCCCTCTCAGGCTGGTGAAATACACCACCACGCGGTCCTCCGCGTTGGGTAATCTAAACAGAGTCAACGAATTGCAATCCTTAGGTTTCAAAGAACTCGATCGTTTCGATGAAGGAGGGACCGGTTCTGGACTTGCTGCTTTTGTGTTTGATCTTGACGATGCTTCTTGCTGCGTGGATTCGAAGAGGCTGCAGAGCTTCTTCACCATCCTTCCGCGGATTGAATTGGATTTCGCCGATTCCGCCATGGAACAACCGCCGAGGGAGCCGGAGCGGTCGAGGAGGTAGGGTTTCTGCGAGGGTTCCGAGACGTGAACCGTGTTGGAACGGTTGAAGAACGGGAACCTCGACATCTTCGGGAATAATACGACGTCGTTTTTTTTTTTTTTTGGTTGTTCTTCGAGCTCCGAATTGGAGAATTCGAGACCCTGATCGCAAAGAACAGAAAGAACTTCAATATTTTCTGAAATTTCCCCCAAAATTGAAAATTGAGAATAATAATAAATAAATAAATTCAGAAATGACAGAATTTCAGGGTTTCTTCTTCTTTGTTACCTTCCGAAAGGAGTGGTGGATGACGACGGCGGCAGCGATTCTCCGGTGCGGCGGCGGCAGCGGATGAAGTGAAACTTAGGTGATTCTTTTTTTTTTTTTCCCTTTTGAGGATTGGATTTTCTTTTTTTTTTTTTTTAATCTGTTACGGGTTATGGATATGAGTAAATTTGTTGTTGTTGTTGTGGTTGTGTCAGTTTGGCTAAGCTGTTTAAAATGATGATTGGCTTTTTAAGTTTTTCAGAGAGAGAGAGAGAGATTTGTTGTGTGTTTGCGTTTGAGGCTTTGAGCAGAACGTGGGAGGATTGGAACACGGAGTTGGCTTTCGGTTGCTTTTTGTAGTTGGCTTTTAGGATAGAGAGAGAAAGCGGGTAGAGAGGTAGGCTTATCTACAACGGCAAGAATTTTCTAGAGAGAGAAAGTAGAAAATTAAATCCAAAATAAAATTACGGAAAGGTTTAGATTATGAATTTTCCTCTCTTCCCACCCCCCTTCTCTCTCTCTCTCTTCCTTTCTCTCTCTTTTCGCTAAAACATAAAGAGGTCTTTATTGATATAAATTAATTTTTAATAAAAATAAATAGATAAATTAATTTTAATTCTTTTAAAATTAAATAATTTAATTTTTTTATCAAGTTTATTTAATAAAATTAAATTATCTTATTTTAAAAAAATTAGAGATTGATTTATTTGTTTATTTTTAGTAGGGATTAATTTGCCTAATATTTTAAGAATTAAAACCAATTTATCAATTTATTTTTATTATAAATTAATTTATTTGACATAAAAATCAATAAGGATCACTTTAAGGGTTTACTCTTTTTTTTGTTGGGAGAAAATGAAAATATTGTGTGCTTTTGTTTTGGCTTTGGATTAGAGATGTGGAAATGATTAATGCTGGCTTAGATAGTGCTTTTAGGGAGGATGTTTATAAAAAAAATATAAGCTAATTTTTTTGTTTAATAAATAAAAAAATTGGGATATTTATATTCATTATAGTTAATTTAAATTTTAAGAACAATTTTATTGAATATTATTCTTATTATTTCTATTTATTAAGAATAATTTTTATATTATTTTATTAAATAATATTACTATTATTTTTTAGAAGCAATTTTCAGATAACTTATTAGCTTTGAAAGAGCTATAATAATATCAAATCAAGTCTAAATGGACATATACTGATATGAATAGAAGAGGTTTTGAGTCTCTTAAGTATATGATTCGTGAATAAAAAATGTATGTGTATAAAAAAAATATAATTAAGAGAATCTCATTTAGATAATTAATCATATCATGAGAGATTCTCTCACTTATTAAGTGAAGTGAATTTTTAGAAAACAAAAATAAAAAGAGACGTAAAAATTAAAATAAATTTATTTTTTCACTTTTTTTAATAGAAAAAAAACAGTTTGTGTAATTCCATTTTGGAATGAAAATAAGAAATACGAAAATAAAATAGGAATTTTCTTTCCTTTTTGCGTGAGAAAGACAGGTAATAAGAAACAGTTTGTGCTTAGTTTTGCTATCCTTTTTTTTTTCGGTTGACTTATCCCTTTTTTTTGTTTTTAAGTGGTTTTGTTGTCTTTTGAATATTGAGATATGAAAATGGAAATAAATTATACTTTTCTTTCTTGTTTTGGAGAGAACGAAGTGTGAAAAAAACTGTGACTGCTGTGCTGTTGCTTTATCTTTTGGATTAGAGATAATATGATGCGGAAATAAAATGAGTTAGGGGTGTTCATAACTTGGCTATATTTGTTAACCCGATCTTGCCAGAAATTTATTGAGTCAGGTTTGGGTTTATAAAATATGGATATATATAGAGATACATATATGATATGATATAAATATGGAGATATAATAATGTTTAAAAATTATAAAATATAATTCGACTGTAGTATAATATATAAAATTAGTAAAAAATTAATATAAAATATAAAAATATGAATTTTAAATTAAAATATAAAAATAATGATTTAAATATTAGTATAATTTTTTGTAAATATATTTAAATGTATTTATTTTATTGATTGCTTTAGAATTTTCATTTATATAGGTATAAAAATACCAAAAATAAACAAAAGTTTTTTAAAATATAATTAGAAATATCTAAAAGTATCTATAAAGTATCTGATATAATACGTATCAGATACGGATACGATGACCATTTTGAAGTATCCGTGCAACATATGTTTGAGTTATAAGATTTGACTTGGTGTACTTTTCAGGCCAAGTTTGGATTATGTTTCGGGTTCGCCCAACTTGATTCGAAGTTAAATATATCTTTAAAAGTTTCATTTTTAAAAAAAATTAGTGATGAATTATAATATTTTTATATTTCAATTAATATATTTTATACAAAAATGATATTATTTTTTCTTGATATAATTTATTTTAAAATATATATTATAAAATATCTCTTAAATTTTGTTTTTACTTCTAAAATTTTGTGATTTTATTATTATAATGTCTAAATTTTTATAAATTATGTAAATATTGGATTGACATGATCTATCCCAGTTATTAATCAAATTATTATCGGATTGAGTTTGGATCTAAAAAAATAATTTGATCATAAGATCAGATCGAATTTAGATTTGGTCTAACTCGGCCCAACTCATCCTTTTGTGCACAACTAAAATGAATATAGAAATAATTCATTTTTTTTTCCTTTTTCATTTTTGGAAGGAGGAAGAAGAAGAAAACGCTGCATATGCTTCAGGTTTGTGTAGCCTTTTGGATTAGAGGCAGAGAAGCTCCTTGGTACGGGGGCAACATAGCATGCTAATTGCTGACCGATCTTTTTTGTATGCATTTGGATTGCGAATAGGGTGGGAGGGAGGTGAAGTCGGACCCACCCACTACCATTTTTGAATCAAAGACGCGCTTTTCCGTTTTCTCATGATAACAACGATTTTACATTTTTATATTTGTATATTTTTTTAATATTTAATTATAAGTAAGTTCACTTTTATATATACTTGTATTCAAAATATCTATAGTATTATTACTTACAATATTAATAAAGGGGATTCTCCCAAATAATTATTTTTTGGTCTCTTTTTATTGTATTTAAATATAAATTTAATTTGTATGAATTAATAATATAAAATTATTTTATACTATCATCTAATTACATTCTCCTATTTACATAATTTTTAGAGTAGTTGGAGCGAGAGTCGTGTATACTTACTTATATGGTAACATATAAATGGATGACAATATACATTATTAATACATATAAATTAAATTCTTTAAATATTTTTTTATGTTCATATACATTTTTTATAGTATTTATGAAACATAAAAACTATTTATACAAATAAATATATAAACAATTTAAAAAATGTATAACTACCTATTCCACTATTAACCCTACTTCACCCCACTTTTTTTTTTTCTTTTCCTCTCATTATTTGCATCAATGTTGTAGTTTTTTCAATAAAAATTTTGGATAATCAAACAAATATATAATTAATATATAATTATATTATTATATAAAAATAAAAAGTATGACTTGACTAGTACGAAAGTGCCCCCCAAGCCGCTAGTATTTACAAAAAAAATAACAAATGATACATTTTTTTCAAAACGTATCACTAAACATTTTTGAGTAAATTACATCATTTTGTTGATAGATGTATTTATTGCACTACTTTTCTCTTAATTTTTAAACTATACAATTTCTTCTTTTAAAAGATAAAATTGTGACACCTTTTAATCTATTTTTATAGTTTTTTGTCAAATCTATGTTATGTGATTATTATTTTTAAAAATAATTAACACAAATTATTTTTACTGTTAATAATTTATTTTCTTAATTTAATAATAATAAAAATTTAAAGAAAATGAAAATAATATATATATATATATATATAGATAACAATTTGTCCCTTAATTCAATGATTATTTTCTTTTTTTAATTTTTTAATTATTATTAGATCAAAAGAACAAATTATTAACAACAACAATAATTTGCAGTGATTATCTTAATAAAAGAAAAGTAAGAAGTACGTAACAGTTGAATTAAAATGTAACACATTTCTATGTTTTAGTAGAAGAAAGTGTAAATTTTGAAGCAAGCAAGAGGATCTTGTAATAAGAGTATCTCCCAAAAGAAAGAAGTGTAGCTTATTAATGATGACTAGCATTTTCGTTATGATAACTTGTCATGACTATTTTAATTTCTACCAAAAATTAATGAAAAAGATAGATTAACTATAAGAAACTTTATACACAGGAATGAACCATCAAGTTGCTTATTTTAAACTACTTAATTACTTTGTTTTATAGTAATTAATATACCCTAAAATAACTACAGAACTCTATAGAAAACTATCCATTAATTACTTATTTTAAGAACAAATTGAATGTAATATAAGTTGGAAATTTTATATTTATAAAACAAGAGCAAATTCTAAGTAACTTTCCGTTATTTTAGTCATTCTTCAACTTCGAAATATAAATTATTTTGTAATATATAACTTCGTTGACATTTAGGTTAAACTAAAAAACATTAAATTCGGTTAGTTGTAACGTCCTATAAAACATATACGAAGTATGCCCCAATCTTAAAATCTTCTCCTATTTAAAGCACATGTACTCACATGAACTATGAGATGTTAAATCTAATCAAAATAAACATTTTTTATTTTATATCAAAGCTCAGCAAGCTTACGAGTTAAAATAATAATTTAAAAAGATAAATTTTGTTTATGCCTTTCACCTTTGGGTGAAAGTTTGATTTTGTTTTAAAGGAATTTTTTTATTAATTTATGCTTTATGCTTTAAACATTGTCGATTTCTTTTAATGTTGACCTTCTTTCTAACTCCATCCAAATTATTGATAGTGGTTTGTTGACATGAATGTCACACCTTTTTCCAAATACTCATAAAATAGAGATAACAAACAGGCGCATTTTAATGTGCACCGCGTTAAAAGTGATGCATTATGCACCATGTGATCCAATGGGTTGAATATTCAGGTGTATTTATACACTTATTTCTTGTGGTATACCATAAAAATTACTCTCTCAACGTCTAAGTTGGAACAGGATTTTTGCGCCCGAGTTCCGATATTATGCCAAGTTTTTTATTTTACTAGCAAACTCAATATCCAAGTTGGAACAAGATTTTTTTTACCCGAGTTCCGATCTTATGCCAAGTTTTTTATTTTACTAGCAGATTCAACGTCCAAATTGGAACAGGATTTTTTCACCTGAGTTCCGATCCTATGCGAACAACAGCTTACTCCTACATCGGACCCTCCGATCTTACAACCAATGACTCCTGTAGTGCATCACCTGATTTAAGTGCATAATTAATCCAATAGCTTAGATAGAAGACAACTCCAAAGTGTTTGATGTACCATGATTAACATGGTACATTAGGGACAGTGCTCAACAAATAAATTAAGATATTAAACTTTAGGGCTCAGGCTCGGGCACCCTCCAGTGAGCACTTTTTGGGTATCTCGTTGATGTAAAGCAGTTGCTCATTGTGTGCCTAAGTTGCTTGCAGCATAGAAATGCAACATGTCTTCCCAGTTGAGGTAGAGCTAAGCATGCTCTTGCTTGCTCAATGACTTCTGGAAATTAGTTTAATTTAAACTTTCCAGCAGGAGGCACTACAAGGCTTGGTTTAGTGGCTCATATACGGGTCCTTGCAAGAACTGCATCTTAAGGTTAGGGTAGAGTGTTCGACCCCAGTCAGAGACCATAGAACCCCTTCCCCCCTCCCCCAGATGTGAGTGACCTAAAAAAAAAACCTTTCCGGTAGGAGCTAAATGCTTTGTTGTGTGGCATAAGCGCCCAATTGGCACTTTCATTGTCCCATCCCACCAATTTGATCATATGCTTGTCAGTATGAATCAGCCAAAAATAAATATGGGGATAGTAGATTCTTCTCACACGGTTTATATTAAAGATGCATTTGTTTCATCATTTTTTTAACAATTAAACTATTTATTTCAACTTTTACTTTTAACTTTAAAAGTTGAGATGAATAGCTTCTTCGAAAAATAATTCTTTTAATTAAAAATTATTTTTTTGCCCAAAAAATGGAAACAAACGCGCCCTAACTCTAAGGCACAGGAGCAAAATCTCAATGGAGAAACAATTCCGCAGGATATTCCCAAAAAAAATAAAACCAACAAAAAGACATACAAGGGTCACATTTCTAACAGTTTCTTAATTAAAAAAATAAGCCAAAGCAGTGTACAACCATATATTGACTAGAGAGTATACCGGTTTAAACCTATCTCATAACCCCCATCAAGAATTTATAAATTGCAGCTGTGTCTCAAGGGCAGGGCTAAAAAAATGCCAACTGGAATCATGAAATGCATTATAATAATCATCTGATATCGTTTTGATTCTAAATTCTCTTGTGAATCCCCGAACAGCCAAAATATGATCCATTGAGTTAATAGGTGAGTTCTTACACAATGAAGCATGCTCCTCGTAAGTTTCAAAGCTGTTCCCAAATAGTACCATGTTTCTTAAGAGATTCAGTTTCCAATTTGCCTGCAACAGGTTGTTATATAACTCTGCCTCACAGTGAGGCATGAAGAACATAGTTGGCTTTAGAGCCTCTCGCCTTCCATGCTCATTTATGGACATGACGGAACAACCGAGAGCTTCCAAAACCCGAGACTCGGATACAGAAAGAACAGGATCAAATACCTCTATGTTACCAATCCAATCGAAATCTCTTCTCATCAATATCGCAAGGCTGAGTTGCAATCGAGGGGGCTCGTACAATTCAACGCTGCCGATGCCATAAATGACCATTTGCATCTTTGTCTCTGAGCCCAACGCCCTACGGACATAATCAGAAAGTGATGTTTGGATTTGATCTCTGAAAGTATGATAGAACTGAGAGCTCCCAATCTGATTTATACATCTTTCCATTTTCTGCACCATTGATGTTTCTCTGCTTGGATCTGTCTGAGAATCTGTTGGAGCCCATGGTTCTTGTTTTTCTTCCAAAACTCCAACTTTGGTAGCTTTTCTCCTTTGTTTGCCACGACGGGGTAAAACAACTGTCCAGCCTCCATTTGAACTGCAATTATCAATTGTAGTTTTTGCTGAAGCAACCATTTAGATTTGAGAATTCTCTTTACTTGTTCAGATATACTGCTTCAACCTCAGAATGCAATGCCAAATTCTGGATAAAACACACATTGTGTTAGTGCAGGGCTTCCCATGCTTAGTCATATGGAATGGAAAAATTATTAAATCCACAATATTAGTCACAATACACTATATATCAATCAAGATGAAGATTAAATATCATATAGGGCCAGGACAAATTTGCCTACGAAAATTACTAGAGTAGGAAAAAAGTCCAAAACTAAAGATGTGTATATGCATGATGCATCTTTTACTATACTTACTATCAAAGAAACCACTAATTATAACACCACCATGATAATCAGGACAAAAAACCTGAGAAATCACGGTCAGCAGAAAACATAGACGTAAAGATCCAGTCAGGGTCCATATTCCAAGCTAGCCAGATGTATTAAAGCACAAATTGGTGATATATTTGAAACTTAAGCTTAGATGAAATTTACAATAACAAAGTTAAAATTTTATGGGAATAGAAAGGCTAGAATAATTCAAATATAAAGTAATTTCTAATGTAGACTGGCACAGTAAGAACCTCAGGTGCACTTTGATCTAACCTCTTGTGAATTACTTTCTTTTATAAATCAAGCATATTTCCATGTCTAGATGACATCTACTGATAAAATAAGGATTTAAAGGATACTTCTTAAATGACTAAAACAGAACAAGAAATTAAGGATCAAAAGCCAAGCTTAGTGGACATAACATAGTTTGGCTCCAAAATGAGACATCCTTTACTTATTGTTACCAAAAAATGTAATGAGCAAGCAATGGGCTCTAAAATAATCATCATACTTCGAAGTAAGCACAGAAAGACTAAATACCCAGATTTCACAAATTATGAAAGCCTCGCTTTACATAATCCTGGTCATATGTGTCCGTAGAAAATAGATTCCATGAATACCAAGTGCCTATGTGAACCACCGTGAAACCAAGCCATTTGAGACAGTAACCCATAATAAACTATTAATACTAGAAATTTATGGATAGTTTCATTTCATGTATTTAAATTGCAGACTGCATCACATCTTGCAGCCACAATATTGCAAGTGCAGCAATGGCCGCAATCACATCAGACTGCAATTTCAGGGTGAAAAAAAATCACAAATGGACACTGCAACAGAATGGCATTGCGGCCACACAAAAGATAAAATCCTTCAAATACCTCATGGCTGGAACATGTATATGATATGTCCAGGTAACAGAAAAGACTTGAGCTGTAACTTTTGAATATTAGAACTATATATCCTAAGTTAAATGAAGAAATGATACTCAACTAACAACAACTTGTAAAATATGAGTATCTTATCCTCTTCTTTTCTTCCAGATTGGAAATGAAAATAATAAAAAAGGATTTGTTTAAACTAAACATGTTTTGTAATGTATGTAATCTGAATTCAGAATTTTGTTTTCTTTTCTTAATAGCAGTATCACAGAATGCAAATGAAAGAGTTATATGTAACTAACTTGGTCATCTATTCACAACTGTCTGTAAATGTGTTAGAACTGGAATCAGAAATCACAAAGAACTAGTGATTATTGAAGAATCTCAAGATACAGAGGATATTCGAGAGACCTCTCAACTCTATCAAGACTCACTAATAAATACCAAGACCTCTTTCTGTCTGCCCTCACCTTCTTTTTAAACTAATCCCTAACTAATCAATTGTAACTATAACTAACTGTAACTAACGGTGACCTAACAAAATGTAACATAACCTATATGATAACTTCATCACTAATTGATGTGTCATAGTTTTCACAAAAACACACCACACAGACAAGCATATAACCTTATATGATGCATTTTAATGCACCAATCATGCATTGTATTCTGCTTCTAGTTGTGCTACAATGTCTTCACTTCTTTGTCTCCTATATTAGTGTTATAGGCCCTGCTTTCATAGCAAATAGGATCTGCTCCATGTCTTAATAAGATTTTCCTTGATCACTTATGAAAATTAAACAAGCATTGGGACAAATTTTGATAAATAAATCCATCTTACTGCATGAGGGAGGCATAGCTAATAGTTGGTCCAAGTAATAAGCACTAAGATTTAAAGGCAGCAATGCTATGTATGACAACCCTTTAACCAGCATAAACCGAAAAATGAGCATAATAGGCAACTTTTTATTGAATAAAACCCATTAATTACGTCCAGAGACATGAACACAGTATCTATCTTGTAGTAAAATACATGTATGTCAAACTAGACCTTGCCGATATTATAGATATTGGGTATGCAGCAAACTACACTAAACAAGACTGTAACTAACATCCCAAATCAAGCACAAACATACAGAGATACAAAGACTTTGAGATTGGATAAATGATGAAACTGAAAAAAGCAAAAGTTTCTCCCCATGCAGAAGATTATATATATAACAACTATTTGGGCAACATGTGTTGGATAGAAGAGCCTTAAATATTGGTTTGTGGAAGACTCATGATGTCAAGATTTTTGGCCGAAATCTGGTGCTCTCCCAAATTATGTACCATGATTTCAGTCTCTACCTCATTAGAAAAGTTCATTTTTCTAGTTTCATCTTAAATTCAAATTTCTTCACATTCCTTCACATAATGCAAGGTATGGAGTGATGCATCCAACCAATCATCATTTAGTAAAGTGGATCATGGAATTTCAGCCACAACATGTAGCCAGTGGCTAGAGAGCTTAAAGGACAAAAGATATGATACTTCAATTTCAATCTTATACTGGACCAGTGGAGATAATTGTATTTTATGTACCGTACAAGGTGATAACTGTACAGTTATTCCAATTATTAAATTGTTACCTAAGAAAGATTAATATCTACACCCAACAGTTCTTTAAGCAGTTTTATGATTAGGTCTTAAATTTGGATAATTAGTCATAAAAATGTATAGGATTTAGTTTTGTTTTTGGGTTCTCCTATAAGCAGTTTGGCCATGCATGGAAAAGAACTGTACAAGCCCCAACAAAGAGAGTAGATTAAATAGGAGGTAGTTCAATAGTTAGAGATAGAGGGATATCAATAAAAGCTATACACAAAACAATCAATAAAGATTTAAGCTTTAATGGTTTGTCTATGGACATAGTTTACGACATGGTATTATGGTGTTCTTTGATCCATATAGCTGACCCCACTTAGTGGAATAAGGATAATTTGCTATTGTTGTGGGTTTTCCCACAGAGTGCTTCAATTTTTTGGGCTTGCTTTCATGATCATTAGTGGCAGGCTATTTAACTGAGGCCATAAGTGGTGGGTTAATCAGTCCCAACTTTTTCCTAGTACCATTTAAGTGACGTGATGTATTCAGCTACCAAGGAATCAACAAATCTCAGTTCTTTCAAAGAAAGCGTAGCCACTAAGATGTTGACACATCTGATGCCTAAGACGAAATTCATAGCCTAGGTTTTCTTTCTTCCTACTTCTCCTTCTCCTTCTTTTCTTCTCCAATCCCAACCAATTAAATTTCTAATCGGGCCTGTTCACTTAATCAGACAAAATTACCAAACTGCAACAGCCCTAAACTACTGTCCTACATATTTAACCGCATTGCATCAGACCTATAGCTTTTATTTGCTGGTTCTCTTCACATTCACATACCTAGAAACAGCCCTCAGACCACATACCAAGTGTTGAAGTGTGAAGATCACATTTGGGAGTCCAAAGCTTCCTTGAAGGTCAAATCCTTTATTTGGACAGTTGTGCTTAATGGAATTAACACCAACAATATGTAGTAGGTTCAAAGACCACAAAAGGCTATTTTCCCTAATATGTGTGTTATGTGCAATGCTAGTTCAGAATTGGCTTCGCACCTGCTATTGCACTGTTCTATGGCTAATTTTTATGGAACTCATTGTTTGATATCTTTGGAGAATGTTGGGTGTGTCCTAGAGCTTTGGATCAGTTCTTCTTGACAAGGTTTGTTGGTTTTGGGAGGAGAAAGGAAGCCAAATCTTTGTCATAGTGTGCTGCTTATGCCATTGTTTAGTGTATTTGGTTGGAGCATAACTTGCATCTTTAATGGCAGGCATTTGGATAAGCAGGTCTTGTGGGAAAGGATTAGGCATCTTGCTTCTACTTAATGCAAGGCGCATGATCCTTTTAGAGGGATGTCTGTCTCTAATATGCAGAGAGATTAGAAAACGTTGCTCTTTTGATGTATTTTATTTGTCCTACTTTTTGTACTAAGGATCTCTTGTCGTTCAAGCTCTTTGTATTATCCTTCTCTTCTTGTTAATATTATTTCTCCATTTATTTATTTCTTTTAAAAAAAGTGTGAAGATCATCCTTCATTTCTACTTATTTGGCTGAATTTCAGGTTTTCTATTTTCTCCACCCAATTTTAGTAAAGAAATATGCTTTTATTAACTAGTCATTTGATCATTATGTACCCTGCACATGCGTGAAAAGTCATTCTTGCCCATGAAGAGAATAAATTCCCTGATGAACAAATTAAAGGTTACTGTCCTTTATGTGTTCAATATAAGGTTTTAGACAGTGAGCCTTGCTGCAGTGCTAGGCTTGGATTGCCAGTGCAACATCACCCAAAAGTATTTTTGCCGTGTGTGTGTGTGTGTTGGTGGTGGTGGTGGTGGTGGTGGGAGGATGGAGGACTTGATGAAGTTTTCACTGTACTCCATCTTCCACTATTTACTTGTGAAAAGCTTCATGATTTGGCGATGGAAGTTCAGTAGCAGAACAAGAACAACTCAACTTTTTTTGACAATCTGCTCAAAGAAACCCTGCCACTGAGGGTGGCTGCAATGTGACCTAGTAGTCATGTTATAGGAACCTGGTATCTACCCAAGAAATACTGGAAATAAAACTCTGTATATTAATGATGAAAACCTGAATTCCAGTGGGGAATTGCAAGCTTCAGAAGCATGTATACTATGAAGAAAATAAAAGAAGATAGGAATGTCCTGGGCATAAAGGAGTCCTTCACCCTCCTACTTTCCTCTCAAATTCTGCCCAGCCCGTACTCGCTCCCTTCCCCAATACAAATATCCCTCTTCCCTGCAGATCCTTCTAGATTTTCTCTCTTTCTCACTAAATTCATGCCACATCCGCAGTTAGTTATGGTGAGTGGTGCCTACCTCATTTTTCTTCTAGCCAGCTGTTGATACCCAAATTTGTCCGTGATTAGTCAAACTAATTACTAGCAATCTAATGTTGGTGTTCTCAATTTTAGAATTTCAAACACTACAATTATGTACAATTTTTTTTTCTCAGCAATCGAATTTTATTTTGCATCTGCATCCTTAATTTAAACAAAAAAATAATAATAAAAAAAATAAAAATTGTAAAAATAAAAAAATTCTTTGTTAAGTTAAAATATTTTTTAACCCATTTCAATACCAAAAGTAAAAAAAGGCCATTCCATCTTTTTACTCAATTTCAATATTATCAACATAAGATATAAAAGATAAAAACAAAAATTAAAAAAAACCTTAAAAAGAGATCTTTTTTTTTTTTTGGCTGGGCTAGAACTTTTAGCTTGATCCAATTTGGTAGATTTTTTTTCTTCTTCCTGACCAACATTAAATAAATAAAAAGAAATTACAAAAAAAGGTTACTGCAAGTTGCTTGTAGCAACTTGTGCAGCAACTTGCACAATTTGAGCGGTGGAAAAATATTATAAAAGGAGGAGGCAAAGAAAAGGAAACACAGACAACTTCTGAGAGAAAGAGAGCGTGAGAAAAATTCTTAGAAGGAGAGTCCTTTAGGGAGATAACAAGTTAGCACAGAAAGCAGAATTTCTGGACAAGGAAAAGAGAACAAAAGCAGAGAGAGCGAAGATAGCAGGCTCATATTTACTTCCTCACAACTTATTTCAAACTTTACACAAATTATGTGATAGGGACATGAATATTGCTCTTGATTATTGCTTACTTTGCTAACTGAACTGTGGGATCATGATCAATTCATATGCATTCACACATATGTACTTACTTGAATAAATTTTAACTGAATAAAAAAAAGGGAAAAAATAGAGACTCCATGGACAAATGAACATACTCACACATACACACACCCCACGTCTTCCCTGGCACACACTACCCACCCTATATTTTGCATTTTGTAAATACAAGAAATAATAAAAGAAGAAAAAAGAATGATCTAAACAATTGCCGAAGCAACCAACACTTCCAATGTCAACAATAAATTAAAAACAAAACCAATCACAAACTCCTCACTACAACTCCATCAAACATAAAGCCCACCTCAGAACCAATCTTTTTCTATGAAAACAAACATGAACAGAGACCCACAAAGCTAAATAACAATACCAATCCATAACAAAGCAAGAAAGAAAAAATGCCCAGCAAGCAAACCATTTCCTAAACCATGTTGAAGCTACCACTGTCTCCGCCATGGGTGGCCCTCCCTTGTCGCCGTTCTCTGCCGCAACGCCACCATGAGCCACCTCAGACCTGCATCCATGCCGCCATGTCACCATCTAGACCTTGCCATGAGCCACTGCTGTTTCTGGCCGCTGTCGTTGCTCAGCCCCAGCCCAAGCTTCTGCCTTTGATGTTTCAAGAGCAATCCCTAACCCCAAATGCTATTCCCTTTTCTTCCTGCTTCTCTTTTATTCTATTTTTCCTTTTATTATTTCTTCCATTTATTTTCATCTAGTGACACTAATACGATGGAACTAACGGGCCTTGTTTCTTTGTGTTTCTTTTCATTTTTTAATTGACCCAAATGACGTTCCTTTCTTTTGCTTGCTTTGTTTTTTTAATTTTTTTCTCACTTTTACCTCCATGTCCTTTTATTTCTTGTCTTGTAATGCTAATATGGCGGACTAGTGGGCTGTTTTGTTTTTATGCTTATCATTGCATCGGTCCAGCTTTGTCTTTTTTAGTCTATTAATGTGTGTGAACTTTCGTTTTTTTTCTTCTTTTTTTCCTTTTGTGTTCTAATTGGAATTAAAAAGAGAAAAACTAGGCACGTAAATGAATCAGCAAACACAAAAATAAAAATAAAAGGAGGAGTGAAACAAAGTCAATTGATGTAATTGTCTATTAGTATGTAATCATAAATTTTTTTTATCTCATAAATCCCTTTAAATTCATATTGATAAAATAAAAATAACTCAAAATTGGCTAACGATGAAAAATTAGGAGAGGATTGGAGCACCGATCAAATAAACTCTTCTTAAAATTTTTAAGGCTTTATATTAGTCGACTTCAATAAAATAAAATATTTTCATATTTTTGTTTGAATCAATCTATATAATTGCGACAACATAATATTTTTTTATACTCACTTAAATTGAACGATAATTTCTTTTAATTTACTATTCCGTTTAGGATTTTATATCAATAAAATAGTTCAAAATTGGCCAACAATAGAAAATATAGGAAAGAACCAGGGTACCAATTAAGCAAACTCTTCTTAAAATTCTTGAGGTCTTATATCAGATTTTACGAGGAGCGCTAATAAGATCTTATTACGATAGCAAAGTTATAATTAGAAATAACCTTCATATTTTTCCATATTTATAAATAAAATGATGGTTAAATTTACATGTTTTCAATAATATAAAAATTTAAAGTTTCACTTTAGACACTTATTCATCGAAAGCTAAAAAGTATCTTTCTATTTTATTCTTCCATTCAAAACATTACATCAATCAACATCAGCCGACAATGAAAAAATTAGAAGAGGATTGAGGTACCAATCACAAGCTCTTTCTGAAACTCTTAAGGCTTCATATTAGATCTTGCCAGATGCGTTGATAAGATCTGATCTCAAATAAAAATAAAATTTTAAAACATTTTTTATAGTCTTTTTTATAAATAATACTAAAACATAAATAAATAAATTTTCATAATTTAGGCACTATAATTAAACTTTTAAATAATCATCCGAATAACAAGAACCAATTTCTTTCAGTTTATCTCATTTTTCCAATATTTTATACTAATAAATTAATTTGGAACTAGTTAATGATAGAAACATCAAAAGAGGATTGGAAAATAACTATCAAGTAAGCTCTTCTTGAAATTCTTGAGGCAATATATCATATTCTTCCAAGAGTGCTAGCGGGATTTGACTGCTATAGCAAATATCCAATATATGTTTTCACAATTTTTCCTTCATAAATCCAACAAAGAAAAAATAATTTCATATTTGCTAGAATTATTTGTTTATAATCATTATATCTTGATAAATAAAATTCAAAATAAATATTTCTTAATTCTCTTTTTTTTTTCACTTTACAAATAATTGCTCAATTTTAATCTTTTTTTCTTTTAAGGGGATAAAATAATATTGTCAGGTTATTAATCAATTTGCATGACTAACTTGAGGTAACCGTCAAAGGACGGATGTATTATGGGTGCAGTGGATTAAATTTTCACTCTTCCCCATATATAATCACACTTCCAATCCCAAATCTCATTTTTAAAGACCAATTTTACAAATTTAAGAGGGTTTTTCTGATTTTTTTTATATAAGTAAAAATTGATGACGACTCTATTGATATATTACTATTCATCAATATTTATTATCACCTCTCGTCACAACGCCCTCCGGGTATGTTGTGACACCAGCCTCTGTCGTGTTCTCTCATGTGTCACGTTTGCCTTTCCTCTTCCACATTTGGGTAATGCTAGAAATGGCTATACGCCAATCAGCATTACTCTTTTCAATAGCCACATTGGCAGCCACATCAACAGGGGTCTTATCATCATGATCATGGGTTCCAGTTTTGGACTGAACCTGCCCAAACACCGCAATGATGGAAGGCCCGTGCACTAGGGCGGCTTCCCTTTTGTTTATTTTCAACTTCCTGAAGCTCTAAAGGTTAATCCATATTCCGCTTTACCTGGCAACAATTGTAATCAGAATTCATAAACACATTTCACTTTCTGAAATCTAAATCTGTTCCAATATTATTTCCATCTATACAAGACATGGTTACTGTAATTTAGTTCTTCATAATCATTGCCCTTCTACAGCCAGTTTAAAATTCAATTCAAACGAGAAAAATATGAATCGTATTCCACTAGCATAGCCTTCAACTAATAAATGCCACAATCAAATTACAAGATATGCAATTGCCTTTGCCAATTCAGTCAATGAAATCATCAAGGAGAAGTAACACAAAACAAAACGAACTTAACGACATACCTTGTGCCTTATTGCATCATATGTCCCATAAACTGCACCTGCATGTATCACATCACAGAGTTCCAAAATTCACACAATATAAGTAACAACCTAAGAAAAGAACGAAAGTAGGTTTCGCCGTGTTTGGCATATCATAGTGAAAAAGGACACAACAAGAAAGCTAACTGTCTGTCTGTCTTGGTACGAAACCAAACAAAGCAAACAGGGAATAAGGGCAATAAAAAATAATGTAAAACCTCACACCTATGATCACATGACAATTGTAAGTTGCAACCACAAATTGTAGATGTAAAACATGTTCTGTGTTCTGCATTAAACAGGTGTACTTGGCATCGCTGTACAACACACAAGAAGACAAGAATACACTATATAAAGAGGAGGGGGGGAGTCATTAAACCTGAAAAGGGGTTTCCTTATTTAGTATGTTGGCCAAGGACTTTTCTTATTTGAAGTTCATGGATAAGGGGTTGATGACTACCGCCCTCCTTGAGCAACTCCGGTGCGACGATGATAAATTGGCGGAAAATTTCCAATGGATCAGCCGCATGTTGCTGAAGTCGGTAGCGGTAATAAGGTATCTGGAACCGGTGATTTCTTTCAGTGTCTGAGCTATTTGGGGAAGTCAAAGACCTGAAGGAGAGGATAACTCTTCTTCATAATGAAAAGCTAGGCCTAAAAAAGGCCAAATAGGCCGAGGTTGACGTGTTGAGAGGGTAGCTACAATTAAAAGACAAGCAGCTGGAGGAGTCGTAGGCTCGGGGGATTGGATATTGGAGCTCGAGAGGGCCTATGCTAAGGCTTTTGATGCTGTTACCCCATCAAAGGCTAAGAGCAAGTATATAAAGGAGCAGTGGAGGAAGTCAACCTTCAAGATCAAGAAAAACATCTTGGAGCAATGTTGTGTCATTTGCCCGAGAACTAACTTTAGTGAGGTCGGCCTCAACAAGTGCATCATTGATGGACGCATCGAGGTTGCTCCCGATAATGATGATGATGACAATGAGGATCTCGAAGGTCAGGAAATCGAGCCAGCCATTCCTACTGTTGATCCTTGAAGTCGCCTGCCTTTTTCGTAGTTTGTATTTAGTGTCCTTATGGGCTTTATGTAATTTGACAACTTCTCAGTTTCCAGGTTTATTAATAAAATTATTTTCGTCAATTGATGGGCTTTTAATTTTTTGCCTAAGTTAAATAACTTGAAGGGACTCTTAATAACATTCTAATTGGCAAAGCGAATTACCCGAGGTCAAAAAGAAAACCTAAAGTTTCAGGCTGGTCATAGCAAGATTGGATTTTAAGGTACTTAATAACCTAGTTTTAATTCTGCTCAAGTTTAGAACCTAAGGAATCTCAATTTTGCTTAAGGATTTACTTGGTCTGAGGTGAGGACTTGGACCTTCCGAGGTGGAAACACCTAGATTAAGTGTTCCGCTTAAGTAGATTATTTAAGGGTTTTATTGTATTTATTCGAGTTATATACTAACAAGAATTTCATATGCGATAGTTCCCGAGGTGTTGGACCTAGGTTTTATTTGTCTCAACTAAGAGGTGATCAGTCCCTTAAGATAATAACTAGTAATATGCTCAAGTGAAATAATAACTTGGAGAAATTTTATTATAAATATGAACCAGAATATAAATAACATGTCCTTAACATTGGAAAATGAAAAAATCGAATGGGAATATGTGAATACTAATCAGCCCATGAAAGTCTCGCCTCATTAAAACCTCATCGGAAAAACCCAGTGGAACAAAACCTGAGGTAAGAAAAAGAGTACAATTACTTAGTGTGGTTGACATCAAATAAAAATTTTTCGAAGCTTCAAGGAATTCCTTAACCTCGAACCTTGAGAGTGTATAGAGCTTGCAAGCTCCTTTTCCCAAAATTTCAAAAACTCTATAAGAGCCTTCCTAATTGGCCACTAGCTTTCCTTATTCGGGAGGAGGAGGTCTGATGTTGGTAAGTTGGAGAACCAAGTAACCCTCTTGGAACTTACGAGAAATAACATCGACATTGTATCTATTAGCTATCTGATGTTTCAATGCCCTTTTCCCGTATGTGTGCCATTTCTCTTGCCTCATTAGCGAGATTGGCTTCCTTTAGGAGGCTTGTGAACTCGTAGATTGAAAAATAACCCTTGGATTGGGCTCTTCGACTTCAACTGGAATCATTGTATCTACCACATAGGTAAGTTTAAAGGGAGTTTCACCTATTATTGACTGTGGGGTTGTTCGATAGGACCATAAAACGCTATCAAGTTCATCAGCCCATGTCCCCTTCGCTTCACTGAGTCTTTTCTTCAGTCTTTGAAGCACAACCTTGTTAGCTGCTTTGACTTAACTATTGGCTTGAGGATGCTCAACAGACGTGAAATGATGCTTAACTTTGTAGCTTGCAAGGAAACCAAGGAACTTTTGGTCAATGAAATGAGTTCTATTATCCGTCACCACAGAATTCGGTATCCCGAAGTAGGTGAAAATGTTCTTCCATATGAATTTCCGAGCTTGGGCAACTGTGATGGTAGAAAGCGATTCAGCTTCCAACTACTTTGTGAAATAGTCATTAGCCACAATCAAATATTTTAACTGTCCCGAGACAAGTGGGAAAGGACCTAAGAGGTCGATTCCCCACTTACTGAATAACCAGGGGGACATGATCGTGAAGAGTTCCTCAGTTAGGGCAACATGGTGTGCTTGGCAGTTTGGACACTTCTTCACATAGTTGACTAAGTCCTTGGTCATAGAGGACCAGTACTAGCTAGCTCCTAAGACTTTCAAGGCTAGCTCCTTTCCTTCGAGATGGTGGCCACAAAATCCTCCATGGACTTCTTCGAGTATGAAAGGAATCCGATCTAGACCTATGCACTTCAATAGTGGTTAAGATAGACCTCTTCTGTACAATTGTCCGTCAATTATGGTGTAGTAAAAGGCTTCTTTGGCCAATCTTTTTGCTTTTACGGGGTCTTCCATCCGGGTTCCAATCCACAAATATTGAACGATAAGGGCCATCCAATTCGGGATACCTTCAATGGCCAAGGTTGGGAAAACCTCTGCGACTATGGGAGACTTCAACATCTCCTAGATCAAGCTAGAGTTGTTTCCTCCGAGCTTTGTGCTTGCTAGTTCAGAGAGGATGTCGACCCTGACATTCTCTTCCCTTAGGACATGTTGGACATCAAGTGTGTTAAGTGGCTTCATTAGATCTTTTGACCTTCGTAAGGTACTTCTGGAGCAGTGTATCCCTGGCTTAGTACATCCCATTTATTTGAAACGTCACGATTTAGGAGTCGCTGCAAATCATGAGTCAAGAGGCTCCGACATCGTTAGCTAGTCTTAATCTAGCTATTAAGGCCTTATACTCAACCTGGTTGTTTGAAATAGGAAAAACGAACTTTATGGAAAGTTCGTCTACGATCTCTCCTTCTTTTTCGAGTATAACTTCAGTTCCGCTTCCTTTGGAGCTAGAGGCTCCATCAACGTGTAGCGTCCACCTCGGCTCTTAAGGCTCCTCGTCTTCCACCATTTCGGCTGAAAAATCCGCTAAGGCTTGGGCTTTTGTGGCCGTTCTTGGCTCATATCAGATGTCGAATTCCAAGAGCTTGACTAACCATGATACCATCCTTCCAGCCAAGTCTAGCTTTTGAAGGATTTGCCGAATTGGTTGGTTAGTTCTGCCTACAATGATGTGAGCTTGGAAATACTGGCGAAACCTTCGTGCAGTGATGACTAGAGCCAAGGCAACTTTCTTTAACTTCCTGTATCTCACCTTGGGTCCTAGTAGTACTTTGCTAACGAAGTACACAAGGTGTTGTTGTCAAGCATCTTCCCGAACCAAAGCATCGACTATGGCCGCATCAGTTACAGAGAGGTATAAGAACAAAGGCTTGTTGGTTTCCGGCTTACTCAATATCGGAGAGTAGGAGATGTATCTTTTGAACTAGGTGAACATGGCTTCGCACTCCGGCGTCCACTCGAGGGTACTTTATTTGTTCAAGAGAAAAAAGAAAGAGAGAACCTTTCGAGCCGATGCTGCCATAAATCTGGAGAGGGATGCAATCCTCCAATTAGACACTTTACTTCTTTTATTGAAGTCGAAATCTTCATCTCGAGGATGGCTCGACACTTATCGGGATTTTCTTCAATTCCTCGATGTGTGAGCATGAATCCCAAAAACTTTTCGGCCTCGATGGCAAACACATACTTCTGTGGGTTTAACCTCATGTTGTATTATCATAAGCAATTGAAAACAACTTGCAGGTCGGAAAGGAGGCTATCTTCTTCCTTAGTCTTGACCAACATGTCATCGATGTAGACTTCCATCAAGTTTCTGATATGCTCTGAGAAGACTTTGGTCATAAATCTTTGATAAGTGGCTCCCGCGTTTTCCAACCCGAATGACATAACCTTGTAGCAGTAGTTCGCCATGGGTGTTATGAATGCTGTCTTTTCTTCATCGAAGGGGTGCATCAGGATTTGATTGCATCCCAAGTAGGCATCCATGAAGGAGAGGAATCTAAATCCCGAGGCAACGTCTACAAAACCATCTATGCTTGGTAGCGAGTAAGGGTCCTTTGGGCAGGCTTTATTTATGTCAGAGTAGTCCACGCACATCCGCCATTTCCTATTGGACTTCTTTACCATGATGACATTGGACAACCACATTGCGTAGATGATTTCCTGGATGAACTCAGCATCCAAGAGGCTTTGGATTTGCTCTTGCATGGTGAGGGCTCTGTCTAGGCTCATTCTTCTTCTTTTTTGGGCAACTGGTCAGGCCCTAAGAAATATTGAGAGTTGATGAGACATGAATTCCAAGTCAATTCTGGGCATATCAGCTGCTATCCAAGCGAATAGATCTATGTTGGACTTGAGCAGGGATATGAGATCTTATTTCAGCAAAGTTAGAAGAGCTTTGTTAACACGAGTGCTTTAGCACAACTCCTTTCAGACTTGAACTTCTTCCAATTTACCCTCAAGTTCTGGCCTCTTTCGTTCCCCCTGCCTTATGTTGATGTCCACCATCATGACCGTTGATGAGCTTGGGGGGTCGGGTATTTTCTCAGGATTTATTGTGGCGATCTCTCTGTTGTCAGTGAAAAACTTTATCGTCAAACATGTCGTCAATACGATGGCACCTATCTTGTTCAACGTCAACTGACCAAAAATAACGTTATAAGCCGAGGGGTAGTCAACAACTAGAAAATCAACATTGACTGTCCTGGTCCAAGGTTGGGTCCCCAAGGTTAAGTAAAGGGTAACAAACCCATATGGGTGAACCTTTTCCTCGGAGAAGCCAATTAACTGTTCCTTACAAGTCTGAAAGTCGAAATTCTTTAGTCCAAGCTTGTCAAAGGCATCTCAGAAGATGATATCGGCTAAACTCCCTTAATCCACGAACACCGTTTTTACCTCGGCATTGACCATTACCGCCGAGATGATCATGGGGTCATCTTGTCCTAGAATGACACTTTCAAGATCTGAGCTTGACAAAATGATTTTAGGTGTGGGGGATGGCTTCTGTGTCTTCTTAATTTTCTAAAGGGATAGACTCAAGACTTCCTAGAGGTGTTTTTTGCAGCTGACTTCGTCATGCCTCCAACAATAACATTGACGGTTTTGGTTATTAGTTCATCCTCCTCATCTCCTTCTTCGTTTCTTCCGGGTTTCGAGGTCTTCTGGTTCCTCAGATTTCTTCTTTCCTCATCCCTTGGGGAATGCTCTTCTCCGCCTGGGGCTTCTTTGTAGAGTGATGTACTTAGCCAACCTCCCCTCTCTTATCAGCTGCTCAACAGTGTCTTGGAGGTCGTAATAATCTTCTGTCCTATGCCTGAAGCCGTAAAGGTACTCGTAAAATAGGGACCTATTAGTGCTAGCCCTTATTTTGAGAGTTTTCGGCTCGGGAAATCTTTCAACTTGTCTGACTTCTCAAAACAAATCGGTGAGGGACACATTGAAGGGGGGTGTACTCATGATACTTACTGGCCCTCGAACGCGTGTCTTTCCTTGATCGCTCATCTTGGTTGCTGTTCTTCTTTTCAACCTGGTTCATTCCTAAGTTAGCAGTGGCTTTCTCGATCTCTTCAAGGAAAATGTACTCCTTGGCCCTTACCTAGATTTCCTCGAGAGTTCAGGTAGGGAGCTTGGACAACGAACTCTTGAAAGGCCCAGATCGTAGCCCGTTAAGTAGAGTGAGGACTGTCGCCTAGGTCTACAATTCCTCAACGAGTAACGTCTCTGCATTGTATCACTCAAGAGAGTCTTAGAGTGACTCGCCTTGTCATTGGGATATCCCGAGCAGACCAGAAATTGGTTTTGGCTTGAATTTTCTTGTTGTGAAATAAGCCACAAACAATGACGAGAGGTTGAAAAATGTGTTGATGGATCTCGGAGGAAGGGAGTTAAACCACTTGAGTGCCGCTTTCTTTAATGTAATTGGGAAAGCTCGGCACTTAACGGGGTTTGATGCCTAGCCAAGGCCATTCTTAAAGGCGTCCATGTGCTCCTAGGGGTCGGTGCTGCCATCGTAGGGCTCTATATCAGCTGGGGGCTTGAAACCTTTAGATGGCTGAATGCCCATGATATAGTCCGAGAACAGCATCTCGCTGCCATCCTTGAAGTCCTCATATTGCTCTGAGTAGTGCCTTGACTATCATTCTGCGCTTCTTCCTCGGGAAGGTTTGGACTTGAAGCACTCGGTGCGATGGCGCACATGCTCGATCCGAGGTTCCCGACAGTCATTGTCAATATAAAACCTATACATCGCAATCCTTACTAGTTGTAAGTGAATCTATCAACTAAAGTATCTAATTTTTGTAATTATCAGGATCCTCATAACTAATTTATTTATATCAGGGACCAATCTATCCATCAAGAATATTGTCAATGACTAATTTGGGGGATTTCTCTCTTAAATTATAAATTCTTAATTACATAAGTTTCCTATTAATTACTAAATTACCCAAATAAATTCTAAAATAATTGTAAGGTATTTCTATAATTTTTAAATTGAGTCAAATAATCAATTATAATTTTATTATAACTTTTCTAGAGTTATTTCTAAACTTTTGAATACTTTTACCCTTACCAATGCTTAGTTGATTCAAGTTGTTTAACACTTGTTCCCTTTAAGTGAAGTCTCGGATTTGAGTTTTATGGAAGAAAAAGTTAGCATTGAGAGAACTTTACCCCATAATAAGCCGATCCAACTCGAACCAAATTAAAATGTACTAATCAAATATGAATTTATTAAAAATGGCTTGAAGTGGGCAACCTAATACATTCTCGCATTACGTAAGTAGTCGTCTATTACAAACAGTGGTTGCTCCAAGCTCCTATGTCGAGTAAGCACTACTCTCAACACTTATCACATTACAAAATAATGAACTAAATAATTTTATAAAAAAAATTAGCTAAAATATATCTTTTATAAGAATTTATAAAATACCCAACTAAAAAAATGAAAATGAAAATCTTTTTTTTCTTTTATTAAATTCCAAATCTATTTATTAAATTAGAAGATCTATAACTATTAATTTCGATTTTGCCTTGAAAATCCAATTTTTGAGGCTTCGAATACATAATCTGCACATTATGGATATTAAATCTTAGGGTGAATTATACTGACCTACCCTGAGGTTTAGTGTAATTATACATGGCACCCCTCTATTTGGTTATATTACACAGACCTCCCCTATTTCTCACGGAAGGCCAAGTATTAAGTTCCGATTTAAAAATTTCCGAGCTGAAATTGTCTTTTAAATAGATTTTCTTTAACGAGTTCTAAGTTCCAAGATCAATAAAGTTGGAACTCATAAGTGAATATCTATTTAAAAGACAATTTTAGCTCGGAACTTTTTAAATCGGAACTCAGAAATTGGTCTTCCGCGAGAAATAGGGGAGGTCTATGTAATATAGCTAAATAGAGGGGTGCCATGTGTAATTACACTAAACCTCAGGGGAGGTCAGTGTAATTCACCCTAAATCTTAATGTTATAAGAATATTGTAATCTTAATATATATATATAAATAAATAATATAATATAATAATATCTATTATATAAATAATATCATATATATATATATATATATATATAAAAGAAAATGAATGAATATCATAATGTGGGCAAAAGATTTAAAAGAAAATCAAAGTGGCAATAGTCCGCACAAGACCGATTGAGAAAAAAGGGAAGAACAAAAAATTAAAACTAGTTCTCATAGGATTGGCAGGGGGAGAAAAAAGAGATGAAATAAAATTTTGATATTATTAAAAGAAAAAAAGCTTATAGAATAATTTTATATAACGTACCCTAAACATAATAATATATATAGTATATAATATAATTATAGTATCATAATAAGTCTATAATATAATATTTTTATATAAATAATATCATAAATGAATATATAATATATATACATAAACAATATGAGTATATAAAAGTAAGTGATATTAGTTTTGCAATCAACTTGCCACAGTTTTGTTCACAATCCACCGTGGTGCTCGTAGATTTCTAATCGGTCAAGGCAGCTTTAGTAGGTAGATGCAGTTTTTGTAGGTATCTGCAATTTTTTATTTTATTAAAAAAGGGGATTTGTGAGGCACTGGGGTGAATTGTGAAAAATATCCATAATTTGGTAAATATTTATAAAATTTCATATTGCGGCATATATCTTAGTTAAATAGCATATAAAATTTCATTTCCCTTGGGGTAAGACTATAGTTTAGGGTATTTTTTGGAGTAAAATGCAATTGCGTGAGATGACATTATTGCATTTCTCTCTCGTATATTTCTAAAATGAAAAATGTTAATACGCCCAAAACTTGTCCCAACACGAACGATGCGGGACACGTGACATGGGTTACATTTCAAAATCATTTTCTTCCCTTACCCTTTCTCAAGCTAATTTCAAAATTTCATCTCCTCTTCCACTAGAAAACAAGGTTCCTTCTCTTCTTTCTATCTCACCCATGCCTCTCCCTTCAACCTCATCCACTGCAACACAGATATGGAATGGATAAAGCACAAAATAGTAAGAGTAAATGGCGTGAAGATGCATGCAGCGGAGCAAGGAGAAGGCCCTATGGTGTTGTTCCTTGTTCCTCCATGGCTTCCCTGAACCAGATTCTCGCTCTCAGCTCCCTCGGCTA
Organism: Pterocarpus macrocarpus; assembly: GCA_031439585.1. NCBI lineage: Eukaryota > Viridiplantae > Streptophyta > Magnoliopsida > Fabales > Fabaceae > Pterocarpus > Pterocarpus macrocarpus. The sequence goes on from CM062517.1 coordinate 39,403,060, forward strand.
CCACTGTGACTATGTGGCCCCTAATCTCTGGCGATATAGTGACCTTTTTTTGGCAAGCAGCAACAACAAAAATGAATCAAGATAGAAACCTATGAAATCTTGCCACCCTCCAATAGGAGAAGACCAAACAATGAGAGTATTACAGTTATGATACATAGCCAAGATTGTATGAAATCTCGCCCTCGCCAAGGTTCAATGAAATCTTGCCACTATCAGTCATGCTACCAAGGGAAAAAGCTAGATAATTGAGGATGGAGGAATATTTGATGTGTCCGTATAACTCTGTAACTGCTTCATATCTGTTTATAATAAATTATTAATTAATAACCTCCCATTAATATTACGTGGCCTTGCCAGCTATTTTAAAAGGATTTACAACTATGTCGGGCGAAGCGTATTCAGGCTACTCCTCGGGCCGGGTAGCATTACTGTTCTAAAATATACGCTCGTCTCCCTTAAAAAGTTAAAATAAGGAGTAGGATGTGATTTCCTTTCTTGAGAGATGATATTATTACACTCTCTTCCCCTCTATTTTTAAAATTTTTAAAATATACACTTTTCTCTCCAAAAAAATTAAGATAAGTCACAATTTAATTTATTGTCAAATTTTTCATAAATTTTTCATTATTTCATTATTTTCTATTTTACCAAAACACCCTTTACTAATAATTATATGTAATAATTTTTTATAAAACAAAATATATATGACTAATAATATATATATGGATTTAATTTTAAAATTATTATTATATTAAGAGAACAAATTATGGGAGTGGTTCTCACAATGTGCTCAGAGGATACCACAACGAGAGGCAACAAAAAATATTCTTTTAAAAAAATTATTTTAATGGAGTCGCCATTAATTTTCATTTAAGGAAAAAAAATAGAAAAATCTTTTATTTTGGAAAAAATTGGTCTTTTAAAGAGGACGTGTTCATGAGTCTAATTATATTTGGGGAAGAGTGGAAACTTAATTTCACTGCACCCCCATTATATCCATATTTTGACTGTTACCTAAAGTTTATTATGCAAATTAATCAATAACTATAATTATATTTATTTTTTTCCTTTTAAAAAAAATTATAACAATTATTTACAAAGGAAAATAAAAAATAATTATTTACAAAAGAAAAATAAACAAATAAAATATAAGAAGAAACAAAATTTAAGAAAATTTAATTTCTGTCTTGACGAGAGTTATACGTATATGTATCCTCCGGTGCAACAAGGAACCCAAAGCCATCGTCATTTTTGTAAAAAATAATTGTGTGTTAGGTCGATTTATTTTTTTAAAAATAAAGAACAATCCATTTTTGCACAAAATTTAAGATAGCATATAATAAACTCTTATAATTCTCATAATCCTTGAGGATGGTCAAGCAATACATCAATATTAGAGATTGTTGCATGGATTAAAAAAAAATTTATTTGTTGTTTAAGTGAAGAAAGAAAGAACTTAATTTTTAGGTATGTTTACAAAAAAAAAAGGTAAAATGAAAATGAACACAAGAATGCAACAATGATGGTGATGCACCATAGGCAAGCCTTTCACAACCCAAAAATGAACTATTAACTCACGTATTTGGCATGACAACAGTAGATTATGAACGACGTGGAAAGGATATGAATGATGTCCAGTGACTTGGCGAGGTTGTGAGCGGCAAAGGGACAACACAGTTGGTAATGGAACTTGATGTGGCGACATACGACGTTGACGTCGAGGTCGAGTTCAAGGTCGATATCGAGGTTATAATCGTGTGCTTCAATGGATGTTGGTTGATGATGGTGGTGTGCGACTGGGTAAAGCTCGGCGGTGACTTAATGGTTTCCCAGGTGGTGGGGCTACGGTTTTGGTATTTAGTGATGGTAATTGGTGGCGAAGAATGATGCGTGATGATGGTGAAGGTTGTGATGCAGGTTTGGTGTAAATGGTGCAGGATTGTGGTGGTTGGAGGTGTAAATGATCATGATGGTGGTGTGGCTGGGCTAAGTGGTGATGGCGCAATGCAAACGGAAAGGTTAAGGTGGCTTCGGTGATGAGGTTTTGATGGTGGTTTTGGTTTCACGCGGTGGCGGTGATTCTGGTCACGGATAGATGAGTAGGATGACGTGGTTTGGTTTGATGGTTTGATGATTGTGGCTGAAGGCTGAAAAGCTCACAGAAACAACAAATGATAGTAATGTAGGAGTAGAATACATCAAATACTAAAAACATTGCAGATGTTAGGATTGAGAGAAAGAAGAACTTACTTTGATGAATACACCTTCATGGTCATCAAGATCGGCCTCAGACTCTAATGCTATGAGTCAATCTAAGAAGGAAAGCGTCTAATGCTTTTTTAGATCTTCATGCAGAAAAGCCAAAATGGGTCCTCCCTTTTCAAGTGGTAGAGTTGGGTTTATATGGAGGGGAGAGGGAGAGATCTTTGCTCATAGATTTATAAGAAATTTGAAAAGCAGTTGAAAAACTTGAGATAGGATGAGATAAAAATTTGAAAAGTGATTAAAAGCTTGAGATAAGATGAGATAAATAAATAAATTTAGAAAGTAGTTAAAAGCTTAAGATAGGATGATATTTTATAAACTAATAAAAAGAAAATTTATTTTCTTATTTTCTTATTTTTATTAGAAGAAAGGACAAAATATAATATTCATAGTTGCCTCTCTTTATTTATTCTTTTTGCAAGAAAATATCAAAACTACAGTTTTTATATTTTCGAGTAAGAAACAAGTAAAGATATGAACACATATTTTGTCCAAAAAGTGATGAAAATACATGACTTGTTTGACGGCATGCAATATGCCATGGTAGATGAAGGATGAGTAACGTGCAAAAAAGTACATGCTTAACCAATATGCATTACCTTGCGGAAAAAATGAAACACAAAAATGAAATGCCCCCTTTGCAAGCATGAGATGCAGATTAATGACAATGGATTAGAGCCTTGTGAAATTAAAATTAAAATTGGCATTGAAAATGAAAAATTGCAAAATTGAAATTGAAAAACACTCATACAAAATTAAAATTGGAAATGAAATTTGAATTAGAATTGGAATTGGAATTGAAATTGAAATCGGAATTAAAATTGAAATTGAAAATGCTGCCTTTGAAATTGAAATTGAATTAGAAAATATAGTCTTGCAAAATTGAAATTGTAAATACAGCTTTATAAAATTGAAATTAAAATTAAAATTGAAAATGCAGCCTTTGAAATTGAAATTGAAGTTGAAGTTGGAATTGAAATTGAATTTGAAAATGCAACTTTGCAAAATTGATATTGAAATTTGAATTGGAATTAAAATTGAAAATGAAAATGCAGCCTTTGAAATTGAAATTGAAATTGGAATTGGAATTGAAATTAAATTTGAAAATACAACCTTGTAAAATTGAAATTGAAATTGGAATTGGAATTGGAAATGTAACCTTGTAAAATTGAAATTGAAAATGCAACCTTTGAAATTGGAATTGGAAATGTAGCCTTGCAAATTTGAAATTAGAATTCAAAATATGGTCTTGAAAAATTGAAATTGAAATTGAAAATATAGCCTTTGAAATTAAAATTGAAATTGAATTTTAAAATGCAGCCTCACAAAAATTGAAATTGGAATTTGAATTGAAAATGTAGTCTTGAAATCGAATGTGGTCCTAAAAATTGAAATTGAAATTGAATATGCAACATTGAGAAATTGAAAATACTTATGATGATGATGCAAAAGGTGAATGGATACTAAGAATTGCCTTGGTTTAAGGTGTCCAAACATTACTTTTGTAGGAAAAATGATTGATATGGTGATGATTCTATGAAGAATAGCTATGTGCATTGACCTAGATGATGTAGTGATGTACTAATGCAAAAGATGAATGATGAGAAAATAAGAAAAAAATTGCCCAGATTGTGATTTCCAAACATTGCTCTTCAAGAAAATTCTTTGTCTAATCCAAAATGAGCCCTCTAGTTTCACGAGCTACTACTTGAGCCTTTGCTCTAAAGCTGTTTGTATTATCTGCCTCTGTCTTCTTTTCCCTATCTTGATCCCTATTTTCGAAACTTCTAATTTTTGCTCTAATTTTTGTCTAAACCACAATCTCTGGTTTTCGATCTAGCAAGCTTCTTCCATGCTCTAATTTTTGCCTAGACTGCCATATCTAGTTTTTGATTTAGAGAGCTTTTTCTTCTTCTTTTTTGTTTTTTTTTTTTAATGGCACTACTACTTTTGAATCCGATGTTGTCTTGTCATATCTAAGAGGTCTGCAGATATTCCTTTTATTGTATTTCAAATATAATGTTCTAATAATGCATGGTTGAAATGAGAACAACAACAAAATGAAATGCACCCTTGATAGGGATAAAAATGTGGAGAGGTAAGAATAAAGGAAAAAAGAGTGACGGAAAAGATGATGGAACAAGACAAATTTATTGGATCTTTGAACTAGAAAGCATTTAAAAACATGAATACCCATGAAGAAATAGATAAGGCACAAAAGATTAGAAAGACTACAATGTAGATTTCATAGGATTAACCCATTTCATTGATTCTTTGGTTACACCGAACTTGAATTTCTAGACTAAGAACATAATCCTTTGTTGTGTGCCAAATGTGCCTTAATCCACTGATTCCTCATTCACCTTCCATCCATTAAATTGCCCTAATTTAATGTCATTTTTGGCTTCTTACCCTTTGCTTGGACTTTAAGTTGATATCTTGTTGCTTAAGTCGCCCTTTCAAGTCTTCAACCTAGCGAACGTTTTGTTGTTCTAACTTTTGCTTAGATCACCCTTTCGGATTTTCGATCTAATGAGCTTTTTTTTTTTTGTTCTAAGTTTTGTCTAGATAGCCCTTGCAGATTTTCGATCTAGTGAGCTTTTCTTTAGGCGAAATACTTCTTCACGGCGTTTGAGCTGATTGGCTTAGGAAACACTTAACCTTCCAAGCAGTTAATGCTCCCCGAGAGAATGCATCTTTAACAATATATGGGCCTTCATATGTTGGTGACCATTTGCCTTTGCTATCTTCCTAAACCCTAAACTGTTAAAATATTGATATGGAATGTAAATAATAATGAATAAAATTATGCAAAGTAAAAAAATTTGAAAAAAAAATTATTGTCTTTATAAATAATCTTACAAATACTTGAATTGACCAACCATATTGCTCAACTCATTTTGGGTGTCATAGGCTTCCAATTTGATGATAATTTTGGCCGCTTAATATAAATTAGGGAGGCCCACTACCATCATTTATAGATGTAAAAATTTTTCATCAATTGATGTGAAATCAAACATATTATTATATGAATAAATATTATCCAAGAAATATTTGCTCCTTTGATTAGATCCATCAATGATAGAAACCAATAAATTAGGTCGCCTTTGCAATAATGGCAATTGAATTTTCACATTGAAAGCATAAGATGTGCATGATTGTGATTTTTCTTAGCTCGTTTCATATATAAAAAAATATGAACCATAGCTTGAACAACTGAAGCTACAATCACCAAAAGCTACACAAGCTATTTAAAAAAAAAAGAAAAAGTTATGGTTGGTAGAATTTAATATTAAGATTTCAAAGGCCAAAAATCAAATGAAACTAATTACCTTTCAATTCACTCTCACCAAATAGAACATGATCAACAAAATCAAAAGATTGTCACATACTCTGGATCATTGGATCATACATTAAAGTATCATTTATTTAATGAACAAAAATAATATAATTATTTTTGAAATTCATTAATCTTGACAAAGTATTATCAATTTAGAAAGTATATGAAATTGTGAAAAAGTAAATATGTGAACACAAATCACTCAAATAATAATACAAAAATGACATGTGATAACATTGCTAGATTGATGTGACAATATATCATTAAATTGTCAACAATTATAGCAAAAATAAAAAAAAATAGTAAAGTAATGAATGCCACTACAAACGAAATAAACTTCTCATAAATCAATCAAATTCTATTAACAATTTAAATTTCAAACACAACTATTATAAAATGTAGGTGCATTTGTCAGGTATTTGCATAATTTTTTTGAAAACAAACAGAATATATATGAAACAATAACTTTATCTTTATGAAATGAAATATTAAATACAAATAAATATAACAATAAAATGTAACTATTTATTTTCATATAAGTAGAATAATAAGATACAGATATTTATAACCAATTAAATTCGTACTACCATTAAATTTCATAATATGAATATAATAACTTGGAAAAAAATTCAGAAAGATAAAAACAGACCAGTTTGAATACCAACAAAATTTTCTGATGATGTTACGTAAAATACTATTAAAAAAATAAGAACACATAAAAGACTAATGGATATATGACAAATTAGTTGATAACAAAAGGACAAAAAAGAAGGAGCAGAGTTAAAAGACAAATGGATACGTAATGAATTAAGTGATAACGAAAGAATTGAAAAGAAAGAGCAAAATTAAGATCAATCAAGTTTGCCCTTAATTTTAAATTTTCGTCATTTCTAATATATAATGTATTAAGCTTACAATAAATTATATATATATATATATATATATATATATATATATATATATATATATATATATATATATGTTGAAACAATTCTAGAAAGATATTTTAACAACAAAATAAAATTCCATATCAAATCTTTTACATTCTGAACAATTTATTTGCGTTGCCATTATATGAATTGTATAAATAAAAAATAGAGCCTAGAAAGTAAATACAAAATTTTAATTAATCATAATTAAAAAATCGATATAAATAATACAGAGAAATATAGTAATATATCATGTAAAATAATGATCATTTTAAGTTTTAAATACATCACATTAAATAAAGAAACAGAATTTAGATTTTAGATAACATAATTGGTAACAAAATCATCAGTTTAACCTAGGAAAATTCATATAAATGCATTGCTACCCAAAAATGGCCAAAAAAACAAAATCGAAATAATTTTAAATGAAATGAACATTAGTGTTTGAATTATAATTTAAATTTAAAGTATATTTGATTAGCTAAGAGTACTAATTGAAATTTTCACAAAAATTAAACATAAGATTAAAAAAAATATTTAGCAATAAAAACTAAAAAGTAACTGTAAATTTAAAATAATTCAATTTTACTCTTAAGATGAATTTTTTTAGTAATTTAATATGAAATGTCTTAAACATATCATAGACTATCGAAATTTATTTTTAAAAGTATATTAATGTTAAACTAATCGTGCAAAGGTTTTATAACATGGAATAAAATATTTTCATGCCAAATTTTTTAAACTATCAATTGTTAATTTGAGTTAACATAATTAGTTATCTTGCGTGAAATAATTAACGAAATTCTTGCTTCATAAGTAACAAAATTGCTATTTTAAAACCTTAGACCAACAAACAAATTGAAAATATTTAATCAAAAAATAAATATTAAGAGTATGTTTGGAATGTTAAAAGAAATGGAAATAATTTGATTTAAAAATCAAATATTATGTTTAGGTGTTTTAAAAATAAGAAATGAAGTGATTTCTAATTTTTATGAGATTTGACTCTTTTATTTTTAAAATCCTTTCAAAATTGAAAGGATTTGATAGGAATTGATTTAATTTTAAAATTTAAGTACAAATCAAATCAAATCAATTCCATTCTCAGTTATTTCAAACACAATCTAATATATTATAAACATAAAAATTAATTTTTAAATCAATTCAAATCCTATTTTTACATAATCATTATAAACACTCTCTAAAGATTGTTAACAAATAAATAATATACTGATCTACCAATTAGTGATATCTGACAATGATGTCCGAGTATGCCGCTTGTATGTGAGCTTCCACAATGATTTTCAGATTCAACCATTCTTTTTTTTTTTTTCTTGTAGAGGAGACGCAGAACATGAAAACAATGTGTAGAGAATAAAGTTAAAGTAAAAAAATTCATATTTGTATAATTTAAATTGACATTGAAGTTTTCACCCATAAAAAAAAATGAAATTGAAGTAAATAAAAGAATAAATCACCATTTTTAAAACTATTTGGTTGACATCTCTTTTTTCTCAACTGAATTATTGGGTCCGTTTGATTAAGATTCTAGGAGAGGTACTTCTTAAAAAGTGGAAGTAGAAGCGGAAGCAGAAGCAAAAGCAGAAAAATATTTTACGTTTGGATATAATTATATAAGTACTTTTTATCAAAATTAGAAGTTATTAAATTATTTGGATGTGATAATTATAGAAGTACTTTATTTAATAAAATTACAATTAAGGATATGGAGAGAGAGAGAATGAGAGTTAGAAGAGAGAGATAATTTTTAAAAGTTTTAAGGATAAAATCATAATTGAGTGAAAAGAAAATAGTTGCAAATTTTAAGGAACAATATTCTCTCTCTTCTACTATTTCTACTTTTGCAAGAAGTAGCTCTCTGTCTGCTTCTCAAAAAAGCAAAAAAATTGATTATTTTCTGTTTCTGTTTTTTTTTGGAAACACAAACAAATAATATTAAAAATTTTATAAGTACTTTTTTTTTTAAAACTTAAGAAAAAAAGTACTTCTTTTTATACTAGAAGCACAAACAATCACACCCATTATATGAGATTTGGCATTCGCATATTGGTTTAATTTGCCTCCATCCATTTGTGGAGAATACAAAAATGAAAATTGACCTAAACCAAATGTAAGAGCCATAAATTGCATAAGAAGATTAAAAAAAAAGAAAAAAGAGAAGAAGTAAAACAAACAACCTTACTAATTGTAGAGATTAATTATTGAAAGAAAAAATTGATCGTCTTTTCACTGAACATTAAAGGAGCTATCACCACAACTATAAATGAAGCAAAGATGAACGTAACCCACAAATGAATAACATAGAAGGAATAGCACAACTTCAGGAGGATTTGGATATTTATAGGATTTAGTTGTGGCATTCTTGTAATATTCGATAAGTATTGATAATAACAAGTAGAGAGCCAATTTAAACACACCAGGCTAAGACAATGTCCCCTGATACTATAATGGCTATATAGACCATTTAAAAATAACATATATCACCCATAAGTATTATAACCAAGAACAAATCAGGCTTTTCATTTTTTATATGCCAGTTGTGTCATTATTTTATCATACTATGGATTATTTTGAAGATTCACATGTGTATGGTTTTAGTGAACACAATCCGTCCAGTAAAAGTAGTAAAATGTATTTTATTATTTTTTTCTTCACTTGCAAAAGCTGATTGGATGTTTCCTTCACTTGCAAAAGCTAAACTTGGAATTTGGGGGCATGGAACAATAGCAACAGTAGGGAATCCATGTTCATCTACTATGTGAGACAATATGCATATTTCGGGTTCCCTACGGTTGCTGTTATTCTGCGTTCCGAGTTCTGGGTTCCACCCTTCTGTTCGTAGGGATGCTTCCTCCCTTCCTTGTGAAGGGATGCCTGCACATTTCGGATTCCATATTATTGTTGTTGTTCCAAGTTCAGAGTTCCTCCTTTCCATGTGTAGGGATGCCTGCATGCTCTAGGTTCCCTATTGTTGCTATTGTTCTAGGTTTTGGGTTCCAGGTTCCAGGTTCCTTCTTTCTATGTGTAGGGATGTCTGCATGTTCCGGGGTTCCTCTCAGCTTTTTGTAGGTGGTGGATCCAACAGTTCCTACCTTTTTGAAGGTGGTGGACCTCGCAGTTTGAACTTTTTGCAAGGATTCCTACACAATGGGGAGTGGATTGTGTAACAAAATTTTTCTACGCCCATCTATGATGGATTGTTTCTAACTAACACCATACTTTTATAATAAAATCCAAAACATAATATAATGGTTATATTCACACCCTAATATCATATTAAAAAAATGGAGCTAATAAATAATAGTATTGGAAAAAGAGTAAAGGTTGTGAAACACAGGCTTTTTCACCAACCTACAATACTTTTGCAAACTAAATACAACATTATAGTAATTTTCAAACTATTACCTTGTTTGTGGTAATTTTTGCCACGGTAGATTTTTTTTATCTTTTTCTTTGATTTAGATGGTGCAACTTGAAGCAGTGCCTTTTTACCACCCTACGCGAGACAAGACAGGTGGGGTGAGTGGACAAAAAGATAGCGCAGAGTTACATAGCACCGCCCACTACATGCAAAACCACTCCAGCAGGTGGCGCAGGGCCACACAGTGCCAAGTTCTAAATTCCACTAGCAAAGTAACGCAACCAAAGTATAATAAATAACTAAAACTACTATAATCTGTATAGGTATAATAGAAAATATTTTATTGATGAAATGTAAAGAATTAAACAAAATTATAATAACATTTAAATATTCTTATAATTAGAACTCGCAAGATTTAGATAAGCAAAAAGAATTTCTAAATATATGAAATAATAGTATTTAAAAGATACTTTACTAACGTACATTTTTATTTTTTTTCTATTTAAGATCAATTTTTGAACAAAATATGTATTTTTTTATTTTATTAATTAATAGTTTACAAAATATAAATGCACTTCGATGGATATTTAGAAATGTTAAATAAAAAAACTTGAAAAGAATTTCAAAAACAAAAACATCATATAAAAAATAAGAATGAATATTTGATGGTTATTTAAAAAATTTTAAAAACTAAGTATACTTTCATTGTAGTATAATGTCCAATTCCTACCGATATTTTAAATTTCAAGTATACTTGAAAAGAATTTAAAAAATAAAAATTTTAAAAACATCATAAGAAGAAAGAACGTAAGAAAATTTACTAAATCTATAATAGGATTTTAAAATACTAAATGAATGCTACATTTATTTGGTGTTTTAAAATTCTAGTGTATATCTAGTAAATTTTCTTATAAAGAATTCTTATATCGGATAATAATAATAATAATAGATAGATAGATAGATAGATAGATAGATAGATAGATGAAAACAAATAAATTAGTAAGAATTTAACAATCGAAGGAGAATAAAAATTTAATTAAGGCAACGGGTAAATATTTATATATGTTTTGCATTTTTTATTGTCAAAATAAATCATAATATGTTATTATAAAATTAAGAGCCTTCAAAATAAGAATTTAATTTTGATATGTTATTAAAATTTTAATTGATATGCACAAACAGTGTAAAACAGTTTTACACTGTCAACCAATAGAAATCCTGAAAAGAGAAAAATCATAATGGGCCCCTTATTATTATGGGTGGTTATTTGTTTAAATTAATACTTTCTATTATTTTTATTGATTGATAATATAAAACTATTTTATACTGTCAATTTTACACTGTCAGTATATTTAAATTAAATTCTATTATGAATATAAATTTTTTTATAATATTATTTAATTATATATTGACACATTATTTAAATATTTAGCTATCATAATAATCACTCCAAAGTTAATTATATAATAATATATAATTATATAGTGGATGATATAAAAACAAATTAACATTTATATTTATACAATATTAAAATTAAACTCCTAAAATCAACGGACGTAACTCGAAAATCTTGCAGTATTGTGGCATCATATAAATTTGACCTATCATGAACATATATATATAAATTTGACCTATCATGAACATATATATATATATATATATATATATATATCACATTAGATGATATATCAGTATATATGCTCTGGATATTGATTCTTCCACTAGCTAATATTTTAACCTAAATATGGGTGGCTTTGTTGTGAAAAATAATTAACTATCGGATTGCGAAGATGATATTAGGCATATTATGATGGTATATACCAGAAGAGCATTTGGGGTCAAACAACTTGGCTGCGTTACTTTGCTAGTGGAATCAGGAATTTAGAGCTTGGCGCTGTGTGGCCCTGTGCCACCTTTGGGTGGCACTATGTGACTGCGTCATTTGCTTGACCACTCACCCCACCTGTCTTGTCTTGCATAGGGTGGTAGAGAGACAATGGTGAGCTGCTTCAACTTGTGCCATTTGAATCAAAGAAAAAGATAAAAAAATTCATCATGACAAAAGCTACCTAATAGTTTGAAAACTATTGTAATATTGTAATTAGTTTGCAAAAGCATTGTATGTTGGTGAAAAAGCCATGAAACACATCTTCAAAGATAAAGCCTATAGCCACGCTCATTGGAAAAAAAAAAAAAGCATATGAGATAGTAAACGCATTATTTGATTTACCTCTTTTAAAGCCTCTCTACTAATAGCTATGAAGATAGACCATCTTAATCCAGAAACCTATCTACTTTAACTATTGTCTCCATAAGCCTACCTCGTATAATCATACTTTAGATATGAAGATTTACATTGTGAGTATACTTATTACCTATATAGCTATGCCCGTATCGCCCTTTAGTTGTGCTTTGAATCAAGAAAAGTAGATAGGCTTTAGTGTAGCGAGCTGTCTCTTTCTTTTTTTATTTTGGAATATTTTAATTTCAAAATTTGTGGAATCAACGTGGCCGATCCACTCTTTTGGAATGTATACAGTAAAGAAAGATAGATAGATAGACATAGATGACCTAATTATAGGGTATCTTTGTTTTAATTTTTTTAAATAATTATTTTAAAATTAAAAAAATATTTTTATAGAAGCTACTTATTTAGCTTCAATTCATTTTTAATCTATAAATCTCTATAAATTTAATTAATCTATAAGTCTCTATAATTTTATTCAATTTTTAATTAAATTTTATAATTTAAAAATTTATAATTAAATCTCTATATTATAAAAAATTTTCAATCAAATCTCTATGCATATCTATTGTTATAAAAACATTGGCTTAAATAGAATATTCCACGTCATCTCCCCTTGTCCCTCCTCCCCCCTCCCCCCAAGGGCCTACCACCCCATCTACACATGCCTTGTTCATATAGATGTTAAAATTTACAATATATGACTGATGATTAGAACAAGAGTGCTTTCAATTTCTTGCAATGATCTTCTACCATGTGAATGAAGGCAATATATAAGATGGAAAAGCATTATATTTCATTGCAAGTGCTTAGATAGAAGATGAATTTGCTACTTTCCCAAAACCATGAAGTCCAAGTTTGGCTGCGTGAATAGCATGACAAAAACTAATTTGATTCCAGCGTTTTTAATAGGGATGTAAATGGGGCGGAACGGAGGCGGGGGACCGCCCCGTGGATGAATACCCGCCCTCATTCCTGCCTTATATTCGTACGGGTACTCGTTTTTAAATTTTCCACGGGTTTATGGGTATTTGTGGATATCCACGGATACCTATTAAAATATAAAAAATTTAAAAAAATTAAATTAAATATAAAAATTTTAATATCATAAAATATTTAAAATAAACACAAATACTAATCTAATTCTATAATTTGAATTCTAACAATTTAATATATTTACAATAAAAATAAATATAAAATAAATACAAAATAAGTATAATAATCTAATTTTTCAATCTAAATTTCAACAAATTAAAATAAAAATAAATATATAATAATAATCGAACTATTAGTCTAACATATAATAAGTACAAATAAATTTAACTTCTAAATTTAAACATTAGTCCAAATAATTTAAATAACAACAATATTAACCTAACTAAGTTAATAATTTAAGGGTAAAATAGTAATTTTATATCGATTATCCACAGATATGGAGATAGTAATCCCTGCCCCCATCCTATTTAACATGCAAATATTTAAAATCCCCATCCCATTATTCGCGAGGACAAAATCTTTCTCCTATATTCACCCTATTGCAGGTATTATCTGTGAATATTCGTAGGGGTGGATTTTTTGTCACCGTCATTAACACGCTTTATATAATGATGATGGAGAGAGTCTCCCACAACAAAACAGTTAAAAATGTGCTAGAATTGACCATAGCTTCTTTGCATATTATGTTTGTCCATCAATTTCACTTCATCAAAATCCTAGGTCACATCTTGTTATACATTCATCATCATCTTCAAGGGGAGGGGCAGTGGACTAAGGGAGGGTGATGGTCGGGTAGTGGGCAAGGGGAGGGGCGGCGGTGGTAGCAATATGGTGAAAGTAGGAATCATGGTGGGACATGAATTGAAAAGGGTGACGGTCCATCTAGAGTGTATTGCACTAAGTGGGTGTATTGGTATTTTGTACTAATTTTATCCATAAATTTCTATTTTATATAGATTGAACAATTTAGATCAGTAAGATATATAGTGCACTTGACTTCATCTAATATATTATAGTATAAACCAAATATTTTTATAACAGTGGATACAGATAGGGACCTAATTAAAATTTTTTTATAATGTAGAGATCTAATTATAAATTTTAAGATTATAAAAATCTAATTAAAAATTAAATTAAATTATAGAAACTTGTAGATTAATTAAATCTTAAGCTTTTGAGTAAAAATTAAGGTGAATAGTTTCTATGAAAAATGATTTTTTTTATCAAAATTATTAAATAAATAACCTGAATTATATAAGGCATAACAAAGTATAGTAGTAAAAATACACTGCAATTTTAGAGAAGACCTGCAAATTATGCAATTGAAAAAAACGAAAAAAGGTATTACGCTGAGCCTTTTATCTTATCGGCGTGACGGTGAAAAGCAAACCGAACGCCGTCGTTTCGGTTAGTTCTTCTCCCCCCGCCTCCTTCCCACCACTCCAACTGGGAAATCAAAAACAATTTGGGGTTTAGGGCTTTTCCTTTTCCCCTTCTCTCCAACATCAATTCCATTCCTCACTTTCCTCCATTTTTGTTCACACTCCCTAATCACGATGATGTACAACGACCCTCACCACCACCACCAGCAGCAGCCTCCACAGCCTCAGCTTCAGCAGCAGCAGCAGCAGCATTTTCACCACCAGCAACAGCAGCAGCAGCAGCCTGGTCCGGACTTCCACCGTGGACCGCCGCCCCCGCCGCCGCAGATGATGCGGCAGCCCTCTGCTTCTTCCTCCACTGAGTTTCACCATCCTGCTCCGGGAGGCCCTCCTCCTCACTACGACGGTACCGTTTCCCCTTTTCTTTGCTAGTCTTGCCGTTGTTTATTGACAAAATTGACTGAAATTAACTTGAACATAAGCGCTTTGTTGTAGTTTTGCTTCTTTGTTGTGAATTTTTTCATTTCGTTGTTCAATATGGGATTCATTGCCATGGTTTTATTATTATTATATGAATGTTGCTGAGATGGGGATTCTATGATTGATGAATGCACTAGACAAGATAGGATTAGGAATGGGTGTATTAGAGAGAAAGTTGGGGTAGTGCCTACTATAGCTGTAGAAAAGATGTTAGAATCTTGTCTTAGGTCATTTGAACATGTGTGAAGATAGAGGCTCCAATAAGGAGAGTGGATTAGATGGGGGTAGGCCAATAGATAGAGGTAGATGGAGATCTAGGAAAATATTAGATGAAACTATTAATGGAGATTTAGATATTAATGATTTATATATAATTATGATTTATGATAGAATACTATGACGTCATCTTGATTAATGTAGCAGACCCTACCTAGTGAGACAAGGTTTAGTTATTGTTGTTGTTATAATTCCCCTTTTCAGTTGGGGTAGATTTTGATGGTTTACGCTAATTTAGTGCAAATGACTGATGTAGGTCATGGTGATAGTCATGGTGCAAAAAGAATAAGAAAGCTTACACAAAGGAAAGCAGTTGATTACACAAGCACCGTTGTGCGTTATATGCAGGTAATGGTTATTTCTTAATGTGTAGATTTATCTGTTTATGGTGTCACTTGTGAGTCATAGGTACATTGCATGGCTTAAAGGCCTGTTCAGTGTTCATCCCCTAACTATATTATTTGTATTTGTCTTGGAAATTTGTGAGTAGTATGAAGTTTTTGACATGCCTACAGGTTCGTATGTGGCAGCCGGATTCGAGGGACAGGACGGTATTGCAACCTACGCCAGCAGCAGCAATTGATGTCAGTGAGCTTCTTTTTAATTTCTTTAATTCCTTTTATTATCTGTTTTATGCTTACTTGCTGTTCCCCTTTGTTTTAATAACATGATAAGATTATAGATTTTAAGAATATCTGTTTCTTTTTCTATTTTTTTTTTCTTTTTACAATTGTAATGATCTGCTTGTTTTACTTAAATTATGACATTATGCTATTTTTTGATGTAGATGTTGCCAGCAGCTGGTTATCCGGACAATCCATCTACCAGCTTTGCTGCTAAGTTTGTCCATACATCTCTAAATAAAAATCGTTGTCCAATTAATAGGGTTCTGGTAAGTTAACATTGATTTTTGTCATCAGCTTGATTTTTTATGTTGATTGTAGTTACAGATATACAGATGCATGTTTTGATGCTCAATTTGCTCCAACATCTCTAAACAGAAGTTGCTTCTCATTTGATTGAATTTTGTTATATTAAGGAAATTAATCTGTAGAGTGGTAGGATTTACTTTGTTTTCAAATGAGTATACCAAATCTAAAAGTTTGCTGCTAACTTGGTTCTGCAATTTTGAATAAAAAAATAGCATTGCAGTTTTTACTTGTTTTATAAGTTGAAATTATTTGAATTTGAAACAAAATTTTACTGTCTGATGCATTTGTTACACAAGTTTCCTTTGTTTGGCTTCTAATATGTTAGACATCTTTGCATTTTGAGTGTTTTCAGTTGAGTTGCATAATGTAGTTTTGGACTTTTGGTGATTAGACAATGTTGCATTTGCTCAATATTTTTTTTCATTTGCGTGTAAATATCATTGAGTGTGAGAGGCATATATGCACATCAGTTACATCACAGTTTCAAAGATAGATTACCAGGCCTGTAATTCCTCACTGTATACAACCAAGTTAGATATCTGCTGAATGCATGGACATGCACTTGTATCGTTTGATAGAGTTTCAGCTCTAGAAATAGTTCTATAGTTGGCTGGCCATCAGAAAATTGCAGATAAAAAATTTAATCATGATTCTGTCATGACTATAGTATTGGGTAACCAATTTTTGTTTGCTGAAGGTTGAGTTAATGGGTAAAGTGGTTCTTAGATTGTCTAGTTTTATAAAAGTGGCTTTTTGCATTTGAATGTTCGAGCAGTGTATATGCATTATACAATTGGAGATGACTTTGTTGCTTTATGGATCTTGTTATTGTAACACTAATGGGAAAAATGCTGTGTTATTATTGAGTTTAAGCTGGACCTTGGTCTCTGGATGGTATTTCAATGAGTTTATGAAAACAACGTGGGGCAGTTTTTAATTTCTGTTAATGCCTCTAGATTACATTTGACTGACTATATTATGTTTCTTCTTTGTGTATTTTTGAAAATCTTGAAAAAGTGGACTCCAACGGGCCGGCGTCTTATCACTGGTTCACAGACTGGTGAATTTACTCTTTGGAATGGACAGTCTTTTAATTTTGAAATGATTCTTCAGGTACACAGCTTTAAATATTGATCCCAGTTCCCACATCATTGTTGTAATCATCATTAGTTTCGTAATAGAAAAATGTCAAGGTGAATTTTGGAACATTTGCAGGCTCATGACCAAGCAATTAGATCCATGGTTTGGAGTCACAATGACAACTGGATGGTCTCTGGTGATGATGGCGGTGCAATAAAGTAGATATATACTTTAATATGCTGTGTGGTTGCTGCTAAGCTTCATGTTGTATTTATTTAAGTAGAATTGTTGATTAAAAACACATAGCTATTTATATTTATTTCTATGTGCCATATATTTTTCTAGATATTGGCAGAACAACATGAATAATGTTAAAGCCAACAAATCTGCTCATAAGGAATCAGTCCGTGACTTAAGGTAAATGTTCTTTTTGGGAGAAGTGTACATGAAAATTTTAGTATTCTGATGAGGAAAGCTGCAATAACTCTTTTATACAGTTTCTGTAGAACAGATTTGAAGTTCTGTTCGTGCTCTGATGATACCACAGTTAAAGTATGGGATTTTGCACGGTGTCAAGAAGAGCGTTCGTTAACTGGTAATGTGCTTTGGTTGTAAATAAATGATAGGTTCTGGATTTTGAATATTTTCAATACCATAAGGTGTCACAATTATTTTAAAAGGACAGTCAGTTATGTATTCTGTTAGAAAACTCAGTTTACCCTATGTTAGACATCATTGAGTGTATTGGTGTCCAACTTCAACTAGATGGTGAATCTTTTAAAAGTTAAAACACCAAATGATGTGGGCCAAATCTTTCATTTCTCGATATTATTATATGTCAGTTGTGTGTAAAGGATTGCCAAATCACTCAATTATTCCTATCACTCAATTACTACTCTAGCATTTTGCTGTTCTGCAAATAAATTGGATGAGATTCATCAAAGGGTAGTAATATGTTTCAGTTGGATGATCTGTCTGTATTATTTATGTTATTCTTTGTCCTATCTTTTTATGAACTAACCTAAGTTGGTCGTATGGCATTTGAACTCAGGCAGGCCATGGTTGGGATGTGAAGAGTGTTGACTGGCATCCTACAAAATCTCTATTAGTATCAGGTGTTTTAAATATTTCTTTTTATGAAATTTCTTGAGCTTATGAAATTTAATGATGTGATACATATCCCATTCCCATTTGATCTTCACAATACAGGTGGCAAGGATAATCTTGTAAAACTATGGGATGCTAAAACAGGGAGAGAGCTTTGCTCATTGTAAGTGTAAAATTGTTTATTGATATATACTGTTCTAAATGCTTGTTTTTGTTTATTATTCATTCTGGTGTCATGCAGTCATGGCCACAAAAGTACTGTGCTCTGTGTTAAATGGAATCAAAATGGCAACTGGGTGCTGACGGCTTCAAAGGATCAAATAATCAAGGTTGGTAACTATTTTACAAGTTAATGGACCATTATTAGGCATTTACTCGTCATGCTGGTCTATTTGCAATGGTTAATTACCTACCTATCTTGGGATAAAAGTTGAATGTTTCTTTACCTATCAATCCCCCTTTTTATCATTTTCTCCCTGTTTGTTCTCTTACTTAATCATGCTTGCCTTTCATATTCTTTTTGGGTTATTATAACATTTATCCCTCCCAGAGCATTTATATTCATATGCACCCTCTATTTGCAGCTTTATGACATAAGGGCTATGAAGGAGCTTGAATCTTTCCGCGGAAACCGGAAGGATGTTACAGGTGTGCCTTCTTCTTTTATAAGGATAACTGGACAGTGCATTCTTATTGGCTAGGTACATTTTAAACATGGCCTAGATTTTTGTTTTAATTAATCAGCATAGCAACTTATGGTTTCAGTTAGTTGGGTAAAGTTTGTGTTATATCATTCAATTGTTTGACCCGAAGTCAACTTTTGACATGATTCTTCTGATTCAATAGCTCTGTTGTTAGCTACTATTCCTTGCTTATGACCTGACCATTTCTAATCTTGTTGGCTATTAGTAGCATGGATAAATTGCTATGAATAAACCACTTTTATGTGAACTTGACAGAGGTTGCTTGAATTTATGCAGACACAGTCTTGATAAATGATGACGTAACATAATTATCTGTCATTGAGTCATTTGCGGACCACAGTTTCTTGCGAGACTTAAATTGCAGTAGCCAATCCAATTTTTTGAAAATTCTTATGAATATAATTCATGGCGGGAAACTCCCCCCCTTCCTTTTTTTATCCTCATAGCTTCTTAATCCATTGACAGTTGTGTATGCTGTGTAGCATGCACAACTTTAACTAAATTGTTGATTGTCTAGTTAATGTGGTTTATTGGGCTTCTAGCTGTTGTAACATTGCTAGGAATGTAGGAGACTAATGCTTCTGCAAGTTTGTAAACATGAAAATAAGTCTTACTTCATACATTCTTATTTTTTTCCTTTTTGAAGCTTTGGCATGGCATCCATTCCATGAAGAGTACTTTGTCAGCGGGAGTTATGATGGTGCCATATTCCATTGGCTTGTTGGGTAAATTCATTTTCTCTTTTGCTGTTTTCCTTCTGTTTCACCTTGTTTTATGAGTTTCTCTTTCATCATCATGGCTGTTTTTGTAATTAACTTACTTGAAAAAATTCTTTTGTTCTTTAACACTGTCTTGATTTCTGGAGTCAATCTAGTTTAAAAAAGTCATGCTAAAAAATTCAGTCAAATACAATTTATTCATTAGCAAACAGTGGCAAAGTGTCTGCGTCAAATAAATATATCAAGACTTTCTTTTATGATTTTACCCAGTAAAATACTTCTCAACTGGAGCTAATGGCTTGCAGATTCAGCTGAAAAGTATCAGCAATTTGTGATTGACTAAAGATAAATCAATTTATTTGGAGCATCACAATGAGTTGAATTTAGATTATTGTAAGATGAATTTTCAAAACAGTTGAGTATATCTTTTGGTTTATCTGTTTCCGTCACACAAGCATGACAGTAAAACTGGGCAAGTAATAGGGCAATAAACAGAGAAATAGGCAACAAACAGAGAAAAATGAAGTAATGTATTATTCAATGGCTTCCCTCAGATCAGAGTAATACAGTGGTAGAAGATGAAGTAAGATACAACTCATCCTTAGGGTATTCGATAGACCCCGAACTCTCCCAATTCCTCATAACTCCCTTCCTGAATCCTTTCTCTCCTCCCTGTAAATCAGTAACTTACAGAAATCCTAACCAATTTGTACAATCATTTGCAATCTGTTAGTTGAGATGTGACCCCTGTTGGCTGCCCCCCTCCACCCCTTTTCTTCTCTTTTGAAGGTGAAGTGTAGGAAATTGTTGCCATAGTTTAGTTGGAGCTCCCAAGAAATCTATTGGACAGATCATGCCACTGGACTAGCACATACAATGAAGCTTGAGATTGTGGCCATAACTTCCAGTTGTTCATCAGTGCATTTGGCAAGGGTTGTGGACTGTAGGACACCAGCCTTTTTCAATAGATTGAGATGGAAGACAGGCTGGAATTTGCTTGTGGTGGGTAATTGCAGCTTGCAAGATAGCTTTATAGTATGCAAAGAACTTGGACTAAGCTTGTCATTGCTTTTCTTTGCCAAGGATCGAAGACTATAGAGTTGTATTTTCAAATACACCCAATTGTCTACCTGCATTGTCAATTCCCTTGCCCTCTTTTCATTTTGCAGTTTCATCCTCTGCTGAGCTAGGTCTAAATTGTGCTTAGCTTATCCAAAATGAGTTCCCTCTCAGCCGAGCTCTGATTCACTTCTTCCACTGTATTCCCTTTAACAAGGAGGGGAGGGTCTCTACCATGTAAGGCTTGAAAAGATGTAATTTTTGTGGTACCATTATAGTTGTAGTTAAACCAAAATTTTGCCCTTGGGTTATGCCCAATGAAACAACTCTGGTAACTCTCTAGGCATCTATGTTTAGTTCGCCTATCTATTTGATGTTGTATGCAGATACTTTAGTACCCAAAGTTTTGAATAATTCAGACCAGAAATGACTCAGGAAAATCTGGTCTCGCTCTGGAACAATGGAAGTGGGGAATCCCTGGAGTTCCATGATTTCAGAAAATAAAAAAAGTGCTTTTTAATATCTGAAGTTGGGTATTTGGTTGGGCTTTTTAATATCCGAGTTAGTCCATTAAAATAGTTGGAAAAAAAATATCCAAGCTGTGTTCGAATACAAAGTGTGTCCAAGCTGGAATTTTTTTTTTTTTAATCGAGCACATAAGGATGCATGACCAACATGTGTCTGTCGTACTCGTCTTCATTGAGTATTCATGTCCGAAGCATGTGGGACTCGGGGACACATCACTAAGCTCACATGGCCATGCATTCTTTTAATTAATAGTCTGCTATCATATACCCACAAAGTAAAAACTATATATGATCTAGAGTTCACATTTTGTGGGCAATGAATATCCATATGGAAAGAAAGTTTAGAGTTATATAGGTACAGATTGGGTAGCAAAATAAAAATGTTTACACCCTTCTCAAAAAAAAAAAAAAAAAAGGGGAAGGGGTGGGGGGGGGAATCTGGGTTATCAAATTTGGACTGTTGACTTGTAGTTTATGATTAATTTTTTGTCTGTGAATGTGTTTCTTTTTGGTTTGCTGAAATTTGGATTTTGATGTTGCTTATTGTGACTACTAAATTTAATCTATTCTACAGGCATGATACGCCGCAAATTGAAATTCCGAATGCTCATGATAATAATGTGTGGGACCTTGCATGGCATCCTATCGGATATCTTCTCTGCAGGTGACATGAATCTTCCTGTCTGGATTATCTTCTGTTGATTGTTGATGCCTTGCTTCCTCCCTCTTCCTCCATATTCTGAAGCTGTTGTTTTAACATCCTGACCATTTCTGTCAATGATAATATATTGTGTAGCATTCTGTTTATCAAATCTTTCTTAAATAGTCTTCTGAAGGAAATTAAGGAAAAATGTGTGATGACAGGTAGTTGTTTGAGTCTTTGAGATTCCCTTCCCAGTTTCTAAACAGAAACAGCGTCCATGTACCACAATATCTATGCCCTTATGCACAATGTTGAGCTTGGATGTTGCTGTTGTGCTGTCTCGGTGCCCTATAGATTATGTCTTGAATTCCATATTTTTTTCTGCAGTGGTAGCAGTGATCATACGACAAAGTTTTGGTGTAGAAATAGGCCTGGAGACACTGCTCGTGATAGATTTAACATGGGCATGCAAGGTTTGTTCATTTCCCTATAAAGGCAAAAGAAGCAGCAGAGGATCTCTTTACTTCTTACATATAAAGTCTTAAAACATTTTGTTTTCAGTTGTGCCCATCAGTTATTGGACTGTATGGTGTGATGGTTAGCAAAATTTCTTCATGATATAAAACCATACAAAATGCACTCAGCTATTTTTTAAGTTGACTTAAAAGTGGCAAACATTGCCTAGCAGTGGTAGGATGGTTAATGAAACATCTTACGTTAGTTTAGTATCTTACTCTGACAGGATATGCTGAGCAAACTGCTATTGCTGGTCGCGTCAGTGGTAATTTTGCTTTACCCGAGGGTCCAACAACTCCAGGACCATTTGCTGCAGGTTTGACTCGAAATGAGGGTACGATTCCAGGTGTTGGTGTTGCAATGCCCTTGGCCATTCCTTCACTTGATACACCTCAGGGGGACCAGCAATCTCATCCAGTATCAATGGGTGCTCCTCCTCTTCCCCCAGGTCCGCATCCCTCTCTTCTTGCTGTTAATCAACAGCAGCCGTACCAGCAGAATCCTCAGCAGATCCCACAACATCAACACCAGGCACTACCACAACAGATGGGTCCTATGCCTATGCTTCCAAATATGCCACAGCTACAACATCCTACCCATTCACCTATGCTCCCTCATCCACATTTGCCTCGCCCTCCATCCCAAATGCCCCCTCTTGGGATGGCGGGATCTTTACCAATGATTTCTTCGGTGCCTGCATCGCATCCAAAGCCAATGTCAGGCCCTATGGTATGACCTTAGTGGATCTTTTCACTTTTTCAGATTTTCTTTTATACTTAGTGGTAGGTTTTGTGGGTGTCTGTGGAGGGTCCACGGAAGGGTAGGTGGATGTCTTTGTTGGTTTATAGTCATGGATTAGCATAACAAAATAGATGTTTCCATTGTTTCCAAGAGAGTTAATTTGAAGTCCAGGGAGTTGGAGAATATTTATATGAATGGCAATTTTAAAAGCTCAAATTTTCTAATATGTTGGTGATTCTTGTCTATTCCTCCTCCCTCGGACTATTATTTTGTGCTGTTGATATATATACTCCAAGATTTTCTTAAAAAATTGAAAATGATATATCTTACTGGGATAGAAGAAACACATGTTCTTCTTTGCACTAGTGAGGCATAACTGCAATGAATTCTTTTTTATATCAGTTGTATGTTGTTGTGCATGTGGGTTGCAACAATTAATTATATTTTGTCACGATTATGTGAAAGATTCAGAGTCTTAATTATTTATATCATGTAGTGCATTTTAAATAAAAGTAATTTAATTAAGAATGACAATTATGTATGCAAGCCCAAAAGTAGGTATATATATAATATGTTTGCCTATGATGTTTCTGTGTGCATATATATTATATAATAATGTTTCTATCAATGAATGTCTCTTTTTCCTAGTACAGTGCAATGCCTTCTACATTTCTATACATCTATTTGATAGCAAGTGCATCTAGTTAAATATTAGATTTTACAAATAATTGTTCTGTAGGTTATTTGTATTAAGCTGTTTCTAATTTTATCAAAAATATCTATGGCTTATCAATTATAATGCAAATTTTAAATCAGCAATTGATATTTTGCCGTCAGGGGATGCAAGGTGCAATGAATCAGATGGGTCCTCCTATGCCACAAGGTCATTATGTGGGCATGAATCAAATGCATTCAGGGCCTACGAGTGGAGGGCCTCCTATTGGAGGCTTTCCAAGCAACATGCCTAACATGCAGGCACCATCGAGTGCTGGTTTTACTCAAGGTGGTTCATTCAACCGACCACAAGGTGGACAAATGCCATTGATGCAAGGTTATAATCCTTACCAGGTAAGAGAGTTAATTGCTTCAAGCTTCCTATTGTGAAATCATGGTTGGAAATTGTTTGCAGTTTGCTTGGAATTTATTTTATTTTTCATCCTCTTACTATTTCATAAATTATTGTGGCATCTATTTACTAGTGTGTACATCAAAGCAGAAATTATTCCTGTGTCCACATCTCTAAATTAACCTTGAAAGCCCGCCTTGGCTTTTGTTCCTTTTCCATTGTGGAAATTAACCTTCCTTATTCACATCTCAATGTGATGCTTCATTAAAATTTTCTGCCCCAGGATACTTCCATTTGTTGTTTTCAATATTGCAAAATGAACCTTCTGGTATTGGCTGAGAATTCTGTTCAGAAAAGCATCATATGTGGTGATATGTTGGAATTATGACCTATGTTCAAGTTTTTTCTGACCTGGACAATGGATTAGTGAATTGGATTGGTGATGATCCATAGATTGTCCCTTTGTTTAACAAGAAAATAAGTTCAAGCAGAGATGAAAATATTGTGTTAGATGAATGGATATGCTAAACAAGATAGGATTATGAATGAATATATTAAAGAGAAAGTTGGGATAATACTTATTGTTAAAAAGAGCGTATAGTTTTACCTTAGATCGTTGGGTCATGTGAGGAGAAGATGTGTAAACCCCAATAGAATAGATCAGAATCACACGGAGAATAGTGCAGTAGTTTGAGATAGAAGGAAACCAAGAAAAACTATAGATGAAATCATTAAGGAGGATTTAAATTTAAATGACTTGTCTGCATATATGGATTACATGAGGATACAATAACGTTGTTTAATCCATGTAGTTGACTCCAGTTAGTGAGAAAAGGTTTTGTTGTTGTATGGTTAAATTTTTAACTTGTATGCCATTGCATGACGACTAAATATTCATCTCCTAGGATTGAAGTGGTTAAATTCAACAAGGGTAATAACTAATAAATTTATTTTGTTAAAATGAATGAGGGTATGTTGGGAATATAAAAATTATCCCACTCCAGAGAGTGTCTATGGTATAAGGCATGGAAGTTGGAACAGAATTTCTATTCCATTCTTTTCCCTTTTGGGGTGACAGACATGAGAGTACTCAGATTTAAATTGCTTATTTATAGACAGTTTACAATGGAACACAATGATATCGCTTGATTTATGTAGCTGATCCCACCTAATTGAAAAAGGCTTTCTTATTGTTGGGGATACATGGGAATACCCCATTCCATGGAATGAGCATGGGCAATGACCAAATGGCACGTTATTGTTAATGTTATTCTGAGATTTCAATTAAGATTGTAGTACTTTAGTTACCCTAATTGGTTGTCACTTTTTTAATTGATAGATAGATCAATTTCTGATGCGTTATGTCCTCTCATAATTTAATTTGTTACTGAAAGGTCCAATTTTAAGGGAAGCTAATTTTTAAGTTTACTTGTCTGCAGTCTGGAAATCAATCTGGGATTCCTCCAAGCGCACAACCTGGTCCCGGCTCACACTCTCAAATGCCTCAATAGAGAAAAATTGCTTTCTTTTTTCATAGATGTTTGCTGTTTAGTCTCCTGTAGCTTCTCTACCTTTCTATCTTCATGTTTTGATCTGTTTCAGAGGTTTCACAACGAAATAGAGTTCTTTTGTCCTCATCTGTATTTTTCTCTTTTGGATGTTAGTTGTTTCCGAATTCCGATAAGCCTTAAATTGATCAAGATCTAATCTATACTTGGTGAATCGTACATTGTAGAAGTGCCATTATCTGATTATAAATGAGGTGTAAACGGGAATATTGTGTTAACTCCTTAATCTCATGGCATAATTTGTTTATGGATGCCCTTGTTTTATGGGATTGATATGATGTATTATTGGGAAAATTGTGTATTGGTAAGATGTTTACAGCATTTCCAAAATAAATTATGATCGTGTTAGTTTGCTAAAAACAAAAGTTCACGCGACTATAAAATGTTATACAATTTTTTTCACGAAAAGGAAAATTTGCATTTTTCACATAAAGAAATTACTATATTTTTATTTGCAATTGATTACAAAGAATCTTTTTTTCTTTTGGAAAAAAAGACTTATATTAATATTTTATTTTGATGCATTATTAATGTGAAAATTTTTTATATAAATATTTAATTATATATTATCATGTCATTAAAAATATTTAATTTTTGTGATAACTATAATAAAAAAAAATATATATGAAGTTATATAATTAGTTGATAATATAAAATAATTTGTAAGTGTATCAAAAATGATTTCTTATATTAAAATATCAAGAATTCATAAAAAATCCTGCTAAAATATAATTATTTAAATACAGTAGGGTTAGATTTAGATAAATAGTATTTGACAGCAACTCAAATTGTTTATAATTGAATTTTTATCATAATTAGTCTTAAGTTCAGGCGACATCTCCTATTTATCTTGGTGTATCTTAGCTCATAAGCTGCATAACACACCTCATGGCTAGGATAGGTTATTAGTATATTGATGCTTCTCGAAATTCTCTCTCGTTCCAAACCTCCGCCATCTTCGACCTCTAGTCTAGTGCTTACCCACAGCCTCCATTCCGTCGCCATCAGATACCACAACAACAACAACAACAACAACAACAACAACAACCGAAACACTCACAGATCCCACCAACCAGAACCCCCAAAGCCAAGCCACGTCACCCCCACAGCTACTCAGAACAACGCTCAGGCCACCAAGGACCATTATTACCAAGCGCCTCCTCATAAGCCCCACCCAAGAACATTCCCAAATAGTACCCACCTCCATTTTGATAATCCGCACGTGCTCCCTTCAAGAGCCCCCCTCGACCAAGTACTGAAGCCCAACAGTAGACAATGTTGGAAACTTTATATGAACTTGCCCCCAGTGGATGACATACAATGGCCCCTTCTTCCACTTGGGTGCTTCACAAATCACGGACCTTCGGTTGCACGCAAATTGAATTGCGTGAAACATTAACTAACAACAGCTGCAACATACTCTTCTAAACCATACCCAACAGAGATATCAGAGTCACAAGACTTCGAATCTGGTGGGAAGGGATCGGAAGAGTTTCTTCACCAGTTTCGAGCTGTGGATGTCAGAGAATTGGACAGTTGTGGTAAAGAGAGATTTTGAAAGAATTTTACGGCTGTAACTGTTAAGATGAGGAGGTGTATGGTGTACCTTGTGAACTAAGATACGCAAGAGACATCACCTTAAGTTAAAATTGGTTTGCAATTTAAAATATTTTAAATTAGTTTATCCTAAAATTTATCTTTTTTAAACTCTTTCCTTCTTGTTTAATTCTTGCTATAATTCTTTGGATTTTGCTAACCATATAGCATTGGTTAAGGAGATAAAAATGGAAGGTTTTTATTAAAAGTGTAAAATATTTAACTTTATAATGATATGAAATGCATAAAAATTTTGAAAACTTTTCATTTTGTACCCTTAAAGAGTACTGGTTAGTAAAATCCTAATCTTTTAATGGTGTTAATTTGTGTTGGCCTGATTCATTCGGATTGTCTATTATATATGGTCAGGCTAAATATAATGTGGATGAGAATTTTGCATTCCTAGGACAGTATTATGTTTATTGAGGCTTATTTATATTTGTCTGATGGTCTGTATATATATTTTTATTTATTTAATTAAATTAGAGTTTAAAAATATTTGATTTTAAAAATTTATTTAATTAAGTGATATCAAAAGAAATAATTAATGTATGCTTAAATATTTTAAATTAGTTATTATTTGAAGAAAATGAATGTTAAAATGATATTTGAATAAATACTAAAAAGATAAATGTAATGATTTTGGTGAAAAAATTTATTATTTTTGGACCTGAGGGATGGGTTGGCCCATTGCATGTTAGCTCTTTATAAGTTGGGCTAAATCGGGCTCATGTTAGTTTGAAATTATATTTTATATTTTTTTGTGTGTCTAAATTATCAGTATTTAGAATTTATTATGTGTTTGGAAAAATTAAAAAATTAAAATTATTTCAATAATCATTTATTTGTATAATCGCTTTTTTATATAATCGTTTATATGAGAATCAATTTATATTTAAATACTTTAACTGAAAAATGGTTTTAAGATAGTCTGTATTATTTAGGTTGTATAAAAAAAATTATTTTTATATGATAAAATTACTAAAAAAGGTATGAAATAATTATTTATATTATATAATATTTATTATTTAGGGTCAATTTGATAAAAATATAACAATTCTGAAATAATCAGCTTCTGCTTATAATCATAAGCTCCAAAATATTGCTTATGATTATAAGCTATTTTTCAACTTAAAATTATCATCTTTTGATTATAATTTATTTCTAATATTTTACCAAACAAGATTAATTTTTTAGAAATAGCTTTTTTTTCTCAAAAAAGCTGTTAGAAGCATGTTCCCAAACATGCACTTAGTATATCTTAACTCATCTGGCTTGAGTTGGTAAACCCAGATGAAGGTAAAGCCCTCCATGAGCTTATTTTTTCTATTCACAATACTAAAATCCCGAGAAATTGCTTAAAAGAGGAACAAGTGCAAACTTATTTTTGAACAAATTAATTTGGATTGATCCATAACTTGGCCCTTCAATTTTTTTCCTTTTTTGCCTAGATTCTATGTCAGACAATAGATATATTAAAACTAGTTTTAAATTAGTTTGAAACTAAACATAGAGTTTTGGTAATGAATATTAATATTTATTAATTTGTTTGAATATTATTTGCTATTAATATTGTTAGATTATAATTTCATTCTTTAACTCGTAAGTAATTGCTTTCCTTGATATAAAATTAATTTATAAAATAAGTTTAATTGTATAATATATTTGCTCTTGATTTACTCCTTAAAACTTGTGATTGAGTGAGGGAATCAAACTCCAACTGTCAAGTAGTTGAAATTTCTAATGGATTGAGCACACCAGAATAAAATAGCAACTATTACCTGACTATTGAACAACAACTACTGCGCCAGGAAACAACAAGAACACGATTTCAGCCATGTGAGCTTTTACGGCGCGTTTTAATATGCACCGCGTTAAAAATGGTGCACCATGCATCATGTGATCCAATGGGTTGGATGTTCACGTGTATCTATACACCTACTTCTTGTGGTATACCATAAAAATTACCCTTTCCAAAAAATCTATCATGAACAGCTCCGACGTCCAACGTCTGATCTCGATAGAAGATCGGAACTCGGGCGAAAATCATGTTCCAACTTGGACATTGAGTTTGCTAGTAAACTAAAAAACTTGGCATAAAATCGGAACTCGGGTGCAAAAATCCTGTTCCAACTTGGACGTTGAGTTTGCTAGTAAAATAAAAAACTTGGGCTTCTATGTTGTCACCGAGGTCGTTGTCACTGTCGTCATTGACGTCTTTCTCAGGTTGGAGCAGGATCTTTCGCATGAGTTTCGATCTTACAACCGAGCACTATTGCAGTGTATCACCTGATTGTCTGAGTTCCGAACTTATGCCAAGTTTTTTTACTAGCAGACAAGTCCAAGTGGAACAAGATTTTCGCTCGAGTTTCGATCTTATGCGAACAATAGCTTATTCCCACATCGGACCCACCCTCCGAGTTGGAGCAGGATATTTCGCACAGTGCATCACCTGAGTTAAGTGCATGGTTAGTCTAACAGCTTAGGTGGAAGACAACTCCAAGGTGTTTGATGCGCCATGATTAACATGGTGCATTATTTTTTGTCTAAATGGAAGACTGAATTCTCTCCAACAGCTATTATCATTGAAGCGCTATCCCTAATGCACCATGTTAATCATGGTGCATCAAACACCTTGAAGTTGTCTTCCATCTAAGCTGTTGGATTAACCATGCACTTAAATTAGGTGATGCACTGCAGGAGTCCTCGGTTGTAAGATCGGAACTCATGCGAAAGATCCCGCTCCAACTCGGAGGGTGGGTTTGATGTGGGAGTAAGCTGTTGTTCGCATAAGATTGGAACTCGTGTGAAAATCCTATTCCAACTTGGACATTGAGTCTGCTAGTAAAATAAAAAAATCGACATAAGATCGGACCTCGGGTGTAAAAATTCCCATGTGGGAGTAAACATAATATCAGAAATCAGGTGAAAAAAATCCTGTTCCAACTTGGACGTTGAGTCTGCCAGTAAAATAAAAAACTTGGCATAAGATCGGAACTTGGGCATAAAAATTCCAATGTGGGAGTAAGTATAATATCGAAACTCGGGTGAAAAAAATCCTGTTTCAACTTAGACGTTGAGAGAGTAATTTTTATAGTATATCACAAGAAGTAGGTGTATAAATACACCTGAACATCCAACCCATTGGATCACATGATGTATGGTGCACCATTTTTAACGCGATGCATATTAAAATGTGCCATAATTGTATTATAACAGAAGTTGATTGTAGAGACTATTTCAATAACATTTATTAGTGTGAAAGTTGGTCTTTAAAGAAATACCTTATAAGAATTAAATTAAATTAGATCTGAGTGATAACCGTTAGTTAATTCAAGTGGTTTGACATGTTCCTTCTAAGCAATATCTCGGGTTTAAATCTTGTTAATGTATAAAACTAGCATTGAACTGTCATGGACTTGGTTTGAATCTAAACTTTAGTTTTCTCTCTTAGACGATGACTCACATAGTACAACACCCAACACCTCTTCTAAAAGAATGAGCATTCGTTTATTTATTTGATAGGAAAAAATGTACAAATTTACTACTCCATTGAGGATTACCCTAACAAATGCCAATTTTTAGTGGCAAACTTTTCTTTACTGTGACAGTTAAAAAAGCACTTTTTTTTTTTTGAATATATAGGTCTTTTTTGTGTGGTGATATTTCTGTTTGTGGGCTAATTTCTGGTAAAAATCTTATGGTTGCGGTTGTTAGTGGCGTTGTTTCTAGTCGTTGATGATTGTTGTGGTTGTTTGGTGAATATGGGTTGTGCTATTTTAATGGTGAACTTCTCTTTATTGTACAATTATCATCTTGGCTTTGGTTGAAGAAGCATTTGGGGATGATGGAGAAGTGGGTAAAGGAAAGGGGGGATGAGGCTCCGCTAGTGGTTATTGTAGACGAGGCTGCCGGAAGCTGGGTTGGGAGGGAGGTGGGAAGGTGGCCGTGGTAGTAAAAGGCAGAGGTGAAGGTGAGGGAAAAGTGGAGAGTTGTTCACATCAACAATTAATCTTCAACGTGTACTCCAATTAACTTTATCGGTGAGAATTAATCGAGAGGTTAGTGTTCGACAATTGTACATATCAAGAAATAACATCCGACGGGATAATTGTCAATAACCAACTTGAAAATTTATTCGTAAACCTCTACTGCACACACCATCATTATTCTCTTTTTATACTTTTTTAATTTTAATTTCTTTGTGCAAATCAAAAAAATTATTCCCACATCCTTACTAGTTAATGCAGTGTCCGCAAGGAATAACTCTTATATCCTGAAAATTATTGGTTGCCAAGCTACCTGCACCTTATTTGTTGTGATAGAATACACGTAAGTCCAACACTTTACACATTTCAGTCATAATAAATATCTGGAATCTTTTTGTTGCTACTGCATTATTCACATTCATTTCCACTAATGTCCATTATCTTAATAGATCAATAGAATGAATTTGTAACCTAAGTCATAATCCACACAATGTCCTTATTTTATTTATTGAGGAGGAGGTATAAGAAGCATATCTATACAGAATCATGCAGCTATCAAGCTCTATTGAAGTCCAAGTCATTGGCTCATTGCAAACTCTAGAAATGCAACATAACAGTGAAGTTAGTTTGGACACCAAAAAGATTACATCTTGCAAGATTAAAGACACGGCAACTCTTTGCTGGCTAAAATTCAAAGAAAACTCATTACCATGACAGAAGCATCTAATATGAGACAAATTAGTGAGAACGAATCAAGGTTCCTGCAGCAAGGAACAGGCTAAATACAGCTGCGCTTCCTAGAGTGGTCTGCCCAATATGCCTTATCTTGAGGAATCCGGGAACCTGAAAGGTTTCAAGATCAAAGCTGAGTTACATAAAAAAGGAAGCTACACCACTCAGCAGAGCATCGCCTAGTAGGATAACAAACACAAGAAAGAAAAATACAAGCAATATTTTTTGGAAGAAAATTTAAGGGGTGAGCTTTTACTTTCTTCATTTTGTTTGGTTGAAATTTTATTTGCAGCTGAAAAATCAGCGCCTACAACTAAACTTATAATGCAGATGATTTTACATGGGAAACCATGGACAAGGAAGAAGGTCCATAATGACCTGATCCTCTTGAGCAGTACATGAGAGAGAGAGAGAGAGAGAGAGAGATTATGCAGAAGAGCCAGATTATGATGAGAAAGAAACAACAGAGGCGGAGAGCAATCTTTACTCCAGTTGGCATTAGGGTAAAATTTATCCCCAGCATTAGGAGACATATTACTATACTTAAATTTTCACCTTGCTTTGACCTATAAACCAAACACAGTCTCTTCCCGAAATATGTAACGCTTAAAATTCACCCCAATCATACCACCATACCAAACACAATCACATTCTAAGAACCTGAATGTGCCAGCAGTTTTTTTAAGTGTCCAGATAAACAATTGAGAAAATTTATGCTAAACAAACACACATAAATGCACACAAAATAGATAAAATCCTTCAAATGCCTCATGGCTGGAACATGTATATGATATGTCCAATAATTGAAAAGATTTGAGCAGTAATTTTCAAATACTAGAGTAATATATCCTAAGCAAAATGAAGAAATAATATTCAACTGACAACAACTTGTAAAAAATGAGTATCTTATCCTCTTCTTTTCTTCCAGATTGGAAATGAAAATAATAAACAATGACTTGTTTAAACCGAACACTTTTTTAAATGTGTGTGAATCAAAATTCAAAATTTTTACTTCCTTTTCTTGTCAGAAATATGCTAATGATAGAGTTAAATGTGACTTAGTCAACTATTCAAACAGTCTGTACATGTAACTTAACCTATAAGATAACTTCACTAATTGAGTTGTCACAGTTGTCACAAAAACTGTTAAGAGACCCCAAGTTTGGAAAGGGGTATACCCGTAAGAAAGGAAGAGGAGTTGGGCCACAAATAGGCCTATAGGGTAGAGAAAAAGTTACTGGTCTGTTATGATGAGTTGGATAGAGAATGTGTGGGATAGGTGTGGGTGAGTTAGTTATATTGAGTGGAGGGGAGGTATGGGGGGTCATTATTCAGATATTTGGAGAGTAGAATTGAGAGGCTGAAGGGCTCCTCTATGCCCAGGAACTTTTTTCTTCTTTACATTTACCCTTCATTTTCATCTAGTGAATGCATTCAAGTCCTAGGCTAGATTTTCACAATCTCAGTCTTAGGCATATTTTCAGTGATATCTCTTCTATATTTTACTGTTGATACCAGTTCTAACAAAAACACACCACACTGACAAGCATATAACCTCATATGATGTAGTTTAATGCAACCATCATGCATTGTATTTTGCTTCTGGGTTGTACTACAATGTCTTCACTGCTTTGTCTCCCATGTTAGTTATAGTCCCTGCTTAATGGCAAATAAGATCTGCTTCCATGTCTGAATAAGGTTTTACTTGATCACTTATGAAAATCTGATAGAACTGGTTCAGAAATGTATTATTGAATATGAGAATACAAGGGTTAAGGATATTCGAGAGATCCTTTGCTCTCCTAGACTCTCAATTACTGACTTCTCAACTAACTAATTCCTCCCGAACACACTCTTTTATAACCCTTGTCTAACTAACCAACTGAATATTATTCCTAACTATCAAGGCCCATTAAGCCCAATGTCCTATCAAAATCATACAAGCATTGGGACAGATTTTGATAAATGAATCCATATTACTACGTAAGGGATGCATAGCTAATAGTCAGTTCCAGGTAACAAGCACTAAGGTTTAGAGGCAGCATTTCTATTTATGGCAATCCTTTAACCAGTTACCAGCATAAACCAAAACTCAGCATCATAGTCAACTTTTTATTCAATGAAACCCAACAAATATGTCTAGAGACATGAACAGATTGTCTATCTTGTAGTAAAATAAAGGCATGTCAAAGTAGACCTTGAGGATATTATTGGATATGCAGCAAATTGAACAAGACAAGATTGTAACTAACATTCCAAATCTAGCATAGATATACAGAGATAAAGACTTTGAGCTTGCATAAATGATAAAACTGAAAATAGAAAAATTTTCTCCCCATTCAGAAGATTAAGTTGTTTTTTTTTTTGGGGGGGGGGGGGGGGGGAGGAGGATCAATTATTTGAGCAACACATGTTGATAGAAAAGACTTAAATTGTGTTGGATAGCAATATGTGGAAGACTGATGAAAGTTTTTTGGCCAAAATCTGATACTCTCCCAAATTATGCATCATGATTTCAGTGTCTAGTCTCTATTTCATTAGAAAAGTTCATCTTTCTAATTTCATCTTACATTTAATTTTCTTCACATTCCTTCACATAATGCAAGGTATAGAGTGATGCATCCAACCAGTCATCATTTAATTAAGTGGATCATGGAATTTCAACCATAACATGATGCAAATAGCTAGAAGCTTAAAGGACAAAAGATATGATACATCAATTTCAATCTTATACTGGAGACAAATCATAAGTGTAAGTTTATATAGACCATTCAAGGTTATAATTGTTACTTAAGAAAGATTAATATTTACAGCGCAACAGTTATTTTAGCAATTTTATGATTAGGTCTTAAAGTTGGATAATTAGTCATAAAAATTTATAGGATTAAGTTTTGTTTGTGGGTTTTCCCATAAGTGGCTTGCTCATGTAGAGAAGACCTGTATGAGATCCAGTAGGAAAATAGATTAGATAGAAGGTAGGCCAATAGCTAAAGATAGAGGAAAACCAAGAAAAACTATACGCAAAATTATCAAGAAAGATTTAAGCATTAATGGTTTGTCTGGTTTACAATATGGTACTATGGCATCGTTAGATTCATAGTAGTCATGAGTTCTAGTTTTGGAGTGACCATTCCCAAACATTGCAATGGTGGAAGCCCAATGCACTAAGGTGGCTTCCCTTTTACTTCTAACAGTTTTGTTTTGCCTCATTTTCAACTTCCTGAAGCTCTAAAAGTTAAGAATGACAAAAAAAAAAAAAAAGAGAATAATAGTAATAATAGTAATCCATGTTATGCTTTACCCAGAGTGGGTTAGTATCGACGCAATAGTAAGGCTGCTAACTTGCGAAGATCATAGGTCCAAATCCTAAAAGCAGCCTTTCTGCTTGTGGGGATAAGGTTGCAATAGTTACCCTCCTTAGACCCCACAAAGTGGGAGCCTCTTACACTGGGCCATCTTTTTTATTCTGCTTTGCCCAGCAGCAATTATAATCAGAGACACATTTGACTTCCCAATGCTACACTTTCTGAAATCTAATTCAACTCCAATATGAGTTCGCTCACACAAAACATAGTTACTGTACTTAAGTTCTTCATTATCACTGCCTTTCTACAACGAGTTTAAAATTCGAACAAGAAAATTAGGAACCCTATTCCATTAGCACAGCTTTCTACTAAAGAAATGCCACAATCAAATTACAAGAATTGCAATTGCCTTTGCCAATTCAGTCACTCAAATAATCAAAGGAGAATTAACACAAAATAAAAGGAATTTAGCGACATACCTTATACCTAATTGCATCATATGTCCCATAAACAGCACCTGCATGCATCACAAAGTTCCGAAATATACACAAGATAAGTAACGACCTAAGAACATAATGAAAGTTCTGCCGTGTTTGGCATTGTGTAAAGGACGCAACAACAAAGCTGTCTGTTTTGCAACGAAACCAAACAGGCGATAAGGGCAATAAATCCTCACCGACTGCGCCGCCGATAGCACCGCCAACGGCGGCTCCGGTTGCCACGCGAGTGAGGACGCTGTCTCTAGCCATTATCTTCTCTCTTCTCTCTTCTCAGCTGAGCTTCACGGTGTGTAACTTGTCGCGTTCGCGTTTACGTCCTACTTGTGCTTTTATATCATCAGAAGAACAAAAATGTGCTTTTCACAGTTTGGTTAAATTCCTGGATGAATAAACCCCCAGATCCAAATTCTCGCGATATTAGGGCCTGTCCTGTTTAGGGCGGATTCTAGAATGCTCACAGCTAGGTTAGCGACCAGGATAGTACTTAAATCTTAACCATTAAAATGATAATAAACGATTGAGATTGGTACTTTTTATTATAAATT
This sequence comes from Pterocarpus macrocarpus, assembly GCA_031439585.1. Taxonomy (NCBI): domain Eukaryota; kingdom Viridiplantae; phylum Streptophyta; class Magnoliopsida; order Fabales; family Fabaceae; genus Pterocarpus; species Pterocarpus macrocarpus. The sequence continues at coordinate 39,439,684 of CM062517.1, forward strand.
TAATTTAAATGCATTGATAGTGTAAACAATTTTACACTGTCAGCCAATAGAAATAGTAAAAAATATCAACTCACACAAATAACTACCCATTATAATAAGAGACCTACCATAATTTCTTATTTTTCCTTATTTGGTTGACAATGTAAAACAGTTTTACACTGTCAGTATATACCAATTAAACTCTTTTATAATAAGATAATTATTTTATAATAATTTATATTTATATTTTAATAATTAAAAAAATATATATGATTTACTAATTCTATCCTCAATTTTGTAAATTTTTTTCTTCATTACTCCCATTTCACCTCTACCCCCTAACATCGTTGCCGCCCTTACCCCACTGGCGCCATCATTGCCCGCACCCCTGGTGCCCCGCCATCACCCCCACCCCTTGTCCATCGTTCTCTCTTCATATTATCTTCCTCCTCCATATGAAACAAGAACAAAGCCATCAAGACCTAACACTTTCCACCATAGTGATTTCAAAGTTACCACCAATGGCTTCTCAAAGTTTCCATTATTTGTTTATGTGGGATCTCTCCCTAGCCCTACTTCTTGATATTCTAATCACCATTGACCAGCTTAACATTCTCATCTAGATCTAATTGCTAATTGAAATAAATTAGAAAACACAGCATATCTTTCTTTTATTTTCAAACACTTTCTCAACAAATTTTAACAATAGTGACACAATTATTATCATCACTAAAAGAAAGTTGCATCAATTGAATCTAGTAACTGCAATTTGGAAATAACAAGACCCATGTCATGCAATATTCACAACAAGATGCAGGCACTTAGATAGCGTTTGGTTTATGAAAATATTTCCTGTTTTCATTTTCTATTTTCACTTTCTGAAAAGAATTTTCATTTTCAGATTTTTTGAATTTAGGAAATACGTTTGGTTTATCTGTTTTTAAAAAGGGAAAATAATGAAAATATATTTGATTTGTCTGTTTTCAAAATATATTTTTAAATTAAATTTGAGATAATAAAATTATATTTATTATTAGATAAAAAATGTTATATATATTTTTTGTATATTTAGGTGAACTTTATTATTTGTAAATTTGAGATAAACTTAAAAATATTTATTAAAATAAAATAATTCTATAAAATTTTAAGATTAAGAATAATTTTTTTTTATTTTTAAGTAATTTTATTATTAATATCAATTATCATATAATCAATAAATACTGCAATCTTTGTTATACTCCAAATTTTATTAGCAGCACCAAACCAAAACACTTTAAAGCCTAAACTCCCAATTCTTTACAATTCATTTCAGTGATAGATATAAACTAAAAAACTTCAGTCAAATATGGTGAACATACTAGCAATTAACATAGCAAGATCCAATTGCCTAAAATAAAATTAATCAGTGCAGATCCTTTCCATTAACAAATCCAACAATAAAACAAGAATATTCCAACATTCCAACAAGAAGCGAAAAAGAAGCCAACTATAAAACAAGCAGAACCATTCCCTTGACAACATCAATCAGAAGCAAGCAAAAAAAGAAGCCATCAAACAGTCTATACCAGCCAAAAGAGGAGCAAAAAAAAAATAAAAAAAAATAGAAACCATACTAAACAAAACCACAAAACAGGGCTGAGGGGAAGGGAAGCAGCGAGTGGCTGCAAAAAGCCACCACTGGTTTAGGGAGGGAAAAGAGGAAAAATAAGACCAAAAACTCAAATGAACCATACCAAAAACACTCGAAAATAGGGAAGGGGAAGGGAAGCAGTGAGCAGCGCGAGCGGCATGAGGCGACGGCAAACGGCGTGCTGGGAGGGCGAGCTGCGTAAGGGTGAGTTGCATCAGGACAAGCAGCCGTGAGGGTGGGTAGCGAGCAACGCGAGGGTGAGCGGTGAGTAGTGGCGACGGTGAGTGGCAAGTAGCGGCGACGGTAGTGGCGAGCAGAGGTGTAACGTACCGATTTTCGAGTTCCGACTTAGCCCTCAGGATTGATCAATTTCAATTTCCGACTTCATCTTCGAATTCCAGACAGATGGGATTATTTCCTAGTCCTGAGTTCGTATTGACTTCTGGTATCCAATTTCCGACTTCACCTTATTTTGACCATTCATGATTTCCGACTTCATATTCTAGTTTCGAGTTAAATGGGTGACTTCCGAGTTCCAATATTCGACTTCGAGTTAAAGTATGCTGGGACATGATTTCTGATCTCCAAACTTATGTCCAAGTCTCAATGAGATTATTCCCGATTTCCGCGTTCGTGTTCAACTTTCAGCATAATTCCCGACTTCTGACTTAACCTTCAAGTACAAACAACACGGACGTGATTACCGATATCCGACTTCATGTTTCAAAGAAATGTGCATGATTTCCGATCTCATGATGTAGCCTCCAATGTCAACCGAGGCACCCGAGTTCCGACATCAGACCTCATGCTTCAAAATAGTGTACGTGATTTCCGACCTAAGAAGTTATAGATTAACAACATAATGCAAGTATCGACCTCCGAGTTTAATTCAATGAGTTCCGGCCTTAGAGTTGAACTCAATGGACATGAGTTCAAATCTGAGTTGATTTCCAGTCATACGCGATCTCAGATCTCCGAGTTTATGTCCAGCATTGACATTCCCGAGTTAAAATGAGGAGTTCCGAGATTATATGATTGCGAGCTGTATGACTTCCGACGTACGACTTTACTTCCAAGTTTCGAATAAACAATAAGATTTCCTCAAGTCACAAACAAGATGGGACGAGTTCCGACATCCGGCTTCAGCTCCAAGCTCAAGTAAAATTGCATGAGTTCCGACTTCAAGCATAATAGAGACGAGTTCCGATTTCAGTTAAACGGAAGCATATCCCACTTTTGGAACGACATGGAGAGCAATTTGGCCACAACAGTGGGAGACATGGCCGAACTTCAATCACAAAATTTCAACCAATCAACACTCATAATCCCAACTACCCCCATGTATTTAAGTCAGTCTCTCCCCCTCATTTCTGACTGATCTACGCCTCCTTCTCTCCCTCTTGTTCTAGCCTCCTTCTTCCCTTATCTCAATCAACTTCATTGCTCCTTCAAGCTTAGCAAAGTTCTAACACTCCAAGTTTCAGCACTTAGCTCAAATCATACTCCAAAGAGGTAGGATTCTACTTCTATTCTTGAATTATTTGCCCTATGGCTGTATGAACTTGTATTCTTCTTCATGTATTTGATGAGTTATGAAATGTATTATGATGGATTATGATTGGATTAATATGGAATTTTGAGTTGGAGTTAAGGTTAGAGGAAGAAAACTAGGAGAAGTGAAAGCTTGGAATGCTGTCTAGTTGAGGAATTCCATGGCAGTCCGTACGGCGGAGTGTACGGCTTCGTCTACAACCTGTAAAATCCGATGAAACTATTTTTAGATGAAAGTAGACATTCAGAGCTTTCCATAGATATATAATATAAGGCTATTGGATTAGTATTGAGAGAGATATGAATTTTTGAAGTTTGACCTAGGAATCAAGGTTTTCATCCGGGCAGGGTGACTTGAGGAGGGTATAACTCACCCTATACAACTCCAAATTGAGCGAAATTAACTTTGTTAGAAAGCTTACACATAGGGCAATATCCCAATATGAATTTTCGAGTTTGTTATGATCCCAATTGATCCCAGTGATTCGATGAAATTACCCTATATCCAAACCAAGCCAAAACAGAGAAGTTCAGGAAGGTTGAGTTTCAGGACTTATAACTCGAGCTATACTAAAGCAAATGGAATGAAACTTGTGGCAAATTAAAGGTTGTCCTATTAGCTTCAATATGCGGCCAATTTTGTATGATTTGAGCTTAGTTTCGATTTTTAGTGAATTTATACTTTCAAGAGTGTAATTCGGGCTAGTGACTGAACAAGCTGAGATAGAATTTAAATATCTTGAGTTATGTAGATCAAAATGATATGGGACCAAAGAGGTTAGAAAGTAGACACATAGAGTTATGACATATCCAAATTTCAGATTTAAATGAGTTGAATAGAGATAAAGGGGGATTATACAAAATCCGGGCATAATTGAGTAAGATTGGCAGAATGGCCAAATTGATAATTTTACAAGTATTAGTGCACATATAAGGTTTGAGTGAGGATTGCCAGTTTTACATTGATCTATATATATGAATAGATTGATTATATTGTTATGACTGAACTGCTTGTGAGAACTGGCACTATTCATGGGGAGGCAGGCTGATCAGTTATCTTTGCGAATTCTGGCGGGGAGTTTAGGAGACTATGAGTGTCTAGATTACAAGGAATTTATGATATGAACAGTCACACAATTATAATTGTGTATGTGAAAATTCTATATGCGAGAATGACATAAGTACGACATGAGATATATGAGAATGAATTATGAAGCATATGTATGAGTACATCCCGCATGTTTACGCTGGATTATGCATAAGAATAAAAGAATGTAAATATATTGAATGTGGGTCCTTTCACTTGGAGGCAGTTAATTGAATCCCTCCTTGTGAAGGCAGTTAAATGACAAAATGTGAATCCCTTCACCTGGAGGCAGTTACACATTGAATCCCTCCCCGTGAAGGCAGCTACCCTCTACCTTGGAGGCACATGGTCAGATGAGATCCCTCTATATTGAAGGCACGTGGTCAGATGAGATCCCTCAATTTTGAGGCACGTGACCAGAAGAGATCCCTTCAATTAGAGGCACGTGACCAGAATGAGATCCCTCCAAGACTAGAGGTACGTGAATCCCCTTATGGGTGAGTCGGTGTGACGACGGTCACGGGTGGAGCTGACGAGCCCACTCCAAGGCCAGACTACCAAAGGGCAGTAAAAGCACCCTAGGGACGGCGATACGTAACGCCTAGATGTGCCAAGTAAAAGACTAAAGATTAAGACATATGCAAGCACCCCACTCACATGAGGCATGGCATCGACCCAGCTAGTATGAGTACAGGGGACAGAACTTATATGAGGCATGGCATGACCCAGCTAGCGTAAGTACCAAAGGAAGATCCCAGATTCCTAAGGAACGTGACATGGCGATCACGCTCTGATGGGGTATGATATGGCGATCATACTCTGGAATGTAGCATGTAACGATTTTATGATGAAAAAGAAAGATGAAGAAAGAGAAGTAAATTTTATGTATATGCATAACTTTAAGTACGAGTAAAGTTATGTGCAGATGTTATGTTCCCAGCATATTGATGCTATGTGTGTTTTAATAGGCTGCAGTTATTATACATGATATCATATTTGAATTGATTTTCATGGGTTCTCCCAAATGCCAAGTGTATGATTAAAATGAACCTTTGCTTCGGACATTATATTTTCGAACTATAAAAATTAAACAGTTTGTTCAGCGTGTTCACCTTTTTAAAAATAAACCGAAGTAAACTGGAGATAACAACGATGACATTATTTATGATACTTAGAGAATCCTATTGGGAATTTATAATTCTCACACTTATTTCCGTGTTGTCTCCAGATAGTTTCAGAAGTTTCCGAAGACGGCCGAAGTTACTATCAGACAAGGTCCGCTCAAGTAACAGTAACAACTCCAGGGTATGGTACTATGACTTAAGCATAGTACTGTACTGAGGAGGGTGTTACAATAGGCGAGCTTCAGGAGAAGAATGGAGGTGAAAATGGTTTAGAGGAAAGATGGAGGCCAAATGCAATTGATGAGGAAGAGGTGATTAGGGCTGTGTTAAAAAAAAAAAAAACTTATTTCTCTTGTTGCTGGATTCGAACTGGGGAGATGGAAGTAAAAAAGAAAAGAAGCTCTAATTATTACCACAATGCCACTGCATCCAGATTAGAAATATTTCCAACAATCAAAGTGAAAAATTGAAAACATGGATTTGGCATTTTCACATTTTCAATTATTTTAGGAAATATTTTCTGAAAATATTTCTGAAAAGTGGAAACTAATCATATTTTGCCATCAATTTTCTATATTTTGTGGAAATGAAAATGGAAAATAACAAACCAAGCACCCCCTTAGATTCTACAAATTTAGGACTTGGGTCAAGTTACACATGCTTATGGGGTGAAGCTCATAGAGTGCAAGTGAATATGCTTTTAGAAATGAGTTGAATGGATTTTAGAGAGAGAAGAAGGAAAAAGAAAGTGGTAATGGCATAGAATATAAGACAAAATGATAACTTTATTCTTTATATATATTTTTTTGTTATAATTTTAATAGGGTCTATCAAAGTCACTAACTTACACGGACCGTTTTAAAATTGACATTGTATAGGTCAAGTGTTTTCTTTTCTCATTTTTATTGAAAATTGATAATAAAAATAAAAAATATTAAATTAAATTTTAATAAAAAATATTTTAAAAATTCTAAAATTAATTGAAAATATTACAATGTCTTTCAGAAAATGTGATTAGCTAAATTTCGTGTTTTGACTAAACATGTTTTTATTATGCTTGGTTTTTCAAAAAAAAATGTTTTTGTTTTTATTTCTTAATTTTTTTATTTTTTTTAATTTTAAGAAATATGTTTATTTTATTTTTGTGTTTCTTATTTTTAAAAAACATTGAAAATGTGTTTATTTATTTTTTTTTTAATAAATTAAAAGTTTAAAAAATTATTTTATATGAACTTTATAAATAAATTTTAAATTATTAAAAAAAATTCATATATACATACTAGTATATTGATAGTCAATATCCACATATCAATCATTGTCTTTTTATTTACTTCAAGATAAAGAATAAATAATAAAAAAAATTCATTAATTAATAGTGTGCATATATGACGTAACTCCATAATCATTTTAAATTAATTGCATTACCGCATGGTTTGAAGGTCAGATTATTTACAAAAATGTTATTGTGTTTTAGGGCTATCAAAATAAACCAAACCTATCAAGTTAGCACATTTATCGATTAATATTAGGCGAGTTGGGTTTCAAAAAGTCTATATTGTGTCTATGGGTGGTGGAACCAATTCCATTGGAGACCTACAAAGACATTCCAATATTTAAGTTAAAAATAAAAAAATAAGAGGAAATATTTCAAATTAGAGGTTGTTGTTACCTCATGGCTCTTGGTGAGCTTCTATTTAAAAAACCGAGGCCCAAGCCTTTTTCTTAACTAAAAAAGAATGCTCTCACTATGTTATTGCCTATGAAGCACGGATATATCATTTGGGTGCCGTGTCTACATGTTGGACATGTGTCCGTGTCAGATCTTGTATGACACATATGTCTTACATCAGCATAGAAAGACAAAATATAAATTAGGTTATTTACAATTTGAAAAAGGAAATAATACATAGTTTTTGAGTTTATTTTGAATTTTAAATAATTTCTAATTTTGAATAAAGAACATAAAACATAAGAGAAGTTTATATAAGTAATATTATGTGATAATGAATCTTTTTCTTTAAAATTTTAATTGTATAGATATATGTCCATATCCTAAAATTTTTAAACTTTAGTGTGTCCCCCGTATCCGTATCGTGTTGTGTTTTGTATCTGTGTCAGTGTCTGTGCTTAATAGGTTATCGCTATATCTCGAGATCACTCTTATATGTGGGATAATGGGAGAAGTATAGATTTTGTGGAGAATCTCAACCAACCAATATGGTCAAACATCTTTGAATAAGCTTAGATGAATCTAAAAGAGTTAGTCCATTTTTTTATTAGTGATAGTTGGTAGCTATCCTCAAACTCATTGAGCAAGCTCAAATGTGGCTCATTATACAAGCCCTTAGATTAGATCATCCAATCTAGAAATTTATCTGAGCTTGTGACGACTTGCATGCCTCAATTATTGATATGCTTAATTACAATAACAAAAGAATATATTAAGGCATTTGGCACATTTCTAGTAGTCCAATGTCTTATCAGTCTTTATAGTATAATAATAGCAAGTTGTTTCACCCAAATATAGGTCATTGAATTTTTTTGATTAGCCTCCATAGTCGATCTTTTGAAGGGTTGAGATGTATTCATTTTTATGGGAAGAGAGCTTGGTTGTTTAATTAGAAGGTTTCCCCTCCCCTTTAAATTTCAGAACGCCGCCTTCTCCCTCTTCACTTTACTCTCACATTTTTGCTACCACTATTTCCAAAAAATCTCATCCTTTGGTGTTCATCTTCAAGTTTCTGACTTCTAGCTTCTTTATTTCTTTAAAATTGTTCATTCTTGTACCTTGGTTCTTGGTTACTTTCATCTTCTTTCTTTTATAGTTCATGAGCACTCCTATTGTCAATTCTTGCTCAAATCTTAGAGTAAATAACAAATAGAGTATCACTTAGTATATAATTTTGGTAGAATTTCCACTATGTCTTTAAAGTGTTTGCTTTGCTAGATTTTAGAGGGTTTTACTCTTTTTTCTCTTTGGTTCATTTTGTAAAAGTTTCAATATAAACTAATATAGAGACCTCAACTCATAATTTTCTTCAGCAATGATACTATAGGCAAATAGTCGAGCACCATCCTAAACCCCTTCCACCTCCAATAGGTTGAGTGTTAAAATTGTGCACAATGAACCTTATGGTTGATCAAATTCCCTCATAAAGTTTTGGTAGATGATTCACTACTAACCTTTCCCTATAATAAGTGGGTTTGACTTTATGGTCAAGTTAGGGTATAATGTCCTATTAAGAAACTTGGATTCACCAACTCACTTAAGTCAACATATATTTTAACAAGGTTTTCCAAAAGGCAACAAGAAAGGATGCAAAAATAACAATCCCCAACTAAAACACTTAGGCCCATTTGGTTTCTATTTTTATTTCTAGTTTTCAAGATTTTGTGAAGAAAATAGTGGAAATAGTGAAAACAGTAATATCCTATTTCTTGTTTTCATTATTTCTTTCACAAACTTGAAAATAACAAATATAGGAAATGAAAATAGAAACCAAACAGACCTAAGATTCTCCAAACTTTGGTAGGTGATTCATTACTACCCTTCCTTATAATGGATGGGTTTGGCATAGTGGTCTAGTTAGGATGGAATGTCTCAGTAAGACACTTAGATTCCTCAAACTTTTTTCAATGATTCACCATCGATCCTTTGTTCAATTGGGTGGATTTGTGTAACACCCTCAATTATATAAGCCATGCTCGAGTCATGGAGTTATATTAAGAGATTGTCACTATGCTCAGAAATCTTTAAAATATGGAAAATATAATACATGGTCCTTTAATTGTTCACTTTATTACTGACTAATAGTCTCTGTTACATAGAGAATAAAATAATTACACTTTAAAAGAAATTGTGACTGACATAATACACAGCGTCTACTTTCGACTAGTCGTTAGCTAGCTTCAATAGTCTCTTGAACTGGCTTATGCCCGATTCTTGCTCAATGAATGGCTCTGTACTCCGTCTCGCACTTAATTTCCAACTTGGGTGCTGTAATGTTTACGGAAAAGAAAAACATACAAGCAGGTAGTGAGAGCCTAAGGTTCTCAGTAGGTAAACTCAAACTAATCTTACAGTGTCGTCATAAACATTCCAGCTGCCTCGGTTTATTATGAAAATATGAGCACATATAAACAAATAGTGGTTCAATTTTAAGTTGAAAACACCTTTCTTGAAGCGAGTTATATTTTATTAACCATTTGCCATATCATATGACAGACATATGAATAGTATAATATGCTTCACAAGAATCATAATAGCATCATGACGTAGCGAGATAATTGAAGATGCACATATAGATGCTCATACTTGATTGTATGCAAGTGCACTTGACTTAATTCATATCTTTCTTTAACTTGCAACTTAATCTTGCTCTTCTGTATTTGGTTCCCCGGAGGTGAATGGCCTTTCTCACCCTGGGTAATAGCCTGCTTTTCAGGTCTGAGCTCGTACCTATATACGAGTGACAGGTTTATTTTCCCCGACCCTCACACCGATCTATTCCCATTAATTCTGGCCGAGGGCTGGCGCAAGTCTTAGATAGTACCGCTCTGGTCCAAGTAGCTGGGTTTACGCCATACCTCACGTGGTAGCTTAGTACGTCCCTCTTGCAAGTTCTTATTATCTTTCCTTTCCATATTTTATCATGCGTGCATATGCTTTGTGCATTCATGGATATGTCTCACATCTTATTTCTCATATTATATTCTAATTATGCTTGCATGCATAGCATACATGAATATGACATGCAAATGTAAATATATCCAAAGTATAATCACCCATAGCATAACGGATCGAATCCGCTTCCCCATGAATAGTGCCAGGCTCCCACGGACAAATCAATCATAGAAGTATAAACAATCTAACATATTAATCAATATAAAACTTGCAACCTTCAACCCAAGCCTTAAATGTACACCAATACTTGTAAAACCATCAATTTGTTCATTTCTGCCAATTCTATGTAGTTCTGAGCAAATTTTGTATAATCCACCTTTAGTTCAATTCAACTCATTTAAACCTAAATTTTGGATATGTCATAGCTCGATGTGTGTAGTTTCCAACCCTTTTGGTCCCATCTCATTTTATCTCGGTATGCCCTGTAGCTAGCCAGAATTACACATTTAAAAGTAAAAATCCACTAAAAATCGAAAACCAGTTCAAATCATACGAAATTGATATCATATTAAAGCTAACAGGACAAGCTTTCATTTGGAAGTTCCATTTCATTTGCTTTAGTAAAGCTTGAGTTATAAGCCCCAAAATTTGACCTTTCTGAACTGCCCTGTTCTAGCCTAGCTTGGACATAGGGCAACTTCCTCGAACCACTGGGAATAAACAGGACTGTATCTAACTTTGAAATTTTTATGGGATATTCTCCTATGTGTAAGCTTTCTAAAAAATAGTCTCATTCAATTCCAAGTCGTGTAAGGCAAGTTTTGCCCTAAACAAACTAGTCTGCCCAGAATCAAACTCAAAAACCTAGGTCGAACTTCAAAAATTCATATCTTTCTCAATACTAGTCCAATGGCCTTATATTATATATATATGGAAAGCCATGAATGTCTATTTTCATATAAAAATGGATTTATCAAATTTAAATTGTTGTAGGTGGAGCCATACACTCCACCGTACGGACCGCCGTAGGTTCTCCTAGGTTCTCAGTTTTTGGTTTGCTCTTTATCTTATGTTCCATGCAAGATTCAATCTTAATCCCTCCAAATACTTAATAAATCAGCCATAAATCATCAGAACATGATAATCCCAAAACTCGGAAGTTGGTACCAGAACATGAAACCATATACTCGAACCTCGGAATTCGAGAACTAGGACACTCTAAAACTCTTATACACGTAATTCCAAAACTCGCTATCTCATTAAACATATAATCCCGAAACTCGGTCCAGAATCAATCCCGGAGATCAATACTAAACATAACCCCAAAAGTCGGGAAACAAAATATTAACCTTATATATCCGGAAGTCGGGATATTATTTTGGAACTCGGATACAATTCAATCTCAGAAGTTGGTCCTCAGCTCAACCAAAATGGATAAGAGTTCCGATCTCCGAATTGATCGCTGCGTTCAAAGAAAATAGACATGAGTTCCGACTTTAACCAGAATGGATGTGAGTTCCGATTTCAGACAGAATGGAAACGAGTTTCCAATTTTTAGGCAAAATAGAATAATTTAGTACAAGAAAAATTGGGGATGTTACAATTTGGCTCAGTGGTCAAGTTGTGCTAGAGTTTCTAATTACGATACCTAGCTTTTCTAGTAAGCTCATGTAAATCCCTAGTTATCAAGGCAAATTTCTTAGGAGGCACCAATAGGGGTTGCAAAAATAAAAATTCCTACTAGGACAGTTATATTTCCTAGACTTTGCTTGATGATTCTCAATTGACCCTTCCTTATAGTGGATTGGTTTGGTCATGTGGCCAATTTGGGTGGAATGTCTCACTAGGACACTTAGATTCCCAAGTAGGTTCATCTAAATCCCTAATTATTTGCCATAAGGTACCAATGAGGGATATGAAAATTAAAAGACCCATTAAGACACTTAGATTGTCAAGACTCTGGTAGACAATTCACCATTGGAGATATCAAATGGGTCAACCCATTTACCTACTTGGCTGACCCATTTAACCTGTGAGTTAGAAAATTGGGCTAAAAATGAATTGATTTAAATTAAGATTTTTGAAGCTCAATCCACCTAATTTAGCCAAATAAATGGGTCAAACACAAGTTTGACTCCTTTTGACAGCCTTATTCACCACTAACCCTTCCTTATAATAGGTTGGTTTAGCTAGTGGTTAAATTGGAGTAGCATGTCTCGTTTTACTAGATTCCCTAATATGGTGATCAAAATGCCTAGCCGTTGACACAAAATTCTCTAGCAAATACCAATAATAGATGAAATAATAAGAATAGCTAATAAGACACTTAGAATCCCCATACTTTGGTAGATAATTTACCACTAATTATCGACAACAATAATGGTTCAATCCCATATAAAAAAAAAAGCATTTGGTTTTAATAAACTAACTCATGGTCAAGTTAAGCAAGAAGAGCACACTTACTAACTTTCCACCTCAATCTTCTGCATTTTGCCTTTCCTTATTAGCATCATTCCATTTTCATGAAATCACTTTGGCCTCTTTCTCTCTCTCTCCCTCTCTCTTAATCAATCACTGTGGCCTATCTTATGCTGCCTTTGCATCTAGATTTACCTATGCAAGCCACCTTAGAACCCATTTTTCATTAATAGAGCTCTCAATGCAACAATTCATTTCAATGACATTTTTCTTCAGTCCACATATGCAATAGGTGTAGAAGTATTTGATACACACAAATGTTGCAATTTTTTTTCTCGAAGATATTTTAATGAGGCATCACGTAAAAAATTTTGAGGAATTCAATTTACTAGTAAGGATTGAAAAGCTCTTTCTATATCTCTTCACTTTTTCTATTTTTGCATCATGATATTATTAGGGCTTCGAATGTTAATTTTTGGGGATTTTAGTATGTTAGTGGAGATTTGACAAGTGTATGGACACATGAAAAGAGGTCAAGCATAGAGAGAGAGAGAGAGAGAGAGAGAGATGATTCAAATCCTATTTTCAAACATTAACACAGATCCTTAATCATATCATGGTGTGAAAATAAAAAAAGTTAGAGAAAGAGTTTTTCAATCTCCATAGAAGGGAAGCGAATTCCTAGATTTTCTTACATGATTCCCAAGTCAACTAAATAAGAATTACAACATTTGTGAGTATTGAATATACTATTGCACCTATTGTGAATATTGTAACTTTGTTCTTCTTCACATTTTGAATATCAATTTTTGAAATCAACCTCTAAGATTTGAGTTGTGTCTAATATGATCTCCCAACAATGGAAGAGAGAATGATCACTATGCTAAATTAGAAGGAAGCAAGAACTTAATACCCCTCAGAAAAGTCTCGGCCTTTCTTTCGATCTGTGCAAGTTCTCTTCTTATCTCTCTGTGTGAGTGTCATCTCACTATGTGTGAGCCTAGTTCCTTCTTGTAAGACCTTATAGTCTTGATGTCTGACTCTTTAGAGGGTCTATAGCATAAGTTAAGCTTGACAGAAGAAGAATGTGAGGGAGGATTAGTACTTGATGACTATGATGACAAAGAGGAGGAGTTTGACCACTTTCTTGTGGGCAAGCTGATTCATTCAAAATAGATCAACATAGAAGCAATGTCTAACACTTTGAAAAGGGTGTGGCATTTATACAATGATGTGGACATCAAATCATTAGTTGAAAACATCATTTTTTTTTTGAGTTTATGGCGGAAAAGGATAGAAGGCATATCATTGAAGAATCCCCATAGTCTTTGGACAAGAATATAATCATTTTCGAGGATACGAAATGTTTTATGATAATATGTTGGTGGTGCTGACACTTAAGAAATGAGCTCATGTTTAAGAACAATCATATCATCCATAAAAGAAAGCGATAAGTGTTGAAATATTCATCAATACCTGGCATAAGGCAGTCAAATTTGAGAGCTCTACTTCTAGAAGGCTGAATGCAACTAGCACTCCCAGATGGCTACCACTGGTAGAAAGGTGTGTGAAGACTAATCATAGTTATGAAAATCGGACCGATCCGGCCAGTCAAATCAATTGAATCGAGAATCAACCAAGTATTCGGTCCAGTCATTGCTTCAAACCCGTTTTTAAAAAAACCAAAATCAAACCACTGAGAATAGCCCAAAACCACCGAACTAGAAGAACCAGATCGGTTTAAGCGGTTGAGCATTTATATTTTTTTTTGAAAAAAATCATCTCAAAAATAGAGTCCCTTGGTCAGTTTCTTTTTTTTTTTAAAGGGAAAGGGGCTGAATACTGAAATGATTTCATTTTGAAAGGAGACCAAATACAATAAAGAAAGTTGCAGGGGAGCCCTAACCATCGACACCCATCATAGTCTCACACACTTTTCCTCTAGACTTTCCATAGTCCATACACCTCGCTGTTCACCATGTCACGCCATTCTGCAGTACCCACAGCAGCGACATCACGTAGCCTCCACAGCCCCGTGTCAGGACCTTCGTTGCAGTGCTGACATCATAGTTGGAGACTTGGAGGCAGCCATAGTGGAAGGTAGCTGCTACAACAATGGCTTCTATCGTTATGTTTGTGTGATATGCTTATGTTTTACTATTATGTTGTTATAGGGGCTGTTTATACTGGGTGGCATCTTCCACATATTTTTCTACTGGATCTGCTGCTACTAGTACACGTTGGGGTAAATATCAATACTTGGGGGCTAGTTTTTTGTATTTGGTGTTTAGTTCCTAGGTGCTGATAGAACTTAGGTGTGTGGTTTTTTGCTTTTTGGTTTATTAATATTATCTATGTGAACTTTGTGCTCTCCTATTTTGGGAATTAAGTCCTGCTTAATAATTAAAAAAAAAAACAATGGTTTCCATCTTTTCAGATTTTAGTTTTTACTTTCATTGAATTCATTTCCTTTGTTTTGTATGAGTTATATTAATGATTTAATGATTTTATTTGTTTTACAATATAACACCTTACAGACAAAATACTATGCTTAAGTCATAATATATTAACTGATAAGCTATTACGTGTGGCAAACTAATTAAATCCCGTTTTCTGTTTCATTACTAATTACCCATATAGAGTTAATTGTTCTCTTCAATAAATTTCTATTTGACGGCGGAGTGAATACTAGATAACCGTTGTATCGGAAGTAAAGTAAAGTAAATAAAAATGTGAAATAGACAGAACTACTGAAAATTGCATTCTATATACATAAACTTCTATTTTTCAGTTTGACAATGATACAATAAACGGTACAGGGTAGTAAAATGAGGCCGTTAACACCAAATCAATCGGCCTACATATATGAACAGTACCCTAACTGGTCCCCACGGGACATTTCATGTACAACTCCTGACTCTTACCCATCTGCCCATGACCCAGACTACCAAAAGAGGGTCATCCTGTACACCTACTATTACGATGAGTACTCTAACTAGATGGATTCCAAAGAAAGGAATCCGCTCACCATGCCGGCGTCCGCAGAAGTGTAGTCCACACTCGGAGCAGAGGACGAGGAAGATGAACTCTTTACTTCAGACGGATCCTCCTCAGACATCGAGATTGAGGGTATCTGCTGCAGTGGTGAGGCTGGCAGAGCCATGGGAGCTGCTGCTGCTGCTGCTGCCGGTGCTGCTGCTATTGCGTGTGGAGGTGGAAAGGGATGGGCCATGTATAGCGGAATAGCAATGTAAGGTGCAGTGGGGTCGAAGAGTGGATAGGTAAGGGGAACAGCAAAATCTCTACGAAAGAAGAAATAAAAACGAAAATGACATCTGCTAGATACATATATACAATCCAGAAATGGGTCTAGGTGGATGTGAAGCTCATGGAACTCGATGAACAAAACTCCTGTTGCCGCATTCTCCATGATCTGAGAATGACGTGGAAACATATAGTAGGGTAAGAAATAGAGATTTCTCAGTAGGAATTCCTAAATCTATGCATTTCTGTCATCGCTGTCATTCTCAAGTGTTTCAGATTTTGGATAATTAAAAAAAAATGTTACATCAATAGGATGTCCTAATCAATTAGTTATAGAAATCATAGCCCGAATCACAGCTTTGTTTTACTTAAGGAAATAAAGGAAGTTAAATAGAGAAATAAACAACCAGACCTATTTTTTCAACATAGTTCAGTGACAGCCAAAAAAATGAACAATGATATATATATATATATATCACAGCCAATGGTGCAATTAACTTAATGCATGATAACAGAAATTGTGGATATGCATAAGAAATAATGCACTTGACCTTAACTCATATTTTTTCGTACTTGGTCCCCTGGGTGTCCATTGGCCATAAAACTCCTGGGTAATAGTTTGCTTTTTAGGATCGAGTTCATTTTTATACAGGGTTACCGGGTTTACTTTCCCTGACCTCCCCACTGATCTATTCCCTTTAACTTTGTTCAGGGGCTAGCCCAAGTCGCATGGAAATCCTTCCTCATTTTTATAAGGGTAGCATTGCGCATTTTATACTTTGACCAATGCATGCATAACTTGTAAATTCATATTAATTGCAATCTTTGCCGAAATCTCGGCAGCATAATGGATCATGTCCGCTTCCCCATGAATAGTATCAGACAACCAAGAAATTTTAATCAAATAGCAAACCCAATATAGAACATCATAATCACACCAAGAATATAACAATATCAATAGGTGCAAGTTTTAAAAACCTTAAGTCTTAATCTATCTTGCAAACCTTTAACTTCTATTGATGTTCCTGAGTTCGACTTCTAAGATTGAATTGGGTCCGAGTTCCGAGATTATATAATTTCCGACTCCTGGGGTTATGTTCGATCTCCGACCTTAACCCACCATTGGTCTTCCAAGACTTTTATGAAGGTGTTTCCTAAATTCCAAGTTTCTGACATTAACTATATCCTATCCAGTTTCCTATTCACTAAGTTTCGAGTTCAATATTAAGTATACCCGACCTAGCTCTTTATCTTTAAGTTCTGAGTTCAATCTTAAGTATACCCGACCTAGCTCTCTATCTGCTAAGTTCCAAGTTCCGATATTAACTCAAGTTATTTGAGTTTTATCTCAAACTGCCCTACTTCTAACCAAAATTATACTCTTATAAGAGAAAATTCACCAAAAATAGAAATCTAGGTGAAATCATGCGAAATTTATATCAATGTAAAGCTAACAGAGCAAGCTGTCAAATGAAATAAGTTGCATATCATTTGAGTGAGTATAATTTGAGATATAAGCCTTGAAACTTGACCCTACTGGACTACCTTGTTCCAGCTGGGTTGAACTTAAGGTAAATTCATTGATGTATTGGGCATAGTTGGTAATGAATCTGATTCTGAAATTTTTATGGGATGTTCCCTCATATGTTAGCTTTCAAACAACATTGGATTCACTCAATTTGAAGTTGTGTAGGGTGAGTTACATCCTTCTCAACTCACATTGCCCAGATGAAGGTCCTAATTTCTAGGTCAAACTTCAAAAATTCATAACTACCTTTATACTAATCCAATAGCCTTATATTATATATGTATGGAAAGCCTTGAATGTATAGTTTCATAAAAAAATAGAGTCATGAAATTTAAATGACTATAGGCAGAGCCGTACACTCCGCCGTACGGATCGCCGAGAAAAACCCTAACAGCTTCTTGAGTTTTCTCTTTTCTTCAAGCTCTTTCATACCAATTCTAATTCCAATCACAACACACATGCAAAATTAGCCATAAACCATCATCATCACTCCATATAACCTCAATATCACAATGTATACAAGACCTACACACAGCTCCAAGCCAAAGAAAGTAAGAAGAGAAGTAGGATTCCTACCTTGCCTAGTTGAAATCTTGTTGGATTTGTGGTTTGAGTTGAAGAAATCTTATTGTGGCTTGAAGGTTTGTGGAAGATGAAGATGATATGAGTTGAGATGAGATGAAATGAAAGAGGAAAGAATGGAGAGGGGTCAGCATATAGGGGCCGAATTTGTAAGGATAGAAAAGGAAAAATTTAAAAATTTCTAAAGCAAGTTACATGTGATTGGTGGATTTGAATAGGTTATTCAACTTGGTTTGGCAGCTCATATGGAGGGCTGAGATGGCGCCACTTGCATGGGTAAGTTGGCTAAATCTTGGCCATCCATCCTAGGGTTCTCATAGTATAATTTCTATTGATCCAGTTCCGACAGTTTAAATTACCGAAATCTTATCGATTTCTCTTAAATCGCCAAATCGACTTTAGAAAATTTCTGTGAGGTTTCCTATGTTTCTAATCTAATTCCATCAAGCCTAATCACTTCTAAATCACACATAATTGGCTTTAAGTAAATGCTTAATCGAATTCCAATTAAATCCACTTATTCGATAAAAATCGAACAACTCGGTTACTAATGATAAAATTTTTCGGACGTTACATATAACATATAATTAATTATATATATATATTATTATATTCCAGTTGAATCCCAATTAAATAAATTGAACCATTGAACCTCTAAACTAGTAGTTTGTTTGGTTCAATGCCCGATTTGATTTTCAGAACCTTGAGATTCATACCAATGCAACAATTTTCCATGGTTTTGGATTTGGGGGCTTTAGTGTTGTGGCAAGAGATTACAAAGGGGGATTTCTTGGGGAAAGGAGTTTGAGGCATGAATCTCAACTTTCTCCCTTGATGATGGAAGCTTTGGGCATAATGGAAGGTATGAAGATGGTACTTGCAAGAGAATGGGATACAATTGTTCTAGAGTTTGACATCAAGAAGATAATCTAACACTTAAGGGAAGACTCTTCATTAAACTTAGAATTGGGTATTAAATATGAAAACATCATAAGCTTATCAAATATGAAAACATCATAAGCTTATCTAGAGAATTTGTGAATTGTTCCTTTTCATTTGTGAACAGGAATGTTAATGTTGCTGCCCACATCCTTGCAAGGAGGGTGTAGTGGTTTTCCAAAAAGTCTAGTTAATGATTTGTCTATCGTGATGTAATGTGTTCTCATTAAATGGAAGTTTTCTTTTTCTCTTAAAAAAACTGGAAGATAGAACAAAATTGCTGCTTTAATATTTGTTTATAGAAGACCAAATAGCAAATAATTAAGACTATTAACAGATGTTTTTATGAGTAGATTCTTTTTTTTACCCATAAGCCAACACATTTATTTATTACTAGTGGATAATATGTTTATTAATTCACATTTTTAAATCTTAGTGTAAATATAAAAATTTACTTTTGTTCATTTTTTAAAAAAATAAAGTAAAATTGAAGTGAATAACTTGACATACTTAAAAATTTTAAAAAAATATATCCTCTTAACTTAACTTGTTTTCATACCTTTTTCTCTTTTAACTTCTTAACTGATCTCAGCTTTCATCAATTTGTGGGTATTTTTAGAAATAATAAAGTTTACTCACCAAAAAAGAAATAATAAAATTTGGACACTAAGAACAATTAAAGAGAGGAAATCTCTTTATTAACAATATAGACAACAAGTTTACTCATGTAACTTTTTGTGAGCATGAGTGTTCAAGTAATTATTGAAAATATTATAAATGGTTCCGTTAATGAGAATTTGGCATAGATGGTAAATAACATATTTAAATTTCACAAGAATCTGAGTTCAATTATTCCTACTGATATGAAGATCTTGTTATAGGCAATTTTGTAAGTCTTTTGTAAGTGTTTTTTGATTCCGATGTCATGCCCTAATATTGGTGTGATAATCAATATCGAATCCACTTAATTTTTTTTTTCAAAAAAGCAAATATTGTAAACAGTTCTACTAACAAAATATAAAAATATCCATGACCGCTTAAAAACTGAATTTGGATAAAAGTTGACAATACTTTGACATGATGTATAAATTAAAGAGTGTTGATATATCCTTCTAATTCAAAATTCTATTTATAATTACATGAGTTGTAATTTATATAATATTTAAAAAATATTTGATATATATGAGTGAGATTTGAAATTAAGATAATTTTTAGATATATCAATCAGAAGGGCTTAGTATTTCTCTAAATTAAATTTAAACCAAATTTCAAACATTAAGCATATCACCATGTCGATATTTAAAATTAAATTTATATCGGGATTTGCTCGCTTGCCATTATAAGCATAACAAGGGGCGAAACGAAAACGGGACACTAAACGACACATCTTATGAAACCCTGTAGCCACCGACCCACTAGCTCCAGGCAAACCATTGGCGTAGGCGAGTAGCAGCAGCAAAAATCAGTTAACCGTCGTCCGTCCCGCGCTCCGAAACACCAAACGACAATACAAACTAACGTCGTTTCGTTATTTTATTCAATTACGACTTTTCTTTTCTTTTTTTTTTTTCTTCTCTCCGCGTCGTAAACTGTTGGCGTTCTCGCAGTATTAGACTATTAGACTCTCGTTATCTTCTTCTGCTCCTGAAAAATCCCATTCCCTTCTTCTTCACCTTTCAGCAAATCCACCATCCTTTCTTCTCTTCCTCTCCGACATCATGTTCAAACCCCCAACACCAACAACGCCCTCGTATCCCATTCCTTAACCTCGTTCCTCTCTCGAAGCTTACCCAAAAAAAAAAAAAAAAATGTCCGCGGACGATTCATTCTCTAACCACAAGCTCTGCGGTTTCCTCTGTGCGGTTCTCACAGTTACTCCTGGCCCCTCCGGTTCCACCCCAGCCTTCAACGACCGATGCGAAGTCTTCGGGGACGGGTTCCGGACCCAAAACGGCGTCGTTTTGGCTGCGGTGGGATCGGGTGAGCAATGCGGAGTGAGTGGTGGTGGGGGATCGAGGGCGGGGAGGAGGATGAGGAAGGTTGGGATGGTGAACGGGAGCATGAGCGTGGTTCATCAGCTTCACGCGCTGCTGAGCCGCAACTGCTTGAAGAGTGATGCTCGAGTGGTGTGGGTGGAGGAGGGAGAGGGGAAAGGTGCCATGGCGGTGGTCCTCGTCGATGTGTACGTCCCCATTGAGGTGTGGAGTGGCTGGCAGTTCCCGCGGTCCGGTTCGGTCGCCGGCGCCTTCTTTCGCCACTTGAGGTTTGCTTCTTGAGATATCTTTTATGCTCGAGCTTGCAATATATTGTATGTCTTCAGTTGTGTTGGAGAGATGAGTAGTGATATTAGACGAATTCTTAGATGCTTCTCTTGAGGTTTTGATGCTCAAGCTTGCTAGAATTTATGTGTCGTCTTCATGAAATGATTAATGCTGTAAAGAAATTCTTATATACTCTTAGTAGGAAAAAAAGTTGTTGCTCTGAAGTCTGGAAGTATTGAGCATCGAATTGCATAGAACAATAACTTTTTCGTGCGCAACTAAGGATTTCTCAATGTTAAATTGTCCTAAAATATATTTATGATAATCCCTGTCATTCTTAATAATGAGCGTATAAATGAAAAGAAGAAGATGCATTTAATATCTTGGAAATGTTAAAAAGTATATGACACCTTCCTTATTTCGTAATTAGGAATTAGGATGGTACCTTTCTTTACTTAATGTTTAGGAGCATATATTTTAAGAGGATTGGATAGGGGGATTTGTAACTATTCTCAAGGAACTCGTAGGTACATCGGGCGTAAGGCATCCTTCTTATGCCATAACATTAAATGTATGCCATATCAGTTATGTGGGCAGTTGTTGTCTCTTACTTTAACTATGAAAATTAATGTTTCTAATTCTAATAATTATCTATGCAGAGATAATTGAAGACAACTATGGCCTACATAAATGACATTGCATATGCTTATATTAATGCATCTATTGTTGGTTTAATGGTAGGTATAGGCAGTGCACTGTCTTTATTTTATTTGTGATTTTTTGTATCTGAATAGTATATTGCATATGGTGCCTTTGAGTTTAAATTTTAATGAAAGGAGTTATGGGATTGACTGGTGATTGGTGTCGACTTATAAGTCAGTTATGTTAATTTTTTATGTGTTGCATTGTTACCTGGGTAGCGAATGGTGATATGATTAAGACTTAATACAGCAACATTGAGACCTTTTCCCACTAGTTGATGCTTTTCTGCATCTGTGACTTCTGTTTTTATGGTTTAGAAACCATAATGAGTACAGTTTTTAGTTTATTGCAATATTTTGAATTTATGGTGTCATGCATCCTGTGAAATTCGCAAAGCTATAAAAACTTATTAACTACTTGGTAACAATCTACCTGGAATACTATGGTCAAACAGAGATTATTCTGGAAGTTACTTCATTTTGGTCTCTATTAATTTTAAAATTTCAGATAATAAGTTTTTGGTACTTTGATGTCTTGATCTGTAGGTTTTTTGTGATTTCATTATTCTTGAGATGTATATATAACAAAGATATGTTTTTGCGCGACATCATCTGATTCTAATGGTCAAATTATGTAAACTCGAACATCATCATTCCTATAAACTAATTGATCTAAAAGGTCATATGTCGGACTTTGGTCAACTGCTGATGGATCATGATATTATCATATAGTCATAATCTGAAATTTCAAAATTTTCCTTAAGGCTCATAATATCTTGCCAAATTTGCAGAGTTTGTAAACTTTTGGTAGTCAAAGCTTTGGAGGGAAGTTTCAAAAAAGAAAAAAAAAAAAGTGTGATACATCAGTAAAAGTTGTACTCTTGCGGTATTTGACTTTTACATAATTAATTATTCAATCAAAACTTTATGCCATTTCTCACATGTTCATACTAGTTGTGTTCTAGCTAATCACTCACCAGTTATACTTTCAAAAGGGTGTAGTAATAATATAAATTGAGTGATCCGCTTGACTGCCCCTGCATTTCTTGATTAATACAGTAACATATAATGTTGAGATAGTTCGCTAACACAGTTAAAGGCCTGTGCAGCTGTGATTGGGGCAAGAGAAGTTCAATGCTTTCTTATTCAGACTATTTTAGGAAGACTTGTGGAGCCACAAATGAGAGCATCTGGAACCTTTCTGGCTGTCATGTACTTGGTTGCAAGCTCCATCATGGCGTGAGCGATTCTTCAAAGAAAAGGCTATTTGAACTTCATGAAATATTTAAGATGGTACCTGGTGTAGGAAAACAGCAGAAGTCTAGTAGGTCCAGGATAATACCAATGGATAACACTTTGAGATCTGGGATTTGGGAGATATCTGATGATATTTTAACAAAAATTTTAGCTTCCCTGGGCCCAATGGACCTCACTAGGGTTTCTGCAACGTGTCGCCATTTAAGATCTTTGGCTGCTTCAGTAATGCCTTGTACAAAGCTAAATCTCTTTCCTCATCAGCAGATTGCAGTTGAGTGGATGTTGCATCGTGAGCGAAATGCTGAACTCTTGCCACATCCTTTATATATTTCTCTTTTAACTGGAGATGGCTTTAGTTTCCATGTAAATACTGTAGCTGGTGAAATAGTTTCTGGGGAAGCTCCCACTATCAAAGATTTTCGTGGAGGAATGTTTTGTGATGAGCCTGGCTTGGGTAAGACTGTAACAGCTCTTTCTCTTATTGTGAAGACACAAGGTACGTTGGCAGACCCACCAGATGGGGCACAAGTAGTCTGGTGTCAACATAATGGTAACCAGAAATGCGGCTATTATGAGATCAGCGGTAATAACATCACCGGTTTTAGTATGTCGGGTAAGAGGGATGTGTGCCAAGATGATACTAGTAAGAGTAATGAGAACCATGACTACTCATCAAAAAGAGCCAGATTGATGGGTCCTGATGAGCAAATTACTACACGTTATGATTCATGTTCTGCAGAAGCTATGAAATCACCTGTAGGTGCATCTTTTGAGGAATCTATGCCTGCAACTCGATGCACTAGGAGCCTGAATCGCGCAAAGAAAAACCTAAATTTCACATATGGAGAGGAAGATTTGATTTTCAAGGAAAGAAGAGTTGGTCAAAGATCAATTAAAACAAAGCATGCATCAGATATTGCATCACATATATCTCAAAACAAGCTAGTTGATACTTCATATGGAATTGGAAAAAGTTATAAGTTGCTAGGGAAGCCTAAAGTCGATTCCTTGCAGTACAACGATACGTGGATTCAGTGTGATGCTTGTCACAAATGGCGAAGGCTTGTGGACAATAGTATGGCTAATTCTAGTGCAGCATGGTTTTGTAGTATGAACACTGACCCTTCGTATCAGAGTTGTAGTGTCCCAGAACAATATTTTCAGAATAGCTGTAAGATAACTTACTTGCCAGGATTTCACTTGAAAGGAACTCCTGGGGGTGATAAACAAAATGTTTCATTTTTCATTAGTGTGCTCAAGGAGCACTATACATTGATAAATTCTCAGACAAAGAAGGCCCTGACTTGGTTGGTTAAACTTTCAACTGATAAGCTGGCAGGAATGGAAACAAATGGCATACGGGGTCCTATTTTAAACACCTGCACTGTGTCTAATGGACATTTTAATCCGTTCCACAAAATATTTCAAGCATTTGGCCTCGTAAAGAGAGTAGAGAAAGGTGTATGCAGGTGGTACTACCCACAAAATCTTGACAATTTGACTTTTGATGCGGCAGCCCTTGGCATGGCTCTCTGTGAGCCATTAGATTTTGTGAGGCTGTACTTGTCAAGAGCAACCCTGATAGTTGTTCCAGCAAACTTGGTTGATCATTGGAAAACACAAATAGAAAAGCATGTACGACCTGGTCAATTGCGGGTTTATGTTTGGATTGATCATCGGAAGCCATCTGCACACTGTCTTGCATGGGATTATGACATTGTTATAACTACCTTTAGTCGTTTGAGTGCAGAGTGGGACCCACGTAAGAGAAGTGTTTTGATGCAAGTGCACTGGTTTAGGATAATTTTAGATGAAGGGCACACTCTTGGCTCAAGCCTGAATTTAACAAATAAGTTGCAAATGGCTATTTCATTGATGGCTTCAAATCGATGGATACTAACAGGTACTCCAACTCCTAACACTCCTAACAGCCAACTCCAACATCTACAACCTCTGCTAAGGTTCCTTCATGAAGAAGCTTATGGACTGAATCAAAAGTCATGGGAAGCTGGCATCCTTAGGCCATTTGAGTCAGAAATGGAGGAAGGGAGGTCTCGTCTGTTGCATTTACTTCAGAAATGCATGATTAGTGCAAGAAAGATAGATTTGCAAAGCATTCCGCCGTGCATCAAGAAAGTTGTTTTCCTGGATTTCAATGAGGAGCATGCTAGAAGTTACAATGAATTGGTACTCACTGTTCGGCGTAATATATTGATGGCTGATTGGAATGATCCTTCGCATGTTGAGAGTCTACTGAATCCAAAACAGTGGAAATTTCGAGGTGCAACTATAAAAAATGTCAGGCTTTCTTGCTGTGTTGCTGGACATATTAAAGTTACACATGCTGGAGAAGATATTCAGGAAACAATGGATATGTTAGCACAAAGTGGTCTTGATCCTACTTCAGCAGAGTATAGCTCCATAAGATACAGTCTCCTGTATGGTGGTCATTGTGTCAGGTAATATTTGGGTTTTTATCTTTCTTATTGCTTTAATTCTCTTTAAGTTCATAACTGCTTACTACTCTTTTTTATTTTAAATAAATTGTGAAGATGCAAGGAGTGGTGCCGCCTTCCTCTCATTACGCCATGTCGGCATCTGTTGTGCCTTGATTGTGTTTCTTTAGACAATATGAAGTGTACATATCCTGGCTGTGGTAAATTATATGAGATGCAGAGTCCTGATACACTAGCCCGACCAGAAAATCCTAATCCAAAGTGGCCAGTACCCAAGGATCTTATTGAGCTACAACCTTCATATAAGCAGGCAGGGATTTTAATAACTTAGTTGACTATCATTATCATCTTTTTATTATTATTTATTTTATTATTTCATTTTTAATTTTTTGCTAACAATAAACATTGCAATGTTGAATGCACAGGATAACTGGGATCCTGATTGGCAATCAACATCTAGTAGTAAAGTCTCCTATCTTGTCCAGAGATTGAAAGCTCTGCAAGAAAGCAATGAAGAGATGAGTTTCTGCAAAGACAATAGCAATGATGAGATGGATACTGAGAATAGTTACCCTTTGCATATGAGAGATGGCAAATCATCATTCCAGGAATGTTCAATAAGAAGCACTAAGACCAATATGAACCCTGATAAAGTTCTGATATTTTCTCAATTTCTTGAGCATATACATGTCATTGAACAGCAGGTGCTTTTTCAGTGCCACATTTTTGGTGGATCTTTGGTGAATCTTTTCTATTTCATTGTATTGCCATCTGCTTATCCTTTTTAAAATGATTAAATTATTAAGTTGTATTTCTCTTTGTCAGTTGACTATTGCTGGTATCAAATACGCTGGAATGTATAGCCCAATGCATTCAAGCAGCAAGGTAAAATGTTGGAATCACTTATTGGTTCTGAGAATTTAAATTCACTTTTGTTTTCTGACCTTTGGTTAATTTAATTTCCCCTATTCCAGAAGAAGTCATTAGCCACGTTCCAGCATGATTCAAGTTGTATGGCCCTTGTGATGGATGGAAGTGCTGCATTGGGTCTTGACTTGAGTTTTGTTACACACGTATTTTTAATGGAGCCAATTTGGGACAGAAGGTTAATACATTAAACCCAATCCATGTGCAAATGTGGAAAAAAAATTAGGGTCTTATTGCTTTTATGGCTGACTGGTAAATTGAATTTGAGAAATTTTCAATGTTTACATTTTCAAAAACCATCTTCTTCGGTTGTAATCCTAATAAATTTTTCTGCAAATTTTGTGGCAAAAAAAATAAACGTTTTCGGTATTCATAATTTTGTAGCGTAGGGGCACTAATATGACTCATCTGTCTAGAATGAATTTTTCAGTTTTGAGATTCAATATCTAAACTGGGACTTTGTTGTTGAATAAGTGATGGTAATGGATCTTCGTTTTTCCCAGTTATTATATCATCCTACTTTGAATCAATTTGCCACTTTTAACCGATTTGATTATCTTCTAATGTGTTTTGTTGGTTTAAAACCTTCAGCATGGAGGAGCAAGTAATTAGTCGTGCCCACCGCATGGGTGCTTCTCGTCCTATTAATGTGGAAACTTTGGCAATGCGTGGTACAATTGAAGAGCAAATGCTGGAGTTTTTACAGGTGAACCCCCTATAACTTGAAGTATATTATACCATACTAAACACTGAATTTAACATGTGATAACCTGTTTCCTTTAATGACGTGTTATTTGGTATGGTCATGTATGTTTTATTTTTCTTGTCCTCCACCATCACTATTTCTTTTTCTTTCTTCTTCTTCTTCCCTTTTTTTTTTTTTTTTGTAAATTATTCATGCTTTGATTTTTTTTTTTTTAATGTTTAACCAGGATGCTGATAAATGTAGAAGATTTCCTAGTCAAGATGTTCCCAAATATAAAGATGACAGTGGGGGACGAGGATATCGATCATTGCATGATTTTGCCGAAAGCAGTTATCTACTGAAACTTAGATTTGTGTATACTAATCCAGAAACCCTAACAGGTTTGTGCATAATTGTTTTACCCTAGCTCTGTTTATGTATGGAAACAAAATTTCCAAGGTAAGATGAGTCATGTTGAAATTAACTTCAAGTGGTTTTCTTGACTTTGTTTTAAAATATTTATCTGGAATTTTGGACAAGAACAAAAACCAGAAAGATTGTGTTCGGAAGTGATACACATGATGGAATTTTACTATTATTTCTGTCATCAAATGAATCTTGCCATTGCTCATAAGTAATTGTAAAATCAACAAGTGAACTTTGGTTAAATGATGTATTGTATGTCAAACCACTGTGAGCCCTTGCTGAAGCTTGTGGCATGCCATGACCGTTGAATAGGTCAACTTCCCTTCCCTGCAAACTTTTCCTTACGCTGTTTGAAACTGAATTTAAGATATGTACTTTTGACTTAGTTGGATTCTTCTTTCATTTTTCCTAATACCTTTTTGGCCTTTTAAGTTTGTAGTAATATTTTTTCCCCTTTTGCTTCAGGTGTTTTGATTGATCAAGATCAAGTACTAACCAATTTGCTTTAAGCAAGTCCTATAGACATCCTGCCAGCAGTTTGTTGCATCGTCCAATTGCCGGGCATGCACTTGAAATATATATTTCTTCGTGGATGTGTAGTGTTGTTGCAAGTGCTCATAGAGAATGTTCGATTTGCATTGGAGGGTGGCACGCACTTTTGTTTAGTATAGCATTATGGAGCTATTGCAGCGTCGCATTTGTCTGCTAATGCTTAATGAAAAGAGTGCAAGGGTCCAAGCAATTCTTTTGTAAGGCCTGTTTCCTCCTCTAGGTTTTTAGTATGTAGATATTAGATGTTCTATCAAGTTGAGTTGGAATCGGGCACTGAATACCAAGCAAATGATTATAGTTGAAAACTGATTGGATATTGCAAAACGCTCCCCCCCCCCCCTCTTCTTCCCGGTGGACAGTACGACAATATTATTTTATTTTTAGGCATTACACTTCATTTTGGTGCATAAGGTTCATATGGATCTAAAAGGTCGAAAAATTAATGTTTTAATGTAGTAAGGATGGGATATTTTGCAATATAACGCCGGACTCTTTTGTATGGTTGAAAATTTTAGTAGTCATCAGTCAATTGCGCTAATCATCGTTATTAGAAATGCAGTGTACAGCCCTGGTTCGCGTAAAATAAACTTCAACCCACAGTAAAGACATGAACACATTCAACATCACACAATGGTTCTATTATCATAAATTTGACTACTCCAACTCAAATTGTAAAGGTTCAAGAGGGGATTTTAAATCTTTCAACTAGAATTTTTTTTCCATTTTATTCCCTATAGCATAAGATGCAAATGCAAAACAATAAAGTATAAAGAAGACTGGAGTGTTGGTAGTCCGCCATTTAGGAAGAGAAGGGAAGAAATGGAGCTTGAACTGATTTTAATACAAAAATGAGAGAAGGGATACAAAGACGCTTGGGTGTGGTTGATATAGGGATAAAGATGAGAGGTAAAACTATATGGATTTTGATTCATGTGTAAAATACCTCTCTTTCAATACTATTTTTCTGCATAATACTACAGTAGAACAAGCCCACGAGTTCATATATTTTCTTGAGCATTTTGGTCAATATATGTCCTCTAGAACACACCAGCACAATAAAATAAATATCTTCATGCTGCATATTTCACTATCAAACATAGGAAACACAAGAGAAAAGAGGAATGTTGGCCAAAGTAATTATTGTTGTCAGACAAATTTTTTTTCTCATGTTAATTTACATTACTGACCTATATCTCTCAGATTTCTTTGGTATGATTTAGCTGCCATCTATTCTCGTCACTAATTTGTTGGTGAGTCGGAGGAGAGGTAAATGTTCTAGGTACTATCTATGTATCATCAATTTTAACTGAAATCACTTTTAGAGGCTACATTTTTGGCCTGGTTTTATTTTGGGAATGGTTTTCTTCCGTGTTATTCCCCTTGTCGTTGATGAGTTGGTCTTCCTCTTCCTTAACTTTTGATTTCAACAAATGGGGCCTGAGCTTGTTTACATCAGATTGTTGAACTGGTTTCAGAAAGAATTCTTCAGCTCCTTCTTCTAGGCATCTGGTCCAAACAAAAAACTTGGCCTAGTTAGATTTGAAGTTCAGTCATTTTATTACCTGTAATTTGTATTTTTTTTTAAAATTTAATTGGATTTGGGTAGTAGGATGCAATTTTTCTCACCTGTTGATCCTTGCTGGGACATTCTCTGAGGACATAATCACAACAGGTATGTCTTTAAGTGATTGTGATTCCTGCAAATCAATGAACCCTTGTTGATTTGTGACATCAAGCCAGATAAGATACAAACATTTGAAGGTTATAATGCACATCACAAAAATGGTTTGATATTTGTTATATGGTTATTAGGCAAATTTCCCAGCTGGGACACCATAAGTGATATAAACAGGGTTATTTGAAAATCAATATGACATTTATTTCTAAAATCAGATGCCATCCTTACAAATTGTTGACTGAATAGGCAAGAAACCAAATTCGGTATAAAATTTAGAAAAGTTCTGTGATACATTGAAATTTTGGAATTGAGCAAAAAATTACTGAAAAAAAAGTTTGTGATCTTGAAACTAGATCAATCACATGAAGAAGTGGCACAAGCCCTTTTAAAAGTCTTGAAAAATATCCCATAAGCTTACCTTGATTTTTCTCAGCAGATCATAGCCTGTCATTCCTGGCATACAGTAATCTGTTATGATCAGGTTTACTTCTACATCCTGCAAGAATAAGTGAAAGGAATTAGATCATAGATCAACCCAAACTTCACGGAAAAAAGAAAAGGTTCGAAAACAAGTAAAGAGAACTGAACCTGATGAGTTTGTGAAGCAACAGAAGGAGGATCTTCATTCCTCTGCTCGTCTTCAACCAATCCAAGAAATTTCAAAGCTTGACTTCCTGAGTCCACTGCAGTAACTGTAATTTCAAAACATAACAAAAAGAATTAGATATCAAGTTAGGTAATAACAAGTTTCCCGTTCAAAAATACAACAAAAAGACCAAATGAACCACAAATCAGAAAAAGGAGAGAAAAAAGTTACCATGAAAGGAAGAGGTTTTGAGGAGCCTTTCAATCAACATTCTGTCAATAAGACTATCATCAACGGCCAAAACATGAAACTGGGCCTCTGCAGCTATACCCATAACTTGGATGGTAATGTGTAAGTGCAAGCCAAAATAGAAGAAGAAGAAGAAGAAGAAGAAGGAAGAGAACAAGGAAGAGGAATAGAAGGATGAACACTGTGGTGAATGAGAATGGTACATTTTAAACAGGAAGACATCACGGTCAGGAAGATACAAAATCCCCGTAGGAAATCTGACAGTTTGGAAAGCAAGATCCGACAGATTTCATCCAGAATCTACAAGATCTTCTGGGTTGATTTTTGAATTGAAAAACAAGCAAAGAAGGTGCTGTTATTGTACCAAACTCATAAAATCTGACTTGTTTTCATTATTATTATTTTCTATTTGACCCTTTTGCTTATGATTAAAGACAAACTATTCGGGTGTGCTACACTGTTATGTCCTCTTCACCCAATTGGCCTTTTGATGAGACCTAAAGGTCACTGTTTAGAGGCATAATATGGTCTCCATTCAATTCCATGCACGTGCATGACTTGCTCAGCAGTTCAGGCCCCACCTATTTGTAATGCACAAGTTAGTCCAAAATGCAATTTTCTTGCATACTGATAAATAAATGTTTGGCATTTTGTCTAATTTTAAGAGCCAATTTTGACCAAAACCATATTGAATTTTCAAAGGTGTCAAACAAACTCTGTTGCTCTTCCTTGAAACATTCCACCGTTTTCGTTTTCGTTTTCGTTTTTTAAATTTACACAACATGCCTATTGATAAGTTTCTCATTTTTGAATAATCTTTTTGAACATTACCTGAGGATGCAAATTAGGTAGAGTGAAAGAAATGGATTAGACACAGCACAAATAATTTAAATAGTTGAAGTCATCTTAAAAGTTGTATGCCTTAATTTAAATGTTTGTGTGTATCTAACATGACATAATCATGTTTAAGAAAAACATTTGAGATTCTCGTGCCAAGGAAATGATAAGCTAACAAGTCTTTGTTTTCCAAAAATTATCCTTTCAAATTGGCTAATCCTAAACATTGCCCTCTAATCCTCCATCAGTTCTGTGTTACGAAATCAGCCCTTTTTGTAATTAACTTGTCGTTGAGTTGGCCAACTCATCTTTTATTAACTGGAACACGATCATGTAAGTAATTAAACAATTGCAAATATTTCATATTCTGATTTCTCGGTGAAAATCATTTGACAGCACAAAACGGAAAATAGAATACTTCTGTGGAATGAAAAATCATTTTAATATTGTGGCAATTAACTTGGACCAGAGTTTTTAATTTGATCAGTAAGTAAAATATACGACATATATGTTGTGCGATAATCCCTCCCCAGATGGAGGGGTTACGAACCCACAGGAGCATTCATAGAATCATTAACGATATTTTTAATCCTTTTCTTCGGAAAAAAAAAATTATGTTTGTAATCTGTTCTTTTGAAACGAATTGGGAAACACAGAGGAAATTATGCTAAAAATTGGATAACTCCTTTCACTTTAGTAAGGGAAGGTGTGCTGTCATTATAAGTTACACGAAAGTTGGAAATTATGGAACAGTTTGAGTGGTTAAAATTAGGTACATGGTTCATTTAAGTAACAGCACTATTTCGAGTTTTGTGAATAGAAAAAACTAGAATAATGAGAGTTTTTTTTTCCTATAGTGGATTGAGCTGACTCAAGACAAATTAGCTAAAGTCTAATGGACTTCGAATATTAATGGTTTAAACAAAAAAAAAAATGGTAACAAATTTTAACCACCCCCATAAAGGGTTGGTTGAAATGATAATTTCAAGGAAGATGATACAAGTTCAAATCTTAAAGAGTAATCTTCATTGAAAACTATATATATAATCCGTGTACTCCTATAGTGTAACAAAGATTAGTCTTATGGGTGATTCAACTAGGCCACAACTCTAAGAATACCTTGAGTGGTCCCATAAAAAAATAAACTATTAACCAAAGAAAGAAAACAATATTGTCAATTATACATTAAAAAAAGGGGAAATGCACTTTACCCCTTTGTATTTTAGTGAAAATGCACTTTAGACCATACATTTTAAAAACATACATCTCGACATCCTGCATTTTATTAAACGTGCACTTTGTCCCTTCTATCAAATTGTCCATCTATACTCTCCATTAGTGACACATGAACCTAGAACTCGAAACTCGAATATCTTTTTTATCCTCTCACTTGTTCGAGTTCCGAGTTCAATAGAGTTAACTTCTTCCTTGTCCAAGAATTTCGAGTTCACATGTCACTAACGGAGAGTATTGATGGAGAACTTGACAAAAGGGTCAAAGTGGACATTTGATGCAATGTAGGTTGTTGAGATGCACATTTTTAAAATATAAGGTCTAAAGTGTACATTTGCTAAAATATAGGAGACAAAGTGCATTTTACCCTTAAAAAAATATGATTATGATTAAAAGTAGCAAGATTTGTGTTTATTTCATAATATGTTATCACCACAAGTTTTCACTATCTAAATGATGGCTTGATCATTTGGTGCTAATAACATTCTACAAAATAAATATGGGCAACTCAAAAAATACGAAGAGAAGATTGCCATTGATCATTATTGGATGTTTATCAGAATACAGGCCCACATCCATTTTCTTCAACTCCATCAACATCAAAGCTCCTTTTTCTTTATTTTTGTCACAAAATCTTGACATCTACTAATTTCAAAGGGTTGGGTTAAGTCTCTAATAAAAAATCTTATTCTTATGGGTAAACATTAAGGTTTTTCTCAATGTTAATGAGTTCCAAAATGGTAGGTGCATGAGTAAATGTTTCGGGGGGGTTTTGAGTAGAAGTCTAGTGAGTTAGGAGCTTGAGCACTAATAAGTTATAATGGGTAAGTCAAACTATGACTTTCCTCTAGTCCTCAAGAACCCCAGATCACACAATTTGGGGGTTTTAATTAATAGGTTTGCCAATTGTTAATTTGTTTTCAGATAAATTATCCAAACTTATCAAAATATTTGTTTGGTTAGATTCTCTTGATAGAGTGCCAGTTACCCCTTTTAGATTTGTTGGTGAGCAACTTAGTTGACTCCTTAGTGTTGTGAGTGGATATTTACTTAGTGATAATGTTTTTAAATTTATTTTCATAGGAGAAACTAATTTATTGAAGCTAAGATTTTATTTTATGTTATTTTATTTATTAGGGTAGTTATTTTTACTAGTTATCTTTCCCTTCTATGATGATAATTAAATTATTAATTTGATGACTGATTTGAAATTGTGATTAGCCTTCCTTGATATTTTTTGTTTAACCTCATGATGTTATTGCTTCTTATTTCACTTTTCTGCTAAGATGATTTATAAGAGTTGATTACTAGCAAGAATCAAATCTTATAGAAGTTGATTTATTGGATTTAAGTATTGTGTTTTATTATAAGTTTATGTTGAGAAAACCACAATGGGTTCTAAGTTAGAATACTGTTCACCATTACCAAAGAGATATAACAATATCATTTGCCATTAGCAAAGATATATAATGGCCTATGCGCATATAGTACATTTAGTTAAAATAAAACGTGAAAGGACCTAATTATGAGATAGTATCAGGTGAGATGAGGCCTCCGACATGAGATAAGAAGATTTGTGACTAGGTGGGTTAAGATTACTGCCCAATTTTTCTTATGTAACTCTCATGGAGTATTTAATTAATTGATGAAAAATTTCATTTCTGAATGAGTTTCTATTAATGAAACATATTAAGAATGCATAGATTTGGTGAACTATTATTTCCACCAATTACTTTTAGTGATTGTATGATTGTTAAGTTACTTCTTTTTGTTTTAAAAGCTTGAGCATTGATTCATTTCTTCTTCCTATCCACTTTGTTTATATACCCTCACTAAGTCTATGTAACTAACTCTATTCATTTCCTTCAAATTCATGGGGTGCAAAATAGCAGGCTCCTAGGATTTGCTATTCTACCCAAGAGTGATCTTTTGGTAGGCCTCCACTATTAGAAGAGGCTTTCATTTTGGTTGACTCCAATATTTTGCATTTATAGAGCATAGGTTTATTTCTTTTGGATTATTTACATGATCATAGTGTTTAAATTAAATATGATCCTTTTTGTATAGCTGATCATTTTGATACTTACAATTGAAACTCTAGGAATATTCTTGCTATTGATTTTGGATAATGATATTTGATATTGAGCAAGTTATTTGAGATGTGGTATGGTTTTGTTTTAAAGGGAGACTTGACTTTATTTTTGGTACTTTCATGATTAGATTGTCATTATGTTATAACTAGAGTTCTATTCTTAAGGCTTGCTAGGCCAAGTGCGCTTCATTAGCTTGGGTGCCGATCACAACCTAAGTTTGGGTCATGATAAAGTTGGTATCATAGATTTGGTTAATAGGTCCTAATGGTTGCAAAATTTGGGTAATTATAGAGTCTTGCTTGTAATTTGTGCACTTGGGCACAACGTACATGTAGGAGGCTATAAGTGCCTATTGTTAAACTGAAGACTCTTGTTCTAGTTGTCATTATCTGTTTATCTTTGTCTTCCCAATTTGCTTTCGATGAATTCACTTTTTTCGAATTTTTGTTCATGTCTTAGGTGAGGATGCCACCCAGGACGAGATTTGCTAGGGAGCTAACTCTTGATAAGGCTTCCACTCAACTTCATGCCGCACCCTCGAGAGGCCATGGACGTGGTTGTGGCTGTGTTAGGCATGCACGACGTGGTATGATGCTTGAGGTTGAGGTTCTTAGAGTTAGGAATGGGAACCCCACATTAGCTTAAAATAGTTGCTAGGGTGCTAAATATTTATCAATTGATTCAGTAGCTAGTGAATGTTATTAAAGGAAACTAACAACCTCATGGAGATCAGAGTTAGAAGGATTCAGATTATAGTTAGGAGGCGGCTCATGCTAAGTAGCCGATTGTAGAACATAGAGGGATAGGGGTTTCTTTGTTTGCATTCACGAGGCATAATCCTCCAGTGATTAGTGGCTCAGACAATAGTGAGGATCCTCAAAGATTCTTGAATGATGTGGCATAGACGTGTAGAGCTTTAGGATATTCTTATACTCAAATGGTTGAGTTTACAACCTTTCAATTGCGAGATGTGGCTAGAGACTAGTATGAGACTATGCTTTGTGCGAGGTCAGAAGGATCACCCCCTTTGGTGTAGGATGAGTTTATGCATTTGTTCTAATTTCATTCCTTACCAAAGAGTGTTTAGTTAGTAAGGCATGGGAATTCGAGTTTCTTGTACTAATAGACCAGATGACTGTGATGAATTATAACATCCAATGCGAAAGACTTGCAAGGTATGCACTGCACTTGGTTGCTACGAAGAAGTTATGATATTTAGGGTATTGGCAGGATCTAAGATGACATATGAGTAAACCTTGAATAGGGCCTTGGCAATTAAGTGGGAAGGTAAAGATACAGGTGGAGCTTCTCATGACTCGCACAAGAGATCACGGTTAGCATTTGCTCAGGATGAAGGTGGAGGTTATCATGAGAAGGGGGTTGAATCATGACTATTAAAAACATTTTGAAACCTAAAAAACTAAAACAAACTTTCTCAAGTCTTCTGATTTGGATTGCGAAAGTGTTAGAATTAGATTGAAAAAGGTTAAAAAGAAACATTTTGAAGTAAGAAGATAGCAATGCACTTAAAGATCAAAGTAAATGAAGGAAGATACTTTGGGAATGAAACTGAAAGTGTAAAGTGCAAAAACATAAAAGAGTAAGGATAAGAGATTGCTCGACAAAGAGCTTTTTCCTGGTTTGGCCATACTACTTGCCTATGTCCAATCCTCGACAAACTCGTTGAGATTTTCTATAGCTAAGTATTCTTGTACAAACTTCTCCAAGCTTACAACAGAGTAGTCTTGTTCTAGCCTCTCCAAGCCAATCAACATAGTAGTTTTGTCCTAGCCTCTCCAAGCTAACAAAGACCATTATTGAGTTAGGTTACAATGATTGAAATGAAGGTTTGTGTCTGATAACACTCATATTTTAAAACTCGAAGTATATAAATCAGATAAGTACAATGTGGAGTGACTTCTCACATATCTCTCAAAGAGGATATTTGCTAATACAAACCTAGAGAAGATTTTTCACTAAGAAGCTTTAGAAGGATACTGATTGTTCAAAAGGTTGAGAAAGATGAAGGTTTTTTACGATATTCCATAATAGCAATTCCAACAACTCTTCTTCATCTTCAAGACTTATATAGGCTTCAAAATACTGCCATTGTGACTTCAAGTCTTAAGCCTTGAGCTTTCCGATCCATTGGTCTTACCATGGAGAGAGAAGTAAAGAGCTTTTTTTCTCAGCAAGCAAGTATAACACCAAAGGGAAAACTAGCTGTTTGAGTTAACTAGTTCTGCAAAGTGTCAGCACTCCTTTTGGAGATCAGTCTTATCACTTTTTGACCTTTAGAAAATATCTTTGAACGACAAAGGCAAAGTTTGAATAATGTCTTCTTCACTTAGAGCAACATTCTGGAGGAAAGCCTTCTTGTCAAGCTTTCTAGAGAAATCATCCTTCTGATATGCTTCTATGCCTTTTGGTGACTTGATAGCCTTCTTATGCTTCCAATCGTCTTTTTATGAGAAATATGATTATTGAGAGCATAGATTATGTTCTTGTGATGATCCTAGCTTTACTAAAAGATATTTTGATTTTGAAAGATATATTTTAGAAGCTAATTGGTGTTATTGTAAGTGAACCATTTCTCTCGAACTTGAGTTATAGTGATCTATGCTATTCCTAAACAAACACCCAGGCAAATCGTTAGTTCTTACAAAAGATTTTCATAAGATTTGGTTTGTTATCCATCAAAACCATCAAGATATACCCAAAACCACTTAGTTGCTTCTAAAGGGTGTTGGAGCTTATATAGGGTGATCACCATGGTCATAGTAATAGTGATTCCAAAGATAAGAGGTCAGCAAAGAGGCCCTCAGTCATAAGGCATTCATTGTAGCCAGCTCTCTAGCATTATT
Organism: Pterocarpus macrocarpus; assembly: GCA_031439585.1. NCBI lineage: Eukaryota > Viridiplantae > Streptophyta > Magnoliopsida > Fabales > Fabaceae > Pterocarpus > Pterocarpus macrocarpus. The sequence continues at coordinate 39,477,215 of CM062517.1, forward strand.
CATAGCTAAAGTCTTTCACAACATCAGAGACATTCTAATCATGCTCCTAGCTAGTACTTTTGTCACATGAGGGAAGGTGCATGCTAGACCTTCTAGGCTAGGCTTCATAGGGTGTTACCAATATAGTCAGATGGGGCAGTTTGCAAAGAGCTATATTGGGTCACATTCTTAGCCTTTTGTTAGTAAAGCTTTAGCATTGATGGTTTCAGGGAGACAAGTTGGTAGTTCATTTGGATAAGGATCTAGCAGTACTTAGTAGGGTTGTAGAGGATCAGGTGATAGAGGTCATGGACAAAATGGTGGAGCACATGTTGGTGTTTTTGCTTTGACCAGTCAAGATGCTAAGGCATCCAATGCTATGGTGACAGGTAAACGTACTCTTAGTATGTTCCATGATGCACATGTTTTGTTTGACTCTAGAACTGAACATTCTTTGTATCCCCTTCATTTGCATCTTGTTTTGGAAGAGATCCTTTACCTTTAGGTAAGCCTTTGATAGTAAGTATGCTTATGGGTAACTCCTTGTTGTTGTTGTTATTGTTATCATATAGTATTTACATATATTATTGTATTTATAATTTTGAATAAAAAATTAAAAATAAATAATAAAACTAAATAAAAATAAATAAAAATAATTTGTAAAAATTAATTAAAAAATACATATTCATTCATTAACAACAAATTATTCATTGATAATTTAATAAAATATAAATTTTTTAATTCAAAAATTAAAATTACCAACAACATATCTGTTGGTAAAATTAAGAAATCCGTTTGAATTTATTATCAAATTGACGAAATGAGAGATGAATTTTCCAAATATTTACTAAGGGATTTTAATTAATATTCTATCAGTAAACTCCTTGGTAGTTACTAATGAAATTTTTAGCTATCAATAATTTTTTTCCTACACATGTTTTTGAAGAATTACGTAGCCAAAGAAGATAGGGAAGCTTGATAATTTGTATTACTAACAACTAATACATATATACATGGTACATGAATATTCTGGAGCAATTATAGCAATATTGTACGAATTGATTTGGAGCAGTTTAAGGAGAGTATCTATTAGAGAAAAATCAGGAAAGATTTGATAAACATGGGAGATTTAATACACGGTCACAGCTGTGTTTATCACATAATTGTCCATGGTAATTTGTGCATGATGTGTGTGCTCTATCATGCCCCCTCAAGCTAGTAAGGGAATGATTATGAACTCCTAGCTTGTTTTGAAGCACAGCGAATGATTGCCTTGGGAGAGGCTTAGTAAAAATGTTTGCTACTTGGGAAAAGGATGAAACATGTCTTGTGATAAGAGCTCCTGTAGGAACCTTTTTTTTTAACAAATTGATAGTCATGCTCAATGTGCTTTGTGCGAGCAAGAAGAATAGGATTTATAGACATGTACAACACTTATATTGTCACAGAAAGGCTAAGGAGGTTTCTCAAGAGAAATTCCCATGTCTTGAAATAAGTAGGTGAACCAAGTGTGCTCTACTGTAGCATAAGCCATGGATTGATATTCTACTTCAGCGCTAGAATGTGCAACTGTAGGTTGCTTATTTGAGCACCAAGAAATGCAATTTGCTCCCAAGTTTATACAAAATTTGGTAGTGCTCCTACGAGTAGTGGGGCTTCCTGCCTAATCGGCATTACTAAAGCTATAAAGTGAAATAGGACTTTGATGAAGGTAGCGAAGACCATACTACTGTGTTCCCTTTAAGTAGTGAAGAATACGCTTCATAGCTTTGAAATGAAGTTGAGTAGGACTATTGAAGAATTAACACACTCAATTATAGCATGAGTGAATGTAAAGTATTGCAAAGCACTAACAATACTTCTATAAAGAGTGGTATTCACTGGTTGTATTGCTGAAGTGGAGTCCTTTTCTTTAAGAATCATGGGTGTAGCCATGGAAGAAGAATTCAGCATCTCAGTTTTAGCAAGAAGATCTTGTATATACTAAGTTTGAGTGAGATGAATTCCTCCTAGAAAAGATCGAACTTCTATGCCAAGGAAATAATGAATTGATACAATATCTTTAATACCAAACTCAATACCAAGCTGATCTAGTAGTTTTGTGACATAGAAATCATTGTTTCCAGCAACAAGTATGTCATCAACATAAATTGAAAAGACTATAATGATCTTTGTTGTGCAATAAATGAAAAAGGAAGAATCTGCCTTGCTACAATAAAATCCAAGATATATAAGATATTGAGACAATAGATCAAACCATGCTCTGGGAGGTTGCTTTAATCCATATAAAGATTTTTTGAGTAGACAAACATTATCAAGGAATTATGGGTTTATAAAACTTGGTGGTTGTTCCATGTATACCTTTTCTTTGGGATGCCCATGCAAAAAGGCATTCTTGACATCTAGCTGCATAACATGCCAGCTAAGAGGGATTGAGAGAGCTAAAACCAATCAAATTGTGACTAGTTTTACAACTGGACTGAACGTTTTAGCATAGTCAACACCAGGAACTTGAGTAATCCTCTTACGACTAATTGAGACTTAGAGCAATCTATTGAGCCATCTTCTTTGTATTTGATCTTGTAAACCCACTTGGAACCTATGACATTTATGTTAGATGGTCATGGAACAAGGACCCAAGTGTTGCTGCTGTGAAGTGCATTAATCTCTTCTTACATAGCAGCCACCCACTTGGGATTTTTGAGAGCCATATGAAGTGTTTTTGGCTCAGTTTGAGAGGCTGTAATATTGAAAGCACATTCATAATCTTGAAGGTATGCAGGTGGACATTTTGGCCTGGTAGAGTTTTCTACAGTTGGATTTTGAATTTGAGGTTCAACAGGTGCATGTTCAGGGTGGTGCTCTTCTATCGCAATTTGAGAGGTCTCACGAGTCACTTGGGAGGTCTCAAATGAAGATTAAGAAGTTCCAGGATCTTATCGAAGCTCCATTTGTGGATTTTACAAACTAGTCTCTATGAGAGCCTTAATTTCAACTTCTACACCTACATTTAAGTTAGGATCAATATTACAACATTGAAAAGAAATGGAATTTTCTTCCTGTACCTCAATCTTGTTTTCAACATTTAACTCATCATTTTCAGGGAAACTAGTGATATCCAAGGGAGACCTTGCTTCTGCATTTTGTGAAGTAGAGGGTGAATCCTTGTAAGGAAGAAAATCTTCATCAAACACAACATGTCTCAAAATACAGAACTGTTTTGTAACGGGATCTAAGTAATGATATCCTTTATGAGACGGGTTGTACCTAATAAAAACACAAGGGTAGGTCTTTTTAGTGAATTTGTTACCTCCATTATAATCTACAGGGGAAGCATTTGCAACTAATGACTCTTGGTCCCCTATAATCAACAGCTTACTTGTAAAGTTTCTGATAAGGGGTGATGTTTTGCAACACTGATGATGACAACAACTTGTTGATAAGACATACTATAGAAAGAAAGATGTCAACCCAGAGATACAAAGGTAAATTTGTGTGGACCATCATGGTTTACCCAATTTCCACAATATGTCTGTGCTTTCTTTTTGCAACTCCGTTTTGTTTTGGAGTTCCTGGACAAGAAATGTGTAACTGTATGCCACCATAAATCCACGAGAATTAAATTCACCTTCTCTAACACACTGAAAAGTCTTTATTCTTTTATCAAATTTGTCTTCCACCAAATTTTGAAATTGTTTGAATATATCAAGAAAATCTGATTTTCTTCAAAGAGGGAATAACCATGTGAATCTTGAATAGTCATCAATGAAAATTACATAAAATCAAAACTTTTGAGTGGAGATTATTGGGGTAGGCCCCCATAGATCATAATGAATTTTCTTAAGAGGACGATTTGAAATTTTATTTGTGGAATGAAAGGGCAATTTACAACTTTTTCCTTGCTAACAACTAACACAAATTGAAGGTTTTGACATCCAATAAGAGAAATTAATTCTTTTCTACTCTTTCAACTTGGATAATATTTTCTGATTTGGAAGTCGCAAGTGCCATAAATCTGCAAAAGACCCTTTCTTCCTTATTACAGTAAACACTTCTTGAGAGAAACAATCCAAAGCATAAAGATGACCCTTTTTACACCCCCTAGCTACTGTCTTCTAGTTTCAAGTCTGGCACCACAAGCACATCTTTTAACTTCAAATTTCTATCTTGTATATTAAGATCAATTTCACCAGTATGAGGTATTGGCAAACCATAGCCATCTCCCACATAGATAACATCATTACCAAGATAAGGTTTGATATAGGAAAGCTTACCAATATCATTAGTCATGCGAGAATTAGCTCCAAAGTCAACATAGAATATTGGATCCTTGTTGTCATTTGTGGTAAAGGCAGCAACAACTTTTGAGAGTTGTTCAGCTTGGTAGGAATGATCATACCTGTACCAACACTTAAAGACAATATGATTTGGCATTTTACAAGTTTGATAGACTTCTTTACCTGAATCAAAACATCATTGTGAGGCATAATTCTTGGAAAAACGATTGTCTCCATCATTTTTCTGCTGTTTTGAGCTATCGCTATATGAGTTCTTTTGCTATGCAGGTGCAAAACCCCATCCTTACGAGTTGAATCTATCTCTTCCACCACGACTTCCCCTTCCTCATCCTCTCTGACTCAGGAAGCCTTGAGCGTGCTGCAAAAGAATCTTTACTTCCTCCTTCTTGATAGCTTGCGATTGCTCATATCATTGTAGAGCAATCACAAATTTATTTTAAGAGGGATAAGGTGGCTTTGTGGGCATTGCTATTCTGAAAGTCTCATAGCTGGGTCCTAAGCCTTGTGTAACTTGAAAAACTTTGTGCAAATCTGGAACTGGTTGCTTTATGGTAGCAAGTTTGTCACAAATGGATTTGAATTCTTTGAGATATTCTTCAAGGGTTTTTGTCCCTTTCTTGATTATCATTAACATGCTTTTTAGATGGCCTTCTTTTTCAGCAATCAAGGAAAGCAACTATTCCCCCAAGGAAGTCGATGCCTCATATGCAGTTTCTGCCCCCAGAGATATCACTCATGACTTCTTCTTTCATGGTTCCACAAAACCAAGAAAGGAGAAGACCATCATTAGCGCTCCACAATTGATATTGTGAATTATGTGTCTTTGCTCCTTTATCATCCTCTAGCTTTTAAGCAGGACTTGTTCCATCTGTAAAGCCCCAGACTTTTGGCTAGAGAAAGAATTTGGGATCACTATGAAAGAAAGTCTTCTAAAGTGAGTTTGATGGAGACAAGGCTTGAACATTGATGGAAGGATTGAATTGTAAGCCGAGGCTCTTTGGTTGAAGAAGAAGAAGACATCATGCAGGTGCTTGTGGATGAGGGCTCTAACAGCATGAAGAATTATGCAGTAGAAGAAGAGAAGGAAGCTTGATAATTTGTATTACTAACAACTGATACATATATATATGATACATGAATATTCTAGAGCAACTACAACAACATTATAGAAACTGATTTAAAGCAATTTAAGGAGAGTATCAATAAGAGAACAATCAGGAAAGATTTGATACACATGGGAGATTTGATACACGGTTGTCACAGCTGTGTTTATAACATAATTGTCTATCACAATTTGTGCATGATGTGTGTGCTTTATCAGTTTTATCATCATCCATAATCCGTCAGTAAATCCATCAAAATTCTTTTTACCTTCGGTAAATCCGTCAATAATGCCATCCATTTTTTTAGGTATTTCTTGTAGTGAAATCTTTTAAAAAGTCTATCTACAAAGGTACCCACCTTAACACATAGGAGTACCACAAACTTTGGGTGGATTATAGGTCTAATTATTTAGGACGAGCTAAATAACATAGTTTGCTTACACCCTTATGGCCCCTCTCCCAAAGTAGATCAAATGGCAAAATTAATGACACGCTATAAAAACAACTCAAGGGGCACCTATTATGATTTCAACCAAGCCCTACCATGGAATTGAATAGGCATCTCAACATTGATCAATTCTTTTAGTCGTAAGAGTGAGAAGTATGGATCAATGTACCAAGCCCATGTCACAACCCGACCACCTAGAGTTAGAAGATGTACACAACCACACTTGGTGTATCTAAAGTGGGTCAATTGCTAGTTGAACTTGGATTGCGTGATACACATCCTCATCATCATCATCCTCTCTTTAGCAATCGGAAAGTTCTCACCTAAGTACTCTTACCTTCAACCTTGGGAAATATCCTAGTCCTCTAGCTAAAACAAAGAAGAAATACCAAAAAAAAAAAAAAAAAAAGGGAATAATGTGGAAAGCCAACCTCTTTCATGTGTCAGTCACTCAAACTAGCAAGTTGATCCCATAAGATAGAATGATTAAGAAAAATGTTTTGATGATGAATGATATAAGGAATATAAGGGTCTTGGCAAGGACTCTTTTTAAACTTTTCTTTTTATACTTCACTTGATGTCCATTTCTACTTGTTGTTAGTGTTTGGGGCACCTTTCAAGCCACACGTATGTACATTGGAACTTGGTCCTAGGTTTTATTGCTTGAATAATAAAACTCTTGCTAACTTTGGCCCAAAAGAAAATTATATACTTAACTTCAAACAATAAAGTCACCTTTTAGGTGTTTTTTTTACCAACAAGAGAGTTGGTGTAATGGTAGAGGCACACTATAGTCCTAGAGAGGATACGGGTTCGATTCCTGAAGACAACTCCAGTTGAGAGGGCAAACTTAACTACGCTCGAAAGGAATTAGTTTCCTTGCTGAATAATAGGGAAGGGGGATATCTTTGGAAAACCAAAAAAATGGATATCCAAATATAAAATACTTTGCTTTAAACTCACTTTTTATAAAAATTAAATTTACAAAAAACAAAGTCAATCCAATATATCAAGTTTGCACACTTTAATCCAAACACACCCTTAGACAACCTATCTTATGTTGGTGGCACTGAAAATAGCGAAAACCAAACACCTTCTCCGGACTTATAGATCATCATTACTTGCGTTAGCTACACGCACCTTTTTGTAGACGAAACCCCGGGCAATCCATATATAAACGCATAGGTTCAGAGCACTTAACCCAGCCAGCACCCAATAAAAGTAATCAAGGTGTGCCCTATTCAGATTGTTTCCCAACCATTTCCCACCAGCTCTTGACGTTATTGCTACCACAAGAACTATAATAGCATTGCTAACAAAACTTCCAACCCCCATAATGCTCCAATATGCTGCAGCTCCCATGCTTTTCATTGCCTCTGGCATTTGATCATAGAACAACTCTTGGAGTCCAACAATTGTGAATGCATCAGCAGTGCCAAGAATAGCGTATTGTGGTAGCATCCACCAAATGCTCATTGGTATAACTGCTTGGGGATTGTCCACGAGATTATGTTGCCTAGCAACTCCAACCCTTTTGGCCTCCACAAGAGCTGAGACAACCATGTTGAGTGTGGACAAAACTAGACCAATTCCAATTCTCTGCAACACTGTTATACCAGAGCGATGCCCTGTGAACTTTCTAGCAATTGGCACAAAAACCCGGTCATACATTGGAACAGCACAAATGATTACAAGTCCAACAATGCCTTGAAGTGATGCTGGAGGGATTTGGAAGTTTGATCCTATAGAACGTACCAAAGTGCTACCTTGCTTGGTGAAAAATGTGCCTAGTTGGCTTTGGTCAACAATAAACATCAAACAGCTTAGCCATATAGGGATGAGGCGAAGGACCAGCTTTACTTCTTCAACTTGAGTCACTGAGCATAGCCTCCAAGGGTCTCTAGCGTTGCTCGAAGCATCATGCTCATCAATGATCATTGCCTTGTCCAAAAATCTGTGGTAATTTTAAATTTTTTTGGTAAAAAAAAAAAAATAATCTGCTATTAGTAATGTGGTAATAGAATGTATCAAGCGACAAATGAAGTCTATAATCATTTGTTCGTATCAACTCTAATACACTGAGTAGGGTCCTAGTCGTGGTACTTATTTCAATATTTATGTCTATATTTTTAGCCTCGAAAATATTGACCATGTCCAAATTTGTATTTCGAACGCATTTATTTAAGTTTTAAAACAAGTATTTTTATGATATATTTTTTGAACTTTTTAAAGTTACTATTATTATTTGAATTTCATTAAAAATTATTTAATTATCTTAGTTTTTTTATGCAAGTCTTTCCATCTAAAAAATAAAAGGATTTTTTGTTTCTTTCATGTTAAGACTCAAATGGACCATAAATTCTTTCACTTATTATAATTGATATTGATACTTGCGCTTATATCGTGCAAGTTTCTTCATATAATAATCTTCTATAGCTCAAATTAAATCTTATCATTTCCAAAACCTACCAAAAGAAATTTTACAATAACGATTTTGATAATCTTTTTTTATCTAAGGTTAACCTATTATTAACTTATAAACAAAATGTTATAGCATAATGTTAAAATTATATTTTTTTAATGTACTATATTAACTTATGAAGCTATCAGGAGAGGATTAGTAGAAAAGAATTTTTATAATTTTTGCATGTAATTATAAGTTTAAATTTTAGTGCCATTGATATACCAAAATAAACTTACTAAATACATTGAATGACAAGTATGATGAGTGGTCATATATATTTTCTTTTTGCTTGTGATACTTGGTAAGATATTAATATAAACAAAGCTAAACTTTAAAAAACTTTGTCAAAGAATGTTGTAAGGACAAGCATATATAATATCTATTTATAATTATTAAAACAATGAATCTATTAATATCTTTTCGATATTTAATGCAATACGTATTTTTTTATTTGATTTTTTTATCTTTCTTTACGATTTGTTTTTAATTATTTGGTCATCTTTCCTTACAACTTGGTTCGTAACAAACAATAAAAGGATATTTTTGCAGATTCTTATATTTGGTATAATGTTTCTTGGTAGAATACCCCTGGTTTCGATAAAAAAAATTATAAAAACAATTATATAAACATCTAATGGGAGTTGACACCTTATTAGAAAATTTTATTTAGTATTTTGGGTTGGAAAAAAGTAAGATATAGTAATTATGAGAATTATATTTTTAAAATAATTTCATAGTACATAATTAATCAATAATATAAGAGATTAATTTGTATGTATTAACATTATAAAATATCTTTGTATTATCAACCAATAATAATATTAAAAAATATCAATTAATACAAATAATTATCTATTATGATAGAAGACTTATTATGATTTATTATTTTTTAATATTTTTATTGATTGATAGTATAAAATTATTTTATACTATTAATATATACAAATTAAACTCATAGTATAAATATTTTAAATATTGATAATATATCAAAATTAAATTAAAGAATCATTTATGTCGATCGGCTAAAAAAAAAATGAAGTCTAAAATATAGAGTGAAACTAAAACACACCTGAATTGGTCGGTGTGATCCAGAGGAGGGTGAAGACCAGCATGGAGGGTGACACCATGCTCGTGGCCGTAGCAATAATTCTCGTGGCCTGACATACCTTTCACGCGCCACTTTCGAAATGCAGCAACAAAAACTTGGGCAATACTTGTAAATGGGCTCCCTCTTGGGCTTTCCTTCTTGTACCTTTTGATTCCAAGCAAGAACACTGCTATTGCTATTGCCCACACCACTGGCAGCAGTCCCAGCCCCACAGTCCACCCAACATTGTCCTATGGGTATTTTGCGTTTTAAATTTTCGGTTAGATCATAACCAAAAAAAAATATCAATTCAGATCGACAAAAAAAAAAAAAAAAAACATTAGTCTGTTCAGAGTCTCCTTTATGGCCTGTTTCTGCAATTTGAAGACTTTGGCATGGTATGGCAGGGATAGGATTATGTTGCTCTTTCTTAGTGAAAACAAAGAGAGACGTGCGATCCATGTTAACAAGAATTACTGTGGTGTTAAAACATTGGTTACTCCCTTCGGCGCCGTCTGCAATGCGCTTAGCAGGACAAGTGGCTACTTGTGATGGTAGCGTATCGAACGGTTAAAATGTGTGAGATGTATCAATTTATTAATTATTTATGATATAATAATATATTAATTTAAAAAAATTTAAAAATATAATTAAATATATTTTAAAAAATTAATTTTTATATATTAATAATATAAAATTATATTGATAATATAAAATAATTTTATATTATTAATATAATATTACATTGATAGATAATATAAAATTATATTAATAGAATAAAATTATATTGATAAAATTTTTATGACTTTTAAAAATTAATTTTTATATATTAATAATATAAAATTATACTGACAGTAAAAAATAATTTTATATTGTCAGTATAAAATTATACTAACTAAATATTTTTTATTATACTAATAATATAAAATTATTTTATATTACTAATATAATTTTATACTGTCAGTATATGATAATTAATTTTTAAAATATATTTAATTATATTTTTAAATTTTCTTAAAATTAGATATTATTATAGTATATTATAGGTGATTGATGTAATAATGTATCTCATAATCTCACCATCAGATTGTAAGGTGCACCATACTCTTTGACCAACGAAAAGCAATGTAGATGGCACCACTCTCTTCACCCGTCATTCTACTCAAATTTCTTTAACCAAATCGATTGCAATTTAAAATAATTCGATAATGAATAGTAGTTATTCAGAAACATTTATTCTTAAAAAAGAGATTGAAAATTGATAATCAAATAGTAATTATTCAAAAAAATTAATTATTCAGAAAATTAATGCTTTTAGTAACGTGATAATTCATAATTAAATAGCAGTGTAATTTTTTTTTATTTTAACATTGTATCAAATTTAAACCTTAAAGGTATTTATTTTAAATGAGTTACAAAAATCTGTTTGATAATTTATTTTACGAACTTCATATTTGACTTTAGATTAAAAAATTTTTTTGAACTGACTTGTATATCATTTACATGAGTTTTTTTAATATTTATGCATATCAATTTTAAAATATCTTTTATCACAAGCATCTTGACTTTCTCAAGGCATTTTAATTTTTGCAACCCTTTCCAATTTTTCTCTGCATTCCACTATCATATGTTTTGTAGTAATGCTGAAGAATACTCCTCATTCACCCATGGTCCCCCCGGACCAACAATCGTTTTGCATAAGAGGTTGGCCCAAGCAATGAAGCAATTGTGTCCTTGGTCTCCTTTGGTGACTGAGTTGCAAGTTCCTAAAATCAACAATGATTATCTTTCCCAATGTCTTGCACTGTTATCTCGGAATTCGAGGGGTGGAGATAGCGGATTCTTTGACAGATAGGAATATTCCCCAACTGGTGGTCATACCAAAGTGAAGACGGATCATTTCCCAACCCAAGCACAGAAAGAGCTTTAAAAGCTTTTAAAATGCTCTTCCACTTGTAAGATGAATTAGAAGTCGCATGAGTATTAGCAAGTGATCCTCCCTTCACATACTTTTTTATAAACAGAAATGTCCATAATTATTGGAACTAGTGAGAATGCACTAGGCCAATTTCCCAAGTCTCGCCTCAGCCCGCCAAACTACTTGGGAGAGGTTATAACATCCCAACTAACCAGATTGAAGCTGCGAGTAGAACTCGTCCCACTCCGGTGAAGTTTTAGACTTCCTATCAATTTCAAAACAAATAGAACAATGAACCTTGTGAAGCATGGGTACGCGATAGAAGCCAAAGTACCAGTACCCCATACATATCCAAAAAAATTTTCAAATAAAAACAAATGGGTATGGCTCGGGTACAATTTGGGTACAGTTGAGAAGAATTTGGGTATGACTCTACCTAAATCTAAATCTATCTTTCTCTTCTTTCTTATTGAACCTAAACCATTTCACTACCCATCTCTGGAGTGACCTACCACCGTCACACTTCTCTACTAATGGTAGCGACAACCCACCTAACGACGATGACTCCTCCCAGTTGATGATGACCTGCAGCAGCTCTGATACAGTGGGACAGCGACAGCAACAACTTACCATGAGCAATAGCAGCGACCCACCCACTAGTTCACAACAGTTAGCAAGCTTCTCTAGTGATCAACGAACATGAGGCAACAAAGTGTTCCTTTTTATATTGACCCCCACCCACACATGGTCTTGATGCTTTTTTTTTATTTATTTATGTGGTTTAAGTGCTTTTTGAGTTTTTGTTGAACGGTAAAGAATGAAGGGATGTTTGTTTTGATTTTGAATTATTATTTTTTTTAATTAGTTTATTTATTTAATTTGAATGAGTAATTAGACGTTTATTATGTAAAGTGAAATTTTTATATATATATGTAACGTACCTGTACCCCAATTTTTTTTAAATTTTCGCACCTTGTACCTCATTCTTATATCCACCAAGTACAGGTACGGTACACATACCTATGCAACCTAGAATGGGCCCAAAGGGCATGCATCGCATAAACCAACACCGAGGACATGATAGAATTCACAAAACATAACCTTCTAGCTCTATTCAATAGTTTAACCTTCCAACTCGCTATACGACTATTAATCTTCTCTTTAATACTTGTAAATCCCTTCTCCTTCTAGTCACATCACCAAGGATTTGACAAAATTAATTTTAAGCCTCGATGCATCACAGAACTTCTCCAAAATGGAAATAACAAGGTGAAGTCGTGAATTTTTTGCTTTACAAAATAAGAGCACATAATCCATAAACATAAGATGATAAATACATGGACCACCTCTTGTTAGGTGCAATGGGAGCCATTCCCCTGCAAAAACTTTCATTGTAATAGTAAGCACCAACTTCTCCATACAAAGTACAAAGAGATAAGATGACATGGGTTCACCCTACCTCAAATCCCTTGTTAGGGGAAAATTCTCAAATCTAGTGCTATTCCACAAAATTGATAGCTGGGATGATCGAATGGAGCACATGATCAATTTTATAGACATTTATGGAAACGCAAAATCTAATAATGTCAAATGAAAGAACTCTTATTCAACTTTATCATAGGCCTTCTCTAAATTAACCTTAAAAGTTAAAGCTGCTTAATGTTGATTTTATGCATCAATGCATTAGCACTTGTGGCAACACTGCATTCTCCATAGTCCTTCTACTTGTAGTAAAACTCCCTTACAAAGAACTAAAAAGATCACTGAGGAAGGGGCGAAGATAGTTAACTAAAACCTTGGTAATAATTTTGGTAATTTACATTGCACAAACTAATAAGGCAAAATTTTTTGGAATGTACTGGTTAATCACCTTTTGGAATTAGGACAATAAGAGTTTCTACCAGCTCTAGTTCAACAAATCCATCACAAAAAGCCACTGAACTAGCTTCATAAATCATCTCAAATAAGGACCCAATATATAGTGTTTAAAGAAGAAGGGTTGAAGCTTGTCTAGGCTAGAAGCCTTAAAAGATTTCATGCATAAATGCTACATGTACCTTTTCTTTCATAATAGGAACAATTAAGGTTGCACACCCTTCATCACTAAGTTGAGGAATAGAGTCAAACCTTGAAACTGGAGTTTCCTAGCCTCTCCCAGAAAGCAAATAAAGATTTATAAAATTTCAAAGCTTCATCCTTCAGTATCACATCCTCTACAGACCAAGTAGCATCTCTAATAAAAAAAAACATGAAGTTTATTTTGCTTCCACGTAACAACAATTTGCATATGAAAAAATTTGGTATTCTATTAACAAAACACACTCATTGATCCTTAGACTTCTGGAATGATAAAACTTCTTGAAAGAGAACTGTGTCATATTCATTATACAACTGTTTCAACAATTCTACTAAAGCAATTGAATCCCATGTTTCCAAAGATTTTTCCAACCCCTTAATCTTGACATCTAGCTCTTTCTTTCTTTGAAAAGTATTCCCAAGCACTTGAGAATTAAATTCCAAGGAGTTAACCTTTCTCCATGAAGACTGTTAACTACCTTGACTTTTCCTTTTGGCTTAAACTCTCAGAGCATTGAATCATACTCCAGATGTGTAGTCCATGCCGCCTAAAACTAAAAAAGGACAAACATCCTAGTTCTACTTGACACCACCATAGTGAATAAAGAGTGGAGAATGGTTTCTACACCATGTATGTTTGTTCCCTACTAAAACCAAATATGTGAAACAATGAGAATCCTAAGTCTGAACAAACACACCAGCCTAATTCTAGGAGCAAGAACCTTCTCACACCTTCGATGGCTGAAGAATTTCATTGAAGTCACCCAAAAGTAACCAAGAAGACTCCACCATGTTCTTCAACTCAATAATATAGTCCTAAAAAGAACTCCTCCTTGAAGAAATTGGACCAATCTACACAACATTACAAACTCAAGATCGAAGCCTTATAGCAAACCTTAAAGGTAACCATTTGACTACAAACATTAATTATTGAGTAGACACCCATAAGCCTCCACTATGTCCATTCACCTTAATAATCCTAACCTTGTGATATCCCATGCCATACCAAAACTATTTAGCCTGATAAAAGGGGAAGAGTGTGTTTCAAGAATAACAAAGATTGATTTCTTAAACCTTCGGACCAACTCCTTCTCTTGTCCTACCTTACTCATAACTCCCCTTATATTCTAGAAAATAAATAAGCAATCCATAAGCAATAGCTAGAAAATAGGAGATTACCTACACACATCTCAATGTCATCTTGCCAAACCTTGCCTAGTCTATACAACCGGACCACCTTCCTTCGAGCTACTCTTCTCATGTTCCCCTTGAATCATCCTAATCTCAACAAATGCCTAATCCCTCTCAACCAAAGAACTCTTTCTCCTTTCCCTCCTTACAACTTTCCCAAGAGAGTGATATCTCAACAAATAGCAACATTTCAAAGTTTTCCACCCTCTGCTATGTTTTTTTCCTTGTGTTGATTTTCCGTATTTGACTATGGTAATGAGACTATTCTAGACACCATCTGCCCACCCTTTACCACATTGTCAAGCCAAACAACTCTGATGACTACCTTAGGCTTTCCTACATTAACTGTTTGCGTTCTTTGTGGCAAGTTTGATTTCTTCCTCAGCCAATATTCATCCAATGCTGGACCACGTTATTTTTTCTTTCTTTTAAAGCATTCCCCCCATGACTTTTCTACATGCCACGTTATTTTTCATGGGCCTCAACAATGCACTATTTCCTTCGAAGGCCATTGCTATTTTTGCTATCCATGTTAACAACAATTTTGCTTAAGATTCCTTTGTTTCTGCTATGGTTTCCTTTTCTTTTGCACCTGAATCCAATCACCTAGCATTGCTCAATTTCTCAAATTTTCAGAGATTTCGAATCTAATGTTGCTAATGTTAAAATTCACCACCATTACACTTCTCTCCACTCTTTCCATGCTTTCTTATTGATCAGTTGTAATTGATTACTAACTGTTCAATTATAAACTGTCTATGAAATTCTAATATTCCTTCTAAATATATATAGCTCAACATAGAATATTCTCTTACCTTTACGATTTTATAATAAACGATATAAGACATTGTTTAACACAGAATTTAACATCAATTAACATAATTATCAATTTATAATATCCTTATTATAATAGTAACTAAACAAAAACTAGTTGAAGAGACTTTGAATAAATAATTACCTGCAAATATACAACACCGAAAACAGAAGATACTTGGGCAACTACGATCACCAAGTACCACCAGTTGAAGAATGAGCTCTTGGCATGCCTTTGCTCTTCTGTGTTCTCATCAAACTGATCAGCGGCAAAAGTTTGGACGCAAGGCTTATGGCCGCCATCACCAATAGACAACACATAAAGAGCTATGAAGAATAGTATCTTATGCTTCATAACTGAGACTGATAGTGTCAAGAAAACCATGCCCTGCATACGATGTTTATGCTACATTAGTAAAGAGATATTTTATTTAATTTATATGTATGAATATGCATATGTATTTTATGAAAATCATTATCCAACCATATAAATAAATATGTTTAAAGCTACAAAGGATTGGTGCTAAGCAATTTACATAAAATTATGTATTAGTGTCATCAATAAAATGAAGTACAAACATATTTATAAATTAATTTTAAAATATTATTAGTGATAAGAGAAATGGACTTGCACCTTCATAAATAGAATGAATATTCAATTGTTAATGATCAAAATAGCAAAATATACATTAAATTATATGTGAAAGTGTGCATGATTGTCCATTATCAGGAAGTGTATTGCTTTTGCAATGCACATTGTCAATAATGATAACTTGTAGTTTTACATTATGGCAATGTTAATCGTGGAGGTAGAAAAAGTTACTTTCAAATATAAAAGCCATCCAGTGATGGTTGGGTGGTGAACTTGCATTAAATGCAATTGTATGGGGAGGCTATATAAATAGAGACTAAAACCCATTGACAACAATGTAACATCCCTAATTCCAAGAATAGTTATAATAGATAGGGTAGTAGTTGAATAAAAGCTTTGGGCTTAATTGCAATAAATGAAAATCATACAAATTTAGGGACCAAATGGACATTAGTGTAGGGAATATTTCGAGAAAGGCTCGAATATCCCCAATTCCAAGAGTAGTAGCTCACATTAAGTTCTCGATTCCAGGAATAATAAAATGTGTTCCAGGACTTTAGTAGATAAAAGTTACACCTATGATTACCAATGTAAAATAATACACTAATTTTACGTACATATATGTACTTATATACTTTACATAGAAAATATCCTAGGTAGACTCTAATGGCTAGAATAAATTATCGAACACCTTGAAATATTTTTCAAAGGGTTAGTTGTTAGTTTCAGTAATCTTTAGGAGTGATCATTTGATTCCTTTGGTTATAATAAATCATCGGAATAATATCCATGCATGGCCACCTTTGTAAACACCTCACCACATTACTAACCTACTTCATTTTCACAAACACATCCACCCTACCATCTTTCTTCATTTTTGGCCATTTTTCCCTTACCACGACCATCATCTTCCCTCCTTTGCATGACCACCATAATCACCTCAAAATCACCTACACCCTTAACCAACTTTGCTCACCATTATCTCCTCTACCTTTCCCCTCAACTTATTTGGAATATCGAAGCACATATTGGATGCTCTAAGGAGCTGTGATAGCTATGGCCTAAAGGGTTCAATGAGAGAAGTTAGCTAACTTTTGAAGTTGGTCATCCTTGAGAAAAAAGCATTGGAATCCAAGAGGTAGATAACAACCTTGGCTCTAGTTTGCTTTCTAGGGTTTGCCCTTATGTAGCCTTGGAACCCTTGAATTTGTTTCAATTTTGATGTTTAGTTACTTTACATGTGATAATGTTTTATGAACTTGGATGAATACCTAGTTGCTTGAGTAAATGTGTGAGTAGAAAGTGATAGAAACTTGTGATCAAGAAAAGCTAGTATGATGTGAGTTATGGTTTTTGTTTTTATATGGCTATCATAGATTGTTAAAAAGATTATAGTGACTTAGGGATTGAGAAAGTTTGTTGGTGAGGTGGCTGATGGTTTCCACTAGTTCCTATGTAACTAGCAATCTAAAGTAATTGAAGAAAAAAAAAAAGGCAAGAAAACAAGGCAAAGGCTAGGGTTAAAACTATTAATAACTTTAACAAAACTAAATTGAGGTATTGGTAAGTGAGTAATGAGTTTAGATTCAAATAAAATCTAACAATAAAAAATTCCTTAGCAAAGATTTGAAAACAAATTCTCCAGGAACCATTTGTAGGTAACATTAGTTGCAAATTTAATTTCTAGAGCTACAAAATTCGAAATTGAGTGTGACTTTTTTGAATTAAAGATTTCTTGTAGCACAAACATACTGTAAAGTTTCATAACTTTCTGATACAAGATGTGAATTTAGGAACCCTTGAAAGTTGGATGTTTGAGTAAAGTCACCAAACAGAATCAATTTTTCTCTTTACATATCAAATGAGGCTAGGAAACTTAGATTTGAGTGAAACCTCAGTGATAAATTGATGATAAAAAGTTGCCCATAAATTTTCAGAGTAATTTGTATTAAACTAAGAAAGTTATCTAATTTTTAAAGTTGTTGTTTTTGTATAATGTAGAAATTGGATCAGCAGGATTGGGAGTTGCATAACTTAGGTTTTATAAATCTGATGGAGATGAGACCAATTTTGTTAGAAAGCTATGATGGGATAGTTATAGATTAGAAATTTTTAGAAGCAAAGGATTCCATATGTGATCTCAAGAATTTTTAGAAGTAGGCTGTGTTCTGGAGAAACTAATATATGACAGCCTGTATTGCAAATAGGAAAACTTATTCTAGCCTCTATGAAGCTAGATAGGACCAATTGGTTGGAAAGATGAAGAATAGAGGAGTTAGGTTGTAATATTTAGAGTGAAATGAAATAAAACCAATTTTTAGTTATTTTTCAAAGTTATTGGTCCTGTAGAATTAATAAAAGGATGGCATGAGGTTATAATGTGCATAACTTGAGTTTGAGAACTTAAAACAGATGGAACAAATCATAATGAAAGTACATATTTAGAACTTGTTCCTCATAAAATTTTAATGAAAATGAATGAAGTTTGCCTATTCTATGATTTCCAAGAAGAGGATAGCATGTTGAATCTTTAGCTAAAGTTATGAGATTAAGCACAAAGGCTTTGCATGATGGACCTTAAATGCTCAAGTATCTACTCTAAAGGTGGAAAAAGAGTATGGCTAGATAAGATAAACTATTGTGTACATATGATCTTAGTTATCGGTACTTGAGATGTGATATGAGTTTGTATAAGTCAATGCTAATCTTGATTTGTTATTTGATCAGTTTTGAAATGAAATTGTGTATGTATCCTCGTAAAATTAATATGTAATGCTTAAGAGGCATGAGATAGAGTATCTCATCACAAGTGACATAATGGGCCCCACCAAGTAATGGCTAGAATGTTTTAATCATATGTCTGAATTAGGGGATGCCCTAGCATGAGAGCTCTTACAAATCCCAAAATAGATATAAGATATGATGAGAATCCCTATAAGCACAGTTATGGCAACAGTTAAAGTAAAGGAAGAATTATAATGTAACACCCAAGCCAAGAATCATATGAAATGTTTCCTAGGCATTAAGGTACATAAACAAGTGTATTAGATTGGGAGTTAGGTGGGATTGGAGGTAGGAACAATTAGAAGAGCTCTTGTGGTAGTTTGAGCTTAGGTAGGGGTATGCTTGAGCGTAGTAAGCCACGCTCATGTGTGGGCAACTAGAATTTAAGGGAGTTTCTGGGCATAGGCCATGTTCGAGCGTAGGGAGCCATGCTTGAGCGTCGAGCCACACTTGAGCATAGCAAGGTATGCTCGAGCGTGCCCCTTGGCAGAGTTAAGGAAGCTTCTGGGCCTCACTACGCTCAAGTGCAGCAAGCCATCCTCAAGCATAGCGAGGTAGTAGAGGAAAAATAAAAATGGGGGCCTGTGCCCCAAAATGAAAAATGTTTCTCTCTTTTCTTCTCTTCTCACTTTCTCTCTTTTTTCTCCTTGGAATATCTCACATATGATATTTTTATCATCCTTCACCCTCGTTTAACCCCATCCACTCCCTATTAGTTATGTTCCTAACCTTTCTACTGATTGTTTTTCCTTTGCAAACAAGTAAGGAGCAACTTTATGAGGTTTTGAGAGGAGACTCAAATTCCCCGTCTCATTCCTTTTCGATCCTTAATGCCCCAGGTAACTTTTGAGCTTGTGGTTACTCCCATATCGAGATTTAAGTAACTTTTTCCTATGAAACTAACTTTCGGGTTAGATTCTAGAATTCTAGAATCGTGAAATTGAGGTTTTGGGAGATATAGGAGTAGCTTATGTTGGTTTTTTGCCTTTATAGCTAAAATATGGCTATGTTATCATATTTAGGGTGCTATATCTGCTTCGAAAGCAGCTTGTTGGTTCCATGGCTCCCTAGAGGAACTCTTGCCTTGTGATTTACGGACTGTGAGTAGATAATTTATTTATGGTAGTTTTCTACCATCTATATGAACATGTGATTATGTTTAGCTAAGCATATTTTTGATGACTTTGTATATTTTTAATTATGTATTTTTTTTCCAATTACATGTTATGAAAAAGAAACTAGCATGAATTTATGATTTGAAATTTGCATCCAAAATATGATATGGAAAAAAAAAGGATTAGTGGGGTGAGCCATTCATAGAACTATGGCTAACAGTAGTAAACGTTAGACTTGGTGCATCTCGTATGAATTCCAGCTAGTAGGGAAGGTACTAGTAGTGCGTGTTAAGCCGACACGAATTGATATAGTTCACTGAGGCTGTGTTGATGATGCTGCTCGGGGTGTTATAGTAGAAATTCTATAATTGTGGCCTTTTATATGAAAATGTGTTCTCCAAGGATTTCCATAAGAGAAATAAGATTTTGATTCTTTAAATTAACTAAATTGATTTCCATATATGGTTTTATCCTATGCTAGCTATATATAGATTATCTCTCACAGAGTTGTTTAAATCACCCAGTTGTTTCTCCCTATTTCAAATTCAGGTGTAGACTCGAGCTCAACTCCATTACCTTATAGTCGACTATTGTATACTCTTGGTGAATGCCTTTGAGTATGGGCCTTCTTTTGTATATCCTAGCTAAAGCTCCATTAAATACTAAGCAAGGTCCCATCTGTATAGGGTTATGGGCAAAAAATTGGTTAATGCCCCATGTTTTGTATTAATGTAAAATTATATGTATATTAAACATAAAGAAGGGTGTGTACATATTTACCAAGTATGTTTATATGCTATGCTATTTTTGAATGATGTTTTATACGTAATTAGGTTGACCCATTTTTTAGGGTCTCAATTTTAAAGGAGACTTCGCTTGTTTTCCCGCAAGAGTTTTAGTTAAGCTTGCTAGGGAGCCTAGGGCTCCTTGTGAACCAATCATGGGTTAGTTGAGTCGTGACAAAAGTGATATCAGAGTTTTAGGTTTTCCCATATTCAATAAAGCAAGTGTCCTTTAGTAGGATCACAATTGTGCAAATGGTAGCCAGCCCATTTTCATATACCAAAGGCTTTTAGGAACATTATTCCTTTGTGTATGATCGATCTTATTCTTTGAAATATTGAATTTTATCTTCATCCTTTTGTTCTCTTTTATAGTTAGGGATGCCACCTAAACTTCGCACGTGTGCTCGAGGAGTGGGAAACCATGAGGCTTCTAACACTAAGTCTGATAAGGCCCCTTTTCCAAGTGTTAGGGGTAGATGACATGGTAGAGGAAGGAATTGTGGTAGGTATAAAGGCCGTGGCAGAGTGGCTGGGCTGGCCATGCGCCAGCCCCTGAAGCAAGTGTAGCCAGGATAGTAGTAAACCTTCGGGCAGTCCACCAGACCCTGAAAACTTTGGTTGCGCTTATGGTGAATCAAGTAGGGGTAATACCCCAGCCCTATGCAGAGCTTATTTTGTTCGGTCCTAAGTAACCCCAGCCTCCAAGAGAAGCTAAAGTGACCATTGAAACATTCCTTAAACTGCAGCCACCTGCATTTATGGGAAATTTGCTAGTGGAAAACCCATATATCTCTATAGATCAGACAGTTAAAGCTATTAAAGTATTGAGGTGTTGTAGTGAAAAGGCAGTGGAGCTAGCGATGCATCAGGTGGGAGGTTAGGCAAAATAGTTGTACTAGAATTTTCTTAAGGAAAAATCCCTTAAATTACCTCCGCTCACTTGGAAGGATTTTCTGAGGCCTTTTGATGAGGTTCCTTATTACCATTAAGAGGGCCAGTTTTGCCATGGAATTTGAAGAGTTGACACAGACTCCGGGCAAGACAATTTCAGAGTATGAGAACTGTTTTTCTCAGTTGTGTCGCTATGCACTCTATATGGTACCTACTGATGCTTTTAGAATGGAAAGATTTATCCAGAGATTACCCAACCCAATGTTTACCACGTTGTCATCCCATGTTAGGAGCATTACATATCTTGAGGCTATAGATGTTGCCTTACGCATTAAGATTGGTCAAATGGAAAGGAAGGCCTCCAAGGATGCCACTAAGAAGTCCAAGTTGTGAGATTCATTTTCAAGGGATTCTGGTTTAGGTGGAGGTTTCAATTCTCAGAGTTAGCAGCAGAATGCACACGGTGGTGCCACTCCTAAGTATCTCAACTTCAGGATCCTATGCTGGAGGTGTGCCGAACCTAGAGACATAGGATTCTGGAGAGGCTGCACAGAATCGGCTGTTATGCCCGAATTATCGGAAGCCACATTATGAAGCATGCTGTAAAGGATCGTGAGAGTGTTATGGTTGTGGGCAGGTGAGCCATTTCAAGAGAGATTGCCCCTAATTGCAAAGAGGATCTAGTCAGGGTTCTATGTAGCTAGCCATGTCTATTCTTTCTTCTCCTACCCCATCTCAAGGTAGTATCCCTCATCCCTAGGGTAGTAGGGGAATTGATGGTAGAGGTTCTAATAATAGAGATTCTGGTGGTAAAGGAGTGGGCTCAGCTGGGAGAGGACAACCCCGGCTTTATGCCTTGACATGTCAAGATGCTTAAGCATGTAATGCAGTAGTAGCAGGTACCCTCCAAGTTAACTCTTTTGATTTGTATGTGTTATTTGATTCGAGGTCCACTCACTCCTATGTGTCCTTATTCCTTGCTTCTTGTTTTTGCGAGCTACTCGTCTTGCTCAATCATTCTTTTTAGGTCAATATACTGACAAAAGCAGCCTTACTGGTTTAGTCAGTGTTCAAATCCTGTGTGATTAGTGTGAGCAGAATGAATATGTTAGCCAGTTTGATGCTCTTAGAGATGGTAGACTTTGATGTCATTCTAGGCATGGATTAGTTAGTTTCCTGTCATGCTATGGTTGACTGCCATACCAAGGTAGTCAGGTTTGAGGTGCCAGATGGGTCGTGTTTTGTCCTTAAGGGTGACAGTATTTGAGTCCTACAACTTTAATCTTTTCATTAGCTACTCTACTTTGATGGATAAGGGTAACTTGAAATTCCTTGCTCTGGTCAAGAACGTTGAGGATGAAATGCCTAGCCTGGACTAGGTACTAGTGATTAGGGAGTTTCCAAATGTGTTCCTGACCAAATTGCTTAGAATGTAGCTCGAAATGGAGATTGAATTTTGTGTAGACTTAATTCTTGATACTCAGCCTATATCTATCCCCTTTTACCATATGGCTCTTGTGGACCTACAGGAGTTAAAGTAGCAATTGCAAGACTTCTTGAATAAGGGTTTTATGTGCCTAAGCACGTCGGGTGCTCCTGTGCTTTTTGTTAAGAAGAAAGATGGGTCAATGAGATTATGTGTTGACTATAGATAACTCATTCATGTGACTGTTCATAATAAATACCCTCTCCCTCAAATTGATGACCTTTTTTATCAACTCCAATGTCTTGCTTTTACAAAATTGATCTCTTCCTTAGCTACCATCAATTGAGGGTCAGGGAAGAAAATATTCTAAAAACTGCATATCAAACCCATTACTGGCATTATGAGTTTTTGGTGATGTCCTTTAGGCTGATGAATGCCCCTGCAGCTTTCATAAACTTGATAAACATGGTATTTTAGCATTTCTTGGACTATTTTGTAATCGCTTTTATTGATGATATTCTGATGTATTCCAAGAGCAAAGAAGAGCATAAGCATCAGCTGAGAATAGTTTTACAGACTTTAAGAGATTATAAACCCTATGCAAAATTTTCCAAGTGTGTTTTGGTTAGATCAAATTGCCTTTCTAAGTCACGTGGTGTCTAAAGAGGGAATTATGGTGGACTCTAAAAAGGTGGAAGCTATTCAGCAATGGGCAAGGCCTACAACTACCATGAAAATTTGTAGTTTCTTATAGCTAGCTAGTTATTACCAGTGATTTGTGAGCCCCTTTAACTAAGTTAACTCAGAAGAATGCTAGGTTCCAATGGTTGGATACTTGTGAGGAAAGTTTTTAAAGGCTCAAGGATTGTTTGACCTTAGCACCAATGCTTGTTTTGCCATCAGGTTCAGGTGGATTCTCAATATACTATAATGCTTCATAGGGAGGGCTTGGATACATGTTGATACAGCATGGCCAAGTCATTGCTTATGCTTTTAAATAGCTTAGGAAGCATGAACAGAAATACCCTATGCATGACTTGGAAATGGTTGCAGTCATCTTTGCCTTGAAAGTATGGCAACATTCTTTGTATGGAGAAACTTGTGAGATCTACATGGATCATAAAAGCTTGAAGCATATATTCCAATAGAAAGATTTGAATTTGAGGCAACAAAGATGGATGTAGTTGCTCAAAGATTACGATTGCACTATCTTACATCATATAGGCAAAGTTAATGTGGTAGTTGATACCTTAGGCAGGAAGTCAATGGGTAGTCTAGCCCACATAGCTCCCATGAAGAGGCCCTTGGTAAGGGAGATTCACTAGCTAGAAGCAGATGGAATGCACTTAGAACTAGGGGAGACTATGATACTCTTGTCCCATATAAAAGCCCAATCCCTTCTTGTTGAACAGATTAAGGTGCTACAAGGAAAGGATTTGAAATTGAGTAAGTTAATGGAAAGAGTAAGGAGTAGCAAGAATCCTTATTTTGCATTGGATTCAGAAGGTGTCTTGCACTGTGGAAATTGCCTATGGGTGCTTGATTATGAAGGGTTGAGAAAAGCCATTTTAGAGGAAGTTCATAGTTCAAAGTATTCGGTTCATCCAGGTTCTGTAAAAATGTATTAGGATTGGAAATAGCTATTCTGATGAGGAGGTATAAAAAGGGATGTTGGAGACTTCGTATCTTGTTGTCTGGTATGTCAACAAATTAAAGTTAAACATCAGCAGCCTGCTGGCTTGCATCAACAAATTGAGATTCCTAAATAGAAGTGAAAAAGGATTACCATGAATTTTAAGGTTAATTACAGTTTACCCTCCTGCATTATAGGCCATGTGCACTTTATCCCCTACATTTTTAAAATGTGCAACCTGACACCCTGCATTTTCATTATATGCACTTTGGCCCCAAATAAGTGCACTATCCTCCCCTAAATTTTTGGGTCATGTGTGAATTGACCCCTTGAACTTTCCAAAATATGCAGCCTAACACCTTGCATTTTTGTTTATAATTGATGAAAAAATCAACAAAAGGGGCCAAAGTGCACATTGTGAAAATGCAAGGTGTCGGGATACATATTTTTAAAATGTAGGGGGTAAAGTGTACATGGACTATAATGTAAAGGGGTAAATTGCAATTAACTCTGAATTTTATAACAAGATTACCTCATACTATTAAGGGGTTTTGATTCAATATGGGTGATTGTGGATAGAATGACTAAGTTAGCATATTTCCTTCCGGTTAAAATGACTTTTAGTGCTCCCTAATATGCATAGTTGTACATAGATGAGATAGTAAGACTTCATGAGGTCCTAGTGTCAATCATCTCAGATCGAGGATCCCAGTTTACTTCCCATTTCTAGAGAACTTTTCAAGAAGCTCTAGATACATGTTTAGACCTTAGTATAGCTTTTCACCTACAGACAGATGGCTAATCAGAGAGAACAATCCAAATCCTCAATGAGATATTAAGATCTTGTGTCTTGGACTTTAGCGGAAGCTGGAGTAATTATCTTCCCTTGATAGAGTTCTCTTATAATAATAGTCATAAGGCTAGTATTCAAATGCCACCATTTGAAACGTTATATGAAAGATGTTGTAGATTTCCTATCGGATGGTTTGAGCTGGGTGAAATGAAACTTTTGGGGCTAGATTTGGTACAAGAATCAGTTATAAGGTTTGAATAACTCGAGAATGGTTATTAGCAGCTTAGAATAAGCAAAAGGCCTATGTTGATCACTAGAGATGGGATCTGGACTTTTCAGTGGGTGATCATGTGTTCCTCATAATCTTTCACATGAAGGGAGTGATGAGATTTGGAAAGCGTGGGAAGCTCAATTCCTGCTATATCGGACCTTTTGAGATTGTAGATAGGGTAGGTGTGGTAGCCTATAGGCTAGCCTTGCCTCCTGACTTCTCCATGATTCACCCTATCTTCCATATCTCTATACTTCGAAAATACATACCTAATCCATGTCATATCCTGGCCTCTTAAGCCATTCAGCTTGATGAAAGTTTAACATATGAAGAATGGCCCATGGTTATTATCAATCAACAAGTGAAGAACCTCCACTCTAAGAATGTAAGCTCAATGAAGGCGATATGGAGAAATCATTTTGGAGAAGAAGCCACATGGGAAGTAGAAGATGTTATGTGAGTCAAATACCCTTAGTTGTTCGTAACTCCAGGTAAGAAGATAAGTTTTCCTTCAATTCGGGGACTAATTTTTTTTTAAGGGGGGAGGATGTAATACCCAAGCCAAGAATCATATGAAATGTTTCTTAGGCATTAAAGTATGTAAACAAGTGTATTAGCTTGGGGGTTAGGTAGGATTGTAGGTAGGAACACCTAGAAAAGCTTTTGTGGTAGTTTGAGCTCAGCAAGGGGTACGCTCAAGCATGCCCTTCAGCACAGTTGAGGAAGCTTTGGGCCTCAGCTACGCTCGAGCATAGTAGGCCACACTCGAGCATAGTAAGGTAGCGAAGAAAAAATAAAAAAGGGGGCCTCGCCCCAAAAAGAGGGATATTTCTTTCTCTTCTCTTCTCTTCTCTCTTTCTTTCTCTCTCTCAAACTTTCTCTTTTTCCTCTCCTTGGAATTTCTCATATATGATTTTTTATCATCTTTTACCCCCATTTAACCCCACTCATTCCTTATTAGTTATATTCCTAACATTCTTACTAATTGTTTTTCCTTTATAAACAAGTAAGGAGCAGCTTTAGAAGGTTCTGAGAGGAAACTCAAACTCCCCATCTCGTTCCTTTTCGATCCATAATGCCCTAGGTAACTTTTGAGCTTGTGGTTACTCCCATATTGTAATTTAAGTAACTTTTTGTTATGAAACTGACTCTAGGGTTAGATGTAAGCTCCAATGCCCAACTGAAACAGTCTCGTATCTTTAAATGTTTCAAGCATTAAGGTTTTGGTGAATATCAAATTAAGACTAAAATAAGTCTCTTGGACAATAAACGATTTGGTTTATCTAAATACATAAATCTGTGAGTAAAAATAATCGACTTTGAAGCCAAATGATTTGTGTACAAATCAAAGCATCTAAATCCATGGTACTTCACTTGAATATTATACTAGAACAACCGCTTTATTCTCTATTTGTTTACCCACTGTGAAATGAGTTAGAAAGTTCAGAAGGATAGTGATTTAGCACCAGAAAGGATGAACATGCCATGAGAAGGATCACACTATATTCAAAAGGGTGACTCTGCCCAGAAAGGTGATCATCATAAACATGATTTTCATGAAGTATCTCACCTAGAAAGCTTCTTCCATAGACTTCACTGATAAATTCAAAAAGTCAAATATGATTTGACATAATGGAAAAGAAGCGCTGACAAGTCTGAAATGTGGGTGTAGACTTTAATGGCTATTTTTTCTTCTATGTGCTATCTCAACTTGTGGAAGAAGAAAGCTGCATCTTCTCTTTCTAGTTATAGACTAGTGGATCAACGTAGCACAAGGCTCAAGTTCTACAAGTTTCAACAATAATATCTTGAAGTCTATATAGAGTTGAAATATGATAAAGAAAAAAAGGATGCTGCTCAAAATTTTCAAGCTACAATTATTTCATACTTCAAACCTTTTCAACTTCCTGATACTCCAGAAAGTTACTCATAGTAACTTCTATTTTCAAATCTTCTCGATTGGATTGTATTAGATAACATTCTCACATAGAGAATTTAGAGAAGTTACACATTATTCATTTTGATCAATACTCTGCAAAGAGCTTTTAGTGTGAGAGTAAACAAACCTCTTTTTATAAAATTTCTTGTATCCTGACTCGTTGTGGTCATAGTGAGCTTGGAGAGGATAGGATAAACACTACTCGATTGTAAAGCTTAGAGAGGCTAGAAAAATACTACTCAACTGTAAAAGCTTGGAGAGGCTTGGAAAAGAATACTCGTTATATAAAAATATCAACGAAGAGTTGGGAATTGGACGTAGGCATTTGCTTAGCCGAACCAGGATAAACCTTGCTATGTGATCACTCTATCTCTTTCTCTTTATTAATTGGCTTCATTCTATCTTCAACTTTTGCATCTTTTAGAATCGGTCAAATGTCTTTCTGAACAAAGTTGATAACTATTATTTTTAACCACATCGTTTCCGCATTCCAAGTCAAGGACTTGAGAAAGTTGTTTCAAAAAGATTTTTACATGTCAAAATTAAGAAGACACGATTCAACCCCCTTCTCATGTCATCTTGTCCAACATTAGATTCTGGTATTTTAGAATCGTGAAATTGGGGTTTTGGGAGATATAAGAGCAGCTTATGTTGATCGTTTGCCCTTATAGCTAAAATATGACTATGTTATCATGTTTAGGGTGTTAAATCCATTCTAGAAGCAGCTTATTGGTTTTGTGGCCTTTAGAGGAACTCTTGCCTTGTGATTTACGGACTGTGAGTAGATAATTTATTTGTGGTAGTTTTCTATCATCTATATGAATATGTGATTATGTTTAGCTAAGCATATTTTTTATGACTTTGTATATTTTTAATTATGTATTTTTTTCAATTACACATTATGAAAAAAAAAATTAGCATGAACTTATGATTTGAAATTTGCATCCAAAATATGACATGGAAAAAATGGATTTGTGGGGTGAGCCCTTCGTAAAGCCGTGACTCACGGCAGTAAATGTTAGACTTGGTGCATCTCGTATGAATCACAACTAGTAGGGGAGATGCTAGCCCAGCATGTTAGACTGACATGACCGGATATAATTCACAGAAGGTTATGCTGATGATGCCACTCAAGGTGTTATAGCAGAAATTCTATAGTTGTGGCCTCCCTCTAGCTGTATGTACATATTTTAATTTCTCGTATTATATGAAAACGTGTTCTGGAAGGATTTCCAGAAGAGAAATGAGATTTTGATTCTTTAAATTGACTAAATTGATTTCCACATATGGTTGTATTCCATGCCAGCTATAAATAGATTATCTCTCATAGAATTGTTCAACTCACCTAATTGTTTCTCCCTATTTTAGATTCAAGTGTTGACTCGAGCTTAGTTGCACCTACCTCATAGCCGAATATTGTATACTCTTGATGGGCCTGCCTTTAAGTATGGGCCTTCTTTTGTATATCCTAACTAAAGCTCCATTAAATATCAGGCAGGGTCCTATCTGTATAGGGTTAAGGGCAGAAAATTGATTAATGCCCCATGTTTTGTATTAGTATAAAATTATATGTATATTAAAATTAAAGAAGGGTGTGAATGTATATACCAAGTATGTTTATATGTTATGCTATTTTTGAATGATGTTTTATGCATAATCAGGTTAAGCCATTTTTTAGGGTCTCATTTTTAAAGGAGACTCCATCCATTTTCCCACAAGAGTTTCAATTAAGCTTGCTTGTGAGCCTAGGGTTCCCTATGCGCCGGTCACGGCTCAGTTAAGCCGTGAACTAAGCCATGACATATAGTAAATGAGAATGATGGTCATGGTTATATATGGTGCTGAGAACTATAGTCACGATTATATATGATACTTAGTTTATACTCTTATGATATTTATGAAGAAAGTGTATGTTAAAATGTACGTGCTTCGTGAATTATGCTTTGAGCCTTAAGAATGAAATCATATTTGCCTATTTGAGTACTCACAATCTTCAGAATAAATCAAAGTGGCTGGAATAACAATGATGACACTACATATAGTGTGATTTTACTACATACTGAGAATTTTAAATTCTCATGCCTATGTATATTTTTGTGTTATTCTAGGGCAAAGCAGGGAAAAAGTGTTTAAGCTTGCAGTTGGATCATGGTCTCCCTAAGGACTGGATAAGGTGCACTCAAGCTCAGAACTTGAAGGTCATAGCCCAAGCATTTAATTTGTATAGCATGTAGTGACAAGTATAGAGGTTGTTGAATCTCCTATATTTGTGTATTTGGATGTGTATAGTTGTATGTATATTAGGAAGAATTATGAACAAATTGTATCTGTGCCTATAACATAAAGAGCAAGGAGTTTGGATTATATAAATCCCAATTCAACAAAGAAATGGAATATCTTATGGACCATATATTATGTAACTATGTTAAAGAGTATAGTAAACCCGGGACAATCTCTAAATATAATATTATGATTTAAGTATAATGCTTATATTTAGTAGGGTGTTACAAACAACATCCAAGTAGAAGC
This sequence comes from Pterocarpus macrocarpus, assembly GCA_031439585.1. Taxonomy (NCBI): domain Eukaryota; kingdom Viridiplantae; phylum Streptophyta; class Magnoliopsida; order Fabales; family Fabaceae; genus Pterocarpus; species Pterocarpus macrocarpus. Next base: position 39,507,350 of record CM062517.1, read on the forward strand.
AGCACATTCCTTATCTTCTTGTAAGTGAGAGTAAACTATAGAAAGTGCATGAGAAATTCAGAGAGTGTAATGTGTAAGTATACATTGGGGATTTTGGGTGTATTCCCTAAGTCTTTGTAATACTACAAATTGTAGTAGAAGAGAGTTTCATTAGGATACATTATATTTTGTACTTTAGTGTACAGAGGATATTGTAATTATCCTTAACTATAGTGGACATTTTTCAAGTTCGTCCTATGGTTCTCCTTTATTATTCCTAAGGGTGTTTCACATTAAAATTTGGTGTGTAGTTTCTTCATATATTTTGTTAATGTGAATAGTAATGAGTGAGTCTCATTGTAAAGTACTATTTACAAGCTTTTTATCCATTACTCTCTAAAAAATTTGGGCATACTTCTGCTAACATCTGTAAATTTTTCAACACACTTAGGGTGTACTCAAATCCGATACCCTTAACAAAAGGCATTAGAGCCATTTGGTTTTAGATCCAAGAAGTTAGTGCCAAAATTTGAAGTCGAGAAGTTCGGTAGGTGTCACATCCACCGGAATTTTCTTATCGTTTTTTGTCCAATTGTTCTGTTTTTATCGAATAATTAAGATTAATTAAAAATCAACTAAATATTTATTTAGGATAATTAATTAGCAACTAATTGAGTTTAGATATGAGGGAATTAGGTTAGAAGTATAGAAGATTTCATAAAAATTTTCTCAAAATCGATTTACCGATTTAAAGGAAATCGGTAAAATTATGATATTTTAAACTATCGGAACCGAACTAATAGGATTTTACACCCAATAACCCTACCTTAAGTGGGTGAGAACTCAGCCACTTAACACATAAAAGTGGCGCAAGGAAGGCCACAAGGAAAGAGGAAAGTTGGTTGAAATTCAGCCTTATGTTTTAGACCAATCAAATTGCAAGATTTCAACTACCTCCTCAAAGCTTTTATAACTCATTTCCTCCTTTCTCCCTTCAGCCTGACTTGCACTGCTTTCTCCCTTGCTTCAGCTCTCTTCTTCTCTTCTCCACTCACCCAACTCCATCAAACCTTCAAGCTCAACCAAGTTTTATTGATCCAAACTCCAAAATCAAGCCAAATCACATAACAAGAGGTAAATGTTTAACTTTTGTCTTGCTATTCTGATTATGTGTGGCTGGTGGTGGCTTTATTTTCTCAATTCTTGATGTGATAATTGAATGAATATGATGATATTTGGCTAGTTTGTTGGTTATTTGTGAGGTTAAAATCAATTAGGAAGCAAGAAAGGATGAAAGTAGGAAGAGGTGAGGAGTTGGAGAACCAAAAACCCTTGGCAGTCCGTACGGCGGAGTATACAACTCTGCCTACCGCTATTTAAATTTGATGAACCCATTTTTAGATGAAACTAGATATTCAGAGATTTCCATACATATATCATATAAGGCCATTGGATTAGTATTGAGTGAGATATGAATTTTGGAAATTTGATCTAGATTTTTGAGTTTAATTCTAGGTAGACTGGGTTGTTTAGGGTAAAACTCGCCCTATACTACTTGGAATTGAATGAAACTAACTTTGTTAGAATACACATAGGAGAATATCCCATAAAAATTTCAGAATTATAATAGGTCCCGTTTGCTCCCAGTGGTCCGAGAAAGTTGCCCTATGTCCAAACTAGGCCAAAATAGGGTAGTTTAGGAAGGTCAAATTTCGGGATTTATAACTCGAGCTCTATTAAGGCAAATGGAATGAAACTTTTTGCAAATGAAATATTGTCCTATGACCTTTAATATGAGACCAATTTCATATGATTTGAGCTAGTTTTCGATTTTTAGTGGATTTTTACTTTTAAGTGTATAATTCTAGCCAGCTACAGGGCAGGCCAGGATAAAACTTAAATAACTTGAGTTATATTTAGATGGGACCAAAGAGGTTAGAAAATAGACACATAACACTTTAACATATCCAAAATTTAGGTCTAGATAGTTCGAGAAGATTCAAAAGACGGCTGAAGTTGCTGTCAAATAAGGTCCGCTCAGGTAACAGTAACAACTCCAGAGTGGGGTACTATGACTTAAGCATAGTACTGTACAGAGGAGGACATTACAGTGGGTCCAACGACTTCATTTATGGAGAAGCTATAAGTATTACTAAATCAAAAAGGTCTGACAATGGTGTTGCAGGATAAGGACAAATTACCAAAAGTATCATGTGCTAAAATAAAGAGGGGATTATAGTCAATGCACAAAGTATGATATATATTAGCCTAATATATAATGTCCTATGAATGGTTAGGAATGAGATTGTTGATTCAATATGGAATCCTTTGGAAGAAAAAAATTCCATGAAGACCTTGTCAAACAAACTTTATTAGAGGAAGCAGTTGTGCACATACAAATATTTAGGAGAAAAATCAATTTGTGACCACATAAACGACTTCAATTGGATGATCTTTGATGTTCAATGACTGGAATAAAAATAGAAGATGTTGGTCAAGCTATGATCTTGTTGAACGCGCTACCTTTATCCTCTAATAATGTTTGTGATACCATAATGTATGGTAGGTCCTCCATTATAGTTAAATGTCAAAGAGGCATGAATGAAATAAGAGCAACGGAAATTAGTATCTCGATATAATGCTAATAATCCTGCTGATGATTTGTCCATGATGAGAGGGTGTAACTAAGAAAGAGGATCGAGAAGCAAAAGCAAAAGCAAGAGAAGATCAAAGTCTAAAAATAACAAGTTCATGAAGTGCTTTCATTGTCATTAGCCAGAGCATATCAAAAGAAATTTCTTAAAAAGGAAGGAGAAATCAAGAAATTTTGCCAACATAATAGTTCAAGTTCTATTGATAATGATGCTAATTCTGCCCTAATAGTATCCACCAGTGACTCAGTAAATAAGTGAATTCTAGATTTTGGATCTTTTCACATGATACCTAATAGAAGCTTTTTCTCCCCCTATAAAAAATGAGAGGGAAAGGACAGATTAGAGACAATGTAATAATTTCAATCATAGGTGAAGGAGATGTGTGAATCAAATTAGGTGATAATACTGAAAAGACGATTAGGGGTACCGGTTCTCTAGAGAGGGTGGTTTCTTAAAGGTTACCAAAGGCTCGATAGTGGTGATAAAAAGAAAGTTGTAGGGTAGTATCTATATATTGTTGGGGAGCACAATTAATAGAACTACTACTATTTTGTCCTCTAAAAGAAATGATGATGCTACATGATTGTGGCACATACAGCTTAGTCATATAAGAGAGAAAGGAATGACCATACTTGTTAGGAGAGGCCTGTTAAACGACTTGAAGAATTGCAAGCTCGGTTTCTGTGAAAACTATATATTTGTAAAACAGAAATGGGTGAAGTTTAGTTATGCTCAACACATTAGCAAGGAGATACCAGAGTATGTCCACTTGGATGTTTGGGCTCTAGCCCCTGTTGTCTCTATAGGTGGAGCTCGTTATATGCTTATTTTGATGGATGATTATTCTAAAAAATTTTGGGTTTATTTCTTCAAGCAAAAGGATTAAGTTTTCAGCAAATTTAAGCAATCGAAAGCCAAGGTTAAGAAGCAAATCAATGGTCAGTCAAGGTTTATCCCCAGAATGCCCTAAACTATTCTAGTTCGAAGATATTTGGTTTCCCTGTGTAACTCATGTGAATGATGGTAAATTTGAGGGAAAGGTAAGAAGTATATATTTCTAAGGGATGCATGGGGGTGAAGGGCTATAGAACTTGGTGTATAAAAGGTAAGTTCACCCAAAATCATTGTCAATAGAGATGTCGCTTTTGATGAGATGACAATGGTAAATTAGAAATAGGAACCTAAAGTAGATCAGGCAAAAATAGATCATCGAATTAAAGATGAACCATGTACCTACTATAATGCAATGGATAGCAAGGAGTCCAAGTTGTGGTTGACTGCAATAAATCAGGAGATTGAATCTCTTTAGAGAAATTAGACTTGAGAATTGTACGGCTTCAAGAAGGAGCAAGAATAGTTGGATGCAAATGGATCTTTAAATAGAAACAAGGAATCTTTAGCATTCGACTTCCAAGGTTCAAGGCATGAATTGTAACAAAGGGTTATACTCAAAAGAAAGGTATTGACTTCTATTAAGTATTCTCTACTGTCATGTAGCGTAGCCCTATTCGAATCTTATTAGCTATTATAAGTAAGTTTGACATGGAGCTGGAGCAGCTTGATGTGAAAATGGCATTCTCAGGTGGCAAGATAGAGGACCAGATCTACATGAGTCAATGAGAAGGGTCCATAGTTTCTGATAAGAAAGATTAAATGTTTACTTGTTAAATAATTCATTGTATGACTTGAAGCAGTCCCCAAGGTAGTAGTATAAAATGTTTGATGCATTTATGATGGGTATTGGAACAATAGAAATCAATATGATAACCGCATCTATTCTAAGGAGCTTCTACATAGTTCACAGATTTATTTACTATTGTATGTAGATGATATGCTAAATGCATCTCACAATAAAGTTGAAATTAATATGCTAAAAACTAAGTTAGAAAAAGAATTTGAGATAAAAAACTTGGGTGGAACAAGGAAAATACTTGAACAGAGATTCATAAGCAGAGGCAACATGGTAGATCATGCTTAGCATAGTAAAGCTATATTACAAAAGTACTACAAAGTTTCAATATGGATCAGTCTAAACCAGTTGATACACTATTAATTTTGCACTTCAAGATATTATAGAAGAAATGTTCAAAAATTAAGGAAGTAAAGCGTGTCTTGTATACCTTTCTCTAGTATAATAGCCAATGTCATCTATGCCATGGCATGTACTAGGCTGGATCTTCCACATGTAGTTGGCTGGATAAGTAGATTTATGAGCAAACCTAGAGAAGCACTAGGAAGCTATGAAATGGATCATGCAGTTAGAGGTTCCATTGATGTCTATTTGGTGTTTGAAGGTTAGAAGAATGTGGAGTTGTGAGCTATGTGGATTTTGATTGTGCAAGAGATTTGGATAAAAGGAAAGTTATTGAAAGGCTATATCTTTACAATCTTTAGATGTACTATTAACATGAAGATGACATTGCATCCTATAGTGGCCTCATTAATTACTAAAGCTAGGCATATGGCATTTGACCCAAGCTGTTAAAAAGAGCTAAAAATCAATACATACCAAAGGTACAGTGTGACAGTCAAAGTGTCATTTATTTGGCTAGAAACCTAGCCTATCATGAAAGAACTAAGCATATTGATGTTAGACTTCATTTTACTAGAGAAAGTGTTAGTAATGGCAAAGTTGTAGTCCAAAAAATAGCCATAGCTAAGAACCTAGTTGATATAGTGACAAAAGTATTGCCCATTGATACGTTTAATCATTGCTTGAGCTTGGTTAATATTTGCATAGGTTGAAGACTATCGCAAAATGCTAGCCAAGATGGAGAATTGTTAGGAAGTGGCTTACTTTTGGATTGGACAATGTTAACAATGATGGATTGCAATTTTACAGAGTGCCATTGTCAACAATGGAGGGTAAAAAATTTACATTCAGATGTAAAAGCCACTTGGTTTTGGTTGAGTGGTGAAATTACATTAAGTGCAATTGTGTGGAAAGGTTCTACAAATAGAAAGCAAAATCCAGTGAGAACAAGTATATAAGCTAATAAAGCAAAGCAATCCTTGGCTTCTTGTAATTAGTGAAAGTAAAATATAGTGTTTGAGAAATTCCAAGAGTGTAGTGTATGGGTACACATAGGGGATTTTGTTATATTCTCTAAAACTCTATAATACAAAGTTAAAGAAATAAAAAGTCTCAGTTGGATACACAGTATTTTGAATGTAAGTGTAGAGAGGATATTGTAATTATCCATAGATGATATTGTTGATATTTTTAGAGTTTTTTCCGAAGTTTTTTTTCTCATTATTCTAGAGGGTTTCCATATTAAAATTTGGGGTGCAGTTTTCTAATGTATTTCGTTGATGTAGTGCGCCACATTGTAAAGTATTATTCACATACTTTATTTATCCATTACTCTTTATAGAAATTTGAGCATACTTTTGCTAACATTCATGAAGTGTTCAATACACTATGGCGTATTCGGATAAGGTCTATTAAAATTTTAATATTATATAGTATTTAGCATGACATTGTATATAAGATTATGATATATAATACAATATAATATTGTTATCACACCTTAAACTATTTTTAATTATAAGAAAAAATTTAACGAAAAGTAAAATTATAACACAATAATATTTTTATTAATTATTTAATTATAAATTCAAAAATCAATATTATTATTATTTTAATATTAATTATTTTTAATTATAATTTTATAAATAATTATAAATAATTTTTATTAAAATTTGATAATTATTTTATATTTTCATAAAATTTGAGTAACTAAAAACTATATAATACTTACCTTTTTTATATACATTTTGATGGTTCCGACTTGCACTTTGCATCATACTATGTAAAAAGAAAAATGAAAATACATTAAAGTAATAATTTTTATTAACTGTTTACACAGAAATTTTAAAACATTACAATTAAAATTTTTATTTGCTAAAGTTATATTAAATGTTTGTAATGTTTATGATATATCATTATACTTTATATTAAATATTATTTATTACTTAATATTATTTATCATGTGTTGTTTATTTATAATAATTAATTATTATTTATTTATTTTCATATTATTCTAAATATTTATTTCATATATTAAATATTACTTAATTTAAAATATTTATTATTAAATTTTTAATTAAAAACATTTTTTAATTCACTCTATGAGTTTAATTTTTATTTATTTATTTAATAGTTAATTTTTATTTTAATAATATATATTAAAAAATAAAATTATGAAAGAGATTTTATATATTAAAAATTAATCAATTCTAATCTAACCTCATGAGATTTGATTAAATTATCTATTATTTTAATATATAAGAGAATTATATATATAAAAATATACAAAATGTTGCCTACGTAGAGTATTGAGCATGCCAACAGTACACAATATGACCAAATCACCGGAAACGAGCCACTCAAATATTACATGGAATATTGCAGGGATCATTTTGGTTTTTAATATTAATATCTTTTGGTGCAAACCTTGAATATAGGAGGCACAGGAAGTAAATACCCTGTATGTTTCCATATTTATTAAAATATGTACTTCTTCATCACTACGAAATATTCTTTACATGCTTTTGTTCATTTTATTTTTATTGCTTTTTCAATAAGATGTATATTTTTCTCATTTTTCATATATTTTTCTTCATACTTTTACTAAAGCTATTTTCATCGGCTAAAATTTCTTTCACCGACTCACCGGATTCAATAATATTTATGATGTTTCTTGCAGTGGGACGAATCATGCATTAAAGTTAAACTTGAAGTTATATAACAAATTTGTTGTATCACAGAGCTCAATGGAGTCTAGGATCAATATAATTGAGATGACGAAAAATGTTACCAAAATTATTCTAACAAGTAATAAATAAAAAAGAAAAAAAATTGAATGATGAAGATGAAATTTATTATAAATATTTAATTACCAGGAGAAAAACGAGGGAGGACAAGATAATGGTGTTAAAACGACCGAGGCAAGAATCAGCAATGAAGCCACCCAGCAAAGGGAAGAGGGACGAAACACCATTCCGAGTGTTTACGTTCTTGGTAGCTTCAATGACGGACTCGTGAAGCACATTTGTGAGGTATGTGATCAAATTCGCAGACAAACCTGCAGAAGTAAATTGCTCTGCAAATTCCACACCTACAAAGAAAAATTAATTATTGCATCACGAGCCATATCTAAGATCCCCAACATAGTTTTAAATTGCAGCCAAATTGCGGCCGCAATATAGCTGTTGCGGTGCTCTCCGCAACTGCATAGCCGCAGCAATTATGGCCATATCAATGGCATTTTTTCGTAATCACAATAATCGTAGCATAATCGCAACCATAATTTAAAATCATAATCCCAAATTTAACAAAAACTAAAGAAAAGCAGTGAAAGAATAAATGGGTATTACAGATGGAGGACGGATGTGGTATAACTCACAGGTGATGAAGATGGCAGCATGCCAGCCACCCTTTTTGGTGGTTTTGGTGAGGTGGAGGAGGTGGATGCGGCTGTTGCTGTTTGCATTGCTCCCAGCCATAACTAGTCGGTTACGCAATGTGGACTTGGAGTATGTGAGTTAATATATCCAAAGCTATGCTATATATTGCCAATCTCTCTTGATACGAAAGAGCCCAAAATGAGTTATTGTGGGCAAAAAGAAGCAAGTGGCAAAATTCACGTGATATAAAATTGATGAAAAAGAAAAATAATGAGAAACGAACCAATTAAAACCAATTGTATGCAATGAGCGAGAAATAGATGTATAAAATAATATTTCTCTCACACACACACGCACACACTGGGGAATACTAACCTTCACTTATTTATCTAAAGGTTGGCGATCTTTCTTTTATAGATTAAAAAAAAAATACTTTATTATATTTTGATGCAATTTTTATAATAAAATTATTATTGTAATTGCAAACACATTTTCTCTCTCTTTAATAAATTGTAATCTTTTTCATTAATAAAGTGTACATTCTCTCCTCAATAAATTATATGTAGATTTTTATTTTTATTTTTTCCACGTATCACTTCCTACTTGGGTAAACTATGAGGACAAAGACCAACAAGAAGTTGATAGAGCGGTAGAGACACACTACAATTTTAGAGAATATTTCGCTTTGATTCTGAGAGAAAATATCAATTGAAAAGGTAAGTTTGACTACGCTCAAAAGAAATTAATTTCATTTCTTGATAATAACCGAATATCCTCAATAAACTCAACAAAAAAAAAAAAAACTATAAAGACAAATATTGATCCTCCCATAGAGAAATCTAAAAGGATAAATATCCCCATTTTATCAAATATCCCTTTAAATTGTACATAAACTGAATTACGTGAGAACAAAAATTTGAACCTCACATGAGAATATATATATATATATATATATATATATATATATATATATATATATATATATATATATATATATATATATATATATATATATATATATATTCTCTTTTCGGTAAATAAATTTTTTTGTATTTTATAATAGTAACCTATAAATATTTAAAAGATTAATATAAGGTATATATTTTTTTTATTATTTTATTATTTAAATGAGTAATTACTAATAGTAAGAATAGATAAGATTGTAATGACAATTTTAAAATAATGAATTATAATCAAAGAAGCAATTTCCTTTGTACAATATTATTGATTAGAACCAACGTAGGGCTGGTCAAGGTGGTAGGTATCTTGACCTATTAACAAGAGATTTTAAATTTATATTCTGAGAATGGAAAAAATCCTCATTCAAAAACCTTATCCACTTCAGAAGCCTTTGTCGGGTTGGGACGGATTAGTTGGACTCCTGGTAAAGCGATCTGGATACTGGTGGTTTAGTCAAGACCAAAAATATTACCCACTAGAGAATTATATTACTTAAATTGATTAATAACAAGTTATAATTGTATTATATTTATCATTAATATTTAAATAAACAATAAATAAAAATTAATTGACAGGGACTACGTGGGTTACACAATTCCCTACTCTGTGCTTTTATGTAAAGAAAGCAGCTTTTTATTATAATTATTTTGAAATTGTCACTACAATAATATCTATTTTTTCACAAGACAATAATATATATTATTATTATTAGTAACTGCTCATTTAAATAATAAAAAATAATAAAATAAAATACCTTATTAATTATTTAAATATTTAAAGATCAATACTATAAAATACTTCAAAAGGGAAGTATAGCTTATTTAAGAAAGAGAACGTGTATTTTATTAATGATAGAGAATGTATAATTTACTAAAGGAAAAGAAAATAACTTTGTAAATAATAACTTTACTGTAAAAGTTACAAAGAAAGAAGACAATAGGGCTTTTGAAAATAGTCAATTCCGTAGAGAATACATTTGAGATTGATTTAAATAGAGCTGAGTGTAGTACGGCAATAAAGGTTAAAGTCTTTTTTTTTTTTTTTGGGTCCTCAAAAACTGCAAGGTTGAAAATTCAATCAATTATATGCATTTTCATTTCTCTCTCTTATTAAATTCATTAAACAACTTTCATTTGACCTCTTTTATTTGTTATTAAAATAAATAATATTTTATTTAAAAAAAAGTCAATTCATGAAAATAAATTCATGAAATGTAGAGATTCATAATCCTTTATATAAATATATTTTTAATATTTTTTTATCTAATTAATATTTTCTTTTCACTAGTTTTTATTTTGAATATTAAGAATAGTAATTGAATGAGAGAAAAAATATTAAAATAAGATTAAAAAATTGATTCGATACAAATTTTAAAATTTTAAAATAATAGATTAATTTTATCTAAATTATCAAATTTACTCCATTCTTTCTTCTTTTTCTTCTTTTTCTTCTTCTTTTTTAAGGCAAGAGAGAGGAGGAATGAGAGTCGAATATGGAACATAGACTCAACTGCAATTTACTTCATTATAAATTTTTTTTGATTAATAAAATGTACATTCTCTCTTGAATAAATTATATGTAGATATTTATTTATATATTTTCCCACATATCACTTCCTATTAGATTAAATTATGAGGACAAAGACCAACAAAGTGCTAGTATAGCGGTAGACGCACACTATGACTTTAGAGAAGACCTCGATTCGATTCATAAAAGGGATGCTAAATGGGAGAGTAAGTCTAACCATATCCAATAGAAATTAGTCTCTTTTCCTGATAATAAAGGGATGCCTTCAATTTTATATATATATATATATATATATATATATACCTCGCAAAAAAAAAAAAATCTACAAGGGTAAATATCCCCATTTTATCAAATATCCCTTCAAGTTGTACATAAATTAAATTACGTGAGAACAGAAATTTGAACCTCACATGAGAATATTCAATACATACATATTTAAAAGATATTTAAAAATTAATATAAGGTATATTTTTGTTTTACTATTTTTATTTTTTTATTATTTAAATGAGTAATTACTAAAAGTAGGAACAGATATTATTGTAATGACAATTTTAAAATAATAAATTATAATCAAAGAAGCAATTTCCTTTATATAATATTATCGACTAGAGAATTATAAGTAATGTAGTACCTGACAATTATTTATTATTTATTATTTATTAATAAAAATAAAGAAAAAGTAAAAATATTTGATTTAAATTATGATAATATACTTAAACGCAATGAAGTATTTATAAACAATGATATATAATAAAAATTTTAAAATGTTTACATAATAATATTTATTTTTAGTTTTTTACTTAAATTGATTAATAACAAGTTATAATTGTATTATATTTATCATTAATATTTAAATAAACAATAAATAAAAATTAATTGACAGGGACTACGTGACTTACACAATTCCCTAGTTTATAGTTCTATGTAAAGAGAGTAGCTTTTTATTATAATTATTTTCAAATTGTCACTACAATAATATCTATTTTTTTACAAGACAAGAATCTATATTATTATTAGTAACTACTCATTTAAATAATAAAAAATAATAAAATAAAAAACCTTTTAATCATTTAAATATTTAAAGATCAATACTATAAAATACTTCAAAAGGGAAGTATGATTTATTAAAGAAAGAGAATGTATATTTTACTATTGACAGAGAATGTAAAATTTATTAAAGAGAAAGAAAATAAGTTTAATAATAACTTTACTATCAAAGTTACATAGAAAGGCTAATGAGTTGTATCTCAAGTGACATTTACTTTAATTCTTGTGTCAAAGGGTTATAGTATTGGATCAAGGATTCGATCCCTGCATGACTATCATTTTCCCCATTTCCAAACTCTATTAAAAACTCCTTAAAACCAAAAACAAAAAAGGTTATATAGAAATAAGACAATGGAGTTTTTGAGAATAGTCAACTTCATTAGAAAATACATTTGAGTTTGATTTAATTAGAGCTGAATATAGTACAACAATAAATGTTAAAGAGCTTTTGTTTTTTTTTTTTAGTCCTTAAAAACTGCAAGATTGAAAATGTAATTAATTATATGCACTTTCATTTCTCTCTCTTATTAAATTCATTAAACAACTTTCTTTTGACCTCTTTTCTTTATTATTAAAATAAATAATATTTTATTTAAAAGAAAAGTCGACTCATGAAAATAAATTCATGAAAGTGTAAAGGTTCATAATCTCTTATATAATTATATTTTTAGCTTTTTTATCTAATTAGTATTTTCTTTTCACTAATTTTTTTATTTTAAATATTAAGAATATTAATTAAATAAGAGAAAAAAATTAAAATAAGAGTAAAAAATTGATTTGATACAAATTTTAAAAATTTAAAATAAGAGATTAATTCTATCTAAATTGTCTAAATTACTTCATTTTATTTTATTTTTTTAAATGAAGGCAAAAGAGAGGGGAAATGAGAGTCGAATATAGGACTCAGCTCAACTACATTTTACTCCATTCTTTCATATCATAATATGAATAGATAAATCATTTATATAATTATATATTGTTTCTGAATGAATAAAGAATTGAAGACTTAAAGTATTTGGTACATATAATTTAATTCTTGAAAGAAAATGTAGATTTTTAAATAGAATGGTCATTTTTAAACTTTACCTTTTCTCTCTCTCAGTTCTCAATTTCCACAACTGAGAAAAAAAAACTTTAGATAAACTAACATTTAGCCAAAGATCTGTTGAACGGAGATTTTCTTAAAAAGGTTAACAAACTTTCTTTTATATTTATAGACATTAGCAAGACACAAGTGACATACCACACGGCATGTATTTCTACTATGTAAAGTTTGCATTGAAATATTTAAGACTAGTGGAGAGGAAAAATTAATTAGGTGAGAGAAAAAGTTAGAGGAATAATTAATGTGAACAAATTAAAATAATAAATGTACCCAAAATGATAAGTTGAACAAAAAAAAAAAGATAAGAATAGGTTTTATATTCAAAAGAAAGGGAGTGGCAATGTCTTTTGTAACATCCTCATTTAGTTGTAACTGCAAATAATATTATTAGAATTTATTACTATTGATTATAGATAGAATAATAATAATAATAATAATAATAAGAGAGAAAGCAAGGGGGCCGAGAATGCATAGTAGTATAGGAACAAAAAAAATTTCCACATGGTCATATGACTAATAGGGTGAGTGGTTATAAAATCTACCACCTAGTTGGTTAGTAGAATTAATGGCTGCAAAATTATACACCTAAATAGGTAAATGAGACTAAATATGAGCCACATTTTTTACCAACCAAAGCTTACTACTTCTTCATTATAAAAATTAGCTTGAACATAATATGCAAACATTCTCTCATTCCCTCCTCTGCCAGCCACAACTTCTACTTTCCTTTTCTTCCTTCATTTCTCTTCCTCATTCACCCAAGCTCTCAACCTTTTTACCTCAAAGAAAAGCTACATCCATCCTACCCAATTTTCCCCCCATAAAATATAAGCATCAAACCATAAACTCCTCCTTTAGTCAACTGAAACTTTCAATTCCAGCAAGAGCAAAGAAAGTAGATATATCTTGAGTTAATTGAGGACAATTTGAGCTGTAGGAACATCAAGATAGGAAACCACAAATAATAGAAGTGAGGATGGAAATCCTAATACTTGTATCATTTGTATATGTTTTTTGTTTCTAGAATTTAATTATTTTCTTGACAGGCATATTGAAATAGAAATTAGTGATATTTCACTCTTGTGTTCATACGCTTGAAGCAGTTGAATCTTTGTGATTGGTAAGTGGTTGTTTTGCATATGGTTTGAAAGAAGCTAGAAATCAAGTTAATAGGAGAAGGAGTTTGGCAGTTAGTGATTTGGCCACTATAATTAAAGCTAGGAAACTCAAGATGGAATGAAACTAATTCTAGAAGAAAGTCAATTTAGAGAGATGATTTCAACCATATAAAATATAAATCCATAGGAATTGTATAGAGAAAGTTATGAACTCTAGAAATTGTCCCGGTTTCGTTGAGTTATAAGTAAGGTTGCCTTGTAAACCTTGAGCTTGGACCGCGGAAACTAAGGAGACGAAAATAACAGAGAAACCCAAAGATTAGATACTTAAGAGGAAGATACAACCCGGAGCTCAAAAATCGAGGTGTAAGAGGTGGACCCCCATTTTCTATCGAGTAATTAGGTAAGCTCGAAGACCTAAGAGGGAAGTGTTAAGCTTAGAACTCAGAGGCCTAGGAAGGGGTGTCAAGATTGGAACCCAGAGACTTAGGAGGGGAGTGTTGAGGTCAGAACTTAGAGACTTAGCATGGAAGTATTGAGGTCAGAACCCGGAGATTGAGGTCGAAACTTAGAGACCTAGAAGGGGAGTGTTGAGGTCAGAACCCAGAGACTTAGCAGGGAAGTGTTGAGCTCGGAACCCAGAGACTTAGGAGGGGAGCGTTGAGATTGGTACTTGGAGACCTAGAAGGGAAGTATTGAGGTCGGAACCCAGAGACCTAAGGAGGAAGTGTTAAGGTTGGAACCAGGAACTTAGGGGCTCAAAAATCGGAACCTGAGAAAAGGTGAACTATTAAACTTAGAACCTGGACAATTTGGAGGCGGAATTCGAAACTTAGGACTTGAGTAAGCAACATGTTGAGCATGGAACTCGGGGACTTAGGGCAGAAATTGAAACATATTAGGATAGGACCTAGGTGTCAAGTAAATTTGTGCATTCCACTGAACTATCATTGATACAGCTTATGTTCTTTTATTTCCCATGTGAAACTTGAGGTATAAGAATTCGATGTGCATATTAATGTGACTATATCCCCTTAATGATGAACTACATTGCATGAAGTTGTATCTGCATATGATTTCTTATTTGCTTAAGAAAAGACAAAGTTAGTGCTATGCTTGGATCGGAGAGAGTGAATCTGACCTTACTATGATATGTTAAGGAGAGTGAACCTGACTAGGGATAGATCATCCTGAGGGTCAAAAAGAGTGAATCTGATAATCACTTGTAGGAATGAGCTCAACCCTATAGGATGGACTATTACCCAAAATATATGGATGCCATTGAAATGAAAGGATTACCAAGCCAAGAACGTAATTTGACTTAAGGATAGATATAACAACCTAAGCCATGTCCATTACATGCATGACCAAATTTTTACATTTAAAGCTCATTTGATATATGTTCTATTTCTCTTATTATGATGTTAATATTGGACATAAACTATCATGGCAGTATAATTAAAATGAATCTGCTTTAGGGATAGTTTTATCAATTAGAAGTGAGTTTTATTCCTTTATCTGGTAAGCATCTGTTTTCTATTGCAACCCAAAGTAACTAGGGATGATTATGATGACACCACAGGTAATAGTTTAGGATTTTCTACTAGGAATTTAAATTCGCATGTTTTCTTTCTGTGTCATCCACAGACACCACTAATGGCCTACATAGCAATCTGGCTTGAGACTCTTGACTAGACCTAGCATCATGACCGAGCCTTAGATTTCGTACACCTGCTTGGCCATGCAGTCGTTAGGATGTATATAGACCCAGAATTCTCTACCCCTACATATGGCTCACCCTATCCTTCACCATCAACTCTATCCTCACCCTCTAGTGAAATCGATCCCTCAGAGGATAGCTTTTCCTCCTCTTCTTCTGGGGGAGATCAAGTAGTACTAGAGCTCGCGCTGGATGGACTCCCTGCCATGGAGAACTGGTTCTACACCCTGTAACACCCTCCCAAGTACAGTACTATGCTTAAGTTATAGCACCACATCTTGGAGTTGTTCTTATTACACAGTGGACCTTGTCGACTGACAACCAGTAGTCCTCGAGACTTCTTGGACTTTCTGGAGACAACACGGAAAATAGGAGTGACAATTATAAATTCTCAATAGGATTATCTAATTATTATACACAATGTCATTGTGGTCATCTCCAGTTTGCTTCGGTTTATTATGAAAAAGGTGAATATATAATGTGGACTGTTTAATTTTACAGTCCGAAAATATATTATCCGAAGTAAAGTTCATTTTTACTCATTGACTTGTCTTTTGGGGGAGAGCCCATACAACCCTAATTTATGAACTATACTATGAATAATAACTACACATATTAATATACAATAGCATCATTACACTGGATACATAACATCTACGTCTGACTTTACTCGTACTTGAATTTATACATGTACATAAAATTTACTTTTCTTACATACCTAGGCGTTACGTATCGCCATCCCTAGGGTGCTTGTATCTGCCTACACTTGAGCATTACATATCGCCATCCTCAAGTGCAGCATCATACCACATTCCAGAGTATGATCGCCATGTCATACTCCATCAGAGCGTGATCGCCATGTCACGTTCCTTAAGAATATGGGATCTTCATGCTATATTCCAGAGTATGATCGCCATGTCATACCCCATCAGAGCGTGATCGCCATGTCACGTTCCTTAGGAATATAGACTCATCATCATATGTTTACATGCCATATTCTAGAGTATGATTGCCATGTCATACCCCGTTGGAGCGTGATCGCCATGTCACGTTCCTTAGGAATATGGGACCTTCATTTGATACTTACATTAGCTAGGTCATGCCATGCCTCATGTAAGTTCTATTCCCTATACTCACACTAGCTGGGTCGATGCCATGCCTCATGTGAGCGGGGTGCTTGCATATGCTTTAATCTTGGTCTTTAGTCTTTAGTCTTTAGCCTTTATTGCCCTTGGGTAGCCTAGCCTTGGAGTGAGCTTGTCAGCTCCACCTATGACCGTTGTCACACCGACTCACTCTCAAGGGGATTCACATGCTTCTAATCTTGGAGGGATTCACATTTAATATACTCATGTCTTTTCATTCTTATACATGATCATGCATAAACAGGTTGAATGTACTCATATATACGCTTCATCATTATTTCTCATATACCTCATATCATACTGCTTCTTCATTTATTCTTATATATCTCATATCACACTTATATCATTCTTGCATATAAATATCTCTAGTTTCATAGACTTCTACCGTAAATCCGGCAGCATAACGGATCAGATCCGTTTCCTCATGAATAGTGCCAGTTCCCACAAACAAATCAATCATAGCAACATAATCAATCTAACATATGTATCAATGTAGAACTGGCAATCCTCAACTCAAACCTTATGTACTCACCAACACTTGCGAAACTTTCAATTTGGCCATTCTACCAATCTTACTCAATTCTGCCTGAATCTTGTATAATCCGCCTTTACCTCTATTCAACTTATTTAGACCTGAATTTTGGTTATGTCATAGCTCTATGTATCTACTTTCTAGCCTCATTCGTCCCATATCATTTTGATTTATATAACCTAAGATATTCAACTTGTTGCCTCAGCCTGTTCAGTCACTGGCCCAAATTACACTCTTGGAGATATAAATTCACTAAAAATCGAAACTAAGCTCAAATCATGCGAAATTGGTTCATATTGAAGCTAACAGGACAACCTTTCATTTGCCACAAGTTTCATTCCATTTGCTTAAGTATACCTCGAGTTATAAGTCCTGAAAGTCGACCTTCCTGAACTACCCTGTTTTGGCCTGGATTGGATATAGGGCAACTTCCTCAAATCACTAGGAACCATTGGGACCATAACAAACTCGAAATTTCATATTGGGATGTCCCCCTATGTGTAAGCTTTCTAAAAAATTTGGTTTCACTCAATTTAGAGTTGTATAGGGTGAGTTATGACCTCCTCAAGTCACTCTGCCCAGATGAAAGTCCTAAATCCTAGGTCAAGCTTCAAAAATTCATATCTCTCTCAATGCTAATCCAATGACCTTATATGATATATGTATGGAAAGCTTTGAATGTCTACTTTCATCTAAAAATGGTTCCATCAGATTTAACTGGTTGTAGGTGGCACCGTACACTCTGCCGTACGGACTGTCGTGGAATTCCTCACTAAGACATCATCCTAATTCTTCTCTCCTTCTAATTTCCTCCTTCTAACCATGATTTCAACTCAAGATTTCCTATTAATCCTATCATCATCCATCATAATACATCCAATAATCCATCAAATACAAGGAGAAGGATACAATTTCATGCAATCATAGTGCAAGTAATTCAAGAACAAAAATAGAATCCTAGCTCCTTTAAGTGTGATCTTGCTGAATTTGAGTTTGGATTGATGGAACATGGTGAAGCTTGAAGGTTTGATGGAGATTGTTGAGAGAAGGAGAGAATGAGAAGGCTAAAATGAGGGGAGAAGGAGACATAAGTCAGCAGGGAGAAGAGAAAAATCTGATTTAAATAGTGAGGTGGTAGTTGGGATTGTGGTGTTGATTGGTTGGAGTTTTGTGGTTGAAGTTCGGCCATGTCTCCCACTTTTGTGGCCAAATTGCTCTCCATGTCATCCCAAAAGTGGGATACACTTCCGCTCTACCTAAAGTCGTCCCTATTATGCTTGAAGTCGGAACTCGTGCTGAAGTAGGACATCGGAACTCGTCCCATCTTGTTGTGACTTGAGGAAATCCTGTCTGGTTTATTCGAAACTTTGAATCGAGGTCGGACGTCAGAAGTCATACAGCTCATTAATCACCTAATCTCGGAACTCCCTATTCGAACTCGGGAACAACAGCAGAAATGGAAGGCTCTTGAGAATAATCTCGGATATTGGAACTCGTGTATTACTTGGAAATCAGCTCAAGGATTCGAACTCATGCCCATTGAGTCCAACTCTAAGGCGGGAACTCGTTACATTAAACTCGGAGTTCGGTACTTGTAACCATTATGTTAAACTATAACTTCTGAGGTCAGAAACCACGTACATTTACTTTGAAACATGAAGTCGGAAGGTTAAGTCGGAAGTCGGATAATGAGCAGTGCTTAGAAGTCGGAAATAATGCTGAAAGTTGAACACGAACTCGGAAATTGGTAATGGTCTTCATTGGGGACCTGAACATTAGTTTGGAGATCGGAAATCATGTCCCAGTATACTTTAACTCGAAGTCGGTTATTGGAACTCGGAAGCCACCCATTTAAACTAGAACATGATGAATAATCAAAATTAGATGAAATCAGAAATCGGACAGGACATGAAGTCGGAAATTGTGCAAGCCGAACTCGGAACTCGGAAATAATCCCTTTTATTTGAAATTCAAAGATGAAGTCGGAAATGGGAATTGATCAATCCTGAGGGCGAAGTCAGAACTCGGAAATAGGGATGTTACACACCCCATGATGGAGGCAGTGTAGTGTCCTAGGATGTTTTGTTGATAAACCCTCACTTTCTCATAGAGAATCTTGGATATGCTGCTGACAGCTCTCAAGCCATTATGTACATTCTGTGGCTCTTTTGGCATAGTATAAAGCTATAGATACAATGAGGAGCATTTAGTTGTATAGTTGATATAGCTTGCATTGGCTTCTAGATACATTAGGTTTGTACCTTTTGATCTATATATATATATATATATATAATTTAGTAACAACCTCTAATTATAATATTATGACCTAGGCGTAATATTGTGATTAGAGGAATGTTACATCTATTACCACTCCCATTTTAACGGTTATTATTTTATTGCTCTAAAATGCCCTTTTCTTTTATTTGGTAATTAAAGTAATAGTCTACTAATAACTTTTATTATTAATTAATAATTTTATGTAAACTTATATTTGTTAATTTAATTCATACTTAGTTTAACTTTTTAAAATTGTTTACTAGTAATCTCATTTTATAATTTTTATATAGCCTCTAAATATTACAAGTACTAAAAAATAACTGATTAATATAATTATTTAAATTCATGTATTAAATTATTTTATTCAAAATATTCTTCATACAATTGTTATATAAATAATATAAGAATTAATATTTTAGAAAAATAATAATAAGTAGACATGAATGACAATAAAGAAATTTACTAAATTTTAATGCCCAACATGCATACTAATGTTACTAAATATCTTTTTAAATATTTTCCATTAATAGTTCTTGCTAATTCTTCCCCTTCGAGAGTAAATAATTTATATGTACCATCATACACAGCCTAGGTAACAATAAAAGGACCCTCCCAAGTGGGTGACCATTTTTTGATGAAGGGTTGAAGGTATATCTCTGACACTGTGAATCTAGTCTCTACCAAGAAGAACGTTATACCTTGCTCTCGATAAGACGACCGCAAAAGCTATAGGCTTCTTGACACTTTCTACCTCAACATTTAGCATAATCGTTCCTCTAGTTGTTGAGGTTTTCTCACTAAAATTGGTCACTACAACATTTGTCCTAATAAGATCCCTTTCTCCTTTTCCCAACTTTACCATCATGGTTTCTAATAGTAAGCTAATTGAAGCTCCTCCATCGATCAACACCTTATTAATAAGTCGGCCTTCAACCATCTCCTTGATATGCAAGGATGCATGTGGCTTCTCATGACCTTGTCTGGCTTCTCAAACAACACATGGTTACTAAATTCATCATCCAAGAATAAGCACTCTGAAGTAGGGAAGGCATCGAAGTAAATCCTCTTCCATGTACTCTAATTGTTAGACTTTTCTGTAGTTGGAGGGCAAGATCGACACTACCCCCTCAAAGATCTTAAAAATCTCTTCTAAGCTATCATCAAACCTTGATTCAAAAGTGTTGGTCAACATATCTTCTTCTCTAACCTCCATATTAATTTTCGACCCTACTTCTTTATTTTGAGTGGAGCCAACTGCTCGAAAGACATTTGGATGGCTTGGCCTTCATAATTCGACAATAGACTATATTGAGGCATTAGACTACTTGCTAGGGTAGACATGTAACTTGGTAAAGGTTTATATTCTGACACTTGCTCCTGCATCACTCAACCATTTCCCACTTTGAACCTTGGCCTTTATAAAGGATCAATATCCCCATATAATTTGTATGGAGCAAAAGGTCCAAATGAGTTTCTTCGATGATTGCTTGGCCTCTGTAGTATTCTTTCCTATTTATTTCTCACTTGCATTTAACATGGCACAAATACCTACCTTTTTGGAGTCGTGGTTGGTATTTGAAACTCATACCTTCAAAAAGGTGCTGGGTTTCTCAGATTCTTCATTGGTGGTGGCGGTCTTACCTCATGCTCAAATTTGGACTTAGATGCGACTAGTTGCCCTTCCTATTCTTGTCAACTATGGGCTTCTTTGGTTTTCCCTTATCATCCTCCTTTGCTCCCTTCTTGGGTGTGGTAAGAAAGGCCCTGCATTCTTCACATTTTGTACCCACTTATTGTTCACAACATTAGCTAAAGGGATTCAAGTCTTCGAGTTCCAACCATTTCGTAAATCCTTTACCATTACCATAGTCTTCATTTGTTGCTTAATTGAATTTATCCTAACCACTTTAGAATTGCTCGGTCCATCTCTATCTTTTTTGTCAGTAAGATCTTGTACTTCAGGCTTCTTTCCCTTCTCATAAGTCTTTGCTACAGTACGAGCAAACACTACATTATATCTTGGACAAATAGCAATGCTAACCCCACTGTCTCATTGTTTTAAGAGAAAATCTAGCAAATCCTCCCCTAGCGTTGGAAAGATTGGCTTTTCGACATTCTCAAGCGTGTCCAATTCCATGTGATCCTGTATTTCCTTTTCATCGACCTCCACAAACCCTACAACATTTATTAGTATTAAAACTAACTCAATAATTACTGTATTCATAAGGAATGGATCGTCGTTGACGACCATTTTAGTAGGAGATTTCTCCTCAGACTTGAGTCTCCTATCCTTGATAGTTCATTGAATAAGATCCCTAAAACGTATACAATTGTTAATCCAATGACCAAGGATTAAATGAAATTTATAAAATTTTTGTCCTCTTCTTTCGATAGCATTTTCTTGCCTTTAGGCAATATAATTTGTTTATCTTTCAATAAAACATCAAAGATTTGTTTGGCTTTAGTTATATCAAAAGAGTATGTTTTATTACTAGAAGAGGAAGTTTTCTCTTTACCTTTTATTGGTTTCAAAGAGGCATGCACATGATTTCAATTCGGCCACAAAAAAAGCCTCATTTGAGTCATTTTGATTATCTTCTTCTTCCTCATTCATTTCGACAAAAGCTATTTTTTTCCTTTCTTATAGCCTTTCAAAAGTTTTTCAATTCTCTCTTTTTCCATGTTAAGTTGTTTGATTTGTTTAACCTTGTCGATAACTTGGGCTAAATCCTGAAATTATTGGTTGACTAACTTCTTCCTTATGCTATAATATAGCCCATTAATTACAATTTTAAACATTTTCACTTTCTAGAATTGGCATGAAACATTTATTCTTCATGGCCCTAAACCTGGCCAAATAGTTATCTATCGACTCTCCATGATATCTTCTTATATTAAATAAGTCAGTTAGACTCACCTTCATCTCTCCATGAAAAGAATTGCTTATGAAACAAACTCTCCAACTGCATCCATGAGAAAATGGAATTTGGTTGAAGATTTGAAAACGATGTAAAAGCATTGTTTGTCAAGGATGAAGTAAAGAACCTCATTTTTAGATATTCATTCGTTGCTATTTTCCCTATTTCTAAAGTATATCGAGCGATGTGCTTGATGGTTGACTCCCCACTTTGTCTTAAACATTTGGTCAAAGATTTTGGTGTTTTCCATCCTTCGGGGCATTTCAGCCTGAAGAATATAATCAAGTAAAGCAAAAGCAAAATAGTTTTGATTTACATAACCTACATTAAATTCAAAATGGTTTAAAACTTGCTCGACAACTCAAGCAACATTATGATGCCCCCTACGTTGTTTTGTCTAAGTTGCTGAATAACATTATCAGCATTTTGCCCTCAATCGACAAAATATATGTCATCATTTGGCAAATTATCTTCATTTGGGGGTATTGGCTAACCATTTACATTTTGTGGACCTTTTAAGTTCATTACCCTAGCAATCTTGTTAACTTGTTGAATGAGTTGCTCATATCAAGCATTACTTGACTCAATTAAAGGATTTAGTATTGTGGTTATTTGTTGTGTTAGCATATTGACTAAGTCATGATGATTCTCATCTATTTGTTGTTTAAATATGGCAAGAAAGTCAACTGTGTTTGAAGGTGTGTTGTAAGGCATCAATCTCAGCATGTTAGGAAATATTGGGCCCCCAGCATTTGTTACACTTGGCCCTATTCCAGGTCCGGTTGATGGCCCGACTTGAGCCACTTGAGGCATATTTGACATGACCATTATATTATAAATTGGATTTTAGTAAACTCTAGAAATATTCCCCATTGGTATAGGTTCCTAAGAAGCCATAGGTGGTATAAAACTAGGAGGCAACCTGTACAATGGCAGATTATTAGAAACATTTGCAATATTAGGCCTTGGAGAGGGTCTATTCGGTGTATTTCTTTCATACGGTCAAACTTGTACAACTACAAGCTCAATAGTTTGTGGCAGGGAAAGAGTGGAAGGATTGTTCTCTCCTTTCATTTGACCCTTCTTTACTTGAAAAGGAGGCTCTTGATATGTTGGACACTATTGTGCCACTTCTCGATATCATAAGCTGTACAATGAGACCAAAGTTTCACTAAACTTTCCAAACTTGGTCCCACCAGGCGTGCGAATTTGTTTTATTGGTTTTATAGTCAGTGACAAATAATGACTAATGTGACAAACCAACACTTCAGCATCTCGAATCGGGGGAGTTGAACTTACTCCTCTGATGAGTTCTCATATTAAAAGTTTTGTCAAATTTAGTGTTTACAACGTATTTGATTGAGCAAAGTCTTATTGTGATGTGATCAAGGAAGATAAAGAAGACTCACGAAAGCAAAGGGAAGGAGGAGATCTTTTAGAAGGACTTGGTGGACCAATGACTAGATCCAAATCAAAGAGAGCTAAGGAAGCTTTGGTCCAAATGATTTCAAGTTTGTTTGAGGCAAAGCCCATTCAAGAAGATGACAAATCAAGACTAGTCCATTGCATTCACATGGCTGAACAAGCTTAGTTATATCTTTGGGCTTGTTAATTTTAAGTTAGTAATAATGTAATAGATGACAAATCAAGACTAGTCCATTACATTCACATGGCTGAACAAGCTTAGTTATATCTTTGGGCTTGTTAATTTTAAGTTAGTAATAATGTAATTGGGCTTGTAATTTCATATAGCTCGTCACTTGTTTTTAGCTATTTGGTTCTTTACTTATTTTTAATAAGTTTAGATTTTTATCTTGGGCTAAGTGTTGCAGCCCATTTGCTAAACTTCAGTTTATTTTATAAACCTTGTAAACACCTTTTGAGGGAAGTTTTTGGCAAATTGAAATCAGATTACTTTTTCAGGAAAAGTGTCTCTTTGGTTCTTGCTTGGAACCCTAGGTCTTATCATGAGTTTCCAATTGCTCTTGTGGCGATCACCCTTGGCTTATCAATCATCCTTGATTATGGCGCCCTCAATCTATTCCATTCCTTATCTCTTCCATCCTTTTTATGATTTCTATTTCTCCTTGACCAACATACACCAGAAATTAGGGTTCATGGATAATGGATCATAAAATTTGGTAATCAGAGCCAGCATCTTCGAGTTGCAGAATTAGTCAGTTTTCTTTGTTTCATATCTTGAGTTTTCCGCATGATATTTCGGTGTTTCTTGGGTCTTTTCTGAAGTTCAGAATCTCATCTTTCATCTCGCTTTTGAATCGTTGAAATTAGAATTTTGTAGCTCGAGATACAGCGATTTTTTATTCCGAACTCAGTCTTGTGCGACATTGCGATTTGTTTTCTTTGAGTTCTTGTTTGATTCATCCTTTTTACCTTGATTAATTTCTTGATGTTCTTCTAATTTCCATCTCTGTCTTTGTTGATATTACATTGGATCAGTGGGTTAAAAAAAAAAAAAGGTGCAGAATGTTCATCATATGTTCTTGATGTTCTTGAGAATTGTTTCATTCTAATCTTTCTAATCTCTGTTAGTTTGATGTTTAGTTGTTAAATATGTGTTTGTTTTGATGTGATTCCAGTTGGTCTGTTCATCTACAATCATCAAGAACAGATTGAAAAAGAAAAAAGAAAAAAAAAGAAAAAAAAATAGAATTAAAAAAAATGCAGAATTTAAAAAAAAAAAAAGGGTCAAAACAGTGGCTTGTTTCTTATTGTTCTTCAAACCTTTAGCTTGTTCTTGTCTTGTTTGGCTTTTGAATTGAGTGTGCTTGTCTTTGTTTAGTTTTTCTTGCTTGTCTCTTTTGGATCTTAGAAGTTTTGTCTTAGAGTTTTTTTTTTTTTGCTTGACCTCTTGTTTGTTTTGTGATTTGACATAAGTGTTTTTTGGAGTTTCTCTTTGAATTGACTTGTGATTCCATTTAAGAGCCTACAAGAGCACTTGAGTGGTAAAAGGCAAGAGAGCACCTTACACAAAAGCCTATTAGAGAGCAACAAACACGAGTGATACATTTCTAAGAGTGTAAACACGTGAGAAGTATGGTGAGGTCCCATTGCTTTCACTTTTGTTTTCTTTTACTTGAATGATGACAGGAACAGGTGGTAGTGGTAGCCCTCCTCCTGAAGGAAACAACAGATTGTTAGTGGAGGCCATTACAGCTCAAATGGAAAGGATGATGAGGGAGCATACAGAGGAGTTATATGTGAGAATTGAGCGGTTAGAAAATAAAGGCCATCATGATGCTAATGGAGGTAGAAGGAGGCTTGATGGAAGGAGAAGAAGAGATCATGAAGTAGATCCAAGAGAGGACAGAATTGAGGGAGTAAAACTCAACATTCCCTCTTTTAAAGGGAAAAGTGATCCGGAGGTGTACTTAGAGTGGGAAATGAAGATTGAACAACTTTTTGCTTGCCACAACTATACTGAAGATAAAAAGGTGAAGGTGGCAGCCATGGAGTTCACAAATTATGCTCTCATTTAGTGGGATCAATTGTAAAAGGAGCGACTTAGATATGAAGAACCTTTGGTGGATACTTGGGTTGAAATGAAGAGGTTAATGAGGAGGAGATTTGTCCCTTCCTATTATCATAGGGAACTTCATAACAAGCTGCAAAGACTCACACAAGGTAGTAGGAGTGTTGATGAATATCACAAGGAGATGGAGGTGTCTTTGATTAGAGCCAATGTGAATGAAGATAGGGAGGCTACTATGGCACGCTTTCTGAATGGGCAGAATAATGACATTAGAGATGTGGTTGAGCTACAAAATTATGTGGAGTTAGAGGAATTGGTACATCAAGCTACCAAAGTGGAGCAACAACTTAAGAGAAAAGGTACATTGAGGAGGAGCTCTTCTAATTTCAATTCTTCAAATTGGAAGGAAAGAAATAAGAAGGAGGGAGGTACCTCTTCTAGCAACACCATGGCTGCACCTCAAAGAACTCAACTCAAGTCCAATAAGACCTCTAAAAAGACAAGGAGTAGTGAGATAAAATGCTTCAAGTGTTTGGGGAGAGGACACATAGCATCCGATTGCCCAACCAAGAAGACTATGCTTCTCAAAGACAATGGAGAAATCACTAGTGAGTCCTCATCCGAATTTGCCCCAACTAGTGAGGATGAGTATGATGAGGAAATTGCACCCGAAGGAGATTTGTTCATGGTGAGGAGGTCGTTAGGCAGCCAAGCAACATATTTGGATGAAAGCCAAAGGGAAAATATTTTCCACACAAGGTGTATCATCCAAGGGAAGGTTTGTTCTTTAATTATTGATGGAGGGAGCTGCACTAATGTTGCTAGTGCAAGGATGGTCTCAAAACTGAATTTGGAGACTAAACCACATCCACGGCCATATAAACTTCAATGGCTTAGTGAGGATGGTGAAATGACTGTAAGTAAGCAAGTGGAGGTGAAATTTTTCATAGGGAAGTATGATGATGTAGTTTTGTGTGATGTGGTGCCAATGGAGGCTTGCCATTTACTTTTTGGTAGGCCTTGGCAGTATGATAAGAAAGCTTTGCATGATGGGTTCACAAATAAGTTTTCATTTGTACATAAAGAGCGCAAGACTATTCTTGCCCCTTTGTCTCCAAGAGAGGTTGGTGAGGATCAATCCAAAATGAGAGATAAAAGAAAACAGGAAAGAAAAGAAAAAGAGAGTGAAAAGAAAAAAGAAAAAGGGAGTGAAAAGAAAAAGGAAAAAGAGAGTGGAAAAATAGAGGGAAAATTGCAAAATCTGTTTATTGAAGAAAAAGAGGTGAAAAAGGCTATGCTCATGAAAAAGCCAATGCTTTTACTTTTGAGTAAAGAAAGTAAATTAAATGAAGCAGGTGCTACTAACTCTCTTCCTTGTGAAGTTTCTTCTTTGTTGCAGGAATTTGGAGATGTCTTTCCCAAGGAGGTACCTCACAGTCTACCCCCTCTGCGAGGCATAGAACATCAAATTGATCTCATTCCAGGAGCTTCATTGCCTAATAGGCCAGCCTATAGGAGTAATCCTCAAGAGACCAAGGAGATTCAAAAGCAAGTTGAAGACTTGATGTAAAAAGGGTGGGTGCAAGAAAGCTTAAGTCCGTGTGCAGTTCCAGTCATTCTAGTGCCTAAGAAAGATGAAACTTGGAGGATGTGCACTGATTGTAGAGCCATCAATAACATTACGGTAAAGTATAGACATCCCATTCCTAGATTAGATGATATGTTGGATGAATTGCATGGTGCTTGTGTGTTTTCTAAAAATTGATCTTAAAAGCGGATATCATCAGATTAGGATTAGAGAAGGGGATGAATGGAAAACTGCTTTCAAAACCAAATATGGATTGTATGAATGGTTGGTCATGCCCTTTGGATTAACAAATGCTCCTAGTACCTTCATGAGATTGATGAATCATGTGTTAAGGGAATTCCTAGGAAAGTTTGTTGTGGTTTATTTTGGTGACATTTTGATTTATAGCAAATCCTATGATGATCATCATGTGCATTTGAGGAGTGTTTTGGAAGCTCTTAGGCATGAGAAATTGTATGCCAACATGGAAAAATGTATCTTTTGTACAGATCATGTGATTTTTCTTGGTTTTATTGTTAGCTCACAAGGAGTGCAGGTTGATCAAGAGAAGGTGAAAGCTATTCAAGAGTGGCCAACTCCTAAGAATGTTAGTGAGGTAAGAAGCTTTCATGGTTTAGCTAGTTTCTATAGGAGGTTTGTTAAAGATTTTAGTACATTGACTGCACCCTTGAATGAAGTAATTAAAAGGCATGTGGGATTTAAATGGGGTGAAAAACAAGAGCAAGCTTTTGCTGCCCTTAAAGAAAAATTATCTCATGCACCTATACTTGCATTGCCTAATTTTGCTAAATCTTTTGAGATTGAATGTGATGCATCTGGTGTGGGAATAGGGGCTGTTTTGATGCAAGATGGGCACCCAATTGCTTATTTTAGTGAAAAATTAAATGGTGCTGCTCTTAACTATCCAACATATGATAAAGAGTTGTATGCATTAGTAAGGGCATTACAAACATGGCAGCATTACCTTTTACCCAAGGAATTTGTGATTCATAGTGACCATGAGTCCTTGAAGTATTTAAAAGGACAAGGTAAGCTGAATATGAGGCATGCCAAGTGGGTTGAGTTCCTTGAGCAATTTACCTATGTGATCAAGCATAAGAAAGGTAAGGCTAATGTGGTTGCTGATGCGCTTTCAAGAAGGTATGCTCTGTTCTCTACTCTTGAAACTAAATTCATTGGTTTTGAGCATATAAAGGAATTGTATGAGCATGATCCAAAATTTTCTCAAATTTATAAGAATTGTGTTCATGCTGTCCAAAATGGGTACTTTAGGCATAAGGATTATTTGTTTAAAGAGAAAAGGTTATGTGTGCCTAAATGTTCCATTAGAGAGTTGCTTGTGAGAGAGGCACATGAGGGGCGTTTAATGGGGCATTTTGGGGTCCAAAAGACTTTAGACATGCTGCATGAACATTTTTATTGGCCATACATGAAACATGATGTACATAAATTTTGTGAAAGATGTATTGTTTGTAAGAAGTCTAAGTCAAAGGTAATGCCTCATGGACTCTATACTCCTTTGCCAATTCCTGATTTTCCTTGGATTGATTTATCTATGGACTTTGTTTTAGGATTGCCTCGGACAAAGAATGGCAAGGATTCCATTTTTGTGGTGGTGGATAGGTTCTCCAAGATGGCTCATTTCATACCTTGCAAGAAGGTGGATGATGCTTGTCATGTGGCTGACTTGTTTTTCAAAGAGGTAGTGAGGCTACATGGATTACCTAGGAGCATTGTGAGTGACAGGGATACTAAGTTCCTAAGTCACTTTTGGAGGACACTATGGGGTAAGATTAGTACTAAATTGCTATTCTCAACTACTTGTCACCCCCAAACTGATGGGCAAACTGAGGTAGTTAATAGAACTCTTACTACTCTCCTTAGGGCTGTTATCAAGAAAAATATTAAGTCATAGGAAGAGTGTTTGCCTCATGTAGAGTTTGCATATAATAGGGCTATCCATAGCACTACTATGTGCTCTCCTTTTGAGATAGTGTATGAATTTAACCCCTTGACTCCTCTTGATTTACTACCTATGCCTAACATTTTTGTTTTTAAGCATAAAGATGCGCATGCTAAGGTTGATTTCGTAAAGAAACTGCATGAACAAGTAAAAGCCCAAGTTGAGAAGAAAATGGAGAGTTATGCAAAGCAAGCCAATAAGGGCAGAAAGAAGGTTGTATTTGAACCAGGTGACTGGGTTTGGGTACACATGAGAAAGGAGAGGTTTCCATCTCAAAGGAAATCCAAACTCCAACCTAGGGGTGATGGACCCTTCCAAGTCTTGGAGAGAATAAATGACAATGCCTACAAGATCGACTTACCTGGAGAGTATGGGATAAGTGCTACTTTCAATGTTGCTGACTTGTCCTTATTTGATGTAGGTAATGAGGAGCTAAATTCGAGGACGAATTCTCTTGAAGAAGGAGGGGATGATGTGATCAAGGAAGATAAAGAAGACTCACGAAAGCAAAGGCAAGGAGGAGATCTTTTAGAAGGACTTGGTGGACCAATAACTAGATCCAAATCAAAGAGAGCTAAGGAAGCTTTGGTCCAAATGATTTCAAGTTTGTTTGAGGCAAAGCCCATTCAAGAAGATGACAAATCAAGACTAGTCCATTGCATTCACGTGGCTGAACAAGCTTAGTTATATCTTTGGGCTTGTTAATTTTAAGTTAGTAATAATGTAATTGGGCTTGTAATTTCATATAGCCCGTCACTTGTTTTTAGCTATTTGGTCCTTTAGTTATTTTTAATAAGTTTAGATTTTTATCTTGGGCTAAGTGTTGCAGCCCATTTGCTAAACTTCAGTTTATTTTATAAACCTTGTAAACACCTTTTGAGGGAAGTTTTTGGCAAATTGAAATCAGATTACTTTTTCAGGAAAAGTGTCTCTTTGGTTCTTGCTTGGAACCCTAGGTCTTATCAAGAGTTTCCAATTGCTCTTTTGACGATCACCTTTGGCTTATCAATCATCCTTGATTGTGGCGCCCTCAATCTATTCCATTCCTTATCTCTTCCATCCTTTTTGTGATTTTTATTTCTCCTTGATTGAATTACAACCAACATACACCAGAAATTAGGGTTCATGGATAATGGATCATAACATATTGTTTGATTTAATTGTCTGCTTTGCCAAAAATGACTAAAGAAATACACACAAAGTTTGGAATTGAACTGAAACTTGAATAGACTTTGAATTGTCGATTTGTTACAATATTGAACCAAAAAATAAAGGAAGGTAGATGTTAAGAGACAAATAGATAAAATAGAAACTGAAGTGTAAAATGATAAAAACTAGATCAAAGAAAAAGGAAAGAAATGAAGGAAACAAAAGAACATAAAGGAAACTGGAAATGAAATGGGACGAAATGACATGAAAGAAAGAAACATAAATGAAAGAATTAAAAAAAAATGAAGGAAGAATTTCTTAAGTTTCTTGTAACTTTTGAATGTCAATGTAGTCAAGACTTGGAGTTTGCAAAGGGGTTGCATAAGTAAAAGTTCCATCCTCTAGTTTGAACTCTCTTCTTATATTTATAGGCTTTCCTCCATACTCGCATGTATGACAAATGTCCCCATGGCAGTTACCAACCTTCTGTCAATGCCATTGCCCTTTGTCACCGCTTCTTTGACTTCCTTCGCGCCATGTCCTCGCTTCTGCTAAACATATTTGATTAAACAATATTCTCAAGACCTGGTTTTCTTTACTGTCCACATCATCTGGTATACTTGGCCTCTCAGCCTTTTTGAACTCAGAGAATTTTCGTGCTAACAATATGAAGTACAGCTGCAGTGTGTAGTTAATATAATGATTAATTTATACGTTGGTTATGTCACCGGAGAAACTATGCTTCATACGTTTTGTTGGTTTTGATTTAATTTGTAGTGATTTTTAATTTACTATTTTTAATTATAATGTACGGTGTTTGATTGTCGAATGTCGAGTGTCGGGTGTAACGTTGTCACTTGTATCAATATCTCGAATTTCTGTTTGTTATTTTGAGAGCGGGATTCGTTATGTATGAATGACTTTCTTTTTTTTGTATTAAGTTATGTATGAACTACTTTATTGAGCAATAATTCGTGTCCATGCAAGGCCTAGGTCTTGCACTAGTAGCGACTTTACATTTTTAACCTATTCTATAACTTTTTATTTATTTTTTCTTTTATATTTTAAATACAAATATTATTTTATATACATATGATTCTTTGTATTTATTGCAGCTTAACTTGTCTAGTTACCATTGATAAGAGTATTCTATAGTTTATATGTTATATTAAATTAAAATAGGGAAAAGTTTAAAAACTTTTGTTCAACTTTGGTTCATCTGCAACTTGGTTCTGTTACTTTAAAAACATGGAAAATTGGTCCTGAAAGTTTTTGATATATGCATATTACTCCAATTTCGTAATGAATGTTTATTTTTTTGATGGAAAAATGCATCTAAAAACTCATTAGAGGTCGACAAGGTTAAAATGCACATGGAACATTGTTGAACATAGTTTTTTTTAACTTTTTGCATCAAAAAATAAACATCAGCTACCAATTTGTAGTAACTTGCACATAAGTTTCATGACCAATTTGCATGTTTCTAAAGTAACAGAATTAAAGTTGAAGGGGGTCTTTCAGAATTTTTTCTTAGAAATGATATTGAAAAAATTACGTATATATTTAAATAATAATATTATCTTTCAAAATAAAAAACAAATATTATAATAATATTTGTTTCTTTTTATTCTAGATAATTTTTTAAAGTAGTCTCTCTGTAGTGGTATCCACCTAAACATACAAGAGTACCACAAAATTTAAGTGGATTACAGGCATAGAAGTTGCCTATCTTCTGCTATTACTGTGGACTTATTGGCATGATAAGTTGTCAAATGCTAATTCGAGACAAGATAAACAACATGGTTTGCTCACACTCTTAAAGCCCTTCTTCTAAAGCAGATCAAACAGCAAAAACGATGGTCGGATATAAAGATGTACAACTCATGGGGCATCTATTCTCAAAATTTCAACCAAGCCCTACCAAATTCAACAAGTGTCTCAACACTTAGCAATCCTTTTAGTCACGAGTGAGAAAAATGGATCAATATACCAAGCCCATGCTGCAACCAATTACTTTAGAAAGTGTAAGAAACCACACTTGGGAAGTCTGATGCGGGTCAATTACAAGTTGAACATGGACTACATGACACGCATCTTCATCCTCTTTCAGCAACTGGAAAGTACTCACCTAAACACGCTCACCTTCAACCTTGAGCAAAATCCTAGTCCTCTAGACAAAACAAGGAAGAAATACAACCTCTTTCATGTGTCAGTCATTCAATCTATCAAGCTAATCCAGAAGACAGAATGATTAAGAAAAGAGATTCTGATAATGAATGATATAGGGAAGACAAGGGTCCTTGAAAGTGTAACACCCTCCCAAGTACAGTACTATACTTAAGTCATAGTACCACACCCTAGAGATGTTACTGTTACCTGAGCGGACCTCTTCTGACAGCAACTTCAGCTGTCTTCGGAAACTTCTGAAACTATCTGGAGACAATACGAAAATAGGAGTAAGAATTATAAATTCTCAGTAGGATTCTCTAAATATAATGTCATCGTTGTCATCTCCAGTTTGCTTCGGTTTATCTTGAAAAAGGTGAACATGCTTTACAAATTGTTTAATTTTATAGTTCGAAAATATAATATCCAAAGCAAAGTTTATTTTAGTCATACACTTAGCATTTGAGAGAACCCATGAAAATCAATTCAAACATGATATCATAAATAATAACTGCATCATATCAAAACACACATAGCATCAATATTCTAGGAACATAACCTCTGCACATAACTTTACTCGTACTTAAATTTATGCATATACTTAAAGCTTGCTTTTCTTTCTTCATCTTTCTTTTTCATCATAAAATCTTTACATGCCACATTCCAGAGTATGATCGCCATGTCATACCCCATCAGAGCGTGATCGCCATGTCACGTTCCTTAGGAATATGGGATCTTCCTTTGATACTTACACTAACTAGGTCATGTCATGCCTCATGTAAGTTCTATCCCCTAAACTCACACTAGCTGGGTCAATGCCATGCCTCATGTGAGTGGGGTGCTTGCATATACTTTAATCTTTAGTCTTTAGTCTTTACTCTTTAGCTTTTACTTGGCACACCTAGGCGTTAGTATCGCCGTCCCTAGAGTCTTTATTCGCCTGGGTAGCCTGGCCTTGGAGTGAGCTCGTCAGCTTCACCCGTGACCGTCGTCACACCGACTCACCAACAAGGGGACCCACTGCCTCTAGGTTGGAGGGATTTCATTTTGGTCACGTGCCTCTAATTGAAGGGATCTCTTCTGGTCATGTGCCTCAAAACTGAGGGATCTCATCTGATCACGTGCCTTCAATATAGAGGGATCTCATTTGACCACGTGCCTCCAACATAGAGGGACCCAAGTTTTAGCTGCCTTCACAAGGAGGGATTTAATGTGTAATTGCCTCCAGGTGAAGGGACCCACATTTTTATCATTTAACTGCCTTCACAAGGAGGGATCTCAAATAACTGCCTCCAAGTGAAGGGACCCACATTCAATATATTTACATTTAATATACTCATGTCTTTTCATTCTTATACATGATCATGTATAAACATGCTGAATGAACTCATATATACACTTTATCATTTATTCTCATATATCTCATATCATACTGCTTCTTGATTTATTCTCATATACCTCATATCATACTTACATCATTCTTGCACACAAACATTCCTAGTTTTATAGACTTCTGCCGTAAATCCGGCAGCATAACGAATCAGTTCCATTTCCCCATGAATAGTGCCAATTTTCACAGACAATTCAGTCGTAGCAATATAGTCAATTTAACACATATATATATCAATGTAAAACTGACAATCCTCAACTCAAACCTTATATGTCCACTACCACTTGTGAAACCATCAATTTAGCCATTCTGCCAATTCTATTCAGTTCTGCCCGAATTTTGTATAATCCACCTTTATCTCTACCCAACTCATTTAAACCTCAATTTTGGATATATTATAGCTCTATGTGTCTATTTTCTAATCTCTTTAGTCCCATATCATTTTGATATATATAACTCAAGACATTCAAATTTTGCCTCAGCCTGTTTAGTCACTAACCCGAATTACACTCCTGAAAGTATAAATTCACTAAAAATCGAAACTATACTCAAATCATATGAAATTGGTCTCATATTGAAGCTAGCAGGACGACCTTTCATTTGCCAAAGTTTCACTCGATTTGCTTAAGTATACCTCGAGTTATAAGTCCTGAAAGTCGACCTTCCTAAACTACCCTGTTTTGGCTCGGTTTGGACATAGGGTAATTTCTTCGAACCACTGGGATCAATTGGGCTCATAACAAACTTGGAATTTCATATTGAGGTGTTCCCCTATGTGTAAACTTTCTAACAAAATTAGTTTCACTCAATTTGGAGTTGTGTAGGGTGAGTTATACCCTCCTCAAGTCACCCTGCCCGGATGAAAGTCCTGATTCCTAGGGCAAACTTCAAAAACTCATATCTCTCTCAATACTAATCCAATAACTTTATATGATATATGTATGGAAAGCCCTGAATGTCTACTTTCATTTAAAAATAGTTTCATCGGATTTAACCAGTTGTAGGCGACACCGTACACTCCGCCGTACGGACTGCCGTGGAATTCCTCAACTAGACAGCATTCCAAACCTTCACTTCTCCTAGTTTTCTTCTTCTAACCTTAATTCCAACTCAAGATTTCCTATTAATCCTATCATAATCCATCATAATACATCCAATAATCCATCAAATACGTGAAGAAGAGTACAATTTCATGCAATCATAATGCAAGTAATTCAAGAACAGAATGGAATCCTACCTCTTTGGAGTATGACTTAAGCTAAGTGCTGAAACTTGAAATGTTAGAACCTTGCTAAGCTTGAAGGAGTGATGGAGTTGATTGAGAGAAGGGAAGAAGGAGGCTGGAGCAAAAGGGAGAGGGAGAGTGGCGTAGATCAGTCAGAAATGAAGAGGAGAGTCTGACTCAAATACATGAGGGTAGTTGGGATTATGAGTGTTGATTGGTTGAAATTTTGTGATTGAAGTTCAGCCATGTCTCCCACCTTTGTGGCCAAATTGCTTTCCACGTCATTCCAAAATGGAGCTCGCTTCCATTCTACTGAAATCGGAACTCGTCCCTACTCACTGGATGTCGGAACTCGTCCCATTTTGTTTGTGACTTGAGGAAATCTTCAGGTTTATTCGAAACTTGAAAGTCATACAGCTCGTAATCATATAATCTCGGAACTCCCATTTGAACCCAGGAATACCAATGCTGAGAATGAACTACGAGATCGGAACTCGTGTATGGCTTGGAAATCAACCCAAAGATATGAACTCGTGTCTATTCTAATCGAGTTCAACTCTAAGGCCGGAACTCGTTACATAAAACTCGGAGTTCGGTACTTGTAACATTGTTTTAAAGCATCAACTTGGGTCAAGTCCGAAGTCGGAATGAGGATGCTTAAGGTCGGAGCTCGAGAATTCGAAATCACAATATTAAACCCAAGTACTTAAACCCGGAAGTCAGTATTTTATATACAGTGTGTTTGATGAGATCGGGAACCGAGTATATTTTCCTTGAAACATGAAGTCGGATATCGGGAATCACGTCAGTCCAAGTTAAGTCGGAAATCGGGAAGCTAATACAGGTGAAGTCGGGAATTTTGCAGACCAACTCGGAAGTCGGAATTTATCCCATTTTACCCAAAATCCGAAGGTGAAGTCGAATGTAGGACCTCGTGCTCCTCTTATTTGAGACCCGGACCGAAATTCGGAGATCGTAAATCGAACATTATCACATTTTGTCTATTGAGGTCGGAAATCGAAAATGGGGACATCACAGAAAGGACTCTTTAAACTTTCTTTTTGTACTCCACTTGATGTCTTTCCATTTCTGTTGATTGTTAGCGCTTGCAATGCCTTTCAAGGGCCCCATGTTTTACATTGGAACTTGGTCCTGATTTTATTACTTGAATAGAACTCTTGCTCTCTTTGGGATATATATATATATATATATATATATATATATATATATATATATATATATATATATATATATAAAATTAAAATTAACTCTGAGCAATACTATTTAAATAATATTAATATAATAAAAAATCACCAATTAAGTATAGGTACCCAAATAAGAATCTCTTCAGTTTAAACTCGCTTTTGATTAAAATCAAATTTGTAAAACTAAAGTTCATCCAATATAAGTTTGCAAACTCTAAACGAAGTACACTTTAACACACCCTGACTCAGGTTGCTTGGTGGCACTGAAAATAGCAAAAACCAAACACCTTTTCTGGTCTTATACATCATCATTACTCGCTTTAGCCACGTGCACCTTTTTGTAGACAAAACCCTTGGCGATCCATAGATAAACACACAGGTTTAGAGCACTTAACCCAGCTAGCACCCAATAAAAGTAATCAAGGTGTGCCCTGTTTAGATTGTTTCCCAACCATGTCCCACCAACTCTTGAGGTGATTGCTACCACAACAACTATAATAGCATTGCTAACAAAACTCCCAACTCCTGTAATGCTTATATATGCCGCAGCTCCCAAGCTTCTCATTGCCTCTGGCATTTGATCATAAAACAACTCTTGGAGTCCAACAATTGTGAATGCATCAGCAGTGCCAAGAATAGCGTATTGTGGTAGCATCCACCAAATGCTCATTGGTATAACTGCTTTGGGATTGTCCATGAGATTATGTTGTCTAGCAACACCAACCCTTTTGGCCTCCACAAAAGCTGAGACAACCATGTTAAGTGTGGCCAAAACTAGACCAATTCCAATCCTCTGCAGCACTGTTATACCAGAGTGATGCCCTGTAAACTTTCTAGCAATTGGCACGAAAACCCGGTCATAGATCGGAACAGCACAAGGGATTACAATTCCAACAATGCCTTGAAGTGATGCTGGAGGGATTTGGAAGTTTGATCCTATAGAACGTACCAACGTGCTACCTTGCTTGGTGAAGAATGTGCCTAGTTGACTTTGGACAACAGTGAACATCAAACAGCTTAGCCATATAGGGATGAGGCGAAGGAGAAGCTTTACTTCTTCAACTTGAGTCACTGAGCATAGCGTCCAAGGGTTTCTAGTGTTGCTTGAAGCATCATGCTCATCAATGATCATTGCCTTGTCCAAAAATCTGTGGTAATTTTGAATTTTTTGGTCAGAAAAAAGAATATCTTATTACTAATTTTGTAATAGAATGTGTCAAGCAACAGAAGCCCGCAATCAATTGTTCGTATCAACTCTAAAACATTAATAGAGTCCAAGTCCACAAGGTATTTAATTCAATATATACGTCTATATTTCGAAAATATTGATCATGTTCAAATTTGTATTCAGGATGCATTTATTTAAGTTTTAAAACAAGCAGAAGCAAGTTACCAAGATGACAGTACCTTAGTTTTCCAAAGTATTCACTACAGTCTTCTAAGTATCCAAGATCTTTAAATCTGAACCAATGGATAGGTGTGTACCGTGCTCTATGTAGTCCAGTCCATAGCTTTTGTGATGTTTCTTAGGTCAGGTCTGGTGCTTACGGGCTGCATGTACTCAGTGTTGGGTATGTGTGAAATACATGTGTCACGTAAGCTTTTATTTTGGTTTCCTGGTAGCTGTGACTTTGGTTATTGCTCCTCACTTGGTGGGTCGAGCTTATATTTCATCTATTGAAAAAAAAAAGTTTTTAAACAAGTATTTTTATGATATAATTTCTTGATTTTTTTTTAAAGTTACTCTTATTATTTTAATCTCTTTTAGAAAATTATTTAGGTATCTTAATTTTTATACATGTCTTCCCATTTAAAAAAAAGGGTTTTTTAATTTATTAAAACTCAAATGGACCTTAAATTCTTTCACTTATGTTTTTTCCTTTGTCACGTTCAGATAGAGTGACTTAAATATTATAAAAATCATGGATAATTGATACATGTACTTATATCATGCAAGTTTCTTCTTATAATATTTTCTAACTCAAATTAAATTTAATCTTTTTCAAAACCTGCAAAAAGAAATTTTGCTAATAACGATCTCGACAATCTTTTTATCCGAAGTAAACCTGTTATTAACTTATAAACAAAATCGTACAGTATAATGTTAGAATTATATATTTTTAATGTACTATATTAATTACTTATTTAATACATGGAATGGAAACTATGACGGGATGTCTTATATTTTCTTTTTGGCTTGTGATACTATTTAATTTTTCAAAGTATCCTGTCATCTGATAGGTGAAACACTAATATCTTGGAATCCAGTTAGGCGCTTAAATGGAAATCACTCCTAACAATATTTTTTTCCTTTTTTCTTTTATATAAATAAATTTTGAGATCAAATTTAAGACCTTATACTTAAGAGTTTAATTGATATGCATTGATAGTGTAAAATAGTTTTACATTATCAATTAATAAAAATAGGAGAATGTGAAAAATTATGATGGATCTCTCATTATAATAGGTGATTATTTGTATAAGTTGACACTTTCTATTATTTCTATTGACTGACAGTATAAAATTATTTTACACTATCAATATATTTAAATTAAATTCTATACTTAAAGGATCCGCATCCTTTCCACTTGCACTAATAACTTGCTAGTAGTTGATAGATTAATTAGCACAATATTGGACAATTAAAAAAAAAAGAGAGCTATATTTAAAAAAACTTTGTGAAAGAGTGTTGTAAGTCCGAGCATGCATTATCTTCTGGTAAATATTTATAATTATTCAAAAATGAAACTATTAATTTTTTTGAATAGTAATACAATAAATATTTTATTTTTATTTAACATTTTTCATATTTTTTACAGATTGATTTTTAACAAACAATATAAGGATTTTTTGTAGCAAAAAAAATATTTGATGTAATGTTATTTATATATATTATTATTATTAAAATATATATTTATTTATATTAATAATATATTAAAATTAAATTCTTATGATTATCTTATGTTAATATTATACAGATTTAATCTTAAGTAAGGTATTATGAAACTAATATTTTGGTATCATCGTAACAAAAATATCTTCTTTTAGAATTGCTTTTTAACAATATAAATTACTAATTGGTTAAACAAGTCTCGCATTTCATATATTTTGAAATTATTCACATATGTTATTACAACTTATTGAAACATAATCAATATACTAGATGTACTAATAATAATTAATTTATCTTTTAAAAAATATAACCCATATAGAGAGATATATTTTTTAAGAAATACATATATATTAGAAATTTTTAATTATATTTATTTATGAGTTTTATGAAGAAGTTAATATTTTATTAAATTATTATTAAAAATATATTTATTTAGCATATAATAATATTATTTTTACTTAAAATTATCAATATTCTTTTGATAATGGAATGAAATGTCCTTTTTTTTAAATAAGTTTACAGTTTAGTGTCTTTTTAAAAAACTTCAAGAGAGTTATTGAGTTTTTCTCTATTTGATTTTTATGTTTCAATATGTATATATTTTACTGAAGTCATTATACAATCATATATCTGAATATGTTTAAAGCTACTAAGTAGATCGAGTTGGTCTTGAGTAAATACATGTAATTTAAATAAAATTATAAGTTCAAATATCAGTGACATCATTATAAAAAAATTATAAACTGATTTAAAAAAATTATTAGTAACGAGAACTGGACTTACACTTTCATAAATGGAACGAATATTCAATTACTACCTATGAGCTAACCATACATTTAGCTAGCTAAATGACATTAGATTCTTTACTATCACAAACAGCAAAATATGTGCTAATTATATGTGAATGCATGCATGGCCGTCCACAATGTGAACAAATCACCAGAAAGGACCCATTCAAATATTACATGGAATATTGCAAGGATCAAAACTTTTGTTTTAAATATTAATATCTTCTAGTGCAAACCTTGCCTATAGGAAAGCACAGGAAGTAAATACCTTGTATGTTTCCATATTTATTAAAATATGTAGTTATACTTCTTCATCATTGAGAAATATTCTTTAGACGCTTCTTTTCATTATATCTTCATTGCTTTTCCAATAAAATGTATATCTTTATCATTTTTCATATATTTTTCTTCATACTATTACGAAAGCTTTTTTTCACCTGCTATAGTTCCTCCCACTGACTATTGATCATTATGAATGCGATATTTTTTGTCATCGTTTATCTTAATTGAATGATTAAAGAAAATTATTGGCTTAACTCTAAAAAAAATAACGATTTAAATTTACAGATTTTATCTAAACTTGGGATAGATGCTTCTTTCACATTGTATA
Source organism: Pterocarpus macrocarpus (assembly GCA_031439585.1). Lineage (NCBI taxonomy): Eukaryota > Viridiplantae > Streptophyta > Magnoliopsida > Fabales > Fabaceae > Pterocarpus > Pterocarpus macrocarpus. The sequence continues at coordinate 39,548,211 of CM062517.1, forward strand.
TTGTTCCACAAATTTTATATTCTAAGGATATATTTGATTTGAGAGTAAAAATGGGATGAAAATTTTCATGGATTAGGTTCATGTATAACTTTACATGTGAAGCCAACCTGTAAAATATTTTATCATATTTTTATTCCCAAACCAAATATACCCTAAGGTGATAAATTATAGCGTAGCCATATAAAAGAGAAGGTGTGATCAGTTATAAATATAATCACACTTTATTTTGAAATTTTTCAAAAAATAATAAAAGGTTTTGAAATAATGAAGTTGAAATTTATTATTTACCAGGAGATAAATGAGGGAGGACAACATGATGGTGCTGAAGCGACCGAGATAAGAATCAGCGATGAAGCCACCTAGCCAAGGGAAGAGAGAGGAAACACCAATCCAAGTGTTTACGTTCTTGGCAGCTTCAGTGATGGGCTCGTGAAGCACATTTGTCAGGTATGATATCAAATTCGCAGATAAGCCTACAAAAGCAAACTGCTCTGCAAATTCCACACCTACAAAGAAAAATTAATTATTTCATCATGAGCCATATCTAAGATCTCCAAATTTAACAAAAATTAAGGATTATTTGGTTTCTATTTTTATTTTTTGATTTTCAATTGTTAGAATATTGTCAAAAAAAATAATGAAAATAAGAAATGAATACAAAAAACAGATTTTTGAAACAAGATAATATTTTTATAATTAAACTGAAGACAACAAATAAAAACAAAAAATAAAAATAGAAACCAAATATGCCCTAAGGAAAAGCAGAGAAAGAAAACAAAAATGAGTATTGGAGTTGAGGATGGAGGATGGATAGAGTGAACTCACAGGTGAGGAAGATGGCAGCATGCCAGCCACCCTTGTTGGTTATGGTGGGGAGCTGGAGGAGGTGCATGCCGATGTGACTCTTGGTGCTGCTAAATACCATAACCAACCAACTATATATGCAGGGAAGACTAGAGATTTTTTTTCTTTTTCTTTTTTTTTTTTTTTTGATAAACTGGGCAGACTAGAGATGTCAGTTAATAAAGTGGGCTTATGATCTCATATTTGAATATAGGGGGGATTTGGTGCTTATATATATGATCAGGTCTGATTTGGAAATGTAATAAGAGAACGAATGGTCAACTTTGTTTAAAAGTGAATAAGAAAAAAGGAGTAAAGTGATAAGGTCAAAGTCTTAATTGTTTGTCCTTCCAAATTAAGAGATTAAGAGATAATGATATGTATTTTGTTTCATCGAATAATTAAGTAAAAAGAGTGACTTGTGCGATTATATTTAATTATTTGCCATTCTATTTCATAACATTATATTACTTCCTTTTATATTCGATAAAACTCCCAAAATTATAGCCTTAATATTTGTGGTCTGGTCTCATCGCACCACATCTCGGGATGACTTCATAATTTTAAAAAAGATAATAAATTGCTTAATTGATCTTTATAATTTGATATTTGTTAATAAATATCTTTAGGATACTTGTTATTGGTTAAAAAAATATTACATAAAATAAATTATTTAGAGTATTCTGTTTTATGAAACTTAATTAATTAAAAACGTTACTTTTATGCGATACTTTTTTTTTTCTAAGTCTTTAACAAGTACGTTAAAACATTTCTTAGCAAAATTCCCATAATTATACATAAATTTTAATTATGTTTCTATACGTAGTCAAAATTATTTGAAAAGCTTTTTATAATTTTTGAACAATTTAAAATAATTTTTACAATTTTTAAATAATGCAAATTAGTCCTTGCTAAAGTCATATGTTTCACTATAAAATGAGAATAAATCCAACTAAAATGGATCATTTTAAGTTAATTAAAAGTATAAAAACTATCTTAAAGAGTTCTAGACTATGAACTAAATTGAATTTTGAATAGAAGGACACGGATCAGGCCATTAGTTTAATCGTAAAATAAACTACTCAAGATTTAAGAAGAGTAATGCTTAAGTAGGCATGATAAATTACAAATATTTAAGTTAGTAGATAATAATATGGGCTAACAATATTTTTTAAGACTACATATATTTTTAACATGATATCTATACTTTATACATGTGAATTAACCATGAGTTTTTTTTTATTTTTATGGATTTCAAAACGAATTCCTATATTATTTTTTATTTTTTTATTTTTTATTTTTTGGTGTATAGGAGTCGAAATTATTATTTTATCATATTCAACAGTCATCTTCAAATTTTAAAGGATTTTGACTGTATGTTGTGCTTCTAAGTAATTACTGGCATAAGCAACTTGAATAGGTATCACCTGATTAGCGTGACTTAATTTTTATTATATACTAGTTAACGAATAGTCATTATGAGTTCATTAATTTATTTTTATATTTTACTAATTCTTAATGATGAAAAATATATGAAAAATTATAACTAAAGAATAAGAAATATTAAATAATTATATTTATATTTCAGTGTTAAAATTACTAAAAAGAATTTATTATTTTGTTTATTTATTTTTGAATTTTCAAATAATGACAAGATTTTTTATTATTTTATGTATTACTTTTCTTAATGTTTGAATGAGCTTAATTAATATGAAATTTTTAAAAAACAAATTGGGACCAGGGAGATAAATGAAAAATTCTTAGATACTCCTGGACTGCCACCACTAGAAGAAGATTGGTTGTTTGCTGCAGATAAATCCACTGCAATTTAGTCAAATTCAATGCTAATTGGCTGTTTGTGGCAGATTTGTAGTGGAAATTGGCCCGCTACTAAAACATAAGCTACTAATTGAGTTGTGGCAAATTTTCCCCCTCTAAATTTTTCCCTCTAATTTTTTAGCAGATTTTCCCACTCTAAATTGTGTGGTGGATTTTCCCTCACTAATTTGTGACTGATTTTCCCCATTTGATTTGCGGTGGATTTTTCCCTTTAATTTTGCAACAGATTTTTTGCCACAAATGACCAATTCAAGGGGGAAAAATATACAATCATCATATTTAAACATAAACTTAACATTCATAATCAAAATCATTTAACAAATCAAAATTCAATCTAAATATTTCAGGTTCATAGAAATATGGAAGAGAGATGTCTTAATAAAACTTTAGAAGCAATACTTTTAGCATTCTCCTAACTATATCTGGTTTATCTCATAGCTATTGTGGTTCATTTTCGTCCTCTGAGTCTTAAACAACTTCCACTTATTCTTGAACATCTTCATTTAGTCTTCAACTGTCTCCATTGAGTTTTGAACAATTTCCATCGAATCTTCAACAACTTCTATTGAATCTTCAACAACTTTTACTAAATCTTAAACAAATTCAACTAATTTCTGCTGTGAGTCTTCCACTACATCTATTGTGTCTTCAAATTCGTCCATTGAGTCTTTAACAAAGAAATACTCAATAATCATCAACAATATCAATAACAATAAAATCAGTAATATATATTATACAAAAAATTAAAATCGGTAAGATATTTTTTTTAAAAAAAAATTGGTCAATGGTGGTGGGCTATCGATTGATGGGCCGTGGTAGAGGTGGTTGGTAGGGATGTCAAAAAAATTGGCTCCCACGGGTACCTGCGAGCAATACCTGCAATGGGGCGGATATGAGGGGAAGATTTTGTCCCTGTGAGTAATGGAAACGGGGATTTTAAATACCCGTATATTCAACGAGATAGGGCGGGGATCGCTATTCCCATATATGTGGGTACCAAATATGAAATTATTATTTTATTCTTAAATTATTAACTTAGTTAGGCTAATTTATTGTTATTTAAATTGATTAGACTAAGGTTTAAATTTAGAAGTTGAATTTATTTGTACTTATTATGTGTTCGACTAATGGTTAGAATACTATTATGTGTTTATTTTCATTTTAAGTATTTTAAGTTCTTGGAATTAAAATTGTGAAGTTGGATTTTTATGCTTATTTTGTGTTTATTTTATGTATTTATTTTTATTTTAAGTATATTAAGTTGTGAGGATTCGAATTGTGGAATTAGATTACCATTTATACTTATTTTAAATATTTTATAATATTAGAATTTTTATATTTAATTCAAATTTTTTGAATTTTTAATATTCTAACAGGTATCTATGATTATTTATAGCTATCGTAAACCCACACGGAAGTCAAAAGCAGGTACTCGCATGAATATGGGACGGGGACAGGGGCAGGGGACTGGTGACTATCCCCCACCCTTGCTCTGCTCCATTGACATCCCTGGTTTGGGGAAGTGTGGAACATAAAAGAGAAAGAGGAAAGAAAAAAAAAGGAATGAAGAAAAAAGAGAAGAAGAGAGCGAGTAACGGAAAAAAAAAAAAGTGAAGGAAAAGGAGAGGTAGGAGGAGGGAGATTAGATATAGTGTGGAAGGAGGAGAGAAGGAGAAGAGAGAGAGAAAAGAATGATGAAAAAGTAGAAGACAAGAGTATAAAATGAAGGAAGAGTGCTTTAATATGTCTCTAATAAAAATTCATTTGCAACGGTTGTTTAAATTTTGTGGTAGATTTCTTTTTTAAAATTTAGTAAACTTAATGACAGATTTTTTGCCGAACAAAATTAAATTTGTTTAATTATTTTAATTTCATAGAAAATTAGCAATGGATTTTCTACTACAAATTACAAGAGTCTTTTTTTAATTTTTTAAAAAACCTTAATAATTGTCGAAATTCCAATGCTAATATATTTGAAGCATTTTTTTTTTTGTGACAAGATACCATTAGTGGTGGAAAATCTCCCAGTAAAATTAAAATATAATTTTTTTTAATATTTATTAATATTACTAGCAAAATTTTTGCAGTTAATAGTTAGCAGTGGAAATTTTGTTGCTAATATATGTGCAAAGTTTTCTTTTTTCTTTGGTCAATAACAGGAAGTCATAAACGGTAGAAAATCTCTCGCTAAGTTTAAAATCTTTTTTTGTTTCAAATATTTGCTACAATTAGCAACGGAATAATATATCTGACCAATTTTTTTTTTAATAATAGGATGCTACTAGGGGCAAAAAATCCCCTATTAACTTTAAAATCTATTTTTTTTTAAAAAATTGTTAATATTAGCAGCAAAATTTCTAAAAATATTTTTCCTTTTTTGTTAAATATCTTTTATAGTTAACAGCGAAATTTTCGTCGCTAATATATGTCTTTTTTTTTTTTTGGGTAACATGATGGAGGAAAATACCGTGATTCTTTAAAATCTATTTTCTTTTTTTTTTAATAATTGTTAATATTTGGGGTGAAAAATCTGCCACTAAGTTTAACATCAATTTTTTTTTTTTAATAAATTTTTGTTATAGTTAGTGGTAGCCTGAGCCGCCACAAATAATTTTCAAAAAATTATTTAAATAAGAAATAAAACTTAGTGGCGGATTTTCCATCACAAGTTCTTTTTTTTTCTTTTTCCATTTTTTTGTGACATTACGGCCGGTTTTTGCTGCTAATTCTAGTTTTTCTTGTAGTGCACGTGGATTTTGTTTACAGCCAATAATAAAATTATATGTTAGATAAGAATATAAGTTAGTAGTGGGTCCTATTTTAAAACATCACTCTATTATCGATTTTGAGCATATCCACATGATATTTCATGAGTATCTAAGAATTTCTCAAGTTAAATTTTTATTATATATTAGTATAGTTTGTTTGACCTTTGACCAAATTTCTTCATAGACATTAGTTTGACCAAGTTCCTTGATAGACATTAATATCATACTAACTTTCCTAACTCTATCCTAGTTAGGAAGCCCTTTCAATAATTTTCTTGTTAGTAGTTTAAACTTTGACAATCTCGTTGTAAGTATGACTTAATTGCATAACAATTATTTTTTATTCAATTGCTTAACAATTGTTAACATGCAAGAGGTAATAAAATGAGAGAAAATACAGTCTTCAATTTTTTTTTTTAAAATGCAAGTCATATAGCTAACCTAATTAACACAAGCTTTTTTGAAAATCTGTATGCTATTTATGTAGGTCGATTACAACTTTCCTTCTCTCGTTTTGTTGTTATATTGTGTAATGTTTTAAGGGTCTAGATTGAAAAAAAAGAAAAATCTCCTTTAAAAAATAGTAGGGAGCATGGGAGAGAGCAGGGTTGAGAAAGGTCATTTGGATAGGAAAGGCAAGGTGCAAAGCGTAGCTGTTCATGTGCCTCTATTTAATAGTTTAAACTTTTAGGAAAGATAGTTCATAACATAGTATCAAAGTTTCTATGACCAAGTGGTTTATAATTCGATCCTTGTAGCCGCTATTCTTGCAAGGGGTTAGGCTTTGCATACTTTTTCAAGGACAAGGTTATCAATGATTCTCAACAGGTTCTGATAAGAGTTAAAGGTGACTTGTTACAATAGAATTTGCATAAATTTGAGTTTTAAGATGGAGATCGACTCCTTCCTTAAGTTATTTTTAATGAGGCGATTGTGTATTTATCTTTATCTTGAAATGATCCTCTAGTTGTGAACATACAAGGTAAAATGCTAGGTACACTGTGATTAAAGAACATCTTAGAAGTCTTTGAAGGCTCCAAGTTGGGTTTGATCTTATGGATATAAGAAACAAGCATTTCATAGTAAAGTTTGATCTTCCTTAAGATTGCAAGAAAGTTATTCGAGGAGATCTTTGGATGCTTTATGATCACTATCAAGCTATGAAGCATGGAAGAGAGCAGGGGCTGAGGAAGGGTGTTTGGATAGGAAAGGTAGGGTGCAAAGTGTAACTGGGATAGAGAGGAAAAACTATGTGGATGCCAATTGGCATGAGAAGGGGGGTTGCATCGTGTCTTCAAATCGCTTTTTCAAACTTGAAAACTCAAACAAGTTTCTCAAGTGTGTATGAACTTGGAACACGAAAGTATATGAGTTATAAATAAAGAGATTGACTTTATCTTTGAGAACTTGGTTTTATAAAAAAGCTTTTTGATCAGTTCTTGTTGAAAAACCTTTTATCATGATTTAACCAAGTTGAGAAGAGACAGATGTGTGATTAGAAAGGAGAGATAAGGAGAAGAAAATCAAATACAAAGATTTATCCTAGTTCAGCCAAATCGCGTGTCTGCATCTAGTCCCCAACTCAAAGTTGAGATTTTCACTATCTAACTAGTATTGTACAAGTCTTTTGAAGCTTACAATTTGAGTAGTATTGTAGCCTCTCCAAGCTAACTAAAATCAAGTAGTATTGTCCTAACCTCTCCATGTTTACTTTTTGACCACTATTGGGCCGGCTTACAAGGATGTGATAAGGAATAGTTTGTGTATGACACTTAATAAATCACACTAAGGTGTGAATAATATAATGAAGTTCAAGTGAGAGCAAATTTTCTACAAATCTCTCAAAGAGTGTGTTTGCTAATAAGCTTGTATAGAAAGTATACTTTTTTGAGAAGTTCAAAAGAGTATAACTTTTGAAACTTGGTCAGAATAGCAGTAATTGACTGTTAAAAGGCTTCAATAATTTGCTTTAGCAACTTCAACTTCAATCTTCTTCTTCAAACGATTTCTCCAACTAAACTTTTAGATGTTCATGAATATGTTGTTATTCATGAGACTAGTCATTATTCTTGTCTTATTCAGAATGGCAAGTTCCTATTTTTGTCACTTGGTCATAATGGCCAAGAATGGTAACTGGCTATTGGTGCCAATTGTCCATTATACTTGTTTCAGCATGAAAGTAGGCTCTATCCTAACATTTGCGTCTTCTTGAAATGATTCCTTGGTAGACTTTTTGTTTTTCATGTGCTTCATTTTTGGTAATTGAAGTTTCTGGCTAGGGTAACCTTTCTAAGATTACACCTTTCTAAAGTCTCTTTTAGTCTTCGGATGATTCCTTCATTCCTTTCTTGTATGATTTAATTCATTTTTGAAGATATTTAATGACCATGAAGGTTGAGATTGGACTTGAACATAGTGAGAAAGATATGTCTAAAGAGCATCGTTTAACAAACTCTTTAGTAATCACTATGTTTTTTAGATTGTTTGTTAATCATCAAAACCATGCGAAATAGGCATTCAGAGCAACACTTGGTGGCTTCTCGAGGGTTATGGAGCTAACATTCAAACCAAATGGGAAAAGTGTGTTTATCCTAGACCTTTTGCACAAAGTTTATTGCTAGTCTTTCTCTTTTTTACCTTTGGATTGAATATAAAAATGCTTTTTGGCTTTTTCTTTTGTTTTAATCAATCTAATGGTGATTAGTTAGAAAATCATTATTGAACCATGTATGAAATGTCTAGTATAAACACACCCAATAGGAAAAGGTATACGTAGAGTATGGCTAGTGCTTTTAGGGTTTCTAAGGGGGGGTAGTTCTTGATAGGCTCTGATAAGAGTTAAAGGTAGCTTGTTACAACAAAATTTGGCTAAAGTTGAGTTTCAAGATGGATATCAACTCCTTCCTCATATTATCTTTTATGAGAAAGTGATTTAGGATTTATCTTTGTCTTGGAGGGATGCTTTAGTTGTGAAGTTACATGGTAAAAGGCTAAGTATACTCTGATGAAAGAACATCTCAAAAGTCTTTGGAGTCCACAAGTTTGGTTTGACAATTTGGATGTGGGGAAACAAGTATTTCATAGTAAAGTTTGATTTGCTTCAAGATCACAAGAAAGTTTTTTGAGGAGATTCTAGATGCTTTAGATCACTATTTGGTTTTCGTATCCCTAGACCAAATAAATGCCCCATTTGTTGTTCTCTTTCTCTTCCTCTTCAAGCCCACTCTACTGCATAGGAGCTAGCACGTGTGGTGAGATAATTTTAGCTTATTTGTTACCATTGTCTTCATAATGTATCTCTTAACATCCTCTGCCATTGTTGACATCAACTTCACCCTAAATTGAGCAATCTTGAAATTGAACACCTTACAAGCATCATTGTAGATGTTGTCCAATTTAGGCTACTCACCAAAGCAAGCCTTTGTCCATGCATCCTTGGACCATTTGTCCAGATACACTTATACTTTCTCATTCACCCTCTTTAGCCCCTCCATGTTTGCATTAAGCTGATTGATTGTTGTAGATGTTGCACACTACCATATCGTGTTCTTTAGCTCAATGTCTTACTATTTATAGAAATTCTTCCACAAATGCCAAACCCAAAACCTACGATGCACTCTAGACATCACCTCTTGCATTGCTGGAATAAAATCTTGATATGAGAAAAATGCCATATATTATTATATGCATAATAAATATGCCAAGTGCAGCTGCCATTTTTGCACTTTGCTCTAACCTTATTCCTGTCATTCTCTACCCACTTAATATTACTACCAAGCTATATAATATATTCCTTAACCCTTTTCTTAAAAGATTCTAGACTAGCAAACTCTATTCCTGGCTATAAGTGCACACTCCCAAATGGTGCTTCCTCATTTAATAAGGGATTCATTGGTTGACTATTTTACTCATCATTCAATGTTGTACATGTTTTTAATTGTTTAAAAACCCAAGAATTGCTTCCATATTTAGACACATGTTTTTCTATGACCTATTATTAGAGTCAATAAACAAAATAAATGCTAAAAAAAAATGCATCCACAATCTATTATAACGAAGAAGGTTGTTCAATAAATTGATACCTATCTGCATCCTTGTTTTCATAGGGTTGTCAATATCTGTTGAGGCAATCTTTTCATCAAATGGCAACATAACATCATGTACAAGTGTTGTCCTTTTCAAGCCCTTACGTGATGGAGCATATGCTTGTTTTTCAATCCATTTTAGTTGTAGCAAAAGTCTTAACACCTGCAATCTTCACCCCCTTATTCCTTTTTAAAGTAGATTTCTCCTTGCCCTTCTTTGTTGGTCGTTACTTTTTCCCCTTGTTCTTTGTGGTTGATTTTCCCTTCCTTTTTTTTTCAGGACTCTTTACTCCTTTCCTTTTTTCTTTGCCAGTGGATCAATTTCCAAATCAAACTCACTATCAACTTCTTCACCAAATGCAAAATATGGTCTGTCCTTAGCATTGTTATAGGAATCAAAAGATTCATTCTCATTATCATCAATAATGAAAGGCTTGTAGCTGGGTTTGTTGGGGGTTTTTTTTTGTCTTAACAGGTGTAGGCTACATTTTAGCGAGAGTGGCAAACTTATGATGGTCTTTTCTCTAACTTCAACCTCAAGTTGGGTATCTTCCCTACCATCAATCTCTAGTTGGGTCTCATGGCCATCCACAAATACCTCATTACCCAAATAAACTATGACCACTAGGTTAATAACAACAGAGTGTTCATTATATAAATAAGCCACCTTATTATTTCTATGACCTTCTCTACACATGTTTAATAGATTCCTATCAATTTTTAACACTCTTAACCCATTGTAACCTTCTTACAAGAGCCAACTACAAGCATTTATCAATGATTTGATAACCTAACTCCTTATGATAACCAATCACAACAAACACAACCAATGTGTTGTCATCAATATCTAACCAAGATTCTAGTTCACCTCCATTATAAGTTACTTTCCCACTTTACATGTAATAGACTTTCCCCTATGATGAAATATAAGTGTGAGTGGATCCCTGATCTACATAAGTAAACAAAACATATATTAGACCACTGAATTTGCATAAATTCTTAGCATGAACATGCATAATGTCATCCTAAAAAACCATGTACAACTCTATTAAATCATTTTATATTCAATCACTATCATTTATTCTTACCAACTTTTTCATTTAATGTTTTAAGAAAATTAAAATTAGCAACATTTTCCAATCAATTCATATAGGAAAAAAATTATGCAAGTTACTTTTCAATGTTAAATCAGTTCAAGAAAATTGTACATGGACCACAACCACCATTTCTCACAACAACAATTTCACAAACCAAGGACCACCATTAGCATCTTCCAAACATGATAAGCATGAGGGAGATAAGGAAAGGACCACACACAATAAAAAATGAAGAAAAAAAAGACCAAGAGGAGATACAACCAGAGCAACATCGCAATCAAGGCTTTTTTGGGGTTCAGGATTACTTTCACATGATGAGAAATGCACGAAGATCCTTGCTATGGGAGTAAGTGAACACTATCGTGACAGAATGGAGGTGAGAATCAAACGGTGATTTTGTGGTGAAATTGAGAGTGAATGAGAGAAACATCAAGTTAGGGCTTAATGAGAGTGTTAGTATGAGAGTGTCCGTAGGGAATTTGGGGGTAATTTGGAAAATTGGGATTTTTCTCTTTCCCTTTATCTTTTTTCCTTTAATAATGTGGGGAGTCAATTAGGGTTAGGGATTGGTTAATTAGGGATAATTATATTTGTTAAGTCAAATGATATCATTTTGTGTGTAATCAGTAAGGTCATTAAGGTTAACATCAAATGACGCCATTTTGGTAGGTACAATGTAGGATGCTTACATGTCACTTAACGTGACATATCAATGAAAAGGTGATAAAACAATAACAAAAATGGGGTCAAGGACTAACATGACTCATGATTTGCAATTTTCAGGTCTAAAAAAGTTAATTTTTTAATTTTAGGGACTAAAGTGATTCACGAATGCAATTTTAGGACTAAAGTGAGCATACACTCATTTTTTATGTTTTAGATTTATCATTTTGATTTTTATTTATCTATTTAATCTTAATTATTTGACATTTTAGACACTCATCCCAATGAAGACCTATCTTTACCAAATATATGCTTTCCCTACAACATTTCATTTAGAGGGAAGGAAAGACATCAAAAGGAAAGGAAGGGTAAGGAAAAAGGGGTTTAGTGGGTTTTACCTTATTCTTATTCAAGAGAATAAAATAAATATGGAAAAGGGAAAAGAAGGGTTTACAATGTATTTTTATAAATATATTTTTTATTAAAATAGCTAAATTTAACTAATATGTTTCATAATATAGATAAAGATGACATTTCCACATTTTAATAGGGATAAGATAGTAAATGACGATGCAATCTTGTTAAAACCCTCCAATTTGGGAAAACAATAAAATAACGGTAATGAAAAATTTTGAGGAGTTAATAAAACCCTTAGAAGTCTTTCTTTCTTTAAAAGTAAAACTCATGAATGTCTTTCCCTTCCTTTATTTTCTCAGCTAAATCAAACACGTGAACACACCCCTAAGGGGATGTTTGGTTAGGGAGTAAAAATAGGATATAAATTTTCATGGATGGGCTTTATGTTTATTTTTATATATGAAGTTCATCTATGAAAATTTCTATCCCATTTTTACCCCTAACCAAACACACCCCAAGAAACAAAATTGTCCCTCTTTTTTTGAATGTATGATATTTTTATTCTAGTATATTATTTTTTATTTGTGTTCTAGTATTTATGAGTAAATGTTCATTTTGGTCCTTAAAGTTGTATATGTGTTTCATTTTAATCCCTAAAATTAAAAAATTAATAATTTAATCCTTGAAGTTGCAAAGAGTAATTCAAATTAGTCCTTTTGATATGATTTAAGTTAGTCCCTACAAATATCATCTTAGGAAATTAACTTTTTGCAACTTTAGGAATTAAATCATTAATTTCATAATTTCAAGGATTAAAGTGAAATACGTATATAACTTCAAGGACCAAAATAAACATTCACTCAGTATAGGTGCCATTCGCTATGCACCAAGTTGTGTTTGGTGCAACATACACTTTTTGATCTAATGGTAATGTTCACAAGTTGTATCAAAGTTTATCAATTCATCAAATATAATAAGATGCACAATAGACAACTCTCACTCCCATCGCTCTCACCCCCCGGCAAACTCCACTATGCCATGCCCACTTCTTCGCCTTTAGCATCTTGTTAGAATTGCTAGACATTGACCACGCTCACCACCACTCCTTCACCTACCCCTCCGCCTTCAGCTTCTCCACATCAACAGCACCACATACCATGCTATCTCTATCATCTGTAGCCATGACAATCGCCCACCATGCTAGAGTTTGATGCCACCACCATAGTTAATTTTGTGCTGCCACCATCATGATGGTCGCTGGAAGGAGGAAGGAGCTACCATGGCTGCCCCTATGCTCTCCATTTTGTTCTTCTGATGCTGCTATTTTTGGTGCACTGATACCCCTACTCAGAACTGCCACCATGTCAACCCTGCTGTTGTCGCTACCGTGATGCAACTGCAAAGGTCTCGGTTACAAGTTTTGGTCCACCGTGGTTCTAAGATTATGAGTCAATGTGAGAAGATGATAGCTGTAGTAAAAGCTAGATTTCTGGATTGTGCTTTAATTTCCTCAAATTTGTTATGAACTTATGATACTAGTTTAATTGCTTTCTTCCCTTTATGGTTTGATGAAAATCTTGAATTGCAAAGGTTATCGGAGATTTGATTAATAAGTCTGTTGCCCCAAGAATATGTGTGCTCTAATATGATGATTTTCCTTGAACCTAAGGTCTTGGTTTGGAAGACTAAGATTCTCATCATCTCATGATGAAATAGATTCAACTTTTATTGTAAGTTCATAGCCTTGCAATGTTACTTACAAGATTTTAATTTCCAAGAAACTTTTTTGATAAAAAAATTTATGAAAGTGAGATCTTTGATGGATGACAGTGAAGAGACCTATGAATAAATGGATTTTGCTTTCGGCTTGCCAATGCTAAGTCCACAAAACAAGAGAAACTAGAACTTATTATTTGTTAAATACTTTGGACTTAGTTGGAAGCATACTTGGACATCAAGGTTGGTCTTTATCATTTGTCATATTTTAATGTTGTTTAGTTTCTTTCTAAAAAAGAATACACGTGTACACATGTGTAGAGGAACCTGTAGTATGCATGAGATAGGTATTCTATTACAATTTAAGATTTAAGTGGCAAATTATGTCTGCCAAGTTTGTCATGCAAGTATTAAGTCTCTTAGAGATATGAAGATAGATCAAACTACTGTTCATAAGAACTCAAGTCCCAAATCAATAATTGTGGCTATTTTTTTTTAATCACAGCTGAATTTGATGATAAGGTTGTCTCATTGTCCATTATTTCTTTGGAAGTAAAAATTTTGCGCAACAATGGTTCTTGTTTCAATTGTAGCATGCCTACCTTTGGGAGTTTATTTGATTGTCAAATGTTGCAGCCAAGTCATGTGAGTAATTTATTCAAATTTTCAAACAAGAACACATTAACTGGTTATTTGAAAACATAAATGATGTCATTCCTGAAGTAAGGGATGCTGCCTTTTCAGCATTGGCAATAATAGTAAGGTAAAACTTGTTGTAGTTAAATTTGCTTGTGGATTTACATTTTTCTATTGAGGTTTAGAGCATTGTACTGATCATTCTCTTGTAGTCAGTTGGCATGAGATCTCTAGAATGATCATGGAGAAACTTGATGATGTTAGAAGATAGAAGCTTCCAGAATTGATAGAAATTTCTGAAGATGTTGTTCCTGGTGGTTCTACCATAGGTTTGCAAACTTTAATTTAATCTGTAATTTGCTTTCCAAATTTGTAATTTTGCTCATTTTGTCCAGCCATTTTGCATTTGTTTCCTGACACTTGATAATGGTCTTTGTAATGTCCGAAAAATTTTGACGTTGTTAATTGGTTTATTCGATTTTATCGAATAAATAAGATTAATTAGAATTTATTAAGTTTAATTAGAAATTAATTAAAGATTTATTAGGTGTTAATTGGAAAGAATTAGACTTAAGAAGATTAGAATAGGCATATGGAAAATCTTGCAAAGTAATTTAGTAACGTTTTGCCAGTTTGGAAGGAAATGGGTAAATATTCAATGTTTTAAACTGCTGAAACCGAAATACCCGAATTAAACATTTCAAGACCCCAATTCAAATGGCTGAGAACTCAGCCACCACATCCCATATTTGGGTGCCATTCAGCCATTAAAAAAATTAGAATGTATGGCTCACTTCCTGTAACGTCCGAGAAATTTTATCGTTAATAACCGAGTTATTCGGTTTTCATCAAATAATTGGGATTAATCAGAATTCGATTAAGCATTCACTTAAAGCCAATTAAGTGTGATTTAGAAGGATTAGGCTTGATGGAATTAGATTAGGAACATAGGAAACCTCACAGAATTTTTCTAAAACCAGTTTACCGATTTAAGAGAAATCAATAAGATTTCGGTATTTTAAACTGTCAGAACCAAACTAATAGAACTTATATTATAAGTGCCCTAGCATGAATGGCTAGGATTTAGCCAAAACATACCCATATGTGGCACCACTTTCACCCAAAGAAGGCAGTCACAAAATCAAGTTGAAATGGCCAACACAAATCCACCAATCAAATTCAACTTGCTTTAGAAGTTTTCATTTCTTCCTTTTCTACCCTTACAATTTCGGCCTCTTTATGTGGCTAACCACTATCCATTCTTTTCTCCCTCATCTCATCTGATCTCACCTCATATCATCTTCACATTCAACAAACCTTCAAACCACAATAAGATTTCTTCAACTCAAACACAAATCTAGCAAGAATCACACCTAGGAAAGGTAGGAATCCAACTTCTCTTCTTGTTTTTCTCATGATACTGATATGAATTGGAGTGATGATGATGGATTATGATTGATTTTGCATGTATGTTGTGATTAGAATTGGAACTGGTATGAAAGAACTTGAAGAATAGAGAAAATTCAAGAAGCAGTTAGGGTTTTTCTCGGCGGTCTGTACGACGGAGAGTACGGCTCTGCCTACCACCATTTAAATTTCATGAATCTATTTTTATATGAAACTAAACATTCAGGTCTTTCTATAAATATAAAATATAAGGCCATTGGATCAGTACAGAATTAGTTATAAATTTTTGAAGTTTGATCTAGAAATCTGGATTCTTATCAGGGCAATATGAGTTGAGAAAGGTGTAACTCATCCTACACAACTCTAAATTGAGTGAACCCAACGTTGTTTGAAATCTAACATATAAGGGAACATTCCATAAAAATTTTAGAGTCATATTCATTGCCAATTATTCCCAGCATATTAATGAATTCACCTTAAGTTCAAACCGGGATGGAACAGGGCAGTCCAGTAGGGTCAAGTTATGGGGATTATATCTCAAAATATATTGATGCAAATGATATGTTTGAAATCTTGTTCTGTCTTTAATTTCATATAAATTTTGTATGATTTAACTTAGATTTCTATTTTTAGTGAATTTTCACTTATAAGGGTGCAATTTTGGCTAAGAATAGGGCAATCTGAGGTAAAATACTAATAACTTAAGTTATACAAATCAAAATGAGATGGGACTAAAAGGGTTGGAAACTAGACATATAGAGCTATGACATATCCAAAATTTAGGTTTAAATGAGTTGAATTGGACTAAGGGTGGATTATACAAGATTTAGGTAGAATAGGATGAAATAAATAGAAAACCCTAATGATGTTTGAATTGAATTTGATGAATGATATTATGAATATATAATTGCTGTTCTATATTTAATTATAAGTTTGAATGATTTTACTGGTATTCTTGAACTATTTATGGGGAAGTGGACTTGATCCGTTATGCTGCCGAAATTTTGGCAAGAAATTCTTATGTTGTGTGAGTTATAATTGCATGAATACATGATGTTTGAAAGAATAAAGTTAGTTGTGCATGCAATTCATGAATATTATAAAGGATTCCATATTACTTGGGCCAGTCCCTGAATAACATTAAGGGGAATAGATCAATGGGAAGGTCGGGGAAAGTAAACCCGACAATCCTGTATAGGACCGAACTCGGTCCTGAAAAGCGGACTATTACCCAGGAGTATATGGCCAATAAATCCCAGGGGACCAAGGATGGAAAATAAGTTTTAGGAGACGAAGGCCTTCAAAGATAGATGCATTTCCCAGTTACACATTTATATGCACTGTATGATAAGTCTTAATTGATTGTCATAATTATCTGTTTATTTCTCATGATATGTTACTGTTTAATTATGGTTACTGTCTTAATTGCATTAGTATATCTGTTAATTATACTTTCCTTGTTCCAATCTAAAATTTAGTTTGTTTCAGTGTATGTTTCTAAAACAAAAATTTAAGTTGAATATTACCCTTTTGTTGTACTATTCAAAATTAAGGAAAAATCGAAACAACTGAGAATGACAGCGATGACAGATATGTATAAACTTAGGATTCCTACTGAGAAATCTTTATTTCTCACCCTACTACATGTTTCCGCGTCATTCTCGGATCATAGAGAACGCGGCAATGAGCATCCTGTTCATTGAGTTCCTTGAGCTTCACATCCACTTGGACCCATTTTTAGACTCTATATATATATCCGGTAGATGTCAGTTTCATTTTTATTTCTTCTTTCGTAGAGATTTTGCTATTCCCCTGACTCACTCACTCTTCAACCCCGTCGCACCTTATATTGCTATGCCGCTATACATGGCCTATCCTTTTCCACCTCCACATGCAGCAGCAACAGCACCGACAATAGTAGTAGCTCCCATGGCTCCACCAGCTTCACCACCGCTGTAACATCCTCAATTTCATGTCGTGCTAAATTATCTCAGTAACCCTGAGTAATTAGGCACTTAATGAGAAATTATAAGATTAAGGCTTAATTAAGAGGTTAACTCAGATGAGAAGAGTCAGGAGAATGCTTAATGGAGATTAGATGATCTCTAATTAAGCAAGTTTGAGCCTTTATAGCTTAATTAAGCACTAATCGCCCTTAATTAGCTTAATTGAGTTTAATTAAGGTTACTTAAGCTTAATCGCAAGATTTATTTTTTTTGTTAATCATGTTCTTGTGTGTTAATCACTAATCCTTGCTTAACCATCTTAATTAAGTTGTATGAGCACTTAATCATATGATTAAATTTAAATTTAGTCAACTAGACAATAAAGTAGAGAGTGATGTCCTTAAGCAAAAAATATTAGACAAGACTACTTTATGTAAGAGTTTTACCATACTTTGTCTCCCTATCATCCCATTTGTCCCCTTAATCACAAATTAACACAAGATAACACAAAATTAAGCAAAATATCTCACTCTCCTCCCTTTATGTTGGACGCCACTTTCAAGCACGCACACACACACTCACATTTTCATTTTCACTCATCCTATTCTCTCTCTTCAAAGCCACATCCTCCAACTTCTCTGTAAAACTTTCTTCATCTTCTTCATCATCTTCTTCTTTTCTCCACCACCACTACCTAAAACCACTCACTTAGCCCTTCAAATACCTCATCTTTGGGTCTTTGGAGACAAGATCTAAACACCACAACCTCCATTTTTACAAGATCTCAAGAGCTTCTCCTTCCACCAAGCTAAACTGCCACTATCTACAAGGAAAGGAACCACCACCATCATCTTCTTCTTCTCTAGTTTTGCGCCATTTCTAAGAAAGTAGTGATCCTCATCTTTTTTTCATTTTGTTTGCTCAAGAAAGCTTGGAGCTTGGTTCTTTCATGACCAAGATCTCTAAGTGAAAACTTGAGAAGATCCTTCATGCTCTTCAAGAGCAAAAGTTTCCATTTTTGGCAAAATATGATCTTGTTGTTCTTCAAGTGTTCTTAAGTTTCTACTTTTAAAAAATATATTCTTGTTGTTCTTCAAGTGCTCTTAAGTTTCTACTTATAGAACATATAGTTTTTACTTTTAGAAAAATATGTTCTTGTTGTTCTTCAAGTGTTCTTAAGTTTCTACTTTTAGAAAAAATATGTTCTTGTTGTTCTTTAAGTATTCTTAAGTTTCTACTTTTGGCAAAATATGTTCTTGAATGTTCTTGATGGTGCCTTGCTTAAAGTTATTCCTTTTCTTATGATGAGTTGATGATTAGAAAAGCTTCATCTTATTATGTTTTCATGATTTGATAAGACTATGAACATTCTAAAAGCTTTAAATTTTAAAAAGTTTGCTTCTTGATACACAAAAGTGGCACAAGTTTTAGTGCCATCATAAAGTCTTCTTTTATTTTATTTTGAAGACAAAGATACATGCAAAAGTCTAAACTTTTTAGAATGACAAGCCTTTTTGAGTCATAAAATGATATCTTGTTACTTTGTGTATAACACCCTACCAACTTATGTTATGCTTAAGTCATAGCATGAAATTGGATAGATTGCGTTACCGTCTTAGTTTTTCATCTATAGTTGTATTCATTATGTTATATTTTCTTTTTCTTTGACATATGTATATATTTTTGATAAAAATACCTACAATTTTGACGAAAATACCTATGAAACGGCGCGCTGTATAAAATAAACGTGATCAGTATTGTAGAACATAACAGAGTTGAACAAAAAACACTACAGAAAAGAAAACAGATAGTATACCATTAGTCATATACATACATATGTGGAATGGAAGCCAACGCTTCCGTTTATATATATGGGTTCAAAAGCAGGTAAAATAAAGAAACAACAAAACTCCTATTGCTGAAAAGGTAGAGACAGGAATGGCGGGAACCAGTTATGTACAACGAGTCCATTATTGGATCATCGTGGAGCGGCAGGTCCAGAGATCTCAATAGGCAAAGTGTGTAACACCCTACCAACTTAATGATATGCTTAAGTCATAGCATGAAATTGGATAGGTTGCGTTACCGTATTAGTCTTTTGTCTAAAGCTGTATTCATTATTTTATATTCTAATATATATGTATATGACTGATGTATATACCTACGAAACAAGGCGCCTTATACAATAAACATGATTAGCATAAAAATATCATTTGTTGCATATACACATATATAGGTTGGAAGCCAAAGCTTCAGTTTATAAATATACATATCAAAAGCAGAGTGAAGTAAAGGGGCAACAAAATCCCTATCATTAAAAGTAGAGCTGGAAATAGCAGAAGCCAGCTAAGTATAGTGAGTTCAACTTGGGTTCCTGGTGATACGGCAGGTCTGGAACCTCACTGAAGAGGGTAATCGTCAGATCCATTGCCTACGTCTAAGAATGAGGCGGAAAATACAAAATGAGGTGAGAATTTAAGAAAATTCTCAGTAGGGTCGTGCATGACGTTTAACTGACGTCGCGTTCATTCTCAGTTGCCTCGGGTTTTATTTAATTATAAAATCATGAGATTAAACTTAACTATTCATATTTGATAAGGTTGGGAAAATGTAAGTCCGAGCGAGGTCGATTTTACTTAAGACACATAAAGAGCAAAATGAACTAATATCAACAATAAACAGAATAATGAGCATACGGCAGTAAGTGAATGTAGCAAAGAAACTGTAAATGACATATAATGACCATTCAATGTAATTATACACTTGATGCAATCATGCAAACTTGCTCTTGAATCTTTTTTTATAAACTTTCTCATTTCTCATAAACTTTTCTACTTCTCATCATTTTCTATCACTTGGTCCCCTGGGAGTTCTTGGCCATTTTAGACTCCTGGGTAATAGTCTGCTTTTCAGGATCGATCTCGTTCCTATACGGGGATTGCCGGGTTTACTTTCCCCGACGTCCCCACCGATCTATTCCCCTTAACTTTTTATCCGGGGCTGGCCCAAGTATCATGAAACTTTCATCATAACATATTCTTGGGTTCATCATAACATAAATTTCATAGCTTTCTTGAGAATGCACATGCATCTACATGTATCTCATAAATCATGCATATACCTTACCGCAATTTTGGCGGCACAACAGAACGTGTCTGCTTCCCCATGAATAGTACCAGTACATCATAATACCAATTTCTCATAGCAATTACGATATTGCATGCACAATTCATCATGGAGCTCATAGGAACATTAGTCTTCTCAAGACAGAGTTATAGCCTCACATAAATCATTCAACCCGATTTTTGTAAATCATGGCATAATTTCTATTTAACTCCTTTGGACCTCAATTTTGGATATGTTAAAGTGTTATCTGTCTATTTTTTAACCTCTTTCGTCCGATTTGATTCTGATAATCATAACTCACGTTATTCAAGTTTTATCCCGGCCTGCCCTGTGGCTGGCCAGAATTGCTCACTCAAAAGTAAAAATCTACTAAAAATCGAAAACTGGCTCAAATGATACGAAATCAGTCTCATATTAAAGCTGATAGAACCATCTTTCATTTGGCAAAAGTCCCATTCCATTTGACTTAGTAGGGCCCGAGTTATAAGCCCTGAAACTTAACCTTCCTGAACTGCTCTGTTTTGGCTCGGTTTGGACATAGGTTAACTTCTTCAAATCACTGGGAACAAATAGGATGGTAACAAACTCGAAATTTCTGAGTAAGATGTTCTCCTATGTGTAAGCTTTCCAACAAAATTAGTTTCACTCAATTTGGAGTTATATAGGGTGAGTTACACCCTTTTCAACCCATACTGCCCGAGTGGATGTCCTGATTCCTAGGTCGAACTTCAAAAAATTCATATCTCTCTCAATATTACTCCAATGGTCTTATATGATATATGTGTAGAAAGCCCTAGATGTCTAGTTTTACATAAAAATGGTTTTATTAATTTTAAACGGTAGGAGGCGGAGCCGTATGCTCCGCTGTACGGACTGCCGAGGGTTTTGAGTTTTCCAGCCTCTCAACTTCTTCATATCTTCATCCTTTCTTGTTTCCAATTCAATTTTAATCTCACAAACAGAAAATAAACCAACCATGATTCATCATGATCACTCAGTCAATATATCAGAATTTGAAGAACTAAACCACCAATAATCATCCAAGAATCAGAAAAATCAAGACAAGAATTAAAACCTCTACCTCTTGCTTGAGTTTGGAAATAGGGCTTGGTTGATCTTGAAGGCTGGATGGAGTGGGTGAGTGGAGAAAAGAAAAGAGAGCTGAAGTGAGGAAGAGAGGGCAACGTAAGGAATGAGCTGGAGAGGCAGGAGGGGAATATATATAGGCAAGGCTTTGAGGTGGTAGTTAGAATGAGTGGCTTTGATTGGGTGAAATTTCTGTGGGCAAAGTTCGTCCATGTCTTCCTCTTTTGTGACAAAATTGCTCTCCACGTTGCCTGAGAAGTGAAACTCGCTTTCAGCGTATCTGAACATGACATCGGAACTCATGTATTTCCTAAAGTCAGAATTCGTGCACGATGAAGTCGGAACTAGGAATAATCGTCTTGTTTTATTCAAAACTTGAAAGCAAAGCCTGATCAGAAGCTAAGCACTTAAAGTCGGAAGTCGGGAAATTAGATAAACTCGAATCAAGTCTAAGCATAACATCGGAGATCGGAATTCACAACATTAATCCGTGTACCAAGAAATCGGAACTCATAGGATCTCGGCACTCCGACTTGATCTCAGAACTCGGGAAGTTAGAGAAATGAAAAGCTCCTGCTAATAAACTCGAGATCGGAACTCAAAACTTAATATCGGAAATCGGAAGCATAAGCCACGATCTGAACTAACGAAATCGGAAATCGGGATATATTACTAATGAGGTCAGAATTCTTACATGCTTACATAATGTCGAAAATCGGAAAATTCAAGGCAATCCGTTTCAGCCTTCCTAAGGTCGGAAATTGGATATCGTGTTCATTCTAACTCGAGCCTAAGGTCATAAATCGGAGAATATGCTAGTCCTTTTGAGCCTTGGAGACGAAGTCGGAAATCGAAACTCTGACATTGTATTACTAAGGTTGGAAATCGAAATTTATCTGAAAGTTAAAGACAAACTCAGAAATCGGAAATTTCAATATTAAGTGATGAGATCGGAAGTCGGAAATCGGGACGTTACAGATTGGCTGTCGAATCCCTCACCAGCGTCTGAGAATGATGTGGAAATACAAAGCGAGGTGAGAATTTAAAGAAATTCTCAGTAGGGTTCGTGCATGGTGTGTAACTGACATCACATTCATTCTCAGTTGCCTTAGTTTTTATTTAATTATAAAAACATGGGATCAAACTGAACTATCCATATTCAATAAGTTTAAGAAAATGTCTAGTCCGAGGCAAGGTTCAGTTTTACTTAAGACAGTATAGGAAACAGAATAAATTACTAATAATGATACATAGAATAATAAACAGAATAAATGGACATACGGCAGTAAATAAACATAATAGATGAACTGTAAACGACTTGTAATGACTATTCAATGTAATCATGCATTTAATGTAATCATATAATACTTATTCTTGAACCTTTCTTCATAAACTTTTTCATTACTTGGTCCCCTGGGAGTTCTTGGCTATTTTAGACTCCTGGGTAATAGTCTGCTTTTCAGGATCGAGCTCGTTCCTAACAGGAATGCTGGGTTTACTTTCCCCGACCTCCCCACCGATCTATTCCCCTTAACGTTATTCCGAGGCTGGTCCAAGTATCATGAAACTTCTCATCATAACATAATCTTTATGTTGATCATAACATAACCTTAATGACTTTCTTGAAAATACACATGTATCTTATACCTCATGCATAAGTCTTGCCGAAATTTTGATGGCATAATGGAACGTGTCCACTTTTTCGTGAATAGTGCCAATATTCAGCATATCAACTTATCAAAGAAATCATCTCATTCCATTCATAATTCAACATATTTCATTCATGTTTCAATCATCAAATTTAAGGCACAAGTATTGTAATTTAAAACATGTTTACTATCTCACTATTTGCATTCAACCTGATTTTTGTAACTCAAGCCAAAATCTCTATTTAACTCATTTGGACCTCAATTTTGGATATGTTAAAGTGTTATGTATCTATTTTCTAACCTCTTTAGTCCCATCTAATTTTGATAGGCATAGTTCAAGTTATTTAGGTTTTATCCCGACCTGCTCTGCAGCTGGCCAGAATTGCACACTTAAAAGTAAAAATCCACTAAAAATCTAAAACAGATTCAAATATATGAAATTGGTCTCATATTAAAGATAACAGGACAACCTTTCATTTGCAAAAATTTCCATTCCATTTGACTTAGTAGGGCTCGAGTTATAAGCCCTGAAATCTTACCTTTCTGAACTGCCCTATCTTGGCCTAGTTTGGACATAGGGCAAATTTCTTGGAACACTGTGAGCAAACGGGATCTTATCTAACTCTAAAATTTTTATGGGACATTCTCCTATGTGTAAGATTTCTAAAAAAGTTAGTTTCATTTAAATCCAAGTAGTA
This sequence comes from Pterocarpus macrocarpus, assembly GCA_031439585.1. Lineage (NCBI taxonomy): Eukaryota > Viridiplantae > Streptophyta > Magnoliopsida > Fabales > Fabaceae > Pterocarpus > Pterocarpus macrocarpus. Next base: position 39,572,127 of record CM062517.1, read on the forward strand.
TAAGGCAAGTTCTACTCTGACCAATCCAGTCTGCCCAGAGTCAAAATCAAAAACTTAGGTCGAACTTCCGAAATTCATATTTCACCAAATACTAATCTAATGGCCTTATATAATATATTTATGGAAATCCCTAGATGTTTAGTTTCATATAAAATTGTTTCATCAAATTTAATTGGCTGTAGATGGAGCTGTACACTCTACCGTACAGACTGTCGAGGGTTTTTGGTTCTCCAGCCCCTCAGCTGTTCCTAATTTCATTCTTTCTTGCTTCTAATTCGAATTTAACCTCACAAATAGCCAATAAACCAGCCATATATCATCATAATCATTCAATCAATACATCAAAAATTGAGAAAATAAACCACCACCAGCCACCCAAATCAGAAAATCAAGACAAGAATTAAACCTCTACCTCTTGTTATGTTGTGATTTGGCTTGATTTTGGAACTTGGATGAACAAAACTTGGTTGGGCTTGATGGTTTGATGGAGTTGAGTGAGGGAAGAAGAGAAGAAGAGAGCTGAGCAAGGGAGAGGAGAAAGTGGCATAGAAAATGGTTGAAGGAAAGGAGAGGAGTATGTTATAAAACATGGAGGAGGTAGTTGGAATGGGTGGCTTTGATTGGTTAGAAATCAAAAAGCTAAAATTCAGCCAACTTGCCTCATGTTTGGTGGCCTTTGTTGCGCCATTTTCAGGTGATAAGTGGCTGAGTTATCAGCCACTCAAAGTAGGGTTGATGAGTTGAAATCTCATTGGTTTGGTTTCGACAGTTTAAAATACCGTAATCTTACCGATTTCTTTTAAATCGGTAAATCAATTTCGTGAAAATTCTTATGAAATCTTCTATACTTCTAACCTAATTAACTCATACCTAAACTCAATTAGTTGCTAATTAATTGATCCTAAATAAATATTTAGTCAAATTTTAATTAATCTCAATTATTCGATAAAAACCGAACAATTGAACGAAAAACGATAAAAATTTTCCGGTGGATGTTACATTATGTCTTAGAAATCAAACCTTAAAGAAAAGACCTTTCATAAAGTTTCAAACTTTAATCAAGAATGAAACCTTTAAGTCATAAAAGTGTTCCTTTGTAACATTTAATTCATAAAGTTTAGATCTTGAACCAAAATAATGCCAAAAGGTGTTAACTTTTATAAAGGTCAAGACTTTTAACCTTAAAGTTGATGTTTCATATCACTAGTTGATGAAGTGGGATGAAGTGGGAACCTTTTTAATGTAGAGACAACTTTAAGTCATAAAGTTGAGATCTTGATAGTCTTAGAATAATTACATGAGTCAACTTTCATAAGAACAAGACTTTTATTTAAAAAGTTAGTAACTTGTATCATTATTTCATAAAGATCTAATCTTTAAAATAAGAGTTTAATGTTTATGGCACTTACTTTCATAAAGAATAAAACTTTAAGACTACTTTATGAGAATGATAACTTTAGTAATGTTTAAGGTATAACCTTGTTATGTCAACAATGAAAGCTTGAAACTTTGTAACTTGGTTAAGTTAAAAATTATCCTTGGTGTTTAGTGAACATGGTGTTGTTGGGTTCATGATTTGGTTATGCGTTGTCATAACCCAAGGATTAGAGGGATCTCGAACTCTTTAGGAACAGAAGTATGATTAGGGCCTTTGAGCATACCATGAACCTAGGAATCACTAAGTGCACTATCTCAAGGAAAGGAAATAATCACTTAACTTAATTAATTTGAACAAGTTTTCCATAAGACATGTACTTAAGTAAAGAATACTTTCATACGAGGACTAAGTAACTAAAAGACCACAAACACATATCCTAACTGTGTGATTCTCTCATGGGTAACCACGAGAAATCCTATGATGATTCATAATATTCTTCGCAAAGAAAAACACAACTATGAACCCCCCTTTAGGGTATAAATGTATGATGCCATTCGGCATAATGAATGACAAGTTTGATTGAGCTTTACCCCTTGATTGAATGATATGATTGTGATGGACTATTGGTTGAAAGTTGTGATTGGCATTTTGGGGAAGCTCTGGTCTAGCCATTATGATGCCGGATTTCTGTCAAAATTATGGACTTAGTCATATCCTTGCATGTGTCTAGTCAAAAAGGGAACTATGCATGTAAAGTATAATGATAAGCAAAGAATTAATGGGACATGACCCTTCAATCACTTCGGTAAGGGAAGTGAGAAACGGCGATCCACAAAGACTTAAGGAACCTCTATGAGGGAGGCAAGGGTGACATGGAGGACCCTCCAACCTAGAGGTAACCAATATCGGCTTAGTCTGATTTGGTTAGTACTACGTGACGACGGTCATGGAATGAGCTCATATCCAAAAGTAGTCTATTTCAAAGGAAAGTAAAGAATGTTAAGCATGTGTTAAAAATGAAAGTTAAAGTAGGACCATGGTCAAGTTGATGAGTTGCATAGTCATGCATGCTATTAAATTCCTTATGTGCATTATGAATGTTTATTATGTATATTAGCTTGTATGCCTATGTATGACACTATGGATATGATGATAAAGTTAAAAGTAGTACTTCGGGATTTATGTTTTCTAAAACTATTTAAATTGAACCGATATCTGTCCACTGTTTTTATATTAAACCCGAAGTGGCTGGGACAATAATGATGACACTGTGTTTGTCTAGTTGCGATCCTACTGAGAAATTTAGTATATCTCACTCCTACATTTCCATGTCGTCTTCAGAGGATGCCGGCATCGGGCATGGTGGTGATTTTCATTGAGTTTCAGGTGATGCATTGGCGCTTCGACCAGGTGCTGAATGCATCTATGCTGACTGCTTAGGCAACGATGCAGGTTTACATGTTCCATAGCCACCAGTTCCGTGCACTTGTGATGAGTCCATTTTTTTGCCCTCATGAGCCGTTCGAGGATATCACTATGGATGACGTTTGCCCGCCTTTCCATCCTCCGAGGTACCCCACTGACGAAGATTTCGACTCGGACACCCGCCTATCATCGACAGTTCGTTGGATTCCGATCCTTCAGAACTGTCTTATCCAAGCTACCGTGTGGAGACGAACCCATCTGAGCCTTCCTTCCTGTTCGTGATTCGCCTGTTATCCGATTTGTCTTCTTCTTCAGCAACCCCTTGTCACACTCTACCCCCGGTTCGCGGTCGTGGGTTCATTCGTACTCGTGTCGTGCCTCGTGGGCGTGGCCGTGCTCGAGGTAGGGGATGTGGTGATGTTACTCCTGATGGATTCGGGAAGGGTTTCCTCCTTCCAGATGAGTGAGGTGTTGATTACATGCGGAGCCGAGCATGAGGATAGCCCCTTTTGGTTGTAGCTAGGGTTATCATTTTTCTTTTGGCATGTATGGGTGTATGGGATTTCTTATGTATTTCCTTTTATCATGTATTTCATTAGGTTACTTTTGTAGGGCCGATAGTAGATATCGGACCGATTATCATCATTGTGTATGATTGCTGCTATTACTACTATTATATTAACTATGGGATGGCTATGGAATGAATATTATCTTCATCTATGATTGTGGTTATTCTTAATGCTTCTATTTATGTTAAATGCGATGTATGAATGAGATAGTGACGTTTGTATTATATGCTCACGATGCGCTCATAGTTCTCGATTTCAAAAACGATTTACTTGTTTTGTTAAAAGAAAAAAAAATTACCCCTATTTTCATTAAAAAGTAGTTTCCAAAAGGTAATGTTAGTTCCGCGAGTGAAAGTAACAACTAATAATTCCACAATATGACTTAAGCATAAAATGGAACTATTAGGGTGTTACAATCGCAGCAGATCCCCTCGGTCTCACTGTCTGAGGAGGATCCGTTAGAGGCAGTGAGCTCGTCTTCCTCGTCCTCTACCCCGAGCGTGGACTACACCCCAGCTGACGCCAACATGACGAATGGATTCCTTTCCTCGGAGTCCATCTAGAGTGTCCGTGTAGTGCTACAGTAGAAAATGTATAGAGTGGCCCTCTTTTGGTAGTATTGGGCCATAGACAGTAGTTTAGTGTATGTTGTATGTGAAAGGATAGTATACAAAATGTCCCTTGGGGACCAGTTAGGGTACTATTCATAGAGATAGGCCGATTTATTTTGTATTAGCGGCCTTATTTTATTACCTTGTACTATTTTATGTAACTTTTGACAAACTTTAAAAACAAACATTTATGTATATATTTATATGATGTTGTTTCAGTAGTTCCGCCTATACCACAATTTTTATTTAATTTACTTTATTTTGGTTATAAGGATTATCTATTACTTATCCCGTAGTCAAACGGAAATTTATTAAGTGAACAGTTAACTCCGTATGGGTAATTAACATTAAATCAGAAAATGGAATTTAATTAGACAGTCATACGTAATAACCTATCAGGTAACATATTATGACTTAAGCATAATATTTTGCTTAGTAAGGTGTTACACTTCCTATCCAATTAAGCCATCAACCAATCATATGTCACAACCCCAACTACCTAGCTTATTCAAATTCATTAATTCCTCCTTAGTCCTCCCTTTTGGGGTCGATCCCAAGATAGCAGCTAAAGCCTTCATTGTTCTCTTCTACTTCTCTTCATCTCAATTCCATCATCAAGTCTTACTTGCCTTCCACCACAAAGATCTGCAACCAGCCACTTTCTACACCCATCTAGAGGTAAGATTCCTAAACTTGGCTTGATTTAGATGTTATGTGGCTGGTCTGAGGTGTTATTTTGATGTTGTTTGATGCTTTTATGACTCATTTCATTGATTATAGATGAATATTCTTCGTTTGGGTTGGTTAATTAAGCAAAAACTCAAGAAAGGAGTGAAACATAATTTGTTAAACTGAAGAACCCTTCGAGTGTCCGTACGGCAGAGTGTACGAATTTGCCTACAAGCATAAAATTTGATGAAACTATTTTTATGTGAAACTAGACATCTGGTGCTTTCCAACCATGTAAAATAAAAGACCATTGGATTAGTATTGAGTGATATACGAATTTTTGAAGTTAACCCTAGAATTCTGTCCCTGATTCTGAGCAGACTAGATTCAAGGGGCATAACTCACCCTATACTCCTTCAAATTGAGTGCAACCAATTTTATTAAAAGTTTAAGACATAAGGTAACATGCCATAAAAATTTCAAGACCAAATTCAATCTCTGTTGTTTCCAGTAATTTCTTGAAGTTGCCTTAAGTTCTGACCGGGCTGGAATAGGGCAGCTAGAGTTTCCCAAGTTCATGTGCTCATAACTAGAGTTCTACTTACTCAAATGAAATGAAACTTGTTGTAAATGAAAGATGGGGCTTTAAAATGATAAGTTTCATATCATTATAACTAGTTTCTATTTTTAGTGAATTTTTTTCTTTTCGGTGTGTAAATCTGCCTAGTAACAGGACAGACTTAGGTAAAATGTTAATAACTTGAGTTATACATATCAAAACTTAATGGGACCAAAGAGGTTACAAACTAGACACATAATACTCTAACATATCCAAAATTTAGGCTAAAATGACTTACATATAAATTATGGCTTAATTTCTAAAAATGGGCAGAATTGAAGCAATTGGCAGAAATCCAATTTAAATGCAAAAGTTGCAAGTTTTATATGAGTATTGAAATGGTTGATGTATTATGTTAGTTTTCTATATAAATGATTTTCTGGCTAGCTAGCATTATTAACGAGGAAGCAAACTCGATCCATTATACTGCCAAAGTTCCAGCATAACTTATGTACATAATATGTCATACATGCAAATATACATGTTATTCAAGTTGATTCGATCATGATATAAAGGCTATGTGAAATCCATTTGCTTGAAAGAATGCATGCAAGAATGTTTGATGGTAAGTGTATAAGAATGCATATGAGTATATTATGATGATATGATCATGATTCTTATGAGTGCATAATTGCATATGAATGAAGAAAGTATATACATAATATCCCTTCACATTGGAGGCAGTTATTTGGATCCCTCCAAGTGAAGGCAGTGAAAAGATAAGATGTGGTTCCCTTTACTCGGAGGCAATCGCACATTGGGTCTTTCCTTATGAAGACAACTAGAACTATTGGGTTCCTCTATGTTAAAGGCAGTAGGCCAGCTGAGTTCCTCCAATTTAGAGGCATGTGGTTCCCCTTGTAGGTTAGTACTATGTGACAACGATCACGAATTGAGCTCACTCCTAGATCAGTCTACCCAAGGGCAGTAAAGATTGAAGAAAAGGAAGTAAATGATGCATTCTAGGGACGGCGATACATAATGCCTAGGTGTGCCAAGGAGAGAAAGTGATGAAAGCTAAAGAAAACAAGTGCATCAGCATAAGCTCAAGTATAAGCATTTGCATATATTTTAGATTTTCTTAGTATGATGAAATTATTATTATATCTGAGCATGCTGTAATTGCTATTCTAGTTCTAAATTTTGAGTTATTCATGTTATTTCCATCATGATCCAAGTGTGTGAATAAAATAAACTCTGCTTCGGATAATATATTTCCAAAACTATAAAATTGAATATGTTATATAGCATGATCACTTTTTCATAATAAACCGAAGCAACTGGAGATAATAACGATGAGACTATGTGCAATAATTTAGAGAATCCTACTAAGAATCTTAAATTCTCACTCCTATGTTTATTTTTGTATTATCTCCAGATAGTGCAAGAAACCCTAAAGATAGCCATCCTAGGCAGAATTAACTAAGATGCGTAGAGATGGCTAAAGGTTGCTATCGGACAAGGTCCATTCAAGAAATAGTAACAACTCCCGATTATGATACTATGACTTAAGCATAGTATTATGCTTGGGAAGGTGTTACAACCATCCAGCCCTAGTGCAAAATACACCTGCTGGTGCACCTTCAACAGAGGTGGGTTCACTTTTCCTTTAGTTTTTATTTTTGATTTAGCTTGTAAATTTTGACTTAAGGTTCATTTGGTTGATTTAAGGAATTTGGCAGATGAAGTTTCCCAACCCTAGAATATATCCCAGTCTAAAGGAATTTGCCCCTTCCTAACGTAACTTGTAAAGATCTTAGTTTTTGTCATTTAAACTGAACAAATAGCAGATTCCATTTATTTTGCAGTGGTGATTGTTGAGCAATTATTGTGCTTAGTTGTTTAGTTGTAACTTTTTAATTGTAGCCAGTTACTCGTTATAAATAGAATTATATGATTTAGTTCCTAAGTGACCTTGGCATGAAGTTTCTGTTGTTGCTAAAATTACTTGTGCCAAGAAGCATTATCTGAGATCACCATTAAGGGAAATGCAATTCAAATGATTTTTGCTCCTAGTCTCTGTTGCTAGCAGAACCTCCAAGTTCGTACTTTGATAAGAACCCCAGGTTTGGGAAGGTGTATGCTAGGAAGAAAAAGAGAGAAAATGGGATGTTGTGGGCCCAAAGTAGTACTGGCACAAAATGAGAGTTTGTTATGCTGAGTAGGACAGAGAAAAAGAGTGTATCAAATGGGGGGAGGGGCATATACTCGATGGATAGAGTAGGATAGATTCATTCAGATATTTTGAAAGAAAACACTAAGAGGTTTAAGGGCTCCTCTATGCCCAAGATTTTTTTTTTTTTGTTATTTCCTGTATTGTTCTTATTCTTTCTTTGTGAATATATAGAATTTGAGCTGAGTTCGTCACAATGAAACTCAGTCACTGCATTTCATATTTTTCTGGTGTTCTTACTTCTCTTCTACATTGATACCAGTCTTAATAACTGGTATCAGAGCCTATCGATCCAAGAGAACTTCGTGATGGCTTCACCGCGTGCTACTATGGAAGCTAGGATAGAGGAAATGGAGCGCGACCTTTCTGCTATTGAAAGGTGTCAAGAGGAGCAAGGAAAGGCGATGGAACTCATCACAAAATAGCTAGGTCAACTGTTTAGGGAGAGGCGCACGAGCCTACCACCAGTGGACCCACCCTAACACCGGAATTTGAAGCGTGAGTTTTCTCCGGAGCAGGTGCAAACACCACTTCATGATAACAACCATGACTAACCCAGAAAAAACCCATGACATTAGGTGTAATAACCTCTATCATATAAGCTATACTCGAGTCATGGAGTTACATTAAAAGGTTGTCATGGTGCTAACAAATTATTTAAAATATGGAAAATATAATACATGGCCCTTTAATTGTCCACTTTATTACTAACTACTAGTCTCTGATATATAGAGAATAAAATAATTACACTTTAAAAGAAAATTATGAACGACATAGTAAACAGCGTCTACTTCCGACTAATCGTTAGCTAACTTCGATAGTCTCTTGATCTGGCTAGCACCTGAGTCGTGCTCAATGAGTGGCCCTGCATTCCACCTTGCATTGGATGTCCAACTTAGGTACTGGAATATTTACGGAAAAGAAAAACATACAAGCAGGCAGTGAGAACCTAGGGTTCTCAATAGGTAAACTTAAACCAATCTTATAATGTCATCATAAACACTCCAGCCGCTTCGGTTTATTATGAAAATATGAGCACATATAAACAAATAGTGGTTCAATTTTAAGTTGAAAATACCTTTCTCGAAGCGGGTTATATCTTAACAATCACTTACCATATTATATGACAGACATAGAAATATGAATAGTATGATATGCTTCAGAATCATAATAATAGTATGACTTAATGAGATAACTGAAGAGGTACTTATAGATGCTTATACTTGACTATATGCAAGTACACTTGACTTAATTCATGTCTTTCTTTAACTTGCAACTTGATCTTACTTTTCTATGCTTGGTCCCCCGGAGATGAATGGCCTCTCTCACTTCTGGACAATAGCCTGCTTTTCAAGTCCGAGCTCGTACCTATATATGAGTGACGGGTTTACTTTCCCCAACCCTCACACCGGTCTATTCTCTAGTCGAGGGCTGGTCCAAGTCTTAGACAGTACTGCTCTGGTCCATGCTAGCTGGGTCTATTCCATGCCTCACGTGGTAGCTAGTACGTCCCTCTTTCAAGTTCTTATCATCTTTCCTTTCCATATCTCATCATGCGTGCAAATGCTTTGTGCATACATGAATATGCCTCATACTTTATTTCTCATATCATATTCTAATTATGTTTGCATACATGGCATACATGAACATAACATGTGAATGTAATATATTCAAAGTATAATCTCCCAGAGCATAAGCTTTCATTACTTATATCATACTTAAATTCATCCTTGCATAGCTGAACCTTATGAGCATAACATATAGATATTCATAACATCCATAGTTTCATAGACTTCTGCCATAAATTTGGCAACATAACGGATCAGATCCATTTCCTCATGAATAGTACCAGCTCTCACAGACAAATCAGTCATAATAGTATAATCAATCTAACATATTTCTTAATGCAAAACTTGCAATCCTCAACTCAAACTTTATATGTTCACTAACACTTGTGAAACCATCAATTTGGTCATTTTTGCCAATTCTACTCAGTTTTGCCCAAATTTTGTATAATCCACCTTTGCCTCTATTCAACTTATTTAAACTTGAGTTTTGGATATGTCATAGCTCTATGTGTCTATTTTCTAACCTCTTTAGTCCCATATCATTTTGATTCATATAACTCAAGATATTCAAATTCTGCCGCAGCCTATTTAGTCACTAGCCCGAATTACACTCCTGGAAGTATAAATTCACTAAAAATCGAAACTAAACTCAAATCATACGAAATTGGTGCCATATCAAAGCTAATAGGACAACCTTTCATTTGCAATAAGTTTCATTCCATTTGCTTTAGTATAGCTCGAGTTATAAGTCCCGAAATTCCACCTTTCTGAACTACTCTATTTTGGCTCGGTTTTGACATAGGGTAACTTCCTTGAACCACTGGGATCGATTGGGGTTATAACAAACTTGTAATTTCATATTTAGATGTTCCCCTATGTGTAAGCTTTCCAAAAAAGTTAGTTTCACTCAATTTGGAGTTGTGTAGGGCGAGTTACACCCTCCTCAAGTCACACTGCCCGGATGGAAGTTCAGATTCCTAGGTCAAATTTCAAAAATCCATATCTCTCTCAATACTAATCCAATAACCTTATATGATATATGTATGGAAAGCTCTGAATGTCTACTTTCATCTAAAAATAGTTTCATTAGATTTAACTGACTTTAGGCGATGTCGTACACTCCGCCATACGGACTGTCGTGGAATTCCTCACTAAGATAGCATCCTAATCCTCTATTTCTCCTAGTTTTCTTCTTCTAACTCTAATTTTAACTCGAGATTTCATATTAATCCTATCATAATCCATCATAATACAGCCAATAATTCATCAAATACATAAAGAAGAATACAATTTCATGCAATCATATTGCAAGTAATTCAAGAACAGAAATAGAATCCTACCTCTTTGGAGTGTGATTTGAGCTATGTGTTGAAGCTTAAATTGTTAGAACCTTGTGAAGCTTGAAGGAGTGATGGAGTTGATTAAGAGAAAGGAAGAAGGAGGCTGGAGCAAGAGGGAGAGGGAGAGTGGCGTAGATCAGTCAGAAATGAGGGGGAGAGTCTGACTTAAATACATAGGGATAGTTGGAATTATGAATGTTGATTGATTGAAATTTTGTAATTGAAGCTCGGCCATGTCTCCCACCTTTGTGGCCAAATTGCTCTCCATGTCGTTCCAAAAGTGGAGCTCGCTTCCACTCTATTGAAATTGGAACTCGTCCTGATTCCACTTAAAGTCGGAACTCGTGACTTTTTACTTGAACTAGGGGCTGAAGCCAGATGTCGAAACTCATCCTATCTTATTTAAGACAGAAATAAATTCGAATATCGGAAATCTTGTCTGGTTTATTTGAAGCTTGGAAGTAAAATCGGATATTGGAAATCATATAGCTTATAATCATATAATCTCGAGACTCCCCATCCAAACTCGGAAATACCAGAATAATCTCGGAGATCGGAACTCGTGTATGACGTGGAAATCAACTCAAGGATCCGAACTCGTGTCCATTCTAATTGGGTTCAACTCTAAGGCAGGAACTCTTTACATTAAACTCGGAAGTCGGTACGTGCACCATTGTGTTAAACTGTAACTTCTGAGGTCGGAAACCATGTAGTCTGAGGTCAGAACTCGGGTACCTCTTGAAGATACATTATGAGATCGGAAATAGGATACATTTTCTTTGAGACATGAAGTCGGATATCGAGAATCACGTTCATGTTGTTCGGACTTGAAGGCTAAGTCGGAAGTCGAGAAATGAGGAATGATCGATATGGTTAAGGTAGAAAATCGGAAATTATGCTGAAATTCGAAGACTAACTCGGAAGTCGGAAATTATCCCGTTTTATGTGAAATTCGAACATGAACTCCGGAATCATGAAAACTAGTGAAGTCGGAACTCGGAACTCGGAACTCGTGGTGGAGGTAAAATGGAATAATTTAGCACAAGAAAAATTGGGGATGTTACATTAGGAATAGCTGAACGACCCGTGGGAGCTAGAGTGGACCCTATTTTCTGGGGAAGATGCGTATGAGTGGTTAGCTAGGGTGGAGCGCTTCTTCAGGCTCAGTGACGTGAAAGACTATGATAAAATGGAGCTAGTGATGGTGACTATGGAGGATAAGGCCCTTATTTGGTATCAGTGGTAGAAAAACCAAGTTCCCCTCCCCACATGGAGAGAATTCAAGGAGGACCTCATTAAAAGGTTCCAACCAGGGGTGACTAGGAATCCAATGGGACCCTTGTTGAAGTTGAGACAAACTAGTTTGGTCCTCCAATATCAAAGGGAATTTGAGAAAGCTGCAAATGCAAAGAAGGATTTAGACCTAGAGGTGATGATGTGCATTTTTCTGAATGGTCTAAAATAGGAGATTTAGGAAAAATTAAAGGTGGGTCAGTTTTAGACCTTATTTGCTATGATGGACAAGGCATTGGAGTTGGAGGAGAGGAATAGAGCTTGGAAAGAAGGAAGGGTGAGTAACTTTGTTAGAGGGGGAGGAAGTTCCTAGACTTTTTAACCATACAAAGCCCCAATGATAACTAGAAGTGGTGGAGGGATAGCCTCTGGTGCTTATGGGGAACTAGGAGGTAGTGAAAATAGAGAAGTTAAGGATGATAGAAGGCGAAATGAACCCAAGAAATTGTCTCAAGAAGAGTGGCAAAAGAGACAAAGAAGAGGGTTGTGTTTTAAATGTGGAAACCCTTGGAATAGAGAGCATGTGTGCCCCATGAGAAGAATGCAATTGATGTTGGTGGAAGGTGAGGGAAGTGAGGGAGAAGAAGAGGGAGAGGAAGGAGTGAGATCCGAAGAGGAAGAAGGGAAGTAAGAAGGAGAATTAGGAGTAAGGAATATGAAGATTTCTCTCCAAAGCTTAGCTGGGCTTACCTCTAATAAGTCCTTTAAAGTGAAAGGAGAAATTGTTGGCATTGGTTTATAGTGGTACCTCAAGAAATTTTTTAACCACTAGAGTTGCTAAGGAGCTAAAATTGAAGGTGAAGAAGATTCCTTCTTTCAATATTGAGGTGCGCAATGGACAAAAAGAAAAAGGAGGAGTATGTTGCGGGGTAGAGTTGAAGGTGTAGGGAGTAAATGTCATTCAAAAATTTTTTCTTATGGAGTTAGGAGGTATCGAGGTAGTATTGGGTATGGATTAACTTTCTAGCCTCAGGAAGATTAAGGCTAACTTCCAAGAAATAACCTTGCAATGGAATACTGGAGGGAAAAGTTGGAAGATGGTGGGTGATCAATCTTTATATAGGGTTCAAGCTTCATGGAAAACCACCATGAAGGCCCTGAAAGAGGATAGAGAAGGGTACTACATTGCCCCAACAATGCAGCAGCCATGGCAAGATGAGGCTGAAGGAGTCCCAAAAGAGATTAAAAGGGTACAATAGGAATTTCAAGAGGTGCTCCAGCTTCCGAAAAGGTTACCACCAGAAAGGGAGCAAGATCATGCCATAAATCTTAAGGAACATGTTGAAATTCCGAGCATTCGCCCATATAGGTATCCTCATTATCAAAAAAATGAGATTGAGAAGATTGTGAATGAAATTATGCATGCTGGAATTATACAACATAGTATTAGTCCTTTTTGTAGCCCGGTTATCTTGTTTAGGAAGAAAGATAGGGCGTAGAGGTTTTGTGTGGACTATAGAGCTCTCAATAAGGTGACAATACCTGATAAGTTTCCAATCACGATGATAGAGGAGTTGCTTGATGAATTGGGGAGTGCTAAGTTTTTTCTAAACTAGACTTGAAATCTTGGTATCACCAGATTAGAATAAAGCCTGTAGATGTGCCCAAAACTGCCTTCTAAACACATGAGTGACATTATGAATTTTTAGTCATGCCCTTTGGCTTGACAAATGTGCCCTCAACGTTTCAAGTCTTAATGAACAGAATATTTAGGTCATTTTTGAGGAAATTCATCCTAGTGTTCCTTGATGACATCCTCATATATAGCCCCAATGTGGAGCAACATGTAGAGCACTTAAGGCAGGTGTTGCGAACCCTCAAACAACATCAGCTCTACATAAATGGCAAGAAATGCAGTATTGGGAAATCAGAATTGGAGTATCTTGGCCATATAATATCAGGGTCTAGTATGGCTGCCGATCCCAAGAAAGTTGCTGCCATGGTAGAGTGGCCAATTCCTAAGGATCTCAAGAGCTTATGGGGTTCTTAGGGTTAACCAGGTATTATCGAAGATTTGTGAGGAATTATGACAAGATGGCTATTCCTTGGACTTAGCAACTAAAGAAGGATAATTTCAAGTGGGAGAAAGAAGCTCAAGCAGCTTGTAACTAAAAGCTGCCATGATCAGTTTGCCCATATTGGCAGTCCCTACTTTTGATAAGATGTTTATTATTGAGTCTGACGCTTCCGAAAAAGGGGTAGGAGCAATTTTGATGCAAGAAGGGAGGCCCCTTGCTTATATGAGCAAGGTATTATCCGAGAATGCCTAGAAGAAGTCAGTTTATGAAAGAGAATTGATGGCCATTGTATTGGCAATTCAGAAATGGAGACCTTATCCACTAGGATGGCACTTTGAAGTCCACACTAATCAAAGAAGCTTAAAATTCTTAATTAATCAAAGACTCATGGGGGATGAGCAGCACAAATGGGTTTCTAAACTGATGAGGTATGATTTTGAGTGAAATATAAGCCTGGAAAGCAGAACTTAGCAGCTGATGCCTTGTCTAGAAGGCGACACTTAGCTATAATTTCTTTAGTCTAATTCTTTAAGTAGGAAGGCATTGAAGAAGAGTTACTTGCTAATGAGAAATCCAAGAAATTGATGCAGGAACTACTGTCCCAACTTGATTCCTACCCAGGATTTAAGCTGAAGCAAGGAAAATTATTGTACAAGGGCAGATTAGTTTTAGCCAAGGCATCTACTCAAATTCTTCTGATACTAAAGGAATTCCATGACTCGGTTTCAAGGGGTCATTCAGGATTATTCCGGACTTACAAGAGAATATCTACTATCCTGTTTTGGGAAAGGATGAAGAAAGATATCCACAAGTATGTGCAAGATTGTGAAGTTTGCCAGAGGAATAAATGAGACACTATCTCTTGTAGGGTTGTTACAACCCTTACCTATACCCACAGCTACATAGATCGATATGTCCATGGACTTTGTAACACCCTCCCAAGTATAGTACTATACTTAAGTCATAGTACCATACCCTGGAGTTATTACTATTACCTGAGCGGACCTTATCTGACAGCAACTTCAGCCGTCTTCGAAACTTCTTAACTATCTGGAGATAACATGGAAATAGGAGTGAGAATTATAAATTCTCAGTAGGATTCTCTAATTATCATACATAATGTCATCATTATCATCTCCAGTTTGCTTCGGTTTATTATGAAAAAGGTGAACATACTATACAAACTGTTTAATTTTACATTTTGAAAAATATATTATCCGAAGCAAAATTTATTTTTTACTCATACACTTGGCATTTGAGAGAGCCCATACAAATCAAATCATGAATAATGACTGAAACATAATGAAATATAATAGCATCAATACACTGGAGACATAACATCTACACATAACTTGTACTTGAATGTATGCATATACATAAAATTTACTTCTCTTTCTTCATTTTTCTTTTCATTATAAAATTTTTACATGCCACATTCCAGAGTATGATCGTCATGTCATACCCCATCAGAGCGTGATCGCCTTGTCATGTTCCTTAGGAATATGGGACCTTTATTCGGTACTTACACTAGCTGGGTCATGCCATGCCTCATGTATGTTCTATCCCCTGTACTCACACTAGCTAGGTCGATGCCATGCCTCATGTGAGTGGGGTACTTGCATATACTTTAATCTTTAGTCTTTAGTCTTTAGTCTTTAACTTTTACTGCCCTTGGGTAGCCTGGCCTTGGAGTGAGCTCGTCAGCTCGACCCATGACCGTCGTCACACTGACTCACCCACAAGGGGACCCACATGCCTCTAGTCTTGGAGGGATCTCATTCTGGCCACGTGCCTCTCATTGAAGGGATCTCTTCTAGTCACGTGCCTCAAAATCGAGGGATCTCATCTGACCACATGCCTTCAATATAGAGGGATCTCATCTGACTATGTGCCTCCAAGGTAGAGGGATCTCATAATTTTAGCTACCTTCACGGAAAGAAATCTCAAATAACTACCTCCAGGTGAAGGGATTCACTTTTAATATACTCATGTCTTTTCATTCTCATACATGGTCATGCATAGATATGCTGAATGTACTCATACATATGCTTCATCATTTATCCTTATATACGACATAACTCATATCATACTTAAATTCATCCTTGCATATAAACATTCATAGTCTCCTAGACTTCTACCGTAAATTCGGCAGCATAACGGATTAGATCCGTTTTTCCATGAATAGTGCCAGTTCTTACAGACAAATCAATCATAGCATTATAATCAATCTAACATATCTCTTAATGTAAAACTTGTAATCCTCAACTCCAACCTTATATGTCCACTAACACTTGTGAAACCATCAATTTGGTCATTTTGCCAATTCTATTCAGTTCTGCCCAAATTTTGTATAATCCACCTTTACCTCTATTCAACTCATTTAAGCCTAAATTTTGGATATGTCATAGCTCTATATGTCTACTTTCTAACCTCTTTGGTCCCATATCATTTTGATTTATATAACTTAAGATATTTAACTTTTGCCTCAACCTATTCGGTCACTAGCCTGAATTACATTCTTGGAAGTAAAAATTCAATAAAAATCGAAACTAGCCTCCAATCATACGAAATTGATGCCATATCAAAGCTAACAGGACAACCTTTCATTTGCAACAAGTTTTATTCCATTTGCTTTAGTATAGCTCAAGTTATAAGTCCTGAAATTCCACCTTTCTAAACCACTTTGTTTTGGCTTGGTTTGAAAATAGGGTAAATTCCTTGAATCACTGGGAACAATCAGGATCATAACAAACTCGGAAATTCATTATGGGATGTTCCCCTATGTGTAGGCTTTCTAACAAAGTTAGTTTCACTCAATTTGGAGTTGTATAGGGTGAATTATACCCTCCTCAAGTCACACTGCCCGGATGGAAGTTCTGATTCGTAGGTCAAACTTCAAAAATTCATATCTCTCTCAATACTAATCCAATGACCTTATATGATGCATGTATGAAAAGCCCTGAATGTATACTTTCATCTAAAAATAGTTTCATCATATTTGACTGATTGTAGGCGGAGCCGTACACTCTGCCATATGGACTGTCGAGGACTCTTCACCAAGATAGCATCCTAATTCTCTACTCCTTCCAATTTTCTCCTTCTAACCATAATTCCAACTCAAGACTTCCTATTAATCCAATCATAATCCATCATATATATCTAATATTTCATCAAATACATGAAGAAGAGTATAATTTTATATAGCTATAGTGCAAAGAATTCAAGAATAGAATGGAATCCTACCTATTTGGAGTGTGATCTTGCTGAATTTGAGTTTGGATTGAATGGAGCCTTGACAAAGCTTGGAGATTTGATAGAGTAGATTAAGAGGGGAAGGGAAGAAGAAGGGTGGAGCAAGAGGGAGAAAGAGTGACGTAAATTAGCTGGGAATGAGGAGGGGAGTCTGACTTAAATACATGGGGTAGTTGGGATTATGAGTGTTGATTGGTTGAGATTTTGTGATTGAAGTTCAGCCATGTCTCCCACTTTTGTGGCCAAATTGCTCTCCATGTCATCCTAAAAGTGGAACTTGCTTCCATTTTATCTGAACTCGAAATTCGTCTCGATTCTGCTTAAAGTCGGAACTCGTGCCATTTTACTTGAGCTTGGAGCTGAAGCCGGATGTTGGAACTCGTCCCATCTTATTTGTGACTTAAGGAAATCTTGTTTAGTTTATTCGAGACTTGGAAGCGAGGTCGAATGTCGGAAGTCATATAGCTTACAATCACATAATCTCGGAACTCCCCATTCAAACTCGGGAACACCAACAGAAATGGAAGGCTCCTGGGAATAAACTTGGACATCGGAACTCGTGTATGACTGGAAATCAACTCAAAGATTCGAACTCATGCCCATTGAGTTCAACTCTAAGGCCGGAACTCGTTATATTAAAATCGGAGGTCGGCACTTGCACCATTGTGTTAAGTATCAACTTGGGGTCAAGTCGGAAGTCGAAATGAGTATGCTGGGTTAAGTCGGAACTCGGTAATTCTAGATCACCAATATCAAACCCAAATACTTAAACCCGGAAGTCAGTATTTTATATACAATGTGTTTGAGACTCTAAGTCGGAGGTTGGAACTCGCGTATATCTTGCTTGAAACTTGGAGATAAATTATGAGATTGAAAATTGGGTACGTTTTCTTTGAGACATGAAGCCGGAAGTCGTAGATTAACGTGAGACAAACTCGGAAATCGGAAATTATCCCATTTTATTCGAAGATGAAGTCGGGAATGGGATTGATCAAACTTGAAGACGAAGTCAAAACTTGGAAATCGGGGATGTTACAGACTTCCTATGGGTGTTGCCTAAAGCTAAGGGTTTGGACACTATTCTTGTACTAGTGGACAGACTAATGAAAATACGTGCATTTTTTGGCTTTATCTCATCTGTACTCCGCAAAGGATGTGACCAGGTTATTTGTTAAAAAGCTGGTTAGGTTGCATGGCTTTCCTAGAACAATAGTTTCTAATAAGGATAGACTTTGCATGAGTAATTTTTGGACGGAGATGTTTAAATTGGCTGGGACTTAGCTGAGATATTCTATGACTTATCATCCACAATCGGATAGCCAGTTGGAAGTGGTTAGTCGTTATCTAAGCACTTATCTGAGATGTTTTGCTGGCGTGAAGCCCAAAAATTGGCCACAGTGGCTTAGTTGGGCTGAGTATTGGTACAATACCAATTATCATGCTTTAACCAAGGTGACGCCTTTCAAGGATCTTTATGGAAAGGATCCTCCAACATTAGTGAGGGGGGATACAACTGCTTCTTATGTGGAAGATGTAAACCAGCTCATACAAGATCGCAACCTAATGTTAGATGAGTAAAAAGAAAAGTTGGAGAAGGCCCAAAATCGTATGAAAATGTAAGCAGCCAAGCATAGAAGGGAGCTTGATTTGGTGGTGGGTGAAAAGGTCTATTTGAAAATTCAACCCTTCAAGCTGAAAACTCTAGCAAGAAGGCATAATCAGAAGCTGAGCCCGTGCTTATATGGGCCTTTTGAGGTTCTTAAGAAGATTGGGATAGTAGCTTACAAGTTGCAGCTACCCCCAGGGTCAAACATCCACCTTGTTTTTCATGTTTCTTTATTGAAGAGATGTGATATGATTTAGCTTTGATTGAGTTGAATGGTTTTAAATCAACAACTAGCATAAACCTAGATCGCCTTGCACTTTCAGGGTGGAAGTTTAGGGTTGTGTTTGAATTTTGTTTGTTTTTAATCAAAAATAGATATAGATGCCACACTCAAGAGAAAATGAGAAGATAAGTAATAAGGCTTGTTTTGATCGCCACAATTTGTCTTGATAAGATCTATAGCTCTTTGCCCAAGAACAAAAGGGAAGCTCTCACAATTAGGAGAAAACTCAAAAGAAGTCTATTCATAATATGTCTTGTGTTTGTACATTAAGTTCCTATTTGTAATCTGAAGGTTACTGCACATTGAGTTGCAGCCTCTACACATTCCACTAAGCATTAAGATGCCACTAACATTGAAAACACAAGTAACTCACCTACTATCTATCATAATTGCCTAGGAACTCTTAAATTCTTGAAACTGACTTTGAAAACAACTAAAAAGCTTCTGAAATTGGAGACATTAAAAGGTGCACGAAAACTACAAGAAAATAAGACAAATTACACCTAATTTAAACTAATTATTCCAGCCCAATCTGTTTGCAACTTGATCACTCAAATTGGGCTTCATCTTGGGTCTTCAAGTGACTTCTTCATATTGGACTTGGCTATTCTTCAAGCTGAATAAGATTGGTCCATTTTGGAAGCTCATGGTCAATTGGATTGCCCTTGGTCTTTGCTTCCATGACTAGGCCTTGCAAAGCTTCTTTTAACCTTTTTGCTCTAGCTCTAGTCATTGGGCTATCCATGCCTTGTAATTGATCTTGAATATTATTGGCCTTGGTTGAATTCTCATCAAGATGTGCCTCACCTGGAGCTACAAGCCAACCTTTGGCTAGTTGTCTAGATGAAGGCTACGAGTTGAAGGTGAATCCTGAAACTGTTACTGTTGTCAGGAAAAATGATGCTGGACAGGAAGAGCTATTGGTCAAATGGATTGATCTACCCAAATCTAAGAACTCGTGGGAACTAAAGAGTAGCATCCAGTAGGAGTTTCCTCATTTCCACCTTGGGGACAAGGTGGATCTTCAAGAAAGGGTATTGATAGGAACCCCAGATTTGAGAAGGTGTATGCTAGGAAGAAAAAGAGAGAAAATGAGACATTGTGGGCCCAAAGTGGTAGTGGGACAAAATGAGAGTTTGTTATGCTAAGTAGGACAGAGAAAAAGAGTGTATAAGAAAGAATTTGCTGGGGGAGGCGTAAATACTCGATAGATAGAGTATGATGGGTTCATTCAGATATTTTGAGAGAAAACACTTAAAGGTTGAAGGGCTCCTCTATGCCTAGGATATTTTCTTTGTTATTTCCTATTATTGTTCTTGTTCTTTCTTTGTGAATATACAGAATTTGAGCTGAGTTCTTCACACTGAAGCTCAGTATTTGCATTTCATATTTTTCTGGTGTTCCTACATACTTCTCATTGAGTACTTCTCTTCTACATTGATACTAGTCTTAAGATACTTCTCTTGGTAACAAATATATTCTATTGTCACATCGAGCAACTTAGGTTACTAGCAAAAAAACAATATTAATAAACCTGAAATTTCTTCTATTCATTTTTAAAAACATTTTATAGCATTCAACAATAGTTTTGAGCTGGTTCTTAGTAGCTCTTCACTCTTCAGGTATGTTTGGTTGGGGGATAAAAATGGGTGGAAATTTTCCATTGATGAGCTCCATTGGTAAATATATACATAAAACTCATCTATGGAAAATTTCCCTCCATTTTTACCTCCCAACCAAACACACTTACAGGAAAGAATTATTAGACTATTCATTTTTTGCAAGATATATTCCTAGTGTGATTTTAGTATTTTGTCTTGTTTTTATGTGTTTATAACTTTTTTTGTACACAACATTTGTCATATGAAGAACCTATAATCTAGCATACTGCTATCTGTAGTTATTAATTCTTCTGCTTTTAGATGTTCATACATGCTCCTTGAAACTTTCTTATTGGAACATCTAAAATATGTGTTCATACATGAACTAAATTCCTTTTGAGTTTTTGATAAATTCTTCAACTCAAACTAAATTTCCTCATCTCAAATCACTAGAAAAACATCAAAACACCATCATGCAAGCATGGCATAAGAGGAACACAGCAGCCACATAGTCACATGATGCATCAAATAACTAAGGATTTAAGCTACCTACCTCAAAATCCTTGAAACCATGGATGCAAGGAAGGCAAGAGCAACATCCTAACCTTCTTCCTCTCTCATGGCAGTGCCATAAATGGTGGTGGAAGAACACCACTTGATGCTAAATCATAAAATTGTTAGAGGGATTTTGTAGAGGAGAGGATGAGGATTAATTTTCATAAAAGAAATGAGAGGATTTAAGGTCAAGAAGGGCATGAACTATGAGCTTGAAGCTCATAGTCATGGAGGTGGTGAAGAAGAGAATGAAGATGAGCAGATGGTGGTAGTGGTGGCGTAAATGATGAGGGAAAGGAGAGTGTGTAGAAAAGTCTAAGGCTTTAGGGTATTTTAGTAAAAGTAAGGGTAACTTACTCATTAAGCTTGGTTAGCTTATTTAGGAAGCTTTGTGGGTAAATTTTCATTGGTGGGTTTGGAACACAATTTAAATTCTACTAAACTTGAATTTTGAGTGGCTCATCTTGAGCTATTACTAAAAGGACTTCTAATTGATGCTCATGCTTGCAGACAATATGAGACCCTTAAAGATTAATTCAAGGTGTCCAAATATCAATTCGAGTATTCAAACTACCCAAATTTCTAAAATATTGTGTGAGTAATCTCACACTCTTATCTAAAATTTTGGGTAGAGGATCTCAATTTAAGGTTACTACAAATATTTTAGTTGGCTACCAATATCTTGAAACCCACAAAATTTCTGAAAACAGAAATTCTCTACAATTGCCCTTCTAGACAACCATAAAGCCCTTATTACGACCTTGCCACTATAATCCAATGATGACAACCTCACCCTTGGTTTCTCTACGGGTCTAATGTAAAGCGTCATGTGCTGTATTTGAACTCTTCTAAGGAATTGTGAAATGCTTGGGGGGGCGCATTCTTGGTGGCAGCAGTGCGATAAACGCCGGGTTTTATAGCCTAGTTGATGAAGATTTCTTCATCTCGTTTGTTTACCTTTCGACTTCAAGGTCTTACTCCTATCCTGGGCTGTCCTCAAGGTTCAGGATGTTACATTCCTTTTAGCCTTTCGGAAGCCCTTTAGTATTTTCTGTCGAAGTTTCTGCCGTATTTTTCTATTTTCCACATCTAATGGCAATTCCGTAATTTTGAGTAAGTCGAGGGGCACCCCACATCATTTCACACCAGACTGCCTTCATGGCCCAATCGGCAGAGATTTAAACTTCTACAGTTTTGCCACGTGATTCTGCTCTATTTAAAATCTCATTCCGCTAATCTACAGATATAGGAATATGAAGGTCATTTCATGAAGAGTTCGAGAGTTAGTATGGGAATAAGTCTTTGGGGTCAAAATATAATTTCTAAAAATTCTGAGTATCACTACAATTAACAAAAATTTACAGGGGCACTTTTGTCACTTCCTAATTTTTAACATATGGCAGTGCCATATTTTCAATGGCAATGTTACACTACCCTATAATTCTGAGTGTGATGTTTGTCATGGCATAACGTTGCCTGAGAAATTCTCACATTATCTAAGAGAAATAATTCAAAGCTTCTATTACGTTCTGTTTACGAAAGTGGGGATGTTACAATCCCAAGCTCCGAATTCAAGTAGAACGGACGAGCTGAGGTTTTTAGCTCCGAGTTCAAGTAGAACAAGCAATATCAGGTACTGAGCTCCATGTTGATCGCTGAGTTCAATCAAAATAGACACGAGTTCCGATCTCCGAAGTGATGAACATGAGTTCCGACCTACGAATTGATCTTCAAGTTTGAATAAAATAGACATGAGTTCCGATCTCTGAATTGATTTTCAAGTTCCAATAAAATAGACATGAGTTCGGAGATGTTCCAATTTCCGAATTGATCTTCAAGTTCGAATAAAATAGAGATGAGTTTCGATCTCCAAATTGATCTTCTAGTTCGAATAAAATAGACATGAGTTCTGATCTCCGAATTGATGGACACGAGTTCCGACTTTAAGCAGAATGGAGATGAGCTTCGATTTCAAACAGAATGGAAATGAGTTTCAAATTTTTAGGCAAAAATGGAAAATAATTGAGCACAAGAAAAATTGGGATGTTACATTTTTCATGTTTCTTTATTGAAGAGATGTGTCTCACCTAGAGCTACAAGCCAACCTTTGGCTAGTTGTCTAGATGAAGGCTAGGAGTTGAAGGTGAATCCTAAAACTGTTATTGCTGTCAGGAAAAATGATGCTGGACAGGAAGAGCTATTGGTCAAATGGATTGATCTACCCGAATCTGAGAACTCATGGGAACTAAAGAGTAGCATCCAGCAAGAGTTTCCTCATTTCTACCTTGGGGACAAGGTGGATCTTCAAGGAGGGGTATTGATAGGAACCCCAGGTTTGAGAAGGTGTATGCTAGGAAGAAAAGAGAGAAAATGAGACGTTGTGGGCCCAAAGTGGCAGTGGGGTAAAATGAGAGTTTGTTATACTAAGTAGGACAAAGAAAAAGAGTGTATAAGAGAGAATTTGCTAGGGGAGGGGTATATATTCGATAGATAGAGTAGGATGGGCTCATTCAAATATTTTGAGACAAAACACTGAGAGGTTGAAGGGCTTCTCTATACCTAGGATATTTTCTTTGTTATTTCTTGTTATTGTTATTGCTCTTTCTTTGTGAATATACAGAATTTGAGCTGAGTTCTTCACACTGAAGCTCAGTATTTGCATTTCATATTTTTCTGGTGTTCCTACTTCTCTTCTACATTGATACCAATCTTAACATACTTCTCTTGGTAACAAATATATTCTACTGTCACATCGAGCAACTTAGGTTATTGGCAAAAAAACACTATTAATAAACCTGAAATTTCTTTTATTCATTTTTAAAAGCATTTTATAACATTCAACAACAGCTTTGAACTGGTTCTTATTAGCTCTTCACTCTTCAGGTATGATTGGTTGGGGGATAAAAATAGGCGGGAATTTTCCATGGATGAGCTCCATGGGTAAATATATACATAAAACTCATCTATGGAAAATTTCCTCCCATTTTTACCTCCCAACCAAATACACTTATAGGAAAGAATTATTAGACTATACATTTTTTGCAAGATATATTCCTAACGTGATTTTAGTATTTTGTCTTGTTTTTATGTGTTTATAACTTTTTTTGTACACGGCATTTGTCATATGAAGAACCTATAATCTAGCATACTGCTATCTGTAGTTATTAATTCTTCTGCTTTTAGATGTTCATACATGCTCCTTGACACTTTCTTATTGAAACATCTAAAATATGTGTTCATACATGAACTACGAAGGTCTTTTCATCATTAACACTGTTTCAACTTGTGTATAATGGAGTTACTAGAAGAAGAGCTTTATGTAGTAAACTCTAATTTCTTTAGAAGAGTCTATGTTATAAATAGAGTCCCCTTCATCATCAGTTGGCTGGGGCTGTAGGTCAATAGTATTGGAACATGGAGTGATGTTTCTACTTTACTTAGCCACTTCAACTTTTTGAAATTTAGAGAAAACTATTATCCAATTCAAGTCAATTTTTGCCTTTTTGGGCATTTCTCAGAATTAAATTTTAAGTAGGAGGGAATCCATGTTCTCTAACAGAGTGACAAATGCTGGTTATCATATACATGCACAAACATAGGACGTGGCCCAAAAATAGATGTTGATATCACTGATAAGCCCCATTCTCCTCTTTGTTTATGTTTTCTAATTTGCTTGAAATCATGATTTCATTCTGCTAATGTTTGATGCTTAATTTATGCTGTTGTTTGTGTGTTTTAAACATGTTGCTACGCATTATTTGGTTAAATGATTTTGAATAATGCTTTTCATTATGAACATAACTAGAATATAAGTATGGTTGCGTTGCTATTCCAATGGTAGATAAGAAAAATCCCCACATTGGTGTCATTGTTAAAATGTCAAGCAGTGGTACGATTGTCCGCCGGCTGTGCCTGTGCCTCGTCATTGAATTATGGAGTAAAACTAAGGTTTTTATTCTCTGTCTCTTTTTTCTTTTTAGTACATATTCTTTCTCTTTTCTTTTCTTTTCTTTTTTTTAGTTTTAATTATAAAAATGTCACCTTATTTTTAATTTTTAAAATTTTATGAAAAAAATAGTAAAAATAAAAAAAACTTATTATTCTAATTTTTTATTTTTATTTTTTATAAATTTCTAAAAATAAAAACAAATTAAAAATAAGGTAATATTTTTATAATTAAAACTAAATAAAAATAAAAATAATAAAAATAAAAACATTCATTCTCTAAGATTTTAAAATTTTTAATGTATTGAATGAATTAAATTTTTAAGTTTTTTTTTGTAAGGAGAACATAAATTAACTAATAGAGTTATCCTGACTTAATAAAAAATCTTGGATCTTGAATCTTAAATATACAATTGTGTTAAAATTTTGAAGAAAAAGTTTTGTTACCCAAGTGATTTTATGTGATTTGAGTAAGAAGATTGCTTCCAATAAAAGAATATTTATGACTTTGATAATTTTTTTTTACTTTTAATTTCTTAATTAATATTTTTAGGGTACTAATCAAAAAATTTAAAATAATAATAGTAGTATTTTAGATTTCTCTCTCTGAATAGTGTTGTAATTTTAGGAGCGGACGCACTGTTCCTCCCGTTGGATGTGGAGCCCCACGGGCTTGTCGCTACCCAGTTGATAGTACGAAAAGTTGTCAAATATATGAATTTTGACCCAAAAAAAAAAAAAGAATTTATGGTGATAAAATAAAGTTTCTCAAATCACCATTGAAAGCTTCCACAAAGCACGGATAACTTTGAAAGAGTTTTACAATAACTATTTTATTATGGACTATTTATAATAGTTAGCAACTCTATTATTTACAAAAATAATAATTGAAGAGGCAAACATAATAACTCATAAAATTAAAATATTAAATATTAGATGATGAAAAAACTACTTTTTAAAACACTAGGCGTTGCACAATAGAAGGCATACTGCTTAGTGCATGTTTGGTTTTCAGTTTTCGTTAAGTGGAAGGCCTTTTACATAAAGGAGAATGAGTTTATACAATACCTTGTCATGTTTGGTTTAATTTTGCAGCTACAATGAACAACTTCTCGTTGGAAAAAAGGTCTTCCATTAAAAGGGAAACTCGAAATGCTTTTCCTTCTCTGTTTATGTCCATTTACAAAATTACCCTCACTATCCAACAGCTCTGTTTCAGTCCTTCACTTTTTGTGCTCACATTCTCTCTTCTCTTTCACTCTCACCTTCACTCTTTCACTCTCAACTTCACTCCCTCGCCGTCACTGGGCTGCATCTCGCCATTGCTGGGCCACATCTCGCCGTCGTTGGCGGTGGCTGGTTCTTGTGGATCTCTGCGGTCTCGTCGCCGATCTTGCCATGTCATCCTCGATCTCGCCGTCGCGTCGATCTCACTGTCGCGTTGCGTTGCTTTCCCATCTCTTCCCTGCTCTACCTTGGCTCGTGGTCGTCTCACTCGGCCGTGTCTTCATCACTCACTGACAGCTCGTCCACATTCGCCATTGTTGCCATCGTCTCCCACATCCCGTGCCTTTCTTCCTCTCTACTATTAACCATACTTCCTAAGGTTTATTTTTGAATACTTTCCCTTTGTGTTGCACGATTTAGACTGAGCATTGTTGTAAATTTTTCTCATTTGACTTATGTCAATGATGCATGCTTATTAGAATCCACTATAGTTAGGAAGATATGGGCCAGTATTACAAGCTTCTATGATCATTGAGTGAAAAGAATAACTAAACTGTAATTATTGTTTGATTTATCCCTTCTTCACCTGAGCTTTTTAGGGACTTGATATCATGATCTAAGACCCAAAAAAAAATAAAAAGAAGGAAGGATCTTGTGGTCACATATTATAGCATTTGTGTTCTGTTTCAAGGATCTTTTTGGTCTTTTTCATGGCGATTAAGCTGTTGTTTGGTTTAATTAGACGAGAAAAATTTGATTATGAAATTAATTGTTTGACAATTTATGTATGCTGATTGCCTGTAATAAGACTGGTTGGAGTTGGAGTTAAATCGATTTGAGTGGAGTAAACAATTATGCTTTGTTTTTCTTTATGTCTTGATGTTGGTTGTTACTTTGCTTTGTTATTTGCTTTTCAAGTTATATGAAGCATTGAATTACAACTTGCCAAAAAATTACAATCAAAATTATGCCTAAATTTATGTGTATATGTCTAAATTATGACTTTTATTATCTGTACACATGAGGTGGGATGTCAAATCGTATGCTGATTAATCAGTACAAGGGAAAAGCCCCGTCCCAAGATTTGTTCCTTAATAATGAAAATCATGGGCCAAAATCAAAGGCCATTTGGGATCAGACAACAACAAAGTTGTTCATTGATGCTTGTATGGAACAAGTGACAAAAGGTGAACGCAGTGAGCGTACATTATCCAAAAAGGGTTGGAGAGATGCAATTGACCAATTTCGTACTATTAGTGGGAGAAATTATGATAGGGTACAATTGAGAAATAAGTGGGATAGTCTAAGAAAAGAATGGATTGTGTGGTATAATCTATTTCGGAATACAACTGGATTAGGGTGGGATGATGAGAAACACACTTTTATTACAGATTCAGATTGGTGGGATGCAAAGGAACTGGTAAGCATCTATTGTCATTGTTTATATATTTTTTAGCACTTTCAATCAATCTTTTTATGACATTTGAAGTAATCAAAATTTATTTTCATGTAGGAAAATCCTACTTATGGTAAGTACCGCCATGAGGGACTACCATATGCACATGAATTGACATATCTTTTTAAAGATAAAATAGCCACAGGTGAGTTTGCTTGGGCACCTTCAAGTAGAGAGTTGCCATATAGGTATGATGAATATGACCAAAATAATAAAGGGTTTGAGAGTGTTGGTTTGGATAGAAATGAAAGTTCTAATGATAGTGACGATCCAACTATAGGTGCTAATTTCAATGATGATAGTGTAGGAGTTGGAAACATGAATATAAACACCTCTCAAGGTGCAGGGAGTGCAAGGAGTGGAGAAAAAATAAAATAGGGGGGAAAGGGCAAGAAAGGGTAAAATGGATGATGCTACAATTATAGGAGAGCACCTTAAACCCATGACTTTTGTAGTTGAGTCTCATGCTGCTACTATTACTTCTTATAAGGAAGATCCTTATAGTATTGGTGTAGTAATGGCTGAGCTTCATAAGTTGCAACCAGTAATGGACAATACTAATTCTTATGCTAGATGTTGTGAGGTACTAATGAAGAAGGAAGCAAGAGTAATATTTTTGAGCATTCCTAATGAAGACTTGAAGCTTGGTTTTTTGAAGCGAATGGCATATAAAGATAATCCTTATTAGTATAATTAACATGTGTATGATCTATTTAGTTATTTTTATTATAGCTTGTTAAGTGTATGACTTATTTAGTTCATCTTGTGCTAAGGTTACGTAAATTAAGTGTTTGACTTATTTAGTTTAGGGTTTATTGTAGCTTGTTACATTATTATTGTATTATGTATTAAGTACTTGACCTTTTAGTTTATGGCTTGTTAACTTATTGTTGTATTAAATATATGATTGGTTATATGAATTAATATTGTCCTTTATACATTTTAATACTTTTATTTATTGCTGATCTTTAGATATAAATGTCACACATATCCTCAAGTGAATGTGATAAAAATTCAGAAGATGAAATTGATTCCAATGAAATAAATGAAATGGTTGGAACTATGGCAGCTATTGTAACACCCTCCCAAGTACAGTACTATGCTTAAGTCATAGTACCACACCCTGGAGTTGTTACAGTTACCTGAACGGACCTTATCTGATAGCAACTTCCGATGCGCCACTTTGATACCTCTTTGAACTTTCTGGAGACAACACGGAAAATAGGAGTGAGAATTATAAATTCTCAGTAGGATTCTCTATGATACACATGTAATGTCATCGTTGTTATCTTCAGTTTGCTTCGGTTTAGTATGAAAAGGTGAGCATATAATGTGGACTGTTTAATTTTTACAGTTCGAAAATATATTATCCGAAGCAAAGTTCATTTTTATCATACACTTGGCATCTGAAAGAATCCATAAACATCAAGTCCTGAATTATATTGGGACTAAAAACTGAAATACACTAAAATAAGATAGCATCAATGTGCTAGGGGCATAACTTCTGCATATACTTTACTGGAACTATACTATATTAAGATGATGCCCACATGGCATCAATATGTGGAGAACAATAACATCTACACATAACTTAACTTGTATTTAAATTCATACATAGATATAAAACTTGTTTTTCTTTCTTCATCTTTCTTTTCTTTGCCATCATAAAATCTTTACGTGCCACATTCCAGAGTATGATCGCCATGTCATACCCCATCAGAGCGTGATCGCCATGTCACGTTCCTTAGGAATGTGGGATCTTCCTTTAGTACTTACACTAGCTGGGTCATACCATGCCTCATGTAAGTTCTGTCCCCTATACTCACACTAGCTGAGTCGATGCCATGCCTCATGCGAGTGGGGTACCTGCATAAGCTTTAAATCTTTAGTCTTTAATCTTTAATCTTTAGCTGTTACTTGGCACACCTAGGCGTTACGTATCGCCGTCCCTAGGGTGCATTTACTGCCCTTGGGTAGCCTGGCCTTGGAGTGAGCTCGTTAGCCTCACCCGTGACCGTCGTCACACCAACTCACCCGTAAGGGGACCCACGTGCCTCTAGTCTTGGAGGGATCTCATTCTGGTCACGTGCCTCTAAGTGAAGGGATCTCTTCTGGTCACGTGCCTCAAAATTGAGGGATCTCATCTGACCACGTGCCTTCAACATAGAGGGATCTCATCTGACCACGTGCCTCCAAGGTAGAGGGTATCTGCCTTCACAAGGAGGGATTCAAGTGCAACTGCCTCCAAGTGAAGGGATTCATAGCTTTATCTTTTAACTGCCTTCACCGAGAGAGATTCAATGTGCAACTGCCTCCAGGTGAAAGGATTCATATCTTTATCATTTAACTACCTTCACCGGGAGGGATTCAATGTGCAACTGCCTCCAGGTGAAGGGATTCATATCTTTATCATTTAACTGCCTTCACCGGGAGGGATTCAATGTGCAACTGCCTCCAGATGAAGGGATTCACATTTTCTCATTTAACTGCCTTCACAGGGAGGGATCTCAATTAACTGCCTCCGAGTGAAGGGACTCACATTCAGTATATTCAAGCATAGTCATACTGAGTGTACTCGTATATATATACTTCATTTATTTTCATATATCATTGCACACATGTTCTTCACGTATATGTTCATGACACATAAAGGTCCATAGCCTCTCTGCCATTCTACCGACACTCCTACATATGCTATATCATTTACCCTCATATACCTCATATCATACTTATGTCATTCTTGCATATAGGATCTCCACATACATAATCATAATTGTGTGGCTCACATCATAAATTCCTTGTAACCTAGACACTCCTAGTCTCCTAGACTTTTGCCGTAAATTCGGCAGCATAACGGATCAGTTCCGTCTTCCCATGAATAGTGCCAGTTCTCACAGACAGTTCAGTCATAATAATATAATCAATCTATTCATATGTATGGATCAATGTAAAACTGGCAATCCTCAATTCAAACCTTATATGTTTCACTAACACTTGTAAAATCATCATTTTGGCCATTCTGCCAATTCTATTTGGTTCTGCCCGAATCTTGAATAATCCACCTTTATTTCTATTCAACCCATTTAAATCTGAAATTTGGATATGTCATAGCTCTATATGTCTACTTTCTAACTTCTTTAGTCCCATATCATTTTGATTTATATAACTCAAGATATTTAACTTTTGCCTCAGCTGGTTCAGTCACTAGCCCGAATTACACTTCTGGAATTATAAATTCACTAAAAATCGAAACTAAGCTCAAATCATACGAAATTGGTCTCATATTGAAGCTAATAGGGTAACCTTTCATTTGCCACAAGTTTCACTCCATTTGCTTAAGTATACCTCGAGTTATAAGTCCTAAAAATCAACCTTCCTGAACTACTCTGTTTTGGCCTGGATTGGACATTGGGTAACTTCCTCGAATCACTGGAAACAATTGGGATCATAACAAACTCGAAATTTCATATTGGGATGTTCCCCTACGTGTAAGCTTTCTAACAAAATTGGTTTCACTCAATTCGGAGTTGTATAGGGTGAGTTATACCCTCCTCATGTCACCCTGCCCGGATGAAAATCCTAAACCCTAGATCAAACTTCAAAAATTCATATCTCTCTCAATACTACTCCAATAACCTTATATGATATATCTATGGAAAGCCCTGAATGTCTACTTTCATCTAAAAATAGTTTCATCAGATTTAACCGGTTGTAGGCGGAGCCGTACACTCCGCCGTATGGACTGCCGTGGAATCTTCACCAAGACAGCATCCTAATCCATCCATTTCTCTTAGTTTTCTTCTTCTAATCCTAATTCCCACTCAAGATTTCATATTAATCCCATATTAATCCAATCATACACATCCAATATATCATCAAATAATCATAAAAAGGAAACTTTCATGCAGCCTCAGTTTAGAGTAATCAAGATTAGAGATTGAATCCTACCTCTTTGAAGTATGACTTTGCTGAATTTGAGTTTGGATTGATGGAACTTTGCCAAAACTTGGAGATTTGATGGAGTTGGATTTGAGAGAGGAAGGGAAGACGAAGGCTGGAGCAAAGAGGAGAGGGAGACGTAAATCAGCTGGGAATGAAGAGAGAAGTCTGACTTAAATAGATGGGGGTAGTTGGAATTGTAGGTGTTGATTGGTTGAAGTTTTGTAGTTGAAGTTCGGCCATGTCTCTCACTTTTGTGGCCAATTTGCTCTCCACGTCGTCCCACAAGTGGAATACGCTTCTGTTCTACCTAAAATCGGAACTCGTGTCTATTATGGTTGAAGTCAGAACTCATCCCATTTAGGTTTAAAGTCGGAAACCGTGCCATCTTGCTAGTGAGGAGGAAATCCCGTCTGGTCAATTCGAATCTTGGGATCAAGGTCGGACGTCGGGAGTCATATAGTTCACCATCATATGATCTCGGAACTTCCATTTGAACCCGGGAATATCAATGCTAGGAATAGACTCTCTGAGGTCGGAACTCGTCCACTTGTTTGTGACTTGAGGAAATCTTGTTTATGTTGAGACTTGGAATCAAGGTCGGAGGTCGGAAGACATGCAGCTGACAATCAACTGATCTCGGAACTCCTAGTTCAAAGTCGGGACTCCTTGTAATAAGCTCGGATATCGAAACTTGGGATCCATTCTAATTGAGTTCAACTCTAAGGCCAGAACTCGTTACATGAAACTCGGAGTTCAGTGCTTGTATCATTGTGTTAAACTATAACTTTTGAGGTCGGATGAAGCATGAGGTATGAGGTCAGAATGAGGGTGCTTAAGGTCGGAACTCGGGTGATTCGAATCACGTTTCCAAACCCAAGTACTTGAACCCGGAAGTCGGTACCTTACATTTGATGAGATCGGAAACCGGGTATAATGTCTTTGAGACATGAAGTTGGATACCGGTGAATCACGTTCATGTTGTTCAGATTTGAAGGTTAAGTCAGAAATCGGTAAACTATGCCGACACTTGTAGATGAGATCGGAAGTCGAATACAATCCATTTTATGTGAAGTTGGAAGATGAAGTCAGAAGTCGTAGACATAGTGAGCCGAACTTGGAAATCGAAGAATATAAGATGAAGTCGGAAATCAGGAGTAGTCAAGATTAGATGAAATCGGAAATCGGAGGTCATGAAGTCGGAAATTATGCAAGATGAACTCGGAACTCGGAAATACTCCCTTCTATCTGAAATTCGAAGATTGAGTCGGGAATGGGATTTGAGCAAACTTGAAGGTGAAGTCAAATGTCCGTTGTTGGAGTTGAATAACATCGGAAGTCGGGAAAATGTGTGTAAGGAGGTCGGAAATCAGGACGTTACAACTATGGCAGGGATTTTAGTCGGAGAATATGCTTTAAAATATTTGTGCAAAAGACCATGTAGGAAAAGTGAACTAATTGGACATAAATGGGTCCAAGAAATACTACATGGAAATGATAGACGATGCTATGAAATGTTTAGGATGGATAAGAATGTCTTCTCATTGCTTTGCACCGCACTAGTTGAGTGTGGTTTAAAGAGTACTAACCGCATGGGAGTAGAGGAGATGGCTGCCATGTTTTTGCATGTTCTGGGGAGTAGGAAATAGGGTAATCCAAGAAAGGTTCCAACATTCGGGTGAAACAGTTAGTAGACAATTTCATAGAGTTCTTCGTGCATGTTTGAAATTATCATTTAATTTAATTAGGCCACAGGATTACAGATTTGAATATGTGCATAAGAAAATTCAACATGATAATCGGTATTGGCCATATTTTAAGGATTGCATAGGGGCAATTGATGGTACTCATATGCCATGTATAGTGTCTTCTAAAGAGAGTGTAAAATATATTGGTCGAAAGGGATATATATTACAAAATGTTATGGCTGTTTGTGACTGGGATATGTGCTTCATATTTGCATTGCTTGGGTAGAAAGGATTAGCTCATGATGCTCTAGTTTTTAAGGATGCTCTGATAAGGTCAAAGTACAACTTTCCACATCCTCCTGCAAGTTTGATCTCATTACTATAGTTAATATTCTTAGTTTTGTAGATTATGATTTTAATAAGTTGTATTTTGTTTTAGGTAAATATTATTTGGTTGATTCTGGTTATCCATTACCATTGGGCTACTTGGATCCATATAGATGTGAACGGTATCATCTACCTGAATTTAGGTGTGTTGCTAGTTTCAATAATCATGATGAAGTGTTCAATTATTTCCACTCTAGTTTAAGAAGCACCATAGAAAGAACTTTTGGGGTTTGGAAGAATAGATTTGCAATTCTGTGCCATATATCTAATTTTAAATACATGACTCAAGTGAAGATAGTTTGTACTACAATGGCAATACATAACTTTATTCGTAAAAATAGTATCTCAGATATTGAGTTTTGTCATGCAGAGGAATATGACAATAGTATGGTAGAAGATCTTGACAATGATAGTAACTTGAACACATGCCTTGATGTTGACTTGACTTCGTCAGTAGAAATGGATTATGTTCGTGACCGAATTAAAGATGAAATTGTAGCCACCTAAAGTAGGAACTAGTAAATCTTGTTATTTATGACAATATTTATATTTTGGAATACTTATGCAAATAGTTTGTTTGTATAACTTAAATTGGGAGCATGCAATTATGCCATATTTTTTTATTGTCTTTATGTCTGTATTTGAATGTAGAAATATAATTACCTCGTAATTTTGTTCCTATGAATTATTTTGAATGGAAATACTATCAATATTAATATATAAATCTATATATAAAATAGAACTCTTATGATGATATTTCATGTTAAAAACATGATTTTAGGCTAAATTTATTTAAAAATATATAAAAAAATATTGTATTTAATTAGAATACTGAAATAAAAATTTGTTATTTAAAAATTATAAAAACTAAAAGTTGTACTTAACTTATTGGAAATAATAAAATTAATAATAATTTAAGAGTTAATTATCCTTTAATATCACACATATTTGAATATACTATAATAATATATCTTCAAATTATATTTTGTCCATTTTGGTAATTATATCTTCAAAAGTCATTCTACATTAACCTATCTAAACAAAAATACTTCTCTTAAACTTACTTTTCAAATATTCAAACCAAACAAAAATACTTCTTCTAATAGACCTTTTTTCTAAAAAAATCTTTTTTTAAAAGATCTTCTTTTAAAAGACATTTTCTTAAAAATTAAACCAAACGGGCTCTTACACGATAAAGACATCCCAACTTATTTGGTAGAATAAATATATTTTTTAATTCTAATATTTTAAAACTTATGTCAATTTAATTGTAAAAACATTTTTACTATCAATTTACTACTAATATTTTGAATTTTATTATAAATTTAGTTCTATATTAATAATTTAATGGAAGATTTAATTCTACAGAAGGGGATAAATTGATGTCAAAATTTAAAGTGTTAAGAGTAAATTGATATCAATTTTTTTTAAGAGTAAATTGATGTCAATTTCAAATTGTTAGGATTAAATTAATATAAAAAAATTTTTAAATTAAATTAATGCCAATTTTAAAATATTAGAATTTAAAAAAAATTGTTTACTTTATATTGTATTCCCCTGACCATTGAGTGTGTGTTTGAGAAAGCTGAAAAATTAAAATTATTTTAATAATCACTTTTTTTATATAATCACATATATGATAATCAATTTATATTTAGATATTTTAACTAAAAAGTGATTTTAAAATAATCTATTTTGTTTAGATTATACGAAAAAAAAATTACTTTTATATGATAAAATTACTAAAAAAATGTATGAAATAATTATTTATATTATATAATATGTAATACTTATGGTCAATTTGATAAAAATATAATAATTCTGAAATAATCAATTTCTACTTATAATTATAAGCTCTAAAAAATTGTTTATACTTATAAACTATTTTTTAATTTAAAATTAACAGTTTTAGATTATAATTTATTTTTAGAAATTTATGAAACATACTTGATTTTTAAAAAATAGCTTTTTTTAAAAAGTTGCTTTTTCAGATTCCTCTAAGTCAACCATTTTCCATAGTCATCCCATTCAAGATCAAAGGGTCAGGTTGCAGATTTAATGTTTGATTAATTTTTTATTATTATTTAATAATAAAACATATATACTTATATTTTTATTAAAATTCTGAAAATTAGATTGAGTATTGAATCGGACATAATATTTTTTTAAAGATTTAATAATTCAATCGATTTAACTGAAGTTCAATTACAATATAATAATATAATTATAAATTTTTATTTTAATATCAAAAGCCTAAAAAATTATTAAATATAAATTATTTTATATTTTATATATGTAAGTTAAATCAATGAATGCATTATGGGGCGACCTTTCCATTTTTTGGTCAACAAGGGATTGACCATTGGTGACTTAGTAAAATTATTCCGGCTCTGACTCCGTCATACCACCACAAATTTTTTTTTTTCAAAAAAATAAAATAAATAAATTGTTCAAAACTTAAGCTCTCACTCCAAATGCGGCGGCTTTTAACCTAGGGCTCTTAAACAAAGGCCCACCACCGCACACCCATTATTGAAAATCGTAGGAATGGCTCTTGATGCAAGGTATGTCAGTGGCTTTTACCAGATACTTGATAAGGCCGGTAAAGTAAAACTATTTTAAAATTGCAAATCGATCCCCTCGCAACGCTTGCACCTGGCAACACGTATGGCATCTGTGGTGTTTCAATTTTAGGTTGTGATCAGTGCCGTTGTTTGTGGGAGAGGGTACTTTTTTTCTCTTTTATAACGTGTTGTAAACTTAGTTGGGCCTAATATAGGGGAGAAGCAAATTTGTTGGTAAGTAATTACGAATGTAATGGCATGCTTAAGGTTTGGGGAGCATAGTATTGGAGGTGTGGTTGTTATAATAATAATAATATGATTATATTAATATGTATAGAAATAGGGCAGGGAGATATCGTGAAAGATGAAATATTGACATGTACATTTTAATAGGCTAGTTTTGGTACGAAGAACAAAGAAAAAAATAAAAATAAAAATAAAAAGGTTGAATGGAATGGGCCACTATGTGCATCCTTCCATAAATTTGTGCATAAGATGCGGGATTCATCAATGTGATCAAGTAAGCTAGTTCCCAAAAGTAAGTTTTTGAAGTATTTTTTTATCATAATTTTTGGAAGATATTGTAGTTTCATTCAATATGGGCGCATTAAACGTTATAGTTATGTCGTGCATCAGTTCAAATAGCTAATTATGTCAAATACATTGAAGTTATGATTGTTATTAGTGGGAAATTTAGAATAAGTATTCTGCCACAACTCAATCCATGTAGCAGTATAAACATTGCTCTGTTCTGTTTCTATAACTGTCATTAAGATTCAAATATTCTTTTCAACATCATTCATTTACAAAAACTAATAACACATTGTCAATCTTACGGTCCAAAATCAATACTTAATTAGTATACAAATTGTAGTGTTAGGGTAAATACTATATTTAAATAATGAGAAAAATTATGAGCGATGTTGAACATTTGTTAAAACATAAGCATATGTTATGTATTAATTAAATTTTTTTGATGGATTTATATAAATTAAATTAAACAATAAAAAGATAATGTTTGTAATGTATAATATGTTGTTATTAATAAAATAAGACAAATAATATTTAAATAAACATAAGAAAATATCTCTAAACAAAAATAATTGGTAACAATAACATTAAAATTGAAAAATTAAAATAAATAGATAACTCAATAAAAAGTAATATGCTTATCAATTATGGCTAAGGCATGCTAGACATTGAACTTAGTTTGGTAGTATTTTTTGAATAGATGCTTTGACTTGTAAAAAATATAAGTCATTTTTTTTTGTTTAATAAACAAAAAAATTGAAGTACTTTTGCTCCTGACTTTTAAAAATAAAAGGGTGCTTTTGGGAGCCCTCATGGAGAGCTTTTTAGGTTGACATGTGCTTTTTAAAATTTAAAAAATTAGTATAATCTTACTTTTTTTAATAACATTAAAAATAAAATTGATTCTCTTTAATATTTATACTCATTATATTCATTTTAGATTTAAGAACAATTTTACCAAATACTATTTTTATAATTTTTGCTTATTGAGAATAATTTTTATATTTTTTTTTACCAAATAGTTCTATTATAATTTTTTTTAGAATAATTTTTAGAGAGTTAGCAATTTTCAAAAAATTACAACAATATTATACCAAATTTTAAGAGTATTTCGCCATCACAAATAAATTATTTGATGTAAATAGTCTTTACGACTAATACTCTCCAAGATACAATAACCACTTTCAAGTAGCTCTATAGGTGAACTAGAGAGGGCGCAAGAACAACTCGCTTGAATTACTTAAAGGAACAAAACAGCACAAAGAAAATATATTCTCAGTTTTTTCTCATTCCCGAGTTGTTATATATATTACTAAAATTTATAGAACTGAAGTATCCAATCATTGCCTAACGTTCCAAAAGGAACAATTGTAAAATTAACTTGTTATGATCCTGTTAATAAAATCTCATTAACATTTTTGGCGAATAAAACGCATGTGAAAATGTATATTTTAAAAACTTAAAAGCTAACGTACATTAATATGAAGACATTATTACTAACGTAAAGTTATATTATAATAATAATATTATTATTACGAAATATAAATAAAATATAACATAGTATGATGAGAAAAAAAAATTGATGAAACTCTGAAACCAACGTTTAGTGAAAGAAGTGTCACTATAGGACAAAAAGTATGGAATAAAAAGTAAGAAAACAGAGTGATATTTTGTAATGGGTGACAAACATAATTTTACAGCCAATTCGCGTCAAAGCAAAAAGGTTAAAAAACCAATTCTAGCCGGTCAAAAATTAGGGGCTCACAGTGGGACAAAAACCTTCGAGCCCCACCCTAAAAGCCACCCTCCAGATGCAACTGTATTTGGGGTATGTGGGTAGTCAAAATAATCGCTCAAACCCTCCACTGTCTCCCACTTTACCATTCTCCACTTCTCCCAAAGTCTCCTTTGGTCCTCCAATTTTCAGAATCATGTGGTTTTTATAAAGTTGAAAATGATCAAAGGATGCAGTGATGCACAGCCGTACACCAAAAAATAACATAAAATAAAATAAAATCAAAGGATACACAACTTGATATAAACCCATGATCAAATTCTGCAAGTTGAGCAACTTTGTTTTCTATCCCTCGACCATGTTTCGTGTACTTTGGTCCATGAGGCATGTCCTGTTTCTTCTCCTCACTTCAAACTTATTATGGTTTCAATCAAACAAAACTGATTTTGCCTTGGGAAGTGAAACAGATCTAATTGCATTGCTTAAATTCAAAGAATCAATATCCAATGACCCTTTTGAAGTGTTGACCTCTTGGATTAGTTCTAGCCACTTCTGCAACTGACAAGGAATCACATGCGGTCACCAGCATCAAAGATTTACGGAGCTGAAACTAGAAGGATATCGCCTACATGGTTTCATATCACCATACGTTGGAAGCCTCTTCTTTTTGAGAATCTTCACTACTTATAATAGTTAGCAGGTGGCTTTTACGATGGGGCTCGCAAAGTTTTGGTCCTTGGTGGACCCCGTACTTTTGACACGCTTTTGGCCGTTTCTTATATTTTTTGGTTTCACCTCATAAGCCACTAAAATTAGGTTTTTGACCCAGTATAAATACTGCTATGCTTCGTTAGCCCTTCTGAAACATTACTTTATGAACTTCACTCCCCCTAAAATGACTTAAATCTAAAAAATGTGATGGCCTAACCAAAAATAATAACAAAATAATGTGATTTTTATTCTCACAAAAATACAAAATAAATAAACCAATCAATTCACAAAATCAAATAACGTAAAATACCCATAAATAAATCAATTTACATTATTTTCGTTAAATTACTCTCTCATAATTTTTTTTTAAAAAAAATTATCACCAAAAGCTACATTTTTTTAAAAATTAATGATAAATACAACATTGAACATTAAATTATGAGTACATTCATAATGTTGTGATATAATTGCTTATTGCTATTATCTCCATCACTGGTCGTCATTCACCGTGAAAAAGAGAATCCCCAAAAAAGAAGAGAAAAATTCTCAAAAAAAAAAATAAATTTCTTACACTTGAATAAATTAAGCATACATAATATCGAAAATCCATTATAATAGTACTTACCCAATACAATCAAAATAAAAAAAGAAAGTACATGATTAAGGGACATTTACATATATATTTAATGACAACATTAAGTTTGACATATATATATATATATATATATGTATGTATGGGGACCTGAAGGTTCTCCATGGGGTCAAAACCAAACGGGTCTCAAGTCTATGTTTGCTTTTCTCAAACATATTGGAAGATCTTCTATTATTCGATTCCAATTTTCTAGTATTACTTTTCAAATAGAGACATCACAAAGCGAGATATTTATGTCATACTAACTAAAGCGCATAACACAAAAGAATTTTATATTTATCCTTCTTGCCTTCTTGACAGAGGGCAGCAAATGTTAAATATCTTTTTATTAGGTTATTTGCTTGTCATTATTCATATATTCTACAATAAATATAGAAATGCATAAACCTAAGCAAAAAATAAAACTCAAATAAAAAGCTCCAATAACATTAAATAAACAATAAACTTGAGCAATAAAATGTCCATAGTATATGCACAACACGAACTGATCAACATGAATAAATATTCAATTAAAACTTAGGTAGATTAACTATCCACAACTCCTGTCTATCTCTTCACCATTAGGATTAATAATCTAAGTTATTACAAATACACACCCCACTATTCAATTCAACAGTATAATCAAGGTGTGATATTCCTAAGTTGCATTATTCTAGGATTAGCAACTCGTCCAACTATCTTGTGACCCTTTTCACCTTTTGCAAATGTGTCCCTAATTCATTTTGATATTTTAATTTTTATCTTAAATTATTTAAACTTAATTATCAAGGACAGGTTATTGTTTTCAAATAAGATTTTCCACTTTAAAGATCAAATTAAAAGTGTTTTTTTGCCCAATATCATATTTTCAGTTTTGCAAACCAAATTGTGAATAAATGTAGAAAATTCAAAAATTTACCATACTTCACCCGAGTTACTCAAGTTCGAGATTATACGTAACTTAACCCAATTTAGGGTCTAAACTTGTAAACTCATACAAGTTAATGAGTTAACTTGACATATTGTAACTACCATCTTTATAGCCTCTTATATCAATGACACTAATGGTTAGAGATATTTTCAAAGTAACATATATACAATTCACGGAAAATATAATAAACACAAAGTCAAAATTCCCATTGTAGAGTCAACTCAAGACTCTATGTTTATATTTTATATTAGATATTAGATATTAGATTATATATTAGATTAGATTATATATTAGATTGGATTTATCATTATAGTATTTATCCTATATCAAAACAATTAAAGTCAAAATCTTTATCCCTCGTAACATAAAAAATTATACCCATATCGCTGAAATATCTCATAACTTCAAATTATTAATTTTATTTACAGACATTTGCTTTTTCACTTCAAAACTTGAACAATTAAAATCACACATATGCATAGAATATATATTATTTTACCCTAAAACAAATCATATTATTACATAGACTATATTATATTCGACATCAACGGCATTTTTTTTTTTTAAGTAGTTGTATGTAACTAATGCTTAATATATTCTAATTTTTACACATATTATATAAATTTATCCTTATAATATTGGAGATTAATTTGTATCTATTAACAATATAAAATAATTTTATAATATCAACCAATAAAAATATAAGAAAATATCAAATTATGTTAGAT
Source organism: Pterocarpus macrocarpus (assembly GCA_031439585.1). Taxonomy (NCBI): domain Eukaryota; kingdom Viridiplantae; phylum Streptophyta; class Magnoliopsida; order Fabales; family Fabaceae; genus Pterocarpus; species Pterocarpus macrocarpus. The sequence goes on from CM062517.1 coordinate 39,613,560, forward strand.
AGCTATTCACTTTAATGAAGGGCACTTTTTTATATTTCTATTGACTGATAGTATAAAATTATTTTATATATCAATATATATAAATTAAACTTATAATATTAATATATTATTTTTAATTTTTTTAATATGGTCACAACACTCTCAATATACTTCAAATACAAAAGGGAATATGTAAAATTCATTTGGCCACAACAAATTAAGTCCATCACCTACCACCCCTAACCCCTCCCCCCAAAAAAACCACCTTGACATTGCATCTGCAAATAAACCACCGTACATCGTCTTCATCGAAAAACCAAGTAACACCTGATGCTTAAGTGGCAAAATTCACAAATATTTGTCTACTTGGTCTTGTAACCTATTTAAAAACAAAAAATATGTACAACATAACTTCCACTTTCAACTGTGGTGTCTTGTACAGCAATAGACATGCACATCCCACCAGTATACCTCTACAAGTTATGACAACCACGTTTTCGTCATTATTTTCTCCCCAGAAATATAACAAAAATACAAGATATAAACGATATAATACCTTCAACTCCAATGCCCAGTACAAAAAGTGCTCTCCCTAATCTGTGGCAAGATCGCTCCTCCTTTGAAAAGGGTAAATTATAGAATGCTCACCTTTAAATATAAATATTAAATATTTATTTTTATTTTATTTATTATAGACAATTACTTTATTTTAATTATTTAATTAATACTGAGTTCCGAGTTTCATGGATATCGAGTTCCGAGTTAAAAATTAGACCTTACACTAACAAATATCAATGTAAGGATATCAAGTTTAGAGTTTCGAGTTGGGTCTTACATTCACAAAAATATACAAACACCGAGTTTCGAGTTCTGAGTTGAATATTGACAACAGATTACTTGATACCAATTTGATGGACTATAATATTCTAATATCATATATTAACGTATTAAATTTATTCTATCATTCTCTACCATTAAATTTATAAATAATTTTAGATCAATAATTTAATTTTAAATAAATATTCAATAATCATATTCTATGATAAGCATTTTAAATGCTTCTCGAAAGGAACTCATAACACCAAAAGCCCCTCTCCAAAGACACGTGTCGTCAAAACAAGTAAAGAGGCGGGGTTGTTTTGTATTTTATAAACAGTTTAACTTTTACCAGGACAAGAGATAATAGGTGGGAGGGGCTAACATATCCACAATTGTTGAGCCAATCCGTTGGTTTGCAACAGGGGTCTGCAGTGGGCCTCTATACGAGAGCCCCAGGTTAAATGGAGCCTAGTTAGCAACTCTATTATTTATAAAAATAATAATTGAAGAGACAAAAATAATAACTTATAAAATTAAAATATTAAACATTAGATGATGAAAAAGCTGCTTTTTAAAACACTAGGGGCTGGTCAATGGAAAGCATGATGCATACACGATAAAGACGTCCCAACTAACTCGGCAGAATAAATATATATTTTAGTTTTAATATTTTAAAATTAACATCAATTTAATTTTAAAATAATTTTTAATATTAATTATGTATTAATATTTTAAATTTTAACATAAATTTATACTTATATTAACAATTTAATAGAAGATTTAATTTTATAAAAAAGATTAAATTAATATTAAAATTTAAAATATTAAATATAAATTGATATCAATTTTAATTGATATCAATTTTAAATTATTTGTATTAAATTAATATCAAAAAATTTTAAAATTAAATTAATATCAATTTTAAAATATTAAAATTTTAAAAAATTATTTACTTTATATTGTATTCCCCTTCCCACGAGTGATAGAGTGTGTTTCTTCTGATCAACTGTTTAGCCCAATAACCATTTTCTATAGTTATCCCATTCAAGATCAAAGGGTCAGGTGGCAGGTTCACTGTTTGATTTTTTTTATTATTTAATAATAAAACATATGTACTTATGTTTTTATCAAGCTTCTGAAAATTGAATCCAACATTGAATCAGATAAAATATTAATTTAAAAATTTAATAATTTAATCAATTTAATTGGAATTCAATTGAAATATAATAATATAATTATAAATTTTTATTTTAATATCAAAAACTTAAAAAAATTATTAAGTATAAATTATTTTACATTTCATACATATAAATGCTCGATTGGATAACAATTGGACAGTATCAAAACGCCTTTTAATAATAGTAAAATGACTTTATATAATATATTATCTTATTTAGTTCTACTTCTTACTTTTATTTCTCATTTTAAGGTGGGTGAAAGGTCTTATTGTAAAAGAGGTTCCAAGTTGCTTTTCAATCTTCTATAAGAGAATTAAAAAAGGAAATTACCCTTCTACCCTCATTTACATTAAAGTTTCGTGTCGCTGTCATGCCAATTCGTAGGCTACTCCAAATACTCTTGGCTAAGAAATTTCAATAAGAATGACATAGAAAAATATTGGCATTGTTGACTTCTTTTTCTTCAGTAAATAATTTAATTTAATATCTTAAGAACACACCAAATATTTGTGTTTCTTCATTTTTGTTATTAATGTTTTTTCTTCATTTAGTATTTTTATTATTATTTCGGAGGAAAATACTCTCAATATTAATATATAAATTTATATATAAAATTAAGCTCTTATGATAATTATTTCATTTTAAAAACATAATTTTAAGTTAAATTTATCTACAAAATATATAAAAATATTGTATTAAAAAAAATATAATGATAATTTAAAAATTAATTATCTTTTAATGTCAAAAAATTTGAATAGAATAATACAATTTATCTTCAAATTATATTATGTCTATTTTAATAATTATATCTTTAAAGGTAATTTTACTTCATTTTATTTAAATAATAACATTTTTTTTAAATTTATTTTAAAAATATTTAAATTAAATATAAATATTTCTTTTAAAAAATTAAAAAAAAATTTAAAGACATTTTTTCAAAAAGTAAAGTTAAACTAAACAGATCCTAAATTGAATCTATGAATGCGTTATGGTCTATGGAGTGGATTAATAATTGTTTTATGTATTATTTTTGACGCACATCAAACGTGATATGCATTTTACCATTGATTTTAATTAAAAAAATTTAAAAATATAAATTATAAATGTTTTCATCCTTCGATTAGCCTGTGCGCCGCGACTTTCACTTTCGTCCGAAACGGACGTTGATATGTCGGTGCTTGTGGCCTTTCCATTTTTTGGTCGACAACGGACTGACCATTAGTGATCTCTAGTGACTTAGTGGGATTATTGCGGTTCTGACTTCTGACACCGTGTTTAGCAGACCACCACCAATTTTTTTTTTCAAAAAATAAAATAAATAAATTATTCAAAACTCAAGCCCTCGCTCATCTGTGTTTGGGGTACGGGACCAGTCAAAATAATCGCTGAAACCCCACTGCCTCCTACTTTACCATTCTCCCCTTTTCCCAAAGTCCCCTTTGGTCCTCCGGTTTTAGAACTATGTGGTTCTTTTTATAAAGTTGAAACTAATCAAAGGATGCAGTGATGCACAGCTGTACACCAAAAAATAAAATAAAATAAAATCAAAGGATGCACAGCTTGCTATAAACCCATGATCAAATTCTGCAAGTTGAGCAACTTTGTTTTCTGTCCCCTCAACCATGTTACGTGCACTTTGGTCCATGAGCCATCTCCTGTTTTTTCTCTTCACTTCATACTTATTATGGTTTCAGCCAAACAAAACTGCTTTTGCCTTGGGAAATGAAACTGATCTAATTGCATTGCTCAAATTCAGAGAATCAATATCCAATGACCCTTTTGAAGTGTTCACCTCTTGGAACGGTTCTAAACACTTTTGCAACTGGCAAGGAGTCACATGCGGTCACCGGCATCAAAGAGTTACAGACCTGAAACTAGAAGGATATCGCCTGCATGGTTTCATATCACCATACGTTGGGAACCTCTCCTTTTTGAGAATCTTTAATCTAGGGAACAATAACTTGTATGGCCATGTCCCACAAGAAATGAGTAATTTGTTCCGGCTACAAATACTATATTTAGCCAACAATACCTTAAAAGGGGAGTTTCCAATCAATTTGACAAATTGCTCTGAGCTTAAGAGCTTGAATTTGCAAGGGAATCATTTCATTGGCCAAATACCAATGGAGATTGACTCCCTTGGGAAGCTTGAAGAGTTGCATGTTGATATCAACAATCTAACTGGGCAAATCCCAGCTTCCATTGGGAATGTTTCTTCCCTCACTCTTCTTTCCATGGCTTATAATAACTTGGAGGGGAACATACCCGAAGGAATAGGCCAACTGAAAAACTTGACAAAGTTGCATGTGGGGGGCAATGAACTAGCTGGTATGCTTCCTTCTTCGCTTTACAATTTGTCATCTCTCACTTTCTTCTCAACTGCAAGTAATCAATTTAGTGGCTCTCTTCCAGCCAATATGTTCCTTGCCCTCTCTAATCTAAGGCAGATTTTCTTTGGTGGGAATCAATTCTCAGGCCAAATCCCAACTTCTCTCACAAATGCGTCTGGGATTCAAGTGTTTGATATTTATAATAACCATTTTGTAGGACAAGTCCCAACTCTAGGAAAGCTACGAGCTCTTTATCAACTTGTATTAGGTAAAAATAATTTTGATGGCAATCTATCTAATGCAAGTGAGTTTTTAAACTCTATGATAAATTGTAGTCAGCTCAACATATTAGACATAGGCTACAATAATTTTAGAGGTCCTTTACCCAATTTCATGGGCAATTTGTCCACCACACTAACCAGCCTCTATCTTGGTGGAAATCCAATATATGGACAAATTCCTATGGAATTAGGAAATCTTGTCAACTTAATCGTGTTGACCATGGAGAATAACCAGCTAACAGGGTCCATTCCAGCTACTTTTAGCAAGTTTGGAAAGATGCAAGAAATATACTTGCACGCAAACAACTTGTCTAGAGAGATACCAGCTGTCATTGGTAATCTCAGTCAATTGTTTCGGTTGGAATTGGGAGGCAATATGTTATACGGAAATATTCCTTCAACTATTGGAAATTGCACAAATTTACAGCGACTAGGCCTTTCAAGAAACAACCTTAGCGGACCTATGCCGTCACTGGTTATGGGACTTTCCTCTTTATTAGCTCTATATGCATCACACAACTCTATAAGCAGTAACCTGCCTGCCGAGGTGGGCATGCTAAAAAACATTGTTACGCTTGATCTGTCTGAAAATCTTCTCTCTGGTTGGATCCCTAAAGCAATTGGAGAATGCACAAACTTGGAGTTCCTTTATCTACAAGGGAATTCCTTCAATGGAAGCATACCACCTTCTTTGGCTTTATTGAAGGGCCTTCAAGTATTAGACTTGTCACAAAACAATTTGTCTGGATCAATTCCACAAGGACTACAGAACATTTCTGTTTTAGAGTACTTCAACGCATCGTTTAACATGTTGGAGGGTGAGGTGCCAACAAATGGTGTCTTCCGAAATGCAAGTGCTTTTTCAGTGGCTGGCAATAGTGAAGTTTGTGGTGGTGTATCAGAACTAAAGCTTCCACCTTGCCCTTTGAAAGCAATGACAAAGAGAAAACACAGTAATCTGCGGCTGATTGTGGTTATAACTTGTTCGGTTGTATTTTTTCTTCTATTGTCATGGATCATTGCTGTCTATCGGATAAGGAAAAGACATAGAGAAGAACCTACTGACTCAACATTTAGCCAACTTCCTAAGGTATCTTACACAAACCTACACCATTCAACTGATGGGTTCTCGGCTAGGAACTTGATAGGTAAAGGAAGTTTTGGCTCGGTGTATAAAGGAAGTCTTGATTCAGTAGAAAATGTTGTTGCTATAAAAGTTCTAAACCTTCAAAAGAAAGGAGCTCACAAAAGTTTCATTGCCGAATGTAATGCATTAAGAAATATTAGACACAGAAATCTAGTGAAGATTCTCACATGTTGCTCTAGTATGGATTACAGCAGAAATGATTTTAAAGCCCTAGTTCTTGAGTTTATGTCCAATGGAAGTTTAGAAGAATGGCTTCATGGAGAGAAAAGTGCAAAGCAGGCGCAGCTAAGACCATTGAGCCTCGAGAAAAGATTAGATATTATTATAGGGGTTGCTTCTGCCATGCATTATCTTCACTATGAATGTGAGCAACCTATTATTCATTGTGATTTAAAGCCAAGCAATGTCCTTCTTGACAATGACATGGTTGCTCATGTGAGTGATTTTGGGTTGGCAAGAATTCTCTCAACAATTAATGGCAACAACCATAATCAAACAAGCACAATTGAAATAAAGGGAACTATAGGTTATGCTCCTCCAGGTATTGTTTGGTCTTATTTAGCCTTTGAGATCATGAAAAATATATTTTGCTTTGTGGTGTTTTATTTCATTTGGTGCTGCTGTTTTAAAGATGAATTTTAGATAGATTGATCTATTTCAAATGAATTTCAGAATATGGAATGAGTTCTCAGGTGTCAACAGAGGGTGATGTGTATAGTTTTGGAATTCTTCTTTTGGAGATGTTAACTGGGAGAAGACCAATAGAAGAAGTGTTTAAAGATGGGCACAACCTGCACAACTATGTTGAAAATGCATTTCCAAATAATGTTATAGAGATTGTTGATGCAGCTCTTCTGTCATTGGAAAAGGAATCTCCCTCAACAACTGTAGAAGGAGGAAATAACCTTTCCGAAGTTGCAACCCATTTGGATCCTAATGCCGAGAAGTGCTTATTTTCACTACTTAGGATGGGACTTACTTGTTCGGTAGAGTCACCTAGAGAAAGAATGAATATGCTACAAGTCACAAGGGAGCTAAATATAATTAAAACTACTTACTACAAAAAATAGAGGTAACCCTTTCGGTGATACTACGACCACCAATTTATAAAATTTTGATTTTACAATTCATGTCATTTCTTCTATCTATTTTCTTATTTGTTCTCTTTGATAATGATTTTTGAATTAGAAGCATGACCTTCGCTTTTGTTGTTTAAATGAAGACACTGAGTTAGAACTTTTACATAGTTATAGCCGCAAGTTTATGCTGTGCATCTTGAATTTCAGGTTATTGAAAGACGGAGCAAATTCTGCATAAATCAGGTGCGAAAACAATACGGTGAGTGAGCAACTTTCAAGAGTATAATTATTGCAAATATGTTTCGTTATTTTGTATTTTTTTTTCTCTTATTATGTTTGAGAAAATTTCTCTTATTAAATTGTTTAGTTACACAAATTGAGCCATGCTGTTAGTTTTTCATGAAGTTAATTCTAAATTATGGCACGTTTGACATGCCTAATAGGATAATATCTTATAGTGTAAGAGCCACAAAAATTTTAATACAAAGACAATATTTGACGTGATATTGTATAACATACTGTATTGATTAAGATAATATTATTGTTTCCCTATCAAATAATTGTCATTACAAGCAAAGTCAAACAAGAAAAGATTATAATAAAAATTATTTTTCATTAATTACTTAATTATAATTATAAATATGAAAATTAATGTTTTTATTTAACTGCTCTTATTTGTAATTTTAATTATTTTAAATGTTTCTTACTTTTTATTATATAAAATTATAGTTTATATTAAATAATATTTATCATTTATTTATATATTTAATATTGATTTTTAATTGAATAATATATATATATATATATATATATATATAAGAAATACATAATTATTTTGTTACATATTTTGACATTTTTCCTATCTCCATTATAGAATATGACAATAAGAATTATAATAAAATAATAATTGTTTTATTATTTAATTGTAAATTTAAAATAAATATTATTTATTTGCATATTTATTAGTTTCTAATTATGATGATTTTAAGTATCTCTTAAGTTTTTTATTGTATATAGTTATAATTTATATTATATATTATTTTTAATATTTTAAAAGGAGAGGATTAAATCTCAGGCAATAATATTTTTTAAATGCAATACAATGATATATATTGAGTGGCCTATCCATGGACTAAAATATAAACAATCCATGCTAAAACTCCTGAGTTTTGCAACCACCCAAAGATTTACATATTCCAAATTGCACTTGTTTATAGATCCTCGTTTGGTAGAAAAAATTGTGTCCTTGTCTCAAAGAAATGAAAGAAATTTAAGAAAGATTTAATAAAGCTGGTAAAGGAATCTATAATAGTTTTTTTTTTAATCGATAATAGTTTATGATCTGCAACAAGAAGTTAGCATCTTAAAACAAGAACTACAACAACTTAGAACCAGATCATTTTGGCTTTAATAGCACAACAAATAGTGTGTAAACAAAAATCCTCTTCGATAGACTCTCAATCTTATATTAATATACTAAGCCAAAAATTTGTACATAAAAATGACATTGTCCAATAAATCAGTTGGTTAATTGAAAAATTTCAAGGGACAGCCCTAATTGATTCTGGCCTGATTCGAACTGTATACAAGAAAAGATTAATTCCCACAAAGCAGTATGGGAGGGGGGGGGGAAGAGGGTAAACTTTCAAAGTGGTCTATATCGATTTTCATACTAGATAAATTAGTTTTTAATAAAAATAAATGGATAAATTAGTCCCTAATATTTCAAAAAATTAAACAATTTAGTTACTTCGTCAAATCTCTTCGTTAAATGCTTATGTGACCCGTTAAATAATTCACATGACGCCGTTAACTCTAATCCTATTATCTTAGTCACTCTTGTGTATTAAAACAAAGTTATTTTTGACATATTTTCAAGTTAATATATTGAATTTTATGCTTTGGTATAATATACATATAAAAGAAGTTTTGCCAAAATAATGTCATTTTAATCAATGAGAGTAACTAGGATGATAAGATGAAAGATAATGGTGCTAAGCCAATAGGCTACATCATAGTATTTAATAGAAAAACTTGATAAAATGGCTAGATTATCTTATATTTTAAAATGTTAAAGATCAATTTATTAATTTATTTTTGTTAATAACAAATTTTTCCAATATGAAAATCGAGAGGGAGATTTTCGGGATTTACTCAAAGTAAAAGAATAATTAAGTAATTGAATTGACAAGAGATGTTGTCCCTGTCCTAGCTTGTGTCCAACATGTGGACCTCTCTCTTAATGAATTCCTATTTTCGATCGAAAGAAAATGGGATACAATTATTTACTACATATGAGTTTTCAAATACAAAAATTTGTAGGAGCCTTTTTTCACCAAAAGCCTTTATGTCATAGTTGAGAGTTCTAATCACCCAAGGTGCCTCATATTGAGGCATTGAAGGCATTGTAATACGCCAAAGCACATCATTGAGTTTCGGTAGCTAGTCCTTCGAAGATTGGTTAATTGTCTTCTCATGAGTGCTCCTAAATATGATGCTATGGTTCTTTCAAACACTTTGAGAGGATTCGATCCTCACAATCTTTTTCTTGCAAAAGTTTGATAAACATTACAATGGGGACTAATGAAAAAATTTTGAGGAATTTTTAGCTATGTAATGGGAATACAAAAATTCTCTCTTGAGAATTTTCTCTCTTTCAACCATGAAAAAAGATAAAATTTTGAACTTAGTATTTGAGTACATAATAACTGTTCAAATTTTTGGTATTCATTATTATACAATAGGGATTTTTGTAAACAATTTTGTACTCAAATACGCTATCAAATAATGCTAAAGATCCCTACTCTTCAAGTGAAAATCCCTCCCAAGTTTTATACATGAATCATCATGCAACTAATGATATGATAGAAAAAGTTGGAGAGAGAATAAATCATCATTAAAAAGAATACATTTTGAAACTTATATTCAAGTACATAATAAGGATTCATGCTCAAATTTTTGGGGATTTACATTTATGTTATGGGGATTTTTATAACAAAACTTATATTTGAGTACGCATTTGAATACACGATAAAAATGCCCACTCTTCAACGAAAAAATCCCCTATGTTTTTATACATGAATCTGCATTTAATCAATGATATAATAGTGAGGTTGGAGAGAGAATAAACAATCATTGGAGAGAAAAAGCATTTTTTTCTCCTTTATAAGGGGGATTTATGAAGAACTTTCACGAGATTTATTGTTATATAAGGGGGAACTGCATTCTCTCTCTAATAATTGTTTATTCGCTTTCAAAAATTTCTATCATATTATTGGAGAGAGTATATTTTTCCCCTTATATTGACTTTTACATAAAACAATGCAACTCCTATTTTTATGAATTTGGGAGTATTCAATTGGACATTTTAACTTGTCAATTAAGGATGGTTCGATGTTACCACTTTATGAGCCACCTCATATTTCTTCGAGAGCCTTTTGATGAGTTAAGGTTGGATATTCTGAATTTGTTACAAATAACATATCTTTGAGCAATTAATGGAATTATTTTATGGGAGAAATTTTCGATAGAAAAGGTAGTTAACGGCAGTGAATGTTAGCCTTGATATACCATGATCCGAATCTTAACTAGCAAAGGTGCTGCTAGCTTGACTTGTTTGACCAATATGTTCAAATCCATTAGGATTAGACTGGTGGGCGATTTCATTGATCCTTTGGGTGAAACTCGTTGGCAAAACATGAGTGCTTTGATAGACACCTTTTGTTTTGACATCAGGGATAACGATGCATAATACCTAGACATGCCTCCTACTCTAATTCTCTATTATATCAAATCTAGTGTTTGTATTATGTATATATGAACTAAATTATTGTTTTTATTCATTATCTCTTAACTTTGGAATTTCCACTTTGTTAAGTAAAGTTTGCCATAAAAAAGAAAAAGAAAAAGAAAAAATGAGCTTGTCTAAATTTCTATTATAGATATATTATCTCTCATTGAATTTGTGTGATTCACTCCTTTATTGTGCATGTTACAGATCAGTGCTGATTTGAGTTCAAGTCCTCCCCCCGGTTAGGGACATAGATCCTATTGGTGAGCCCAATGCACCTCAATGTGGGCCTTTGATATTATATTCATCTATGATGTATTTTGTTATCATGATATGTATGAACTCTTAATTATGCTCCATTGGTTATAGGCAGGATCTTACTCCCTATAGCCACTTTAATGTTATGATGCTGATGTATTTTGTTTTTGTGGTGCATTCTAAGAATGCCTTTTATGATATTGTGGCTGGATTATATATCTGATATGAACTATTGAATAAGAGATTTTGTATATTATCAGATGTACAAACTTTCTACAAAATTTTCGGTTAGGCTTGAGGTGGTTAGTTCATCCTATATACTCGTCATAACCCCAAGTTTGGGTGGCGATACTAAAAAAAAAAAAATTTAAATATTTTTTTCGCTCCTAAGAATATAATACTTTTGGTTTTGTTCCTCAAAATAATCTCGTTCAGTTTCAATACCTCAATTTTTAGAAGTGTGCATAAATGACTTGTGAGAAACATAATATATATATATATATATATATATCTCTATGATAGGGATAATTTATGCTCATTATAAAAAAAGTGACCAAAAACAAAAAACATAATATATTTTCAAAATATTTAAGTCTAAAAAAAAAATAAAGTAATGATAGGTTGGCATTTTTATATTATTAAAATAAATAAAAAAGAATATTTACTTATTTAGAGTTGTAAAGACTTTATGCTCACAATCACAAAAAAGACTTTGTGGATGTAGAGATAACATGGTGGATTTGACAAAGGGTAGCAAGAAGAATCTTAGAAGGTTATTTTGGAAATGCCCAAACTGGAGAGAAAGTCATGATGTCGAAATTGGCATATACATTTTAATTTACAATGTATGGAGTATAATTGCTCAATTGGTTGTGTGCAATTGAAGACAATCTTTGAATGTGTTAATGCGCAATAAGTAAACTTGATGGCTCTAAATCTACCCATGATTACCTCAACAGTGGAAGAAGAGTTTAGAAGAAGAATTGTAAGTTTGGAGAACAAAATAGCTAATGACAGAACTAGAGGAAACATGCTCGAGTGTTTGGTGTTTTTCACTTTGACAGTGACTTGTGTTTCATATGCGTATAGTCTTGTAAATTGTTACTACCGTAGTTAGGGATTTAGGATTGTAAGACTTTGGCTTTTGTAATTTGTAAGAGATCCAAGATTATGGCTTTTGTACCAAGTTTGTTAACAATGAGAAATAGAAAGTAAGGTGAGCATATTTAGATCCTTTTTGTCATTCCCTTTCTCCAAATGCTGACATACTTCACACTTCACTAAAATGGTACTTAAAAGGTGTTAGGACCTTCATGACCTGAAATAAATATGTTCAAAAAATATTCCTATACTTCATGATTCAATACTTGAGAAACCCTAACAATATACCGAGTAAAAAAAAAATACATAACCTTTCTCTATCAAGCGATACCAAGAAAAAGAAAAGCATTACTAATATGAAGGAAATAGACAGTGGCTGATTATCTAAGAAGTCATCAATTTAAGTTAAGCTCGTTGCGACTTCACCACTTGTAATAGCCATGGACCTTGGTTTAAGCCAAATTGCAGCATCAGATAAGTAAAGGGTTTTACTGCTTAAAGCAAACTTCACTATGTCGTGGGAATATTTTCTAATATTTGAATATGTTCCAATATCTTATACTACCAATACAAAATACAAGAAAGTTGTAAATAATGCCAGTATAGACATAATGGGGTTTGATCTGAAATGGCAAAAATTTTCATTACATAATCAAGTTCCAATCTATGTTGCCGGTATAGACATAATATTAATTGTGCGCTGAAATCTTCCCCCCATTGCATTTGGAGCTCGACGGACCTGCAACTACCCAGTTGATAATAGTAGAAAAAGTTGTATGTTGACTCGGTCAACTTATCAATTATGCAAAATATATATATGAGACTATTGAGGTACTAAATATAAAAATTAATTATTTTTACTTATATAACAATAAATGATTGAATGATAGTATAAATATTATTAATATAATAAAATTAATCTCTTATAACTTTTACCTATTTATAGCCACAAGTTTATGCTACGCATCTTAAATTTCAGGTCCTATTAAGACTCTGAGCTAATTCTCGATGAATCAGGCACGACAACTATACTGCGAATCAGCAACTTCATAGAGTATAGTGATTGGACGCATGTTACGTTATTTTGTATTATTATTTTTCTTTTATTATGTTTCTAAACAAATTTCTCTTTATTAATTTGTTTAATTACACTAATTGAGCCATGCTGTTAGTTTTTCATGAAGTTAATTTTAAATTATGACCCATTTAACATGCCTAATAGGATAATATCTAATATTGTAAGATTTTTTAAAATTTAATACAATATAATATTTGAGATGGTATTGCCTAAGATATTATATTATATAAGATAATATTATCTTTTTACTGTCAAAGGTTGTGATCACAAGCAAAAGTCAAACAAGAAAAAATTATAATAACAATTTTTTTATTAATTTCTTAATTATAAATATAAAATAGATATTTTTATTAGCTATCATTATTTGTAATTTTAAATATTTCAAATGTTCCTTAATTTTTATTGTATAAAATTATAATGTACATTAAATAATATTTATTATCCATTTATATATATTTAATTTTTAAAATTTTTTTATTTTAAAAAATATGAAAATAAGAAATAAATAATTTTTCTTATTTTTTTGATATTTTCATATGTGCCTCCTTATACAAAATAGAACAAGAAAAATTATAATAAAATAATAAAATTTTTATTATTCAATTATAAATTATTAATAAATATTAGCATTCAAATATTTATTATTTTAATTATAATTATCTTAAGTATTTCTTAAGTTTTTAATTATAATTATTTTAATATTTATGTTTTTAGTAATTAGCAAGGTTAAGAAAATCGAACCGGATATTAAACTGGCCAAAGCAGGGGTTCAAAGGTTCAGAGGTTCAACCGAGGGTCCGACCGGGACATAATAAAATATATATTTAATTATTTACATATATAAATACATAAATATGATTAATTAAAAAAATTATATTAAATTATTAACAATAATATAACTAATACAAAATAATATTTATTATGAGATACTTTATTAAACATCTTAAATGTAAAATTTATTTATTTTAATTTTCACTTATATTTCTTTTGAAAAGTACTCAAAGACAGTATAATAATCATTTTTTATTTTTAAATTAATTTAAGAGTATATAGCAAATAAGCATATTAAAAGAATCAAGGTTTAAAAAAATTGAATTTTTGTTTTGATTGAACTTTTTCTTTTTTTTAATAAAAGAAATAATAGAATTTTATCAAAATTAAAAAAAACAAAACAAAACAAAACAAAACAAAATCGGTCAGCCAATTTGATCGGTCTAGTTCACACCGATTCACCAGTTTTGACCACAACCGATTTTGTGGTGAAGACCAGATCTGCTTGGGGCTTGCTTCCCAATTGGATCAGTCCGACTGGCCGATCCGGTCCGATTTTTCCTTCCTTGTTAATTAGTTTTCTTGTTTAAATAAAATATAAAAAATCAGTAGAGCCTTGGTTTTGTCCCTTAAATCGTAAGTGTCAATCAAAATAGTCTTTTCACACTTAAGAATCACCATTTTAATTCGCTAATAGAATCAATCACTACATTAGCATATGTTCGTTGAAATTAACAGAGATGCCTATGTGGTACTTTTAGAGTCAATCTGAACAACTATGTTGCACTCATTTACTAAAGTGGATCAAATAAGTCCCTAATATAAATAAAATTGAGTTAAATTAGTCCCTGGATTCGCACTCACTTTCCTGACATGAAATTCCGTCAATATTATTTGTCACGGCTCTATTACTATTAAATCTATGGGCCACTTTGTACACTCCATTTCCAGAAGCACGGAAACTAATGAGTTTTGTAAAGAGTTTTAACATGGAATGCTTATATTTTGATATGAAAAATTTTTGGGGGACATATCTTTTGCGATGTAATACGGGGACGTATATAGAAAAAGTGAGTAAAATAATAAAAATGCTTGGATAATGAGTCTTATGTAATTATTGTTACTTTTGTTCATTTTTTTTTATCAAAACACTTACCAGCGTTTTTTAATAATACATTGGTAAGTTTTGTATTTTGTATACAAAATTTACCAGCTTGTGCATTGTTCGCTCTGGTAAATTTTTTTTTTTTCACAAAACTTACCAATATAAACAGTGCATATGCTGGTAAGTTTTGTATATATTGTAAAAAACTTACTATCGTGTGTACTATTCACGCTAGTAATTTTTTTTTTTTACAAAATTTACCAGCGTGTGCACTGTTCATGTTGGTAATTTTTTTTTTTTTACAAAACTTACTAGCATAAACAGTGCACACGATAGTAAATTTTTGCACAAAACTTACCATTGTGTGCATTGTTCACGCTAGTAAGTTTTTTTTTTTTCACAAAACGTACCAGCGTGAACAGTGCACACGTTGGTAAGTGGTAAAATTTTTGAATAAAAAAAAATTTGAACAAAAGTAGTAATGATTATATGAGACCCATCATCCAAGCATTTTTATCGTGTTTCTTACTTTTCAGTATGCGTAGCGTATGCGTCTACTATTTGTACGTCCCCTTATCAATTCTCTTTTGATATATATATATATATATATATATATATATATATATATATATATATATATATATATATATATATATATCATTGGATTGCATTTAAAAAACATTAACAATTGAGATTTAATCTTGTCTTATTCTTTCCTTGCCACCACTTCCAACGCACTTCATCCTTGGCCACCTTACCTTTTCCCCTCCACCACGACTTCTCTATGGATCCTAGCACCACCCCTTTGTTGTTGCTTCTCCTCCCCTTAATCATAACCACCTGCAAGGAAATGAAGGGGATGTGAAAACATGTCCTGGTAAAGAGGAGGAAAAGAAGTAGCAAAGGAGTGGTGCTGGAGGGAGAAGGGTGGGTGGAAGAAGGTGGAATGTGGCTAGAGGTGGTGACGCAGGAAAAAAGTAAATTCATCTATTAATGTATTTTTTTTAAAAGCAATCCAATGATATATGCTGGATTGGTCTATCCATAGACCAAAATATAAGCGATACATGTTAAAACTCCCAAGTTTTGCAACCACCCCAAGTTTTACATATTCCAAATTGCACTTGGTTATAAATCCTTTTTTGGTAGAAAAAATTGTGTCCTTGCCTCAAATAAATAAAAGAAATATTAGAAAAATTTAAAAGCTGGTAAGGGAATGTGAAATAGTTTAAGATTTACAAGTTAGAATCTTAAAACAAGAACTATGCCTTAAATAAAAGAGTGAAATATAATCCCCTCTTTTGAGAAAAGACATTATTATATTCCTTCTTCTATTTCTAAAACATACACTTCCTCCCAAAAATTAGAATAAAATACAACCCTCTGTCTTGAGAGATAACAATATTACATTCCTCTTTTTCTCTATTTCTAAAATATACACTCCCTTTCCCTAAAAAATTAAGATAAGCTACACTTTAATCCATTTCCATTATCTCATGTTTATTATTTTATTTTGACCAAAATACGATTTAATAATAGAACCACACACACACACACACACACACACACACACATATATACATACATACATACATATATATATATATATATATATATATATATATATATATATATATATATATAGTTCAATCTAAAAATTAAAACATTACTATATTAAGAGAACAAATTATTAATAGTAACAATAATTTATTGGACCGAACAAATTCACTGAGCCCTAGAACTCAACCCAGACAAGCCCAAAGATGACTCTTCTAGAAGGAACTCCCCATGGATAAGCTCAAACCAAATCAGCGCATAAAAGTAGCCAATCCGTTAAAGTTAGTTATCGAGCATGGAGGGACATTATGACAATAGGAGGATAACTACCACGGAACTAGGGGAACAGACACACAAAGTTGAATATAAAAAGGGCGACTCAGGGCGTGTCAAAGGTCAATGAAAAATCCTTTTACTCATACTTATGTAGGATAAAGTTTTGATTTGAGTGTCGGAGTCCCTTGTAGTTCCCCTACCAAAAGAGCACTTGAAGAGCTTGGACTTGCTGCAGATATTGTCAGACGCCCTCGGAAACAGGTTAGAACATTGGCGCCCACCATGAGGCCGAGAATAACCCCCACGTAAGATTAATGGTGAACACAAGGAGCCAAAGTGCGAATATGGTCGAGAATGCCGGTAATGTTGGTAATAACCAATATCATCCGCATAATCAACACAATCAGCATAACAACTACCATGAATAACACAATGGGAACGAGGTGAACCACATCCCTCGCCCTCCAACTATAGAAGATTTGCATCGAATGATCCAATGACTCCAAGATTAGAATAGGAGATTGGCCATACAAATGGACAGAAGAGAAAACGAGGCCAGTAGCCATCGCAATAATGATGGCCTAGTTGGAGGTGAGGAGGAGAACAACACTCACGAAATTGGTGGAAGAAAAGAAACTAATCAGACGACCACCACACAAGGCCCAACAATATACTTCGGGCTGTTCTCAAAATTCATTGTGTCAATAGCCCTTCCAAAAAACTTCCAACTACCGAACACATTGAAGTCGTATGATGGAACTGGAGATCCCCAACTCCATCTAACTATGTTTAGATCAATGATGTTGGTTAATGGAACAAGCGATCCTATCCTCGACAGGACATTTCCAACCTTCTTGGAGAAAGTAGTTTTGTTAATGTTCTCGTCCTTACTTACCAGGACTATCCATAGTTTTGTCGAACTATTGCAAGCTTTTGTGAACTAATTTTCCTTAAGCCAAGTCTACAAGAAGACCTCGAACGCTTTGAATACCATACGTCAAGGCCCACAAGAGCCATTGAGGGAGTACTTGAATTGATTCAATGCAGTGGCCATGCAAATAGATGATCTCAATCTGGCTATGGAACTACACTCCATTAAAAAAGGACTAAAAGCAGGTACTTTTGCCGACTCTTTGGCAATTAACCCCCAAGGTCCTTAACCGAGTTTAGAGATTGAGCTGTTGGATACATCAACATGGAGGAGTCCAAGAGGCATGGAATGTAGAAGCCTAAACTGAAAACGGAAAGGTGGACGAGATAAGGCAAGGCAATAAGTAAGACAAAAGAAACTAGAGGAGTGTACACTAGTAAGTCCTAGGTTTATGGTATGATTAGAGTCCCCAATCATGCTTGCATTCCCAAAGGATTTCAAGGTCCTTCTAGTCCTTTGGGTCATGAAAACGCATAATCACACACATAAATCCAGCAACACCATGTGTTTACCAATTATTAAGAAGTGATTTTTATTCCAAGTTACAAAATTCAAACTTTATTACTAAAAGCTTTAATCTTTAAGGGAGTTTAAATCTTCATTCATTATTTAGTCTCCAAGATTCAATCTTTGTGATATATAGTGACAAGTTCTTACTTTATGACTAAAAAGCTTCATATCTTACGAAAGATTAGACTTTTACTACTATTCTCGTCTTCAAGAAAAATAAAATGAATCTTTAAGGGAGTTTATGCCATTTATGCCACTTTTAGGACTTCAAGAAGCAAACTTTTTAAAGTTTTAAGCTTTAGAATGTTCTTGGTCACATCAAAATCATAAAGAAAATGTAAAAAAGAGGATCTTTTTGATCATAAACTCTTCATAAAGAAAGAAACCAACATTAAACTAGATATCACAAAGAAAGCATCTTTCTTTTCAACAACTCACAAAAATACCAAGAACACATGCATCATGAGAGAAAGATGAAAGCTTTTAAAGCATTCAAAAAGAGAAACTTTTAAATAAATACAAATATCTCATGAACAAGCTCAAGAAACAAACTTTGCCAAAAATAGAAACTTTGCTCAAGAAGAGCATGGAGTTTTTCTTAAGTTCTCACTTGAAGTTCTTGGCCATGGTGAGAGCCAAGCTTCAAGCTTTCTTGAGCAACAAAAAGAAGAAGTGAAAGATCACTACCTAATGGTGTCTTTGGCATCTTCTTAGGGGAGAAAAAGAAGGTGAAAATGGCTCCTCCAAGTTGGTGATGGTGGTAGTTTCAAGTGAAGGAGATAAGAACTCTTGTGTTCTTGAGAAAATGGAGGTTGTAGTGTTTAAATCTTGTCTCAAAAGATCAAAAAGTGTGATCCTTGAAGAGCTTAGTGATGAAGGTTTGGCTATGGTATCTTGAACAATGAAGAAGAAGATAATGAAGAGGAGGAAGAAAGAGTAGAGAGAAGTTGAAGAATGAGAGACTGAGAATGAGTGTTGAAAAAATGAAATGGATGTGTGTGTGTGTGTGTGTGTGTGTGTGTGCATGCATAGTGGCCATGGCATATCAAGGGTTTTGGAGGATATTTTTGTTTCATTTTATGTTAATTAAGGTTCAAGGGGATAAATTGGATGATGAAGAAGATAAAGCTTGTACTTACTCGTATAAAAAGTGATATTGTCTCATGCTTTATGCTTTAATGACGTTATCAATGCTTTATTATCTAATTGAACTAATTTGAATTTTAATGATGTGATTTAGTGCTCATGCAACGTAATTAACTTGATTAAGCAAGAATTAGTGATTAGCTCATATTGTTATGACTAACAAAAATTAAATTTTTACTTAAGCTTAATTACCCTTAATTAAATTTGATTAAGCTAACTATGGACGATTAGTGTTTAATTAAGCTTTTAAGAGTTTGACTCGCTTAATTGGAGTTTCTCTAATCTTAATTAATTATTCTCTTAACTTTTTTCTTCATAATTACCTCATTAATCCTTTGATTAAGCATTAATCCTTTAATTTCTCATTAAATATCTAATTACTCAAGGTTACTAAGTAATTTAGCATAAAGGAAAATTGAGGATATTACAAATATTTTGTCATAGAATTATAGAATTGTCCAAGTAAAATGGAGGATAAGTCTAGGAACAGGCTTATATTCCTCGCCCGTAGGTGAGGATCTAGAAAACTAAATAAAATGAAGAATAAGTCCAGGAGCAGACTTATATTTGGGCGAGGACCCAAAAAACTAAATAAAATGGAGAATAAGTGTAGGAACGGACTTATATTCCTCACACATAGGCGAGGACCTGAAAACTATAAGAAAATAAAAAATAAGTCCAGAAGCAGACTTATACTCCGTGCCTATAAGCGAGGACCCAAAAAATTAAATAAAAAGGAAAAGGTCTAAGAGTGGACCTATACTCCTTGCCTGTAGGCAAGGACACAGAGTTCTCAAATAAAATACGGAGAATAAGTTCAGCATTGGACTTATATACCTCTCCTATAGGCAAGGACAAGGAATAACCAAATTAAGGAATAAGTCCAATTGAGGACTTAAAACTCACCTAAAGGCCAAAATCTTGGAGGTTGACTCCATTAAAAAGAAAACGTTGAGAATGCCTTACAATCCACAAAGAGATACTTAGAGTTTGAATTGGAAAATAGAATTGGAAAACTTCCTATGTTCATGAAGCTATAAAGCAAAATCGCATGCTAACATAATCTACAATACTCAGTGAAAAAGAAGTGCATTGGAATTAAGGCAACAGTCCAGAAATATGCATCCAAAAATTTTGTACAAAGGAAAAAAAAGGGGAAATGATCGAATACAAGAAAAATAAAAACTAAAAGCAAGAGAGTTATCCAATTGCTCCTTGTCAGGAGCCTTCAATAGGTGGCCCGTTGCGACATCAGCCTAGAAGGAAGTTTGTCCACCAACCTCCCATCTTGAATCTATTTGAAGTAGCCGTAGGAAGAGACATCCATATGAGCAAAAAGGAACCCAACTTGCTTAAGGGCTTCATCAAAACCCTCAGCATATTGCTCACCCGCCTCCCCTTCAAGGTCATTAGCATATTGGATCTTGGCCTCGAGCATTTCCTTCAACTCAGTCGCCTCTGTAGTGTAGAAGTCCTCGTGCTCCTTGAACTTCTTCTCTAAAGAGGTGACCTTATCTTGGAGTTCTTTCTCCTGGGCTTTCCACTATTTTTGCCCAGTCCTGTACTTATCCTTGACCTTTTTCACCTTTCCTCCAGCGATCGAACCTCCCCAGTGTGAGATTCCTTCGGCCTCACAAGCTCCTCTTTAGCTCAGTTATGATCCTCGCCTCAGTGTGTAACACTCTACCATATATAATACTATGCTTAAGTCATAATATTTTACTTGGCAGTCTGTTACGTGTGATTATCTCTTATATCGATTAACCTTAGTTCATTGACTAGATCAGATGAGTATTTATATCGAAACATGGGGATTTAATTGGAGTCAATTTGGCACAATAAGAGAAGATTTAGTAAGGCGGGCGGAATCAATCTCACAACATTTTTTTGATGTATCTACATAAATATGTATACAAACATGGTTTCATATGTTCTTCTACATCTAAAAGTGGTGAATATAGGAAATAGGGTCGTCAAACACAATAAGTCGCTCCGTGCTCAGAACTACCACCATAGCCTTGATAGCTCAAAACTAAGGATGATGGTCGCTGCCATGTCCAGGGTCTGAGAATGATGTGGACATACATAATAGGGTGAGAATTTCGGAAAATTCTTAGTAGGATTCTCAACTATACTATACTGACATCGCAGTCATTCCTAGTTGCTTCAGTTTTTATTTAATTATGCAAAAGGTGAATAACAAAATACATTATCTTCATTTATTTGATTTAAGAAAACATAACCCAAAGCAAGGTTCAATTTTACTTAAGGCAGTAAAAATAGAATAAGCATCAATATATCACAATGAACTAAGCTGTAGAATAAATAGGGAAAATGTACGTAAAGGAGTATAGCATTCATCTCACAAATAAATAATATGTCTATGTGATGTAGTAATGCATGTACCCAGACTCACTTTACTTCATTGATCTTTAGATCATATGTCATAAACTTTTCCTTAATGCCATGGGAGTTTTTGGCCATATAACTTCTAGGTAATAGTCTACTTCTTAGGACCGAGCTCGTTCCTATATAGAAATGTTGGGTTTGATTTCCTCTACTTTCCCACCAATTTATTCCCCTTAACTATATTCCGGGGCTAGCCCAAGTAATATGGAACTTCTCATAAGTTTGATAAATCTCATAATGAATAACATCTTGACTTGAATATCTCATGCATATGCAATGCCTCATGTCTTATATGGGTTTTCTGTCGAAATTTCGGCAGAATAACGGATCGAGTTCGCTTCCCTGTGAATAGTGCTAGCTGGCTAGACAATCATTTACATAAAAAACCAACATAATACATCAATCATTTCAATATTCATACAAAACTTGCAACATTTGCATTTAAATTGGATTTCTGCCAATTGCTTCAATTATGCCTATTTTCACAAATTAAGCCATAATTTCTGTGTAACTCATTTAAACTTAAATTTTCGATATGTTGGAGTGTTATATGTCTAGTGTGTAACCTTTTGGTCCCATTAAGTTTTGATAAGTATAACTTATGTTATTAACAATTTACCTAGGTCTGTCCTATTACTAGGCAGATTTGCCTACAAAAAACTAAAAATTTATTAAAAATAGAAAACTAGGTGGAACTATATGAAACCTATGTTGTTTTAAAGCTAGCTAACCTAGCTTTTATTTTCAACAAGTTTCACCTCATTTGAGTAAGTAAAGCTCGAGTTATGAGCTCTTGAATTGGGTAACCTATACTGCCCTATCCTAGCCCGGTTGGGACTTAAGGCAACTTTTATGAATTGCTGGAAACAACAGGTATTGAATTAATTTCTAAAATTTTTATGGCATGTTATCCTATGTCTCAAGTCTTTAACAAAATTGGTTGCATTTAATTTGAAGGAGTATAGGGCGAGTTATGCCCCACTCAACTCAAGTTGGTCATAATTTGAGATAGAAAACTAGACTTCAAAAATTCATATATCTTTCAATACTAATTTAATAGCCTTATAATTTATATAGTTGGAAAGCCCTTGATGTCTAGTTTCATCTACAAATAATTTGATTAATTTCTGATGGTTGGGTAAGAGTTCGTACAGTTTGCAAGTATGGATGCCCTAGGGATTTCAATGAACTTTAGATTTCTAATTTGTCTCTTTTTGTTTCCTATGCAAGTTTCAATCTAAGCTAAGCAAACACATACTAAATCAATCATAAATCATCACATAATCACCATAGATCATCGGGTGTATGAGTAGAAGAAAATTTTCTAACCATCATCAACCTAAGAAAATCAAACCAAGTGAATCCTACCTCTTGTGAGTGAATTAACTTGTTAAGATTGAGTTGTTTTGATCAAGGGAGTGGGTGATGCTTTGAAGTGAGTTGAAATGGAGAAAAAATGGAAGAAGGACAATAGGAGAAGGAGACTAATTTGGGGCGACACATTGAGGAATATGGGAGGCAAAATTGGAGTTGTGTGAGGGTGGGTGGTTGGCTTCTTGGACCCTTATTGATTGATGCATTAATTGGCTCTTAAGTGAGCCAACAAAGCTCATTTTTATGGCATGGAGGGCGCCACTTTTGTAACACCCTCCTAAGTATAGTACTATGCTTAAGTCATAGTACCACACCCTGGAGTTATTACTATTTCCTGAACGGACCTTATCTGACAGCAGCTTCAGCCGTCTTCGAAAAACTTCTGAAACTATCTGGAGACAACACGGAAATAGGAGTGAGAATCATAAATTCTCAGTAGGATTCTCTAATTATCATACATAATTTCATCGTTGTCATCTCCAATTTGCTTTGGTTTATTATGAAAAAGGGTGAACATGTTATGTAAACTGTTTAATTTTACAGTTCGAAAAGATACTATCCGAAGCAAAGTTCAGTTTTACTCATAGACTGGTCATTTGGGAAAGCCCATACAAAATCAATTCATGAATATTATTATGAATAATAACTGAAACTTAATAAAATATAATAGCATCAATACGCTGGAGACATAACATCTACACATAACTTTACTTATACTTGAATTTATGCATATACATAAAATTTACTTCTCTTTCTTTATCTTCTGCTTATCATGCCATATTCCAGAGTATGATTGCCATGTCATACCCCATCGAAATGTGATCGCCATGTCACGTTTCTTAGAAATATGGGATCTTCACTCGGTACTTACACTAGCTGGGTCATGCCATGCTTCATGTAAGTTCTGTCCCCGATACTCACACTAGCTGGGTCGATGCCATGCCTCATGTGAGTGGGGTGCTTGCATCTACTTTAATCTTCAGTCTTTAGTCTTTAGCCTTTACTGCCCTTGGATAGCTTGGCCTTGGAGCGAGCTCGTCAACTCGACTCGTGACCGTCGTCACACCGACTCACCCACAAGGGGACCCACATGCCTCTAGTCTTGGAGGTATCTCATTCTGGCCACGTGCCTCTAATTGAAGGGATTTATTCTGGTCACGTGCCTCAAAATTGAGAGATCTCATCTGACCACGTGCCTCCAAGGTAGAGGGTAGTTGCCTTAACAAGGAGGGATTCAAAGTGCAACTGCCTCCAGGTGAAGGGATTCACATTTTATCATTTAACTGCCTTCACAGGGAGGGATCTCAGTTAACTGCCTCCGAGTGAAGGGATTCACATTTGATATACTCATGTCTTTTCATTCTCATACATGGTCATGCATAGGCATGCTGAATGTGCTCATACATAGGCTTCATCATTTATTTTCATACACGTCATAACTCATATCATACTTAAATTCATCCTTGCATATAAACATTCCTAGTTTCTTAGACTTCTGCCATAAATCCGGCAGCATAACGGATCAATTCCGTTTCTCCATGAATAGTGCCAATTCTCACGGACAAACCAGCTATAGCAATGTAATCAACTTAACATATCTATCAATATAAAACTTGTAATCCTCAACTCAAACCTTATATGTCCACTAACACTTATGAAACTATCAATTTGGCCTTTCTGCCAATTCTATTCAGTTCTGCCCGAATTTTGTATAATCTACCTTTACCTCTATTCAACTCATTTAAACCTAAATTTTGGATGTGTCATAGATCTATATGTCTACTTTCTAACCTCTTTAGTCCCATATCATTTTGATCTATATAACTCAAGATATTCAAATTTTGTCTCAGCCTATTCAGTCACTGGCCCGAATTACACTCCTGGAAGTATAAATTCACTAAAAATTGAAACTAAGCTCAAATCATACGAAATTGGTCTCATATTAAATTTGACAGAACAACCTTTCATTTGCAACAAGTTTCATTCCATTTACTTTAGTATAGCTCGAGTTATAAGTCCTGAAATTCTACCTTTCTGAACTACTCTATTTTGGCTCGGTTTGGACATAGGGTAACTTCCTCGAACCACTGAGATCAATTGGGATCATAAAAAACTCAAAATTTCATATTGGGATGTTCCCCTATGTGTAAGCTTTCTAACAAAGTTATTTTCACTTAATTTGGAGTTGTATAGGGTGAGTTATACCCTCCTCAAGTCACCATGCCTGGATGAAAGTCCTGATTCCTAGGTCAAATTTAAAAAATTCATATCTCTCTCAATACTAATCCAGTAACCTTATATTATATATGAATGGAAAGCCCTAGATGTCTACTTTCATCTAAAAATATTTTCGTCGGATTTAGCCTGCTATAGGTAGAGCCGTACACTCCGCCATACGGACTACCGAGGATTCTTCACCAAGACAGCATCCTAATCCTCCACTCCTTCTAATTTTTCTCCTTCTAACCATAATTCCAACTCAAGATTTCCTATTAATCCAATCATAATCCATCATATACATCCAATATATCATCAAATACATGAAGTAGAGTACAATTGAATACAGCCATAGTGCAAGGAATTCAAGAACAGAATGGAATCCTACCTCTTTGGAGTGTGATCTTGCTGAATTTGAGTTTGGATTGATGGAACCTTGACAAAGCTTGGAGATTTGATAGAGTGGATTGAGAGGGGAAGGGAAGAAGAAGGCTGGAGCAAGAGGGAGAGAAGGAGGCATAAATTAGCCTCAAATGAGAAAGGAAGTCTGACTTAAATACATAGGGGTAGTTGGAATTGTGAGTGTTGATTGGTTGAAATTTTTTGATTGAAGTTCGGCCATGTCTCTCACTTTTGTGGCCAAATAGCTCTCCATGTTGTCCTGAAAGTGGAACTTGCTTCCATACTATCTGAACTTGGAACTCGTCTCGATTCTGCTTAAAGTCGGAACTCGTGCCATTTTACTTGGGCTTGGAGCCGAAGTCGGATGTCAGAAGTCATACAGCTTACAATCACCTAATCTCGGAACTCCCAATTCAAACTTGGGAATGCCAGCAGAAATGGAAGGCTCCTGGGAATAAGCTTGGAGATCGGAACTCGTGTATGACTTGGAAATCAACTCAAAGATATGAACTCGTGTCCATTCTAATTGAGTTCAACCCTAAGGCTGGAACTTGTTACATTCAACTCGGAGGTCGGAAACCATGTACACTATTTTGAAACATAGGTCTGAGGTCGTAACTCGGGTACCTCTGGCTGAAACTTGAAGCTACATTATGAGACCAGAAATCGGGTACATTTTCTTTGAAACATGAAGTCGAATATTGGTAATCACGTCCGTGTTGTTTGTACTTGAAGGTTAATTCGAAAGTCGGTTTAAGGTCAGAAGTTAGAAATTATGCTAAAAGTCAAAGACGAATGCGGAAATCGAGAATAATCCATTTTATGTGAAATTCGAAGATGAAGTCGGAAGTCATGGAAACTTGAAGGTGAAGTCGAATGTCTGACCTCTTGCTCACCTCATTGGAGACCTGGACATAAGTTTGGAGATTGGAAATCATGTCTGTTTTATGTGAAGCTTAAGAATAAAGTATGAGGTCGGAACCCGTATAAATTTTGGTCAAACTTGGAGACTAACTCAGAGATCCGATCTCGTGTCCATTAACTCGTAGGTCGGGCATGAAGTCGGGCGTAAAGTCGGAAATCAGGAAAATCAAGCCAATCCATTATTAAGTAGGAAATCGAAAATTCTGGGTAAGAGGTCAGAAATCAGGAAGTTACAACTTTGGTAGGAGAAGTGGATGAATTCTTGCCACTTAAAGTAGGGTTTTATTTATGCTAAATTTAGTTGATTTGGTTTTGGCAATTTAAAATACTGAAATTCTTCTGATTTTCCCTCAAACCACAATTGTTTTTCCATCGATTTTTGCAGAGGTTTTCTAATTGTCTATTCTAATTCCCTTAATTCTGGTCTCTCTAGTTAACATCTAATTAATTTCTAATTAGTCTTTAGTTGGCTTCTAATTAATTATTTAATCGATTTCTTATTAATCTCACTTATTTGTTAAAATTGAATAAATAGATTAAAAAGGATAAAATTTTTCGAACGTTACATAGTGCACTCCTTAAGCTCTATGTGATAAGCTATTACACAAGATTGGAGACCAGCCACTTGAACCCATTGAAGCATCCCCACAACCCCAGTAGCGTCAAACATGTCAGCATGAAAAGAGGATTTGAGAAGCTCGTTGCCTTTCTGTTGGGTAAGGAAGCCGAGACTCTAGAAGGAAAACGGAGGAGCATCTTTGTGTAAATTGCTGAGAAGTTGGGGAGGCATAGAGGGGCCGAAACGAGCTTTCTTTAGCCGAGAAAGTGCATCCACAGTAGCCGGTGGAGTGGCATGGCATGTTGAGGTGGTCACCAAATCAACCTCCTCATTGGATGGCCTTTTTTTTCCTCGCTTAATGATGAGAGGCAAGGTGCCGGAGGTGGTTTCTAAACTATCCCTAGTGGGCTTGGAAGCAGCCACTAGGACACTGCTCTAAGTGACTTGGGCTCGACGACGAGCAAGTGCAGCTTGGAGAAAGTCCTTGAAAAGTTTAGGGGCCATTTCCTTTGCAAAAGTAAGATACAAGAAAAAGAACAATAAGAAAAGCAATCATATTAAGTAGCAAACAAAGAAACTATGAAAAAAACTTATTGAGGTATCTGAGTACCTCGACCCTTTTTGTGTCCCACTTTAACAGCTCAGTGTAGGACAGGAACTTTTTCTTACTCAATAAGTGCTCGGAGTGATAGTCGAGGATAACTTTTTCATATTGCGAAAGGTTGCGGTAGTCCATACTAAGAATCCTCTTCGAGAACCTATTCCAATATAAGGGGAATTTGGCATAACCCTTCTCATCCAAAAAGAAGGGGTATTCATAGTTGGAGGCTCTAACCCTAAAGAATTGGTCTTTAAAGTGTTTGAAGTTGGAGGTGAAAAGGTCAAAAAGCTTTTTTCTAGGCTACCCACTTAAGGAAACCCATTTCCCCTTATCAACATCCTTAACTTGGAACAATGAAAATAAGATTCCTATGCTTGGAGCAACACCTAGGAACTCCATCAGAATCTCAAAAGCTTGGATAAAGGGCTAGCTATTCATATGGAGCTGGATGGGAGCTACATTAATAAAATCAAGGCATTCAACCTCGGATAGGGTCAAAGGAAGCCTAAAGCCCAAGGTGGAGAAGAGGATGTCATAAACAAAGAAAAAGGTGGGCTCTTTGTCATCAGAAAATTTAGTTATATGATAAGCTCAGTCACTAGGTTTACATGGAAAGCAGTCGATAAAATATTCTTGGTCAGGGCAAACTTCCTTAAACTTTTTAAGAAAATGGTCTAGTATTTGCTGATCAAAATAAAGGGACTAGGAATTCTTAACCTCATCTACAACCTAAAAGTAATAGTTTGAGGGCTCATTCTCCTTGGAGGAGCCTCCAACGAACAGTCCCATGAAAATCTTTTTCCATCATTGATAATAAGGAATCAAGGGCTCAAGATAATCTCTAAAAAGAAAAGAAAAATCAGTGAATGGAAGAATAGGAATGAAGACCAATTGTCCACTATCCTAGGGTTCCAAAAAAAGAATCATGAAAGAACAATCTTGAAGAATGAAAATTGAGGAGAAATGCATAATACTTACTCGAAAAATCTTGGGAAAGCAATGGATGGCATTGAAAGATTGGATTGAGCAAAAACCTACAGCAAGAAGGAATTGTAGAGAACAATAAATGGAGGCGTAAGAAGAGGAATACGAGGCTTAAGAAATCTAGAAATGAGTTCGTAATGAGAATCTTGGAAGAATAGGGCTAAAAACCCTTCTTAGAAAACTTGAAATGATCTAAAGGAACAAAAGGTTTCCCCCCATTAAGATTAGATCTTTACCGTTAAGAGAATCAACGGCGAGAGGCTTAATTTAATAGCTGGAATTTAAAGGCAGGATTTGAAATGATTACTGTGCAGTAACGATACGATAATGGGGGCTTCATAATGCGATATGTGTTCATGCATGTTTTCCAACAAGCCCAGAAGGAATTGGAATGTTTCCAAAATAATTGTCAATAATTTGAGCTTGGATGAAGGTCGGAAGAACTCAAGCACGGCTATGAAGTGCAAGGTCGGAATTTCAAGTATAAGCCCAGAGTGCTATTGAAAATAACAACCGAGCTTGGGGGCTATGGAGCGAACAAATTCATTGAGCTCTAGAGCTCGGCCCAGATGAGCCTGAAGATGGTTCTTCTAGAAGGAACTCGCCGCGGATAAGCTCAAACCGAATTAGCGCATAAAAGTAGCTAACCCGTAAAGGGTAGTTATTGAGCATAGAGGGACTCCATGATAATAGGAGGATAACTAACTACCACAGAATTGGAGGAACAAACACACAAAGTTGAATATAAAATGGGGGACTCAGGGCAAGTCGAAGGTAATTGACTAATCCTTTTACTCACACCTGAGTAAGATAGAGTTTTGACTTGAGCATTGGAGTCCCTTGCAGGACTCCCACCAAAGGAGCACTCGAAGAGCTCAGACCTACTGCGGATATTATTAGACGCCCTCAGAAACAGGTCAAAACATTTATAATAATCATTTTTTCGAAAATAAAAAGTACATATTTTTCAGTTATTAATTTTAATATTAATATATTCGTTATCTTCTACGTGATTCATCTTTATTTACGATATTAACAAATAATATACATTTTTATATACATTAATATTCTAGAATTAATAGTTGAAGAAATATGTAATTTTTATTTTTGAAAATTTTTTATCATAAGTTATTATTATTATTATTAATTTGTTCTCTTAATATTGCATATATATATATATATATATCAACCATATATATTTTATTTGATAAAAGAATTGAAAAATATAACAATCAATAAAGGGTATTTCGATCAAAAATAAAATAATGAGATAATGGATAATTAATGGAAAACTTGAAAATGGATTGAAGTGAGACTTATCTTAATTTTTTAGGGGAGGGGTGTAACACCTCAAATTAATTGTGTATAATTAACAATATTAAGTATTAATTACCACTAAATTTATAAATAGAGAGAAGAATGTAGAATAATAAAATAATAAAAGTGATAATATAATATAATTAAAATTTTTTCGATAATAGAATTTTAACTGCACTGTAAAAAATTTAAGAACAGTTTCTCAGAATACAAGAAATTAATCTAGTAGGAACTTAAAATATAAGAGAGTTTAATTATTAAGAGATTACATCTATTATATGTGGCCCGGAGTGGGCCACATAGGCCAAAATTTCATGAAGCAATATGTGTAACACCTTAGTAATCTCATACTACGCTTAAGTCGTATTATGGAAGTTACTAGTTGTTACTGTTGCTCACAAAAACTAACTTGCTATTTGAAATTACTTTATATCAATGATAGGGGTAACATTTTTTTTTTAATCATCGGAATATAACTTTTTTGAAACAAGAGAGCCATAAGCACATCGTGAGTGTATAAAATTGAACGTCTTTACTTGCATACTTGTAGCGCTTTAAATAAATAAAAGCAATATAAAGAACAATTATCTCCATTAATCACAATAGTCGTTCCAAAACCATCATAGTTAGATATAGGTACAGTAATCATAACATGGCCTACATAATTTGCCATGGGGACGATATCTACTATCGGTCCTACAAAACAGCCCTAAAAAATACAAGCATAAGAAAAAGAAATACATAATAAATCTCTGCCACCCATACATGCCATAAAAATGATAATCCTAAAATTACAAACAAAAAGGGGCTATCTTTGCATCCAAGCTCAGCATGTGCTATCCAAACCAGTCTCATCCCTAGAATGCAACGAATTCATTCTCGAAACCACCAGGTGCATCATATCCACATCCTTCACCCAGGCTTGTGGAGCACAGCTCGAGTACAAATGAATCCTCGACTAGGGCCCGGGGGTGGTGCTTGGTTGGCAACAGAAGAAGAGGAATCTGAAGTCAAGCAAATTATCAAAAGGTATGATGGCTCTGAAGGATCAGGCTCCATAGAATATGTTGGTGTTAGGCGGATGTTGGAGTCGGACTCTCCATCAGTGGGGTACATCAGATGATGAAAAGGTGGACACACATCATCCGATATAATGTCATCATATGACTCATGCGGGCCAAAGAACGAACTCATCATAGGTGCATAGAACTGACAACTATGAAACATGTAGACCCTTATGGCTGCTCGAGCAGTCATTGCAGATGTATTCAGCATCGGGTCGAAGTGCCAATGCGGGATCGGAAACTCAACAAAGATCACCACACTGCCTGACGGCATTATCTGAAAATGACATGAAAACATGGGAGTGAGACATACTAGATTTCTCAGTAGGATCCTAGCTAGATAGTTAATATGTTGTTGTTGTCATCCCAACCATATTGGTTTAATTATGAAAAGGTAATCATGCATAAATTCAATTTTAAGGGTTTCGAAAACTTAAGGTTCCACAGCATGTTTCTTTCAATCTTAATCTCATAAGCATAAACTAAAGCAACATAAGGTCATAAAATAGAGACATACATACTAAAGCATAATATAAACATTCATAACCATGCATATGAGGAAATAAGGATGCGTGCACTTCCATGTATCTCCCTTGACTTTGACTTCCTTAACTTTCATAAATTAGCACGTGCTTAACATTGTTTCATTGCGTCCCCTTGGATACACTGTTATTGGACATAAGCTCATTCGTGACCATCGTCTCACAGTCCTTATCTAAAATTAGACTAAGCTGATAAGGGTTCCACTAGAT
Source organism: Pterocarpus macrocarpus (assembly GCA_031439585.1). Lineage (NCBI taxonomy): Eukaryota > Viridiplantae > Streptophyta > Magnoliopsida > Fabales > Fabaceae > Pterocarpus > Pterocarpus macrocarpus. The sequence continues at coordinate 39,645,499 of CM062517.1, forward strand.
TGGAGAGATTCAGGCCTTATATCTCCAAAGTAGAGGGGTCTCTTAATAGGTCACCTTCTATTTTGAAGGATCACACCCGCTTTTCTTGTCTTTGTGGATCACCTTCCCTTTTGAAGAATTACATCCAATTATTTCATTTCTTATATTATATCTTACATTTTCATATGCATTATGCTAAAAGACAAGACACAAGTAAGTATACAATAAATATGTCTAAGTCCACAATTTTGATAAAAATCGGGCAATATAACGGCTAGATGGAAACTTCCCAAAATTTACCAAGCATGGAAAATTCAACCAATAACTAATCATATTCATTTCATATCATCATATCAAGTATCAACAATCATTCAATCATAAGTCAATACTCAATCAACTTGCCAAACATCATGCTTAATAGCGTGATATACTCATACCCTAAAGGATATCTATGGTTGCATTGTTCTTTGTAAGACATCTTATAAGTCATCATATGAATCTCTATATTTACTCATGAGAGAATCACATAGCTTAAAATAAATGTGCATTATAAATTTTTAGCCACTTACTTCTTGAGTGAAGTCACACTTTGTTTAAGGGTTTTATGCTTCTTCCTATATATTTAACTTAAGAGAAATGTCTGTTCATTCAATCATGCATTTTAAACCTTAGTTATTTCAAATTTAGGTATTAGGCATGTTCTTTCCTATTCTCTTTTGTTATGGCCGAAACTTACATAAGGGTTTAGCTAAAGTTTTGTCTTCGAATCTTTTAGTGCCCTTGAGATGGTACACTAGTGATTCCTAAGTTCATAATTTGATCAGAGGCCCTAATTATACTTATGTTCCCAAAGGATTTCGAGATCCCTCTAATCCCTTAGGTCATGACAATGCATAACTACACTAATGAACCCCACAACACTATATGCTCACTATTATCAAGAAGTGATTTTATCTTAAATAAAGTTGCAAGATTCAACCTTTGTGACTAAAATGTTTTGTTTTTTGGAAAAAGTCTAAACCTTTAATCAATATTTTATCTTCAAAGTTCAACTTTTATAAAATAAAGATGCAAGCTTCTATCTTTATGACTAGAAAGTTTTATTCTTTAAGAAAGTTTGAACCTTTAATCATTATTATGTCATCAAGATTCAACCTTTGTAAAATAAAGTTACAAAATTTCATTTTTATGACTAAAAGCTTCATTCTTTAAGAAAGTTTGAAACTTTACTCAATATTTTGTCTTTAAGGATCAGTCTTTACAAATAAAGTTCAAGTTTTTAACTTTATAACTAAAAAGCTCCATACCTTAAGAGTGTTTAGACTTTTACTAATTATCTTATCTTCAAGAAAAACAAAATGAATCTTTAAGAGAGTATATACTTTAGCGCCACATTTTAGGCTTCAAGGAGCAAACTTTTTAAAGTTTTATGCTTTACAATGTTCTTTGGTCACATAAAATCCATGTTGAAGGTGTAAAAAGAGAATCTTTTCAATCATTAACACACTGTATCAATAGAACAACTTTGAACAAGAACGTCCTCAAGAAAGCATATTTCTTTCCAATAACTTTAAAGAACACAAAGAACACATAGATTATAAAAGAAAATGAAAACTTTTAGAACATTCAAGAAAAGAAACTTCCAACAAACACATAAATCTCATAAACAAGGTTCAAGAAGTAAACTTTTCCAAAAAGGAAACTTCCTCAAGAAGAAAATGGAGCTTTTTTCAAGTTGTTGCTTGAAGCCTTAGCTATGGTGGAAGCCAAAGCTTCAAGCTTTCTTGATCAACAAAAAGAAAAGGTAGAAGATCACTACCTAAGGTATGAGTAGCACCTTCTTAAGGAGAAGAAGAAGGTTAAGATGACTCTTGCAATAGTGGTGGTGGTGGCAACTTCTAATGGAGAAGATGAGAACTCTTATGTTCTTGAGAAAATGGAGATTGTATCATTTAAATCTTATCTTCAAAGACCAAAAAGTGTGATCTTTGAAGGCATAGTGAGGAGGTTTTGGCTATGGTGTTGGTGGGAAAGGAAGAAGAAGAAGAAGAAGAAGAGTGCTCTTAAAAAAGAGAATGTTGGAGAGAGAATTGTGTGTTTAAAAAATGAAATGAGTGTGGATGTGTGCATGTGTATAGGTCGTGGCATATACTAGGACAAGGGGGAGATATTTTGCTTCACTTTGTGTTAATTAAGGCTTTGGGGGACAAATTGGATGATAAGGGAGACAAATTGTGCACTAGCTCTTGCAAAAAGTAATCTTGTCTTTTGCTTTGTGCTTTTATGACATCATCAATACTTTATTGTCTAGTTAACTTAATTTGAATTCTAATGATGTGATTAAGTGCTCTTGTAACTTGATTAACTTAGTTAAGTAAGGATTAGCGATAAACTCATATTGTTGTGATTAACAAAAAATAAATTTTTTATTAAACTTAATTACCCTTAATTAAACTCAATTAAGCTAATTATGAATGATTATTGTTTAATTAAGCCCTTAAGAGTTTGACCTGCTTAAATTTGAAATTCTCTAATCTTAATTAATTATTCACTTGACTTTTCTCTTCATAATTATCCTTTTTGCCCTTTATTAAGCCTCTATTCTTTAATTTCTCATTAAGTGCCTAATTACTTAGGGTTACTAAGGTAATTTAGCATAAGGTAAAATTGAGGATGTTACAATATGGGCCACATGCCGATGGTGAGTCACTAGGTGAGTCATCCTTACTTTTCTACAAATATCTCCCCAAAAACCCAAAATTTCATCATCTTCTTCTTTCTCTCCCTCTCAAAAAATAGCCAGCTCTCTCCCTCTTCTCTACCTCCATTTTTGCTTTCTTCCTTCTGTAATCTTGTTCTTCTATTTGTTCTTTTAGTAACCACTCAAAGCCTAAGTTCCACCAGCCTCACTAACACAAAAAATAAGCTAAAAACCTCCTTCCCTTGGTGATAGTAGCTACTACCATGTCAAGGAAAGAAGGGTTGTTGTTGTTGTTTGCTTGGTTTAAGAGAGCTTGAAATCCAAAAGAGTAAGCCTTGAAGAGTTTGTAAGCTTGGAAGTAAGGTAGGTGTCTTAAAACTCTTGTTATGTTGAGTCGCTCTCATAAAGCTAGGGTTTCTGATCTATTGCACCCTACATGTTTTGGGCTGATGGTGATGACATATGCCATTATTCTAGTGATTTTATAGCTAGTGAAACTTGGTTGGTGAAAAATAGCAAACTACAAAATCAAGGTAACACAAAAATTGATTTTTAACTATGTTGGGTATTCTAGACTGTCATGAATCCCTGAGTTATAATTCATGCTAGGAAATTCAAAATGATGTGAAGCCAATTTTAGATGATAATTTCTGACAGGAGAGCATACCCTTAAAGTTCAAAGTCAAATGGACTAAAGATGAAAAAGTTATGAATTTTTGAAGTAGGTTATAGGTGGAGTAGCACACACTTGAGCAGCATGTGTTCTAACGGGCATAACTGAGTGAGACTTAGTTTGTTTGAAACAAAGTTCATGTGAGTATGAGTTTATAAAATTTCAGGGCAAAATGATGAGGGATGGATTTTAGTGATTTTCACTTTTAAGTGTCCAAGTTTGTCCTAAAATAGGATAGTAGTGGATCAAATTTCAATAACGTAAGTTATAATTATCAAAACTTAGTAAGAATAGACTAATAGAGCAACGTTTCTATAGAATTTGAGCTTAAAAGGATTTAAATTGTAATTTTTGTTTAATTTATAAGTTTGGGCAAAATTAGGGAATCGAAGTCTAAATTGTAGTTAAATTGCATATAACTCAACTTAAAAGTCTCCAAAATATATGGGACCACAACTAATTAGAAAGTAGAAGATTATATGTTGGTTTTAATGCAATATTAATGTATATGTTGTGGTATCGCTATTCACTAGAATGCTTGTGATTGGGCAATCTTTGCCTTATATATATGGTTATACATGTGATTGAGACTTTGATATATATATATATATATATATATATATATTGAAATTGTTCTTTTTTGCGAATTGGTTATTGAATCTACTATTATAAATTTTGGGAACCCTTACATTGCAGCCATCATATTGCCGAATTTTTGGCAGGAATATTTTGAAAATAAGTTATGTAGCATGAAGCATAAGTGAATCAAGTAACCTCATGTACAAATATGAACAAATTATGCAAGTTAAGAATATGAGAATATGAGATCCCTTCACTGGGAGACAATTATATCATGATTATGAGATCTCTCTAATAAGAGGCAGTTAACCAAAAGATTAGATCCCTCCGATTAGACGCACATCTAAGACTGCATTCTAAGGACGGCAGTACGCAACGCTCAAGTACAGTGAGACGTAATGCCTAGATATATTATTGTCAGGGAAAGTGAACCTAACTAGTAACTAGATCCCTTTGAATAAACTAGAGAAAGATGTTTGACCTAAGTCAAGGCATGATAAGTAATAGTAAGAATTAAAGTCAAGAAAGTAAGGAAAACTAAGAAAGAAAATAGGGTATTTAAGTTAGGAAAGTATAGCAAAGAAATGAGTATAGAGACATATATCAGAAAAAAGTATCTCATTCATTCATTTCTAGCCTTTGTTCTATTATAATAATATATTGATGTAAATTATGTGAATATTATGAGTCTCAAATTAAGTGCTTGACTAAAAGAAACCCACTTTGGAAGGATAGTTTTGAACTTTCCAAAATGAAATCTTTACTTTGTTATGGTATGATCACTTTTTTTATAATAAATTGAAATGGCTAAGGTCGCAATGATGACACTATTTGTGTTAGCTTAGGACGCTTACCAAGAATTTATAATTCTCACTCCTATATGTTTCCATGTCATCTCCATATGACTTAGTTAGTCGTAGCAGTGATCCTCCCGGGTGTATATGATTGAGACTAAAGCACCCTAATGAGAAGGGTTCAAAGATGCCAGAGACTACAAAATTGGATAGTAAGAGGTTGGCACTACAACGGAGATATTTTGCTATATTGAAGCTCTTAGTAGAACTCTTTTATATATGTTGAAACGTTAAGTAAGACTAGAAGTTTAGTCAATTTTTATGTATTCCAGTGGAGTTTCTATTTTCTTTATATGCCTATTTATATCTTATTCTATACAATGAGACAATTAGTACGATATTATTCCAAAAGCATAGTAAGTAATAAGACAAGGTCCACTAATTTATTAATAGCAACTCCTAACTGCGATATTATGACTTAAGCATAGTAACTTGTTAAGATTTTCGATAGAAGCTTGAAAGAACTTAGGGGTAGTAAGACAACTTCTTTAGTAAAGGTTCCATGGGAAGGGCTAACTCTAGAGAAAACAACATGGGAAAAGGAAGAGGATCTTCAAAGAGAATACTAGAGTTATTTAATTAAGGTAACTAAATTTCAAGGACGAAATTTTTTGAAAGAGAGGAAAAATGTAACATCCCCATTGTTTTTAATATAACATAATAGAAATTTTGATTTATTTCACTTAGGTAATGTGAGAATTTCTTAGACAATGATATGGCATAATGATCCTCACATTGAGAACTATAGGGTGGAGTGACACTATCGTTGAAATTACATCACTACCGAGTACTAAAAATTAGGAAAAGATGAAAACACCCCTATAGTACAAACTTTTGTTATTTACAAAATTGTCCTAATTTTTTTAGTAATTATACTTAGAGCCCATAAACAAATTATACTTAGGCTCCAGAACTTTTAGAAAATTATATTTAGGTGCTACACCATTAGAATTAGTGGAATAAGTTTTTAAGCAGAACCAAGTAACATAGCCGAACCATAGAAATCCAAATCTCTGCCAATTGGCTCATAAAGATATCCAAGTGTGAAATGACACGAGATGTCTTTGAACTTGCCCATAATTATGAAAATACCATTGGTAACAAAAAAAAATAAAAAATACAGTAGAAACTCTAACAAAAAACAAATAGAAAACACTAAAAGGCTTACAAAAGGTCAAAAACTACCTAAAAGATCTCGAAAAATTCTAGAAAAATTATAAATGCACTTTTAATATAATTTTGAATATAAGTATCAATTTTTAGTAGATTTGAAGAAAATTTGCATAATTATATAAAAATAACCTCACCAGGATACAAAATGGGCCCTAAAAATCCTATAAGACTATTCTAACATGTAATATGACAATGAATCAGTGGAATTTCGGGTTTGGGCTTATTGGGCCTTCATTTGGGCCTCCATAACAGCTGGGCTTTTTAAAATAATTGTGGAATTAAAACTACACAAAAATGCCAAAATTCATCATGAAACATACATCAATCAAACAAAAATATAAGACCCTAAGCCTACGGCCCCATAACTGAATTATAACTAGTTCCTAACCCCTTAGTTTAGTTTTAACTAAATGGGAATAAAGATTAGTTGAAATGTAACCAAAATGCCAGCATCCAATTACTTTACATTAACTAACCTTTTACTAAACTAAAGCATCTTTTGACTCAAATCTTTTACTAAAGCTTCATGCCCCCTTGACCCATAGAATGGCGTGGAGATCATCATAGGTTGATGGGAATATTTTTTATTTTTTAAATTATTAATCATATATAATTAATTATGCCAATTAACATAAAAATAAGGTTAATAAAGGTAAAAATGCTCTAAAAATTCTATAAATTGCAAAATAAATTCTAAAAATTAAATGACAACATATTCTCATTTCTCATATATAAACATGGGTTTAATGATAGATTAGAGAAACTTAATTATTGACTAAATATTTTGTTAACTAAAAGATAAATTACCTAATATAGTTGTAAGCCAAAATGCTAATTTGTGCACTAATCTTGCACTAAACCACTGCAACACTTTCTAAATCTCTATTAGACATATAAGATGGGTAATAAAATGCATCTAAATCAATTTTGATTGGTTCATAAAACAATTAACTAAGGATGGCACAATTAACCAATTAATCTAAACTTATGACATAATTAACTAACCAATTAATCTCCCCTTTTTTTTTTATAAATAGAAACATACCCCACACACTCCCACACTTTATAATCTCAGCCTCAACCCCTTGCTTTGGCTGAAACCTTCATCACCCTCACCTTCCAACATTTTCACTAAAAAATTCAAAGAAACCTTCATTAAAATGTCTTCAAATCTTCACTTGGCGTCTTATAGAAACGAAACACAAACGAGAGGCCACACCCTCTAGCTCGAGTTGGGGGCATTGTTATTGTAACATCTTGATTTCTGAGTTCCGACTTCGCCCTCAGGATTGATCAATCCCAATTTCTGACTTCATCTTTGAAGTTCAGATAGAATGATTATTTCCGAGTTCCGAGTTCGTCTTGCTCAATTTCCGACTTCATCACCTGTCCGACTTCCGATTTCGTCTAAGTTTGATGGTTCCTGATTTCCGACTTCATATTCTAGTTTTGAGTTAAATGGGTGGCTTCCGAGTTCCAATAACTGACTTCGAGTTAAAGTATACTGGGACATGATTTCCGACCTCCAAACTAATGTCCAGGTCCCCAATGAAGACCATTCTCGATCTCCGCATTCGTCTTCACCCTTCAGCATTAATTTCCGACTTCCGATCTTAACCAGCACTCTCATTTCCTGACTTCCGACTTAACCTTCAAGTACAAACAACACGAGCGTGATTACCAATATTCGACTTCATGTTTCAAGGAAAATATATCCGGATTTCGATCTCATCAACCACACTGTATATAAATATCGACTTCCGGGTTTAAATACTTGGGTTTGGTAATGTGATTTCGAATTCTCGAGTTCCGACCTTAAGCATCCTTATTCCGACTTTAGACTTGACCCAAGTTGATGCTTTAAAACAATGGTACAAGTGCCAACGTCCGATTTTGATGTAACGAGTTCCCACTTTAGAGTTGGACTCAATGGATATAGGTTGGAATCCTTGAGCTGTTTTCCAAGTTACACACGAGTTCTGATATCCGATCTTATTCTCTGGAGCTTTCCATTTCTGCTGGCTTTCTCGAGTTTGAATGGGGAGTTTCGAGATTATATGATTGTAAGCTGGAAGACTTCTGACCTCCGACCTTATTTCCAAGTCTCGAAATAAACCAGACAAGATTTCCTCAAGTCACAAACAAAAGGGGACGAGTTCCGACATCCGTCTTCAGCTTCGAGCTCAAGTATAATGGCATGAGTCCCGACTTCAAGCATAATAGGGATGAGTTCCGATTTCAGGTAGAACGGAAGCGTATCCCACTTTTGGGATGACGTGGAGAGCAATTTGGCCACAAAAGTGAGAGACATGGCCGAACTTCAACGACAAAATTCCAACCAATCAACACCACAACTTTCATGTATTTAAATCAGACTTTCCTCATCATTTTGATCTGATTTACGTTCTCCCTTCCCCTTGCTCCAGCTTCTTCTTCCCTTCCTCTCTCAATCCAACTCCATCAAATCTCCAAGCTTGGTCAAGGTTCCATCAATCCAAAACTCAAATTCAGCAAGATCACACTCCAAAGAGGTAGGATTCTATTTCTGTTCTTGAATTACTTGCACTATGATTATATGAAATTGTATCCTTCTTCTTGTATTTGATATATTATTGGATGTATTATGATGGATTATGGTTGGATTAATATGAAATAATGAGTTGGAATTAAGGTTAGAAGAAGAAAACTAGGAGAAGTGAAGGATTGGGATGCTGTCTAAGGGAGAAGTTACATGGCAGTCTGTATAGCAGAGTGTACAACACTGTCTACAACTGGTTAAATCTGATGAAACCATTTTTAGATGAAAGTAGACATCCAGAGCTTTCCATACATATGTCATATAAGGTAATTGGATTAGTATTGAGAGAGATATGAAGTTTTGAAGTTTGACCTAGGAATCAGGGTTTTCATCCGGGCAGGGTAACTTGAGGAGGGTATAACTCACCCTATACAACTCCAAATTGAGTAAAACCAACTTTGTTAAAAAGCTTACATATAGAGGAATATCCCAATATGAAATTTAGAGTTTTTTATGGTCCCAATTGTTCCCAGTGATTCGAGGAAGTTGCCCTATGTCCAATCCAGACCAAAATAGAGTAGTTCAGGAAGGTCGACTTTCGAGACTTATAACTCGAGGTATACTTAAGAAAATCAAGTGAAACTTCTTGCAAATGAAAGGTTGTCCTGTTGGCTTCAATATGACACCAATTTAGTATGATTTGAGCTTAATTTCGATTTTTAGTGAATTTATACTTCCAAGAGTATAATTCGGGCCAGTGGTTGAGTAGGCTAAGGCAAAAGCTAAATATCTTGAGTTATATAAATCAAAATGATATGGGACCAAAGAGGTTAGAAAGTAGACATATAGAACTATGATATATCCAAAACTCAGGTCTAAATAAGTTGAATAGAGGTAAAGGCAGATTATACAAAATTCGGGCAGAACTGAGTAAGATTGGCAGAATGGCCAAATTGATAGTTTCACAAGTGTTAGTGAGTACATAAGGATTGAGTTGAGGATTGCCAGTTTTACATTGACATATATATGTTAGATTGATTATATTGCTATGACTGAATTGTCTGTGAGAACTGGCACTATTCATGGAGAGACGGAACTGATCCGTTATGCTGCCGGATTTACGGCAGAAGTCTATGAAACTAGGAATGTTTACATGCAAGGATGAACTTGAATATGATATGAGTTAGCAAGGATGAATTAAAGTATGAATAGGTATATGGAAACTCTATACTCAAGAATGACATAAGTATGTTATGAGGCATGTGAGGGTAAATGATGTAGCATATGTATGAGTGCCGGTAGAATGGTAAAGAGACTACGGGCCTTTATATGTACGTGAAGATCATGTGTGCAATGATATATGAGAATAAATGAAGTATATGTACGAGTACACTTAGTATGACTATGCTTGAATATGCATGAGAATGAAAAAATGTGAATATATTGAATATGAGTCCTTTCACTTGGAGGCAGTTATTTGAGGTCCCTCCTTGTAAAGGCAGCTAAATAACATAAAATGTGGGTTCCTTCACCGGGAGGCAGTTATTTAAGGTCCCTCCTTGTGAAGGCAGCTAAAACTTGGGTCCCTCCAACCTAGAGGCAGTGGGTCCCCTTACGGGTGAGTTGGTGTGACGACAGTCACGGGTGAAGCTGATAAGCTCACTCCAAGGCCAGGCTACCCAAGGGCAGTAATAGCACCATAGGGACGACGATACGTAACGCCTAGGTGTGCCAAGTAAAAGCTAAAGATTAAAGACTAAAGACTAAAGATTAAGGCATATGCAAGCACCCCATTCATATGAGGCATGACATCGGCCCAGCTAGTATGAGTACAAGGGACAGAACTTACACGAGGCATGGCATGACCCAGCTAGTGTAAGTACCAAAGGAAGATCCCATATTCCTAAGGAACGTGACATGGCGATCACGCTCTGATGGGGTATGACATGACGATCATACTCTGAAATGTGGTACGTAAAGATTTTATGATGAAAAGAGAGATGAAGAAAGAAAAACAAATTTTATGTATATACATGAATTCAAGTACAGATAAAGTTATGTGCAAATACTATGTGTAGTTTAATATGTTGCAATTATTATCCATGATATCATTCAGGAATTGATTTTTATGGGTTTTTCCCAAATGACAAGTCTATGAGTAAAATTAAACCTTTGCTTCGGACATTATATTTTCGAACTATAAAATTAAACAGTTTGTAAAGTATGTTCACCTTTTTCTTAATAAACCGAAGCAAACTGGAGATAACAACGATGACATTATTTATGATACTTAGAGAATCCTACTGGGAATTTATAATTCTCATACCTATTTTCGTGTTGTCTCCAGATAGTTTCAGAAGTTTTCAAGGCAATTTGAAGTTCTTTGTCGACAAGGTCATTCAGATAACTTGATATAACTCAGGGGTATTAGTCTTATGAGCAGCGTAGTCTTATCTTGAGGAGGGTCTTATAGTTATGAACTAGGGCCTCTAACCCAATAACAGGCCCAAGCTTAATTTGCCATCTAAGCTGGAACTCGACCTAATATCTTGAACCATTCCTCCCACTTATCAAGGCTATGAAGGGGTCTTGAATTTGAAAAGCGATTACTCACACCCTCCAACGTGAAGAGTCAAGTAACTACTCTATCCCCTGGAAGGTGGAACCACTGCCTTTGAACATATGGTATAAATAATGAGCCAATGAGCTCCACTATGATCGAACCCTTCACTCTCTAGTTTCTCTTAATCTTTGCTGACTTAAGTATTGAAGTCCTTATAAATACACTCATCGTATCCTTGGGGTTGGAGCGTATGATCAGAGCTTCCACAAACGCACTCTATTGGCAACCCCTCATTGTTTCAGTAACCCTCCTCATCTTGGGCTATTTATTTCGAAACAGTAGGTTTAATTTTTATGCACTTAATAAATTTTTTTTTATATTTTTATCTAATTATATTATCATATTAATTAATATATTTGATTTACAATAATTATATCATAATCACACAAGATTTTTGATTGATTGATAGTGTATATGTTATATTGACAATATATAAAAAATAATTTCTTATTTAAAATTTAGAAATATATTCTTATATTATAAAATTTTGAAGCCAACTAATCCGCATTCTTCTTCTGATTACCAAAGCGTCACATCGCCAACATGGGCACAACTCACAGTAGGGACGTATCCAAGAGGTACATATCGTCCAGAATAGAGTTAACAAACTCGTTGCCGACAAACGACCTCTTGCCCGACACTGCTCGCATTTAATTGCTGTTTTTCAACGTGAGCGTCATCCTTCATGCTTTCACACACACATCTGACAGCCCCTCCCTTATCTTCCCCGATATTTTGAGATCGTGACAAGGGATGCCGCCCGCCGTACAAAAATAACCAATCCTGTTCACACACTTCCTACAAAATATCATAGTTATTTTATTATTTTTAAGAGATTAATTATCATATATTAATAATATAAAATAATTTTATATTATTTATTAATAAAAATATAAAAAATATTAAAATATATTAGATAATTATTTATTAAAATAAAAAATTTATTAAAATTTAATATTTTTTATAATTTTATTAATTTATAATATAAAATTATTTTATATTATCAATATATAAAAATAAAATTTTATTTTTAATTGATATAAAATAAAATTTTAATTTTAATATATTATTAGCATACAATATTTTTATATAATCATTTAATTATATTATTGAAATAATTTAACTTATATTACAATTAACCTAGCAAAATAAATGAAATTTTCATGCATAAATTTAAAATTCAATTTAAATAATTAATTTATCAAATATATTTCATCAACTACATTATTAAGATGATTATATCAACATATGATGATGATGATGATGATGATTATTATTATTATTATTAGCTTTTAAAAATAAGGTAGCATTGAATTATTGGACAAATTAATGATGTTTAATTGGGGTTAAATGATAAATTTAGTTTCTTAATATATGGCAGAGATTTTCTGATCCAATTTAAACTTATAATTTTATGCAATCTATTTATATCTTATTTTTACAAAAAACAATTATTTAGCTGCAGTTAGAAATGATAAAATAGGTTGAATTTGATGGTCAACTTGTCAAAAATGATAAGTTGTGCTATATTTTATAATTTATTTTTCTTAGGTACTTTATTGTTACCTGCTTTACATAACCCAATTCATGGCAGGCTAAAATGGATCGATTTGTCGAATCATTTGTTTTAATTTTAAATTTTATTTTTTCATTTGTGGGTTAATATATATATTTACTGTAACACTCTCACATTTATAATACTATACTTAATTTATAATATTATCTTGATGAGTTGTTACAACTAAATTGCACGAACCTTGATTTATTATTTAATAAATCTCTCTTGTAAATATTACAATATTCGTTTACAGTCCACCACTACAGGTATCACTAGCTACCAATATATACATATACTTGTAAAATTGTCTTTAGCAGGTAGCCCAATCGTTGTCACTTTTCGCTAGGTTGTCCTTCTTCAAAATTTGCTAAGTTGGGATGAGAATTTTATATTTTCTGTAGGATTCCTAGGCTACTTGGCAATCTATGTCATCGTTGTCGCTCCAGCTGCTTCGATTTATTTAAGAAAAAATGATTATGTCATATAAATTATAAATTTCATTTTAGAGAGTTCAAAAACATCCGTCTCAAAACACATTCATTTTATCATACACTTGTTAAATAGAAGATATCTCACAGTAGAAATAATAGACTATTAGGGAAATAAGACTTATGCATATGCAGATGCTGCTAAATACTGATACAAGTGCACTTCATTTTCTTATTTTTCTATAATTTCTTGACACACCTAGGTGTTATGTATCGCTATCCTTAGGATGTCTGTACTTTCTTATTTTCCTCTGTACTTGGTCCCTTGGAGGTGAATGACCTCTTTTACCTCTGGGTAAGACGAGCTCGTTTCTATATGTGATTACTGGGTTTACTTTCCCCGACTCTCATACCGACTTATTCACCTTAAATTTGTTCAGGGACTAGCCTAAGTCATATGGAATCATTATTATATCTTTAATCATACAATCATAATGTATATGCTAGAGGAATCATATTCATGATACATAGTTCCTATATTTTTGTCGAAATTTTGGTAGTATAACGGATCAGATCCGCTTCCTTATGAATAGTGCTAGTTTAAATAGACAATCAGTTGTAGCAGTAGAGCTAATATAGTACTTTAACTTTTCAGCATTATCATATGTTTGCAACACTCAAGTCTTAATTGCAACTGATACATTCATTAAGGTAGCTAATCCTTCAATTTGACAATTATGCCTACACTATTTAATTCTGGGCAGTTTTTATCAATTGTGTCCAAATTTCTATTTAGCTCATTTAAATCTAAATTTTTGATATGTTGAAGTATTATTTGTCTAGTTTTTAATCTCTTTAATCCTATTAAGTTTTGATAAGTATAAATTGAGTTATTGAAGTTTAACCTAGGTTTGCCATGGTATTAGACAAAATTCGGTCTAAAATGTAAAAATTTGCCAAAAAATAGAAATCTTATTGAATTAATTTGAAACTTATATCATTTTAAAGTTGATAGAGCCAGCTTTAATTCCCCAGTTTTGTCTCATTTGAATGGGCAGAGCTCAAGCTATAAGCTTTCAAAATTGTTTAAATTGGCCTGCCTTGTTTCTGGCCAGTCAGGACATACGGCAACTTTGGTGAATTATTAGGGAAAATAGGGAACGAATCAGGTTCTGAAATTTTTATGGCATATTACGCTATGTGTTAGCTTTCTAATAAAATTTGTTGCAATCTATTTGAAATTGTATAGGGTGAGTTATGCCCTGCACAATCCAATCTGGTCAGAATTAGAGATAGAAATCTAAGGTTAATTTCAAAAATTCATATCTCACTCAATACAGATCCAATAGTCTTATAATTTATATGGTTGGAAAGCTTTAAATGTGTAGTTTCATATAAAATTAGTTTCATCAAATTCTAATGTTTGTAGATGAAGCTGTAAACTTCAAAGTACGGACAACCTTAGGGTTCTTCAACTTAATCCATTTTGGTTGGTTCCTCTTTTAGTTTTTGGTTCAAGTTTCAGTTCTAATCCAATAATTACATGTTAATCTAGCCATAAAATATCACATAAAACACAATATATCATCAAATAAGATAGTGAAACTAAAACCCTTATCAGCCACAAAATAAGAAAAACTATGAATATAGTGAATCCTACCTCCAATTTAATGGAGAAACTAGCTAGATTTGAGTTTTTGGTGGAGGAAATGGGTGGTGATTGGAGATGGGAGAAAGATGAAGTGAAATTGTAGAAAAGAGAAGGAAAGGTGGTCTATTGAAGGGGGAGGACAAAAAATGAGGGAGTGAGGAGGAATTTTCCAAGTTTATAACACAAAGGATGAGGTTGTGAAGCATGTGATTGTTGGAGGCTTTGGGTGATGAGAATTTGGCCAAGACTCCCCTATATTAGTGGCTATCCAAGGCGCTAAATTAAAGGGTGGAGGTGGCTGAATTTTAGCCACCCAATTTAGGTCTTTACAGTGTAAAATGCTATTGATTTGGTTCTTGTGGTATACAATATTGAAATTCTATTGATTTCCTTCAAACAGGTGAAATATTACCAGAAATCTTCTTATATTTTCTACATGATTAATTCAAATTCTCCTAATCTTAATCTCTCTATAATTCACCTTAAATTATTTATACACATCTAATAGATTCGAATAAATTGATTAACAACGTAAATTAAACGTATTATGATTCAGGATGTTACATTTACCCACCTAACTTGTCTTTTTTTTTTTCTATTTTTAAATTAAAAGTTCGGTTATTTAGTGAGTCAGCTTTTTTAACCCACCATTTTCTTTTATTTTTACATGAATTAACCTGCTAACCTGTTAACCTACCATAAAATGGGTTGAGTTGACAATTTCAACCTATTTTTAAAAATCGATCAACCTGCCCTACCCTATTTTTAAGCTAACCCATGACAAGATAGGATAGGTCAATACATTTGCCATCTCTAGTTGTGGTGGAAGTTGACTATAGCCCAAGGTGAATTCCACTACAGCCCAAGGCAAATTTTACCTACAATGTGAAAGATTTAAATTCTGAAGTCATTATTTTTGAAAGGGCTATATGTAACTACCACCATGACTTGAAATTGCATTAACAATTCCAAAGACAAAAACTCTCACTATGAACTCATTTTAAATAACTTGAAGTTGCAAGAAGATTTGTTAAAGCAAAAAGGATATAGATTTTGTATATTTGTAGCATAAAATTATTTTATACAATTATCCAATTATTTATAATTATATTACTAAATATTTTTTATTCTTATTATATTTATATCAAAAGTCATACAAAAGTTAAAGATATGATTAGTTAACAATATAACAAATTTTACATTGATAATATATTAAAATCAATCTTTGAAAACAAAAAATACAACTTCTATTAAAAGAAAAACAAAAAATATAACCTTACACTTTCTCCACATTTCTTTTTGCTGTATTAATCTTTTACTCAAAATACATTTGTATATACAAGTTAGGTTAAATAAGGAATTTTTTTTTTGTAAGTTAAATAAGGAATTAATTTTGATGTTCCAATAAAAAAAAAGAAAGATTTAACTTTGATGTAGTATTAGCATAAAAGGTTTTAATACAACTGTATCTAATGATGTATTGGCAATCACTAGTAAAAGTGTTTAATTCTTATCATCATTACAAAACTCTTTACACTCATAGTGTATCAAACTATAATAATTAAAAAATTAAAAGAGTAATGCTACAAAGTTGAAAAAAAATATTGCCAATTTTTTTAACAAAATCAATGGTTATTAATTAAAATAAAATAATATAACTGACTTACCAATCTAAGGTTCAACATTTATACTAGATAAATAAATTCAAACAAAAATTCTAGTGGATTAGGATTCTCTCATGTTCCTTACTAATATGATAGTGTCATGTTATTAAAGAGAAAGACACAAATTTTATTGTATTAGGACCTACCATTATTTGTATTTTTTTTATTGAAAAGATTTTAGGTTAAGGAAAAGATTTGCTTGAATCTAAGTTAGGATATGTCTTTGGATTATGAATACTTAAATTTACATATTATTATATATCAATAGGAGAACCCAAGATTCAAATATAAGTTATGATAATACATAAATAGAAGACCACCATACAAGTTAATCTTTGTTAGCCACCATTATTTGTATTGACCCATTGCTATTAATTTTATGTTTCTCATACTATAAACTTTCATGCTAATGAGGAATATGAGATAATACTGATCCAATTTTTGCTCTCTAATATATTTTAAGAATTTAATTTAAATACACTGACAATGTAAAATAATTTTATACTATCAGCAAATAGAAATAGTAAAAAGTGTCAACTCATATAAATAATTACCCATTATAATGAGGAATCCATCATGATTTCTCATTTCACTCTATTTTTATTTATTGATAGTATAAAATTATTTTATACTGTCGGTGCATACCAATTAAACTTATATTTTAAACCAAAAAATGATTGCATATTAACTCAAAAGAATGTAGAGTAAACCTTTGCTTCAGTCTCAAAAATTGTAAGCATTAGTTCTAATAATTCCTAACATTAATAATCGAGCATTTAAATTCTTAATAAAGACTAATTCACTAATTTGGCTATCAAACATTTGAGATCCTTTTTTTTTTTTTTAATTTTCAGTCAAAACCACAACTAGCTTTTTATCTAAAGTAAATTTGCTTACATTAAATAAGACTACTTAAACGATAAAACTCTCCCTCCTAAAGAAAAAGTATTAACGTGGTTACTTACCCAAGACTTAAACTTGAATTCTCTAATTAAGTTAGAGTAAATCCCTGCTACTTAATCTACATATTGACTGGTGACGATCCAGGACTAACTCACCCAACAAAAATACAAGATAAAAGCTCTGTTTGACTTACAAAAATAAAATATGATGGACTAGACGTAAACTTCCTAATGTCAGGCATAATTGTGACGTATGCCTATAATTTGAGGGACTGAAATATCTTTCTCAACGACTCTCTTCTTGTTCTTGTTTTATCAAAAATATCTTCTTGTTCTTGTCCTTAGTCTTCCTTATTATGATTTCGGCCGTGCGAATTGGTATCTGCTCCTTATTGTGAACTCGAAGAAGTGTCTGGTTTGTGTTGGAGACTGAGAGGAAGTGTCAACCATGTGTTCTTTGGCCCCCGCACCTTCTTCTTCCCCTCCTCTTCCCAGAACCTCTTTCCTCACAATGCCCTCAACTTTCTCCAAATTTCAATTTTGCCCTCTTCCATTCCCGTCTTCTTCTTCTTCTTCTTCTTCTTCTTCTTCTTCTCGCGTGATATGTCGTGGTGGGTCCAAGGTGCAACACGTTGCCAGTGACCTCAAGCTCGTCTTGCACGATGCTCTTGATGCTTCCGGAATCGACACCACCTATGCCAGAGTAATCAATTCATACCCATCTCTTTATTTGATTTTATTTTATTTTTCTCTCTATACGCTTGTTTTGATCATTTTTAATTCAATATGATTCCGCAATTTTTTTTTTCTCTTTTCATTTTAATTGAAATATTGTTGATTTTCTCACCCCTTTTTGATGGAAAATGTCTCTTTATTTGATTTCATTTGAGATTATGAACTTTTGGGCTTTTCATTGTCAACGTAAAGTCTTAAGAGGAAAGAAAGATAACTTGTTCGATTTCTTCTTTCTTTCTTTCTTTCTTTTTTCTTTTTGACTATACGCTTATTTTCAACAAGATTCTCACTTTAGAGGGTCTAAATCCTTTTGTTACTGTATTAGTTTAATTTGATGCTTTTGATGCTGTAATTTATTTGTTTTCTTCAATTTTCATGTTCATTGAAGTTTGGAAGCTTGTTGATTTTGTCGTCCCCCTCATGATGGAAAATGATTTTTGTTTGAATTCATTTAATCTTGTGAATTTTTGGTTTTTTCTTTTGAATATCAGGTTATTTATTTATTATTTTTTTAATTTAGTTTTGGGCATGGATATGGATTGAATATGAAGTTTTAACTGGAAAAGGCAGAACTTTTTGAATTGTTGCTTTTAGATTTTCAAGTTTTCTATTAGTTCTGTTTTGTTGTCTAGTTATTTTTTTAAAAACTTTTTCCTACTTCTGTCCAGCATTAGTTTGCTATTTTATTATAGTTGTCTTTATTGCATTCGGTGCATAATTTGTCTTGTCATGATAAAATCTGAAGCAATTCTGACCTAATTTTAATGAACTCATCGCAGTTTACTTGATTTTGTTTTAAAAGTTTGAATAACAAGTTTTGAATCTCCTTTTTTTGTATCCTTTTTCCCTGTTATTGCCATAATTAGTTTTTCGATGTCTACAATTTGATTTATCATGTTAATTACGAGCATACTGGCAGCTTGGTGTGATGGAAAATGGTTTTATTTTGATTGATTTCTAACTTTATAATTTGTGGGTTTTCAACTTCAAATGCAACTTCAAGTAATGTTTCAAAAACCGAGTGAGGGATGAAACCGGCGAGAACTCTAGGTCATGATTGAATTAGTTCAACCAGTGAATTTGATAGTTCAACTAGTATCAAGCCACTGGTTCATAGTCTGACCAATTGAACTGTCTGGTCCAGTTCAGTTTTTAAAACATTGACTTCAAGTTTCAGTTACAGAATAATTTCATCAGTTGCATTATTGATGAATGAGCAGGAAGCCAGGGAGGAGTTCTGCTCACAAATTCGGAGATTCACTGGTATTGAGAAGGAAACCAGCATTTGCATTAACAGGTGTGTTGATCTGGGGAGAGCTGCTCTCTATATTGCCGCAGAGGATGATTCTCTGGTATCACATTCATCAGTTCCACTTCCTGTGGATGCTTTCATTACAAGATTAGATGATCTTTCAATGGACTATTGTCCTCACTACAGCCCTGCATATGATTCATCCCCTGAGAAGTTTTTGGAGAGCATAGAGAGATTTCTATATGTTCACAAGGTATGTACTTTGGTTTCATGCTGCAAGCTATATGCTTGATTCATTTCAGTGTATTTCTAATTACCACTCAAGGAGTCTGAAGGACTATTTTAGGATGCCGCATGCAAAGTATCGTTTATAAGTAATGGTTCTGGGTTTATTAATAGGACCTCTAATTGTTTGCTGATGCTCAAAGTCAACCATTTGTGTTAATTTTAGGTTAAAAATGCAATAATTGATCAAACTTAATATTGTTTGATCATTGAATTGGACAGTTCAGAAATTGATTTATTGAGAAATGTTCTAAGAAGTGCTAATTGTCTTCTACTGAATTTAAATTTTCTCTTTGTTTCTTGACTTTGATTTTTATGTAAGTTTTTCTGACAAGTTGGTCTTCCCCTAAGCTTAGTGCTTATTACATTAGCAGTCTTCTTTAGGACTTTGGAAGAGGCTATTGTTTCATTGCTTCCACTTTATAGGGGTCTGCTGCCACACCTTCACCATGAATAATGTGCCCCAAATGTTCCAATTCAACCTTGCCAAAGTTGCATTTCTTGGAGATCTCCCATAGGGAATTACTTTTCAACACATCCAACACTATGTTCAAATGGGAAACAAGGGCATACTTATCTTAGCTATAAACCAACGTATCATCCAGAAAAACATACTACACATGCACACACAAAAATCCTGTGAGATATGGTTTGAACATATTATTCATAAGAGCCTGTAAGGTTGGTGGGGCACTAGTCAACCTGAATGGCATGACCAAAGATTCATAAGGTTTGGAATGCTGTCTTGTTGATAACTTCCACCCTCACCCTGATCTGAAAACACAGCTGCATCTCCAAGCTCATCTAACAGCTTATTCGATAACTGGTATCAGAAACTTATCTGTAATGCTGTTTATATCTGTTCAATGCAACACCTGCAGCTCCCATCTTTTTTCTTGACCAAGAGCAATGGACTGAAAAGGGGGCCAATGATTGGTCTAATCATGCCCGTGGACAGTGTCTTTTGTTGAAACCTCTCAATTTCCTGTTTTTGGTAACCGGGAAGTCGATAAGGTCTAATGTTGGGGATATCAATTTCCCCTTCCTACCTCCACTGATTCCAGAACTAAAAAATGAAGATGTTGCTCTTGGCACAAATGATTAGGATTATACCTTTCATCTTACCTGCAACATAGATTCTTCTATATTTTGTCCTCCATTCTCCTCTGTGAGGGCAGTCCCTCCAAGTGCTTCAATTCCAACCTACACATGTAGCCTAGTCTGCTCATCCAGCGCATTTAAGTGCAGCCTACGTATCTCATGTCTCTTACTCCTAGCATAAACATGGGCTAAGTGCGTATCAACTATCTTCTGGGAATTTTACTTTAGATTTAATGTTTGACAAATATGTTCACAAACTTTGCACATAAGGAGCAACCAAGCTAGGTATAAGATGTCATATGAAGTGCAAATCTATATACCAATTTGTTCATTTAATTTAGAACGTGCCTGTCAACCCGCCTTTTTTAATTTTAGGATATTAGAATAAAATTATCTGTAATAAATAAAATTTATTTAAATAAAAAATTTGAAATGAACAAAATGAGAAGACATTCATGTTAATTGTCGTGCATGTTAAGCCACATTTGTTTTTTTTTTTTTTTAATTCTTTGGGTCTCAATATAATGAAATCTAGCATTGAATTTGTATTCTTATATTTTTAAATAATATAATTAATAATAATTAAATAAAAATATCATTTTCCAGATGGGTTATTTACAAATATCATTGAGTTGTCCTTTCCCATCCATGGTTTTAGTTGACAGGCCAAAATGGGAATTCATATTTGAAGAATTTTTCATTTTCCTACATATTGTACTAAGAAATTATTGTGGTTTTTTTTGTTTTAGTGATCATAAGAATCTAAAAGAAAAGTTTACAAATGTATAAATTGGTATATGGTTAGAATTCTTCTCAATTCTTTGACATATATATGTAGTTATAAAAATAGAATGGTACAATTTTTTTTTTTTTTTTATGAATTTAATTTCATAAATAAGAGTGTAAAACACACATGTAAATATTAATATACAAATGCATACATTTCATTAGGAAAGTAGTGGAATGATGATTACTTAGGTATTAATAGGCTTATATAGTGTGTAGAGAGAAATATGTGTTTAAGACAAAGTATAGATAGCAAACTATCATATAATATATTAGCTGTTACAATTTTGTTGGTATTCCTATATACCTCACGTACTGCAGCCTTACGTTTTGTG
The DNA here is from genome assembly GCA_031439585.1 of Pterocarpus macrocarpus. Classification (NCBI taxonomy): domain Eukaryota; kingdom Viridiplantae; phylum Streptophyta; class Magnoliopsida; order Fabales; family Fabaceae; genus Pterocarpus; species Pterocarpus macrocarpus. Next base: position 39,667,296 of record CM062517.1, read on the forward strand.
TAAATGAATTATGACTTCTCTTAAAACATAGAAAATAATTAAAAAAAAAAAGAAGCGCCAAAAACAATGGTCATCTTCCTGAGCTTTGCGGTAGGTTCTCTTGCTCTTGCCATTATCAACCTACTGACTGCTGACTGCAGATCTCTCTCAATTCCTTTCTCTATCTCTTCCATTTCACTTCACTTTCCTTTTCAACCTCTCTTTCATATCTGCACAGCAATCTTTTTTTATTTTTTATTTTTTAACATGCATATATGCACAACAATAATCTCATCACTTCACCAGCAACTACTACTGATACTCTTTATTTCTTTTGGTCTAAAAATTAGATTTTGACTACTAATTCTTTCAGTGGGGCTCAACTACTTATACCCTCTGCTTCCTTTCCCAGTGGTCACACTATGCCGCAAAATGTGATGCATTCTTCAGCAAATTATCCCAAAAAAAAAACCAAAAAAATAAGAGTGCTTTGAATTATTGAAGATTCTACTCAGATTCTTTATGGTCATGCTGTTAGTGAACATGTAAACAACTAACACAATAACAACTAAACAGAAAAATCACTTAAATTATTTTCATAGACAAAACAAAACTCACGCAAAGACAAAAAACAAATACATATAGTATTGATCATGGCCATGCCATAAGTTTTTGAGAATTTTAGAAAAACCTATATGCAAGATTTAAGTATTTGGGTTATATTATCCAAAATGATGGAGAAATAGAGGGAGAAGTAAACTATAGAATTCAAGTAGGGTGGTCAAAGTGAAGGGGTGCTTTGGGTATTATTTGCAACAAAAAAGTACCACTAAAGCTTAAGGGTAAATTTTATCACATAACTATACGACTAGCAGTGTTGTATGAGACTGAATGTTGGGCAGTAAAAAGTCAACAAGAAAATAAGTTAAATGTTATAGAGATGAGGATGTTGTGATAGATGTGTGGAAAGACTAGACATGATAGGATTAGGAATGAGTGTATTAGAGAGAGAGAGAGAGAGAGAGAGTTGGGGTAGCTCCTACTATAGAGAAGATAGTAGAATCTCCCCTCAGGTGATTTGGACATGTGGAGGAGACTCGTAGAGGCCCTAGTAAGGAAAGTGGATTGGATGAAGAGTGGTCTTATAACTAGAGGGAGATCTAGGAAAACTATAGGTGAAATAGTTAAAAGAGATTTAAATGTTAATGGTTTAAACATAAATATGATATATGATATATGATATATGATATATGATATATGATAGACCACTGTAGCATCGTTTGATTCATATAGCTGACTCCACCTAGTGGGACAAGGATTAGTTGTTGTTGTTGAAGGAACACCTGTATGTAAAGTTGCTGAGCTTGTGGAGTCGCTGAGCTTGCAGTATATAGAAGAATTTTAAGAACAATTTGGAGACTTGCAGTCAGTAAATATCAGATGGAAAGAAAAATATGAGTTATTCAGGAAAATGGAAAGAAAAACTGCTTCACAAAAACTGTAGAAACAAAAACTGCTTCACCTTATGTGAAGTGAATCACTTGAATGAAAAACTGGGCACATAAGGATAGTTAATTTCTTGAAGTTATGGGTTTAACACCATTAACAATTGTTAAATAAAAAATTCCAAGGGTTAAAATGGGGTGGAAAAAGTCGGACACCGAACTCAACCAATCCCTTTTATTATTAGTAATAAATGTATTCTACATTTATACTGCTATGACATTGAGTACTGACTCGCCAGAAACTATAAGCATATAAGAATTGACCGGAGTTCCACCTGGTCATTAGACTGAGTTACCAGATGGCCAGTCCAACCATCAGTCTGGTGGTTTGAGCATAACATACCAACCCCCCAATCCCATGGCATGTGTGTTGCCGCATCAAGATAGCCATATAGGTTAGTAGGTTACTGTTAGTCTGGTTCAGAGAAATTGAGGAAAAGTGAAACAACACCAAGAATCGTGCATATTGCTAATAGAGTTCTTTGACCAAGGTGGCCTAAGAACCTGAAAATTTACAGATAATGGAGGGCAAATTCAAGAGCCCCCACCTAATCTTCTCCCCACTGTATCACTCACAAGATGCTAACTGAATTTCCCTCCCTTCCTCCCTCCATCACTTTTATTCTGACCCTTTCTGTTATTGCACTCCACTCGCTCTACTAACGAACAAACTAACCAGCACTCACCAACACTCATTACAACTTGTGCTCAAGCTGGCCCAATTCCTCTCCCACACCTGACATAAACTTGTGGCATGGTGGTCGGATTATGGGTTTTCCAGTAGCATAGGAAGATGAAGTTTGAGCTCAGTATCCAGCAATATAAAACCCAGATAGTTTTGCATTTTATACCGGTTTATCGAGTTTGTGACGGGGATTGACCAGTTCCGTAAGAGATCTGGTCATATTTCTACCTGACCGGCATGTTTGTCAGATTATGGGTTTTCCAGCTTGGGCGGTTTGGCCAGGCCAGTACTTACAAGTATGACTTGAAGAGCAGAATATGTAATTATAAAAATGAATTTTCATGTGCTATCCTTCTTTCCTGGTTAAGGCTCAATATTGACAGTCTTTAATAAATTTTTCACTCATTCCTTGTAATGTATATACACTTATTGATTAGATTCTGCGTCTTGCCTTGATGGCCTGCCTCTTCTCTGACATCACTTTCTTGTTGAAGGGTTTCAGGAGAGCTGATGAAAATCTGTTGGAGTCACGACCACTATATCTCCACTCGGTATAAATATATCCCTCATATTTACAAGCTGTTACTGAAGAGAAATCTGCAACTGCTAGATCATTTGATAGATATAATGTGTTGAGCAGGTTTTGACTCATCGTTCAGGATCAGCTACAATGCTGTCGCTCATTTATTCAGAAATTCTGAAAATGCTTCGTTTGTGGGGCCTTTTGTATTTTGATGCTGAAATTTTCTTCCCTCACGATGTTCTTTCCCTTCCTAAAGGCTATCATAAGCAGAAAAGCAAGGAGTCGGACCAAGCTCACATAATGACTTCAGGAAACCTATTAGTTGAGGTAATTTCTGATTACTTGCTCTCCTTTAACTTTTACTTTATTCTGAATATTCTCTGCCAATGAAAAATGGAAAAGATATAATGTGTAGATTTTTCCTAGTCTATGGCAATAATTGTGCCATAAACTAGGAGTATGAGGGTACAATGGCAAGGTTGTTACCTTGGACCTATTGATCACGGGTTCTAGTTGCAGAACAACCTTCCCAACACATGGGGTAATGGTTGTGTACTTCTGACCCTCCTCATACCTTACAATGGTGGGAAACTTGTGTAATGGGCTGCCCTTATGCCAATAACTTCGGCATTCTCTCTTTCTTTTATTTATTTATTTTTTATTTTTGTTTTTTTTTTGGGGGGGCGGGGTAAAAGCAAGCTTCTTCTAACTGTTTAGTGCATTACAAGTTCCATGCTCCTGCCTTTCTGTGGACTTGTAAGGCTCTTTTTACTGCCCGGCATTTGCAGTATTATCAATAAATTTCAAGGCGATGAATGAATGTATGCTAGATATTGGGCATAAGCTTCTACTACTCTGCAAATAGAAGAATGCACCATAGTTTATTTTTTCTTCCTCATTCATGAGAGGTTCTTCTGTCACATATTCTACCATGCTACTGTCAAAGAGGAACTTTTATCTTTGCCAATCTCTACTGTATGGCACAGTACATGTGCAGATATCAAATAATGTGAAGCATGAATTATGGCCTTCTCAGCATGATCATAACAAAAGTTTATTCTTAAGGCACTAATGTTAGCCTGTATGTGCAGATCCTAGATAATCTGAAGCATGCATTCTGGCCTTTTCAACATGATCATAACAAAAGTTTATTCTTAAGGGCAGCACGTGCTGCTAACTGTGTTGACAGATCTGATTTTGTTGGAGAAAGGTACTTCATATTATGACATTCCTACCTGTTTTTTAACTCTTACTTACTCATTTTAGATAAGTACTAGTTTCAAAGTTTGTCAACTGCAGTGGCTCTCAAATTGCATCTGCCAAGGCTGCTCAACATAGGCTGGATCGTGGTGTTTGGACCAGCGTGCGATTTGGGGACATGCGGCGTTCATTGTCTGGTATGGCATTTGATGCAGTTTATCTCTGTTCTCGCTCAATATTCTAAAGTCATTGAAAAGGTTTTGGAGATACGAGGTCCCACAACCCCCTCCCCCTCCTCCTTCCTACCCAAGGGGGCAAAAATTCTTCAATTACCAATGAGATGAGTTGATGGTCCAAAATGTGATGCACTAAGCCTTTAAATTCTCCAAGAGTATTTGTGATTGCTGTATGCTTTAATTTCTTTTCACCATTTCCTTTCCTTTACAGAACATTCATAAGAAGACACACAATGAAAATGCTTGACCCACCAAAAAAGAGAAAAAAAGGCATAATGAAAATAAGGTGGTATGTTTGCAATCAAACATAACACCTGAAAATGAAAATGAAAAGCAAACCAAAGACCCCGTTTGTTTTGGAATTTTTATGCCATCATTAGATCTCTATTTCTTCTTGAAGGGATTGTTTTACCCACTTTACATGCAGAGACACTGCTTTCCAGCTTCTAGCTGTTCTGTATCATTTTGCCACTGTTGATTCTAATATCTTTTTATTTGCAGTTTAATATGAAATTAGGTATAGTATTGACTATTGAGAAAGACCCCAGCTGTTTCCCTTTAACAAGCAATTTAGTAGTCCTCTTGCAGGGGTTCAAATCAATCCCCAATATCTCTGTGGTTGAGCTCACTTGCACAAATGTTATCTTCCCAAGTTCACATTAAGTGTATTGGAACCAAGGGTTAAAATTGTGGCTGTGGTTGTGTTGTGGTCATGCAACCGTTGTGGCAGTTGTTAAGTAATGTGGACCGATGCTGGTTCATGCAGGTCACAATCACTGCAACACATTTAAAACCTTGCTTGGACAATATTCCTCTGTATTTGTCTCCTGTCTATTTTGCTGATGGAGTACCAACAATTGATCCATGATAAAATTTTCCTATAATTTGATATAATCCCAACTATTTTCCCTATTCTTTCAGCATGTGAACGCCTTATCCTCCTGAAAAATGATGCAAATGAGTTTAGAGATTACAGCATTCTTCTCTATCATTGTGGATTATATGAGCAGTCACTGAAAAACCTGATGAAGTACAAGGACCTGAAGGTACTACTGCAATCATGTGCAATGCAAAAATGACTGCTTTTCCTTGTTAACTGATCGAGGTATGTACCATTTAATTTTTGCAGGGACCATATACTGAAGTGATATCATCAGACTCTCTTAGCAGCCTCGAAGAAGATGCGGTGGATAAACTGACGATGCGCTTGAATCTCATCCTGATGGAGCAAGGGTGGAGCCGGCCATCTTATGCAAGAAACTTCCTCAGTAATAACTCCGAACCATGGTAGTTACCTCTTCCATGTTCAGGCAGCACCATTGAAGATTTACCTTTGGTCATATAGAAAACGGAAGCTGAACCCATTGCAGCAAGTTATGTTGTATCTTCTGGACTAAAACCTTGGAATTTTGAAATACATGCAACTGTATTTGTACCCATAGGTTGAATGCTCTGCAATCACAAAAATAAAAACGTGGTTGCAACTATTGGAGTGGATGAGATTTTCCAATAAATCGGAAGACACTGCACACTGGAAGATGAAAGTAACAACCATATATTTGCGCATGGAGCAAAGGGAATTCTCTTATCTATTTTCTCCGGTAATTGAAAAATTCTGTAATTTTGACCTATATTTCCTCTGTAAAATTTATGTGAATAGTAACCGGCTTACTCTGATGGTAATATAGATACTATAAAATGCTAGTATTATTGGATCAGCATTATGTTATAAATGCATGCATACGTGACGTGTAGATAGAATTTATAACTTAGGAGATGGCTGCATTATGGGGCTGTGCTTCTTGTTTTGACTACTTGGTTTCGAACATGGGGCCAGTACGCTGGGAAATTTGTCTTCTAAATGTACCAAGTCAATGATGAATAGAATAAAGGTCAAATAGAATAGCGTGAGAGCTCGTCACTAACAATGGGGACTCAATTAACAGACCCGAGGTTTGAGTAGTTCTGTGCGGAGTGTGGAATCTACCAGCCTTTCTCCTTGGTGAAGCATCCTCAAACAAGGTTGAGTGGGTTGGTCGAAACAGCTAACAGAGTGATTTTCACAATACTCGAGAAGAAACTCGACAAGGCAAATGGATGCCGAGCCGAAGAGCTGCCAAAGGTACTGTGGGGTGATTATACTGCACCTTATTATCCCAAAAAGGAAACCCTTTAGAAACTCGTCTTCAGAGATGAAGCAATGATTCCCATGGAGGTCCTAGAGCCGAGCTTAGGAAGAACAAATTTCAACTAGGAGAACACGGCAGCCTGCCAAGCCAAGCTTGATCTTATAGAAGAAAGAGAACTGGCTTGTGTCCAAGAAGAAGCCATGAAGTTCAAAATAGCTTGGAAATACGAGAAGGATATGAGCCCGAGTTTCATTGAAGGAGATTTAGCTTGGAAACACTCCTTAGTCTTACTGTAATACCCCAAAATTTCATCTATATTAATTAATTCAGTATTATTGAGTAATTAAATAGATTAATGAAAATTAAAGGTTAAAAGCCTAATTAAAAGATAAAATAGTTATCAAAGAATTGAATAATTAGAAAGGATAAAATTAAAATGGTTTAAGCTAAAAGCATGTTAATTAAGAGAAATAATGTTCTTAGTTAAGTGAAGGAGGAAACTTTAAAAATTTGATGGCTAATTAAAGAGTACATGATTAGTAAAGCTTAATTTAAAAATAAATTAAATAAAGAGCATGTTGAATTTATGAAGGTCAACCTTTCTTAATTTGTCAAAGGAGAAAGTTTAAAAGGTTAGTTAAGGAGCAAAAGATTGAAGAAAAACCTAATTAAAACTAAGAACATGGTAATTAAAGGAAACCAAACCCTCTAGAGTTAATGAAAGAAGAATGAAGAGGTTAATCAATCACTAATCACCAATAATTTACTTAAGGTTAAGTAAGCATAATTAAGGATTCAATTACACTAATTAAAAAATTTGAGTTAATCCCTAATTCTTAATTAATTAAGCTCATATGAGTAGTAAAAATGCTTAATTTTATCATCCAATTCAAATTAAAAGTCAATGAGATAATAAAGTATAAAGTGATGTCATTAAAGTAAAAAATAAGAGACAACATGTTTTATGGTCGAATTTTAAGACCAGAATTAAGCAACTTTAATTCAAAATTAGACAAAGTAGTCATCTTTTCTTAAAAGCCCTAAAGCACTCCAAATGGTCCCACCATATAAGGAAAATGTTGAAAACCCTTGCCCTCATTTTGCTGTAATGGCAGTAACCCTTTTCCCCATTCTCTCTGTGTTCATTTTTAATTTTTATCTTTTTCTTTCCTAAGACACTCTTACCTTCTTCCTCTTTAACACCCACCCTTTCCAAATACCATTGCAAGAACTACAACTTTTAGCTCTTGCGATCATAAACACTAAAATCTCACAAGCCTAAGAGACCACAAAAATCTCAATTTCTTCTCCTGGAACCCGCGGCCTCGATCAAGCTTGGAGGAGGAGTTTTTCTTCCTCAAGTTAGTGTTTTGGAGCTTGGAGATCTTTCTACTTGAAGCCTACTTCTTTTTTGCTAGTACCATCCTCTTTCTACTCTTTTCTTTCTATGACAAGTGCCTAGAATACTCAAGCTTGTCCATAGCTTAGAGTTTCAGGCCTTGTTCAAAGCTCTTTGCTTAAAGTTGTTAAAAATGCCTCTTTTATGGTTCATTATGTTCCTAATGCTTTTTAAGAGATTTTAATATGTTCAATATGTTTCTAATGCTTTTTAAAATATTTTAATTGATTAGTTTTGCTTCTAATGGCTCTTGAAAGTTTTTAATCGGTGTATTTTGTGTGAAAATGCTTAAAGACACAAAGTTTATTCATGGTGGTCAAGAGCACTCTAGTCCTAACTATGACTATAGGTTTCTTGGCTTGTTTTTTGTTTTTACTTTCTTGAAAATGCTCATCTTCCTTAAAATATTTGCTTGGTTGGTTTATCTTGGAATCCATGAGAAAGTGGATTTTAAAATATGAACATAAGAGGGTTAATCTTGTTTTAAGTGTTTTCCTAAAGCTATAATTTTTACTAAGCCTACATCTATGTTCCTTGAGCCTTAAAAAGATAAAAGCAAGAAGATTTGAGAAGAAAAACAATTAAAACTTGAGGAACCTCATGTATAGGGTTTCGGCCACGATGTGAACATAAAGGAAAGAATGAGTTTTAATTAGTGTAAATGATGTATTAAAGACTCATAATACTTAACTAATAGATCTAGAGATCTTACTTAAGGTAAAACAACATAAAGGACTTGGAAATCTTAGGGTAAAGGTTCGGCCATAGCCAAATAAAAATAAAAGAAGAAACTTTAATTTGCAAAGAATTGGATTAACATTCTATGATACCTAACTAAGTGAGCTTGGTAATTCATTTGATAAGAAACAAAGTAAAAAAGATTGCAAACCCTATGTAAGGTTTCGGCCTTAGCAAGTAATACAAAGAAGTTGGATTAAGCTTTCACAATACTTAACTAAGAAGCTAAACCAATTTGATGGAAGAAAAAAAATACAAGAGACTTAGAAACCTCTTAGGACCAATTCGGCTACATCATGTAATTAAGAAAGAAAACATGTTTTAATAACTTAATTAAACTTAAAGAGCAAGTCTAAGAGGTTAATTAAGTCAACACTTTAATTTTAAGAATAAACTAAGTAAGAAATGGAAGCAAAATCCTCTTTAAGATTGATCAAGACTTGAAGGAAAGATGTGTTAAAAGCTTGCACCTAAGAACCTAGGTATGCTCATAAGACTCTTGAGTGTGCCCATGTGCCCTTTTTTCTCATTACTTGTGATATGATGAAGTATCCTTAATATGTCTGATGCAACTATACTGGATTTGAATGTTAGGACTCTTGAGGAGAAGTCCTCAAGAATCACGATTTTTCCATGGGCTTGATTATTCATGAATGTTCAATTATGATATGAAATGTTATTATTGGTTGTTGATTGGTTGTCCTCTATATTTGCAATTTTGGGGAATCTCCCGATCTACTATTATGCTACCAGATTTTCACCAAATCTATGGACTTAGAAATGATTGTCATGTATAATGATGGTAACATGTGTTAAGGGAAAGGGAAAGATTAAGTCCTTACTTTAAGGCACCAATAACATATGGCTTAACACTAAATTCCATAGTTAAGATAACTGAGCATGATCCTTCAATAAGGGAAAGTGGCCTACAAAGGAACCCCTTCTTGCTCGCTAGTTTAAGTCAAGTGTAATGGGTGATGATGGTCATCATGGGAATAAGCTCATGTCCTGGGGAAATTGTCACGACCCAACCCAGGCCATGACCGGCGCTTAGAGAACAAGTTCCCTAGCAAGCCAATCACACCAAAAATTTCACAAAAAAATGGACAGAGTTTCCCTTGTATTTAGGATATTTTTGTAATACTAGTACTTGTCTCGCAATTTCAACAAACACACATCCATCAGGGATCCAGGCATTCTCAAAATGCACCCTTCAGCACACAACATAATTATTCATCAAGCACATCGACACATCATATATATATATAAACCAATACATAAGGGTATAGACCATTTCCACATTCAACTCAGAATCATACAAATAATAATCCATACATTTTAGTATACATAATTTTCCAACATAAGATCATTACCAACTAGCAAGGGTCGGACCCTGCCTGTAGTACTACGAAGCTATAATTCACTAAGAGTACAATAACAATTTAAAATAATCCACCAATGCTCTAATATTGTGAGGGCTCACCCAAGAATGGAGTACAAAAGCTACGAGGTGGGAGTATCAGCTCCTGAATCTGAAAAATAAAAGGAAACCACGGGGTGAGTTTATACAACTTAGTGAGAGACAGGACACATTTGCATCTCACGAGTCAATGTAAATTTGAAAATATAATTTCAATTTAGTTTAGAAGCCATAGGAAATGTCTAACAGAATAATCCATCAGGATTCACACTTAGGTGGCCGCTCCTTCGTGTGAATCCCATAATTTGTCACGCATCACTCCCTTGAGTGGCTGTGTAAATTATAATCCAAGGTGCACCAAGGCTAACGTCTACTGCTGTTAGTAGGTAGATCCTGTTATAGATCTTCCTAATCTTTTTCATCATATATCATGCATCAAATTTCAAATATTCCTCATAAATGACAATCATTGACTCATGAGAAGTTTCTAAAACAATTTCAATATAAACATTTATGTAGGTATTATGAATTTAAAATAATAAACGAAACAAAGTTATTCTATCCACTCATAAATCACCAGCCCAAGGAAAAGATCTCAATTCTCTAGAGCCACAGAACTAAGAGGGTGTTCCTAAGAACAATCTAGCACCACAACCACAACCACATAACTATATATTAGCTTCTAACATGAGAGAGAGAGAGAGAGAGAGAGAGAGAGAGAGAGAGAAAGACACTAATTATCCTCAAACCCAAGATTCCCAAATTTCCTAACCTAGGGTTTAGAAGAGATCATCAATCCTAGCAAAATTTGAGATTCTTGAAAAAGGAAGAGGAAAGATGTAATAAATTACTCTTAGCAAGCCAATGGAGGCAAGAAAGGAGGTGGATTTCGGATCTTCCTCTTTCAAGCTCCAAAATCTCCAATGGAGGGAGTAGAGAGAGAGAGAGACGGATTTGATGATGGATTGGAGTAGATTTTCGTGTTTAATGCGTGTTTTGAAGTGGTTTAAGTGAAGAGATTTGATATGGAGGGATTGGGATGGAGATAGGGTGAGTTTAGAAAGAGAGAGAGGAGTGTTTTTTGGTTGAGGAGAGAGAACAATGCGAGAAAAATGAGAGAGAAAGCATCCCAAATTGTTATATGTAATACCCTCTAGCATAAAAGCCATGCTCGAGTCATAGAGCTATGTTAAGAGGTTGCTACTATGCTAAGAAATATTTAAAACAAGGAAAATATAATATATGGCCCTTTAGTTTCTTACTTTATTATTAAATAATGGCTCATAATTTTTTCAAGTCTCTGATACATATAAAATAAAATAATTACAATTTAAAAGAAATTGTAACTAACATAATACACAGAACTTGCTTCTGACTAGTCGTTAGCTAACTTCAATAATCTCTTAGTTTGGTTTGTGCCTAGGTCTTGCTCAGTGAACGTCCCAGTACTTCGCCTCGCACTTAATTTCCAATTTAGGTGCTGGAATGTTTACGGAAAAGAAAAACATATAAGCAAGCAGTGAGAACCTAAGGTTCTCAGTAGGTAAACTCGAACCATCACTCTTACAGTGTCATCATAAACATTCCAGCCTTTGGTTTCTTATAAAATGTGAGCATATATACGCAAGCAGTGGTTAAATTGTAAGTTGAAAACATTTTTCTCAAAGCGGATTATATTTTAACAACCACTTGGCATATTATGTGACAGACATAGAAATAAGAATAGTGTAACATACTTCAATAAGAATCATAATAACATTATGACATAATGAAAAAAATTAGAGATGCACATGTAGATGCTTGTACTTGACTTAATTCATCTCTTTCTTTAACTTGCAACTTGATCTTGCTCTTCTGTACTTGGTCCCCCGGAAGCAAATGGCCTCTCTCACCCCTTGGTAATAGTCTGCTTTTCAGGTCCGAGCTTGTATCTATACATGAGTGACAGGTTTACTTTCCCCGACCCTCACACAGGTCTATTCCTCTTAAATCTGGTCAAGGGCTGGCCCAACTCTTAGACAGTACTGCTCTGGCCGACGCTAGCTGGGTCTATGCCATGCTTCACGTGGTAGCTTGGTACGTCCTTCTTGCAAGTCCTTATAATCTTTTACTATCTCTTGGATATGATTATGCACGTGATTGCTCTATGCATTCATGCATATATCTCATATCATTCCTCAATCCTATTTGCATGCATGATTTTCATAGACATGGCATTTATATGAACATATGTATCCTTATAATCTTAGCACAATTATTCATAATATAAGTCCTCATAAACTTCTGCCGAAAATTCAGCAGCATAACGGATCGAGTCCTCTTCCCTATGAATAGTACCAGACTACCAGAAGGATCAATCAAGCAACAAAACCAACATAGAGCATCAAGTTTTATAACAATAATATCAATCATATAATATGTCAACATAAAAACATAACTTAGGTTTTCTAGTCATTCTACTCAATTTTGCCTAATTTTGTAAAATTCACCATAATTTCTATTCAATTAAGTTGGACCTAAATTTTGAATATGTTATAGTGCTATGTGTCTAGTTTCCAACCCTTTTGATCCTATCTCATTTTGATTTATGTAGCTCAAGTTATTCAAAGTTTACTTCTGTCTACCCTACAACTAGCCAAAATTGCACTCTTAGAAGTAAAAATTCACTAAAAATAGGAAACTATGTGAAATCATACGAAACTTATACCATATTAAAGCTAACAGGACAAGATTTTATTTGAAATAAGTTTCATCTCATTTACATTAGTATAGCTCAAGTTATAAGCCTTGTAAATTGACCTTTTTGGACTGCTCTGTTCTAGCCTAGGTTGGATTTAGGGCGATTTTATTGAACTACTGGGAGCAATTGGAACCGAATTTAGCTCTGAAATTTTTATCACATATTACTCTATGTCTTAACTTTCTAAAAAAATTGGTTGTACTCAATTTGAAGGAGTATGGGGCAAGATATGCCCTTGAAATCTAGTCTGCTCAGAATCAGGGTCAGAATCCTAGGGTAAATTTCAAAAATTCATATCTCTCTCAATACTAATCCAATGACCTTATAATTTATACAGTTGAAAAGCCCTAGATGTCTAGTTTCAATAAAATTAGTTTCATCCACTTTCTACTATTGTAGGTGGAGCCGTACATTCCGCCGGTATGGACGCCGTAGGGTTTTCTCACAAAAATAGATTCTGCTTAGCTCCTTTTTGAGTAGTTGATAAATTCCTCAACTTAAACTAAATTTCTTCATTTCAATTCACAAGAAAAACATCATAACACAAGCATACAAGCATGGACTAGTATAGCATAAGGAGCACATAACAGCCATATAGTCACACAACACAACAAATAACTAAGGATTTGAGCTACCTACCTTGAAACCCTTGAAACTATGGAAGCAAGGAGGCTAAGAACCAACTCCTAGCCTTCTTCCTCCACCATGGCAGCAGCTCACATGAGTGTGGAGAGCCTCCACTTGATGTTTAATCATGAAATTGTTAGAGGAGTTTTGTATAGGAGAGGATGAGGATTAATTTTCACAAAAGGAGTGAGAAGATTTAAAGCCAAGAAGGCTATGAACTATGAGCTTGAAACTCATAGCTATGGAGGTGGTGAAGAAGAGAATGAAGATGAGAAGATGGTGGTGGTGGTGGTGTAAATAATGAGGGGGAGGAGAGTGTGTAGAAAATCTAGGGCTTGAGGGTATTTTAGAAAAAGTAAGGGTGACTTACTCATTAAGCATGGGTTGGCTTGTTTAGGAAGCTTTGTGGGTTAATTTTCATTGGTGGGTTTGGAACACAATTTAAATTCTACTAAACTTGAATTTTGAGTGGCTCATCTTGAGCTACTACTAAAAGGACTATTAATTGATGCTCATGCCTGCAGACAATATAAGACCCTTGAAGATTAATTCAGGGTGTCCAAATATCAATTCGGGTATTCAAACTACCCGAATTTCTAAAATATTGTGTGAGTAATCTCACACTCTTATTTGAAATTGTAGATAGAGAATCTCAATTTAAGGTTATTACAAGTATTTTTGTTATCTACCAGTGTCTTGAAACCCACAAAATTTCTGAAAACAGAAATTCTCTACGGTTGCCCTTCCTGACAACCATAAAGCCCTTATTACGACCTTGCCACTATAATCCAATGATGACAACCTCGCCCTTGGTTTCTCTATGGGTTACCTAATTACTATTTTGCCTTTGTATCAGACTCGAACTTGCTCCTATCCTGGCCTATCCTCAAGGTTCGGGATGTTACATTCCTTTTAGCCTTCTGGAAGCCCTTTAGTATTTTCTGCCGAAGTTTCTGCTGTATTTTTCTATTTTCAGCAACTAATGGTATTTCCGTAATTTTGAGCAAGTCCAAGGACACCCCACATCATTTCACACCTAACTGCCTTCGTGGCCTAATCGGCAGAGATTTAAACTTCTACGATTTCACCACGTGATTATGCTCCGTTTAAAACCTCATTCTGCTAATTCTACATATGTGGGGACATAAAGGTCATTTTATAAAAAGTTTTAGGGTTATTGTGAAAATAATTCTTTGGTTCAAAATATAATTTCTAAAAATTCTGGATATCATTACAAATAACAAAAGTTTATGGGGCACTTTTGTCATTTCCTAATTTTTAACATATGGCAGTGCCATATTTCCAACGGCAGTGTTATACTACCATATAATTCTGAGTGTGAGGATCGTCATGACATAGCGCTGCCTGAGAAATTCTCACACTGCCTAGAGGAAATAATTCAATGTCCTTATTATGTTATTTTTAAGAAAATGGGGATGTTACATTATATAGGCGGCTGGTAATCGATTACAAGCCTCTGTAATCGATTACTAGGGATCATAAGGGAGATTAGAAACCTACTCCAGGCATTTGTAATCGATTACAATGGACGAATTCAGATTTCTCAGAACATAGGTCAATGGTAATCGATTATAGGACCCTTGTAATCGATTACAATGAAGGAAAATGCAGCAACAAAAATGTTAACAAGAAAAGACTCAAAACTTAGAGCATAGGCATTACAGAAACTACAATTTCAATTTGGAGGGTGGTGAAAACACTAAAAGCACATGCTAAATGTTAATGAAAGTAAAGAAAGAGCATAACACACTCATGCCTCATGTTGAATGTCATGTTTCTTGTTATAAGTGTAACATCCCTACTTTCTTAAACAAAGCATAATAGAAACTTTGAATTATTTCTTTTAGGCAGTGTGAGAATTTCTCAGGCAGCGCTATGCCATAACGATCCTCACACTCGGAACTATAGGGTAGCGTAACACTGCCGTTAAAAAATGACACTGCCATATGTTAAAAATTAAGAAATAACAAAAATGCCCCTATAAACTTTTGTTATCTGCAGTGTTGCCTAGAACTTTTAAAAATTGCATTTTGACCCTAAAGGATTATTTCCACAATAAACCCAGAACTTTTTATAAAATGACAATTATGTCCCTGCATTTAGAGAATTAGCAGAATGGGGTTTTAAATGGAGCAGAATCACGTGGCGAAATCATAGAAGTTTAAATCTCTGCCGATTGGGCCACGGAGGTCGTCGGGTGTGAAATGACATGGGGTGCCCCTAGACTTGCTCAAAATTACAGAAATGCAATTAGCTATGGAAAATAGAAAATAGAAATGCTTTAATTTACGCTGTTAATAGATTTATTCGATTTTTTTTATTACGTAAGGTTAATTAGAAATTAATTAAAGGATGATTAGGAGTTAATTAGATGTTAATT
This sequence comes from Pterocarpus macrocarpus, assembly GCA_031439585.1. Classification (NCBI taxonomy): domain Eukaryota; kingdom Viridiplantae; phylum Streptophyta; class Magnoliopsida; order Fabales; family Fabaceae; genus Pterocarpus; species Pterocarpus macrocarpus. Next base: position 39,682,878 of record CM062517.1, read on the forward strand.
AGAAAGGTTAGGCTTAAGAACAATTAGAATAAAGATATAGAAAATCTTACAAAGTTATTTAATAATGTTTTGCTTATTTGGAGGAAATCGGTAAAGATTTTAAACTTCCAAAACCAAACCAGTAGAATTTCATACTGAAGACCCCAATTTGAGTGGCTCAAATTTAGCCACTTCTACCTCATGTGAGTGGCGCCACTTGCAACCAAGGAAGGAGGAGAAACTTGGCTTAACTACCACCACCAAAGCCTCCATTAATTACAAGCTTTTGTGTTATAAAAATCAAAAGATTTCCTCCTAGGTCCTCCTCATATTTCACCCCCACCAGCTGCCATGTCCTCTCTATTTCTTCTTCTTCTCCTTCCTTTCTTTTCGTGCCTCCATGGCTATGAGCTTCAAGCTCATAGTTCATGGCCTTCTTGGCCTCAAATTCTATTGTCCCTTTTATGAAAATTGATCCTCACCTCCTTCTCTACAAAACCCTTCTAACGATTTCATGATTAAACATCAAGTGGAGGCTCCCCATACTCATGTGAACTATTGCCATGGTGGAGGAAGAAGGCTAGGAGTTGGTTCTTGGCCTCCTTGCATCCATAGTTTCAAGGATTTCAAGGTAGGTAGCTCAAATCCTTAGTTATTTGTTGTGTTGTGTGACTACATGTCTGTTGTGTGCTCCTTATGCTATGCTGGTCCATGCTTGTATGCTTGTGTTATGATGTTTTTCTCGTGAATTGAAATGAAGAAATTTAGTTTAAGTTGAGAAATTTATTAAATACTCAAAAAGGAGCTAAGCAGAATCTATTTTTGTGAGAAAACCCTACGGTGTCCGTACTGGCGAAGTGTACGGCTCCACCTACAACCGTAGAAAGTGGATGAAACTAATTTTATGTGAAACTAGACATTTGGGCTTTCTAACCATATAAATTATAAGGTCATTGGATTAATATTGAGAGAGATATAAATTTTTAAGTTTACTTAGGAATCCTGCATTCTGTTCTGGGCAGTACTGGTTGTGAAGGGTATAACTCACCCTATACAACTCGAAATTTAGTGAAATAAATTTTGATAGGAAGCTAACACATAGGATTCCATAAAAATTTTAGATTTATATTCCAATTGAGCTATTGCCAATAAATCCACAAATTTGACCTAAGGTCTTACTCAGGGGAAACAGGGCAGTGTAGGATTCCCAAATTCAAGAGCTTATAATTCGAGTTCTACTTACTAAAATGAGATGAAACTTATTGCAAATGAAAATTGGATCAGTTAGATTTAAAACCATATAGGTTTCGTATAGTTTCAGCTAGCTTTCTATTTTTAGTGAATTTTTACTTTCTAGGACTCAAATCTTCCTAGTACCAGATATGCTTAGGTAAATCTTCAATAACTTAAGTTATATGTATCAAAACTTAATGGGACTAAAGAGATTAGAAATTAGACAAAAAGCACGTTAACATATCCAAAATTTAGAAATAAAAAAATTAAGCAGAAATTATGGCATAAATTATAAATTCGGTCAGAATTGAATAAAAATGGCAGAAATGACCAAATTTTTGGTTTCACAAGTATTAGTGTACATATAAGGTTTAAGTTGAAAGTTGCAAATTTTACATTGATACTAAGGGATTGATATGTTATATTGATTATGCTATTGTGACTTATTTGTCTGTGAGAAGCTGACACTATTCACAGGGAAGTGGACTTGATCCATTGTGCTGCCGAAATTCCAGCAGAAATATGTGAATTATATGAATGTTATAAACATTTATATGTTATGCTCATAAGATTCATGTATGCAAGAATGATTTAAGTATGATATGAAGTATATGAATGAATATAAAGCATATGCATGTATAATCATGTCTAAAAAAGGATAAAACTTATGAGAACTTGCAAGAAAGACGTACCAAGCTACCACGTGAGGCATGGCATAGACCCAACTAGCATGTGCCAGAGCGGTACTATTTAAGACTTGGGCCAACCCCTGAACAAATTTAAGGGGAATAAGTTGGTGGGAGCATCAGGAAAAGTAAACCCGGCAATCCTGTATAGGAATAAGCTCGATCTTGAAAAGCAGGCTATTACCCAGAGGTGAGAAAGGTCATTCATCTCCAAGGGACCAAGTACAAAAGAGCAAGATTAAGTTGCAAGTTAAAGAAAGAGATGAATTAAGTCAGGTGCACTTACATACAGTCAAGTACAATCACCTACATGTGCATCTCTAATTATCTTATTATGTCATAATGTTATTATGATTCTTATTGAAGTATACTACATTATTCGTGTTTCTATGTCTATCATAAAATATGCCAAGTGGTTGTTAAAATATAACCCGCTTCAAGCAATATGTTGCAACTTAAAATTGAACCACTATTTGTGTATATGTGCTCATATTTTCATAAGAAATCGAAGCGGCTGGAATGTTTATGATGACACTGTAAGAGTGATGGTTCGAGTTTACCTATTGAGAACCTTAGGTTCTCACTGCCTGCTTGTATGTTTTTCTTTTTCGTAAACATTCCAGCACCTAAGTTGGAAATCAAGTGCGAGGCGGAGTACTGGGACATTCACTATGTAACATCCCCATTTTCATCTAAGCTAATTAGCTCGGTGTCTCCGGCTAATTAGAGGGGTTAGCGATTAATTAAGAACTAATCGGCTAATCTCGAGAGCAAGGGCTTAGTAAATTAAAGGCAAGTCAACAAGATAAGTAAAAGTCAATAATTGAAACATAATGCATTAAAAGTTACAATTAAAAGCCTAATTGCCCAATCCTTATTAATTCATAATTTAGAACATAAAATCAAGGTGACCTAACCTTATTAACTAAGAGTATACAAACATCACATCTTAATCACATGAAAATTAACCCTCACACCTTCTTTACATAATTAATGAGGAAAATCCTTTTCATTGAAAATGTGTTAAAGTGTAATTAAACCAATTGAATTAATTAGCATTTAGATAATTGTAACAATTGTAAAAATTTAGAAACTTCCCTTTAATTATTGTTTGAAAGTTTGGTCAAGGCAAAAGCCATATCCAACCATCCATTTGCCTTCTCATGATACACCATTAGATCAAGAGTCCATGTTAGTAGATTCCTTGAGTCAAGACAAAAGATCTACTCTCTTCCATTACGATTGTGACACTTGGAGTGATCATATTCACCCCATGCCAATCCTAAGAGAGGTCATGCTTTTAACCACTTGAAAAACACTACATGGTCTTTACCCAAGTGCCAAGACTCAAAGGAAGCACAACTCCCTCTTTTGCCCCAAGGTTTTTCCCACTCTCTTGCTTGTTGTAAGAAGCAAAATCACATCACTCTCTCCCCCCTTATTTGCGCCATCAGCCTCTCCTCTCTCCCCCTCACTTCATTTTTCAATTCCTCTCTCAAGACACAAAGCTCTCTCCTCTCTACAAGACCCATTCCTACTGTCTTGTTCTTCCAATCTTCCTTGTTCTTCTTCCAATCTTCCTACTACTTCTCACCTCATTTCCATCACAGCCCTCACAATCCCTTCAAGGACCACCATTTTTGGTCTTTGGAGAAACAAGATCACCCATACACAAGTCCCATTTCCAAGCTTTCAAGTAGGAAGGCTCTCTCCAACCTTCTCCATCTTCAAAATCCTTCAAGAAGCTCTCTTTGGTAGTGACTCTAACCTTTCTTTTTCATGTATTTTTCAAGCTCTAAAACTCCTAAGCTCTTCATAGCTAGGTGGTTTTAGGACTTGCTTCAAGGTCTCAAGACCACATCTTGCTCTATGAGTTTTTCTTGCCTTGTTGAAAATGTTGTCTTAAAATGAGATTATGTGGCATGATGGTTTTATGTATCTTGCTTTATTTTGTTTTAAAATACTGATTTGGTGGATAAAATCTTGAATATGATGGTGAGATAAAACATAAAAATGGTGATTTGAAGTGGTATAGCAACATCTCCACAAGTTTGATATGTAAAACATAAAAACTAGTTAAGCTGGAATTCTAGCAGTTTGTAATGCGTACTATATAAATCATTATAAAAAACTCAAAATGTAATGAAAATAATTTTATATGAAAGTAGACTCAAAGAGATTTCCACACATATAAAATACGTGAAAATTGGATTTAAAATGAGGGAGATATGATTTTTCAAAGTTGGCTGTTCCTAGATGGATTTCTGTTTGGGCAGTTTGCACTAAAAACCTTATAACTGGAGCTACAAAAATTATTTTTGAGTGGGATGAAGTTTGTTAGAAAGCTAAGACATAGAGGAACATCCCCATAACATTTTTGTCAAATTCCATCTGAGGAACTCCCAGTGGAGTTGACAAGCCATTGACCCGAGTTGAACTTTCAAGTCTGAATAGTCAGAATAAAATGTGCATAACTCAAGTTACAAAATGAATTTTTGAGTGGGGCTTATTTTGTTTAAAAATAGACTCAGAGAAGTATAATCATACCAAAATTTGAAACAAAAGAGTAACAGGTGAAATTATGGTGAATTTTTAAAGTTACTGCCCCACTGTAAAAGTAAAAACTGGTTGTGGTGAAAGTTAAAGAATAATGAGAAATAAGCTTTAAGACATTAAGATCTTTACTCTAAGCATTGGAAAAACCCTCATAACTCAACTTAAAAGTTTCAAAAAGGATAATGGATGAAATTAGCCTTAAGCCTAATAAAAGAGTTTACACAAGAGACAATCTCAATTAAAAGCTTGCACTAAATTTATTAAGCTAAGCTTATAAAATTTTGCTTGAAAATATGCCTATGTTTATGTGCAAGCATGATGCTATGATGATGATGAGTGATGATGATGATATGAATATGATATGTTGATGATATGATGCTTAATAATAGGTGATATTGGATTTCTCTGTTTGGCAAAATTTTGGGAAACTTCGGTCTAGCCGTTATGCTGCCCAAATTCTGCAAAAATTGTGAACTTAGAAATATTTTGCATCATAAGCTTTAATAAAAGAAGATTTAATTAAGTGTGTGATCCTTCAAAAGGGAAGGTGACCTAATTTAAACTCCCCTCACCCACGACTCACATGAGGCATGGCATGACCCAGCTAGTGTGAGTATAGGGGATAGGGCTTACATAAGGCATGGCATGACCTAGCTAATGTAAGTACCGAAATTCTATGGTGGCGACGGCCACGGTATGAGCTCATTACCACTTATGTTTAATGGGTGAAAATAAAAGACTTAAGATAAAGTCAAGTTAAAAAGAGAAAGGGGACTTCGGTCCGACCCAAGTAAAGAATGAAACTCTCAATGATGTTCATGCATGATACGAATTGTCATATAAGTTTCTATGCATACCATGATGTTAGCAAAGGATACGATATAAAGGAGTAGAGGGTATGTCAAAATTGAATCCGCTTCGGATATTGATACTTTTTCGAAAAACCTAAGAATTGAACCTATTGAATGCTCACTATTTTCATTAATAAAAACCGAAGTGGTTGGGACGATGACGATGGCACTCTCGTGTCAGGTTCGAGTCCTACTGAGAAATCTTATTTCTCACTCCAGTTATTTTTCCATCTCGTCACCAGATACCTATGGCACACCTCGTGGAATGGAGCATGGATCCTCCCCACCATGAGTGGGCCTATGACGCGGATGCCCAAACTATCGTGGCAACGACCACCGCAGTAGTCCACACCTACTTTCATCTTGGTCGTATACATGAGGGAGAGGAGCCCGACATCCCGCCAGCCCCAGTTGACATTTCCTCTGCATACCTTGGACAACCATTAGGTCCTTGGGATTTTCCTCCCAAGCCCTTGCCGGACATCGAGATGGAGCTGATGTCTCCGGGCCTACCAGCAGCCGAGCCCGTGCCACAGTCGGTGATTCCCGTGGTCGATGTGAGCTCTATGGCCACTCTGAGGACTGCAGTCGCTTCGCCGCCGCCCCTTGAGTATCACCCCACCACGTCTGAGGAGGATCCCTCCGAGGAGCATTCGTTGGTAGCCAGCTATACTTCGAGTCAACGTGTTCGTCGCATAGAGGTGATCAACAGGCACCCTCGCATCATCTGTACTCCTCACGTTCCCCGAGGCCGAGGAGCGAAGGGAACCAAGCATTCGAGGACTTGATTTTCATCCGATCGAGCGCAGCAAAAGGGGCAAGGAAGCCAGAACATGTCTACATGGGCCTATTTTATTATTGCTCTTTATCTTATGTATTTCATTTTGTGGTGAACCTTGTCATATTTGCTTATGTTTAATATTTTGGGGTCATGGCATGACCATGAGTTTCCTTTTTATGTATTGTTGAATATTATGAGACTTTATATATATGTATGATTGATTTAGTAAGGTGAATGTATTATGTTTCTATACATCCGTTGTTCCTTTATTTTACAACTTGTATGTATGCGACACGCTCGTTTATAGTTATCTTCTTGCTCAAGGCTTTACTTTCCAAAAACGCTGCAAAGCGACGATATATTTCAAAAAAAAAAATTTCTACCGTATTTTCCGATAACATAACTTATAAATGAAGTTTAGTTTTCTACGAGCATAAGTAACAACTAATAAAATGTCGTAATTCGACTTAACCATAGTATGGGTTTATTAGGGTGTTACACACTAAGCAAGACTCGGGTGCAAACCAGACCAAGAGACTATTGAAGCTAGCTAACGACTAGTCGGAAGCAAATTCTGTGTATTATATTAGTCACAATTTCTTTTAAATTGTAATTATTTTATTCTCTATTTATCAGAGACGACGAAGTTTATGAACTATTAGTCAGTAATAAAGTGTGCAATTAAAGGGCCATGTATTATATTTTCCACATTTTAAAGATTTCTTAGCACAGTGACAATCTTTTAATATAACTTCATGACTCGAGCATGGTTTATATGATAGAGGTTGTTACAATAAGTATTTTTATGTTACCTATATGCCTCATTATACCTTGTTGCTTAATTATAAAACTCCATAAGTTTGTGGTTAAGATTAACCCACTTCGAATAAATGAGGTTTTTGAACTTAGTAAAATGAATCCTTATGCATGATCACCTTTTCATAAGAAACCCGAAGTGGCTAGGGACGATAACGATGATACTTAATTGTCTATTTAGAGCCCTATTGAGAAATTCATATTTCTTACCCCAATGTTCCATGTCGCCCTCGAATAAAGCTAATAGAGATCTTGATGCTACTCCCAAAGGCACCTAACTAGACGTGATGAGGAGTTATCGTGTTACAACTCTTTAGCTAAAGAGGATCGAGATAGTAGTGTAGTATTTTCATTTTCCTATGAGCCCTAATCGGGTAGTTTATATGTATTTAAGAATATGTTGGAAGTCTTGCTATTTAATTTGATCTATTACATATTTGATAAATATTATGTACGACTATGATTCTTGATCTATCTATGGTTATGTTATTCTATTTTGTCATATGCCTATTAGTAACACAGTGACGCGAAATACAATGTCTATATTTATATAAGTAAACAAGCGCTCAAAAGCTCAATTTTCAAGAATAAACAATTTTACATAGATACAAGTGGTAAAAGAAAAATTTTATATGCTTTGTTCAGATATTTCATTAATTTCAATTACAAAGAACTTCTGCTAATTAATAATAACAATTAGTAATGCCATAAAATGACTTAAGTATAATATGATGTTATACTCACAGCCTATTTGTTTCAAAAGAAAATGAGAGGATAAATGTATGAAAGAAAGAAAATGAGCATATTACAAGATTTTCACTCTGTTTGATTAGTAAAGAAAATAGAAAGAGGAGAGAAAAGGAGATTGGGGCCACTTCTAAAACTTTCCTTTCCCTGTGCTCAGAAAATGGAAGAGAAAAGGTGATAATAAAGCAATTAACTTTTATTCTCCCAACCAAAGATTAAAGTATTAGAATAGTAATAAAGTTTCAATATTTATATTAAATTTATTTTGATGTAAACAATTAATTTTAAAATAAATTTTATAATTTAAATATTAATAAACTAAATTAAAATAACATTTCTTTTTTTATTACAATAAGGATATATATATATATATATATATATATATATATATATATATATATATATATGTATATCTGTGTGTGTGTCATTTTAATATAACTTTCATTTTCTTTCTCTTCATCCAAACATATAAATAGGAAACACACTTTTCTCCTCATTTTCTTTTATTTCTTTCTATTTTCTTTCCTTTCGTTTTCTCTTCTCATCCAAACAAATGATCAAGAAAGATTGAGCCTCTAAGCTAGTGGGGGAAGGTAAACTAGCACTAAATTGGGAATGACTATATTAAGTCATTACAGTTCTCAGGAAAGGAGCCTATAAGAAAGGCGAGTTCTTAGGTTGGGAATTGTCATGCTCATGGAATTGGCCTCACACACAATATTTCAGCTAAGTGTAACCTTAAATTATGCATGGTATGTGCATTGTTTTTCCTTTGTTAGGTTTTTTCCCCGCTGGATTTTCCAATGAAGGTTTTAATGATGCATAACAATGTATAACTTGAGTACGTATTAACCTCAGTGGATTTATGATGTACATTCAGTTTTCGCTTAATAAGATTATCAATTTATAATGAAAATATTTCTATCATAAAATTCTAAGAGCTTTCAATTCTGTGTTCAAACCCACGAGTTATCATATAACATTGGCACGAAACATGACTAGACCAGGGTGTTTACAAGAGTTAGAATCGAGCCTTAAATAGGATTGAAGTTTTAATAATGGGGACCACACCCTAAATGAGGTTTGAATGAATGCCCCTAACTTGGCTAGACATTATGCGGTTAGAATTAACACTTTAACCAAAATTTTTATCCAAAGTGTGATCAATTGTGGCTAGACCGTAAATGTGACTGGATTAATACCTTAATTAAAATTATTATTCAGGCTAGACCAGTATGGTTAGAATTAATGCCTTAACCAAAATTTTGATCCAAAGTGTGATCAATCGTGGCTGGGCCCTAAATGTGACCGGATTAATGCTTTAACAAACATTTTGATACTAAGCATGATCGGATTAGCACTTTATTAAAGACTTTGATTCGGGCTAGACCCTAAGGGTGGTTGAAATTACACTCTAAGTAATTTCTAATCTCAAGTGTGATCAAATTAAACGACAAAACGCAAGTAGAAAAGTCCAATTAATTAAAGTTGCATGGGAAATACACGAGGACAAACAAAAAACAATACACTAGAAATAGAGAAAATGAATGTAGTAATCATATGGTGAAATGGCTCATAATATCAACAAGTTTGGGATTAAATTGGATAGTTTAAAAAAATAAATAAAAATACAAAAGGAAGTAGCAAGGTCCTTGACTCTTCATCGGTAGCCCTGGAACATTAAGAAGGCATGAGCTCAGCCCAATCAACAGCGACATCCTAACCTAGCATTGTCCATAAGCCCAGGTGTATGATCATCTCTACCTTCTTTGCCATCCAAGGGGAGCTGTTGGGACTTTGAAAAGGGAGGCCTCGAAAAAATTAATCCTAGGGGCTAAGACCTTAGCCTAGTCGATTAGCCTTCAAAGTCGGCCATGAGTTATTTAGCTGCTTTGCCCATGAGGTCATCCAGCTTGGCTCACTGTGCGACCAATTCCTCGTTCATGGTCTCCTAGAGGTCCTTGTAGTTAGTTGCCCACCTCTGCCACTCCTCCTCTACCTTTTTCACTTACTCTCGAGCCGTCTTAGTCTTAGCCTTTGCCTCTTTATGGCAACCTTTAATATGGGTCTTTTGCTCCAAGGCTGTAAAAGGAGCAAGTTAGAGGTTGGAAAATTCTTTCAACTTGTCCTAAAGTTCCATATTGTGATTAAGCTTCAGCTTCCCAACCTTAACTAGGCTTACTTATCTCTTGGGGCCATTTCCTTCTCCAAGAACCTTACCAAGCTCGCTAGGCAAATTCCTTCAATCTCTAAGTGTCAAAAGATCCTAAACATTCCCACCCACCTTACCAAGGTTGCATTGCAAAGGACCTAGAGGTTCTCATCAAGAACAAAAAGGAACTAAGTGCTTTAGAATGAACTCAGTACTGCCAAGCTCATAAAGTCCTAAAGAGGCCTTCAGGCCTAGACCAGATCAACTAGTCCAAGGAAACAAAGAACTTGAGGATAAGAGCCCCTCCACAAATTTCTCCACAATGGTCCTCTTAGGAGTAGTGTCGAAGTCAACCATTCTGGGCTCCTCTCGAGCATGTTGGGGTAAGGGCTCTTGGGGTCTTTTTTTCCCTTGTTGGGGTGGAGGCCTTAACGTCACATAGTCCCTCAAAGCAACCTTCTTGGCTACCTTCTTCAAGAATGCATTAAGCTCAGAATCGCTCATTCATTGAGCCATGCTTTCTGCAAAACAGGAGATACTATAGAGCAAAAGTTAAATAAGTTCACAATCAAATAGAAAAGCTTGAGATTAACGAAACAAACTCCAAACTCAACACAAGCAGAAACCTCAACTTTACCTATGTGCTTAATGACTCCAGCTCTATAAGTGTCCCACTTCAAAAGCTCTTTTATAGGCAAGAGCTTGGTGAACTTCACACCCTCGAATTCCACCATGGCTCTTTCTTCTTCTGAGAACGTCTTGGACTCAAGCTATAGGATCTGACTTAGCTCAAACGACCAGTATAAGGGAAATTTTTTCGTGGCCATGCTCGTTAAGATAAAAACGAGAAATCATTTATGGGGGACCTATTCTTGAAATACTCATCCTTGAACTCTTTGTACGAGCTTAAGTACACTCCAAAGAGCCTTTTCTTGGGGGTGCTACTCAAAGATAGGTAATACATTTTTCCAGGCCAAAGAGGGCTCAATTTTAAGAAACTTTATGAGAATCTGAAAGGACCATACAAAGGCTTAACTGTTTACATGAAGTTGTATAGGAGCAACATTCATCTACACCAAAACACCCTCTCAAAATTGATGAAGGGAAGCCTCATATCAAGGTGATCAAATAATGTTTCATACATATAAATGAACTCGAGATTCCTCTCTGAGTCTCGAGCATGAAAAACTCTATCCTCACATGAAGTAGGGGAAGCACTCAAACTCCAACTTGTTTCTCGAGTAAGACAAAATAATTCTTCTATACGGAACCTTAATGCTCTCCATGTCATCATATAGGGATTCCTACCTCTTAACCTCCCTGTGGATCCAATAGTAAGGATCAATGGCATTAGGCTCTACATCCCTAGGCACATCTTTTACTTTTTGGAGTGACCTTTCTAACTTCCCCGTGGTTGACATGGAATGGTGGACTAGGAAAAATGAGAGTCGAGGTCCTAAACAGGATTACTAGTACTACATGCAACAATCAGAATCTTTTAACCTAGAGTTTAAAGATGGAAATAGAGAATAGCAAAATATAGAATCAAAAGAAACTCACTTTTACAGGGTAATGCGCTCGAATTGAAGAAGGGAGATGAGTCTTGAAGACGCCAAAGTCAAGTAACGAACTTGAAAGTAGAAGAAAGAAGACAAGAGCTTGAAAAGGGGTGAGCTTGAACGGCAGGAGTTTACTTTTTGAGAATTTGTAAAATGCCTAAACGACAGAGGAGAGGGAGTTTTTGAAGTCTAAAAGCCTTTCTTTCATTCAATGACTGAGGTTTATCCTAAAATATGAAAACAATCCTAGTCAAAGATCCCATTGATGGTGGGGGCTCGATCCCGTCGAAACCAACGGCTAGATCTTCAAAGATAGGACCACTCATTGCAGAATTAATGCAAAGTATAACGAGCACTAATGTAAAGTTGACATGTTGAAGAAATGCTTGCCCTTATAACTGCCACTTAGCATGTGAAGAGTTGAAACAACTCAATCTAATCCTCGGATTGAAGCCAAGCTCGGGGGCTATGGACTGGACTAGTCACGGAAGCCCTATAGGTCGACCTTTGAATCAACATCTAGAAGTTGAAATAAATGAAGGAAATCTTGCAAATCTTGTTCTAGAGTATGAGCTCCTGTAATTAAGGTAACCACCACAAAGAATTAGGCCATTAATGATCCTCCTATAGTTTACTCTTGCTACAATTAAGGAAAGAATCATGGTAGATTCTCTTATACCAAATTACAAGGAAAGCTCCCAATCAGTTATACTCATCAATTATATAAGTATTTATACTCCTCCAAGTACACTATCTGATTGACACTTCCCTAAAAGCCTTATTAAATCATTTCTAACTTGAGTGTTTTCTAACTTGAGTGTCGGAGTATGTAGGTTCTTACTAGAGCCACTTTTAGCTTGAAGAGGATAACCTTCACCTATCTGCTCTTACCATCAGAAATTTCATATTTAGAGACGGAAAAAATCTATCGCTAAATTATGAAATTCCATTGCTAAAAATGGAGTCACTAATTTTTAGCGAATGACTTTTTTTTTTTTCCATCTCTAAATTTAAATTTTCTTTCCCAAAAAAGTGGCCAACTTTCGTCAATTTTTTTGAAAAAGAAAACAATCAGAGATAGAATAATTTCATTGTTAAATAGAATATTTCTGTAACACATTTCATCTCTAATTAGAGATGGATCATATTCTATCTCTAATTAGAGATAGAATTAATAAAGATGGAATAGATTCGTCGTTAATTGGAGACGGAAAAATTTTATCACTAATCAAAGATAGAAACACGTCCATCTCTAATTAATGATGGAATATGTCCATTTAGCAACGAAATTATCACGTCTCATATTTTTAATTTATTTTCTTATTTTTTTCTATTTTGTTTATGATCTTATATTAATTTGATCTTGTGGACAATCCTATTATATCACAAAATATAACTTCATAACAATAATACAAATTAACACCAAATAGCATATTTCATTAATATAAGTACTAACATTGGTCAAAACATAGTTCAAAGAGATATTTGAATGGTCATACAATTAATAATGAATCTATTTCCTATACAACTGTTAGGAAGCTTGACCTTAGAAGCCAACCTCTTATGCCAATTAAAGGTGGAAGTAGCACAAGAAGGAGGGTTGAATCATGCTTTTTAAAACTTTTCAAAACTTGAAAACTTTAAACAAATCTCTCAAGTCATTGGGCTTGGATTATGGAAACATTTAAGTGTTAGAATCAAAGGTTATTGTATTCATGACAACTTTGTTAAATAAGTACACTACTAGAAATTCATGAAAAACCAATGGATATTACTGATAGCAACTATCTATCAGTATTACCGATAGAATAGACAGATAATCTGTCGGTAAAAATTAAATAAATTATTGATGTGTGAATTTACCAACAGAAAAAATATTAGTTAGTAAAAACATCAATAAACCTTCCCGCCATTTTGCACTAAACAATTACCAATAGAAAAACCGTCGGTAAATAACATTTATTTTTTTTATGAATTAAAAATATTGTTATTTCTCATCAATGGATTATCCGTTCGTAAAATTGAAATAAATTAAATTTTTTTTTATTTTTTGTCATCAGAAATTTGTATTCTTATATTACCAACAGATAATTCATCGGTATTTAAAAATTGGGTTTCACTGCCATCGTCTATTCATGTTCCATATTAGCAACGGATTATCCGTTGATAATATTCGATTAATGAAACAATTTGTTTTGTTTTATTATTACTGACGGATAATGGAATTAATGAAATGAATTTCATTAAAAGAAAAAACAAATCCTTAAAATGTGAACCGCTTCTTCTTCTTCCTCATTTCTCTCTCGTTCTCTCTTCCATTTCACCACCGCTGGAGCCCCTATTTCACGATCCAAGATCGCCATTGTGTTCTTGGTATGATTTTTAACATTTTAATCAGTTTGATTTTTTTGTTTAACCTTTTTTATCAGTTCCATTTCTTTACTGGAAGTTTTATGTTTCTTAGTTAGTTAATTAAGTTATTTTCTTTGTTAGAGATTGAAATTTTTTAGGATAGAATTGTATGATTGGATTGCATGACTGGGGGAAGGCTTTGAGTTCCTTCCCATTGTTTGAATCGTGTGCTGTGATATTATGTGCTCTATAATAGTTATTGGGATTAACTTTAGAATGCGATAATTATGCAATTTATTTTGGTTGTATTATGGTGTTGAAATATTGAATTATATTTTGAATTAAAATACTGAAATAATTTTTGTAGAAGCGCCAAATTTAAGGGGAGACTTTACCCAAATTTTTTCATCATTAAAATATCATTAGAATTAAATAATTATTATATGATAAATATGTTATGTATTTATTTAGTTAATATATGGCTTATATTTTCAATTTTGTATATGTTATACATATCAGTTATGGTAGGCTGGACACCTAGTTCTAGACGAGGTAGTGATAGATCGAGGAAGCATGGTCTACCCCCTCACACCCGCGCCCTACCCACCACCTCCATTGCGCCTGCACCCACCACTCCCGTGAGTGATGGCTCCTCCGTCCCTCTTGATCCACATACACACGAGTTTGTTATGATACACAACCCTGGGTATCATAACTCAAGGCCTCAGCCTTCATACCCCAGTAGGCTTCTCCACCTCCATCCCACCTCTAGGAGGTAAGGCCCGCATTCAGTTTGCTTCTAGGCCTTCCCCTACCCTTATTAGCTTTGTTTGTAAGGTGCCCAATCCTCCTTGTCCACCCTCTTATAGGGCTCCACGTACCAACGAATAGAGTTTAGATATGATAGTAAATCCTGGTAAGTAATTTAAATTTTAAATTTATTACAAATTTTTAATTGTGATAGAAAATTTAACTAAAAAATATCTAATATAATCTATTGTTTTATGTCACAGCTGGATTCCACCACGGCCGGGGCTGCATAGGATTACTGAGATATTTGAGGAGAATTTCCATGTCACGCATCCTAGTTTTGTACATGCCCCTGATGTCACACAAAAGTTATGGTGAAAAGAGGGGAAGGTAAAATAATTATTATTATTTTATTATTAGTTTTGATTTTTACTTCACTTGCTGACTATTGTATTACATGTGTGCAGCATATGTTTATTATTAATTCACGCGAGGAGGCTACCATCTATAGGGCATGAAAGACCAGGGCCGACAAGCAGCTCTGACAAATTCTCCAAGCCTTGAGGGCCCACCAGCTCTCACTTGCGTTTAAGGTGAAGGCCCGGACGAGCAGAGGATCAGCCCATGGTAGCTCTCTATACACTGGAGGCTCCACCATCATCGAGGGTGCACGGTTGAGAATGGTAAATATTGTTTTCTTCTCATTTAGTTTTTCTATTTTCGTATTAAATATTATATATATAATTATGTGAAAATTCATTAAAATGTAGGAGAAGGTGATGAGCAAGCTGCCGACTCTAGGGGAGCTGTTCCAGAAGACCCACATTGAAAGTGGGACAAGTCCTAGTGGGTTGACACACGGTTAGAGACCACATACGTAAGTACTTATAATTTTAGTTTTCAATATTTTTAATTTATTATTATTTAAATATAATATTTTTTATCTTTTCTAATTGCATCATGAGTTTACTCAGCGGCTGACTAAGGCCCGATTGCAGCAGTTGCAGCAAGGGGACAGAAGCATTCCTGTCGCCCCACCTACTAGCGATGATAAGGTATGGGCCCAGACAGTCTATGACCGCTACAAGGGGCGAATCTACGGGATAGGGACCTCTTATGGCAGGTTATATTCTCCAAGCTCTGTGTCTGGAACTAGGCCTGTTGGGACCGATCTAGAGTCCATCTGTAATTAGGTCCATGCACTGAATAAGTCAGTGTAGAGGCAGCTTGAGAAGGTCGATTGGAGATACATGGAGCTATATGAGCGCCACGAGAAAGATAAGTATCAGTGGTTGCAACTAACACAGTCCATGGAGCAGAGGATGATGACTCCATGTAGCTTCTATGAGCACATGCAGAGCGGCAGTTCTTCATTCATTGCACCACCTCCACCACTACAGCCTTCTCCACATCGCCACCCATCCGGAGTTGGAGACGATAACAACATCTCAGATACTAATGGTGAACAATATTCGTAGATTTTAGGTTTTTTTTTTTTTAAGAATTGTATTGTAATATTTTTTAATAATATTATATATATTTTTATTAAACTAATAGTTTTTTTAATTTCTTCTATATTTAAAATAAAAACTTAAAATTTTTTATTTAAATAACAAAAAAATTAATAAATATTTTAAAAAATAAATAATTTTATTTTACTGATGGATTTTACGTCGATAAATTTATAATTAATATTTTATTTTTAAAGTTACTGATGGATTATTCGTCAGTATATATAAAAAATACGCTAGTATTATTCTATCAGTGACGTTTTTTACGTTATTATTACCAGCATATTTATGTTTTTACTGACGAGTTTTATTCATCGGAAAAATTATAAATTTACTGATGGATAATTCTTCCATCCGTAATATTATTATTTTTTATTACCAACGTGTCATTTACCGATAGATTTTTTACGTCGGTTAATCTGTTGGTAAAATTAATACTAATAGATTTTTCTTTATTTTCCATCGGTAAGTCAGTTGATAATTAACACATTTCTAGTAGTGTTAACAGAATAAGCACATAAAAGATAAATAACAATAAAAGATAAGGATAGAAGATCACATAAAATATTTATACTGGTTCGACCAACCCAATGCCTACATCAAGTCCTCAACAATTAGCTGAGAATTTATAACCATGAGTGTTCTTTTATAAGCTTATCCAAGCTAACATTGACCACTATCGGGTCAAGTTGCAATAAAAGATTTTTGGTTTATGTTTGATAAACACTTACATTAGATCACTCAAAGTGTATAGATCGATTAAGTACAGAATAGGGTGACTTCTCACAGATCTCACTAAGAGAATATTTGCTATTATTTGCTCAGAAGGTTGAAAAGTATACAAGCTCTTTAGGATTTTCAATCAATAGAATTCCAGCTTTCTTCTTCATCTTCAAGATTTATATAGGCTTCAAAATCTAGCCGTTGAGACTTCAAACCTTGTGTTTACAGCTTTTAGATCTAATGGTCTTAAACTAGAGAGAAGTAGGTTGCTAGTAAGCAAGTACATCTTCAAAGAGGAAAACTAGTCATTTGAGTCAGTAAGCTTTTTAGTGTGTCAGTGCTTCTTTTGGATCTCTATCTTGTCAAGTTTGATCTTTAGATAATATCTATAAATTATGCAGGGCAAGCTTTAAAAGTGAGGTATTCTTCACTTAGACCAGCATTATAGAGATTACCCTTCTATTTAAGCCTTCTGGACAAGTCATCCTTCTGATGTGCTTGTGTTCCTTTTGGAGAGTTGGTATCCTTCTAATGATAGAGTAATATCCTTCTAATGCTTCAAATATACCTTTATGAGAGACAGGATATCTTGAGCATGGATTCTCTTTAAAAAATCTCTTTCTCATTAGATTACATTTGAGATGTGCAAGAACCTTTAGAGAATTCATTTTGAAAAAAAATGTTGCATAATCCAATTATCTTCAATAAGCATATAGAGTGATCTGTGCTTTTTAAAAACAAACACTCAAACAAACCGTTAGTTCATATAAAAGATTATCATTAAGAGTTGGTCTGTTATCCATTAAAACCTTTAAAAATAAGCTTAGAAGACCACTTGGTGGCTTCTAAAAGGTGTTGGAGCTTACAATCTCCTTATTTTTTATTATGGAAAACCAATTCTTAAGAAAAACTTTTGTTTATAAAACTTGAAAATGTATAAGCATTTGTACGGATTGGTCTGCTTTTATCTTTCTTATTTCAATTCATGATGTCTAAAGTAGATTTTAATTTGTTATATTGTTTAAAAATTTTAGGATAATATACTGAATATTCTAAACTACTAGAAACATCCAAAATAATTTTTTGCTCAAACCATAAGAATAAAACTAGGAAATCAGAATATGAGGTATATCATATTATTAACTAAAGCAATTATCCGATAACAAGATATAACTCATAATTCATATCAAAGCAAAACATCATCCAATATTAGCATAATAGGAAGAAAGATATATATCAGGGCAATGAATCTCAAATAAATATCAGAGCAAAAAGTAGATAAGTTGATACCAGAGTAGAAAACAGAAACTAAAAGATAACCAAATTCGAAATTATTCTTATGAAACAACAAAGAAATAACTATGGAAGTATGCAGAATGCAAAATGAATGTTTTCTAGTTCCTAGCTCCCCCTCAATCAAAGCTTTCTTGTCTTCTACCCCTTTTGACATCAGCAAAGGATGGTAAGACATCATGGAAGACCATCACTGATTGCCCTAGTTGTTTCCCTTTTGAAGTACCTTTATAAGCTACAACATGAGACTCTCTAGCTTGTCCATTCTTCTTTCTATGACATGTTGATTAGTCATCACATGTTGTTGACTTGCCATGATGGTTTGTTGATTAGCCAAGAGAAGATCCATTTAAATCTCATTGGCACTTGGAAAGACAAGAGCAAGACCTGATGCAGATTCTTCAGATAGTACCTTCTCAGTATGAGCAGCTGAAGACTTGGTAGATTTAGAAACAGCTTCAGATACTGTTCTATCAAACTTAGGTCCAACAGTCAACAACAATAGGGCATTGGCAGTAGTTAGGGTGACAAGGATATCTTGAGAAGCTAGTATTAGATTCTGAACAGGGGTGGAGATAAGTGCAAGGGACAAATTTAACATTAACTTTAATCACCAAGGTTCCTTCTGGTGTAGCAACTTTAGCTCTAATCTTAGCCCTTTCAACCACACTAGTGTTGATTCTAGCAACGGTCCCTTCTGGAATTGTAGGAACAATTTGCAGGTGTTGTAGTTGAGTTTTAGCTTCTGTAGCTTATTGTTCAGAGGGCAGCACTACCCTTCTCATTTCAAAGGGAGGATTCACCTCCTCTATTATAACAAAGTGTTGTTCTACCTCTTTAGAGATAGAAGAACTTCTTTATTTAGATGCTCCAATTCCAATGGCTTTATTCCTTTGCTTCTAGAGCCAAGCTACTTCTCTCAATTTGTTTTCTTCTACTTCCCTCCTAGCTCTTCTGATAGGAGAGGGAGTGGAATTTCTTGAAGGAGCAACAGAAGCTTTTTTTTACTTTCTTCTTGCCTTTTCTTTCTAGAATCTCTTTGGGCGTTGGCTTTTCTGGTGTAGAATTCCTTATGATAATCCCTCTTTGAGTAAGTCCAGCAGCACAAGATGCAAGAGCGGCAATAGGAGCAGTGGCAGTGTCAGCCATATTAATTGGGTCTACAGCAATTGCAGATACTTCTTCATTAGCCTTCGAAGAAGAAAAAGAAGACTCCTTAGCAAGTTTCATCAATATTCTCTTGCTTCTTATTCTTTCCTCTGGAGTGGGAGAGAGTCTTCTCTCTTTCCTTTGTTTCTTCTTTTTACCTTTCTCAAAAAGTTTTGATTTGGTCCTTTTAGTGTTAAGCAGCATAGCAACAACAGCAGCAGTGTCCTTTTTCTTGCTTTCCTTCTCCTTTTCCTTATCTTTAAATTTTAGACCTAGAGCTAAAATAGTCTTTATGGTGGTGGTTGGTCTTTTCTTGTCACACCTTTCACCATCCAAAGGAAGCTGTGCTTTGGTAAATACCTTGGTGAGAAACATGCCATAGGGAAGTATTGCATGTCTCCTCCTTCTTCTTTTCAGCACCAACAGCAGAAACAATAAAATCAAGAGTGAATCTCACAAGATTAATCTTCCTTCTAGTCATGAAACAGAACATAGCCATCTGATCTATCTTATTCATTACATTTGTGTTCCCACTCCTTAGTAACATAGTATGTTTAACAATAGAAAAGACCACCCAAACATGAACTAAAAGAGTAGAAGTTGAATGTCTCGAATACTCATAACTCTATTTCCTATTAGTGTCTTAGCAACCTTAACTTCTGTGACACTGTGTTCTTCCCACCATCTTTCTCCTCCATGACACATAATACTATCATTGGGAGTGTTGGTGATTTATGTAGGATCAGAAGGTAAAATTTGGAGTTGAAAACTCCTCACAATGCTCTTGAGAGAAGTATTGTCCTTATCTAAAGTGTTCAAAGTGCTATAAAAGGCAGGGACAACTGCTATATAAATGCCCTTTGAGATCCTTAGAAAGTCTCCCTAGCCCTAAAACTTGAAGACATTGTACACTTCAGGGAGAGATGTCAAGTTTTCTAAATAAAAACTTCTTCCTTTTGTAATAGGTCTTTTGAAGAAATTACTTTGGAATTTCTCCTATATTGCATCGTCATTGAACATATAGGGGACGCTTTGATGACCCTTGTTAGCCATTGTAAAGTGTAAGAAAGGTTGGAGCTTGAATAAGAAAGAAAGGTGCTTGGGTAAGATGAAGGCAAAGGTGGAGAAGTGTTTAAAGTTTGAACCTTTAGGAAGATGAAGAACGTATAAATAGTGTTAGGGGGTTTCACAATGAGTAAATGGATTTGTTAGTTAAAGGAAATAATCAAGAATCATGGAAATATGAAAGGTTTTAGGACCAAAATTATAACACCTTAATAGTCCTATACTATGCTTAAGTCATATTATGGAATTACTAGTTGTTACTTTTGCTTACAGATCTAAAGTTACCGTTTGAAAATACTTTATAAATGAAAATAGGGTAAAATTTTTTTTTTTTAGAACAACAATGAGTAAACTGTTTTGAAAACTAAGAGCCATGAGCACATCGTGAACGTATAATACAAACGTCGCTAACACATACATACCGTGCGAATAAAATAAATAGAAGTGACATAAATAACAATTATCTTAAGTAAACATAACATTCATTCCATGGTCATCATAGTTAAGGTAATAATAGTAATACTAGAAGTCATACATAAAGATAATGATGGGTCTGATATCTACTGTTGGCTCTACAAAAGAAACCTACTGAATATATCATAAAGGAAAATACATAGGAAATCTCTATTGCCCAAGTATGCCATACAATAAAATGATAACCCTATAACTACAAACAAAAAGGGCTATTCTCATGCTCAACTTTGCATGCAAACATCACATCACTTATCAGGCGGAAGAAAACTGTTCTCGAATCCACTGGGAGTAACATCGCCACGTCCTCTTCCTCGGGCATGCCCACACCCACGAGGTACAACGTAGGTATGAATGAACCCATGATCACGAACCTAGGGTGGTGTGTGATGAGGAGCTGCTGAAGAAGAGAACGAGTCAGATGTTAGGCGAATCACAGACGGGTAGGAGGGCTCGGATGGGTCAGTCTCCACATGATAGCTAGGATAGGATGGCTCCGAAGGATCGGAATCTAATGAAATGGTCGGAGTCAGATAGGTATTCGAGTCAGTCTCATCATCAGTGGGGTATCTTGGGGGCTGAAAGTAAGGGCGGATGTCATCCAGGGTAACATCGCTGTATGGCTGATGTGGGCGGAAGAACAGGCTCATAATTGGAACCTGAAACGGACGGTCATGGAAGATGTAGACCCCAATCATTGCGCTCGCAGATATCACCAAGGCATTCAGCACCAGGTCAAAGCGCCAATGCCAAATTGGGAACTGAATGAAGATCACTACTGTGCCCGATGCTGGCATCCTTTGAAGACAATACGAAAACATAGGAGTGAGAAATACTAGATATCTCAGTAGGATTGCGACTAGATAAACACTGTGTCATCATCATCATCCCAGCCACTTTAGGTTTAATTATGAAAACAGTGGACATGTATAGGTTCAATTTTAATGATTTTGAAAACTTAAGTCTTGAAGCGGGTTGCTTTTAAACTTAGCATCATAACCATAACATCATGGGTAAACATACATGCGAAAGCATAGAATAAATATTTATAATGCATATGGACAACATAAATACATGCACTGACATTAGCTCATTTCGTGACCAACGTCACACAGTACTAAACCAAATCAGACTAAGCTGATATTGGTTACCTCTAAGTTGGAGGGTCCTTTATGTCACCTTTGCCTCCCCCATATAGGTTCCTTGAGTCTTTGTGGATCACCGTCTCTCACTTCTCTTTCTGAAGTGATTGAAAGGTCATTTCCCATTCTTTCTTT
The DNA here is from genome assembly GCA_031439585.1 of Pterocarpus macrocarpus. Classification (NCBI taxonomy): domain Eukaryota; kingdom Viridiplantae; phylum Streptophyta; class Magnoliopsida; order Fabales; family Fabaceae; genus Pterocarpus; species Pterocarpus macrocarpus. The sequence goes on from CM062517.1 coordinate 39,704,829, forward strand.
TCTTAGCATTATACTTTATAGGTATAGTACTTCTTTGACAAAACACATGCAATGATATGACTAAGTCCATAATTTTGACAGAAATCTGGCAATATGACGGCTAGTCCGAAGCTTATCCAAAATGCCAATCATAAAACTCTCAACCAACAATTCATTATATCCATATCATATCATCACACTAATCATTCAATCATGAGACAAAGCTCAATCAAACTTGTCATTTATTGTGCCGAATGACATCATACATTCATACCCTAAAGGGGTTTATAGTTGCATCGTTCTTTGTGAGAAGTCTTATAAGCCATCATATGATTTTCCGTGATTACCCATGAGAGAATCACATAGTTAAAGTAAATATGTATGTAGTCTTTTAATTATTTAGTCCTTATGGGAAACTACTCTTTACTTGGGTACATGTCTTATGGAACACTTGTTCAAATTAAATAAGTTAGGTGATTATTTTCTTCCTTTGAGATAGTGCACTTAGTGATTCCTAGGTTCATGGTATGCTTAGAAACCCTAATCGTACTTCTGTTCCCAAGGAGTTTGAGATCCCTCTAATCCTTGGGTCATGACAACGCATAACCACACTCATGAATCCAACAACACCATGTTCACTAATCACCAAGGGTGATTTTTAACTTATTCAAGTTGCAAAGTTTCAAGCCTTTATCATTAACATGACAAGATCTTACCTTAAATATTATAAAAGATATCATTCTTTATAATGAGGTTATAAAATTTCATTCTTTGAGAAAGTATATGCCTCTAGGATTAAGCTCTTGTCTTAAATATTCATTCTTTATGAAATAATGATGCAAAATATTAAGTTTAAAACTAAAAAGTCTTATTCTTTATGAAAGTTGACACTTTTAGTTATTCTAAGACCATCAAGGTCTCAATTTTATGATTTAAAGTTGGCTTAAAATCTAAAAGATTCCTACTTTATGAACTAATGATATAAAACATTAGCTTTAAAGTTAGAAAGTCTTGATCTTTATAAAAGTTAACACTTTATATATTATTTTGACTCAAAATCTAAACTTTATAAATTAAAGGGTGCAAGTTAACACTTTTATGACTTAAAGATTTCATTCTTGACTAAAGTTTGAAACTTTATGAAAAGTCTTGTCTTCAAGGTTTGATTTTTAAAACACAAAGTGACAAGTTCATATTTTTATGACATAAAAAGCTTCATATTCCAAAAAGCTTAGACTTTTACATATATTCTTGTCTTTGAAACAAGACAAAATAAAATTTTAAAGAAGCACAAAACTTGCCCCACTTTTAAGGTTACAAGTAACAAACTTTTTGAAATTTCATACATCAAGAATGTGTTTAATCTTATCAAATCAAGAGAAAATGATAAAGGTGACAACTTTTCCAATCATAAGCACCATCATAAGAAAATAAACAACTTTCAAACCAAACACCACCAAGAACATCAAGATCTCATGCATCAAGAAAGTAAAAATAGAAACTTTGAAGCACTTAAAGAAAGGAACTTTTAAAAAGTCAAGAACACTCATAAACAAGAACATGAACATATATGACCAAAAATAGAAATTTTACTCATGAAGAGCTTCTCAAGCTTTCACTTGAAGATCTTGGTCATGAGAAGAACCAAGCTTTAAGCTTTCTTGAGTAAGCAAAATAGAAGAGTGAAGATCACTACCTAGTGATGAAAGTGGCAAGTTCTTGATGGAGAAAATGAAGAAGATGATGCTCCCCGAGGTGGATGAAGGTGGCGATTTTGGAAGAACAAGAGGAGAGCTCTTAAGTTCTCTTGAAAATGAGTCTTGTAGTGTTTAGATCTTGTCTCCAAAGACCAAAAGATGTGGTCTTTGAAGGGCTAAGTGAGAGTTTTGGTTATGGTAGGGTGGAGAAAGGAAGAAGAAGATGAAGAAGAAGAAGAGTGTAGAGAGAAGTAGGAGGATTTGGAAACAAGAGAGAGAATGAGAGTTGAAAAATAAAAAATGAATGTGTGTGTGTGTGTGTGTGTGTGTGTGTGTGTGTGTTGTTGTTGGCCGTAAGTCATTAAGGGGTGGGGGAGAGATATTTTGCTTCATTTTGTATTAATTAAGGTTTAGGGAGACAAATTAGATGATGGGGAAACAAATCATGTATTTATTCTTACATAAAGCACTCTTGTCTAATGCTTTATGCTTTAGTGACATCACTCTTTACTCTATTGTCTAGTTGACTAAATTTGAATTTAATCATGTGATTAAGTACTCTTGCAACTTAATTAATATGATTAAGCAAAGATTAGTGATTAACACACAAGAAAATGATTAACCAAAATTAATCGTGCGATTAAGCTTAATTATCCTTAATTAAACTCAATTAAGTTAATTAAGAGTGATTAGTACTTTAATTAAGCTATTAAGGGTTTGACTTGCTTAATTAAATATTATCTAATCTCGATTAAGCATTCTCTTTACTTTTCTCATCAAAGTTAACTCATAAACACCTCGTTAATCTCTTAATTAAGCCTTAATCTCATAATTTCTCATTAAGTGCTTAATTACTCAGGGTTATTGAGGTAATTTAGCATGATAAGAAATTGAGGATGTTAAAAAAATGATGGCACTTTGTGTAAAGCCAACTTTTGGCTTTCTTGCTTTGTGAAACATGGCAATATGGAAAGCTACTTGAGTTACCCATCTTTCAAAACTACCTTCACTTTACATATTTACCCTTCTAACTAGAAGGTTGAGTCATTTTTCTTAAATAACTTTCTGATCATGATTTCTAAAGCTTTTTCTGGTCAACTTTCTGATAAACTCTTTCTAAAACATTGTTCTGAACAGATCTTTTCTGAAATTATTCTGAGCACTTGTCTGAGCATCTTTCTGAAACACCATTATGAACTAAGTTTTTTGAACCAATTCTGAGGGCTATTCTAATCTGAACACTTCTTGAGATGCATTCTTTAAAAGAGAAATACACTTGGTTGTGCAATCTTAGCTTTTAAGCCTCTTCAGAAGCTTAAGGGGGATATGTTCTAATGCATATGCTATGAGTATATGATTAAAAACTAGTCATATTCAAAAGGTTCTTAATATAGCAGAAACGATCTTCAGCTAGAGGTTTTGTAAATATATCAACTATTTAATTTTCTATATTTACAAAGTTTAACTTAATATCTCCTTTTTGAACATGATCTCAAACGAAATTATGCTTGATGTCAACATGTTTTGATCTACAATGCTGAATGGGACTCTTGGCAAAATTTATAGTACTAGTATTATCACATAGAATATGGATTTTGGTATACCTTAGGTTGAAATCATTTAACTGATGCTTAATCCAAAGCAATTTGCTATGGACACTTATTCAGCTTCTACAGTTAAGAGAGCTAATGTGTTTTACTTTTTACTTGACCAAGTGATCAAGGATTTTTCCAAGAAAATAGCAACAACCACTTGTGCTTTTTCTTTTAACTCTATCTCCAGTAAAATCAACATCACAATATCCTATAACATCACAGAAAGTACTTTTTCTTATATTAGAGACCAAGATTAGTAGTACTTATTAAATATCTCAAAAATCTCTTGACAACATTTAAGTGTGCTTGCTTTCGGTTAGATTGGAATCTAGCGTAAATGCCCATATTTAATTGTAAATCAGGTCTACTAGTTGTGAGATAAAGTAATGAACCAATCAGACCTTGATAAAGTCTATCAGAAACTTTATCTCCTTCCTCATCAGCTTCCAGAACTTGAGAATGATGCATGGGAGTGCTAATACTCTTAGCTTTACCCATGCCAAACCTTTTGAGTAGATCCTTAACATATTTTTCCTGATGAATGAGGATCCCATCTTTTTGTTGCTTGATTTGCAAACCCAGAAAGTATTTGAGCTCATCATCATGCTCATCTTGTAATGTCCCCAACTTTGAGGGTAAACTAGTATTAGAAGAAAGACTCAAGCCCAAGGCAATGGCAAAATCATAAATTGGTGAACTGTAATAGAAGAAGAGGTGAAATTATGATTATTAGATCAAAATTGCAAAACTGTAAATAAAATTTTATGGTTGTCAGGAGGGACATTAGCAGAAAATCCTCATTTCAGGAATATGTGGGCCTTATGACACTAGTAGATAAATAATATACATGTAATTACTTTATAAATGATATTTTATGCACAAGATTTAAATAGAAGTGTGGGATTACTTACACATGTGAATACTAATTGGGGTAGGGCTTCCTTCTATACTAGTCTATCCTCAAAGTTAGAGACATTACACATCTCAAATTCTCCCTGCATAGGCTTAGAAAAATTCTTGCATAGATTTTGATTAGTAGCACCAAATATAATATTATCTATATAAATCTAAACAATAAGAAAATCATCTTTCTCATGCATGCTAAACAAGTTATGTCAACTTTCTCTCTTTTAAACCCATTTTTAAGTAAAAAAGAGCTGAGTCTTTTATACTAAACTCTTGGGGCTTGTTTTAGACTATACAGAGCTTTTGACGACATAAAAACATGATAAGAAAAGGTTTCACATTCAAAACCAAGAGGTTGTTTAATATATACTTCTTCATAAATGAAACCATTAAGAAAAGTAGATTTTATATCCATCTGATAGAGAACAAAACCTTTGTATGGTATAAAAGCAAGAAACATTTTGATGGCTTCTAGTCTAGCAATAAGAGCAAATGTTTTATCATAATTCTGATCTGATTGAGGATTTGATTCTGATTCCTTGAGAAAGTTCATCAATGACTTGATTTCTAAATACAACTCTCAAGTTCTGTGCTCCAGTGTATCTTCTCTTTATAGGGGATGCTTCAGAATCCTCTGGAATGTCATTAGAAACATGTTGAGGCATTGAGAGCTCAGGATTGTCACCTAAAGTAGCTATCTGAAGGAAGTGTTGATTCTGTGAACCATTATTCAGAGACAGATTCTCTACATCTTCTTCTAGGTCACAAATATTCTGGCCTAGATCCTTCTTCTTCTTCTCTTTGAAAGAGATGTGTATGGTCTTCTCCACAGTTTGAGTTCTTTTGTTTTATACCCTTTAAGCTTTAGACACAGAAGAATATTCTAGAAATACACCAAGATTAGATTTAGAATCAAACTTTGACAGCTTATCCTTTGTGTTAGGTATAAAACATTCAGATTCAAATACATAAAAATAAGATATGTTGGGTTACTTTCTCTTAATAATTCATAGGAGGTCTTATTGAGTATTGGCTTTAAGAAAACATGATTTTGAAGGTAGCAAGCAATGTTAACTGTTTCTACCCAAAACCCTTTAGATAAACTACTCTCTAAAAGCATGGTTCTGACCATTTATTGCAAAGACTTGTTCTTCTTTTCAATAATCTCATTTTGTTAAGGAGTTCTAAAAGAAAATAAATTATGAGGAATGCTATTTTCATTACAAAAACTTTCAAAAACATGATTTTCAAACTCACCACCATACTTAGTTATGATGGATGAAATATAAAAGCCTTTTTCATTTTGAAGGCTCACCATGTGAATCTAGAAAAGTTATTCACGATGACCAAACCATATTTCTTTCCACCTAGACTGGCTGTTCTAGTTGGTCTGAAAAGATCAAGATGTAAAAACTCAAGTGTCTAGTAGTTGACATTATATTTTTGCTGTGGAAAGAACTCTTAGTTTGTTTACCCCTTTGGCAGAACTCGTAGGTTAAGTCATTGTCAAAACTAATCTTGGGAGAACCTTTTACAAGGTCCTTTTGAGAAATCTCAGAGATTAATATTATATAAGTATGTTCAAGTTTCTTATGCCACTTCCATTTTTTATCCACCAAGGATGCCAAGTATTTTACATATTGATCTAAAAGGTCATCTAGAAATAATACATAAGTATTATTCTGCCTTTAGCAGTAAAAAAGATTTTATCTAATCTGGAGTCTTTTATGATACATCTAGAAGGTTCACATGCAACCTTGTAGCCTTGGTCACAAAAATGACTAATGCTTAGAAAGTTATGAGTCAATCTTTCAACCAACATAACACCGATAATCAAGTCAAAGTTGTCTTTACCAATATTACCTATACCAATGAACTTTTGACTTGGTTCCATCATCAAATTTTACTATTCCTCTATCCTTGGGTCTGAGGTTTCTGAACCAAGATCTGTTTCCAATCATGTGCGTGGAACAACCACTATCCAGATACCATTTCATCTTTTTCTAATGATGTGACTTAAGACACACCTGTATCAAAAATAATCTTCATCTTAGGAACCCATATCTTCCTGGGTTCTCTTTGGTTACTTAACTTCTTAGGGTTTTTCACTTTTTGTTTCCTTGTTTTTCTTTGAGAAAAGCATTTCTCAAAAATGTGACCTTTCTTGAAACAGCAAATACAAACAGGAATTTGCTTTGTGTAACGTTCGAAAATTTTCAAAACATCCAATTTATGTTATTAATCGATTTATTCAATTTTATTGCTTAAGCACGGTTAATTAGAGGTTAATTTAAAGATTAATTAGGAGTTAATTAGATGTTAGTTAGAGAGATTAGACTTGAGAAAATTAGCATAGACATGTAGAAAATCTTAACAAATTGTTGGTAAAAGTTTGACTGTTTAAAGGAAATTGATTGAAATTCAGTATTTTATACTACAAGAATCAAATCAATAGAATTATACACTTTAAACCCTAGATTGAGTAGCTGAAATTTAGCCACCAACCCCATTCAAGTGGGGCCATGGGCTGCCATAAGAAGAAGGAGACTTGGTTAAACTCTAACCACCTAAGGCATCCACCAATAGCATGTAACTTGTCCTTTTCACATTATGTATTAAAACCTTCATAATCCTAACCAACTCCCTCATAATTTCAGTCTCCTTCCTAGTTGAGTTGTCCCTCATTTCTTCTTCCATTTCATCTCATCCTTCTTCCTTCTTCAAGCTTTACCAGCCTCCTTCACCAACAATTTAAGTTTTGCTAGCTTGCACATCAAATCTAAGGTAGGATTTACTATATCTCATGTTTCTCTTATGTGTGGCTGATGAGGGTTTTAATTCTAATCTTTTATTAGATAATATATTGTGTTTATATAATGTTTTGTGTCTGGTTTAGCATGAAATTATTGGGTTTGGATTGAAACTTGAATGAAAAACAAAAGGAGTAGCAAACACAGAATTGGAATCAAGTGAAAACCCTATAGTATCCATAATTTCGAAGTATACGGCTTCATACACAGCCATTAGAATTTCATGAAACTAATTTTTAATGAAACTAGACATTTATAACTTTCCAACCATATAAATTATAAGGCCGTTGGTTTAGTATTGAGTGAGATATAATTTTTTGAAGTTTATCTTAGATTTCTGCCACTGGATCCAACTAGAGTGGGTTGTGTAGGGTATAACTTGCCCTGTACAACTTCAATTAGTGTGAAACGAATTTTGTTAGAAAGCTTACACATAGAGAAGCTTTGCATAAAAATTTTAGAGTCAAATTCGATTCTTGTTGCTCCCAGTAATTCATCAAAGTTGCACCATGTCCTGACTGGATAGAGATAGGGTAGACCAATTCCACTAACTTTGCAAGCTTATAACTTGAGCTTTGCTCACTTAAATGAAATGAAACTTGCTGAAAATGAAAGATGATTCTGTTAGCTTTACAATAGATTCACTCAAATCCAATAAGATTTCATTTTTAGTGAATTTTTACATTTTAGATCCTTGTTCTATCTAATACAGGGTAGACCTAGGTTAATCTCTATTAACTTGAGTTATACTTATCAAAACTTAATGGGACTAAAGAGAATAAAAACTAGACAAATAATACTTCAACATATCAAAAATTCATAGTTAAATGAGCTAAATAGGAATTATGGCATAAATTACAAAACCGAATAGAATTGAGTCATAGAAGCAAAATTGCCAAATTGAGGGTTTAAATACCTTACTACATGTACGGAAGTCAGTTAAAGTTTAAATGTTGCAAAGTTCATGTTAATGTTGAAAGGTTGATACAATATACTGGTTTTGCTATTGTGACTGACTATCTATTTTAAATGACACTACTCACAGGGAAGCGAATTTGATTCGTTATGCTGCCGAATTTTCGGCAGAAGTATATGAATTAAGCATCATGAATATGATTCCTCTAGCATATTTATTCATGACTTTATGATTAAAAATATAGTAATAATTCCATGTTACTTGGGTCAGCCTCTGAACAAATTTAAGGGGAATAAGTCGATGGGAGCATCAAGGAAATAAACCCGGCTATTTTGCATAGGAACGAGCTCGATCTTGAAAAGCAAGCTATTACCTAGATGTGAGAGGGGCCATTCACCTCCAAGGAACCAACTACGAGTGAAATATAAGTAAAGGGGTGCACTTGGGGATGACGATACGTAACGTCTAGGTGCATCAAGGAAAGAAGTCATATGTATTCATTTATGCATGAAAATCAATTGTTCGTTAGTTTATTATGAATCTATGCACCTTATTCAAATATCCTTCATGTTATTATGTTAATGTTTAGATTCTCTCTCTATTTAATAAGTGTATGAATAAAATGAACTCTGCTTCGAACAGTATCTTTTTGAATTATAAAATTGAACAGTTTTTATGACATGTTCATTTTTTTCATAACAAGCCGAAGTAACTGGAGATAATAGCGATAATACGATATGTAGTAGTCTAGGGAATCCTACTGAGAACTTAAAATTCTCACTCCTATGTATATTTCCATGTTATCTCCAGATATTTCAAGAAAGCTAGAAGATAAGTATACTGTGCAAAGTTAGGAAGTTTGACGATGATCGAAGAGCGCTATCACACAAGATTCGTTGAAGTAATAGTAACAACTCCTGCATATGGTACTATGACTTAAGCATGGTACTGTACCTGGGAGGGTGTTACACTTTGAGAGCTCTTAGATGATTTTTTTATTTTCTTTCTTCTCATATCCAAGTCCGACTTTTCAAAATATGGTCTTTGACTTCCAAGCATCAAAACAAGATTCTTAGAGCTATTCACCATCTTTTCAAGATCAGATTTGAGAAGGTTAACTATTTTTTGAAGTTCAGAAACATCATATGATGTCTTCTGAGCAGATGCAGAAACTTCAACTTTTAAGGCATTAACTCCTTCTGGAGAAGGCTCTTTTCTTTTAAAAGCATATCTCTTTCTTGCCTTAGTTTCTCTTTTTCGATCTTGTGGTTTTCAAACTCAAGAAACAATTTTTGAAAACTTTTCTTCAAAATGAGAAGAAAGCATTTGGGAATTGTCCAGAAGCTCATTATAAGCTTTTTGAAGATCATCATATGAAGGTTCTGGTTCAAAATCCATTACCACAATCTCTTCGTTAGAGACTACGTCTACCATGAAATAGAGATTTGCAATTATCTCCTCATTTTCTTCAGATTTTGTGCCTTCTTGCTTCTTATCAAGGTCTTCCCATATGGCCATCATGACTTTCTTCTTGGGTGCTTTCTTTTTGGAGCTTTGCTCTAGCTTTGGCATTCAGATCTTAAATGTCTAGATTCCTTGCATTCAATGTATATGATCTTATTCTGCTTTGTCTTTCCTTTCTTGTCCACCTTAGTAGTTACCCCTTTCTTCTTCTTCTTCCTTCAGATCAACGCTCTTGTAATCTTTTTAGCTAGATAAGCAATCTCATCCTTTACTTCATCATCCTCATCTTCAAAAGGTTCCTCTTTTTCATCAGTTTCTTTTGAAGCCTTCATGGCTTTGGAAGAACTAGATATTCTTTGAGTGGACTTCAAGGCAATTGATTTGCCTTTTCTATTGCTCTCCTCAAAGGCTTCATTAAGCTTAATCTCATGAGTCTTAAGAGACCTAATCATAGCATTGAGGCTAAGCACATTCAAGTCTTTGGCTTCTTAAATGGCTGTTACCTTAGAGCTCCAAGTCTTGGACAGGCGTATTAGGATTTTTCTAACCATCTCAACATTGGAATATCTTTTTCCCAATGCCTTCAACTGATTTATAATGTGCATAAACTTGGTTGTCATAGCATCAATGTCCTCATGATCTAATATTTTAAACATCTCACATTGATGTACTAGCATACTGATCTTTCTTTCTTTAACTTGATTAGTCCCTTCATGGAGAGTTTGGAGTCTGTCCTAAATCTCCTTAGCAGAATCAGATGATATGATTTTATCCTACTCACTTTTATTTAAAGCACAAGTGAGGAGATATTTAGCTTTAGCATTCATTTGACCTTTAGCTTTATGTTCATCTGTCCATTGGTTTTTGGGAATCACTCCAACCACTACTACAGGAGGCTAGTCTAGATCAATAACCACATGAGGCACATGTTGCTTAAAAGTTGGAACATAATCTTCATTCTTAATAATATCCCACATATCCAGACTTGTAGACTCAATAAAGAGTCTCATTCTGTCTTTCCAATATGGGTAATCCTCTCTATTGAAATATGGAAAGCAATTAATGGAGTGTCTTTTAGCAATATGTGTGATTTGTTGTGCCATGTCTTAGGATCTATTTCCTCTGTAACCGTTAGAAAGCTCAACACCAGAGGGCAAGCTCTAATGCTAATTGAATATGGAAATAGCATGAGAAAGGGGATTGAATCATGCTTTTTAAAACTTTTTCAATACCTGAAAACTTTAAATAAATATCTCAAGTTTTTGGACTTGGATTGCGAAAGCATTTAAGTGTTAGAATCAAAGATTATTGTATTCATAACAACTTTGTTAGATAACAAATAGAATAAGCACACAAAAGATAAACAAGAATAAAAGATAGGGATAGAGGATCACACAAGAAGATTTATACTGGCTCAGCTAACTTATTTGCCTACATCCAGTCCTAAACAATTAGTTGAGAATTTTATAATCAATAGTATTCATTTGCAAGCTTCTCCAAGCTTACAATAGAGTATCTTTTCCTAGCCTCTCCAAGTTAACAATGACCACTATTGGATCATGTTACAATAAAAGATTTTTTATTTGTGTTTGATAAACACTCACTCACACTAGATTACTCAGGGTGTATAAATCGATTAAGTACGAAGTGGACGGACTTCTCACAGGTCTCACTAAGAGAGTATTTGCTATTATAAACTAATGAAAAGATCTTTTCTCAAGAAGCTTCAAAAAGAAAACTTTTTGGTTGTTCGAGAGGTTAAGAAGGTTGAAAGCTCTTTAGGATTTTCAAGCAGTAGAATTCCAGTTACTTCTTCTTTGTCTTCAAGATTTATATATGCTTCAAAATATAGCCACTAAGACTTCAAACCTTAAACCCAGAGCTTTAAGATCCAATGGTCTTAAACTAGAGAGAGAAGTAGGTTGCTTTCTTTCTCAGTAAGTAAGTATATAATCAAATAGGAAAATTAGCCATTTGAGTTAGCCAGCTTTTCAATGTGTCAGCACTTTTTTTGGATCTCTATCTTGTCAAGTTTGACTTTTAGAAAATATCTATGAATCGTGTAGGGCAAACTTTAAGAATAAGGTCTTCTTCACTTAGACCAACATTATGGAGATTATCTTTCGGGTCAAGCCTTTTAGATAGGTCATCCTTCTAATGTGCTTGTGTTCCTTCTAGAGACTTGGTATTCTTCTGATGATATTGCAATATCCTTCTAATGCTTCTAATCTACTTTTATGAGAGATAGGATCTCTTGAGCATGGATTCTCTTTTAAAAACCTCTTTCTCATTAGATTACAATTGAGATGTACAAGAACCTTTAGAGAATTCATTTTGAAAAAAAAAATGTTGCGTGATCCAATTCGCTCCAATAAGCGTATAGAGTGATCCTTGTTTTCTAAAACAAACACTCAATCAAACTGTTAGTCCATACAAAATATTTTCATTAAGAGTTGGTTTGTTATCTATCAAAATCTTTAAAGATAAGCTTCAAAGACCACTTGGCAGCTTCAAAAAGGTATTGGTGTTTATATATTTTTTGATTGATATGGGAAAGGGTAAAATTGCATGTAAATGAATAAATAAATTAATAAGAACACATATATATACACATGGAGGATAAGCTTTGGATATTTAGGAATTCTCTTAATAACAACATGAAGGAATCTTGTGCTTTTGAGCTTTAAATAAATAAGCTCTTCATGAGTGCAGGTACAATCATATCTATCCATAAAAAAATAACTGCATCATTTCCTTAACCTATTATAGACTTGAACACCAAACTCCATTTAAATACAACCTCTGACATTGAGACTGGTTGCAGGAGCACTAATTGACCTTAGTCTATTGGGTAGTTAAGAACATACCCTATTTCTTTTATTCATTTTGATATTTTTCAATTGTTCCTCCTATTATAAAAAATTATGAATTATAAAACTACGATATCTAAGATTTTTTTAAAAATTAAACTAATTTTACTCAAATTAAAAATAGGATTTCATTTGTATACACTGTCAGTATAAAAAATATACACAAACATCCAATCATATATTGCTACATCAGCAAAAGTATTTGACTTAGCCACTCACTACTTAAATAGTCATGCAAATAGAATGATATGCTTGGTTGACTGTGTAAAAATCATTTACACTATCAATGCATCTAAATTAAACTCTTAAAAATAATAAGTTTAAATAAAATTATAATTCTTAATAAATAATTAATATTAGACTATTATATAAATTAACAAATAACAATGAAGGTATTTCAAAGAAACTAAATAAAATTTAGTTCCATTAGAGTGCCAATAGACAAATAGAAGTGATAATAGATATTTTAAAAAAAATTCAAAAATCATCTTTTTGATTTAGAGATGAATTTTAAAAGTAATTGTTAGACTAATTAAAGACAGATTTAGAAATGAAATATTTAGAAATAAATAGTAAATCCATCTCTAAAAACCATTGAATTCACGTTTGACTAATTAGAGATAGATTTAGAGACAGATATGACCTAATGCTTGACTAATTAGAGATGAATTTAGAGAGAATCCTAAATCTGTTTCTAAAAAACATTGACTTGATGTTTGACTAATTAGAGATAAAATATTTAGAAATGGATCCTAAGTTTGTCTCTAAGAAATGTTGATTTCACATTTGATTAACTAGATATGGATTTAGAGACAAAATAATTAGAGACGGATAGAGACAGATTCTAAATCCGTCTCTAAATAACATTGACTTGATATTTGATTAATTAGAGACTGATTTAGACATAGAATATTTAGAGATAAACAAATTCTATCTCTAAATCCATTGTTAAAACTGATTGACTTTTCAAGAGTGGGTATTTGACTTATTTGCAACAAATTTAGAGACGGAATATGTTAGATGTAACATCCCCATTTTCATATAAGCTAATTAGCTCGGTGTCTCCGGCTAATTAGAGGGATTAGCGATTAATTAAGAACTAATCGGCTAATCTCGAGAGCAAGGGCTTAGTAAATTAAAGGCAAGTCAACAATTGAAACATAATGCATTAAAAGTTACAATTAAAAGCCTAATTGCCCAATCCTTATTAATTCATGATTTAGAACATAAAATCAAGGTGGTCTAACCTAATTAACTAAGAGCATATAAGTATCACATCTTAATCACATTAACCCTTACATCTTCTTTACATAATTAATGAGGAAAATTCCTTTCATTGAAAATGTGTTAAAGTGTAATTTAAATCAATTGAACTAATTAGCATTTAGATAATTGTAACAATGGTAAAAATTTAGAAACTTCCCTTTAATTATTGTTTGAAAGTTTGGTCAAAGCAAGAGCCATATCCAACCATTCATTTGCTTTCTCATCATACACCACTAGATTATGAGTCCATGTTAGTAGATTCCTTGAGTCAAGACAAAAGATCTACTCTCCTCCATCAAGATTGTGACACTTGGAGTGATCACAATCATCCAATGTCAATCCTAAGATAGATCATGCTTTTAACCACTTGAAAAGAAACACTACAAGGTCTTTACCCAAGTGCCAAGACTCAAAGAAAACACAACTCCCTCTTTTGCCCCAAGGTTTTTCCCACTCTCTTGCTTGTTGTAAGAAGCAAAATCACATCATTCCCTCCCCCTCATTTGCACCACTTCAGCCCCCTCTCTCCCCCTCATTTTCATTTTTCATTTCCTCTCTCAAGACACACACACAAAGCTCTCTCCTCTCTCCAAGTCTCATATCCACTCTCTTTTTCTTTCAACCTTCCTTGTTCTTCTTCCAACCTTTTTACTACTTCCTACCTCATCTCCATCACCACACTCACAATCCCTTCAAGGACCACCATTTTTGGTCTTTGGAGAAGCAAGATCACTCATACACAAGCCCCATTTTCAAGCCTTCAAGTAGGAAGACTCTTTTCAACATCCCCCACCCTCAATATCCTTCAAGAAAGCTCTCTTTGGTAGTGACTCTAACCTTTCTTTTTCATGTATTTTTCAAGATCTAGAACTCCTAAGCTCTTCATAGCTAGGTGGTTGTAGGACTTGCTCCAAGGTCTCATGATCATTTCTTGCTTTATGAGTTTTTGTTGTCTTGTTGGAAATGTTGTCTTGAAATGAGATTATATGGCATGATGGTTTTTATGTATCTTGCTCTATTTTGTTTTAAAATACTGATTTGGTGACTAAAACCTTGAATATAATGGTGAGATAAAACATAAAAATTGTGATTTGAAGTGGTATAATAACATCTCCACAAGTTTGATATGTAAAACATGAAAACTAGTTAAGCTGGAATTCTGGCAGTCTGGAATGCGTACTATATAACTCATTCTAAAAAACTCAAAATATAATGAAACTAATTTTCTATGAAAGTAGACTCAAAGAGCTTTCCACACATAAAAAATTCGTGAAATTTGGATTTAAAATGAGGGAGATATGATTTTTCAAAGTTGGTTGTTCCCAGATGGACTTCTGTTTGGGCAGTCTGCACTAAAAACCTTATAACCGAAGCTACAAAAATTATTTTTGAATGGGACTAAGTTTTTTAGAAAGCTAAGACATATAGGAACATCCCCATAGAACAGTTTTGTCAGATTCCATGTGAGGAACTCCCAGTGGAGTTGACAAGCCACTGACCTGAGTTGAACTTTCAAGTCTGAACAGTCAGAATAAAATGTGCATAACTCAAGCTACAAAATGAATTTTTGAGTGGGACTTATTTTGTTTAAAAATAGACTCAGAGAAGTATATTCACACCAAATTTGAAATAAATGAGTAAAAGATGAAATTATGGTGAATTTTCAAAGTTACTGCCCCATTGTAAAAAGTAAAATTGGTTGTGGTGAAAGTTAAAGAATAATGAGAAATAAGCTTTAAGCCACTAAAACCTTTACTCTAAGCATTGGAAAACCCTCATAACTCAACTTAAAAGTTTCAAAAAGGATAATGGATGAAATTGGCCCTAGGCCTAATAAAAGAGTTTACACAAGAGATAATCTCAATTAAAAGCTTGCACCAAATTTATTAAGCTAAGCTCATAAAATGTTACTTGAGAATATGCCTATGTTTATGTCCAAGCTTGATGCTATGATGATATGATATGATGATGATGATTATGATAATGATATGTTGATGACATGATGTTTAATGATATGTGATATTGGATTTCTCTGTTTGGCAAAATTTTGGGAAGCTTCGGTCTAGCCGTTATGCTGCCGAAATTCTGCAAAAATTATGGACTTAGAAATATTTTGCATCATAAGCTTTAATAAGAAAAAATTTAATCCAAGTATGTGATCCTTCAAAAGGGAAGGTGACCTAATTTAAGCTCCCCTCACCTACGACTCACATAAGGCATGGCATGACCCAACTAGTGTGAGTATAGGGGATAGAGCTTACATGAGGCATGGCATGACCCAGCTAGTGTAAGTACCGAAATTTTATAATGCAAAATATAAAATGATAAAATCAAGTCAAGAAAAGAAAAGGGACTTCGGCCCAAACCCTAGAAGGGGAAGAAGTAAGAGAATATTATAGTGTGGACATACATGTTTTATGTAATTATACTTGCGCTTATATATATTATGATATAAATGATTAAAGGGTATGCTAAAATTGAATCCGCTTCGGATATTCATATTTTCGAAATCCAAGAATTAGACCTTATGCATGCTCACTATTTTCATTAATAAAAACCGAAGTGGCTGGGACGATGACGATGGCACTATCTTGTCGGTTCGAGTCCTACTGAGAAATCTTATTTCTCACTCCAGTTATTTTTCCGTCTCGTCACCAGATACCGATGGCACACCCAGTGGAGTGGAGCATGGAACCTCCCCACCATGAGTGGGCCTATGATGCGGATGCTCATGCTATTGTGGCCACGACCACCATAGTAGTTCACACACATTTTTAGCTGGGTTGAATTTTTGAGGGAGAGGAGCCAGATGTCACGCCAACCCCCATAGACGTTTCTTCAACTCACCTTGGACCACCGCTGGGTCCTTGGAATTTTCTGCTTGAGCCATTGCCAGACATCGAGATGGAGCCGATGTCTCCGGGCCTGCCTGCAGCCGAGTTCGTGCCACCGCCGGAGATCCCCGTGATTGACGTGAGTTCCACGGCCACTCCTAGGGCCACAACCGCTTCGCCGCCGCTCCCTGAGTATCATCCCGCCACATCTGAGGAGGATCCCTCCGAGGAACGTTCTTTGGTGGCCAGCTATACGCCAGGTCGTCGCGTTCGTCGCATTGAGGTTATCAGCAGGCACCCTCGCATTATCCATACTCCTCACGTCCCCCGAGGCCGAGGAGCGAGGGGGACCAGGCACTCGAGGGCTTGAGTCCATCCGATCGAGGGGCACGGAAGGGGTAGAGAAATCAGCATGTGTCTACATGAGCCTATTTTTATTTGTGTTCCTTACTTTATGTATTTCATTTTGTGGCGAACCTTGCATATTTATTTATGTTCGATATTTTGGGGCCGTGGCATGACCACGAGTCTCCTTTTTTATGTATTGCTGAATATCATGAGATTTTATGTATGTATGATTATTCTAGTAAGATGAATGTATTACATTTCTACTTATCCATTGTTCCTTTATTTTACGGTTTGTATGTATGCGACATGCTCATTTATAGCTATCTTCTCACTCCAGGCTTTACTTTTCAAAAAGGCTGTAAAGCGACGACGTATTTCAAAATAAATAAATAAATAAATAAATTTATTTACCGTATTTTCTGCGTAATTTGACTTATAAATGAAGTTTAATTTTCTACGAGCATAAGTAACAACTAATAAAACGCCGTAATACGACTTAAACGTAATAGGGGTTTATTAGGGTGTTACATTAGAGAT
Source organism: Pterocarpus macrocarpus (assembly GCA_031439585.1). Taxonomy (NCBI): domain Eukaryota; kingdom Viridiplantae; phylum Streptophyta; class Magnoliopsida; order Fabales; family Fabaceae; genus Pterocarpus; species Pterocarpus macrocarpus. The sequence goes on from CM062517.1 coordinate 39,722,051, forward strand.
GATAATTTTCTATCTTTAATTTCATCACTAAATCACCAAATCACAATTTGGTCTCTAATTTGTATTTTTCGTCACAAATTCTGCTGCTAATTGGTGGCAAATTATTTTTGTCTCTAAATTTCATCGCTAAAACAAACTCTTTGGTAGTATCTTTAGGTAAGAACTTTATTGATAGAATTAATTTGTTATGCAAGGTCCGAATCTCAATAACTTACTAATTGCCATGCGATGGTGACATATTCTCACCACAAATTTCACAAAAGTGTACTTGTGCTTCCTTCACCCTCACATTAGCTCCTAGCTTGTCAACCTTCAAATGGAAAGCTTCAATTTGGGCTTATAACACAATTGCAATGTCTATGTCAATCACCCAGCTACTAGTGATGTAATCGAGTCAGGTTGGTTTCGCTTTAGAGGAAAAAATGAATCCAAACCAATCAATTTTGTTTGGTTTCATTTGGTTTGGGTTTAGAGAATTTTTTAACCAAATCTGAAGCAAATTGAACTAATCAAGTTCGAGTTGGTTTGGCTCAGGTGGTTAGGTGTTACCCTCTCTCTCTTTCTCTTTTAAAATTCCTTACCAACAATCAACAGAATACCATTTTCATATCACAATGCAAAGTTCAAAATGTAACGCCCGATTTCCGAGATCCGACTTCGCCCTCAGGACGGATCAATTTCAATTCCCGACTTCATCTTCGAATTCTACACAAACTGGGATAAATTCCGAGTTCCGAGTTCATCTTACGTAAGTACATGATTTCCGACGTCATGACATACGATTTCCGATTTCATCTAGTCTTGACTACTCCTGATTTCCGACTTCATCTTATATATTCTCCGATTTCCAAGTTCGTCTCACCTATGTCAACGACTTCCGACTTCATCTAAATTACTTCTACATCTTCCGAGTTTAACATTTGAGTCCGAACAACATGAACGTGATTCACCAGTATCCGACTTCATGTCTCAAAGATATTGTGCCCGGTTTCCGATCTCATCAAATTAAGATACCGACTTCCGGGTTTAAGTACTTGGGTTTGGAAATGTGATTCAAATCACCCGAGTTCCGACATTAAGAACCCTCATTCCGACCTCATACCTCATGCTTCATCCAACCTCAGAAGTTATAGTTTAACACCATGGTACAAGTACCGAACTCCGAGTTTTATAACGAGTTCCGATATCCGAGTATACATCCATCATTGACATTCCCGAGTTCAAATAGGGAATTCCGAGGTTATATGATTGTCAGCTGCATGACTTCCGATATCCGACCTTGATTCAAAGTATCAGAACAAACAAGATTTCCTCAAGTCACCAACAACATGGTACGAGTTCCGACGTCCGGTTTCATCTTCAAGCACTGTAAAAAGGTCACGAGTTCCGACTTAAAGTAATATAGGGACGAGTTCTGATTTCAGGTAGAGCAGAAGCGTATCCCAGTTTTTGGACGACGTGGAGAGCAAGTTGGCCACAAAAGCAGGCGACATGGCCGAACTTCAATCACAAAACTTCAACCAATCAACACCCACAATTCCAACTACCCCCATCTATTTAAGTCAGACCCTTCCCCTCATTTCTAGCTGATCTACGCCACTCTCCCTCTTCCTCTGGTTCCAGCCTCCTCCTCCTCTTCTCTCGATCAACTCCTTCATTCCTCCAAGCTTAGCAAGGTTCTAACACTCCAAGTTTCAGCACTTAGCTCAAGTCATACTCCAAAGAGGTAGGATTCAATCTCTAGTCTTAATTTCTCTAGACTGAGGATGCATGAAAGATTACTTTTTATGATTATTTGATGATATATTGGATGTGTATGATTGGATTAATATGGGATTAATATGAAATCTTGAGTGGCAATTAGAATTAGAAGAAGAAAACTAAGAGAAATGGATGGATGAGGGTGCTGTCTTGGTGGAGATTCCACGGCAGTCCGTACGGCGGAGAGTATGGCTCCGCCTACAATCAGTCAAATCCGATGAAACTATTTTTAGATGAAAGTAGACATTCAGGTCTTTTCATAGACATATCATATAAGGTTATTGGATTAGTATTGAAGGAGATATGAATTTTTGAAGTTTGACCTAGGGTTCAGGATTTTCATCTGGGCAGGGTGACATGAGGAGGGTATAACTCACCCTATACAACTCCAAATTGAGTGAAACTAATTTTGTTAGAAAGCTTAGGCATAGGGGAACATCCCAGTATAAGATTCCGAGTTTGTTATGGTCCCAATTGTTCCCAGTAATTCGAGGAAGTTACTACATGTCCAATCCAGATCAAAACAGAGTAGTTCAGGAAGGTCGACTTTCAGGACTTATAACTCGAGGTATACTTAAGCAAATGGAGTGAAACTTGTGGCAATTGAAAGGTGGTCCTATTAGCTTCAATATGAGACCAATTTCGTGTGATTTGAGCTTAGTTTCGATTTTTAGTGAATTTATACTTCTAAGAGTGTAATTCGGGCTAGTGGCTGACAGGCTGAGGTAAAAGTTGAATATCTTGAGTTTTATAAATCAAAATGATATGGGACTAAAGAGGTTAGAAAGTAGACACATAGAGCTATGATATATCCAAATTTCAGATTTTAAATGAGTTGAATAGTGATAAAGGTGGATCATATGAAATTCGGGCAGAACTGAATAGATGGGCAAAAGTGACCCAATTGATGATTTCACAGGTATTAGTAAAACATATAAGGTATGAGTTGAGAATTGCCAGTTTGACCTTGATATATATGCATTAAGTTGATTATGTTGCTATGATTGAATTGTTTGTGAAGACTGGCACTATTCATGGGAAAACGGATATGATCCGTTATGGTGCCGATTTTATGGCAGAAGTTTATGAAACTAAGGATATGTATATGCAAGAATGATATAAGGGTGATATGAGATATATGAGAATAAATCAAGAAGCAGTATGATATGAGGTATATGAGAGATAATGATGAAGCATATGTACAAGGACATTTAGCGTGACTATGCTTGACAACGCATGAGAATGAAAGGATATAAGTATATTAAATGTGAATATAAAGATGTGAATCCCCTTGTGGGTGAGTCGGTGTGACAATGGTCACGAGTTGAGCTGACAAGCTCACTCCAAGGCCAGGCTACCCAAGGGCAGTAAAGGTTAAAGAGTAAAGACTTAAAGACCAAAGATTTAAGTATATGCCCCACTCACATCAGGCATGGCATCGACCCAGCTAGTGTGAGTATATGGGGGGTAGGACTTACATGAGGCATGACATGACCCAGTTAGTGTAAGTACCGAATGAAAGTCCTATATTCCTAAGGAACGTGACATGGCAATCACGCTCTGACGGGGTATGACATGGCGATCATACTCTGGAATGTGGCATGCAAAGATATGATGATGAGTCTATATTCCTAAGGAACGTGACATGGCGATCACGCTCCGACGGGGTATGACATGGCGATCATACTCTGGAATGTGGCATGCAAAGATATGATGATGAGTCTATATTCCTAAGGAACGTGACATGGCGATCACGCTCTGACGGGGTATGACATGGCGATCATACTCTGGGATATAGCATGAGGATACCGTATTCCTAAGGAACGTGACATGGCGATCACGCTCTGATGGGGTATGACATGGCGATCATACTCTGGGATGTGGTATGATGCTACACTTGAGGACGGCGATACGTAACGCTCAAGTGTAGACAGATGCAAGCACCCTAGGGATGGCGATACGTAACGCCTAGGTGTGTCGAATGAAAGAAAAGTAAAATTTTATGTATGTGTATGAATTCAAGTGCAAGTTAAGTTATGTACAGAGGTTATGTTCCCAATAGATTAATGCTATGTGCGTTTTATATGTTGAAGTTATTATCCATGGTATTATTCATGAATTAATCTTGTGTAGACTTCCCCAAATGACTAGTATATGAGTAAAAATGAACTTTGCTTCAGATAAGACATTTTTTTGAAATGTAAAATTAAACAGTTTGTGCAGCATGTTCACCTTTTCCATAATAAACCGAAGCAAACTGGAGATGACAATGATGACATTACATGTGTATCATAGAGAATCCTACTGAGAATTTATGATTCTCACTCCTATTTTTCCGTGTTGTCTCCAGAAAATTCAAGAGGTATCAGAGTAGCGCAGCGGAAGTTGCTGTCAGATAAGGTCCATTTAGGTAACCGTAACAACTCCAGGGTGTGGTACTATGACTTAAGTATAGTACTGTACTTGGGAGGATGTTATACAAAATATCATAGATTTCAACTTGACACAATTTTATGTACAAATTTCTAATCACTATAATCAAGTATGGTTTATTAAAATCAAAATCTTATTTATGAAAGGATCTAACCCTATAAAAGAGGAATAATAGTGGTTCTATGGTGGGTTTGGGCTACTTATAATAGTTACTGCTATTGTTGAGTGGTGGTGCTTGGTAGGGGTACCAAGGCCGCCATAATGGTGGGTGGTGGAAGCTGCATCGTGGTGCAGTGGTAAAGTTGGGGTTGTGCTCCATCATCTACTCTGTTGTGGCATCATGGAATCACTATCGTCAAGTTGTTGCTATTGTTACATGGAAGAGGTCACAAGGATGAGTAGGCATCATGAGTGGTGGCAGTAAACCATGGACTAGAGAGGATAGGGGAAGTGGCTAGGGGTTTCTCAGGTGAGGTCTTGTGTCTTGAAGAACAAAAATGAGATGAGGAAAATGTTGAGTTGTCTTTTGTGAGTATGGGGGATAGAGGGTAGTTGGGCTTGGGGAAGACTAGGTTGCACTCACAAGTGGATAAGAGGAGCTTGGGCTGCACTTACACTAAGTGGACATGGAGGGCTAAAAAAAATTATGTAAGTCATTTGATCTACAGGGTGGATATCTAGTCTACGAGATTAAAATTGTAATACTCAACCCAAACCAATCAATGTCAAGTTTGGTTAGATTTTACTCGATTAGACTTGATGACCCAAACCAACCAATTAGTTTGGCTCGATTTTTCAGGTTCGTCGGGTAGACCTAAACCAATGTATACCCTTACTAGCTACTCTATTGCAATTTTGGATCTCTTGTTTAACCAACGAAGTTTATTGGAGGTTTTGGATTCCATAATTCTATGTGCTTGCTCGTTTATTTTTTGCCTAAGATTTGCCATCTACAATATCAAGTGTTAATCTAATGTTATTTTGGAGCCCATGGTAAAGGTCTCAAGAATAAGCCATTTTGGGATTACATGGAGTGTACATATTCTCTTCAAATTCTTGCGTTTTTCCCATCTATCATAAAGCATCTCATCATTTTTAAGATAGAATGTGAAAATATCGGTTCTCAATTATGCAGCTTTTCTTGGAAGGAAGTATTGGACTGCAAAGGATTGTGATGGCAAATGCTCTCAAGCCCTGGAGTCATCAAGTTCAACTAGGCTATAACTTTATCTCTTAGTGAAAATGGGAAGAGCCTAAGTCAAGCTACATCTTCTGACTCCGTTAATTCAAAATGTGTCATAGATCTCTAAAAAATTTTACAAGTGTGCACTTGGGTCTTTAGTAGATAGTCCCTAAATTGCAATTATTGCACCATATTTATCAAGGCAAGATTTAGATCAAAGCTATTAGCTTGCATAATAGGTTTAGTCTATTAGCTTGCATAGTAGGTTTACTCACACTTGACAAATACTCATAAGAGTTGAAAATCAAGTAGTCCTTGAGTCCTTAATTCCCAATTTCATTATTCTCTACCATGGTTTGCTTTTCACTTTTTTTCTAGCACAACTTTTTTCTAATTTGGTAAAGGGTCTTTTGGAGTTCTCTATCTAATTTAGGCGAATTTTCTTGACTTTGTGTCCTCTTTATCCTCCTCGTGCACTAATAGTAGTATGGAAAATAAAATATAATAAAAAAATTTAATTTTAAAAATAGAAAAATAAAATAGATAGAGCACTTACATTACCAATTGGAACAATGTTAAAGTCAATCCCTAACAATGGAGCCAATAGCGTTTTTGCTTCCGTCGATGCACAAGTCGTAGACAAGTAGTAGAGTTATAAGTAGAGTACCATTCTAATAAGGATTAGGATTAACTACTGAACTATGGTAATTTTAATTATCTAGACTAGCCTAAAATTGATAGGGGAACATGGGTTCACTTAAGTGATTATTTGAAATTATTTCTTCAATTTCTTAGTTATGTTGGTCTTTTCTAGTGTTTTCCAATCACTCTCTTGAGTCTTAAAGGATGTGCTAGATTTAATATAACACCTCTCTCCAAACACTATAAAATTCTAACCATTATGCTCTATGATTGTCATCTCCTCTCAAAGGCACTGGCCCTTCTCAAGTGATCGAACTCTCATAGGTTCAATTCTTGGTTTTTCAATATTAGATTTCACAAATCTATCCTCCACCTAATATTTGTGACCAAACAAATATGGGATTCATCATACATGTAAAGGTGGATTAAGCACACAAGAATCAAATCAAGAAACAAATATCTTTCATTATTAAGAGAAGTGAATCAAATTTAAAAACAAAGTCATTGGAGCTACTTGCCTACCGAAAATACAAGACTTTCGCTACTCATAATCATAAAGCAATCAAGAAGAAGATTAGCATTGGCAAACAGGACAATTAGCCCTGCTTTGTCTCAACCCGCTACGAGTCAAGCCTTAAGGGGGGCGGGGCAAGCCATCCCGCATTAGTAATATGGGTTGAGTATGCCAACCCCCCCGCTTATGTGCGGGTTGGCGAGTTAGTAAGTTGGCCTGCCAAAAAAATAAAAAATCTTGTGAATTAATTCATCTAAATTTTTTTTGAAAAAAATAAAGGTTTTTTTACTTAAATACAACAAAATAACATCAATACAAACTTATGAAAAATAGTCAATCACCTAATTTATGAGTATCCTACTCAAAAAGATCCAAGACAACCATAAAATGCTGCATTGTCAACATTATTTAGCATTATAATATGCCATCAGAAAGAATCAATAGACTTAGTTGTTAACAATTCAATACCAAGTTACCTATAATACATATCCTACTGCATCCATTCAAACACAAAAAAGCATGCCATTGTCTGTTCATGTTTTTTAGAGTATCGAATTGCCTATTTCATGACAACTGATAAAGCATTAAACCATTTACTTAACTCTAAAACAGTTAAAAATTACAATTCTTAGTATTAAGTATATGTGTGGGCCAACAAGAGGCCCAAATGTTGAGTGTGCTGTGTGCATAATTAAAAAATATGGAGACAAAAAAAAAAAAGCAACCCATGGGTCAAACCCACCTCACCCCACGCACTCCGCTTCGCTTCAACCCGCTAGTCAAGCGGGATAGGTTCTGCAAGTTCAAAAAAAATTTTGAGTTGAAAATATCAACCGACTCTACCAAAATTTGCAGGTTGTGTTGGTCAAAGTCCAACCCATTTTGCCATCTTTAAAGAAGATAGAGATGATGAATAATCATAAAGAGCTAAAATATAAATAAATAAAAGATATGTAATAACGAGTCCTTTTGTGGATTTCCTCTAAACTCTTTTAAAGTTGAAACATGTTTCTTTTGATTGCTCTTTTAGTCTTTCTACACATAGCAAAGCCTTTGCAAATGAGCTTTTTTTACTTGTAGACGTGTAACTTTGTAGCTCTAGAACATTTTGGAGGCTTTTACATATGTTGAGCTCTCCTTTGAGTTAAGTCATGACTCTTTAATTTATAGGAAGAGCTTTTCTTATTTTTATTAATTGCAATATTTGATAATTGATATTCTTTTTTTTAGTAGAATGGGGGGTAGAAGCCCAAACAAAAGAAGAAAAGAAATTAATCTGGGATGGGAAACCGCAGCAATATCCTCTCTAAGAGAAATACCAACACCCTCAGGAGGAATCATGTAATAACAAACCCCAAGCTGCAGGCTATGACCCAAAGATGCCATAAAATCTACAGCTCTATTTGATTCCCTGTAAGTATCCTGAATACAAACTAGCCAAGATCGCTGTAGCAGGTTCTTAACTCGTCTGATAACAGTACCATACGAATGCTTGTGATCAAGATCACCATGAATAAGATGAACAGAACTCAGAGAATCAAGCTTAAGAATGACTGATGTAAGTCCTCTGTTCGACGCCATCTCCAAAGCATAAAAAGCTCCCCAAATTTCTACAATAGTGATTGGATAGGAACCTAAATTTGTAGCAAAATCACCAAGATATTCTCCCAGAGCATTCCTAACTAAACCACCACAAGACACTTTGCCCGAATGAGTCATCGACCCATCATCAGGAAAACGCCAAGAAACATTGTGAAGGGTCTTAACATGTTGACCATTCACCATTGCCAACACATCTCCACCAAGCTATCTACTATTAAACATAGCTCAAAAGCGAAGGAATATGTCCTCATTGGAAGGAGTCTTGAACTCAAAAATCTTTTTCTTTCTAATCTTCCATAAATAATGAATAGCGGCAGCAAAAACATGAGCCCAATCTTTGCCAGAAGCAGACTCACCACCCTTCGAATTCAACAAAGCAGAAAATGTATTTTAATATGAGTTTTATATGTTAGATTTACTGATACATGGGGCTTTACAAAATTTTACAAGAATATGGGAAATTGAAGAACGCCGCCGCCTTCAATTGCGGATTTAAAAAAAAAAAAATTGTCAAAAGTGAATCCGCCATCTTGCTCTGCGGACTGTAATATATATATATATATATATATATATATATATAATAATTAATATTATAATTAAAATATAATAAAAATTTAATTTTAATGCACTGATAATATAAATTTTTTTATATAAATATTCAATTATGTATTATCATATTAATAAAGGTATTTAATTTAACCACTAAATACCTTAAAAATTTTATAATTAAAAATATGTGATTGATGATAGTGTAAAATTTTTTTTATAATAATAATACATCAAAATTAATATAATCTCATATAATAATGAATATAATAGTATTTGAAAAAATACATTATATTGTGTTGACGAATTATCTCGAAAATATGCTCTGCACTATCCATTGTTGAATCTACCACCATTTTTTTATTTTTTTTTAATCAATTTTTTTTTCGCTTTTTTCCTTCTTCTTCGCCTTCTTTTATCTTCTTAATTATGCATGTTTCATTTTCCATTAAGGGCTTTCATAATTGATTTTGGGATACCAAAATTAATTTTACATATTTTCCATTTTGTTTAATTTTCTGTTAGATCCATTCTTCAAAATCAATTCCATATGAATGTGAAAAGTTGTTGCCTTTAGTTTTTTTTTATTCACTTAATTTTTTGTCAAAATCACTTATCAAATTAAACAACCAAATATAAATTACTTTATCTCAAAATCAAGTTTAACAAAATTAATTTCATTCAAAATCAATTCTCTAAATGCACTATTACTCTTTCTTTCAATCTTTTGCTCTTAACTCACTCTTTTTCAACTCCCTTACATGGTCTATTCTCCCTCCATCACGTGAAAAAGATTTGAAAGTGAAAGAGTGAAAAAGAAAATGAGTAAGGAGAGAAGAGAAGGAGAAGAAGAAGGAACAAAGCCAAAAACTAATGTTTGTAAAAAGAGAAAAGATGGACGAAGATTCAACAATGGATAGTGTGAAGCATATTTTTGAGACAATTCGTCAATATTAGCCAATTTATGAAATCAGTTTTGGCAAATATACCATGTCACAAGTAATAAAAGTGAGTAAGTATCGTTTGCACAAGAATTGTTAATCAAATATAAGTTCATTCAAAATAGTTACTAGTTGAGTGATAGAAAATACTAAGATTAAAAATAAAAATAAATAAATAAATAAAAATATATAAATAATAGAAAATAATAAATAAAAGAGACGCATTAGGGATTGATTTCATCTAAATTTTCTAATTTTATGTTACCCAATATTAAAATAATTCCTTTACATTACTAGTCAAATTACTCCTATTTGATTTTTTTTTTTTCCTTTTAAAACACATTTAAAATCTATCACAATTTGCTAGAAGAAAGGTATATACAAAAATAAGTAAGAAATAAATATTTTTAAGTAAAATAGAAAATATTAGTAAAAACATAAAATAGATATAAATATATTTAAATAAATAAAAATTGATTAAAAACTCTATAAAAATAAATCATAAAACACTACATTCTTACATACAAAACAATTAGGAAGCATAAAAATGAAAGCTATAAAACAAAATAAATTTATAATTAAAACATATCTAGAAAAAAGTATTATATATACCAGCATTAGTGAAAGAAAAGGTTAATATATATTATAAATAAATGCTATTTTATCTTCGAATTTTAACTCTCCGTCTTTTAAACGAATGCATGAGATCAAATTTGACTTAAGTTATTTTATCTTTATTTGAATGTAAAAATATATTAACTTTAAATTTAATAAAGTGTACAGTAATATTAATTTATTAAATAATTTAATAATAAATACGTTTTTTTAACTTTCCTTTAGAACACTTTATCCTCTACTTTTTCACACCAAGCCTCGAACATCTTTTAGCTTTTGCAATAAAATTTGTATATAATTGCTTGACTTTGAGATACGAGTTTTACTATATTGTCCTAAAATACTTTTTTACTAACTCTCCTAATGTTTAATAAAAAAGTATTAAATAAAAAAATAAATATATTTAATATTTTATAAATATAACATGTATTCAATAATTTTTTGAGTAATTAAAAAGATTATTAATTAAAAGAACATTTTAAGAAGATTTAACATTTCTGTTTGAGATACTCATAACAATAAAGTAAAAGCTTAACAACTAGTTTGGTTTGGTAGAACATGAAAGGAAAGGAAAGGGGTGAAAAGAAAATGTGAAGAAAAGGGTGTTTTCTTCCACTTGCTTTGCAAAGAAAAGTGCAGAGGAAAAGAAAAAGTAAGTATGGAATCCATCTCAAACTTTACTTCTCTAAACTGTGAAAAAAATTATTGAGCAAGGCAGAGAACCCCTCAAATAACAAAAACACCCTCACTTCATAATTTAAATTCAAGAAAAAAATATTAATAACGAATGCATGCACTGCACTGTATTGCGTCCTCCAATACGAAATATTGCGAACAAGAACTTCTAAAGCTAATATAAACCTAATGCTAAACCAACTTTGATGAAGCATATCAAGCTTTAATTATTTTTATCGACCATACTTAAATTAAAATCTCTTTTATTATAAATTAAATCACCATCTTGATGTAAAAATGGAACACTATATTTGATAATATATATATATGACATTTTTTAAAAATGAACAGTTTCGATACTAAAAATTATATTACAGATTAAAATTAGATAATTTTTATATATGAAAATATCATAAATTAAATTTATATTACACTAATTTTATTTGAAAAATATTTTCAAACTATATTTTATAATCTAAATATTAATAAATTAAATTTTTTATTAATATTATTATAAAATTATTTCAGTAATTTACAAAAAGTATTAAGAAATTAAATAAAAATAACATATTTACCCTATTATCATAAGGATGTATATATCATTTTATTATAATTTTCATTTTTTTTCTTCTTATTTTCTTTTTATTTATTTTTTTCGTACAAATATATAAGAGAAAATATTTTTTTTTATTTTCTTTCTTCTGATTTTTTTTTTATTTTCTTTTAACATCCAAATAGAGCAAATGAGATTTCTTTTAGATAATAGGAAGAGAGTATGTGAGGGTGCAATTTTACTAATAATTATTATTAGTTCTCTTTTTCGTGCTTATTTATGTTAAGTCCAGAAAGAAAGGATAGAAGAGTAAAGGACATATGGGGGGAAATTGATAATGGGAGATAAGATGCACTTGCGCTTGTCTTTACCATGAAGTACTCAAACATATTAAGTGATTTTTTTTTTTTTTTACTGGAACCATATTAAGTGATTATTACTTTGTATCTTAAGTGATCATTGAATAATCTTCTGAAATTTATAGTGAGAATTATTAAATATTCGAGCATAAACTTAGTGGTAGACATGCTCCTATGAGTCTATGACCACGCACGATAATGTTTACTGATCCCATAAGTCCAAAATTTAAAAATTATTAGGAAAAGGAGCCCTCATTATGCCACATCATTGTCAGTCTGGTTGCCCAAACAAGAAAAGAGGGCCAACTTTTATGCAGTGGAATGACTAATGAGGTACAAATGCTAGCATTGAATAGGGCCACAGGGGGCTATTTTTCATTCCAATAAGGCAAATCTAAAGCACAATTAGGGCTAGGCCGTGATCTTGACCTACATAGACTCTCTATGATACATTATAGATTGTAGGTTGGTCCCCATACCCTACTCTTTTTTCATTTTTGTTATTATTATACATTTAAGTATTTACAGTATTAGAGACCTTAGTGACGCTCACCGAACCATGTCCCCCAATTTAATAACATGAAGATTGGCACCGTTCATCCACCATCAAATCTTAGTACTTCTTTTCTTCATTATTTTAAATGTTTCGAATTTTCATAGGAATTCAATATAATCAGTTGTGCTTGTATTAAGTGATGGTTCAATTAATTTGTTAATATCATCACGAATTGCGAATTAAGAAGATTATCAAGAAGTGCATTCATTCTATCATATAATTATTTGATGTGAAGTTTATGCCATTTTTGTCACATGAGAAACGAAGTCATTTATTTTCCTTTCTTATATTATAGTATGTTACTAATATAGTAGTTAATTTAGGGTACTAGTTACATATCAAAAAAAAAATTAGGGTATTTGATAGTAATTAATTTAGGATGTGTTTATTTTAACTTTTTTTTAATAAGAAAAAGTGATTTTTTGACTAAGAAATATAACTTTTTATAAAAGTTATTCAGGTTTTTACTGAAAAATTAAAAAAAAAATTATTTTTAATTTTTGAGTAAAAATTAAAAATAAGTAGCTTCCATATAAAAAATGATTTATTTTAATAGTTAAAAAATAATTTTTGATAAAAAAAAAAAACAAATGTACCCTTAAGCTTGCTCCGGAAAGAAAAAAGGAGACGCGATCAAAAGATAAAAATAAAAATTAAAAAAAAAAGAAGGGAGTGGGTATGCCTGTTAATGTAATCTCGTGAAGAATTTATTACCTTAATTGGTTAAATTAATATCAAATCAGTAGCTGATTGTAGCGGGGCAAAAACTCAAAAGAATAATGTAATTAATTGGCGAGAAGTACAAAAAAAACAATAAGTTTTTGTTTTGGTATAAAGAAAAACAAGTAGTTGAAAATTGCAGTATACTTTATAAAGTATGAGACTTACTCAGCAAGGAAAATTGTAGGAGAATGTTACGATGCATATGAATATGGTGCTGGTACTAATTTAAAAGACATATAACATGTTTGGTTTTGACCATAATTTAAGGATTTTAAACAGGAAACCAAATATGGTAATAAAAAAAGGCAATAAGGCAATATCGGATTTTTTTTTTTTTTTACAGGAATATTAGATATGTTACTACATCATTTACTGGTGCCATGTATTAGCTTAATTATGACTTTGTACACATATCAAATTTTTTTGATACTAAATTAATCCCTTCAGGATAATTGAATTCGATTTAATTCTTATTAGATGACTTAAAAATAACAATTCATTTGTAAAAGTTAAACTTTATGTAATTTTTCAGAACAGTAATTTTCTTGAAATTTGAACCTGTATCTTTATTTAAGATGCCAAAATTATTTATCTCAAGTAATCTTATTGTTAGTTAAATAATGCTTTTTAGTCTAAATAAAAAGACACATGAATTATCAAAATTAATATGTGGTTGATTTAGATATAAATTTGAGTAAAAATTAAGTTTATTATATTTATAATGATGTAAATTTTTTTTAGTATGGACCACTCGTATCTTAAAACTTATCGGACTTTAATTAATCTGATTTAAATCAAGTCAATCTATTATAGGAATAAAATTTTCTTAACATTAGTTTTTTCCATCTAGAAGACTTGGACTCAAATTTAAAACTTAATTTAAGAAAAATAAACGTCGAATCATTTTAACCAACTAAACATTAGTTGGAATGAAGTAAATTGAGAGAACAATTTAAGACTATTATTACAACGTTTAGAATACAATAAACACTTTGAATATATTGATTTTTTTTTTACGGGTAATATGTTGATTTTAAATTGTATCCTTTTCATTTCAAAATATAACTATTTAAAAGAATAGTACAGTACTCCATACAAAAGTCATCCAAAAAAGACATTTATAATATATTATTTCAATAGTGATAAACTAGTGTAACTTGTATGACTTCTTTGTAACATTTAGTTATACTTTTGGAAGGATTAAAATTTTTTTTATTAATATAAGAATGAAAATATATAGTAATTAATATATTTAAATATATAAAGATATTTTTTTATAAGTTCTTTTAAAATTTTAAAAGGCCTTTTGAAATAAGTATCTTTGACATTACTTTTCATTTTAAAAAAAAAAATTTTAAAAAATCTTACTATTACTTTCATATTAAAAACTAAAATTAATTTTACTTTATCATATTCAAACAAAAATAATTCTTTTAAACTTACTTTTGATACATTCAAATCAAATAAAAATTTTTCTTTTAAAAATAATTTATCTAAAAATAATTCTTTTAAACAATATTCTTTTAAAAATAATTCTTCCAAAATTAAACCAAACATATCATGCAGAAATATTATGCTTTTACATGGTCACAATATCACTTATAGTGTACGTATGTATTTCTCAAAATTATAAATGAAAATAAATTATTATTTTAAAGAATAAAATATTGCATAAAGTCACATTACACTAAGAAAAATATGCTTCATTTTCCAAATTAAATAATAGTGTAATAATAAAAAAAGTAATTAGATGTATGAATTTGAGCTTCAAAATATAGATGTATCCCAATAGTTTAAGTAATATTTTTGATGCAACAGATAAAGTTAAACGTAAAAAATTGAAAATTCCTTTTACGAAATTAGGATTTAATGCTTTTCATTTTTCCCTAAAGGAGCTAAATAGCTCAATTAATTTGAGTCAGAATTTTTTGTATGCTCATGAAAAAATAATTTAATTTCTTCTATAAGCATATCAACCACAAGATTTATGTAATCACTATGCAAGTTTTATGTAAACAACAAACCGTTAACTCTTGTAAAGAGAGACAAGTTTGTTTCTTGAAGAGCATATGAAAATTTCTATGATCCAACTAACAATTAATTTGAAGTTACGAGAAATTCTTATATATATGGTACAAGGAAGAAGTTATTTTACACATCATTTTGTTTTTGACTTAACTCTTCATTCACGTGACGTCAGCTTGGCTTTAATAAGCCTTCGTGTTTTAATCTAATTTATTCAAACCAATGCTGGGCTTACATCACATGAATAATGTGGATAAAACAATCCTTTTAGTGTATTTTGGTTTGGCGTTAAAAATGACTAAATTATAGTTCGAAAGGTACAAATTAAGTTTTAACTTATTTTAACATATATAATAAAATTTCACTTCCCATTTAAAAAAAGAAATTCACTTTAAAACAATATTTAATAAAATTACTTTGAGTCATATTTAACATAAGAGTGAATTATACTGACCTCCCTTAAAATTTAGTGTGATTACATCCGATATCTCTCATTTAGCTATATTACATAAACTTCCCTTATTTCTCGTGGAAGACCAAGTTTCGAGTTCCGATCAAGAAATCATTCGAGCTAAAATTGTCTTCTAAATAGATTTCGCTTCCGAGTTTCGAGTTCCAAAATCATATCACCTATAGAAAGGTAAATTATCAAGAAATGATGTTAGAATTCGAAACTCGCAAGTAAATTATCTATTTAAAAGATAATTTTAGCTCGAAACTTCATAAATTAGAACTTGAAGCTTGATCTTCCTTAAGAAAAAGGAGAGGTCTGTGTAATATAATTAAATAGAGAGATATTATGTGTAATTACACTAAACCTCAAGGGAGGTCAGTATAATTCACCCTTAATATAATTGTTAATCTTAAACTGTATTTTTGGCAAAAGTAAAAATGTACCAAATCATAATTAATAATAAACAAAATACACCCTTAATGTTTGTAAGAATTTCTCTTAAAAGTTATACAAGTATTATGAAAATAGTTAATAAATGAATAGATAGATATTTTTAAGAAGAATCTGAAAGAAAATTCAAGAACATAACATCAAATGAGTTTACTTATCAGAGCTTCTCTTCCCTCAAAATGGAAAGCCTAGTTTGTTTTTGTTTCTTTCTATTTATCTTTCTTCCATTTGCAACAAAACAGAAGGCCGTGATGAGTCTTCTCTGCAAACGAATTCTTAACAAAAACGTGCAAGAAGAAACCCAGGCCTTCACCTACACACGCAGGCACAACAAATTGCTTGGGGGCACATAACACCAACAATAATTACAAGCAATAAATTTACTTAAAATTTCTTATATTCATTTCATTCAAAATTAAATAATAATATATAAATATTTTTTTAAAAAAATAAATGCATATTTTGAAAAATAAATACATATGTTTTTAACTTTTGAGTTACGTATTTTTTTTTTGAAAAATATTACATATGCTTATTTCATTTGAAAACTAAATAAAATGATATAACATATTTTAGAAGACTTGTACCAATTACAAACCCTGCCAATCCAAGAATCTGTAAGTGGACTTTCAGTGTCAGGACCTGTAGCAGCAGAGAGGCCTTAGTACCCCCAAAAAAATTCGGTGTGTTTTACGGTGTATTTTGTCGATCAAGAAATGAGGTATGTCTTGCGATCTGATAATGAGATTATAAGATATATTAATGCATTAATCACTTATAATATATTATAATAATTTTTAATTTTAAAAATATTTAAAAATATAATTAAAAATATTTTAAAAATTAATTATTATATACTAATAATATAAAATTATATTAATAATATAAAATAATTTTATACTTAATATAATTAAAAAAATTCTATTTATATAAATTTATTCATAATTTTATTTTGTTAATATAATTTTTCATAATTTTACTCTATTAATATAATTTTATATTAATAATATAAAATTATTTTATATTATTAATATAATTTTATATTATTAATATATAAAAATTAATTTCTAAAAATCAGAAAAATTTTATCAATATAATTTTATTCTATTAATATAATTTTAAAGTATTTTATATTATTAATATACTTTTATATTATTAATATATAAAAATTATTTTTTAATTTTTTTAAAATTAATATATTATTATAATATATCATAAATAATTAATATATTAATATATCTCATAAATCTAATCCATTAAATATAATACAATTACAAAATACATAATACAATTTGACTGCAAAACGCATTTCAAACTAACCCCAAAAAACTCACCCTTTCTCAATGCTACCAAGCAAAAAGACCCGCTAGAGCAGCTCATAGATCACATTTTTTTATTTCTTTATTTTTAAATTCAAACCATAGATCACATTTGCATCAAAAGAATAGAATCTCAGGTCCTGTTCAAATTCTCTCTGTATATAAGATCTCCACATTCCACAACAACAGCTCAGTAGCATAGAGCACTTGACAAACTCGCACGCACCCTTTTTCCCCCAAAAACCAATATCTCAATCTCAGAGCTCGTTTTTGTTTGTGACTTGTTCCAATGAGCATGTTAGGCCTTAGAGACCTAGTTCTCATAGCTCCAACCCCTTCCCTTCACCACCATCACCAACACCAACACCAACACCAGGGCCAACCCATTTCTGCAGAACACAGTTCCAACCTCCCTATACCTTCATCAGCTGGGTCTCTCAGCGTTGGATTCGGCATTTTCCCACTCCTAGCAGCCACACCCTGTGTGCCACAACAGCCTCAGAACAACAACAACAACAACAACAACAACAATGAGGTTCAAGATTGTGGCGGCAACAACAACAACACCACCACCAACTACTGGAACCTCAAGATGCGCCCGGAGGTGATGATGAATCCTGCTGCAGCAAAGAAGGGAGTGGTGAACGTTGAAGATGAGAGCCACAACAACAAGCTTGTGATGATGGAGAGTGAGGAGAATGGGGTCTGTGGTGGTGACTTCAGGGTGTGTCAAGATTGTGGTAACAGGGCAAAGAAAGATTGCATCTATAGAAGATGCCGGACTTGTTGCAAGGGGCGTGGATATGACTGCAACACTCACGTGAGGAGCACGTGGGTCCCCGCTGTTCGCCGGCGGGAGCGACAGATGGAGATGGCTGGCGGTGGCGGTGGCGGTTGCGGTGGTTCTCCTGGTGCTAAGAGGCCAAGAGCTTTGGGGTCATCACAGAATGCCACTGCCACCTCTCATAGTTCCACCTCTAATGCCGCCACCCCGAAGAGCTTAGAGACTAGCTCTTGTCACCAAGGTGCTTTCACTTTCTCCATCTTTCTTCAAAGAATTTAAAGTAATTGTTCATTAGAATGATCCTCTAAAGATATATTTTGAATTTTGATGTCACATTGGTTCTTTATTTAAGTCGAAGTACATTAACTCGGCCATTCACTATTAACATAATCAATTTCGTCCTTTCAAGAGTAATTTGATATCAATTATAGGACTAATTTGACACCATGATTTGATATGGAAGGACAAAGTTTGATGTGTTAATAATACTAATTTAAATATGTGTTTTAGTTCAAGAAAAAAAAATGTTCTTACCGGGTTTTGCAAATTCATAGTTATGTATTTGGAGGACCAAATTGGGAGGTTGAAATGCTTCTCTTGAATTGCAGATGCTGGCTTTAAACAGTCTTTACCGGGTCATGTTCGTGCACCTGCTGTATTCAGGTGCCATAGAGTCTCAGCGATTGGCAATGGTGAAAATGAATTTGCCTACTTGGCCACGGTCCATATTCGTGGCCATGTGTTCAAGGGGTTTCTCTATGATCATGGTGTTGATGAGAAAAATGCAATGCCCTGTGTTTCGGAACTGCAACTGGGAAACAATTGCAGGGGAAAGAACAAGGAATGTTCTTCTGCAATTGGGGTTCCAACCAATAATGCCTACTCTGCTTCTGCTAGCTGAAGATTGCTTAATTAAAGGTACAAACTTGGACCAAGCTTTGTTCAAAGTCACATTCTGTACCACATTGATTATATTGCTAAAATAGCTCATTATTTCAGATCATTGGAAAATAAATAAATAAATAAAAATAAAAGAGAAAATGATTTTCAGATTGTTGCAAGTCATTATTTGTAGATTCTTGGCTTGTCAGAAATTTTGCTTTTGCTTGCAATTCGAGGATGTTACCTGGGAATCAGTGAAAAGATTCATCCAGCTGTTCATTGCTAAGCAAAAGCTTAGACATTTGTATCTCATGACTTTACCATGTGAAAAGTGTGATCGTAGCATTTTGATCGATGACTTCTGCTATTATCAGAGAACTAATCATGAAAATAAAAAAGAAGAAATGATAATGTTATAGGTCATATTTTTATATATTTTGTTTATATCAATTTTCTTTTTGAAAAAAAAAAGTGTAAAAAGATAAGTGTAAAAATGTGACTTATAAATAACATTATTGAGAAGAATATGGAAAGGAGAGAGAAATATATTGCATCTTCATAGGAAGGGTATAAGAACAATTTGCATCCAGAATATCACAGGTATTCAATTCATACATTTATTTATTTCATACGAATGGCTAACACAAATAGGGGACTTAAGAGTCAGAGTCACTTTAAAAATGCCACTTTTGATCCAGAGAAAGATCAAAGGACAACTATAAAAAAGAATCGATTATGCACTTCTCAGTGTCCATTATATGCTTGTCACATTTCCACTACCACATCCAAAAGTTCTATGTTTTACACATCAACGGTTTGGTTTAGGGGCATTGTTTTATCTGCGTATCTCATCTTATTACCTCTAATAATCCACGTAAGCATTTATTTTTAGGTTAAAACTCTTAAATTTTTGTATTCTTTAAGTATATTTTTTGTTTGCATTTTTCTAAGCTTTTACCCCATTCGTTTGAAGTGTTATTAAATTGATGAGAAATTTTGATATTTGAAGGGGTAAATTGAATCAATGAGAATGTTATTAAAAGATAATTGTAACCACAGTTACTAAGAATATCTATATTCCCTTGTTTCCCCTATTCATTATTTACGCTTCTATTTTCCCTGGGAATTTGGAATGCTCGTACGTATGATCCATTTTTCCATTTGCCAGAGAATAACTTGTCCGAAAATATTGTTCTTTTTGGCCATTCATGGCTATAATCCAATAACTTACAGCAGGGTTATTAGGTGATTGTTTGAATTTTTTTTCTTTCTCTCTCTTTGGGGGGGGGGGGGGGGAGACTTTTTGTGCCATTCATGAGACACATGTCTAACTATGCAGATTAAGGTTGTCACCATTTTACATCACTATTTGTTTGATGAGTGAAAAGACACCACAATGTCGTTTCTTGCAATGCAATCTATGTCCAGAACCAATGACCCCTACCCCATGTCAACAACCTTTTTTATGGTCTTTTACGTTTTCTTGCATGGAAAGATTTACCCGAGAGAACGGCAATTTGTTAAGACTCCTGTATCTTTCACGCCAAATTATTGAACTTGGAAGACTCTGTGTACTCCCAACATTGTTTGCTTAATTTAACAACCAACTTTGCCTTGCCAATATGCTTGTCATAGTTTCCATAGTTGCTATGAGATAGAAATATCATGGAAAAGAAAAGAGTGAAAAAAACTAAGAGGAGCATGATTAAGAAATGCAATAAGGTTAGTGGGGAAGGGAAAAAGGGAGATCGTGAAATAAGTGCCTGCAAAAGCACAACAGTGGCATGTTGCCTAGTGTTGTAGTTTGTTTATGTTGCTGTTATTTTCTTGATTGGTTAATTCATCTGATTTGGAACAGAACTTTGTAGGCACCTTCTACTTAGGACTACTAATTACTAAACCTTATGTATGCCAATGACAGGTAATGGATCAGTTTAGGAAGTCTCCAAAGGAAGGCAATTCATTCTGCAGTTTTGCTGGGAAGAGTGACTGAGAGCATGTAAATGCTAAGTGGTCCTTAATTGTGTAAATTTATCCTTCTAGATAATGTTCATATGCTTAGACAAAGGTGAGGTGCCCCGTTTCAATTTCTTGCACCAGATTAGGGACATTGATGTCGCGGGATTCTATATTCAATGCTTAATTGGAGCTTTTACTTTGATCTCATTTCTATATTAATTAGTGGCCGAAATAAAAGTCAGTAGGACAAAAAATTCAATCAATGAGGTGAGAAGTCTAAACTAAACAGTTCACGGGAAACATGATGAAATGATGGAATTAATTGATGTGTCACATTCAATGACGTAAACCATAACTTAAAAATTAGACAGACACCACAAAAGCAGCCAGCTTAACTAGTCATGTAGTCGCCTATTAAGTGGGTATAATATATAATCTAAAATCAGATATGTGATATGCAAATCATTCTTGCACATTTTTAGACGCTAATTGAGTGCCATAGATAAAATAAAAAATATTTTAAAATGTTCTAAATATTTTTTAATGTATGTATTTCAACGTGTCCATAATTAAAGTCTACCACTCATTAAAAATAATAATAATAATAATAATAATAATAATAATAATTAATGCCAACAAGAGATGGTAAAATAACGCGGTCATCCATAATTTATGCAGTGGATGTCAAAAATAGAGGACTATCAGTTCCTTGTCCATTTGCTTATGGAGGTGTGTGGAGTACAGCGGGATAATTATGAAATCGATCACATAATTCTCCTCAAAAGACAGGGGACCACTAGCGTGCGCTCTCTTCATTTTACAACGACCATATGAAATGCAGTGTCTTCCATTAAGTACTTTTATAATATCATAGTTAATTTTAATTTTAATTTTAATAATATAAAATTTAATCTAATTTGCATATATTATTTTGTATTAAAATTTTTTATACAGCTATCTAATTATATATTATTATATTAATAAAAATATTCAACTATTTACTATTTTAAAAGTCTAATAAATAGAATCATTTGATTGTATTTATATTATCAATATATCAAAATTAATCTATATAAAATTTATCTAGTTTCTGTTTTATTAACAACAAACAAATTAATGTTAACTACAAATTTTCAATTAAATTAAGGGCATTACTCTAGTTTTGATTAAAAAAAATCAGTACCATGAAGATATGAGCTGTGTTAAATGGATATAAGACATGTGGAAGGGTGCACCATGTAACTGATCACATATGATATACCAGAGAATGGCCATTCACACCATTTGCACTCGCCCTTTCCTTCTCCCTCCTCTCCCTTGCCCTCTTAGCCAGCCCTGCCTTCGCCCTCCACTGTCGCCACCGCACCGCTTCCTCTTCCTCTTCCGATTGTACCCTCGGAACGCTGCCACTTCCGACGGCACCCACCCAAAGCCCCACGATGGCGCATCGAGCTTGCGGTCTGAGTACCTCTACCTCGGCACGGTGTCGACTTTGGAGTCGCCAAATTTGAGTAGTAGGAGCAACGACGGTGGGTTCATGTCGCCGCGGTACTGGAAACTCGGGGACTCGCCAGAGCTGAAAATACTTCCTCCGCTGTCAATGAAGAGAAGAAGAAGAAGGAGAACGAAGAGGAGGAAGACGAAGAAGAAAAGGAAGAGTTTTTTTTTTTTTTTTTTTACTCCGAGAGGGTCTTCAGGGAACAACTGCAAACTCTACCTTTGGCACCCACTAGCATCAAATTGTTGCCTCCTCAGAATTCGTTGCCAGGAAGGAAAGAAGGAGTTTGGGAGGGATCTCTAATACACCATAAGTGATCAGATACATGGTGCATCCTTTCGCATGTCTTATATCCATTTAACACAGCTTATATCTTCATGTTGTTGATTTTTTTTAATCAGCACCAGAGCAACGCCCTTAAATTAATTTTGATA
This sequence comes from Pterocarpus macrocarpus, assembly GCA_031439585.1. Classification (NCBI taxonomy): domain Eukaryota; kingdom Viridiplantae; phylum Streptophyta; class Magnoliopsida; order Fabales; family Fabaceae; genus Pterocarpus; species Pterocarpus macrocarpus. Next base: position 39,744,959 of record CM062517.1, read on the forward strand.
TACTAATACTGTAAAAATATTTCATACAGATATATAATCATATATTATGATATCAAAAAAAAATTTGACTCAACCACCCATTACATTAATGATCTTACAAATAAAGGTGTGTAACTAGATGATAGTTGTTGGATAAAAATATAATCAGCTAAATTTCTCTAGAAAACTTATCCGAACACACAATCCCAAAGATTTCCAATATTCAAGCGATTTATGTCAAGGAGGGTATTTTGTCTCTTAGCAAATGGACTCTTCAAGCAACTCACATAAACAAGTATTTTGAGTAAGATCGATCGACGAAATCAAAAGTAAATTGGAATCAAATTGAAATATTAAGAATTTATACAAGCTGAAGTCTCAATATTGAAATAAAGAAAATGGCAAAAGCATAAGCATAAGCATAATATAAACAAAAATAAAAATGAACAAGTGAAAGATAAAAACTAGTAATCAAATTGGCATGATGTGTGTGTCTGTGTGTTGAATTCTATATGTATGAGCTGTTATATCCTCTCTGAATTCTCACCATTTCTTAGTTGCATGAACATAGTGGCCCACGGCTGAATTCCCATGCTCCCATGTTCTCACATAGTAGTAACCGCCACCTATATTTGGCACCAGTGTCTAACTAACTTCTTTCTTTCCCTTAAATAGACCTCAACTCATCCCTTGGCCCAAAATTATTTCCTCTGCTGATAAGTGCTTTCTTGGACCCAAGTACTCATCCTGACCCATTTTAATTTCCAAACTAGACCCAACTTAGGTCATTTGCTAGCCCATAATTAATTACTCTTACTTCTCACATTAACCTTTACCTAAGAGTTAATTATGGTGCCAACATATGGCCCCCAACATTGCTTAGCTAACGGCTATTTACTCATATCTAGGTAATGTATTTAATTCCATTATCGTTACTGTTCATTCACCTTCAACAAATGAATTTTCTCTTGCCCCTTTTCTTACATATTTGGCTCCACTCCTATTCAATTTTCAATCAACTTTCAAAATCCCTTTATTTGGCTCCAAGCTTTCATTCCTTTTTTGTACAAACCTTTGTTTTTCATATCTCACAATGTCTTCCAAGCACTTTGACTCCCAAAACCCTGGTAGCTCGGCCGCTCAAAACCTATCGGAAAGCTCTTCTTCATCGAGCTCCAAGAGCTCTTTTATTGATTTGTTAGTTGATTCCCCTCAACAGTCAACTGATAGGACCAAATATTAGCCCAAGCTCTCAAAGCCCTTGCTGGAAAATCAAAATCAACCCAAAGGGCTTCCTCATCTCTCCCAGTGAAGGATTCTTTCTTAGAAGATAAGCCTAGAGCTGAGACTCTTATTCTTTATGACTGGATTCATCACAACTATATTAAGAGTCTCGTTTGCATAGAAGCTCCCCTTTTTTCTCATATCATGGAGTCTTTCATTCTCACTGACAAATTCAAACTTCCAATCACTGAAGGTTGGTTTTCAATCTTAAGACGACCTAAAGAACTCCACGGTTGGCCAAAGCCAAATGAAGACTACCTCAAATGGCCAGATAGAGTAGCCGATCAGTGGGGAAAAGAATGGAATAACTGGAGTATATATGACATGATCATGCTCTCAAAGACGAGCTTTTCCTCCAACAATGAGATGTTCCTCACCTTCCTTTGCTTCTGGAGTTTGACTATCAACACTTTTGTGTTTCCTTTTGGGATAATGTCACTTACTCTGTTTGACATTGCTACTATGCTAGGTCTACCAATCATTAGAGAAGAGATTCCTGGCCTCAATGATAAAGGTTTTGAAGATCTCAGCTGCCCTGTTTCCAAGGAGAATGCTGCTTACGACAAATACATGAATGAAAATAGGCGAGAGTAAGGAGTCGTAGGTAAAATCGAGCACAATGCCTTCCTCTTTTATTAGCTTTGCAAATTCTTTACTTGTAGTAAATCATTAGCCATGGTGAATAAATTTTCTTACTACATGTTAGCCATAATCTCTGGAGGTCGAAGAAATTAGGAGCCTTGTTTTTGTCTTCATTTTATGAGGGTATCAAGTTGTGGATAGATCAGCTGAAGGCCAAGGAGAACAAAGCCATTCTTGGCTCCATGTGATTTTTCTTTTGTGGGCAAATGAGTATTTCCCAAAGCTCTACTGAGATTGAGCACTTGCGACTGAATCGGTTTGGGATGCCTTTACCTACAGTCTTTGTTCCTATTTCTATCTTCTCAGCCTTGCAAATCATGGATCGGCTCTTTAAGATGCAGCCGAGGCTGTACTTGGAGATTTGATCCTTCTTGTATTGATCCTATGGCCTAGATTGGGTTCAGCTAGACTTACTCAAAGCTTTCGATAAAGAATTAGCTGAGGTAGCTGCATACTAGAGCAGTGCATTAACTGGCAAGGATATGCTAAATAGGGTTCACCCCAATGCTCGTTTCAACAAGATCTCGATTGAGCCTTATAAACCATATTACTTTGCTCAACAATTTGGCTTGATATAGGGAGTTCTTGCTCCTTACCAATCTATCGTAGGCTTCAAAGACAAGCCTTCCCTTCTTCTTTTGGAAATGGCTCAACTTGTTACTTCCAGCAATAATAAATTAGATCAATTCCGGTTTAAGCCTTTTGTAGTTAATCTTGGTTTCATCCCAGATTATGCAAAATGGTGGCGGTCTATCTTTAATAGGGCATTCACTTTTCTCCCCGAGCACCACTTGTCCAAACTTGTCAGTGGTAGCTACAGTAGTCCTTCTCAACCTCTTCGGCAACTACTAGCAAGGCAACAACACATGCTGGTAGCAAAGTAGCACACCAATCCAAGTTCCTCACCATCAAAGGTAAACATCTCAACTCACTATTCAACTGTGATAGCATTTTAACACTCTTTTTAATGGGATTTAGAACCTCAAATTGTTGATGCAGAGATGCACGTCCCTTCTCAGCCAAAGCCAAAACTTCTTGTAAGAAAGATTCCGAGGAAACTCATATCTCCTACTCCCCTCAGAGTAGCTACTCTAGCCGAGACCCCTGAACAGGGCGGCTTGTAATGTCCTCCCGTATATAGCACTATGCTTAAGTCATAGTACCACACTCAGGAGTTGTTACGGTTACCTTAGTAGACCTTAACTGATAGCAACTTCAGCTGTCCTTGCAACTTCTCGAACTATTTGGAGATAACACGGAAATAGGAGTGAGAATTTTGAATTCTCAGTAGGATTCCTTAACTATCATACATACTGTCATCGTTGTCATCTCCAGTTTGTTTCGGTTTATAATGAAAAAGGTGAACATGTTATGTAAACTGCTAAATTTTATAGTTCGAAAATATATTATCCGAAGCAAAGTTCATTTTACCCATACACTTATCATTTGGGAGAGCCCATACAAAATCAATTCATGAATTATATTACGAATAATAATTGCAACATATTAAAATACGATAGCATTATTATACTGGAGACATAACATCTACACATGCATTTGAATTTATGCAATTATATAAAATTTACTTTTCTTTCTTTATCTTCCCATAATATTTATCTCTATTTCCTTCATTCGACACACTTAGGCGTTACGTATCGTCATCCTTAGAGTGTCTGCATCTGCCTACACTTGAGCGTTACGTATTGCCGTCCTCAACTGCACCATTACTCATCTTCCCTTACTTCTTTCACATATTCCAGAGTACGATCGCCATGTCATACTCCATCAGGGTGTGATCGCCATGTCACACTCTTATCCTGCCACGTCCCAGAGTATGATTGCCATGTCATACTCCATCAGAATGTGATCGCTATGCCACATTCCTTAGGGTGTGGGATCATCATGCCACATTCTAGAGTACGATCACCATGTCATACTCCATCAGGGTGTGATCGCTATGTCACACCCCTATTCTGCCACGTCCTAGAGTATGATCGCCATGTCACATTCCTTAGGGTGTGGGATCATTATGCCACATTCCAGAGTACGATCGTCATGTCATACCCTATCAGAGCGTGATCTTTATGTCACGTCACTTAGGAATATGGGACCTTCTTTATATCTTTTAACTGTCTTCACAGGGAGGGACCCAATGTGCAACTACCTCCGAGTGAAGAGACCTACATCTTTTATCGTTTAATTGCCTTCACAAGGAGGGATCTTAAATAACTGCCTCCAGATGAAGGGATTCACATTTAATATGTTCATATTATTTCATTCTCATACATAATCATTCTTTCCTTACATTTCTACCGAATATTTCGGCAGTAAAACGGATCATGTCTGCTTCCCTATGAATAGTATCAGACAGTCAGGAAACTTTAATTAAACAGCAAACTCAAGATAGGACATTGTAATTATGCTAAGAATATAATAATATCAATAGGTGCAAGTTCTATAGTCTTAAGCCTTAAGCTGTCTGGCAAGCTTTTTAACTTCTACTGATGTTCCTGAGTTTGAGCTCATAACCGACTTCGAAGTTCCGATGTCATATCTGCTTCAACTTCCAGAGTTATAAATCTATGCCCTGATTCCCGACTTCCGGGATCATGTATTCAATGTCTCGATTTCGATTTCCGACTTTAATCCATAATGGGTCTTCCAAGACTTACGAATGCTTTCCTAAGTCCCTCATTCCGACATTAACCATATCTCAACTTTCCTAATTTCCGAGTTACAACTTTAACTATGGCCGAGTAGTTTCCTATTTGCTCAGTCCCGAGTTCCGGCATTAACTATACCTGATCGGGTTTGCTATTTACTAAGTCCCGAGTTCAACGTTAAGTCACCTTTCCGAGTTCAACCTTAAGTATATTACTCTGAATTCAACCTTAAGTACACTCTTCAGAGTTCAACCTTAGGTATATCATTCCAAGTTCAACCTTAAATATATCATTCCCAGTTTCACCTTAAGCACACTCTATCTAGCTCTTCATTTGCTAAGTCCCGAGTTCCGATATCACGGAGCTTGATCTAGTATTCATACATGTCTCTAGTCTGAATTGCACTCTTATAAGAGAAAATTCACCAAAATTGGAAATTTGGGTGAAATCATACGAAATTTATATCTCTGTAAAGCTAACAGGGCAAGCTTTCAAATGAAGCAAATTGCATATTATTTGAATGAGTATATTTTGATATATAAGCCCTGAAACTCGACCTTCCTAAACTACCCTATTTTGGCCTGGTTTGGACATAGGGGTAACTTCCTGAACCACTGGGAACAAATAAGATTGTAACAAACTTGAAATTTCATTATGAAATGTTCCCCTATGTGTAAGCTTTCTAACAAAGTTGGTTTCACTCAATTCCAAGTTGTATAGGGCGAGTTCTTTCCTGAACAACCTAGTCTGCCCAGATTCAAACTCAAAAACCTAGGTCAAACTTAAAAAATTCATATCTCTCTCAATACTAATCCAATGGCTTTATATTATATATGTATGGAAAGCCCTAAATGTCTACTTTCATATAAAAATAGTTTCATGGAGTTTAAACAGCTGTAGACAGAGCCATATGGACTACCAAGGAAAAACCCTACCTGCTTCATGAGTTTTCTCCTTCCTTCAAGTTCTTTGATACCAATTCTAATTCTAATCATAATATACATGCATAATCAACTATAATTCATCATCATCACTTTACATAACATCAGTATCACAAAGTATACAAGAGCCACACATAACTCCAAACCAAGGAAAATAAGAAGAGGAGTAGGATTCCTACCTTGTCTAGTTGAAAACTTATTGATTTGGTGTCTTAGATGGAAGCAACTCTTGATGAAACTTCAAGAGGGGATGAAGATAGAGTGTGATGAGTGAGAGGAGAAGAGAAATGGAGAGTGGTTAGCTCCTTATGCTGGCCGAAAGTTACAAGAAGAGAAGGAAAGAGATTTTTGTAGCAAGCTTCATGTTGATTGGTGGATCCCATCTTGCCTTCCAATTTGGCTTGGCTTCCCACTCTACATGGCTGAAAGTGGCGCCACATGTAGGGGTATCTTGGCTAAATCTTGGCCATCCATTCTAGGGTTCTCACAGTATAATTTTTATTGATCCGGTTCTGACAGTCTCAAATATTGAAATCTTACCGATTTCTCTTAAATCGGTAAACCGGTTTTTAGAAGAATCCTATGAAGTTTCCTATGGTTCTAATCTAATTTTATTATAACTAATCATCTTAAATCACACTTAATTAGTTTTAAGTGAATACTAAATCGCATCTTAATTAATCATACTTATTTGCTAAAACTGACCAATCGGTTAAAAACGATTAAAATTTTTCAGGCATTATACGGTTCTCCTCTAAGAGTAAGTATTTCTCAATCTACCTCGTATATCACCAACTTTAATTACTTATACATTTGTCTTTTTGATTTGCAGAAAGAAAGAAGGAGTAAAAGAAGAGCTGAGTTGTAGTCTCCTCCAGCCCTTTCACTAACCAAGCTTAAATCTCAGAAGAGAGAGGCTATCATACCACAATTTGAGAAGGAAGAAGAAGAGACAGAGCCTAAAGAGAAGTGCCCCCTCAAAAGATGGCCTAGTACCTTTTGGCCAATATTGTCTTCTACCCCCTCCGCAATTATGTAATGGATCAACCATCCTTGCTTGATTAGGACGAAAGAGTTGTGTTGAGCCTATCATTCCAAACCCTTCTTATGCTATTACTTTTCAAAAAAATCCCTCAGCTGAAGAGACTCATACTGATGATTAGCCTATTACTCAGTCGTGAGATCTTACCACAACTAAAAAGGTTCAACCGAGTCATGATTTGGGTGAAATAAGAACTTCACCTCCACATATTCCCATGTCTCCCTTTACTACTGCAATCACTGATGAGGAGTTTGAAAATTATTTTAGTGCACCTCTTACCTATCCTTTTTATTGGGAGTCCATCTCCTATTCAACATCACCTTTCAATGATTGAAGAGGAGCTACTATTTCCTTCCGACCCTACTACCTCATCAAAATTAGAGAGATCCGTGATAAAGGTGGCCAAGTCCGAAGATGCTGAAATCCCTGCTTTATTGCAGCAAGTTTATACTAAAATTGTTGTCTATCTATTTGAATCCACACCAGACCATCAGATGTATAAGGCTTGTCGTGTAGCAACATGAAGGACTTAGAAGAACTGGCATCTCTAAAGGCCCAAAAGAGTAGTTTCCTAGCCCAATATTAAGCTATCACATCCAGTCGAAGCAATCATCAGCAGTGATAACCTCATCTTACTACCTGCATTAACTTAATCCATGTTAAGATCGCCAAGCTACAGGCTAAGTTAGAGATCTTAGAACCTAACTTAGCTTCAGTCTGAACTAATATTAAAGCTGAGGATGAGCAAAGATGTCAACTTTATGCGCAATCTAAGGTTTTAGATGGCAAAATTATGCCTTTAGTTAAGAAGCAAGAACCTTTGGAAAGAGCCTTAGCCATGCGGAACAAAGTGATGGTCGATGTTGAGTCCACATGGCACTTCGTATTTACCAAATTCCATGAAGCTCGGCTACCACACTCTTCAGGTAGCCACATCACTTTTTTTTTTTGTTTACCTTGCTGACTTATACCTCTGTGTAAACTTCTGAATGTTATTTTATATAGCAAGTGTTCAATCACCTGGATTGGCCCTTGTTCCCATTATTGGTGATTCCTCTGCCTTTCCAATTCCTAAACTCAGATTCGAAGATCTTCAAGACAATATTTTAGTTACTGTTAGCAACGAATTGACAGCAACTTTGGAAGCATTGGTTGCCGAATCTACTGTTGAACAGGATCGAGCTGAAGATATAAATCTTAAGGATCTTGCAACTTAAATAGCAGACATGGCAACTGAATCGACTACTATTCAGGATCGAACTCGATTAACTACTACAAAAGACATAGTTGAAGATACAACTCTCAAAGATTCTGCTGCTTTAGACTAGGATTTTCCTTTCTTGCTTTCTTTGGCTCAATCATTAATGAGCTAAATAGCCAGTTTGTGGCTATTATTTTGGTAATTTTAATTATTTTGAAATGGATTTCCAAATGGAAGGGTAATATCTTTTTAAAAATTTCCCATTTGTACTTTTTGATGACCCATTTCCTCTCATATCAACCAATCTATATGCTCCTGCATATGTAACTTGGCTAACAATATAAGAACTTTTCTAATTAGGGGAATCTAGGACCTTTAGTTCCAATAGGTAAAATTACTTGCCACATAATATCACCCTCGGCAAATTGTTTCCTTTTCACTTTCTCATTGTAAGATTTTGTAACATTTTCCTTATTCATCTTAATATTCTCTAAGGCCATGATCTTGTCATCATCGGCTAACTCCAACTCTTGGAACATAACCTAAGAATATTCCTTAGGTTATAACCAACTTGTTTTGTCACTCTCATTAACTTAATATTTATTTCAATAGGAAAAATTACATCTTGGCCATAAATTAATCTAAAAGCAGTTAAACTTGTGGCCTTATTTTCAAATTTCTATGTGCCCAAAGAACCTTGGATAATGCTTCATGCCACTTCCTAGATTGATCATTGATGGTTCTTTTAATCATATCAATTAAGACTTTATTAGTAGTCTCAGCTTGATTATTGGCTTGGGCATAGTAAGGTGATGCATGAATTAATCTAATTCCATATTCTTATACAAACGATTTCACCTTATGTCTTGTGAATATGGTGCCTTGGTCGGCCGTTATGGTTTCTGGAATACTGAATCAATGTATAATTTGTCTTTCAATAAATCTTATCACATTGACTTGTGACACACTTGTTATCGACTGGGCTTCTACCTACTTAGTGAAATAATCAGTGGCCACTATGATAAAAGTATGCCTTTTAGAAGATGGATGATAGATTTTGTTGATGAGGTCTATCGCCTAACCTATAAATGGGTAAGGTTTAACAATGGCATGCAATTCCTCAGCTAGCATCCTTTGAATTGGTCCATGTAATTGACAAGCTTCACATCCCTTAGCATAATCAAAGCAATCGACTATAATAGTTGGCCAATAATACCCATATCGATAAATTAGTCATTTCATATTATAGCCAGATTTGTGAGCTCCACAAACACCCTCATGAACCTTCCTCATCACCTTTAGAGTCTCTTCCCTATTCAAACACTTAAGCAATACTCCATTTTGGCTTCTTCTGAATAGCTCACCATTAATCAACATATATTTTAATGCTTTTTGTTTAAGTTTAAAATCAACTTGAACTAATAGGTCATCCAAATACTAAATTAACCTATGCCTTCAGCCAGTTGATGCACTCAGCTGATGATTAATAGTTGCCACTACACCATCTTCTATACTGTTGATATCAGGGTTCATGAGTTTATATCCAAAAGCATATTGTGCTAAATCATTTGCCACTTCATTAGAAGCCTTGGGGATATGTGATATTATGACATCGACAAAATATTCCAATAAACTTTTAGCTTCTTCCAAGTACTCTTTTAACCTTGGGTTGTTGCATTTGTACTTTTCCAATAATTGGTTTATTACCAATTGTGAACCCCCCATGATTTGCATAGTTTTAACTCCAAGGATTTCAATAACTTTAAGCTGATTATGAGAACCTCATATTCTGCTTAGTTGTTGGAACATTGAACATTTAGCTAATTCATAAGCTTCTTATCCACTCCTTCAAGACAACCAATTACCATTCCTATTCCTACACCATTATAATGTTTAGATCCATCAAAAGTCAAAGTCCATGGTTTAATATGTGGGTAACCTTGACACTCAGATAACAGATTTTGTCCTTCTATACATGGGTGTTGTCTTAGGAAATCAACCAACATTTGTCCCTTCATAGCCTTTAATGGCACATATTTCAAGGCAAATGCATTTGGCTTGGGAGGTCATTTCATCAATCTCCCTCGGAGTACTAGCCGATTTAATGAATACTTTATCATAGCAATTTTGAAGCAACTAACACCTCCCTTAGTAATAGGTAATACTCCAATTTTGTACATGCATGGATCAATGATAAGCACAATTTTTCTATTGGAGTATACCTTATTGCAACATTATTCAGAAGCCTACTCAAATAATATATTGCTTGCTCAATTCCATCTTTTGAGTCTTGAACTAACAAACTCCTAATGGAATCTTCAGTGGCTGATATATATAATTTAAGTGGCTTACGAAGAACTGGTGGTACTAGCATTGGAGGAGTTGCTAGGCATTGTTTGATTTGGTTGAATGCTCTTTGCTGCTCATTATCCCAAATGAACTTCTTAGGTTGCTTGATCCTTAACAAAGGTGACAAAGCTTTCAACTTACTAGCCGAGTTGGCAATAAACCTCCTCGTGAAGTTTATTTTGCCTATTAGGCTTTGTAATTCCTTTTTATTAGCTGGGGGTCTTGCTTCCAACACTGCTTTCACTTTGTTCTTATCCACATCAATTCCCTTTTGATGGATAAAGAACCCAATTAAGTTTCCAGCAGAGACTTCAAAAGCACATTTGGTAGGGTTCATTTTGAGGGAATATTTCCTCATTCTAAGGAATACTTGTTCCAAATTAGCCAAATGACTTTGGAAATCGGCTGACCTCACAACCACATCATCAAATATAGACCTCTATACATTGTCTAATCAAATCATGAAAAATTAAATTCATTACCCTTTAATAAGTAGCCCTGGCATTCTTGAGACCAAAGGGCATGATCACACACTCAAAAATGCCAATGGTCCCAAGGCAACGAATTGCAATTTTGTGTATATCTTCCTCAGCTAAGTAAGTTTGATTGTATTCAAAATAACCATCCATAAATGATAAAATACCATTACTAGCTATGGCATTGACTAACATATCTGCAATAGACATCACATATTCATCCTTAGTGGTAGCTAAATTTAAATTGTAAAAATATATACATATCCTAACTTGGCCATTCTTGTTAATTACAAGAACAATGTTTGAAAGCCCTTGTAGATATCGAGCTGTCCTAATAAAACCTGCTTTTAATAGTCTCTCAATCTCCTGCTTTATCTTTGGCATTGTAACACCCTAACAACTTATGTTATGCTTAAGTCATAGCATGAAATTGGATAGGTCACGTTACCGTATTAGTTCTCCATCTAAAGCTGTATTCATCATATTGTATTCTCTTTTTCTCTGATATATATGTATATGTTTGACGAATATACCTACGAAATAAGGGGCTTTATATAATACACGTGATTAGCATTACAGAAAAGAATAAAGATAGGAAATATATCATCAATTATATATATACATATGTAAATTGGAAGCCAAAGCTTCAATTTATAAATATATGTTTCAAAAGTGAAGTGGAATAAAGGAACAACAAATTTTATGTTGCTAAAAAGTAGAGACGGAAATGGCAAGAGCCAGCTAAGTACGGCGAGTCCAACTCGGGGTCCTGGTGGAGCTACAGGTTAGGGAGCTCAATAAACAGAGTGGCCATCGAGTCTATCACCAGCGTCTGAGAATGATGCAGAAATGTAAAACGAGGTGAGAATTTAAAGAAATTCTCAGTAGGGTTCGCGTACAGTGTTTAGCTGACATCATATTCATTCTCAGTTGCCTCGATTTTTATTTAATTATGAAAACATAAGATTAAGCTTAACTATCCATATTTAATAAGGTTGAGAAAATGTCTGTTCCGAGGCAAGGTTCAATTTTACTTAAGATAGTGTAAGAAACAGAATAGACTACTAACAGTAAAACACAAGATAATGAGCAGAATAAATGAACATATAGCAGTAAGTAAATATAACAGGCAAATTGTAAACAACTTGTAATGACTGGTCAATGTAATCATGTATTTAATGTAATCATGCAAAACTTATTCTTGAACCTTTCTTTATAAACTTTTCCATTGCTTGGTCCCCTGGGAGTTCTTGGCCATTTTAGACTCCTGGGTAATAGTCTGCTTTTCAGGATCAAGCTTGTTCCTATACAGGAATGCCGGGTTTACTTTCCCCAACCTCCCTACCGATCTATTCCCCTTAACTTTATTCCAGGGGTGGCCCAAATATCATGGAACTTTCATCATAACATAATCTTTATGTTCATCATAACATAAGCTTAATGACTTTCTTGAAAATGCACAAGTATCTTATGACTCAAGCATAAGTCTTACCGAAATTTTGGCGGCATAACGGAACGTGTCTGCTTCTCCATGAATAGTGCCAATACTTAGAACACCAATTTCTCATAGAAGTCATAACATTCCATTCATAATTCAAACATTGAACTCATAGGAGCATTAGTCACATTAAGACAGGGTTACTACCTCAGCACAATCATTCACTCCAATTTTTGTAAATCAAGCCAAAATTTCTATTTAACTTATCTACACCTGAATTTTGGACATGTTCAAGTGTTATGTGTCTATTTTCTAACCTCTTTGGTCCCATCTAATTTTGATAAATATAACTCAAGTTATTTAGGTTTTATCCCGGCCTGTCCTGTAGCTGACCAGAATTATACACTTACAAGTAAAAATCCACTAAAAATGGAAAACTGATTCAAATCATATGAAATTGGTCTCATATTAAAGCTAACAGGATAACCTTTCATTTGCAAAAAGTTCCATTCCATTTACCTTAGTAGGGCTCGAGTTATAAACCCCGAAATTTGACCTTCCTGAATTGCCCTATTTTGGCCCAGTTTGGACATAGGGCAACTTCTTCGAATCACTGGGAACAAATGGGATAGTAACAAACTCGAAATTTCTTGGCAGGATGTTCTCCTATGTATAAGCTTTCTAACAAAGTTAGTTTCACTCAATTTGGAGTTGTGTAGGGTGAGTTATACCCTTCTTAACTCACACTGCCCAGATGAAAGTCCTAATTCCTAGGTCAAACTTCAAAAATTCATATCTCTCTCAATATTAATCCAATGGCCTTATATGATAATGTATGGAAAGCCCTGAATGTCTAGTTTCATATAAAAATAGTCTCATCGGGTTTAACCAGCTGTAGGTGGAGCCATACACTCCGCCATATGGACTACCGAGGTAGTTTAGTCTTCCAGCCGCTCACATCTTCCTAGTCTCACCCTTTCCTACTCCTTACTCAAATTTAAACACAAAAACAGTCATAGATCATCATATTCATTAACTAATCATATTAAGAAGTGAGGAAATAAAATCAAAAGCAACCATCCACAATCAGAATAACAAGAACTAAATTGAACCTCTACCTCTTGTTATGTAATTAGGCTTAATTTTGGAGTTTGAATCAAGAGAACTTGATTGAGCTTGAAGGTTGGATGGAGTTGGGTGAGTGGAGAAGAGAAGAAGAGAGTTGAAGTGAGGGAGAAAGGCAGCACAAGTCAGGCTGAAGGGAGAAAGAAATGAGTTATAAAAGCTTCGAGGTGGTAGTTGGCTTTGTGAGTTTTGATTGGCTGAAATTTTTTGAGTGAAGTTCAGCCATGTCTCCCTCTTTTGTGGCTAAATTATTCTCCACGTCGCCTAAAAGTGGAACTCGCCTCCATTCTATCCGAAATCGGAAATCGTCACTATTCTGTGTAAAATTGGAACCCGCGTATTTGAACTTGAAGCTAAAGTTGAATGTTGGACCTCGTGTTCACCTTATTTGAGACCTGGACATAAATTCGGAGATCGAAAATCATGTCAGTTTTATTTGAAGCTTGGGAATAAAGTAGGAGGTCGGAACTCGTGTAAATTTTGGTCGAACTTGGAGACCAACTCAGAGATCCGATCTCGCGTCCATTTCTGGTTAAATTAAACTCGTAGGTCGGAAATAGTGTCTTATTCTGGTTGAACAATCAACCATGAAGTCCGGACTCGTATCCTATTTATTTGAAGCATAAGGTCATAAATTGGAAATCATAGCCATTTCATTTGTAACTTGGAGATTAAGTCGGAAGTGGAGATGAGGTCGGAGGTCGGAAATCAGGGGACGTTACAAACATCAATTTTAGATTAAATCTTCTAGGTGGTTGTTTAAATGGCCTAAATCCTTCTTTAATTGGCAATCGATGCTTAACTAACTCCTTGGATAGTCCATGCATTTCATGATAATCCTAAGCAAAATAATCTTTATACTTGATTATCAATTGAATTAGTTAATCTCGATCACCCTAGCAAAGTAAGCCACTAATCTTAGCCTATCTCGACTTATCAATTGTCCCAAGATTGACTTCTATCAGAGGATCTTATGCTTTGTGTAACACCCTACTAATTTAATGTTATGCTTAAGTCATAGCATGAAATTAAGTAGATTGTGTTACTGTGTTAATGCTCCCTTTACGTTTCCTTTTTTTTTTTTTTGAACAAATAAAACGGCGCGCTACCTATGCTACAAGTGAAACGAATTCAACGGAATACCATAAAGATGAAATTAATACAATAACATTACTGAATATGTGCCCCTATATATATTTATGTATATATTTATATATATGTCAGAAGCCTCTGCTTTAGTTTATATACAAAGTATCATAATAGGATACATGAGCGGGGCCATGTACCAAAAAGACATAAGGCCCATGCAAGTCAACTTGATCCTATGTGGTCCTCAGAGGACATTTCAAAAAAACCTACCACTAGGCCTATGACCCAAGGCTGCATGCTACCAAAAGAGGGTCATGCTATACAATGCTGCCTGTGGCTGACCTACTCTGTCAGGTAGCCGTTGGCCATATCAGGCCCGGCTGGCGAGTAGTCAGTACTGGGTCCTGAGGAGGAGGAGGATGATGAGCCGGTGGCCTCTGATGGGTCGCTTTTGGAGCTGAGTGGGATGTAGGGTACTACCTGCGGAGGTGACTCTAGCGCAGGATCGGCAGGAGCTACAGTCTTTGCGGTGCAGGAGAGTCTTTGGGGAGGGTGTACTGCGTGCAACGGAACCGCAAAGTAAGGGGAAACAGGATCAAAAGCGGGATGGTGCAAAGGGACGGCGAAATTCCTATCACTAAAAAGGTAGAGACGGAACTGGCAAGAGCCGGCTATATACAGCGAACCCACTGCAGGGTCATGGTGGAGCTGCAAGTCTGGCACCTCAATGAAGAGGATAGCTGTCGTGTCCATCGTCCACGTCTGAGAATGAGGCGGAAATGCAAACGAGGTGAGAATTTAAGGAAATTCTCAGTAGGGTTGTGCATGGCGTTTAACTGACGTCGCTTTCATTCTCAGTTGCCTCGGGTTTCGTTTAATTATGAAAACATGAGATCAAATTTAACCATTCATATTTAATAAGGTTAAGAAAATGTCTGGTCCGAGGCAAGGTCCAGTTTTACTTTAAATAGTATAAGAAATCGTCTAAACTACTAACAGTAATATACAGAATAATGGGCAGGATAAGTGAACACATGCTGTAAGTAAGCATAGTGGTTAAACTATAAATAACTTGTAATCATGCACTTAATGCAATCATGCAAACTTGCTCTTGAACTTTCCTTCATAAACTTTTCCTTTGCTCATATACTTTCTTCATTACTCATAAATTCTTCCATTACTTGGTCCCCTAGGAGTGCTTGGCCATTTTAGACTCCTGGGTAATAGTCTGCTTTTCAGGATCGAGCTCGTCCCTATACAGGGATTGTCGGGTTTACTTTCCCCGACGTCCCCACCGATCTATTCCCCTTACCTTCTTATCCGGGGCTGGCCCAAGTAGCATGGAACTTTCATAGTAGCATAACCCTTTTCATAACTTTCACAACTTTCTTAAGAATGCACATGCATTAACATGGAATTCATAACTTGTGCATGGGTTCTACTGGAATTTCGGCAGCATAACGAAACGTGTCCGCTTCCCCATGAATAGTGCCAGCCAACCAATACATTTACACAATTTTCAATTTCAGTATAGAGCAGCAATTATACACATACATTCATAAATTCATTCATTAGTTTCAGCAAGCTTCAATAGGGCTTTTGGCTTATTCTGCCTCATTCTGCCCGGTTATGGTATATCCCACCTTTATTTCAATTTAACTCCTTTAAACCTGATTTTTGGATATGTTGTAGCTTTATGTGTCTAGTTTCTAACATTTTTAGTCCCATCTAATTTTGACAACTATAACTCAGGTTATTCAGGTTTTATCCAGGCCTGCCTAGCAACTAGCTAGAATTGCACACTTAAAAGTAAAAATCTACTAAAAATCGAAAACTGGTTCAGAGGATACAAAATCAGTCTCATATTAAAGCTGATAGAACCATCTTTCATTTGCAAAAAGTCCCATTCCATTTGACTCAGTAGGGCTCGAGTTATAAGCCCCGAAACTTAACCTTCCTGATCTGCTCTGGTTTGGCCCGGTTTGGACATAGGTTAAATTCTTCAAATCACTGGGAACAATTAGGATGGTAACAAACTCGGAATTTCTGGGTAGGATATTCTCCTATGTGTAAGCTTTCCAACAAAATTAGTTTCACTCAATTTGGAGTTGTATAGGGTGAGTTACACCCTTTTCAACCCATACTGCCCGGGTGGATGTCTGGATTCCTAGGTCAAACTTCAAAAATTCATATCTCCCTCAATATTAATCCAATGGTCTTATATGATATATGTATGGAAAGCCCTAGATGTCTAGTTTCACATAAAAATGGTTTCATTAATTTTGAACGGCGGGAGGCGGAGCCGTACACTCCGCCGTACGGACTACCGAGGGTTTTGAGTTTTCCAACCTCTCAACTCCTCCATATCTGCATCCTTTCTTGTTTCCAATTCAACTTTAATTTCACAAACAGTCCATAAACCAGCCACAGTTCATTATGAATCACTCAATCAATATATCAAAATTGAAGAATTAAACCACCGATAATCATTCAAAATCAGAAAAACCAAAATAGGAATTTAAACCTCTACCTCTTGCTTTGAGTTTGGAAATAAAGCTGGGTTGAACTTGAAGGCTGGATAGAGTGGGAGAGTTGAGAAGAGGAAAGAGAGCTGAAGTGAGGAAGGGAAGCAACGTAAGAAATGAGCTGAAGAGGCAGGAGGAGGATATATATAGACAAAGCTCCGAAGTGGTAGTTAGAATGAGTGGCTTTGATTGGGTGAAATTTTTGTGGGCAAAGTTCAGCCATGTTTCTCTCTTCTGTGTCAAATTTGCTCTCTAAGTCGCCAGAAAAGTGAGACTCGCTTCCAGCGTATCTGAACATGACGTCGGAACTCGCACCCTTCTCAAGGTCGGAATTCGTGCATTCAGATAAAGTCGGAACTCAGGAATATTATCTGGTTTATTCAAAACTTGAAAGCAAAGGCTGATGCGAAGCCAAGCACTTAAAGCCGTAAATCGGGAATTATGGATCTCTATCTCAGAAATAGGGAGGATAGAGAGATGAGAAGCTCCTGCTAATAAACTCGAGATCGGAACTCAACGCTTAATATCGGAAATCGGAAAAATCATAAAGATGAAAAGCTCTTGGCGATAGCCTCGAATTCGGAAGTTGTGAAAATTTTGGCCGAACTTGGAGACCAATTCAGATAAACTCGGAAATCGGATATCGTATACATGATAATTCACCATAAGGTCGGAAATAGGAAAATCCAAGACATTCCATTTGAGCATAGTAATATCGGAAATCGGGATTTATTACTGATGAGGTCGGAATTCTCACATGCCTACACAAAGTCGGAAATCGTAAAATTCAAGACAATCCGTTTGAGCACTCCTAAGGTCGGAAATCGCGTATTACGTGCATAAGGTCATAATTCGGAAAATACAGCTAGTCCTTTTCAAGACTTGGAGACTAAGTCGGAAATCGGAACTAAGGTCGGAAGTAGAAATTTAAAACTCGGAAATTGGAAATTTCAAACCTTACGAGATCGGAAGTCAGAAATCGGGTTGTTACACTTTGAAACTTGGAGTTTCTTTCTTTATTGAGAACATGAACAATTCTACAGTAATATCTTCCTTTTCCTATTTCCTTACTCCCCAGTTTTCTTTTTCTAATATCTCATATTCTAGTTCATCCTTCTCGACTAGCTCTTATTGGAAAAGGTATTCTTCAACCTTTGCCTTGGTTGAATACAAGGCTAATCATTGCATGACATCTCCTGCCACTATTTCTTGGCTAGTCATTAATAATTTCATTCTCAGGCCATGTGTTGGCCTTTGACTTAATTTGAAAACCTTGATTAGTAAAATTCACAGCCTGAATGGAATCCTGAGGAACCTTTGGAGGCCAAGTCATTGGCTGGAATCGAGGGGTGTAATACATAGCTTCAACAACCTTGACATTAGCTGAAAAAGGCTTCTGATAAGTTGATACAACTTCTACTTTACCATTATTCCAACATATCAATTATTGATGTAACAAAGATAGGACACACATGTTGGAATGGATCTAGTCTCTCCCCAAAAGCAAAGAATACCCTGGTTGCATCAAAAACGAAGAACATAGTGTTGGATGCTTTGGTTCAAATTGTAAGTTTAGCAATGTAGAATCCCAATACTTCTGTGCTTTCTCTTGTAAAGTTAGTCATTTTCATATTTGTCTTTTTCAGATTCTTCTGGGGTTTCCTTAACTTCCTTAGGATTCCAATTGGCATGACATTAATGATAGCACCACCATCTATCAACACTCGGTTGATTGGCCTACCATTAATAGAAGCCTTTATATAGAGTGGCCTTAAATGCTTTGTTAGCTGGGGTTTCTCAAACTTAATTATTTCTTCTTCATCACCCGATTTCATCATTTGCAAATCCTTCTTTACTTCATCTATTTTGTCAGCTAAGGTGGCCCATATGGCCTCCTCGGCTAGGACGTCACTGTCTAACTGCAGTGGTTGATCCCTTTTTTATAGCGAACTCAGATGGTAACACTCCAATAGTAACAGTCAGAGCCATGTCATGATGTAAATTATTTATTAAGATTAATAAATCATCATTATTTAAGATTTGGTCAATCAAGTTTTCTGAATCTTTTCCTTTGTAGTCTTCTCTTCTAAATCCTAGTAAGCTAAGCTAGTTGTTGCTCTACTTGCTTTTCTTTGCAATAGTTGTTCAAGAACTATTCTCCCTTGTTGGACTCTATCTTTGGTTTAATCATCTTGGCGCCTCTTGACCCTTCCTCATTCCTCATAATGATTATGATAATAGACTTGGCTATAATTGACTTCCACCATTTGCTTAGAATTTCTAGGTACAGGGTTGTCTGAGACCTATGGAGCTTGTTTGGTCATATCTTCTCTCCCTTGGCTAGTTCTTCTACTGAGGAAAGTGTAACCTCTAAAATACACTTTGCTAAGGTAGTTGGATTGGCCTTTAGACTCTATCTTCTTTTCGAGCTTAGGCCTCCTTTCCTTCTTTTCAACTCTTTTTGAGCAATTATAATTCAAGGCTCTAATATGATCCTTAACTACTATTGACTTTGATCTTTATACTTACTTAGATTGTTGCATAGGCTGGGAGGATGAGGCATCCTTCCTAGCAGGTTTACTCTCAACTGATATGGAAACCATGTTGATAGTATTAGAAGGAAAAGGATTGGTGTCTATGATCATATTAACCCTTTTTTTACCTGGAAGTTTGAACTTCCCCTCTTTTAAGGCCTTTTAAATAACGTTACGAAAAATGATACAATTATTCATATAGTGTGAATACGAATTGTGCCACTTGTAATACTTCATATTGATTTTGATTTGTCGTAGGCAACTTGTGTCCTTCTGGAAGATTAATCTATTTGTCTTTGACCAAGAAGTCAATGATTCGATCTGCTTTTAAAATTTCAAACAGATATGCCTCTTTTTCCTCAATTTTGATCTTCTCTTGTCCTTTAGCAGTGTAGGACAAGTATATGGCTTGCCCTCTAGTAAATCGGTAGCTATAATATCTCCTTGTATTATTCCCTTCCCATCTCATGCTTCTTCCTCAGCTGCATCACAATTGAGTATAGCAACTAGCTAAGAACCTATGGGCCTTGCTCTATTGGCTCTTTTTTATTCTCTTTCTTCTATAAACTACTCTACTTGATAGGCTTTCCAAGAAAGTTGAGCCAAATCACTATATTTTGAGATGATTAATTTCTTTCTCAGCTAAGAGTTCATATTATTCACCACAATGGAGGCATATTTAGCCTCAGGTAATTGCACACTATATTTTCCCTTGACTCTTCTGATTCTCTTTAGAAGTTCCCTCACTAGCTCATTAGCTTACTGCTTAATCCCCAAGAGATCTACAACAAAGGCCTCAAGTTGAGGCTTGTAAAATCTGTCATGAAATGGGATCCCATGTCGACCTAACTTTGTACAGAATTTGGAGGTAAGGACGAATACCATGTAGAGGCTACTTCAGTTAGGGAATATGGGAAAAGTTGCAACCTCAAAAAGTCATTTTGGCTAGCCTTAGCACACTAAGCTATAAATCGGCTGATGTGCTCCGTTGTAGAATTGCCATCTTCTCCAGAAAAAAAAGTAGTAAAATCTAGAGTTTTAATACCTCTTGGGAATTGAACCCTACCCACCTAGTCTGGATATGTTTTCTATATACTAGCCTTTCCAAGAGTCTTAGTTGTACACCAAAATACCTCCTTATAGCCTCAGTTATAATATTTGGATCAATAAGTTGAGGCATAATCATTCTCAACTCATCACATGGTTGAGATTGAATAGATAAGGCCTATTGATTGACCCCTTAGTCTATTCCTTGAGGCATTCTATTTTGGGTTTAAGCACATGGTGGAAGGTAAATCGAGTGTTAAGGCACATACGTAGATGTTGAACATAAGTCGATGGTGGAGTATAAGGAGGCTGAAACGACCTTTCAGGTTAAGCTAGACACAATAGAAGATGCTACTGTAGCCTTAGGTGGAAGAGAAGCGGTGGTTGTACTTAGCTGCTCTAAAGTCACCACTAGAGGTGTAGTCAAGGCAGCCGCATATGTCATTGGCTGTCCACCAGTCTTTTAGCTTGTTTGCTTCGGAGTAGGAGTACTCATATTAATGGTTTTTCCAGATTTTAAATTCATATGCCAGGTATGATCCAAACTAGGAATTGAGAACTTTCGCTAATCTGATCTTAGAGGTCCAACTAGGCATGCCAAAAATATGCTGGATAAAAATATAATCAGCTAAATGTCTCTATGAAACTTATCCAAAAACACAATCCCAAATATTACCAATATACAAACGATTTATGCCAAGGAGGATATTCTGCCCCTTAGCAAATGGAGTCCTTAAATAACTCATGTAAGCAAGTATTTTGAGTAAGATCGATCAACAAAAGATTAAATATAAACTGGAATCGAATTGAAATATTAAGAATTCATACAAATTGAAGTCTCAATATTGAAATAAAGACAATGGCAAAAGCCTAAGCATAATGTAAGCAAAAATAAAAATGCACATGAAAGATAAAAATTGATAATCAAATTGGCATGATGTGTGTGTTTGGGTGCTAAATTATATATGTATGAGCTCTTATATCCTCCTTGAATTCCCACCACTTCTTAGTTGCATGAAGATATAGTGGCCCTCAGCTTCCCATGCTCCCACGTTCTCACTTAGAGGTAACCACCATAACCGCCACCTATATTTGGTACTAGTCTCCAACTAACTTCTTTCTTTCCCATAAATGGACCTCGACTCATCCCTTGGCCCAAAATCCTTTCCTCAGCTAATGAGTGCTTTCTTGGACCCAAATACTCATTTGGCCCATTTTAATTTCCAAACCAGACCCAACTTGAGTCATTTGCTAACCCACAATTAATTACTCTTAGCCTCGCACATTAACATTTACCTAAGAATTAATTATGGTGCCAACAACAGTATAAAACTCCTTTATACTGATAGTATCTCTTTAAATTTTGTAAAACAGTTCATTTTAATTAAATATTCTTTAATCTATTAGAGTTCATAATTTTAAATTAAACTCTATTTTTTTTTAAATTCATCTCAAATAATTAAAAATTTTAATTTAATAGTATTAGATTTACTACATTTATTAATTGTCAATGCTCGATAATTTATTTGGATAAACATAAAAGAAAAAGTAATTTAAAGATATTAGTCGGAATTAATTTGTCAGAATTACCTTTTCTTGTATTGATTTTATAATAAATAGAAGTTATTTTATATTTGAATGTAATTATAGAAATCAATTATATTTCGAAATAACATTTTATTTCTTTTTATTAAACATAATCACCTTTATTTAGAAAGGGCCAATTCAAAGTTATCATTAAGAAGATTTGTACTGTCCCCAATGAACATATGACACTAAAACAGTGTGTTTTCTTCCATAGAAAATTCCCATACTTCACTCCAACCTCAAATTAAGTACTCAATGCTCTAGTGACAATTCTAATACCTTGATAGGTTCTGAAAATATATAATTAGCTTTCAATTTTTGACTAAGTTTATATGATAATAATTAATCAACATAGAAAAAAGAAAAAAAATGGTTATTATAAACATTCATAAATGATATAGATAAGTAAAGGAATACAATGAAAAGGGACAATGGCAACAACCCATTTTCAAGGAATAGGACCTAGTTAACTAAACCCTAAGAACATTAAAACTCTACTAAAGAAGCATAGTCATTGACAAGGAAATTAAGAATTCACCAAGTTGAGCATTAACCTTCTGAACTATTTGAAAGAATTAATGAATAATATCACTAGATTGAGGGGTGAATTTCTATAATAAACTTAATGAATAACAATACTAGTAGATCACAATATCACATTTTAACCCCCAAATTAAGGCGGTAAATTTATGGGTTTAATCACTAATAAATTAAGTTCTCACCTTGTCGATTAATTATTACCAATGTTAAGAGTTTTTTCACCCACATATGCACATAGAACTCAAATTTGAATTTTTAATAATTTTCTTCTCAAATGAGTCCACACACAAAAACGGATCAACAATTTTTAGAGTAAACCCCCAAATCCATTCATGAAAAAAACACCCATGGATGCACTGATCTTTGACTTAAAAAAAAAAAAAAAATTGATCCCAAGATCACTAACAAGTGCAAACTACAAACACAGTAAGTCCTTAAGTTACTTGCATCCGGTAAACACACCATGGAGCCTACCGTGGCACCCCCATGCCCACCTCTACCTCCTTCATCTTGAGCCTCAAAACCACTCCCTAGTGGCTAAGATAAGCTAATATAATATATTATTACTTTTATTTATTTATTGCAAATAATATATTTTACAAGTTTATAAAAATAACCTCATTAATATGTTAAAATGGAGATAAGTTAACCAAGTTTTAGAAAGTGGGATTAGCTTGATTGACTTTAAACATATAAGGTCTTTCTCTGTAATTTTTTTTATATTTTATTAAAATAAGAAATAATTATTAAACTATATAAATCAATAATAAATAATATTTGATCATAGTTAATATAAAATAATAAATAAAATTTATTACAAATTATATTTATGTATAATAAAAATTTAAAATAATTACAATTAAGTAATATCAAATATTTAAATAATAATATTTATTTCAAATTTTATGAATTTTTTTCATCATTATATTCTATAATAAATGACACAAGCAAAATATTAAAATGTATAGTATTATACATTTATTGAATTTTTATATTTTATTAAAATAAAAAATAATTAATAAATGTATAAATAAAGAATAAGTATTGTGTAATATAAATTATAATTATATATAAAAAATTAAGAAATATTTAAAATGATTATAATTAAAATATTGAAACAATTAAATATTAATATTTACTTTTAAATTTATAATTATGTAATTAATAAAAGACACTATCACACACATTATAATATCTTATGCAATATGACACTAAATATTACATAATACTAAAATTTTAACATATGACTTTATTGTATAATAGATATCAAATGGACGTTCTTTTTTCTTGAAACTTCTAGAGCCACGAGTTCTGGTCAATAATATGATATTGATGGGTAAAAGACTTGTATTTATTTATTTATTTTTACATGATGACAATAAAATTCAAATTAAATGACATTATATAAACTATTTTAAGTTCTTTACTATTAACTCGTTTTTAAGGTGTATTTGATAAGTCGTATTAAACATGATAAAATAAATTAATATTATATATTATGGACTTATCTACTATTTAGTATAATCAATATATTGCATTAACTTGTCCATCATAACCCTTTTATTATTTTTAAAAATTGATTAATATTAGAAAAATAAATTTATGCTCAATGGATTAATACTAGATAAATAGATTTATGAATATAAAAATACATCAACTTGTATTAAGACTTTGTTTGTTGAGATGTTATGAAAGTTTTATGTATCAAAATTTAATATAATGTTAAATTATGTTATTTTTAATAATACATCTATACTATATCTTTTCTACTTTTTAAAAAAATTTACCAAACAAGTTTTTATGTTTTATTACTTTTAAAACTTATTTTTGAAAACAACTATCCACACAAATTTTTTGTTTTTTATCATTTAAAAATTGTTTTCTAAATATTATTGCCAAATAGGTTTTTTTGTTTTTTTGTTTTTAAAAATTGATTTTAAACTTACTTTTTAAAACTGTTTTGGAAAACTATAAAACAAAAATAATTCCAAAGAAGCCCTATTTCACTCTTTTTTTTTAAAATATATTTTTTACAATTAAAAAATTATTAAATAATAAATAAATATTGAAAAATAATATTTAATTTAAATTAAATATTCAAACTACTATAAAGATATATAAATAACAATTCATTAATAAAATAGATATAAATAATAATAAAGAGTATTCAATATAAATTTGATTATATACGATAAAAATAAACATATAGGATATATATTTTATTAAACTAACACACATTTATTAAAAATTATGTAAATAGATAAAAATATTATTTAACATAAGCTATAAATATACTACATTTATTTGGAAATAACTGTTCAATTTTAAATATGTACATGAATTAAAAAAATCTCAACATTAGAGAAATTTAGATATACTTTACAAAATTACTGTTACCCTCTTTCTTCCTTTATCTCCTTCTACTTAATGTTTTCTCTCCACTATTTAATAAGGATATAACCAAAAAAAGTAATTAGTATAATCTAGATTTTCTTAATAGATAGTTATTTGTGAAAAAGTAAAATTGCAAAAATAGACAATTATTTTCATATGGATGGAGTATATAATAAAAATAAGAAATATTTAAAATAATTCTATTTGAAATAAAAAAATTTATTTATTAATTTATAATTAATAAAAATTACTATTTTTATTATAATTTTTATATTGAATATTTACTTTTGATTAGAATTATGTGTAACAGTGAAATAATAATATTATCTTATATAATATAACATCTTATACAATAATATACAAAATACTAAATAGTATTAAAATTTTATCAGACTTAATGTAATCAAAATTTATCCTATTAGACCTTATTCTATTATTAGTGCCAAACAAGCCCTTGATGATTTGGTAAGAGACTAGTATTGTGAAGGTATCTTTCACAAAAATAAAATAAAATAACTAGTTCTATGATATTACTTCTTCCATTTTAAAATATTTATCACTCTAAGTAAATTTTATTTTATTTTATTTTATTTGTCATTCTCATATTTTTATAAAAAGTTTATTACAAAGTTTCCAAATATCCCCTTAATATTAATCCAATGCAATAGGATATGTAATACTAAATTAAGCTAGTTTGGTGAAATTGTTCCATAATCAACTCTTGATTTTAGATTTCTTAATATTGATGTAAATGGTTAAAGTGATAGATATTTTGAAATGAAGAAGTTGGATAAGACTCAATATCATAATTATTTCTTATCTTGTTATGTTCAGTATTCAGAGGTTTTGTGTTAATTATCGGCTCCCACTTTTGTTCTGTTATCGAACTATTTTTAGAGTCGTTTAACAATATTACAACAGTTGATGTCTCGATATCAAACAGCTACGGGGAAGAAAAAAAACAAAGATTGATATAAATGTGTCCATGCGCTCTTTATGTCTCGTGGTTAGGCCTACAATTCGCCTTCCACTGCTCAGAGTACGCGTGTTTCGTTAATTACATGTTAGATGTATTTCTAAAATCAAAAGATATTATTATTGCATCTAAAAATTGAGTGACCCGAAAACTGTAGTTGGCAAAATAGTTGATTTTTTCCCCCAGCTCAATGTCAATCTAATTGCATAACCAAGGTGAGATGAAAAATAAGTTAAAATGGGTCTAAAATATTATTGGTTATGGTTAGAATCTAAGACTGCTTCCTCATGCCTCTCTCTGTGCTTTGCCTTTTGTTTGGAAACATTCAAATCATGTTGACAAATATATATTATATCAGTTGATATGTTAAACGTTGCTGCTTGCTAAAGGAGCTTTCTCTCCTGAAGAGGTGTAACTTTCCCTGCATGATGAGCTTGGCTCAGGTGTGGTTTTCTTTATTTTCTATCCTACTTTTGGTCCATATTCAGTTTGGTCGCGTGACAAAGACAATGGCTTTGTGTCCCCATGTAACGAGTCATTCTCATATTTGTCCAGTTCCCTCCAAATGTCGCTTTTATCATAAGCTATTTCTTCAATATCCTATTTAATTTTAATTTTAATAACGTTAGATTTATTATACCCTATAAAAAAAAAAGATTTATTATGTTAATATAGACAATTTAATATTAATTGTGTATATTCTAACTTTCATAAAAAATTAATTCTATTCAAACATTCTTTGACCTAATAGTTCACAATCCTAAATTAAGCTCTAAATGTTTTATTATAAAAAATTCATATTAAATTATTAAAAGTTTTAGAATTAATATATTAAAAATTTCATATTTATAATTTATTAGCACCAGATAATTGAATATTGATTATCAATTTTGTATTTTGTAAAGGATTCCATTGTAATCAAATATTCTCTGACCCATCATAATTCGCATTTTCAAATTAAACTTTAAATTTTATTTTTCCATAAAGAAAAATCATCTCAAACAGGTTCACTGAATAGCCTAAGCACTACATGCCCTGCAGCCCCTCTTCTTGAGTTGAGAAAGGAACAATTTCTATCCCCTCCCAATTAGACAACACCACTGCCTACCAGCTTCAACAAAAGCTTTGCTGTACACAGAAAAGGACACAAATGACAAAATCATATCTTGCAACGTGCCCAAGGATTATCATATATTTTTGCACACAAAAAGCTAACGCTCACCACCTCATCTGCTGTACATTTTTTATTCAGCGCCGAAATCCCAGTGGACTCACCTGGGACCATAGAGGGGTGTTATTTGTACCTTTTAAGTATGTTAAATTAGAGATTTACTCACAAAGTTAAAAAAAAAAAAATGAAAAAAAAAATAAAAAAGCAAGAAGAAAGAGGAGAGAAAAAGAGAAAAAGTGTCAAAATATATCAATGAATGATATGTACAAATTACTTTTCTCGGGACCATATAATGGTTTCAAAAAATAATAATTTCTAATTTTCTTTTTTCTTTTTCTTTTTGCCTCTTTTGTTATTTCATTTTCAATTGGAAGTGGTTTGACTCCCTCAACAACGTTGACCTACACTACAACATACACTTTGTGTGTCTATAATTAAAATAAAATCCACCGAAGTGCAGAGGGGAGGTGGAGGATTATAGACAGGAAAGTGAACAAATTTTAGACCATGTGTTTTTCCCTGTCAGTCACAAAATACCCTCCATTCCGATTAGTGTGAGTTGGTCGCCAAACAGAATATGAGTATCAAAATGCGGTGGTTAGTACTCTTGCCAATGTGATTTCCTCAAACTACACCCTTAAGTGTCCTCTACAAAAACTCTGAAGATGAAATCGCGAAAGCGTTTCGAGTATAGCCTCGGATCAACTGCAGAGATTGAAGTTGGATCATATTGGAATGATTTGTATGCATGCTCAAGCTTTTTACTGATATCATAGTCTTGTAATATGTCTATGATACCAAAAAAGATGATGATCTCATACAACTCCCCAGTTGGTTCTCCAACCAAACTGTCCGCATTACTTTTTCGCACCGTCATTTCCGCTCGCGCTGGCATGTTTATGCCTAATTGAATCCACCTGGAACAATAAAACACAATGCAACTATTTTCAGAAAATGTAAGGAGAAACAATTCTCGACTGGGGAGAAACAAAATATGATATAGTGATGGCTTGAGTATAAAAAGGGTTTGAAGAAAATATCAAATATGATTGCCAAATTCAGAAGCAATGCATGAATTAGTGGAAAGTAAACAGTCATTTTCGTATGAGTTTAAATAGGACTGCTACATAAGTGCTGAATCAGTAAAATAATTCAGTAAATGAAAAATGAATGATTGGTCTAGTTGTTTTGTCTTTATTTCAATCAAAACTGAAGTTATTAAACAAATTGAGACCAATGCCAAGATAAGTTGATTGCCAAGGTAAGTTGATTGACCATACCGACTAGGATCTACAATAAGATGATCTACATCCACTCCAGATAGACGAGGGCCACCATCGTCGAAGTTACGGGTTGGCGTGCAAGCTCCTGAACTGCGACCAGAAGGAGTAACAGTGCCACTACCTGCTGTTTCCCGAAAGTGAAGACCCACCAACATACTGTAATCCATGATCCTCTCCTGTTCTAGGAAGTCACAGTCCCGGTCCACTTGCCTGCATGAAGGCATGATAGAAATATAATCAACTAAATCACGAATATTTCATGCCTCAAATGTCAAGTCACAGAAGCCACAATTTAGCACATAAATCATAAATTGAAAAATTATAGACAATTATGCAGGACATGAAACAATGAAAAATTTTCAATGAAATCTTCATATCTGTCAGGTTGTCGGTATGGACTGTTTATCTTTCAACTAACAGAGGTAGGGAATATTAGAGTTTTTCAGGTAAGTTTTCATTTACTCTCCATAAATATTCTCATTTTACTTCAACAATGATTTTGCTCCAAACAGATTTTATGTCACAGCAGCTAAAATAATGTGCTTAATGAAACAAAAAATCTTGCATAATGCAGTACGCTACACAAACATAAATATTGGCACAAGAAGCAACAAAAGGAGAAATTCACCTGCAGAATTCTTGAAACCAAGACTTCTGCAAGCGGAATATGAAATTTAGGTCAAGGTCCTTAAGGGTTGTTGTTGGCTCTATTTCTGCCTCAGGTTTATCAGTTGTACGGCCAAAGGTTGAACCTTTTAAGTCAAAGCGCCGGTGGATGGCATATTGAGAACAGAATAGATTTCCCATGATGACAAATCGAACCTGAAATTTGTGAGGTGTAATTAATAATAAAAGCTGCGACATCGAAGTAAATGTTTCTACGCATCTCTGCATTACCTTCTTCTGTGCTCCTGTTAGTTTAACACAATGGAGGCCAAAGAACTTCGTTACTAGAGTGTTCTCAAAAGCCCGAACGTGTTTATAATAAGCAGGAAGCATTCTCAGAAAAACCTGTAATCGTGCAATAATGTTTCAACTGAAATATTACTCAATAGATAAATAATGTCTATAATCCCTTCTTTCAACTGGAAACTATCATTATCACATCAAAAGTGGACTAACACATATCTATGACAAGCTTAGGAAATTTCTGAATAAATAGTAATCGGTGTTCATTGAAAATGCACAGGTTCATTCCAATACTGGACTAATAAATCAGGAGTACAAGTAAAACTTCATAATTTTGGACAAGCACAGTGATAATAGTCTATGGATAAGAGAAATTGAAAGCGAAAAGACAATTTGAAATAAAAAAATAATAATAACTCAATTCTTATATTATATATTTGAGCCAACTATAATGGAACTCACTTTTACTTCTGCTTTCTTCATGGTCTTTATCATGTACCGGTCGTCATTGGTCAAATAAAAGAAACTTCCACTTTTTCCAGGGGATGTGAGCTCCCGAAGGGCATCATTCCCACATATTGATATCATGTAATCAGCTGGATCAACTTTGAACAACTTTCTGAGAGCCCTGCAAATAAAGACCAAATCAATCATCATGATCCATGAATTTAGACAAACAGATATTGTTCTAAAACAGTCAGACTATTGGTCACACAAAGGTTATGAAACAATTGCAGTATCAATCACAAACAGGGTACTTCCCAGCCCTCACATTTCTTCCTGTAGAAAAATTTAAAAAGGTTTTGCCATTGTCACTTTCTAGAGAAATAAAGAGTTTCCTCAGAGCATATCATCAACCTCTTTGTGTCTCAAAAGAAATGTCCTAAATTTTCAAGAGCACTCTCAACAAGTTAGCACTTAGGAGATTCTGTTACAAAACATGGTTCACCTAATTAAGACAAAATTTTGCTGAAATAAATAATACCTGAACACTACCGGGCAGTAGTCTTTCCATCTAAATTCACAAGATGGGTGAGGTGGTGTATGCTTGGATCCTTCTGGTGGAAATTTAGTCCATACTTTTTCTTTGGGATCAAATGCTGAAGCCTTCAAATCAAGTGACGCACTTGGAGCAGGTCTTCCAACAGAATGCCTGTGCTATGGCACAAGAAATTAATAACCTTGCAGTGAAAACATAATCAGGAAGGAAATTCTACTTCATTGCACCATAGGATGGCAGATAACATTCAACTCTAGCTAAATTCTTCTTCTAGCAGATACAGCTATCACTTGAAAAAGAAGAAACCTATGTTTTTAAATTGATAAGAGAAGAAAAAGCTCAACTAGACCTTAAAATATGAGTACAAAGTAAATAACATGAAAATAACGACAATGATCAGTACCTGATACCTAATTGCAGATTCAACATGAGCTCATAGTTCTTGTGCCCTTTACATATTGTCTCTCCCTGCCTCTTGGTAGCCTTTATTCTCAATTGTGGCGATCTGCGCCAACTCGGAATGGAATGATCCCCCAAGCCATCAAATCCAGATTTCCTACCGACATCAAAACCATAAGTTGACCCATCTTCAGAACTGTAATTGCTAAGCCTTCCATCCGCCGACATCCACCTAGGCTTCCCACTATTATCGGTTCCCTTCTTACACTGCAAGTTATCTTCCTCTAAGCCAGCCACATTCAATGCCTTCTGCGAAGGGTAAATCGACACCTTCTCGCACGGACAAATCTTGCAACTGCTCAATTCCACAGAGAACACCTCCTGAGGATCCCAATCCAAGTGGCCACCATCGGCAGCACCAGAAGGGTAATAAGTCCCACTCTGCTCCCTTGGATCCTTACTCCAAACCCCAACATAGAAACTCCCATCACCCCACCTAAATGTACCATTCCCTTTAGGCAACCCTTCCTCCCAACACCCATCATACCTATTCCCATTGTTCCACATCATTGTCCCATTCCCACTGAACAACCCATTCCTCCATTGCCCAATGTAATGGTTCCCATTCTTCCACTGGTACCTCCCATGCCCACTCTGCAAACCCTTCCTCCACTCCCCATCATAGAAATCCCCATTGGGGTAACTCTCACTCCCCTTCCCATGTTTCAAATTCATCACCCAAGACCCCTTATAGGTATCCCCAGAGGAACCAATATAAGTGCCCTTGCCATCCATAAAACCACACTTGAATTCACCCTCATAGGTGGCACCACTGGGCCAGCTAAACCTCCCTTTCCCCATGGTGTTGCCTTTGCACCATTCACCAACATACATGCACCCATCTGTCCAAAGGTATTTGCCATGGCCATGGGGGAGCTTGTCAAGGCACTGGCCTGTGTACAAGTCACCACTGGGGAGGAACTTCTCAATGGTGGCTGCTGCTGCTGCTGCTGCAGGATCATCATCATCGTCCACATGGGCCACAGACATTGGTGTGAAGATGCTGTTAGCCCTTTTCTTGTTTTTCGCACCACCACCACCTGATTTCCGAACGGTTGCTTCCCAAGCCTTCACAATGCCGTTCAGCTCTTTGCTCATTCTCTTTAAGGTCTCCACTTTGATGTTGAACCCCTCCCTTCCTCACCTCACACGCCCCTTTTTCCCTATTATTCACCACCGTCGTCCATCAATACCCACATGGCAAAAGTTGCAGAAAACATTTCTGCAGCAAACCCAGAAGAGAAAGAGAAAAGAGAAAAACACACACCAAAGAAACAAAGAAGAAAACAGTGGAGGCAATCAATGCATGAAGCCAGCCAAACCCCCAAGACCAAGCCAAACCACCAAGACCAAGTTTTTCCTTTCCCTTTTGATTTTTGTTTTTTTTTTTCCCCTAATTCCTTATGTGGCCGTGTGTAAGGGTTGGTTGTGTTTTTTCAGATTTTGAAAGAAACGATCGTGCTGTTCGATTGACGAGGAAAGCAAAAGGTTGGTGGGAACCAATGACTG
The DNA here is from genome assembly GCA_031439585.1 of Pterocarpus macrocarpus. Taxonomy (NCBI): domain Eukaryota; kingdom Viridiplantae; phylum Streptophyta; class Magnoliopsida; order Fabales; family Fabaceae; genus Pterocarpus; species Pterocarpus macrocarpus. Next base: position 39,777,122 of record CM062517.1, read on the forward strand.
CTTTCTTTCTTTCCTTTTTTATTAACCTTTGTTTTTGTGCAAGTTTTTCCTTTGTCTCTTTCTTCTTTTTTTTTTTTTTTTCAATTTTTGTTTTTCTGCTTTTTCGTTTTGTTTTGTCTCTTCAGGTGGGATTCGATCAAACGAATTCAACTCAATAACTCATGGTTCTATGGATTCCGGTTTTGGCTCCTGAATGTAATAGAGGACCAGACAACTGGAAGAGCGAGAAAAATTATGGTGGTGGCGGTGGGGAAGTCTCTCAATTCCATTTTTAGTATCTGAGATAGTTTGGTCCTAATTTTAGTGCTTTTTGTTCTTGTAATTCCCTTTTGTTTATCCCTTTACTCGTTTGAGATTTATCGATTGTGAATTAGGATTTTCCCTCAGCAAGGTTATGAAAGGTTAAAGTCAGATCAGATTGTAACGTTTGGTAATCAAAGTTTAAATAAAATTAGAGATTAATTGACGTGAACTTTTAATATAAAATTTTTTTATATTAATTTTTAATTATATACTATTATATAGATAAAGGTAATCTCTTTTTTAAATAATAAATATGAGAGTTAACTATATTTATCTATATAATAATATATAATTAGATATCAATATAAAAAAATTTTATATATTACATACCAATTAAACTTATAAAATTATCATCGTAATCTGGTTGGGTTTGTTTGAGCTTAGGAGAAAAATAAATTAAAATTAATTAATTTTAATTGATTTGATTTAATTTAAATTTAAAAAAATTTTGACAAAATTCGAACCACCAAATTTGAGTTGGTTCGATTTTGATAGTTGGGTTATTTTTTTCTTTTTTTTTTTTTGAAAGTTTTTTTCATCCAATAAATACATTTAAAAATGCTAGAAAATATAACAATTTTAATTTGACACAAATTTTCTTAATTTTATTTGTAAATTTCTAATTAATAACATACATAACCAAATTCTATCACAACAATTAGTAAAATATAACTTATTTTTTGTTTGACAATAGCAAAATATAACTTATTAACCACACATAAATTACTAATCAATAACATAATTAATAATAACAAAATATCATAACTCATCATAAATTAAATAAAGTGAAAAAATTTGAAAAAAAAATTGAAATCAGGTCATTGATTCGGTTATCAAGTGTATAATTACCAAACCCCATATCAATCAATCATGATCATATTTGATCAGTTTCTACTCAATTATACTTGATGAGACAAACCAATCCAAACCAATTTAATTGGTTCAATTCAAGTTCATCATGTTAACCCGATCTAATTATACCCAAAAATAAAACAATGTTGTTATATATTATAAAACTCTTTTTGTAATATCAATGACTAACAAATCTAGATACTTTTTTATCTTTTAATAAATAAATATTAGCAATAAAAGAATCACCGGAAATGAACGCTGATGATGATTGGTAATGCAATTTGTACGAGATGCATTCTTACTATCAAACAGTTTTCTAAATTTTCTTTTGGTATATTGATGACAATATAGTTCAAACCCCTAATCTCATATATATTATCGAAGCTCCTTACCACTATATCATTATTAGTGGCTTCATTCAGTTTTGTAAATCAAAAGAATTATGCCTTGTCTATTAAATATAAAGGCATATTACACCGATCTCCATTAAAATTTGATGAAATTCACCGCGACTCTTCTCGATTTACAAAAATATACATTGAGCTTCCCTGAATTTTAGGTAATATTATATCCGATACTCTTATATTTTGTAAAATGTGACACTAAATATCTCTCTAAAACATAATACTGACCTTCCTTAACCTTCCCTTAAAATGAGGCCAGTGTAGCCTGGACAAATACAAAAGAGTTGCGGTGAATTTTATCAAATCTCAAGGAAGGTCAGTATAATTTTTCCTAAATATAATTTTTAGTCTAATGGTAAGTGTTTAATCCAATAAATTGTATTAGAACTAAGATCAAGACTTTAATTCTCAGTTAAAAAATATTTACGCTAATAGCAAAATTAAATATTAAAAAAAGGGAACAAATAATGAAAGTATAAAAAAAGTTAACCAACATGGGATTGGTTAAGGTACTAAGTGCCTTGATATCTTAATTAGAGGTCCCAAATTCGAGTCCTGGGATTGAAACAATTCTTATTGGAAGACCTTTACCCTCTTCAAGGGCCTCCTTTAACTTAGGCCAGATTAGTTAAGTTCCTAATAAGGATGTCAGGAAAACCTGCCCCCACAGATGCCCGCAAGTAATACTTGCAATAGGACAAGTATGGGGGAAGATTTTGCCCTCGGGAGTAATAGGGATAGGGATTTTAAATACCCGCATGTTAAATGGGGAGAGAGCGAGGATCACTATTCCCATATCTATGGATATCCAACATAAAACAACTATTTTATCCTCAAGTTATTAACTTAGTTAAGCTAATGTTGTTGTTATTTAAATTGATTAGAATAAGGTTTAAATTTAGAAGTTTGATTTATTTGTACTTATTATGTGTTGGATTAACGGTTGGATTACTATTATGTGTTTATTTTTATTTTAAGTATGTTAAATTGTTGGAATTTAGATTGTGAAATTGAATTATTATGCTTATTTTGTGTTTACTTTATGTGTTTATTTTTATTTTAAGTATCTTAAGTTTTTGGGATTCGAATTATGGAATTAGATTACTATTTATGCTTATTTTAAGTATTTTATAACATTAGAATTTTTATATTTAATTTTTGAATTTTTAACATTCTAATGGATATCCATGAATATTTGCGAGTACGCGTAAATCCACAGGGAAGTCAAAAGCAAGTATCTGTGCGGATATGAGGTGAAGGACGAAGGCGGATATTTATCCACTAGACGGGGGCAATCCCCCACCTTTGCCCCGCCCTATTGACATCCTTTGTTCCTAGTAATAGATATCGGATATTGATGGTTTCATCGAGACCAAAAAAATATAAAAAATTAATAAAAGAAAAGGAAAATATTCTCTTTGGTTCAAAATAACTATTACTTTAAATAAAAACTTTTGGTTCATAATATCTATCATCTCATATTTTATTGAAATATTTATTACAAATTTTTCTATTTTACCCTTTATATAATTCTAAGCACAACAAATAATAAAATATTAATACAATAAATTAGTTATTAAATAAAGATATTTTAGTAAATATTTTGCTAATTAATCCTTAATTTTGGGTTTCTTAATACCCGTGTAAATAGCTAAAATGACAATTATTTTAAACAAGAAGGAGTAGAAAGGGAAAAATGACAGAAGAAGGAAAGCATTTTCGCAAAATGTCCCAAAAAAAAAAACTTGCAACGAGTAATACACTTGCATTTTATAGGATAATTACTTTTTTCTCTCTTTTCCCTTGATTTTTGGATATATGGTAAATGGTTTTTTTATATACCTTCATTACAATTTGACGAATTTGTTTTCATGCCAACAAAAAGTTGTAGTCCATAAACTAATAGTAGCAAGTCTTATAGTATATTTGGTTTCCTATTTGAAAATTTTAAGACTATGATTTTGGTAAAAGCTATAAGAAGACTATGATTTTGGTAAAAGCTATTCTCTTATAGCTTTTACCCAAACCCATGGTTTTACAGTTTCAAATAACCAACTACACTTCTAAGCTCTAGAAGCTAACAGGTCAGAAAGAATGAAAGGCGGTGGGAGAAAGGGTAGGACAGGGCATAAGTTTGGTCATGCTAGAAGAGGGTCCAAAAGTGAGGGTTTTCAATGGGATGATGGAAGCAAGGTGAATGTGGGTTCGCAAGATGCTAGGGAGAGTGAACAAAAGATCTTTTGCAGGGACAAGGTGCTTGAGGGAGCCTCTTGAGCTCAAATGAAGATTCTTGATGACTTGATGGAGAAGAATTTGGCTAGTTTGATGTTGAAAGATGGAGATAGAATGCTTCCTATGGTAATGTTTAATGATGCTATTATCTCAAAACTTACACAACCATGGAGAGTTTTTATGCTTTGAGGGATAGGCTAAAGCAACTGTGGAAGTCCCAAGCAGGCTTTAACATGATGAATGCTGATAATAGTTATTTTATGGTGAAATTCGACTCTGTGGCTGACAAAGAGAAAGTGATTAGACGGGGACTTTGGCTTATGTTTGATCACTATCTTGCTATGAAGGAGTGGACTCGAATTTCAATCCTAATGAAGATTGCTTTGTAAGGACGATGGTATAGGTTAGGCTTTCTGGTTTGAACTTTCTAGATAATCATGCTAATGCCTTGAATGTCATTGTTTCTAGTATTAGGAGGCTAGTGAGGGGTGGACTTGGTGACTGATCAAGCAAGGAGAGGGAAATTTGCTCACATTTGTGTAGAAGTTGATCTAAACCTCCCTAGTGTTTAGAAGGTTTGGATTCAGGATCATTGGCATATAGTGGAGGTCGAAAGCTTACGTTTGGTGTGCTCTCTATGTAACTATTTTGGACACTATACATAGGATTGTCCTTCAATGAAGCAGCATGTTCAGGTAAGTTGCAATGAGAATGCAGTGGTGGATGGTGAAAATTCATCTACAAGCTTAGTAAATTCATTAATTTGAGAAACAACAAATTTATTTTCATCCATTTGAAATGCATTATAATTATGAACCAAGAACTTTTTACTACCTTCTTCTTCATAAATATATTTTTGAACCAATGCATCCCAAATATCCTTTGCATGAATATAATGACAGTAAATATCATACAAATCATTTGATAAATCTCTTAAAATATTATGTTTACACAATTTATCAGCCAATTCCCAATCCTTCAAGGCTTGTTGATAATTTTCATAATCACGTTTCCATTTAGGATCTTGCAAAACAAAACTGATTTGAGAAAAGTCTAAAACTTCTAAAATTCTGTGTTGCCATCGTTTAAAATTATTTCCATCAAATGATTCACTCTTTGAAGCATCAGGAATTACCTTAGCAGCAGCTAAAATACTAGGATCCATATTAAACCCTTAAGAATGTTGTTCAAAAATAGTTTGAACACTAGTATTTTAGCTTTAAATAATAAGAATAAAATGACAGCAATAATAAGAAGTAGTAAAACAAGATTACCATGAATCGTGCAAAGCACTATCCTTAAGGGTTTAATTTCGCCTTACCCAAAGCTAGGCTCAGTGGAATGGTGTTGTTCTGTATGTTGTGCTGTGCCAAATTTGTACGGGTAGTAAAAGCTTGGCAGATCCACACGTGCGCGGACAAGACGTGACGGGGCGGGGTAGGGCGCGCGTGTGTGTATTTAACTAAGGCCCAAGTCTATAATGCTACTTCAATACCATAAGGTATTTACTGATTAGATACCATCATATATAAATGTTTATTAAAACATTTTCATGAGCAATGTGGGACTTCTTCCATAACTAAATACACATAGAATAACTAAGTTTGAAACACACTAAGACCCATATATATACAACAATAAAGGGGTGGCACTAGAGATCAGGGTAGGGCATTTGGGTGTTGAAGGAAGAAGATGGAAGGTGAAAAAAGCAAGAAAAGGGGGGGTTGAATCGTGTTTTTAAAAACATTTTAAACTTGAAAATTAAAACAAATTTTCTCAAGTCTTTGGACTTGGATTGCAAAAGCAAAAAAATGTTAGAACTAAAAGTTATTTTATTCACAATAATTTTGTTAAATAGTAAAACGAACAAACACATAGAGTTTTAGAGAATGAATATAGGGACAATAAATAAGAAATAGAGTAAAAGAATTACTCAAGAAGGTTTATACTGGTTCATCCAAACCACTTACCTATGTTTAGTTCTCAACAAACTAGTTGAGATTTCTATATCAACAAGTATTCTTATACAAGCTTCTCCAAGCTTACAACATATTTGTCTTTTTCCTAGCCTCTCCAAGCTAAACAAGTTCAAGTAGTATTGTTCTAACCTTTTTAAGCTAATAGCGACCACTAACGAGTTAGGTTACAATCAGAGATTAAAGGTTTGTTTGATTAACACTCACACTAATGCACTCAAGGTGATAGATCAATTAAGTATAGAGTGAAGTGACTTCTTACAAATCTTATTAAGAGAGTATTTTCTATTACAACTCAATGAGAAGATTGTCTCTTAAGAAGCTTCAAAAAGTAACTATCTGAATGATTAGAAGATCAAGAAAGATGAAAGCTCTCTAAGATTTTGAAATAGTAGAGTTTCAACTACTTCTTCTTCCTTTCAAGATTTATATAGGCATCAAAATCTAACTGTTACGACTTCAGACCTTAAGCCTAGAGCCTTTAGGATTAATGGAGAGAGAAGTAGATTACTTTCTTTCTCTACAAGCAAGTATATCATCAAAGAGGAAAACTAGTTATTTGAGTCAGCCAGCTTTCAAAGTGTCAACGCTTTTTTTGGATCTCTATCTTGTCAAATTTGACCTTTAGAAAATATCTATGAATTATGCAGGGCAAGCTTTAAAAGTGAGGTCTTCTTCATTTAGACCAACATTCTGGAGATTACCTTTCTGGTCATGTCTTCTAGATAGGTCATTCCTTTGATATGCTTGTGTTCCTTTTGGAGATTTGGTATCCTTCTGATAGCTTAGAAATATTATTTTGATGTTTCAAATCTACTATTTATGAGAGATAACATCTCTTGAGTATGGATTCTCTTTCGAAAAGCTCTTTCCCATTAGATTACATTCGAGATGTGCAAGAATCTTAGAGAATTCATTTTGAAAAAAATGGTTGCATGATCCAATTCTCCCCAATGAGCGTATAAAGTGATTTGTGCCTTTTAAATCAAACCGTTAGTCTATACAAAATATTTTCATTAAAAGTTGGTTTGTTAGCCATCAAGACCCTTAAAAGATGTATTTCGAGGACCACTTAGTGGTTTTTGAAGGGTGTTGGAGTTTACAGAAGGTAGTAATTCTTGCTATTAGGTGGATGTGTGTAGCTAAATGGTTACGGTCTAGAGGGGGAGAGAATTGGTTATGTAGTGCTATTGATGCTTTTGCTATACCTTCAATTAGAGGGGACTTTTGGAGTTATTTGGTTAAGTTTCAATAGGGTGTGAATGCTCCTTGGTTTCTTATTGGTGATTTCAATGAGATTCTATGGAGCTCAGAGGTTAAGGGCAGGGCTTTCGGCTTTCATTAATCATAAAGCAGCTATGTTTAAGGAGGTTCTTAATTCTTGCTCATTGTTGGACATTGGTGTTGTAGAGAGTTCTTTTTTCGTGGTTTAGAGACGCTCAGGGATCCAAGCGAATTATGAAGCAGCTTGATAGAGCTCTTTCTAGCTTGGAGGCACTCTTTTTTTGAAGCATATGTGGAGACTCTTTGTCACCTACGTTTTGATCATTCCTCTCTTTCGATTTGTTGTGGTGGTCAGCCTTTGATTCCTAGGGAATGACCTTTTAGATTCTTGGTAGCTTAGACCACTCACCAGGATTATGATATCGTGGTTAATAATGCTTGGAAGAAGGGGAATAGTGGTGTTATTGACAGCCTTAGCAATATCAAGACTGAATCTATTGCTTTTAATTTGAACACATCTAGAAATATTTTCTTTAGAAAGCAAAAGTTGGAGGCTAGAAGAGGGTGATTCTTAATACTCAAGGGAATTGTAATAGGAACTTCAGAATGAATAATTGGGTCATTTATCAAGAACAAATTCTTTAGTAGCAGAAGTCCAGAAAGAATCGGATTCGTTTTGGGGATAGGAGCACAAAGTTTTTTCATACTCAGACTCTTGTGAGAAGGAAGAGAAACAGAATTCATGGCCTGAAGCTTGATGATGGGACTTGGATTCTTGATGATTTGGATCTATGAACCGAAGCTCTTTGATTCTATCAGAATCATTTTTGTTCTGATGAGGCTATTGATAGTAATGCTACGGAAATCCAAAACTATTAGAAAATTAGTGGGCAGGGGGTTACTGCTCTCTTGGCCACTATTTTAAATAAAGAAGTGAGGGTGGCTATAATGAGCGTGAAGTCTTTTAAAGCCCCTTCCAACCTTTCTTCTTTAAGCATTACTGGGAGATAGTGGGGGATGACCTTTGAAAGTTGGTGCAAAATGCATTTAGAGATGGGTTCTTTGATGTTTGACTTGCTGAAACTCTTATTTCTTTAATTCCTAAAGGGGAGAACTGTAACACCCTACCAATTTAATGTTATGCTTAAGTCATAGCATTAAATTAAGTAAAACGTGCTACCATGTTATTGCTCTGCTTACGTTTCAGTTATCATATCACCCTTTTTTTTTGTAACAGAAGAAACAGAGCGCTATATATAACGAACATAATAAAGTTTAATAAATCACAACAGAAGAGATAAGAAGTAGTACATCATTAATTGTATACATGCATATATAGGTCGGAAGCCAACGCTTTAGTTTATATATATGTTTCAAAAGCAGAGTAAAATAAAGGAACAACAAAGTTCCTATTGCTAAAAGTAGAGATGGAAATAGCAAGAGCCGACTATGTGCAGTGAGTCCACTATTGGATCATCGTGGAGCTGCAGGTCCGGAAATCTCAATAAGCAGAGTGGCTCTTGAATTCATCGCCAACATCTGAGAATGATGCGAAAATACAAAGCGAGGTGAGAATTTAAAGAAATTCTCAGTAGGGTTCGCGTATAGTGTTTAGCTGACGTCACATTCATTCTCAGTTGCCTCGGTTTTTGTTTAATTATAAAAATATGGGATTAAACTAAACTATCCGTATTCAATAAATTTAAGAAAATGTTTAGTCCGAGGCAAGGTTCAGTTTTACTTAAGACAGCATAAGAAACAGAATAAACTAATAACAACAATACACAGAATAATGAGCAGAATAAATGAACATACGGCAGTAAGGGAATATAACAGACAAACTGTAAATAACTTGTAATGACTGTTTAATGTAATCATGCGTTTAATGCAATCATACAAAACTTGTTCTTGAACCTTTCTTCATAAACTTTTTCCATTACTTTTAATCATTTTCCATTACTTGGTCCCCTGGGAGTTCTTGGCCATTTTAGACTCCTGGGTAATAGTCTGCTTTTCAAGATCGAGCTCGTTCCTATACAGGAATGACGGGTTTGCTTTCCCCGACCTCCCCACCGATCTATTCCCCTTAGCTTTATTCCGGGGCTGGCCCAAGTATCATGGAACTTTCATCATAACATATTCCTTATGTTCATCATAACATGGCTTTCATAATTTTCTTGTAAATGCACTTGCATCAACATGTATATCATAACTCATGTACAGATCTTACCAAAATTTTGGCAGTACAACGGAACATATCCACTTTCCCATGAATAGTGCCAGTACATCAGAACACCAATTTTTCATATAAGTCACAATATTGTATGTATAATTCATCATTGAACTCATAGAAGCATTAGTCCTATTAAGGCAGAGTTACAGCCTCAATATAATCATTCAACCTAGTTTTTGTAAATCATGTCATAATTTCTACTTAACTCATTTGGACCTCAATTTTGGATATGTTAAAGTGTTATGTGTCTATTTTCTAACCTCTTTGGTCCCATATAATTTTGATAAGTATAACTCAAATTATTTAGGTTTTATCCCTGCCTGCCCAGTAGCTGGCCAGAATTGCACACTTAAAAGTAAAAATCCACAAAAACTGATTAAAATAATATGAAATTAGTCTCATATTAAAGCTAACAGGACAACCTTTCATTTGTAAAAAGTTTCATTCCATTTTACTTAGTAGAGATCGAGTTATAAGCCCCGAAATCTAACCTCCCTGAACTACCCTGTTTTGCCTCAGTTTTGACATAGGGCAACTTTCTTGGAACACTGGGAGCAAACAGGATCTTAGATAATTCTGAAATTTTTATAGGACATTCTCCTATGTGTAAGCTTTCTAAAAAAGTTGATTTCATTCAAATCCAATTAGTATAGGGCGAGTTCTACCCTGAACAATCCAGTCTGCCCAAAATCAAAATCAAAAACCTAGGTCGAACTTCCAAAATTCATATCTCACTCAATACTAATCCAATGGCCTTACATGATATATGTATGAAAAGCCCTGAATGTCTAGTTTCATTTAAAAATGTTTCATCAAATTTAATTTGCTGTAGGCAAAGTCGTACACTCCGCCATACGGACTGCTGAGGGTTTTTGGTTTCCCAGCACCTCAGCTCTTCCTATTTTCATCCTTTCTTGCTTCCAATTCGATTTTAACCTCACAAACAGCCAATAAACTGGCCATATATCATCATAATCATTCAATCAATACATCAAAAATTGAGAAAATAAAACACCACCAGCCACCCAAATCAGAAAATCAAGACAAGAAATCAAACCTCTACCTCTTGTTATGTTGTAATTTGGCTTGATTGTGGAACTTGGATGAACAAAACTTGATTAGGCTTGATGGTTTGATGGAGTTGAGTGAGGGAAGAAGAGAGCTGAGCAAGGGAGAGGAGAAAGTGGCACAGAAAATGGCTAAAGGAAAGGAGAGGAGTGTGTTATAAAACATGGAGGAGGTAGTTGAAATGGGTGGCTTTGATTGGTTAGAAATCAAAAGGCTGAAATTCAGCCAACTTGCCTCATGTTGGGTGGCCTTTGTTGTGCCATTTTCAGGTGATATGTGGCTGAGTTATCAGCCACTCAAAGTAGGGTTGATGAGTTGAAATCTCATTGGTTCGGCTCCGATAGTTTAAAATACCGTAATCTTACTGATTTCCTTTAAATCGATAAATCGATTTTAAGAAAATTTTTATGAAATCTTCTATACTTCTAACCTAATTAACTCATACCTAAACTCAATTAATTGCTAATTAATTGATCCTAAATAAATATTTAGTCGAATTTTAATTAATCTCAATTATTCGATAAAAATCGAACAATCGAACGAAAAACGATAAAAATTTTTTGGTGGATGTTACAAGAACCCCACTCATCTTTGGAATTTTCAGTTTATTAGTTGGTGTAATGTGGCCTATAAGGTTTAAGCAAAGTGTTGGTTAATAAGCTTCGTCCTTTCCTTGAGGAGCATATTGGACCTTTCTAAAGTAGTATCATTCCTCATCGAAGTGCAACCAATAATATTATTATTGCTCAGGAAGTCATGCATTTCATGCAAAAGACCAAAGATAAGAAAGGGGTCCTTGCTTTCAAGATAGATCTTGAGAAGGCTTATGATTAGGTTAGTTGGAATTTTCTGGAGACTTCTTTGATTGATTTTGGCTCCCCTTCAGTGATTGTGAGTTAGTTATGCATTGTGTTCATGCTTTGTCCCTCTCTATATTATTGAATGGAACTCGTTTGCATAGTTTCTCAATGACTAGAGGACTTTGATAGGGAGATCTTATCTCTCCTTATCTTTTTGTCTTGCGCATGGAGAAATTTGCTATTTACATCAATCACCTAGCTCAAGATAATAAGTGGCTCCTTACCCATGTATGTGAAGGAGAGCCAGGTATTAGTTACCTTTTCTTTGCAGATAATGTTCTATTATTCTATAATGGAAAGAACACTCAGGTCCAACTAGTTATGGAAGCTCTCTAGAATTTCTGCTCTGCTTTGAGGCTGAAGGTGAAGCTTGAGACATCTAGAGCTTCGTGTTCTAAGAATGTCTCCAAGCATAGGTGGGATAATTTTACAAGTGTTTCCTCAATACGGTTTGCTACCTCCTTGGGAAATACCTTGGTTTCCCTTTAATCCAAGGTAGAGTTTTGAAAGTTTATTTTTCTTAGTTAGTGGATAAGATCAAGGGCAGATTATCTAGTTAGAAAGGAAAGCTCCTGAATAGAGCTAGTAGAATTTGTCTTGCCAAGTCGGCTCTTACTTTAGTTCCCATTCATTTAATGCAAACATTGTGGTGTCCTCAGCAAACTTGTTATTCTCTAGATGCTCATACTTACTACTTTATTTGGGGAGGTAGGGGAAGTTGGAATATAGTTGGCTGAGATGTTCTTACCATGCCACAAAAGTTTGGAGGTTTCGGAATCTATGATTCAAGACTGGTGAATATTCTTTCAACTGGAAAATTAATTTGGCATCTTGTCAGTGGCTCTCCTAAACCTTGGGTTGATATTTTGACTCATAAGTATTTATGTCATACCTCCTTGTTTACTTGTAATACCTCTTCGGATGTTTCCTATATTAGGCATAGCATCTCCAAGCTTTGACTCATACCTGTGATATGTGGGGTTTCCAGCTCTATGATGGGGCATCTTCCTTTTGGTATGACAACTAGACAGGCCAAGGTTCTTTATGGCAATTTGTTCCTTTTGTCCATATATCGGACTCTCATTTGAAGGTGAGGGATGTTTGGCATGGAGGTAGATGGAGGCTAGAAGTGCTACAATCTTAGTTGCCTGATTCTGTTTCTTAGATGGTTATTAACTCTCAAGGCCCCTTAAATGATCTTGCTCTTGATGGTTAGTATTAGCTTAATAGAGTCTCTGGTCATTTCTCTGTTGCAAAAATTTATAGTCAGCTTTTGCTAGGAACAAAAGTTAGGATGTTAATGCTGATTGGAGATAGGTTTGGAAGTTATAATGTCCTGAAAAAGTTAAACTTCTTAGTTGGCTGGTGCTTCATAATGCTCTTCCAACAAATTCACCTAGATATCAACGGGATCAAAGTATCTTTCTTGCTTGTGTTCATTGTAGTGCTATTGAGGATATTATTCATTATTTAAGAGATTGCCCTTCTGCTTCTCTAATATGGAAAAAGCTTGGATTTGTTTTTGACTTCAATGAGCCTACTATTTTGCAAACTTGGTTTAAGAACTTTCTTGTGCATGAGAATTTTCAGCTCTTTTTGGTTGGTCTCTAGTGGGTATGGTTGTGGAGATTAAATGTAGTTTTTAGTGACTCTCCTTGGAGTTGCCAGGTTGTTCATATGATATATCAATCTCATCATGAGTTTTTGGTTTTACATGACTCTCCTATACATCATGAAGGGTGGATTTCTATTTCCTAGCAGCTTCCACCTAAGGACTTTGTAAAGCTTAATATTGATGGGAATGTGTTTGAGGAGCTTGATGTGAGTGGTTGTGGAGAAGTTATCCATAGTAATACAAGCACTTGGCTTTTGGGCTTTGAGATGAAAAGCTTTTGCCAAGATATTCTTGATGTTGAACTGCATGCTATGATCTTGGGAATGAGACTTGCTTGGGACTATAGCTATCGAAATATGATCATTGAAATTGATTGCTTGCAAGCTCTCTTTCGCACAAACAGTGTGGACAAAGAGCTGTTTCCTAAATATATGGGTTCCTTATCAGAGATATATGAGCTCTTAGACAAAAGGTGGAATGACCAGGTGCAGAATGTTCCCCGTTTTGCTAACTTGATTGCAGATTCTCTTATGAAGCATGGTGCTAGGACTCAATGCTATCTTTTTGTGTATACTTCCCTGATGCATAAGCTTCATCTCTTGCATCAGGAAGATTTAACTTTTGTTGTGTAGTTTGTTTTGTTGTGTTATCCCTATTTACCAAAAAAAAAAAAAAGTTTCAAATGGGAAACCAAACATGCAAGATATGCATGACCATTTTAAGGCGATTATTGCCAAGCACCTTGTAATATTATGCTACATTCATCTATTCTATATATAAAGGGAATTCTCCTTGATAATTGCTTTTAGTCTCTATTAATTACATTTTAATTTTTAGATCCATAAAAAAAAATATTAAGCTATTGATTTATCACTTAACTACAAACCTCCGTGAAGTGATGCAGTTACGAGCACTTGATGTAAATCCCATCCCACAAAAGACAAAACAAAAATTCCATATTACCAATATTTACCATAATCTACACACACACACACACACACACACACAATTTTCGATTTTCATTTTCAATGACATTTATAGTCCAAATTCATCACTACTCTTCATTCGTGCGCTTTCCATTTGTATTATTTTTTATATTATAGAATTGTTTTACATTAAATTGTTTTACATTAACACTTTATATAAACACTTTAAAAATACATTTACATTAAATTGTTTTAAATTATATTAATGCTTTAAGAATACACAAAGTATAAATATTTAATTATTTTAATACTTAAAATTTAAAAAAATAACAAATGTAGTCAGTCTGACGGACACAACATACTTCTTAAGCCGCTAATGTACCCTTAAAACAATTGACTATTAGATGTGGCATATAAATTTTGTTTCAGACTAGTAATTATTATGATTTGAAAATCAATTAATGAAATGTTAAATTTATAAATTAATATGTATATAATATAATTTTATATAAATATAATTGTGCACCTTTATTGACATTAACACCTTTATGATTGTGTTCTCCAACTCCCAACCTTCTAGGATTTCTCTAACAAGAGATATTGCCGGAGATAGCAACGTCACCAGAGAACTATCCATCCTTTCACTCAAATCACAGCCACTTCTTCCTTATTTGAATTGTCCGAATCAAAATGTTGAAATGATTTTTTGCCTTTACTATTGCAGACATTGAAAAATTCTTTACCCACTTCTTTAACAAACATGTCAAAAGCCTTTCCTTCAACTAACAGAATGACCCAAACTTGAATTGGAGAATAATAACATGTATCCGTTAAAACTTTTGTAGAGCTAAATGCCTCACCTTTCTTTGTTCTTGTATCAAAACAAACAACATTTCCCCAAAATTCACTTATTTTCCTGAGAATTTCAATGTTCCATCCATGGGGAGGGATACTAAAACATTTAACCTACACCGTTCTAGTTTTGACACGTTTCCTCCTCACTCCACTTTCTAACTTTTACAAAGATCTCAAGTAAAAGATCCATTCCATTTTTAACACTTCCTCTATATCCTACTTTGAAGAGAAGTTCGTAAGAACTTTATAAGATTCCATTACTATTACATTAGTAATAGAAAGCCATTGGTTTAATAATTTATCTGCGAAAATTTCAAAAGTAATTGGGCATATAGTTTCTCTAATCACATAGTATTCTAACCATTCATTCTTTTGACCATACACAATCCCTTGAACTACCCTTATTTTCCCATCATCCAATATTTTGGTGTGTGGTTTATGCCCTAGCTCAAGTCCTTCTCTCCTATCTTGTTTTTAGTTCCTCTAGGACAAATTATTTCAGCAAATGACCTCCTTCCTGTGTATCTTGCTTTATTCTTAACTTCCCATGTTCTTTCTAGTTTCCAATTAGAGATGGCGAAATAAACTCAACTCGCCGGATTGACCCGCCAAAGAATTTGAGCTTGCTTAACCCACCCTATAGGCCATCTAGGTTTTTTTTTTTCAGGCTAGTTTCACTGTTGCAACATGATTTGTTTTTTCTAATCTTGTGACCCAAGCCCACTTAAGGCAACATACTCACACTCTAACAGTCACACACACTTCACTTCACTAGGGTTTCTTTCATCCTTGAATTTGGGAAAACAAATTTGATCTAAATTATGATCTCCCTCACTCTTTATCTCATCTCTCTAAATTCTCGTCTCTCATGTCACACACACTTCACTTCGTCTCTCTCACACTCTCACAATCACATACACTCACACTTTCACAACAAGCAAAAGAAGAAGAAGAAGCGAGACGAGAGTCACGATTAAATCTGAAGGCTAAACACAAATGCGAACGAACAAGAAGAAGTAGAACGTGATCTAGTTCTGGTCTGCAAGCAAGAGCCAGAAGCAGCATGTCTCATCTCCATTTTCAGGTCAGTGACAATGTTTCATTATTTCATCTCAACTTCATCCTGAATGCTAAGTCCAATTGACGGACTAACAAAAATTTTTCATGGGACATCCACGTGAGTGACAAGCACTCGGATGATGATATTTGAGTCATTGTTGTTGACAACAAATGGCAACATTATATTTAGGTTTTTCCCCTCAATTTTCTTTATCCTTCTTTCTATTTATTTATTTATTTGTTTTTTGGCTAATTTTGGACCCTCTCTTAAATGGCATCGACAACAATTGTCTTCCTGTTGGCTGGATTTAAGAAAATATCTAGCTTACTGTTGACAAGAATGATGTCTTTCTCCATGGAGATTTTTCCATTTTAAAATATTCTGATGTCTCTTTGTTCTATATTGTATATGCCATTCCATCCTTGATTTGGCATTGATGGATGGAGATATATTTAGCAAAATCATGAGTCACTTTTTCTAAACATTAAACTAAACTTATTTACATTTTTTTAATTTTTTGGCGAGTTAACCTGCCAACCTGCCATTAAACGAGGTGGGTTAGGAGGTTGAATCCATTTTCCTAAAGTGGCCCGCCCTACCCCTTACTTTTGGTGGGCTTTTGGCAGGCTAGGGTGGGCTAACCCGGTTAACCAATGCTATTTCTAATTGGTAAGCTCCATTATCAAATATTTCCTTTTCTCACCTCTTTTGAAATCTGCTTATTTAAGTGTAATGATTTCCTCTAATCACTATGCCATATATGTAAGTTCTAAATTTCCCCAATTCCATCTCTTCTTCTCTCAAATCTTATAGAAACAAATGACATATTACTATATCTTCTCCATTTTCTTGATAGGAACACATCTACCACCTTCCCCTCAAAATTAAATAATTGCTAGAGCCAAGCTATAGTCATAGATTGTGGTAGATTATCCACAAAAATAGAGAATGAATTTGCTTCTAATTATTTGAAAAAGTGATCTTTTTCCTTCCTATCACCCCCTCGCTAGCTCTCCATCTCCCTTAATGGATAACGGCAACTAAAACAAGAAAAAGAAAAATTATACTAATGCTGAAAAACATCCCAATAACTAAGTCATATCATACATGTAGAATACACAACCATGTATTGATTAATAAAATGAGTTCTATACATAAAAAAACTTCTAAAATACATATTTCCTTTTACCTGTAACTCCTATGCATTTTATTCATTGAAAATTTAAAAGATATAATTTACCTCCTTAAAATTCATTAATAGAGTGTAAAATTCCTTTCACTTCAAATGTCATCAAAATAATTAGTCGTATTACATCTAAGGTATCATTATTGATCGATGATTATTCATCCTTCTCCAAATATATATTTAGATCATTGTTTGAATCCAGCCACTACCAAAACTCTAAATTAAACCACTCATGACCTTCACTTGAATCACTCTCAAACTTCTACGAGCCACCACATCAGTTGAAATTAATTACTAAAATCATTTTGTACTAAATTCTACATAAAATATGCCAACATCTATTTTTTTTTTGGACGTGCCTACATCTAAATTTGAGTCTTCAAGAAGAGGATTGGAAAAAATAACAAAGTGAATGATGTAGATAAAGTTTGAATGGCTGGAGCATTTTAACTCCATTTTAAAGGATAATCACACCTTTTTAAAATTCCAAGTGATAAAATACACATAAATTAAAGTTGAAAGGGTAACATTTATTTTAGGCAAAATTTACATTTTTTTTCATATTGAAAAAAAAATTACATTCTGTTAGAATGAAAAAACAAAAATTTTAATTTTTAATAAATCAATCAAACCTAGTTTGTCATTAAAAAAAAAATCAATCATACTTAAGATGTAAGAGTACAATGCAAATTGGTTATTTCATATTTTAATTTATGTGACGTCGATTTATATAAGTAGACATTGCCTCTTTTATTAACGTTAGGTTGATGTAAGTGCTTTAGTATTTATTCTCAATTTTATTCTTGTAGTGGAATAACTTGACTAAAAGTAGATTAATTATATTCCAATAGACTTTGGATATTGTTGATTTAAAGCAAAAAAATAAAAATAAAAAAGTATCTTCCAGGAGATGTAATATATTTTTTTAAAGAAATACGTAATTAAATTAGTACAAATTTGTTCAATAACTAAAATGTTTTAAATTGTTTGAAAAATCTATAAAATAAGTGTAAAAATTCATATATTTAATGTATAAATAATAAAATACTAAGGCCGTGGCCCGTGATAACAATTGCCAATGTTAACTACTATAAGACTATTATTTGAATATTCTTTGCAGATACTAATTAGTAACAAGATACTAATTAGTAACATTTTGTAGTGCGTACATTAAATACATCATAAAAGTATTTAGAAGTTTTTTTAAAAATATTATTTTACTTATATCCTACCTTTTTTTATAATTGAAAAAGGCTGAACTTTTAAATAGAGAACAATAGATAAGATGCATTATACTTCTCAAAAAAGAAATACAAAATATTACATATCACTTCTACAAGAAAGACAAAACATGAGATGCGAAACACGAAACACCACAAGACCCTGGTTGCGACGCCTTTTGATGTGATGCCTAATGCGGTGATTATAGAGCTCTCAACACTCAACCATCGGAACACAATCCTACCCATCTATAGCCTATTGCACCATAGCAGCGCTAGCAGCAAAACTAGGTCATACTCTATCACCACCTTGAACCTAACCCCACGCATCGCCTCAGCGATGTCGACGAAGCTTTAGGGCCCTGGTGATGCGGCCTCTAGCTTTTCAATTTTTTTTATGGTAATTATGTGGTAAAAATATGAAAATATGAGATAATTTACACAATACAAAATTATGAGAAAAGTTAACACATTTTGCCCTACATATAGTAGAATTTAGATTTTATTATTTTTTTCATGAAGTCTACTTGATGCATGTCGAAATTTGGGTGTGCACAATTTACGGACACCGACCAGCAAAAAGGAAACGTTGCAGAAAGGATTTCTTCATGGTGGAGGGCGAAATGCATGGATAATAAGAATAGAAATTTCACATGCTACTTGTCACGTGCTGTGAAATTTAAATGCATAAATTAAAATGGCATTTAATTTTAAAAAAAGTAAGAATAGAAATTATTATGTTCGAAAATTTGCATTAAAATTAATTTTAGCATGTTGATTATTTTAAAATATAAGATAATTTTTTAAAAATTGTTATATATTTTATAAAATACAGGATAATTTATTTTATAATATATTAATTCATTTTTATTGATATTTATTTTTGTTTAGTATTTTTTTTTATATTCACTATTATGTTATTTAGATAATTATTATATTGAGAAAAAAGTTTAAACAGAATTTGTATTTAAATCTAAATAATTGTGTAATGATACTGAATTATTTTTTTTTGGGATAAAATTGATTTGTTAATTGTTTAATATATATAATAGTTTATAATCTTTTGGTGTAACATATTATAATAAAGCAACTATAATAAACTAATATTTTTATTTATTTACATGACATTGATGCAAAGATTATTGAAAAATATTAAGAAAAATAATACAAGCATTATATTAATTAACATAAAAATTTAATTTAATTCAACTAAAACTATTAATTACATTACTGCATAATTAATAAATAAATTGTACCATAATAAAGAAATTATTTACATAAATAATTTTGAAATAAAAAATATAATAAACTATCACATGGCTCACGTGATATGAATTTGGGGATAGTGTCTTCGTGTTGTCCAGCGGGATATGCACTTTGAACTATTTCATTATGATGTAGACCAGCTCAACCAGCTTCAGCAACAATTTCTTTGAGATCGATGTATAATTTAATGGCAGTAATGTGCTGCAGATACTATCTATACGGTTTAAACATTATTTGTATCTCTCTATCTCTAATTATTTTAATTGATTGAAACTATATTTTTTTGTTCAGATTTGAGATCAGACACCTATACCTAATTTTCACCACTCTTTTTGGAGTGCTGGTATTTATATCTTGACAAAGTACGGCATTTTATGTCTTGACAAAGTACGGCATTTAGTTCCTCAAATGATATGGTTTGAGAAACAAAAATGATAAACGATTCAGCATATATAAATATCGCAACTTCCTCCGTATTTTTAATAACAAAGCCATTAAAATATGCAATAACAATAATATTTTCCCTATTATTCATAATTTTCTCTCATTTTTTTTGCACACATAATAATTTTTGTTCTTACTTTTTTAAAATTAAATGTCATTTTAATTTATGTATTTAAATGCCACAGCACATGACAAATAGCATGTGAAATCTCTATTCTTACTGCGCATGCATTTTGCCCTCCACCATGAAGAAATCTAGGTTGGTGTTCTGCAACTTTTGCTTTTTGCAAGTTGATGTTCATGAATTGTGCACACCTAAATTTCGCCATGAACCATGTAGACTTCATTTAAAAAATAAAAAAAAAAACTAAATTCGACTACATGTAGGGCGAAATATGTTAACACTTCCCATAATTTGGTATTTATGTAAATTATCTCATATTATCATATTTTTATCACATAATTACCATAAAAAAATTGAAAAGCCGCGACCTCTCGCTCCAACTCTCTAACTATTTATTTATATCCTACCTCATTCATATAGTGTCTACAAATGTGTTTTAAGAATGAATTAATTATAATATTTCTGAGCTGTAAATGCTTCCAAATGAAAAGTATATAGCTTTGGATTCACGTATTTTTCGTATTTGGTATGTTTGCTAGTTGTGTTATTAATTTGTGGATTTTTTTTTCTTGAATAGTTGAGGAATATGAATATTTATTGTATTTGAAGAACTTATTGCCGTTATAGTCCCAGGTCAAACTCCAGCCAAGCCTTAACATCTTGAGACCATAGAGAATGGGCTGCTCTATTATGAGAAATGTTATTTGTATAATTTTTTTTAGATATTTTTAAAAGATATTCTCATTTGTTTCTTAAACATTAATTAAAAATAAATCTTAACTTTTTTTTTTCAACTATTGTTTAAGAAACATTACAAAGTATACCTTCAAAAATATTTAACAAGGTAATACAAATAACATTATTCGTTCTAACATATACTGCTTCTTCCTTCATAAAACATATGAAACATTTATTTATTTTTTATTACTTTTCTCCTTCATATTTTTTAATATTTGATGGTTGGGATTTACATGGGGAAAATTCTTTCTTCAGATATAAGCATTTTTTCCACGAACTGGTTAGACATATAGGCGACACTTGTCCTTTTATCTAATACACTTGTCCTTTTGCACAAGTATGATATAGAAAAAAAAAGAGTGTTACATTTTTGTTTGATCAAATTTGAAGAATTATTTAAATTTTATTTCATGACACTTTTTTTTATTCAAGTTAATCTAATTAAGTTTGGAATTTATTTTTTTTTTGTGTTAAGTTAGAAGTTTAATTATACTGAATTTTTATATTTAATATTAATTAGTATAATTATTAAATATAAATTGAGAATATGAGAGTGATAATGTACTACAAATTCAAAAACAATTTTTAATTAATTATATTTTAAGAATGTCAAAGGAAAAAACAAGAAATGAGGAGTGGCAATCTCCTCAATTTCATAAAAAAACTTTATTACATCTCTAATCATTCAATCATAAGAGTTAAATTACCCTTTAAATTGTACCCAAAAGAATTATCCCCATTTTTTCCCATATAAATCAATCTGGAGTTCGAATCCACGACCTCATGTTTAAAGGACCCGAACCTCTTTTATTTGGATCAACATTTTATTGGTAAAAAAAAAATTACTTTTTTAAATTTGAACATCTTTATCCATCCATTTTTATTCTTTTTGTTGGGGTGTTGTGATGGTCAAAAATAAGAAAAAAATACTATTTCATATTGTTTTAATATCATATCTTGTTTCTTATGTAATCAATTGGTTTTTGTTGAGGATTCATACTTGTAAAGTTTGAGGCGTTTCTTTTTCCATATAACCTCAGAGAGTTGATGATCAATGTTAGAATGAAAAACCCCTAAAATATTCTAAGAATTGCCAAATGTTGTTTTTAAGTTCTAGAATTTGAGATGGGTTAACCTAGAATTATGGAAAAACATTCTTTAAAGAGAATAATATATTTTAGAGAATCAAGTAGGACAAGCAAATTAGATAAGTAAGAATTTATTCTCTTAATTTTCTTATTAATAATGATCACTTGCATTAAATTACAGACTTCATTTCTATTTTCTGGGTACTCTATATATATATATATATATATATATATATATATGAATTGCTAACCTTCACATTTTTGTATGGAGGTTAGCAAGCTCCACACTTTATATTGGACAAAAAAACTCACTTCTATCTTTTCTAAGTCAATTCATAATTATGGACAATTACGTAATTTTTTTACCTACATTTATTAGTACATTAACTTTTTTCTCTGATTTAATTAATTGCATTCTCTCTATTTCTTTCTATTTGAATAATATTGTCTTTTTTTATATTTTTATCTTGTATGAATAATATACAAATAATTTTAAATTCAAAGAATCGTTACTATTTATTGAACCTAGTCGAATAATTATTCTTTATACCTAGTCGAATATTTGATGTTTCACAAAAACTATTTAATAGGAGAAAACAAATCGGCAAGAATGGTACTTTTGTACAATTGACTTTTTTTTTTTTTTGATAAAGTGTTAATTCAAATTTCTTTTATCGTATGCTGGTCAATCCGTCAATGTTTTGTTACTAGCAGGAGAACAATAGTGTTTTATTTAATTGTTTACAAATTTTCTAAAAGAAAATCAGTTTTAATTGGTTTTTATTTTATAAAAACTGATTGATTCAGTTCGGTCTACGGTTTTAGTTTCTAAAACTAAACTAAACCAAATTGAATTGATATTATATTATATATTAATAATTATCTATGTATATGAGATATATTATATATCACATATTACTTACCTATATCTATATTTTTACAAATATATATAAATATATTATATAATATTTTAATACTAAAATTATTTAAATATTTTTATTATATCTAAACTCAATATTTTAGATTTATAAATATATTTTAATTTACTCAATATTAAATTTATTTTTTTATACTTTATAAAATTTTTTAATAAAAAACCAAAAAATTGAATCAATCCTAATCTATTTAAATTGGTTTGATTTTTTAATTATAATCAAATCAAACCAAAATAAAATTTATTATTTGGATCGATAATATTTTTGACTCAAAATTGAACTGCGAACACCCCTACTCCACATGACTGTATAGAGATTTTATATATATATATATATATATATATATATATATATATATATATATATATATATATATATATATATATATACACCAGATGGCTGATGCCACATTGGTGGGTGTCAAGTAGTGTCTATGAACTTAATATCTTTTCCGGCTTAATTAATACTAAAAATAATGCACAAATTCATGCCGATGGCAGCATTTCAAATTCTAGAAATGCTAAATCTTCTTAAAACATTTTTATAATTTTTTTAATTATTAAATAAGAAAAATATTAAATACTTTTTATGTTTATAAAATATTAAATGCATTTGTTTTGTTATTTAATATTTTTTTTAAAATTAAAAAAATTAATAGAAGAACATTTTAGGAGATATAACAAAACTACTTTCAATTCATGTAACACTCGCCCAAGTTCCATTCTGCCTTGAAAGGAGTTGATCGGAGAGCGAGAGGACGTCGCTAGCTACTCTGATTGGCATCTCATCACATCCATTTATGTTTCAAATTTCCAAAAACGAGTCAAATGATATTAATAAAAAATTGGCATTGTGGCAAGCAATCTCCGTGTCCACATCAAAATCATAAGCTAATTCAATAACCATTTCCCAAATCCTAATTATTAATTAAGAATGCGTCCATCTCAAATCTCGGATCCCTTCGTTCAGGCCAATAATAGCTTCCTAGACAAACGTGTGTCAATGGGTTGATGTTATTTTGGAGAGACATGGAGGGTTTGTGTTGTCAACGAAAATGCAGGCAATTTGCTGCTGATTGGGATCACACGGAACCCACCACTGCTCAAAAAATCTGTGCTGTCTGTAATTTGTTTTGATGTTAACAATGTCAGTGTGTGGTCTCCCATTGAGATAGCTCCTGCGAGAGACAAAGTAGCCTTTTGTTTGTATAAGAGATTTGTTATAACATAACATATCCAACTCGCACGTAGACACTCAGAAAGAAAATGTTTAAATAATATGAAAACTGCAACTACAGTAAAAAGCGGCAAAATTTGGCTCCTTTCTTTTAATATGGCATTAGAATGTGAATATAACCATCATATTGTATTTTGAATATTACTAGGGGAATATTGTTTTAGTTAGAGACAATATGCCACATGTAAGCGTGAAAAAATTTTGTTACACAATTCCCCCCCATTATGTAGGAATCCGCCTACAACAAGTTGAAAATGTGGGGTCCACCGCCTGCAAAAAGCTAGAACCGTGGGATCCATTGCCTGCAAAAATGCCACTTCCCTACCTAAACCTCAATGAAACTTGGAACCTAGAAAAGCAGGAACAATAAGGAAACAAGAACCTAGAACTAGGGCAGAAATTGGAACCCCTAAGTTTAATATGTTAATTCAAGCGATCCAGGTTCCTCCTTGTCTATGGCATTTAGATATGTTAAAGTTTTTTCAAGATTTCAAGTTAATCTACTGTGGCTGTTGTTTTGGCTTGAGAATAATAACCCTATTGTTGTTGTTATCTTGGGTTCCAGGTTCATCCATTATTGCTGCTGTTTTGGGTTCCAAGTTCATCTACTGTTGTTGTTGTTTCAAGTTCATCTACTTTTTGTAGGCAATGGACCCCACGAATTGTCAATCAACCGCTTTACACCATTAGCATCCCATCCATCAATTACATCCAACTTTTTCAAGGTATTTAAAAAATAATAGAAAAAGCAATCCATGTTTTTGGGTGATAGATTGCCTTAACAAAACCAATATCCTGGTAAAAAATTTTAAAAAGCCATATACTATTAGTATATCACATCTAAACCAATATAAAAAATGAAAAGCCACAAAAATTTACCTTGTTCTTTTTCTAGGTGTCTTATATAGATGTAAGGAAAAAAAAAGTACAAATAATAACTCTATTTGTAGAATCTTATGTATATTTTATAGAGTTAAAACCAAACTAGACTTGAGACAAGGCCCAAACCAACCTTAGGAATGGTCCCCCACTTTGATTCTGGTTTCCTCTATGGTGCCTATGGCTAGGGAATTAATAACTTCCCGTGGCCATCTTGTTTGTCTGTTTACCAATATCAAATGAAATGTCCACGACCCAAAAAAAAAAAAAAATGGAATGTCAAATACTGTTGTCACACAAGATGAAGACGAATTTGTGGTATATATGGGAAGAGGGTCTTGTATCTTCATATCTGCATTGGAAGTTGTCATATCAAGTTTATGAGTTGCGACAAAGTTGAATTAATGTTTATATTTTGATCCTTAGCATTAAAAAAATATGTCACAATAATTAATCTTAGTTAAAAGGATTTTGTTCTAAATATATGCTTTCAGTTTCTCATTATGATTTGATTCAAAATATGTAACTAGCAATTTTTAAAAGCTAAAGTCAAGTGGGGATGAGAAAGGGTGTAACACCCTCCCAAGTATGGTACTATACTTAAGTCATAATACCTCACCTAGGAGTTGTTACTGTCATTTAATCGGACCTTATCTGGCAGCAACCTTCGGCCACCTTCAATCTTACTAGTCAACTCCGCCTTGGAGGACCTTCTTCGGAACTTCTGAACTATTTGGAGATAACACAGAAATAAACATAGGAGTGAGAATTATAAATTCTCAGTAGGATTCATTAAACTACCATATGCTATGTCGTCATTATTATCTCCAGCTGCTTCAGTTTATTATGAAAAATATGAGCATGTTAACTAGACTGTACAGTTTTATAGTTTGAAAATATATTGTCCGAAGCAGAGTTCATTTTGTTCACGTACTTGAGTCACATTGGCAATATTTCATATTTGGAATAATAATCACAGCGTAAGTAGATAGAACAGTCTCAACATCAATAAAACAGGGAATATAATTATGCAAATACTCATACTTGAATTCATGCAAATGCATTGGTATTTTTCTTTAACTTTCTTTGCTTTCTTTTCTCGGCACACCTAGGCGTTATGTATCGCCATCCCTAGGGTGCTTGCATATACTTTGATCTTTGCTCTTTACTGCCCTTGGGTAGTCTGATCTAGGAGTGAGCTCAACTCATGACCATCGTCACACAGAACTAAACTACAAGAGGATCCACGTGTCTTTAGTCTTGGAGGGATATCATTTTGGCCACGTGCCTCTAAATTGAAGGGATCTCTCTTGGTTACGTGCCTCAAGAATAGAGGGATCTCAGTTGACCACTTGCCTTCAATATAGAGGGATCTCATCTGACCACGTACCTCCAAGGTAGAGGGATCTCATAGTTTTATACTGCCTTCACAGGGAGGGACCCAATTAACTGCCTTCAAGTGAAGGAACCCAATCTTATCTTATTTAACTGCCTTCACAAGGAGGGATCTTATAACTGCTTCCAGGTGAAGGGATCTACATTTAATATATTCATATCCTTTCATTCTCATATATAATCATGCATAGACATGCTAAATGCACTCATACATATATTTCATCATTTACTTTCATATATCCTTGTATATAGAATTTCATGTTCATATCATGAATATTCATATCAGAAACTATCATAATTTTATAAAATTCTGCCGAAAATTCGGCAGCATAACGGATTAAATCCACTTCCCCATGAATAGTGCCAGTACTTAGGAAAACAAATTTTCAGAGAAATCATAACATTTCACTCACAATTCCATTATCCATTTCATAGGAACAATTGTTGCATTTAGAACATGGTTGCTGTCTCAGCACATTCATTTAACCCGGTTTTTGTAAATCAGGCCACAATTTTTATTTAACTCATCTGGACCTAAATTTTGGATATGTTAGAGTGTTATGCGTCTATTTTCTAACCTTTTTAGTCCCATCTAATTTTGATAAATGTAGCTCAAGTTATTTATGTTTTACCTCGACCTACCCTGTAGCTAGCCAGAATTACACACTTAAAAGTAAAAATTCACTAAAAATCGAAAATCAATTCAAATCATACGAAATTGGTATCATATTAAAGCTAACAAGACAAAATTTCATGTACAACAAGTTCCATTTCATTTTCTTTAGTAGAACTTGAGTTATAAGCCCCGAAATTTGACCTTTCTAAACTGTCCTGTTTTGGCCTGGTCTAGACATAGGACAATTTTCTCGAATCACTGGGAACAAACGAGACCATATCTAACTCTGAAATTTTTATGGGATATTCTTCTATGTGTAAGCTTTCTAAAAAAGTTAGTTTCACTCAATTACAAGTTATATAGGGCAAGTTTTGTCTTGAACAACCTAGTCTGCCCAGAATCAAACTCAAAAACCTAGGTCAAACTTCCAAAATTCATATCTCTCTCAATACTAATCCAATGGCCTTATATTATATATTTATTGAAAGCTCTAAATGTCTAGTTTGATATAAAAATAGTTTCATTAAATTTAAATGGCTGCATACGGAGCCGTCCACTCCGCCGTATGGACCGCCGTAGGTTCTCCTAGGTTTTTAGATTCTGGTTTGCTCTTTATCTTATGTTCCATGCAAGATTCAATCCCAATCCAACCCAATACTGCTAAACCACCCAAGAACACTTACATAATCTCAATTAAATATCAAACACATGCATACAATTAAATGAATCAATAGCCACTAGTCACAAGAAATCCATAAAAAAATGTGGAATCCTACCTCCAATTGATGTAGAAACTAGCTAGAATTGAGTTCTTGGTGGAGGAAGTGGATGAAGCTTGGAGTTTTGAGAAAGATGAAGTGAAAATTGGAGAAGGAAGAGTGAGAAATGGCTAGCTGAAGCGAGAGCACGAAAATGAGGGAGTTAGAGGAATAAATGAGGTTTTGTGACGCATTGGTAGTTGGAAGCTTGTGTTTTGATTGGTTGTTGTTTATGTGGTAAGTGTTTGGCCATTTTCCTTCACAAATTGGGTAGCAAATTGGCACCTTACATGGGGGGAGGAGTGGCTAAATCTTGGCCACTCTTGTTAGGGTTTTTGGTGCATAATTCTACTGATTCGGCTCCGGCAATTTAAAATACCGAATCTTTATTGATTTCCTTTAAACCGGCAAATCATTATCGAATAGTTTTGTAAGAATTCCTATGCATCTATCTTAATCTTCTCTAAACTTAATCCTTCTAACTAACACTTAATTAAATCCTAATTAATCTCTAATTAATTTCTAACTAACTTTACTTATCCACTAAAATCGAATTATTCGATTAAAGGTGTAAATTAAATGTTTTACAAATTTAGGGCCTTCTGTTTTCTGTTTTATTCATGGTTAATGGCATTTTTGTAATTTTAAATAAGTCTGGGGCATCCCACGTCATTTTACATGTGGACACCTCCGTGGCCCAATTGGCTAAGAATTTAGTTTCTACGTTTCCGCTACGTGGTTCTGCTTCATTTAAAATCTTATTTTGCTCATTCAATTGATATGAGGACCTAAATGTCATTTTCAAAAATGTTCAGAGACAAGGCTGTAAATAATAAAAGTTTGCCCAAGAACTTTTTTATTAATTCCTATAATGTTATATGGGGATGTTACAAAGGGAATGAAGAATCATGCTTCATTTGTCAACAAATGCATTTCATATAAAACTAAATCTCCTTCAATCTAACTCTGACAATGGACCATTCCCCTTGTCATAGGAAAAGGGATTTGATCATTAACGAATTGTATATTCAAGGGACAAAATTTCAATTTTGAAATAAATATATTTTAATTAATTTTTTCACTGCAAATTTTTGGTGGATAATCACTGGAAAGTCACGGCAGCTTAGTCTATTGAAAAGTTCTAACAAATTTTCAATTGGAATTAAAATCCGCCAAACATCTCGTCATTGAGTGCCTGTATGAATTCGAAATTTTACTCTCATGTCTTTCATCTTCTACTAATAAGAAGATGATGAGTTCTGGTGATGAAAAGCTTGAACAGGTGGATTAACTAAAATTGTGAATAGTTAAGCATCTATTTGTTTGTTAATAATTCTTATCACCGCAAAATTACATTGAGATGAAGGAGTAGGAAAGATACTTCCACTTCCTGTGCATTGGGAAGTCAAATTTGACCATCGGAAATAATAAGTTGATAGCCAAAAGGCATTAAGATGATTTGAACTCTTATGTGGGAGTTGGACGTAGAGATATATAGAAGAAAGGGATCAACAAATTACTGCACTTTAGATTTCCAATCAATTGCATTTATCATCTTATCAGGCAGATGTTACAAAGAACAAATTTTATTGGCTTGCTAAGACTTCGCCTTATAGCCGATGGTAATCCATCGGTGCCTGCAGCGTTCAACGTATATACCTCCTTCAATCTAGAAAGATACTCCCTTCGTTTCAATATATTCGTCAGATCGTTGATGGAAACGTCGCAGCCGGAAGATCAATTTGAGGTTGAAGACTGATAATGTATGCATATAACCAATCACCACTAATGCACCATAAAGCTTCTCTCACACACATTCTCTCTCTGAGAGTTTTAAATTGCGGCTGAAGCTGTGGATGAGGTCGCGGTTGCGGGCATTGCGGCTATTGCGATGCGCATTGCGGCTTTTGCGGTGTGAATTTTTTTTTTTTTTTAGTTTGCCACTGGAAATTAAGCTCATTGTGGCCCATTGCAGCTCTAATGTAGCCTGTTGTGGCTCCGATGCGGCTCCGATGCGGTTACGTTGCAGTCAATTTACGTTAATTGGTAAAACATCGCAATTGCGGTGTGACGTTGTCCGCAATTTGAAACACTGCTCTCTCCCAACTCTACCATTTGCATTGCGCTACTCCTCCCACTCCTAACCTCATTTTCATTGTCTTGCAAATAATTTTGTTCTAAATTTTCCACTTATAAAACAATAACATTCTTAAAATGCCACGCACATATTATCCTAATATTCGTACACCCCTTTTGAAGATTTGTTTTGCATATTTGTTACCAAAGGACTGTTGTAGGGGATGATTTTGTTGTTCTTGACACTCCGCCTGCAGATTTGCTTTCTTTGCTTTGAATTGACTATATTAACACAACATTCATGAGACTCTAATTTTGCTCATTTGTTTTTCTGAAGTACTAAAAACAATATATCCGTTGCGCACTGATTGATTTGTTGAAGCCTTTGACATTTGTGTTTGGAGTTGGAGGCTCAGGCCCTTTCACAAGGATTTTCCGTCAACGGAGGAGCACGAGGTTTTTCCGGTACCATGAGGCCTGTGACAACCACCGAGCACGAGAATTTCCCGTTGCCATTGTAAGATCTACAGCAACCATCGCGCACTTGCACCAACCGTGTGACAGCTTCCTTGTTCACACCCCCACCACACCGCGTCGCATCTCTGAGTCTGTCCTTGTCATTGTTTTGCTCTAGCAGCACCAGAGCTCCATCACCACATTGCAATGTCAGCGATAGGTGGAGTTTTTTTTTGGGGGGGGGGGGGGGCGGGGCGGGGAACAAGGAGCCATCGAAAATAAGTTAGGGAGAGGAAAAAGAGAATGTGAAATTTTATAGTGGATGAAAAGATTTGGAATATCGGTAAACTAGCACCATTGTGTTCATTAGACTAACTATTGTGGGGTGCACCATACTACCACAACATGCGCTAAGCATAAAGGGTGAACTTTTGGTGCCCATTTTTTCACTCTGCTTGACTTGGGCATTTGGGCTGAAGAGGTTTTTGTTTTTGTGCTTTTTAGTTGAATGGTGGTTTGGGGCTTCCAAAAAAATTGGGCCATATATTCTATTACTGTGATTTTTTATTATTACCGTTTAGCAAAAACCATCGTTTGGCACGAAATGAGGTCCAAAGTGGTTTTCGGATTATAAAAATAAATGAACTTTTATTATTTTTTTTTCATAATTTATTTTTAAATTTTGCAAAGGTAAAATATGATTAAAAATAAAATAAAAAATTGTACACAAGTGCAATCGGACATTAGGAAGGCTATGTTACTAGTGATGAGCCTATTTGAACATAGACATTTCAGTATTAATATAAGGTCATGAGAGTTTTGAAAAATGTAAGAATATAATTTAAATTTAATTTATTTATATAAAATAATTCTATATAAAAAAATAATAAATATAGTATAATATAAACAAGTTGGCCTATTACACCCAGTTTTTTTTTTTTTTTTTTTTTTTAATAACTTGAAACTTGGCCTAGCTTGTTTAGGCTTGATGCAAGTCAAGTTATAGCCCCTCACACGTTGCCTAGACTATTTTCTCCCTAATGATGAGTATTAAATTAAGCATAAAGAAGAGGGAAGCATATTATCCCCAAAAGGAGGGAAAAATGACATTTTATGCCACAATATACGTGTATAATAATAACATGCCCCATATTGTCTTAGTTGTATGAAAACGGAAGTAACATTATTATCGTTTGGTCATAAGTGAGCAATTTCCCTAGGTGCTAGAGTTCGAACCAAGTACACAAACAGAAGTTGCATTGTGGAATTTACAGTGATAACTTTTTAGTGACATAGCAATTTGTTAACATCTTAAAAATCTTATTAGATACGATAACTGCTAAGTGACCAATGAAGAAATGAGGAAGGTTAACAACTTCAATTTCATTGCAACCTCTTCTTTCTTTGACCAAGCAAAACGGAACAAGTTGTTTCAGCACTTCTAGTTTTAGGCCTTCTGCGTTACCCAAAACAAGTCAGCACTTGCCTTGGAGTCTCAACGTGAAAGCTTGTAATGATAGAAGCATTTCCTTAAGCTGTTCCTTCGTATCAGAATCGATCAAGTCACCGTCGGCATTGAACTTTCCGGGAGGCCGGTGAGCATTCAGGTAGAACTCTGGTTTGTTGATGAAATGGAGATCAAGGAAAACTCCAATTTGGCGGAGATGAAACTGTGCTCTTCTACCACCACCAACAGCACTTACTGCTGCAGCTGCTTTTCCAGCCCACACGTTTGGTGGCCTTGAACCCCAGTCTAGTGCATTCTTCAGAATTGCTAATAGCACACATACGGTGGGAGTCAGTAATTGAGCAAATTACATCATCAAGAAATATATATAGCAGCTAATTTCTTTTGTCAAACAAAGATCTATGTAAAACTATTAACCACATAAGGAGTGATTTGTATTTAGTTTACATTTGCTTATTGTAATGCTTGATAAAAAAATATTTAAGAGTACCTATGCTTCATACACCGCATCAATAGAAGGAAATGGCAGTCACACTATCAATATTACATCTAAAATATTCTTTACAACAACAAAATATCTTCCACAACTTAAAAGACTTCAATTAATGTTGCCAGAGCCATTAAAACAGAATAGAAACAGGGATTCAATTGAAACATGATCTACCTACAAATGCCACGAGCTTAATTTTGATAAAAACTTGCACACAAAAAAGTTCTCAGCTAAGACGGTATGTCCTCTTTGAGGCCTCAGTTCATTAAAATTAGTTGGACCTCCTATCTTAACTCATTATGAATCTTACCCTCTGTCTGAACTCCTTAATGGTTTTTTTATCTCAAGTATGTTTGATGATATGCCTACTCTCTTATCCTTTCGTCTTTGGAATTACTTACGCGTTGCAGTGTTTTTTGTGAGTACCCCAAGTCCCAACCCCGTGAGCTATCTACTATGGCCAACGCCACAAGGCTCCCCAGTGTCTTCCAAGCTGCCTTAAACCTAAGAGACAGGCACACAATTAAAAAACCCATTCATAGTATTTTAATTTTGAGCTCATGTAAATACAAAGTAAATTAATCTAAATAGAACAATGTAAGAATTTGGCAAATTTGTTTTTATTTTATAAATAGGCAAACTTTTATTAGCAACACCGTCATTTCCATGCAGTTAAAACCTACAGAAGCAGCTGGAGTACAACCACTATTGTTATTCGAGATGGTTAACAGCACTATCTTGTCTTTCATTTTTCATTTTTATATGAGCACTATTATTTGATCTGTTCAGAAAAATAGCACTATTAACCTTTTTTTTTAGGTTAAATTAATTTGTTAGTCTTTTAACTTTTTTAAAAAATTGAAATAAGTTTCTATATTTTAAAAATTTTTAATTAAGGCCCTGCATTTATAAAATATTTGTAATTAACGGCCTGATCACAAATACTTATAATAAATTTGTCAACAAAAATAGAATATTCTAAGATGTAATCCTATGTGCTATATATATATATATATATATATTAAGTTGATATATGAGAATATTTCATTTTCATTGACAAATTTTTAATAATAATTTATTTTCAAAAATTTAATTACAAATATTTTATAAATTTGGAGATTTAATTATAAGCTTTCAAAATATAAATATCTATTTAAATATTTTAAAAAGTTTGGAAACTAACATATTAATTTAATTTTTATTTTATTAACATACTATATATCGTAAAGCTACGACATAATAATCATGATTAATAAAATATTTGATTTTATTTT
This sequence comes from Pterocarpus macrocarpus, assembly GCA_031439585.1. Lineage (NCBI taxonomy): Eukaryota > Viridiplantae > Streptophyta > Magnoliopsida > Fabales > Fabaceae > Pterocarpus > Pterocarpus macrocarpus. The sequence goes on from CM062517.1 coordinate 39,810,379, forward strand.
TGTAAAATTAATTTTAGATAGAATTAATTTTATTAAAATTAATTTAATTATAATTAACTTTAAAATAAAATGATTTATTTTTTATAATTCCTCTAAATTTATTTTGATAAAAAATAAAAAATTTTTACTTTTTATAAAGTTAATTTTGGAGATATAAATTAATTTTCATCTTTTAAAATCACACATCACAAAAAATTGGCAAAATTAATTTTGAAACCAAAATCATTTCTAAACCCCGTAACACCGATCCAAACATGCTATAAATCTTTGTACAGAAAAGGAGGGGGAGAAAAAAAACTTACGAGTGATGGAGTAGTTGTAATCAGGGGAAGCAAAGAGACAGCAATCAGCTTCTAGAACCTTCTGACGGAAGGCTTCCACTTCCACCGGATACGTGCCATCCACTTCAAGATCGGTGTTCAGCATCGGCAACGCCGAGGTCTCTATGTATTCCACGTGGAGGCCCTCTATTTGCTCCTTGCTCAGCTCAATCGCTGCAACCCAGCGCACCCAATCACAATCCGAACAAAGAGAGAGAGAGAGAGAGAGAGAGAGAGAGAGAGAGGTTTAGAATATGTATGCAATTACTTACCGGCACGAATGAGGCCTCTGTTATAGGAAGCTTTGCGCAGAGAGCCGCATATAGCTGCCACTTTAATCACTGGTTTCTCTGAAACTGCAACTGCAACTGCTCCCTCCTCTTCCTTTTCCATCCTACCATATCTGCTTCTCTTGTTTCTATCAGCCGCAGACATGGCACAACCCCCGAACGAAGGGATGCAGAACAAAACGACCGCTATATATATATATATATATATATATATATATATATATATATATATATATATATATATATATATATATATAATTTAATTTCGTGTGGTTTTGTAAAACCTCTTTTTTTCTTCTGTTTTGTTTTTTGGTTACGTGTAAATGCTGTTTTATAATTGAGTATTTCTAATTACGCCTGAATTACTTTATATTTTGACCATTTTTATTACTTTGATTATAACAAGTTTTATACCATATTTTCCTTACTTACATTTTAATTTTGAAATATAATTATATATCCAAAATATAAGGAAATGTCTTCCTTTAAATATACATTTAGAATTTTTTTTCATTATAATTGCATCAAATAATGTATGCAATTTTTTAATAACTTTAATGTATAATGTAATAGTTATTAGTAAATATTTTTTTCCGTGCATAATTGTTAATATAATTGAAATGGTTGATGTTAATATAAAATTAAATAATAATTGATCATACCAAAATTAAATAAATAATAACTTAGAATCATTCTAGATGTGAAAAACCTGTAAGGGAATTAGTATAGTAATAGAAGTATACTATGAGTTTAAAAAGGAGTCCAATTTAATTTTTAGAGAAAATTTTAAATAAAAGGATACATCTAATTATATTTAAAAAGAATTAATTTTTTTCCCTAATAATAGAGAGATGCCTTAGAAAACTGAAAAAAAAATCTTAGGTGTGGACCTCGTAGTCTTGTGGAAATCGCTTCATGTGCAAAGACGAAGTCAAATGCGGTGGCGTTCCATAAAAAAGAATATATATATATATATATATATATATATATATATATATATATATATATATTGAGATAATAAAAATAAAAGTTAAATATTTTTATTAATATAATAATATATAATTAAATAATTATTTATGAAATTTTTATAATGATATTATATATGTCAAAAACTGAAAATTAAATTCAAAGAATATATACCACCTCCCAAATTTGACGCACACTCTTTGGTTTATTACGACATTATATATAATCAGAGATGTTCAATCAGTTAAGTTAGGGACACTTCTCTAAATGAATGTGGGGCCCAACCGTGGCTATTAAAGTCAAAGAAAGAAAAGCCATGAAACATGGCATTTTGGTTGAAGCAAATCTATACGGCATGCGTGAACCAAAATTTGCATGGTCTAACGGTTATAGGCCAGTTGAGAAGCAGGGAAAATTTTGTCCCACGGGCCGAATTGTTGTAGTGTTTTAACACTATGAGAAACCTCTACAAATCGAGGTGAGTTTGCCATTCGAAGGCAGAGTGAAGCAATGAAGAGTTTAGCTACAAAGAGTTAAGAGACTTAGAGGGTGTGTTATCTTTGAAAGTCTGCGGGTGTGAAAGGAAAAAAATAGAGTGTGAGTGTGGGTAAATATACAGGGATATATTTTTGGGTATCATTTTTATTACTCTTTAGTATTGTAATTACCATAAAATTATAGTATTTGGATATCACCTCTATTATTTATTGGATTGATGTGGATCAAATTTTGAGTGCATAGGATTGTGTTATAGTGCAATAGCTCAAAAATCATGGTTGGCATTCTGCCTGCTATGCTACCTGCTATGCTATAGCATAGCATATTGTGCTATAGTGCAACTGCAGAGATGCAATGACTCTGTTTTGGTGTTAGGCATTACAAAATGGGGTGAGACCCAACCCTTTCCTTCAAAATTGTGACCCCTCTCCCCCTAAACCCTCTCCCTTGATTTCTCTCCTTTCCTCCTTCTTCCTCCTTCTTCCCCTTCTTCCTTTCTTCCCCACCATTTCTATTCTTTTCTTTGGCCCCAATTCTATGAATAATCCATGGATCATGCTCTTGGAACTTGGAACTTGGAACATGGTGATATTTGGATGAAAGAGTCATGGTTGGTGCCCACTTCCTCTCAACTCCTTTTTTGGATTCCAAAGGTAATCTTGAGCACTTAATCTCTAGTATTTTGAGAATTTAGAAGGGTTCTTATAAAAGGCTGAGTTAAATTTAGAGGGTTGAAAACCTAGAGTTGTGGAAATTAGGAATTGATACCTCGCAATTAATTTGAGTTAATCTTTGATTCTAACGACTAATTGGAGGTTCATAAATGTTATTGGTGGCATTAGATCTTTGCGGAGAACAACCGTTAGCTCTGGGATACCATAGACTTGGAGTTGTAATTCCACCTTGTGAGCTAAGTCTATGAGTGGGTAGTTTTAACTATAATAGCATTATGTGTGTATTTTTATATTATCATTTATTTATGTGAATGTATAAATTGATTGGAATAATTGAATTGCGAACTATTGGATGCCATGTATTGTGGTAGGTAAAAAGTTTATAATTGGAACTTATATACTTATGTGATGGACTCAATTACCAGATGAAAAATATGAAAATATGAATGTATAACTTATTTACTTAGATAGAACTAGGAGTTGAATGTGATGTGCTATTGCTTGTGAATATGAAAGTGTTTATGATATTCATTGGAAAAATTGATCACACTAGGGATGGCGATATGTAATGCCTAGGGTGGATTTGTTTGATGTTGTATATTGGCAAGAACATGACTACATTATGGGGATGGTGGTACGTAATGCCCAGGTGCGAATACATATAGTCACCTTGAAGATGGTGATACGTAACACCCAAATGTGGAAAGGATTGAAATATGGACTTTAAGTACATATATGTTTCTATATGCTATGACGAATTGTCTTATTTTCTTGCTTATGTCTACGCTTGATGAGTTTGCAGTGTGCTATTATGGTTTTGTTATTCCTCACTAAGTCAATATGACTCACTCTATTATGTCCTTCCATGTTTTCAAATTTAGGTACAAACTCGTGGCCTGTCTCCCCCAACTAGTTATAGGTGCGGAATATCCAGTAAACCCACACAATTGTCCATGTGGATTGAATATATGGGTAATTAGTGCTCTATTTAACCCATAGGCAAGGTCCCGCTTCCACTAGATGATCAATTATAATAGGTTTAATTTTGGCTAACTGTATTAATATATACATATATACATACTTAGAAAAATGTTGTGGAATCTGAACTCTGAGCATATTCAAAGAATGCTCATTTGATTTTAAATTAAGAATTGAAATACTTAAACTGCTAACAGGATTTACATATGTCTAGGGAATGCCTATTTTGGGGGTTACCCTGTCCTTATTTCATGAGAAATCTTAGTTAGACTTACTAGGGAGCTGAGCCTCCCTATGTGCTGGTCAAGGCCCAGGGTGGGACACGACAAAAGTGGTATCAAAGCCAGGTTTCCCTGTGATTAATGGAGCAAGTGTCTTTTGGTAGGATCACTATTGTGCAAATAGAAGCGCACCCATTTTCACAGGCTGTGACACTACAAGAGGCCTTTAGAAATGTCATCCTTGTCTATTCATCTGTTAAACGTTATTTATTCTCTCCCTAGTCATAATTCTTGTCCTTGCCATTGTTTCAAATGTTCATCTCGTTAGGTGGGGATGCTTCCCCAAGAACTAACCTTGTATGCATGGGAATAAAGGATGTATGATTCCTAAGGTAGGGTTAAACTGTGATACTCTCTCTAGAGTAAAAAGAGAGGGGTTAAGAGGTACAAATGTTATGGTAAGATCGATACGGCAAACTAGAAAGGACCAACTGTAGGGAACACTATAAATCATATTATGAAAATTTAAATCTAATGCTTAGAGCACTCAACCTTCATCTCTCGCCCTATGTGGTGTTAATGGAAGTATGAGGATGAAAAGACAAATTGAGAGATCAATTGACTTTTGTATACTGGAGGGAATAACACATATAGATGTGATTAAAGCCTAAGACTTGGCATTGGAGCTAGAACTAATAGTTAGGAAGTCTTGGATAAGTTATTAGGATATGGAGATTGATCCTTCTAATAATTTAGTCTTAACATTCAAACTGTAACCATCCTTCCTCATCGAAAAGTATATAAAGAAACTTACTCTAATAAGAAGAGAGATTATGAGACATCTAACGATAGGATAAGAAACTCTAGTGAAACATCTCCTAATACGTCATGAGTTTTGGATTGGGCATCTCATGAGGTGGTATGAGATACTATTGGTGGAAAGTTATGTAACCAAAGCTCCTATATACTTTGCTTGGTTCAATTATGTTCTACCCCATAGCCAGACGATCTAATGTTTTTCCTAACTTTTGTAATATTTGAAAGTCACTTAACCTTGTCCCAAAATTGATCACCAATCAACTTAACTAGCAGTGGGGTGTAAAAGTTAAAAATTCCTAATGCTTATGCCTCAAACTTGAGTAGGAGTGAGAATATTGCATAAGGAAAGTTTTCAGCATGAGAAGTCATGACTGTCATGTATTTATGAAGAGAACTGCCTAATCATGTTTGGAGGATTTTAATTGAGTTGGGTGAGTATTTCAGAGATTTGTGCTCATCCACCCTCTGGGTTGATGATCTTTTGGTGATGGAGAAGAGCATTCCCATTATTCTTTGTAAGTTAGGGAGGATATTTCCTCCAAAATTTTTTGACTCTATAGAGCACTTGCCTATACACTTGGCCTATGAAGCATGAGTATGTGGGCCAATCCAATATAGAAGAAAGCACCCGTTCAAGCGGGAAATAGAAGGGTTCAAAAGAATGATAAATCATAGAGCTAAAGTAGAGGGATTGATATGTTAGGCATACATTTCGAAGGAGACATCTAACTTTTCTCCTACTACTTTGAGTTGCATGTCCAATCTAGAAGAACTATAGTTGGTAGAAATGACGATGGTAATGAAAGCTCAATCGAATTAACCTTGTCAGTATTCAACCAACCTTGTTGTGCTGTTGGATAATGCAAAAACTAATGGTTGACTAGAAGTGAATGGAAATTTGCGCATTTACATATTTACATATTTTTTATTCTCTAATAATAGTAATAGCAAGGGTACAATCCATAATATGTAATAGAATCCTATTGTTTAGCAAATCAAGCACAAAAGCTACGTTTGTCTCAATATTAAGAATGATCTGCACCATTTGAAAACACCAAAGAAAAAGGGGTGAGAGAAATCTCTCAATAGAGTGGTGTTCCCAGAGGAGTCCCGCAATATCCCAAAAATGCTACGAAGGAAGGTGGGAGTGCAACAATATGCATAGTCAACAGTCAACTAGATTATTAGCCAAATACTAGAACGTTTAGCAGGAAAAGAAATCGCAAGCAGTTAATATGATAGATATTCAATCCTAGCTATTAGATAGTGTTAGGGAATATGTACTATAATAATAATAATGAAACCAGTAAACAATAATATAATCATAACAAGAATATAATAAGTATACTGATAATCCTTTTAACTCCTTCCTTTATCCTTTTTTGTGTCTGAATGCTGCAAGGTCTGCAACATAAATCCGGATCTGTGAGAGCTCTCATTGCTAGGATGTCCCCTAGTCAAATTAGTGAGTTGCCGTGTCCTTGTTTGCTATCTTGGCAGGGCCCAGGGTGCCATTTTAATCCACTGCCAGACTTAGTGATCACTATGTCTTGATTCGCTAACTTGGCAGGGCCCAGGGTGTCACTTAGCAAAATCTGTGGCTTGTCCACTACACGATGGGGCCCACACACTCACTTATTTATTTAATTTTTATACAGCAGCCAATCAAATTGTGCATACATAGAATTTTATTCCCAGATAACAGCCAGCCACAAAGTGCACATATGTAATTTTACTCATATCAGGCATATAACATAAATGGATTCAAATCTATCACAAGGTGCACATAACACAAATCATTTCATTCATGACACAGAGTGCACATAATTTCATCTTCGCTTGTTGTAACACCCTAATAAACCCATACTACGCTTAAGTCGTATTACGATGTTTTATTAGTTGTTACTTATGCTCGTGGAAAACCAAACTTCACTTGAAATTAAATTACGTGGAAAATACGGTAAAATTTTTTTTTGAAATACGTCGTTGCGTTTGGAAAGTAAAGCCTTGCACGAGAAGATGGCAATAAACGAGCGTATCGCAAAGATTTCAGTATAAATTGAAGGAACAAGGAATAACTCAAAATACCATGCATTCAAATTACTATAACAACCACATAAATATAATTAGTTTCATAATATCCAACAAATACATAAAAAGGGAACTCATGGTCATGCCATGGCCCCAAAAGATCAAGATACGTAAGTCTGACAAGGTTCGTTACCAAATGAAATACATAGGATAAGGAACACAAATAAAAATAGGCCCATGCAGACACATGCTGATTTCTCTACCCCTCCCGTGCCTCTCGATCGGATGGGCTCAAGTCCTCGAGTGTCTGGTCCCCCTCGCTCCTCGGCCTCGGGGTATGTGAGGAGTACGGATAATGCGAGGGTGCCTACTGATCACCTCAATGCGACGCACGCGACGACCTGGGGTATAGCTGGCCATAGAAGAACGTGCCTCGGAGGGATCCTCCTCGGACTCGGCAGGGTGATACTCGGGGAGCGGCGGCGAAGCGGCCCCAGGAGTGGCCGTAGAACTCACATCTATCACAGGGATCTCCGACGGTGGCACGAACTCGGCTGCGGGCAAACCCGGCGACATCGGCTCCATCTCGATGTCGGGCAACGGCTCAGGCGGAAAGTCCCAAGGACCTAGCGGCAGTCCAAGGTAAGTAGATGAAATGTCTGCAGGGGCTGGCGGGACTTCTGGCTCCTCTTCCTCAAAAATCCGACCCAGGTAAAAATGTGTACGAACTACTGTGGTGGTCGTGGCCACAATAGCGTGAGTATCCCCATCGTAAGCCCACTCATGGTGAGGAGGGTCCATGCTCCATTCCACGGGATGTGCCATGAGTATCTGGTGACGAGACGGAAAAACAACTAGGGTGAGAAATAAGATTTCTCAGTAGGACTCGACCCTGACACATAGTGTCATCGTCAACGTCCCAGCCACTTCGGTTTTATTAGTGAAAATAGTGAGCATGCATAAGGTTCAATTCTTGGATTTTCGAAATCATGAGTATCCGAAGCGGAATCAATTTTTAGGGTATCCTCTAATCATTTACATCATCATATACATGAACACAAATATAATTACATAAAACATGCATGTCCAAGCTATAAAATTCTCTTAACTTATTCCCTTTCTAGGGTTTTGGACCGAAGTCCCTTTTCTTTTCTTAACTTGACTTTATCTTTTCACCCACTAAACATAAGTGGTAATGAGCTCATACCGTGGCCATCGCCACCATGGAATTTCGGTACTTACACTAGCTGGGTCATGCCATGCCTCATGTAAGACCTATCCCCTATACTCACACTAGTTGGGTCATGCCATGCCTCATGTGAGTCGTGGGTGAGGGGAGCTTAAGTTAGGTTACCTTCCCTTTTGAAAGATCACTTACTTGAATTACATTTCTTCTTATTAAAGCTTATGATGCAACATATTTCTACGTCCATAATTTTCACAAAATTTCGGCAGCATAACGGCTAGACCGAAGCTTTCCAAAATTTTGCCAAACAGAGAAATCCAATATCACATATCATTAAGCATCATATCGTTATCATAATCATCATCATCATATCATATCATCATCATCACATCATATCATCATCATCATACCATATCATCATAGCATTATGCTTGCACATAAACATAGGCATATTCTTAAGCAACATTTTATGAGCTTAGCTTAATAAATTTGGTGCAAGCTTTTAGTTGAAATTGTCTCTTGGGTAAACTTCTTTTTATTCGGCTTAAAGCTAATTTCGTCTATTATCCTTTTTGAAACCTTTAGTTTGAATTATGAAAGTTTTTCCAATGCTTAATGTGGGGGTATTAGTGTTTTAGAGCTTATTTCTCCTTATTCCTTAACTTTTACCATAACCAGTTTTTACTTTTACAGTGGAGCAGTAACTTTGAAAATGCACCATAATTTCATCTTTTACTCTTTTATTTCGAATTTTTGTGTGGATGTACTTCTCTGAGTCTATTTTTAAACAAAACAAACGCCACTTAAAAATTCATTTTGTAGCTTGAGTTATGCACCTTTTATTCTGACTGTTCAGGATTGAAAGTTCATCTCGGGTTAGTGGCTTGTCCACTTCACTGGGAGTTCCACACATGGAATCTGACAAATGGGAGTGTTCTTCTATGTCTTAGCTTTCTAACAAACTTGGTCCCACTCAAAAATGTTATGTATAACTTGAGTTATGCACGTTTTATCACCCACTGCCCGGACAGAAACCCATCCAGGAACAACAAACTTTGAAAATTCATATCTCTCTCGTTTTAAAGCCAAATCTCACATATTTTATATGTATGAAAAGCTATTTGAGTTTATTTTCACAGAAAATTAGTTTCACCTCATTTCGAGTTTTGTAGAATGAGTTATACTATACACATTATAGACTACCAGAATTTCAGCTTAACTCATTTTTGAGTTTTATATATCAAACTTATAGAGATGTTGTTATACCACTTCAAATCACCATTTTTATGTTTTATCTCTTCATCATATTCAAAGTTTGAGTCACCAAATCAGTATTTTGAACCAAAATAAAGCAAGATACATAAAACCATCAAGCCACATATTCTCTCTTCAAGATAACATTTTTCAACAAGACAAGAAAACTCATAGAGCAAGAAATGGTCATGAGACCTTGAAGCAAGTCCTAAAACCACCTAGCTATGAAGAGCTTAGGAGTTAGAGAGCTTGAAAAACATGGAAGAGAAAAGGGTTAGAGTCACTACCAAATGAGGTTTCTCTTGGAAGCTTGAAAAATGAAGTGGTTGGAGATGGCCTCCTTCTCCTTGAGCTTGATATTGGGGCTTGTGTATGAGTGGCTTTGTTTCTCCAAGGACCAAAAATGGTAGTCCTTGAAGGGATTGTGAGTGTGGTGATGGGAGATGAGGGTGATGGTGGTAGAAAAGTGAGGACTTAGGGTAGGAAAACAAGAAGAACAAAAAGGAAAGTAGGAAGAACAAAGAAAGGTTTAGAGAGAGGTGAGAGCTTTTTGTGTGTGTCTTTGTGAGAGGAGTGAAAAAATGAAATAAGGAGAGAGAGGAGGCTGAAGGTGGCGCACAAATGAGGGGGGGTGATGTGATTTTTGCTTCTTACACAAGCTAGGGAGTGGGAAAAACCTTGGGGCAAAAGAGAGTGTTGTGTTTCCTTTGAGTCTTGGCACTTGGGTAAAGACTTTGTAGTGTTTATCAAGTGGTTAATAGCATGAGCCATCTTAGGATTGGTATTGGATGATTGTGATCACTCCAAGTGTCACAATCTTGATGGAGGAGAGTAGATCTTTTGTCTTGACTTAAGGAATCTACTAACATGGACTCTGGATCTAGTGGTGTATGATGAGAAGGCAATTGAATGGTTGGATATGGCTCTTGCTTTGACCAAACTTTGAAATAATAATTAAAAGGAAGTTTCTACATCTTTATAATTGTTACAAATATCTAAAAGTTAATTAGTTCAATTAGTTTAAATTACACATTAGTTCATTTTAATTGAGAAGGATTTTCCTCATTAATTATGTAAGAAGATGTGAGGGTTAATGTGATTAAGATTTGATACTTATATACTCTTAGTTAATTAGATTAGACCACCTTGATTTTATGTTCTAAATCATGGATTAATGAGGATTGGGCAATTAGGCTTTTAATTGTAACTTTTAATGCATTAAGTCTCAATTGTCGACTTGCCTTTAATTTACTAAGCTCTTACTCTTGAGATTAATCGATTAATTCTCAATTAATCGCTAACCCCTTTAATAAGCCGGGAACACCGAGCTAATTAACTTAGGTGAAAATAGGGATGTTACATTTCTCCCCTCCTTGAAAAGAATTTTGCCCTCAAAATTCATTACCTTAAAACAGGTGGGGAAAATCTCTTTACATCTCTGCCTCGAGCTCCCACGTGTGCTCCTCCAAGCTTCCTCTTCCCCATGCCACTTTCACAAAGGGCACAGACTTGTTCCTCAGCTGCTTGACCTTCCTACCTATGATTCTTATAGGCAGTAGGTCGAAGGTTAGGTCTTCCCTTAACTGTACACTTTTTGGCTCAAGAAGATGATTGAGGTCGGAGTTGTACTTTCTCAGTTGGGAGATATGGAAAACATTGTGAAGGTTTGACAAATGGGGTGGTAATGCTATTTGGTAGGCAACTGTTCCTACTCGTTTCAAGATTTCAAAAGGGCCAAGAAAACGAGGGCTCAACTTTTTGACTCTAAGTGCTCTACCAATGCCTGTTGTAGGAGTAATTTTCAAAAATACGTGTTCTCCCTCTTGGAACTCGATTGGCTTTCTCCTCTTATCCGCATAGCTCTTCTGACGACTTTGTGCTGAGAGAATCCTTTCCCTTATCCTCTTAATTTGTTCGGTAGTTTGTCTAACCAGATCAAGCCCTAAGAGGCTTTGCTCACCCGGTTCATACCAACAGAGCGGAGATTGGCACTTTCTGCCATACAGGGCTTCATAAGGCGCCATCCCAATGCTAGCGTGGAAACTATTGTTGTAGGCGAACTCGATGAGGGGTAGGTGTTTGTCCCAACTTCCGAGTCGGTTCATTACACATGCTCTCAACATATCCTTTAGGGTTTGTATGGTTCTTTCTGATTGTCCATCAGTTTGGGGGTGGTAGGCTGTACTTAAACAAAGTTTCGTCCCAAATGCCTTTTGCAAGGCTCCCCAGAACCTAGAGGTAAACCTTGGGTCTCTATCAGACACAATGGTTGTAGGTACTCCGTGCAGCCTTACAATTTCTTGGATGTATAGCTGGGCTAGCTTATCCAGAGGATAATTGGCTCTAATGGGTAAGAAGTGGGCAGACTTTGTCAACCTATCCACAATAACCCATATGGCATCAAATCCTGCTTGTGTTCGGGGTAAACCCATCACAAAATCCATAGAGATTCCATCCCATTTCCATTAAGGGATCTCCAATGGCTGCAGCATGCCTGAGGGTTTTTGGTGCTCAATTTTCACCCTTTGACAAACTAAGCACTTTTCCACCCCATCGGCTACGTCTTGTTTCATGCCTGGCCACCAAAACATCTTCTTGAGGTCTTGGTACATCTTTGTCATGCCAGGATGCATGGTGAAATGACCTTTGTGAGCTTCTTCTACAATCATACACCTCAAGTCATCCTTAGCAGGTACACATATCTTCCCTTGATACCTCCGCACGCCATCAACGCCTTGAGTAAATTCTTTCAGCTTTCCTTCCTTCGCTTGGGCTACTATCCTTAAGAACTCTCCATCCTCTTCCTGAGCTCGCATAATTTGTCCTTTGAACTCGCTCGTCACCTTGATCAGATTCAACCTTATGCTACGAGGGGTCAGGGTAACTCCGAGGTTCAAGTCTCTAAAGCTCTCAATCAACTCCGCTTCCTTGACCATCATCCACGACACATGCAATGACTTGCGGCTTAGTGCATCTGCCATCACATTAGCCTTACCAGGATGGTAGTTTAACCCAAAATCATAATCCTTCAATAATTCCATCCACCTCCTCTGCCTTATGTTAAGCTCCTTCTGATCGAACAAGTACTTCAGACTCTTGTGATCCGAGAATACCTCAAACCTAACTCCATATAGATAGTGCCTCCATATCTTCAAGGCAAACACCGCGGCCGCTAATTCTAGGTCATGGGTTGGGTAATTAACTTCATGAGGTTTCAGTTGCCTAGAGGCGTATGCTACCACACTACGATTTTGCATCAGAACACAACCTAAACATCTTCCAGAGGCATCACAGTACACCTCAAAGGCTCCCTTAGGGTCAGGCAGGACTAGTACAGGCGTGGAAGTCAACTTCGCCTTCAACTCTTGAAAAATTTTCTCACACTCTTCAGTCCACACAAAAGCAGCATTCTTCCTAGTGAGTTTGGTCAAGGGTAGGGATATTTGAGAAAATCCCTTTATAAACCTCCGGTAGTATCCGGCTAGGCCAAGAAAACTCCGAATCTCCGTCACCGTCGTAGGTCTCTCCCAATTCATCACAGCTTCCACTTTTCTTCGATCTACGGATATCCCTCCCTTAGTCATGACGTGACCCAAGAACTTCACTTCTTCTAGCCAAAACTCACACTTTGACAACTTCGCATAAAGCTTCTTATCCCTCAAGATTTCCATCACAATCCTAAGATGCTCTTCGTGTTCCTCCTTCGTCTTTAAATAGATGAGGATGTCATCTATAAAGACCACCACAAACTTATCCAGGTATGGCCTAAAGATCCTGTTCATATAATCCATAAACATAGCCGGGGCATTGGTCAATTCAAATGACATTACTCTAAACTCATAATGCCCATATCTAGTCCTAAAGGCCGTCTTGGGGATATCTTCCTCCCTCACTCTAATTTGATGGTATCCCGACCTTAGATCTATCTTTGAAAACACCACTGCTCCTCTGAGTTGGTCCATCAGGTCATCTATCCTTGGCAAGGGGTACTTGTTCTTCGCTGTGACCTTGTTCAACTACCGATAATCCACGCACAGCCTCATGCTTCCATCCTTCTTCTTAACAAACAACACCGGGGCTCCCCAAGGTGAGGCACTTGGTCTTACAAACTTCTTTTCCAGCAACTCCTCCAATTGGGTCTTCAGCTCCTCCAACTCCAAAGGGGACATTTGGTAGGGTGCAATAGATATTGGCCCAGTTCCTAGAACCAATTCTATGGAAAATTCTATCTCTCTCTCGGGGGAAAACTCAGGGATATCCTCAGGGAAGACTTCAGGGTACTCATTTGCCACAGGAATCTCATCAAGAGCTTGCTCTAGTTCAACCTCACTACTCGATAGGAGAACGTATTCTTGATTCTCAGTCTTACAACAGTATAACACAACAGGTTTCAGGCTTAAACTAACAGGTTTAGAAGGTAAAGAAGGGAATACGATTGTCTTGGCAACACAATCTAACATCACATGGTTAGCTAAGAGCCAATCCATGCCTAAGATTAGATCTAAACCAGATAAAGGAAGGCAGATTAAATCTGACTCGTAGGTCCTACCATCAATATGAATTCGACATTTTAAACAACACAAACAAGTTCTAACTGGTTTCCCAGTAGGAGTAGAAACAAGCAACATATAAGGCATTTCAGAAACAGACAGCCCCAATCTACTTACGCAATCACGGGAAATAAAAGAATGCGTAGCGCCAGAGTCATGCAGTACAGTTAAGATGTTACCGTTCACTTCGCATGTACCTCGAATGAGATCATTAGACTCCGTGGTCTCCTCAGCGTTCATGGTGAAAACCCTTCCTTGGCATTGCGGTTTGGGGGCAGGCGTGTCCTTGGTGCAGTTCTTCGCGAAATGCCCGGGCTGTCCACACTTGAAACAAACATTTTGCCCGGTATAGCAAACCCCTCTATGTTACTTCCCACACTTAGGGCAGACGGAACTTGTTGCAGGCTTCGGGGGCTGGTTGGCGGGTCTTGGAGGATTGGCAGAGGATCTCTGTGGCTGCTTGCCTTTAGAACCTTCACCATGGTAGGGCTTCTTTGGCGAGGGCTGCTTCGGGTGCTGCCCTTGAGATGCCTGCCTTCTCTTATGGGCCTCCAATCTTTGAATCGCCAACTTGTAGTTGCATTCCTCCACTATGCGACTCTTGTTTACTAGGGCCGCATAGTTCCAAATCTCTAATGGGGCCACGGATGCCAGAATGTCAGCCCTTAAACCCCCTTCATATTTCATGCACTTCTAGTTCTCGTTGGGGTTCCGCTGATATAGTGTAGAGAACTTACACAGCTCCTCAAACTTCGCCGTGTACTCAGCAATGCTCATACCTCCTTGGTAGAGCCTCAGGAATTCCATTTCCTTTGCATTCCTCACAGACATCGGGAAATACTTCTCATAGAAGGCTGTCTTGAAGACGTCCCAAGTGATTTCTCTTTGGTCGCTCTCCATCAAGCTCTTCGCTCCCTTCCACCAAAATTCGGCATCTGCCTTCAGCATATAAGTAGCAAAGGCTACCTTCTGAGTCTCAGAACAAGTCAGCACAGAGTAGATCTTCTAAATCTCTTTGATCCACTCATCGGCTTCGTTAGGGTTGAAAGCCCCCCTTGAAATTGGGCGGGTTCACTTTACGAAACTCCGAGAACTTTTGATACTCAGCGTCAGCTCCATTTCCACCAACAGACTCTTTGGATCTTCGATTTAGCTGATCCATCATATGCTCGGCAGCTGTAGCTTGAGCTTGCATGGCGTTCGCCATTTGTTGAAAGGTCCTCATGAAATCAGCGATGTTCGTGCTGTTGCTGGGCTCATTGGCGGTACGTCTACGAGTTGCCATTAGTTCCTGAACACACCACAACAAAAATATCGAGTTGATCAGGCCCAATATCAAGCATAAGCATGGCAGCAACTAAAGGCAATCTCACATGACGGTCATGCATTCTAAGTCCTACATCCCATCATATAGACAAGATCCACAACATGACTTAACATAGCGTACGTAGAGTTATGCTTGGAAGCATAGTCAGTCCAACCTTAGGCTTTAACAGGATGAACTGCTCTGATACCATAATGTAACACCCTAATAAACCCATACTACGCTTAAGTCGTATTACGGCGTTTTATTAGTTGTTACTTATGCTCGTGGAAAACCAAACTTCACTTGAAATTAAATTACGTGGAAAATACGGTAAAATTTTTTTTTGAAATACGTCGTCGCGTTTGGAAAGTAAAGCCTTGCGCGAGAAGATAGCAATAAACGAGCGTATCGCAAAGATTTCAGTATAAATTGAAGGAACAAGGAATAACTCAAAATACCATGCATTCAAATTACTATAACAACCACATAAATATAATTAGTTTCATAATATCCAACAAATACATAAAAGGGAACTCATGGTCATGCCATGGCCCCAAAAGATCAAGATACGTAAGTCTGACAAGGTTCGTTACCAAATGAAATACATAGGATAAGGAACACAAATAAAAATAGGCCCATGCAGACACATGCTGATTTCTCTACCCCTCCCGTGCCTCTCGATCGGATGGGCTCAAGTCCTCAAGTGCCTGGTCCCCCTCGCTCCTCGGCCTCGGGGTACGTGAGGAGTATGGATAATGCGAGGGTGCCTACTGATCACCTCAATGCGACGCACGCGACGACCTGGGGTATAGCTAGCCATAGAAGAACGTGCCTCGGAGGGATCCTCCTCGGACTTGGCACGGTGATACTCGGGAAGCAGCGGTGAAGCGGCCCCAGGAGTGGCTGTCGAACTCACATCTATCACAGGGATCTCCGGCGGTGGCACGAACTCAGCTGTGGGCAAACCCGGCGACATCGGCTCCATCTCAATGTCGGGCAACGGCTCAGGCGGAAAGTCCCAAGGACCTAGCGGCAGTCCAAGGTAAGCCGATGAAATGTCTACAGGGGCTAGCGGGACTTCTGGCTCCTTTTCCTCAAAAATCCGACCCAGGTAAAAATGTGTACGAACTACTGTGGTGGTCGTGACCACAATAGCGTGAGTATTCCCATCGTAAGTCCACTCATGGTGAGGAGGGTCCATGCTCCATTCCACGGGATGTGCCATGAGTATCTGGTGACGAGAAGGAAAAACAACTAGGGTGAGAAATAAGATTTCTCAGTAGGACTCGACCCTGACACATAGTGTCATCGTCATCGTCATCGTCCCAGCCACTTCGGTTTTATTAGTGAAAATAGTGAGCATGCATAAGGTTCAATTCTTGGATTTTCGAAATCATGAGTATTCGAAGCGGAATCAATTTTTAGGTATCCTCTAATCATTTACATCATCATATACATGAACACAAATATAATTACATAAAACATGCATGTCCAAGCTATAAAATTCTCTTAACTTCTTCCCTTTCTAGGGTTTTGGACCGAAGTCCCTTTTCTTTTCTTAACTTGACTTTATCTTTTCACCCACTAAACATAAGTGGTAATGAGCTCATACCGTGGCCGTCGCCACCATAGAATTTCGGTACTTACACTAGCTGGGTCATGCCATGCCTCATGTAAGACCTATCCCCTATACTCACACTAGCTGGGTCATGCCATGCCTCATGTGAGTCGTGGGTGAGGGGAGCTTAAGTTAGGTTACCTTCCCTTTTGAAGGATCACTTACTTGAATTACATTTCTTCTTATTAAAGCTTATGATGCAAAATATCTCTAAGTCCATAATTTTCACAAAATTTCGGCAGCATAATGGCTAGATCAAAGCTTCCCAAAATTTTGCCAAACAGAGAAATCCAATATCACATATCATTAAGCATCATATCATTATCATAATCATCATCATCATATCATATCATCATCATCACATCATATCATCATCATCATACCATATCATCATAGCATCATGCTTGCACATAAACATAGGCATATTCTCAAGCAACGTTTTATGAGCTTAGCTTAATAAATTTGGTGCAAGCTTTTAGTTGAGATTATTTCTTGGGTAAACTTCATTTTATTCGGCTTAAAGCCAATTTCATCTATTATCCTTTTTGAAACCTTTAGGTTGAATTATAAAAGTTTTTCCAATGCTTAATGTAGGGGTATTAGTATTCTAGAGCTTATTTCTCCTTATTCCTTAACTTTTACCATAACCAGTTTTTACTTTTACAGTGGGGCAGTAACTTTGAAAATTCACCATAATTTCATCTTTTACTCTTTTATTTCGAATTTTTGTGTGGATGGCTTCTTTGAGTCTATTTTTAAACAAAATAAACCCCACTTAAAAATTCATTTTGTAGCTTGAGTTATGCACCTTTTATTCTGACTATTCAGGATTGAAAGTTCATCTCGGGTCAGTGGCTTGTCCACTTCACTGGGAGTTCCACACATGGAATCTGACAAATGGGAGTGTTCTTATATGTCTTAGCTTTCTAACAAACTTGGTCCCACTCAAAAATGTTATGTATAACTTGAGTTATGCACGTTTTATCACCCACTGCCCGGACAGAAACCCATCCAAGAACAGCAAACTTTGAAAATTCATATCTCTCTCGTTTTAAAGCCAAATCTCACATATTTTATATGTATGAAAAGCTATTTGAGTCTATTTTCACAGAAAATTAGTTTCACCTCATTTCGAGTTTTGTAGAATGAGTTATACCATATGCATTACAGACTGCCAGAATTTCAGCTTAACTCGTTTTTGAGTTTTACATATCAAACTTATAGAGATGTTGTTATACCACTTCAAATCACCATTTTTATGTTTTATCTCTTCATCATATTCAAAGTTTGAGTCACCAAATCAGTATTTTGAACCAAAATAAAGCAAGATACATAAAACCATCAAGCCACATATTCTCTCTTCAAGATAACATTTTTCAACAAGACAAGAAAACTCATAGAGCAAGAAATGGTCATGAGACCTTGAAGCAAGTCCTAAAACCACCTAGCTATGAAGAGCTTAGGAGTTATAGAGCTTGAAAAACATGGAAGAGAAAAGGGTTAGAGTCACTACCAAATGAGGTTTCTCTTGGAAGCTTGAAAAATGAAGTGGTTGGAGATGGCCTCCTTCTCCTTGAGCTTGATATTGGGGCTTGTGTATGAGTGGCTTTGTTTCTCCAAGGACCAAAAATGGTAGTCCTTGAAGGGATTGTGAGTGTGGTGATGGGAGATGAGGGTGATGGTGGTAGAAAAGTGAGGACTTAGGGTAGGAAAACAAGAAGAACAAAAAGGAGAGTAGGAAGAACAAAGAAAGGTTTAGAGAGAGGTGAGAGCTTTTTGTGTGTGTCTTTGTGAGAGGAGTGAAAAAATGAAATAAGGAGAGAGAGGAGGCTGAAGGTGGCGCACAAATGAGGGGGGTGATGTGATTTTTGCTTCTTACACAAGCTAGGGAGTGGGAAAAACCTTGGGGCAAAAGAGAGTGTTGTGTTTCCTTTGAGTCTTGGCACTTGGGTAAAGACTTTGTAGTGTTTATCAAGTGGTTAATAGCATGAGCCATCTTAGGATTGGTATTGGATGATTGTGATCACTCCAAGTGTCACAATCTTGATGGAGGAGAGTAGATCTTTTGTCTTGACTCAAGGAATCTACTAACATTGACTCTTGATCTAGTGGTGTATGATGAGAAGGCAATTGAATGGTTGGATATAGCTTTTGCTTTGACCAAACTTTGAAATAATAATTAAAGGGAAGTTTCTACATCTTTATAATTGTTACAAATATCTAAAAGTTAATTAGTTCAATTAGTTTAAATTACACATTAGTTCATTTTAATTGAGAAGGATTTTCCTCATTAATTATGTAAGAAGATGTGAGGGTTAATGTGATTAAGATTTGATACTTATATACTCTTAGTTAATTAGATTAGACCACCTTGATTTTATGTTCTAAATCATGGATTAATGAGGATTGGGCAATTAGACTTTTAATTGTAACTTTTAATGCATTAAGTCTCAATTGTCGACTTGCCTTTAATTTACTAAGCTCTTACTCTCGAGATTAATCGATTAATTCTCAATTAATCGCTAACCCCTCTAATTAGCCGGGAACACCGAGCTAATTAACTTAGGTGAAAATGGGGATGTTACACTTGTACAGTCATCAAGCCAAGATCAGGACATATGTGATTATTATCTAAAGCAAACTCATGAGTATATTCATATACGTCAATCAACTAAGAGATATCACTTTCATTAAGGTTTCATAACATACTATGTAACAAATACATTCATGTGCACACTAAAGTCATGCTAAGAAATTTCTAATATCATAGCATAATTACATAAAGGCATATAAGACACATAAATCAATTGAACTTCCATCAATGACATGGAAACTCATATAATTCATTAAACTTTAATGTAGGAATTTTGATACTTAAATGCATGCAAATGATCATGTTCTTATGCAAAACAAGGTTTCAAAGGCAATGCTTCAAAGAATAATTCAAAACCCATGTTCATAAAGCAAAATTTAGAAACCACTTCAAGCAAGGAATTAGATAGTTAATGTGACATTTCTAATGGGACCTTAACTTAAATCTTCATATTTGAGGTTCCTTAATGTGATTATAAGCATGATTAAGTCCAATGTCCAAAGTCCAAAGTCCAAAATCCATAAGTCCATATCTAAGCAAAGGTTCTCTAATGCATTGATATGACCTTAAAAGGGTCTCAAATAAGTATCATACAAGTCTCAAGGTCTCATAATAGTCTAAACAAGTCCATACAAGGTCCATATGCATAGGTACAAGTTCATATGTCATAACTCCAAAGCATAGGTCATGATCCAATTTTAACAAGTTTTAAGTGTCTTATTAAATCTTAATGGTCCCAAAAAGAAATTATCACATAACAACACTAATTCAATCATACTCAAAGATTTGAAAACACTTTAATATAGCAAATCAATTAAAACAACTTTCTAGTTGAAAAATGAATTCATGTCTGAAACCATGATTAGGAGCAAAGACAATGTATGTTGCTTCAAAACTTCTCAAACTTATGCCTAAAACTTAATCAAGTAAAATCACATAATATAAGACATCAAATTAAGTTTATAAAACACTAAATCAAGAGATTAGAAACAATATGCATGCTATCCAAAAATAGGGCAGAAAATAAATTAGACTTCTAATTTAAAAACCAACTCAAATTTATGAGAAACTTGTCATACAAACCCATATCATGTTTGTATAGATTCTTAAGCATCAAATCAACATTTTAGAACATAAAAACACCTTAAATATCATGATGAAAGTCACAGCTATCGGTGCATAATTTTGCACTCAATCATGTTCATGTGCATTAAATAGATTATGTAAGAAATAACATGAAATCTTGCTTATACTAACTCAAAAATTTATTCCAATGAAAACTCATTAATCAAGACCTAAACCAACCATTTAGATGTACAAAATACATGAGGCAAAATAGATTTAGCTACTGCCGAAAAATAGGGCAGCCTATATAATCAACCAAATTACAAGTTTCTCATGCTTAAATTCATGTTTCATGTGTTTAAATTCATGTAAATTCAATAGATAAGCACATATAGTGAAACCATAGGTTATATGACATCAAACCAACCCTTTTACACACTTTAGTATGTGACAAAACTTGTTGAAAATTTATGCACAAAACTAGACAGCATACATACACTTAGAGAAAATTACAAGTTTCATGCTCTAAAGTGCATCTTCGTGAGAAATAAGCTTCTATATGACAAGTACAACCTTTCAAAGCATTAATTCATCATTTAAACGTTCTAATACACATAAGAACACATGAAAAAGAAAGGAATCACCCACTGCCCTTCAAGAAGCTGTGAGGTACATACACACAAAATCAAGGATTTTTGACTCATAATCACTCAAATTCATGTTATCATGCTTCAAGACTTATAACATCATCAAAAGAACAATGAAACCTCATGATACTTAATCAAACAAACCAAACACTTCTCAGCCCTCATATGGCTGTAAGTCATATAGTGAGGCACAAGAGAGTTTAACTCACATCTATGTAAGAAAACATTTTTTAAAGCATAAGAACACAACTATACATCACTAGTAACTTAACTCCTTAAGAAAAATCATCAAGAACCAAAGCAACCACAAACTTTCAGCACCTTAAAAGATGAATATATGTTCTAAAAATCAAGGTTTCAAGCTTCAATCAACACATAAAAATGCATAGAACACATAAATGAAGCCTAGAGAGCAAGAAAACAAACCCTATATGGATTATCTCTCGAAACTTGAATGGAACCTAGGTAGGGACAATAGCTTCCATGAGTTTTTTGCTCTTGTTTGAAGGCTTATTTGTGAGCTCTAATGGTGTAGGATGATAGAGCTTGAGGGTTGATGAATTGGATTTTTATACTATTTTTATCCTTCATACTTGTCTCATTAATCCTCCTTTGTGCTTAATTGGTTGAGTTTAGATCATTTTTTTTTTTTTTGGATCTTAGTGAGACTTAGTTAATTTTTGCAGCATTTCGGTTATTTTGACCTACTTCAGTGTTCAGATCATATCTTGAGCTCTATACCTCATTTTATTACGCTTCTTGATTTGTAGGAAAGCTAAGAGATAGAGCTACAATTTCTATGAAGAGGGCAAGGGCTAATTCTGAGATCTTAAAGCCGAAATTGGGCTCGGAACTGAACTGAAGCGTTTGGGCGCGGTTTCTGAGCAGCCTTCAATGATTGGACTATATCTTGGGCTACAGGGACTCAATTGAGCCCATTCCGGTGGCATTGGAAAGCTAACATCCAGGGCT
Organism: Pterocarpus macrocarpus; assembly: GCA_031439585.1. Lineage (NCBI taxonomy): Eukaryota > Viridiplantae > Streptophyta > Magnoliopsida > Fabales > Fabaceae > Pterocarpus > Pterocarpus macrocarpus. The sequence continues at coordinate 39,832,367 of CM062517.1, forward strand.
TCATTTTATGTTCAGAGCACTAAGCCAAGAAGAACCGTTATGAGGCCCAAAAACGTGTTGGAAGTCGCTGCTGAGTCTAAGAGAGCCCACTCAACTTGTTTTGGGCACAACTTTCTCTCTAAGCATCCAAATTGGGCAAATGAGCTATCCAAATTTAGCTTAGGAAAAGAGGATTATTTTAATTAAGTAATTAGTGACTTTTAATTAGAGGTATATATAGAAATTCTGATTATGCTTCAGGGACCTTTTTGCTCATTTGTAATCTCTAGTTTTATTGAATAAGAAACTCTCTCTCTCTCTCTCTCTCTCTTTTGCGTTTTCCTCCATTAATGGAGGGGTGATCCTCCTCTGATCCAAGGCATCAAGAGAAGCATTCAAGCTCTTGAGGATTGGTGCATCAAGACATGGAAATTCCAATTTCGGTTTCACTCCTCTTCTCTTCTTCTTAATCTCGTAATTGAATTGGAGGTTTTCATTCATGCATGTTGATTAAGAGTCAATCAAATCATGTATAATTCAAGTTGATATATGTGATTCGATTGTTCAAGAGTGTGATTCATAATTCGGATCTGAATATGAGATTAGAGCATTGGTTTGGAAGCTAATCCAAAATCAATTCGGTTTTAGAGGTCTCTAAACCGAATTGCTTGAGTGATTAGTTGAATGCATGGAGATTTTCATGTGAATGCTAGGTTTGATTTGAGGTTTCAATTGAATCTAAAATTAATCATCGAATTGGAGTGTTTGCATGTATATTTGAATCCAATGATTGAGTGTTGATTGTTTTCTTCTTGTGTGTCTTGGATTAGAATTTTAATTCGGTTTAGCCTTTTTGTTTTCTGTTTGCTTTGGAATTGATGTGCATTTTAAGTGTTTGTTATAAAAACCCCCCTGAATTTTCTGATCAAATAGTGTGTTCATCTTTGGGAAACGATCCGAGTTGGTTACTATACTATAGTCGCTATTCGGTTTAATTTGCTCGTGTTACGACGCGCGAGTCAAGGGTTAATAGAAAGGTTGAAGGTTTGGTGGTGTTTTAATGGAGGTTTTGTGGAGTTTTTTTGGAGAAACAAAGGTGGAAGAAGGTGATGGTGGTTGCACATTTTGGGATGTTTGGAGCTAAGGTAAGGGCTTCTAAAGTGTGTGTAGGTCTATTGGGGTGGGTCTTTTATAGAAAAAGAGTGGTTTTAGTTAGTCTTAATCATTTAATTAGTCATTAACTTAATTAGGTAGTTTTGTTAGTTAATTAGGACACCGATGATTAATTAGTCTAATCACCACACCAAAATGATTTAGACATGATATCATATTCATATTATATGGTGATTAAGGTTTAAGAAAAGATTAAAGTAGTTTAACCCTTAATTAGTGCATAATTAGTGATTTTGCTAAAAACTAGTTTTTACAATTCAAGCTTTGATTAATAAAAGACTTAGCAAATAATTAAATTTATTTAATCTATCATTGAATTTATTTAATCTATCATTGAATCTATGTTTAAATATGTGTTAGATGATATTCAGAATTTTTTCAGAATTTTTCTACAATTTTTACTATTTTTATGAATTTTAACCTTAAATATGCCTATTTTAAGTTAATTAACCTAATAAATGATCTAATAATTAAAAAATAAAAATCTGCAGCAAACCCATGTGCAAATGGCGCTGGGTCATTAGGTTTAGGGGACAAAATTTATTAAAAGTCTGATTAGGGTCAAAAGTTAATCAAATTGGTAAAAGTTAATTAATGTAAAGTTGTCTTGATAATGGCTTTTTGTTGAATTTTTGACTAAATTGATCCTAATCTGTTTTGAGCTGTTCCAAGGTAGTTAGATCCTGGTTAGGGCATGGTTGGGGTTCTACCTATGGTTAGGGTTAGGATTTTACATTTTATTTAATTTATTTTATGATTTATGACATAATTTTGGCCTTTTTGACACATATTGGCCTAAAATTAATTAAAAAACTATTGGACCCATGGCTGCAGCTGCCAAGGCCCATTTTGAGGCCCACTCACGTGTTCCTTCAAGCCCAAGCCCGGATCTTTAATGATTCTTTGCCGTACTGAAAGTTTAAATGGTCTTGTAGGATTTTTGGGGCCTGTTTTGCACCTTAATAAGGTTATTTTTGTGTAATTATATGAATATTGCTCAAATTTATTAAAATTTAATATTTATCTTCAAAATTATATTAAAAATGTATTTGTAGTTTTTTCAATAATTTTTCGTGGTCTTCCGGGTAGTTTTTGGCCCTCCGTAAGCCCATTAGTGCTTTCTGCCTATTTTCTATCGGAGTTTTCGCTATATATTTTGTTTTCTGTAATTAATGGCATTTTCGTAATTTTGATCAAGTCTAGGGGTATCCCATGCCATTTCACACTTGGATACCTCTATGGCTCAATAGGCTGAGTTTTAGGTTTCTACGGTTCTGTTGTGTGATTTTACTTTGTTTAAAACCTTATTCTGCTAATTCTACAGGTGCAGGGAACTAAATGTCATTTTCTAAAAATTCTTGGGGTCAATGTATAATTACTAAAAGTTTTGGGGTAACAATGCAAATAATAAAAGTTTACACTATAAGGGCATTTTCATCTTTTCCTAATTTTTAGTATATGGTAGTGCTGTAATTTCAATGGTAGTGTCATACTACCCTATAGTTCTAAGTGTAAGGATCATCAAGACATAGTGCTATCTGAAAAATTCTCATACTGCCTAAGTAAAATAATTCAAAATTCCTCTTACGCTATATTAAAAAAAATGGGAATTCTACAAGCATTGGACCCGATAATTAGAGCTATGAGTTGGTTAATATATCATGTCAATGGTTACAAGTTTTATACAGCTGAATAGGGAAAGGGGAAGAAAAACTGACAACACTGGGGTTTGTGTAAGGTGAGATACTGGTGATAGAGAAAGTGACTGGCATGGAGTACTTAAAGAAATACTTGAGTTACAGTACCCTGCTAAACCTCTTAAATAAGTTTTGCTATTTAATTGTGAATGATATGATCCAACATGTGCTGGTAGAACACGTAAATATAATAATTACAAAATAATTAAAATTGACCATACTAAAAGATATGAAAAATTTGATCCATTTATTATCATCGAATAAGCAAGACAAGTTTATTACATGCTATACCTTGGAAAGTGCAAATCTAATTGGAGGGTGATAATAAAATGCAAACCAAAGGGTCGAGTAGAAGTTGAAGAGGTATCCAAGCAAGCTTACTAAATTGATGATCTAAGTCCTTCCAAGCTTGTTGTTGATATCGACATCCCCTCCGATCTATGTTCCGTTTGGTAGGAGGTTGCCATAATTGAACTCCCGAGGCAATATTTAATGAGTCAGTCTAATGAGAGGGGGGCAGCATTGAGGATGAGGAAGAGGAATTCGATGATGACATTGAAAGCAAGAGTGATGAAAGTAGTCCTCAACTTTCAGATTAACAAGGTGCCAAGTGTGTTATGTCTTTATTTAATTATTATATGTCTTATGTTTTTAATTTTGTGCATATCTATTTTGATATTATAGTTTAATTCTTTGCATTTATAGTTATATGCATATTATGCTTGTTGTATACATTTATTGATTTATGCATATGTTGTACAGGTCATTTATGGCAGGATGAAGATCTGGTTCTGGATGAGGCAAGGATAGATTGAGGAAGCATGGTCCACCCCTTCACACTTGTGCTCCACCCACCATTTCCATTGCGCTCGCATCCATCACTTTCACCATTGCTACTACCTCCACCCCTTGTGGTCATCCTCCACATACTTAGGAGTTTCTTATGATACCCAACCCTAAGTATGTGGAGCTAGGGTCTCAACCATCTCAACCTTCTCCACCTTAACCCCCACCTTTAGGAGGTGTAGCTTGCACCCCACTTGTACCTGGGTCCATTCCTTCTCTTACCCACAGCTAGCTTGGTTCGTAGGGTGCTTAGTCCTCATCGTCCAGCCCCTCACAAGGCTCCACGAACCAATGCTTGGAGCTCAAATATGACGATAAATCCTAGTAAGTAATTTCAAATTTAAATTTATTATGAATTTTTAATTATGATAGCACATTAAATTTAATTAATAGAATACCTGACTTAGTCTATTATTTTTTACATAATTGGATTCTGCCAGCTTGGGGCTTGCATAGGATTCCTTGATTTTCGAGGAGAACGTCTGCGACCTGTATACCAATTTTCTACAGGCCCCTAAGGCTACACAGCAGTTATGGTGGAGAGAATAGAGGGTAAAATAATCATTATTTTTTATTATTAATTTTGATTCTTATTTTCATACATGATTATTTATTATAATTAAGCTGACTATTATGTTACTTATGTGAAATGTATGTTCATTATTGATCCATGCGAGGAGGCTGCAATCTACAAGGCATGGAGGACCCGAGTCGAGAATCGGCTTTATGATATGTTTCACAACATTCGGGAGAATGAACTTTGTGATATTGCCAAGATGGAGGAATGGTTTATGACAATGAGGTAGTTTTTGGCTAGACAATGGCAACTGACAGCTTAGCTAGGCGGGAAATGATGGCTGGATAGAAGATGTGATGGTGGTGTTGTGCTCGCGGTCTCTTTATGGAGAAAGGGGAGGTGGTGGGGGCTGGAGGGGGAAAGAGGGTTAGATTTGTGAGGGAAGGGAAGAGGAGGGGAAGAGAAAAGGAGGGGGAGACGATTTATAATTAGAGAGATTAAAAACATATTTAAATTATCAGTTAACAGGAGCAGGATAATGGTAGAGATTAAAATCAAAACTTTTGGAAATATTAAAACCAAAAAAAAAAGGGACTTAAACCAAAATTTACAGGAATTAGTATTATATTTAAACTAACATATATGAAGGATGGCATGACTTTTTGTCATCCGTGTCATCACTTAACAGAGGTAGACTAACAGTAGGTACTAAAACTAAAATTTTTGGAATATTTGGATCAAAAAAATTTGGGACTAAAACCTAAAAGTAGTTAATTTTACAAGAACCAAAAATATATTTAAATCTAAGTATTTTATTATTTTTCACGAATTCTTAAAAATAGCAAAATTAATGTGTCATTTTTTATTGTTATCGACAAAAACATAATAACTAAAAATAAAAACAAATCGAATCACAGGGAGTCAAAGTTATACGGCATTTCCACGATTAGCCAAAGTCAAATAATGAGGCAATTAAATTTAGTTAGTAATTGAATTATTTTTATATGGATTAGTCAATAAATGAGGTGCACTTGGTTCAGCGATCAAAATAATTTTTTAACTAAAAAATACTTTGATAGAAGTTATTCATTCTACCTTTTATTCAAAAGTTAAAATAAAAAAAATTATTTTTAATTTTTGAATAAAAATTAAAATAAGTATCTTTTATGAAAAGTGATTTATTTTTCAAAAAAATTGAAACAAATGCACCCTGAATATTATATATATATATATATATGAAGCATTAATATATTATAAAGAGCAAAGTGCTTTAAAAATGTCAATTAATCATATTTTATCTTACATATATTTTTTAATTAATTACGATAAAAATTAAATATTTTTAATAATGTAATTATATACAATTAAATGGTTGTATGAAAATTGTACACTATTATGTATTAAGTTAAAGAGTCATTTTTTTTTTTAGCTAAAGAGTCATACTCATTAAACATTATAATATACCACTAAATACAATATTTTTCTCATTCATATATATATTTAATCCTCTCTCTACAAATACGTTAGGCTTCCTTGACAGGCCACTACAAGCCGGATCCAACAGTAGTTATATGCAGAGTGAAGAGAATTGGACAAAAGGTCAAAAATCATAAAACATATTGGTATCATATAAAAAATAAAGACAAATTACATTGAACTTCTTAAGGTTTGGTAAAATTTATCTTGATTTCTCTCAATTTATAAAAGTATATATTAACCTCCCTAAGTTTTAGATAATATTATCTTTAATACCTTGTATTTTGTAAAATATAATATTAAATATCTTATAAATATAATATTAGTTTCTCTTAACCTCCTCTTAAAGGGAAGTCGGTATAACCTTGACAAATACATCGAAAATTACAGTAAATTTCACAAAATTTAATCGGAGGTCAACATAATTTGCTCTAAAAACAAAGAAATACATGAAGCTTAGATAAAGCCAGAAGGCGCAAGTTATAGACAGGTGATTATTACAGAAATCATAAAAATTAATGAATAATGAGACCAAAAATATGTGCCAACAAATCAAGTGAGTCCAACCCCAAAAACCAAAATGAAACACAAAAATCATCACTGCATCATGATTCTGAATTCTTCAAAGCTAAGCACACCATCTCCATTCAAATCAAAGTGACTGATCATCACTCTGCATTCATCCACGGATTTTGATTCTCCCAACATGCCAAGCATCCTCTTCAAGCTCTTGGGTGTTATGAACCCACGCAACTCTGCATCATTATACATCTCGAAAGCTTCCCTTAAGTCCTTCAACTTCTCGTCCTCCCCTGCTGCTTCCATCAACTCAACAAAATCATCCAAACTCAGCAATCCATCACCATCCGAATCAAACGCCTCAACAGCCATTTCAGCATCTTCAAACAATAACTCACCACCCATCATGGCTAACCGGTTCCTTAGCTCAGAAGGGGAAATTTTTCCATCCCCATCTTCATCAAAATATTTTAGAGCACCCTCGAAGTTCGTGTTCCTCCTCATATCAATATACAGAATATAATTAAAGCAAAGTTGCTACCAATTAACACTTGTAATGGTGCAGAATTATGCTGTGCTGTGCCAATTGTATACAACATATTGAAAGGCACATCGGGATTTTATATATGTTGTGAAGTCGTGTTGCTGTGGGTGGCGCGTTGAGGATGTACCAAAACATGGTATATTGCTGCGTAGAAGTTTGGTGGAGCAGTATTCCATTTCGTGTATGTTCTTTTTCAGCATCGGAAAATTCAATTGACGAAGGAGAGAAGAAAAGGGTTAACGCGGAGAGGAGCAGTGGGTTGCGTAGATTTGACATAGGGCGAGACAAGAATAAGAATGAAATTGTATACAAGACGTGTCCATTCCACTTTGACACGTAAATGAATTACTATATCATTCATATTGTAAACTCAGCCGAGGAAGCATCCTAGTAATATAGAAAAATTCTTAGATTCTCTCATAGCAAAAGAATAGTTTTGCTCTAAACCATTTATGGTTCAACACATCAGTATTACAGGTTATCACTGTCTTCAACTTTCTTAATATTTTTAATATAATAGTTAATGTTTCAAATAATAAATAGTGCAGAGCAAAATTTTTCTTACTCTAAGAATATTTACAAATTTCTTAATAATATATGATAAATATATGCAAGAGGAGGAAAAAAATAGTGCAATTCGCACAATAAGTGGACCCTAGGGAATCATAGACAAAATTATGTGGAATTCAATTTATGAGTGGAGCTTGAAAAACACTCTCTTCATCTTTTTATATCTTTTGTGCCAGTGCATTAATATTTATTTTTAGAGATTTTAGTATATCAGTGGGATTTAAATAGCCTCTCTCTCTCTCTAACTTGAAAAATGTGTCCATAGATTTGTGAGATCCCCAATAAACATATTGAAATCCTCATTCACACTTGGATCTATAGTGATATTATAATGCAAAAATAAAAAAAGGGAATGGGAAAAGAGAATTTTTAAGCACCCATTGTGTCACGACCTTCACCTACCCGTAACCGACGCATAGAGAATTCTCATTCCCTAGCAAACCTAACACATTGATTTTTCAGAAAAATAGACAGAATTTCCCTTAAAACTAGAATATTTCCCAAATAATCAAGACCTGCCAATTCCCGACCAAACATTATAGCACAATTCAAAATATGATTTGATTAAGTTCAGCAACCACACCACAAAATCCTTCATCTAGGATCTCATATCAAGTAACTAAGTTCAATAAACTATACAAGTACAGTCCGTTATCTATGATTTGACAAGGAAAACTCGAAACAAAATACAATGCATAATGTACATATGGACCCTACCTGTGTTTCATGGAGCTCTACATATAAGCCATCGTTGGCTATACAAAATTTACTACAAAACCAATAATAAATAAGGCCCCTCAAGGGGACTCACCCAAAATAAGATCAACACGAGTCCTATGGGACAGGAGGGGTAGGACTTCTCTCTACCGTTGAATCTGAAATAGAGAAGAAAGCCACGAAGTGAGTTATATAACTCAGTAAGGAATAATATATCTATAGTTAGCATGAGACAAATTTTAAATTCAAACCATACTTAAGATTATACATAAGGTGTAAGATGCCTTCTTGCAATATAGAAAATGAAATTATGGTTTTGATATTCTAAAAAAGCACAAAGGAGAATCCTATTCCAGAAATAATTCCCTAACTGAGCGGCCCTGACAACCTGACCTTAGGAGTATCCATACAATTTCACGACTGAGCGACCCCAACAACCTGATCTCAGCATGCTTAATTCTTCCGGAGATGTTGGCCATACATGCTGGGTTAGCAACCACCTTGCTAGTTGGGCTTTTCGAAGTGCACCAAGGCTAACGCTCACTACCGGTAGTGTAACGCCCTCCATTATATAAGCCATGCTCGAGTCATGGAGTTATATTAAGAGGTTATCACTGTACTAAGAGAATCTTTGAAATGTGGAAAATATAATACATGGCCCTTTAACTGCACCCTTTATAACTGAATAATAATTTAGAAATTTCATCTCTGATACATAGAGAATAAAATAGTTACAATTTAAGAAACTTTTGTAACTAATGTTATACGTAGAAACTGCCTCTACATTGTGGCTGTCGCCCTTTCTAAACTTCAACCGGCTTTTATAGTCTTCTGAGTTGACGTAAGCCTGAGTCTTGCATGATGAACGCCCCAGTATTCTGCCTCAGTCTTAAGTTTTAGCCTATGATCTGGAATGTTTATGGAAATAAGAACATATAGGCAAGCAGTGAGAACCTAAGGTTCTCAGTAGGTAAACTCGAACCATACAGTGTCATCATAAACATTCCAGCCGCTTCGGTTTCTTATAAAAACATGAGTACATATACACAACCAGTGGTTCAGTTTTAAGTTGAAAACATCTTCCTCTAAGTGGTTTATATTTTAACAATCACTTATCATATTACATGACAAACATAGAATTATGAATAGTATAATATGCTTCAACAAGAATCATAATAACATTATGACTGAATGAGATAATTGAAGATGCACATAAAGATGCTTATACTTGACTGTATGCAAGTGCACTTGACTTAATTTATCTCTTTCTTTAACTTGCAACTTGATCTTGCTCTTCTGTGCTTGGTCCCCTGGAGGTAAATGGCCTCTCTCACCCCTAGGTAATAGCCTGCTTTTCAGGTTTGAGCTCGTACTTATACATGAGTGATAGGTTTGCTTTCCTCGACCCTCACACCAGTCTATTCCCCTTAAATCTGGTCGAGGGCTAGCCCAAGTCTTAGATAGTACCACTTTGGTCTACGCTAGCTTGGTCTATGCCATGTCTTACGTGGTAGCTTGGCACGTCTTTCTTGCAAGTTCTCATAAATCTTATTCTTCTTTGAACATGATTATACATGCATATGCTACATGCATTCATTCATATGCTTCATATCATACTTAAATCATTCTTGCATATATGAATCTTACGAGCATAACATATAAATGTTCATAATAGTCATATAATTCACATATTTCTACTAGAATTTCGACAGCATAACGGATCATGTCTGCTTCCCCGTGAATAGTGCTAGGCAACCAGGGAACTTTAATTAAACAGCAAACTCAATATAGAACATTATAATCATTCCGAGTATATAACAAATCAATAAGTGCAAGTTTTAAAATCTTAAGTTGCAATCTATCTTACAAGCTTTTAACTTCTAATGATATTCCCAAGTTTGAGCTCATAACCGACTTCCGAGTTCCAATATCATATCAGCTTCAACTTCCGGAGTTATAAGTCTATGTCTCGATTCCCGACTTTCGGAATTACGTATATAATGTCCATGTCTTGATTCCCACCTTCCGGGATCATGTATTCAATGTCTTAATTCCCGACTTTCGGGTTATGTATGTAGGGTCAATGTCTCGATTTCAATTTCCGACTTTAACCGATAATTGATTTTCCAAGACCCTTATGAATGTTTTCCTAAGTCCCGCTTTCCGATATTAACCATACCCCGTCCTCCCTAATTTCCGAGTTACGACATTAACTATACCCGACTAGTTTCCTATTTGCTCAGTCCCGAGTTCAACATCAAATATACCCGATCTAGCTCTCTCTACTAAGTTTCGAGTTCAGCCTTAAACATACCCAATATGGATTCCTATTCACTAAGTTTGAGTTCAACATCAAACATACCCGATCTAGCTCTTTCTACTAAGTTCCGAGTTCAATTATTAAGTATACCCTTCCAAGTTCAACCTTCAGTATACCCTTCCGAATTCATCCTTAAGTGTACTATAACATCCGATTTCCGGGTTCCGACTTCGCCCTCAGGACTAATAAATTTCAATTCCCGACTTCATCTTCGAATTCTACGCAGAATGGGATAAATTCCGAATTCCGAGTTCGCCTTACGCAAGTACACGATTTCCGACTTCATTTGGCAGCAATTTCCACGACTTCCGATCTTAAACTTCAAAGCCGAACAAAATGAACGTGATACCCGACTTCCAATTTCATCTTTGAATTTCAGATGGAGTGTTATTTCCGATTTCTGATTTCGCCTTGCTCAATATCCGACTTCATGTTTCAAGGACAAATATACCCGGTTTCCGACCTCATAAGTAATGGTTTTACACAATGGTTCATGAGTTGAACTCAATGGACATGAGTTCAAATCTTTGAGTTGATTTCAGTTATACACGAGTTCCGATCTCCGATTTTATATCCAGTATTGACATTCCCGAGTTCAAATAGGGAGTTCCGAGATTATATGATTTTCAGCTGCATTACTTCCGACATCCGACCTCGATACCAAGTATCAAAATAAACAAGATTTCCTCAAGTCACAAGCAACATGATGCGAGTTACGACATCCGGCTTCAGCTGCAAGCAATTTAGAAGGTCACGAGTTCCGACTTCAAGTATTATGGGGGCGAGTTCCGATTTCAGGTGGAACGAAAGCGTATCCCAGTTTTGGATGACGTGGAGAACAAATTGGCCACAAAAGTGAGAGACATAGCCGAACCTCAGCCACAAAACTTCAACCAATCAACACCACAACTTTCATGTATTTAAGTCAGACTTTCCTCCTCATTTTGATCTGATTTTATGTCTCCTTCTCCTTGCTCCAGCCTTCTTCTTCTTCTTCCTTTCCTCTCTCAAATCTAACTCCATCAAATCTGAAGCTTTGGCAAAGTTCCATCAATCCAAACTCAAATTCAGCAAAGTCATACTCCAGAGAGGTAGGATTCTACTTCTATTCTTGAATTTCTTGCACTATGATTGCTTGAGATTGAACTCTTCCTTATGTGTTTGATGAGTTATTGGATGTGTTATGATGGATTGTGCTGAATTATGATTTAATTCATAGGAGATTTTGAGTTAGAATTATGATTAGAAGGAGAAAATTAGAAGAAATGGATGGGTTGGGATGCTGCCTGAGTGAGAATTCCATGGCAGTCCGTACGGCGGAGTGTACGGTGCCGCCTACAATCGGTTAAATCTGATGGAACCATTTTTAGATGAAAATAGACACCCAGGGCTTTCCATACATATATCATATAAGGTTATTGGATTAGTATTGAGAGAGATATGAATTTTTGAAGTTTGACCTAGGGTTCAGGACTTTCATCCGGGCAGGGTGACTTGAGGAGGGTATAACTCACCCTATACAACGCCAAATTGAGTGAAACCAATTTTGTTAGAAAGCTTACACATAGGGGAACATCCCAATATGAAATTCCGAGTTTGTATGGTCTCAATTGTTCCCAGTAATTTGAGGAAGTTGTCCTATGTTCAATCCAGGCCAAAATAGAGTAGTTCAGGAAGGTCGACTTTCAGGACTTATAACTGGAGGTATACTTAAGCAAATGGAGTGAAACTTATGGCAAGTAAAAGGTTGTCCTGTTAGCTTCAATATGAGACCAATTTCACATGATTTGAGCTTAGTTTCGATTTTTTGTGAATTTATATTTCCAGGAGTGTAATTTAGGCTAGTGACTAAACCAGCTGAGGCAAAAGTTAAATATTTTGAGTTATATAAATCAAAATGATATGGGACCAAAGAGGTTAGAAAGTAGACATATAGAGCTATGACATATCCAAATTTCAGATTTAAATGAGTTGAATAGAGATAAAGGTGGATTATACAAGATTCGGGCAGAACCGAATTGAATTGGCAGAATAGCCAAATTGATAATTTTACAAGTATTAGTGAAACATATAAGGTTGGAGTGGAGGAATTGCCAGTTTGATATTAATATATATGTGTTAAAATGATTATATTGTTATGGCTGATTTGTCCGTGAGAGCTGGCACTATTCACGGGGAAACGGACCTGATCCGTTATGCTGCCGGATTTACGGCAGAAGTCTAAGAAGCTATAAATGTTTAGATATAAGGATGAATTTTAAAATGATATGAGTTATCAAGAATGACATAATTATGTTATGAGGTATGTGAGGGTAACTGATGTAGCATATGCATGAGTACCGGTAAATTGGTAAGGAGGCTACGGGCCTTTATATGTAATGAACATGTACGTGAAAATCATGTATGCAATGATACATGAAAATAAATGAAATATATGTATGAGTACACTCAGTATGACTATGCTTGAACATGTATGAGAATGAAAGAATGTGAATATATTGAATGTGAGTCCCTTCACTTGGAGGTAGTTATTTGAGGTCCCTCCTTGTGAAGGCAGCTAAATAAGATAATATGTGGGTCCCTTCACCTGGAGGCAGTTGCACATTGAATCCCTCCTTGTGAAGGCAGCTAAGACTTGGGTCCCTCTATGCTGGAGGCATGTGGTCAGATGAGATCCCTCTATATTGGAGGCATGTGGTCAGATGAGATCCCTCAATTTTGAGGCACGTGACCAGAAGAGATCCCTTCAATTAGAGGCACGTGGCCAGAATGAGATCCCTCCAACCTAGAGGCAGTGGGTCCCCTTGTGGGTGAGTCGGTGTGACGATGGTCACGGGTGAAGCTGACGAGCTCACTCCAAGGCCAGGCTACCCAAGGGCAGTAATAGCACCCTAGGGACGGCGATACGTAACGCCTAGGTGTGCTAAGTAAAAGCTAAAGATTAAAGACTAAAGACTAAAGATTAAGGCATATGCAAGCACCCCACTCACATGAGGCATGGCATCGACCCAGCTAGTGTGAATACAGGGGACAGAACTTACATGAGGCATGGTATGACCCAGCTAGTGTAAGTACCAAAGGAAGATCCCACATTCCTAAGGAACGTGATATGGCGATCACACTCTAATGGGGTATGACATGGCGATCATACTCTGGAATGTGGCACGTAAAGATTTTATGATGAAAAGAGAGATGAAGAAAGAAAAGCAAATATTATGTATATGCATGAATTCAAGAAAAGACAAAGTTATGTGCAAATGCTATGTGTAGTTTAATATGTTGCACTTGTTATCCATGATATCGTTTAGGAATTTATTTTTATGGGTTTTTCCCATAACTCTTATGTTTTTGCATAAGTTCAAATACACAAAAAGGTAGATGCATAAGTTATGTATCCAATGTATTGAGGCTATTATGCTTTACTATGTTTCAGTTATTATTCATACTATAATTTATGAATTGGTGTTGTATGGGCTCTCCCAAATGACAAGTCTATGAGTAAAACTGAACCTTTGCTTCAGATAATATATTTTCGAATTGTAAAATTAAACAGTCCACATTATATGATCACTTTTTTTTACAATAAACCGAAGCAAACTGGAGATGACAACGATGTCATTATGTATGATAAGTAGAGAATCCTACTGAGAATTTATCATTCTCACTTCTATCTTCCGTGTTGTCTCCAGAAAGTCCAAGAAGTCCCGAAGACGGCTGAAGTTGCTGTCCAACAAGGTTCGCTCAGGTAACAGTAACAACTCCAAGGTATGGCGCTATGACTTAAGCATAGTATTGTACTTGGGAGGGTGTTACATGTACCCTTTCGAGTTCAACCTTAAATATTCCCGACCTAGTCTTTTATTTACTAAGTTTAGAGTTCAATTTTAAGTATACCGACCTAGCTCTCTGTTTAATAAATCCCGACTTCCGACATTAACTCAAGTTGTTTGTGTCTTATCCCAGACTTGTCCTACTTCTAGCCAGAATTGCACCATTATAAGGGAAAATTCACTAAAAATAGAAATCTGAGTGAAATCATGTGAAATTTATATCCATGTAAAGCTAACAGAACAAGCTTTCAAATGAAGTAAGTTTCATATCATTTGAATGAGTATAATTCGAGATATAAGCTCTGAAACTTGACCTTACTGGACTACTCTGTTCTAGCCCAAATTGGACATAGGGCAACTTTCTCGACTCACTGGGAAGAAACGGGACCTTATCTAATTCGAAAATTCTTATGGGATATTCTCCTATATGTAAGCTTTCTAACAACATTGGAATCACTTAATTTGGAGTCGTATAGGGTGAGTTACACCCTTCTCAACTTATACTACTCGGATGAAAGTCCTAATTTCTAGGTCAAACTTAAAAAATTCATAACTTCCTCTTTACTAATCCAATGGCCTTATATTATATGTGTATGGAAATCCCTGAATGTCTAGTTTCACATAAAAATAGATTCATGGAGTTTAAATGGCTGTAGTCGGAACCATACACTCTGTCGTATAGACCATCGAGAAAAAACCTTACCAGCTTATTGAGTTTTCTCTTTTCTTCAAGTTCTTTCATACCAATTCTAATTCTAATCATAACATACATGCATAATCAACTATAATTCATCATCATCACTTCAAATCTCATCAGTATCACAAGATATCCAAGACCCCCATACAGTCCTAAACCAAGGAAAGTAAGAAGAGAAGTAGGATTCCTACCTTGGTGGTGTGAAATCTTGGTGGAACTTGATCTTGGAGTGAAGTTGATGGTTGGAGCTTGAGCTTGGGGATGAGAGGAAGTGAAAGAAGATGAAGGAAAGTAGGAAAATGAGGTTAGTTGTGGGGAGGCCAAAAATTTAAGGGGAGAAGAAAGAAAAAGAAAATGAAAACTTATGAAGGAAGCTAGCTTTTGATTGGTGGACTTCAATCCTCATTCAAACTTGGCTTGGCTTCCCTCTTTTATGGCTGATGGAGGTGCCACTTGTAGGCATGTTTTGGCTAAATCTTGGCCCTCCATCATAGGGTTCTCATAGTATAATTTCTATTGGTCCGGTTTCGACAATTTAAAAATACCGAATCTTCGCCGATTTTCTTCAAATCGGCAAAACTTTACTAAACAACTCTGAGAGAATTTCTATATCTCTATTCTAATTGTTCCTAAGCCTAATCCTTCTAATTAACATCTAATTAATATTTCATTTAACTTCTAATTGTCCTTACATAACTATTGAAATCGAATAAATAGATTAATCGCATAAATTAGACATTTCGCAAATTCAGAGCTTTTTGTTTTCTAATTTCTGTAGCTAATGGCATTTCCATAATTTTGAGCAAGTCCAGGGACACCCCACGTCATTTCACACCAGACTGCCTCCATGGCCCAATCGGCAGAGATCTAAACTTCTACGGTTTCACCACGTGATTATGCTCTGTTTAAAATCCCATCCTGCTAATTCTACAGATATGGGGATATAAAGGTCATTTCATGAAAAGTTCTAGGGTTATTGTGGGAATAAGTCTTTGGGGTCAAAATATAATTTCTAAAAATTCTGGGCATCACTACAATTAACAAAAGTTTACAGGGGCACTCTTGCTCTGTTCATGAAAGTAGGGATGTTACAGCTAGCGAGCAGCATTTGTCACAGTTTCCTCCCCTTTGGAAACCTTGATTCCTTTTTAAAACCATTTGGCATCATAACTTTATTTTTCTTTATCACAAATCACATACATTCTCATCCATAACGTCAAGAACATAATGAAGTGCTAAAAGAAATTCCATATGTTCAACAAGTAAAGGAAGTTATAGCTATTAAGTCTTGTCTCATGCTCATAATGCTTGACATTAATATAACACAAGTTGCAAATTAGTAAATATGTGTTTTAAACATAAATGCATGAGGCAATTTTTTTTTTGAACTAAATCTTGGAGAATTCAATTTAAGCAAAATTTTCAAGGCAGTTAGCAATATAAACACATATACATATGCAAATTTATTTAAAAGTTAACCATAAGCACACTATTCACTCACAATCAAGATCCAAAGATGGGAATTCGGTGGGGTGGTGCCTCCGATCCAATGGGAAGATCCTTGGGAGTGTCCAAAGCTACAAAAGACACCAATCTAACATTAATAAGCTTTTAGAAACTAAATCTAACTCAAACCAACTCTTAATCATAAAAATCCCCAAATTAGAAACCCTTGGACCTCAATCCCCCCTCTAGTTTGTTTTAACTTCAAATCTATGGAGAAATTTGCTAATTCCAACAAAGAGAAGGTCATAAGCTCAAAAACTTATCTTAGAATGTCGAGGAAAGGAATAAAGCAAGTGGAGAGTGGTGGTTCTCTTCACACCTTCACTTTCTCTTACTAAAAGAAGAGAGAAGCATAAATATGAAGATGAAGATGATGATCAGGGGGTGGAAAGGAAGTGTTTTGTGGTGATTTTTTGGGGGAAAAAGTTGATGAGTTTATGGGTTTTGGTGAGGGAGAAGAGAACTTAGAAATAGAGACAAGAAGAAGAGAGATTTGAAGGGGAAATGGAAGAGGGGTCGAAACCCCAACTTTTATCCTCACAGCGGGCGCTTGGGTGCCCATTTCCTAGCCGTTGGGCACCCAATCACTTGAAGCTAATTCCTGTCAGCACAACTGGCACCCACTTTTTTTAGCAAATTTAAGCCTTACTCACACTTATAAGCATATTTCTACTCCAATAATATCCAAATACTCGAGAATACTAATATAAAATATCATATAAAGGTCTATAATTCAAACAAATTTAAAACTCATATCACACAAAACCGTAAGGCATCACACATTGATGAACTAAATTCCCCTGAAATAGATCCTCGTAAACATAATGAAATCCCTAGTTATTAACAATAACACTCGGATCTCTGATGATATTATGATGCAAAAACAAAAAAAGGCAGAGAAGGAGCGAGCTTTTAAGTCTGTACTAATGAATTGAGTTCCTTGAAATTTCATACATAGTTCCCCAATAAAACATCTTTGACCAAAAGAAGTGGGTGAAAGATTCGT
This sequence comes from Pterocarpus macrocarpus, assembly GCA_031439585.1. Lineage (NCBI taxonomy): Eukaryota > Viridiplantae > Streptophyta > Magnoliopsida > Fabales > Fabaceae > Pterocarpus > Pterocarpus macrocarpus. The sequence goes on from CM062517.1 coordinate 39,849,764, forward strand.
GGCACCCTTCAAGTTTGGGAGTAACGCTACTCCACCTTAAAAATTACAAAAACACCCCAAACATTATAATTTTGTTCCATTTTTTTCCTTCTCTTCACTTCTCTAAAGTCATTGCAGGTAGTGATGGTGTGGCCAGATGAAGGTGGAGGCATGGCAGTGGGTGCATGACTGAGGACGTGGCTGCAATGGTGCAATGATGTGATGGGACACAAACTATGATGAAGTGACTTGGTTGAGCACAGGTAGTGGTTTGCAACTGAGCACAAGGAGGCGATCTTGGCAATGGTGATGGACTGGCTGGAGGGCACAAACCGGCAAAGCATGGTGGTTGTGAGTGTTGGTGATGGCATGTACGGTGATGGTGGTTTGCTATTGTGGTGCCCGTTCGCTGTTGGAAGCTCGATGGTGGCGGAAGGCTTAACGGCAGCAAAAAGGGAGTTGAGCTGAGGTGGTGGTGTTATTAGACAGCGTGAACACTGACCGGGTTAAGCGTCATATGGTGCGGTGGTTCATGGTGGTTTACAGGTCTTGGTGATGAGACAAGTACGGGCTGATGGCGAGGCTAGGATAGCGTTAGGTTTTGACTAGGTTAATGAGATAGAGGGAGAGGATAGAGAAAGATAGATTTGTAAAAAGCTTGAATATGTTTTTAGTCCCTTTAAATATTTGATTTTTTGGATTTGGTCCCTCAAAAAATTTTCACTTGATTTTGGTCCCTTATTTTTCAGACGTTACCAATATTAGTCCTTGCCGTCAATTGAGTACTGTTAAGTGCTGATGTGGCAACGTGAGATTTTGACACGTGTTAATGCTTTTAGATCTCACGTTACCACGTTAGCACTTAACAACACTCAGTTGACGGTAGGGACTAATATTAATAACGTCTGAAAAATAAGGGACTAAAACCAAATGAAAATTTTTTGAGGGACCAAATCCGAAAAATCAAATATTTAGAGGGACTAAAAACATATTTAAGCCTTTGTAAAATTATAAATTTACGTAATTTTTTAAAACTAAATTTCTTTATTTTATTTTTAAATCTAAACCATTCATTTATTTTAATATTAAATTTCTTGGTATCAAGGAGGTGGAGTAACGCTAGTCCAAAACTTGAGGAGGCTAACGAATCCTTCACGAAAAAAGTGAGTATTCAATACTCCATACTCATGTTATGAAAATGGTAGACATTCCCGATAAATGATTGATTTTTTCATAGATCCCTCAAAATGATATATATTGCTCAATCCCATAAACAACTTATTTCCTTATTAATTCTAGATACTATATGTGCAACACTGACAAAGTGAATTTTGCTGTTACATAAGTTGTGACTGTTAAAGTTGGTTTATGGTAGTTGTTATTTACTTAAATGATTTCGATGTAGCCAAGATGTGGGTATGCTTTTAATTAGTCATATTTTGAACATTGTGTGTCATAAAATTCGCATTTTAGCAAACAAAATTTTAGAGGCTATTGTTAATTTGATAGGTGCAGGTGCTCATAACCGTTTCAGCAATCTGAAGAGTCTTGATTATAAAGAAAGTACTTTAATATATTTTTTTAAGGGATGATAGAATAGCAAAAATAGGTTGCAACGACTAATTCTCTCTTTTTCTTTTTTTAGAACACACCATATTTTTATAAGTTTAATTTATTTGAACTATTGATAACAATAATTTTGATTTAATCATGATAGTTTAAAAGTTGTATGGTCTATATCCAAATTATTAGTGGAAATATTGAACAAAAAGATTCTCATATTTAAGATAAATAAGGTACTATTTTCTTTGTTAAGTATACTTTTCTTTTCGATTAGATACAATACATATAACTAGCAAGGATTGAGTATAGAGTGATAAGTGAGTCGCACTCTCAGCAAAAAAGAAGACCAAGCTTCAAAATTTAGAGAAAGTACTTCCTCTATTTCAATTTATTTGTCTATTTGAACAACTTAATTCATTCTTAAATCAGTGTATCTGGATACTAAAGAATTAGTCTCATAATGACATCTATAGGAATATCCTGATCAAAAATAAAAAGAATATATATAAGTTAGCAACAACTTAGTAACATTACTGGATGAAACTGCATTATTAGATGTTTATGAGTTAGCCATAAGTCACCTAATGATTAATAGAATTTTATTTTAATGTATTGTTAATAGTTTTTTTCATTAGCAATCAATCATATATATTATATATGTAATTTTTAAGTAATTATAAAAGTTAAATACTTCTAATGTAATAATAATACATAATTAAATAATAATGTAAACAAAATTATATCAATTTTACATCAAAATTATATCCTAACTAATATGTGAAACTAAGATTGTACCAAAAAAGTGCCAAAGGCAAATGAAACTTAATGAACTCTACCATAAAAGTAACATAAAGTTGGTCAACCATTTGATCAAGAAACCAATAATATGTGTGCCTCCATTTCCTACTGAGAACCAAGGAACTACAAATATCCGAAAGCTCGCTACAAATCCAACTCGCATGCCAAGATAGAGTAACTTTCTTTTTGAGTCACCATCTTCATTTCCTGCATCTTGCTAAGAGGGTAAGAGGAGCTCCATTGAGATCTGGATTCCCAATATAGTTTAATACGTCACAACTTTGAAGCTAAGTCCCTATTAGGATCTATCCGGTAAAATTATTGCGAGATAGGTTTAGATAAATAAGAAAAGACAAAACAACCATGCTCTGAGGAATTTCTCCATAAAGCTTATTATTGGTGAAACTAAGAGATTCTAAACTCTTCAAGCCTCCAATCGCCTTTTGTGTTGTTCCACTGAATTGATTGTAAGACAAGTTCAATGTTTGAACCTTAATAAGCCCAAATAATCCCAAGGGAATTTTTGCAGACAAGTTGTTAGTTGACAGGTCCATACTTCTCGCCGGAAAATTGAGATTATCCAAATTATATTCATAAGCATGACCTCTTTGTAAATAAATTGATTACATCATCAACAATAACGATTAATCCTGAGGGATAATCATCTATCATTTCAATGATGTTATATGCAGACTGAGGCATTGATCCTGAAAGTTTATTATGGGCAAGAGCCAAGTGAAACAGAGAAGAGAGATTGAATAGCTATGGTGGAATATTGCCTTCAAATTGGTTAGATCTTAGTATCATCACTCATAATTGCTGTGGCAAATTAAATCGGCATAGTTTCAGTAAACTTAATTTTTTTCTCCTAGGTTTGACTAGCAACTCTGTCATATTTGACAAGTCTAATTGAATTTCACCAGATAACATATTACTCCACAAGTTAATAGAAAATAAATCTTTGAGTTCCCCCAATTATGGGGAATTGATCTAGAGAAGGAATTGTGAGATAAATCCACATAAATGACCATTCGTAATCGATGTGGTAGCCCTCCTATAAAATTATTATGGTCCAACCTTAAATAGTAAGAGTTTAGCATTAGGTTCGATAAATCAATATTGATTGAATTGTTGGACACGAAGAGCATCCGATAATATCCTGCTATTAAGATCCGAGACTTGTCTCCATCTATGGACAAAATTCCTGAGCTTGATACATCTACTATAAAGAGTGATTTTTGTGTATATGTCCATAATGGAAAGTTGGGGCCTTGATTTGTATTAGCCAGATAAAGAACATCTACTATAATATATAATAGCAGGAGAGTGGCAAGAATTATTTTCCTGCCTAAAGTTGAATTATGGTTTTTTGACATTTGGTAATTGGACAAAATTTTGGACGGGAGAACAATGGAGTATTGTTTTTGGAGAGTCCGAAAAACAAGCAATTAGTTGAATGATTATTTAATATTATACAAGTAGGTAAATAGAATGACAATTATTGAAAATTGAGAACTGATTTCAAAGTAAATCAAATCATTGCAGTTCGTAATCATTTAAATCACTCAAAGATTATTATCAGCAAAAATTTAATATTAAAATAACACTCCACTAGGGAATTTAGTTATTATCTTTGGATTTTAACCTTGATCATCTCACCTTAATTTTTGGTTAGTGGATTGACTTATTATTGATTTGAGGGTTAATTATGAATTTCTAACATTATTATTAGATATGATGTTCTAACATGTGAAGTAAATTATTTAATTTGTTTTTGAGAAATATTCTTTCTTGGAGAAATATGTAATACCCTGTTTAAAATAAAATGTTTGTTTGAAATAAAACATTAGTAATTGAGAGTTTTTTTAAGGTTTAATTATTCTGAAGGTCTCTATAGTTTTATTCAATTTCTAATTTGGTCCTTATACTTTAAAAATTTTTAATTAGGTCTCTGCATTAGATAAATTGTTGTAATAAGGTCCTTAGAGCAACCTAAAATTACAAAAAAATTTAAAATTTTATATAATTTAATAGGTTCTAACCCAATTTTGTAAGTTCAAACGTACAAATTTATTCAATTTAACCAGCACTTTTGCAATGATAGATTGCTCCAAGGACTTGATTACACAAATTTATTTAATGTAGGGATTTGATTAAAAATTTTTAAAATATAGGGACTTACAGATTAATTAAACCTTTTTTTAAATTTTACGTAGCTTGTGTGTAATACCCTAAGTCTTAGATAATATTGTTGAGTGAGGGAACTAAGTTTGAAGTGGCTAATCGATTACAATTGCTTGCAATTAGGTACTAGCCTCTCTAGAAGCCCAGTGGCTAACTTTCCCTTAATTGTAATAAGTTATAATTGCCAGTAGCAGATTACTAGCCTTTCTGGATATCCACGGACTAAAATTCTCTTAATCGATTACAATAATCTGGGTTCACGTCCTTGTCAAGACTGGGTTTTGAGATCCAAGATCCGGGATCGAAGGTCCATGGTCCATGGTCCGGGATCAGGTTGTGTGCGAAAGGCGTGGTAGTACAAGTAGGATGGCAGAGAGTTGAGGTAAGGTTTAGGGACCCGGTTCTGGGTTTTGGATTCTGAGTTTCGTAGTCGATCACCATTTCTTTGCTCATTTCCAACACTAATCGTGGATCATCATGAGCACTAGGATGTGGAGTTCTGGGGTACAGGTTCCATGGTTATAGTGACGAGGATCGAATTCCGGGGTAAAGGCATGTGAGTATGGTTCCTTGGGTATCAATGAGATAGTATACATTCCAACTTTTGAGTTAGTGATCTAACTCAATATTATGCATTCTGTGCTCTAGGTTAGAGTGATGCATTTCGGGTTTCGAGCTTGTGTGATCTAAACTCAATGTGACACATTTCGAGTTTTGGATTTCGGTATCATGAGAGCCTAATACGATAATGTCAGTTTTTGGAGGTTGCATTGTAGCGCAAGCATTGCGCTGTAGTGCAACTCGGATCTCGTCAAATAATTGAAGTAGAGCTAGAAACGACCATTTTTCACTTTCTTTTCTCTCTCTTACATTTGAAATACTCTTCCCTCTCTTTAGAACTCTCTGTTGATCATCCCCATTCCCCCACCCTTTTCGATCTTTTCCTTCCTTCACCTTTTTCCCTCCTCATTTCGTTGTCGTCTAGCCACCTCTATGACATCGCCACCATGCACATAGTTTCGGTGCAGTGATTCCTCCTCCAATGATGTGATTTAGGGCAGTTTGAGAGTGGGACCTCTGTTTTAGAATCGACCCATTCATACCTACTCCGTTTTCCTTCTTCCTTAACTCCAAAAGGTATTCTTATGGCTTAAATCTCTCCCTATTTTGTGAATCTATCTAAATCTCACCATGAGGGTTGGATTTGAGTGGTCTTGTGTTAGAACCTAGGGTTACATTGGGGGTTTTGAAGTTTGGGAGTAATTTGTGTTAATCTGTTGCTTTAGTGACTAATATTTGGTTAAATTACCATGTTTGTGGTACTAGATATTCCCAAGGAATGCTCTCTTAGCTACATGGCTTCGTAGAATTGAAATCCTCCCTCTTGGCTTATGTATTGTGAGTATATGGTATATCCTTAACTAGTTTCTAACTTAATTATTCTTTTTATATTCGTATTATAGTAATTATCAAGGCATTATGATGTTAAAATTCTTTCTTTAATTTTGTTATTTCCAAACTTTGCACATGGGACAATGACTTGTTTCTAAAGAGCTATGTTAATTGTTCATAATTTGATAAGAAATGAGAATAGCTATGTATGATAGTAAGAGAATAGCATTGGGAAAGTTTGTGATAAGAACTGTAGCTCACAGTAGTAGGTTTAGCCCTAGTGCACCTTGATTGATGATTTATACAGCGATATAGAATATGGTGCATGACGAATCACACAACCATTTAAGGAGTAGTGTGACGAATATGGGATCACACGAAGGAAAAGCCACCTAAGTGTGATCTTGACGATCCATCCTAGATTAGATAACTTCCCATAGGTTTTAAGAAATTTAGCAATATTTTGAAGCTATGATTTTATTTAACCTTACATATAAGTATTCCTATCTAATTTTTCATGTACATTGTCTCATGTGGGTTAGGGATGTCCTATCTCTTATTGAGTTACATAAACTCACCCCATTGTCTTTTCCTCTTTTTCAGATATAGGTGCAAAATTAGGGTTTGATCCTTCCACCCTTCAATAGTGTCTCCCAGCTTCTCCTTTGGTAAGCCACTCTTGCTCAAAGGCTTTGGTGGAATCAAATGTTTGTGGATTTTCTTGTATTGTTTGTACCTCCATAGCTCTGCTTCTATTTGTAAAAAGGAAAGATAGATCTCTAAGGTTATGTGTTGACTACCAGGAGCTTAATTGACTAATGGTACACAACGAGTACACTTTTCCTAGAATCGATAATCTTTTCAATCAGCTTCAAGGAGTAGCTTGTTTTTCTAAGATTGATCTTTGCTTAGGCTATCATCAATTGAAGATTAAAGAATTGTATATTCCCATACTGCCTTTTAAAACCATTATGGGCATTATGAATTTTTGGTAATGCCCTTTGGGTTAACAAATGCTCCAGCCATTTTCATAGATCCGATGAATCAGGTGTTCAAGCCCTTTCTAGATCGCTTTGTTATTATTTTCATTGATGATATCTTGGTTTACTCCAAAAGGCGAGAAGCGCATGAGCACCATTTGAGAATTACTTTGTAGGCTCTCAGAGATCATCAATTATATGCCAAATTTTCAAAATGTAAATTCTAGTTGGAGAAGGTGGCATTCCTTGGGCATGTTGTATGTAGTGAAGGAATCATGGTAGATCCTAAGAAGGTTGAAGCCGTTCAACAATGGCCAAGACCCACGTCAATGACGAAGATCCACAATTTCTTGGGACTTGCCAAATATTACCGTTGATTTGTTAAAGATTTCTCCAAGATTGCTGCCCTGTTGACTAAGCTCACTCAAAAGAATGTGCGATATGAATAATTTGATGATTGTGAGGCAAGTTTCCAGAAGCTTAAGGATTGCATGACCTCAACCCTAGTTCTCGTGTTACCCTTAGGTTTAGGAGGGTTCTTGGTATTCTATGATGCTTTGAGAGTAGGGCGTGGGTGTGTCTTGATGTAGCATGGCTAGGCGATTGCTTATGCCTTGAGACAACTTAAGAGGCATGAGCAAAACTATCCCACCCATGATTTAGAAATGGTTGTTGTGGTGTTTGCTTTGAAAATCTAGAGGCCTTATCTTTATGGGGAAACTTGTGAGATTTATACTGACCACAAGAACTTGAAATACATCTTTTGATAGAAAAACTTGAATCTCAAGTAGTAGTAATGGTTAGATTTGCTCAAGGACTATGACTACACTATATTGTGCCATCTTGGGAAAGCCAATGTGGTGGCAGATGCTCGAAGCAGGAACTCCATGGTAGTCTAGCTGACATAGCTTCTATCAGAAGGCCTTTAGTAGGAGGCATCCACAAAGTGGAGCAAGGAAGGGTGCACTTTGATCTTAGAGAGCTGGAAGTGCTTTTGGCTTACATGAAGGCTCAATCCTCACTAAATACACAAATCTAGGAGGCTCAAAAGGAGGATCCTAAAATGACCAAGATAATAGTTGAGGTCAAGAGTGGAAAAGGTGTTGGACTCATAATTGACAATAAGGGTGTACTGTGACATGGTGATAAACTATTTGTGCCCAATATTGGGGACTTAAGTAGAACAATCCTAGAAAAAGCCCACAATTCCAAATACTCTGCGCACCCAAGTGTCACCAAGATGTATCTAGATCTGAAATAGTTATATTGGTGGGAAGGCATGAAAAAAGACATAACAGAATTTGTTTCTCGTTGCCTTGTTTGCCAATAGGTGAAAGCAGAGCACCAGAGACTTGCTGGTTTGCTTCAACAAATCGAAATACTAGAGTGGAAGTGGGAAAAAATTACCATGGACTTCGTGAAAGGGTTGCCACGTATGCCTAAAGGGCATGATGCTATTTGGGTGATTATTGATTGGATGAATAAGTCCGCTCACTTTCTTCCAATGAAAACCACTTTCAGTGTTGCTCAATATGCATAGTTATACATCGACGAGATTCTTAGACTTCATGGTGTTGCACTATTTATCATATTTGATCATGGCCCTCAATTCACTTCGCACTTCTGGAGCGCCTTCCAATAGGCCTTGGGGATCCGTTTGGACCTTAGTACAACCTTCCATCTGCAAAACGAATGGACAATCTATGCGAACCATTTAGGGTATGTTTGTGAGTGAAGCTTTTGGAGGGAAAGGGAAGGAAGGGAAAGGTTTAAAGAGTAATTATGGGTCCATTTTCTTTCCTTCCTTTCCTTTCCTTTTCTTTCCCTCGAAAACCTCTACTCACAAACACACCACTCTAAAAGATATGCTAAGGGCATATGTCCTAGATTTTGGTGGGAGCTAGAGTAATTATTAGCCCTTGATTGTGTTTTCTCACAACAATAGCTATCAAGCTAGTATTCAAATGGCTCTGTTTGAAGCCTTCTATCGAAGACTTTGCAGGTCTCCCATTGGCAAGTTTGAACTCAGAGAGACAAGACTCGTTGGGCCAAATTTGGTCTAAGACATTATGAACAAGGTTCAGTTGATCAAGGAAAGATTGTTAGCAGCTTAGAGCAGGCAAAAGGCATATGATGATAACTAAAGGAAGGACTTGGAATTCATGGTGGATGATCATGTTTTTGAGAGTTTTCCTTATGAAAGAAGTTATGAGATTGATAAACGAGGGAAACTTAGTCCTTGTTATATCGGGCCCTTTAAGATTCTAGCAAGAATGGATTCTATTATATACCAATTGGTGCTTTCACCTGAACTCTCTACCATACATCTGATGTTTCATGTGTCTATGCTCTACAAGTATCTGCCAGATCCATCACACATTTTGTCTTCACCTGCTATGCAGTTAGATGAGAATTTGTTATATGAAGAAGAGCCAATGGCCATTGTTGACAGGCAAGTGAAGAAGCTTCGTTTAAAAGAAGTACCTCTAGTCAAGGTGATTTGGAGAAATCACTCCACAGAGGAAGCCACTTGGGAGATAGAAGACTTTATATGTGCTTCTTATCCTCATTTATTCCTATCTTAAGGTTACATTCTTCTTAAATTGGGGACCAAATTTCTTAAAGGGAAAAATATAATACCCTATTTAAAATAAAATACTAGTAATCGAGAGTTTTTTTTAAAATTTTACATAGCTTTTATCTTTGGGTATTTTCTTTATTCACTTTTAAGAATATAGTGATAGAGGAATTAAAATTATTTAGATGAAGATTTTAGAAGTGTTTGTTAAAAATAAAAAAAAAAGAGAACAAGCGTAGGAAAGACATGCAACACCTTAGGTGGTGTTATGCACCTTACTCTCCCTCTTTCTTCTTCTACCCTCATCCTTGTGAAACCCCCTATTCATATCTCCATCTTACTTTCCCATCACTCTCTCATAGTGCTCTCTCTCTCTCTCTCTCTCTCTCACACACACACACACCACCACCACCACCACCACCATGCACTACCTCCCTACTAGCCCATCGCTCATGCTTCCTCTTCCTACAACCCTCACCACCATTGTCTCTCTCTCTCTCTCTCTCATACATTAGTTTCTCTCTCCCTCTTAGTTCTTTCTCTTTACCGTGGGTGCTTCCCTCTGCTATGGTTCACCCTCCTCCATAGCAAGGGACTCCAGTTTTTGCCCCGTTAACCAACCACCACTATAGTGGTGAGCCATTCCCTCTCCTTATGCTTTGTTTCTCATCTTGTGAAGTTAGTGGTCATGAGTGCTCCTCTTTGTGCTGAGAAAAAACTAGACAACCCATGTGAAATCAAGCTTTAATTTGTAATGTTAATTTTGGGGGAGTGGATGAATATTTGGAATTTTGATTCTTTTGGATCATGGTTAGAGTTATTTAAATGCCTTAGCCACTAAAGGAGCTAATAGGAAAATAATGTAAGTTACTAGATCTTCACATATGTAGATTTTAAATTCTTATGTTATATAGTTTGATACTTTATAAAGTTTATTATGGTACATATGTTTGTAGCTTTTGAACAATTTTTAATTCTTGAGTACGAGGGGTATCTATGAATAAATTAATTTTACTAAGCTAAATTAGCACTACCAACTAGCCAATTGGTTTATACAAATTCTTTTAACAACGATCAATCCTTAATAATAGATAATTGAAGTATTTAAACCTGCTATCCTAATTAGAGATGTGTTATGGTCTATATTCATATATTATAAAAAATTAATTAGCTGTGACATGAAAATAACTAAATGATATTTCACTTGATTTTGAAATAAATTAAAAGTAAATTTTAATAAATGATAAGAAATTTAAATTTTATTTTATAAGGTTAAATAAAGAACAGTGAGATTAGATCCTAAGCCATAATTTATGATTAAATTAGGAATAATCGCTTGTGTGTAATTTCAAAATACCAAGCAGATTAACCTGCGAGTTCAACAGCCCCAAGACATACACTAGACGTTCCTTGATGTTTTATGAGTGAACGATGCAACTATAGCATATGCGCTCTAAAGCATTATGTAACACCCTACTAGCTAACTATTATCTTCCTTTTTTGCTTTATTTTTGATAATAATTAACCAACAGAATATTACTAACTTTTTACCTTAATTTTTTCGAGGTATATTTTTTTCGCAGATTGTGATGTCTAATTCTCTTCTCTATTTATTAATTTTAAGCAGAAGAATAATTCTATTGTACACTAGTCGGTAATTCCCATGGTTAAGGCAGCCATGACACACTAAAACATGCATTATAATTATCAAGTCCCATAATAATTACATAGCTGCCAATAGAAAATACATAGGCAGAATACAAAAAAGGAAATGCCCTAGTAATAGCAATACTAAGCATGCGATCTAAAATAACTACATTGACTTTGTGAGTGACAAAGTCATATTTTAGAGTCGCATCCATCTCAATGGTCACTGTAATCTATGCCATCTGGAAATACCAAAGAAAAACGGGTGAAAGAAATCTCCTAGTAGGGTTGTGTTCCTAGGAGATTCCCGATTCATCCCAAAAATGCTAAGAATAAGGCAGGAGTATAGCAATATGCATAACACATAATAAGTTAAATCACATGCAAATTCATTAGAACATTCAACAGCAAAATGACATATAATAAGTCACTGGCAGTAGGTAATATAAATTATCATTCTCAACCATTTCATAGAGTTAAGCAAAATGGCTATGCATACTAATAAGCATAATAGTAAAGCAATAACTCAAATATTATAATCATCAATATAACTCATAAATAATGGCAAATATATTGTTCAATTCCTTTTTGCTGCTTTCTGATCTTTTTCTGATGGCTAAAGTCTATAGGGTCTTACATAGTAATTTTAGATCTGCGAGAGCTCTCTTTGCTAGGGCGTCCCCTAATCATATCAGCAAATACGCCACTTGTCCACTATAAAGTGGGGGCGATGTATCGTCATAGGTTAATACACCGTTTGTCTACTACGAGGTGGGGCCGATATGTCACCTAATGAATATACCACTTGTCCACTATGAGGTGGGGCCTATATATTCACTTCACAATTCCATGTGAATATACCACTTGTCCATTATGAGGTAGCGCTGATATATTCACTGCATAACTCCATTATCCACAATACAATCAAAGACAAAATATAACATATGTAGAGCATTTATACATAGTCTTGCCATCAAAACATATTGTGCACACATTCATTTCACAGAGCTCATCATTTATCAATCATCAAGTGCACATAATAAGATTAAAATCATAGAATCCCATTTCTCTACAAGACCATTGGAACACCAAGCCCTTACCTGCTACAAGGCGAGGCCAAAGGTGTCATAGAACGACCACCAAACCTTTGTCTGCTAGCATGGCAAGGCCTAAGGTGTTGTTTATTCATTTATTTTCACATAAGAGCCATTTCACATAGTGTACACAATTGATCTTATTCTTATCATATTGTGCGCATACATATCATACAATCCATGATGCCATCAATCAAGAAATTCCAAGCCATCAAAAAGCAAATGCCCTTAGGAATCATGATCATATTCATATGCTTATTCTAATAATTCCATGTCATGATGAATCCAAATCAAATGCCATCATCTTTTATGCTAGTATCAATTTCAAAGCTTTGAACTAGAGCTGTCAAAATAGGCTAGGCCATTCAGGTTGGGCCATTTTCAAGTCGGGCTTGATCGGGCTAAGCTAGTTTCAGGCTAGTATTTTGCTAGCCCGGCCCAATCTTATTCCGGCCACGGGCTGAATATCGGGCCATCCTACTAATTTTTTAAATGCAAGAAATATATTTTGAAATAATTAAAAAAATAAATTTTAAGAAAAAAGAATGATCTTATTATTGTCTTATGGTCCATATGAAAAATCAATGAATAAAAGTATAAGTTTTTTTTCCCAGTTATTAAGCTATTTTACTTGTTATATAAGTGAAATGATGATTTTTTATTGTTTTTTGTTTTTGTTAACATATTTTTTACAATTTAAACTTTCTTTAAGTGAAGAAATGGCAAACAAAATCCAAGATCAAGTAGTAATGATATATGTATGAAATTAGTTATTTAAAAAAAAAAAGTGTTCGGGCCATCAAGTTGGCTCGACCCAAAACCGGGTTGGCCCATTCAAGTCAGGCCAAATTAGGTTGGGCTGAATCGGGTTAACTTTATTTTTTAATCCAATTTTTTTCAGCCCAGCCCACACATTTTTTCAGGTTGTTCAGGCTAGCCCATCGGGCTCAGTCTATTTTGACAGCTCTACTTTGAGCATAAACTATTCTTCACTAATAACTCATATCACATATTCAAAGCTAATTCTTATGCTCATATATGCTCAATGCCATACTAGACATATTCTCATGCAACTTTAGGCAAGCAAGCACAAATCAGATAAAAACCTTAAAACAACTTTCAAATAACAATTTTAGAAAACCATTTAGATATTAACCAAGGCTTTTAGGAAAAACCACTTGTTCATAAACCAAACTTTTAAGAAAACCACTTTAAGCAAGGAACTAGGTAGCTTACATGAAATTTCTAATGGGACCTTAACTTAAACCTTTATGATTAAAGTTTACTAATGTGATTATATGTGTATTTAATTCCATGGTCCAAAATCCAAAGTCTAAAGTCCATTGTCTATAGTCCAAGCATAGGTACTCTAAAGCATAAGTAAGACCATAAATGGTCTCAAATAGGTCCAAACCAATCTCAAAGACTCATATCAGTCTAAACATAGTCTATACAAGGTCCAATAGCATAGGTACAAGTCTATAAAGTCATAAACTCCACAACATGGGTCATGGTTCATTTTAGTAAGTTTTAAGTGTCTTTTAAAAGCTTATTAAGTCTTAATGATTCCAAAAGAAATTATCACATAAACCAAGCTAACTCAAGCATGCTCAAAGGTTTGAAAACATTTCATCATAACAAATTAAATAAAATAATTTCCTTGCTTGAAATGGGGCACATGGCTGAAAGCTTCATTAAGACAAAAACCAAGATATTTTGTTTCAAAACTTCTAAAATTTGTACATAAAGCTTCATCAAGTAAAAACACATAATACAAGACATCAAACCAAGTTTATAAAATACTTTAATAAGAGTAATACAAATGAAATGCTTGTTGTCGAAAAATAGGGCAGGTTTGGAATGTACTTTTAATACACTAGATCAACTCTATAATTCAAGAAACTTGGCAAACAACCACATAACATGGTAATATATATTCTTAAGCTTCAAATCACCATTTAAGAAAATTAAAACACACCAAATCCGTGCTACATGTCTGCAGTTCTAATAGTGCAGAATTTTAAATTCCAACTTGTTCATATGTTGCAAGTGCATAAAGTAAGGAAATGAACATATATCTTGCACTTATGAGTTCAAAAGCTTAATCAAGTAAAAGTTCCTCATCAAAGACTCAAAACCAACCATTTAGAGGCTTAAAATATGAGAGATAAAAAGATCTATGGTGCTGCCCAAAATAGGGCAGCCCTTAAACTTCACTTAAATCACATATTACAAGCACCAAACTCAAGTAAAATTTAATCATATGCATATGGGATCAAAATATAGGTTCTCTGACTTAAAAATGACATTTGTACACACTTTAACATATAACAGAACGTGCTGGAAACTATGACTAATAATAGGCTAGCAACTATATATTAAATGAAAATCACAAGTTTCACAGTCTAAATTGTAACTACCAAAGAAACAAGCTTTCATATGGCAAGATTAACATGTTAAGACTCTTATTCATCATCAATAAGCCTTTAAACATGTGAAAGCATCAAAGTTACTCACTGTCCTTGATGAGAGTCGTGGGGATCAAAATAGCAAAATCAAGTATTCCTAAGCTTAACTTACCTAAACACACAGTAACATGTTTTTACACATATAACTAGCCATTAAAAGAACATAGAAACACCATAAAATTAATAAAATAAACTCCATCACCCTCAGCCCAATATAGAAGCGTGGGCTTCATAGAGCTAAAGTGAAGATAATCTCAAGCTTTTTGATCAAACACAGAGATCATAGATATTCTGATATTCATGTAGAGAATGCAAAGAAATGCATAAAAGTCATCATCAAGCTCACAAAAATCATAGTGCTCTACATAAGCCCAAAAATGGTCGTGAACTATACATAGGAACATGAAGATTTAATTCATAAAAGTATAAAGAAATATGTTTTTAAGCAACAAGATGCATGAATACAAGATTAGAGCTTCAAATACTTAGAAGAAATCATCAATAACCAAACCATCCATAAACTTTGAGAACCTTTAAAGAAGAGTTCATATTCTAGAAATACATGTTCAAGACCTCAAACTACTCAAAGAAACACAAAAATCACATGCATGAGACTTAAGAATTGAAAAAGAAAACCCTGAGTTCTTGAAACTCGATTTGTGCAAGGCTGGGGCAGGAGCTTCTTTAGCTTTTCTAACTCACTTTTAAGGGCGGAAACTTGACTTAAAGGGATGGAGATTAATGGTACATGGTAAGAGTTGATGAAGTTTGGTGGTGTTTCAATGGAGGTTACTTGGAATTTTTGAGAGAGAATGTTGAAGGAAGAGGAAAGAGAAGGTTGTGCCAAAGGGCAGTGTTTGGGGCTGATGGAGAGTGTTTCTAAAGTGTCTAATTGTATGGGAGTTGAGGTCTTATTTATAGAAAAAGGGCAGAATTAATTAGAGTTAATCATATGGTTAGTTTTGTCCTAATTAGGTAGTTTGATTAGTTAATTGTCTCTCTTTTAGTTAATTAATTTAAGAACCATTCTAAACTGATTTGGAGACATGTTAGTACTCATCTTATGTATCTAATAGAGATTAAGAAAGAGTTGAAGTGGTTTGGTGCTTAATTAGTGCATAATTAACATTTTTGCTCAAGACTAGATTAGGCAATTTCATCCTTAATTAACAAAATAATTAGCAAACAATTAAATTCCTTTAATCTATCATCTAAACCATATTTAAATATGTGTAATATGATATCTCAGAATTTACAGAATTTTTTCTACAATTTTTAGTATTTTTAGAGCATTTTTACCTTAATTAAGCCTATTTTTGAGTTAATTAGCATAATTAATTATCTAAAATAAAAATAAAAATCTGCTACACTGCCTCAACTAGTTAAGGGGACAAGAATCACTTAGTAAAAGATTTAGGTCAAAAGTTGAAGGATTTAGTAAAAGGTTAATTAATAAAATGTTGACTTGAGGATGTCACTTAGTAAGAATTCACTAATCCTTTTCACATTCTGACTAAAACTGATTCAAAGGGTTTAAGGGGTAGCTTGGGGCATCCAAGGGCTATGGGTTTGGATTTTATATTTTATATTTAATTTATTTTAAGTTTTATGAAGTGATTATGACCGTTTTGGTGTAATTAAGCCCAAAATTGTTTCAAAAATGGCAAGGCTCACTTCAACCACTGCCAAGGCCCAAATAGAAGCCCAATCACGTGGTCCATCAAGGCCAGATCTGAAACTTCACTGATTCTTTGTTGTACTACAATTTAGAGTGATCTTATAGGGTTTTTGGGGCCTATTTTATACCTTGATGAGGTTATTTTTGTACAATTATGTAAATATTGCTCAAATTTGCTAAAAATTAGTGTTTATCTTCAAAAATATATTAAAAATATATTTATAATTTTTCTAAAATTTTTTTGAGTCTTTTGGATAGTTTTTGACCTTCCGAAAATCTTTTAATATTTTCTATATGTTTTTTATTGGAATTTCTATTGTATTTTCTGTTTTCTATAACTAATGGTATTTTTATAATTTTTGAGTAAGTTCAGGGGCATTCAATATCATTTTACAATTGGATACCTCCATGGCTCAATTTGGTCCATTATGTTACCCTACTCTGCTTAAACTCCTATTCTACTACTTCTTCCAATGCAGGGACCTAAATGTTATTTTTTAAAAATTTTGGGATCAAACTAGAAATAACTTATGAGGTTTAAGTGTAATTACTACAAATCTTGGGCCAATTCTATAAATAACAAAAGTTTATACTGTAGGGGCATTTTCATCTTTTCCTAATTTTTAGTATACGGCAGTGCCGTAATTTCAGCGGCAATGTCATACCGTCCTATGGTTCTTTGTGTGAGGATCCTTATGGCATGGTGTTGTCTGAAAAATTCTCATACTGCCTAAGTGAAATGAATCAAATTTCTTATTATGTTAAATTAAGAAAAATGGGGATATTACACACCAACTCTATTCTTGAGTTTGAAATAATTCAAGAATTTATTGCTATATAATTATTCAATTATGAATAATTATTTAGAGTTTTCTGAATTTCTATATATATTTTAGTATGCTTAATTAATTGTGCATATTTGTTTTAGTTTTGGGAAAAACCAACTTGCACGATTTTATTGCATGTTGGAAGAATTTCTTTGAAAACGAATTTCTTAAATATGAAAGGACAAGCTCGATAAACAATTGTTTGGGTTACTAAACTGAATTATTGAGTAAATTATATTCTAGATTTTCGAACTTTGCTAAGTATTTTGTTCATCGAAAATTTGATTTGATATTTATTTCTTTAGCATTTTTATTGAAATGTATTACTTTGGTTTTTATATATATTGTGGGAGGAATCTCAGTTCAACGGTAGCTAGCAATTGTTGATGCTAGCCTCGATGCATTGTGGTCCAAACCCAGTTAGTAGGGGTGTTGCTAGCTCGGTGTGTGTGTAAGGCCAACACACACTACCGGCTCAATTAAATTTGAAGGAGCTAACCCTTGCTTGGAAGTTTTTCTGAATTGGAAGCCTCGCCAATTTGACATTTGGGTTTGAGAAATGTGTTTTCAAATTTATGAAATAATGTTAATTCTTTATATATGTGCATAGTTTATAATGTTGATTTTGTATGTATACATTATTTGAAAATGATGATTCCTTATTTATGATTAGTTCATAATTTCAATTTTTTATTTATGCGTAGTTTGCTTTACCCTTAGGGCTTGTCACAACCCACACCCAGGCCGTGACCGGCGCATAGGGACAAGTCCCTACGCAAGCCTTCCGTCACAGAATTTTATAAAAATTTTGACAGAGTCCCCTTTGTAATGAGGATATTTCGCAATTACAAAAGGTTACCCTGCAAGATAAACAAACACAATCTTCCATCGGGGATCCAGATATTCTCATAATACACCTCTCAGCACATAGTATAACAATAAAATATATAAATACAATTGTATGTCCAAAATACATAGCTCAAGTTCTTTAGAAAACAAATCCTTTACACAACTTTAATTCCAACAAGTTGAAATATATATATATATATATATATATATATATATATATATATATGAATGAATACATAACAACAACAAAAATAGAACAAGGCCGGATCCTGCCTGTAGTACTATGGAGCTACACAATCTAAGGATTGTCAAAATACAAACATTTACAGTATACCCTTGAATAGAAAAGGGCTATCCATAAAACTCGGAATTTAATCACGAAGACTGAAGGATTAGATCCTACCAGAATGCCCGTATTTGAAAAAGAGAAAGAAACAACAGGGTGAGTTTATGAAACTCGGTGAGAGATAGAGTGTCCCTAACCTACATGAGACAATGTACAAACTTATAGATATTAGGGTAATATTATAATATATATAACAAAACCAAAATAGAAATCTTAATCAAATATTATCCAAAGTTTCTTTTCCAACACAGAGTCCATCTATTCCAGGATAATCTGTCAAGAATCACACTTAGGTGGCCTTTCCTTCGTGTGAATCCCGTAATCAGGCACGCACCACTCTTCCAGTGGCCATGAATATCAGGCACGCACAACACTATATGTATGGCCGTGAATAACAGGCACCACTCCCTTGAGTGGCCATGAAATATAATATCCTAGGTGTACCCAGGGCTAACGCCTACTGCCGTTAGTCTATAGATCCTAGCCTAGACTTTTCCAAATCTTTCTTATCCATTATACAAAACATTTAACAAAGATTCTTATAAAACATTCCAATATACCTTATATAAAACAATAGAATCGTAACTTCAAGAAAAATAAAGCGTTAGTACTTCAGTAAATCAAAAGTGAACAAAATTCATACCAAACCATAACCCATTAAGTATATCAAATCCTTTCAAAACCAAGATAATTTCCACAGTTTAATAGGAAACCAATGCAATAAACATTTATCATATTTTCTTCCCAAAAATCCAATCATTGTCTCATGTGATCAAGTAGAAGTAAATGAACTACCAAAATTTAAATTATATTGCTAAGACATACCAAATCATTTGCATATGAATATATATATAGACCAAATATGCTAAAACTAAGATCGGGATAAACTATCTACTCATAGATTTAACGCCAAAAGCGAAATCCTAATCCCATGAACTCTGAGAGCCAAAGCCAGTCCTTCAGTGGTATATACTATCAATAATATGAAAATTTAATTCAAGATTAGTCCCTTAGACTACGGATTAATCTACTTTACTCCCAGATATGAAAATTGCTAATTCTTCTAACCTAGGGTTCTCCAGGAACTCACTATAGGGGAAATAATTCATAATTCAAAGGAAAGGAAGAGGAAAGGAGTTTGAAGGTTACCTCTTAGAAGGAAAAAGGAAAAAGAAATCTTTAGGAGCCTTGGTGTCACCTCCTCCAAGCTCCAAGACCAAATGTGTTGATTTTTTTTTTTTTTTTTTTTATGAGGGTATAATTTGAGATTAAAGAAAGAAATTGAGTTTAAGTGAATGGGAATGGTGTAATTTGATGGAAAGATGTGAAGGATTGGGTTTAAGAAGGAAGGGAGATGTGTTTTAGAGAGAAGGGAGAGAGTTTGAGGGTAGAGAGAGAAAGAAAATCATGAAATGAGGGGGAGCGACGCGTCTCGGCTTATATATTGACTTGTGGTAATCGATTGCCAAGGGCTGGTAATCGACACATTTAAGAATCGTAATCGACACCACTGGTAATCAATTACCATAGCCAAAAAGCTGGTAATCGATTACCAATGCTGGTAATCGATTACCATAAACCCAGAACTGGTAATCGATTACCATCCTTGGTAATCGATTACCACACGAAAAATTTTAACTCATGGCATACAGAGAGGATTGTAATCGATTACAGGTCCTCTGTAATCGATTACCAACTCCAAAAACTTGGTTCTCTCCTTTTGCAGTCCTTTTCTAGGTCTAGGATATTACACAGACTCTCCATTAACTTTAAAACATAAATATAAATAAGGGAATATCTCCCATTTGTATTCAATAAAAATATCTAAAAGTTCAAAATCCTTAGGAATCAGAATCCAACTTTTGGGTTTTAGTACAATTTTCCGAAAACTTGCGTTTTTATAAACTTGAGGGTTGAAAATGAAGGGGTTATCCATTCCCTAAAATTCGTTAAAAATCCCTTTTCAACTCATTGATGCCTAAAGAACCATTATCGGGACTTTTGATCTTAAGAAAATTCCTTAATCCTATAGCTCTCCAAGGAGGCATAAGGTTCAGACTCAGAATTTTTCAGGTTCTGGTTTTGACAGGTAACTGCACTCAGGCTGGGGTGTTACATTCTCCCCCCTCAAAAGAATTTGTCCCCAAATTCTTAAACAACTCGAAATTATTCCAATCTCCATTGCCTTCCTTTATATCATAGAGCTTATTGACCCTGGTTATTGTAACACCTTACCAGACAAAATACTATGCTTAAGTCATAATATATTACTTGATAAGTTATTACGTGTAGTAAACTACGAGTTAACTATTCACTTTAATTGATTTCGGTTTGGCTACGAGATATACACTAAACAGTCATTGTAGCAGAAATAAAGTAACACAAACAAAATTTTGAAATAAACAAACTGCATCAAATATATATGTACATGCTTATACCTTTGTTTTCAAAGTTGTCAAAAGAAATATAATACAGTAAAGGGTAAAAAAATGAGATCGCTAGCACAAAATAAAATGGCCTGACTATCTGAATATCCCCCCTACTGGTCTCCACGGGACATTTCATGTACAACTACTAACTCATACCCATATGCCTATGACCCAAACTGCCAAAAGCGGGTCATCTTGTACATCTACTGCTGCTACGGCGAGTACTCTAGATGGATTCCGAAGAAAGGAATCCATTCGCCATACCAACATCTGCAGGAGTGTAGTCCACGCTCGGAGCAAAGGACAAGGAAGATGAACTCTCTACCTCAGACATCATGACCGAGGGTATCTACTGTGGTGGTGAGGCTGGCGAAGCCATGGGAGCTGCCTCTGCTACTGCCGCTGGGTATGGAGGTGGAAAGGGATGGGCCATATACAGCGGGATAGCAATATAAGGTGTAGTAGGGTCGAAGAGTGGATGAGCAAGGGGAACAGCAAAGTCTCTACGAAAGAAAAAATAAAAATGAAACTAACATCTACCAAATATATATTTATATAGTCTAGAAACGGGTTTAGGTGGATGTGGAGCTCTGGAAACTCAATGAATAGGACGCCGGTGGTCGCATTCTCCATGATCTGAGAATGACGCGGAAACATATAGTAGGGTGAGAAATAAAGATTTCCCAGTAGGGATCCTAGGTTTATATACATATTTGTCATCGTTGTTATTCTCAGTTGTTTCGGGTTTTGGTTAATTACAAGAAAATGTTACCTCAATAGGATATCCTATTAGATTAGTTATAGAAATCATAGCACGAAACATAGCTTAGTTTTACTTAAGGAAATAAAGGAAATAAACAGAGAAATAAATAACCAGACCTATGTTATTGATATAGTTAAGTGACAGCCATAAAGTGAACAATAATAAATATATGCATATGTATAACATCCAATGGTGCAATTAACTCAATACATGATAACAGAAACTATGGATATGCATAAGGAATAATGCACTTGATCTTAACACGTATTTTTCTATACTTAGTCCCCTGGGAGTATATTAGCCATAAAACTCCTGGGTAATAGTCCGCTTTTCAGGATCGAGCTCATTTCTATACAAGATCGCCGGGTTTACTTTCCCCGACTTCCCCACTGATATATTCCACTTTACTTGTTCAGGGGCTGGCCCAAGTCTTATGGAAATCCTTCCTCATTCATATAAGGGTAGCATCACTTGTCTAATACTTTGACCAATGCATGTATAACTCGTAAATTCATATTAATTGCAATTCCTGCTAAAATCTTGGCAGTATAACGGATAATGTCTGCTTCCCCATGAATAGTGCCGGACAATGAGGAAATTTTAATCAAATAGCAATTCCAATATAGAATATCATATTCATACCAAGAATATAACAATATCAATAGGTACAAGTTTTAAAATCTTAAGTCTTAATCTATCTTGCAAATTTTTAATTTTTATTGATGTTCTCGAGTTCGACTAACAAGAGTAACTGAGGTCCGAGTTCCGATTTAATACAATTTCTGACCTCCGGGGCCATGTTCGATGTTCCGAGATTATATAAAATTTCCGACTTCCAGGGTTATATTCGATCTTCCGACCTTATTCTACCATCGTTCTTCTAAGACTTTTATGAGTTTCCTAAATTCCATATTTATATCATTAACAATACCCGATCTAGTTTCCTATACACTAAGTTCCGAGTTCAACATCAGTATATCCGATTTTAGCTTTCTGTCTACTAAGTTTCTAAGTTCAACTTCAAGTATACTCGACCTAGCTCTTTGTCTGCTAAGTTCCGAGGTCAACCTAAAGTATAACTGACCTAGCTCTCTATCTACTAGATTTCCGAGTTCAACCTTAAGTTGTTTGTATTTCATTCCAGACCGCCCTACTTCTAGCCAGAATTGCACTCTTATAAGAGAAAATTCACCAAAAATAGAAATATGGGTGGAATCATGCAAAATTTATATCAATGTAAAGCTAATAGAACAAGTTTTCAAATGAAGTAAGTTTCATATCATTTGAATGAGTATAATTTGAGATATAAGCTCTGAAACTTGGCCCTACTGGACTACCCTGTTCTAGCCCGGATTAGACATAGGGTAACTTTCTCGACTCACTGGGAACAAACGAGACCTTATATAATTCGAAAATTTTTATGGGATATTCTCCTATGTGTAAGCTTTCTAAAAACGTTGGAATCACTCAATTTGGAGTTGTATAGGATGAGTTATACCCTTCTCAACTCATACTGCTCGAATGAAAGTCCTAATTTCTAGGTCAAACTTCAAAAATTCATAACTACCTCTACACTGATCCAATGACCTTATATTGTATATGTATGGAAAGCCCTGAATGTCTAGTTTCATATAAAAATAGATTCATAGACGTTAAACGGCTGTAGGAAGAGCCGTATACTCCGCTGTACGGACCACCGAGGAAAACCCTAACAGCTTCTTAAATTGTTCTCTATTCTTCAAGCTATTTGCTATCAATTCCAATTTTAATCACAACATACATGTAAAATTAATCATAAAACCATACATAACATCAATATCTCAGGTTATACATGACCACCATGTAGCCCCAAATCAAAGAAAGTAAGAAGAGAAGTAGGATTTTCTACCTTGTCTAGTTGAATTTGAGTTGATTTAGTGTCTTTGATGGAAACAACTTTTGATGAGACTTGAAGAAGGGATGAAGATGGAGTGAAAATGAGAGTGAGGAGAAGAGAAATGAGATGAGCTTCAACAGCTAAGGGGTGGCTGAAATTTACAAGAAGAGAAGGAAAGAAAAGGTGAACATTTTTGAAGCACTTCTCTTTGATTGATGGACTTCACCTCATCTTCCAATTTAGTTTGGCTTCCCATCCTCAATGGCTGATCAAGGGGCCACATGAGGGGGTGGTTTGGCTAAATCCTAGCCATTCATCCTAGGGTATTCATATAAAAATTTCTATTGGTCAAGTTCCGACAGTTTAAAATACCGAAATCTTACCAATTTCCTTTAAATCGGTAATTCGATTTTAGAAAAATCCTATGAAGTTTCCTATAGTTCTAATTTAATTCAATTACACCCAATCACTTCTCAATCATACTTAATTGGCTTCAAGGGACTGCTTAATCAAATTTCGATTAAACCCACTTATTCGATAAAAATCGAACAACTCGGTGACTAACAATAAAATTCTTCGGACGTTACATTGCTACCTTCCTAAAAAAAAATTTTGTCCTCAAAATTTAGTACTTGAGAATAATTCAGGATACTCTCTCCTCATATCGGACTCTAGCTCCCACGTATAGTCCGCTGAGTCTTCGTGTCCCTATGCCACCTTCACCAACTATATGGCTTTGTTCCGAAGGTGTTTAATGCTCCTGTCCACTATCCGTGCTGGGGATACATGAAAAGTCAAGTCATCCCTTAACTGGATTGATTCAGGTTCCAAGAAATGAGTAGGGTCAAGCTGGTATTTTCTGAGTTGAGAGACGTGGAAGACACTATGAAGATTTGACAGATGTGGATGTAAGGCGACCCGATACGCCACTGGCCCGATTCGCTTCAAAATTTGAAAAGGACCTGTAAAACGAGGGCTTAGCTTTTTGACTTTAATGGCTCTACCTGTTCCAGTTGTGGGTGTGATCTTTAGAAACACATGGTCTCCTTCTTGGAACTCCAATAGCTTTCTCCTGATGTCTGCGTAACTCTTCTGGTGGCTCTGAGCTGCAAGTATCTTGCTACGGATCTTTTTAATTTGCTCTGTAGTTTGCCTGACTAATTCCGGTCCCAATAGGCTCTGTTCTCCTGATTCATACCAACACAGGGGAGATTGACACTTTCGTCCGTATAAAGCCTCATATGGAGCCATGTCGATGCTAGTATGGTAACTGTTGTTGTATGCAAATTTGGCTAACGGTAAGTATCAGTCCCAGCTCCCACGCTGATCCAGAATGTATGCTCGCAGCATATCTTTCAAAGTCTGAATAGTTCGCTCAGTTTGACCATCTGTTTGCAGATGGTATGCAGTACTTAAATATAGCATAGTACCAAACGCCTTCTGGAGTGCTCCCCAAAATCGTGAGGTAAATCTTGGATCTCGATCTGAAATGATTGTTGAAGGAATACCATGTAGCCGTACCACTTCTTGAATGTATAATTGAGCTAGCTTCTCTAGAGGATAATTCGCTCGAATAGGCAAAAAGTGAGCGGACTTAGTTAGCCTATCCATTATGACCCATATAGCATCATATCCTGAGGGTGTTCTTGGTAAGCCCATCACGAAATCCATAGAAATGCTCTCCCACTTCCATTTCGGAATCTCTAAGGGTTGAAGTGACCCTACAGGTTTCTGATGCTCTATTTTTACCTTCTGGCAGGTTAAACATTTATTCACGAAACTTGCCATATCTGTCTTAAGGCCTGGCCACCAAAACATCCTCTTGAGATCTTGATACATTTTGTTAATGCCAGGATGTATAGTAAAATCACTCTTGTGGGCTTCCTCCAAGATCTTCTTCCTGAGGTTATCCTCCTTAGGTACGCATATTCCCCCCTAATATCGCCATATTCCTTCTGCATTCCGAGTAAATCCTGTTAGCTTGCTAGATTGCACTAGTTGAATTGTATGCTGGAAGTCATCATTTCTTTGTTGTGCTTGCTGGATTTGGTCCTTGAAATCACTGGTTATCTTAAATTGGTTTAACTGAATGGCATTGGGAGTCATAGAGATTCCCAAATTGAGATCTCGGAAACTCTCTATGAGTTCTGTCTCTTTGATTATCATCCATGCCATAGTTAAAGATTTCCTACTCAGGGCATCTGCCACCACGTTTGCTTTGCCAGGGTGGTACTTTAGCTAAAATTTGTAATATTTAAGAAACTCCATCCACCTTCGCTACCTCATGTTCAATTCTTTCTGATCAAAAAGGTATTTCAAGCTTTTGTGATCAGAAAATACTTCAAACTTCACTCCATAGAGGTGGTGCCTCCATATCCTCAGAGCAAACACTACCGCCGCTAACTTTAGGTCATGCGTTGGATAATTTCTTTCATGAGTTTTCAATTGCCTGGAAGCATACACGATGACGTTCCTGTTCTGCATTAACACACACCCTAATCCTTTCTTAGAAGCATCACAGTAGACTTCGAATGGTCCATGAGGATTAGGTAGAGTAAGTACTGGAGCTGTCATTAACTTTTCTTTTAATTCTTGGAAACTCTGCTTGCACTCGGGTGTCCATTCAAATGGGGCATTCTTCCTGATTAACTTTGTTAGGGGAAGGGTTATTTGGGAGAAGTTCTTAACAAATCTCTAGTAGTATCCTGCCAACCCTAAGAAGCTCCTAACTTCCATAACTGTCGTCGGCCGTTCCCAATTTAATACTGCTTCTACCTTACTGGGGTCTACTGAAATTCCCCAATGGGATACCATATGGCCAAGAAATTTTATTTCTCTCATCCAAAATTCATATTTGGATAGCTTGGCATAAAGTTTCTTTTCTCTTAGAATTTGTAGAACCAATCGCAAATGTTCTGCGTGCTCCTGCTCCATTTTTGAGTAAACAAGTATGTCATCAATGAATACCACCATAAATCTGTCAAGATATGGTCGGAATATCCGATTCATATAATTCATGAATATTGCCGGTGCATTTGTCAACCCGAAGGACATCACAGTGTATTCATAATGTCCATAACGAGTTCGAAACGCCATCTTTGGAATATCTTCTTCTCGAACCCGAATATGGTAATACCAAGACCGTAGATCAATCTTGGAGAATACAGTTGCCCCTTGCAATTGATCCATGAGATCATCGATCCTTGGCAACGGATACTTATTCTTGATTGTCGCCTTATTCAACTGCCTATAATCCACACATAGTCGCATGCCTCTGTCTTTCTTCTTAACTAACAGGACTGGGGCTCCCCATGGTGATGCACTTGGCCTAATAAATTTCTTTTCCAGGAGTTCTTCAATCTGCTTCTTAAGTTCAGTCAGCTCCAAGGGTGACATTCGGTATGGTGCTATAGATATTGGTCCTGCTCCTAGTACTAATTCAATGGCGAACTCAATTTCTCTTTCGGGAGGAAAATCAGGAATATCTTCAGGGAACACATCGGGATATTCCCTAACAACTGGAATATCATTTAACTTTTGATCAACCTCCGCTACACTGGTTGATAAGAAAATATACCCTTGACTTCCATTCCCACAGTGGTGTACTGCTAAGGAACTTAAATAAAGACTTACAGGGATTACTGGTTCAAAAGATGAAACAGAGGGAAGTACAATAGATTTATCAAAGCAATTTAACAGGGCTTGGTTGGCAGAAAGCCAATCCATACCCAAAATAATGTTAAGTCCGGACAAGGGAAGACAAATTAAATTAGCCGAAAAAGTTCGACCTCCTATCTGATAGGGGACATTCATACAAATACGATACAAATACGATTGGTCCTAACGGGCTCACTTGTAGGAGTAGAAACTAGCAAGTCATAGGGTAATTTAGAAATAGGTAATTGCAAGGCTGACATGCAATCATGAGAGATGAAGGAGTGAGATGCACCTGAATCGCATAAAATGGTTAAGGTCTTACCATTCACTTCACACATATCTTCAATCAAATCTTCCGACTTGTTGACCTCTTGTGCATCCATAGTGAAAACTCTTCCCTAGCGTTGTGGCCTGGGAGTCGTCTGTGGATTTCTGGCAAGGCATTCATAGATCTTGTGGCCTGGCTTGCCACATCCAAAACAAACATTCTATCCTACCAGACACAGGCAATTGCCATGATTCTTGCCGCACTGGCTGCAGGTTTGGTTTCCAAAAGGCCTCTAAGGTTGCTTGCCTTTACTGTGCACAGGTTGAAACTTCCTCTACTGCTGAAAGCTGGGCTTGAACCTTGGGCCTTGCGGAGCTAACCCTTTCTTAAAGTTACTGCTGGTTGACCTAGCAGCAAGCAACTTCTTGTTACAATCCTCCACTAGGCGGCACTTGTTCACCAAAGTAGGGAAATCTCTTATTTCCATTGATCCTATAGTAGTAAGGATGTCTTCTCTCAGCCCACCTTCGAACTTCATCCATTTCCAAGCTTCGTCGGGGTTCCGTTGATAAATGGTGGAGAATTTGCACAACTCCTCAAATTTAGCAATGTATTCTGATACACTACTATTCCCTTGATGGAGGTGCATGAACTGCAACTCCTTAGCATTGCGGACAGACGCAGCGAAGTACTTCTGATAGAACACATCTTTGAATACGTCCCAAGTAATGTCTGTTTGAGATCCCTCTAATAACCGGCGTGCCCCATTCCACCAGAACTCTGCATCTGCTTCCAGCATATAGGTGGCAAAGGTTACCTTCTGACGATCTGTGCAATCTAATACGGAGAAGACTTTCTCCATAGCTTTAACCCACTCATGCACCTTATCTAGGTTAAAGGCCCCCCTGAAGCTAGGTGGGTTGGCCTTACTGAACTCAGCTAATTTGAGATATTCCAAATCTATCCCAGTGCCATTATGATTTCCTCTAAGACCTACCTCTAGCTATCTTCATAGTTGGCCCATCATTTGAGCCGCCGCAGTTGCCTGTTCGCGCATAGCGTACGCCATTTCTCGCATTGTGTCCAGGAACTCCGTAGATTCCTCCTAGGCTGGGAAAGTTCGCGGCCTACCTCACCTTCCGGAAGCCATCAAGTTCTGAACACACAAAACAAGAGTAATTGAGTTGATAAAACTCAATACTAAGTTCGGTGTGCTAGTAAATAATAGCATATGGTTAGGCAATCCTCTCACATGCATCCTATCCCTATGGACAAAACTCAGTGCATGATAATGTCCAAGGAACACAGAGCATATATGAAGCATAGTCAGTCCAATCCTCAGGCCTTTTTTAGGACGAACTGCTCTGATACAAAAAATGTAACACTTTACCAGATAAAATACTATGCTTAAGTCATAATATATTACTTGATAAGTTATTACGTGTAGTGAACTAAGAGTTAACTATTCACTTTAATTGATTTCGGTTTGGTAGCGAGATATACACTAAATAGTTATTGTATCGGAAATAAAGTAACACAAACAAAATTTCGAAATAAACAAACTGCATCATATATATATGTACATGCTTATACCTTTGTTTTCAAAGTTGTCAAAAGAAATATAATACAGTACAGGGTAAAAAAATGAGGTTGCTAGCACAAAATAAAACGGTCTGACTATCTGAACATCCCCCCTACTGGTCCCCACGGGACATTTTATGTACAACTACTAACCCATACCTATATGCCTATGACCCAAACTGACAAAAGAGGGTCATCCTGTACATCTACTGTTGCTATGGCGGGTACTCTAGATGGATTCATAACTTGTATTTTTCCATACTTGATCCCCTGGGAGTATATTGGCCATAAAACTGCTGGGTAATAATCCATTTTTTAGGATCGAGCTCGTTCCTATACAAGATCGCCAGGTTTACTTTCCCCAACTTCCTTACTGATCTATTCCCCTTAACTTGTTCAGGGCTGGCCCAAGTCTTATAGAAATCCTTCCTCATTCACATAAGGGTAGCATCACTTGTCTAATACTTTGACTAATGCATGTATAACTGGTAAATTTATATTAATTGCAATTCCTGCTGAAATCTTGGCAGTATAACGGATCATGTCCGCTTCCCCATGAATAATGCCAGACAACGAGGAAATTTTAATCAAATAGCAATTCCAATATAGAATATCATGTTCATACCAAGAATATAACAATATCAATAGGTACAAGTTTTAAAATCTTAAGTCTTAATCTATCTTGCAAATTTTTAATTTCCATTGATGTTCCCGAGTTCGACTACCAAGAGTAACTGAGGTCTGAGTTCCGATTTAATACAATTTTCGACCTCTGGGGTTATGTTAGATGTTCCAAGATTATATAAAATTTCCGACTTCCATGGTTATATTCGATCTTCCGAGATTATATAAAATTTCCGACTTCCGGGGTTATATTCGATCTTCCGACCTTATTCTACCATCGTTCTTCTAAGACTTTTATGAGTTTCCTAAATTCAATATTTCTATCATCTACTATACCTGGTCTAGTTTCCTATACACTAAGTTCCGAGTTCAACATCAGTATATCCGATTTTAGCTTTCTGTCTACTAAGTTTTCGAGTTCAACTTCAAGTATACCCGACCTAGCTCTTTGTCTGCTAAGTTTCGAGGTCAACCTAAAGTATAACTGACCTAGCTCTCTATCTGCTAGATTTCCGAGTTCAACATCAAGTATACCCGACCTAGCTCTTTGTTTACTAAGTTCCGAGGTCAACCTAGCGTATAAGTGACCTAGCTCTCTATCTGCTAGATTTTCAAGTTCAACCTCAAGTTGTTTGTATTTCATTCCAGACCGCCCTACTTCTAGCCAGAATTACACTCTTATAAGAGAAATTTCACCAAAAATAGAAATCTGGGTGGAATCATGCGAAATTTATATCAATGTAAAGCTAATAGAACAAGCTTTCAGATGAAGGAAGTTTCATATCATTTGAATGAGTGTAATTCGAGATATAAGCTCTGAAACTTGACCCTATTGGACTACCCTATTCTAGCCCAGATTGGACATAGGGAAACTTTCTCGACTCACTGGGAACAAACGGGACCTTAATATTCTCCTATGTGTAAGCTTTCTAACAACATTGAAATCACTCAATTTGGAGTTGTATAGGGTGAGTTATATCCTTCTCAACTCATACTGCTCGGATGAAAGTTCTTATTTCTAGGTCAAACTTCAAAAATTCATAACTACCTCTACACTAATCCAATGGCCTTATATTATATATGCATGGAGAGCCCTGAATGTCTAGTTTCATATAAAAATAGATTCATGGACCTTAAACGGCTATAGGCAGAGCCGTACACTCCGCCGTACGGACTGCTGAGGAAAACCCTAATAGCTTCTTAGATTGTTCTCTATTCTTCAAGCTATTTGCTATCAATTCCAATTTTAATCACAACATACATGTAAAATTAATCATAAAACCATCATCATCACTCTACATAACATCAATATCTTAGGTTATACATGACCACCATGCAGCCCTAAATCAAAGAAAGTAAGAAGAGAAGTAGGATTTCCTACCTTGTCTAGTTGAATTTGAGTTAATTTAGTGTCTTTGATGGAAACAACTTTGGATGACACTTGAAGAAGGGATGAAGATGAAGTGAAAATGAGAGTGAGGAGAAAGAAATGAGATGAGCTTCAACAACTAAGGGGTGGCCAAAATTTACAAGAAGAGAAGGAAAGAAAAGGTGAAGATTTTTGAAGCATTTTTCTTTGATTGGTGGACTTTACCTCATTTTCCAATTTAGCTTGGCTTCCCATCCTCAATGGCTGATCAAGGCGCCATATGAGGGGGTGGTTTGGCTAAATCCTATCCATTCATCGTAGGGTATTCATATAAAAATTTCTATTGGTCTGTTTCCGACAGTTTAAAATACCAAAATCTTACCAATTTCCTTTAAATTGGTAATTAGGTTTTAGAAAAATCCTATGAAGTTTCCTATAGTTCTAATTTAATTGTATTACACCTAATCACTTCTAAATCATACTTAATTAGCTTCAACTGACTGCTTAATCGAATTTCAATTAAACCCACTTATTCGATAAAAATTGAACAACTCGGTTACTAACGATAAAATTCTTCGGACGTTACAGTCGGAGCTATGTATCAAATGATGATTCCAACAGCCGCCACTAAATGTCAAAGTTCTTTTACCTTGAAAGATTACATAGAAGGATCTAAAGAGCATTATGGAGTTTAGATTGAAGGTCCTCAAACACCTTCTCCACCTTAACCAGAGGTGGGGCATAACTAAACTAACCACTTCCATTAAATATCACACAAGCATCAACCATCCATTAATACCGATTACTACCTTCCTCCCATAAACTTCTAACCTTCGGATCATTACTCAGGTTTTAATCATATTTCTCATTGTCTTGTACATGTTAGAACATTTGAATTCTCTAACTCCTCATCATAACCCGTCGGTGCATCAATTCTGATCAAAAGAACCATTCCATTGTGCTTCATTCCTTGCTAAAAGCCGTTATAAACTTCAATTCTACGGTCAAATTTTGACACTTATCTATTAGAGTTAACTCGTTTCCTTCCTTTTCTTTCTTGTGCCACTAACTAATGGGTAAGTCATCATCTAATTGCCTAGAACATTCTTATCCTGCTACCAATCTATTATATCTCCTCCATCTAAGGTATCTTTCCAAAACTCTGCCGAGAGATTTCAAACCATGGTACACCATCAAAGATTAGCCTTCAACTTCCATCTTACCTTCTCATCATGCCCTTAGGAACTCCTTGGTGCCCAAGACCTCTTTGATTCAAGACTGGATAATCCTTCCTAACTTCATTACCGTTGAAACAAGCCAATTCCCCATCTCTTTTCCATTTTCTTGATATATTTGAGTCCTTGACAATCCCATGCTTATCATAGCATCCCGAGAACATAATCCTTCACAAACGTACATCTTATCTTCTTCGAAACATGCAAGCACTCCCAAGGGAATGCTCAAGCTTACCCAACTCATTTTCCGTTGAAGTATTCATTACTACTATCACATCTTTGGACTTATCTCACCCTCCTCTTATTTCCTATCAAGTCCAAGTGGGCCCAACATTCTTCTTAGGGGAAGCAAGAATTCCTTATTCAAACTTCAAACATTCGGCTTTTATTAGCATTGCTCATCTATTTCTTTATCCTCGTGTGGTCTGTGCCATCCTGAGTTTGACAACCGCACACTAAAACCCATTATTGCTGGAAGTTTCCAAGGTCAGACTACAAGAATTGCCTTTCTTATTTGATATGGTTCTCCTTTCTTCTTACAAATCCTTACAATTGTAAACTGGTCCTCTTAGGATTCTTCCCTCCCATTGCATTACCAATCCATCGATTCCAAAAGGAACCATAATTAGGTCCCTAGGAACATTCTAACTTAGCTACCAATCGTAATACTACTCGTAATTTGATGCAATGTGTAAGACTCAACCTTGCAACCATCGGGTCTTGGATTAATCCATAATACTACGCCTTAATACCTCCTTAACTCATGCCTTGCCTTCACTGTACATCTTAGCTGCTACCTTCGGCCTATTAGCCTTCTCCATGTCATCAAGATACTCATTTGAGAAACCTCATCATGAGTATGGTTGTCATCATTCAAAACTCTCCAATGTACTTCCCAAGAGTAACTTACACTAGGTAATGCTCCACCAAGTGCTTTTGGATATACCTTGAGGTGCCACTGAAAATTAGATAGCCTTCATTTCTAGCTTCACGTGGTATGGAAACAATACCCATGGTGCTAACATGATCTACTTGAGAATATTTAACGTAAGTTACCGTCGGCCACAGTTAGGAGGAAATTCATTGACTCTATTGACTACAATGGCTACAACAATCTCTGAGAGCCTGGAATTGTACCAGAATCGGAGTAACCAATACAAGGAGTAGTTCTTGTGTAGGCCACATTGTTCAAGTAGCCCCAAATGATTAGAGTGTATCCATTTGATAGGTCAAGTAGCGACTTCAACTTCACACGATATATTACTCAATTGAGGTAATGATCAAGACCAATCGAGGAAATTGGTAATCACTTTCCAGCATCTTACATTCTTCGAAACGAGAGAATTACTCATTGACCTGAGCCTGTCAATTGCTTGTTGTAGTAACCCGGGGGATCTTCTTTCTTGAAGTCAGCACGTTCAATCATTACTCGAAAGCTGTACATAGCAAGCTCCCCTATGCCTTTTTTTGCAACAAGGGACAGGATGAACTTCACCATAGGTTCTAAGCACGTGACTTGCACTCTTGAAGAAGCCAAGCACAAGGTCTTCACGCATCTTGATCATTGTTAAGTTGTCTTTTCTTTAAAATTTCTTGCATTCTTTTCACTAGCCATGGAAACAACCTTTAAGATAGGGGTTCTCCCTGCCCTCATACTTTATCTAATCCTACTGGACCAAACCCGCTTATCACTTAACGGCTTAGCAAACCCTCTTGATCTTTTCTACCTTGACAACATCCTTATGTCGGGTTATGGATACCCGACCCATGTCCTCTGCTTGAATGGCCGTCTAACTTGCCTAATCCATTATGCCCTAATGTCCAACCCTACTTCATCTCAAACTCTCTTTCCACAAGAGAGGATATCGCATTTAGATCGCATAGTGGAAGCCCTGCGTCTATTGCTTCCACATGCACTAGCAGGAATATGTTCACTTGGTGAAATAAACCTTTAGAGTGAAAGGGGAAGACAAGAAGTGTGACCAGAATAAGAATAAACAACATTGACAGAGTGTAAACAAAAATGACATTCCAAGAGGCCTCTCGTAGTGCCACAATCTGTGAAAATGGGCGTGCTTCCATTTGCATAGTTATGATCCTACCAAAGGACACTTGCTCCACAGTACACAGGGAAACCTAAAGCTCTGATACCATCTTTGTCACAACCCAAATCCGAGCCGTGACCGGCGCATAGGGTCAGGTCCCTAAGCAAGCCTTCCGCCACAAAATTTAATAAAAATTTTGACAAAGTCCCCTTTGTAATGAGGATATTTCCCAATTACAAAGGTTACCCTACAAGATAAACAAACACAATCTTCAATCGAGGATCCAGGTATTCTCAGAATACACCCCTCAGCACACAATATAACAGTAAAATATATAAATACAATCGTATGTCCAAAATACATAGCTCAAGTTCTTCAGAAAACAAATCCTTTACACAACTTTAATTCCAACAAGTTGAAATATATATATATATGAATGAATACATAACAACAACAAAAATAGAACAAGGCCAGACCCTGCTTGTAGTACTATAGAGCTACACAATCTAAAGATTCTCAAAATACAAACATTTACAGTATACCGTTGAATAGAAAAGGGCTATCCATAAAACTCAGAATTTAATCACGAAGGCTGAAGGATTAGATCCTACCAGAATGCCCGTATCTAAAAAAGAGAAAGAAACAACAGGGTGAGTTTATAAAACTCAGTGAGAGATAGAGTGTCCCTAACCCACATGAGACAATGTACAAACTTATAGATATTAGGGTAATACTATAATATGTATAACAAAACCAAAATAGAAATCTTAATCAAATATTATCCAAAGTTTCTTTCCCAAAATAAAGTCCATCTATTCTAGGATAATCCATCAGGAATCACACTTAGGTGGCCTTTCCTTCGTATGAATCCCGTAATCAAGCACGCAACACACTATATGTATGGCCGTGAATAACAGGCACGCACCACTCCCTTGAGTGGCCATGAAATACAATATCCTAGGTGCACCCAGGGCAAACGCTACTACCGTTAGCCTATAGATCTGGCCTAGACTTTCCCAAATCTTTCTTATCCATTATACAAAACATTTAACAAAGATTCTTATAAAACATTCCAATATACCTTATATAAAACAATAGAATCGTAACTTCAAGAAAAATAAAGCATTAGTACTTCATTAAATCAAAAGTGAACAAAATCCATACCAAACCATAACCCATTAAGTATATCAAATCCTTTCAAAACCAAGATAATTTCCACAGTTTAATAGGAAACCAATGCAATAAACATTTATCATATTTTCTTCCCGAAAATCCAGTCATTGTCTCATGTGATCAAGTAGAAGTAAATGAACTACCAAAATTTAAATTATATTGCTAAGACAGACCAAATCATTTGCATATGAATATATATATAGACCAAATATGTTAAAACTAAGATAGGGATAAACTATCTACTCACAAACTTAACGTCAAAAGTGAAATCCTAATCCCATGAACTCTGAGAGCCAAAGCCAGTCCTCCAGTGGTATATACTATCAATAATACGGAAATTTAATTCAAGGTTAGTCCCTTAGACTACGGATTAATCTACTTTATTCCCAGATATGAAAATTGCTAATTCTTCTAACCTAGGGTTCTCCAAGAACTCACTATAGGGGAAATAATTCATAATTCAAAGGAAAGGAAGAGGAAAGGAGTTTGAAGGTTACCTCTTAGAAGGAAAAAGGAAGAAGAAATCTTTAGGAGCCTTGGTGTCACATCCTCCAAGCTCCAAGACCAAATGTGTTGATTTTTTTTTTATGAGGGTATAATTTGAGATTAAAGAAAGAAATTGAGTTTAAGTTAATGGGAATGGTGTAATTTTATGGAAATATGTGAAGGATTGGGTTTAAGAAGGAAGGGAGATGTGTTTTAGAGAGAAAGGAGAGAGTTTGAGGGTAGAGAGAGAAAGAAAATCGCGAAATGAGGGGGAGGGACGCGTCTCGGCTTATATATTGACCTATGGTAATCGATTACCAAGGTGTCGATTACCACATTTAAGAAGGTAATCGATTACCAGTTCTAGTAATCGATTACCATAGCCAAAGAGCTGGTAATTGATTACCAATGCTGGTAATCGATTACCACAAACCCAGAACTAGTAATCGATTACCATCCTTGGTAATCGATTACCACACGAAAAATTTTAACTCGTGGTATACAGAGAGGATTGTAATCGTCATGTGTCCTCTGAATCGGTCTGAGTCCTTTGTAATTGATTACCAACTCCAAAAACTTGGTTCCCTCCTTCTACAGTCCTTTTCCAGGTCTAGGATATTGCACAGACTTATTTACATTTCTTTAAGTTAGTGTCCTCTTTAACTTTACTCTCCATTAACTTTAAAACATAAATATAAATAAGGGAACACCCCCCATTTGGATTCAATAAAAATATCTAAAAATTCAAAATCTTTAGGAATCAGAATCCAACTTTTGGGTTTTAGTATAATTCTCCGAAAACTTGCGTTTTTATAAACTTGAGGGTTGAAAACGAAGGGGTTATCCATTCCCTAAAATTCGTTAAAAATCCCTCTTCAACTCATTGATGCTTAAAAAGCCATTACCGAGACTTTTGATCTTAAGAAAATTCCTCAATCCTATAGCCCTCCAAGGAGGCATAGGGTTCAGACTTAGAATTTTTCAGGTTCTGATTTCGACAAGTAACTGCACTCAGGCTTGGGTGTTATAGGGCTTGTCCTCATATATTATAGTTTCATTATCCTTCACTGAGTCGGTTGGACTCACCCACTTTCCCTTCCTGTTTCAGACTCTAGCATTGCACTTGACTCAATTCCTTCAGCTTCGTAGAGTGTAGGCACTTTTAGATAGCCCCTCTGCATGTGAGGGCCTTTTATATTCTCTTATTTTGATATTTTGGACATATCTATCACTTTAGAGTTGCTCCACGATCCACAGACAGGATTCTGCAACTACATATTCTTTTGGGATGGGATGTTTGTACAGCAGCATTCCCATTTTGGAACTATGCTTCCATAGCAAATGTGGTGTGTGAATGTTGTGTATATATCTAGGTATGTGGAAGTGAAATGATATGTGTATATGTATTGCTATTATGAGAAAAGAATACCTAATATGTAAGCTACTTGAGAGTGCTCCAAGAGCCTTAATTTTGCTATGTGCTGGCTGACTGTCTAGTACAAGTCTGGCTATTATGGGAAAGCTGGAAAACAAAGGAAACTCCATCTGTTTGTCATCAAAATTTGATGTTTTAGGCTTGCTAGAGGTCAATTACCTCTAAGCACCTTTCACAACTCTGGGGAGGGCCGTGACAAAATATTTTAGAGAAATATTCTCAATGGAACAATTTTGGAGAATTATTCTTTCATATGTCCAAAATAGTTTCCCAAAAATAGGGAATTGAATGTTATTTAATATTTTACGAGTAGACAATTAGAATGATAATCACCGAAAATGGAGAATTGATTTCAAATCAAATCCTAGTCGATCCTAGATATAGAGTAATAACTCTAGTTTGCAAATTTGCAAATCAAATCACCAAAAACGATTATTTAAATATATAACTTTGATTTGAAAATTATTGCCTGAAAAAATTAAAATCAACAAAAAATAAGCCTGATGGTAAATTATAACTCTGAGTTATAGGTTATTGCCATAAATACATTACGAATCAGAGTTATTTCATATAAATACCGTAAATATATTGCAAATCTCAACAAAAAATCAAGTCTGATGACAAATTATTGCAAATTATTGGTTATTTCCAATAATAACTCTGATTTACAAATTATTGCCATTAAAAAAATTAAAATAAACAAAAGATCAAGTCTGGTGGCAAATTATTGCAAATTATAAGTTATTTCCAATAATAGCTCTAATTTGCAAATTATTGCCGTAAAAAAATTAAAATAAACAAAAGATCAAGTCTTTCCTGTAATTCATAGAGGAATAAATCGAACATATAAAAAAAATGGCATTGGCTCAAATCAAAACCGTGATTGATGGTGTTTAAATGAAACGGCCAATGGAAGTGGCTTACCATTTATTAACATTGATGCATTCCTACTTATGTAAGGACCGTGGTGCTTAAAGGAGTTTAACGACCATATTTGCTAATCAAAGAATCGCTGTTTTTAATGCTTTACTCAGAATTTGTTTCTTTTAATCCCATGCATCGGGTCATCACACTAGTTGAGTTGAAAAGGGGAATCCATTTAGAATTAAAATGGTATTCAAAAGTTGAATTGCTCAAAGTCCACAGATTTTAAGTGACAGAGTTTGGAGAAAAACTGTTTCAGATATTGTTTCGGAGAAGGAATTGGAGCCAATACCTATGTATTCCAAGGATGACAGATTTCATAAATTAATTAAGTTGAAGGAATGGACCCATAGAACAAGTTGTTGGAAAATCAAATCGTTTCAAATGTTCGTT
Organism: Pterocarpus macrocarpus; assembly: GCA_031439585.1. Classification (NCBI taxonomy): domain Eukaryota; kingdom Viridiplantae; phylum Streptophyta; class Magnoliopsida; order Fabales; family Fabaceae; genus Pterocarpus; species Pterocarpus macrocarpus. The sequence continues at coordinate 39,888,405 of CM062517.1, forward strand.
TCGGCCTATCCATTCTGGAATCGACCCATTGAGGTGGTTAAATGATAGATCAAGGTATTGTAGGTTCTTTTGATGGCTTAACAAATCGGGAATTTGTCCTTTGAGTTGGTCAGATGATAAATCAAGGAATTGAAGGCTAGTAGCAAGTGTGATGTCGTCACGAGTAGGTGGAATACTTATCACTTCAAAGACATTGAATCTCAAGTCTAAGTGATTCGAATATTCAACTTGTAGCAAAGATAAGTTGATTTCACCTGTTAAAGCATATTTGAAGTCTCCTTCTTGATCAAGCATTGTGACTCTGCCTGTGTTGTCACACTGGACTCCGTTCCACGCACAACAATCCTTTTCACTAGACCATGTGCAGAGAATGTCAAAAGGATCGATGACACCATCTGTGGACATTAATAGCGCCTCTCGGTCCTTCTCATTGCAACGAACCACCTTGTGATTGCTAGACATGCTTCGGTATGATAGCGTGTAGAAAAAGCAGGAAAAGAACATAACTTTGTGAAGTAAAAGCCGCCATGGTTGATTGGACAAGAGAAGAAGGATTGAAATGGGATTTGCTGAGTGATGTGTTTACCACGTTGCAAGACCGGATTAGAGAAGGTGATGAGGCTACTTCATATTAATTAAACACTTTTTCACAAGATAAAAAAAAAAAAAGGAATCAAACTATTAGTGATTGATCAACGAGGGCATAGATCATGTAGCGGATGGCTATTTTAGTTTAATCAGAAATTTTGGGTCCTAATTTTGGATTTGCAAATGTAATAAAAACTTGGAAGGAAGAGCTTTATCTTCCAAATAATCATACCTAACTTGAGAAAAATTGTATTCAATAAAAAAATACATGTGATTTAAAAAAAAAAACTATTAATAATTGATTTATTTATATTTAGTAAAAAAAAAATTCAAGTTAGTAACGAACTCCGAAAGTGTGTATAATCAAATCAATATAACAAATAAAAAAAGAGAACTGCACTTGTGCAGTTCTGTGATTGTGTTTCCAATGTCCAATTACGAATTTGAATTTCACTATTCTCTTATACAGTAAAAAATGTAATTATTTTTTGGACTCTCCTCCTTACTAATATCAAGGATGCGCCTGTTTGTACTTACATCATAAGAAAAATAATTTTTTATAAAATATTAAAATAACAAAATTGAAAAATAATTAGTTTTTTATTTTTAAAACAAATAAAGTTACTTAAAATTAAGGGTGTGTTTATTTGTAATTATTTGGACAAAAAATTATTTTTTATTGAAAAAAATCATTTATTATATATTGGAATAATTTTTTTAAAATAATAAGAATCCTAAAAAAAAATTATTTTCAATTTTTTGATAAAAGATGAAAAGAATAAATTGTAAAAATAATAATAATTTTTAACTGTTTCAACAATATATAAAATTTTAATTTTATAATTTTTTTTAAAAAGTTGAAATAAATGTATTTTAAATTTACAAAAATTAATTCTATCTACTCTTTTAAAGACATTTTTAAAAAAGTTTATTCAAATATACCCTAAATGTCACATCTATCTTGTGCTACTGGTATTTCATTTTAAACTTATATTAATATATCAGTAGTAGGCATCTGAAATATGATATCTTATATTCCTAAATAAATTGTTATATTAAATTCACCTCGTTACTTTTTAGTATTTTCATATTTATCTTATAAAAAATTTTAATATTATTTATTACTATTATTATACCGTGCATCTCACGGTTGCAAGGTGCCAACTGTACATGATTATTGCTTTTGAAATCAGCATTTCGATCTTGCTTTTAGTCCTGCATTGAATTGTTCAAGAGAAATGTTTCTTGACATAAATAGTGTGATACATATATGGCACATATAAAAAAATAAAAATAAATAAAAATATTTGAATAATAAATTTTATATAATTATTATTATTTTTATTTAATTATTTTTTATTTAAAAATTTATCAGTTTAAATAATACAAATATTGATAGTACTAATAAGTTTTGTATATGATTGTTATTTTTATTTAATTTTTTTCATTTAAAAATTTACCAGTACTTACACTATTTCCATTAGTAAGTTGTCTTTTTGTTTTCTTTACAAAATTTATTAGCACAAACAATACAGTATTGAGAAGTTTTTGAATAAGAAAAAATTAAATAAAAATAATAATAATTATATAAAATTCATCATTTAAATATTTTTATCACTTTTTTTATTTTTTAATATGTGTAGCATATATGCCGCATTATTTGTGTGCCCCTATCACTACTCGTTGTATAGTCTTCCGTTTATTTTTTTGAAGTCTTCTCGTTTTTTCACTTTATGGAAAATTGTGTGAATGCTGCACAAAACGTATATTATATATTAAATTACCTCATTATGTCTTTTTTAGTATTTTATTATTTAGATTTCAAATAAAAAAATTTTAATAGAGAAAAAATATTTTACTTTTTTAAATTATAAATTGTATACATTTTATTCTTTATATTTTTAAAATATGTTTATAGACCCATAAATTTTTTTTAAATATACAAATTGATTCTTTTGTTAATTTATTTATTTTTTATTAAAAAATTTAAAATATCAAATTATATAATATTTTTTAACATTTAGAATTAAAGTACATATGATTAAGTATAATACACTTATTTTCTGTTAATAATAAATAAAAATTTAATAAAAGAACTAAAATGCATACCCATAAAAAAAAAAAAAAAAATAAGCAGCAACCTATGATCATGGAATTAACACCAGAACAATAAAACTCCATAGCCTGCAGCATCCTAAGATCATCACTTTATAGCAGTATAGCAAAACTCCCATACTGCTGATCCACGCCCATCAGAACCGCAATCCAGGACAGCACCATTGTTATTTGATGTAAAAGAAAAACACCAGCAGCAAACTCGAACCCCCTGGCAAGAAAGAGTGTAGCACCCTCATGCATCCTTGTACGCAGAGATTATTTCAAGACAAATTCTGAATATGATTCTCCACTATTATGTTCCAATTATCAGCCCACGGATTCCTTGATTGTACCATATGACAGACTGAGATGTTCTTTAACCTTCCTTTGATATTCATAAAGAGATTTCTTTCGAAACAGGGATCCCAATTTAACAAGTTTTCATTCTTCATCCAAGACATTGTTACTGAAGATCCTGTTATGACAGTGTTCTGCCACACCTGCTTCTTGAATACAAAATTGAACCGATTCCTTAATTGCCACCACCTCAGCTTCAACCTGTGATTTAGCTTCCCTAACCACAACGAAGTGCTCTCCGATACCAGATTCGGAAGTTGTAATCACACCACCCACTGCATAAGCTTGTTTCGCAGGTAAAAAATCAGCAAAAGTCCAGCAGCAAAACTTTAAGGGTTAGCCCCATTCTATTACCAATCCTATGTACTCTTTGAATTGAACCGCATCTTTCTTTGTAGAGTTCTCTGCATCTGAAGACATCATCCGGATTCTATGCAATCTCATTGACATACCAACACCCCTGCAACTCCATCTATTCTTCAGAATTATGACAAACTCCTCCCAATTAGCTACCTTATTGTCAAAAATGATTGTGTTTCGATATCCCCATAAAGACCACATTACCGTGAAGAACAAAGAACACCAAAGCTTTTTTTTTTTTCATACCACCGCAGTCCACATCCATCCATGAATCCATCATAATTCTCAAGTCATTTGATACAACCCAGTCAATTCCTATCCAATCCAAACACATCGCCCATACCTGCCACGAAAACATGCATTCTAAAAACAGAAAGGACGCTTGAGATTGTCAGCCTCAAGAATATTCATTTTGTATGGCCAAACAGTCTTCAGCCTTCCTAGCATCGCGAACTAGACCAATAATTCTGCCCTTGGATGTGCCAGCCCCTGCCAAATGTTGTTAAAAGTATTCTGCGATTCCATTTGTCCAATATGTTCACTGTTTGCAAGGTTGACTGTTTCAGACCAAATAACATGAAGCGGTTTCATTATAATATCATGTAAAGAGTTATGAAGCTAATGATCTCATAAGGGTGGATTAGGCACTTCTGAGGACGCTGGACGCGTGGGATGATGCTCCGCGAAATAAACTCCTCTCAAAAGGAACTTAATCTGCCTGGGAACTACTGGATAGGAGGAGTGGCTTGGTAGGTTTTGAGTATGGTTCAGCCCTAAGAAGGAGAGCAGCCTCCTGACAGGGAGCCTAGTGGAATCCTAGATTAGAGACAAAGGACCCCCTGCTAGACGCTCAGACAAGTAGCCGCCTTTGAAGTGAAAAAAACAAATGAATGAACCCTAGGTTTATACTAATATGGTAAAGATTCCCTCTGATAGCCTATCACCCATTTCCCATTGCATCCATTCTAAGTAAGTATATGTGCTGCAAGAGTTGTCTAAAAGCTGTCACGCTGTCATAGGTCTTGGAGATGTCTTTATCAATTAGTCAGACCCCATGTTGTCCATTGGACCATTGGACAAAAGTGATCCTTTCCTGGAAAACCACGCATCTCAAGGGTTAGAGGGGGAGTGAATTCTTTGAGTCTAGGCAAAGTGACCAGAGTGACGGGAGTGAAAAAACAACCCCAACCAGAGCATCCAAAGAGCATAGGAAGAGGGAGTCCTTTGTTCATCCCACTAGATATTCCTTAGGAGACCATGCTTGTTCACCTCTCAGGCTGCTCTAGGACGGTGGTTCCCTTCACATGCTACTCACATTTTCCTCTAAGTTTATGACCTCAGAATCTTGTGATTTGGATTAGAGACTAATCTCTCTTCTTCAAACGGTACTAAAACACTGACAAAAGACTTCATTGAGTACACAATAGAGCTGTTGTGTTTCCAAACAATTTTGTCCATGGCCTCCTGGTTGAGCACTAATTGGGATAGCAACACCTGCAAATCAAGGAAAATCTGTTTTTCTTGCTCAAAAAAAGGGTGCCTCCATTGAAAGTACCAAACCCACTCCAACCCATCCCAAAATCCACCCTTAGAAATTTTATGTTTCTTTTAAGAGGACACAATATACGACTTAAGAAACCTCTTTTTTTCTAATTTTTTCAACAGATGGTAAAAAGCTCAAGATAACAGGCAAATAGACACTACACCAGGACTCAAGCAATTCAACTAAGCCAGCTAAAAATAGACCCAAAAAACCCTCAAAACAGGACAAAGGTGAGCAAAAGCCCGCCTACCCACAAAAGGGGAAAGACTCACATAATTAATAAAGGAAATGAGCTTAAGGAACTACACACACAAAGACTCAAAAAGAGACCATCTAAGGGATTGAGTTACTCTTCTTCTTTTTACTTCTACGCTTCTTCCTTTTACGTTGCAAAGGCTTGCTTTTGTCTGTAGGCATGTTTTAATATGCACCGCGTTAAAAATGGTGCACCATGCACCATGTGATCAATGGATTGAATATTTAGGTGTATCTATACACTTACTTCTTGTGGTATACCATAAAAATTACTCTCTCAACGTCCAAGTTGGAACAGGATTTTTGCGCCCGAGTTCCGATATTATGACAAGTTTTTTATTTTACTAGCAGACTCAACATCCAAGTTAGAATAGAATTTTTCACTCGAGTTCCGATATTATTCTCGGAATTTTACGCCTGAGTTCCGATCTTATGCCTAGTTTTTTATTTTACTAGTAGACTCAACGTCCAAGTTAGAATAGGATTTTTCACTCGAGTTCTGATATTATTCTCGGAATTTTACGCCCTAGTTCTGATCTTATGCCTAGTTTTTTATTTTACTAGTAGACTCAACGTCCAAGTTGGAACAGGATTTTATTTCAACCGAGTTCCAATATTATGCTTACTCTCACATCGAAATTTTACGCCCGAGGTCTGATTTTATGCCAGGTTTTTTTATTTTACTAGCAGACTTAACGTCCAAGTTGGAATTGGATTTTCACACAAATTCCGATCTTATGCGAATAACAGCTTACTCCCACATCAGACCCACTCTCCAAGATGGAGCAGAATCTTTCACATGAGTTCCGATCTTACAACCAAGGACTCCTGCAGTGCATCACCTGATTTAAGTGCATGGTTAGTCCAACAGTTTAGATGGAAGACAACTCCAAGGAATTTGAGGCACTATGATTAACATGGTGCATTAAGGATAGCGCTTTGTCTGCATCAAAGCCATCTGCAATCGCTTCTATTACTACATCCTCACCCACGGCTAAAAGCCCAAGATGTTTTCCTATAGCCCAAAACTTCTTAGCATCAACAAGAGGACCCTCCTTCCCACCCACATAGCTACCTCCCCTAACTTCCTTTTCTACCCAAGCCTTCCTCATTCGATGGCCAACCTCACCCATGCTACTCTTTTTCTTGGGTCCCCTTCTCTTAAATGACTTCCTACTCCTCTTTTTCGGACTTGAATCCATCTTCTGTAATTTAGCTTTGCGACTAGAAGCCATAAATTTCACATTTCCCTAGATCCATAATAGCCACACCAATCGTTACATCTCTAGGTGACTCTCGCCCTTCCATTGCACCACTGGCTGGACACTGCTTAGCAGACACTTCGCCCTCAACATCAACGACACTACCACGTTGAGGAAAACTCAGGACACCAAATACATTTTTGAGATCCAAAGAAGCCCAAGAACCCATCACATGGCTTGTATCTACATACATCTCTCTAACATAGAGATCAAATCTCAAATCTCCTAAGTCAAGAGCAATCCATCCTTTAATGAAGCTCTTGTGGTATGAGTCTATTAAAAATTTTGTCGACCCCATACATTTACCACTAACAATGGCCTTATTGAAACCAATAATAGCTCCCCAAGCTTCACCAATGGCTTTGAGATTGTTGATAGATCATGCATAAGGTTGAAGGCCAAAACACTCAATCCAAACTTTCCTAGACTGTGACCACTCCTTGATAGACCAAGTCTAACCTTATAAAATATGGAAGAAGTAAGCCACTCTTCCCTGTTGGAAGTGGCATCTTCCATGGCTTCCTTGGTCTCAAAGATGATAAGAGCCACGAATGATCCCCATTCCTTGACCTCCTCTACCTTTCTTCTAACATTCATTAAGCTTCTAGAGACCTCAACCCAGTCAATAAGGGTGGCTTTTTCAGCCACAATACTCCTACAAAACCACTCCATGTTCTCATTATTAACCTCTCTTTGGGCCCTCTTAAACTTACCGAAGGGTTGACATATCTTCCTTTTAGTGCTTATACCAGTCCCTATAGGACTCCCATCATGGAGACCAATCCAAGGATCCTCCCACAAGCATGTTTGTTGGCTATTACTCACCATCATCCATAGGCCATTTGTTATAATTTTTTCCACCACATTATTGACTCTACCAATGTTACAAATCATACTCCATGGACCTCTACCTTTATTTTGAGATTGCTGAATTTTTGTCAAAAAAGTTCTTTCTTCAGGTAAATTATAGCAAACACATTCATAAAATTTTAGGGGTTGATTTGTACATTTTCTCCTATTTAAATAATATATAACTGATTAAATAATTAACTAGTATTATTATACTTCAGATAAATATACTTTACTAATTTAATAAAACATTTTTTGTAAAATTTGTTTACAAATAAATTAATATTCAAAATAACTCATGCTTCATCATAAAAGCAACATTAACTTCACGATAATACTACTACGAAGTGATAGCAGAAGATTTGATTTATGGAAACTCAATTTATAATTTAGATAATAAAATATATAATTAAAAAGGTAAATGAAAACACACATAAATTGTTCGAGTATAGATTAGAGAGATATTCAAGTAATATAAAAATAATATGAATTCAAGTAATATAATTAATGCATGTTTTTGCCATTCAAATAATATTCGTGCAAATTAATATTCAATAATATTTTTGAGAGATATTCAAGGAATGCCTAATGTAAAAAATAATACTAATTCAAGTAATATTAAACACGTCGTCAATTAGTATTAACTATATAACGTAAAATATTACTTAAATTTTTAATCACTTATATATTATTCAAATAAGATAAAAATAGAAAAAATTATTGAAGTAAAAAAGTTTTAATCTTAACTCTTTCAAATAATTTGAATTATTTATACAATGTCAAAATAATAATTTAAATTTCCCCTATTTTTTCTCAAACTGCTCGAGCTGTATTAACATATAAAAATAAAATTAACTATGAATAAATTACAAAGGTTGATTAACCATATTTTTATAAATAAAAATATTGGCATACAATTTTGTTTTTTTATAAATATTTTGACTTAAGGATGGTGTTACCGTCCAGTTAGGCAATCTAGTCATGAGAGTTAAGAGGTCATGTAAGTGAGTTGGGTGATACATTTTGCTTGGCTTTTGAAATGTGAGGGTTTTCGAGATGAGTTTCTTTTTATTAAGGACTATTTTGTCTGATAATGAAATTGTGAGGTCCTTATTTTGGGTTTTACTCTTTTTATTGTGTTTCCTTTGCTTATGCATCCAAAAAAAGGGATCCATTTAAACATTGATATCTTTAACTTGACCCGTTCAACTCTTGACACTGTTATCTTTATTTGTTTTTCTTTTTAATATGATCCTTTATTTTTATTATTTTTAATTTGGTCCTTCTATTTCAAATCATCTTCTTCAATTTGGTCTTTGATGGCTTATTTATCACATAACAAAGGAAAAATGCCAACATAATATAATCCATGTCAGATTCGTGTGTGTGTGTGTGTGTGTGTTACATTAATACTTTTTGTGTCACATCATCATTTTCTGTTAATTGTGTAACAGAAAAATACCTAAAGACCAAATTAAAGATGATTTGAAACATAAAGAGACTATATTAAAAAAATTAAATATAAGAGACTAAATTAAAAAAAATAAAAATAAGAGACAAAAAACCTTCTTCACCTTTTTAAAATAATAGCATAACAATTGTTAAAATTTAATCTCATATAGTAAAAACAATTTAAAAAGTTCAAAATTGATTATATATATATATATATATTAAAAGCCATTTAAATTTTTTTGAAGTTTGATTTAACTGGTTTGCTTTAGGATTACAAGCTTGAATGAAGCATGAAAGTAATTTACAAAGGGTCATGTTATTTGTATCTACACTTACCATTCACCCGATAGACACCTCTTGAAGAACAATGATAAAAAGCACTCGCACACCCTTTTTTTAATATTTTATTCCTTTTATATCAAACTTAACTCATTTGTGTTTGAGAATTGTCATATTTCTTATGTACAAGAAACATTCCCTATTTGCAAATTAATAGAGAATGTATATTATTACAGGCCTAATTTCTTTTACTCTTATCATTTTTTAAGTGTTCTTTTATGATATAGAGACGAATGAAAAAGACACTTGAGTGTATCAAACACACTAAATACTACTCGTCAGGCATGCCTATGGTAGGTCTCGCTGTACACTGCTTACCCCCAAACAATGCAATTCATAAAAGCTTAAATGAAGCAAGAAAGTAATTTTGAAATTAGTGAATCTTACAAACTAATTAACAAAAATGAAGCTCAAGACTAAAAATATATACGGACAAATTATTCGAGCCCGTTCCGACATACCACCTGAAGTTCCGAAGAAATAAAACCCAAAACTACCATCACTGCATCATGATTCTGAACTCTTCAAAGCTAAGGACGCCGTCTCCATTCAGATCAAAGTGACTGATCATCACTCTGCATTCATCCACGGACTTCGATTCTCCCAACCTGCCAAGCATCCTCCTCAAGCTATTGGGCGTTATAAACCCACACAGTTCTGCATCTTTATACATCTCAAAAGCTTCTCTCAAGTTCTTCAACTTCTCCTCCTCCCCTGCTCCTTCCATCAACTCAGCAAAATCATCCAAACTCAGCAACCCATCGCCATCCGAATCCAATGCCTCAACAACCATTTCAGCATCTTTGAACAACAACTCACCACCAATCATCCCTAGTCGATTCCTTAACTCAGACGCGGAAATCTTACCGTCCCCGTCTTCATCAAAATAACTAAGAACACGCTCTAACTCTGCATTCCCCTTCATATCACAACGCAGATAACTATAGGCTATAGCAATTGGCAAATTTGCTACAAATTAAATTGACAGACACTAGTGAAGAATGAAGATGTTATGCACAGAGTCACTAGGTCTTTAGCTAATTGGGTATGCAACATATTGTTAGGCATGGGGCTTTTATATGTTGTGCTGTCATCCCCAGTTGGGTTTGGTTGCGCGTTTGAGGTTGTCCCAAAACATAGCATAGACGCGTACAAGTTGGTCGTGTATTCCATTTCCATGTGTAAGTTGCAACGGAAAATTTAAGAGACGAAGGAGAGAAGAAAAAGAGACAACACGCCGTCAAGGGAAAAAGTTACAAGAGCGTATGACAGGGTTATTAAGACAGGAATAATGAACGAGTGGATGAATGCTTGGCGCCCAGTAAAATCAAAGACGTGTTGGACTGTTGGTACCGCTTTATAAGAAATATTTGGTCGATCATAAAGTATTACATAGTCATATTTATAGTTAATAACATAAGAATATTTTAAGGTAGGCTTTATTATTAACCTTATTTTTATTTAAAATATTATTATATTATTAATTATGAGTATAATTACATAATATTTCAGCATAAAGATGGTAATGGGTATTCATGGAGCGGAGATATACCCTATATCCCGCTTACTCATTTAGAATTTTGCCCTCCATCCCCGCTCTTATCCTTGTCAAGGGTCCCCATTTCTCGTGAGGATTCGGATCCTCGCGGATACCCTTGAATTTCCATAAAAAAATCTAAAAAACCTAAAAAAATAAAGAAAATACTTTTAATCTTAATAAAACATTCATATATATTCATAATTCATATTATTATCTAATACGATATAATACAATTTAAATTAAAAAAATACATAATTACAAATCTATTATAAGATAATAAAAATATTCAAATCATAAATTATAAATATTTGAATTATAAATTCAAATATCCAAATTCTAAATTTAATTAATAAATTTTCTAATAAATATGTAAGTAAAAAAAAATATAAATAATAAAATCATATATATATATATATATATATATATATATATATATATATATATATATATATATATATATATATATATAAGGATATTTGTGCCCTGCCCCCATTAACTAAACGGAAATATTTTCTGTTCCCATCCTCATTATAGGTAATTTCTATAAATACCCACTTTAATAGGTATTTTTGTCGTGCCAGCATCACCAAAGTATTTGTCACCGCTTTATCATGTATCAATGTACCTTGTATAAATTAATTATATAATACTGATTGATTTAGCTGGTGGCCGCCGGGTTAATATTCAGGTAATTGCTTGGGACCTACACTTTTTATTGCTCACCGGTTGGATGATAAATTCTGAAATGTTTTTCAGTTTACTTTTTCTTAATTATTAGAAAACAGAGGAATGAAAATATGCTAGACTTGAGCTAAATTGGTCTAGGTTTATTTTATAAAACACATTAGGCTGCTATCTCTCGTGAGCCTTTTATTCTTTATTTTTTATTTTTATTTTTTTGGAGGGAGGGACATACAGGCACGTTTATAAAAATTAGATGGCAAAATGGATTTTTTAGTCCATCAACTTATTTCTATACTTTATTTTGACTTCTAAGTAATTTCTTATTTATTTTAGTCCTTTAATTATTAATTTTTTTGTTCATTTTTGTCCATTAACTAATTTTCTATTTATTTTGGTTCCCTAACTCTTCATCGTTAAGTTAAATACATTCTACAAGTTACTTAAATTATAGGATGTATTTAACTTAATAGTGAAGAGTTAGGGGATCAAAATGAACAAAAAGTTAGTTAAGGGGCCAAAATAAATAGAAAATTAGATAGAGAATTAAAATAAAAAACAAAAATAAGTTAAGGGACTAAACTAATAATTTGGTCCTTGAAAAATATATGTGACCTTCGTAGAGTCTCCGAAAGATTTTTAACATCAATTTAGTCTCTGAAAAATATATTTGATATCAATTTAATCTTTGAAAAAAATTTTATATCAATTTAGTCTTTGAAAGATATATATGATATTATTTTAGTTTCTAAAATATATAAGTGACATTAAATAGATTCATGAATTTATAGAAAAGGAGGGATCCATGCATTTTTCAGGGACCCAAGTAATGCCATATATATTTTTTAGAGACTAAATTGATGTTACATATATCTTTAGAGACTAAACTAATTTTATGTGTATCTTTGAGTGACCAAATTACTATTTTAGTCTAAAAATTAAAAGGTCCACCCTTACCCATTACTTATTTGATGATTTATATTACATGAAGCTTTTTTATATATAAGTTAAGACACAATTCTTTTAATTTTTAAATATACTATGCTAATATATAATTTTTTTTAGTGTATGGCTAATATATAATTAATAAATTGTAAACACTATAAGTTTTAATCAAATATAAATAAAATAAAAATAAGACTTAAATATGTTTTTAGTCCCTCTAAATATTTGATTTTTTAGATTTGGTCCCTCAAAAATTTTTCGTTTAGTTTTGGTTCCTTATTTTTCAAACGTTACAATATTAGTCTCTATCGTCAACTGAGTGCTGTTAAGTGTTGACATGGCAACGTGAGATTTTGACAATTGTTAATGCTGATTAGATTTTATGTTGCCAAAGCTCTTAACAGCACTCAATTGACGACAGGGACTAATATTGGTAACGTCTAAAAAATAAGGAACCAAAACCAAGTGAAAAAATTTTGAGGAATCAAATTCAAAAAATCAAATATTTAAAGCGACTAAAAATATATTTAAGCCTAAAAACAAATATGTTAGTTTGAGAGACTTAATAAACTTTTTACATCGGAAGTAAATTAGAATGTAAGATCCAAACAAATTGCCTAACAATTTTTTTTAATATAAATCATCAGTATAAAAAATTTATTAAACTCCAACTAATTTGATGTGAGTTTGGTCGGTAATCATTATATGTGTAAAATTTAGTATTAATTTTTTTTATTTATAAGAGTCAAATCAAAGACTTTATTGAAGGAGAATAAATATCGAATAACCTGAAATATCTAAACATTGCTATAGTCTCAACAATTTCTAACTTAGCTAGAAATACCTCTTTCACATAACTTATTACTTCATTTTTATTTCACATAACTTATTACATTTTATTTCGTGATAACCACTGTAATGCACATTCATGGTGGAAAAGTCATCAAATTCCTGTGGCGTAAAAATATTAAGAGCATGTTTGGATTAATTTTTTTTCAAAAGAATTGCTTTTTTTAAGTGCTTTTATAAGATTTTAAGGGTGCTTGGACACAACTTCTACAAAACAAAGTGTTTATAAAAAATTAATTTATCATTTTTTTAAAAAAAAATTAGTAATACCCAACTTCTAAAATAAATAGAAATAAAAATAGTTTTTAATAAAATTATATTCCAAAAATATCTTTTATTTTTATTAATAATTAGAATATATATTCTCTTTTTATCCTTTGCCAAACCCTAGTTATCCCTCCTCTTTTTGAATATCCCCTTTTATACTTTGGTTGTAAAAGAAGTTACTACTAGAAATTCTTTAAAAAGATTTCACTGACGACTGAAATCCATTGGAAGTACCGATGAATTATCTGTTGATAAAATTAAATAAGTGATTGACATGAAAATTTATCGACAGTTTGATATTCCGTTGGTAAAATAGTTAATAAATTTCGCACCTAATTGTACCAAATTATTACTAACAGAAAAACCTATCGGTAAATAATTATTATTCATTTTAATTTAATTTAACAAATTAATATATTTCTGATGGATAGTCCGTCGATAAGTTAGATTAAATAAATATTATTTTTTAATTGTTCTTCAGAAATTAATTTTTTTATTTTATCGATGGATTATCTAATCCATCAGTATTTGAAAATTGGGAATGACCTCCATTGTTCGTTCATTTTCCATATTACCGACAGATTTTTGTCAGTAATATGTGATTAATGAAATGAATAGTTTCACTAACTTTTTGTCGATGAAAAATCCGTCAGTAAAAAAGAAACAATTCCTTAAAATGCGAGCCCACTTCTTCTTTTTCTTCCATCCGTAAAAAAGAAACAATTTGTTAAAATATGAGTCCGCTTCTTCTTCCTCATTCTGTCCATCCTTTCTCTCTCTCTCTCTCTCTCTCACTTCCCCACACGACTTTTGGCCATTTCACCACTGTCGGAGCTTCCATTTCGCCTCCAGAAATTGACATTGTGTTTGTAGTATGTTATTTAACATTTTAATCAGTTTAATTTTTTGTTTAGCCTTTTTATTTTCTAATTCCATTTCTTTACTCAAAGTTTAGTTTCTTAGTTAGTTAACTAACTTATTTTGTTATTTTTATTGTTAAAGATCTCATTTGGAGTACTTGAAGCACTTCTATTCTGGTGCATTTATTGATTTGTGCTTTGGTGTATTAGGTATGTATATTATACTCTTTTTTTAACTCTATGTTTTCAAAAATATTAGAGATTTAAATTTTTTAGAATAGAATTATAGGATGGGATTGCATGACTGGGAGAAGGCTTAGAGTTCCTTTCCATTATTTGAATTCTGTGTTGTGTTGTTGTGTGCATGCATGATATGAAGTTACGGAATGCGTTCTAGTATGGTTGTTATGATTAACTGACTAATTTGCTTGACTACATGTGTTTAACTATTGTAATAATTTTTTTGCAATAAATAATTATTATTTGTGTTGAAATGTTGAATTAAATAATTATTCTTTAAAATAATTGTTTTTGAAATCATTTAGAATATTCTTTGAATTAAATAATTATTATTATGTAATAAATAATTGTTAGTCGTATTGAAATACTAAATTAATTTTTGTGGAGGCTTCTAATTTAAGGGAAGACTCTGCCCAAATATTTTTAACCATTTAAAATATTCTTTGAATTAAATAATTATTATTATGCTAAGTGTGTTGTGTCTTTATTTAGTTAACATATGTCTTATATTTTTAATTTTGTATATGTTATACAGATCGCTTATGGCAGGACGGGGACTTAGTTCCGGATAAGATAGGGGTAAACCGAGGAAACATGGTCTACCCCTTCGCACTCATGCCTTACTCACTACATCCACTATGCCTACGTCCACCACTCCAACTACTGCTGCTACCTTTGCCCTTTGTGGTCATTCTTCATATACCCAAGAGTTTGTTATATTACCCAACCCTAGGTATATGGAGTCAGGGCCTCAACCCTCATTCCCCCCCTCAACCTTCTCCACCTCTGCCCTTACCTCCAAGAGGTGAGGCCTGCACTCATCTATACCTAGTTCTGCACCTTCCCTTTCATCTAGCTAGCCTGGTTCGTAGGGTGCCTAGGCCTCCTCATCCATCCCCTCACAGGGCTCCATGAATCAGCGCGTGGAACTTAGATATGATGGTAAATTGTGGTAAGTGATTTCAAATTTAAATTTATTATGAATTTTCAATTATGATAGAAAATTTAATTAACAAATACTTGATATAGTCTATTATTTATGACATAGCTGGATTCCACCCCAGCCGAGGCTGCATAGGATTACCGAGATATTCGAAGAGAACTTCCATGCCCTACATACCAGTTTTGTATAGGCATTTGAGGCCCCATAGCAATTGTGCTATAAGAAGTGGAAGGTAAAATAATCATTACTTTTTTACTTTTTAATTATTAGTTTGATTTTTATTCTTATGCATAATTATTTATTACAATTCTGCTGACTATTATGTTACATGTATGCAGTATATGTTTATTATTGATCCACATGAGGAGGTTTCCATCAACAGGGCGTGGAGGGCTAGGGTTGTGAAGTGGCTCCACAATATATTTCATGACATTTGTGAGAATAACATTAGCACCCATTGGCTCACAGATGAGATCCTCTAGGCATTGAGGGCCTATTAGGACTCACTCAGGTTTAAGGCAAAGCAAGTGAAGGCTCAGACGAGCAAAGGATCAGCCTGTGATGGCTTTTTGCACATTGGAGGCTCTACTACTATTGAGGGCACATGGCTGAGGATGATAAATGTCATTCTTTACTTATTTAGTTATTCAATTTTTTTTATTAAATACTATATGATCATGTGAAAATTCTTTGAAATGTATGAGAAGGCGACGAGCAGATCGTCAGCTCAGGGAGAGCTGTTCTAGGAGACCTGCACCTAGAACCAGGACAAGTCCCAATGGGTTAATATCCGATCAAAGACCACATATGTAACTTCTTATAATTTTAGTTTTAAATACTTTTAAATTATTATAGTTATTATTCTTTAAATTTAGTTTGTCTTGTTTCTTCTAATTGTAGCATGAGTTGACGCAATAGCTAACCGAGGCCCAATCGCAGTAGTCGCAGCAGGGGAACAGGAGCACTCCTGCCGACCTACATGTTAGCTACAACGAGGTATGGGCCTAGATGGTCGGCAATCGCTACAAGGGGCAGATTTAGGGGATGGGGAACTCTTACAACAAGTCATATTCTCTAGCCTCTGTGTCTGGAGTTAGGCCTACTGGGGTCAATGCAGAGGACATTCGTGACCAGGTCTATGCACCAAATGAATCGGTGCAGAGGCAGCTCAAGGAGGCTGATAGGAGGTATATGGAGCTATATGAGTGCCATGGGAGGGATAAGGAGCAGTGGACGCAGTAGATACAGTACATGGAGCAGAGCATGACAACCATGTATAGTTACTTTGAGCAGATGCGGAGTAGGGTTCTTCATCTGGTGCACAACCTCCACCACCTCTGCCCCTACCTCCACCATTTCAGCCTTTTCCATACCGCCACCAATTCAGAGACGACGATGATGACGGTGGCATTTTGGATATCAATAATGATCAGTATTCGTAGTTTTTAGGATTTTTCTTTTCTTAGAATTATACTGTAACAATTTTTTTTATTTCCTTCGTTATTGATAGGTTTTATTTTAAGAAATAGTGTATATATTTTATTTAATTAATAATTTTTTTAATTTCTTCCATTTTTATGTTTTTAGAATTATCAATATTCTTTTATATTTTGTTATTTTTTATTTATATGGATTTGTGAAGAACTAAAATAATAATTTGAAATATTTAAATATTAATTTCAAATATTAACAATTAAAACCAACAAAAAATCTTTAATGACCAATGGAATTTTTGTCGGTTAATTTATGTAATAAAATATTGTTTTTTATTTTAATCCGTCGGTAATTATTAATAATTCATCGGTTTAATTCAGTCAATGATGATTTCTGATACTATTATTACCAATGCTTTTTTATTTTACTTACGGGCATTTTTTGTCAGTATAATTACACAATTTACCGATGTGTTCGAGCTATTTCTTGCCTACTAGGAGAATTAGTGTGTTAGACATGCTAGACTTTGAAATTGACTGGCTAAAACTCTTCAATTCCAAAAATCAAATGATTACTCTAAGGAGAGAAATCTACTCCCTGAATATGGCTCCCAATTTACTCAAAGAAAGCACTTGGCTAAGATCAACCATTAATGTAACCAAAAACACAAGCAAAGGTAGATATCGTGCAATCGGTAGGACTTTTATTAAATCTTTAACCAATTGCAATGGGTATCCTTCTTCAGCTTCTATGGCCAATCAGTGTGGATAGCTTAAAGAGAGGAATGAGTACTATTGAGGGGCTAAAAGACTATAAACAAGACTAAAACTAAAAAAGGCAATGATACAACAAAAGTAAAATGAAGAAAATAAGATAGGTTTTGTTGATGACTTCAAGATCCCTTAAAATGACTGATTCTTGCTCTGTTTATAGGCAAGGCTTTTTCCATAACTGCCTTTGGATAACTATTATGGCTTGCATGCTGTTTCCTTAGTTAGCTTGTCCTTCCGAGCCATGGTGTGGAGAGGTTGACATGTGTCTACCTATTCGATATTTGCATTCCAAGCACTGGACTTAGAGGCTTTTTTACCTAAGCCTTGGCTCTTTCAGATCCACCATCTTGTATTCCATATTAGTTTTCCGTCCGAGCTGATTGACCATTTGAGTCTATGGTCGGCCGATTAGTGCTTTGGCTCCATCCTTGGCCATCATTTTCTTTAGCCATGCTAACTTATAGCACAGATAATGCTGGGGATGGCATTAAAACCCTACTTGACTAAGTTTTATCTTTGTCCAAGGGCACTTAACAATTTTTTGGAGCGAATATATTGCGCCTACATTGGGCTAGCCAATTTTATCACTAAGGCTAGTTTAATGCAATGACCAGATTTTTACTTTCCACTTATCTAAATAACCGTTAGCTATTTACTGCTATAGTAACGACTAGTTGGCTATTTACATGGAGAGTATAAAACTGGCCAGCAGACATTCTTCATTCCACGTTTGCTTTTGTTAAACCTCTAGCATTCATTTCTTTGCCTCATACCAATCGTTTCATTTTCACCATATCCTTTGTTTCTTTAGACTCTGCAAACCCCAACATTTCTAGAGATCATGAACCTTCAGTACACAAACCTTCTCCTTCCTCTTCTTTTTCTTCTTCTATAGTGCTTTTGCAAAAAAAAAAAAAAAATTATAGCCTTTTCATTTAAAATCTCCAACCCTTCCACTTCTAGGGTTTTTGACAAAGAGAATTGGAGATTCATTCTTGACCCTACCTTACCTTCCTTGGAGGATGGGATGACCAAGGCTGATACTTTCATTTCCCCATCTAGGTATGAACTACCATTGGCTGCATCATGGTTCCATATCCACAATTTCCCTTCCAAGCTCACCGTATAATCAATGGCTCAATAGGGTGGTTACTGAGAAATGGGAAGAATGGAATAAAATAGGGATCTATGAAATGATCTTCATCTCCAAGAAGGAGATCATTCCCAACCTTAGGTTGTTATGTGGCTTTCACAGTTTCTGGAATACGTTAGCAAATGCTTTCTGCTCACTATTTGACATGATAAGCCCCATACTACATGACGTAGCTATTACTGGCTTGCCAAAAGATGGACATGAGATGCTATACCTCCATGATATTCTCAGCATTGATTTGAGCTTCCAAGTCAACAAGAAGAATAATGCCTACTCCACCTACATCAACACCTTTAACGAGAACATTAAGAGTTCATGTCCTGTAGACATAGCATAAAGCGTTCTTCCTATTCTAGATTTGTCGCTTCTTTGTCTACACTAGCTTAGTGGCCGTGGTGGCAAAGTTTGCTCCTTTTGTGTCGGCCACCCTCAGCTGGAGTTATCTCAACATCGGAACACCCTTCCTATCCTTGTTGTACTAGGGCATGTTCACTATTTTGCACTGGATGAAGAAAGATGAGTCAATAAAGACCGTATTTGGCCCTTTCTAGTTTTTGCAACTCTAGGTCTTATAATATTTCCCAGAGTTATTTGCTAAAGCTACTCTCATCCACACTATCCAACCGGCTGTGTATGAGGATTTCTACATGCGGTTTCCCTTTTTGTTCCTTTTATCATATGAAGTAGCCAACATTCTCATTAAGATAAGGGTCAAGACTAGCCAACATTCTCATTAAGATGAAGGTCAAGACTTTCATTTAGCTATACCCATATTAGGATCAAACGAACAGTCTAGCTTGGATTTGGCAGTAAATTTCTCGGCTACTGATTCAAAGCTCTCTAAGGTTACTCTCCAATGGAGCAACGTGCTCACGGCTCGTGATCTCCTCAACAGGGTAAAGTTGAGGTCAAGGTATAATCACACCCCTTTCAAGCCTTACAATCCATAGTATCTGGCTCAACAATTCAGCTTGATGCAGGGTATCCCTTATCCCTATGAATTGTAACACCATCCTAGGTACAGTACTATGCTTAAGTCATAATATCTCCCTTAGGAGTTGTTACTGTTACTTAAATAGATCTTGTATAACAGTGCTCTTTAACTGTTTTCAATCTTCTTAACTCTACCCAGTATAATCATCTTCTAGCTCTCCTAAGATATCTGTACATAGGAGTGATAATTATAAATCCTCAGTAGGATTCCTTAGACTACCATATATTGTGTCATCATTATTATCTCCAGTTGCTTCAATTTATTATGATAAAGGTAAACATGTTATATAAACTTTCCAAATTTTATGGTTTGAAAATACATTATCCAAAGCAGAGTTATTCATATACTTGTTAAACAGAGAAAGAATCCAAACATTAACATAACAATATGAAGGACAATTGAATAAGATGCATCCATTCATAATAAAATAAGGAACAATTGAATAACATGCATGAATGAATGCAAATGACATCTTAATACGAGTACACTTGTCATTCTTTAGCTTTCTTTACTTTCTTTTCTTGGCACACAAAGGCATTACGTATCGCTGTCCCGAGAGTGCCTATATGGGCCTGCACTTGAGCGTTACATATCATCGTCCACAAGTGCATCCTTTACTTATCTCTCCTTTACTTGCATCTTGCTTCTCTGTACTTAGTTCCTTGGAGGTGAATAGTCTCTCTCACCCCTGGATAATAGCTTACTTTTTAAGTCCAAGCTCGTACCTATACATGAGTGACGGGTTTACTTTCCCTGACCCTCACATTGGTCTATTTCTCTTAAATTTGGTCGGGGTTGGCCCAAGCCTTAAACAGTATTGCCCTAGCCCACTGCGAGGTGGAGGCTCAGTATGTAACACCTTACCAGACAAATTACTATGCTTAAGTCATAATATATTACTTGATAAGTTATTACGTCTGGCGAACTAATTAAATTCCATTTTCTGTTTCATTACTAATTACCAATATAGAGTTAATTGTTCACTTCAATAAATTTCTGTTTGACGGCGGAGTGAATACTAGATAATCGTTGTACTGGAAGTAAAGTAAAGTAAGTAAAACTGCGGAATAGATGGAATTACTGAAACTGCATCATATACGTAGGTATATATATATATATATGCATCTATTTTCAAAGTTGTCAAAAGATACATAAAATAGTATAGGGTAATAAAATGAGGCCGTTAAGACAATGTAGTGTTGCTGCTGGTTTCTGATGCTCTATTTTTACCTTCTGGTAGGTTAGACATTTATTCACGAAATTTGCCACATCTATCTTAAGGCCTGGCCACCAAAACATCTTTTTGAGATCTTGATAGATCTTGTTAATGCCAGGATGTATAGTAAACTCGCTCTTATGGGCTTCCCCCAAGATCTTCTTCCTAAGGTTGTCCTCCTCAGGTACGCATATTCTCCCTTGATATCGCTATATTCTTTCTGCATCCTGAGTAAATCCTGTTAGCTTGCCAGATTGCACTAGTTGCACTATATGTTGGAAGTCATCATTTCTTTGTTATACTTGCTGGATTTGGTCTTTGAAATCACTGGTTATCTTAAGTTAGTTTAACTGAATGGCATTGGGGCTTATAGAGATTCCCAAGTTGAGATCTCGGACTCCTTGATTATCATGCATGCCACAGTTAAAGATTTCCTACTCAGGGCATCTGCCACCATATTTGCTTTGCCAAGGTGGTACTTTAGCTCAAATTCGTAATCTTTAAGAAACTCCATCCACCTTCGCTACCTCATGTTCAATTCCTTTTGATCAAAAAGGTATTTCAAGCTTTTATGATTAGAAAATACTTCAAACTTCACTCCGTAGAGATGGTGCCTCCATATCTTCAGAGCAAATACCACCGCTGCTAACTCTAGGTCATGCTTTGGATAATTTCTTTCATGAGTTTTCAATTGCCTGGAAGCATACGTGACGATGTTTCTGTTCTGCATCAACACGCACCCTAATTCTTTCTTGGAAGCATCACAGTAGACTTCGAACGGTCCATGAGGATTCGGCAGAGTAAGTACTGGGGGTATCGTCAACTTTTCTTTTAATTCTTGGAAACTCTGCTCATACTCAGGTGTCCATTCGAATAGGGAGTTCTTCCTGGTTAACTTTGTTAGGGGTAAGGCTATTTGAGAGAAGTTCCTAACAAATCTCCTATAATATCCTGCCAGACCTAAGAAACTCCTAACTTCTATAACTGTCGTTGGCCGTTCCTAGTTTACTACTGCTTCTACCTTACTGGGATCCACTGAAATTCCCCCATGGGATATCACATGGCCAAGAAATTTTACTTGTTCCATTCAAAATTCACATTTGGATAGCTTGGCGTAAAGTTTCTTCTCTCTTAGAATTTGCAGAACCAGCCGCAAATATTCTGCATGCTCCTGCTCCGTTCTTGAGTAAACAAGAATGTCATCAATGAATACCACCACAAATTTGTCAAGATATGGTTGGAATATCCGATTCATGTAATCCATGAATGTTGCTGGTGCATTTGTCAACCCGAAGGACATCACAGTGTACTCATAATGTCCATAATGAGTTCGAAACGCCGTCTTCGGAATATCTCCTTCTCGAACCCGAATCTGGTGATATCCAGACCGT
This sequence comes from Pterocarpus macrocarpus, assembly GCA_031439585.1. Lineage (NCBI taxonomy): Eukaryota > Viridiplantae > Streptophyta > Magnoliopsida > Fabales > Fabaceae > Pterocarpus > Pterocarpus macrocarpus. The sequence continues at coordinate 39,910,793 of CM062517.1, forward strand.
AGATCAATCTTGGAAAATACAGTAGCCCCTTATAGTTGATCCATGAGATCATCAATCCTTGGCAATGGATACTTATTTTTTATCATCACCTTATTCAGCTGCCTATAATCCACACATAGTCGCATGCCTCCGCCTTTCTTCTTAACTAACAGAATTGGGGCTCCCCATGGTGATGCACTTGGCCTAATAAATTTCTTTACCAGGAGTTTTTCAATCTGCTTCTTAAGTTCGGTCAATTCCAAAGGTGACATTCGGTATGGTGCTATAGATATTGGTCCTGCTCCCGGTACCAATTCAATGGCGAACTCAATTTCCCTTTCGAGAGGAACATCAGGAATATCTTCAGGGAACACATTGGGATATTCCCTAACAAATGGAATATTATCTAACTTTTGATCAACCTCCGCTACACTGGTTGATAAGAGAATATACCCTTGACTTTTATCCCCACAGTGGTGTACTACTAAGGAGCTCAAATAAATGCTTATAGGGATTACTGATTCAAAAGATGAAACAGAGGGAAGCACAATGGATTTATCAGAGCAATTTAATAGGGCCTAGTTGGCAAAGAGCCAATCCATACCCAAAATAATGTCAAGTCCGAACAAAGGGAGACAAATTAAATTGGCTGAAAAAGTCCGACCTCCTATCTGAAGGGGAATACTCATACAAATATGATGGGTCTTAACGAGCTCACTTGTAGGAGTAGAAACTAGCAAGTCATAGGGTAATTCAGAAATAGGTAACTATAAGGCTGACATGCAATCATGAGAGATAAAAGAGTGAAATGCACCTGAATCGTATAAAATAGTCAAGGTCTTACCATTCACTTCACACGTATCTTGAATCAAATGTTCCGACTTGTTGACCTCCTATGCATCCATAGTGAAAACACCAATTTCCATCACACATTCTAATTAACGAATGCTTGCTAGTGAAGAATATTATCACTAAGAGTTTGCTCATCAATACTATAATTTATTTCAAAATTAAGGTAATATTTTCAAGATTTAATTTCTATATATTGTTAGTATAAAAATTTTACACAGACATCTAATTGTATATTATCACATTAGCAAAAATGTTTGACTCAACCACCCACTATATTAAAAGTCTGAAAAATAGAAGCATCTAATTAGATGACAAGGAAAAACTCTTTTACACTGATAGTGCATCGAAATTATCTCATATTTTTAGTTGTTGTTCACTCCTAAAGATAGATTCTTATGCATTGCTTACCCATCTGCCATTGGAAACACCACTTTCCATTACTCACCCACATATTATCGGAAACACCACTTTTCGATACAAACTATAATAAACTAATGCCCACTAATGAATAATATTATCTGTAATATCCACCACGAGTTCCGAGTTCCGACTTCACCTTCAAGTTTCCATGATTTCCGACTTCATCTTCGAATTTCACATAAAATAGGATAAATTCCAACTTCCGAGTTAGTCTGACTTCCGAATTCATGTTTCAAAATAAAGTGTATATGGTTTCCGACCTCCGAGTTTATAGTTTAACAGAATAGTACAAGTACCGACCTCCGGGTTGAATGTAACGAGTTCCGACCTTAGAGTTGAACTCAACTAGAATGGACACGAGTTCAGATCTTTGAGTTGATTTCCAAGTTGCACACGATTTCTGATCTCCGAGTTTATTCCTAGGAGCTTTCCATTTTTGTTGGTGTTCCCGAGCTTGAATTGGGAGTGTCGAGATTATGTAAGTTCCCGATTTCTGGTGCTATGCTTAGAATCGATCTCCAAGATTAATCCAGGAATGAGTTTTAGAATTTCATGTAATAAGAATTTTAAAGCATCCTAGTTCTCGACTTCCAAGTTTACGCAACTTCCCCGACTTCCGGGTTTAAGTATTTTAGGTTTTACATTCTTGTCCTTGACTTTCGATTTTAAGATGATTGCGTGCTGTATGATTTCCGACCTCCAACCTTATGTTTCAAATAAGTTTTGCATGATTTCCGATATCTGACTTTGCTTCCAAGCTTCGAATAAACCAGACAAGGTTTATGATATCCGATTTCATCTCCGAGTGTGAAATAAATGGCACGAGTTCCGAGTTTAAACAGAATCTAGACGAGTTCCGATTTCAGATAGAATGGAAGCGAGTTCCACTTTTGGGGCAACGTGGAGAGTAATTTAGCACAAAAGCGGGAGATATGGCTGAACTTCAATCACAAAATTTCAACCAATCAAAACCCACAAAGCCAACTACCAATGCTTCACAAAACCTTATTTATTCTCTCTAACTTCCTCATTCTCATGCTCCTTCCTCAGTTGGTCATTTCTCACTCTTCCTTCTCCAATCTTCACTTCATCTTCCTCAAAACTCCAAGCCTTATCCACTTCCTCCATCAAGAGCTTAATTCTAACTAGTTTCTACATCAATTTGAGGTAGGATTCAAATTCTGTCCTTAATTTCTCTAAACCGTGGCTGTATGAAATTTTACTCTTCTTCATGTATTTGATGATATATTGGATGTATATGATGAATTATGGTTGGATTAATATGAAATCTTGAGTTGGAATTAGAGTTAGAAGAAGAAAACTAGGAAAAGTGGAGGATTGGGATGCTGCCTAAATGAGAAGCCCCACGGCAGTCCCTATGGCAGAGTGTACGGCTCTGCATACATCCAGTCAAATATGATGAAACTAATTTTATGTGAAACTAGACATTCAGGGCTTTCCATACATATATCACATAAGGCCGTTGGATTAGTATTGAGAGAGATATGAGTTTTTGAAGTTTGACCTAGGAATCAGAACTTTCATCCGGGTAGTGTGAATTAAGAAGAGTGTAACTCACCCTACACAACTCAAAATTGAGTGAAACTAGTCTTGTTAGAAAGCTTACACATAGGGAACATCCCATAATGAAATTCCAAGTTTGTTACAATCCCATTTGTTCCCAATGATTCGAGAAAATTACCCTATATCTAAACTAGGCCAAAATAGGATAGTTCAGGAAGGTCAAATTTCAGGACTTATAACTCGAGTTTTACTGAAGCAAATGAAATGAACTTGTTGCAAATTAAAGCTTGTCCTGTTAACTCTGATATGACACCAATTTTGTATGATTTGGAATTGTTTTCGATTTTTAGTAGATTTTTACTTTTAGGTGTGTAATCCTGGCCAGCCACAGGGCAGACCGGGTTAAAACGTAAATAACTTGAGTTATACTTATCAAAATTAGATGGGACTAAAGAGGTTAGAAAATAGGCACATAACACTTTGTCATATCCGAAATTTAGGTCCAAATGAGTTAAGATGAATTTAAGGCTTAATTTCTAAAAACGGGCAGAGTTGAAGAATATGAGCAGGATTCCCAAAGTTAAAGCATTTGGTACCTAAGTCACATATGAGTTCAAGTAAAGCCTAAGTGTTGCAATTCCATTTTGGTGCTTGAAAGATTAATGCATTATATTTGATCTCTTACTGTGATTTACTGTTTGCTGAAATTGGCACTATTATGGGGCAGCGGACTCAATCCGTTATGCTGCCGAAATTTCGACAGAGGTCTATGCAACTATGAATATTTACTTTACAAGAAATTTATGATATGAACAGTTTACGATGACATGATCATGAATCATTCTTATGAGCGCATGCATATTTGCATATGAATAAAGGAAGCTATGAGCATTTATGTGTTATGAATATTTATATGAAATTCTAGATGCAAGGATATATGAAAGTAAACGATGATGCATATGCATGATTAAGTATGAGAATGAAATGATATGAATATATTAAATGTGGATCCCTTCACTTGGAGGCAGTTATGAGATCCCTCCTTGAAGGCAGTTAAATAAGATAAGATTGGGTTCCTTCACTTGGAGGCAGTTAATTGGATCCCTCCAGGTGAAGGCAATTAAAAGACAAAGATGTAGGTCCCTTCACTTGGAGGCAATTGCACATTGGGTCCCTCCTTGTAAAGACAGCTAAAACTTTTGGGTCCCTTTATGTTGGAGGTAGATGGCCAACTAAGTCCCTCTGACCTAGAGGCACGTGGGTCCTCTTGTGGGTTAGTACTGTGTGACGACAGTCACTAGTTGAGCTCACTCCTAGATCAGACTACCCAAGGGCAGTAAAGACTAAAGATTAAAACATATGCAAGCACCCCACTCACATGAGGCATGGCATCGACCCAGCTAGTGTGAGTATAAGGGATAGAGCTTACATGAGGCATGGTATAACCCAGCTAGTGTAAGTATCGTAAGAAAGGAAGCAAAGAAAGTTAAAGAAAAGCACCAGTGCATTTGCATGAATCCAAATATGAGTATTTGTATAATTATATTCCATGATTTGTTGATGCTGAAACTACTCTATCTATTTATGCTGTGATGAGTCCATATTCCTAAGGAACGTGACATGGCAATCATACTCTGATAGAGTATGACATGGTGATCATACTCTGGAATATGTGTAACAAGTAAAGGAAGATAAAGAAAGAAAAGAAAATTATGTGTATATGCAAAAATTCAAGTACAAGTAACGGCATGTGTAGATTTTATGTGTTCAGTATGTTGGTGCTATTGTATTTTAATACGTTTCAATTATTATTAATAGTATAATTCATGACTTGACTTTGTATTGGCTCACTTAAATGACAAGTGTATGAATAAAATGAACTTTGCTTCGGATAATATATTTTCGAACTATAAAATTAAACAGTTTACATAACATGTTCACCTTTTTCATAATAAACCGAAGCAAACTGGAGATGACAATGATGATAGTATGTATGATAGTTAAGGAATCCTGCTGAGAATTCAACATTCTCACTTCTATTTCCATGTTATCTCCAGATAGCTTGAAAGTTCCAAAGATGGCTGAAGTTGCTGTCAGAAGAGGTCTGCTCAGGTAATAGTAACAAATCCTGAGTATGGTACTATGACTTAAGCATAGTATTGTATTTCAGGAAAGCGTTACATTATCACCAATGTAACATCCCGATTTCCGGGTCCCGACTTCATCTTCAAGTTTGATCAATTCCCATTTCCGACTTCATTTTCGAATTCCACATAAAATGAGAACATTTCCGATTTCCGAGTTCGTCGCACATTAACCTACGACCTCCGACTTCATCTAGAATAATTTCCACGACTTCCGACTTAAACCTTCAAGTTCGAGTAACATGAATGTGATTCCCGATGTTGGACTTCATGTCAGAAACGTACCGACTTCCGATCTCATAATTTATCTCCAAGTTTCAAGCATATGTACTCGATTTCTGACCTAAGACCTCATGTTTCAAAATAGTATACACGGTTTCCGACCTCCGAGTTTAATGTAACGAATTCCTGCCTTAGAGTTGAACTCAATTAGAATGGATACGAGTTCAGATCTTTGAGCTGATTTCCAAGTCATACTCGAGTTCCGATTTCCGAGTTTATTTCCAAGAGCCTTCCATTTCTGCTGGCTTTCCCGAGTTTGAATGGGGAGTTCCGAGATTAGGTGATTGTAAGCTGTATGACTTCCGATATCCAAATTTACTCCTAAGTGTCAACTAAGGATTGGACGAGTTCCAACATCCGGCTTCAGCTCCAAGCTCAAATAAAAGGACGCGGGTTCCGACATTACACAATAAAGACGACTTCCGATTTCATGGAACATAGGATTAATGATTTGATTTGCGATATCCAGTGTCATGCTTAGCATCGATTCAAGTTTACCAATGTCCCCGACTTCCGGGTTCAAGTGTTTGGTTTCACATCTGACTTTGCTTTCGTGTTTCGAATAAACCAGACAATATTTTCGAGTTCCGATTTAATCTTCAGGAGTTCCGAGCTTAAGAAGCGTACGAGTTCCAATGTCATTTTTTAGAATACAGTGGAAACGAGTTCCACTTTTAGGCGACGTGGAGAGCAATTTTGTCACAAAAAGAGGGCGACGTAGAGAGCAATTTTGCCACAGAAAGAGGACAATATGGAGAGCAATTTTAGGGGAAGGTTGGCTAAAATTCAACTTTGTATTTTTAGGCCAATCAAAGCCCTCCAAGTTAACCACCACCTCAAGCTTATAAACTCATTTCTTTCTCTCCTTCAGCCTTATCTTTACGTTGCCTTCTCCCTGGTTCAGCTCTCTTTTCTCCTCTCCACTCACCCGACTCCATCACTCCTTCAAGCTTAACAAGTTTCTAACAACTCAAACTTCAATACTTAGCTCAAATCACACTCCAAAGAGGTAGGATTCCATTTCTGTTCTTGAATTACTTGCACTATGATTGTATGAAATTGTACTCTTCTTCATGTATTTGATGAATTATTAGATGTATTATGATGGATTATGATAAGATTAACCTGAAATCTTGAGTTGAAATTAGAGTTAGAAGAAGAAAACTAGGAGAAATAGAGGGTTGGGATGCTGCCTAAGTGAGGAATTCCACCGCAGTCCGTACAGCGGAGTGTACGGCTTCACCTACAATCGATTAAATCCAATGAAACTATTTTTAGATGAAAGTAGACATTCAAGGCTTTCCATACATGTATCATATAAGGTCATTGGATTAGTATTAAGAGAGATATGAATTTTTGAAGTTTGACCTAGGAATCAGGACTTTCATCCGGGCAGGGTGACTTGAGGAGGGTATAACTCACCCTATACAACTCCAAATTGGGTGAAACTAACTTTGTCAGAAAGCTTACACATAGGGGAACATCCCAATATGAAATTCTGAGTTTGCTATGATCTCAATTGATCCCAGTGGTTCGAGGAAGTTACCCTATGTCCAAATCGAGCCAAAACAGAGTAGTTCAGAAAGGTGGAATTTCAGGACTTATAACTCGAGCTATACTAAACAAATGGAATGAAACTTATTGCAAATGAAAGGTTGTCCTGTTAGCTTCAATATGAGACCAATTTTGATTTGAGCTTAGTTTTGATTTTTAGTGAATTTATACTTCCAGGAGTGTAATTTGGGCTAGTGACTGAGTAGGCTGAGACAAAATTCAAATATCTTAAGTTATATAAATCAAAATGATATGGGACCAAAGAGGTTAGAAAGTAGACATATAGAGCTATGACATATCCAAAATTCAGGTTTAAATGAGTTAAATAGAAATAAAGGTGGATTATAAAAAATTCAGGCAGAACTGGGTAAGATTGGCAGAAATGGCCAAATTGACGGTTTCACAAGTATTAGTGGGCATATAAGGTTTGAGTTAAGGATTGCCAGTTTTACATTGATATATATGTTAGATTGATTATATTGCTATGACTGAATTGTCTATGAGAACTTGCACTATTCATGGGGAAACTGATCTGATCCTTTATGCTGCTGAATTTATGGTAGAAGTCTAGGAGACTATGAGTATTTGTATTACAAGGAATTTATGATATGAACAGCTATATAATTATGAATATGTATGTGGAAATTCTAAATGCAAGGATGAATTTAAATATGATATGAGTTATGACGTATATGGAAGTAAATGACGAAGCATATGTATGAGAATGAAAAGACAAGAGTATATTAAATGTGAATCCCTTTACTCGGAGGCAGTTAATTGAGATCCCTCCCTGTGAAGGCAGTTAAATGATAAAATGTGAATCCCTCCAAGACTAGAGGCACGTGGATCCCCTTGTGGGTAAGTCGGTGTGGCAACGGTCATGGGTGGAGCTGACAAGCTCACTCCAAGGCCAGGCTACCCAAGGGCAGTAAAGGTTAAAGACTAAAGACCAAGATTAAAGCATATGCAAGCACCCTGCTCACACGAGGCATGACATCGACCCAGCTAGTGTGAGTATAGGGGATAGAACTTACATGAGGCATGGCATGACCCAGCTAGTGTAAGTACCAAATGAAGGTCCCATATTCCTAAGGAACGTGACATGGGGATCACGCTCCGATGGGGTATGACATGGCGATCATACTCTAGAATGTGGCATGTAAAGATATGATGATGAATCTATATTCCTAAGGAACGTGACATGGCGATTACGCTCTGACGGGGCATGACATGGCGATCATACTTTGGAATATAGCATGATGATCCCACACCCTAAGGAATGTGACATGGCGATCACATTCTGATGAAGTATAACATGGTGATCATACTCTGGGACGTGATAGAAAGAACGTATTCCTAAGGAATGTGACATGGCGATCATATCCCGATGGGGTATGATATGGCGATCATACTCTAGAATATGTGTAAGAAGTAAAGGAAGATAAAGAAAGTAAAGTAAATTTTAGGTATATGCATAAGTTCAAGTACAAGCAAAGGTATGTGCAGATGCTATGTGTATTTTAATATGTTGCTATTATTATTCATGGTATCGTTCATGAATTGATTTTTATGGGTTCTCCCAAATGCCAAGTGTATGATTAAAATAAGCTTTGCTTCGGACATTATATTTTTGAACTATAAAATTAAATAGTTTGTAAAGCATGTTCACCTTTTTCAAAATAAATCGAAGCAAACTGGAGATGACAATGATGACATTATGTATGATAATTAGAGAATCCTACTGAGAATTTATAATTCTCACTTCTATTTCCGTGTTATCTGCAGATAGTTCAAGAAGCTCCGAAGATGGCTAAAGTTGCTGTCAGATAAGGTTCGCTCAGGTAACAGTAACAATGCCAGGGTGTGGTACTATGACTTAAGCATAGTACTGTACTTGGGAGGATGTTACAACCAAGCTAGTTCATTCAATACTTCAATTTATTTCATAAATATTTGTGGTTATTATTCCCCATTTAAGGACAATTTCTTAATGTAACATCCTCAATTTCATATCATGCTAAATTACCTCAGTAACCTTGAGTAACTAGGCACTTAATAAGAAATTATCGGATTAAGGCTTAATTAAGAGGGTTAATGAAGAGTTTAGGGGTTAACTCGGATGAGAAAAGTCAAAAGAATGCTTAATCGAGATTAGATAATCTCTAATTAAGCAAGTCAGAGCCTTTATAACTTAATTAAGCACTAATCGCTCTTAATTAGCTTAATCAATTTTAATTAAGGTTAATTAAGCTTAATCGCAAGATTAATTTTTGTTAATCATATTCTTGTATGTTAATCACTAATCCTTGCTTAATCATCTTAATTAAGTTGTATGAGCACTTAATCACATGATTAAATTCAAATTTAGTCAACTAGACAATAAAGTAAAAAGTTATGTCATTAAAGCATAAAGCATTAGACAAGAGTGCTTTATGTAAGAGTTAGTACATGCTTTGTTCCCCCATCATCCAATTTATCCCCTTAAACCTTAATTAACACAAAATAACACAAAAATATCTCCCCCCACCCACTTGAAACTCATGGCCACTTCATGCACACACACACACATTCACTTCATTTTCAACTTCTCATTCTCTCTCTAAAGTTCTAAAACTCTCCAACCTCTCTATACATTTCCTCTTCTTCTTCTTCATCTTCTTCATCTCTTCTTCTTCCTTTCTCCACCACCACCACCAAAACCACTCACTTAGCCCTTCAAGGACCTCATCTTTGGGTCTTTGGAGACAAGATCTAAACATTACAACCTCCATTTTCACAAGATCTCAAGAACTTCTCCTTCCACCAAGCCAAACTACCACCATCCACAAGGAAAGGAACCACCATCATCATCTTCTTCTTCTCTAGTTTTTGCGCCATTTCTAAGAAAGGTAGTGATCTTCATCTTTTTCATTTTGTTTGCTCAAGAAAGCTTGGAGCTTGGTTCTTTCTTGACCAAAATCTCTAAGTGAAAACTTGAGAAAATCCTTCATGCTCTTCAAGAGCAAAAGTTTCCATTTTTGGCAAAATATGTTCTTGATGTTCTTCTAGTGTTCTTGAGTTTCCCATTTTAGCAAAATATTTCTTGATATTCTTCAAGTGTTTTTGATGTTTCTACTTTTGGAAAAATATGTTCTTGTTGTTCTTCAATTGTTCTTGAGTTTCCCTTTTTAGCAGAAAAATATGTTCTTGTTGTTCTTCAAGTGTTCTTGATGTTTCTACTTTTGGAAAATATGTTCTTATTATTGAGTGTTCTTGATGGTATCTTGTTTAAAGTTGTTCATTTTCTTATGATGAGTTGATGATTGGAAAAGCCTTATCTTTTTATGTTTTTCATGATTTGATAAGACCATGAACGCTCTAAAAGCTTAAAACTTTAAAAAGTTTGCTTCTTAATACCTTAAAAGTGACGCAACTTTTAAGCTTCCATGAAGTTTCATTTTGTTTTATTTTGAAGGCAAGAATACGTGTAAAGGTATAAGCTTTTTGGTATAATAAGCCTTTTTGAGTTAGAAAAATGATATCTTGTCACTTTGTGTCTTAGAAATCAACCTTAAGGGAAAAACCTTTCATAAAGGTTCAAACTCTAATCAAGAATGAAACCTTTAAGTCATAAAAGTGTTGTTTTGTAACATTTAATTCATAAAGTTTAGATCTTGAACCAAAACAATGCCAAAAGGTGTTAACTTTTATAAAGATCAAGACTTTTAACCTTAAAGTTGGTGTTTCATATCACTAGTTGATAAAGTAGGAACCTTTTTAATGTAGAGACAACTTTAAGTCATAAAGTTGCGACATTGATGGTCTTAGAATAATTAAATGAGTCAACTTTCATAAAGAATAAGACTTTTTAGTTAAAAAGCTAGTAACTTGTATCGATATTACAAAAAGATCTAATCTTTAAGACAAGAGCTTAATTTTAGAGGCACTTACTTTCATAAAGAATAAAACTTTATGACTACTTTATAAGAATGACAACTTTAATAATGTTTAAAGTATAACCTTGATCTGTCAATAATGAAAACTTGAAACTTTGTAACTTGGTTAAGTTAAAAATCACCCTTGGTGTTTAATGAACATGGTGTTGTTGGGTTCATGATGTGGTTATGCGTTGTCATGACCCAAGGATTAGAAGGATCTCGAACTCCTTGGGAATAGAAGTATGATTAGGGCCTCTGAGCATACCATGAACCTAGGAATCACTAAGTGCACTATCTCAAGGAAAGGAAACAATCACTTAACTTAATTAATTTGGACAAGTATTCCATAAGACATGTACTTAAGTAAAGAATAATTTCATACGAGAACTAAGTAACTAAAAGACCACATACACATATCTTAACTATGTGATTTTCTCATGGATAACCATAAGAAATCATATGATTATTCATAAGATTCTTCACAAAGAATAACGCAATTATGAACCCCTTTAGGGTATGAATATATGATGCCATTCGGTATGACGAATGACAAGTTTGATGGAGCTTTATCTCATGATTGAATGATATGATTGTGACGGACTAGTGGTTGAAAGTTGTGATTGGCATTTTGGGGAAGCTCCGGTCTAGCTGTTATGCTGCCAGATTTCCGTCAAAATTATGGACTTAGTCATATCCTTACATGTGTCTAGTCAAAGAAGAACTATGCATGTAAAGTATAATGATAAGAAAAGAATTAATGGGACATGACCCTTCAATCACTTCGGTATGGGAAGTGAGAGGCGGTAATCCACAAAGACTCAAGGAACCTCTATGAGGAAGGCAAGGGTGACATGGAGGACCCTCCAACTTAGAGGTAACCAATATCGGCTTACTCTGATTTGGTTAGTACAGCGTGACGATGGTCACGGAAGGAGCTCATGTCCAAAAGCAGTTTATTTTAAAGGAAAGTAAAGAATGTTATGCATGTGCCAAAAATGAAAGTAAAGTCAAAAGTATAACTTGGTTAAGTCTATGATGATGCATGTTCTTGCATGTATTTATGTTGTCCAATTGCATTATGAATGTTCATTCTATGTTTCAGTATGCACGGTTATGATGATGTAGTTATAATATTAAATTTAAAAGCAACCCACTTCGGGGTTTAAGTTTTCGAAACCATTAAAATTGAACTTATATCTGTCCACTGTTCTTATAATTAAACCTGAAGTGGCTGGGACGACGACGATGACACTGTGTTTGCCTAGTCGCAATCCTACTAAGAAATTTAGTAATTCTCATTCCTACGTTTCCGTGTCGTCTTCAGAGGATGTCGGCATCGGGCACGGTGGTGATCTACGTTAAGTTCCCAGTGTGGCATTTTGTGTTGTCGGCGAATGCAGTAATGAAGGTCTACATCTTCCAAGACAGCCAGTTTCAGACTCTCATGATGAGCCCATTTTTTCGACTGCATCAGTTATTCGGCGAGGTTACTATGGATAACATTTGCCCCTACTTTCAGCCACCGAGATACCCCACCGACGATGATGGGACTGACTTGGATACCTATTTGACTCCGACTATTTCAGTGGATTCTGATCCCTTAGAGCCGTCTTATCCGAGCTACCATGTGGAGATTGACCCCTCTGAGCCCTTCTATCCGACTCGTTCTATGGGATCTCACTGTTTGGGTTCATCGCAGCCTTCGGTTATTTGTCTATCTTCTAATTCTTCTACTTCATCGGCTAGCCTAGCTTCACTTCTGATTTGTGGGCGTGGGTTCATTCGTACCTGCACTGTGCCCCGTGGACGAGGACGTGCTGGAGGAGGAGGAGGTGGTGGTGTTTCTCCCAGAGGATATAGGAATGGTTTCCTCCCGCCTGATACCTAATGTGACGATTGCATGCGGAGCTGAGCACGAGGATAGCCCCTTTTAATTGTAGTTATAGGGTTATCATTCTGTTGTATGGCATGCTTGGGTAGTAGGGTTTTCTGATGTATTTCCTTTTATCATGTATTAGGTAGGTTTCTTGTATAGGGCCGATGGTAAATATCGGACCCATTATTATCTTATGTATGACTCGGGTATGACTATTATGATATTATTATGGATGGCCATGGAATGAATGTTATCTTTATCTAAGATTGTGGTTATTCTTAATACTTCTATTTATGTTAAATGCGATGTATGAATGGGATAGCGACGTTTGTATTATATGTTCACAATGTGCTCATGGCTCTCAATTTCAAAAACTGTTTACTTGTTTTGTTCAAAAAAAAATTTACCCCTATTTTCGTTAAAAGGTTATTTCTAAAAGGTAATATTAGTTCCGCAAGCAAAAGTAACAACTAATAATTCCACAATATGACTTAAGCATAGAATGGAACTATTAAGGTGTTACATTTTGGTATCAGAGCAATTCGTCCTTGAAGAGCCTGGGGATGGACTGACTATGCTTCTAAGCATACGTGTTAGTTAAGTCATGCTTTGAGTCTCGTCTGTATGATGGGATGTAGGAGTTAGATGCACATGATCTTCTGTTCTGAATGTGGTTAGTTGTTGGTTCACTCAACATAAATGTTGAGCCTGATCAACTCAATGTCTTCTGTTTTGTGTACTAGGAACTAATGGCTTCAAGAAGACGTGGTAGGCCCCGTAGCGAGTTGGAAGGTCCTGAGGAAGTCATGGGAATGCTCCGTGAAATGGTTGCTGCCATGAAGGAGTAGGCTGCTATTGCCCATCGCATGATGGAGCGAATGGAGCAAAGGGATGAGGAGAATCTTGAAGGGCACAGTGGAGGAGCTGAGGTAAATCTCGAGTACCTCAAGTTTGCTAAGTTCCGAAAGGCAAACCTGCCGAGCTTCAGAAGAATGTACAACCTCGATCGAGCTGATGAGTGGATCAAGGCCATTGAGAAAATTTTCACGGTATTGGCCTGTACCGAGGAGCAGAAGGTAGCCTTTGCTACCTATATGTTGGAAGCTGATACCTAGTTCTGGTGGGTAGGCACAAAGAGGCTATTGGGAGGAGCCCAAACCTACATCACCTGGGAGATTTTCAAGACACACTTTTATGAGAAGTATTTTCCCGTATCCATGAGGAATGTGAAGGAGCTGGAGTTCATGAGTTTGTGTCAAGGGACCGTGAATATTGCCGAGTATACGGCCAAGTTTGAGGAGCTGTGCAAGTTCTCGACGATCTATCAAGGGAATCCAGATGAGCGTTGGAAATGTGTGAAGTTTAAAGAGGGATTGCGTTAGGAGATATTGGCATCTGTTGGACCAAAGGAGATCCGTGACTATGCTGCACTTGTCAACAAGTGCCATTTGGTGGAGGATTGCAACCGCAAGCTGTCTGTGGCAAGGTCCGAAGCCTACAAGAAGAAGTTGGCATCGCAAGAGTAGAAGTTCAAGCCCCAACCCCCGAGGAAACCATTTCAAGGTGGAGGTTTCAAAGGAAAGCAACCCCAGAAGCTTATTGGGAATCCACCTAAGCTGGTGAATAGTTAAGCTTGCCCTAAGTGTGGCAAACATCATAGAGGACGCCCTTGTTTAGCTGGCCAGAATGCTTGTTTCCGATGAGGAAAGCTTGGACATATGGCTAGAGACTGCACTGTCAAGCTGTTGTCCCCTGCTTACAAGCCCCAACACTAAGGAAGAGTCTTTGACCTTAATGCTGAGGAGGCCACTCAGTCCGACGATCTGATCCAAGGTGAGTGCAAGGTTAATGGAAGGACCTTAATTGTGCTATATGATTTTGGAGCTACACACTCCTTTATTTCTGATGATTGTGTAGATAGATTAGGATTGTCTTTGTCTGAATTGCCTTATATGTTAATTGTTTCTACTCCTGCTAGGAAACCAGTTAAGACTTGTCATTGTTGCTTGAGTTGTCGATTCCAAATTGATGGTAGGTCTTTCGTAGTGAATTTGATTTGCTTGCCTTTGTCTGGTTTGGATTTGATTCTAGGCATGGATTGGCTTTTGGCTAACCATGCTATGATAAATTGCTCTGAAAAATCTATTATTCTTCCCCCTATACCTATTAAGACCGTGGAGCCTGTTAGTTTGTTTTTGAACTCTGTTAAGGTAGGAAGTAGTGAGTTGGGTGATTAGGGATATGTTCTCCTTATGGTAAGTGAAATGGAACTCGAGCAGGTATTGGATGAGATCCCCGTAGTAAAGGAATACCCCGATGTATTTACTGATGACATACTCGAGTTTCCCCCAAAAAGGGAAATCGAGTTTTCTATAGAGTTAGTGCCGGGTACTGGGCCAATCTCTATAGCATCCTATAGGATGTCCCCAATGGAGATGTCAGAGTTGAAGGGGCAATTGGAAGAATTGTTGGAGAAGAAGTTCGTAAGACCTGGCGCCTCACCTTAGGGAGCACCGGTGTTATTTGTGAAAAAGAAGGATGGTAGTATGAGGCTATGTGTGGATTATAAGCAATTAAACAAAGTGATTGTTAAAAGCAAGTATCCCTTGCCTAGGATAGATGACCTCATGGACCAACTGAGAGGTGCAGTGGTGTTTTCTAAGATTGATCTGAGATCTAGATATCATCAGATAAGGGTGAAGGAGGAGGATATACCCAAGACGACTTTTAGGAAAAGGTGTGGGCATTATGAGTTTATGGTGATGTCATTTGGATTGACTAATGCCCCTGCAGTTTTCATGAATTATATGAACAGAATCTTTAGACCTTACTTGGATAAGTTTGTAGTTATTTTCATAGATGATATTCTCATCTATTCGAGAACAAAGGAGGAGCACGAAGCGCATTTGAGAGTTATGTTAGGAATCTTGAAGGAAAAGAAGCTTTATGCTAAGTTATCTAAGTATGAATTCTGGATGGAGGAAGTAAAGTTCTTAGGGCATGTGGTGTCACAAGAAGGAATCGCCGTGGATCCAAGATCGATACTGTGATGAATTGGGAGAGGCCAACCTCAATGATTGAGATAAGGACTTTCCTAGGTTTAGCTGGTTACTACCACAGGTTTATAAAAGGATTTTTCCATATATCTTTACCCTTAACAAAGTTGACGAAGAAGGATGCCCCGTTTGTGTGGACGATGGACTCTGAGAAGAGCTTTCAAGAGCTAAAAGGTAAGTTAACCTCAACATTAGTATTAGTTTTGCTGAGCCCTAGTGGACCATTTGAGGTTTCTGTGATTTCTCTGGGAGAGGTTTAGGTTGTATCTTGATGCAAAATAGGAATGTGGTGGCTTATGCCTCTAGACAATTGAAGCCTCATGAAGTGACCTAACCCATGACTTGGAATTAGCAGCTGTAGTATTTGCCTTGAAAATATGGAGGCATTATCTGTATGTTGTGAAGTTCGAGGTGTTCTCTGATCATAAGAGCTTGAAGTATCTCTTTGATCAAAAGGAGTTGAATATGAAGCAAAGGATATGGATAGAGTTTCTAAAGGATTATGATTTTGGGTTGAACTATCATCCTGGGAAAGCGAATGTGGTGGCTGACGCATTAAGTCAGAAATCCTTGCATGCGTCATGGATGATGGTCAAGGAGGATGAGCTAGTAAAGAGCTTTAGAGACCTTAACCTTGGAGCTATATTGACCCCCCATAGTTTAAGATTTAATCAGCTTAGGGTGATGAGCGATTTCAAGAGTCAAATTGCTCAAGCCCAAGCCGAGGAAAAGGAATTCTTAAAAACCCTAGCATTGGTGAAAGAAAGAAAGTTGAAGGGTTTTGCGCAAAGTACAGATGGACTATGGAAATTTGAAGGAAGAGTCTGTGTACCTACAAGTGGTGACCTCTGAAGAAGGATTTTGGAGGAGGCTCATAAGAGCCATTTCACCATACACCCTGTTGTGACAAAGATGTATCAAGATGTTAAGAAGATGTTCTGGTGGCTAGGATTGAAGAGGGATGTTGCCGAGTTGGTAGGCAAGTGTTTAGTCTACCAAAAAGTAAAGATTGAACACCAAAAGCCCCCTGGTGGACCATTTGAGGTTTCTGTGATTTCTCTGGGAGAGGTTTAGGTTGTATCTTGATGCAAAATAGGAATGTGGTGGCTTATGCCTCTAGACAATTGAAGCCTCATGAAGTGACCTAACCCATGACTTGGAATTAGCAGCTGTAGTGTTTGCCCTGAAAATATGGAGGCATTATCTGTATGTTGTGAGGTTCGAGGTGTTATCTGATCATAAGAGCTTGAAGTATCTCTTTGATCAAAAGGAGTTGAATATGAAGCAAAGGATATGGATAGAGTTTCTAAAGGATTATGATTTTGGGTTGAACTATCATCCTGGGAAAGCGAATGTGGTGGCTGACGCATTAAGTCAGAAATCCTTGCATGCGTCATGGATGATGGTCAAGGAGGATGAGCTAGTAAAGAGCTTTAGAGACCTTAACCTTGGAGTTATATTGACCCCCCATAGTTTAAGATTTAATCAGCTTAGGGTGATGAGCGATTTCAAGAGTCAAATTGCTCAAGCCCAAGCCGAGGAAAAGGAATTCTTAAAAACCCTAGCATTGGTGAAAGAAAGAAAGTTGAAGGGTTTTGCGCAAAGTACAGATGGACTATGGAAATTTGAAGGAAGAGTATGTGTACCTGCAAGTGGTGACCTCTGAAGAAGGATTTTGGAGGAGGCTCATAAGAGCCATTTCACCATACACCCTGTTGTGACAAAGATGTATCAAGATGTTAAGAAGATGTTCTGGTGGCTAGGATTGAAGAGGGATGTTGCCGAGTTGGTAGGCAAGTGTTTAGTCTACCAAAAAGTAAAGATTGAACACCAAAAGCCCCCTGGTGGACCATTTGAGGTTTCTGTGATTTCTCTGGGAGAGGTTTAGGTTGTATCTTGATGCAAAATAGGAATGTGGTGGCTTATGCCTCTAGACAATTGAAGCCTCATGAAGTGACCTAACCCATGACTTGGAATTAGCAGCTGTAGTGTTTGCCCTGAAAATATGGAGGCATTATCTGTATGTTGTGAGGTTCGAGGTGTTATCTGATCATAAGAGCTTGAAGTATCTCTTTGATCAAAAGGAGTTGAATATGAAGCAAAGGATATGGATAGAGTTTCTAAAGGATTATGATTTTGGGTTGAACTATCATCCTGGGAAAGCGAATGTGGTGGCTGACGCATTAAGTCAGAAATCCTTGCATGCGTCATGGATGATGGTCAAGGAGGATGAGCTAGTAAAGAGCTTTAGAGACCTTAACCTTGGAGTTATATTGACCCCCCATAGTTTAAGATTTAATCAGCTTAGGGTGATGAGCGATTTCAAGAGTCAAATTGCTCAAGCCCAAGCCGAGGAAAAGGAATTCTTAAAAACCCTAGCATTGGTGAAAGAAAGAAAGTTGAAGGGTTTTGCGCAAAGTACAGATGGACTATGGAAATTTGAAGGAAGAGTATGTGTACCTGCAAGTGGTGACCTCTGAAGAAGGATTTTGGAGGAGGCTCATAAGAGCCATTTCACCATACACCCTGTTGTGACAAAGATGTATCAAGATGTTAAGAAGATGTTCTGGTGGCTAGGATTGAAGAGGGATGTTGCCGAGTTGGTAGGCAAGTGTTTAGTCTACCAAAAAGTAAAGATTGAACACCAAAAGCCCCCTGGTATGTTGCAACCATTTGAGACCCCAGAATGGAAATGGGAAAGTATCTCTATGGACCTCATGATGAGTTTACCCAAAACGTAAGTTGGTTTCGATGCGATATGGGTAATTGTTGATAGATTGACCAAGTCTACTCACTTTTTGCCCATTCGAGCTACTTATCCTTTGTAAAGATTAGCCCAGCTATATGTTCAAGAGATAATAAGACTGCATGGTGTACCTTCAACCATAATCTCAGATAGGGACCCGAAGTTTACCTCTAGATTCTGGGAAGCCTTGCAAAAGGCATTTGGGATGAAACTTTGCCTAAGTACAGCTTATCACCCCCTAGATGGATGCACAGTCGGAGAGGACTATCCAGACTTTGGAGGACATGTTGAGAGCCTGCGTGTTGGACAATCGAGGAAGTTGGGACAAATACTTACCTTTGATTGAGTTTGCCCATAACAATAGCCATCATGCAAGTATTGGTATGGCACCTTATGAAGCTTTGTATGGAAAGAAGTGCTAATCTCCCCTGTGTTGGTTTGAATCGGGTGAGTAAAGCCTATTAAGACCTAATCTGGTGAGGCAAACCACAGAGCACGTCAGAAGGATTAAGGACAGAATCCTTACAACCCAGAGCCATCAAAAGAGTTATGCGGATAAGAGGAGAAAGCCTCTAGAGTCCCAAGAAGGAGAACATGTGTTCTAGGTGAGGAGAAATGTAACATCCTCAATTTCATGTCGTGCTAAATTACCTTAGTAACCCTGAGTAACTAGGCACTTAATAAGAAATTATGGGATTAAGGCTTAATTAAGGGGATTAACGAAGAGTTTAGGGGTTAACTCGGATGAGAAAAGTCAAAAAAATGCTTAATCGAGATTAGATAATCTCCAATTAAGTGAGTTAAAACCTTTATCGCTTAATTAAGCGCTAATCGCCCTTAATTAGCTTAATCGAGTTTAATTAAAGTTAATTAAGCTTAATCACAAGATTAATTTTTGTTAATCATATTCTTATGTGTTAATTACTAATCCTTGCTTAATCATCTTAATTAAGTTGTATGAGCACTTAATCACATGATTAAATTCAAATTTAGTCAACTACACAATAAAGTAAAAAGTGATGTCATTAAAGCATAAAGCATTAGACAAGAGTGCTTTATGTAGAGTTAGTACATGCTTTATTCCCCCATCATCCAATTTGTCCCCTTAAACCTTAATTAACACAAAGTAACACAAAAATATCTCCCCCCACCCACCTGAAACTCACGGCCACTTCATGCACATACACACACACATTCACTTCATTTTCAACTTCTCATTCTTTCTCTAAAGTTCTCAAACTCTCCAACCTCTCTCTACATTTCCTCTTCTTCTTCTTCATCTTCTTCATCTCTTCTTCTTCTTTTCTCTACCACCACCACCAAAACCACTCTCTTAGCCCTTCAAGGACCTCATCTTTGGGTCTTTGGAGACAAGATCTAAACATTACACCCTCCATTTTCACAAGATCTCAAGAGCTTCTCCTTCCACCAAGCCAAACTGCCACCATTTACAAGGAAAGGAACCACCATCATCTTCTTCTTCTTCTCTAGTTTTTGTGCTATTTCTAAGAAAGGTAGTGATCTTCATCTTTTTCATTTTGTTTGCTCAAGAAAGCTTGGAGCTTGATTCTTTCATGACCAAAATCTCTAAGTGAAAACTTGAGAAAATCCTTCATGCTCTTCAAGAGCAAAAATTTCCATTTTTGGCAAAATATGTTCTTGATGTTCTTCAAGTGTTCTTGATGTTTCTACTTTTGGAAAAATATTTTCTTGTTATTCTTCAAGTGTTCTTGAGTTTCCCTTGTTGATGTTCTTCAAGTGTTTTTGATGTTTCTACTTTTGGAAAAATATATTCTTGTTGTTCTTCAAGTGTTCTTGAGTTTCCCTTTTTGGCAAAATATGTTCTTGATGTTCTTCAAGTGTTCTTGATGTCTCTACTTTTGGAAAATATGTTCTTATTATTGAGTGTTCTTGATGGTATCTTGTTTAAAGTTGTTCTTTTTCTTATAACGAGTTGATGATTGGAAAAGCATTATCTTTTTATGTTTTTCATGATTTGATAAGACCATGAACATTCTAAAAGATTAAAACTTTAAAAATTTGCTTCTTGATTCCTTAAAAGTGGCACAACTTTTAAGCTTCCATGAAGTTTCATTTTGTTTTATTTTGAAGGCAAGAATACATGTAAAGGTATAAGCTGTTTGGAATAATAAGCCTTTTTGAGTTAGAAAAATGATATCTTGTCACTTTATGTCTTAGAAATCAAACCTTAAGGAAAATACCTTTCATAAAGTTTCAAACTCTAATCAAGAATGAAACCTTTAAGTCATAAAAGTGTTGTTTTGTAACATTTAATTCATAAAGTTTAGATCTTGAACCAAAACAATGCCAAAAGGTGTTAACTTTAATAAAGATCAAGACTTTAACCTTAAAGTTGATGTTTCATATCACTAGTTGATAAAGTAAGAATCTTTTTAATGTAGAGACAACTTTAAGTCATAAAGTTGAGACCTTGATGGTTTTAGAATAATTAAATGAGTCAACTTTCATAAAGAACAAGACTTTTTAGTTAAAAAGCTAGTAACTTGTATCATTATTACATAAAGATCTAATCTTTAAGACAAGAGCTTAATTTTAGAGGCACTTACTTTCATAACGAAAAAAACTTTATGACTACTTTATAAAAATGATAACTTTAATAATGTTTAAAGTATAACCTTGATATGTCAATAATGAAAGCTTGAAACTTTGTAACTTGGTTAAGTTAAAAATCACCATTGGTGTTTAATGAACATGGTGTTGTTGGGTTCATGATGTGGTTATGCATTGTCATGACTCAAGGATTTGAGGGATCTCAAACTCCTTGGGAACAGAAGTATGATTAGGGCCTCTGAGCATACTATGAACCTAGGAATCACTAAGTGCACTATCTTAAGCAAAGGAAACAATCACTTAACTTAATTAATTTGAGCAAGTATTCTATAAGACATGTACTTCAGTAAAGAATAATTTCATACGAGAACTATGTAACTAAAAGACCACATACACATGTCTTAACTATGTGATTCTCTCATGGATAACCATGAGAAATCATATGATTATTCATAAGATTCTTCACAAAGAATAACGCAATTATGAACCCCTCTAGGGTATGAATGTATGATGCCATTCGGTATGACGAATGAGAAGTTTGATGGAGCTTTATCTCAAATTGAATGATATGATTGTGATGGACTACTGGTTGAAAGTTGTGATTGGCATATCCTTGCATGTGTCTAGTCAAAGAAGAACTATGCATGTAAAGTATAATGACAAGAAAAGAATTAGTGGGACATGACCCTTCAATCACTTCGGTAAGGGAAGTGAGAGACGGCGATCCACAAAGACTCAATGAACCTCTATAAGGGAGGCAAGGGTGACATGGAGGACCTTCCAACTTAGAGGTAACCAATATCGGCTTAGTCTAATTTGGTTAGTACAGCGTGACGACAGTCATGGAATGAGCTCATGTCCAAAAGCAGTTTATTTCAAAGGAAAGTAAAGAATGTTAAGCACGTGCCAAAAATGAAAGTAAAGTCAAAAGTATAACTTGGTTAAGTCTATGATGATGCATGTTCTTGCATGTATTTATGTTGTCCATTTGCATTATGAATGTTCATTCTATGTTTCAGTATGCACGTTAGTTATGATGATGTAGTTATAACGTTAAATTTAAAAGCAACCCACTTCGAGGTTTAAGTTTTCAAAACCATTAAAATTGAACTTATATCTGTCCATTGTTCTTATAATTAAACCCGAAGTGGCTGAGACGATGACGATAACACTGTGTTTGCCTAGTCGCGATCCTACTGAGAAATTTAGTATTTTTCACTCCTACGTTTCCATGTCGTCTTTAGAGGATGTCGACGTCGGGCATGGTGGTGATCTACGTTGAGTTCCCGGTGTGGCGTTGGCGCTTTGACCCAGTGCTGAATGCCTCCGTGCTGTCGACGAATGCAGTGATGAGGGTCTACATCTTCCATGACCGCCAGTTTCAGACTCCCATGATGAGCCCATTTTTTCGACCGCATCAGCCATTCAACGAGGTTACTATGAATAACATTCGCCCCAACTTTCAGCCATCGAGATACCCCAACGACGATGATGAGACTGACTCAGATACCCATTTGACTCCGACTGTTTCACTAGATTCCGATCCCTAGGAGTCATCTTATCCGAGCTACCATGTGGAGACTAACCCCTCTGAGCCCTTCTATCCGACTCGTTCTGGGGGATCTCACCGTTCGGGTTCGTCGCAGCTTTCGATGATCCGTCTATCTTCTAATTCTTCTGCTTCACTTGTTGGCCCAGCTTCATTTCCGATTCTTGGGCATGGGTTCATTCGTACCCACGTTGTGCCCCGTGGATGAGGACGTGCTCGAGGAGGAGGACGTGGTGGTGTTTCCCCCGGTGGATATGGGAATGGTTTCCTCCCGCCTGATGCCTGATGTGACGATTGCATGCGGAGCTGAGCACGAGGATAGCCCTTTTTGGTTGTAGTTATAGGGTTATCATTCTGTTGTATGGCATGCTTGGGTAGTAGGGTTTTCTGATGTATTTCCTTTTATCATGTATTTGGTAGGTTTCTTGTGTAAGGCTGACGATAGATATCGGACCCATTATTATCTTATGTATGACTCGGGTATGACTATTATCATATTATTATGGATGGTCGTGGAATGAATATTATCTTTATCTAAGATTGTGGTTATTCTCAATGCTTCTATTTATATTAAATGCGAGGTATGAATGAGATAGCAACGTTTGTATTATATGTTCACGATGCGCTCATGGCTCTCGATTTCAAAAACGGTTTACTTGTTTTGTTCAAAAAAAAATGTACCCCTATTTTCGTTAAAAAGTAATTTCTAAAAAGTAATGTTAGTTCCGCAAGCAAAAGTAACAACTAATAATTCCACAATATGACTTAAGCATAGAATGAAACTATTAGGGTGTTACATCTTACATGTTGCTTATTCATCCATCATTGAAAACAACACTTTTTATTACTCACTTATTTAATTTGGCATTAGAAATATCACTTTCTAATATGCATTAACGAATGCCCGCTAATGAAAAGTATTATGACCAAGAGTTTATTTAGCACTTTGGGTGACACAACTTAATTACACAGGAATAATAACCTTAATGGATAACTAATTAATTAAATATATCACAGGCTAAACAAATAGATGTGTTGAGTTACTACACAGGATTTCAATCCATCTACTATTTGCTATTTTAATTCTTATATTTTAATAGATATTAGGATAATATGTGTATGTGTGCGTGCGTGTGCGTTTGAACCCTTAATCATATAATCCAAGTTTATGACAATAACTTATGTAACACCTTTTGTCATATAAGTCATTATCAAGTCGTGGAATTATACTAAGAGGTTTCTACTATACTAAAAAATATTTAAAATAAGGAAAATATAATACATGAGTATATGATCCTTTTATGATGTATACTTTATTATTTAATAATGGTTTATAAATTTTAGCTTTTTGATACACACACACACACACACACATACAAACACATATATACATATAATAAAATAATTACAATTTAAGAGAATGTAGCTAACATTATACATGGAACTTATTTCAGAATTGCAGTTGTCGCTTTCACTGGTCATTAATTGGCCTCCATAGTCTCCCAAAATAGCTCACGCCCGGGTCTTACACATTAATGTCCTTGGACTCTGCCTCGTACTTGAACTCTAATTTAGGTGTTGGAATGTTTACGGAAAAACATACAGACAGGTAGTGAGAACCTAAGATTTTTAGTAGATAAACTCAAATAACTGAAAAACAGGGTATCGTCATAAACATTCCAGCCGCTTCGGTTTATTATGAAAACATGAGTACATTCACATAAGCAGTTATTCAATTTTAAGTTGAAAACACCTTTCTCGAAGCAGGTTATATTTTAACATTCACTTGGCAAATTCTATGGTAGACATAGTAACAAGGATAATATAATATACTCTAATAAGAGTCATAATAACATTATGACATAATAAGATATTTAAAGGTGCATATGCAGATGCTTGTACTCGACTTTATGCAAGTACACTTGACTTTATTTATCTCTTTCTTTAACTTACTACTTGATCTTGCTCCTTTGTACTTGGTCCCTTAGAGATGAAGGGCCTCTCTTATCTTTGGGTAATAGCCTGCTTCTCAGGTCCAAACTCATACCTATACATGAGTGGCAGGTTTATATTCTTTGATCTATTCCCCTTAAATCTATTCAGAGGCTGGCCCAAGTCTTCGACAATATTGCCCTAGCCCACTGCGAAGTGGAGGCTCGGTACGTCTCTCTTGCAAGTTCTTAATTTTTTTCCAATCCCCCTTGGACATGATCATGCATGCATATGCTATATGAATTTATCCATATACTTAATATCATGCTTAAATTATTCTTGCATGTGTAACATATCATATTCATAACATAGAAATATTTATAACGTTCATATACTTCACATATTTCTGTCAGAATTTTGGCAACATAACATATCAAATCCACTTTCCTATGAATAGTGTCATTTGAACAGACAGTCAATCACAACAGTAGGGCTAATATAATACATTAATCTTTCAGTATTATCATAGATTCTCAAAATTCAAACCTTAATTGCAACCCACTCCTACATTAAGGTAGCTAAATATTCAATTTTAGCAATTCTAACTATAACATTCAATTCTGTCCTATTTTGTATTTTACGCCATAATTTCTATTTAATTTATTTAAACCTAACTTTTTGATAGGTTGAAGAATTATTTGTCTAGTTTTTATTTTCTTTGGTCCCATTGAGTTTTGATAAGTATAGCTCAAGTTATTGAGGATTAACGTAGGTCTGCCCTAGTATTAGATAGAATTGGGGTCTGAAATGTGAAAAATTGCCAAAAATAGAAATCTTATTAGATTTACTTGAACCTTTTTCATTTTAAAGCTAGTAGAGCTAGCTTTAATTTTCAATAAGTTTCGTTTCATTTGAGTGGGCAGAGTTCAAGTTATAAGCTCTCAAAATTGGTTGAAATGGCCTACCCTATTTTAGCCCAATCAGGACATAGGGCAACTTTGGCGAATTACTGGAAGCAAACTACCTAATGTTTGAACCTGAAATTTTTATAGGATAAACATATATATGTTAGATTTCTAAAAGTTGTATAGGGCAATTCATGCCCTACATAAGCTAGTCTAATTAGAACTAGAGGCAGAAATCTAAGGTTTATTTCAAAAATTCATATCTCACTCAATATAGATCCAATAGCTTATAGTTTATAGGTTGGAAAGCTCTAAATGTCTAGTTTCATATCAAATTGGTTTCTTCAAATTCTGATGTCTATAGGCGAAGCCATACACTTCATAGTACAGATAGTCGAGGGTTTTTCAATCCCTCCATTTCTGTTTGAGTTTTCTTTTGAGTTATTGCTCAAATCCTCAACCCAAACTAAGTTTCTCCATTTCAAATCACCAGAAAAACATGATAACATCATCATACAAGTATAAACCAAGGATAACATAAGAAGAACACAGCAGCCATATAGCCATACAACACCTCAAATAACTAAGGATTTGAGCTACCTACCTCAAAATCCTTGAAACCATGGAAGCCAAAAACCAACTCCTAGCCTTCTTGTAACATCCACCGAAATTCTTTTACCGTTTTCCGTTCAATTGTTCGATTTTTATCAAATAATTGAAATTAATTAAAATTTGGTTAAATAATTATTTAGGATCAATTGATTAGCAATTAATTGAGATTAGGTACAAGTTAATTAGGTTAGAAATATAGAAGATTTCATAAGAATTTTCACGAAACCGATTTACCGATTTAAAGGAAATCGGTAAGTTTACGATATTTGAAACTGTCAGAACCGAACTAATGGAATTATAAGCTTTAAACCCTAGAACCTAAGGCTGATTACTCAGCCACATTGCCACACAAAAGTGGCGCAACAAGGGCCACAATACATGGAGAGTCTTGGCTGAATTTCAGCCATGCAAATCCAACCAATCATAAGCCAAAAAGCCACCTATTTATACCCCTTCAACCAGATTTTTCCTCCCCTTTTTCTCTCATTCAAATTGTGCCTTCTTTTCCTCTGCCCTAGCCTTCTTCTTCTCTTCTTCACTCACATAACTCCAGCCAACATCAAGCCTAATCAAGCTTTGCTCATCCAAGCCTTCAAAAATCCAGCAAAATCACTTATAACAAAGGTAGAGGTTTAATTCTTGCACAAATTCTGTGGCTTTGGCTGGCTGAGGTTGGATTATTCTTACAATCTTTGATGTGTTAAATGAATGATTATGATCATATATGGCTGGATTATGGCTGTTTGTTTGGTTAAAACCAGATTGGAAGTGAGAAAGAATGAAAATAGGAAGGGATTGGAGGGCTGGAGAACCAAAACCCTCAGCAGTCCGTACGGTGGAGTGTACGGCTCTGCCTACAGGGGATTAAATTTGATGAAAAAATTTTTATATGAAACTAGACATCCAGGTCTTTCCATACATATATCATATAAGGCTTTTAGATTTGTACTGAGAGAAATATGAATTTTTGAATTTCGACCTAGGGTTCTAACTCTGATTCTAGGGAGACTGGGTTGTTCAGGGTAGAACTCATCCTACACTACTTGAAAATAAGTGAAACCAAACCTTGTTAGAAAGCTTACACATAGGAGAATGTCCCATAAAAATTTCAGAATCAGATAAGGTCCCAGTTGCTCCCAGTGATCCAAGAAAGTTGCCCTATGTCCAAATCAAGCCAGAATAGGGCAGTTTAGAAAGGTCAAAATTCGGGGCTTATAACTCGAGCCCTACTAAGTCAATTGGAATAGAACTTTTTGTAAATAAAACTTTACCCTATTAGCTTTAATATAGACCAATTTCGTGTGATTTGAATTAGTTTTCGATTTTTAGTGGATTTTTACTTTTAGGTGTCTAATTCTGGCCAAACACTGGGCAGGCCAGGATAAACTCTAAATATCTTGAACCATAGATATCGAAATTAGATGGGACTAAAGAGATTAGAAACAAGACACATAACACTTTAACATACCCAAATTTGAGGTCCAAAAGAGTTAAATAGAAATTATGGCTTGAATTATAAAAACCGGGTTGGCTGACTATGCTGAGGCAGAAACTTTGCCTTGATGAGTTTAAGGTTATTATGAATTCAATATTGATATATGTGTGTAATCTTTATAATAAAATGATGTTCTAATGTACTAGCACTATTCATGGGGAAGCGGACTCGTTCCGCTATGCTGCCAAAATTTCGGTAGACCCTTGCATAAGTTATGAATTTCATGTTGATGCATATGCAATTTCAAGAAAGCTATGAAAGTTATGATAAGGATTATGTACTATGAAAGTTTCATGCTACTTGGGCCAGCCCCGGATAAGAAGTTAAGGGGAATGGATCGGTGGGAAGGTCGAGGAAAGTAAACCCGGCGTTCCTGTATAGGAACAAGTTCGATCCTGAAAAGCAGACTATTACCCAGGAGTCTAAATGGCCAAGAACTCCCAAGGGACCAAGAGATGGAAAAATGATGAAAAGAAATGAAAAAGTTTATGAAGGAAAGTTCAAGTATAAGTCTGCATGATTACATGAATGCATAAACACATGGAAAAGTTATGTCAAGATGTTTACAGTTGTCTATTATGTTTGTTTATTGCTGTTTATTTATTTATTCTGTTTATCATTCTATGTATCATTATTAGTAATCTATTCTGTTTCTTGTGCTGTCTAAAGTAAAAGTGAACCTTGCCTCTGACTAGACATTTTCTTGAACTCAGTAAAATGGATATTTTAGTTTGAACACATGTTTTTATAATTAAATAAAAACTGAGGCAACTGAGAATGAATGTGACGTCAGATGAACGCTATACACGAACTCTACTGAGAATTTTCTTAAATTCTCACCTCGTGTTGTATTTCCGCATCATTCTCAGATGCTGGTGGAGGGCTCAACGGTCACTCTTTTCATTGAGATCCCAGACCCGCAGCTTCACCATGAACCCGAGTTGGACTCATTGCACACAGCCGGCTCCTGCTAGTTCCACCTCTGCTTTTTAGCCATAGGAATTTTGCTGTTCCTTTATTTCATCTGCTGTCAATATATATATATATATATGTATAAACTGAAGCGCTGGCTTCTGACCTACATATGTACGTATACAGTTGATAATATATCACTTATTTGTATCTTTTCTGTTATGTTATATTAAACTTTATTACGTTTTATAATGCTATTCACGTCTATTATATGACAGCGCACTGTTTCGACTGTTTTGTGATACTAATCACGAAATTTAAGCAGAGTGTTAAAATGGTAACACAGACTACCTAATTTCATGCTATGACTTAAGCATAACATTAAATTAGTAGGGTGTTACACTTCTTCCTTCACCATGGTAGCAGCTCATATGAATGTGGGGAGGCTCCATTTGATTTTTAATCATGAGATTGTTAGAGGGGTTTTGTAGAGAAGGAGGTGAGGATCAATTTTCATAAAAGGAGCAAGAGGATTTGAGGTCAAGAAGGCCTCCAATCTTGAGCTTGAAGCTCTTGGTCATGGAGGTAAGGAAAGAAAGGAAGAAGAAGAAGAAGAAGAAGTGGAGGGGAGGTTGCAGCTGGAGGCCGAAAATAAGGAGGAGTTAGGAGGAAATCTTTTAAATTTTATAACACAAAAGATGGATATAGAAAGCTTCTGATTGGTGGAGGCTTTGGTGGTGGTAACTAAGCCAAATTTCCTCCCTTCCTTGGGCAGCATATGGCATCCTTATGTGGGGTAGGAGTGGCTAAATTTTAGCCACTCAAATTAAGGTTTTTAGTATAAAATCCTACTGATTCGGTTTCGATAGTATAAAATACCAAATCTTAACCGATTTCCTTCAAATCGACAAACTATTACTAGTAACTTTGTAAGATTTTCTACATGTTTATTCTAACTTTTCTTAATCCTAACCTCTTTAATTAATATCTAGTTAACTCCTAATTAACCTTTAATTAACTTCTAATTGCTCTTATATAACTATTAAAATTGAATAAATTGATTAATAGCGTAAATTAACCGCTTTGAAAATTTTGGGGCCTTTCTGTTTTCTGTTCTCTATAACTAATGGTATTTCTGTAATTTTTAGTAAGTTTAGGGGTATCCCATATCATTTCACACCTGAATATCTCTGTGGCTCAATCGGCAGAGATTAAAATTTCTACGGTTTCGCCATGTGATTCTGCTCCATTAAAAGCCTTATTTCGCTAACTACACAAATGTAGGGACGTAAATGTTATTTTCTAAAAAGTTCTAAGGTCATTATGGAAATAACCATGTGGGTCAAAGTGAAATTTTCTAAAAGTTCTAGGCAATCCTACAAATAACAAAATTTTATAAAGGCATTTTCCTAATTTCCTAATTTTTAACATATGGCATCGTCATATTTTCAGCGACGGTGTTATGCTATCCTATAGTTCTAAGTGTGAGGATTATTAGGGCGTAGTACTATCTAAGAAATTCTCACATTGCCTAAGAAAAATAATTCAAAATTTCTGTTACACTATGTTTAAAAAAGTGGGGATGT
This sequence comes from Pterocarpus macrocarpus, assembly GCA_031439585.1. NCBI lineage: Eukaryota > Viridiplantae > Streptophyta > Magnoliopsida > Fabales > Fabaceae > Pterocarpus > Pterocarpus macrocarpus. The sequence continues at coordinate 39,940,726 of CM062517.1, forward strand.
TACAACTTATACATAGAGTGAGTGGCTTATTGAAATGGACTGCATGAAGAAGAGGTTTTCTTATTTTAACCCTTTGCTAGGATGATAAAAGAAAATGGAAAGAAAGAAAATGGAAGAAAAAAATATAGAGAAAAGAGAAAAAAAAAGAGAAAAATTCATTTTTTTCTCCTATTGCTTGGATAAAGAGAAAATGAAGAAAAAGAGATAAGAAAGTTTTCTTTCTCTTGCTTGGTTTAAGAGAAAAGTAAGTAGGAAAAAATGTATTTATATTGAATTACTTTATCCTATACAATATAATGTAAACATTTTCCTACGTTTTATATGTGGGGTATAATAGTAATTTTACATAAAATCTCTCCCTCACTTTAGTTTTCTCACCTATTATGAGGAAAAAAGTTTTTCATGGATCTCACTTCTAATATTTTTTTTCTTTTCTATTTTCTTCTCACATCCGAGCAAAAAAAATCTCAAAATCTCTCCATATATTTCCTTTCCTCCCTACTTCTTTGATAGCTCCTTTTTCTCTTATAACAAGGAAAGGGGTAAATTTCTCATTCTTGATGAACGCCAATACCGTGGTTAAATACATAACTTTCTAGTCATGATTGTGGACAAATGGTCAATTTTATATCTTGTAAAATTTCTTTGTTCAAAAACTAAATAAAAAATGAACAATAATATCAAATCACTGAAAACCACACAAATAGAGTCTCTCTTTATTCCTCTTATCACCAATTCAATTGAGAAGTACATTATTCTTGAGCACAACAATGAATATTGACTAGTCATCTTGTGCAAATAAGAAATAAACATGCATGAGGACTACTAAACTATGATGCATCATTACCGTGTCTAAGCATAGACACATTTAAAGACAGACAATAAAATTAAACAAGACATTAGACAATTAACATGGGAGAGGCTCATTAAAGACACCACTAAGAATAGCATGACTTTTCAAGGGTTGAATGGGGCTGGCCGATAGTCATTTTGAAGATTAGTAGCATCCCCAAATGGTTGCACCTCATGACCCCCACCACCATTGATGATATCATCCATAGACAAAGGTTGCTTTTGCTCTTCATTGATGGCTACTGCTCCATTTGCTATCCCCTCTTGACCTTGGATCCTACTGATCTTCCTATTGATTTCCTTGAGGTGTTGATCAATCACCCATGAGAGATCATTGAGATCAATCATGTTGACATTGTTAAGGACCTCACCAGCACTCAAGCATTGGAACATGAGATTGCTCATCTCTTTCTTCCGATTGTCATTCCTTTGTTTCTTCAATTGCTCTTGGGCCTTTTGGATCCTTTGTCTCAAGAAGCTCTCTTGAGTTAGCATCTTCTTGCTTTGTTCTAGTTCAGGCATTCTCTTCAACTTGGAGATCACTTTTTGGGCTTCCCAAGGTGATGGCCAAACCTCTGGCTGAGGTTCATTAGGTTGGTAGATAATAGCACAAGCTTGAATCCCACAAAGGGTGCTAATCTCATCAGCTTTCTTGATCAAACCACTTTTCCTTTTCTTGAACGTTGCTTTTCTCTTTGAGTCATTCACTATGTATGTGAGGTCCACTTTCTTTCTAGTCATGGTGGTGATAAGAAAAGTGGAAACAAACAGAAGAGAGAAACAAAGGATCAAGAAGGGAATTGAGAACATATGTCTTTTGTTATGGATTTCTCTTGCTCCAATTATGCTCTTTATATAGGATAATTTTTGTTTTGAGATATAGCCAAATTGAATGCTAAACTTTTGGTACCATGTACATTGTCATTGTACAACAATTTGTAATTAAATCTATGTGCAATGATTAACCAGAAGAGTTTACAATATGATTTTGATTAAATGTCTTGCCATCTGTGGAGGATAAAGGAAATCTGAGACTTTTAATGTGTTAGTCAAGTCAATAAGATGGAAGGTTCGCGTGAGAAGCAGCTGACCTTTTTTGATTAATTTTTAGTTTTTTTTTTTTTTTTGGTTTTATGAAAAAAATGTATGTAACTTTTAAGTATTTTCTTTTTAATACTTTTAATTATTTTCACTAGATTGATATACTTAAAGATTCAAATATCGTTATTATTGTTGGTATTAGTATGCAAGATTCTTGTTGCATTATATTTGCTATAAATTACTCAAAAATAACAATTGTGTGACACACACACACACACACACATATATATATTAAAATTTGTAGAAATATTAGCATGTATCAATGACAAATATATTGGTATACGTAAATGTCTTATGTATAATGTGATAATATATTTATTAAAACACTGTATGAAAGTAGAAAAACATGAAGCAAAATGGAGGCAGTTAACATATGCATTTTGCCGATGAGGCTGAGCTTCCAATTTCTAACAACAAACAAAGTCATAAAGCAAGTCATTTCTCCTTCTGGGGAATTAATCTAATATTCATTTAGAGAATCGACAAAAGCTGCTATTCACATATAAAATGATCCTTGTAATAAAATTAATAACCTTTATTATGATACTTTTTGGGCTTTTAGAGTTGATTGGCAATCTCAAAAAAATCAAAATTTAGGTTTAATGAGATCAAGTTTTAAATAGATATTGTTCGGTAACTAATAACATTTTTTCAAATTTGTTTTCATCTAAATCAATTTTAGCCTAAAGTTAGTTCCAAAAAAAATCAATTTCAAGTTGGTATTATTTAATCCTCTTTTTTTTTTTTCTCTCTTTGTCTCTCTCTCCATGTATCTACTATTTATTCTTTTCTAACAATTTAAACTAATTAAACTGATATTTAAATTAGTTTCAAACCAATCTTTATTTAATTATAAACTAGTTCATTTTTACATAAATCAATATAACTATTTTTTTTTTATCATGTTAAATTATTTTTTCAAATTGTCAAACACCTCTTAAGATGTAACCAAGCCTATTGTGTTGTTTTAAATGGAATTAAGTGAAACTCGATTTCTTGCATTATAGCTGAACTCATGAATATATTGATTTATGTGAATTTGCTTGATTTTTTTTCTTTTGTTGACTTGTGCTATATATTAACATCAAATTAATTAAATGTTATTTTTTTTGGATAATTAAATTTGTTCATATTAGTAATTAAGTGTTGTTTGAAGTTACTTGAATCAGCATTCATTTTTAAGGTATGAATAGAGATTCTTGTATAAATTTTTTTCTATTTATTTAGACTAAATTAACAATAATTGATACATGATTGTTTTAAAATATAAATTTAATGAATGGTGGCATAAAAATTTAGTCAATCATTTAATACAAGTAAACAAATTTTTTTAAAAAGTTAGAATTAAAAAATTACTGTTTCAATATTTTTAAGTTAAAAAGAATAAATTTTAAAAATTATAAATGATGCTAATCATAAAAGTATTTTTTAAAACTTAAACAAACTCATTGTATTCTAAGTTGGTTGAATGATTGCAATCAAAGTCCTTATCTATCTCTTTTCTGCAATCACGTTGATAGAGCAATAAGTCGCCACAAATACAAAGAGTGGAAGATTCTGTTCCCAACATATATAAGTGTGTACATTTCTCTTTTGTGACAGCATTAATTGATCGCATTTTTCAGTAATATGACTTCACGATATATGCAATGTTGCTTATTTTGATTTTCTATATTGGTGTTCTAAATCCAAATTTAGATTCAATTAATTCCTAAATGTGATATCAAAGTTTAAAGTAAGGATCCTACCCATAGTATATATAGTAACCTAATTCTATTATAAAAGATCACATAGTGTATCACACGCATCATTGGATCCAAGCCTAACAACACAAAAATTCCCAAGGCCATAACAATACAACAAAAATGATAATTTGTGATGAAAAGTTTGCAGTGAATGCGAATCCTTCACAATTTGCAGATGTTGACTTTGCGGCTAAATTTTGTGGCAGATGCGCCACGGCATGTATGTATAAATTTTTAAAAAACATTAGAAATACTTTATGGCGGATATTATCCGTTGCAAATACTTGAAAAAATAAAAAATAAAAAAAATCTTGCAGCAGAACTTCCCACTACAAACAAATTGCCTTTTAAAAAAAATTCATTTGTGACGAAAAGTTCTATTGCTAATTGTAAGAAATAAAACAAATTTAAAAAACTTTCATAGTAGAAAAATCTACTGCTATTTTAAAAATTTTTTTAGAAAATAAAAAAATTCATGCAACGAACTTGTTTGCTGCTAATTGTAAAAAAAGAAATAGTTTAAAATACTTTTGCAACAAAAATACTTTTTCAAAGCACATAACCCCACATTTCCCTTCCAAACATTCATAGAGCACAAAACACCACTCAACAACACCATCAACCATCCTCCAATTGGCCACCACACAAACTACCGCATTGCCCAACCCACCGCATCACCTAGCCTGCCGAACCATCTGGCCTATATATGTAGCTCCATTGTTTTCATTTTTTTTTCAAATCTAATCTTTTTCTTATACGAGCCAATTTTGATGATATTATACAAAAATATCACTATTTGAGTTCATAAAATGGAAATAAGTTTGATGGTAGTTCAAATTTTTGTATTAAATTTCATTGAAATAATATGAAAATTTTGGGATTAAACAATATTAACTAAATCAAATCACCATTTTTCTTGCAGTGTAACAAATCACATAATAATATCACGTGCCTCTAGAGAAATATCAAATTATCCATTCAATTTATTTTATAAAGCAAAGAGTACGACCAAACAATAAAAGCCCAAAACCTACAAAATGCTAAAATTCTCCCACTTGGACAATATTGATTGGGCTCTAGTATATTTCAAAAACATTTTGAAGATGGCTCTCAAGTTGAACAATTATATTTTATTTCAAAAAAAAAATTGAAAATAACTCTCAAGTTGAACAATTATATTTTGTTTCAATTTTTTTTTCTTGAAAATGACTCTTTTGTTGAATCATTGTAGCCACAAAACTATAGCATAAAAATAATCACCATAAAACATGACACTCCAGTTAATGAAGCCATTAGCTAGGAACCATAGGCCAAGATGTATTATATTATATAGAGTCTAGTTTACCAATGACCTCATAATCAATAACCTTATCATCAATGATCACAACATGAGTGGACAAGGTATATATTGATATACACATTATAGAACATAATATGTAATCCTTTCCATACTTGTCACGACCCAGCCACAGTCATGACCGATGCATAGGGAGCATCAACCCCCTAGCAAGCCTAAACCGAAACTATATATGAAAGCATAGATAGAGTTTCCTTTGAAAACGTAACTTTTCAGAACATAAATAAGTCCTATTCATAATTTAAATCCACTGAAAATACTTAGGATACTTTATGAGTATATAACTATATACAAAACATTTACATAATCCATAAACAACATTTAAAATCCAACTTCTACAACCTCAAATATAGGAAAGACCCTACCTGTGAATTAATGGAGCACTATTAGCAAGTACAAGAAGAGATTAAAACATAAGGCATGAACCCCTTGGTGTAGGGCTCACCAACGCAGAGGATTCTAAATCCAAGGGATAGGGAAAGAGGAATCCACATTAGCACTTGCATCTAAAATGGGGAAGGAATAACAAGGTGAGTTAAAAAACTTAGTGAAGGGTGACATATCCATAGCATACATGGGACAACTTTCGAAAACGTACTTTCTCAACTCATGATTTAAAACCCTCATATATAGATAAATGTATATTTAGACATATTTTCATAAGATGAAAATACTGTAAACAAATACTTCTCATGAGAAAGAAAAACAATGTTATTATGCAGAAATAAGCATAAGGGAGGTCTTCAGATCCAGAATCATAATCAAATCTAGTTCATATCTGGCAACTCCACCTCTTTGGGTAGCCTTTTCCTTTGTGTGACCTTCTAACCATGGTTAGGCGGCTCCATCTCTTTGGGTAACCCTTTCTTTTGTGTGCCTATAACAAATTTGCATGTGTCGGCCAAACACGCCAAGCTAGAACACCATTACTAGATGGGGTTCAAACCAAGATGCATCAAGGCTAACAACTACAACTGTTAGCTACAATATCTATCATAGATTTCCTCCCAAGAAAACTCGCTTTTTCTTATACAGTAAAGTTAGTCCTTTGTCAAGAAAATGTACCATTTAAATTTCATCATAAAAGCTTTCCTTATTATATCAAATCTTAGACATTTCAAACCTTTATTTGATCCTTTAGCTCAAAACATAGAACATCATCGTGTGAATACTCATTCCTTTTTTGTAGCAAAGAGCTTGAAATCTCATCTTTTCTTGGGGAACCTTAGAAAACTTTGATTATTCCAATATCTCTTGCAACATTTTGTTGCTCATCAGTAAGATTGTTAATTGTCAAAACTTGTCCCTTGTACATAGTATGAAATAAAACACAAAGTTCATGGAAAATATATTCATAGTATGAAACTCAAATAATCCAACAATCCTTTAGCAGTCATTTGCATATGCACAAAATATATTTGTATATACAGACAAAACATCCATGAACACACTATCCATTTAATAAAAGCCTAAATGGCAAGAGTTCAACTTTCTAGAGTCACAGAGCCAAGAGGGGGCTCCTTGATGATATTTAACATTATAGACATAACATTTTATAAACTACTCTCAAACACTAAGACCCCAAACTTTTCTAGAGCCTAGGCTCCCACAATATCTCCATAGGCCATATGAAAGAGGAATATGCATAAATCTTTGATTTAAAAGGGGATTTGAATTTAAAGAGTACCTATGGAGTCAAAAGAAAGAAAAGGAGCAAGGTGAACCTTGGGCTCTTTCCTAGAAACACCTTCAACACCACCACTACCAACAATGGAAGCTTGAAGATGGATGGAAGAGAGAGATGAAGGGTTTATGGATGAAAGGTGATGGTTCTTAGGTGGAGAATGATGATGGGAAGAGTGGTGGAGGAGAGGTGTCACAACTCAACCCAGGTTGTGACCAGTACATAAGGACATGTCCCTAGCAAGCCTAGATTATTTCCAAAGAAAATTAGACAGATTTTCCTTTGTATTTAGGACTATTCCCAAATAATGATCCTCTACTTGCACAAACAATACAAGCACATAAATATCACTTTAGATCTAAGCATTCTCATAATGCACCCCACAACACACAATATAGGAGTTTAAAACAGATTCATTCTTATGAAAAAATATATATATATACATATCCATACATGAAAGAATGCACCCCACAGCACATAATATAGGAGTTTAAAACAGATTCATGCTTATGAATATATATATATATATATATATATATATATATATATATATATATATATATTTATATATATATATATACACATGAAACTTAATCCATAACCATTAAAACTCAAACTTGCCATAACTAAACAAATATAATTTTACTACAAATCATAAATTGACACAGGTTTATTGGAGCATTACTAGATGTAACACCCTAATAGTTCCATTCTATACTTAAGTCATATTGCGGAATTACTAGTTGTTAGTTTTACTCGCAGAACTAACATTACCCTTTTGAAATTACTTTACCTGAAAATAAGGGTAAAATTTTTTTTTTGAAGAATAACGAAAGTGTTTTGAAAATCGAGAGCCATGAGTGCATCGTGAATGTGTATTACAAACATCGCTATCTCATACATATTATGCAAGTAACATGAATAGAAATAATAAGAATAACCACAATCCTAGATAAATATAACATTCATTCCATAGCCATCTGTAGTTGATATAATAATACTAAGAGTCATACATAGTGATATAAGGGGTACGATATCTACTGTTGGCCCTACAAAAGAAACCTAACAAATACATTAGTAAAGGAAATACATAGGAAATCACATCCACTCATACATGCCAAAAGAAAATGATAACCCTAGCTACAACCAAAAGAGGCTATCCTCATGCTTAACTCCGCATGTAACCAACACCTCACTCATCTAGCGGGAGGAAACTGTTCCCGAATCCACCGGGAGTAACATCATCATGTCCTCCACCTCGAGCACGGCCATGCCCACGAGGCACGGCACGGGTGCGATTGAACCCATGACTGCGAATCGGGGGTGGAGTTGGGCCAGCAGACGAAGCTAAAGAGTCGAAAGATAGGCGAATCACTGAAGGCTGAGACGGCTCCGAATGGTAGGATTCCACGGAATAAGTTGGGTATGATGACTCAGAAGGATCCATTTCTATGCAAGCAGTCGGCGTCAATCGAGTGTTAGAGTTGGAGTCCTCATCCATCGGGTACCTGGGAGGATGAAAAGGCGGGCGGACGTCATCCATGGTAATGTCCTCAAGCGGCTCGTGAGGGCGGAAAAACGGACTCATCACAGGTTCAAGAAACTGGCGGCTATAGAAAATGTAGATCCGCATCGCTGCCTGAGCAGTTAGCACAGATGCATTCACCACCGGCTCGAAGTGCCAATGCATCACTAGGAACTCAATGAAAATCACCACCGTGCTCGACGCCGGCATCTTCTAAAGACGACACGGAAATGTAGGAGTAAGAAATACTAAATTTCTCAATAGGATCACGACTAGACAAACACTGTGTCATCATCATCATCCCAATCACTGTGGGTTTAATTATAAAAGTAGTGGACAGATATAAGTTCAATATTAATGATTTTGAAAACTTAAACCCCGAAGCGGGTTGCTTTTAAACTTAGCATCATAACTACATCATCATAACTAAACATACATACTAAAGCATAGAATAAACATTCATAATGCAAATGGACAGTATAAATACATGCACAAACATGCATCATCATAGACTTAACCATGGGTATACTTGACTTTACTTTCGTTTTTAGCACGTGCTTAACATTCTTTACTTTCCTTTGAAATAGACTGCCTTTGGACATGAGCTCATTCCGTGACCGTCGTCACGCAGTACTAAACCAAATCAACCTAAGTCGATATTGGTTACCCCTAAGTTGGAGGGTCCTCTATGTTACCCTTGCCTCCCTCATAGAGGTTCCTTGAGTCTTTGTGGATCACTGTCTCTCACTTCCCTTATTGAAGTGATTGAAGGTTCATGTCCCATTAATTCTTTTCTTATCATTATACTTTACACGCATAATACTTCTTTGACTAGACACATGCAATGATATAACTAAGTCCATAATTTTGGCGGAAATCCGGCAACATAACGGCTAGACTGGAGCTTCCCCAAAATGCCAATCATAAACTTTCAACTAACAATTCATCATATCTACATCATATCATCACACTCATCATTCAATCATGAGACAAAGCTCGATCAAACTTGTCATTCATCATGCCAAATAGCATCATACATTCATACCCTAAAAAGGTTTATAGTTGTGTTATTCTTTGTGAAGAATCTTATGAATCATCACATGATTTCCCATGGTTACCCATGAGCGAATCACATAGTTATGATATATGTACATGGTCTTTTAGTTGCTTTGTTCTCATATGAAATTATTCTTTACTTGAGTTTATATCTTATGGAACACTTGATCAAATTAATTAAGTTAAGTGATTGTTTCCTTTCCTTGAGATAATGTACTTAGTGATTCCTAGGTTCATGGTATACTTAGAGGCCTTAATCATACTTCTGTTCCCAAGGAGTTCGAGATCCCTTTAATCCTTGGGTCATGACAATGCATAACCACATCATGAACCCAACAACACCATGTTCACTAAACACCAAGGGTGGTTTTTAACTTAAACAAGTTACAAAGTTTCAAGCTTTTATCACTAACATAACAAGATCTTATCTTAAGTATGATAAAAGTTATCATTCTTTATAAAGTAGTCATAAAGTTTTATTCTTTATGAAAGTTGACACTTTTATTTACTCTAAGACCATCAAGGTCTCAACTTTATGATTTAAAGCTGTCTCTAAATTAAAAAGGTTCCTACTTTATCAACTAGTGATATAAGACATTAGCTTTAAAGTTATAAAGTCTTGATCTTTATAAAAGTTAACACCTTTATGACTCAAAAATGCTATTTTTGCTTAAAGCTCGGAACTTTACTAATAAATTCATCTCAAGATTCCACCTTTACAACAGTTAGTATGCAAGCTTATAACTTTATGACTTAAAGTCACCTTCTTGATTAAAGTTTAAAACTTTATGAAAGGATTTAAATCCAAGAATCAATCTTTACAACATAAAGTGACAAAATACCATTTTTATAACTCAAAAAGGCTTAATATTCCAAAAAGCTTAAACTTTTACATGTAGTCTTATCTCCAAAACAAAATAAAATAAGGCTTTTATGAAGGCACCAAACTTGCGCCACTTTTATGCATCAAGAAGCATACTTTTTAAAGCTTTAAGCTTTTAGGATGTTCATAGTCTTATCAAATCATGAAAGGCAAGTAAAGATGAAACTTTTCTAATCATAAACTCATCATAAGAAAAAGGAACAACTTTAAGCAAAATACCACCAAGAACATCAAGAACATTCAAGAATAAGAACATGAACATATTTTTCCAAAAGTAGAAACATCAAGAACACTTGAAGAAGAACAAGAACATGTTTTTGCAAAAGTAGAAACTTTTGCTCATGAAGAGCATGAAAGATTTTCTCAAGTTTTCACTTAAAGATCTTGGTCATGAGAAGAACTAAACTTCAAACTTTCTTGAGTAAACAAAATAGAAAGATGAAGATCACTATCTTTCTTAGAAATGGCGCTATAACAAGAGAAGAAGAAGATGATAGTGGTGGTGGTTCCTTTCCTTGAAGATGGTGACCGTTTGACTTGTTGGAAGTGGAAGCTCTTGAGATCTTGTGAAAATGGAGGTTGTAGTGTTTAGATCTTGTCTCCAAAGACCTAAAGATGAGGTCCTTGAAGGGCTAAGTGAGAGGTTTTGGGTGGTGGTGGTGAAGAAAGGAAGAAGAAGAAGAGAGTTTTAGAGAGAAGTGAGAGGATTTGGTTTGAAGAGAGAGAATGAGATGAGTGAAAATGAAAATGTGAATATGTGTGTGTGTGTGTGTGGCGTCCACTATTCAAAGGGAAGAAGGGAGATATTTTCTTAATTTTGTGTTAATTAAGGTTTAGGGGGACAAATTGGATGACAGGGGAACAAATCAAGTACTAACTCTTACATAAAGCGCTCTTGTCTAATTCTTTATGTTTTAGTGACATCACTCTTTACTTTATTGTCTAGTTCACTAAATTTGAATTTAATCATGTGATTAAGTGCTCTTGCAACTTAATTAAGATGATTAAGCAAGGATTAGTGATTAACACATAAGAACATGATTAACAAAAATTAATCTCGTAATTAAGCTTAATTAACCTTAATTAAACTCAATTAAGCTAATTAAGGACAATTAGTGCTTAATTAAGCTATAAAGGCTCTGACTTGCTTAATTAGAGATTATCTAATCTCAATTAAGCATTCTCTTAACTTTTCTCATTCGAGTTAACTCATAAACTCTTTGTTAACCCTTAATTAAGCCTTAATCTCATAATTTCTCATTAAGTGCCTAATTACTCAGGATTACTGAGGTAATTTAGCACGATAAGAAATTGAGGATGTTACACTAGAGGTTATACCAAATATACTCAAATACTGAAAGTATCTAGAAAACCACATGAATAAGAGTGTGGGTTGTTGGGAATTCAATACTTCTAGCAAGTTGTAAAGACTCGAGTGCTCATCTGCACCTGTCTAAAAACATAGAGAGATAAAGAGTGAGTCAAATAGACTCAGTGATCGATAATATACGTATAATAGGAGTGGGACAAGCTTAACATAAACTTTTAGCAAGATTTAACTTTGTAAGCTTCTTAAAAAATCTCATACCTCACTTCTTAAGTAAAATATTTCATCGATAAATATATTAATATACCATAAAACTTTCAGTAAAATGTATTTGACGAATAATCTGTCTTTGTAAATATACATATAAGCATAATACTTTTAAAACTAGCTGAAATAAACCATATATCATAAAGATATAAACACTGGTCATGAGGATAGAAATACTTTCTCATACATAGAGAGTGAATATTTGTTTCAATATCATAATAAAACTGCAAGGGAGGATTCTATTTCAGAAATAGCTACCTGATTGGGTATGGCTTAATCCCAACAATAAAAGATAACTTCAAGCCTGTGCGTGTCCATATCTTCCGAACATGTTGGCCAAACATGCCGGGCTAGCAATTACCTTACTAGTTGGGTTATTCGAGATGCACTAAGGCTAATGCTGTTGCCATTAACGAACAATCCTGCTACAATTCCTCCCCTTAAGTAAACTTTACTCTTTGCTAAAACCTTGTTACTAAAACTTTCCTTTAGCTTGAATCGTATACATTCTTGCTCATAGCTTTAAATGAATAATAAGTTTCAAGATATAGTACTTTTAGACTATTCGTTATCCTGAGTTCTTTCTCACTTTATTGCAATTTAGCTATCTCTTTCTATCAAATTGCTTAAAGCATTGACTTAAGAACATAACAATTTTCTAATTACTTGAAACTTCATATATTTCTATCATATTACTGAAATATTATAAAACAATTCTATAAGAGCTTGTCCCACACATATATACTCAAATATATATATATATATATATATATATATATATATATATATATATATATATATATATGCACATAACTAACACGATTTCTTCAAGAGTTCTATAAATAGGGAGTAAAACACATTAAATCAATACGTTCATCAAATTTTAGTAAAATACATTTTAGTCATGTACTTATGAAATTAGGGATAAGAAACTAGCTATAGATATACTATCAATTATAGTGCTAATCCAAGGGAAGGAGTAGCCTTAGTATGTTGTACCACGAAGCTAAGGTCGCTACATAAGCTATCTAGCACCAAAAACATCCTTATCCAAACATTAATTAGCCTATAGAACGAAAGATTAACTTGGAAAACATCCCAAAATATAAAATCCCTAATTAGGACCCTAGGTTCCTAAACCTTAACTTTAAATTCAATCCTCCAAGAAAATCCTTCCATACCCATGAAATAGAAGAAGATTTGAGCATAGAGAGTTATCTTGGATAGCAAAAGAATGAAGACGCTTGATGGAGGATGTGGGTCTCCTCCTACCTCCATTTTCTCTCACTAAAATAAGAGAGAGAGAGAGAGATCCAAGAGAGAAAACCAAACCCAAAGCTATGATGATGAGGAGGAAATGATGGATTTGGTGATAGATTTGAGCAAAATTTGGTGAAGAATTAATGGAGTTCATGTGGAGGGAGAAAAAGAAGAGAGAGAAGGAAGAAAGAGAAAGATTTCGGGTTGAAATGAAGAAGGGGATCAAAACCCCGATTTTATTTCATGCAGCAGGTGCTCGAGCAGCTAATCACCTAAAACTCCCAAAACTCCATCTCGCAGCAAGCACTCGAGCATCCACTTTTTGGTGCCTGAATGCCTAACTACCTGAAGCTCATCCAGACAGCAAAGCTGGCGCTCGAGTACCCAAAGCTAGCACCTGAGTGCTAGCTATCTAGAATTTTTTTTTTTTTTAGCAAAATTTAAGCCTCAATAACTTTTGTTAGCCTTTTTCCACTCCAATAACTTCCAAATATTCAATAATCCCAATTTAAAAGATCATACCAAAGTGCATAATTTAGACAAACTTGAAATTTACCTCTCTAACACTTAATCTTTGTATCGAGTATTATAAGAAGGGACCAAAGTGGGTGAGAGGGATAAGTGTTTGAGTTGAAAATGGGGTAAAAAAAATCCCTTTTGCTTGGATTTTAATGCAAATTGGACATTGCTATCTTCTTGTCCAACACCGTGGCATTAGGATGGGTACCATGGCGCCCACTACAAGACAACACGTGTCCAAATTATGCTGCAACCTTCTGATACTATGGCACATCCTTTAGATACTGGAACACCCAAAAAAATTGTGAGACTCTCCTTAACTCATCTTGGTAACTTCCAATTAAAGCTTAGATATTACAAAGCTACTGTGTATGCATGCTTTCTGTAAAAAGCACAACCAACCTCTGAAAGAATAATGTAATGTCCCAAAGAATTGTAAATTTTATTAAAACTGTTGAACACTTTTATTTGATGCATTATAGACATACGAGTAAGCAACATTGAAGTACAGGAGTTAGAGTTACATTTTTCTTATAGCAAAAAAAATTCTTATGTAGAGTACTGTTTTGATAGTTGAGAAAAAATTTTTAGATTTGCAGTGCCTTGTAAAGTAAGATTTGAAGCAGTAGAAATTATACTGTAGGATGACACAAGTACCAGTTTAAAAACTATAGAATGAGTGGCTACAATTTAGCCACCCATACCCCTTTAGTTAGCCTAAAGATGGCCACGCAACATGGGAAGCTCAACGATATTGAGTTGAAATTTTGAACACACTAATCACCCATTCATGAGTTATCTTACTTTATGACTCAAGACATACAATTTCTTCCAATTTTATCCCAAATTTTTGGCCTACCATCAGACCTGTAACACCCTCCCAAGTACAGTACTATGCTTAAGTCATAGTACCACACCCTGGAGTTGTTACGGTTACCTGAATGGACCTTATCTGACAGCAACTTCCGCTGCGCTACTCTAATACCTCTTGAACTTTCTGGAGACAACACGGAAAAATAGAAGTGAGAATTATAAATTCTCAGTAGGATTCTCTATGATACACATGTAATGTCATCGTTGTCATCTCCAGTTTACTTCGATTTATTATGAAAAAGGTGAACATGCTACGCAAACTGTTTAATTTTACATTTCAAAAAAAATATCTTATCCGAAGCAAAATTCATTTTTACTCATATATTAGTCATTTGGGGAAGTCTACACAAGATTAATTCATGAATAATACCATGGATAATAACTTCAACATATAAAACGCACATAGCATTAATCTACTGGGAACATAACCTCTGTACATAACTTAACTTGCACTTGAATTCATACACATACATAAAATTTTACTTTTCTTTCATTCAACACACCTAGGCGTTACGTATCGCCGTCCCTAGGGTGCTTGCATCTGTCTACACTTGAGCGTTACGTATCGCCGTCCTCAAGTGCAGCATCATACTACATCCCAGAGTATGATCGCCATGTCATACCCCATCAGAGCGTGATCGCCATGTCACGTTCCTTAGGAATATGGTATCCTCATGCTATATCCCAGAGTATGATCGCCATGTCATACCCCGTCAGAGCGTGATCACCATGTCACGTTCCTTAGGAATATAGACTCATCATCATATCTTTGCATGCCACATTCCAGAGTATGATCGCCATGTTATACCCCGTCGGAGCGTGATCGCCATGTCACGTTCCTTAGGAATATGGGGTCTTCATGCTATATTCCAGAGTATGATCGCCATGTCATACCCCGTCAGAGCGTGATCGCCATATCACGTTTCTTAGGAATATAGGACCTTCATTCGGTACTTACACTAGCTGGGTCATGCCATGCCTCATGTAAGTCCTACCCCCCATATACTCACACTAGCTGGGTTGATGTCATGCCTGATGTGAGTGGGACATATACTTAATTCTTTGGTCTTTAAGTCTTTACTCTTTAACCTTTACTGCCCTTGGGTAGCTTGGCCTTGGAGTGAGCTTGTCAGCTCAACTCGTGACCATTGTCACACCGACTCACCCACAAGAGGATTCACATCTTTATATTCACATTTAATATACTTATATCTTTTCATTCTCATGCGTTGTCAAGCATAGTCATGCTAAATGTACTCGTACATATGCTTCATCAGTATTTCTCGTATACCTCATATCATACTGCTTTTTGATTTAGTCTCATATATCTCATATCACCCTTATATCATTCTTGCATATAAATATCCCTAGGTTCATAAACTTCTACCGTAAAATCGGCAGCATAACGGATTATATTCGTTTCCCCATGAATAGTGCCAGTTCCCACGGACAAACCAGTCATAGCAACATAAATCAACTTAACACACATATATATCAATGTCAAACTGGCAATCCTCAACTCAAACTTTTTATGTTTCCATAATACTTGTGAAATCTTCAATTGGGTCACTTTGTGAAACTATCACTTTGGCCATTCTGCTACCTTCTATTCGGTTCTGCCCGAATTTTATATGATCCACTTTTATTTCTATTCAACTCATTTAGATCTGAAATTTGGATATATCATAACTCTATATGTCTACTTTCTAACCTCTTTGGTCCCATACCATTTTGATTTATATAACTCCTGATATTTAACTTTTACCTCAGCCTGTTCAGTTTCTAGCTCAAATTACACTCCTGGAATTATAAATTCACTAAAAATCGAAACTAGGCTCAAACCATACAAAATTGGTCTCATATTGAAGCTAACAGGACCACCTTTCATTTGCCACAAGTTTCACTCCATTTTCTTAAATATACCTCGAGTTAGAAGTCCTGAAAGTCAACTTTCCTGAGCTACCCTATTTTGGCTCGGTTTGGACATAGAGTAACTTCCTTGGATTACTGGGAACAATTGGGACCATAACAAACTCAGAATCTCATATTGGGATGTTCCCCTATGTGTAAGCTTTCTAACAAATGTGGTTTCACTGAATTTGGAGTTGTATAGGGTGAGTTATACCCTCCTCATTTCACCCTGTCCGGATGAAAATCCTGAACCCTAGGTCAAACTTCAAAAATTCGTATCTCTTTCAATACTAATCCAATAACCTTATATGATATATCTATGAAAAGCCCTGAATGTTTACTTTCATCTAAAAATAGTTTCATCGGATTTGACCGATTGTAGGCGGAGCCGTACTATCCGCCGTACGGACTACAGTGGAAATCTCCACCAGGACAGCACCCTCATCCATCCATTTCCCTTAGTTTTCTTCTTCTAATTCTAATTGCCACTCAAGATTTCATATTAATCCAATCATACACATCCAATATATCATCAAATAATCATAAAAAGTAATCTTTCATGCATCCTTAGTTTAGAGAAATTAAGATTAGAGATTGAATCCTACCTCTTTGGAGTATGACTTTGCTGAATTTGAGTTTGGATTGATGGAACTTTGCCAAAGCTTGGAGATTTGATGGAGTTGGATTTGAGAGAGGAAGGGAAGACGAAGGCTGGAGCAAAGAGGAGAGGGAGACGTAAATCAGCTGGGAATGAAGAGAGAAGTCTGACTTAAATAGATGAAAGTTGTGGTGTTGATTGGCTGAAGTTTTGCGGTTGAAGTTCGGCCATGTCTCTCACTTTTGTGGCCAAATTGCTCTCCACGTCGCCTAAAAGTGGAACTCGTTTCCACTGCATTCTGAAATCAGAACTCGTCTCTTTTCTGCCTAAAGTCGGAGCTTGTGCTATTTTACACTGCTTGAAGCCGAAGACTGATGTCGGAACTCGTACTACGTTGTTTATGACTTGAGGAAATCTTGTTTACTTTGAGTCTTGGAATCAAAGTCGGAAGTCGGAAGTCATGCAGATGACAATCATAAAATCTCGGAACTCCCTATTTGAACTCGGGAATGTCAATGCTGGATGTAAAATTGGAGATCGGAACTCAGGAATTCGAATCACATGGCCAAACCCAAGTACTTAAACCCGGAAGTCGGGATTTATATACAGTGTGGTTGATGAGATCGGAAACCGGGTATATTTGTCCTTGAAACATGAAGTCGGAGCTCGCATGTATTTTACTTGAAACTTGGAGATAAGTTATGAGATCGAAAATGGGTCTGTTTTCCTCTGATGTGAAATCGGACATCGGAAATCACTCATGTTGCTCGGACTCGAATGTTAAACTCGGAAGTTATAGAAATAGTCCAGATTAAGTCGGAAGTCGTGGACATAGGTGAGACAAACTCGGAAATCGGAGAATATCATGAGATGACGTCGAAAATCATGTACTTACATTAGACGAACTCGGAACTCGGAATTTATCCTAGTTTGTGTAGAATTCGAAGATGAAGTCGGGAATTGAAATTGATCAGTCCTTAGGGCGAAGTCGGATCTCAAAAATCGGGACATTACAAGACCTCTCTCACTCTCCCATTTTTCTTCCTCAACTTCATCTCTCCATCCTCATTTCTTTATCCTAATTCTACATCTATACCTAAACTTACTTCTTTTTAGCTCAAACTTGAGATTTGAGGTAGGATTCTTGAATTAAATAGACTTTTAAGATGTATATAATCTACTAGGATTTCATGTGTTCTTTTCCATATGATGTTGATTGATGAGTATATGACTCATTCCTAATAAATTAAGATGGAAATCCTTGCATTTGTATTGGAGATTTGATCATGAGATCAAGAAAATACTCAAATAGAGTTGTTGGAATAGAAACCCTAAAGGCCGGTCCATATAATGAACTGTGCTTCTTGAGCTCTAGAGGTCAAAATTTAGTTGAACCATTTTTAAATGAAACTAAGCTTCCAGAGATTTCCAATCATATAAATTATAAGACTATTGGACCTAAAATGAGAAAGTTACGAATTTTTTATGTAGCCTCTTGAATTCTACCCATTAGTCTGACCAATATGTGTTGTGGGGGGCATAACTCACCTTATACAACCTCAAATCAAGTGCAACCAATTTTTGTTAGGAAGCTAACACATAGAGGATTATGCCATAAAAATTTTAGACTTAGATCTCAATTGACTTATTCCTAGTAATTCCCTAAACTTCACCCATGCTTTGTTTAGGTGAGACAAGGCAATTCATTTTAGTCCAATTTGGGAGCTTATAACCTGAGCTCTACTTACCCAATCAGAGTAAAACTGGTGAGAAATGAAAGATTATGTAAATTGGCTTTATTCAGGGATAAATTTCAGATAGAAATAAGGAAAATTTGACTTTTAGTGATTTTCTGAATCTAAGTGCTCAGGTTTGTCCAACAACAAGGTAGCTTTAAGTAAAACTTTAATAACTCAACTTATATACCTCAAAACTTAATTGGACCAAAGAGGTTTACAAGTAGACTAATAAGCTACAATATATTAAATTTCAGATTAAAATTAGTTTGAATGAAATTTTGGTGCAATTTATAAGAACTAGATAGAATTAAGAACCTTAGGGTGTCTTGACAGCTTCAAGTATTAGGAACCTCATAAGCCATGAATGGTCAATGATTGAATTATTGATGAAATTTTCTATCATAATGCTATGATATTAATATATGATTATGATAATTCTTGTATCTTGATTGGCTGGCTGAAATTACTTTTTTTCCATTTTGGGAATGCATTAAGTTTTAGCCATCATACTGTCGAATTTTCAGCAAAATACATATGAATGGTGTACTATGATTGTAAATCATTCAAGCTTGATTATTCATGAATACATGACTTATGATGAAAGTAAAGATTCAATATCACTTGGGCCAAACCCAGAATAAATTAAGCAGAATAGATCGGTGGGAGAGTCGGGGGAAGTAAACCCGAAAATCTCGTATAGGAATGAGCTCGATCCTGAAAAGTAGACTATTACCCAAGAGTTAATATGGCCAAATATTCCTATGGGACTAAGTATGGAAAGATTATGATACAAGTTAAGAAAAGAAAAAGTCAAGTGCACTTGCATTAAGAACTCATGTGCATTCATTTATGCATACTATTTAACTATCCTTTAATTTGCTATACTTATGATCAAACCCAGAATAAATTAAGCAAAATAGATCGATGGGAGAGTCGGGGGAAGTAAACCCGAAAATCTCGTATAGGAACGAGCTCGATCCTGAAAAGTAGACTATTACCCAAGAGTTAATATGGCCAAATATTCCTATGGGACTAAGTATGGAAAGATTATGATACAAGTTAAGAAAAGAAAAAGTCAAGTGCACTTGCATTAAGAACTCATGTGCATTCATTTATGCATACTATTTAACTATCCTTTAATTTGCTATACTTATGATCAAATTCTTTATCTCTGTTTGTCAAGTGTATGAATAAAATGAACTTTGCTTCGGATAAAAAGGTTTCAAAACTATAAATTTGAAATATATAATCCATTGTTTATATTGTTCACACTTTTCTGGAATAAACCGAAGCAATTGAGAATAATTGTGATGCCAACATGTAATAGTCTAGAAAATCCTATTGAGAATTTTCGAATTCTCATCCTATTTGTGTATGTTTGTGTCATTCTCAGATGATAGCAACAATGGCAGTGGTGTTCTCCACTGAGGATCCAGTAGCGCAATGAAAATCATGACCCTGCTTTTATTTCTTTTCATTTTCTTATATTTTGGTGGGTATCCCTATGTGGACCCTTTTAAACCTCTATTTTTCCTTAATGTGAGTTAGATGAAGGTCTCACATTAAAAACACTGTAGTGCAACCCTTTGTGCTATGGCGCAAGCCTGTTTGCAGCAATTTAATAGGTCGAGCTGAGATTTAACAAGAGGGGGCCATGCACTAAAAAAAGAAGTAACACAGATCACAAAGGGATCCCTAGACACTTCCACACACTTTCCAAGATAGAAGACTTCTTCAAAGAGATTGAAGGCAAAGATTCAAGGATTCCCAAGTTTAACTTCAATATAGAGAGATCCACACCTTCCGAATCTCTTGTCTTTAGCTTCAATTCTTTATGGCTTTTGTTTCTTCTATCTTCTCATCTTCATATTCTTCCATTGTTTTCTTTTTCTTAGTCATGAACTAAGTTTCTTTTGCTAGGGCGTTAATGGACCCTTTTTGTATGACAATTTTACTTATGGATTAATGTTAATCTTGTTTCTATCTCAATTGCTTAGTGTTTTTGTTTGTGCTTAATGCTTTTGAGTGATTGGCCACCATTCAATTGATTTGTTGGTTTGCAATAATTAGAAATAGAGTTTGTCAACAAAGCCTCTTAACATGAACACCGTGAGCTAAGCAAAAACTAGAAATAGATAAACGCGGTACATGCAGTCATGATAGAAACCCAAAGAGCTTCAACCTTTACCTAAATTAGTTTGTGCTAAGAGATTAAGCATTCAGTTTAGGATAAAAAGTATTGCTTGACCTCGAGAGAGGCTAGGAATAAATTAAGGGGAACCGATCGTGAGTCAATTAGGATAGAAGCGGATTAACAAAAATTCATAATAAATGCTTCTGCAATAGGTGAAATTAGTTAACCCTAACATTTATTCCATTGCATTTGTCCACATCATTAACATTTATTCTAGGACCTCAAAGGATCAAGTTGAGCTAAGTATATTATCTACATCTAATTGAGAGTCATAGTACATAAATGAAAAGTTCAAAATGATAACATGAAACTCTCAATTTGAAGCGCAATTCTATTAAGTATTTGGGATATTTGGTTCTGATTTACAAATGTTAGTAAGCATTCAAATTAGTGAGTGTGTGTGCTTGAAATCAATATGTATACTTGATGCGAATTAAATGCGAACAACATTGCCTTGTTTTTCACATCCAATTGGGTTCTAACCTTAGTATAAACCCCTCTAATACCACATGTAAGATGTATCGAATCTACATTAGGAATTTCAAACACCAACAAAATAGGAATATAGATTAATAAAATTGCAAATCTGACAGATTCCTATTGTCAAGGAACAACATTTATGAATCATGTTACAAAGAGAAAATATACACATATGCATATGTCAGATACAAGAGAACCCAATCCATGTCCTTCTTACAAAGGCCACATCGATAGAGCATTGAATTATCAAGAGTTTCAAGAATGAAATGGGAAATCCTGTTAATAGTCTGAATATATAGTAACTTAGTTTTGTCTATCAAAAACCTAAATTACCATGGGCCTTTACACACTCTAGGACACTGACCATTGAATCCAAACCCAATATCACATAGTGAATTCCAAACCTACAATGGATCACTTAATAATTACATGAATTTCTAGAAAATAATTAGGCTATTTATTCAACCTATTTTTTAAAATCAAAACACTCATTAATCAATAGCAACTCAAACCCGGAAAATTCTACATTTTCCCCAAATATATTGAGGGAAGGGAAAATGTTACTCTTGTTTTGCATCTTTACATTTTCTTTATGCTTGAGTTTTCTTTAATGATTGATTGTAGTTGTTCATTTCAGGACTACATCATAAGACAAGTGACAAGAATATTACTTTGGGAAAACGATTGTTGAAAAAAGATCCATAAATTTGAAAACTCAAAGTTATACAAACTAAAGGTAAATTTATATATATTTTTGTTTTCAATTCATTTCTTAATCTTATTCATATTTGAAGTTTTATTCGATCTAAAATAGTCCCTTGATTTTTTTTTAAGGTCAAATTACTAATTTGGTCCTTACCATTTCACTCAATTTAATTTAATCCTATAGCTCAAAATCTTTTGAAAAGGTCCTTATAATATTCAAAAAAATATAAAATGGTCTTTCTATATTTAGAGATGGCAAAATGGGCTTAATCCGCCAAGTTGATCCGCCAAATCCACAAAAAATAACGGGTTAGGTTGATATATTGAATTTGCTAAAAAATTTGAGCTTGTCTAATTTGCAAACTTTGGTGGGCCGGGGAAGGTTGAACCCGTGGGCTGGAGTCTATTTTTTTTTTAATTTTAAGGCTTTTTTTGTCCTTTTGACCGTTGCATCTTGCAACTTATGTTTTTTGTTTCTTTCCTGACCTAAGCCCACTATACACAGTACTTAGTACACTTCCTTCACTGTCACCGTCACTCTCACTCTCACTAGGGTATCTTTTTCTCACTTTCTTTTCAACTCTCATCTCATTCAGATCTTATTTCTCCCTCCCCTAACCCCCTCACCCTTGTCACCCATCCTCCCTCACTGTCTCATCTCTGATCTCTCTCTCAGTCTCTACTCTCTCGTCTCTCACTTCATCTCTTTCACGCAGTCATGCTCACTCTCACTGTGACACTATCACACACAAGAAGAACAAGAAGCAAGCGGAAGACGGCGACGCAAAAACAAATGAACAAGAACCAGGACGCGACTCGAGCGTTTTATTTCTCAAAGTTGGAGTTCTATTTTTGCTTGCATTTTAAAAAGAAAAAATTGTATGTCATATGTTCTGACTTCTAACTTGATGGTTCATCATGATTTATTGTTCCTTAATACTAGTTTTATTATACTGATTTTGTTACTAATTCTGATTTTGTCATTCTTTTATTATTATTATTATTATTTGTATTGGCTCTTGACTATTTTAATACAATGCTTGGAGTTTAATGTAGTAGCATAGAGTTTACCACCCATTTGACATTCTGTTTCAAATCCTTCTTCAATTAATTGCACAGGACTGCCAGATTATAGTTATATGGCATAATGTAACAATTAATCTTAGTAGAAAAACATTATAGTGCAATAGTTGGAACACTATCCATCTTGACAAGTTTGGATGGAATGTTATTCAATGCAAAACAAAATAAATTGACCAAAATGGGATATTCAATAATATAGCTAGCTTAGCATTACAAAGTATATTTTTTGATGGGACAAATATAAATATGTTAATGTTGAATTTAAGATATTTTTTTTTCAAACAAAACTACTTAAAATCTCCTTTTATTTTGGCGGGCTTGCCATTAAACGGGGCGGGTTAGGGGGTTGAACCCGTTTTCTTAAAGTGGTGCGCCCTTCCTGCCCTGCTTTTGGTGAGCTTTTGGCAGGCGGCAGGCTGACCTGTTTTGCCAATGATTCCCATAATTTCATTCTAAATAAGGGAACAAACTCAACTACAAGAACCATTTGCATTATTTCAAAATTAGAGACTTTTTAAATGGCTTTAAACTTCAATGATTAAATTGAATTTTAGGTGAATGTATAAAGCTAATAATTAATTTAACCTCTTTTTATTTGGTTTATCAAGGGTATCCCCCTCTTTATAACCAAGGAAGAAGGTTAATCCCTTTCGAGCGTAGTCGAGCTTGCCCTCCTAACTAGCATATTCTCCAAACTATCTTCGTAATTCATTATTTTAATATGTGACAAACATGGAGTGACATAGATTATTTGTTAGTAAAGTGGACTGAAAAACAAATTACAAAAACATTACTACAGTATTAAAACGTAGATGGATTTTTTTTTTTTTTTTGATATACAAAAGATAAATGAATTTTAACTTTAAATGAAACATAAGTAACAAATAAAATAAATTAAAAAAACAAGTACATGATTTTACATTGAATAATACTTGCTATGTGGTGGATAAGACAACTACCTAACACTATAGAGCAAAAGTATGGTTTGCAACCACACTTCTTGGTTCAAATGATTCGACATTTAGATTTTTTAAATAATGTCTTGATTTTAAATCTTATAAATAAAAAAAAATTAATGCTGGAAAAACTTTAACTTCATAATAAACCAATCCAACTAAAATTAGATTAATAAATATTCTATGAACTCCAGATATTGATAGTTAAAAGAAAAATAGTGGTTTTTAGAACCTACCCGTAACCATCAATTTATTGGACTAGAGAGTTTTACCCTAGTGTATATTACATATGAATCTATAAAAGTTTAAGTTAATCTTTGATCAGCAACTATGCCTTTAGATTTTGTAAACTTTAGTAAGAACATAGTCCATACTTATTGTATGGAATACTGCCTAAATTTTATGTAGAGCAAGTAGCACACAAAAGATTTGACTTATTAAGCACAATACACAAAATGAACATATGTTATGTTAGAAGTCAGACACAAAGATTTCTTCAAGACTGATAGGCATACTACTTACTAGCTGGCCAACATGCAACTGAATATTTGTGCCCATTGACTTGGGACACCACAATGACTAATGCTATTTGTACATTGAAAGTAAATACTAAAAGTTCACATCAAGAAGAGAGACACATTGGTGATAATAATTGAAATCAAGACAATCTCTTTCTCTCTCCATGGTGTTTATTTTTATTATCCACTTTCGGTGTACATGTAATGTTGCTCATAATAAGTAATGTTATTTGTACATCAAGTGAACACCAAAAAAAAAAAAAAAAGAAATAAAGATAAAATGGCATTTAATAATAGTGAATAAACCCAAGACTGTGTTTTGCTCTTTTCATAGTGTCTATCATTACTCATTAGTGTCCACTTTTGATGGATAAATAAGGTTGCTCTTATGCAATAACCTTAGTCAGTTCCATAAGTAACTCTACCATCTTATCCTTGTGAAAATAAAATGCATCGGCACCCAAATCCATTCATCAAGGTGATCTTTATAGGCACGTAGTCCATTTCTAACTACTACTGCTACTACTACTACTACTACTACTACAGGAAAAGCATAGCTCAGAAATGAGGACTCTTTTCGACTTTTCTCATACACTGGAAATCTAAGTGGTTAGGAAGGCTAAAAATTTAAGTAGAAATTTTGAAATAGATTCATTTTTAAGTATTAAAAAGAAACTAAATGCTTATAACAATAACAATGATTATCACCTAATTCTCGGCATAGATATCACATATATAGAGAAAATTTATTAGTGATGTCCAAGTTTCTCCAGAATTTGATCATGCAGCTTCATATCAATGGAAGGTTGCTTTTGCATTGCGTTTTATTTATTTTCATTTTAGGAGCTTATTGAAGAGAAAAGAAGCACATGAATAATAGACTTATGCTACTTGGTCATGAAAGTGCAAGCATGCATGTGAGGTTACTTTACTTCTCTTTTGTCCTTATCTTGGAAAGTTGTTACTCATTAAAAAAAAGAAAAAATTGAAAACAAGTTGATAAAGATGTGAGGAAGGTCACACACATATGTCACTCAGAAGCTGTTTTTTCTTGCATTGTTAGGCAATAGTAGTCATTGTACTGTGCTTGTCAATGTTATTTAGAGTGAGAAAAAACGATGCATTAGAGTTCAATTCCATAATTTTTTCTATCATACTACTATTCTTGTACTGTCTGTAACTTAATTGAGAATTGATTAATATAACATCCCGATTTTTGAGTTCCGACTTCACCCTCAGGTTTAATCAATTCCCATTTCCGACTTCATCTTCGAATTTCACATAATATGGACAATTTCCAATTTCCGAGTTCGGCTCACATTAGTCTACGACTTTCGAATTCATCTGGATTATTTCCACAACTTCCGAGTTTAACCTTTAAGTCCGAACAACATGGAGTGATTTCCGATATCCGACTTCATGCCTCAAAAGAAAACGAACCCATTTCCGATCTCACAATTTATCTCCAAGTTACAAGCAAGATATACGCAAGTTCCAACCTCCGACTTAGAGTCTCGAATATACTGTATATAATTTCCGACTTCCTGGATTCGGGCATAAGGTTTCCCATGCTGGTACCAATTTCCACTTTAATTAAAAATCCCGACTTCTGAGTTTAAGTATTTGGGCTTGATACTGTAATTCCGAATTCACAAGTTCCGACCTTAACCATCCTCATTACGACTTCCGACTTTACTTCAAGTTGCTACTTTAACACAATGGTACAAGTACCGACCTCGGATTTGAATGTAACGAGTTCCAGTTTTAGAGTTGGACCCAATGGACATGAGTTCGAATCTTTGAGTTGATTTCCAAGTCATACACGAGTTCCGATCTCCGAGTTTATTCCCAGCATTGATATCCCCGGGTTCAAATGGGGAGTTCCGAGATTATATGATTGCGAGTTGTATGACTTCCGACATTCGACCTTGCTTCCAAGTTTTGAATAAACCAGACAAGATTTCCTCAAGTCACCAACAAGATGGGACGAGTTCGGACATCCGGCTTCAGTTCCAAGCTCAGGTAAAATGGCACGAGTTCCGACTTCAAGCATAATAGAGTCGAGTTCCGATTTTAGGTAGAACAGAAGTGTATCCCACTTTTGGGACGACGTGGAGAGCAATTTGGCCACAAAAGTGAGAGATATGGCCGAACTTCAACCACAAAACTCCAACCAATCAACACCACAACTCTCATGTATTTAAGTCAGACTCCCCTCCTCATTCCCAGCTGATTTACGCCACTCTCTTTCCCTCTTGCTCCAGCCATCTTCTTCCTTTCTCCCTCTCAATCTACTCTATCAAATCTCCAAGCTTTGTCAAGGCTCCATTCAATTCAAATTCAAATTCAGCAAGATCACACTCCAAAGAGGTAGGATTCTATTTCTATTCTTGAATTACTTGCACTATGACTGCATGAAATTGTACACTTCTCTATATATTTGATAAATTATTGAATGTATTATGATGGATTATGATTGAATGAATAGGAAATCTTGAGTTGGAATTATGGTTAGAAGGAGAAAGTTAGAAGGAGTGGAGAATTAGGATGCTATCTTGGTGAAGAGTCCACGGCAGTCCGTACGGCGGAGTGTATGGCTCCGCCTACAACCGGTTAAATCCGATGAAACTATATTTAGATGAAAGTAGACATCTAGGGCTTTTCATACATATATCATATAAGGTTATTGGATTAGTATTGAGAGAGATATGAATTTTTGAAGTTTGACCTAGGAATCAAGATTTCATCCGGGCAGGGTGACTTGAGGAGGGTATAACTCACATTATACAACTCCAAATTGAGCGAAACCAACTTTGCTAGAAAGCTTACACATAGGGAACATCTTAATATGAAATTCCAAGTTTGTTATGACCCCAATTGATCCCAGTGGTTCGAGAAAGTTACCCTATGTCCAAACTAAGCCAAAGTAGAGTAGTTCAGAAAGGTGGAATTTCCGGACTTATAACTTGAGCTATACTAAAGCAAATGGAATAAAACTTATTGAAAATGAAAGGTTGTCCTGTTAGCTTCAATATGAGACCAATTTCGTATGATTTGAGGTTAGTTTCGATTTTTAGTGAATTTATATTTTCAGGAGTGTAATTCGGGCCAGTGACCGAATAGGCTGAGGCAAAATTTAAATATCTTGAGTTATACAGATCAAAATGAGATGGTACCAATGAGGTTAGAAAATAGACACATAGAGCTATGACATATCCAAAATTCAGGTTTAAATGAGTTGAATAGAAGTAAAGGTGGATTATACAAAATTCGGGCAGAACTGAGTAAGATTGGTAGAAATGACCAAATTGATGGTTTCACAAGTGTTAGCGAACCTACAAGGTTTGAGTTGAGGATTGCAAGTTTTATATTGATAGATATGTTAAGTTGATTATATTGCTATGACTGATTTGTCTGTGAGAACTGGCACTATTCATGAAAAAACAGAACTGATCCGTTATCTTTGCACGGATTCTGTAAGTCTATGAAACTAGGAATGTTTGTATGCAAGAATGATATAAGCATGATATGAGGTATATGAGAATAAATCAAGAAATAGTATGATATGAGATATATGAAAATAAACGATGAAGCATATGTAAGAGTACATTTAGCATACCTATGTATGACCATGTATGAGAATGAAAAGATATAAATATATTAAATGTGAATATATTGAATATGGGTCCCTTCACTTGGAGGCAGTTATTTGAGGTCCCTCCCTATGAAGGCAGTTAAATGATAAAGACATGGTTCCCTTCACCTAGAGGCAGTTGCACATTGGGTCCCTCCTTGTAAAGGCAGCTAAAACTTGGGTTCCTCTATGTTAGAGGCAGTTGCACATTGGGTCCCTCCAACCTAGAGGCAATGGGTCCCCTTACGGGTGAGTCGGTGTGACGACGGTCACGGGTGAAGCTGACGAGCTCACTCTAAGTCTAGGCTACCCAAGGGCAGTAAAGGCTAAAGACCAAAGACAAAAGATTTAAAATATATGCAAGCACCTCACTCACATGAGGCATGACATCGACCCAACTAGTGTGAGTACAGAGGACAGAACTTACATGAGGCATGGCATGACCCAATTAGTGCAAGTACCAAATGAAGGTCCCATATTCCTAAGGAACGTGACATAGCAATCACGCTCCGATGGGGTATGACATGGCGATCATACTCTAGAATATGGTATGTGAAGATTTTATGATAAAAAGGAAGATAAAGAAAGTAAAGTAAATTTTATGTATATGCATAAATTCAAGCACAGGTAAAGTTATGTGCAGATGCTATGAGTAATTTAATATATTGTAGTTATTATCCATGGTGTTATTCATGAATTAATTTTGTGTAGGCTTTCCCAAATGCCAAATGTATAATTAAAATAAACTTTGCTTTGGATAAATATTTTCGAACTATAAAATTAAACCGTTTGTATAGCATGTCCACTTTTTTCATAATAAGCCGAAGCAAACTGGAGATGACAACGATAACATTATGTGTGTTATAGAGAATCCTACTAAGAATTTATAATTCTCACTCCTATTTCCATATTGTCTCCAGATAGTTCAAGAAGTTTTCGAAAGCTACCGAGTTCTTTGTCGAGATAAAGTCCGCTTAGGTAATAAAGAATAACTCAGAAGTGCAGTCTTATGACTTAAGCATAGTACTATACTTGAGAGGGTGTTACAATTAATCAATTAGTCTGGCAAATTGGTTACCTTAATAAAGGAGAAGCTACTTTAAGAAAGCACCCATTCAAGCTTACATATATATATTATCTTTTTTTTATTATTATTATAGAAAATCTATGTTGTACGGACAGGGTACGGTACCTGTACCTGGTAGGGATACGAGTACGGGATACGAAAATTTTGTAAAATTTGGGAATGCAGATGCGTCAATATATATATATATATATATATATATATATATATATATATATATATATATATATATATATATATATATTTAAAAATATAAAAGTTTCATAAATTTCATAAAATAAAAACTAAAATTTCATATTATAAATAAGAAAACACATCAACTTTAATATAAAAAAAATCTAAATTGTTCAATATTACATCACAAAATAAAAAGCTACAATACTTAAAATATTGTTCAAAACAAATATATAACAATTATTTAAGCAGTTAAGCATGATTAACTATCAAACTTTAACAGTTTCAATCTCATCATTTTCTTCCCCATTATCAGTGAAAAGAATAATTCTACTCATTATAAACAACAAAAATTAGAGCACCAAAAAAAATTTAATTACTCATTATATGTTTCAGGAATAATTTCAACAAATAAGCTCTAACAAGATATATAGAACAAAAAAAAATGAAATAGTAAAAAATGAGAGAAGGAGTCATACCTCCCTTTATCTTTCTCGAAAAAAAAAAAGAAAAAAAAAAAGTGGCAAAATAATATAATTTAATTTAAATCCATATTTAAGCTGTACCCAAGCCGTACTTAATTTTTTTTCCAAGAAAATGTTTTTGCTGAGCACGTACTCAGACATATGCAACACGTAGCTATATCCAGCATGTACTGGTGCGGGTACTTTTTACAAAAGCGCGTACCCGTGCTTCACAGTGGAAAATTAAATTAAAGTCCAAAATATAGCGGCTCACTCTTTCACCCAATTTACTGGTACGCGGCCCACTGTCACACAAACTCAGTCACCTCTGATCTCACATCAAAGACACAACAAGCTAGACACGGCAGCGCCCCTCCCTCAGTCCCTCCCCCCGCAGCCTTCCCTCCCTCCACCCCGTGGCCTTGCTCACAGCCTCTCTCTTCGTCTCAACCTCTCTCAGCCTCCTTCTTTGTTTTTGGTTTCACTGAGCCACCCAGCGCCGGTTATAGAAGACGCTCCACTGCCGCTGGAGTAGCCGTCAACGCCGCCGGAGTCGCTGAATTGCCGTTGTTGCCGCTGGAGTCGCCCATCGCTGCTGGTAGCAGTAACATGCTTTACATTATTTTTTCCCTTTTTGTCCCTTTTTATTCTTCTTCAGTTCTTCTGGTTGTTCACTTGTCTTTTGGGTCTTGCAAATTTTGTTGGGTCTTCGATGATTTTGTATTGTTAAACAGCTTTAATTTCAAAATGTATGTGGCTTGGTTATGGTGTTATGGGGCAAGGCAAAGGCACCTTATTGTGCCGCCACCACTGATTGTTGCCGCTGAAGGGAAAACACTTTTGTCTATGAAACTGAGCACATAAACGTAGCAACATGGAAACTGAAGCATACTACTCCATTGCAGCTGGTTTTTTTGTTAATCAGCTGCTTAGATATGCGCTATTGATTGGGACAAAGCTATGCTATTGGTTTTTTTGTTTTTCTATTTCCATTGCTGTTGTATTGTTGGTCTTTCCTTGGCTCCTTCCATTTGGAAGTCCTGAGCTTTTTGAAATATGAAGATCGAACCTGATACATGGGATTTTATGAGGCGTTGCAATGATCGGCCCCAACCCCTACTCAAACAGATTCTATCACTGTATTCTATAATTTGAACAGAGCTCTAAAAAGCCCAAAGCAATAACTTTACGTTTAGCTTGTATATTTGGGCTTCTCTGTAAGTGGCCCAAATGACTCAACCCTAGGGGCCCAACGTCCATTACTCTTTTCCCTTTTGGCGGCTCTCCGTATTCTCTTGTTATATTTTTGTACAAATCACATCTCACATTCGATCCCGGTGAGATTGTGGTAAGCATTTGGGTTTTTAGTAATTTTGAGAGATTTTGGTTGTTAAATTCCATATTTCATCTTGCATTATATTTTGCATTTATTTCAGATTTTGCCAAATTTTTTTATTTTTTGGGGATGGCAGCAGCAATTTACAGTCTTTACATCATCAACAAGTCTGGTGGGTTGATCTACTATAAGGTATGCTTCAATTCTAAATTCTCTTTTGGTTCTTAAGATTAGAAGTTTTATTGTTATAGTGGTCCCCCAAGATTGGTTCTGAAACGTGTTGTTAATTGGATCACGTATGTTCATTTTTTACGTTGAGCTTCAGCTGATAAATTTAATTTTGATTGAAGAAATGACCTAGATAGCTTTCTATCTTCATTTCACTGGTTTTCTGATTTCATGTGTTTTGTGGTATCTAAAGTTAGTTGGATCTTAGAACTGCATCAAAATGTTTTAAGAAATATGTTGAATCTTGTGGTGATTAGGTTATGGCCCTACTGGGGAGATAGATAGCAATTATGGGGTGAGTTTGGATAAATTTTTAAAACAAATAATTTTAAAATTGTATTAGAGTTCATTTTTTCAGCATTGATTTTATCAGAAGCAACTCTTACATGCTTTTGAAAAAACAAAAAACTGAATATTTTCTGATTTTTTTTTTTTTCTTTTAAGAAACTTGTCCAAACATTCCATAAAATTTTAAGAAGTAATTTAAAAAAAAAATTTGAAAAAAGCACTTTTCTTACGGAATGAGCACCAATAAATGCACCTATACTTATCTCTCTTTCCTACATTTTTTTTTTTTTTTTTTTTTTTGTGAAAGAAGTCCAATTTCATTGTTTTTGTTATAGATGCAGTGAGCTTTTTTCTTTGAACATACATAGAATCTATTAGAATTATGTGAATTCTTTGGACATATAGGATTATGGGTCTGCTGGACGAATGGATACCAATGACAGCTTGAGGGTGGCAAGTTTATGGCATTCAATGCATGCAATCTCTCAGCAGTTATCACCCGTTTCAGGTTGTTCAGGAATTGAGCTTCTCCAAGCTGACACATTTGATCTTCATTGCTTTCAATCACTGACAGGTATTTTTACAGAGTATCATTAGCCTCTATCTCATTATTTTGTTAATTTTCTAGTTTACTTGGCGATTAAGATGAAGAGTGAATGTCATCATTCACATATAGTTGATTGGAATATCTGGTACCAGCTTTTGCAATTCTCACTCACACGTATGAGGCCTTGCAAGTACCTGTACTGTACTAGTGTGGTCTGGTTTCAATTAAAGATGATTTTAGTGGTTTTACCATATCAGAAGCTTTAGATAATTGTTTTGTCACATAATTATTGCTTACTTATGGTGCTTGTTCGAAACATGGACTTCATTGCTTTGGGATTTTACCTATAGAATCACAATGCTATCTTAAAAGTTTTGATAGGCTGAATCCCATTTAGGTGAAGCCTATCTAATACTTTTGCAGATTTATAGGATCATTAGGTTGGAGGGAAGGCTGGATTTTTGTTGAAATCTATAGAACTTTCTGGTGACATGACTCGGTATATATCATGTGGAAAGTAGTAGAAGGAAGAGCTTCTTTATATTTACTCTAACTTAATCTATAGTTCTATACATAGCCATTTGTATTTGATTAATTTTTCAATGTGGTTTTTGCTTGCTGCGTAGCCGCAATACTTTTCCATGCACTATCATTTTTCAGATAATAAAGACTCATTGCCCATTGCATCTTCTTTGCATTGTTGTATTTTGGTCTTCCCTTCCTAGAAAATGACTGTCTATACGCGATATAAGATTTTCCATGCCTCTGTAAAGGTCACATATGCATCGTCTGATTTTGATCAATGAACTTGATTTCTCAATGGGTGAAAATCTTTCCAGATGTTTGGCTGCTGTTAAGCATTGCGATGTGTTGCTTTTGCTTATTTATATATTGCAGAACTTGTCACCTTAATCGGCTTGCCTTTTCATTGTTGAGCAGTTCCCTATTCAGTTTAATGTCTCTGACAAAATGAATCATTAATTATCTAATGATTTCCTGACCATAGTTTATTTTTTATTTTTATTTTTCACTACTGATATAAGCCAATGACTCATGAAAATGATTCTTCTCCCACACAGGGACAAAGTTTTTTGTGGTCTGTGAGCCTGGAACTCAACACATGGAAAGTTTATTGAAATATATCTATGAATTGTACACGGATTATGTTTTGAAGAATCCTTTCTATGAGATGGAGATGCCCGTACGTTGTGAGCTCTTTGACATCAACCTAACACAGGCAGTACAAAAGGACCATGTTGCATTTTTGAGCAGATGAATTTAATCTGACCCTATTTTGTTGTCTTTCATTTCTATATTCTGATTTGTACATAATCTAAAAAAGTAGCATTCAATTGCTTTTGAGGTGCTTCTCTCTTCTACTATGCCTGGCCTCTGTATTTTGATTGTTACCAACAAACTAAGATTTCCAGTGTCTGAGAAACAAGTAGTTTTTAAGATTTTCAATGTCTGAAAGATTCCTCATTTCCGAGCTACGCGTTTCCTGTATTAGTAGTAGTTAGAAATGGCCTATGTGCATATATAGATCACCTTGATGGATGGATTTTGGGGCGCATGTATTTTATTTTCACGAGTATCAGATGTTGGAGTTACTTATGGAAGCGACTAAGGTTATTGCATAAGAGCACTTTGTCCATCAAAAATGGACAATAGCAAATAACGTTAGACACTACGAAGAAAGAAAAACACGAATTCTTGGTCTCGTTAACTATTATTAAATACTGATTCACTGTTACTAAATGCCTTTTGTCTTTATTTCTTTTTATTTTAGGTGTTCACTTAGTGTTCATTTGATATACAAATAATGTTATTTATTGTGAGCAACATTATATATACATAAAAAGTGGAAAATAAAAATGAACACTGCAGAAAGAGAAACACGTAGTCTTAATTACAATTATTATCACCAATTGTTTTGTGTTTATCTCTTCTTGATGTCAACTTTTGATATTTATTTTTAATGTATAAATAATATTATTCATTGTGATGTCCCAAATCAATGGATGCAAATATTCGGTTGCATGTTGGCCAGCTGGTAAGTAGTATGCCGATTAGACTCAAAGAAATCTTTGTGTCTGACAGTTTGACATAACATATGTTCACTTTGTATACTATGCTCAACGGTTCAAATCTTTTGTGTGCTGCTTGTTGTACCTAAAATTTAGGTAGTATTTTATACATTTAGTGTGGATTATGTTCTTACTAAAGTTTATAAAATCCAAAGCCATAGCTACTAATCGAAGATTAACTTAAACTTTTAAAGATTCATATGTAATATACACTAGGGTAAAACTTTCCAATCCAATAGATTAATGGTGGTGGGTAGGTTATGAAAATCACTATTTTTCTTTTAATTATCAATATTTGGAGTTTATTGAATATTAATTAATTTAATTTTAGTTGGATTGGTTTATTATTAAGTTAAAGTTTATTCGGCATTAATTTTTTTGATTTATAAGATTTAAAATCAAGACATTATTTAAAAAGTCTAAATATCAAATCATTTGAACCAAGAAGTGTGGTTGTAAACCATATTTTTGCTCTATAGTATTATGTAATTGTCTTATCCACCGCATAACAAGTATTATTCTACGTAAAATCATGTACTTGTTTTTTTAATTTGTTTTTTTTAGATGTTCATTTAGTGTTCATTTGATGTACAAATAATGTTTTTATTGTAAGTAATATTATATGTACATCAAAAGTGGAAAATAAAAATGAACACCACGAAGAGAGAAACACGCAGTCTTAATTACAATTAGTATCACCAATTGTTTTGTGTTTATCTCTTCTTGATGTCAACTTTTGGTATTTATTTTCGATGAACAAATAACATTGCTCATTGTGATGTCCCAAGTCAATGGACGCAAATATTCGGTTGCATGTTGGCCAGCTAGTAAGTAGTATGCCGATTAGACTCAAAGAAAGCTTTGTGTCTGACGTCTGGCATAACATATGTTCACTTTGTGTACAGTGCTCAATGACTCAAATCTTTCGTGTGCTGCTTATTCTACATAAAATTTACATAGTATTCTACACATTTAATGTGGACTATGTTCTTACTAAAATTTATAAAATCCAAAGCCATAGCTGCTGATCGAAGATTAACTTAAACTTTTAAATATTCTTATGTAATATACACTAGGGTAAAACTTTCCAATCCAATAGATTAATGGTGGCGGGTAGGTTATGAAAATCACTATTTTTCTTTTAACTATCAATATTTGGAGTTCATTGAATACTAATTAATCTAATTTTAGTTGGATTGGTTTATTATTAAGTTAAAGTTTATCCGGCATTAGTTTTTTTGATTTATAAGATTTAAAATCAAGACATTATTTAAAAAGTCTAAATATCAAATCATTTGAGCCAAGAAGTGTGGTTGCAAACCATATTTTTGCTCTATAGTATTATGTAATTGTCTTATCCACCACATAACAAGTATTATTCTCTCTTTACTTTCACCATTGGTGACCTTGGGGTTTGGAGGAGGAATACCTCAGAATCCACCTTCTTTCTCATCTCCATTGGCTTGCTAAAGGTAATTTCTCACACCTTTCCTTTCTCTCTTTCTGAAAATCTCGATTTTGGCTTGGATTGAAGATTTCTTCTAAATCTTAGGTTAGGAAATTTGGGAATTTTGAGTTTGAGGGTGTCTAATATAAATCTCTCATGTTCGTAGCTAATGTGTAGATAAATTATTGTGGTTGTGGTGCTAGATTACTCCCGAGAACATTCTCATAACTCTATGGCTTTGAAAAATCAATATCTTCCCTTGGGCTTATGTACTGTGAGTAGATAGACCACTTTTGACTTGATTTTTGTTTTAAGTTATGATGTTTAAGTACCTTTCCACAATGAAACTATTTTTAGAATATTGTACATGAGTCAATGACGAATATTTGTGAGAAATTATTGAAAATTGATGCATAATGAATAATGAAACGGGTTAGGAAGATCTATAACAAGATCTGCCTGCTAATGACAGTAAACGTTAGCCTTGGTGCACATTGGATTATCATTTACATAGCCACTCAAGGGAGTGATATGTGATAGATATTACACAGCCACACACATAGTGTGGTGCGTGACGGATATTACACGGCCATAGGAGAAAGTGGTACATGATGGATTACAGGGTCACATGAAAGAAAGGCCACCTAAGTGTGACTCTTGACGAATTATTCTGTTAGATATTTCCTACAGTTTTTAAATTAAATTGAAATTATATTTTTATATGTATGCTGACTCATGAGGTTCAAGGTTGTCCTATCTCTCACTGAGTTGCATAAACTCATCTCGTGGTTTCTCTCTCTTTTTCAGATACAGGTACAGACTTGGGAGCTAACACTCCCACCACGCAACTATAATTCTTCCTTCTTAGGTAAGCCTCACAAATAAGGGCATTAGGTAGTTTTCTTAGTTGGTCAGCGTATTCTTAGTAAGTGTAGCTCCATAGTACTACAGACAAAGTCCAACCCTTGTTAGTTTATGATAATGTTTGTGTTGGAGTTATATGTATTAAGTTGATCGGAATTATAAATTTGGATGTTGAAAGAATATATAGTTATGTATATGTGCAAGTATGTGGAATTATGTGATGATTCTGATTTGAAATTATATACTCTATCATATTGTGTGCTGCGGGATCCATTCTGAGAATATCTGGATTTCCAATGGATGAGTGTGATTGTTTAATTATGCAGATAGAGGACTTATATTTGGGAATTATCTTAATTACAAAAGGGGCTTTGTCTAATTTTCGTGAAAATTGTATGATCAAGGCTTGTTAGGGGATTCATCCCCTATGCCCGATCACAACCTGGGTTGGGTCGTGACAAGAAAAACAAGTTAATGATAATATAGAATGAAGACAAGAAAGACAAACTAACGAGAATATACATTGAACACTAAAAAGAATAGAGAAATTTTTGGTTTATGTCTACAGTGACTCTTTCATTGCAATTTACAACAATTACAAGGATCATATAAGGACAAAATGCCTATAATTTGTATCACACACAATAAGACACTCACATATTTGTAAATTAGAACAGCATATCCTAGATACTTAATAGAATTGCGCTTCAAATTAAGTGTCTACATTACCATTTTGAACTTGGTTGGTTATATTATTGACTCTAAATTAGATGTAGATAATAACACCTACTCATCTAATTTTCTCCTATTTTCTTGAATTGTTTAAATCTAAATTTGGAAAAAACTCTGTGTTAGCTAATAACTCAATGGGATTATATATATAGAGGAAGACTTACTTGACATGAAGTTCTTTTATATAAGTTAAGAAATGCATTAACCAAAAGAAGGAAGTTAAGAGACTTAATTTATTTAATACCACGTCCCATTTGACATTTGGAATTGGGCATGGAATTAGAGCTTGGAATTGGAATTGGGCTTCTCAATTCCAATTTTCATGTTTAGAGTAAAATACACAATTGGAATTATTATTCCACAATCCAAATCCATAGAATTGAAAAATAATTAAGATAAGCTCTTTCTAATTCCTAACTTATACCATATGAATTACCAATTCCAAGACTTACTAAATGCCTCCTTCCCCATTAAAGTTTATATGATTCTCTCTCTTTTTCCATTTATATGTTATCTATCATATTTATTAAAATATAATATATTTACAAAAAGTAATAATATAAAAAATTTCCTAAATTTTAACTTATTATTTTATATATCCAAATATAAAAAAATATATCATTTTATAATATAAATAATTTTTATAAAAAATTACTATAGTACAAAATTATTGTTTGTTAGTATTTTTATTAATTTTAAATTTTGAATCATATATTTAAATAATAAAATTAAAATCAAACACAGAATTATAATTTATGTTTTAATTCTTTAGTGAACCCAAACATAAAATTTAAAATTCTAAATCAATTTCAATTTCTTTTGGAATTGGAATTGAAATTGAAATTCTACATTACAATTCCAATTCTAGTGTCCAAACTGATCGTAATTGTAATCTGTATTATTTATAAAGACCTTCTAAGCTATGAATTATTGCTTCTTGGTTATAATTTTTTAATGTTATCTTTTTAATTAAATTTACATTGAAGCTATTCTATCCATGATTATTTTAAACAACTTAATATAGAAATAATATTGTAAATACATATACTTTTCTATCGCACAGTCAAGAGCAGTTTTAGTCTTTAGTTATGTTGCTTTTATTTTTTTCCATTATCCTTTCCGTTATCTTTTTCCCATAAACTACAAGAATTTTGCAGATTAGCGAGGAAACTTTGCCTCCGTGCGCTTGATTGAAATGCATTCAAAATCCAAGAATGTTTAAGCAATTTGAGGCTAATTGAAATTCTCAGCCAGAGCTCTAAAAATCTCTGTTTTTTTGTCATCATCAGGGACTTTTAAAATTTTTTCTAGACCCATTTGGCATGCTTCATTGGATAAAGTTTGATAGCTTAAAACTTGAAAATATAACACTTGCTAAAATTTTAATACTGAGTGTGGTTTATATATGATACTGTGGCATATAAGATAATATTATTATTTTACTATCACAAATAATTCTAATCACAAACAAATATATAACCAAAAAAGAAAATTATAAAAAAAGTTGTAGTTTTTTATTAATTATTCAATTATAAATTAAAAAATAAACATTTTTACTTTAAGACATTTTCATTTTTTATATAAATATAATTTATATTTAATAATACTTATTCTTTTGTTTATATATTTCTAATTATTAAATACATGATAATCTCTCTTTTATACATTTTGATATTTCTTTTTCATGTCTCCTATCACAATATATAACAAGAACAAGGAAATTA
This sequence comes from Pterocarpus macrocarpus, assembly GCA_031439585.1. NCBI lineage: Eukaryota > Viridiplantae > Streptophyta > Magnoliopsida > Fabales > Fabaceae > Pterocarpus > Pterocarpus macrocarpus. The sequence goes on from CM062517.1 coordinate 39,979,968, forward strand.
TAATAAAATAATAATTTTATTGATTATTTAGCTATAAATTTGAAAGTAAATATTAATATTTTTAGAATTTTATTGTTTCATTGTTGTTACTTTGAATATTTCTCAATTTTTATTATATTATATATAAATAAAATTTATGTTGAGCATATATATGTGTGTGTGTGTGTAGAGGTAATTATTTGTTGTTAATTTTATAAAAATGAAAGACTAAATGAGGGAGAAAGCGGAAAAATTCTTATGCATTAAAATTAAGTTAGACTTAGTCCGACATCTCAAAGCCTAACTAAGTTATCCCTTATGATTTTAATGGATAAGAGAATGCAATGTATTACTTATACCAAATAACTAATAAAGTCATAATATATTATATCAACCAACCTAATATATACTATGGCAAACAACCCTTAACTTACCTTTCTTTTACTGTTGCCTTGTCACAATTACCTGGAAGGTGCTGTGATGAGGAACAACTAAAATCTATTTGAAATCTTTATGGAATCATCACCATTTTTTTTGTGAAAAAATTGAAAAAATCTTTTAGTTTTACAAAACTAATCATTTGAAAATAAGATAATTAGGTTTAAAAGTTTGATTATGCATAGATAATGGTGAAAATTAAATTCCATTATGCAATATCCTCTCTAACTAATATATAATAGTTAATTGGGAGAATTACACTAACTTCTCCTGAGATTTAGTATAATTACACTCAGCACCCTTCTATTTGTAAAATTATTTCCATAGATCTTTGAAATTTACAAAAATCTACATTGACCTCCCCTATTATTAATAGTCTATTAACAAAGTTGACGGAAGTTATAGCATGTGCATATCACATGCTTCTAAATGGCAATTTAGTAATATAATTAACATATTAAGTGAAACTCAAAACTCGCATCAAATCAGATTCAACTTCCTCATACTTGGAACTCGAATCAAAGAAGAACTTGGAACTTGCATCAAGTCTAGCCTCATCTTCCTCATCTTATGTCACGTAAAATCGGAACTTGAATCAAGAAGGAATTCAGAACTCGCATCAAGTCCAGCCTGAGCTTTCTCATCTTTTGTCATATGAACTCAAAACTCGAATCAAAGAAAAACTCGAAACTCACATCAATGTACGTTTCGGGTGAGTAAAAAAGGGTAGTTTAGACAAAACACCCAATGATTTAACAACGTCAACTTTCGTTTGTACCAAGGGTGGTTACTGTCACGTGTGTAAATAGAGGGGTGCCGAATATAATTATACTAACTCTCAAGGGAGATCAATGTAATTCTCCCTAATTAATTAAAGCTAAAAAACCTACAAATTGACTAGCCCTAACTAGGCTAAATTAAGATCATTATATACAAAATATTCTATTAACCGGTAGAAATAAGATTGAATAAGCAAAAAGTTGCATTAAAATGTCAAGGAGCATGCAAGTGGCAAAATAGTAATTTTATTTTCAAGAAATAAGGGTGAAAATGTCCTCCATTATCGAAAGTCAAACTTAAGCCAACTAAAAAGAATTATTCCCATATTTAGCTAATTAGATTTTTTAATAAAAGAATACTTTACTAATAAAAAATGTAATTTGTACATAATATTTAGACACTACTATAAAGATATTATGAGTTATAATATAATTAATAGTGAATGTACATTATTTTACATAATTAACCCCTCTATAAAATTTTCCCCCACATACCAAACATACCCGTAATGTTCTTTTATGATATAGAGATGAGAATGAAAAAACACTTTGTATTAGCCATGCTCTAACACTACTTGTTAGTTATACCCATGTTGGTCTTGCTGTACACTGCTTAATTACCCCAAACAACGTAATTTATAAAGGTTAAATAAAGCAAGAGAGTAATTTACAAATTAGTGAATCTTACAGATTAATTAATAAAAATGAAGCCTGAGACTAAAAATATGTACAAACAAATCAATCGAGCCCGTTGTCACAAACCACGAACATCATCACTGCATCGTGATTCTGAATTCTTCAAAGCTAAGGACGCCGTCTTCATTCAGATCAAAGTGACTGATCATCACTCTACATTCATCCATGGACTTCGATTCTCCCAACTTGCCAAGCATCCTCCTCAAGCTATCGGGCGTCATAAACCCACACAGTTCTGCATCTTTATACATCTCGAATGCTTCCCTCAAGTCCTTCAACTTCTCCTCCTCCCCTGCTTCTTCCTTCAACTCAGCAAAATCATCCGAACTCAGCAACCCATCGCCATCCGAATCCAATGCCTCAATAACCATTTCAGCATCTTTGAACAACAACTCACCACCAATCATCCCTCGTCAATTCCTTAGCTCAGACGGGGAAATCTTACAGTTCCCATCTTCGTCAAAATAACAAAGAACACGCTCAAACTTTGCATGTCATGACTCACTAGAGCCATGACCGGCGCATAGGGAGCATCAACTCCTTTGCAAGCCAGATCGGGAATTATTACAGAAAAAGTGATGGAATTTCCCCCAAAATAAGACATTCCCATCCTTTGCATCAACTTGGTTAATTGTCTTAGCATATTGATATAAACACAGAATTAACCATACGATTCTAGAATACATCATAAGAACCAAATTAGAATACTATCGTTAACGAAGTACTATGCGGAAAGCGGGACCCTGCCTGTAGCTAATGGAGCATTTCCAGATATTTTATACATCAAAGTAATCAAAGAATATAAGTAAATACATTTATTGTATACAAAAGAATATAAGACCCACACAAATAAGGATGTGCGCTCACTGAAGATTCAATTCTTCTAGATAATCGAAGGACTCGAACACGAACCCAAACATGTGCCTGAAACGGGGAAGAGAAGGAGTGAGTCAAAAAGACCTAGTGAGATATAATATATCTAATTATCTATGATGAAAAATGGAACAAGTTTGGGCTCAAGTTTGGCAAAACCACACATTTATAGAGACAATACTTCTATTTCACAACATAATTGTAACATCACAATAATCTATCTTTAGTGAAACTTTCAAACATAAAAGTTAAGAGCAATACCTTGAAGCCATTCATATTAAAATGGGAAACTTCAGTATAACGTTCAAAAAATACATTCAGTTGTTATATCATGGAAACCTCAAATTAGATATAGGCATATCAACAACCATCTTAGTCCAATATAGTGTATAGCTATCAAATTTAGGGAAATACAAATTTAGAAAGGGGGGTCTCAATCACCAAATTATCAGTCATACCTAAGCTTACAACAAACAAGTATCATATTTATAACTTACATAACATGACTATAACTCAAGAGGTGGCCCCCAAATGCCTATTTGGTCTGTGGCACTTTGTTCCTAGCCCTAACCAAGACTAAAATGGTGGCCCCTGGGTACTTTATCACCCATGGCACTCTATTCCTGGCTCTGCTAGGACCCAAGTGTAACATCTTACCAAACAAAATACTATACTTAAGTCATAATATATTACCTGATAAGTTATTACATGTGGTGAGCTAATTAAATTCCATTTTCTGTTTCATTATTAATTAACCGTATAGAATTAACTGTTCACCTCAATAAATTTTTGTTTGACGGTGGAATAAACACTAGATATTCGTTGTACCGGAAGTAAAGTAATACAAATAAAAATACAAAATAGATAGAACTACTGAAAATTGCATCATATATATATACATATACGTCTATTTTTCGACGTTTGACAAACGATATAGGGTAATAAAATGAGGCCACTTACACAAAATAAATCGGCCTGTCGATATGAACAGTACCCTAACTGGTCCCCACGGGACATTTCATGTGCTATAAAGCATATACTCATCTACTGTCTATGACCTAATACTATCAAAAGAGGGCCATTCTATACATATCCCATGACTGCACTGCATAGGTACTCTAGGTGGACTCCAAGGAGAGGAATCCATTTGCCATGCCGGCATCCCCGAGAGTGTAGTCCATGCTCGGAGCAGAGGACGAAGAAGATGAACTCACGCCTCAAACGGATCCTCCTCAGACATCGAGACGAAGAGGATCTGCTGCTGTGGTGAGGCTAGAGGATCCACGGCTGGTACTGCTGCTGGTGCCGCTGCTACAAATGGTGATGGAAAGGGATGGGCCATGTATAGCGGGATAGCAATGTAAGGTGCGGCAGGGTCGAAGAGTGGGTGAGCAAGGGGAACAGCAAAATCTCTACAAAAGAAGAACTAAAAATGGAACTGACATCTACCAGATACATATATACAGTCTAGAAACGGGTCCAGGTGGATGTGGAGCTCAGGAAACTCAATGAACAGGATGCCGGTGGCCGCGTTCTCCATAATCTGAGAATGACACGGAAACATATAGTAGGGTGAGAAATAAAGATTTCTCAGTAGGGATCCTAAGTTCATATATATCTGCCATTGCTGTCATTCTCAGTTGTTTGGGGTTTTAGTTAATTAAAAGAAAATGTTGCATCTAACAGGATGTCCTATCCAATTAGTTATAGAAATCATAGCCCGAAACATAGTTTTGTTTTACTTAAGGAAATAAAGGAAATTAAACAACCAGACCTGTATTTTCGACATAATTAAGTGATAGCCATAAAGTGAACAACAAATATATATATAACATCCAATGGTGCAATTAACTCAATGCATGATAATAGAGATTGTGGATATGCATAAGAAATAATGCACTTGAAATTAACTCATATTTTTTTCATACTTGGTCCCCTTGGAGTATATTGGCTATAAGACTCCTGGGTAATAGTCTGCTTTTCAGGATCGAGCTTGTTGCTATATAGGGTCGCCGGGTTTACTTTCCCCAACTTCCCCACTGATCTATTCCCCTTAACTTTGTTCAGGGGCTAGCCCAAGTGACATGGAAATCCTTCCTCATTCTTATAAGGGTAGCATTGCTTGTCTAACACTTATCTACTACTTTGACCAATGCATGCATAACTTGTAAATTCATATTAATTGAAATCTCTGCCAAAATTTCGGCAGCATAATGGATCATATCCGCTTTCTCATGAATAGTGCCAGACAACTAGGAAATTTTAATCAAACAGCAAACCCAATATAGAGCATCATATCTTCAATAGTTGTTAACCATAACAAAATCTTATGAACAAAGCTTAAGTAGTTAGGTGTAAGTTTTAAAATCTTAAGTCTTAATCTATCTTGCAAGCTTTTAATTTCTATTGATGTTCCCAAGTTTGAGCTTAGGACTGAGTTCCGAGATTGAATTGGGTCCGAGTTCCGATATTGTATAAGTCCCGACTTCCGGGGTTATGTAATGTCTTGGTTCTCGACTTCCGGGATTAAGTATTTTAGGTTTTATATTCTTGTCCTTGACTTCCAATTTCAAAGTGTCTTATGTGCTTGTGATTCCGATTTCCGACATTAATCCATAATCGGTCTTCCAAGACTTTCATGAATGTGTTTCCGAAGTTCCGAGTTCTGACATTATTCATACCCAATCTAGTTTCCTATTCACTATGTTCCGAGTTCAACATTAAGTATACCCAATCTAGCTCTCTGTTTCCTAATTCCAAGTTCTGATATTAACTAAACTTGATCTAGTATTCATACATGTCTCTAACTAGAATTGCACTCTTATAAGAGAAAATTCACAAAAAATAGAAATCTGGGTGAAATCATACAAAATTTATATCACTGTAAAGCTAACAGAGCAAGCTTTCAAATGAAATAAGTTGTATATTATTTGAATGAGTAAAATTCAAGATATAAGCCCTGAAACTTGACCCTACTGGACTACTCTATTTCAGCCCAGGTTAAACTTAAGGTGAATTCATTGATGTACTAGGGATAGTTGGCAATGAATTTGACTCTAAAATTTTTATGGAATGTTCCCTCATATGTTAGCTTTCAAACAACATTGGATTTACTCAATTTGGAGTTGTGTAGGGTGAGTTACACTATTCTCAACTTACACTGCCCAGATGAAAGCCCTAATTTCTAAGTCAAATTTCAAAAATTCATAACTACCTCTATACTGATCCAATGGCCTTATATTATATATGTATTGAAAGCCCTAAATATTTAGTTTCTCATAAAAATAGATTCATGAAATTTAAATGGCTGCAGGTAGAGCCGTATACTCCGCTGTACAGATCGCTGAGGAAAAACCCTAACAGCTTCTTGAGTTTTCTCTTCTATTCAAGTTCCTTTATACCAATTCCAACTCTAATCAGAACACACATGCAAATTCAATCATAAATCATCATCATCACTCCAAATCACATCAATATCATAAGGAGAACAAGATCTCCACATAGCCCCAAAACAAAAAAAAGTAAGAAGAGAAGTTGGATTCCTACCTTGTCTAGTTGAAAGTTTGTTGATTTAGTGTCCTAGATGGAAGCAACTCTTGATGAGACTTGAAGAGAGGTTGAAGATGGAGTAGAGAGGAGTGTGAATGGAAGAGAAATTGGGGGGATCAGCTTCATATCTTAGCCGAAATTCACAAGGGCAAAGAAGGAATTGAACACAAACTTGTGAAGCAAGGAGTTAGGTGATTGGTGGATGTGTGTTAGAGTTTTAATTTGATTTTGTGGCTGTCATCCTTGGCTGAAGGTGGCGCCACATATATGGGTGGTTTGGCTAAATCCTAGCCATTCATCTTAGGGCACTCATGATGTAAGTTTTATTGATTCGGTTCCGACAGTTTTAAAATACCGAAATCTTACCGATTTCTCTTAAATCGGTAAACCGGTTTTAGAAAAATTCTGTGAGATTTCCCTATGTTCCTAATATAATTCCATCAAGCCTAATCACTTCTAAATCACACTTAATTGGCTCTAAGTAAATGCTTAATCGAATTCCGATTAAACTCACTTATTCGACAAAAACCGAACAACTCAGTTATTAATGATAAGGTTTTTCGGACATTACACCAAGAGGTGGCCCCCAGATAATTTATAATCTGTGGCACTTTGCTCCTAGAAGATCAAATGCTAATTCAATTGGCCAATTTTGATGCTAGTCCAAGTATCACATGCAAATCACAACTCAACCATCAGACAAATCAAGATTCAAACAACTCTAAAGTTGCTTATTGCACTATCCAAAAACTAATATCACAGCAAATAAAATATCTCTCAGAAATTCAATTGGAGTTCCGTATTAATCAAGTCACATTTCAATAGTCAACATATATAAAATAATACTTCACACATATTTTACAAAATTAACATATTAAAATGTGCTATAGGTATATTATTACTCACCAGGGTTTGAGAATCCAATCAATTGTTCAAAGAGCTCATCCCGTCACTTTAAGATCTATAATTCATTTCCAGAAATCTTCCAAAGCATCTAATAAATTCAAGCTAACCAAATTCCCAAATAATAATAATAACAATAATTCGAACAAATGTCTATTAATGCTCCAATGGACTAAATTAATGAAACATTCACAGTTAACTAAAAATATATATAATAGGCTTTCAATTTGTTCCCAACTCAACTTCTATACTATTTTATGTCGTCTTGCTTGGTGAGTTAATGTCCTAGGCCTCTCTAAAACTCACAAGACTACAATTAAAAGGTAAATTCTCTCTATAATAACAATCATAGATCACTTTATGTCAAGAACAAAACCTTTTGACAGCTCGACGCTAGTAATCTCCATCATCATCAGTAAGAATATAATTACAATCGTTAACTAAACAAATAACAAGATTAACCAGTTAAATCATTTATCTTCCAGTCTAAAAATAAAATTTAAGTAAACTAACTCTCAATCTCTTTTATTCCTCCTAGTCCAAAATCCAAAATCTCAAAGCCCAATTCCACTTAGGATTATTTAGGTTCTTCCTAACAATAAACAAAATAAAGGAGAATAATCAAATTTTAGTGTGAGAGGGTAACAAAACATGGGAAAAGGAGCTCACCTGAGACTATGATTGGTTTTGGAAGATCGAACCGACATCATTTGCATGGTGGAGTGACGAAAGGCGGAGGTCGGTGGGTGGATGGCGGTGGGCCAGAAGGAGGACCGCAAGCAGAGAGAGATGGGAAGGCGGAGAGAAGACATTGAGAGAGGAAGGAAGGAGGAGATGAGGTTGAGAGAAGGGAACTAGAAAGAAGGGGCGTGTTATGTTACTCCCATTTAACTCTGGGTGTAACTTAGTCCCTTTAAAAATGTTAGAAAATATTCGAAGACAATATTGCTAAACGGGTGTTATGTACTTCTTCTTTGCAAATGGAGTCTTATCCGGTGACAAGTACCCTCCAACCCTCAACAGTCTATCCATATCAAACAACAGGAATTCCATCATTGTCATCGGAATCCACTAGTTCACAGTGCGGCTGCACCGCACCAAGTCCACCACCCCGTTGAACACCGGCAGCCGCTGCTGCAACGGCATGTGAAGCAAAACAAGCTTCCTCAATGCCACCCTTTCGCTATACGGAGCACCGATGCTCATTGTCATTGTCACCATCGTCATGTTGCGAAGCTTCATCACGGTGACGAAGGACCCCATCCCGCTGCCAATGTCAATCCCCAACAGAGATGCATGACAGACATGAAGCAGGGGTGGGGTTGGGGACGCGATGGGGTTGCATCGTAGATGCAAGCTAGGTCACAGTGGCTTGTCAACGGGACGGTTGGAGCTCAACGGTAGCTGGGCGACGATTCATGGTGGCTCGGAGTAGGACATCAATGACACGGATGCACAACGATTCGCGGCGGAACGAGATGGGTCGCGGTGCTGGCTAGTATGTTGGTCGCGATGATATTGGGTTTTTGGGACAAAAAGAAAAAAACACCCATAACTTTGACTACCAATACAGTTCTACAACCTATATAATTTTTCTGAGAAACTAGAACATAGTGATGTGGACTCATGGTTGTGGTTACACCATAACTTTGAATAACTGATGACTATCCCAATTGACAAGGGTTGGACAAGTCACTATGCTAGAGTTCTATCTAGAATAAAGCTCAGTTGAATCCTTGCCTTTGGCAAGATCTGGCTTTGTGGTGTACCATTCTTGCCATCTGATTCGACAGGCCTTCGGCAAACTCTGGGGATAGGAAGGGGATAAGCCCCTTCGTTTTGGAAATAAAAAAATGAAAAACCTTTTTTTTGTAATATCATTTGGGATTATTTTATATTTTAAAAAGTGGGACTAAGTTACTCTCAAACTTGGTTAGGAGTAACGCAACATGAGCCTAGAAAGAGAGAAACGAAAAAGAAAGGAAAAACAATGAAGAAAGAGAACGTCTGGGAAGGCTTCATATGTGAAAAGAAAGAAAGGAGGGCTCTAGGGTGCATCATATCATTTTATGGTGCACCGTGGTTCCTTTTTTTTAAAAAAAAAAAATTACAAACACTTCTAAAATTCTAACAAATAATTTTAATTCTTCTATCACTATATTCCTAAAAATAATTAAAAAAAACACCCAAAGCATTAGTTATGAAAATTTTTAAAAGTCTCCCATCACCAACATTTTATTTTAAACCAGCATTTTATTTTAACAGGCTATTACACTGCACTCCTCATCATATGCAACACAGAAAACTATAGCAAATTTGCTACAAATTAAATTGACAAACACTAGTGAAGAATGAAGATGTTATGCACGAGAGAGTAATTATGCACACAAAGTATTGAGCTAATTGGACATGCAACACATTGCAAGGGATGGAGTCTTTATATGTTGTGTTGTCATGTCAAGTTGGGGTCTGTTGCGCGTTTGAGGCGTCCCGAAACATAGTATTGATATCGCTTACAAGTATTCCATTTCCATATGTAAGTTGCAACGGAAAGTTTAAGAGACGAAGCAAAGAAGAAAAAGAAAAAATGCGCCCCTGAGGGCCAAAGACCGGTTGAATGACTGGAAGAATGGTTGTAACCCGACAGTATCAAAAGCGTGTTGGTGCCGTTATACCATGTGTCATTGTATTTGTATAAAAATAAAATAATTATTACATTGATTGACTTGGGGGCCGCCAAGTTAAATATTTAGGGAATTGCTTCGTACCCAAACCTTTTATTGCTAACTGGTTGGATAATAAATTCTGAAATATTTATTAATTCTCTTTTACTTACGAAAAAAGATTGGAATTATTGAAAATACGTAGAGTGTAGCTAAATTGATCTAGGTTTATTTTATAAAACGCATGAGGCTTCTGTCTCCCGTAAGCATTTTCCTAGATACATAAGTTTATAAAAATTAGAGCGAAAATTTTTTTCACTCTCTTGAATTATAGATTATATATATTTTAATCTTTATATTTTAAAAATATATAAATTGATCCTTTGAACTTTTTTGAATATATATTTTAGTCAAAATAAATATATTATATCTTCTAAATTTTGGATCATGTATAAATCAACATCTTAAACTTTTCTAAATATATAATCTAATACTCTAAACTTTGTTAATATGAACTACTTTCGTTAACAATTAGTAGAAAAGTTAATAAAAGAATTGATTTGCATATTCAAAAAAGTTCAGGGGGATAATTTGTGTCTTTTTAAAATACAGTGATTAAAGCATATATAACCTATAGTTCAAAAGTTAAATGTTTTTTACCCTAAAAATTAAAAGGTCTACTTACCAATTACTTATTTGATGATTTACATTACACGAAGCTCTTTTATATAAGTTAAGAAACTTATTTTTTTTAATTTTTAAATAAGTATGAAAGTTTAATTTTGATATACTGTAAGTAAAAAGTATTTCATATTATCAATCAATTAGATGTTACTTTTTGTATGACTTTTATTTTTTTGGTTTCCTAGAGTATTTCCTCACTCAACAAATGAAATATTGATCTCCTAATATATGATTAGGTGCCTAAGTGGAGACCCTTGCCAATAGTTTTTTTTTTTTTTTTTTTATACACCTAAATTCCGGATCAAGCCAAGAACCACATGTTCAAGGGACCCGAGCTCATTTTACTTGAATAACTTTGTTGATTTTTGTATGACTTTCAATGTAATTATTGTAATAGTCAAATACTTTAGTGTCATAACAATTAATGTATAGTTGAATAACATTGTAAAAATAAAAATTGATATTAACAGTCTATTAAAATTTAAATCTAATCATAATCTTTAATAAAATTATTTCATTAAAAAAATCTTCAATAAAATTATTATATTACGGATTACACACACACACACATATATATATATATATATATGGATTATGCTAATATATAATTAATAAGTTGTAAGTATTGTAGCTTTTACTTAAATATAAATAAAAAAAAATGTTCATCTGACAGACTTGGCAAACCTTTTAGGTAAAATATAAACTAGAATGTAAGTTCCTAATAGATTGTCTCCCCAATTTTCAACTTAGCAAAAAAAAAAAAAAAAATTCATTTTACTATCAAAATTTTGGCGTTAATCTATTTGGTAAAATGCTATGGCTTTTAAGTTTATCTTCTAATGAGTAAAGTAATTGCTAACCAAAGGTATTGGATTCGAGCCATGAGTATGTACTTGAGTTATTAAAACTAAAAATGGAAGATTGTTGCCTATAGAACTCCTATCCAATTCGAGTAAGATTGACTGCGGAAAAAGAATACATGTGGTTTCACAAAAATAAGTAAAGTACTTGAATCATATTGCTTATTCCATCAAATAACCACCACTTTATGCAGTTGAGTCCACAGTCTACTAATTATCTCTTGCATGTCTTATTGAGCTTGAGATGTCTTGTGTTCGACTCCCATTCCCCCTTCCTTTGCCTTTGTAAAAATAATAATAATAGCCACCACCTTATTTTCTGTCCGAAGTTAATTATAACAATGTATTCTAGCAATATATTATTATTCTGCACATCATTTATTACATTTAATTTGTGATAACCACAATGAAGCACATAAATGATGTAAACAATGTCGCATTCCCATGGTGTAAAATTAACTACCAATTTATGATCGGTTGAGTGGTAGATGTTCTTTTCCCTTAATAAGTAACCTTAAGTTTGAATTCTAGGTATGAAGTAACCAATATTGGGGGAACGATAACCCCCTATGGCATCTCAAATTCTCCAATAGGATTACCTCGAATGAGAAGATACCTATGAAAACATATTTAAAACCAAACTTCACCAATTTTATATGGACCAAAAACATATTTAAACACACACACACATACACACACACGTGTGTGTGTGTGTGTGTGTGTGTGTGTATGTGTTTAAATATGCTTCTTAAAGTGTATTGGGATGCATTCTGAAAATGCTTGGATCCCTAATATTATTAGTGTAAGTGTGCTACCTATACAAGAAGAGATTTTGTATTTGGCAATTGAGTTGGATACAAAGAAAACTCTATCTATTTTTCTGTGAAGGATTTGTATGTTAGGCTAACTAGGGGACATGTTCTCTATGCACCACTCACGACCTGGTTTTGATTGTGACATTTGTACACCAAAAAATAAAAATTGTCTTAAGTACATTACTAGATACTAACTATATACTCATTTTTTTTAGACACTATACACTCCTTTTCAATTCTAAATTAAAATAAGAGTAAAGTTTTTAACTGATCCTTGACACAAATATCATCAAATAAATTTTTCTTTGAAAAATAAAAACTCCTAGTGTAGTTCTTCAAAATTAAAAATATGAGTTAAATTAGTCATTTTTAGAGATATATTAGTCAATGTGAAATGCTTTTCACTCGACACATTAGACCTTAAAAAGAGCTAATTTGATTAACATTTTTAATCCTCAAGGACTATGCTAGAGGTTTTTATTTCTCAGGGATGAACTTTTCTAGTGATATTTTCATTAAGGGCCAATTTGAGAGTTTATTTTAAATATAAATATATTTAGAAAATATTATTATACTCTCAAGTGCTTATACATGCACTTATGCTTTTACCTATTTCTTTGAGTGTTTTTTTAAGAAAAATATCTTTTTTAGCAAAAGATATGTGTAAAAATTTGAAGATAAAATCTTAAGAGAAAAGAAAATTTTCAGAAAAAATATTTTCAAACTTTTACATAAGTTAAAAGGAATAATTTTTTAAAAAATATAAATAATATATCATAAAAATATATATTTTAAGTTAAACAAATATTATTTGTTGGATTACCCAACTCTATTTTTCAAGATGTGTGCATTGAGAAAACTACTATTGCAAACTTAGGGCTTGTTTGGTTTCTATTTCTATTTCCAATATTTCATATTTTTAGGATTTTGTGAAGGAAGTAGTGAAAACAAGAAATAGAATTTTAGCTTTTGTTTGATTTCTATTTTTATTTCCTATATTTTCTGTTTCCAGAATTTTATGAAGTAAATAGTAAAAATAGGAAACAGGATTTTAGGACCTGTTTGGGTTATATTTTCCTTTTCTGTTTTCATTTCTTATGTTTTGTTTAGGAGTTTGTAAAGGAAACTCTGAAAATAGGAAATAAAAACAAAAAATAGGATTGTATTATTTTTAATATTTTCACTTTTTCCTTCACAAAATCATGAAAACATGACATAAAAATAGAAAATGAAAACAAAAATTAAACAAACCCAAATATTGTTTTCACTATTTCCTTAATAAAATTCTAAAAATAAAAAATATAGTACATTAAAATCGGAGTTGACAAAAAAAAGGGGGAATGAAAAAAGGACACGAAAATAGATACCTAAAGGTTATTTTCACTATTTCCTTCATAAAATTCTAAAAATAGAAAATACAAAAAATTAAAAAAAAAACCAAACAGGTCCTTAAGTTCATTATAGCAAAATTATTATCAATTTCATCTTCTAATAATTATTACGTCGAAATAATTGATCACTCAACAACTGAAAAACAATATTCAATGTTGATAAAGGACCAATCGGGATGTAAAGAAACATTGTGGAATAACCAGTTTGATATTAAAAAATTGACATTAAATAATATATATATATATATATATATATATATATATATATATATATATATATATATATATATAATTTAAATATACTGACAGTATAAAATAGTTTTAAACTGTCAGCTAATAGAAATAGTAGAAAGTGACAACTCATATAAATAATCACTCATTATAATGAGGGACCCACCATAATTTCTCATTTTTCATTATTTTTATTGGTTGATAATGTAAAATTATTTTATATTGTCAATGCATACCAATTAAACTAAATATATATATATATATATATATATATATATATATTTAGTTTAATTGGTATAGCCTATAGGGTCAATAGCCATTGGTAGAACAATGGCACCTAAGACCCATGTCAGAAAGCTTGGCCCACATATGACATTACATCCATCAAGGGATCCTATCTTATCGCTTGAGGAGATATCTTAGAGCAATTAAAGAGAATCTTAACTAAAGGAGAATATCATAATAAGAGGAGATAAAATCTCCCAATCAACCTCCCATATCTCTATAAATGGCCCTTTGAGCCAAGGATTCAGATATACTCATTTTCCTATTTATCTAATATCTCTTGACCCATGCTAACTTAGACATCGGAGTTGTTGCAGATACACCCCACCAACTGGAAGCAAGGATCAACGACAGCTTCGTTTTTCCTACCCGACACCATAGACTAGGTGATCTCTACATTGTCTGTGCGGACATGACTGCTATTGATCTTTTCTTGCTCCACATCTCCACTTTCTAACTATTTTTCTTGTTTGAATAACTTACGTTATCACAATCGGAGGCATGCAAAATACAATTTTGCAAAAATAGATTTAGCCAAAAACAATCTACGAGTTGATGAACCAAACCAGGTTTTTGAGCCCAAAGAAAGTCAAATTTCTATATAATTATCATTGAGTCATTGTGTTTTTGAGAGACCAATTTCAATGTATGCTACCCCATGCTTCGAAACGAAGAAATAACCGAAAAAGACAAGAAAGTTAAGCTTTATTATGGGCTCCAATGGTCGAAAACCATCACCACCTCGGAGTAGTGGACATGTTCTCCTCGGATTTATAGCAAAATCACATGAATCTGAGAAATTGATGATAGATAGTAGTCATTTTCAATGTGCTCGACATTTCTGGGGTGAAAACACTATGGAATCACAATCCACGAAGCTCAAAGAGAGGAGGGCTTGAAACATGTACGGATGAGGAAGCCAACAAGGGTCATGACTGGGGAGCTGATTTCGAAAAGAATGACAGGATGGACAAAATGACAAAAGGCAAGTCAGTTAAGTGCCAAGGACAGGTGGCAGTTGATCCGAGAAGTGGGGGCATGAGAAGGAGCAGCAGAGTGAGGGTAGAAAGCACTCGATTGAAGGATTGTGTGAGGCTAGGATGATTGTGGTATCCTCCCTTCCTTTCTGTTACTTCTTCCTTCTCTTTGTATTTTCTTCTGGCCCTCTCTAATCATCTTCTTCCTTTCTTGGCCCAGGTTTATCAAAGCTTCTCAAGTGGAGATAATCTTGTTCCATTCCTATCCCAATTTTTCTATTTTTGTTACTACCTTAACTGCATTGTTACTGTTTTATTGAGGAACTTGAGACTCTGAATTCCTGATTCTAGTTGTTATACACAATTGAAGCATTGTTTCTGTAGTTCAATTTTCATATTGTTTCATTGGTGCTTTCATTATCCATGGCTGAAATCACTAAAATGAAAGTGGTGAATGTAGAATTTAAAAAGATATATGACCTCATTGAGTTGAATGCTTCTGAGAATCGCACCCTCATAACACGTGCTGCAGAAGAAACCAAACTACGCATGGATGCCTTCCAATAGCACTGGGAATAGTTCATGAAGACCCAACAGGAAAATACCTTCAGTTATGGATCGAGCTCAAGCTCGGATGCAAACCCCCATCCGAATTTCCCTCAGGTCAGGAAGCTTAATTTTGATTTGCAGTGATTTGATGGTACAAATGCTTTGGATTGGATTTTCAATGCTGATAGATTCTTTGATTATTATAATATCCCTGATATGGAAAGAATTTTTATAGCATCGATGCATATGAATAGAAGGGTTGTGCCTTGGTTCCAAATGATGCAGAGGAACTTACCTTTCCGATCTTGGCATGATTTAAAGAAAGCCATTGAACTTGAGTTTGGCCCATCCTTGTTTGACTGTCCCCGAGCTGCTCTTTTCAAACTAATACAGACAGGTTCTATTAGTGATTATTATGCTGAATTCACTACCTTAGCTAACAGAGTCCACATTGAGCCACCTGAAGCTGAGATGGACTGCTTCGTTAGTGGACTTAAGGAGGATATCAAAAGGGATGTGTTATCTCAATGCCCTGCTACTTTGTTGAGATCTATTTCCTTGGCCAAACTATACGAAGACAAATACACTTCTAATTTCAAACCGATTTTTGCTCCAACCACAAACAGACCTTACAACCGTACCACATTCAATGCACCACCAACTAAACCCACTCTTAATGCCTCATTTCCCCCATTACTACTTATGCCCACTACCAAACCACTTTCCTCAACGAATAGGCCAAGGGTCAAAAGGATGAGCGCCGTTGAAATGCAATTGAGAAGAGATAAGGTTCTGTGTTATTGGTGTGATGATAAGTTTAGCTTTAATCATAAATGCCCTACTAGGCAATTCATGTTCCTACAACTTGATGAGGACGATGACAGCCAAAACATCTGATAGAATTTGTTCCCAATTCTACTGGCCGAAGATGCATAAGCAAATAAGGGACTATGTGCTCAACTGTGCAGTTTGCCAGCAAGCTAAGTCCAAAGACAAGTTCCCTGCAGGTCTTTTACAACCACTGCCAATTCCCTCTCAAGTCTGGGAAGACATGTATGGATTTCATCACAGCACTACCACCAACAAATACTTATACAGTGGTAATGGTTATGGTAGACCAGTTATCTAAATTTGTGCACTTCATTTCACTCAAGAGTGATTATAATAGCAAACAAGTTGTGGAAGCTTTTATCAACTATATTGTCAAACATCATGGATTTCCCAAGTCTATTGTATCTGATCGAGATAAAGTCTTCATCACTCAATTCTGGCAGCAACTTTTCAAATTGCAAGGAACATCGTTGGCCATGAGTTCTTCTTACCATCCTCAAACGGATGTTCAAAGCGAGGTGCTAAACAAAACATTAGAAATGTATCTGCGATTTTTTTGTTATGATCACCTGAGGCACTAGCTCAAAATGTTACCATGGACACAATTACTGCCAACGATAGTAATTGTGGAGATAACAAGGAGTAGTATTTTCCGTTACCATTGACAACCTCTAAGCAGTGTCCAATCCTGTCTCTTACAGCAATCATTGCAACTAGCTCAATTATGTAGGGACAGCAAACAGTGCCACAGTTTCTTGTGCAGTGGGAAGGAGGTACAGCAGAAGCTGCAACTTGAGAAAATGCTCAGGAATTTAGTAAGCAATTCCCTCACTTCAACCTTGAGGACAAGGTTGTTGTAAAAGGAGAGGGTATTGTAACATGTACGAATGAGGAAGCCAACAAGGGTCATGATTGGGGAGTTGATTTGGAAAAGAATGACAGGGTGGACAACATGACAAAAGGTAAGTTAGTTAAGTGCCAAGGATAGGTGGCAGCTGATCCGAGAAGTGGGGGCGTAAGAAAGAGCAGTAGGGTGAGGGTAGAAAGCACCCAATTGAAGGATTGTGTGAGGCTAGGCTGATTGTGGTATCCTCCCTTCCTTTCTGTTACTTCTGCCTCCTCTCTGATATTTTCTTCTAGCCCTCTCTAATCATCTTCTTCCTTTCTTGGCCCAAGGTTGTCAAAGCTTCTCAAGTGGAGATAATCTTGTTCCATTCCTATCCCAATTTTTCTATTCATGTTACTACCTTAATTGCATTGTTACTGTTTTATTAAGGAACTTGAGACTCTGAATTCCTGATTCTGGTTGTTATACATAATTGAAGCATTATTTCTGTAGTTCAATTTTCATATTATTTCAGGGCCATGGTGGAATCCATTCTACAAAACTGCGATAAAGGAAGGTGGTGCGCCGTTGCTAATCATCCGCCTCACACCGTTATAAGACACTGCTGTGGTTGCCACGAGAGAGAGAGAGAGAGAGAGAGATAACGACCGTGACATCGGCTATTGAAGGCTCACGCCGCCACTGGACGTCAGGCACCACCATCCCTTGATCTCGTTACCCACTTTCATGGCTATCCACCACCTGGTCCTTCATCATGTCCGTCAGCACTCGCCATTGTTTCACGGTGCTGTCATCATTGTCGGTCGATTTTGCTACCCCCATGGCTCCTTGCTGCATCGTGGGTTGCGAATTTTGGCATGGAGCCATTCCCATGGATGCATCATGCGTGCTATGCGAGAAATGAGAAGAATGGGAATTAAGGTTTCAGAGTGTTTGGGTGATTGGCCCATTTCACAAAAAGAAAATGGTGCAGGAAAAGCGGCCAAAATCCTGAAGTTGCATGCGATGGGATTTGATATCATATAACAGGGGATATTGTGGCATTAGCTTACCATGACGCCAACTCACGAGTGTGCAAAGTACTCGTCATCAATTCTATTTAAAAAAAACCCAAAAATGAGGGGAAAAATGCAGTTAAAATCCAAAAAAGAAGGAAAGTGAGGAAGCTGTAAAATTCCAAGTTTTGGGGGATATTCAAACCCAACAGTCTGCGGATAAACACACCATTGTTAACCACTATACTGACTCATTGCACAATTTATTTGAAAGTACCCTAATAGAAAGCAAGTATGGAATTCAAAATGAGCCAAGAGTCGTGGAGGGTGGGACTCATAACCGCAACCTTAGGGATTCGCACATAACAAGTCACCACCATGCCATAGCATAGTACAGGAATGTTTATATCCAAATACATTACCGATTACGTTGCCACATACATTATTTAATCTGTGATATTCTATGAATTTGAATCCCAAATTTTTTGAGCATGCTTATCATAGTCTTGGGCATATTATATTTTGCAAACTCTCATACTTGATATTTTTCTCCATTTAAATAATTTTGATTATTTTTATATACATTACATTATGTATAAATATCATTATGCACAAAATCATTATGAGAGTCGCGGCATAAGATAGTTTTGCACAAAAGTAGCTGCTAGTTGACCAAAAATAAGGTCATTTAGTCCAAATTAAGGTTGCAGAAGAAAATCGACCTTGGATAAAGGCACAACAAATCCAAGACTGGAGTTTTAGAAGAAAAATTATAGAGACAAAACATATTCACAAAGTTTCCTACAATCCCATGATGGAAACATGTCGAAAATGAAGTATGCAGATCACAAAGTCCATACTTGGCTCTAAATGCAATCCTCCGGCTTGATGTAATCCCCGACTTTAAATAAGATCAGTTAACACCTAAGTCCAAAGCTTGCACCCGAATCAAAATGAGATTGGCCAATGAGTGGTAGAGCTCATAAAAGACTTCCAACTCATAATGAGATTAGCTAGGCATAGCCCACATAAGACTTCTGACTCATAATGAGATTAGCCAGCAAAGGCAAAGTATGTTTTGCTACATAGACCTCAAATTAAATCCCTCAGACAAATGCTCTAAGTGTGAGAATTAAATCCCTCAGACAAATACTTTGAGCATGAGAATTAAATCCCCCAAACAAATGTTCTGAATAAGAAAATAAGAAAAGACAAGTAAACAATTTAAAGTCGACCTTAGTCTATTCCTTTAGACAAAACGCTCTAAGGATATTACTTAAAAGCTCAAATAAAGAATCCCACTATAAAAATGAAAGGCTTAGAGTCAGACCTCATTTGCTCCCTTAGACAATTGTGTTGGAGTTGATTGAAATAAAGCATCTTGTAACAAGCCCTACATCATCACCTAGGGATTGCAAGGGGAGGAGGAGGCCAAGGCTATATATGGAGTAAAGTCCTTTGTTTCAATTTGCACCAGTTGGAAACACTTTAGGCTTTTATCGGACTTTCTTCTTTCCTTTATACTCTTGTCTTAGACTGTTGTGAGGTGTAGATCAGATATTTGCTTTGGAGACTGTGGGTGTATTGGGGTTGTGCAGTGTTTGAGAGAAAAGTCTGGGTGTTATAAAAATTTCCACAGTGTTATTCTTTGGTTGTCTTTAGACAACGGCCGTGATTTTTCTCCGATTTTGGAGTTATCCATGTTAATTCTTATGTTGTATTTGTGTTCTTGGTATATTTTATTTCTCTATTTTTAGGAAAGTTTCCGAGGAGAAAATGGCATTTTTCCCAACTAATGGTATCAAGAACTTATGGTTCGGTGGGATATTAAATTCTTAGTATGCTCTATGGTTGCAGCATTTTGTTTGATCTCCACATCAGAGAAGAATTATTCTTTGTCATTTGAGAATTGTCCTTGGTTGTTAGAAAGAAGTGTGATACTGTAAGAGTGTTGGTTTGGAAAGGTTTTGACTAGGAAAGACTTGGTACTTAAGCGTGTCCATTGTGAACTACCTCTATTTCCTGGGAACCTACTTGGTGCACGGTTTATAGTCTGCATACACTATTTTAGCATACGATTGCAATGTCAAATTTTTCAAGTGATGTGAAGTTTGACATAGAGAAATTTGATGGGAGAATCAATTTTGGCTTATGGCAAATACAAGTCAAGGATGTGTTGATACAATCAAGATTACACATAGCATTGAAAGGGAAAATTTCCAGTATGGATGACAAGAAATGGGAGGAATTAGATTTGAGAGCTGCAAGTACAATTCGCCTATGTTTGACTAAGAATATTCTTGCAAATGTGCAGAAAATGTTAACAGCCAAGGAACTTTGGGAGAAACTTGAAGGGTTATATTAGGCAAAGTAGAGTAGTTTCACAATTTGTGCATGGATGACAATATGAAAGTCTCTAATCATCTTGGTGCTTTCAATGGTATCGTCTCTGAATTAGAAGCTATTGGAGTCAAGATTGATGATGAAGATAAAGCGCAAAAGATCATATGGTCTCTTCTATCTTCCTATAGGCATATCAAAGCTGTTTTGATGTATGGGAAGAAAACTCTGAGTTTTGAAGAAGCTTCCGGTAAAATTATTTCTAAAGAAAGAAGAATGAAAAGTGAGGGTTGCACTTCATCAAACTCAATGTTGGTTGCTAGAAGTGGGCCTTATGGGAAGAAGAACCATGGAAAGAGTATGGCATGTTAGAAATGTGGAAGGCCTGGGCATATAAAGAAAAATTGTCTAGGTGGAGCAATTTCAGAAAAAGGCTCTGAGTCAAATGCTAGCTATGTTTCTCTCATTATGCGAGAGGATAATCTTTTTTAAAAGATGAGAAGTGTGTCCTCATGGCATTACCACACTACCATGGAAAAGGATAACTTATTGCTAGTGGATCCACAATTGCACACGGGTATTGGTTGGCATTGATGCAAGGTGTGTGGTAGAATTATATTGATGGCGAAGAACTTCTAGAGAAAGCCAACATGAAAGTTGCACCATAAAATTTTAGCATGGTTTCGACATGTACTGAGAAGAAATTCTTGGAATTGCCTAATTCCAAGTTAGTATACTCTTTATGGTGGAATATGATAGTTCTTTTGAACTATGATTGTCGGTGTAAATAATGAAAGCAAAAGATGTATACATTTTAATCAAAGTGGAGATTGTTCGAGTTGATTGAAATAAAACATCTTGGAACAAGCTCCACATCACCTAGGATTGCAAGGGAAGGGGGAGGTCAATGCTATATATGGACCTAAGCCTTTGTTTCAATTTGCACTAACTGAAAACACTTTAAGCTTGTATCTAACTTTCTTCTTTCCTTTGTATTCTTGTCTTAGAGTGTTGTGAGGTGTAGATCAAATATTTACTTTGGAGAGTGTGGGTATACTGGGGTTGTGGAGTGTTTGAGAGAAAAGTTTGTGTCTTCTAAAAATTTTCACATAGTGTTATTCTCTAGTTGTCTTTAGACAACGACCATGGTTTTTATCCTATTTTGGAGTTTTCCACATTAATTCTTGTGTTATGATTGTGTTCTTGGTATGTTTTATTTCTCTATTTTTAAAAAAGTTCTCAAGGAGAAAATGACTTTTTTCCTAACAAATTGCTCCAAGTGTCGAGTATAAATCAACTTTCTTAGACGTTCACTTTAAGCATCAAGTAAGTATAGCAATGGGTCTCCATGGGGGCAGGGACATGCCCCTTGGCCCTCGTCCCCATCCCTATCCCCATCATGGGTTCCCATTCCCCATTCCTCGCAGGGACTCGGATCCCTGCAGATATCCACGGGCTTTTATAAGAAAAACTCAAAAAAATCTAAAAAAAAAAAAGAGAAAAATTTGAAAAAAAAAATTTCTATAATGTCTAAATAAAACATCCATAATTATACATATTTCATACCATTATCCAACACAATTTAAATAACAAATAAAATATATAATTGAAAATCCATTACAAGATAATAGAAATATTCAAATCACAAAATACAAGACAAATACCCTTGTTTTCCCTTGCTCTTTTTTTTTTTTTGGATAGATAGCAAAAGCTACACCCACCAAACCTGTAGGGAGCAAAAGGTCAAGACAAGAGATCAATAGACATAGAACAAGCAAGAAAATGAAAACAGAAAATAAAGACAATACAAGATAAATAATCTCCTGCACTAGCCAAACTGAAGCATACTAAAAACACCACATCACCAAGAGATATTCATCATCACCATCAATCATCGAAACCAAACCACCAAAGTAGTAAGAGAGCCATAGCCAATCAGAATCAATCACTGACATCTACCAAAGAAAATAGCATGATAAAGCCCATAGAAATAATGAGCTGGCTATGGATTATTATCCAATTATGTAACATTGGAAAAATTATCCAACTATGTAAGATAACAAAGCTAGAGAGGAAAAAGATTAAATAGATAAATAATTTACAAGAAATAACTTATCACAAATTGATAATGGCACTTTCTGTCTCATAGTTACTTGATTCCTGCATTATCAAATCAATAACAATTTGAACCCTATAAGAAAAATTAATTTACCAATTAGGAATATTGTGCTTTGTGAAATAAATTTATATGAACACATACTGACATCAATATCAGGGACACTAACTTATACCATAAAGCACTCAAAATCCACTTTGTTGTAGAAGAACCTAAAAGTGAAAAACAACATAAACTATTAATGAAATTACTCTATCAATATAATATGAAAAAATCAACAATTCAACATATTTATTACAATACATTACCTTGGAACTCACTCCAAAACCAATCTTGAGAACACATTAAAGCTTCTAAAGTATCTGGGCGTAGCCTACTATGATTTGGAGTAAAAAACTGACCACCAATACTAAAAGATGGCTCTAAAGCAACAGTAGAAATTGGAATAGCAAGAAAAGCTCTAGCAATCTATTGCAAAGTTGGGAACTTCAACCCATTTGCTTTCCACCAACCCAAGATATCAAACTCTTCATTTTTAGTTTTAGGCAACACTTTTTCATCTAGTTAGTGGTCTAACTCAGATTTTGTGTCAGTAAATGTAGCATTTTCATTTACATATGTGGCAAAGTCATCTTCCCAGTCCTTTTTCCATTACAGTTGAACTTACACTTGTCATAGTTGAATTTAAAGGATTAGATGAACTAACTTCTTTTTCTCTCTACTCTTGTTCACATATTGCCTAACCAAATCTTGGCAAATGGTTTTCACCTTCTCTATTTCATCAACTGCATTTGCTCCATATATCTTAGGGAAAAAGTAATTCAGCAAATGCATTTTATACCTAGGATCCAAAATAGTTCCCATAGCCATCACTCCATTAATCACACCCCAATAATAATCAAAATAGTTGCCAATTAAATTTACGGAATTGAAAGAATAACAAAGCTTTGTTAATTAGTAAATTTCCTAATGTGCAAGTCAAAGAGAAACATAAGTAGGAAAATCATATATTTAATTATTTAAACTTAACAAAGAATAAGAAAAAATAATAACAAGAGCCATTTTTAGTATATACACTACAAATAGAAACTACATAATAATTAAAAAAATTAAAATTAAGACAAGTACGGTGCAATTTGCAAAACTATCAACAAAATTACAACAACAACATATATAAGCTACAATGAAAGAACTAGTCTAGTAAATATTTGCTACATAAAAGACTTTAAAATGAGGAAAATAATATATATATATATATATATATATATATATATATATATATATATATATATATATATATATATATATATATACATAGTCGGCCTGGGATCATCACTTTATAGATATCGGGCGCCGACTTCTGTTTTTCATACTAATCTCAAGTCCGAGTCTTGCACGGTGAATGTCCCAAGACTCTACTTGGAGCCTAGCTTAACTACTGGAATGCTTACGGAAAAACACACCAATAGGTAATGAGAACCTAAAGTCCTCAATAGGTAAACTTAAACCACTAATCATATAGAGTGTCATCATAAATATTCAAGCTGCTTCAGTTTATTATGAAAATGTGGACACATACACATAGACACTAGTTCAATTTTAAGTTTGAAAACATATTTCTTAAAGTGGGATTACTTTTAGCAATCACTTGGCATGGTTCATATCAAGCATAATAGCAGTAACAATATAAAATCTCATTCATAAATTATCATAGTACTGAAGTATAATAACAATATGCTCAAATATGCATATGTTAATGCATCTTCTTGACTTGTGCAAGTGCACTTGACTTTCTTATCTTTCTTTAACTTATATCTTGCTCTTCTGTACTTGGTCCCTTGGAAGTGAATGATGTCTCTCACCTCTGGATAATAGTCTACTTTTTAGGATTCCTATACAAGATTATCGGGTTTACTTTCCCTGACTCTTCCACAAGTCTATTCCCCTTAAATCTAGTCAGGAGTTGGCTCAAGTCTTAGACAGTACCGCCATGGCCCACTACGAAGTGGAGGCTCGGTATGTCCTTTTGCAAATTCTTATTATCTTTTCGTCTTGGTATATAATCATGCATGAATATGCTATATGCACTTATGCATATGCCTCATGGCTTACTTTCAAACATTTCTTGCATGCATGATTTCCATGAATATGACATATAAACATTCATAGCATTCATATATTTCTGCCAGAAATTCGACACTATAACAATGGAAACATGGAGGGTACCAAAAATAGATAACATATCCAGTCAACTAGCCACTTATCTCAACCATGATCATTATAGATAATATATCAATATAACATTATATTAGTGTGAAATTGCATAAAACTTATGCCTTTGAACCTTTTATAGCTCATGGAACCCTTAAGTTAAGAAAACTCTCAAGTTATGCCTTTATCCTTAAATCTACCCTGCTCTTCTAAATTGCACTAAAATTCTATTTGAAGTCATTTTGGTCTAGAAATTTAATACGTTGTAGCCCAATTTGTCTACTTTTAAACTTCTTTCATTTCACTAAATTTTCAGGTCTATAACTTGAGTTTTTAAAGGTTTACTCAAAGCTGCCCTTTGTCAGGACAAACTTTTACATCTAACTTTAGAAAATCACAAAAAACTATTTTTCATCATTTTAATCCTAATTTTATATCCTCATGTAGCTATTTGGACCATCTTTCAATTTCAATAGGTGTCATCCTAGTTGGATAAGTAAAGCTCAAGTTATCAGCTCCTCAAGTGGGATGCACCATTTCAATCTGAACAGAGCATAGGTCAACTTCAAGGAATTAGTGGGGAAAATCCACTCATGATCTAATTCTAAAATTTTTATGATATGATCCTCTATGTATTAGCCTAATAAAATTGGTTGCACTTGATTTTAAGTTATATAAGGTGAGTTAAGCCCTTTACATCACACTTTGGACAAGACAGAAAGTGAATTCCATCCGTTAACTTCTAAAAGTCATAAATAATTCATTTTAAATTCAATTGTCTTATAATTTATATAGTTGGATTGCTCCTGAAGTCTAGTTTCATCTAAAATTAATTTCACTCGAATTTGAGTTCTATAGATTGAGTTATGGGCTCTGTCGTACAAACTTCACCTTAGGGTTCCTTCCAATTGTTTTCTATTTTGTGTTCCTTTTGGTCTTTTGATCTAATCTTCAATCTAAACCAATATTTTACTATCCTAAATCACTAGAAGAAAGTCATAACACTACCATATAATCATAAACTAAGGACATCACAAAAGAATCACATCAACCACGAAACCACACAAGATATCAAATAGCTAAAGATTTGAGCTATCTACCTCAAAATCCTTGAAGCTATGGAAGTAAGAGAGCCAAGAACAACACCCTAGCTTTCTTTTTCCTTATGGCATTAACCTATATAGAGATGGAGAGCCTCCAATTGATGCTTAATCATCAAATAATTAGAGAGGGTTTTTAGAGGAAGAGATGAGGATAAATTTTCATAAAAAGAGCCAGTGTATTTGAGGATAAGAAGGCTATGAACTATGAGCATGAAGCTTATAGCCATGGAGGTGTTGAAGAAAGAAAAATGGAGATGGAGAATGGTGAGGGATGATGGTCAAATTTCTAAGGGCAAGGAGGGAAGAAAATATTGGCTTGCTTGCTAAGGTAGGTGGTTTACTCATTAAGCTTGGTGGGTGAAATCTTATTGGGGGCTTAATACAAAATTTGAGCGGCTCATGTTAAGCTACCAAGAGGGTTTGTGTGGCTAGTTTATAGTCACACATCCTGGCGTAATTGACTGATACTCATACCCACATACAAATTACAACTCTTGAGGATTAATTCAAGGTGTCCGGTTATCAATTGGTATATCTTGAGTTACGTACCTGAGTTCATGTAACATTGTGTGAGTAATCTCATACTTTTGTTCAAAACTTTTAGTAGAAAATCTCAGTTTAAAGTGATTACAGGTGTTTTAATTGTCTAACCAGTGTCGTGGGGCCCAATCTCGAAATTAGAATTTTTCTACAATTGCCTCTCTCTGACAACCGTAAGGTCTTAATTACAATTATGTCATTATAACCTAATAATTACAATTTCATCCTTAGCTCTTCTACATTTTGCCAATTTACAATTTTGCCCTTGCCTCAGGGCCGAACTTCCTTTTAACCTAGTCTACCCTTAGAGCTTGGGATGTTACAGTTTTCAATTTTCAGAGACAAATTTGCTTGATAATATTTTTGTTACGGACCAATTTAGAGATTTATTTTAATAAATATTTAGCATATGCTTAGATTTGTTTAATTTTTAATGAAATAATCATTTTTCATTAGAAGTTTCTTTAATAAAATTTTATAATTATAGGTTGCTTTGAGCATAATAAAGCAACCCAAACACACACTTAATAATTTATCGAAAATAATGTAACCAAATAAAACATGGGTAGCAAAATAATGCTCGATTATTATCCATGTTATGTTTGAGTGTTGATTAATGTTTTTACTAAGTTTTAGGTAATGCTATTTAATAACTAATTGATTTTATATACATGAATCATTATAACATGCATCCTTATATTGAAAAATTCATACACATTTATATGAAAAACTTTAGCAATTTTATATGCTTAATTAATCTATTTTCTATTTTAATATTATTTTATAAAATTCATTTTACGAAGAAAGATTTCATTTTTTCCTTTTATGATTTCATGTTTGTTTTGTATCATGAATTTAATTTCCACAGGACATTTGGTGGCTAGTGGCTAATAGTTTGGTAGGTTATCAATAAAGCTACTAAATGAGTCAAACCCATCGTTTTGACCCATTTACCTATTAAAATTATGTATGTTGGGTTTATAAAAATTAACCTATTGTGAGGTGGGGTGGAGAGAGTGAGTGAGAGCAAGTGGAGAGGCTGTGGTAGTGTTTTGGCTGGAGATAAAGGGTAGGTAAAATAGGGGTCTTTTGTGATAAGGTGTTAGGAGGTAACTTCGCTTCAGTTTTCAAGTTGGATGGGAATCTTTTGAGCAAAAATATAGTCAAGATCAAGTTGAAGGATGAAAATTGTCTTTGACCTAGAGTTTGTTTTGATGTGAGGGTTGTAACGTTCTCCTCTGTACAGTACTATGCTTAAGTCATAGTACCACACTTTGGAGTTATTACTGTTACCCGAGCGGACTTTATTTGATAGTAACTTCAGCCGTCTTTGAATCTTCTTGAACTATCTGGAGAAAACACAAAAATAGGAGTGAGAATTTTAAATTCTCAGTAGTATTCACTAAGAAATTTTATACTGTGTCATCGTTATTATCTCTAGCTGCTTCGATTTATTATGAAAAAGGTGAGCATATTATTTAGACTATTCAGTTTTATAGCTCGAAAATATATTATCCGAAGCAGAGTTCATTTTATTCAAGCACTTGAATCACATTGCAATTATATGATCAATTCCTGTTTCATAATTAGCACGGCAGTCACAACACTCACAAATATAGTAAATTTTAGCATAACAAAAATATCAGAATATATACATATATACATACATACATACATATATATATATATATATATATATATATATATATATATATATATATATATATATATATATATATATATATATATATATATTTACAAAGGCACTTATTTAACTTTCCTTTACTTTTCTATAACTCTCTTTCTTGACACACCTAGGCGTTACGTATCGTCATCCTCAGAGTGCAATTTTTCTTAATTTCCTTTACTTGTCATGCACATTCCAGAGTATGATCGCCATGTCATACTCCATCGGAGTATGATCACCATATCACATTCCTTAGGATGTGCTCATCATGTCATATTCCAGAGTACGATCGCCATGTCATACCCCATCGGGATATAATCGCCATATCATACTCCTTAGGATGTGCTCATCATGCCATATTCCAGAGTACGACCTTCGTGTCATACCCCATCGAGGTGTGATAGCCATGTCACACTTCTTAGGAATATGGGACCTTCATCATATCATTTAACTGCCTTCATAGGGAGGGATCCAAATAACTGCTCCGATTGAAGGGATTCATCCTCACATATTTATATATCTCTTCCTTTGCATGCAAAGTGCCATCTTTCATAAAAGGAATCATGATCATATCATCATGCAATGTCTATATGCATTATAGTGCACTTACTTTCGAATACTCTTGCTTTTAGAATTTCATATTCATAACTTAAATCTTCATAACACAAGCTATCATAACTTCATATGCTTCTGCCGAAAATTCGGTAGCATGACGAATCAAGTTCGATTCCCCATGAATAGTACCAGTCAACCAGATAGTCATTCACACAGAAAAATCAATGCAAAGTATAGATGCTCCAATAATCAAACAAAGTTTCATAACCTTGATCTTGAATTAGTTTTCTGCCACTTCCTTTTGATTCTACCCGATCTTTGAAACTAAGGCCATAAATTCATTTTAACTCATTTAAACCTAAATTTTGGTTATATTGAAGTATTATGTGTCTATTTTTAACCTCTTTAGTCCCATCTAATTTTGATAAATGTAGCTTAAGTTATTTAGGTTCTATCTCGGCACATACATGTAGGCGAATTACACACTCAAAAGTAAAAATTCACTAAAAATTGAAAACTAGTTGAAATCATATGAAATTTGTATCATATTAAAGTAACAAGACAAGCTTTCATTTACATAAGTCCCATTTCATTTTCTTGAGTAGAGTTTGAGTTATAAGCTCCAAAGTTTGACCCCTCTAGACTGTCCTGTTTTATCCCGGTTTGGACTTAGGACGATTTCCTTGAACTACTGGGAGCAATTGGGATCGAACCTAACTCTGAAATTTTTATGGGACTTTTATCTATGTCCTAGCTTTCTAATAAAATTGGTTTCACTCAATTTGAAGGAGTATAGGTAAGTTATGCCCCTCGAATTCCACTCTGCTTAGAATCGGGGTTAGAATTCTACGGTAAACTTAAAAAATTCGTATCTCACTCAATACTAATCCAATGGCCTTATAATTTATATGGTTAGAAAGCCCTAGATGTCTAGTTTCATATTAAAATAATTTCATTATATTTAAATGGTTGTAGGCAGAGCCGTACACACCGCCGTATGGACTGCCGTAGGGTTTCTCACCTAGACAGCATCCTGATTCTCTACTTCTTCTAGTTTTCTCCTTCTAACATCAATTCCAACTCAAGATTTCATGATCATCCAACCATAAATCATCAAATACATCCAATATGTCACCAAATGAATTAAGCAAAGTAGAATTTCAAATAGCCACAATCCATAGAAATCAAGAACAAAAGTTGAATCCTACCTCAAATTGATGTAGAAACTAGCAAGATTTGAGTTTTTGGTGGAGGAAGTAGGTAGAGCATGGAGATGGGAGGAAGAAGGAGTGGAATTGGAGAAGAGAAAAAGAAGAAAGGGCAGCTGATGGAGGGAGCAAAAAAATGAGGGGAGTTAGGAGAGATTTTGATGTTTTAAAACATGGTTAGTTAAGTTTTGTGACTTGTGATTGGTGGAGGCTTTGGTGGTGGTGAGTGAGCCAAGTTTCTCCACTCTTTGGGTAGCTACTTGGCACCACTTAGGTGGAAGAATGGTGGCCAAATTTCAGCCACTTATCCTAGGGTTTTCATCACATAATCCTATTGATTCAGTTTCAACAGTTTAAAATACCGAAATTCTACTGATTTCCTTCAAATTGACAAAACGATTATGAAGGATTTTATGAGGTTTACTATATTTCTTTTTTAATTGTTTCTAATCCAAATCTCTCTAATTGACATCTAATTAACTCCTAATTAACTCCTAATTAATCTTTCATTAACTTCTAATTAACTCTACACATTCAATAAAGTCAGATAAATCGATTAATAACGTATATTAAACTTAGCGTAATTCCGGATATTATACTAAATAATTTATCATAGTCTTTTACACAATAATCTAAATTCCCTTTAGCTCTAGTATTTATAATTCATCCCTAATTACTCTTATTTTTCTAATAAATTGATTAACAGCACAAATCAATTGCACTGTTTCTTTGGGATTGTTATCTTTTTGCTTTTTCGTAAATTCTTTAATATTTTCTGTTTGGTTTCTGTAACTAATGGCATTTTTGTAATTATAGGCAAGTCTAGGGGCATCCCATATCATTTCATATGTGGACACCTCCGTGGCTCAATTGGCCAAGAATTGGGTTTCTACGTTTTCGCTATGTGGTTTTGCTTCGTTTAAAATCTTATTCTGCTAATTCTATTAATCTAAGAACCTAAATGTCATTTTCTAAAAAATTTAGGGGTAATTATGGAAAAAAAATCTTTAGGGGTCAACATGTAATTACTAAAAGTTCTGGGCAAGGCTACAATTACCAAAAGTTCACAAATGGGCATTTTTTCTTATTTCTTAATTAGATGTATCTCTTTAATGAAATAAAATAATTCAATCAACAGTGCTAGTTAGAAGTACCATTTCTTTGGCATGTTACAAGGGTGATCCAATCTGTCTATACCCTGAAAGAATGCATTGGTGGTGAAATACTAGGAAAACATATTAGCTACATGGCTACGAAGGAAGAACTTCAATGCTTATGGGTGCTTAAGGTTGAGTATGATGTTATGGATGTGGACAATGGTTATTTCATGGTTATGTCTGCTTTGCTTAAGGATAGAGATAAAGTTATTAAAGGAAGGCCATGGGTGCTTCAAGACCAGTAGACCACTATTTGACTATCAAACAATGGTCTGCAGCCTTAATCTTTTAGAGCTTTGCTTTGGCTAGACAATGGTGTAGATATTCTTGTCAGGTTTAATGTGATGTATTATAATAAGAGTGCCTTAATGACAATTGTTGCTATTGTTGGAAGACCAATTAAGGTTGATCTCATGACAAGAGTGGTGGCGATGCTCAATATGCTAGAGTTTGTGTTGAATATATCTAGCCACACCCTTTATTTTTCGAGTTTGGATCAATGACCATTGGCACGATATTGAATATGGGGGGCTTACACTTGATTTATTCTAATTGTGCTTGTTATGGTCATGTGGTGCAGCCTTCTCCTTCCAAGGAAAAGAGGCTGTAAAAATTTTTGAACTTAGGTCTTCGATATTACTAGACGAACCATAGGTGGTGCAAAAAGAGGTTTTAGTGGTTCAAAATGAGATCCCATTGGTTCAAGTACGGTTACTAGTGGTGCAAAAGGAACCACAGTAGTGGTGGATAGCTAATAATGGCCCCTTGTAGTCGTAAGAATAGTAAGCTACTCTACTAAAAAACATCACTACCAAAGGAAAAGAGCAGTTGGACAGTGATTTGGTGTAGTGATGATGAGGTCAATGATGAAGGCTTGCACCAATGGGGTGGGATTTAGTAAGATGGAAAAAAAAAAAGAGGAATCACTACTTGCATGTTAATTGATGGAAAATTAAGATTATGGTTATGTAATGTGGGAATTGGATAAATTAGAAGTTAGGATAATTTGGAAATTTGATTAAGTTAGAGTTATTGTTAAAAGAACCTTAGGGTTATATTGTAAATAAAAAAATTGGTATATACATTTTAAATATGTTGACTAAATACTAATATAGATAAAAAGATCAATAAAAATTTACTAAGTCATGATATGTTCAGTGCCATCTAATTACACTATTAGAAATTCGTTAAAAACCAATAGATTTTATTGACAGCTATAATCCGTTGGTAAATTATTAACTTAAAATTTTACCCACGATTTAAATTTCCTTCGGTAAAATTGTTAATAAATATTCGTGTTTACTAGCACCAAACAATTACCAACGGAAAAAATCATCGATAAGTAATTATTTTTTTTAATTTAATTTAAAAACTTAATAAAGTACCGATGACTAATCCATCAGTAATTTAGATAAAATAAATATTGATTAATTTTTTTAATTTTTTTCTTCTATTACTAATGGATTTTCCGTCAGTATTTGAAATTTAGAATTACAGCCAGAGATTGTTCAGTTTCCATATTACCGACTGATTTTTAATCGGTTATTACCGACTGATTTTTAGACAGTAATGGATGGTTAATGAAACGATTCGTTTCATTAAATTATTACTGACAACAAATCCATCGGTAATAATAAAAACGTTAAAATGCGAATGCCCTCTTCTTCTTCCTCATTGCACTGAAGCCTCTCTCTTTCTTCTCTCTCTCTCTCTCTCTCTCTTTCTCTCTCTCATCCCCGATTTCTCGTCACTGGAGCTTCCATTTCGCCGTGGGAGATCACCATTGTGTTTGTGATATGTCTGTATTTATTTTAATCGATTTAGTTTTGTCATTTAGCCTCATTTTGTTGTTTCATTTCTTTATTCAAAGTTTTTAGTTTCTAAGTTAATTAACTAACTTAATTTGTTGTGTTAATTGTTAAAGATTTCATTTGAAACACTTGGTGATTGGTGCATTGACTGACTGAAGTTAGTTGGGAAGCTTTAAGTATGTACATTGTACCTATTTTTAAACTTTATGTTTTCTGAAATATTAGAGACTTAAATTTCTATGATAGAGTTATAGGATGGAAGAAGGAGGATGGGATTGCATGACAAGGAGAGGCTTATAGTTCCTTCCCATTTTTTGAATTGTGTGCTATGGTGTTATATGCCTACATGATGTAAAATAAGGGGATGCACTCTATAACAGTTTTTAGGATTAACTGATTAATTTAAATGATTGTATGTATTTGTTATTTATGTTTGACTGATAAAATAATTTTTGTGGAGGCTTTTAAAATAAAAGGAGATTTTGCCCAAATTTTGTTGATCATTAGAATATTATTTGAATTAAATAATTATTGTAATGAAATAAATAATTATTAGATGTGTTTAGAGGATAAATTAATTTTTGTGGAGGATCTAATTTAAGGGGTGACTCTGCCTAAGTCTTTTTTATTGATGTGTGATTGTATTGCTCTATAGGTGTAGGATGAGGCAGCACAAAAAGGGGGGTTGAATCGTTCCTTAATTCAAAAGTTAGTTCCTAAAAACTTTAAAACCAACTTTATCAAGTCTTGGACTTGGAATGCAGAAGTGAGTTGCTTAGAGAAATAGATATTTTCACTAAAATTTTGTTACAGCAGTAAATGAACTTGCACACATAATAAAAAAACTGAATTGATTTGTGTAATCAAAAGTGGAAGGCATAGAAAGATCACACAAAAGATTTTTATAGATTCAGCCAACTATTGCCTATGTCCAGTCCCCAACACTTTGTTGAGAATTTTATAAATCGAGTATTATTTTTCAAGCTTCTCCAAGTTTTTACAATCAAGTAGTTTTCTGAAGTCTCTCCAAGTTTTACAACTGAGTAGTCTTTTCCTAGCCTCTCCAAGCTCTCAAGGACCACTAACAGGTCAGGTTATAATAATCAGATTTGAAGGTTTGTGTTTTAAACACTCACACTAAACCTCTCAAAAGAGTATAGTAACAATATGCAGTGTGTGTGACTTCTCTAACTTCTCAATGTGAGAATATTAGCTAATATAAATTAAAAGAGAAGAAATTTTTTTTTAATCAGAAGTTTCAATGAGTAACTTTCTGGATATTCAAAAGGTTGAGTATAGAAAGCTTCTTGAAGGCACAAAGTGTTCAATTGTCTAGGCAATTCTTCTTCTTTCTTCTAGCTTTTATAAACTTCAAATCCTTAGACTTAAAGGGTTGTATGCATCAATGAGTTTAGCACCTTACATGAGATGACACTTTGAGAATTGAAAGAGTGATGGTGCAATGACACATCCTTCTCATGGTGAAACTTGGCATAATTTTGATCGAACCTATCCTAATTTTGTATATGATCCCGGCAATATTAGGTTTGGGCTATATGCCAATGGTTTTACTCCTAACAATCAATTTAATAAACTATATTCTTGTCGGTCTATAGTTGTTACTCTTTACAAACTTTTGCCTAAAATATGCATGAAAGATCCTTACTTGTTCTTAACTTGCATAATCCCTGGTCCCTATAATCCGAAGGACAAGATTGATGTTTATCTCCAACCTTTAATTAATGAATTGAATAAGTTATGTTGTGATAGTGTTTTGACTTATGATATCTCAACCAAGTAGAATTTTAGGTTAAGGCATCATTGATGATCAATGATTTTCTAGGTTATAGGTTGTTGTCTGGATGGATGACAAGGGGAAATTAGTATGTTCGATATGTATGGAGGAAACAAAAGCGTTCACTCTGAAGTAAGGTGGAAAAAATTCTTAATTTGATTGTCATAAAAGGTTTTTAGATATGGATCATACTATTAGATGCAGTAAGTATGGATTTAAAAAGAACACCATAGAGAGTGAAGAGGTTCCCATTAGACTTACTGGTCAACAAATTTGGGACAGAGTTAGGTGACTTCCAAAGATTACAGAAGTTAGAAAATTCATTTGATTGCTTGGCTGTGGTGTAGAAGAAAATTCATTTGATTGCTTGGCTGTGGTGTAGAACACAATTGGACCAAACAAAGTATATTCCGGAAACTACCCTAATGGAAGGATCACTTAGTCCATCATTGTTTAGATGTGATGCATGTTGAAAAGAATGTATTTGATAATATTATACACACTATGATGAATAGTGACTAAACTAAGATAATGAGAAAGCAAGGATGGATTTAGAGGAGTAATGTGGATGCCCTAAGTTAAATTTACAACCCTTAAAGATATGGTTGCTGGTGTAAAGCTGAAGCAAGTTATACATTGACCTCTATGCAGAGACAAGATGTGTGTAAGTAGGTGCAAGAGTTAAAAATGTCAGATGGTTATATCTCAAACTTGGGTAGGTGTGTGAATGTTGCACAAGGAATTTTTTTTGGCATGAAAGGTCACAACTATCACATATTTATGGAGTGTTTGCTGCTTGTTGCATTGAGAAAATTGCTTGATCATGTTTGGGGGCCATTAATTGAGTTGAATTAGTATTTCAGAGATTTGTGTTCATCCATTTTTAGGGTTGATGATCTTTTGGTGATGGAGAAAAACATTCCCATTATTCTTTGTAAGTTAGAGAAGATCTGTCCTCTTAGATTTTTTGATTCTATGGAGCACTTGCTTGTACACTTAGCTTATGAAGCACGGGTATGTGGACCTGTCCAATGTAGGTGGATGTACCTGTTCAAGTGGGAAAAAGGAGGGGTCAAAAGAGCAATAAATAATAGAGCTAAAGTAGAGGGATTGATATGTCAAGCATATATTTTGAAGGAGACATCTAACTTTTGCTCCTACTACTTTGAGCTGCATGTCCAATCTTAGAGAACCAGAGTTAGTTAGAATGACGATGGTGGTGAAAACTCAATCGAACCAACTTTATCAGTAGTCAACCAACCTGGCCATGCTGTTGGATGATACAAAGACTGATAGTTGACTTGGAGTAAATGAAAATCTGCACATTTACATATATTACTAAATTATGATGAAGTGGAGTCATTTGGAAGGTAACCGATAAACTATTTTATTGTATTCTTTGTTCTATAATTCGTCAAATCCTACATAATGATAAATTGTGACAAGCTGTCTTCTCTTGTACTTTGTCTAATATTTATAGGTATTTTGAATAACTATATGGTCAACAATCCCTTAAATAATTTCCTTAATAGTTCAAACCATTTGTATGTGACAATGTGATTTTATTTTATTGTTCGTATTTTTGTTTTTATATTATTATATGATTGATATTCCAATCTTTATATTTAGGCGTACGATCAAAAGAATGATGTAACTAATCCTCATTTGTACAATTTATCTTGAGGTCTGAAAACTAGAGCTACGAGTTGGTCAATGTACCATATCAATGATTACAGATATCATACAACTGAATGGGAAAGGGGGGAAGAAAACTGACAATATTGGCATTTGTGTTAAGGGAGATACTAGAGATAGAGAAAGTGACTGATGTAACGTCTGAAAAATTTTATCGTTTTTAACCAAGTTGTTCTGTTTTTAGCGAATAATTGGAATTAATTGGAATTTGATTAAGTATTTACCCAAAGCCAATTAAGTAACATTTAGAAGGATTAACTTTGATAGAATTAGATTAGAACCATAGGAAACCTCACAGGATTTTTCTAAAATCGGTTTATCGATTTAAAAGAAATCGGTAAGATTTTGGTATTTTAAACTGTTGGAACCGAACCAATAGAAATTATACTATGAGAACCCTAGTATGGACGGCCAAGTTTTAGCCAAAACATCCTATCAAGTGGCGCAAGAATCAGCCCCAAATGTGGGCAGCTACACTAAATTGAGTAAGGAGAAGGAATCCACCAATCACCTAGTAGCTTCCTTTAGAAGTTTTGCAATTTTTCCTTCTTTCACCCTTAGAATTTCGGCCATATATTGCTGACCTCTTCTCCATCTTTCCTCTTCCTCATCTCATCTCATTTCATCTCCATCTCCATTAACTCTTCAAGCTATATCAAGATTCCTTCAATCCAAGACACAAATCCAACAAGATTTCACCTTAGAAAGGTAGGAGTCCAACTTCTCTTCTTGTTTTCCTTGATTTGGGGTTATGTGGGGATCTTGTTTTTCTCATGATACTGATGTGATTTGGAGTGATGATGATGGATTATGGTTGATTTTACATGTACATTGTGATTAGAATTGGAATTTGTATGAAAGAACTTGAAGAATAGAGAGAATTCAAGAAGTTGTTAGGGTTTTCACTCGATAGTCTATACGACGAAGTGTATGGCTCTGCCTATAGCTATTTAAATTTTATGAATCCATTTTTATATGAAACTACACATTCAGCGCTTTCCATACATATAAAATATAAGGCTATTGGATTAGTATAGAATTCATATGAATTTTTGAAGTTTGACCTAGAATATTGGATTCCCATCTGGGCAATGTGAGTTAAGAAGGGTGTAACTCACCCTACACAACTCTAAATTGAGTGAAAATAATGTTGTTTGAAAGCTAACATATAAGGGAATATCCTATAAAAATTTCAAAGTCAGATTCATTGTCAATTATTCCTAGCACATCAATGAATTTACCTTAAGTTCAAATCGGGCTGGAACAGGGTAGTCCAGTAGGGTCAAGTTACGGGGCTTATATCTCAAAATATACTCTGAAAATGATATGCAACTTATTTTATTTGAAATCTTGTTCTATTATCTTTAATCCTATATAAATTTCATATGATTTCACCCAAATTTCTATTTTTAGTGAATTTTCTCTTATAAGGGTACAATTCTGGCTAAAAATAGGGTAGTCTGATGTAAAATACTAATAACTTGAGTTATACAAATCCAAATGAGATAGGACGAAAATGGTTGGAAACTAGACACATAGAGTTATGGAATATCCAAAATCCAGATTTAAATGAGTCGAATTGGACTAAAGGTAGAGTATACAAAATTCGAGCAGAATAGGATGAAATAAACAGAAAATTCTATTAAGGTTTGCACTGACCTTGATGAATGATATTGTGAATATGGAATTGCTGCTCCATATTGATTTGCATGTTTGAATGACTCTACTGGTAGTCTGGCACTATTCATGGAAAAGCGAACATGATCCGTCATGCTGCCGAATTTTTGGCAGAAATTAGAGATAGTTCTAAATGTTGGTGTGTTAATATTGTAATGCAACGTGTATAAATACCCTGTATGTATTATCATTTGATAATAAGGTATGAAGCCTATGTATTTATGAATCTATGATGAAAGATATGATGATGAGCCGATATTCCTAAGTAACGTAACATGGCGATCACGCTCTGATGGGGTATGACATGACGATCATACTTTGGATTGTGGCATAATGATCCCACACCCTAAGGAGTGTGACATGGTGATCACACCCCAAGGGAGTATGACATGGCGATCATACTCTGGGACGTGGCAGGATGAACATAATCCTAAGGAGTGTAACATGGTGATCACACCCCTACAGAGTATGACATGGTGATCGTACTCTGGAATATGTATGACAAGTAAAGGAAGACAAAGAAAGAAAAGAAAATTATGTGTATCTACATAAATTCAAGTACAAGTAAAAGCATATGCAGATATTAAGTTTCCAGTATATTGGTGTTATTATATTTTAATACATTGCAGTTATTGTTCATAGTATGATTCATGAATTTATTTTGTATTGGCTCACCTAAATGACAAGTGTATGAATAAAATAGACTCTGCTTCGAACAATATGTTTTTAAACTATAAAATTAAACAGTTTATATAACATGTTCACCTTTTTCATACTAAATTGAAGCAGCTGGAGATAATAATGATGACACGATATAAAATTTCTTAGTGGATCCTATTGAGAATTTAAAATTCTTACTCCGATTTCTGTGTCATCTTCAGATAGTTCGAGAAGTTTCAAAGGCAGATAAAGCTACTATCAGATAAGGTTCGCTTAGGTAACAGCAACAACTCCAGAGTGTAGTACTATGACTTAAATATAATACTGTGCAGAGGAGGACGTTACAACTGACATGGACTAGTTAATGAAATACTTGAGTTGGAGTATCCTGGTGAACCTCTTAAAAGGGTTGTGCTATTCACTTGTGAATGGTATGATCCTACACATCCTAAGGGAATGCATAAAATCACTACCAAATAATTGAGATTAACCACACTAAAAGATATGAAAAATTTGATCTATTTATCATCGTCCAAAATGCAAGATAAGTTTATTACTTACCATACCCTAGAAAATGCAAATCTAACTGAAGGGTGGTAATAAAATGAAAACCAAGGGGTAGAGTAAAGCTTGAAAAAGTATCTAAGCAAGCTTACTAAACTGATGATCCAAATCCTTCCAAGGTTGTTGTTGATACTGACATTTCCTCCAATCTATGTTCCGTCACAGGGGAAGTTGACATAATTAAACTCGCGAGGCAACATTCAACGCACTAGACTGATGAAAGGGAGGCCAACACTGAGGATGAGGATGAGGATGAGGAATTCAACGTTGAAATCGAGAGTAATGAAGACAGTCCTCAACTTTCTAAATAACGAGGTACAAAGTGTGTTGTGTCTTTATTTAGTTAACATATATCTTACATTTTCAATTTTGTGCATATATATTTCGATGTTATAGTTTAAAATTCTTTACATTTATAGTTATATGCATGTTATATGTGTTGAATATATTTATTGATTTATACAGATATTATACAGATCACA
The DNA here is from genome assembly GCA_031439585.1 of Pterocarpus macrocarpus. Lineage (NCBI taxonomy): Eukaryota > Viridiplantae > Streptophyta > Magnoliopsida > Fabales > Fabaceae > Pterocarpus > Pterocarpus macrocarpus. The sequence continues at coordinate 40,019,914 of CM062517.1, forward strand.
CTTAATGCAGGACGAGGATCTAATTCCAGACGAGGTAGGGGTAGATCAAGGAAGCATGTTTGTCCCCTCGCACTTGTGCTCCACCCACCACCTCCACTACGCCTACGTCCACCACTGCTACTACCTCCACCCCTTATGGTCATCCTCCACATTGTATTCGTAGTTTTTAGAATGCTTTCTATTTTTTTGAATTATATTGTAACAATTTTATTTTATTTCTTCTGTTATTGATAATTTTTATTTTAATTAACAATGCATATTTTTATATTTTATTATATTTTTATTTATATGGATTTGTGAATAATTGAAACAATAATTTGAAACATTTAAATACTAATTTCAAATTTTAACAATATAAACTAGAAAAAAATCTTTATGTATAGATGAAGTTTTCGTCGGTAATTATATGTATTAAAATTATTTTTATATTATTGACAAATAATATGTTAGTAATATTATTAATATATAAAAAAATGATGTAAAATTACCGATGGATGTTCCATCGGTAATCATAAGAAATTCGTTGGCTTAATTCCGTCAGTGATAGTTTCTGACGCTATTATTATCGACACTGTTTTAATTATATCGACAATTTTTTTTCCATCAATATGATTACATATATTACCGGCGGATGAGCTTTTTCGTCGGTAATATTCATTTATTTTAATTATCGACATGTATCTTACCAACGAATAGTTTGCGTCAGTATTTCTAGCTATAAATCTGTCAATAATTAGTGTATTTTTAGTAGTGTTATTAGTTGTACCAAAATAAACACCCTGATTTAAATGATAGAGTGTAACTATAAGAACTAAAGATTTAATTTCTTAAAATAAAAAAAAGCAAAAATAATTGATTCATGTCTTAACTTATTTTCTATTTTTAAATTTATTCTTTAAATAATAAATATTTTATATTTATTCTCTAAATAATAAATATTTCAAGTTTATCCTCTAATTTTAAAAGTCGAATATATTTATATTTTTTATAAATATTTTTATTGTATTAGAGGGTAGATTTATAAATAAAATTTTTCATACAAAATGCCTTATTTTTGTCAGCTCAAATGCTAGATATAATCCTTCAGTTAATATAATACGAAGAGAGTAAACATGTTTTAGATTTTAAAAATTAGGGGACAAATTTAAAATATTTATTAATTAAAAAATAAATTTAAAATTAAAAACAAGATAGGAGACAGATGAATTATTTTTACCTAAAAAATATATATTATACATATTAAAATGATTATTTACTCCACCTGTCACCTAGTAAGCGAATTACAAATTACCTTTTCTAGAAAAGGATATGATTGCATTTATCTTTTGCCTCGATGAAAGGGAGTGCAAGAGTTAAAACTGCACCTTTACAAAAAAAATAGTCAAAATTCATGGAAATGTAGAAACCAATAAAGTAATTTTGTTCACATCAACATGAAGTGTAAGAGTAGACACCAATCAAGAATTTGAAGGCTTCAACTAATCACGGGTTGTCTTCTGAAATTGTTAGTTTCACATCGCTTAGGTGTGTATGTGAGTTTAAATTTTAGAAGAGAAAGGAAAGAAGAATTTAAAAATTAATTATAAGTTTATTTTATTTTTAAAATTTTTTTTTTTTTTAAATTTTAACTCAAAAATACTTCCTTAAATATATAATTAAAATAACCTTTTGTATGAGGTTGAACAAACCTATCCTAATTAGTTAGCTTTTGGAATTAATTTAGAGCCACTCAATCTTAAAAGAGCTTACTATTCCTTAACTGGCAAATAGAATTTAATTCAAAGTCTTTCGTTTTGGCTGGCATCCAAACTGGCAGCAAAGAGCTTTTCTGAATGAAGTAGCGGGGAAGCATGTGACTGTCGCACTTGCAACTGCCATCCCAATAGTGAAATCACATGTAAAATGCTAATCATATAGATTCTCCTGGTCCTATAAATGATGTCTAATGACTAATATCACAGACCATTGTCCCAGCGGGTGGATCAATTCCTTCGGAGCTGAGCTTGGCTGCACTAGGGTCTTCATTAAGGGATTTGAAAATGAAATGAAGAAAATGTCACCTTTTTTTACTTCTTTTTTTTTTTTTTTTCCTTTAAGTTAGTGATATTGATACTTGAACCTATAACCTCATCCAATCCAAACCCTTCACTACTTGTTACTTCTAGTAGCTTGAAGAAAACAACATCACTAACTGAAGAGCATGATTGGTTTCTTCTGAAATTATAGTTCGGACAAAATTTTCTGTTTTACAATTTTTATCTAAATTATAATTTTAAAATTCCAACTAGAAGACCAAACGCACGTTAAGAGAATCCAATCTCTTCCTGTTTTCAATTCATGTTCCTTGATGTTAAACTTCATTGATTAGATCAAGATCTCACGTCCAATATTAAAATTATAGCTTATAAGAGAAGCATATATTACTTGTCCACTTAATGGGTGTCGGTATGTGGCTGTGTTTGAGCTCCCTGTTTTTCGAATTCATGATACCGACACAAGAAGGTTTCGGAACATTATTCATATTTTGGTATGATAAGTCCCATTTTCTAGGGGTCCTACACTGCAAATGATAGTGCTACTTTGTCTATTATTACCATTTTTTAATTAACGCAAAGTAATGATAACCGAGAGAATCTTTATTCACTTTCCTGATCAAATCAAGTTCTGGGGTCTAATCATTTTGGGACTAATACGTGAGATTAGGGTGCATGGACCTAGGCAACGCTTTGGCTTTCTTTTTGTTAAATACATACTATAAAATATGCCATCACTCATGACCATATTAATGTGGAGTATATTCCCAAATCTTCCGGAGCATAAGTTGGTTAGGGCTAGATTTACACTAAAAGCCTAGGCCCATACATTGACTTTATAAGATTTCGAATATTGTATACTATGCCTGAAACCTCAAACGATAACGTAGTGATAGATATAGATTTTTTTCCTTCTTCTGGTTCGAAAGCCTATGGTGGAGGTTTTAAGTTGGGTTTCTCACCCACCTTGAATTTCTTTGTTGATTTGGCCTCTGCTGTGTTTTATTGTGCGAAGCTGGCTTAATGACTTGTAAAAATGAAGCAACCTAGCAAAAAGTTGTAAGTCAACAGATGGCAAAAATATACAATAGCGCCCGTGATAAGGTAAATCCAAGAATAGAACAAGAGGGTACAGAGCAATTCGGCTGAAAGCACGTTCTCTGGTGGCTTGCAGCTAAGATTTTTCTTTGTCTTCTTGCAAGCAAGTTACACGGATTTATCAATTTATGTTCTATATTAACGTTATATAATCAACACTAGCAAATAAATCGTTATATTGGCGTCCTCCCTTAACTAAAGGTAAAAACATGAGGGGAGAAACTAATTGTGGATTTTCTAAGGGAATGTTTAAAGAATAAACGACATTTAACGTTGATGGTTATGGCATTTTCACACCCGCACCTTTGCGCCACTGTTTCCTACCTTGACAAATGAAAACGACGGAGCACTTCATTAAGGCCATTTCTAGGATATATACTACTATTTTCTCACCCATAACTTGTTAACTGTACATATCTTTATCAAGGTCACTTTTTAGCATCCTAGACACTAGCAAATCCAAATACACACCATTATTTAACATTTATTGTGCATAACTAGTTGATTAGTTGATGACAAACTGATATCCTAGGGTGAGACAAATGATTCTGCACTATTACTGGAAAGCATACTAGAAGGCATGTATCCAATCTTCTGCCATTATTTAGCCCACAACCGACTTTTTTTCTTTAGCGCAAATTCAAGCAATATTCAATCATTTTACCCAAAAATACATGCCTAAAATCATTGTATACGGTGCAAGGTGTAATGTCCATGTTGAATTTGTGACGTAGGAAATAGGCCCCCGGAGTCTACAGAACCGAATGGAGTACAGTCTGTAATCTCCCACTGAATGCTACAGAAGTATATATGTCACCCCCACTACACTAGCACCGCTTAGTCGCCCATGCTCTTCTTGACCCACATACCCCAGAAAAACATATTAGCCCAAAATATTAAAAACAAACAAAGAATGTTTTCACAAGGATGGTTTTTATTTGAGTGAATTAATTTTGATCCATAAAATTGTGCATACGCTATCTTTTAATCCTTACAATTAAAAAATTAATTATTTAATTTTTAAAATTATAAAATATAAGTCAAATTAATTCTTAAAATCTTATTTTTGGGGACTAATTTTAATTACCAAGACTAATTTCAATCACATTTTATAAAATTAGGAATTAAATTATTAATTTATTAATTTCATGGATGAAAGTGAAGTATACACACAACTTAGAAATCAAACTGAATATTCACTCGTTTTTATTTTCTTCTTTTCTTCCAAAAAGAAAAAAAGAAAGAAAAACTCTATATATAGTACTCAGTACTCTAGTGAAAGCACCAAAACCTCACCCCCACCATAACAGCCATGAAAATCCCACTTTCACTCGCTCCTTTACTCATCTCCCTGTTCTTATCCCTAGTCCAAGGGCTCAACCCCAAATGTGATGCCCAGGATCATGGCTCAACCCTCCAAGTGTTCCATGTGTTCAGCCCATGTTCCCCATTCAGGCCATCAAAGCCACTCTCATGGGAAGAGAGTGTCCTCCAATTGCAAGCCAAGGACCAGGCCAGGATGCAGTTCCTCGCTAGCTTGGTGGCTGGGAGGTCCATTGTGCCCATTGCCTCTGGCAGGCAGATTATACAGAGCCCAACTTACATTGTGAGAGCCAAGATAGGCACCCCACCACAGACATTGCTCATGGCCATGGACACTAGCAACGATGCTGCTTGGATACCTTGCACTGGCTGTGATGGCTGCACATCAACCTTGTTTGCTCCTGACAAGTCCACCTCATTCAAAAACGTCAGTTGCGGCGCTAATGAGTGCTATCAGGTGATAAACCTTTCTATAAATTATATCATTTATACTCATTTTTTATATTCTTTATGTACATACAATCAAAGAAAAAAATAAAAAATAATATATCTATCATTTTTTTTTTTAATATTCACCATCTTTATCTCTCTATCATTTTGTTTCTATAATAATTTAAAAAATAAATACAAATAACATTTTTTCTTTTCTTCTCCACATTTTTATATACCTTTCCATTTTCGTCTTCTTCTTGTGTGAGTTCAATAGTGTTCACGCGCCAGATTCCATGAGTAGGATGAAACCAAACACCATGATGTCACGTAACCGTAAATCTCCAGCTCATTGTGGCTGTCTCTATTCTCATTGCTCCGTTCAATGTACCATGAGTGCTAAGAGACCAAACACCTTGCTGAAGTTCTATGCCTCCACTTTATTATATTATTATTTTTTTTTTGTGATGAATTATTGCCAGAGAAGTTCTTTTCTCTCGATGGCTTTTAATCTAAGGATGTATTGCTCTAATAATTTTGAAGTATCCGACTTTAATAAGAAAATTTGAAATAGCAAAATTATTGCATTTTTTTTCATTATGCACAACTCTACACAAGGTTTTCACATTGAGTTTAGGAAGAAAACATATCTAGTAAACTCAAACAGGGCTAGTGGAGATATGTGTAATTGAAAATATAGCAATTGTGGAAGTAATATTTTATTTAAAAATTAAACAAGAATCATGTGAACTCAAATGCGGCCATAGTACAAGTGTGAATGTTTGTAGAGTACCTAAAAATTTGTGAGAAATGTATTCTATTTTTATTCTTACATAATTTTTAAACACCTAAATCAATATATAGTGATCAATCTATAAATAAATATAAATTTTTTATATAAATATTAAATATGATATTAATTAATAATTGATGTTTATTATTAGTAAATTTAATATATTGATTCATTACTTACATAATTAAAGTTTATATTTACTTAAACTCTAATTATTATATCTCAATTTTAATATCTAAATGATTGTGTTTAAATAATAACACTCAAATTTGTGGTAAAGTAAACAGTAGTGAGGATTTTTGGGGCGAGCCAAAAAGATCTTTGCTTACAAATTCCACATGGCCTACAACTTGGCACTAGTCATTTTCTTTTTATTGACGTTTTGTTTTTGTGTTGGGGGGTGTAATTTTATCATAAGCTCTTGAATACGAGTTTCTTACTTTAGTAATGTAAGTTTTATAAGCATTTAATATATAAATTAATCTTTGGTGAGTTTTGATGTAAATATACTATATATCTGTTTTCTTGTGGCATCATCTTACACAAAGCTTATTCATAAAAAAAAAATTATCCCATATTTTTTATTCCTCTAACAAATGCACGGTTAGAAATTCCAATCTAACAAATTATGATAATTTCACAATGATAATCCATGCATCACATTGAACTGTGCATGCCTAGTAACACGCGCCACTTGTCCTGATTGCCCGTAAGGTAGGGTTGACTCGTCCTTAACCCAATCCACAGTCCCAAAAAGCTATGTGCAGTTTTTGGCAGGCAAAAGTTCACGAGACCTGGTTTTTTCGAAAGCAACATTTTATAACGTCAGTGATGTGAAAAATTTCAGGTACCCAACCCCAGTTGCGGTGGAAGCGCGTGCTCCTTCAACCTCACCTATGGCAGCTCCAGTGTAGCAGCTAACCTTGTCCAAGACACAATTACCCTTGCCACTGACCCAATTCCAGGCTACACCTTTGGTTGCCTTGCAAAGACTACAGGAGCTTCTACGCCTCCACAGGGGTTGTTGGGCCTGGGCCGTGGCCCATTATCACTATTGTCACAGACCCAAAACCTCTACCAGTCCACTTTCTCGTACTGTTTGCCAAGCTTCAAGTCCGTCAACTTCTCTGGATCATTGAGACTTGGCCCTGTTGCTCAGCCCATAAGGATCAAGTTTACCCCTCTCCTCAAAAATCCTAGGAGATCATCACTCTACTATGTCAACTTGGTTGCTATTAGGGTTGGTCGGAGAGTCGTTGATATCCCTCCGGCGGCATTAGCATTCAACCCGACCACCGGAGCAGGCACTGTCTTTGATTCTGGTAACGTCTTCTTTCACCTAGATACACTATTTGAGAAAACAAAAATGTGAAGAAAAAATCACTCAATTATAAAAGTGGGGTCTAAGATTTCAACTTCGAAAATTTATTGGATTTAATTTGTATACATTGTTAATATAAAATTCTTTTATATAAATATTTAATTATGTATTGGCATATCAGAAAAAGTACTTAATTTAATTACATACTATCTTAAAAATTTTATAAATAGAAATATTTAATTAGATGACAATACAAAATTCAGTACATCAGAATTAATCAAATACTTATTTTAGATAATTTAAAAGTGCTAAGACTAATTAGATTCATTATTACGCTTTTGACGAAAATGGTAATTTCAGTGTATGCCATGACATGTTCATAAGATTTGTTTCCTCTTGGTTTTGGTGAGATTTTTCATATTTCCATATTTTGACTTCGAAACATAGTGTGCTACCTTGCTAATGTCTCATTGAACGTCCGAATTTTTCAATGTGAAGTCCAATCAAACGCCCTTCATGTTCTAAAGATGCCAAACAAGCTAGGAATTATGTAGAATTTAAACAAATTTTGTCAAAATGCTGGGCGTGATTGGACCACAATTCACTTTCAAACACCAAGCCAAGCATGTGGCTTTTGAAAAAGTAAAACACCTCAATCTTAGGCAACCAAATGTGATTTAAATCTAATGATAACAACGCTCCTCCTTTTGTTATCCACTAAAAGAAAAAGATAATAATAACGTAGAAAAGGCGCAATTGAAGCAAATAACGATAATAATTCTAATTATGAAATAATTATAATTATAATGATCATAACAATAATTTCGCTAATTCCCATGAAAAATAATAATTTTACTAATTTTTTTAAATGCATTTCTTGTTAAAATATTACTAGGTACGGTATTCACCCGGTTAGTTGCACCGGCATACATCGCTGTCCGAGACCAGTTCCGGCGAAGAGTTGGTGCGAACCTCACTGTTACATCCCTAGGAGGATTTGACACATGCTACACGGTCCCAATTGTTGCACCTACAATAACGTTCATGTTCTCGGGCATGAATGTGACATTGCCCCAGGACAACATCCTCATACACAGCACTGCCGGCAGCACCACGTGCTTGGCCATGGCGGCGGCGCCGGATAACGTGAACTCGGTGCTGAATGTGATAGCCAACATGCAGCAACAAAACCACCGTGTGCTCTATGACGTGCCCAACTCAAGGCTTGGTGTTGCTCGTGAGCTTTGCACCAAATAATAAATGGTTCTTTGTGATCAAGGATTGTCACGAATAATCTTATCAATTTGGCATTAGAAAGTCGTTTGGGTAATGGTATTTTGGCTTCTGATGATGGGTTGGGTTTAGGCATAGTGATAAGTTTTTATTGCTAAGTGCTAACTATATAGAATTAAGATTTTGAGCTGCTATATATGCGTATGGAATTCATGCATGTTTCGAAAGTTATGTTGTATTTGTAGCTTTCTAATTGGTGTGTCACGGGTTTATTCGAGTTGATTGAATTGATGAAACTATAGATTTTCGATTATTGTGCCAGTTCACGGGTCATATGTCCTATTCTTTGTTTTCTAATAAAGAGTTGGCGACAGCTTCTTTTATGAGATTAATTTTAATTTTATAAAATATTTTATTTTATCAACCCATCATACAGTGCATACGTATTATTTTTAAGAGAGTTATCACAAAAATTAAACACTTATAATTGCATAATATTACAAAATTGAATGTGTATAAAAAGTTTTTATGCGGGCATTGTATTAACATTAAATCTTTCATTTTATTTATAAAGTAATGTTTACCAATAGCTTTTGGAATTTAAGTTTTATTTATAATATTATTTTTATTATTACCAAATTATATATATATATAAACTATCCATCATAATAATTATTTCCAAGGTAATAATTAAAAAATTACAGAGCAAACTAATCAGTCTTTTTTGCAGAAAATTAAGCAATTTTTTCTGGTCAATAAAGAAAGCAGTTTTTTTTTTTTTTTTTTTTGAGAATACAATGTGAGCAAATTTTAAGCTGACGCAAACTCATAGCGGACTGGCAAATTGCTGGAATAACCCAGTCATATTTGTGTCATGGGCTATGTGGGCCGGCCTATTGCCCTCCTTTTTTTTATTTATTTCATTTAGATTTTTTTAACGTGGGCGATAATTGCGCCATGTACAACTTGCCAAACAGATCGAATGAAAGGTCAGTTGGGTTTAACACGGGCTATATTGGCTCCGCAACTTGCTCCATTCTATATAGTTGCTCCAAGGATTGTCGCTGTCGTTGTCGTCAAAGTCCTCCATGAATGGAGAACCACGTTTGGGAGGGCGATAAAGATAGGAAAGTTGAATTCCCTCAATGTTTCTAAGAAGTTTTATCTAGGGGTCGAAAGGTCAGTTGGGACTTTAAAACGCCATTAAGCCAAAGTTGTTTTTTTTTTTTTTTTAATATATCAATGGCAATAATATTTGAATATCTGACCTAATACACATTATCCAAATTTCTTATTACTAGATCATTTCTAGTGGCTTACATTAAGCCAAAGTTGAACAACCAAAAGCATCCCCTCAGATTATTGATATTACATTGTGCTCCAAGGAATTAACAACATTCCCAATTGACTCATAAAACTAAACCAAAATGAGTTTGCTATAGACATAATATTTTCGAGTTAATGCTTAGTTTAATCCTTGACTTTTCACATGTGAAACATTTTTGTTCTTGACTTTACAAAATTGTCAAATTAGTTCCCTACTTTATAAAATTTGAGCCACGTTGGTCCCTTTCCCCATATCTGTTAGTACACGGTCACTGTTTTGCTAACGTATTACATTGATATGTGGCATGTCACGTGGCCTCCAATGTGTCATGTTAGTGGCATGTGGCATGCAACATGGCATGTTAAAGCTACGTGGCATGTCATGTGGCACCTATTGCAGCACTGATTTTATATATATTCAAATTAGTCTCTGAAATTTTTAAAATATGTCAAATTAATCCTAAAATTTTTAAAATGTGTCAAAAAAGTCATAAATCCTCAATCTTTCTTAAACCCATTCATTTCTCTCCCATTTTACACTTACTTAGACTAGATCCTCCCTTCATAGAATAATAGGGATAGAATGTATAGAAATGAGATAATAAGATGTAATAAACAATTTTAATGTAGCTTAAAAGAGCGTTTCTACGAGCAGTGTTTGTTGTTGGGCTGTCACCGCCTCTACCACCACCCCTTGCTACCACTACTTCATCTTCCTTGTCGTGCCATTGCCCCCTAGCATCACCGCCCTTTGCCGCCCCCTCCGTTCGTGCCATGACCACATGCTTGTTGTTGTCCCCACATGACTTCTCTCATCATCCCAACCCCAAACCATTCTACACCCTTCATTGTTCCATCCAAATCCAACAAAAACCACCAAGCAAAGACATAGAAACTAAACTACAGTCAAATTAGATAGATGGTTGTTGCAAGCCTTGTCTCCCCTCTTGTGCACCCAATCAACCTACGTTTCCTTTACACCCAGTCACCACTGCAACTTCTAATTGCGCCATGCACTCCCTCTCGAAATGGGTTCTCCCTCATAGCCATGCATGCTTTGGGCAATGATTTATTGGGCCTATAGACCCTTTCCCAACTGAATTGGAGAGTGGGTTTGGAGAGGAAGTGCACAGAAACATTGACACTGAGCATAAGTTGGCAAGAAGAGGTGTTGTTGTTGTTTTTTTTTTTTTTTTGGGTGGCAGGAAGGGTGCCACCTGCAGAAGGGGATGTTGCTGATGAATTGGAATTTTATATACTTATTTTTCCTCATAACTAGCTCACTAACCCTCTTTTGTGCATATTTGAATTAACTTGGATCATTTCCTATTAATTGGACTTTGGTTGGACTTTGATCTAATTTTCTTGCACTAACCTTATTCTGACACTGTTTTGGTTTTCGGGCCATAACTTGAGTTATATACCTCATTTTGGCATGATTCTTGTTTGTTGGAAAGCTGAGAGCTAGGCCTACAAATCTTATGAAGAGGTCAGAGGCTAGTTCGAGAGTTTTTAAGCTGGAACTCAAGAGATGTAGTCGCGATTCCTAAGTAGAGTGTAATAATTGGGCTATATCTCGGGCTACAGGAATCTAATTGAGGCAAATAGGTGCCATTGGAAAGCTGACTTCCAGGTCTACAACTCTTCTTCAGATCACTAGTGCAAATTATGGCATCTTCTAGGCCAAACATGCGGTTGAAGTTCACTGACGGATCTAGTGAAGCTGAATTAGTGTTTTTTGCATAAGTTTCCTTCCACAAGTCCAATAAATGTAAATGAGGTGTCTACTTGTAGCTTTAGAAGAGAGGATTAATGTAATTAGTCAAATAGTGTGTTAATCATAGGTATATATAGGAGGGAACCCAACTTGTGAGAAGACTTTTTGACTCATTTTTATTTTGATCAGAATTGAAAAATAGAACTTCTTTTTCTTCCCCCCCTCTTTCTCTCTCTTTCATTTTCTCTATTGATGGAGGAGTAGATCCTCTTCTGATTCAAGACATCAAGTGAAGCAATTAAACTCTTGAGGATTGGTGCATCATTCGGATACAAGACATCAATTCGATTTCATCTTTCCTTCTCTCATTCTTAATTTCATGCAAGAATTGAAGTTCTTCATTCTTGAATGCTGATTAGGAATGTGATCATGTCCATATGATTTGGTTGATGTATGTGATTTGATTGCTGAAGGAATGTGAATTATGTTTCAGATTTGAACATATGATTAGTTGCATTGGTGCTTGAAACTAATTCAATTAAATTTGGTTCTAGAGGTTTTTGAATCGAATTGATTGTGTAATTAGTTGAATTCATGGAGGTTGCCATGTGAATGCTAGATTTAGATTGAGATTTCAATCAAGTTTAAGTCTAATCACCGAATTGGAGTATTGCATATAGTTAGAAGCCAATGATGGAGTGTTAATTGTTCTTATCTTGTGTCTTGGATTAGATCTTTTAATTTGGTTTTATCACTCATCAATTCTGTTTTATTTTGGTTTCTACATACTGCATTTCAAGTGTTTGATGAAACAAATCCCCCGAATTTGCTAATAAAATGGTGCATTCATCTTAGGAAATGACCTGAGTTGCCTACTATACTATAGTTGCTATTTGGTTTAATTTGATTGAGTTGCAACGCTCGAGTCACCAGCACTATCTGCCGGGTGCTGGCAGAGAGAATGGGGAAGAAGGTGTTGCAAGGGTGTTTGGATAGAATAGTGGTGGTTAAGAGAGAGAGAGAGGGTAGTGATGTTGCAGGAGAGAGAGGGGATTCTAAAAAGAATATAAGACACTTTAGTAATGTAACTGGGGATCCACTTAGGTGTTCACAATGGACCCAGAGATAAGGTCCCCATCCTAAAACGCACCCTAGATATTGGACGTTGGCAAGTCGAAGACAAAGGAGGGAGATTTACCATTTTCAACTCCAACAAAATCATAAGCACATAGTAGGTGTCGACTTAGTGAAATTTTCAGCTTAAGTGGTTGATGAGATTGAATCAACAAAGTAGCATTTATAAATTGAAAATTGTATAGAGGGTAGTTATTAGCATAGTTATTAAACCCGGACCGAATCGGCCGGTCCGATTAAGTGACCGGTATGAGTTGCTCTCTAGACCGAATATGTATAAAAATCAGTGTAACCCGGTTCGACTCGAGAGTCATGCATATTTTAATTTTTAAAAAATTTAACTTTTTTAACCATATTAATAACTTTTTCAAATCAAGATGGAAAGTAATTGAACATTTCCTACACTAGTATTCTCATTTTATAGTGAGAGCCTTGCCTTCCACTTACTTTCATTTCTAATGTGGGATTAACCATTAGTGGGAAGCATTTATAACATATGTCTTAGCTTCCACTTACCTCCATTTTCAATGTAGGACTAAAAAAAGGTAGGAAATATTTTATAACATGTCTTACTTTCCACTTAGCTCCATCTTCTCCTAGATTGTATTTGTAATTTTTGATTAGCTATCTTCAAGTTTTGAGCTCTTCTCATTAATAAGCATTTTATAACATGTTGCTTTTTCAACATTTTCTTGGTATTGCTGTATTAAAAGATGATGTTCTCATTTCATTGTAGTATAGATAGTTACCTGCATCAAATTGAATCCTCTATTTATATATATGCTTTTATATACATTTATATAAGCATACAAATTTTAAAGTGTGTTAAATTGTTGATTACTTATGTCATTTTATTTTATTTATTTGAATTTCAATATATTTTTATATATCTATTTAATTATATCCGGTTGAACCAATGACCCACTGACCCAGTGCTATGGCCGAGTTGATCATTGGGTCGAGTTTTATAACTATGGAGTTCTATAACTATGGTTATTAGCATAACTTTAAATGTAAATGTAATTGTAGTTTGAATATTAATTAGCACATGTGTGTGCACCTAGGAAAGTGTCCACTTATCTATACATCACCCATCTTTTTGTTTCTTTTCTTTTTAAATTTTTTACGTGAAAAATGTTATTTATACATAAATTTTTTGTGTCTCAATTGATCATTGGTGATTGTGTGCAAATAAGTAAAGAATTCGCATATATAATTAGAGAATCAGGTGACAATATTATCATTTATCACCACACTTAACCAATTCCGCAGTCATGTACATAAATTTTCCACTTATTTATATATGAATTATCAATAATCAATTAATACCAACAAAAAAGAACTTTGTACAAATAAAAGGACCCTTTTTTTTACATTATGCAATGAATTCCTTTTCTTTGGTTTCATTTTATCGTACTTGTTCAAGTTTCTTTAATTTTCTCTTCTTTTTTTTTCTTTTTGCCTCCAGTTACATGTATTTTGTTATTGAATTAGTTCTTGTCAATTACTTTTCACTCATTGTTATATATTGAATTCCTAACATTTCATACTGATGAGTTCTTAATAAAACTTAAAATCCACACATGTGAGAAAATGATGCCCATCTCCGATGTGAAATCAGAAACTACGACATTTCCTGACAAGGGATCTTATCTTTGGTCGATTATGGACCTAGCATTCAGCCACATTTGCAAAATGTGGTTAATCATAAAGGTAAATGTGGTTAAATGATAATTAATATTTTATTAATAAATCAGATTTAGTAAAATTACACCTTTATTCTCATAATCTTTTCCTCCATTTTCAACTTCACTGCTGCTCCTAGGCCACCACCACCCCCACCACCCCTGCTGCCATCGTATGCCACCACCTTGGTCCTCCTTGTCGCTCACCGCTCCCCAATGTCACGGCCCTTTGCCACCCCCTTCGTTCACACCATGACCACATTCCTGTTGTTGTCCCCACATGACTTATCTTATCATCCCAACCCTAAACCATTCTACAACCTTCATTTTTCCATCCAAGTCCAACAAAAACCACCAAGCAAAGACACAAAAACTAAACTATAGTCAAATTAGATAGATCGCCATTGCAAGTGAGGGGTGCCACCTACAGAAGGGGGGGTTGCCAGTGTCAGGGAAGGGGAAGGGTGTTATTGGGCACTAGCAGAGAGAATGGGGAAGAAGGTATTGCAAGGGTGTTTGGGTAGAATAGTGGTGGTTAAGAGAAAGAGAGAGAGAGAGTGGGTAATGATGTTGTGGGAGAGAAGGGGGATTTGAAAAGATTATGAGACACTTTAGTAATTTAATAGGGGATCCACTTAGGTGTCCACGATGGACCGAAAGATAAGGTCCCCATCCTAAAACATTCTCTAGATATTGGACATTGGCAAGTTGAAGGCGAAGGAGGGAGATTTACCATTTTCAACTCCAACAAAATCATAGGCACATGGCAGGTGTCGACATAGTGAAATTTTCAACATAAGTGGTTGACAAGATTGAATCAACAAAGTAGCATTTATACATTGAAGATTAGTATAAAGGGTAGTTATTAGCATAACTTTAAATATAAATGTGAATATAATTATGGTTTGGATATTAATTAGCACATGTGTGTGCACGTAGCAAAGTGTCCACTTATTTATACATCACCCATCTTCTCGTTTCTTTTCTTTTTTAAATTTTTTACATGAAAAATGTTATTTATACATAACTTTTTGTGTCTCAATCGACCACTAGTGATTGTGTGCTAATAAGTAAAGAATTCACATATATAATTGAATAATCAGATGATAGTATTATCATTTATCACCACACTTAATCAATTTCGCAGTCATATGCATGAATTTTTCACTTATTTACGTATAAATTATCAATAATCAATTAATACCCAAAAAAAAAAAACTTAGGGCAAATAAAAGGACTCTTTTCTTATATTATGCAATGAATTCCTTTTCTTTGATTTCTTTTTTATCATACTTGTTCAAGTTTCTTTAAATTTTCTTTCTTTCTTTTTTTTTTTTGCCTCCACTTACATGTATTTTGTTATTGAATTAGTTCTTGTCAATTACTTTTCACTCATTGTTATATATTGAATTCCTAACATTTCATACTGATGAGTTCTTAATAAAACTTAAAATCCACACATATGAGAAGATGATTCCCATCTCGGATGTGAAATCAGAAACTTTTTCTTTTATTTTTATTTTCGTGACAGTGGATGGGAAATTAGAGACTAATTTAGTAGTCGTTGACAAAATTCCCCACAAACAGTTTGGTTCATCCAATTAAACAAAAACTATAACCACTCCCACCCGACAATGTCCGTACAAGTGATAATAACGTCACCCAATTAAACCAAAACCATAAACTGTTCTTAATCACATCACCCTAATTTCTAGTCATGGCGCACAACTGACTGAATCAACCTTTTAATAACCAAAACTCCAAAACAGTGAATCGAGAGTCCACACACGGAAGCTTGTCCGTGGAAACCATGTTCCCAATTACAGACACAAACCCTCCTCTCCTCCTCCACTCTCCTTTCTCTTTCGCCCAGCACCATAACACTGCACCCAACCTAATCCCTTCCACTCTTAACCAACCCATAAATAAGCCACCCCCTTCGCCACACCTCACAACAAAAAGCGAGTAACTAACCTCAACCCAACCGCCATATGGTATGGACCCCAAACACCTAACAATCCGCACCCTCGTCTCAAACCTCTCCGCCGACTCCGAGCACACCCGCCTGGCCGCCCTCCGCCACCTCCGCCAACTCTCCAACCAAGACCCCGCCGCCCGCCCCCTCATCTCCGCCGCTGGAGCCGTCCCCCTCCTCGCCGACGCCCTCTTCTCCATCTCCCACCCCATCCAGGACCACGCCGCCGCCACCCTCCTCAACCTCTCCATCCCCGACCGCCGCCCCCTCGTCTCCACGCCCCGCCTTCTCGACGCCCTCTCGCACCTCCTCTCCCGCCACGCCTCCTCCTCCTCCCCCTCCGCCGTCCAGTCCGCCGCAGCCACCCTCCACAGCCTCCTCGCCGTCGTCCCCGAATTCCGTCCCGCCGTGGGCGGCAGGCGCGACATCCTCCACGCACTCGTCGACGTCATCGGTTCCCCCGATTCGCCGGCGAGGTCCGTGAAGGACGCCCTCAAGGCGTGTTTCGCAGTAGCGCTGCACCTGCCGAACCGGACCATAATGGTCCGGCTCGGCGCGGTGCCGGTGCTATTCGCCATCGTGGCGAAGGAGAAGACGAAGAAGAGTGGGATCTTGGAGCATGCCACTGCGGTAATTGCGCAAATTGCGGGGTGCGAGGAGAGCGAGGAGGCGTTCCGGGCGGTTTCGGGTATTCTCGTGTTGTCGGGTTTGTTGGGATCGGAACATGCTGCGGCATGTGGCTTGAGGACCAAGGAGAATGCGGTTTCGGGGCTGTTGAATTTGGTGAGGTGTAGTGGGGAGCAAGTTGTTAAGGAGGTTCGAGAGAGAGCCGTTGCTGATGCCCTGGATGGGATCTTGTGCGTGCAGGAGCATGGTACCGCCAAAGGGAAGAGCAAAGCTGTGGCGTTGTTGAAGGTGCTGTTTGAAGGTGGATGCTGTAATAAGAATTGTGGCGATCTGTATCCTGTTGAGTCAGACTTGTAAATGTAATGATACAATTACAATTGTTGCTTAGAAATCTTTTATTCTTTACTAAATTTAGATTTAGATAGATAGTGTACAGAGAGATACAAGCTAGGGTGCGTTAGTTCTAATATGGTTATGCTCTGTTGATCAAGATGTGAACAATGTCTTGTTGTAATGTACATTCTAACAAAATCAGTGGCAATTGATGACAATTTTCATTTTATACTTCTGCTGGTGTTATTTTTTCCCCAGTCCTTTGATTTTTTTGTTGATCTTTAAGTAGATTGCAGCATCTTGGTTTACCTTGCTCCTAAAGTCTGTAGTTTTGAGATGATCCTTAAAAACCTGTGCATCAATGGCTCCGGTGTAGTGTGTGATCTAGACCAAGTTGCCAATATCAGTGTCCAGGGTACTGTGAGTAAGAGAAGCTACATGTTTTTACATGTTAAGGTTAGGGAATTTAAGTATCTATCTATCCTTTGAACTTTTGCGAGTTTTACTGTTTTTGGGACCTTAACTATTCAATATGCATTTCCATACTTCAGTAGCTAGAGTCCTAGAGTTTTAGTTCGCAAGTTAGTTACTCTGTTGAATAAGTAATGTGCATGAAGAATCAGCTTTTTAGCCTCAAGAAGATTATGTATCGGTTGAGTGTGGTTCACTTGATCTGCTTTACTTCTTGGACACTATTAGATTCCTCTGCTCTCTTGTTCTGGAATGATTTTGAATAATCAAAATCTCAGGAGCCAGGAGGAACCTCGATATGATTTGCAGCCTGATAATGTTAAATGGACTAAGGTCAGGGGAATTTTTGTGATCCCCATGAATGACACGCGTGATGGATGGTGCTAACATCAATTAGTACAAGTGCTATATGTTAACTACAATTTGGAGTTTAATGAGTTCAAATTTTCCTCTTATTCTTTCTCTTAACTGCTCTTTCATTTCTTGTTTCCAAATATTTCATTGCATCTGGTCTGGGGTGGTTGTAATGTGTAGGAACAGTACTAGTGGATAATATTTTGAACTCATGTCTTTTTCTTCAACTTCAAGGACTGTGGCTTTCCTAATAGTTTTGATCTCTGGGAAAATCCCAAAGTTTATCATTTTGATTCAATAGGATTAAATGAATGGAACCAAAATAACAAGAACAAAAGATTTGGTGTTAATTAAAAAATTTCCCAGCCCTACTGGCTATAGGCTATTGGCCGAATGCATATGGTCAGTGACTTGACTCACTTGAAAGTAGTTTCCTTGGTTATCATTTGGCAGGTAGCTGCAGGTAACCACATGTGCAACATTGGCATATCATATAGTGTTGAAAAGGCTCCATGTCATTTTGTCCATGTATATATCATGTGGTTGGTAGTTATTATTTATGTGCAACAACGCTATATATAATAACGCTCATATCATCTCCTATCTTCAATACATTTTGTCATTTGCTCACGATTGAGCTCACCTTTTCCACACCTAAACTGATTCCATCACCTAAGCACATTTACGAGACAATTTTGTGTATCTGGCATTTTCCATTTATGAATCACGTTTGACATTACTATAAAAAGTCTAATAGTGACAGTTGAACATAGAACATAGGAATTCATCTCTTACTTGTATAGTCAACTGAGCAGAAACTCGGCTGGAGATTTAATTCAATTTTTCACCTTGGAATTCAATAGCTAAAATGTGAAAAATGCAATCAATGATGCAGTTCTCGTGTTGAAGGAACTGAAATTGAAGCCTAATTAGTCAACTTAAAAGATTCTTTCTATTGAGGCAAACAGCTTAAAGCTATCTTTATAGTATCATTAATTTCTTATCTAATCTTTGCAACCTTGCAGGTCCTTTTGTAATTTTTTCTAAAAGCTTCATATACCTTCCATTACAGACAATTTTGGGCAATGACTAGTATGGTTCTGTGCTTTGTAAGCATGGCATAAAGTTACCTTACCTTGCAATTCGTTCAAATTAAAACCTTTATTTGATTAATCTCTCATTCTTTATACCAGGGAGCCTTCTTCCAAAAGCCAACTTTTGGATAGTGGTTTGTGCTTTCTTTACACATACTAGTGCCCCGTACAGTTCCTCTTGTTCCTCTCATAAGCTTTTTCTCTTCTTCTGACCAAACTTTTTAATAGTGCTTCTCTTTGTGGGTCTGTAATACGCTGTGGTTGGGATTCCATACACTTTATCGTAGTGGGTAAGCATCAGTTTAACCTTGAATCAAATGGGCAATCCAGACCAACAACCATGGTGCCAATGCCAAAGGTGACTGACTGCGACTGTGTCGCATAGTTATTAACTGTTTTTGGTCTAAACCATATATATAGAGTCTATTGTACTCTAACTAATTTGACTTGAGTTGAGTCTGCTCTTTTAACAATAATTTTTTCTATTTGTAAGACTCGAGTAAAAGATTTACTTGAAGAGAATAAATGTCGAACTACTTGAATCAACCATATGTTGGTTGTGTCGCTTAGTTATATTATGATTCCATCGGTCTAATTTTAATTGCCACTATTGGTGGGCCAGCCATAATGCTGGAAGCACAATAACTGGTAGAATGCTTTTTCAAGAGGATGATGAGTCAACCAATGTGTCCGTGTCCTTCACCTTTGGCTATTGTGGTAAGCCCCCCTTTCCTCTCACAATTGATTCTTGCTTAGTAATATATTGGTTAGTCTTCGGTTTATTCGTCAGTGCCTTCAGTGAGGATTATAATAGTTTCGAAATGGTTGAATTTTATGCAAATGGCCTTTTCTTATACGGTTTAATGGTTTGATAAGATACCGGAGTGTGATGTTTAAGATTCCTAAAGAATTTCTTTCCGTTCTCATTTTTCTTTTACTTTTCAACGATACGCCCGCTGAAATTTGAACGCCTTAGATGAAAATTGAAACGGTAAGAATTAGGTACACTAAATCTTGCTGAATATGTATCTAATGTAGACGTTAATATAGTTAATTTAATATATGATAATATTGATTATTCTTACCTTGACTAGTTCTACTTCAGCCCAAACAACTGATTTTTTTCTTCTTTTTTACTTTTTTTTTTTTAAATAACATACCCAAAATCAATGTTAAAATAGCTTTACATTTTTTTTAATAGAAAATTTATGATTTTAAAATTGCAAAGTTAAGAAAAGAAACCCTTAATTTACGCGTCAAAGTTTGAGCAGTGTCAATTATTAGCGATCTTGGCTCTTTTTATTTTGGATTTGAATGTAAAGGAATTGATTGTAAGATAATTAAAGTAAAAGGAATTCAAGAAAAGTAATTTATATTTGATAATAAAAAACTATAATTGTTCAGAAGTAGCCAAATGGGTTGAGTTACCTAGTAAATATGCTTGACTAGTAGGAATGGATTTCTGGGAACATGAGGCAAGCTTGATCTTCCTACTCCAATGGTGGGTGCTGCTCCTCCGTAAGGATTCTGACGCTTAGGTCAGCAAGAGTCAAGAGGTACTAATATGTGGGATAAGTTGACTTACCTGAGCTCCCAACTTAATATTTATAAAGAGTAACTAGAGGTGAAGGTTCCACTTTTTTGGGGAACTTAATCTCATTTATCTCGAAGCTAGAAGGAGCTAAGTAACCACTTTTGCGGTAGCATGAGATTCCTTGAGATTCACTCTTTTTGTTAGTAGCTTGCACAATTTGGGCCGATTATTGACATAGGCCGACCCTATGAGCCCACATCATTATGGGCATTAAGGCTAGTCTGTAATAGTGCCCCTAACTCGAGTTTGAGGTTAAGACCTCAAATACCGATTTCCCATGTGAAGGCAAATGGTAGATGAGTACTATATAGCATTCGTTTCATGAAACTGAAAGTCGATGGTTCCCTTCGATTTTAAGTGTTCAATCTTTGTTGGCCTCAATTTCTTACATCACTATTTTACTTTTTCTTATTGTGTCAAAGCTGGAACTCAGAAATTATTGCTTTTCATTTCAATATTGAACGAGCCCATAGAGGATTCTAGAATTGCAATGTTCCTTATGTAATGACATGGTTCAATCACGTCGCTTCAAATCCCCTCTTCTCTTAAGTCGCATCGAATTACGATAGGTATGTTGGCCATGATCCTAATTCACTTTGACGGGAACAAGGCACAGCCAATGTGGCCATCTATGGTCCTCTAGCTTTCTGACCTATTTGTTTTGGTGGTGTTTTGTAACAACCAGGGGGTATTGATGTCTTTGGACTAGGGGATAGTATTGTCTTTTGGATAGTAATTGAAGGAGTATTAGTTTAATATGGGTACTTGTCATTTTTACGTCTTTTGCGTCGAATATGGTCAGAATGGAACTTGCTGATATGGCCACCGTCTCTTCTTTCTTTTCTTGATCTGCTGTGTTCATTTTGTATGTTTTTCTCAGGTGTTGGTACTTATTGATTGCTGTTATTGAAGTTTCCTTTCTGTAATAGAGTTCCATTCAATCCAAACTCCCTTTTTCTTCCTCTATTATTCTTGCTAGCTGCTGCGGGTTGTTACAGTTGGTATTTAGAGCCTGGTTAATCGCTGCCATGGCCGAAGTACCAACCCGCTGGAAGGAGGTACACGAGGTGCTTAATAGAGGCGAATCCAACATGCAAGCATTCATGGAGAAGACAGAAGCTACGCTACACGCGATGAAGGTAGAGACCGAAAACCAGATCAGAGAGATAGTTTTTGATTCTGATAAGAAGATGGCTAAGATCAAAGGGATGATAGAGAATATGTTGAAGATACAGATGGGTCTAGCTCAACATAGACGGGTCTAGCTCGGGTGCCCCAAGCAGGACAGATCTGTACACTCCACCACACCATCGGCAGATATAGGCGAACATTGGGGGTACGAATCAACAGATCCAACCTCCGAAGGTTGAGTTCTTGGAGTTTTATGGGGAAAATCCACTCACATGGATCAGGCATTGTAATAGGTGCTTCATATTGTTCCCTATGGAGGATCAGACTAAGGTGAATCTCATGGGCCACTACATGAGGGACAAAGCGGACCTGTGGTACATGGAGTATATAGAAGGGAGAGGTAGGATTTCTTGGAGCAGATTCTGTGAGCTGTTACTTGCTCGATTCACTCCAACTGGTAAGGATGACATCTTAATTGAGTTCAGCAATTTATTTTATGAGAATGATGTTGAGTCCTATTTAGAGAAATTCGAAGAACTTAAAGCATTTGTCAGAACCAAATATCCGATGCTTGATGATGAATTTTTTATGTCTAAGTTCTTGGGGGGCGTACCCTTGGAATTGAGGGTAGAGGTACAGAAATTTAGGCCTCAGTCACTAGAGGACATGGTGAATATAACTAAATTAGAGGAGTTCTGGTTGAATGTCCTGGGGAACGCCTTAAGGGGGAATAAGGGTAGTTTAGGAGGATATAAGAGGAACCCAATACAAGTGAAACCCCTACAGAAATAGATTACATACCCACAGCCAAACCAGAAATTGCTGACATACCCAAACAGGGAAAACAGCTCCAATTTCCCTAATCTGCCCCTCAAAAGGTTAACTCCTTCTAAGTACCAAGCTAGAAGGGAGAAAGGTCTCTGCTACCATTGTGATGAGAAATACTCAGCGAACCACAGGTGCAAGACTAAACAGTTCAACTTAATCATTGTAGATGAAGGAGAAGATGAGGAACCCGAATTGGTTGAAGTGGAAGATGGAACCGGATTAGCTAGCGATGAGAACGGGATTTCTATCCATGCCTTGGTGGGAAACTGGGCTAGAACTATCCTCAAGATAATTGGGACTGTTAAGAAGAAGAAACTGACCATCCTGATAGATAGTGCCAGCACTCATAGCTTCCTAGACAGAGACACAGCAAGGGTTCTAAATTGTGAGATGTAGGAAACAACCCCTTGGGTGCTGACTGTAGCAGATGAGGGAAGGATCACATGTAAGGTGAAGTGTCTGAAGTTTACATGGGAAATGCAGGGCCACAAGTTTGAGGCAGAGCTAAGAATAATTCCCTTAGGTGGTTGTGACTTGATGCTCGGATCAGATTGGATGTGGGCTCATGACCCGGTGACTTTTGAGTATAAGAAGGGAATGGTGACTATTTTTAAGCAAGGAAGGAAAATTGTGTTGAAGGGAGCGAATAAAGACTCGGAAGTGGACTTGATGGGGAGTAAGGGACTTAAGAAATTCATCAGGAAGGCTTCACACAGCCTGGTTGCTCATTTATTTGCAGTGAATGTGGAAAGGGAGGCCATGGACGTGCCCTTGGAAATGAAGGAGCTGCTGTCTGAATTTGCTATGATTTTCAAAGAACCTAGGGGGCTGCCACCTTCAAGAGGAATTGAACACGAGATTATTCTGAAGCCGGGGTCCCAACCCATCTCTCAACGGCCTTATAGATATTCCCATGCACTCAAGGATGAGATCGAACAATTGGTGGAAGACATGCTGCAGCAAGATATAATTCAGCCGAGTACTAGCCCGTTTGCTTTTCCTGCACTATTAGTCAAAAAGAGGGACCTATCTTGGAGGTTTTGCGTGGATTATAGGAGGCTAAACGACATCATAGTTAAAAACAAATTTCCCATGCCCATAATTGAAGAATTGTTGTCTGAGCTACATGGTGCCAACATATTTTCTAAGATAGACCTTCACTAAGGGTATTTTTAGATCCATTTGAAGGAGGAAGATCGGCATAAATCGGCATTTATCACTCACCATGGGTTGTTCGAGTTCAAGGTTATGCCATTCGGGCTCACCAACGCCCCAGCAACCTTCCAAAATATGATGAATAAGCTATTTGCTCTACTGCTTGTGTTTTTTGATGACATATTAGTTTACAGCAGCAGTTTGGAGCTACACCTGTAACACGTCCAGGAGGTGCTGATGGTTCTTCAGCAACATCAGTTATTTGCCAAGATGAGTAAATGTGCCTTTGCAGTAGATAGAATTAAATACCTGGGTCACTTGATATCTGGGCAGGGGGTAGAGATAGACCCTGACAAGGTCAGAACAATGAAGGAGTGGCCAACCCCTCATAGTCTGAAAAGCCTCCGTAGATTTTTAGGTCTCACTATTTATTACCGGCGATTTATCAAGGATTATGGCATGCTAGCGAAGCCTCTAACAAATCTTCTGAAGAAAGGAGAATTTAAATGGAGTGTAGAAGCTGAATCAGCCTTCAAACAACTCAAGTCGGTGATGGTCACGGCCCCAGTATTGGCACTTCCTGATTTCTCCAAATCGTTAGAGATTGAGACTGATGCTAGTCTCATCGGTATTGGGGCTATCTTGATGCAAAACAGGCGCCCCATTGCATTTTTTAGCCAAGCCTTGTGCCCCAAGAACCAAGCATTATCCACCTATGAGAAGGAGTTGTTAGCCATCATGACTACTGTTTCCAAATGGAGTAGTTATTTAATTGGTAGCTACTTCATCATTAGGACAGACCATGCTAGCTTGAAGCACTTGCAAGGATAGAAGATTGTGAATTCCTTGCAACAAAAGTGGTTATACAAGTTGATGGGATATAATTTCTCAATTGAATACAAAAAAGGTGTTGAGAACAAAGTTGCAGATGCCTTATCACGGCAGTTTGAGGATTCGACAGTGATCACAGCAGGGGGTTGCAATATGCTTACCCATCTTCGACCTCAATGGGTGGAAGATATAATTAATAGTTATGAAGCCGACGAGGAGATACAACAATTGATACAGCAGGTGATAGTTAAGCCATACGACATGCCAGATTATTCCTACTTAGAAGGGGTGCTGCGCTATAAGAGTAGATTAATAGTAGGCAAGAGCAATGACATCAGGGGCAGAATAATCGAAACCCTCCACTCCTCTGCACTTGGAGGACACTCAGGAATTCATGCTAGTTACTAGCGTGCTAAGCAATTATTTTATTGGAAGGGCATGAAGAGAGATTTTTCTTCATATGTTCTGAGTTGTGATATATGCAGGAAATGCAAAGATGAAAATATTCCTTACCCGGGGCTGCTGTTGCCGTTAGAGCTACCAGAGAGACCATGGAGCCATATTTCTATGGACTTCATTGAAGGACTCCCTAATTCAGAAGGCAAGACTGTTATCTGGGTTATTGTTGACCGCTTAACTAAATATAGTCACTTCATTGGGTTGAAACACCCCTATACCACAGAGGAGTTGGCTAAGCTCTATTTAGACCAGATATACAAGTTACATGGCACCCCACAGGTTATTGTCAGTGACCGGGACTTGGTGTTCCAAAGCTCATTTTGGAAAGAGTTCTTCAAACTGATTGGCACCCAATTACACATGAGTACTGCCCACCATCCCCAATCTGACGGTCAAACAGAATGCGTGAACCGCTGTATAGAGACTTATTTGTGTTGTATGATTCACCACCGTCCAAAGAAATGGTTACCGTGGCTCCCACTTGCAGAGTGGTGGTATAACACTAACTACCACCTTTCAATTAAAACAACTCCATTCGCAGCATTGTATGGGTACCAGCCCCAACAGTTATCACTTGGGCCATATATCTAGACTGATCACTCTTCCGCCGCATACTTGGTGCAAGACAGGTTACAGATGGTACAAACTCTCAAGGAAAATTTAGCATTGGCTCAAAATCGAATCAAACAGTATGTAGACCAGAAGCGGTCTGAGAGGGTATTTGAGGTGGGAGACTATGTGTTCCTTAAGATTCAGCCCTTCAAAATGAGCAACCCTCACCTTCGGCGCCAAACTAAACTCTCCGTTAAATATTTCGGGCCTTACAAGATAGTGGAGAAGATAGGTCCAGTAGCATATTGGCTTGAGCTACCGATAGGCTCACGGATGCACCCTGTTTTCCATGTCTCACTTCTTAAGAAGCAGATCAAGTTGAAGTACCAAGTTCGGGACCAACTGCCTCAAGTGAATGCTAAAGGCTGTCCACAGGTATACCCGTTTGCTATCTTGGCACGCAGGACACTGTGCCACAAGCGGAGACCCGTCAAACAAATTCTAATCCACTAGAGCAACACCTTGCCAGAGGAGGCCACTTGGGAGAATTATGACTCCTTTATGCAGCAATACCCTAAGTTCAAAAGCCTTGAGGACAAGGCTTCAGCTGAGAGGGAGGCAGTGTAACAACCAGGGGTTATTGATGTCTTTGGACTAGGGGATAGTATTATCTTTTGGATAGTAATTGAAGGAGTATTAGTTTAATATGGGTACTTGTCATTTTTATGTCTTTTGCGTCGAATATGGTCAGAATGGAACTTGCTGATATGGCCACCGTCTCTTCTTTCTTTTCTTGATCTGCTGTGTTCATTTTGTACATTTTTCTCAGGTGTTGGTACTTATTGATTGCTGTTATTGAAGTTTCCTTTCTGTAATAGAGTTCCATTCAATCCAAACTCCCTTTTTCTTCCTCTATTATTCTTGCTAGCTGCTGCGGGTTGTTACATGTTTATGGACTTGGCATTATGAATTTACTCAAGCTGAGGAACATATACCAAGTATACTCTAAACCTAGTTTTGGAATCTTTGATGATTGATCTATTGGAGTCCCACCAGGCTTGCCAAAAATTTGTTGGACTATTTTTAGCTAGGATGGTGTTTAGATAGATATAGGCATTGCCAGAACTTTGAAATTGGCTAGGTTTCTAGCCCTTTGATTTCAAGAGGTTAAACAATTACTTTGGGGAAGGAATTCAACTCCTCAAATATGGGTTCCCAAATTGCTTAATGATAAATACTTGGTCAAAATCAATCACCAAAGGAATAAGATATGGATATGGCTGATCATTGCAAGACCTGTATTAATCCTTGATCAAGTTCACACAAGTTACAATGAGAATCCTATGGGCTTCAAACCCAATCGGACATAGAGAAATACAAGTTAAAAGGCTAAAAAGTTAAAAGGCTAAACGTACAATGGAAATGACACTGCTAATTGGAAAACTAAAGCATAAAACAAAAAGTAAAGTAGATGTCAAGTTGTGATTTCCATGTCCCTTGCAACCTATGGGTCTTCTAGTATTTATAGGCAAATGATGTCTCCCATGATGCATCTTACTTGGCTTGGTCTCTAATAACCCCCTTTAGCTTATCTTTTGACCTTTCAGCCATTTCCCACCTAATATATTCAAATTCTGCTTCAAAAATATAGCCAATAAGACCATTTACACCTCAGCCGAAGTCAACATTCACAATTAAACATATAATCTTACTTAGTGGCCTAAGATTTATCTTCCTCGACTACCAATTAGATTAACACAATTAGCTTAGCCAAAGTTGGATATATTAATTATTCTTAATCTACCTTTCCTCGGCTGAGCTTTGCTCAGCTAGGGTATGACACTTTAGTGGGTTCACCAATTGTTAAGATCTCAATAATGCATATAATTTCCTTTATTTAATTTTTGTTGCCAACAATATCATTATCACACGTCACAAACAATTTTAAACATAAGAAAAACTATAACAAGAAAAAGAAAAACTATAATAAAATATTGTTTTTATTAAGGGTGTATTTGTTTATGATTATTTTGGCAAAAAATTATTTTTTCACTGAAAAAATTAATTTTTATATATTTAGATAATTTTTTAAAAATAATCAGATTCTCAAAAAAATTTATTTTCAGTCTTTTTGTAGAAACTGAAAAGAATAATTTCTAGAAAAAATCAATTTTCAATTTTTTTAGTTATATATAAAATTTAAGTTTTATAATTACTTTTTCTAAAAGTTGAAATAAATGCACCTTCATTTTTATGTAATTACTCAATTATGAATTTTGAAAGTAATATTATTATTTAAATAATTTTATTTTTTAACTATCACAGAATATAAGAAAAATCATATTAAAACAATATTTTTATTAATTATTTAACTATAAATTAAAATTGTCACACTTCAAATATTTTTTAATTATAATTATTTTAAATATTTGAATATGTTACTATATATAATTAAAATATATATTAAATATCATTTAAATATTTTTAATAATTATTTTTTATTTTAATAATATATACAACGTATTCATAGAGGGAAAAAAAGAGCGATATTATATATTAAAAATTAATTATTCTTAATTCAACCTTTGAAGACTTAATCAAGTTATTCATTATTTTACTGTATAAGTGAGTTTTAATAGATAAACCTATATAATTTATTATTTCTACAAAACAACAATTTTTTAGAGTTTTTGCATAAAACAACTGGCAAAATCATAATTCAACGTGCCAATTTGGTTTTATTCACCTTGTTCAATATTATTTACATTATATTTTATACAAGTATATATTCTCCGTTGAAAAACTTATAGAATAAATACTTAAAAACATAGCTAGCTAGATTCCTGCTTTCTTAAATAATAGAAAGGGCATAAGAAAAGTTTGGTTTTAAAATTATTAATTTGTGGAATTCCCCTTTAAAAAATATGAATACAAAAACATTTTTTTTAAAAACATAAAAAGACAATTTGTTTATAACAGTAAGCTCATCACTTTAGAAAGGTGCTTACCCGGTCTAATTAAGTCATTGCCAACCTTACCACGACTTATACTTCACTGTTTTACAACTTGATTAGCCGCAGCCACGTTGGTCTAATGCTGGGTAAATACAGCACCAATATTAACATGCCCAAAAGATTAGGTTTCGCAAATTATTGGTGCACTGTCTTCAAACAAGAACCACCATATTTGAAAACCCTCACTTTTCAATTACTTTCCAACGACCTTTAAAATCAAACTACAAATGATAGTTTTTTGCCTTTAATCATTGTAAATTTGTGAACTTTTTGTAGTTGTTTACTTAAAGTCTGGTCTGATATTGTCAAAGTGCCATATTGCTGAGAACGAACACAGTATCAAACCATATCTTCCTTCCTTTTGAAAAACCAATCTGATTTGGAGAAGATTTTCTTCTTATATCAAAATCTAACAAATAAGTCAATGGCCATTATTTGCTCTTTCACTTCGTATCCTTGGCTACCCTATCCTCAATGTGTGAGTATGAATCCAAAGAACTTCACGGGTTTGACAGTGAAGGCGCATTTCGGAGGGTTTAACCTCATTCTATGCTCTTGCAAACAGCCGAAGACAATTTCAAGGTTGACGGGGAGCTTCCCATCTTCCATTGCCTTGATTACCATGTCATCAATATAAACTTCCATTAGGGCTCCGATGTAATCAGCAAATATCTTATTTATCAACATCTGGTAGGTCGCCCCCATATTCTTCAGCCCAAATGGCATAAGTTTATAGCAGTAGTTAGCTATTTAGGTAATGAAAGTTGTCTTCTTCTCATCATAAGGATGCATTAGGATTTGGTTGTACTCTAAGTATGCATCCATGAATGTAAGAAATCAAAACTCGCACACAGCATCAACTAATCTATTTATGCTTGGCAGGGTATGAGTCCTTTGACTAGGCTTTGTTGAGGTCGGTATAATTGATGTATATTCGCCACTTTCTATTTGACTTTTTTACCATGATGATGTTGGACAACTCGCATCCAAAAGGCTTTGGACAACATCAGGTATGTTACCATGCAGAAAAAACCCGCATCCAAAAGGCTTTGAACTTGCTTTCGAACTTCAGGGGCCCTATTCGGGCTCATCTTCCTTCTTTTTTGGGCTACTGGTCAGACCTTGAGGCATACTGCCAAGCGATGGTGCATGAATTTTGTGTCAATCCCAGGAATGTTAGCAGTAGTCTAAGCAAACAAGTCCACATTTGTTTTCAAGAGTGTCAGGAGCCCTTCCCTTAACGAAGTCAAGAAGTTCTTGTTGATCCGAGTTGTTTGGTTCGTCATTGACCCGATTTGCATGACTTCAAGTTCTCTATCAAGCTCGGGTCTCCTCATTTCCTACCGTCCTTGAGTGTCAAGGTCTACCATCATGACCTTTAATGAACTCAAAAAACGGGAATAATTTCCAGACTCTTCCTTCTTCCCTTTTTCGATTTCCAAGCTCGCGTTGTAACACTAGCGAGCTACTGCCTGGTTTGCTCTTACTGTTGCAATTTCACCTCTGTCAGTGAAGAACTTCATAGTGAGGCATGCTATAGAGATGAAAGCTCCGATCTTGTTCAAGGTAGGTTTTCCCAAAATTACATTGTAGGCAAAGGGGTAGTTGACTACTAGGAGGTCGACCTTGAATGTCCAAGTTCTAGGTCAGGTTGTTAAATGGAGAACTCAATGAGTTCTTCCTTGTAGGTTTGGAGATTGAAGTTCTTCAACCCTAGCTTGTCGAAGGCATTTCGAAATATGATGTTGGCTGAGGTCCCTTGGTCTACGAACACCCTTTTTATCTTAGTGTTAACTATCACAGCCGAGATAATCACGAGGTTGTTGTTGGGCCCTGGGATAATCCTTTTTTAGTCAAAGCTTGAGAAGACAATCTCGGCAGTGGATGATAACTTGTACATTTTCTTCATTTTCTTAGAGGACAAGCTTAAGACTTCTTGGAGGTGCTCTTTGTAGGCAAACTTTTTCGTGCCACCTCCAGCAATGATGTTAACTATCATTGTAACCACCTCTATATCTTCATGATCTTCCCAAGCTTTCTTCGATTTCGAGGTCCTCTGGTTTCTAGGATTCCTTCTTTCTTCGTCTCTTAAAAAGGAGGTTCTCCTTTTCCTAAGGCTTATTTGGGAGGCAATGTACCTCATCAATCTTCCTTCTCTAATCAACTGCTCAACAGCACCTCGAAGGTCATAACAATCTTTATTCTGTGCTCAAAACCATTATGATACTTGCAGAATAAGGACCTATTAGTGTTGGCCCTTGATCTGAGTGCATTTGATTTGGGCAATCTCTCCACTTGCCAAATTCTCTGTACAAATCAACCAGGGACACGTTAAGGGGAGTATAGTCATGGTACCTTCTAACCCTTGATGTCCATGATTCTTTCCTCATTTGCAGTGGCTTTTTACTTTTTTTCTAGGTAGATGTATCTTTTCTCCTTTAGTTGGATTTCATCCATGGTCTCTGGTAGGCATTTGGGTAACAAATCCTTGAAGGCCCCATGCTAGAGTCTGTTGAGTAGGGTGAGCATTGTAGCTTGAGTCTCCAATTTTTCCACTAATAACATTTCTACATTAAAACACTTGAGAAAATCTCAGAGCGGCTCTTATTATTGTTGTGATACTCCTAGTAAGCTAGTTACTAGTTTTGGCTTGAACCTCCTAGTAGTGAAATGAGCCAAAAACTGATATGTGAGGTCCAAGAACTTGTTAATGGATCTCGAAGGCAGCAGATTGAACCACTTGAGGGTCACTTTCTTCAATGTGATTAGGAAAGCTCTACACTTGATTGGGTCAGAGGCCCCTACTAAAGTTATTTTGGACTTGAAAGCATCCATATGTTCTTGGGGTCTGTGCTCCCTTCATAGGGCTCTAGGTCGTTTAGGGGTTTGAATCTTTTTGGGAGCAGGACACTCATAATATAATTGGAGAACGACATTTCATCCTTGCCCTTCAAGTATTCATATCGATTTGAGTGATGCGCGATTGTTGGTCCAAGCTTCTCACCCAAGAAGGCCGCAATTTGGCATGATCGATGTGAGTGTGATTGCTCACTTTGGGGATTCGTCCAACTTTTACAATATTTCTCCTGAGGTCAATTGTGGGATGAGGCTCTTCATTGTGGCAATATGACCAATAAGGACGCAATTCATCACGATCACAACTCCTGTGTTCTCACTGATGTCAATTGTGATGATGTCATCCATCATCGGTTTCCCGTATTTGTTCCAGGTTCTACTCTAGCTCCCGAACATGAGAGGCTTGATCCCATAAGATGATACCATTTCGACATATGAGATGGCTTTCTCTAAGGCTTACTTAACCTTTGACACTAGGATATTAGTTGGAGCTAGGATCAGGGAGTGATGAGCCACTGTATTTTGAATGTTGTGTTGACTTCTGGTGTCCAATGCTAACTCTGAAGCTGTGCATCCATCCACCTGCTCCCGAAAGGGTAGTTGTTCATCATTCACTCCCGTGTGCCGCCCTTTGATCCTGCCTCCTATTGGTAGACATGGTGGTTGAAATCATCGAAGCAATGCAAAAAAAGTAGCTTCCGGCTCCCCACAGACCACGTCAATGTTTGGATGTAGGTTAACAGCATTTAGAAGTTAAGAGTGCTCCGAACAAAGTTGGTATCCTAAAGCTACTAGAACTCAGTTATTGGTGGCAAAAGTTCACTCTTCATGACAGTGGGGGGTGTACTTGCAAGGACTTGATGCTTAAGTTAGGGGATGCAAAAGATACAAGTGTATAGGGAGTGTTCACATACCTGATTTGAGAGGTTTTACCTCCTCTTATAGATAAGAATGAATAAGGGTTGATACGACTGAGTTTCGTGATATGGGGAGGCCACCTCAAGACTCTCAACGGCTCCATGCATATTAAGGAGTCTGAGATATGCGGCATCATTAGCTGTATATATAGCTACATTCTGCTCATAACTGGAGTTTGAGATTTCTGTGCACATGTTACGAGTATGCTCTTCCTTCTACATAAGTTTTGAGTTAGGCCTTGGCTCTATTTTTATGAGCTCAGACTTGGGCCATGTTAGCCCAAGTGTAATATGGGCTTTAATAAATGGACCATGATATGGGCTCCAAGTGTAACACCCTTGGTGTAGTTTCAAGTTTTTCGGTGTTAATCGTGTTTGATTGATGTGTTTAATTTGTTTATGATGGAATTTAGTTGGTATATGATGATCTTGGGTGTTGGATGTCTTTTGGAATCAAGGAACCATGTTTTGGGATGTTGTAATCGATTACCGTGTGGCTGGTAATCGATTACGGGGCTCTCTGTATGACCATGGGTTAAAAATTTTCATGTCGTAATCGATTACCGAATATGGTAATCGATTACCAGTTCTGGGTTCGTGGTAATTTATTACCAGCCATTTGTTCATGGTAATCGATTACCAGTTCTTTGTGGTAATCGATTACCAGCCCGCGGTAATCGATTACCACAGGCCAATATATATACGGAGACGCATCCCACGCCCTCATTTTCGATTTTTCTTCTCTCTCTAACCCCAAACTCTCTCCTTTTTCTCTAGAATTTTTTCTTCCACCCTCCCTTACATTTATCAACTCCATTCTATCATTTTCAACTAAATCAACAACAACAACACTAGATTCATTCCATTAAACACAATCAACCATACACATTATTCCTCCTTCTTCATTCTTGCTTGGGTGGATTCAAAGAGGGAGCTTACCTCTATTCTTCCCCTCATTCCAATTCTAGAGGTAATTTCTATATATTGTTCTTTCTTTCTTCCAAGCAATTCCAATTCCTTTTATCTTTAGATGAATTCTTGGAACCCTAGGATTTTAAGACTAGAGAACTTATGGTATGGATAATGTTAATGATCCAAAATTGATGTAAGTGTCCTGTTGTGATGTTAGATATTCCCAAGGAACTTCTCTCCAACCTTGTGAATCCAGAGACTTAAGATTTTCCTATGATCGGTAATCTGTGAGTAAATAGCATACTTTTGAGTCTATTCTGTTTTAAATTTATAATTGTTTATTTACTTTAAGAAACTCTACTCATGAGTCAATGACGAATGGAATTTGAATATGATATGGGATTTATGATTTATGAATATGAAAGAATAGGAAAGTTTGTGACAGGATCTGTTTGCTAACGACAGTAGACGTTAGCCTTGGTGCACCTTGGACTATGATATTACATGGCCACCCAAGGGGGTGGTGCGTGACGGATATTTCACGACCATATATATAGTGTGGTGCATGCCTGTACTTCACGGCCTCAAAAAAAGAAAAGGGGGTGCGTGCCTGATTTCGGGGTTTACACGAAGGAATAGCCACCTAAGTGTGAATCTTGCCTGTTTATCTTGTTAGATATTTCCACTATTTTCCTCATTGAATGAAATTGTTTAAACTGAATTATACATTGACTCATGAGGTTCAAAAGTGTCCTATCTCTCATTGAGTTCCTCAAACTCACCCCGTGGTTATCATATTCTTTTCAGATACAGGTTCAGACTTGGGAGTCGATCCTTCTGCTCGACATCAGTAGATTCCTTTTGGGGTGAGCCCTATATAGTAAGGGCCTTGTTTTGCATTTTGTTTCATTTGTAATCTTAGTTGTAGCTCCATAGTACTATAGGTAGGGTCCGACCCTTGCTAGTGTGTTAAGTTATGTTCAAAGGTTGTTTAAACTGAGTGGATTGACTATTGTATATTAATTTGATGAATGGATTATGATGGAGTTGATTATAAATTGAACCTGGATTATGTAAATATGAATTGTATGAGTATGTATGTTTATATATATGTGTGTTGCATGCCGAGGGGTGCATTCTGTGAATGCCTGGATCCCCGATGGAAATGTGTGTTTTGTGATATGCAGGATAAATACTCTTATTTGGGAAAAGTCCTAAATATAGAGGAAACTCTACCCAAATTTCGTGAAAATTTTGTTGTATAAGGCTTGCTAGGGAGCATGCTCTCTAAGCGCCGGTCATGGCCTTATTTGGGTCGTGACACCAAGATTCTAGTTTGGGACACTTACATTACTTAGATTAGGATATTTTTGCTCCTAAGACACTTATAAATGCCCATGTGACACATTGCTTTATGTTTATTCCTTCTGGGCTACTTCTAAAAGAGCAAGAGGTCTAGTAGCCCTTGATTTAGCCAATCAAGTTATATATTTTATTTTTTTAAAACAATGTGAACCAGTCGTGTTCACCTATTTTGGATCAGTTGAGCTAAATCGGTTCACACTAGTTCCTTTTGTGTTTTGAAATTTTGGTTTTTTTGGGTATGACTGGATTGCCCTAGGGACTAGTTTCTAGTTGAACTGGCTAGTCTAATTTGGTTTTCTTAACTACAGGTTTGGAGAATGTAGGAGATTCCTATCAACATTGAATAAATAATGTTTTTGATGAACATATTAAAAGAAACATAGAGGTGTAAGTAGATAATATGGTTGCCAAGTCCCTAACACACAACATTGAATGTGTTGACCTTGCTAAGATTTTTCAAAAAAATTTGAAACTACAATATGAGAATAAATTGGGATAAGTGCACTTTTGTTGTACAAGGGGCAAATTCCTTAGTTTTATGCTTACATACTAGGGAATAGAAGCCAGCCTCGAAAAATGTTGAGCTATTCAACAGATGAAGAGCCCCAAACCATAGAAGAGTCCCAACAATTGACAAATAAGATTGTAGCCTTGTCATGTTTCTTATCAAAATTAGTAGAAATAGCATTTGCTTTCTTCAAATGCTTGAAGAAACAACATGGCTTTCAATGGATGCCTGATTATGAATAAGCATTCTAATAATTGAAGCAACTTTTGATGATTGCACTAATCTTAACTAGATCTGAGCTAGGTAAACCCTTGTACTTGTACCCTTCAATCACCAAGGATACATTGAGCTTGATTTTGATCAGGGAGCATGGAAAAGAGCAAAGACCAATCCACATAGCAAGACATTGTAATGATTAGAGGGAAAGTATTAAAAAATAGAAATGCTTGTTTACACATTAGTAATCTTGACTAGAAGACTTGGGCCATTTTTCCAAAGTCACCACATCATCATTTGAGTAGAGCAACCTATTAAGCAAGAGTTAAGGAAGCCAGGGTGTGGAAAAGAATGACAACATAGTTAGTTGAAATATTAAAGTTTAGCATTGAGTATTTGCCATAAGGGCTCATCAAGGCCCAAGTGTTAGCTGACTATTTAGTGGAACCTATCATTGATGATGATGTTGATCATGTGAAACAAGTGGTGCATGAATCATCTTGGAAGGAACAAATGGGATCATAGTAGAGTGGTCTCTATAGTTTAAATTCAAAGCTAGTAATAGTCAAGCCAAATATGAAGCCCTCGTTTTCTAATTGAAGCTGGCCTAAGAAGTTGCACTTTAAAATATTCTACTCAAGCAAGGTTCTTAGTTGGTAATTCGACAAGTTAATATTGACTTTTAGGCCAAGGATCCTTTACTACAAAAATATGTCCAACAAGTAAAGAATTTGATTTCCATGTTTGACAGTTGTGGCATAGAACACATTCCTTGAATGGAGAATACTTGAGCTGACCTCTTATCCAAGGTAGATATGATTAAAAAGCTAGAGAATAATAGGTCGGCAACAAGTGCACGATCAACCGAGTATTGATCAAAGAAAAGTAGCGATTGTGGAATTTAGTAATGATTCACAATCTTTACTCAAGTAGTATCTATTAAAAGGGTAATTACTTGAGATATTTCAGAAGCAAAAAAGTTGAAAATGTCACCCAATTTTTACACCTTTATTATCAATCAAGAGTGTAAAAGAGGGTTGCCAATGTCATTATTGATGTGTATCGAGATGGAAGAAGCTGAAATGTCATGTTTGAAGTCCATGAAGCAGTTTGTGGTAATTACATTGAAGGACAATTATTAATAGTAAAAGTCCTCTGAGCCGATTAATTCTAGCTAACCATGACATCAAATTATACAACATTCATTAGATAGTGTGACAAATGTTAGTGATTCTTTGAGGTCATACAGAGATATCTTGAATAGTTGCATTTCTCGGAGGTAAGTTGGTCATTCTACAAATGGAGATTGCCATTCTTAGTTCTTTCCCATTAGCACCTTGATTGATAAAATATCTCCCCGTGGCTATAGACTACTTGACAAAGTGTATTGACGATGAACTATTGGCCTCCATTGGCATGGATAAAATTCAAAAATCTTTATGGAAAAAAATTATATACAAGCATGGAATCCTATTCCAAATTGTGACTAATAATGACACTCAATTCATAGATCAAAGGTTTGAGGATTTTTGTGCAAACCTCTGCATATTCTAATTGTTTATTTTTGGTGAACATTCTTAGACAAATAGACTAGTGGAATTCGCCAACAAGGTGATCCTGACAGGTTTGAAGAAAAGTCTAGACAATGTTAATGACCTTTGGATTAAGTAGTTACCTGCCGTATTATGGTTTTACCATATAGGGACCTAGTCTTATATGGAAAAAAAAAAATCCATACAACCTCATTTTTAGGGCAAAAAGTATGATCCTGGCTGAAGATTTTAGAACCTAGTTTAATTAGACAAGTGTTCGATGAAGAAGCCAATCTAGTAATATAGGAGGCTGAGCAAGTCATAGTGGAAGAGAGTAGAGAACTAGCTAGAAAAAGCCATGAAGTGGAAGATAGCTCGGAGCTATGATAATAGCGATCCCTAAGGAACTTTAAGGAAGAAGAACTATTACTAAGAAATATTGAACTTCAGAGAAAGCCAATTGAAGAAGGAAAGCTCGCCCCAAATTGGAAAGAAGTATATAAGGTTGAAAAAGACATTAACAAGGGAGCCTACAAGATTGTAAAGCTTATTGGAAGGGAATTATTGCAAATGTGGAACACAACCTCACTTAAGTGATATTTCAATTAAGTTATTTTCCTAGATCTATGCATGGTTTGTGTACTCATATTTTTCCTTTGTGCATTTCCACTAGTTTGTCCAATGGAGATTTTAACGAGAAATGACCTGCGTCAAGAAATTTAAAATCTAGATGAAACTTTTGATGTATTATTTAGTTCTAATAAAATTATGAATTTTTATATATGTTGTCAATTTTCACATTTGTCAATATCTTACAGCTAATTAAGAGTTTGGATTAAGATTAAGGCTAGA
Source organism: Pterocarpus macrocarpus (assembly GCA_031439585.1). Lineage (NCBI taxonomy): Eukaryota > Viridiplantae > Streptophyta > Magnoliopsida > Fabales > Fabaceae > Pterocarpus > Pterocarpus macrocarpus. The sequence continues at coordinate 40,057,582 of CM062517.1, forward strand.
AGCAATATTTTAAGCCAAGAATAAATGTCAAGCAAAAAATAAAGGTCAAGATTAAGGCTGAAAGTAACATTGTAAGCCGAGAACAAGGCTTAATATTAAACGAAAGATTATGGCTAGAAATGATATTGTGAGCAGTAATAATGCCAAAATTGAAATATGAAAGTTGTGAATAAGGTTAGAATAATATGACAAACTAAGAAGAAGGCTCAAAATCAAAAGATCAAAGACAAGAATAAGTTAACAAATCAAGATTAAAATCAACTAATATGAAGGCTGAGAATAAGGCCAAAACAATTTGGAAAAAAATTTGGGCCCAAGAAATTAAGCACAAGCCAAGAATTGGGCACAGATAATATATCAACAAGACCATGAATGGTTGCACGCCACAATGATGCACACTTTGTTTGGGCTCATAAAAGTAGCCTAGGATTGGCATTCCAAAGAAAGGACTCTAACACTACTAGAAAATCTTTGGAATCAAATACAAGTTTATCTTAGTGATAAACTTTCACATGACTTTGTTACTTAATTTAGTAGCAAAAGTGTTTGTTAATTAGCTTTGACTTAGTAGAATGATATGAAATTATCACAATTGGAAAAAGCAAGCCAGGAAAATAAACAATACTTAAATAAAAGAAGACAAAAACATTTTCATAGTCAAAGGTACCACAAAATAAGGCATTAAGCCTACCAAACATTAATGTATAATAAAACAAATGAACAAAGCCTATGCAGAATTATGCACGATTTCAATGTTGTCCGTAGAAGGTATGGCTTGGAAGGAGTCACCAACTAGCCTTCATCTGCTATGTTTCTCATCATAGAATTCTCAATAACCTTGAGTTCCTTTTAAGCTGTCTCCTTTCGAGCAAGCTCCTCTTCCACTTCTTTGGAAGGCTCATCAACTAATTGGTCACCTTGGATTATCTTGAAGGGACCAACCCTTAAAAAATTTGAACCAGGGTAAAGAAACTGAGCTTGCCCTTTCAAACACACCAAGGTACTAAACCACTGCCTCCTCTTAGAACCTATCCAATTCTTGCTTGAGCCCTTCGACTTCGTCCTTTTTTATGGCTTTATCCAATGCGATGTCATGAAGTTCCTACTCAGCTAACATTTTTCTTTTAATTTCTCGGTGTTGGGCAAAAGTTTTTCATTTTTTGACTTCTTTCTAGTCTAACTTTAGGTTCAAAATCTCCTTATTTTCGCCATAACCTCTAGGCTATGGGTGGCCTTTAATTTGTCAAGTTCTACCTAATGCTCTTTCCTTAAGGTATTTATTCGTCCATCTACTGAGCCTACTCCATCTTCAGCTTGCTAGGCTAAGCTTGCCAAACAAAGACCATGGTTCTTCATTCAATTGTAGACGCCAACAATTCTGACACGTTTTCCCATATTCATATCATTTGGGGTGAAGATTTGGTTGTTGACAAAATGATAAAATAGAAAGTTGTATCTCCAAAGAAAGGATGGCCATACAAAAGAAGTAAAACCCTTCAACAATAATTGGGCTTGAAATGGATCAAAAAAGGTAGGATGAACATGCTACTCAAGTTGTGAAACACCCTCTTACAAAGAGTTAGAACCTTCTACTAAAAGCTCCTGAAGTTGGCCTCTCATCTTTTTTTGAGGTTGAAGATTAGACAATGTTGCTAAGCTCTCTCTCCCACAGAAGCAGCTTAGGGTTAAGGTTCATCCAATCGAAACTACCCCAGTGGGCCTCCACCTATAGTTGTAGCCTTTTCCATTTTCGCTAAGAAGGCATAGAGGCTGGACTAAGATCGATTCAATGTCATTTTCTCTAAATAAGTACCAAAACCAATGAGAACATACAACAAAACATAAAAATCCAACTAAGCAGCCGAAAAAAATGGTAGAACTTACTAATATGTTTTAGCACGTCAACTTTATTAGTATCCTATTGCAAAAGAGTGGTTCGATAGAGGGCCTTAGATAAATTGGGCTCTCCTAGAAAGTCTACTATATACTAGTCGTCTATAGATAAACTATCATAATCTAGATCTAGCATTTACATTGGAATCCTAGTGTAAGGGAAATTTCTCAGGACTATAATCATCTAGGAAGAAAGGAAAATTAGCCTCGAGAGGTTTCACTTTGATAGGAAATGAATAGCCTCTTCCTTAGATGAGTGCTAAGGGAAACCCGTAACCCCTTCCACACTCCTTTCACTTGGAAAAAGGGAAAAAAAGTCTTCCAAAGGTTCTACCCCCATATACCTTGTTAAGATCTTGTTTAACTAAATAAAATCCTAATGGTTTGGATGGAGTTGGGTAGGGGCTACCTTAAGCTGGTTAAGCACAACATAGTTGAAGTTAGTTAAAGGGAGCGTAAGACCTTAGTTTTTGAAAAAGTTCACATACATGTAAACAAAGGCCAAATCCACGTCCAGATTCTAGGAGTGAAATATCCTATCCTCGAGGGCGTAGGGAACGCACTCAAATAGGGACCCATTGCCTACTCTAGACATTTACTATATTGTTGGAGCACGATAATACTCTTAGTATCATTAAAAAATGAAAATTCCTTTTTGACTAATGATTCTACCCATTCATACTTATTGCTAGGAAGGGCTAAATAATTGCTAGGCCGATTCTTTTTCCCACCCTTCGCATTTTTGTATTTCCTCTCTTTAGCCACAAGAATATATTAAAAGAAATGAAATGAAACCCTAAGAAATCAACTTCAAATCAACAATCAAGTTCATTAGAATTTTGATTTAAAGTCACAAACACACCCAAGTAGAATTGTTTATCCTTGAGTTTGAAAATAGGATAAAATGGGGAAAAAAAAAGGAAATGAAGGAACTAGTAAAGTGAAAGAAAAAACTTACCAAGATGACAAGTGATGAGAACAAGCATTGAAATGCAGAGGACAAATGCTAGATGTGGTGAATAACAAGAGTAAGCAAAGTTTTGAATGAATTAATGATGAGAAAGGACTCTTGCTAGTAGAGATGAAAAAGGAAATTGAAGGTGGAAATAGCACCAAAAGGGAGTTGAATCATGCCTTTTAAAAATTTTTTGAAACTTGAAAACTTTAAACAAATATCTTAAGTCTTTGGACTTGGATTGTAGAAGTATTTAAGTGTTAGAATCAACGGTTATTGTATTCACAACAACTTTGTTAGATAACTAAAAAAGTAAGCGCATAAGACAAAAAAGAATAAAAGATAGGGATAGAGAATTACATAAGAAGATTTATACTTGTTCAGCCAACCCATTTGCGTATATCCAGTCCTCAATAATTAGTTGAGAATTTTATAACTACAAGTATTCTTTTATAAGCTTCTCCAAGCCTACAATAGAGTGGTCTTTTCTTAGCCTCTCCAACCTAAACAAGTCGAGTAGCATTGTCCTAACCTCTCCAAGCTAATAACGGCCACTATTGGACCACGTTATAATAAAAGATTTTTTATTTAAGTTTGATAAACTCTCACACTATATCACTTAAGGTGTATAAATAGATTAAGTATAAAGTGGAGTAACTTCTCAAAAATCTCACTAAAAGAGTATTTGCTATTACAAACCAACAAGAAGATTTTCTCTCAAGAAGCTTCAGAAAGAAACTTTCTGGCTGTTCAAAAGGTTGAGAAAGATGAAAGCTCTTTAAGATTTTCAATCAGTAGAATTCTAGCTACTTCTTCATCTTCAAGATTTATATAGGCTTCAAAATCTAGCTATCGAGATGTTAGACCTTGAGCCCACTATTTTTATATCCAATAATGTTAAACTAGAGAGAGAAGTAGGTTGCTTTCTTTCTTAGCAAGCAATTACATCATCAAAGAGGAAAACTAGCCATTTGAGTTAGCCAGCATTTTAGTGTGTCAATGCTCCTTTTGGATCTCTGTTTTGTCAAATATGACCTTTAGAAAATATCTATGAATCATGCAGGGCAAGCTTTAAAAGTGAGGTCTTCTTCACTTAAATCAACATTTTGGAGATTACCCTTCTAGTTAATCCTTCTAGACAAGTCATCCTTTTGATATGCTTGTGTTCCTTTTGGAGACTTGGTATCTTTATGATAACATAGCAATATCCTTCTGATGCTTCTAATATACTTTTATGAGAGACAAGATCTCTTTCGAAAAGCTCTTTCTCATTAGATTACATTTGAGATGTGCAAGAACCTTTACAAAATTCATTTTGAAGAAAAAAAGTTAATTTCTTAGAGTGATCTGTGCTTTCTAAAACAAACACTCAATCAAACCATTAGTCCATACAAATGATTTTCATTAAAAGTTGGTTCGTTATCCATCAAAACCTTTAAAAGTAAGCTTCAAAGACCACTTGGTAGCTTATGAAGGGTGTTGGAGCTTACAATCTCTCCCTTTTTGATGATGGCAAACCAATTTTTAAGAGAAGCTTTTGTTTAGAAAACTTGAAAACATATAAGCATTTGTACACATTGGGTTGCTTTTATCTTTCAGATTTCAATTAATGCTTTCTAAAATAGGTTTTAATTTGTTATATTGTTCGAAAATTTCAGGATAAGATACTGAATATTCTAAACTACCATAAACATCCAAAATAACCTTTTTGCTCAAACCATAAGAACAAAACTAAGAAATTAGAATATATGAAATATATCATATCATGAAATAAAGCAAGTATTCGATTACAAGATATAACTCATAATTCATATTAGAGCAAAATATCATCCAATTTCACCATAATAAGAAGAGAGATAGATATCAGAGCAATGAACCTCAAATAACTATCAGAGCAAAAAGTAAATAACTTGATATCAGAGCATAAAATAGAAACTAAAAGATAACTAAATCCATCATAAAATAGAAACTAAAAGATAACTAAATCTAAAATTGTTCTTATGAAACAACAAAGAAATAATGATAAAAGTATCCAGAATGCAAAATGAATATTTTCTAGTTCCTAGCTCCCTAACAATCAAAGCTTTTCTTGTCTTCTCCCCCGTTTGACATCAGCAAAGGATGGTAACAGATTGTGGTGGACCATCACTAATTGCCCTAGTTGTTTCCCTTCTAAAGGGCCCTTATTAGTTGCAACATGAGACTCTCCAACTTGTCTATTCTTTTTTTCCATGGCATGTTGATTGGTCATCAACTGCTATTAACTTGCCATGATGGTTTGATGATTGGCCGAGAGAAGATCCATTTGAATCTTATTGGCACTTGGAAAGACAGGAGCAAGACCTAATGTAGGTTCTTCAGATGGCACCTTCTTAGTATGAGCAGTTGAAGGCTTGGCTGATTTAGAAATAGCTATAGCTGTTGTTCTATCAAACTTAGGTCCATCAGCCAATAGAAATAGGACATTGACAATAGTTGGGGTGGCAGGAATATCTTGAGAAGCTTGTATTGGTACTGAAGAGGGGTGGAGAAGAGTGTAGCTTCTGAAGTAGAGACAGTATCAACATTAGCTTCTGTCACCAAGGTTCCTTCTAGTGCAGCAGCTTCAGTTCTAGTCTCACCACACTAGTGTTGATTCTAGCAAGGGTCCTTTCTAGACAAGCAAGAACAATATATAGGTTCTATCGTTGAGTTTTAGCTCTTGTAGCTTGTTATTCAGAGGGCAGCACTACCCTTCTTATCTCAAAGGGAGGATTCACCTCCTCTATTACAATAAAGTGTTGTTCTACCTCTTGAGAGATAGAAGAACTTCTTTGTTCAGATGCTCCAATTCTAGTGGCTTTATTCCTTTACTTTTAGAGCCAAGCTTCTTCTCTCAATTTCTTTTCTTTTGCTTTCCTTCTAGCTCTTTTGATAGGAGAAAGAGTGGAGTCTCTTGAAGGAGCAGCCGGACTTCCTTCTATTTTCTTCTTGCCCTTTCCTTCTAGAACATCTTTAGGTGTTGGCTCTTCTAGTGTAGGTTCCCTTAGGATAATCCCTCTTTGAGCAGGTCTAACAGCACAAAGAGCAGGAATGGTAGCAAGAGTGGTGGTAGTGTCAACCATATTAATGGGTCTGTAGCAATTGCAGATACCTCATCATTAGCCTTTGAAGAAGAATAAGACTCCTTAGTAAGTTTCATTAATCTTCTTTGCTTCTTCTTCTTTCCTTTAGAATGGAAGAAAGGCTTCTCTTTCTCCTTTGTTTCTTCTTTTTACCTTCCTCAAAAAGTTTTGATTTGCACTTTTTAGTGCTAGGCACCACATTAGCAGCATTCTTTTTCTTGCTCTCCTTATCTTTTTCCTTATCTTTGGGTTTTAGACCTAGAGCTAAAATAGTCTTCATGGCGGTGGTTGGTCTTTTCTTGCCATACCTTTCACCATCCAAGGAAAGTTGTGCTTTGATAAATACCTTGGTAAGAAACATGCAATAAGGAAGTGTTGCATGTTTTCTCCTTTCAGGACCAATAGTAGAAATGATAAAATCAAGAATCAATCTCACAAAATTGATCCTTCTTCTGGTCATGAGACATAACACAACCATCTAATCTATCTCACTTATTACATCCGTGTTCCCACCCTTGGTAACACAGTATCTTGAAGAACAGAAAAGATCGCCTTAACAGGAACCAAAAGACTAGAAGTTTGAATGTCTCGACCACTCATACCTCTATTTCTTGTTAGTATCTCAGCAACCTCAACTTCTGTGACACCAAGTTTTTTCCACCATCTTTCTCCTCCACGATACAGAATACCATTGTTGGGAGTGTTGGTGATTTCTGCAAGATCAGAAGGTAGAACTTGGTGTTCAAAACTCCTCACAATGCTCTTGAGAAAAGTGTTGTCCTTGTCTGATGCATTCAAAGTACTATAGAAAGCAGGGACAACTCCTATATAAATGTCCTCTGAGATCCTCAAAAATTCTCCCAGCCTTGAAACTCAAAGACATTGTAGAATTCAGGGATAAAGGTGAAGTTTTCTAAATAAAAACTTCTTCCTCTTACGATGGGTCTTCTAAAGAAATTACTTTGGAAGTTCTCCTACATTGCATCATCATCGAACATATAGGGGACGCTTTGACAACCCTTGTCAACCATTGTAGCAAGAAAGGTTGGAACTTGAATAAAAAAAGGAATGTGTTTGGGTAAGAAGAAGGCGAAGGTAGAGAGGTGTTTAAAGTTTGAACCTTTGGGAAGACGAATAGTGTATGAATAGTGTTAAGGGGGTTTCAGAGTGAGTAAATGGATTTGTTGGTTAAAGGAAATAATCAAGAATCATGGAAATATGAAAGGTTTTAGGACCAAAATGATGGCATTTTGTGTAAAGCCAACTTTTGACTTTCCTGCTTCATGAAATATGGCAATGTGGGAAGTTACTCAAGTTACCCATGTTTCAAAACTGCCTTTACTTTAAATATTTTCCCTTTTAACTAGAATTTGAGTCACTTTTCTTGGCTGACTTTCTAAACATGATTTCTGAAACCTTTTCTGATCAACTTTCTGATAAACCCTTTCTAAGACATTGTTCTAAACAAATCTTTTTGAACTTGTTCTGGGCACTTGTCTAAGCATCTTTCCAAAACACCATTTTGAACTAAGTTTTTCTGAACCAATTATGAGGGATGTTCTAATATGAACTTTTTGAACATTTCTTGAGTTCTATTACTTGATTTGCAAACCCAAAAAATATTTGAACTCACCCATCATGCTCATATCAAATTCTCCCTATATAAGCTTAGAAAAATTCTTGCACAAATTTTGATTAGTAGCACTAAATTTGATATCATCTACATAAATCTGAATAATAAGAAAATCATCTTTTTCATGCATGATAAACAAGGTTGTGTCAATTTTCCTCTTTTAAACCTATTTTTAAGTAGAAAAGAGCTAAGTCTTTTATACTAAGCTCTTAGAGCTTGTTTCAGACTATATAGAGCTTTTGACAACTTAAAAACATGATGAGGAAAGGTTTCACATTCAAAACTAGGAGGTTGTTTAACATGTACTTCTTCATAAATGAAACCATTAAGAAAAGCAAATTTTACTTCCATTTGATAGAGAACAAAACCTTTGTATGCTACACAAGCAAGTAATATTCTGATGGTTTCTAGTCTAGCAACAAGAGTAAATGTCTTATCAAAGTCAATTCTCTCTTGTTGATTGTAATCTTAAGCTACAAGCCTTACCTTGTTTCTTACCACTTTTCCACTTTCATCCAATTTGTTTCTGAACACACATTTGGTGCCAATGACAGAATGTCCTTTAGGTAGTCAGACTAGAGTCCAAACCTTACTTTTTTCAAATTGGTTAAGCTTTTCTTGCATAGTTTCTACCCAACAGTGATCTTGAAGAGCCTCATCAACACACTCAGGTTGGATTTTAGAAATCAAGGCCATGTTTGATTCTGATCTAAATGAGGATCTAGTTCTAACTCCTTGAGAAAGTTCACTAATGACTTGATTTTGAGATATAACTCTCAAGTCCTTTCCTCCAATGTATCTTCTCTGTATGGAGGATGCTTTAGAATCCTCTGGAATGTTATCAAAAACATGTTGAGGCATTGAAAGCTCAGGATTGCCATCTGTTGTGGCTATCTGAAAGGAGTGTTGATTCTGTCAACCATTATTCAAAAACAAATTCTCCATGTCTTCTTCTAGGTCATGAATATTCTGGTCTAGATCTTTCTTCTTCTCTTTGAAAGAGATGTGTATGGTCTCCTCCATAGTGTGAGTTCTCTTGTTGTATATCTTGTAAGCTCTAAACACTTAGAAATACACCAGGATCATATTTAGGATCAAACTTGACAGCTTGTCCTTTGTGTTAAGGATAAGACATTCAGATCCAAATACATGAAAATAAGATATGTTGGGTTTTCTTCCTTTCCATAATTCATAGGGGGTCTTCTTAAGTATTGGACATAAGAAAACACAAGTTTGAATGTAGCATGTAGTGTTAAATGCTTCTTCCCAAAACGCTTCAGATAAACTACTTTCTAAAAGCATAATTCTAGTCATTTCTTGCAAAGATCTATTCTTCCTTTCAACAACCCCATTTTGTTAACGAGTTCTAGGAGAAGAAAATTGTGAAAAATGTCATTTTCATTACAAAAACCTTCAAAAACATGATTTTCAAACTAATCGCCATGATCAAATCTGACGGATAAAATACAAAAGCCTTTTCATTTTGAACTCTTTTTGAAGACATTTTGAAGGCCTCATAAGCTTCATTCTTATGGATTAGAAATATAACCCAAGTGAATCTAGAAAAGTCATCCATGATGACCAAACCATGTTTCTTACCACCTAGATTGTCAATTTTGGTTGGTCCAAAAATATCAAGATGTAAAAGCTCAAGTAGTCTAGTAGTTGACACTACATTCTTGCTATGAAAAAAACTCTTGTTTTGTTTACCCCTTTGGTAGAATTCACAGGTTGAGTCATTGTCAAAGCTAATCTTGGCTAAACATTTTACAATATCCTTTTGAGAAATCTCAGAGATTAATCTCATATGAGCATGGCCAATTTTCTTATGCCACATCCACTTTTCATCCACAAAGGATGCCAAGCATTTTACATTTTGATCTAAAAGGTTATCTAGATATAATACATAAATATTATCATGCCTTTTAACTGAAAGAATAATTTTATCTGATGTGGAGTCTTTTATGATATATCTAGAAGGTCCAAACACAACCTTGTAGCCTTGGCCATAAAATTGACTAATGCTCAAAAGGTTGTGAGTTAATCCTTCAACCAACATAATATTATTAATCAAGTCAAAGTTGTTCTTACCAACATTACCTATACTAATGATTTTTGATTTGATTCCATTAACAAATTTTACAACTCCTCCATCCTTGGGTTTGAGGTTTCGAAACCAAGATTTATTTCTAGTTATGTGCTTGGAATAGTCACTATCCAGATAACATTTCATCTTTTTCTGATCATGTGACTTAAGACACCACTCAGTCTTTTTGTCAAAGACTATATCTGCCATGAAGCAGAGATTTGCAACTATCTCCTCCTCTTCTTGGGATTTTGTATCTTCTTGCTCCTCATCAAGGTCTTCCCATATAGCCATCGTGGCTTTTTTCTTAGGTGCTTTCTTTCTGGAGCTTTTCTTTAGCTTTGGATATTCAGATCTTAAATGTTCGGGTTCCTTGCATTCAAAGTAGATGATCTAATTCTACTTTGTCTTTCCTTTCTTATCCACCTTGGGAGTTACCCCTTTTCTTCTTTTTCCTTCTAATCCAAGCTCTTGTAATCTTTTCAGCTAGATGAGCAATTTCATCCTTTACTTCATCATCCTTATCATCAAAAGGTTCTTCTTCTTCATCTGTTTCTTCTAAAGCCTTCATGGCTTTGGAAGAAATAGATCTTCTTTAAGTGGACTTCAGGGCAATTGATTTGCCTTTTCTATTGCTCTCCTCAAAGGCTTCATTAAATTCAATCTCATGAATCTTAAGCGATCCAATGAGAGCATCAAGGCTAAGCACATTCAAGTCTTTGGCTTCTTGAATGGCTGTTAACTTAGGGCGCCAAGCCTTGGATAGGTTCTTAGGATCTTTCTAACCATCTCAGCATTGGAATATCTTTTTTCCCAATACCTTTAACTAATTTACAATGTACATAAACCTTGTTATCATAGCATTAATGTCCTCATGATCCAAGATTTTAAACATCTCATATTGATGCACTAGCATACTGATCTTTGTTTCTTTAACTTGATCAGTCCTTTCATCAAAAGTTCGGAGTCTGTCCCAAATCTCCTTAGTAAAACCACATGATATGATTTTATTATACTCACTTTTACTTAAAGCACAAGTGAGAAGATATTTAGCTTTAGCATTCATTTGGACTTTAGCTTTGTGTTAGTCTATCCATTGGTTTTTGGAAATCACTCCAACCACTATTAGAGGAGGATGGTCTAGACTAGCAACCACATGAGGCACGAGTTGCTCAATAGTTGGAACATAATCTCCACTCTCAATAATCTCCCACATATCCAGACTTGTAAACTGAATAAAGAGTCTTATTCTGTCCTTCCAATATAGGTAATAATCTCCATTGAAATATAGAACGTGATTGATGGAGTGCCGTTTAGCAATATGTATGATTTGTTGTGTCATGTCTCAAGATCTTTTTCCTCTGCAATTGTTAGGAAGCACGACCCCAGAGGCTGAGCATTGATGCTAATTGAAGGTGGAAGTAGCACGAGAAAGGGGGGTTAAATTGTGCCTTTTAAAACTTTTTGAAAACCTAAAAACTTTAACAAATATCTCTAGTCTTTGGACTTAGATTGCGGAAGTGTTTAAGTGTTAGAATCAAAGGTTATTGTATTCACAACTTTGTTAGATAACTAATAGAATAAGCACATATAAGATAAAAAAGAATAAAAGATAGGGATAAAAGATCAAACAAGAAGATTTGTACTGGTTTGGCCAACCCTCTTGCTTATGTTCAATTCCCAACAATTAGTTGAGAATTTTATAACCACGAGTATTCTTTTATAAGCTTCTCCAAGCTTATAATAGAGTAGTATTTTATTAACCTTTCCAAGTTAAACAAGTCAAGTAGTATTGTCCTAACCTCTCCAAGTTTACAACAACCACTATCAGGTCAAGTTATAATAAAAAAAATTTTATTTGTGTTTGATAAACATCACATTAGATCACTCAAGGTGTATAGATCGATTAAGTATAGAGTGGAGTGACTTCTCACATATCTCACTAGAAGAGTATTTGCTATTACAAACTAATGAGAAGATTATCTTTCAAGAAATTTCAAAAAAAAAAAAAAAAAACTTTCTGGTTGTTCAAAAATTTGAGAATGGTGAAAGCTCTTTAGGATTTTTAATCTGCAGAATTCCAGTTACTTCTTCTTCATCTTCAACATTTATATAGATTTCAAAATCTAGCCGTTGAGATTTAAGACCTTGAGCCCAAATCTTTTAGATCAAATGATCTTAAACTGGAGGGAGAAGTAAGTTGCTTTCTTTCTTAGCAAGCAAGTATGTCATCAAAAAGGAAAACTAGTCATTTGAGTCAGCCAATTTTTCAGTGTGTCAACACTCCTTTAGATCTCTATCTTGTCAAGTTTGACCTTTAGAAAATATCTATGAATCATGCAAGGCAAGTTTTAAGAGTGAGGTCTTCTTTACTTTGACCAATATTCTTGAGATTACCCTTCTGGTTAAGCCTTCTTGACAGGTCATCTTACTGATGGGTTGTGTTCCTACTAGAGACTTTGTATCCTTCTCATGCTTCAAATCTACTTTTATAAGAGATAGGATTTGTTGAATATGGATTCTCTTTGTAAAGCTCTTTTTCATTAGATTACATTTGAGATGTGCAAGAACCTTTAGAGAATTCATTTTGAAGAAAAAAATGTTGCGAGATCCAGTTCTCTCCAATAAGTATATAGAGTGATTTATGCTTTCTGAAACAAACACTCAATCAAATCATTAGTTTATACAAAAGATTTTCATTAAGAGTTGATTTTCATCAAACCCCTTAAAGATAATCTTCAAAGACTAATTGATGGCTTTTGAAGGGTGTTGGAGCTTACAGAAACAATCTTGAATGATCTGCAACTGAGGATTTTTTTTCCTCTATTAAAGTTTAGATTTTAACTGTGCATGAATGGATATGGTTTCGTCATGAATATTTGACAACTTAGATAGAACAAGAGAATCCATCATTTCACATTAAATGCAGAGTGGACAATCTACCACTTATTTCTGGCCATGTGGTGAAACATGCCTAACCGTCAAATGGCATGTGAAAAGGTTCTGCCAATAATAGTGTCTATGATATACTCGAGTTAATAGGAGCTCAACTCACAATCTTTTAATTTTGACCAAGCCCTAGGGTTGTAGATTGAACTAATATCTTAGCATCAAAGCTTGACCCAATAGCTTATAACTTGGAAACATCTATAAGTGATCAAACTGAGCATGTCCCCCGCCCTGTGGATGAATACCCGCCCCCATCCCCGCCCCGTATCCGTACGGGGACCCGTTTTTAAATTCCCCGTGGGTTTATGGGTACCCGTAGATATCCATGGATACCCGTTAGAATGTAAAAAATTCAAAAAATTTAAACTAAATATAAAAATTCTAATATCATAAAATAATTAAAATAAACACAAATACTAATCTAATTCTACGATTTGAATTCTAACAACTTAACATATTTAAAATAAAAATAAGCATAATAATCCAATTTTTCAATCTAAATTTCAACAAATTAAAATAAAAATAAACACATAATTATAATCCAACTATTAGTCTAAGATATAATAAGTACAAATAAATTTAACTTCTAAATTTAACATTAGTCCAAGCAATTTAAATAACAACAATATTCGCCTAATTAAGTTAATAACTTAAGGGTAAAATAGTAATTTTATATCGGATACCCGCGTGTATGGGGATAGTGATCCTTGCCCCCACCCCGTTTAACATGTGGGTATTTAAAATCTTCATCCCTATTACTCGCGGGGGTAAAATCTTCCCCCCATATCCGCCTCGTTGCGAGTATCTATGGGGGCGGATTTTTTTGACATTCCTAAGCATATCCGAGCTATGTTAACCTTTGAATCTAGACCTGCCAACAAAACTATTATGGTTTAAACTCCTCTGTCTCAAGTGCTTTCAAAGGATCTCGAAACCACCCTGTGAGCTCCCCTCATCATTTTCACTCTAAATATTCTCCATTTCCAAGTACTAGCTAGGCTCTACTTAAATCCTATACACCTGCAATATCATTTCTTTACTAACTAGAGAGTTGAAGTCCTTTTGTATGTCTCCAACAAAGACGTTTCAAGCTTAGGGAAGGAGATATGCACCAACCTCAAGACCTAGGTAAGAACAAATTAGTATATGCACAATTAGTCACAGCAAAAATCTCCTAAGTCCCATTATAGCTCATAGTCAGTACAACTTCCAATATCCTTGATGTACTGATGCCCATTTGGACGTGTTTGCACCAAAATTTGGATTGCCAAAATATATTCAAAAATTGATTTGTCATGTGGTGATTGTAATTCAAATAAATATATATTTTAGCTATGTAAGTGTCAAATTGACATATTATTTTACTAACAATGTATATTAATTCTTAGTTAATATCATGTTCAATATTCACATAATTAAAATTTATACTTATTTAAACTGTGATTACTACATATCAAATTTGGGTGTCGTAGACTATGCACATAAACATTTCTCTTTTATTAATGAATAGGTGGAGGTCCTTGCAAAATTTTTTAATTAATTAGAAGGCATTTATAGTTGTAGTTTGAACTTAACACAAAAATTAATTTATAAAACTAATCTATTGCTTCCCCTCCACAACCAAATCCCTTAACGCACCCCATCTTGTCCTGCCCAACCAGATCCTCCGCTGGCTCCAAACCGTACGCAACACCATCAACCATCTTATGCGCCTCCAACATGCAACCAATCCCACCACCACAAAATTCACCATCCTACCAAATCTCTTCTAATTAACAGTCTTGAAGTATATGTTATTTACACGAGAGAACTATCTATTTCACAAGAAAACAAGATTGATAGATTCAAAAGATATTTTCTTCAACTTTGCAAAAATGTCACAGATAAAAAAAAAATTTCTAATTATTAGCCAGCAAATAGTGTAGTATAAAATGTACAGCAGTCATTAAGATATTTTTAATAAAAGAAATCCTTCAAATGCATGTTGATAACTAATAGCTAGTAGTTATATTTTTACTTGTTGATGTGTATTAATGCAATGCTACGATGGGGATAAGGCAGTTGTCGCCTCCGTTGCAAGTAGTGGTATTACAGACAGACTCGACATCAAAGAGTTGCTAGAGTATGGAATGGTTTGTCAGTTTCCTTTGTTAAAGGGTTTTGGAACATGGAGAAGAATGTCGATGGCGAAGATAAGAGCGAGAACGATGGCGGAGGGGCTGCTGGTTGTGAGGTGTGAGGCGGTTGATCAATTGAAATACTTACGCAAGTAATGTTTTGAAACATTTTTTTTTTAACTATTTTAATGGAATCGGAAGGTTAGAGACACCAGTGCACAATAGCACTTCCGTTTAACTAAAGGAAAATAATAAGAAGGAAATATCTTTTCAAACTTCAAAAATAAGATGGTTCTTGGCCCAAACACCTTCTTTGAAATTTCCAAGCTCATAACTCAGATAATCCAATTTCTTAACTTTATGTAGCAGACACATCACACTTAACAATAGGTTTGAAAAAAAAAGCATCTCTTACAATTCCTTTTAAATGAATAAAAAAAAAAAATTACCCTCTATGAAGAATCATATCCAATCTTTAATAAAGGATAGACAAGTTGTATCTATAAGAAACTTTGCAGACTCAAATGACTCACCTGTTTCAGTGGAGCTTTCAAAACACATAATTCACCCCAAACAACAGCAATTTTCTTCAAATTAGAATGAGACCAGCCATGAATTGGCATGCTGTGGCATTCAATTGACACCCTCCTTGCCTAGAAAACCTCTTGTGCACTCAACTTCCTAACTTCAAGGAAGTGAGATTTAGGATTTCCAAACCCAATTGTAATGTTGCACCATATCCTCTTTGGAAGAGAAGGTTAGAAGAATTTTATACTTTCCGATATCCCGGATTTTAGTGACTGTGAATCATTCTTTTAGGATTTAATCAGCTAGACACCCCACATCAACATGCACCATGGCCAGTTTCTCCAATAATACTCCTCTGAAGCCAATCTTAATTATCAGCATTTACTTCACAAGCAATTACCTTTGTTCAATGATTCTCCTCTTCCATATCCTTTTATCCAATTTTTTTGTCTATATTTTTCAGTCATTTATCTATTCATATCATTATTAAGTATATCATAATCAAGCATTAT
This sequence comes from Pterocarpus macrocarpus, assembly GCA_031439585.1. Lineage (NCBI taxonomy): Eukaryota > Viridiplantae > Streptophyta > Magnoliopsida > Fabales > Fabaceae > Pterocarpus > Pterocarpus macrocarpus. The sequence goes on from CM062517.1 coordinate 40,073,359, forward strand.
GTTATAATTAGTTATCATTAGGATAAAAGCTTTAAAAATACAATTTTTTTTTTATATCTTACTTCAACCTGATGACTAAAACCAAAAAAATCAAACCCATTTTAATCTAATTAATTTAGTTTGAATTGATCAATTCAAATTTACTTTTTCTCAAAAACCTCGAACAAAACCAAAATGTTTACTTACACCCATATAGTCACTGATTTGTTTCTGTGTTAGTTATGAAGTTAAAATCCAATAACTCTAGCGTACACCAACTTAGGTGAATGTCCATCTAAATCTATTATAATATTTGAGTCAAGATGATAAGGAGCCTATTTGTTTGTGCTTTTTGATAGAAAAAAGTACTTAGAATCCATTTGTATAAGTTTCTTAAAAGATGACTTTTTTCCCTTAACTTTTTTTAATAGAGTTTTAATTTTTAGAAAAAGTTATTTTGCATTTGAATAGATTATATGAGAAGTAATTTAGATCATTACTTATAAATATGTTTAAATACAAAGAATAAAAGTACTTCTTTTTCTTTTATAACCAAATTACAAAAAAAGCATTCAAAAAGAGAAAAGAAAACTAAAGTTTGATAAGAGATAAGAAAAAAAATATATGTATTATAATTTCGAATAAAAATAAAGGATTTTTTTGGAACATAATTTTATTAAAAAATACTTTTATTTTTACTTTTTTTAGAAGTTAGGTATTCCTAACTTTTAAAAAAAAGTGGTAAATTAATTTTTTTTAATTGAAACCTTTTTTTTTTAAGTTGTATCGAAATATCAATAAAAACTTATAAAAGTACCTTCTTTAAAAAATAAGTAATTTTTTTTCCCTTGAAAAAAGTCAATCCACACAGACTTATTCGGATAGAAAAAATTACTTTTAATGATTAGATTGGTTTTTTTTTTTCTTTAGTCTAATCTACCAATATTCAATGTCCACTAAACTCTAACTAATCTAACTTGACCTAGGTTGGTTCACTATAAAGATAAAGCTCTTTTAACACTAACTTTTTCTATCCACAAGACTCGAACTCGAGACCTTACGTAAGAGGAATAGATGTTGAACAACTTAAACTAGCTAAATGTGAGTGATTGGCTTGGTTATTTGTTTGTACTTCATGGAAAATATAGAGTCAGAAAATAATTAGTATTTTGTTTATTTTAAAAAGTAGATAAGGAGTTACTTATGAAACAAATAGAAGTAGTAGAAAAGAGAGAAGAGATACAATAAATGTACCCAATAAATATGGAATCACTCTTTCTACCAATCTATTCTTAACTTTTTTTTCAAAAAGACCACCACTACTTTTTTCACTTCCTCTAGAATTTTATATCCTCAATTGTAATTTTATAACAAAAAAGTACTTTTGTTTGTCATATTTAAATAACTTAACAACTTTTGATTATGATAAAATATACTTTTATAATTACATTCAAATGTAAAACTACTTTCTATTGCTATTTTTGCTTCTACTTTTCATTTTTTTTAAAAAAAAAACTTTTTTCTCATAAGTTTATCCAAATTACCATGGTAAGGTAAAAAAAAAAAAAAATGGCTTCTTAACCGAAAAAACATCAAACAAATAATGATGACAAGTAAACTTACACCTCTTAATACGTGGAATAAGTGAATTTTCATGAAAATTAAGTTTTATAAACTAATTTAATTTATTCGCAAAGCATTTATATTAGGTCAAATAATGACTCTTCTTATAAAGAAAGAAGGAAGAAGTTAATTTAATCTCATTATAAATGAAATGATAATCGAAATTGAGTTTAAATTTGATTTCTTATTAGTCTAAAGTTTATATATTATTATTATGTATTAATATACTATAAAAAGTTTAATATATTATATGTAAAGAATTTTATACTGTCAAATGTGTTACTTTTCAAATAATAATTATAAAAATAAAAAATTTATTTATATAATAATATATAATTAAATAATTATGTTAAAAAATTTATACTGACATTATATTAAAATGAAACTCTTTCTTTTCTTTTCTTTTTTTTATAGCTTAGGGACAGCTTAGATTTCCTGAATCTATAAAGTTACAATCGATTATAAAAATATACAGAATATTTTTTAAAAAAATGTTAGTGCATAATAGGTTCCTGAATTTTTTATTTTTTTATTTTTGGTTAGATATACAATGACCTAGGTACGGAACGAAATTAAATATGTAGTGTGGTGAGACAATGAAATTCCAATATGGCATTGGTCAGACAAGGCCACTATTGTCCGTTAAAGTACAAGTTCTTTGGCATTCATTAACTTTGTTAACAATTCCACCTCCAATAAGGTCAACGCTAATTGATTCGTCTTTCCTTTTCCTGGTATAATAAAATTTAAGTTGAGGAAAACTTAATTGAATCGAGGGTCAAAAATTAGAATAGTAGCGTGTAATGAGCCCCACATCAGCAAAGTTGTCTTGAAAAAGAAGTCTTATAAGAATTTTGGCTTTTTCACTTTAACATTTAATTTTTGGGATGTGATTTTTCTAAGGATTTATATGCTAATTTCATTAAGAGACACCCATTTGAAGAGGGCTACTTGCAAAGGGGCTGACTGTGATCGAGTGAAGTGTCATAGAGTACAGCCGCCAAGACATTGGCTTTTGCAGGTGGTGTAACATCCACCAAATTTTTTTTATCATTTTTTGCTTAGTTGTTCGGTTTTTATCGAATAATTGAGATTAATTAAAATTCAACTAAATATTTATTTAGAATCAATTAATTAGCAACTAATTAATTTTAGATATGAGGGAATTAGGTTAGAAGTATAGAAGATTTTATTAAAAAAAAAAATTTCCTAAACCGATTCACCAGTTTAAAGAAAATCGTTAAGATTTCGGTATTTTAAACTGTCAGAACCGAATCAATAGGATTATATACCCAAAACCCTATGATTCAAAGGCTGAATACTCAGCTATTTAACCCTCTATGGGTGGCGCCACCAAAGCCACAAGGAGAAGGAAGCATGGCTGAAATTTGGCTACAAAATTTCAATCAATCAAAACCCACAATTCCAGCTACCTCATTAAGCCTTAATAACATATTCCTTTCCTTTTCGTTTCAGCTAATTGCACCTCCCTCTCTCCTTGTTTCAACCTTCTACTTCTCTTTTCCTCTCAACCAACTCCATTGAATCTTCAAGCTTTGATAAAGTTCCATCAATCCAAGCTCCAAAATCTAGCAAGATCACATACAAAGGAGGTAGAGATTCAACTTTGTTCTTGTCTTCTTGGGTATAGGTGGCTGATTAGGGTCTTTGTTTTCTCATTTCTTGATATGGTATTGGATGTATATGATGATTATTGATTGATTTGATGGCTATTTTGTGTTTAAAATCGATTAAGAAGTAGAAAAGGATGAGAATAGAAAGAAGTGAGGGGCTGGAAGACCAAAATCCCTCAGCAGTCTGTACAACGGAGTGTACGGCTCTACCTGCAACTATTTAAATTTGATGAAACTATTTTTATGTGAAACTAGACGTTCAGAGCTTTCCATGCATATATAATATAAGGCCATTGGATTAGTATTGAGAGAGATATGAATTTTGGAATTTTGACCTAGGTTTTTGAGTTTGATTCTGGGCAGACTAGGTTGTTCAGGGCAAAACTTGCCCTATGCGACTTCGAATTGAATGAAACTAACTTTGTTAGAAAACTTACACATAGAAGAATATCCCATAAAAATTTTGAAGTTAGATACGGTTCCGTTTGTTCCCAATAATTCGAGGAAGTTGCCCTATGTCCAAACCGGGCCAAAATAGGGCAGTTCAGAAAGGTCAAATGTTGAGACTTATAACTCAAGCTCTACTAAAGCAATTGAAATGGAACTTATTATAAATGAAAACTTGTCTTGTTAACTTTAATATGATATCAATTTCATATGATTTGTATTGGTTTTCGATTTTTAGTGGATTTTTAATTTTAAATGTGTAATTTTGGCCAACTACAGGGTAGGCCTAGATAAAACTTAAATAACTTGAGCTATATTTATCAAAATCAGATGGGGTTAAAAAGGATAGAAAATAGACACATAACACTATAACATATTCAAAATTTATGTCTAGATGAGTTAAATAGAAATTGTGGCCTGATTTGTAAAAATCGGGTTGAATGAAAGTGTTGAGGCAGCAACTATATTCTAAATGCAACAATTGTTCCCATGAAATTGATGATTGAATTGTGAATGAAGCATTATGATTTCTCTGTAAAATTGGTTTTCTGAGTATTAGCACTATTCACGGGGAAGCGGACTTGATCCGTCATGCTGCCGAAATTTCGGCAAAGTCTATACATAGGTTATGAAATACACTTTGATACATATGCATTCATGATTACGATGAAAGCTATAATAAAGATTTTATGACGAAAGATATGATGATGAATCCATATTCCGAAAGAACGTGACATGGCGATCATGCTCTGATAGGGTATGGCATGGCGATCATACTCTAGAATGTGGCATAATGATCCCATACCCTAAGGGATGTGACATGGCGATCACACCCCGATAAAGTATGATATGGCGATCATACTTTGGGATGTGGTAGGATGAACATATTCCTAAGAAGTGCGACATGGTGATCACACCTCTATGGAGTATGATCTGGTGATCGTACTCTGGAATATGTATAACAAGTAAAGGAAGATAAAGGAAGAAGAGAAAATTATGTGTATCTCCATAAATTCAAGTATAAGTGAAGGTATGTGCAAATTTTATATTTTCAGTATATTAATGATATTATATTTTAATACATTTTAGTTATTATTCATAATATAATTCATGAATTTATTTCGTATTGGCTCACCCAAATGACAAGTGTATGAATAAAATGGACTTTGTTTCGAACAATATGTTTTCGAACTATAAAATTAAACAGTTTATATAACATGTCCACCTTTTTTATAATAAATTGAAGCAGTTGGAGATAATAATGATGACACGGTATGTAAATTCTTAGAGAATCCTAGTGAGAATTTAAAATTCTCACTCTTGCTTCCGTGTTATCTCCAGATAGTTTGAGAAGTTTTCAGAGATGGCTGAAGTTGCTGTAAGATAAGGTCCGCTAGGTAACAGTAATAACTCCAGAGTGTGGTACTATGACTTAAGCATAATACTGTACAAAGGAGGATGTTACAGGCGGTGGCAATGTAACGAGTCCTACATGCGTTGGGGAGGTCACTTTGAAATGGAGGCCTTATAAGGACTTATTCTCTCCCACTCCAATAACTAGCTTTTCGGGTGTAGTTCTCCCAAGGATTTATACTCGTTATAAATCCAATTTTATAGACTCAAACCCAAGGGAGAGCCCAACCCAAAAGATTAACCTATTGAGTAGGAGAGCCTCCAGACTTAAGTATCAAATTTTGTTGGCATGGTTCCCTAATATGGGACTTGTAACATTGCCATACCCATTTAAAAGTCGACGACTATGGCGACCCTTGCCCACTCCGAGCAGGTTCACTTTGGCCTTTTTAGGTAGCCCTTTCCTAAGTCGCTCCTTTTCTAAGTCGCCCCCCTTTGTGACCACGGACCACGGTGACCCACTCTGAGCGGCTTCACTTTAGCCATTCTAGGTAACCCTTTCATAGGTCACTTCTTTCCTAGATTGTCCCCTCCGTGTGTCAGCTTCTTAACGAGAGTACCATTTGTAACGAGTATAGGTGTTTAGGAAAACTATACCCCAGAAGCTAGTTGTCGGAGTAGGAGAACCAAAGTCTTTATAAGGCCTCCTTTTCAAGGTGGCCTCCATGATGTGGGACAGCTGGAAAGAGCTACTTATAGAGGGTTCTGACCAGCGGAAGGGCTGACAGTGATTGGGTGAGGCATCACCGAGTGAAGTGTGGCAGAGTGCAGCCATTGATATGGTGGCTTTTAAAAGGGGTGGCAATGTAATGAGTCCTACATCGGGGAGGCCACCTTGCAAGGGAGACCCAATAAGAATTTTGATTCTCTCACTCTAACAGTTAGTTTTTAGGGTATAGTTCTCCCAAGGACTTATATTTGTTACAAATTAGTGTGGAGATGTGGGGGAGAGCCTAACCCAAAGGACTAGCCTATTAGGTAAGAGAGCACCTAGATTTAAGTACTATACTTTGTTAGCATGACTCCTCCAATGTGGAACTTATAACATTGTCACCCCTATTTAAAAGCCAACGATCACGGTAGCCCACTCTGGCCTTTCCAAGTAGCCATTTCCTAGGTCGCTCTTTCCTTGGTTGCCCCCTCCGTAACTATGGCGACCCAACTCTAGACTACTTACTCTGAGCGGCTTCACTCTGGTCTTTCCAGGTAGCCTTTTCCTCGATCGCTTCATTCCTAGGTCGGCCCATTTGCGTGTTGGCCTCTCAATGAAAACACCATTTGTAATAAACATAAATTCTTGGTAGAGCTACATCTCTAAAGCTTGCTGTTGGAGTCGAAAAGTCTAAGTCCTTATAAGGCAGCCTCCCTTTGAAAGTAACCTCCTTAATGTGGGATTCGTTACACAGGGTATATACGAATAGTTATATATTATTTACTAATAAAAATAAAATAAAAATCAAGCTCAAGTCATGGTAAAATATGAACATGCCGAACAAGTGACTCATACATTTTTTTTTATTGTTCAAGTTTTAGTGAATTCATGTGAATAATTTTAGATTTCTTGAATCTTATTATAAAATATGATAAATAACATAACAATAATAATTTAGACTATTATATTATTCGAGACAAACATTTATATCTAACTCTTTTCTGAAACAAAATATTATCTTCAATACTGGTCACTCTTCTCCTACGACATATATATCTCTTATTTATAATAATTAGAAAAATTAATTAATTACTATTCTATTTGTTTATAAAATATTTATATTCGTTGTAGTTATAGCTAGTGTTTACATATTATATGTAACATAGAGTCACTATAATATAACAATAAAAATATAAAAATGATATTTTATAAATAATATATATAATTATAACAATTAATAAGAGATTAATTTTGATGCACTGTTAGTGTAAAAGAGTTTTGTTTTGTTATCTAATTACATATTTTTGTTTACAAGATTTTTAAGGTAGTAGGTGGTTAAGTTAAACATTTTTGTTGATGTGCAATATGTGATTGAATGTTGATATAAAACTTTTTTTTTGCAATGACAGCACATTAAAATTAAATTCTAATAAGAAAAATAATTTGCACTTAAATTTTATATATAAAGTAAAATACAATTATAAAATTAACAAAATAATAAATTAATAATTAAATAATGAGAGTGGCTGTTGTCCCTCTTTATTTATCTAATGCAACTCCCACTTAATAAATTTATTTACTAATCTATCTAACCCTTCATTATTTTTCATGGTCAAATTAAAAAAGAATTTAATTTGAATGCATTGACAGTGTAAAATAGTTTTACACTGTCAGCCAATAGAAATAGTGAAAAGTGCCAACTCACACAAATAACTATCCATTATAATGAAGGACCCACCATGATTTCTCACTTTTCCCTATTTTTATTGCTTGACAGTGTAAAACTGTTTTACACTGTCAGTGCATACCAATTAAACTCATTAAAAAAATATTCAACTTCACAATTTTTACATAAAATATATTAGTTTACATTTTTATGTAAAAATAAAATAAAATAAAATAACTTAGATGTGACCTATTTTTAATATCATGATAGTAAAAATAGTTTGGAGGATAAATTCAATATTTACTTCACATATTTTTTTATATCTTTATGCCGTAATATTATTTGAAAAAATTTATGAAAAGAAAAATTTGATAAATTTTTATTAACATGTCAAATTTTGAATTCATAAGGATAGTATCTAATAACCTAAATCGATGAATTTATCATAAGATAAATTAAATAATTTAAATGCTATATTTATATCATAATAATAATAATAGTTTGAAGGCTAAGTTCAATCCTCACTTCACATTTTTTTAAGATATAATATTTTTTATATTTTGTATACTGTAATATAATTTTAAAAAATATAAAAGAAGAAAATTTGATAAACTTAACTTATCAAATTTCTTTTTTCTTTTTTTTTTTTTTTTTTTTTTTGTATATTGATGGCAATGAGATTTAAATTTAGAATTTCATACAAATTACCCAAATACTCACCACTTAACCAATCCTAGTGGCTTTAATGTATCAAATTTTGAATTGAAAAGAATTGATTAATTATGATAATCTCAACACATGAATTAATTATTTTATAAGAATTTTTTAAAAAATTAAAATCACATTAACTTGATACTTAAGGTTTAAATATTTATATTAAATAAGTAAATTTATAAATTCATAAAATATTTAGCTGTCACAAAAAAAAAAAATTAAAAATCAACAGTGATAATAAAAAATTAAAAGACTTTTAAGAATTTAATTAAAATTAGGAGTTCTAATAAAACTAATTTTAAATAATTAGTTTAATTAACGAATAAAGAAGAGTATTAATCAAATAAAGTTTAATTAAGTAGGAATGACAATAAACTCATAGAAGTAACAATTGACTATCCTTAAAAGTATTAACATTATTATATCTTAAAAAATATATGAAGTGAAAAATAGAATTTAGTCTCCAAACTATTTCCATAATCATAATAATAATTATAAACCACATGTAAATTATTCTATTGTTTTTTACTTAAAAAATTAATCTAATATGTATTTTATAAAAAAATTGTGAGTAAGTTGAACAATCTTGTTAACGATGAAAAATATTGAAGCGTAGTTTAGCGAAACTAACAAATAAATTTATTGAGTGGAAATGATAATAGATAAAAAAGAGTGGTAATAGTCACTCTGATAAATAATAAAGTATGTAAATGTAGATATTACATAGGATAATGTATAGTATTTTTTTGGGCACATTTATCTAGTACTATATATTTTTCCGTATATCCTAGTACTATTTTTCGAACATATGTAGCATTTGAATTTAATAAATGTTAAAATGTTATTGTAAAACACGTTTAGCAATACATGAGATAATTAAAGTTATTTATACATAAAAACTAATCTTATTATAAAAAATAATGCTTTTCATAAAATACCATTATCAATGAGATTTATATGTAATCGGATAGGAATAGGTACAAAAAAGCATACAATTCATATGAGTGAGTGGTGTAAATTATAAAAGGGTAATTAAGACAATGTCATAGGTAATTAAAAACCTAATAGTATAAGAATTTTATAGGACATTGAAAAGCTTAAAATTAATTGAATAGATACCGCCAAAAAAAAAAGTATGATTAGTTAAGTGAAAAATAAACTTGATAGAATTTTTATATTAAACACATTGATTACAACAATTATATGTAAATAGACCAACATAACCTTAGTTTATGAAGAAATAATTACTTTTAGAACAAGGTTAAAGTTGAGGTTGACTTCATTACATATTTTTATATGAAAAAGATGTGAGTGTTTATTTTCTGGTTTCCCAAAATATCTTCTTACATAATAAGTGAAAGATTAATACTAAATTAGATGTTTAAGTAGAACCCCTTTTCAACAGTATTTTTTTTTTGTATACATACAAATTTAGGAATTGAACCTATGATCACGTACTTAAGAGATTGAAACCCATTCCATTCCATTTGGACCAATACTTTGGCATTTTTTTTTTTTTTTGATGCTTTATTTAGAATGCCCATAGCTTCAAAAAGAGAATTTTTTTAAGAAAAAAAAAAAATAGAATGCCCATCCAACTATACATTGATGTTAGCTGAAAAGCATGAGAAGGCTTTATGCAGTCAGACGGTGAAACCTTACTCCTTTGGGAGGGCAAGGCTGCAAACCTCACCATTGGGAGTGTCATGAGTCATGACAAGATGAAATTACCTGTTCTCCGACTATGTTTTTCTGATCATCTATCAATTGCATGATAACATTTTACAAAAATTTTCTTCCCTCTTTCAAAGGTTCGGAAGAAGAGAATACGAATTGATTCCGAACATATTAAGTCAATCTATTCGACTGACGTCATAAAGAAGAATAGCTGATTTTCTTTAGATGTTTTGAGAGACCTATATATCTTTAACCTAAGAAAGAAGTGGAAAAATAAAGAAAAAGACAGAAAGAACCAATCAAACGGCGTATAGCTAGCTAGCTGGACCGTTTAGAATTGAATGACCAAGTAAAATCCTTCATCCTTGTTTCGCATGACGTGGCCAACTATGATTCCTCACTACAATGGCCAACAAGAGTCGTCATTAGAAAGCCATTAGGATAATAACTTTGGGTCCAGTGGCTGTGAATCACCAAAAGACCTTTCAAAAGGCACATAAATAGAGCTAAACAAAAGTGCAACCTGAGAGAGACATGAGAAAGATAGCGAAGAAAAAAGGGGCTAAAAGAAGAGATAGACAGAGAGATAACAACAGCTATTAGTTTTGAGTGATGGTAGCACATTGGCTGGTGGTGGAGGAGAATTGAAATTAGAGGGGCATGGTGATGGTGTTGGTGGTGAATACAATTGTGAAAACAGTGATATGAGGATCTAATAAGGGGAGAGTGGGTGACAGACCCACGTGACTGACCCACCACCACCACCCCCGCTTGTGCTAGGCCCAGTGGATGTCTTGGTTGGCTTCATATCAACGCTAACAGCCAAATAAAACTCAACCAAAAACAATAAAAACCAGCATACACACACCATTGCTCACTATCACAATAACACCATCAAGCACCACCTCTCTCTCTCTCTCTCTCTCTCTCTCCCCCCCCCCCCCCCCACACACACAAAAGCAAGAAAAAAAGAAAAAAAGAAAAGTAATAAGGGATTGACATCATTAACTTATTTGACAAAAGTGAACCATTTTTTATTTCTCCTTTCCTTTCCATCACCCACTATTGCTGGCCATTCTTTTTTAACACTCTTTTTTCTAATGCTAGTGGTTGTCTCCTTCTTGTTACCCTTTCTTATTCTTATGACTCGTGAACATGTTGTATCATGTTAGCAGCTAAACACAAGGGGTTAAAAAATTTGTAGTAGTAGTAGTACATGGGGGATGAGAGATGGAGGACAAAGAAGACAACAACAACAGCAACCAAGATCATAACCACCCATCTCTCCTCCCTAATCACAACACCACAAACACCAACATCACTTCCAATAAGGAAGAGTCTCTAAGAAAACCCAGTATTGGAGGTGGAAGTAGTAGTGATAGGCTGAAGAGGGATGAGTGGAGTGAAGGAGCTGTGTCAACACTTCTTGAGGCCTATGAAGCCAAATGGGTGCTCCGAAACAGAGCCAAACTCAAAGGCCATGATTGGGAAGATGTTGCTAGGTATGTTTCATCAAGAGCAAACTCCACCAAATCACCCAAGACACAGACACAGTGCAAGAACAAGATTGAGTCCATGAAGAAACGGTACAGATCAGAGTCAGCAACAGCAGATGCCTCATCTTGGCCTTTATATTCACGTCTTGATCTTCTCCTGCGTGGAACTGGACCAGTATCCACACTGCAACCACCACTACAATCACCAGCAGCAGCAACAGCAGTAACAGTAGCAGCTGTAGCAGCAGCACCTTCTCATCAGTCACCGCACCCTAGCAATAACCAACCGTTGATGCTGTTGGAGCCATCACTGGCTGTGTCACAAGCTCCCCATCATCAAGCACCACCTCCAGCTAATCCTCCACCACTTGCAACCGCACAAAACTCACATGGATCCAATGGTGTTGATAGATTAGCCAAGGTAGACTTATATTATGACTGCAATTTTTTCATTTTGGGTAATCTTAATTTAATTTTGCATTTTTATGATCATGACTCCTCCATTTCCGAAGGACTTTTTCAATTGTGAGGTGGGATTTATGATTCAAAATGTTTATCTGTTAGGCTTCTGTCTACTTTCTGTGAGTGTAAAACTTTATGCATAGGACTCGGGAAAATCATTTTCTTTCCTTCGTTTAGTAAAACAAAATTAAAAAAAAAAAAAAAGGTAACTGTATCAAGCTGTGTGTCATTTATTAGGGACAACAAATTTTGGATTTTCACATATGATTTCTGAAAAATTATTTTTATCTGTCGCATGAGTATTCTTACTGAATTTAGTCAGTTTATATGCTACACAAGTAAGACAACAATTTGCAGAAATTAAGCAAGTGAAACTCATCTCCTTTAGGAAGTTACTACAGGTAATTTATTGCAAACATGAAGTGAACATTGAAGTAAAAGTCATATTCAAATAATTAATTGATAATCATTGTTCGCTGACTCAAGTCCTCCATTACACTAGATATGCATTATAGAATTCATTGTAGTGGACAAAAATAGGCGTCTTATTGTGTTGGAGCTATATCGAGCTATTAGTTTATTTTAAACATATGCTATGCAACGTCATAAAGCATGTGGCACTGTTTTCTTATGTTTTCAAATAAAATGATGTTATTTTCACATATATTATGGACATAAAAAAATGGACATATAAGAGAGAGTAACATAAAATATTTAGTGATAGTAAATAGGCTAAGGCTTTGTGTCACATTTTCTTTGAATGTCCACTCTTAATGTCTATATATGTACATATAACATCTTTTTTCTAAATATATTATGAAGAAATAAATATATATTAATGATTTCTCATTAACAGGAAGATGGGCTAGGAACTAAGTCATCTGACCATGTATCTAACAAGAATACACTGGACACGGATAGCAGCACACCTGCGCTTTATAGTGAAAAGGACAAGCTAAGATGCAATAAGAGGAAGATGAAAATGGAGACCAACAAGCGGCGAAGGAAGGAGGATATGGAGATAGCAGAAAGCATAAGGTGGCTTGCAGAAGTGGTGGTAAGATCAGAGCAAACAAGAATGGACACAATGAAAGAGATAGAGAGGATGCGGGTTGAAGCTGAGGCCAAGCGTGGGGAAATGGATCTTAAGCGAACTGAAATAATTGCCAACACTCAATTAGAGATTGCTAGGATCTTTGCAAGTGTCAATAAAGGTGTGGATTCATCATTAAGAATTGGGAGAAGTTAAGGGTAATTGCTGGAAGCTGATCACGTGATATTGTATGTGCATAGAGTTTATAATCAATATAATGTGTCCGAAGGAGAGGGAGATTTATAACTTTGTAATTCGCCTAACTAGTGAAGAGAGAGCACCTTACGGTATAATGACAATAATTATCTCTCCTAACTTTAATTGTAGACTGTAATTGTAACCTTCTCTTTCACTGATTAAGAATTGAAGGGTTGTTTCTTCTACTGCTTGGGTAAGAGCTAGACTACAAGCTGTCCCTACCAATTTTCAGGACAGATTAATCATTGATCAAAGTGTCTAATTTTGCCGTGGTTACAAGATTCTTTTAGAAGATTCTGAATTCTGATACTAGAAAGTTTACCTACATAAAATTCAGTTTGTCAACTACACAACAGCTTGTACTTTCATTGTTTTACCATATGATACACCTTAAAGAAAATTAACAAGACCTTAATTTCTGTATTGATTTTACTTGCATATAATTAAAATGATCATTCTGTTAGAGTGGAAGAGGAATATAAGAACATATACACACTTGGAGCAAAATAATTTTATTTCTCTTTAATTTACTCATCAAACTCCAAGTATGTAGGATACTTATAGGAATTTCATGAGAGAATTTATATATTTCATAACTATCACAATTAACAAAATTATTCCTCCTTTAACTCAACATTATTCACACTAACTACATTATACCATAACCACAACATTATTCTCCCTAAATAAAGACATATGACCCATTCTAACTCTGACCACTAACTCGCACTAATCAATGGTCACATAACCACCAAAAGCATCAAATCACCATTAACTTCAAATTACTACTATTTTTATTTTATTTTATTCAACACTCCCCCCTAATTTGAAGTCTTCTTCTTCATGCCAAGTCTTACTCTCAATCTTCTAAAATCATCAAACTTGAGGGGCTTGGTAAACATATCAGCAATTTGATCTTGAATCTTCACTATCTCCTTCTTGTCAACATGCTCTGTAATAAAATGAAGCCTTGTACCCATGTGCTTTCTTGGATCATTGAATATTGATTTTTTTTCACAAACAATTCTTCATAATTAATTCCATATTTTATCTTGTAGCCGTTTGCGAAGAGACTTGCTTCATATCTCATAACATCTCCTTTAACATTTTTCTTTGCCTTGATCATTGATTTGACTCCACTTGTGTAACGTCCGAAAAATCTTATCGTTAATAACCGAGCTGTTCGGTTTTTATCGAATGAGTGAGTTTAATCGGAATTCGATTGAGCATTCACCTAGAGCCAATTAAGTGTGATTTAGAAGTGATTAAGCTTGATGGAATTAAATTAGGAACATAGGAAACCTCACAGAATTTTTTCTAAAACCGGTTTGCCGATTTAAGAGAAATCGGTAAGGTTTTGGTAAGTTAAACTGTCGAAACCGGATTAATAGAAATTTTTCTATGAGTGCCCTAGGATCAATGGTTAGGATTTAGCAAAACCACTCCCTCATGTGGCACCTTGATCAGCCATTGAGGGAGGGAAGCTAAATAAAATTCTATGATGGAGTTAAATCCACCAATCAAATAAAAGGTGCTTCCAAAAGATCTCCACCTTTTCTTTCCTTTCTTCTTATCATTTTCGGCCACCTCCTTGCTGAAGCTTTCTTCCTTTCTCTTCTCCTCACTCTCATCTCCACTCCATTTCCATCCTTCCTTCAAGTCTCAACACAAGTTGTTCACATCAAAGCCACTAAATCAACCCAAAGTTCAACTAGACAAGGTAGGGGATCCTACTTCTTTTTTTTTTTTTTTCTTTTCTTTGATTTGGGGCTACATGGTGGTCATGTATAACTTGAGATATTAATGTTATGTAGAGTGGTGATGATGGTTTATGACTATTTTCACATGTATATTGTGATTAAAATTGGAATTGACAACAAATAGCTTGAAGAATAGAGAACAAAGTAAGAAGCTGTTAGGTTTTTCCTCGGCAATCCGTATGGCGGAGTGTACGGCTCCGCTTACAGCTGATCAAAGTGGATGAATCTATTTTTATATGAAACTAGACATTCAGGGCTTTCCATACATATATAATATAAGGCTATTGGATTAGTAAAGAGGAAGTTATGAATTTTTGAAGTTTAACCTAGAAATCAGGACTTCCACCCGAATAGTATGAGTTGAGAAGGGTGTAACTTACTCTATACAACTCCAAATTGAGTGAAACTAACTTTATTAGAAAGCTAACACATAGGAGAATATCCCATAAAAATTTTCGAATTTGATAAGGTCCTGTTTGTTCTCAGTGAGTCAAGAAAGTTGCCTATATCCAATCCGAATTAGAATAGGATAGTCCAGCAGGGTCAAGTTCCAAAGCCTATAACTCAAATTATACTCATCCAAATGATATGAAACTTAATTCATTTGAAAGCTTGTTCTGTTAGCTTTACATGGATATAAATATCGCATGATTTCACCCATATTTCTATTTTTAGTGAATTTTCCCTCGTAAGAGTGTAATTCTGGCTAGAAGTAGGACAAGTCTAGGATGAGACACAAATAATTTAAGTCAATGTCGGAAGTCGGGATTTAGTGAATAGGAAGCTAGGTCCGCACACTTAGAATCGAACTCTAAACTTAGTAAATAAGGGACTCGGTCGGGAATATTTGAAGTCGAAGTTGGGACTTAGTAAAATAGAAAACTAGGTCGGGAGTATATAAGGATAAACCCGGAAGAGTATATTTAAGGTTGAACTTGGAGGGGTTTACCTAATGATTGAACTCGGACTTAGTGAATAGGAATCCATATCGGGTATGTTTTAAGGCTGTACTCGAAACTTAGTAGAGAGAGCTAGATCGGGTATATTTGATGTTGAACTCGGAATTCAGTAGATAAGAAGCTCGGGATTTAGGAAACATACTTATCATAGTCTCAAAAGACCAATGGTGGGGTAATGTCAGAAGTCACACAACCCTGGAAGACGGGAGTGATGTAACCTCGGGAGACCGAACATAATGGAGGGAAGTCGGAACCTATATAAGATCGTAACTCGGAACCCGTTAGATATTGAAAGTCGAACTCGGAAACCTTAATAAAAATTAAAGCCTACAAGATAGATTGATACTTGAGATTCTAAATCTTGCACTTAGTAAGATTGTTATATTCTTGGCATGAATATGATGTTTTATATTGAGTTTACTATTTGATTTAAATGTCCTGATTGTTTGGCACTATTTATGGGGAAGCAGACATGATCCGTTATGCTACTGAGATTTCAGCAAAAAATGCCATTAAAGTAAATTCACAAGTTATGCATGCATTGATTAAAATGTTAGATAAGCAATGCTGCTCTATAAGTATGAGAAAGGATTTTCATGTGACTTGGGCCAGCCCTTGAACAAAGTTAAGGGGAATAGATCAGTGGGGAAATCGGGGAAAGCAAACTCGGCGACCCTGTATAGGAACGAGCTTGATCCTGAAAAGCGAACTATCACCCAGGAGTTTTATGGCCAATATGCTCCTAGCGGACCAAGTATCGAAAAATATGAGTTAAGATCAGGTGCATCATTCTTCATGCACATCCATAAATTTCAATTTTTTTTTAGCATTGAGTTAAATTGCACTATTGGATGTTATATAGATATTATTGCTTACTTTATGGCTATCACTTATTTATATTAATACACAGATCGTGTGGTTTAATTTCTATTTAATTTCCTTTACTTCCTTAAGTAAAACAAAGCTGTGTTTCGGGCCATGAGTTACATGACTAATTGAGTAAAGAGTAGGATATCTAGGTGACGTAACATTTTCTCCTATTTAACCAAAAATCTAAAACACCTGAGAATGATAGGGATGATGGATATGCATAGATTTAGGAATTCCTACTGAGAAATCTTTATTTCTCACCCTATTATATACTTCCGCATCATTCTTAGATCATGGAGAACGTGGCAACTTGTATCCTGTTCATTGAGTTTCCAGAGCTCCACATCCATCTCGATCCATTGATAGATTTCGTGTACATATCTGGTAGATGCCAGTTCTGTCTTTGTTTCTTCTTCTGGAGAGATTTTGCAGTACCTCTTATGCACCCGCTTTTTGACCCTGCCGTCCCTTACATAGCCATCCCTATCCATATGGCTCATCCCTTTCCACCTCCACCCGCAAAGAGCGGCACTCACCATAGCTCCACGGTCGTATTTCACCGCAGCCGATCCCCTCTGCCTCTATGTCTAAGGAGGATCCATCGGAGGCAGTGAGCTCGTCGTCCTCATCTTCTGCCCCGAGTGTAGACTATATCCCTACTGACACCGGTATGGCGAATGGATTCCTCTCTTCGGAGTCCATCTAGAGTACCCGTCGTAGCAGTAGTAGATGTACAGGATGACCTTCTTTGGGCAGTTGGGTCATAGGCATACTGGTAGGAGCTAGTAGTTGTACATGAAATGTCCCATGGGGACCAGTAGAGGGGGGAATGTTCATATTATCAAGCTGATTTATTGTGTGTTAGCGGCCTCATTTCTTTTACCTTGTACTGTATTGTATTTCTTTTGATAAACTTGAAAACAAAGGGATAAACATGTACACATATATACGATGCAGTTTGTTTATTTCGAAATTTTGTTTGAGTTACTTTATTTTCAATACAATGACTGTTTAGTGTATATCTCATTGCCAAACCGAAATTGATTAAAGTAAATAGTTAACTTTTAGTTCACCACACGTAATAACTTATCAGGTAATATATTATGACTTAAGCATAGTATTTTGTCTGGTAAGGTGTTACATTTTTGGTATCAGAGCAGTTTGTCCTAATAAAGGCCTGAGGATTGGACTGACTATGCTCCGTATATGCTCTGTGTTCTGTAGACGTTATCATGCACTGAGTCTTGTCCATAGGGATAGGATGCATGTGAAGGGATTGCCTAACCATATGCTATTAATTACTAGCACGCTGAACTTAGTATTGAGCCTGATCACCACAATTACTCTTGTTTTGTGTATTCAGAACCTGATGGCTTCTAGAAGGCGAGGTAGGCCACGAATGAATCCAGTCCAAGAGGAACCTACTGAGTTCTTGGACACCATGTGAGAAATGGCGCACGCTATGCGCGAACAGGCAACGGCAGCAACACAAATGATGGGCCAATTAGGGAGGCAGCCAGAAGTAGGTCTTGGAGGGAATCATAATGGCCTTGGAGTGGATCTAGAATACCTCAAATTTGCCGAATTCAGAAAGGCTAACCTACCCAGCTTCAGGGGAGCCTTTAACCCAAATAAGGTCGATGAGTGGGTTAAAGCTATGGAGAAGGTCTACTCCGTATTGGATTGCACAGATCGCTAGAAAGTGACTTTTGCCACTTATATGCTGGAAGCAGATGCAGAGTTTTGGTGGAATGGGGGCACGCCGGTTATTAGAGGGGTCTCAAATAGACATTACTTGGGACGTATTCAGAGATGCATTCTATCAAAAGTACTTCCCGGTGTCTGTCCACAATGCTAAGGAGTTGGAGTTCATGCACCTCCGTCAATGAAATAGTAGTGTATCGGAATACATTGCTAAATTTGAAGAGTTGTGCAAATTTTTCACCATTTATCAAAGGAACCCCGACGAAGCCTGGAAATTCATGAAGTTCGAAGGTGGGTTGAGAGAAGACATCCTTACTACTATAGGACCAATGGAGATAAGAGATTTCCCTACTTTGGTGAATAAGTGCCGCCTAGTGGAGGATTGTAACAAGAAGCTGGTTGCTGCTAGGTTTACCAGCAGTAACTGTAAGAAAAGGTTAGCTCCTCAAGGCCCAAGGTTCAAGCCCAACTTTCAGCAATAGAGGAAGTTTCAGCCTGTGAATAGTAAAGGCAAGCAACCTCGGAGGCCTTTTGGAAACCAGACATGCAACCAGTGTGGCCGGAATCACGACAACTGCCCCTACTTAGCAGGTCAATATGTTTGTTTTATGTAACAAGCCAGGCTACAAGATCTATGAATGCCCTACCAGAAATCCCCAGACGACTCCTAGTCCACAATGCCAGAGAAGAGTTTTCACCATGGATGCACAGGAGGCCAACCAGTCGGAAGACTTGATTCAAGATACCTGTGAAGTAAATGGTAAGACCTTAACTGTTTTATACGATTCAAGTGCATCTCACTCTTTCATCTCTTATGACTGCATGTCAGCCTTGCAATTACCTATTTCTGAATTACCCTATAACTTGCTAGTTTCTACTCCTACAAGTGAACTTGTTAAGACCAATCATATTTGTATGAATGTCCCCTGTCGGATAGGAGGTCAAGCTTTTTCAACCAATTTAATTTGTCTTCCTTTGTCTGGACTTGATATTATTCTGGGTATGGACTGGCTCTCTGCCAACCAAGCCCTGTTAAATTGCTCTAATAAATCCATTGTGTTTCTCTCTGTTTCATTTTCTGAATTAGTAATCCCAGTAAACCTTTATTTAAACTCCTTAGCAGTACATGACTGTGGGGATGAAATTCAAGGGTATATTCTCTTATCAACCAGTGTAGCGGAGGTTGATCAGAAATTAGATAATATTCCAGTTGCTAGGGAATATCTTGATGTGTTCCCTGAAGATATTCCTGATTTTTCTCCTAAGAAAGAAATTGAATTCACCATTGAATTGGTACCGGGAGTAGGACCAATATCTATAGCGCCATATCGAATGTCACCCTTGGAGCTGATTGAACTTAAGAGGCAGATTGAAGAGCTCCTGGAAAAGAAATTTATTAGGTCAAGTGCCTCACCATGGGGAGCCCCAGTCCTATTAGTTAAGAAGAAGGATGGAGGCATGCGACTATGTGTGGATTACAGGCAGTTAAATAGGGCGACGATTAAGAATAAGTATCTATTACCAAGAATCGATGACCTCATGGATCAACTGCAAGGGGCAACTGTATTCTCCAAGATTGATTTACGGTCTGGGTATCACCAGATTTGGGTTCGAGAAGAATATATTCCGAAGACGGCGTTTCAGACTCGTTATGGACATTATGAATACACTGTGATGTCCTTCGGGTTAATGAATGCACCGGCAATATTCATGGATTACATGAATCGGATATTCCGACCATACCTTGACAAATTTGTGGTGGTATTCATTGATGACATACTTGTTTACTAAAAAAGGAGCAGGAGCATGCAGAACATTTGCGACTGGTGCTGCAAATTTTAAGGGAGAAGAAACTTTATGCTAAGTTATCCAAATGTGAATTTTGGATGAGAGAAGTAAAATTTCTTGGCCATGTGGTATCCCATGGGGGAATTTCAGTAGACCCTAGTAAGGTAGAAGTAGTATTAAACTAGGAAAGGCTGACAACAGTTACGGAAGTTAGGAGCTTCCTATGGCAGGATACTACAGGAGATTTGTTAAGAACTTCTCTCAAATGGCCTTTCCCTTAACAAAGTTAACCAGGAAGAATACTCCATTTGAATGGACACTCAAGTGCGAGTAGAGTTTCCAAGAATTAAAAGAAAAGTTGACGACAGCTCCAGTACTTACCCTACCTAATCCTCATGGACTGTTCGAAGTCTACTATGATGCTTCTAAGAAAGGATTAGGGTGCGTGTTAATGCAGAACAGGAACGTCATCGCGTATGCTTCCAGGCAATTGAAAATTCATGAAAGAAATTATCCAACATATGACCTAGAGTTAGTAGCGGTAGTGTTTGCTCTAAGGATATGGAGACACCACCTGTATGGAGTGAAGTTTGAACTATTTTCTGATCACAAAAGCTTGAAATACCTTTTTGATCAGAAAGAATTGAACATGAGGCAGCGAAGATGGATGGAGTTTCTTAAAGATTATGAATTTGAGCTAAAGTGCCAACCTGGCAAAGCAAACGTGGTGGCAGATGCCCTGAATAGGAAATCTTTAACTGTTGCATGGATGATAATCAAGGAGATGGAACTCATAGAGAGTTTCCGAGATCTCAATTTGGGAATCTCTATGACCCCCACTGCCATTTAGTTAAACCAACTAAAGATAACCAGTAAGTTTAAGAACCAAATCCAGCAAGCACAACAAAGAAATGAGGACTTTCAGCATACAGTGCAATAAGTACAATCTAGCAAGCTAACAGGATTTACTCGGGATATGGCGATATCAAGGGAGAATATGCGTACCTGAGGAGGATAACCTCAGAGAGAAAATCTTGGTAGAAGCCCATAAGAGTGAGTTTACTGTACATCCTGGCATTAATAAAATGTACCAAGATCTCAAGAAGATGCTTTGGTGGCCAGGCCTTAAGACAGATGTAGCAAGTTTCGTGAATAAATGTTTAACCTGTCAGAAGGTAAAAATAGAGTATCAGAAACCAGCCGGGTCATTACAACCTTTAGAGATTCCTGAATGGAAGTAGGAGAGTATTTCTATGGATTTTGTTATGGGCTTACCAAGAACATCCTCAGGATATGATGCTATATGGGTCATAGTGGATAGACTAACTAAGTCTGCTCACTTTTTGGCCCGTTTGAGCGAATTATCCTCTAGAGAAACTAGTTTAACTATACATTCAAGTAGCGATACGGCTACATGGTATTCCTTCAACAATTGTATCCGACCGAGATCCAAGGTTCACCTCATGGCTTTGGGGGGCACTCCAGAAGGCGTTCGGTACTAAGCTATGCTTAAGTACTACATACCATTCATAAACAGATGGTTAGACCGAGCGAACTCTTCAAACTTTGGAAGATATGCTACGAGCATACATTTTGGAACAGCGCGGGAGCTGGGATCGATACTTACCGCTAGCCGAGTTTGCGTACAACAACAGTTACCATGCTAGCATCGACATGGCTCCGTATGAAGCTTTATACGGACGGAAGTGTCAATCTCCTCTGTGTTGGTATGAATCAGGAGAACAGAGTTTGTTGGGATCGGAATTAGTCAGACAAACTATAGAGCAAATTAAAAGAATCCATAGTAAGATACTTGCAGCTCAGAGCCGCCAGAAGAGCTACGCGGACATCAGAAGAAAGCTATTGGAGTTCCAAGAAGGAGACCATGTGTTTCTGAGGATCACACCCACAACTGGAGTAGGTAGGACCATTAAAGTCAAAAAGCTAAGCCCTCGCTTTATATGTCCTTTTCAAATTTTGAGGCGAATTGGGCCAGTGGCGTATCGAGTCGCTTTACCTCCACATCTGTCAAATCTTCATGATGTGTTCCATGTTTCTCAACTCAGAAAATACCAGCCTGACCCTACTCATTTCTTGGAACCTGAATCAATCCAGTTAAGGGATGATTTGACTTTTCATGTACCCCCAGTACGGATAGTGGACAGGAGCATCAAATACCTCCGGAACAAAGCCGTAGAGTTAGTGAAGGTAGCATGGGGACACGAAGACTCAGTAGACTATACATGGGAGTTGGAGTTCGATATGAGGCAAGAGTATCCTGAATTATTCTCAGGTACTAAATTTTGAGGACAAAATTTTTTTTTTAGGAGGGCAGTAACGTAACGTCCGAAAAATCTTATCGTTAATAACCTAGCTATTCGGTTTTTATCGAATGAGTGAGTTTAATCGGAATTCAATTAAGCATTCACCTAGAGCCAATTAAGTGTGGTTTAGAAGTGATTAAGCTTGATGGAATTAGATTAGGAACATAGGAAACCTCACAGAATTTTTTCTAAAATCGGTTTGCCGATTTAAGAGAAATCAGTAAGGTTTCGGTAAGTTAAACTGTCGAAACCGGATTAATAGAAATTTTTCTATGAGTGCCCTAGGATCAATGGCTAGGATTTAGCCAAACCACTCCCTCATGTGGCACCTTGATCAGCCATTGAGGGAGGGAAGCTAAATAAAATTCTATGATGGAGTTAAATCCACCAATTAAAGAGAAGGTGCTTCCAAAAGATCTCCACATTTTCTTTCCTTTCTTCTTATCATTTTCGGCCACCTCCTTGCTGAAGCTCTCTTCATTTCTCTTCTCCTCACTCTCATCTCCACTCCATTTCCATCCTTCCTTCAAGTCTCAACACAAGTTGTTCACATCAAAGCCATTAAATCAACCCAAAGTTCAACTAGACAAGGTAGGGGATCCTACTTCTTTTTTTTTTTTTTTTTCTTTTCTTTGATTTGGGGCTGCATGGTGGTCATGTATAACTTGAGATATTAATGTTATGTAGAGTGGCGATGATGGTTTATGACTAGTTTCACATGTATATTGTGATTAAAATTGGAATTGATAACAAATAGCTTGAAGAATAGCGAACAAAATAAGAAGCTATTAGGTTTTTCCTCGGCAGTCTGTACGGCGAAGTGTACGGCTCCGCCTACAACTAATCAAAGTGGATGAATCTATTTTTATATGAAACTAGACATTCAGGGCTTTCCATACATATATAATATAAGGCCATTGGATTAGTAAAGAGGAAGTTATGAATTTTTGAAATTTAACCTAGAAATTAGGACTTCCACCCGAACAGTATGAGTTGAGAAGGGTGTAACTCATTCTATACAGCTCCAACTTGAGTGAAACTAACTTTCTTAGAAATTTAACATATAGGAGAATATCCCATAAAAATTTTCGAATTTGATAAAGTCCCGTTTGTTCCCAGTGAGTCAAGAAAGTTGCCTTATGTCCAATCTGGGTTAGAACAGGATAGTCCAGTAGGGTCAAGTTCCAAAGCCTATAACTCAAATTATACTCATCCAAATGATATGAAACTTAATTCATTTGAAAGCTTGTTCTGTTAGCTTTACATAGATATAAATTTCACATGATTTCAACCATATTTCTATTTTTAGTGAATTTTCCCCCATAAGAGTATAATTCTGGCTAGAAGTAGGACAAGTCTAGGATGAGACACAAATAATTTAAGTCAATGTCGGAAGTCGGGATTTAGTAAATAGGAAGCTAGGTCGGTACACTTAGAATCGAACTCTAAACTTAGTAAATAAGGGACTTGGTCGGGAATATTTGAAGTCGAAGTTGGGACTTAGTAAAACAGAAAACTAGGTCAGGAGTATATAAGGATGAACCCGAAAGAGTATACTTAAGGTTGAACTTGGAGGGGTTTACCTAATGATTGAACTCGGACTTAGTGAATAGGAATCCATATCGGGTATGTTTTAAGGCTGTACTCGGAACTTAGTAGAGAGAGCTAGATCGGGTATATTTGATGTTGAACTCGGAATTCAGTAGATAAGAAGCTCGGGATTTAGGAAACATACTTATCATAGTCTCAAAAGACCAATGGTGGGGTAATATCGGAAGCCGCACAACCCCGGAAGACGGGAGTGATGTAACCTCGGGAGACTGAACATAATGGAAGGAAGTCGGAACCTATATAAGATCGTAACTCGGAACCCGTTGGATATTGAAAGTCGAACTCGGAAACCTTAATAAAAGTTAAAAGCCTACAAGATAAATTGATACTTGAGATTCTAAATCTTGCACTTATTAAGATTGTTATATTCTTGGCATGAATATGATATTTTATATTGAGTTTACTATTTGATTTAAATGTCCTGATTGTTTGGCTCTATTCATGGGGAAGCGGACATGATCCGTTATGCTGCTGAGATTTCAGCAGAAAATGCCATTAAAGTAAATTCACAAGTTATGCATGCATTGATTAAAATGTTAGATAAGCAATGCTACTCTATAAGTATGAGAAAGGATTTCCATGTGACTTGGGCCAGCTCCTGAATAAAGTTAAGGGGAATAGATCAGTGGAAAAATCGGGGAAAGCAAACCCGGCGACCCTGTATAGGAACGAGCTCGATCCTAAAAAGCAGACTATCACCTAGGAGTTTTATGGCCAATATGCTGCCAGGGGACCAAGTATGGAAAAATATGAGTTAAGATCAGGTGCATCATTCTTTATGCACATCCATAAATTTCAGTTTTTTTTTAGCATTGAGTTAAATTGCACCATTGGATGTTATATAGATATTATTGCTCACTTTATAGCTATCACTTATTTATATTAATACACAGATTGTGTGGTTTAATTTCTATTTAATTTCCTTTACTTCCTTAAGTAAAACAAAGCTGTGTTTCGGGCCATGAGTTACATGACTAATTGAGTAGAGAGTAGGATATCTAGGCGACATAACATTTTCTCCTATTTAACCAAAAATCCAAAACACTTGAGAATGATAGTGATGATAGATATGCATAGATTTAGGAATTCCTATTGAGAAATCTTTATTTCTCACCCTATCATATACTTCCGCATTATTCTCAGATCATAGAGAACGCGGCAACCTGTATCCTGTTCATTGAGTTTCCAGAGCTCCACATCCCTCTCGATCCATTCATAGATTCCGTGTACATATCTAGTAGATGCCAGTTTCGTCTTTATTTCTTCTTTCGGAGAGATTTTGCAGTACCTCTTATGCACCCGCTTTTTGACCCTGCTGTCCCTTACATAGCCATCCCTATCCACATGGCTCATCCCTTTCCACCTCCACTCATAGCAGTAGCACTAGCCATGGCTCCACCAGTCGTACCACCACAGCCGATCCCCTCTGCCTCTATGTCTGAGGAGGATCCGTTGGAGGCAGCGAGCTCGTCGTCCTCTCTTCTACCCCAAGTATAGACTATACCCTTGCTGACGCCGGTATGGTGAATGGATTCCATTCTTCAGAGTCTATCTAGAGTACCCGCCGTAGCAGCAGTAGATGTACAGGATGACCCTCTTTTGGCAGTTGGGTCATAGGCATACGGGTAGGAGCTAGTAGTTGTACATAAAATGTCCCATGGGGACCAATAGAGGGGGGAATGTTCATATTGTCAGGTCGATTTATTTTGTGTTAGCGGCTTCATTTCTTTTACCCTGTACTGTATTATATTTCTTTTGATAAACTTGAAAACAAAGGGATAAGCATGTACACATATTGTAACATCCCCGATTTCCGAGTTCCGAATTCCTCTTCAAGTTTGATCAATTCAATTTCCGACTTCACTTCGAATTCCACACAAAATGGGATTATTTCCGAGTTCCGAGTTTGTCTTGCACAATTTTCGGCTTCATGTCCGGTCTGATTTCCGATTTCCTCTTCAATTTTGATTATTCCTGATTTTCGACTTCATGTTCTAGTTTCGAGTTAAATGGAGTGGCTTCCGAGTTCCAATATCCGACTTCGAGTTAAAGTATATTGGACATAATTTTCGACCTCCAAGTTGAATATAACGAGTTCTCGCCTTAAAGTTGAACTCAATGGATATGAGTTCGAATCTTTGAGTTGATTTCCAGTTATACACGAGTTTCGATATCCGAGTTAATTCCCAAGATTGATGTTCCCGAGTTGGAATAAGAGTTTTGAGATTATGTGATTGTAAGCTGTATGACTTCCGACATCTGACCTTGCTTCAAGGTGTCGAATAAACTAGACAAGATATCCGAGTTTACTTCCAAGTCTCAAATACGATGTGACGAGTTCCGATATCCGACTTCAGCTTCAAGCTCAAATAAAATAGCACGAGTTCCGACTTTAAGCAGAATCGAGTCGAGTTCCGATTTCAGATGAATGAAAGCGAGTTCCACTTTTGGGACGACGTGGAAAGCAATTTGGCCACAAAAGCCGGCGAAATGGCCGAACTTCAATCACAAAATCTCAACTAATCAACACTCACAATCCCAACTATCCCCATGTATTTAAGTCAGACTTCCCCCCTCATTCCTAGTTGATTTATGCCACTCTCTCTTCCTCTTACTCCAGCCTTCTTCTTCCCTTCCTCTCTCAATCTACTCTATCAAATCTCCAAGCTTTGTCAAAGCTCCATTCCATCCAAACTCAAATTCAGCAAGATCACACTCCAAAGAGGTAGGATTCACTTTCTATTCTTGATTCCTCTGAACTATGGCTGTATGAGATTTCACTTTTCTTCAATTATTTGATGATATATTGGATGTATATGATGGATTATGGTTGGATTAATATGAAATATTGAGTTGGAATTAGGGTTAGAAGAAGAAAACTAGGAGAAGGGAAGGTTTGGAATGCTATCTAAGTGAGAAGCTCCACGGCAGTCCGTATGGCGGAGTGTACGACTCGACCTACAGTTAGTTAAATCTAGTGGAACTATTTTTATATGAAAGTAGACATTCAGGGCTTTCCATAGATATATAGTATAAGGCCATTGGATTAGTATTAAGAGAGATATGAATTTTTGAATGTTAACCTAGGAACCAGGACTTTCATCCGGGCAGGGTGACTTGAGGAGGGTATAACTCACCCTACTACACAACTCCAAATTAAGTGGGACCAACTTTGTTAGAAAGCTGACACATAGGGGAACACCCCAATATGGAATTTCGAGTTTGTTATGGTCCCAATCGTTCCCAATGGTTCGAGGAAGTTACCCTATGTCCAAACCGAGTCAAAACAGGGAAGTTTAAGAAGGTCAAATTTCAGGACTTATATCTCGAGCTATACTTAAGAAAATGGAATGAAACTTATTGCAGATGAAAGGTTGTTCTGTTAGGTTTGATATGACACCAATTTCATATGATTTGAGCTTAGTTTCGATTTTTAGTGAATTTATACTTCTAAGAGTGTAATTCAGGCCAGTGACTGAATAGGCTACGACAAAATTTGAATATCTTGAGTTATATAAATCAAAATGATATGGGACTAAAGAGGTTAGAAAGCAGACACATAGAGCTATGACATATCCAAAATTCAGGTTTAAATGAGTTAAATGGAGATAAAGGTGGATTATACAAAATTCAGGCAGAATTGAGTAGAATTGGCAGAAATGACCAAATTGATAGTTTCACAAGTGTTAGTGAACATATAAAGTTTGAGTTGAGGATTACAAGTTTTACATTAAGAAATATGTTAGATTGATTATACTACTATGACTGATTTGTCTGTGAGAGCTGGCACTATTCATGGGGAGACGGATCTGATCCGTTATGCTGCCGAATTTACGGCAGAAATCTATGAGACTATGAATGTTCATATGTAAGGATGAATTAAAGTATGAATATATATATGGAAACTCTATATTTAAGAATGACATAAGTATGATATGAGATATATGAGGGTCAATGATATAGCATATATATGAGTGCTAGTAGAATGGTAAAGAGGCTACGGGCCTTTATATGTTATGAATATGTATGTGAAGATCATGTGTGCACTGATATATGAAAATAAATGAAGTATATGTACGAGTATATTCAGCATGACTATGCTTGAGTATGTATGAGAATGAAAGAATGTGAATATATTGAATGTGAGTCCCTTTACTTGGAGGTAGTTAAATGAGATCCCTTCTTGTGAAGGTAGTTAAATGATAAAATGTGAATCCCTTCACCTGGAGGCAGTTGCACATTGAATCCCTCTCGGTGAAGGCAGTTAAATGATAAAGATATGAATCCCTTCACTTAGAGGCAGTTGCACTTGAATCCCTCCCTGTGAAGGCAGCTACCCTCTACCTTGGAGGCACGTGGTCAGATAAGATCCCTCACTTTTGAGGCATGTGACTAGAAGAGATCCCTTCAATTAACGTGACTAGAATGAGATCCCTCCAAGACTAGAGGCACGTGAATCCCCTTGCGGGTGAGTCGGTGTGACGATGGTCACGGGTGAAGCTGACGAGCTCACTCCAAGGCTAGGCTACCCAAGGGCAGTAAAAGCACCCTAGGGACGACGATATGTAACGCCTAGGTGTGCCAAGTAAAGGCTAAAGACTAAATATTAAAGCATATGCAAGCACCCCACTCACATGAGGCATGGCATCGACCTAGCTAGTGTGAGTATAGGGGATAGAACTTACATGAGGCATGGCACGACCCAGCTAGTGTAAGTACCAAATGGAGGTCCCATATTCCTAAGGAACGTGACATGGCGATCACACTCTGATGGGGTATGACATGGCGATCATACTCTGGAATATGGCATGTAAAGATTTTATGATAAAAAGGAAGATAAAGGAAGAAAAGTAAATTTTATGTACAAGCATAAATTCAAGGACAAGTAAAGCCATGTGCAGAATTTATGCGTTCAGTATATTGATGTTAATGTATTTTATTATGTTTCAGTTATTATTCATTAACATTCATGAATTGATTGATTTCATATGGGCTCTCCCCCAAATGACAAGTGTATGATAAAAGTGAACTTTGCTTTGGATAACATATTTTTCGAACTATAAAATTAAACAGATTACATAGCATGATCACTTTTTTTAATAAACCGAAGCAAACTGGAGATGACAACGATGACATGATATATGATAATTAGAATCCTACTGAGAATTTATAATTCTTACTCCTATTTCCGTGTTGTTTCCAGATAGTTTCAGAAGTTTCCGAAGATGGCTGAAGTTGCTGTCAGATGAGGTCCGCTCAGGTAACAGTAACATCTCCAAGGTGTAGTACTATGACTTAAGCATAGTACTGTACTAGGGAGGGTGTTACACATATATACGATGCAGTTTGTTTATTTCGAAATTTTGTTTGAGTTACTTTATTTCCTATACAACGACTATTTAGTGTATATCTCACTGCCAAACTGAAATTGATTAAAGTAAATAGTTAACTTTTAGTTCACCACACGTAATAACTTATCAGGTAATATATTATGACTTAAGCATAGTATTTTGTCTGGTAAGGTGTTACAACTTGCCTGATAATCATTGGAAAGAGTAGATAACTCCCAAGTATTATTCTTCTCTATAGCTTTAATTTCCTCCTTCATGAATTTTCTCCACCTTTTGTCTTTGAAACTTTAGTTGAAGTCTAAAGGCTTACTATCATCATATAATTCTTCAATACTTCTCATTTTTCTAGATCTATCACTAGAACTGTCTTCAAAAGATAATGATACTTCATGTATCGGTAATGATGGTGGAGTTTCTCCTTGAATAGGTGTCATGGACTGTTGATCTTCCTCTCCAAAATATGGAAAGAAAATAATAGGTGCTTTTTTCATTTGCTTCCCATCTCTAATGGCTTTTCATCAAACTTCACATTACAACTCAACAATCTACCATTGATTGGATTTAGGGATGTCAAAAATCCTCATGTGGCGAGAATCCTTGCAAGGACTGCCCCACTTGAGGCCCAGCAGTCAGGGATTTTTTCCTTGTGGGGACGGGGATGAAGACAAAAATCTCCATGTGGCAGATTTGGGGACGAGGGCAGGGATCACCCTCCCCGCCCCGCGGGGACCTCGCATATATGAAAAGACCATACTACCTTTAATAAATATTTCTAATATCTATGTATACTAATACATTTATGTTATTTCACATTTATTTGATTTAATAATTAAAAATATTTCTAATATTTATAACCCTATTGACAGCCATTCTCATTCACTCATTTGACTTATTCCTCTTTTGAAACACTGGCTTGTGCCATTTCCCCATTTCTTTTCTTCTATTGTTTTGCTTCTTTGCAGCAGTACAGCCACAACCCCATCTCCCTCAGCCTCGTGACGCCACACCCACATGGCCCTAAGCCTCACAACTAGCCATTGTAGATCACATTTCAACCCTTCATGATGGCGATGCCAGCAACAGCCGCTGTAGATTGTGCTTCCACCTTCGCAACAGTGACAGCGATGGCGTCAGCAACCACTTCAGATCCAGCATTGGACACCTCGGCCTTTGCACTGTAGGTCTAGCATTCCCTTGCAGATCATGCTTTACTACTTCTTATTTTAATTAGTAGTGTGCTGTGAGTTTATGTTGTTGGTCATTTGATTTTTGTGGCTCATTTTTCTCTCTTGTTATTTATTCTGATTTATTCTTATTCTATCTATGGCTGTAAATGAAGTGGGTGTTGTATTTTTATCCATTTGTGTTCTATTTCTATATTTATTAAATTACTTTAAACTGTAAATTTAGCATTAATATGATGTTTGGTTCAATCATTGTATTAGAGACTTGGTTGAATATAGAAAATGTCAAGATCACATTAGTATACTTGTTAATGAGGGCCAAACATCTTATTCTTCTCATGAGCCTTGCTAAAGAAATAGTACACAAAATTCTCAACACATTATGTAGGATATTAAGTCACTAATAATAATTTAACAAAATTTTCAATTTTTTTTGCATTTTCCGGGGGCCCCACGGGGACTTGCAGGGATACGGGGAACGGGGATGGGGGAAAAATTCCCCTATGGTAGGGATTGGGGGCGAGGCGGGGAGGTTTGGGAGGCAGAGTCACTCCCGCCCCACCCACCTCATGCAGTGACATCCCTACTTGGATTGTACAACTTGTAGCCTTTGGAATTTGTATCATAGCCAATGAAAACATGCTTCACACTTTGATCATCTAGCTTAGATCTCTAGTGGTCAGGCACATGGACGTAAGCAACATTTTCAAAAATCCGCAAATGGTGACAGTTGGTTTGCTTCACTCCATGCCTCTTGCGATGTTTGATTTGTCACATTCTTTATTGGAGAGCAGTTGTGCAAATAACTACACAAGAAATAGCTTCGACCCAAATTCCTTGTGCATATTTTTGGCTTTCAACATCCATTTATCCATGTTAAGAACAATTCTATTTTTTTTTTCTCTCCACTACATCATTTTGCTGTGGTGATCTAGGAACTGTTAGAGGGTGGTGAATCCTATTTGATACACAAAAATAATTGAATTATTTGGATATAAAATTTCCTCCTTTATTGGATCTTAAAGCTGTGATTACACAACCACTCTCCTTTTCTGTAAGAACTTTGAAATTTTTAAATGTTAAAAATGCTTCAGATTTTTGCTTGAGAAAATAAACTCAATTCTTCCTACTAAAATCATAAATAAAAATTAAAAAATATTTATTTTTACCAAATGAGGTAGGAATGATTGGGTCATACACATTAGTGTGAACAAATTGTAGTGGTTCTGTTGCTCTTGTAGTTGCTTCCTTTGGAAAGCTTTCTCTTGCATACTTGCTAATGAGGCATGCTTCACATAGATGATTGGGATGATTGATTGAAGGCATCCCATTCACGAGCTTCTTTTCTCCCACGGCTTTGAGTGCATCAAAATTCAAGTGCCCAAGCACTATGCTTCATCTCCCACCTTGGCCTTGAAACACCTTGCTTCAATTGTGTTGAGATTCAACAAAAATATTCTATTTCTTATCATAGATACCTCAGCAATCAAGTTAACATTTTGATCTTTAAGCCAAAGATAATAATCTTTCTTGAGAATTTCTTATCCCTTCTCAACAAGTTGTCCCAAACTCAAGGTATTACTTTTTAATTTGGGTACATAGTAGACATTTGTTACTAACTTGTGGCTACCATTTTTAAGAGAAATTAAAATGGTACCTTTTCCTTGAATTTTCACTTTTGAGGTATCTCCAAATGAAACATTTCCATTCACCTTCTCATCAAGCTCCACAAAACTTTCTTTGTACCTGCACATATGATTGCTTGCTCCATTGTCCAAGTACCATGAATTTTTGTCATCCATTTGATCATCTTTGAGTGCCACCGATAAGGTTGGCTCTTCATCTTCTTCTTTATGAACTAAGTTAGCACTTTCTTCAATGCCATTACTATCATAATGGCATTTTGAAGCATAGTGGCAAAGTTTATGACAATTGAAAGCTCAATTTGAGATTTGTTATACCTCCTTTCATTTGTTCTAGACACTTCCTCTAGTTACTCCTTTTCCATGGTCCTAGGATGAATGATGGCTCATCTCTTCATTAGTTGAAATGTCATGGTTGTCTTTTCTTCTTCCTCCTTGGCCACGGCCACGCCATCTTCCTTGTCCATGTCCATATCCATATCCTCTTTGACTCTTGTCTCCACCATCATCTTTCAATGACACCTTGGCTTTGAGAGCTGCTACAAAGGCTCATTTTGCCTTTTAAACATTTTTTCTTCTTCAGCTTGTATAGCCCCAAATAACCCATCAATGGTCATGGTGTCTAGTTCATTTGAGTTCTAAAAAAAACAAAAAATGGCAGAGTCAAATTTTGGAGTCAAAGAGTGAAGGATTTTATCCTTTAAGTGATTATCTTCAACCTTGTTTCCATACCTCTTTATTTGGTTGACATTAGCTAGCACCCTCGAACTATAATCTAAGAATGATTTAGATACCTTTATATGCAAAATTTCAAATTCAAGGCATAGAATTTGAAGTCGTGCCTTCTTTGAAGGTGGAAGTAGCATGATAATGGGGGTTTGAATCATGCTTCTAAAAGCTTTTTCATTCCTAAAAACTTAAACAAACTTTCTCAAGTCTTTGGATTTGGAATGCAGAAGTGTTTTTTGTTAGATATAGAAGTTATTATATTTATAATAACTTTGTTAGGCAATAAAAAGATTAAACACAGAATAAAATACGAGTTATAAAAAACAATGAAAGTGTAAGGGATAGAAGATTCACAAAAGGAGATTTTATACTGATTCGGTCAAACCACTTGTCTACATCTAGTCCCCAACAAGCTAGTTGAGATTTATAGCCACAAGTATTCTTTAGTACAAGCTTTTCCAAGCTTACAACCAATCTAGTTTTTCCTATCCTCTCCAAGCTTATTAAATAGAGTAGTATATTACCATAGCCTCTCCAAGCTAATCAAATAGAGTAGTATGTTATCTTAGCCTCTCCAAGCTAATAAACGAGTAGTATTTTATCATAGTCTCTCCAAGCTCACAATGACCACTATTGGGTCAGACTACGAAGATAGATTTAAAGGTTTGTGTTTGAATAACACACATACACACACACTAAATCACTCAAAGTGCATTAAACTATTAAGTTCAATGTTGAGTGACTTCTCAATAATCTTATTAGGAGTATATTGGCTATTACAAAGCAAATGAGAAGATTTTCTTCATGGCAAGTTACAACAAGTAACTTTCTAGACATTCAAAAAGTTGAAGAAAGATGAAAGCTTGATAAGATATTCAAATGCACAGAGTTCTAACTACTTCTTCATCACCTTCATAGACTTCAAAATCTAGCTGTTAAGACTTCAAACCTTGATTTTAGAGCTTTTTGATCCAATGGTCTAAGAGTAGAGAGAAAAGTAGGTTGCTTTCTTTCTTAGCAAGTAAGTACATCCTCAAAGAAGAAAACAAACTAGTTGTTTGGGTCCACCAACTTTTCAGAGTGTCAGTGCTTCTTTTGGATATGGTCTTGTCAAGTTTGATCTTTAGGAACAATCCATGAATCATGCTGAACAAGCTTTTGAGAGTGAGGTACTTCATGTTGATTAACTTTCTGAAGATCACCCTTCTTGTCAAAGCCTTCTGGACAGATCATCCTTCTAATGTGCTCGTGATCCTTCTAATGGCCTGATATCCTTCTGATGACATAGATACATCCTTTCAATGCTTCTAATACGCCTTTTTTGTAGAGAATTTTTTAGAATCATAGATTCTCTTGTGAAAAAGTTCTTTCCTTGGGATTATATGTACGAGATATATAAGAACTTTTTAGAGAATTTGTTTAATGAAGGAAAATCATATGATTCGATTCTCATCAATGTGCGTATATTGTGATTTAATGCAAACAAACACTTGAACAAATCATTAGTCCACATAAAAGATTTTGTTAAGAATTGATTTGTTATCCATCAAAACCCTTAACTTGATATGACTTAAATGACTTAGTGGCATTTGATAGGTATTGGAGCTTACAATCTCCCCCCTTTTTTTTTATGGCAAACCAATGCTTAAGAAAAGTTTTTGTTTTCTAAAGAGAATTGAAAGCACATAAGCATACAATTTGTGTTAATTTTAATCTTTTAGATTTGAAATTATACTTTCAGAAGTTAATAAAAGATTATTTTGTTATCCAAAAACTTCAGAAAATATATAAGTAATCAAAGCAAAAGTTAATAAAAAATTATTTGCTATTAAGAACATTTTAAACATTATAATATACCAAAGCAATATGAGCAAAATCATCACTTCACAATATAGTTTTTTAAAAAATTAATGTTCATGTTTAAAAGATAAAGTACTTAAAGATCAAAACTTTCGAGAATTATAGTATATTAATCAGAGCAAAATATATAGTAATTAAAACTTCACAAAGAATAGAATATGCATAGTTAGAGCAATAAAACGATCAACAAAGCTCTGATAAATATCAGATCAATAAGATTGTTATGTACATCAGAGCAGAATATGCATACTCAGAAATCAGAAATATCAAAGCATTAAATTATTAAAACCTAAATTGGCAGAAATTATCAGAGCATTATAAGAGTAAGAACAACCTAAAAGAAATATCAGAACAAAAGATGAATATTAGAGCAAAACAATAAGATAATCTAAGATAAATATCAAAGCAGAAAATAAAATATTCTAAGATAGATATCATAGCAGAAAAATAAATAATCCTGATAAAAAATGATAATCAAACAAAGGAAATTCTTCTGCTAATGCTATGAATGTAAAATGTAAAAAAAAAAAAAAAATTTATCCTGTCAGATGTATAATGTAAAAAAATGAAATTTATGCCATGAATTGTAGCTCTTGCTCCCCCTCAACTAAAGCTTTTCTCCTCTTCTCCCCCTTTTGACATCAGCAAAAGATGAGTAAGAATCATAGAAGACCATCATTGATTGCCCTTTGTATCTCCTTCTTGAAGAGCTCTTATCGGTTGTAGCATCAGATTCTCCATCTTGTTTTTTCTTCTCTCAAGTGTATGCTGATTGGCCATTATAGTTTGTTGATTGGCCAGAATAAGATCCATCTGAACTTCAGCAGCACTAGGGAGAATATTTGCAGTATGTAACACCTTAATGATCTCATATTACGCTTAAGTCGTATCACAGAAGTTATTAGTTTTTACTTTTGTTAACGTAACTTAATTGACTTTTTGGAAAGTACTTAATCATGAAAATAAAGTTACATTTTTTTTTATTGCAGAAATAAACCTTTTTGGAAAACGAGAGCCATGAGCGCATCGCGAACATATATAATCAAGCAATAGTGCATGCATATATGAGATACAATAATTAAAAGCAATATAAGAACATTAAACTTGAATTAACCATAATTGTCATCCATAGCCATCATATATATATATATATATATATATATATAGTGGATATAAATAGGTCCTACATAAATAGTCGAGGGATCGATAACTGCATTTGGCCCCATACAACATCTACAGCAAAACAAAGTGCAACTAATAAACTGAAAAAAAAAAAATAAAATCAAGAGTCTTCGCCACCCATGCATGCATGAAATGATAACCCTAGGTCTATAAACAAAAAGGGCTATCCTAGCCTTCAAGCTCCGCATGTGCTATCCCAAATCATCCCCACACTCAGAATGACATGAAACCATTTCTGAATCCTCCAAATGCATCATCACCTCGTCCTCCCCCACGGCCATGCCCATGTCTAAGAGGTACAACTCTAGTGCAAATGAAACCAAGTCCACAGCCCCGGAATGGTGCTTGGCTCACAATAAAAAAAGAGGAATCAGAAGTTAGCCGGATCACAAAAGGGTATGATGACTCCAAAGGGTCGGACTCCATTGAGTATGTCAGGGTTAGGCGAGTGTCAGAATCAGACTCTCCATCAATAAGATACTTCGGAGGATGAAAAGGAGGTTGCATGTCATCCAAAGTGATATTCTCATATGGCTCTATGGGTAGAAGAACGGACTCATTATGGATGTGCGGAACTGACAACTATGGAACATGTAGACCCCCATAGCTACTCGAGCAGTCATCACAAATGCATTTAGTATTGGGTCAAAGTGCCAATGCATAACTGAAAGCTCAATAAAGATGATTATGCTCCCTGAGGGCATCCTCTAAGGATGACACAAAAACATGAGAGTAAGAAATACAAATTTCTCATTAGGATTTCGACTAGAAAATTAAAGTGTCATCATTGTCATCCTAGCCACTTCGAGTTTGATTATAAAGAGGTGAACATGAATAGATTCAATTTTAAGGGTTTTGAAAGCATAAGTTCCCAAATCGGGTTTTTATTAATCTTAATCTTATAAATATAACATAAGTTAACACAAGGTCATAAGGTAGAAACATACAAATGCAAGCATAGAATAAACATTCATAACCATGAATATAAGAGCATAAAGATGCATGCACTTTCATGTAACTATTGACCTTGACTTTCCTTTGACTTTCCTTTGACTTATCTTACTTAACATTCATAATTAGCATGTGCTTAACATTATTTTCTTTACGTGCCCTTGGATAGATCGCTATTGGACATGAGCTCATTCCATGACCGTCATCACACAATACTAATCTAAATTAGACTTAGCTAACAAGGGGATCTACATGCTTCAAAATTAAAGGGATCTAGTTTCACCATATGCCTCCAACGTAGAAGGGTCTCTTATAGGTCACTTTTCCCTTTGAAGGATCATACATACTTATCTTGTCTTTGTGGATCACCTTCCTTTTTGAAGGATCATGTCTAACTATTTCCTTTTTTTGCGTAATACTTGATATTACATCTTTCATTTTAAATGCATAAGTTCAAAGGCAAGATACATATAAGCATCTAACAAATATCTCTAAGTCCACAATTTTGACGAAAATTCAATAGCAAAACGACTAGACTGAAGCTTCGCTAAAATTGCCAAGCATAAGAATTTAACCAATAATCAATCATATTCATTTCAGAACACCATATCAAGTACCAATAAGTATTCATTCAGAAGCCAATAATCAAGCAATCTTGCCAAACAATCATGTAAAAGAGCAACATACATTCACACCCTAAATGGTATCTAGGGTTTCCTTATGCTTTATGCAAAGTCTTATGAGTCATTATAAGAATCCTCATGTCTACTCAAGAGAAAGACACATGACTTAGAGTAAATGTGAGTTATAAGCTTTTTGCTACTTACATATCAAGTGAAATCATACTTTATTTAAGGGTTTGCATACTTCCTTCTTCATTTTTATTTAAGTGAAATACCCATTTATCCAATTACATATTAAGTCTTAGTTATTTCAAGTTTAGGTGTTAAGTTCTTTTCCTTCTCACTTAGTAGTTTAAAAACTGTGACATATGTATAGTCTTGTCAACTCTTGGATCTCATATTTGCCATATGATTCATTAGATTTCTTGTCTACACATCTTAAGGATTAGATTCCTTAAGTTAAGATTTTTAGCACTTATCTTCCCCATTTTCCTTTTGTTAAGGCTAAAACTGAACATAGGGTTTTTAGCCAAAGTTTTGTCTTCAAATCTTTTAATCTCCTTGAGATAGAACACTAGTGATTCTTAGGTTCATGATATGGCCATTGGAGCCCTAATCATACTTCTATTCCCAAAGGACTTTGAGATCCCTCTAGTCCCTTTGGCTCATGATAAAGCATGCCTATACTCATGAATCCAACAATATCATGTGATCACCATCTTCAAGAAGTGATTTTTATTTTAAATAAAGTTGCAAGATTCAACCTTTACTAATAAAATTGCAAGATTCCACCTTTATGATTAAAAAGTTTTATGCTTTAAGAAAGTTTAAAGCTTTAATCAATATTTTGTCTTCAAAATGAACAAAATGAACCTTTAAGGGAACATACTTTTAAGCACCACCTTTAAGGTTCAAGAATCAAACCTTTTTAAATTTTTATGATAGGGAATGTTCCTAGTCACATCAAAATCATGTTGGAGATGTATAAAAGAGGAAGTTTTAATCATAAACATATCATTTTAAAGGACAACAAAAACTTGAACAAGACAACTTCAACAAAGCTTATTTCTTTTTGTCAAACCAAAAGACCACCAAAAACACATAGATCACAAAAGAAAGTAAAAGCTTTTAGGGCATCAAGAAAGGAACTTTTAGCAAACAACATAAAAGCTCTTATGAACAAGATTCAAGGACTAAACTTTTTTTCAACAAGAAAAATAGACGTTTCTCAATATGTCACTTGAAGCTCTTAGCCACGGTGAGAGCCAAGGCTTCAAGCTTTTTTGAACAATGAAAGAAGAAAGTAAGGAGTCACTACCTAAGGTGTGTATGGCACCTTCTTGGTGAAGATGGCCTCCTCCAAGGCAGATATGGTTGCGGCTTCAAGGAGGAAAAAATGAGAGCTTTTGTGCTCTCCTTGAGGAAATAGAGGTTTGAGTGTTTACTCTTGTTTTCAAAGACCAAAAAGTGTGATCTTTGAAGGGCTAATGATAAGGTTTAGTGAGCTTTGTGTAACATCCTCACAAGCATAGTACCATGCTTAAGTCATAGTACCACACCTGGGAGTTGTTACTATACATGAACAGACCTTATTTACAGCAACTCTCAGCCGTTTTCTAATCTTAAACAATTTTACCCAATATGACCATCTTCTATGCCTCCTGAGCTATCTAGAGATAACACAGAAACATACATAGGGGCGAGAATTATAAATTCTCAATAGGATTTCCTAGACTACCACATGAAGTGTCATCATCGTTATCTCCAGCTATTTCAGTTTATTATGAAAAAAGTGATCATGCCATACAATTATAAATTTCATTTTTATAAAGTTCAAAAATATCCTTCCAAAGGAGGTTAATTTTATCCACACACTTGACAATTAGAAAAGCAGTTTCATGACAAAAATAAATAAAATATAATTTATGCATATATGAATTCACATCATATAATCATGTAAGTGCACATGGGATTTTTTACAAGATTAATAACAGTGGTATTATCACACAGAATAGGAATTTTCGTATACCTCAGATTGAGATCTTCCAATTCATGCTCAATCTATAGAATCTGAGCATAACAATTTGCTGAATATACATACTCAGCTTCAATAGTTGAAAGAGCAATTGTGTTTTGCTTCTTGCTTGACTATGTTATTAAAGATTTTCTATGAAAGCAGCAGCAGCCACTTGTGCTTTTTCTTTCAACTCTGTCTCCAACAAAATCAGCATCATAATAACTTATAACATCACAAAAAGTACTTTTCTCGTACTATAGATGAAGATTAGTAGTACCCACTAAGTATCTCATAATTCTCTTGATAGTATTTAACTGTGATTGTTTTGCATTAGAATAAAAACTAGCACAATTCCTAAACTTAATTATATGTCAAGTCTATTAGCCATAAGATAAAGTAATGAGCTAATCTTACCTCAATAAAATTTATCAGAAACTTTATCTTCATTTTCATCAACTTCTAGAACTTGAGAAGGATGCATGGGAGTGCTAATGCTCTTAGCTTTATCCATATCAAATCTTTTGAGCAAATTCTTGGCATATTTTTCTTGATGAATAAGGATTCCATCTTTTCTATTGCTTTATTTGTAAACCTAGAAAGTATTTGAACTCTCCCATCATGCTTATCTCAACTTCTCCTTGCATAAACTTAGAAAAACTCTTGCATAGATTTTGATTAGTAACACCAAACATGATATCATCAACATAAATCTAAATAATAAGAAAATCATCTTTCTCATGCATGATAAACAAGGTTGTATCAACTTTTCCTCTTTTAAAACCATTTTTAAGTAGAAAAGAGCTAAATATGTCATACCAAGCTCTTGGAGCTTGTTTTAGACCATATAAAGCTTTTGATAGCTTAAAAACATGATGATGAAATGTTTCATTTTCAAAATCAGGAAGTTGTTTAACATACACTTCTTCAAAAATAAAGCTATTTAAAAAAGCAAATTTAGCTTCCATCTAATAGAGAACAAAACCTTTGTATGCTGCAAATGCAAGCAACATTCTGATAGCTTCCAATCTTGTAATAGGAGCAAATGTCACATCATAGTCAATTCTTTCTTACTGATTGTATCCTTGAGCAACCAGCCTTGCCTTATTTTTTACTATGTTTCCACTTTCATCCAGTTTATTTCTGAATACCTATCTTGTGCCAATGTAACACCCTTGGTGTAGTTTCAAGTTTTTCTGTGTTAATCCTATTTGATCGATGTGTTTAATCCATTTATGATGGAATTTAGTTGGTATGTGATGATCTTGGGTGTTAGATGTCGTTTGGAATCAAGGAACCATGTTTTGGGATGCTGTAATCGATTACCATGTGGCTAGTAATCGATTACGGGGCTCTCTATATGCCCACGGGTTAAAAATTTTTGCGTCGTAATCGATTACCAAATATGGTAATCGATTACCAGTTCTGGGTTCATGGCAATCGATTATTGGACTTGGTAATCGATTACTAGCCATTTGTTCGTAGTAATCCATTACCACAGGCCAATATATATACGGAGACGCGCCTTATGCCCTCATTTTCGAATTTTCTTTCTCCCTTTAACCCCCAAACTCTCTCCCTTCTCTCTAAAATTCCTTCTTCCACCAATCCTTACATTTATTAACTCCATTCCATCATTTCCAACTAAATCAACAACAATAACACAATCTTTCTTCCATCCAGACACAAATCATCCATGCAAATTATTCATCCTTCTTCATTCTTGCTTGGGGGGATTTGAAGTGAAGAGTTCACCTCTATTCTCCTTCTCCTTACTCCAATTATAAAGGTAAATTCTATGTATTATTCTTTCCTTTTCCCAAGCAATTCTAATTCCTTTGATCTTTAGATGAATTCTTGGAACCCTAGGATTGTAAGATTAGAGAACATATGGTATGGAGAATGTTAGTGATCCAAAATTGATACAAGTGTCCTGTTGTGATTTTACATATTCCCAAGGAACTTCTTTCCAACC
This sequence comes from Pterocarpus macrocarpus, assembly GCA_031439585.1. Classification (NCBI taxonomy): domain Eukaryota; kingdom Viridiplantae; phylum Streptophyta; class Magnoliopsida; order Fabales; family Fabaceae; genus Pterocarpus; species Pterocarpus macrocarpus. Next base: position 40,114,941 of record CM062517.1, read on the forward strand.
TTGTGGATCTGGAGACTTAAGATTTTCCTGTGACTAGTGATCTGTGAGTAGATAGAATGCTTTTGAATTAATTTTGTTTTAATTTATAATTGTTATTTACTTTAAGAATGCTACTCATGAGTCAATGACGAAAGAAATTCGAATGCGATATGAGATTTATGAATTATGAATATGAAAGAATAGGAAAGTCTGTAATAGGATCTGTTTGCTAATGACAGTAGACGTTAGCCTTGGTGCACCTTGGATTATGATATTACATGGCCACTTAAGGGGTGTGGTGTGTGATAATATTTCATGGTCATACATATAGTATGGTGCGTGCTTGAACTTCACAGCCTCTCAAAAGGGGGTGCATGCCTGATTTCAGGATTCACACGAAGGAATGGCCACCTAAGTGTGAATCCTGCTTGTTCATCCTATTAGATATTTCCACTATTTTTCGTATTTGAATGAAATCATTTTATACTTATATATACACTGACACATGAGGTTCATAAGTGTCCTGTCTCTCACTAAGTTTCTCAAACTCACCTCGTGGTTATTGCATTCTTTTCATATACAAGTTCAGACTTGGGAGCCGATCTTTCTGCTCAACATCATTAGATTCCTATCTGGGTGAGCCTTATATAGTAAGGGTCCTGATTTGTACTCTGTTTTGTTTATAATCTTAGTTGTAGTCCATTGTACTACAGACAGGATCCGACCCTTGCTGGTATGTTAAGTTTATGTTCATAGATTGTTTAGACTGAGTTGGATTGACTATTATATATTAAATTTGATGAATGGATTATGTTGGATTTGATTCTGAATTGAACTTGGAAATATATATATATTTATGATTGGATGAATATGTTTGATTATAAATTGTGCTGTGTGCTGAGGGGTGCATTCTGAGAATGCTTGGATCCCTTATGGAAGTGTGTGCTTGTTGAATTGTGGGATAAATACTTGTATTTGGGAAACATCCTAAATATAGAGGAAACTCTGCTCAAATTTTGTGAAATCTTGAGGTGTAAGGCTTGCTAGGGAGCGTGCTCTCTAAGCTCTAGTCACGGCCTAGATTGGGTCATGACAAAGTGGTATCTGAGCCTAGGTTTTCCTGTATACTATGGAGCAAGTGTCCTTTACTGGGATCATGATTGTGCAAATAGAAGCCGACCCATTTTCACAAAACGTGATGTTACCAGAGGCCTTTAGGATTATCATTTTGGTGTCTATTTTTCAAGTTTTGTGCACTTCAAGTGTTTTCTCGTCATGAATGACAATTTGGTCCTAACCTTGATAAACTCTTTCCTTAGGTGAAATGCCGCCTAGAACTAGCACCTGTGTTGCAAGGGCAGAAGCCCATGAGGCTTCTGACGCTAAATCTGACTAGGCCCCCTCTCCTCCTAGGAGAGGGAGAGGCCGTGGTCAAAGAAGAAGCTGTGGAAGACCGGCCAGGCAATCGGAAGAGCCCACTCTTAAAGAAGAGCCAATCAATTTGGCAGCTGAAATGAGAGGGGTTCACCACACTCTTAATACTCTAGTGGAACTCCTAGCTCATCAAAGGAGGAATGAACCTCAACCTCATGCGGAACCAACTCCACTTGTCCGTGAGCCTTGTCATTAGCGAGAAGTGATCGAAGTGTCAATCGAATCCTTCCTCAGATTGAATCCACCAAGTTTCTCTCGAAATCCCCTGATGGATGACCCCCAACAATTTCTTGACCGCACCAACAAGGTTCTTAGTGTCCTTAGATGCCCAAGTGAGAGGGCGATGGAGCTGGTAGCTTATAATCTGAATGGGACTGCAGAACAGTGGTATGCCACACTCATGATGAGATTGCTTCTAGTCAACAAAAGGGAGAAGTATGCTGCTGATTTTGAAAAGTTAAGGCAAACCCTAGGGATGTCTATAGCAGAATATGAAGAACAATTTACCAAATTATCCTGCTATGCCTGTCACCTGGTATCCGATGATACAATGAGAGCTAGGAGGTTTGTTTGAGGCTTACTTAACCCTTTATTTCCCAACTTACTTCCTATGGTTGGGAGAATGTCTTATGCTGAAATTATGGACGTTGCTTATGGTCTAGAGATTGGAAAGGAAGAGCGAAGAGTAGCCAAGGAGGTAGGCAAGAAGCAGAAAATGAAGGGGAATTTTTCTAGGGGATCTAGTTCTGGGGGAGCTCAGAATTTCCAGGGCTGATGTCAGGCACCCTCAGGAGGGGCTACTTTTTCAGGGCCTGTTCCTATGAGTGTGTCTGGCTCAAGGTCCTAAGCTAGCAATGCATCTTAGCCTGGCATGCAAGGAATGGGGCAGTCAGCTTTCTCCAAGCCTCCATGTCAATCTTATAGGAATTACCACTTGGGGCAATGTCATAGAGCCATTGGAGCTTGTTTTGGATGTGGCTAGATAGGACACCTCAAGAAGGAGTGTCCCTCTCAAAAGGGGCTTTTGATCTGAGCTTTGTACGTCCTGCCATGCCAGCGCTATCTTACTCAGCTTTATCTCCAGGAGTTTCTCATGGACCCTCCGGAAGAGGTCCAGGTAGGGGAGCAAGTGGCAGAGGTCCTGGTGGTAGAGGGGCTGGCAAAGGCCAGCCCCGAGTTTTCACCTTGACAAGGCACGATGCTCAGGCTTTGAATGTTGTGGTGGTAGGTACCGTACATGTTAACTCTTTTGAGGCATATGTGTTATTTGACTTGGGTTCCACCCACTCCTATGTATCCCCATACTTTGCTTCTCATTTCAATCAGCAATCGGTATTGTTGGATCACCCTTTTTGGGTTGGAACCCCCATGAAAGAATCCTTAATGGTTTAGTTAATGTTTCCCTCCTATATAGTTAGTATCAAGGGAGTGGATACTCTGGCCAACTTGTTGTTATTGGAGATGATGGACTTTGACGTCATCCTAGATATGGACTGGTTGTCCTTATGCCATGCCTTGGTGGATTGTCATTCTAAGGCAGTGAAGTTTGAGATAGCTGACTGTTCATCTTTTATATTCTGGGGAGATAGCAGCTTAACCTCCATCAACCTAATTTCTTCTATAACGGCGATGCAATTGATGGATAAAGGAAATGAAGGCTATCTTGTGGTGGTTCACGATGTAGAAATGGCGGTGCCTAGTCTTGATCAAGTTCATGTGGTAAGAGAATTTCTAGATAGGGAGATTGAATTTTGTATTGATTTGACTCTGGATGTCTGGCACATTTCTATTCCTCCTTATCGCATGGCTCCCATAGAACTTTGGGAGTTGAAAGTTCAATTGCAAGACATGCTAGAAAAGGGCTTTATTGGTCCTAGCACGTCCCCATGGGGTGCTTCTGTGCTTTTCGTGAAGAAGAAGGATGGTTCTATGCGGTTATGTGTGGACTATAGACAACTCAATCGGTTGACAATTCGTAATAAATATCCCTTATCTAGGATTGATGACCTGTTTGATCAGCTTCAAGGGGCATCATGCTTTTCTAAAATTGATCTTCGATCCGGATACCATCAGTTGAGAATTCGGAAGGAAGATATTCCTAAGACTGCTTTTCAAACCCGTTATGGACATTACGAATTCTTAGTAAGGTCTTTTGGATTAACCAATACCCCAGTCGCTTTCATGGACTTGATGAACAGAGTGTTCGAACCCTTCCTGGATCACTTTGTGATCGTCTTTATTGACGATATCTTAGTTTACTCAAGGAGTGAGGAAGAGCATGAGTGCCATTTGCGGATCGTTCTGTAAACTCTAAAGGATCACCAACTCTATGCTAAATTTTCCAAATATGAGTTTTGGTTAGATCAAGTGACCTTTTTGGGTCACATAGTATCAAAGGAAGGAATTAAGGTGGATCCTAGGAAGATTGAAGCTATCCAAGAGTGGCCACGGCCGACAACCGTGGCAGAAATTCAAAGTTTCTTAGGATTGGCAAGCTATTATCGAAGATTTGTGAAAGACTTCTCCAAGATCTCTGCTTCCTTGACTAAGTTAACGCAAAAGGTGTACCTTTTCATTGGTCTGATGATTGTGAAGAGAGCTTTTAAAGGCTTAAAGTTTGTCTAACTACAACCCCTATGCTGGTTTTGCCTTCAGGATCTGGAGGTTATTTGGTCTATTGTGATGCTTCTCGGGTAGGACTCGGATGTGTTCTTATGCAACATGGATGAGTCATTGCTTATGCTTCAAGGTAGTTAAAGAAACATGAGCAAAACTATCCTACCCACGATCTAGAAATGGCAGCCGTGGTGTTTGCACTAAAGATTCGGAGACATTATCTTTATGGGGAATTGTGTGAGATCAACACCGATCATAACAGCCTGAAGTATATTTTCCAACAAAGGGATTTGAACTTGAGGCAACGTAGATGGATGGAATTGCTCAAGGACTACGATTGCACTATTTTATATCATCCAAGCAAGGCAAATGTAGTGGCCGATACATTGAGCAGGAAATCCATGGGTAGTCTTGCATATATAGCACCGATGAAAAGGCCCATAGTGGAAGAGATCTACAAGTTAGAAGCTGAGGGTATTCACTTTGAACTGGGAGGTTCCAGGCCACTTTTGGCCCATGTTCGAGCGCGATCTTCCTTGATTGAGCAAATCAAAACTGCCCAATATGAGGATACTCAATTATGTAACTTACCGAATGAAGTTCGCAATGGGAAGAAGCCGAAATTCTCCTTTGATCAAGCAGGAACTTTGAGATGCAGAAATCGCTTGTGTATGCCAGATGTAGGCAATCTGAGGAGTACTCTTCTGGAGGAAGCCCACAATTCTAGATACATGATTCATCCGGGTTCCACAAAAATGTATCAAGATTTGAAACAATTGTTTTGGTGGGAAGATATGAAGAAGGATATACGGGACTTTGTATCACGATGTTTAGTATGTCAGCAAGTCAAAGCCAAACATCAAAAACCTGCTGGGTTTTGAACAGGTTGAAATACTTGGGTGGAAATAGGAGAGAATTACCATGGATTTTGTGACCGGATTGCCTCGGAACTTTAGAGGTTTTGATTCTATTTGGATGACAGTAGACAGATTAACCAAGTCGGCTCATTTCCTCCAAGTCAAGACTACCTATAAAGTTTCCTGTTATGCCAAACTCTATGTTGATAAGATTGTTCGACTTCACTGAGTTCCAACATCCATTATCTCGAACCGTGGACCTCAATTCACTTCTCATTTTTTGAAGGCCTTCAAAAAGGCCTTAGGGACCCGACTAGATTTAAGTACGGCATTCCGCCCTCAAACGGATGGGCAATCTGAAAGAACAATCCAAATCCTTGAAGATATTTTGAGGTCCTGCATTTTGGACTTTGGCAGGAACTGCGATAGTTACATGCCCTTGGTTGAATTCTCTTACAACAATAGTTATCAAGCCAGTATCCCGATGGCACCATTTGAAGCCTTGTATGGAAGACGCTGTAGGTCTCCCATTGGATGGTTTGAGGTGGGTGAGGCTAAAATTTTGGGGCTAGACTTAGTACAAGACTCCTTAGAGAAGGTTTGGTTGATTAGAGAACAGTTGCTTGCAGCCCAAAGTAGGCAAAAGGCCTATGCTGATCATCATAGGCGAGACCTAGAATTCTCCATAGGTGACATGGTGTTCCTTCGTGCGTCCCCTATGAAGGGTGTGATGAGGTTTGTAAGGAAGGGCAAGCTCAGCCCTCATTACATTGGCCCTTTTGAGATTTTGGATATAATTGGCCTAGTGGCGTACCATTTGGCCTTACCACCTGGCTTAGCCATGATTCATCCAATATTTCATGTGTCCATGCTATGGAAGTACCTACCCGACCCATCTCATGTGCTTACTCTGCATACCATCCAGTTAAAGGAAGATTTAACTTAAGGAGAAGAGCCTGTGGCTATAATTGATTGTTAAGTGAGGAAGTTGCGCTCAAGGGAAGTGGCTCTTGTAAAGGTAATCTAGAAGAACCATTCAGGAGAAGAAGTAACTTGGGAGACTGAAGAAGCTATGCAGACCAAATACCCCCGCTTATTCGATTGAGGTAATTATTATTTTGTTCAGAATTCAGGGATGAATTCTTTTTGAGAGGGGAATATGTAACATCCTTGGTGTAGTTTCAAGTTTTTCTGTGTTAATCCTATTTGATCGATGTGTTTAATCCGTTTATGATGGAATTTAGTTGGTATGTGATGATCTTGGGTGTTGGATGTCATTTGGAATCAAGGAACCATGTTTTGGGACATTGTAATCGATTACCATGTGGCTGGTAATCGATTATAGGGCTCTCTGTATGCCCACGGGTTAAAAATTTTTACGTCATAAATGGTAATCGATTACCAGTTCTAGGTTCGTGGCAATCGATTGCTAGAAATGGTAATCGATCACCAGTTCTTCGTGGTAATCGATTACCACAGGCCAATATATAAACGGAGACGCGTCCCACGCTCTCATTTTCAAATTTTCTTTCTCTCTCTAACCCCCAAACTCTCTCCTTTCTCTTTAGAATTCCTTCTTCCACCAATCCTTACATCTATTAACTCCATTCCATCATTTCCAACTAAATCAATAACAACAACACAATCTTTCTTCCATCCAGACACAAATCATCCATGCAAATTATTCCTCCTTCTTCATTCTTGCTTGGGGGGATTTGAAGTGAAGAGCTCCCTTTTATTCTCCTTCTCCTCACTCCAATTCTAAAGGTAAATTCTATGTATTACTCTTTCCTTTTCCTAAGCAATTCCAATTCCTTTGATCTTTAGATGAATTCTTGGAACCCTAGGATTGTAAGATTAGAGAACTTATGGTATGGAGAATGTTAATGATCCAAAATTGATACAAGTGTCCTGTTGTGATATTACATATTCCCAAAGAACTTCTCTCCAACCTTGTGGATTCGGAGACTTAAGATTTTGCTGTGACCGGTGATCTGTAAGTAAATAGAATGCTTTTGAATTAATTCTGTTTTAATTTATAATTGTTATTTACTTTAAGAATGCTACTCATGAGTCAATGACGAAAGAAATTCGAATGCGATACGAGATTTATGAACTATGAATATGAAAGAATAGGAAAGTCTGTAACAGGATCTGTTTGCTAACGACAGTAGACGTTAGCCTTGGTGCACCTTGGATTATGATATTACATGGCCACCCAAGCGGGGTGGTGCGTGACGTACATTTCACGGCCATACATATAGTGTGGTGCATGCCTAAACTTCACGGCCTCTCAAAAAGGGGGTGCGTGCTTGATTTCGAGATTCACATGAAGAAACGGCCACCTAAGTGTGAATCCTGCCTGTTTATCCTATTAAATATTTCCATTGTTTTCTGTATTTGAATAAAATCATTTTATACTTATATATACACTAACTCATGAGGTTCATAAGTGTTCTATCTCTCACTGAGTTTCTCAAACTTACCCCATGGTTATTATATTCTTTTCATATACAAGTTCAGACTTAGGTGTCGATCCTTCTGCTCAGCATCATTAGATTTCTATCTGGGTGAGCCCTATATAGTAAGGGCCCCAATTTGTACTCTGTTTTGTTTGTAATCTTAGTTGTAGCTCTATAGTACTACAAGCAGGGTTCGACTCTTGCTGGTGTGTTAAGTTTGTGTTCATAGATTGTTTAGATTGAGTTGGATTGACTATTGTATATTAAATTTGATGAATAGATTATGTTGGATTTGATTCTGAATTGAACTTGGAAATGTATATATATATATATATATATATATATATATATATGATTGGATGAATATATTTGATTATAAATTGTGCTGAATGCTGAGGGGTGCATTTTGAGAATGCCTAAATCCCCTATGGAAGTGTCTGCTTGTTGAATTGCAGGATAAGTACTCGTATTTAGGAAAATCCTAAATATAGAGGAAACTCCACCCAAATTTTGTGAAATCTTGAGGTGTAAGGCTTGCTAGGGAGCGTGCTCTCTAAGCGCCGGTCATGGCCTAGATTGGGTTGTGATAGCCAATGACAGAATGTCCTTTAAGTAATGGAACCAAAGTCCAAACCTTGCTCTTCTCAAACTAATTGAGCTCTTCTTGCACGGCTTCTATCCAACTTTGATCTTGAAATGCTTCATCAATATCTTCAGGTTCTATTTCTAAAATAAAAGCCATGTTTGATTTTGTTCTAAAAGAGGATCGAGTTCTGATTCCTTGAGAAGGCTCACAAATGATTTGATTTTGAGAGACAACTCTCAAATCTCTTGTGTAACACCCTCCTAAGTACAGTACTATGCTTAAGTCATAGTACCACACCCTGGAGTTGTTACGGTTACCTGAACGGACTTTATCTGACAGCAACTCCCGCTGCACTACTCTGATACCTCCTGAACTTTCTGGAGACAACACGAAAAATAGGAGTGAGAATTATAAATTCTCAATAGGATTCTCTATAATACACATGGAATGTCATCGTGGTCATCCCCAGTTTGCTTCGGTTTATTATGAAAAAGGTGAACATGCTGCACAAACTGTTTAATTCTACGTTTCGAAAAAAATCTTATCCGAAGCAAAGTTCATTTTAATCATACACTTAGCATTTGGGAGAACCCATAACTTCATTCAAATATAATACCACGAATAACAACTGTAGCATATTACGACACACATAACATCAATATGTTGGGAATATAACATCTGCATATAACTTTATTCATACTTAAATTTATGCGTATTCATAAAACTTGCTTTTCTTTCTTCATCTTCCTTTTCATCATAAAATCTTTACATGCCACATTCCAGAGTATGATCGCCATGTCATACCCCATCAGAGCGTGATCGCCATGTCACGTTCTTTAGGAATATGGGACCTTCATTCGGTACTTACACTATCTGGGTCATGCCATGCCTCATGTAAGTTCTGGTGTCTGCATATACTTTAATCTTTAGCCTTTAGTCTTTAGTCTTTTACTTGGCACGCCTAGGCGTTACGTATCGCCGTCCCTAGGGTGCATTTACTGCCCTTGGGTAGCCAGGCCTTGGAGTGAGCTCGTCAGCCTCACCCGTGACCGTCGTCACACCGACTCACCCGCAAGGGGACCCACTGCCTCTAGGTTGGAGGGACCCAATGTGCAATTGCCTCCAACATAGAAGGACCCAAGTCTTTAGCTGCCTTCACAAGGAGGGACCCAATATGCAACTGCCTCCAGGTGAAGGGACCCATGTCTTTGTCATTTAACTGCCTTCACAGGGAGGGACCTCAATTAACTGCCTCCGAGTGAAGGGACCCACATTCAATACATTTACATTCTTTCATTCTCATGCATAATCCAGCATAAACATGCGGGATGTACTCATATATACATGTTTCATAATTTATTCTCATATGTCTCATGTCGTACTTGTGTCATTCTTGCATATATGCTTCATAGTTTATTCTCATATATCTCTTATCATACTTATGTCATCCTCAAATATAGGGTTTCTATATACCCATTCATAGTCTAATTCTTCCTTGATAACTCATATCATTTTAAAATTTATCCTTACATCTAAACATTCATAGCTTCTTAGACTTCTGCCGTAAATCCGGCAGCATAACGGATCAGGTCCGTTTCCCCATGAATAGTGCCAACTCTCACAGACAGTTCAATCATAGCAACATAAATCAACTTAACACATATATATCAAAGTCAAGCTGGCAATCCTCAACTCAAACTTTATAGGTTTCACTAACATTTGTAAAATTATCATTTTGGCCATCCTGCCAATTCTATTCGGTTCTGTCCGAATCTTGTATAATCCACCTTTATCTCTATTCAACTCATTTAAATCTGAAATTTGGATATGTCATAGCTCTATATGTCTACTTTCTAACCTCTTTGGTCCCATGTCATTTTGATTTATATAACTCAAGATATTTAACTTTTACCTCAGCCTATTCAGTCTCTAGCCCGAATCACACTCCTAGAATTATAAATTCACTAAAAATCGAAACTAAGCTCAAATCCTGCGAAATTGGCCTCATATGGAATCTAACAGGACAACCTTTCATTTGCCACAAGTTTCACTCCATTTGCTTGAGTATACCTCAAGTTATAAGTCCTGAAAGTCGACCTTCCTAAGCTACCCTATTTTGGCTCGATTTAGACATGGAGTAACTTCCTTGAATCACTGGGAATAATTGGGAATATAAAAAACTCGGAATTTCATATTGGGATGTTCCCCTATGTGTAAGCTTTCTAACAAAGTTTGTTTCACTCAATTTGGAGTTGTATAGGGTGAGTTATACTCTCCTCAAATCACCCTGCCCGGATGAAAATCCTAAACCCTAGGCCAAACTTCAAAAATTCATATCTCTCTCAATACTAATCCAATAACCTTATATGATATATCTATGGAAAGCCCTGAATGTCTACTTTCATCTAAAAATGGTTTCATCGGATTTGACCGATTATAGGCGGAGCCGTACACTCCGCCGTATGGACTGCCGTGGAATTCTTCATCCAGACAGCATCCTAACCCTTGGTTCCTTCTAACTTTCTACTTCTAACTTTAATTTCAACTCAATATTTCATATTAATCCTATCATAATCCATCATAACTTATCATATACATCACATATATCATCAAACAATCATCAAAGAGTAATCTTTCATGCATCCTCAATTTAGAGAAATCAATATTAGAAATTGAATCCTACCTCTTTGGAGTATGATCTTGCTGAATTTGATTTCTAGATTGATGGAACCTTGACCAAGCTTAGGGATTTGATGGAGTTGGTTGAGAGAGGAAGGGAAGGAGAAGGCTGGAGCAAGAGGAAGAGAAGGAGACGTAAATCAGCTGGGAATGAGAAGGGAAGTCTGACTTAAATACAAGAAAATGTGGTGTTGATTGGCTGAAGATTTGTGGTTGAAGTTCGGCCACGTCTCTCACTTTTGTGGCCAACTTGCTCTCCACGTCGTCCAAAAACTGGGATACGATTTCGTCTCACATGAAATCGGAACTCGTGCCATTATGGTTGAAGTCGAAACTCGTGACCTTTTTTACATTTTTAGGAGCTGAAGCCTAATGTCGGAACTCGTCCCATCTTGTTTGTGACTGAGGAAATCTTGTCTGGTTTATTCGAGACTTGGCATCCAGCTCGGAAGTCGGAAGTCATAGAGCTCGAAATCATATAATCTCGGAACTCCTCTTTGAACTCAGGAATGTCAGTGCTGGATATAAAATCGTAGATCGGAACTCATGCATGGCTAGAAACCAATTCAAAGATTCGAACTCATGTCCTTTGTATTTGAGGCATAAGGTCGGAAATCGGGAAAATCTAGCCACTCCATTATTAAGTCGGAAATCAAGAGTTCTAATAAGGTCTGAGGTCGGAAATCGGGTCCATTGCCTTGAGACATGAAGTCGGGAATAGGATGAAATCGGAAATAGGTATTATACGAATGAACTCGGAACTCGGAAATAATCACTTCTGTCTGATTTTCGAAGACGAAATCGGAAATCGGAATTGATCACCCTGGGGCAAAGTCGGAGCTCGGAAAGCGGATGTTACATCTTGCATCAGTGTATCTTCTTTCAATAAGGGACTTTTCTGAATCTTCTGGAATATTATTAGAAACATGTTGAGGATGGGTAAGTTCAAAAGTGGTAGTCATATCATCAGTATTTTCTCTTGTGGCTATCTAAAAGGATTGCTGATTTTGAATATCATTATTTTGAGATAAATTCTCGATGTCCTCTTCCAAGTCACGAACATTCTGGTCTATATCCTTTTTCTTCTCTTTCAAGGATATGTGTATTGTCTCCTCCATAGCCTGAGTTTTCTTGTTGTACACTCTGTAAGCTTTAGATGCAAAAGTGTGTCTTAGGAGTACACCAAGATCAAACTTAGGATTAAACTTTGACAGTTTGTCCTTTGCAAAAAGTATAAAGCATTTCGATCCAAATATATGGAAATCCTTCCTTCCTATAATTCATAAGGGGTCTTCTTAATTTTCGAGCTTAAGAAAACACGGTTTTGAATATAGCATGTAGTGTTAACTACTTCTGCCCAAAATTCTTTTGTTAAACCACTTTCTAAAAGCATAGTTTTGGCTATTTCTTGAAAAGATCTATTCTTCTTTTCAACAACCTCATTTGGTTGAGGAGTTCTAGAAGAAGAGAAATTATGAGAAATGCCATTCTCATTGCAAAAATTTTCAGAAACTTGATTTTCAAATTCACCAACATGATATGATCTGATGGATGAAATACAAAAACCTTTTTCTTTTTGAATTCATTTTGAAAATACTTTGAAGGCCTCATAAACTTCATCCTTATGGACTAGGAATATAACCAATGTGAATCTTGAAGAGTCATCCGCTATGACCAGACCATATTTCTTACCACCTAAATTAGTTGTTCTAGTTGGTACAAAAAGATCATGATATAAAAGCTCAAATAGTCTAGTAGTTAATAATACATTCTTACTGTGGAAAGAACTCTTGGTTTGTTTACATCTTTGGTAGAACTCACAATTTGAGTCATTGTCAAAACTGATCTTGGGTAAACCTTTGACCAACTCTTTCTGAGAAATCTCAGAAATTAATCTCATATGAGCATGTCCAAGTTTCTTATGCCACATTTACTTTTCATCCACAAAGGATGCTAAGCATTTTACTTTCTGATCTAAAAAGTCATCTAGATATAATACATAAGCATTATCACGCCTTTTAGTAGTAAGAAAGAACTTATTTGATATGAGTCTTTTATGATATAACGAGACGGTTCAAACACAACTTTGTAGCCTTGGTCACAAAATTGAATAATGCTCAGAAGATTATGAATTAATCCTTCAACTAACATAACATCAGTAATCGAGTTAGAGTTATTCTTACCAACATTACCTATACTAATGATCTTTGACTTGATACTATCAGCAAACTTCTTGACTCCTCTATCTTTGGGTCTATGGTTTCTAAACCAAGACCTATTCCTAGTCAAATGCTTGGAATAACCACTATCCAGATACCACTTCATCTCTTTTTGATGATGTGATTTAAGAGACACTTGCATAAGAAGCAACCTTTAACTTAGGTACTCACATCTTTTTGGGTCCTTTTAGGTTAGTAGCCTTTCTAGGCTTTTTAATCTTCTGTCTCTTTGCTTTTCTTCTTGAAAAGCATTTTTTTAAAGAGTGTCCCTTCTTAAAATAGTAAATACAAGTAAGGACTTTGCTTTGAGAACTTTTGGATAGTTTTGATCTTCTTCCTTCTCATACCCAGGTCCCGTCTTATCAAAATATGGTCTTTGACTACCAAGCATCAAGTAAAGATTCTTAGAGTCATTTACCATCTTTTGGAAGATCATATTTGAGAAGCTTAACTATTTTTTGAAGTTCCGAAAAATCAGAAGATGTGTTCTGAGCAAATTCAGAATAAAATGCCCAATACAAAGATTAAATGATAGAGGTGTTAATTTTTGAGCTTGTTCGGTATAGATCTTAAGAAGGATATTTTTATAATTCAACTCATCATATATTTCATTGATTCTAGACTTGGAACATGATTGAGAATGGTTTTCAGCCTTGTGTATGTGAAGTGTATTATGTGTTAATAGAGTAAATAAAAGTTAACATAATAAATTATAATTCTTGCATGGTTTTGACCTTAGAAAATTTCTTCTGGAAGATTTTCTTTGGATTGTTGGGGGAGCTTTTGGAGTGAAAATATGTCTAGAAATGCCTCTTGGAGCTTTGGATTATATGCTATAATTGTATGACAAATTGGAAGAATTTTGGGCTCAAGAACCACTGCCCAGGCGCCCAAATGCAATGTATAGGTGGTGGACATGTAGGAAAGGCATGCTATCTGCCCATTCCCACCACACAGGCGGTGGCAACGCAATTTAAAATGTGCCTCGCGAAGCTTTTCTTCCACTCTACCATTTTTCACCTTCTTCCTTTCCTTCTTATTCTTCCTTCTCTCCCCACTCTTCCACCTCAAATCCCCCACCTATAACCTCTATTTCTTCAATATTTTGGCACCCTTATGAATCACATCTCTTAGTACAAGCTAATCTAGATAAAGGTTGAAGCTCTATGGGTTCCTATGTTGACCGCATGAACTGTGTTTGTCTATCTCTAGTTTTCGCTCAACTCACGGTGTTTCTGTTAAGAGGCTTTATTCACAACCCTCTCTCAAGTTACTGTAAATCTTCGAATCAATTAATTGGTGATCAAGTAATCAAAGGCATTAGGCACAAACAAAAACACTAAGCAATAGAGATAGAAACAAGATTAATATTAATCCATAAGTAAAATTGTCATACAAAAAGTGTCCATTAACGCCCTATGAAAAGAAACTTAGTTCATGACTAAATAAAAGAAAATAACTGAAGAGTATAAAGATGAGAAGACAAAAGAACAAAAAGCCATCAAGAATGTAAGCTAGAATCAAGATATTCGGAAGAATATGGATCTCTCCGTGTTGCAGTTGAGCTCTGGAATCCTTGAATCTTCACCGTCAATCTCTTTGGAAGAAGTCTTCTATCTTGGGAAGAGTGTAGGAGTGTCTAGGGATCTTTTTTCTGACCTTATGTGTTGCCTTTTATAGTCTACGAACCCCTTTTCTTGAATTTTGGCCTGAACTAGCTAATTTTGTAGTCGAGGTCGGGCTATAGCACAAAGGGTTGTGTTATAGCACAACTAAAATCTCCCGAAGCCAAACGGCATCGCACTCTAGCGCAAGGCAGCGCACTTACTTAACAGCGCTAACATCTTTTCTACACTTCCAAGCTCTATAGAGGTCAAAATACTTGGAATTTTCCCTTAGAGGTAAAATAGAAATTGTAGATCTTTGAGTAAGCTTTTCCAACGCAATAAAAATCACCTCAATCGAAGTTCTGTAGCCCAAGATACAAGTGAAAGAGTGATGAAAGGTCAGACTTAACAGCATTAGAGACAAAATGAAGATTTAATCTTGTTTTGCCTTTTTCTCCTAGAAGACTCAAGAACTGGAAAAAGTGTCCAACGACAAAGTTGAAGATCTTCTTCCCTTCTTTCCAAAGAATCTTGAATCACCATAATCTGTGTTCTGGAGAGGTAAATGTCAAATTTCCAATTCTGAAATGTCTTAATATCATGCAAGATCAGCTCTCTCATGGCTTCGAATTCCAACTTGAGTGCTTGTACCTAATGACAATCAGACAAAACATAAATAAGTATCTAAAATATAAGAAAACAATAGAAAATAAAAGTACCACCTAAACTAAACTACTTAACAAAAATAAAACAAAATATTAACTAAACTAAACAACTACATCCTAAATTAAATAAAAACTAACTAAAAATGTAACTCACTAAAAGGAGTTATCATTAGGCAAGCCCAGATGTGAGATTTATCATTATTACTGGGCAAGCCCAGTCAGGCAGTTATTTTCTGAAATAAGATTAAGTTTTATTATGATTTTGAAGCAAGTATTTACTCCATGTTATGAGAAAGTATTTATATCTTTATGCCCAATTTTATATGTTTATTACACATGATTTATCACACTTAATTCTATATGTGTTATGCTTGTATATTCATAAGGAAGTTATATCTGTTTGAATTAAAAAGGAGATGTAACGAACTATGTACTTTATACTCAAAATTTTAGAGTGTTTGATACATAGACGGAGTACTTTACTTAACAAATGAGGTTCTTAAGAAACTTATGAAGCTATATTTTGCCAAATGCTTGTGTTTGGGCTTATCCCACTCCTGTTATAGATATATTATCCCTCACTGAGTCTTTATGACTCACTCTTTCTTTCTCTACATGTTTTTAGGCAGGTGCAAGGTCATGCTCAAGCTTCCACAACTAACTAGAAGTTTCAACATTTAGATTTATTTTTTTAATCTCTAGCTCCAATAACCCACAAGCAAGGTCCTTCTTTTGTCAGTTTATGATTTGTAGTAAAATTATATTTGTTTAGTTATGACAAGTTTGAGTTTTAATGATTATGGATTAAGTTTCTTGTATGCATATATACATATATAATTTCATAAGAATGAATCTGTTTTAAACTCCTATGATGTGTATTATGGGTTGCATTCTGATAATGCCTGGATCGCCAATGATTTTTGCATGTTTATATGTTTAATGCAGGGCGAGGATCTTTATTTGGGAATAGTCCTAAATATAAAGGTGACTCTGCCCGATTTTTTTAGAAAAAGATCTTGTGCAGGCTTGCTGGGGACATGTCCTTATGCGCCGGTTACGTCTTGGGTTTGGGTCATCACAAAGATGGTATTAGAGCATTAGGTTTCCCTATGGTTACTGGAGCAAGTCTCCTCTAGTAAGATCACAATTGTACAAATGGAAGCGCGCCCAATTTCACAGACTGTGATGTTATGAGAAGCTTTTAGGAATGTCAGTTGTGTTTATCTGGCTGTCAAATGTCCTTTGTTCTCCCTCTGTTATCAGATTTTGAGTTAAATTTCATTCCGCACATGCTTTTCGCTATGTAGGGAAGTAGATTTTGCTTCCTATGGGAAGTAACCATCATGAGTGTAAAGTGGATTTCCAGACAATAGTTAAGGAAACAATATGGATGTTGCACTAGTCAAAAAGGACATTAAGAGTTGAGAATATCATTTACTCGAAGCTTAACACCTTAAGGTAGAGTCCAACAAATGCATTAGGTTGGATGTGGTGCTAGGATCAATGGTTAAGTCAGAATATTCCCAAAAATTCGATAATAATTTCTCTAAGTTAAGATGGTAGTGGTACAAAAGAAGAATTATAAAATGGATTGACTTGTAAGTGGCGAGGTCTCTAATGGGACATGAGAATGCCATAATTTAGATAAGTAGAGACTAGATCCTGGTAATAAAGTTGACAAAGGATTTTAGTGAAGGGTAGGGCTTAAGGTAATTGGCTTGCATTGCCAACTTCAGTGCAGTATTACATGAGGTGTTATGATAAGCTTCTTGCAACTACTACTATGGCATCAAGCGCGCATAGCTCCTGAGGAAAGGTTAAATATAATACCCTCTCTTGAAGGTAGAAGAGAAGGACTAATGCAGAAGCTAATCCTACGAGTTATGGTAAGAACAATTGAGCAAGTTAATGAGATCGATCCCACAAATAATGTGAGTTAGTCTTCTAAACCTCAAAATGGAAAAGATATGGTAGTAGTTATTAATTGAGTTTAGTCGGTTAAGCCACTGAGTATTTAAGGGGGGCATGGTAAACATTAGGAAAAAGATAAGAGAAGATTAATTATAATGAGCTAGATGAACCCCTTCTAAGGTACTTCAAGGCCATATTTAGCATGTTCAGTTTTGATATCCCGCTTTACTGATGAAAGTGAATAGAAGTTTATGGACAAAGGGAAAATGAACTAGGTGTATGTGGCTTGTTCAGAAAATGAAGTCGTAGCAAGAAAACATAGGATAAAAGTAAGATATGCACAAAAGGAAATGATTATTTTCAATTTGAATGGAGTTCCAAGGTAGTAGTTAGGAGATAGCAAAGATGCTACACCAAGGGGAATGCTAATGCTTAAGATTAGGGGCTATAATGGAAGTTCAAGAATCTTGTGGAAAAAAAAAATTGCAGGTAGTATTTGATTGTAAAGCATAATAGCAAATAGCTAAATTATAGCATTTGGAGAAATTCCACCACGGCTTATTTGAGACCTAGTTTGCATGGATTGATTGATTCAAGATGTCACCTAGATGGTAGATGAGATAGATTTTCCCAAGCTGAGTTGTGAAGGTGAAGAAGTGGGTTACTCCTTAACGAGGGTACCCGAAGCTTTTCGGAGAAAAGATGAAAATGGACCTAACAACTTCAGTGCAAGTGAGTGTAAGGGATTGATGAATGTAAGTGTGTAACATCCCTCAAATTAAGTTTGATCATCGATAGGGATGCTAGAGAGAGAAGCTTTTAATGTGTTATGAAATTCAATTGAGACATCTCATGGTATAAAGAGAGAGTCGGATTCAAATTAGCTATAGTTATGCACTAGACAGTTTGTACAGCCTCCACTAGTTAATGTCAAGCTCAAATCTTGAGCTATTGATTCCAGCAATTCATCCTAGTCATGTTAGTAAGGTGAAGAAGATGTGAAGCTAGATTTGTTGAGTTACATGGAAGTTAAGAGGATTAAGATCCAAACTTCTTGTCGTGGCTTGCCACAGACATGATTTTCCTCATGTAGATATGATGCCAATGCTGCACAAATTCTCAATGAAGAGTTAAACCAATAAATGGAGCTTGTTACTTGGTGCTAAGAGTATCTAAGTTTAAGAAGTGTGGTGGAGTTAGAGCTATTAGAAGATATAGCTATTATTATGAGGATGATCATACTCAAGCCTTGCCTCCTTGTAAGATAATGGAAATCATCAAGAGAAATTCCTTTAGAAAATCGAAGAAAAGGGAAAGGAAAGTTTGCCAAAAAAAAAAAGGGATATTGTTTTTTCAAGATAGACATGTTTGAAGTATCTTTCTATACATTAGACTATTTGTCCATACCTTTCAGATGGTATCAATTTCATGTTTCTGGATTATTCCATTACAATCTTGAACTGAAAAGGTGATAATCATTAGAAATCCTAGCTTAGGTAACTCGAAACTTTGAGTCTCTTTTGGTGGAGGCAAATGACTTGCAGTCAATGGTTGATTAATTTTTTTATATAAAGAGTAAGTGGAGTAGGAATTCTTTGGGAAGTTGTACAAGGATTGAGAAAGAGCTAGAGAAGGTCCTTCCTATAGGGATGTGCAAAAACCTTAATGATGAAAGATAAGTAGAGTCGCTTCAAGAGCATAATCGGAAGGTTCTTTGTTGTTTGTGCAAACAAAGTGGTAAGGGATATTGAATGAGGAATATTTACCTTGAAAAAGGGCATGGAATAATTAAGAATTAATGAGGTCAACCATTAGTGTAGATTGAGATTCCATTATCTATGATGGACTAGGTTTGGTCATTTAGGGTACACAGTAAAAGCTAAGTAAGCCATTGATGAATATCAAGGAAGTTAGAATATAAAAGTGGATTTGGACCAATGAAAAAGGATTACGAAATTGTAAGTATGATTCCAAATTTGATGAGGAGCAAAAAGAACATCCATTGGGAAGAGAAATCCCTGATGGCCATACGTGCTAAGCCCAACAAGGGTAGGAGAAGTCAAACAATGACATGTTTTTCACTTGGAATGGTAACAAGAAATGTTAATTGGAAATTTTAAGATTTTAATTCATGACTTAATGAAAGAAACTAAGCAAATAGGGAGGAAGAAGGAATAATCTAGAATAATGGTGATGGTATATAGTAATCAAGAATGGATAGTGTGAACATGTTAAAGGTGGAAGGAGTGTTTTTATTTCAAGATCAACTCATGATGAGGCTTCCAATGGCAAATGTAATAAAGGCATAATTAAGGAAAGGAATCAAAGGGCAGGAATGAATAGGTAATTACATTGGTAGGATTCATGATGGAAAAGTTCTTTTAAAATTCGAAGGATTGAATTTATTAAGAGGGGAGAATGTAATGCCCGATACAAAGATTAAATGATAGAGGTGTTAATTTTCGAGCTTGTTCGATATAGATCTTAAGAGGGATATTTTTGTAATTCAATTCATCATATATTTCTTTGATTCTAGACTCAGAACATGATTAAGAATGGTTTGGAGCCTTGTGGATGTGAAGTGTATTATGTGTTAATAGAGTAAATAAAAGTTAACAAAAGAAGTTATAATTCTTGCATGGTTTTGGTCTTAGAAAAATTTCTTCTGGAAGATTTTCTTTGGATTGTTGGGGGAGCTCTTCGAGTGAAAATATGTTTAGAAATGCCTCTTGGAGCTTTGGATTATATGCTACAATGAGTGAAAATATGTTTAGAAATGCCTCTTGGAGCTTTAGATTATATGCTACAATTGAATAACAAATTGGAAGAATTTTGGGCTCAAAAGCCACCGCCCAGGCGCCCAGATGCAATGCCTAAGCGGTGGCGACATGATTTAAAATGTGCCTTGCAATGCTTCTCTTCCACTCTACCATTTTTCACACTCTTCCTTTCCTTCTTACTCTTCCTTCTCTCCCAACTCTTCCACCTTAAATCCCCTACCTATAACCTCCATTTCTTCAATGTTTTGGCACCCCCACAAGAAATTTATGGCATGCATATGTGTGTGGAGAGAGGGAAATGCGATTCTTGGTTTGGGGAAGCTTGGAGATGGCAATTTTGGAGTTCGATTGGTGACCTACCCCCTTGTTTCATTCCTTTTGGCTTGCAAAGGTAAGTATTGAACTCTCATGTGTTTTTATTTCAAGATTTGGTTGAGGTTTTCCTTGATTATTGGGTTATGGAGTAGTGAAAGTGAAGTTAAGGGCTTTGATTTGGGGATTTTTGTTATAGAAGGGTGATTTGAGAGAATCCATAGCTCTAGAAACTAATTAGTACTTTATTGGTGTTCTTTATGATGTTAGATGCTCGTGAGGATCAACCATGGGCTCTATCGCATGATAAGCTTGGATCTCTTCCTCATGATCCCAAGTAGTAAGTGATACTATATCTATAGCTTACTTCATATCCTTAATTTCCTAAGTACATGCCTAAAATATATTTTAGTGAGGTTTTATTGAAAGAATTGATTAATGTGTTTTACTCCATATTTATAGAACTCTCGAAGTAGACATGTTAGTTATGTGTATATATATGTTTGAGCATAGATGTGTGGGACAAGCTTTTATAGCAATTGATTTATGATATTTGAGTAATATAATAGAAAAATATAAGGTTTTCAAGTTAGTAAAAATTGTTATGTTCTTAAAGTCAATGTTTTGAGCTATTTGATAGAAGAGACAATTAAAATTTTCAATAAATTAAGAAAGAGCTCTAGATACTTAAGTTGAACAGTTTGATAGTACTATTATTTTGAATATCGAAAAAAAATTGATAACTATGTTTGCTAAGATTACGAAAGTTTTATTGCATATCATTATGTGTTTTAAGTTATGGGCAAGAATGTATATGATTTGAGCTAAAGAAAAGTTTTAATGACAAGGATTTAGTAAAGAGTAAGTTTACCTAAGGGGAGAAACTGTAACAAAACTATTTACTAATGGCAGCAGCATTAGCCTTGATGCACCTTGTGTTACCCAGCTAGCAGGGTGATTGCTAGCCTAGCATATTTAGCTGACATGTCTAGAAGATATAGACACGTTGGGCAAGCCCAGACGTGAGATTTATTAGTTACTGCTGTGCAAGCCTAGTCAGGCAATTATTTTCTGAAATAAGATCCTCCTTTAAGTTTCATTATGATTTTGAAATAAGTATTTACTCTTCATGTTATGAGAAAGTATTTCTATCTTTATGCCCAGTTTTATATGTTTATTACACATGATTTATCATAGTTAATTCTATGTGTTATGCTTGTATATTCATAAAGAAGTTATATCCATTTAAATTAAAAAGGAGATGTAATGAACTATGAATGTTATACTAAAAATTTTTGAGTGTTTGATATATAGATGGAGTACTTTACTTAAGAAATGAGGTCCTTAAGAAACTTATAAAACTATATTTTGCTAAATGCTCGTGCTTCAGCTTGTCTCACTCCTGTTATAGATATATTGTCCCTCATTAAATCTTTATGACTCACTCTTTCTTTCTTTCCATGTTTTTAGGCAGGTGAGAGGTCCTGCTCAAGCCTCTACAGTTAACTATAAGTTTCAGCATTTAGGTTTATTTGTTTAATCTCCAAAAGTGCTCCAATAACCCACAGAGAGAGTCCTTCCTATGTCAGTTTATGATTTGTAGTAAAATTATATTTGTTTAGTTATGATAAGTTTGAGTATTAATGATTATGGATTAAGTTTCGTGTATGGATAGGTACATATATATTTTCAAAAGAATGAATCTGTTTTAAACTCCTATGATGTGTGCTATGAGGTGCACTCTAAGAATACCTGGATCCCCAATGATTTTTGCGTGTTTGTATGTTTTATGCAAGGCGAGGATCTTTATTTGGGAATAGTTCTAAATACAAAAGAGGCTCTGCCCGATTTTTTTCAGGAAAAGATCTTGTGTAGGCTTGCTGGGGACGTATCCCTGTGCACCGGTCACATCCTTGGTTTGGGTCGTGGCACAGAAACTTCAGTTTTTAATGCACTTACATCCTTCTAGAGAAGAGTGTTATCTTTTAAAAGTTCATCTTTCTCGTGCCTCAACTTCTCCTTCTCAATCTTAAGGTTTTCAAATTCAAAGGATAGTTTTTGAAAACTATAACACCCTAATAACCCCATACTATGCTTAAGTAGTATTATGGAAATTATTAGTTGTTACTTTTGCTCGCAGAAACTAACTTGCTATTTTAAATTACTTTATATCAATAGTGAAATAAACCTTTTCTTTTTGAAATACAAGAGCTATGAGCGCATTGTGAATGTATAACGTCACGCATCAACGCTTACACACTTGCAGTACGTTAAATAAATAAGAACAATATAAAGAACATTCATCTCAATTAAGCATACTAATCATTTCATGGCCATCATAGTTAGATATAGGTATGATAAACATAACATGTCCTACAAAATTTGCCATGGGATCGATATCTACTATCAGTCCTACACACATCCCTAACAAGATACAAACATGAAAAGAGATATATAATAAATCTCTGCCGCCTATACATGTTATAAAAGAAATGATAACCCTAGAACTACAAACGAAAAAAGGCTATCCTTGTATCCAGGCTCGGCATATGCTATCCAAATCCTTTTCATCCTCATAATGGAACGAATCCGTTATCGAACCCTCTAGGTGCGTCATTTCTAGATCCTCCTTCACGAGCTCATCCATGCCTACGGGGCATGGCTCAAGTACAAATGAACTCTCATCTACGACTCTAGGGTGGTGTTTGGCTAGCATCAAAAGAAGGGGAATCCAAAGTCAAGCGAATCACAAAAGGATATGATGGCTCTGAAAGATCAGAGTCCACAAAATATGTCAAGGTCAGGCGAGTGTCGGAGTCGGACTCTCCATCAGTAAGGTACATTGGTGGATGGAAAGGTGGACGAACATCATCTGTAACACCCTAATAGTTCCATTCTATACTTAAGTCATATTGTGGAATTACCAGTTATTACTTTTGCTCGCGGAACTAATATTACTTTTTAGAAATTACTTTTTAACGAAAATAGCGGTAAATTTTTTTTTTTGAACAATAACGAGTAAACCGTTTTTGAAATCGAGAGCCATGAGCGCATCGTGAACATATAACACAAACGTTGCTATCTCATACATACATTGCATTCAACATAAATAGAAGCAATGAGAATAACCATAATCTTAGATAAAGATAACATTCATTCCATAGCCATCCTATAGTTAATATAATAGTAGTAATAGCAGCAGTCATACACAATGATAATAATGGGTCCGATATATACTGTTGGCCCTACAAAATACCCTAATGAAATACATGATAAAAGGAAATAAATAAGAAATCCCAATCCATCCATACATGCCGAATGAAAATAATAACCCTCGCTACAACCAAAAAAAGGCTATCCTCATGCTCAGCTCCGCATGCAAATCAACACCTCACTCATCTGGTGGGAGGTAGCCGTTTCCGAATCCACTGGGAGGAATATCACCACATCCTCCTCCTCGAGCATGGCCACGCCCACGAGGCACCGCACGAGTACGAATGAACTCGTGACCGTGAACCGGGGGTGGAGTGTGACGAGAGGCTGCTGAAGAAGAAGATGAATCAAACGATAGGCGAATCACGTACAGGAAGGAAAGCTCAGACGGGTCCATTTCCACATGGTAGCTCGGATAGGACGGTTTCGAAGGATTGGAATCAAACGAAATTGTCGATGTTAGGCGGTTGTCTAAGTCGGAATCTTCGTCAGTGCGGTACCTCGGAGGATGGAAAGGCAGGCGAACGTCATCCATAGTGATGTTCTCGAACGGCTCATAAGGGCGAAAAAATAGACTCATCACGGGTGCACGGAACTAGTGGCTATGGAACATGTAGACTCGCATCGCTACCTGAGCAGTCATCACAGATGCATTTAGCACCGGGTCAAAGTGCCAATGCATCACTGGGAACTCAACGAAAATCACCACCATGCCCGATGCCGGCATCCTCTGAAGACGACACGGAAACATAGGAGTGAGAAATACTAAATTTCTCAGTAGGATCGCGACTAGACAAACATAGTGTCATCGTCATCGTCCCAGCCACTTCAGGTTTAATATAAAAATAGTGGACAGATATCGATTCAATTTTAATAGTTTCAGAAAACATAAATCCCGAAACGAATTACTTTTGACTTTATCATCATATCCATACTCTCATACATCGGCATACATGCTAATACATAATAAACATTCATAATGCACATAAGGAATATAATAACATCCATGACTATACAACTCATCAACTTGACCATGGTCTTAGTTTGACTTTCGTTTTTAGCACGTGCTTAACATTCTTTTACTTTTCCTTTGAAATAGACTGCTTTTGGACATGAGCTCATTCCGTGACCGTCGTCACGCAGTACTAAACCAAATCAAACTAAGCCGATATTGGTTACCCCTAAGTTGGAGGGTCCTCCATGTCCCCCTTGCCTTCCTCATAGAGGTTCCTTGTGGATCGCCGTCTCTCACTTCCCGGAAGTGATCAAGGGGTCATGTCCCATTCTTTCATTTCTTATCATTATACTTTACATGCATAGTTCTTCCTTGACTAGATACATGCAATGATATGACTAAGTCCATAATTTTGACGGAAATCCGGCAGTATAACAGCTAAACCAGAGCTTCCCCAAAATGCTAATCATCAACTTTCAACCAACAGCTCATCATATCTATATCATATCATCATACTCATCATTCAATCATGAGACAAAGCTCAATCAAACTTGTCATTCGTCATGCCAAATGGCCTAATACATTCATACCCTAAAGAAGTTTATAGTTGTGTTAATCTTTGTGAAGAATCTTATGACTCATCACATGATTTCTCATAGTTACCCATCAAAGAATCACATAGTTAAGATATATGTGTGGAGTCTTTTAGTTACGTAGTTCTTATATGAAATTGTTCTTTACTTGAGTTCATGTCTTATGGAACACTTGTTCAAATTAATTAAGTTAAGTGATTGTTTCTTTTCCTTGAGATAGTACACTTAGTAATTCCTAGGTTCATGGTATGCTCAGAGGCCCTAATCATACTTCTGTTCCCAAGGAGTTCGAGATCCCTCTAATCCTTGGGTCATGACAATGCATAACCATACTCATGAACCCAACAACACCATGTTCACTAATCACCAAGGGTGATTTTTAACTTATTAAACTTGCAAAGTTTCAAGCTTTCATTCTTAACATCTCAAGGTTTTAACTTAAACATTATTAAAGTTATCATTCTTTATAAAGTAGTCATAAAGTTTTATTCTTTATGAAAGTAAGTGCCTCTAAAATTAAGCTCTTGTCTTAAAAATTAGATCTTTATGTAATAATGATACAAGTTACTAGCTTTTCAACTAAAAGTCTTATTCTTTATGAAAGTTGACTCATTTAATTATTCTAAGATCATCAAGGTCTCAACTTTATGACTTAAAATTGTCTCTACATTAAAAACGTTCCTACTTTATCAATTAGTGATATAAAACGTTAACTTTAAGGTTAAAAAGTCTTGATCTTTATAATAGTTAACACCTTTTAGCATTATTTTGGTTCAAGATCTAAACTTTATGAATTAAATGTTACAAAACAACACTTTTATGACTTAAAGGTCTCATTCTTGATTAAAGTTGGAAACTTTGTGAAAGGTCTTTTCTTTAAGGTTTGATTTCTAAGATATAAAGTGACAAGATATCATTTTTCTAACTCAAAAAGGCTTATTATTCCAAAAAGCTTAGACTTTTACATATATTCTTGCCTTCAAAATAAAACAAAATAAAACTTTATGGAAGCTTAAAAGTTGTGCCACTTTTAAGGAATCAAGAAGCAAACTTTTTAAAGTTTTAAGCTTTTAGGATGTTCATAGTCTTATCTAATCATGAAAAACATAAAAAGATGAAGCTTTTCTAACCATCAACTCATCATAGGAAAAGGAACAACTTTAGACAAGATACCATCAAGAAAACTTAATAATAAGAACATATTTTTCCAAAAGTAGAACACTTGAAGAATAACAAGAACATATTTTGCCAAAAATGGAAACTTTTGCTTTTGAAGAGCATGAAGGATTTTGTCAAGTTTTAACTTAGAGATCTTGGTCATGAAAGAACCAAGCTCCAAGCTTTCTCGAGCAAGCAAAATGAAAAAGATGAAGATCACTACCTCTTCTTGAAGATGGTGCAAAAACAAGAGAAGAGGAAGAAGAAGATGATGACTGCTCTTGATGATGATGGTGGCGGTTTTGCAAGGAAGAAAGAGAAGCTCTTGAGATCTTGTGAAAATGGAAGTTGTAGTGTTTTGATCTTGTCTCCAAAGACCCAAAGATGAGGTCCTTGAAGGGCTAAGTGAGAGATTTTGGGTGATAGTAGTGGAGAAAAGAAGAAGAAGATGAAGGAGAAGAAGAGAGAATTTTAGAGAGAATTTGGAGGAGTAGGAAACTTAAAAAGAGAATGAAAGTATGAAAATGAAAAGTGAAAGTGTGTGCATTGTAACATCCACCACGAGTTCCGACTTCACCTTCAAATTTCCATGATTTCCGACTTCATGTCCGATTTCCAACTTAATCTTCAATTTTGATTATTTCCGATTTCCGACTTAATGTTCTAGTTTCAAATTAAATGGAGTGGTTTCCGAGTTCTGATCTCCGATTTCGAGTTTTCAGTATATTGTACATAATTTCCGACTTTCGGGATTCGGGTATAAGGTTTCCTATTCTAGTACTAACTTCCAAGTTTATTTAAAAATCCCGACATTAATAAATATTGGTCTTCCAAATTATGAATGTTTCCTAATTCCCGAATTTCAACCTTAACCATGTATTCACTAATTTCCGACCTCCGACTTAATAGTTCAAAATAAAGTATGCATGGTTCCCGACCCCCGAGGTTATAGTTTAACAGAATGATCACAAGTACCGACCTCCGGGTTTAATATAACGAGTTCCGACCTTAGAGTTGAACTCAACTAGATTAGACAAGAGCTCAGATCTTTGAGTTGATCTCCAAGTTCGATCAAGATTTACACGAGTTCCGATCTCAGAATTTATTTCCAAGTCTCAAATAAGATGAGCACGAGTTCCAGAATCCAACTTGAGCTCCAAGTTCAGATAAAAATGGATGCGGGTTCCAACCTTACACAGAATAGAGACGAGTTCTGAATTGAAATAGAATGGGAGCGAGTTCCACTTCTGGGACGACGTGGAGGATAATTTAGCCACAAAAGGGGGGGACATGGCTAAACTTCAATCACAAAATTTCAACCAATCAACACTCATAATTCCAACTACCCTCGTGTATTTAAGTCAGACTCTCCTTCTCATTTCTGACTGACTTGCACCTCCCTCTCCCTCTTACTCCAGCCCTCTTCTTCTTTTTTCCTCTCAACCTACTCCATTTAATCTCCAAGCTTTGTCAAGGTTCCATAAATCCAAACTCAAACTCAGCAAGATCACACCTAAAGGAGGTAGGATTCCATTTCTGTTCTTAAATTCTTTGAACTGTGGCTGCATGAAATTTTACTCTTCTTCATGTATTTGATAATATATTGGATGTATATGATGTATAATGGTTGGATTAATATGAAATCTTGAGTTGGAATTAAAGTTAGAAGGAGAAAACTAGAAGAAGTGGAGAATTAGGATGCAGTCTGGGTGAAACATCCATGACAGTCCAGATGGCGAAGTGTACGGCTCTGTCTATAGCTGGTTAAATCTGATGAGACTATTTTTATATGAAAGTAGACATTCAGGGCTTTCCATACATATATAATATAAGGCCATTGGATTAATATTGAGAGAGATATGAATTTTTGAATTTTAACCTAGGAATCAAGACCTTCATCTGGGCAGTGTGACTTGAGAAGGGTGTAACTCACCCTACACAACTCCAAATTGAGTGAAATCAACTTTGTTAGAAAGTTTACACATAGGGAAACATCCCATAATGAAATTTTGAGTTTGTTATGATCCCATTTGTTCCCAGTGGCTCAAGGAATTTACCCTATGTCCAAACCAAGCCAAAATAGGGTAGTTCAGGAAGGTTGAATTTCAGGACTTATAACTCGAGCTATACTAAAGCAAATGAAATGAAACTTCTTGCAAATGAAAGGTTGTCCTGTTAGCTTTGATATGACACCAATTTTGTATGATTTGGATTTGCTTTCGATTTTTAGTGAATTTTTACTTCCAAGAGTATAATTCGGACCAGTGGCCGAATAGGCTGAGGTAAAATTTAAATATCTTAAGCTACACATATCAAAATGAGATGGCACTAAAAGGGTTGAAAACTAGACACATAAGGCTATGATATATCCAAAACTTAGGTTTAAATGAGGTGAATAGTAGTAAAGGCGGATTAGACAAATTTGGACAAAACTGAATAGAATTGGCAGAAATGACTACATTGATGGTTTCACAAGTGTTAGTGAAAATATGAGGCTTGAGTTGACAGTTGTAAGTTTTACTTTGATAGATATGTTAGATTGATTATACTGCTATGGTTGATTTGTCCGTGAGAATTGGCGCTATTCATGGGGAAACGGATCTGATCCATCATGCTGCCGAATTTACAATAAAAGTCTATGAAACTATGAATGTTGATATTACAAGAAATTTATAATATGAACAGCTAGACAATTATGAATATGTATGTGGAAATTCTATATGCAAGAATGATTTAAGTATGATACGAGCTATGAGGTATATGAAAATAAATTATGAAGCATATGTATGAGTACATTCTGCATGTCCATGCATGATTACGTATGAAGATGAAATAATATGAACATATTAAATGTGAATCCCTTCACTTGGAGGTAGTTGCACATTGAATCCCTCCCTGTGAAGGCAGTTAAATAAGATAAGATGTGAATCCCTTCACTTGGAGGCAGTTGCACATTGAATCCCTCCCTGTGAAAGCAGTTAAATAAGATGAGATGTGGGTCCCTTCACTTGGAGGTAGTTGCACATTGAATCCCTCCCTATGAAGGCAGCTAAAACTATGATATCCCTCTACCTTGGAGGCACGTGGCCAGATAAGATCCCTCTATATTGAAGGCACATGGTCAGATAAGATCCCTCAATTTTGAGGCACGTGACTAGAAGAGATCCCTTCAATTAGAAGCACATGGCCAAAATGAGATCCCTCCAAGACTAGAGGCACGTGAATCCCCTTATATGTTAGTCTATGTGGCGACGGTCACGAGTTGAGCTGACGAGCTCACTCATAGATTAGACTACCCAAGGACAGTAAAGACTAAAGACTAAAGAATAAAATCATATGCAAGCACCCCACTCACATGAGGCATGGCATTGACCCAGCTAGTGCGAGTATAGGGGTTAGGGCTTACATGAGGCATGGCATGACCCAGCTAGTGTAAGTACTGAAAAATTATGGTGGCATATAAATATTCATGATAAAAAGATATAATGAAGGTCCCATATTCCTAAGGAATGTGACATAGCGATCACACTCTGATGGGATATGACATGGCGATCATACTCTGGAATGTGGCATGTAAAGATTTTATGATGAAAAGGAAGATAAAGAAATAAGTAAAGGGATGTACAGATGTTATGTCTCCAGTATATTGATGCTATTGTATTTTATTATATTTCAGTTATTATTCATAATATAATTCATGAATTGACCTTGTATGTGCTCTCCCAAATACCAGGTGTATAAGTAAAATGAACTTTGCTTCGGATAATATATTTTTAAACTATAAAATTAAATGGCTTGTATAACATAATCACCTTTTTCATAATAAACCGAAGCAACTGGAGATGACAACGATGACATTATGTATGATACTTAAGGAATCCTACTGAGAATTCAAAATTCTCACTCCTATTTCCGTGTTATCTCCAGATAGTTCAAGAAGTTTCGAAGATAGTTGAAGTTGCTGTCAGATAAGTCCGCTCAAGTAACAGTAACAACTCCAGGGTGTGGTACTGTGATTTAAGCATAGTTCTGTACTTAGGAGGGTGTTACATGCATGAGTGAATAGTGGCCATGACTTTCAAGTGGGTGGGGGGGAGATATTTTTGTGTTATTTTGTGTTAATTAAGGTTTATGGGGACAAATTGGATGATAGGGGAACAAAGCATGTACAAACTCTTACAAAAAGCAACCTTGTCTTATACGTTATGCTTTAATGACATCACTTTTTACTTTATCATCTAGTTGACTAAATTTGAATTTAATCATGTGATTAAGTGCTCATACAACTTAATTAAAATGATTAAGCAAGGATTAGTGATTAACACACAAGAACATGATTAACAAAAATTAATCTTGCGATTGAGCTTAATTAACCTTAATTGAACTTGATTAAGCTAATTAAGGGCGATTAGTACTTAATTAAGCTATAAAGGCTCTGACTTGCTTAATTAGAGATTATCTAATCTCGATTAATCATTCTCTTGACTTTTCTCATCCGAGTTAACTCATAAACTCTTCGTTAACCCCTTAATTAAGCCTTAATCTCATAATTTCTCATTAAGTGCCTAATTATTCAGGGTTATTGAGGTAATTTAGCACGACATGAAATTGAAGATGTTACAAAGAACATGCTTCACTTATTTTCTTGCTTTATATTTTTTTTTAGAACATTTTTTGACTTCAATTATTTTGGGGTTTACATTAATAACTTCCATTAAATCATTGAGTAATTGATTATGCCTTTTCAAGGATTCTAGATTTTTTTCTTTAATTCTTTTGTAAAGTCACGAACTAAGTTATTATCATTTTTGGTTAATTAACTCATACATATATCTTATTTTTGCTTAGACGACAATAAAAGAGATAAGCAAATAACGCGATGAATTGAATAAGAAAGTACTAGAAATAAAACGTCCGCAATTGGGGTTGACTAGACATGAAGATGAGGAAGCAAATGAGCTATGGATAGCTTGAAAAGACAAATTAAGTTGGCAGTGGTCTCGAACATGCTAATACATATAAAGGATCAAGTTTAGTTTTTGATCAAGTATATGTTATTTTATATTTTAATTATCTAGTTATACTAGTGATTAGATTCAAAATAACACTAGTCATTGGATTATGTCATCAGATTTAAGTAATGTACTTTTTTATTTTTTTGCTATTAACACTTATAAAATTAATAAGTAATAGTTGTTTTCGTTACTGTGAATTTAATAAATTATTTTGCTATTGACACTTATAAATTTTTTTTTGAAACATTTGTATGCTATTATTTAAATTTTATAAGGGCAAATATTATTATCATAAAGGAAATATTTCTCGACAATTAGACAAAGTATTTTTTAAATTTTTCTTATAAATAAGGGTAACATTTTTCGGCAATAATATTTGTCAGAAAAAGGCTTCTTTAATTTTTTCTAGCAATAACAATGGCTGCTAAAAGGAGTGAAAAAGGCCATTTTAGAGTTGGTGTTAGTCACCATTAAATTGGCCGGGAATAATGGTCACTAAAAGTTTGGTCTTTTCCTGGCCATTAAAAGGATCTTTACCGATAGTTGTTATAATTACTGGGAAAACTTTTACCAACATTGGACATAGCGGCCAAAGTTTAATTGCCAATAAAAGTGTTTGTGGCCATATTTATGGCCGCTAAAGATAACTTTTGGTGTAGTGATTCCTAACTTAAATATTCCTTCTTCTTTCAATAAAGCCAGGGTAAATGGTAAAAGACTTAGATCTTGACTACAAAAAGATCGATGCATGTCCAAATGGTTGCATGCTATATTGGAAATAGCATGAGAAGGACACATCTTGCCATGAGTGAAGAGCTTCTCATTGGATTGAACATCCTGTAGTTGATAATGTTGTGCCCTCCAAAAAAGCTCATAACATTCCTGTAAAAACTTTGAGACATTTTTGTTTAATTCCTAGGCTTCAAAGACTATTTCGAAGACAACTAATACCTTAAGGTGGCATGACGAAGAGCATTCTAAAGACGATTAGTTGAGCAATCCTGCTGATGGCAAGTCATGGAAATACTTTGATAACTTTCATCCAGAATTTACCGCTGACTCTCGTAACTTAAGACTTGGCTTAGCAAGTGATGGATTCAATCCACTTCAAACCATGAGCATATCTCATGGCACATGGCCTGTTGTCTTGATGGCATATAATATGCCATCTTGGATGTGCATGAAACTAGAATACTATATGCTTTCTTTGCTAATCCCTGCACTGCGATCACTTGGAAATGATATTGACATTTATTTGCAACCTTTGATAAAAGAGTTGAAGGAGTTATGGGAGCTTGGGGTAGAAACATATGATGCATAAAAAAAATCAAACCTTTCAAATGCGAGCTATGACACCCTAATAATATCATAATATACTTAAGTCATTTTATGGCATTACTAGTTATTACTCTTAACTAGCGGAACTTCTTATAGTTGAAATTAGCGTAATATACGAAAATAGCTTGTAAATTTTTATTTGTAAAACCTTTATGCCTAAAAACTAAGCCTTTAAGAGCATACTTACTCGCATAGACATGGACGTTGTTCCTCATATCGCAGAGTTACTAGAAGGACGTATGACAAAATTGAAATAACATAACACAATACCTTAAGCCAATAATGTAATCATAGATAATCAAGAGTCATCATTACATTTAATAATTATCACATATGTAATAGGTCAAATTAAGTAACATGACTTCCCACATGCTCTTAATTATATATAAACTACCCAACTAGGGCTCTTAAGAAAGTGAAAACGCTATGCTATTATCTCGATCCTCCTTGGCTAGGTGAAGAAACATGGTAGTTCTTCATCTTATCTAGTCAGGTACTATCGGAAATGCTGCCGAGGATGCCATCAGCTTCATCTGAAGACAACACGGAAACGTAGGAGTAAGAAATACAAGATTCTCAAGAGGATCCCGACTAGACCATTAATGTGTCATTGTCATCGTCCTAACCACTTTGGGTTTAATTAGGAAAATAGTGAGAATGCATAAGTTCTATTTTTAAAGGGCTTGAAAACATAGGTTCCCAAAGCAAGTTTCTTTTAATCTTCATCATAGAAACATAATATAAAGAAACTCAAAGCTATAATATAAAAGCATATACATGTGAGAGCAAAGTATAAACATTCATGACCATACAATTGAGAGAATGAAGATGCATGCACATTCATATAACTTCTTAGACTAGACCAGAGTCTTTCCTTAACTTTACTCTCATATTTAGCACGTATTTAACATTCTTTACTTTTCCTTTGAAATAGATTGCTTTTGGATATCAGCTCATTCTGTGACCATTGTCATATAGTACTAACCAAATCAGACTAAGCTGGTAATGGTTATCTCTAAGTTGGAGGGTCCTCCATGTCACCCTTGCCTCCCCTATAGAGATTCCTTAAGTCTTTATGAATCACTATCTCTCACTTCCCTGAAGTGATTGAGGGGTCATGTCCCATTCTTTCTTTTCTGTTTTTATGACCATATCTTACATGCATTACAATCATTAACAAGACAAATGCGAACATGCGATAGTATGACTAAGTCCACAATTTTGATAGAAATCCGACAGCATGACGGCTAGACCGGAGCTTCCCCAAAATGCCAATCATGAAATTCCAACCAACAATCAACTATATCCATTCTCATATCATCATATCAATCATTCAATCATGAGACAATGCTCAATCAAACTTGTCATACATCATGCCTAATGGCATCATACATTCATACCCTTAAAAGTGTTTATAGTTGTGTTATTCTCTGTGAAAAGTCTTATGAGCCATCATATGATTTCTCATGGTTACCCATGAGAGAATCACATAATTAAAATAAATGTGTATGTAGCCTGTTAGTTACTTAGCCCTTATGTGAAATTACTCTTTACTTGTGTACATGCCTTATGGAACACTTGTTCAAATTAACTGAGTTAGATAATTATTTCCTTTCCTTGAGATAGTGCACTTAGTGATTCCTAGGTTTATGGTATGCCCGGAGGCCTAATCATACTTTTGTTCCCAAGGAGATCGAGATCCCTCTAATCCTTGGGTCATGACAATGCATAACCACACTCATGAATCCAACAACACCATGTTCACTAATCACCAAGGGTGATTTTTAACTTATTCGAGTTGCAAAGTTTCAAGCTTTTATCATTAACATAACAAGATCTTATCTTAAATGTTATAAAAGTTATCATTCTTTATAAAGTAATGATAAAGTTTCATTCTTTAAGAAAGTATGTGCATCTAAAACTATGCTCTTGTCTTAAAGATTCATTCTTCATGAAATAATAATACAAGATATTAACTTTAGAACTAAAAAGTCTTGTTCTTTTCAAAAGTTTACACTTTTAATTATACTACGACTCTCAAGGTCTCAAGTTTATGACTTAGAGTTGTCTTAAAGTCTAAACGATTCCTACTTTATGAAATAATGATACAAGACATTAACTTCAAAGTTAGAAAGTCTTGTTCTTTATGAAAGTTGACACTTTATACATTAATTTGACTCAAGATACAAACTTTATAAATTAGAAGTTGCAAGTCCACACTTTTATGATTAAAAATTGACATTCTTGAAGAAAACTTAGAACTTTACTTAACATTTTCATCTCAAGGTTCAACCTTTACAAGATTAAAGTGCAAATTTACAAATTTATGACTTAAAAGTTACATTCTTGATTAAAGTTTGAAACTTTATAAAAGGTCTTGTCTTTAAGATTCAATCTTTAAAATATAAAGTGATAAGTTCTCATTTTTATGACTTAAAAAGCTTCATGTTCCAAAAAGTTTAGACTTTTATACATATTCTTATCTTCAAGAAGAACAAAATGAAACCTTGTGAAACCCATAAAAATAGCACCACTTTTTAAGCATCAAGAAGCAAGCTTTTTAAAGTTTTAAGCTTATAGGATGTTCATAGTCTTATCAACCCATGAGAAACATGTAAAGATGAAACTTTTCTAATCATAAATTCATCATAAGAAAAGAAACAAACTTTAAACAAAACACTACGAAGAACATCATTCTTTTTCAAACAACTCACAAGAAACATTAAGATCTCATGCATCAAAAAAGAAAAATAGAAACTTAGAGGCATTCAAGAAACAAACTTTCAAATAACCAAGAACATCTCATAAAGAAGAATATGAACACTTTTTGCTAAAAATTTGCTCATGAAGAGCATGAGAGTCTTTCTCAAGGTTTCACTTGAAGATCTTGGTCATGGAAGAAACCAAGCTTCAAGCTTTTTTAGGTAAACAAAAGAGAAAAGTAGAGATCACTACCTAGAGTGAAAGGTGGTGTCCTAGCAAGAGAAGAAGAAGAAGATGAAGACTCCTCCTTTGTGGATGATGGTGGCAATTTGGCTTGGTGAAGGTGAGAGCTCTTGAGATCTTATGAAAATAAAGGTTGTAGTGTGTAGATCTTGTCTCCAAAGACCAAAAGATGTGGTCTTTGAAGGGCTCAGTGAAAGTTTTTGGTTATGGTGGTGATGGAGGAAGGAAAAAGAAGATGAAGGAGATGAAGAAGATGAGAGCTTCTTGGAAAAGAAAAGGTTAGAGAGATATTGTGAGATTGAAAAAAATGAAGTGAGTGTATGCATTTGTGTGTTTTTGCCCATAGGCTTCTTTCATTTAAGGGGGAGCAGATATTTTTCTTTTGTTGTAATTAAGGGGACAAAATGGTTAATTAAGGGGTTTACTTTAGAAAAACCCTAATGCTCTTACATAAAGCAATATTGTCTTCTACTTTTTCACTTTAGTGATGTCATCAATGCTTTATGGTCTAGTTGACTAAATTTGAATTTTAATGATGTGATTAACTGCTCTTGCAACTTAATTAACTTGATTAAACAAGAATTAGTGATTAACATACAAAAACATGATTAAGAAAATTAAACTTGTAATTAAGCTTAATTATTCTTAATTAAATTTAGTTAAGCTAGTTATGTGTGATTAGTGCTTAATTAAGCTATTAAGGGTTTGACTTGCTTAATTAAAAATTATCTAATCTCGATTAGGCATTTTCTTGACTTTTCTCCTCATAATTAGCTCATAATCACTCTATTAATCCCTTAATTAAGCGTTAATCTCATAATTTATCATTAAGTGCCTAATTACTCAAGGTTACTGACGTAATTTAGCACGACAGGAAATTGAGAATGTTACACGAGCTATCCTTTTATGGACAATTAGCAATTTCCCCACATATGCAATGTTGTCTAGTTGTATTACAAAAGGGAAGTTAGCTTGCCCTTGCTTTAATTATGACTTGTTCTGCTTATCTTAACTATAGTCGAAAGATGTGTTATATGGATCATCATGGTTTTTTGCCTGAGGATCATCCATGGAGAACTAACAAGTCATTTAATGGAAAATCAGAACATAGGCCTCTTCCACCATTGTTAAAGGGTACCGAAGTTTTTAGTCACTTGAAGACTATGGATAATGTATTTGGAAAAAAGAAAAAAAAGCAAAGGATGGTCTATGGAAGAAAATGTAACATCCGATTTCCGAGTTCCGACTTAACCCTCAGGATTGATCAATTTCCATTTCTAACTTCATCTTCGAATTCCAGATAGATGGGATTATTTCCCAGTTCCGAGTTGATTTCTGACTTTATGTGTCTGATTTTCGATTTCATCTTATTTTGATTATTCCTGATTTCCGACTTCATATTCTAGTTTCGAGTTAAATGGCGGCTTCCGAGTTCCAATATCTGACTTCGAGTTGAAGTATACTGGGACATGATTTCCGATCTCCAAACTTATGTTCAGGTCTCCAATGAGTTATTCCCGACTTCCGACTTGACTCTCAAGTACAAACAACACGGACGTGATTACCGATATCCAACTTCATGTTTCAAGGAAAATATACCCGAATTCCGATCTTATCAACCACACTGTATATAAATACCGACTTCCGGGTTTAAGTACTTGGGTTTGGTAATGTGATTTCGAATTCCCGAGTTCCGACCTTAAGCATCCTCATTCCGACTTCGGACTTGACCCAACTTGATGCTTTAAAACAATGGTGCAAGTATCGACCTCCGAGTTAAATGTAACGAGTTCCGGTCTTAGAGTTGAACTCAATGGACATGAGTTCAAATCTTTGAGTTGATTTCCAGTCCTACACGAGTTCCGATCTCCGAGTTTATATCCAGCATTCACATTCCCGAGTTCAAATAGGGAGTTCCGAAATTATATGATTGCGAGCTGTATGACTTTCGACGTCCGACTTTACTTCCAAGTTTCGAACAAATAGATAAGATTTCCTCAGGTCACAAACCAGATGGGACGAGTTCCGATATCAGGCTTCAGCTCCAAGCTCAAGTAAGATGGCATGAGTTCCGACTTCAGGAATAATAGATACGATTTCCGATTTCAGGTAGAACGGAAACGTATTCCACTTTTGGGGCGACGTGGAGAGCATTTTGGCCACAAAAGTGAGAGACATGGCCGAACTTCAACCACAAAACTCCAACCAATCAACACCACAACTCTCATGTATTTAAGTCAAACTCCCCTCCTCTTCCCAGCTGATTTACGCCACTCTCTTTCCTTCTTACTCCAGCCTTCTTCTTCCTTTCTCCCTCTCAATCTACTCTATCAAATCTCCAAGCTTTGGCAAGGCTCCATTCAATCCAAACTCAAATTCAGCAAGATCACACTCCAAAGAGGTAGGATTCACTTTCTATTCTTGATTTCTCTGAACTGTGGCTATATGAGATTCCATTTTCTTCAATTATTTGATGATATATTGGATGCATGTGATGGATTATGGTTGGATTAATATGAAATATTGAGTTGGAATTAAGGTTAGAAGAAGAAAACTAGGAGAAGTGAAGGTTTGGAATGCTGTCTAAGTGAGAAGCTCCACGGTAGTCCGTATGGCGGAGTGTACGGCTCTGCCGACAGCCAGTTAAATCCGATGGAACTATTTTCATATGAAAGTAGATATTTAGGGCTTTCCATAGATATATAACATAAGGTCATTGGATTAGTATTAAGAGAGATATGAATTTTTGAAGTTTGACCTAGGAATTAGGGCTTTCATCCGGGCAGGGTGACTTGAGGAGGGTATATCTCACCCTATACAACTCCAAATTGAGTGAAACCAACTTTGTTAGAAAGCTTACACATAGGGGAACATCCCAATATGAAATTCTGAGTTTGTTATGGTCCCAATTGTCCCCAGTGATTCGAGGAAGTTACCCTATGTCCAAACCGAGCCAAAACAGAGTAGTTCAGAAAAGTCGAGTTTCAGGACTTATAATTCGAGCTATACTAAAGCAAATGGAATGAAACTTGTGGCAAATGTCCTGTTAGCTTAAATATGAGACCACTTTCATATGATTTGAGCTTAGTTTCAATTTTTAGTGAATTTATATTTCCAGGAGTGTAATTCAGGCTAGTGACTGAACAAGCTAAGGCAAAATTTAAATATCTTGAGTTATGTAGATCAAAATGATATGGGACCAAAGAGGTTAGAAAGTACACACATAGAGCTATGACATATCCAAATTTCAGATTTAAATGAGTTGAATAGAGATAAAGGTGGATTATACAAAATCCGGGCAGAATTGAATAAGATTGGCAGAATGGCCAAATTGATAATTTTACAAATGTTAGTGCACATATAAGGTTTGAGTGAGGATTGCCAGTTTTACATTGATATATATATGTTAGATTGATTATATTGTTATGACTGAACTGTCTGTGACAACTAGCACTATTCATGGGAAAATGGAACTGATCCGTTATGCTGCCGAATTTGTGGCAGAAGTCTATGAAGCTAGGAATGGTTGTATGCAAGAATGATATGAGTATGATATGAGAATAAATCAAGAAGCAGTATGATATGAGGCATACGAAAATAAATGATGAAGCATATGTAAGAGTACATTTAGCGTGCCTATGTATAAGAATGAAAAGACATGAGTATATTAAATGTGAATCTGTTCACTCGGAGGCAGTTAATTGAGACCCCTCCCTGGGAAGGCAGTTAAACGATACGATGTGAATCCCTTGTGGGTGAGTCGGTGTGACGACGGTCACGGGTGAAGCTGACGATGCTCGCTCTAAGGCCAAGCTATCTAAGGGCAGTAAAGACTAAAGATTAAGACATATGCAAGCACCTCACTCACATGAGGCATAACATCGACCCAGCTAGTGTGTGTATAGGGGATAGGACTTACATGAGGCATGGCATGACCCAGATAGTGTAAGTACCGCATGAAGATCCCATATTCCTAAGGAACGTGACATGGCGATCACGCTTTGATGGGGTATGACATGGCGATCATACTCTGGAATGTGGCATGTAAAGATATGATGATGAGTCTATATTCCTAAGGAACGTGACATGGCGATCACACTCTGACAGGGTATGACATGGCGATCATACTCTGGAATATAGCATGATGATCCCACACCCTAAGGAGTGTGACATGGCGATCACATTCTGATGGAGTATGACACGGCGATCACATTTTGATGGGGTATGATATGGCGATCATACTCTGGAATATGTAAAAAGTAAAGAAAGATAAAGAAAGAAAAGTAAATTTCATGTATCAGTATAAATTCAAATTCCAGTAAAGTATATGTAGAAGTTATACCTCTAGTACATTGATGCTATCGTACTTTATTGTATTTCAGTTATCATTCCTAATATAATTCATGAATTGATTTTTATGGGTTCTCCCAAATGCCAAGTGTATGATTAAAATGAGCTTTGCTTCGGACATTATATTTTCAACCTTTAAAATTAAATAGTTTATAAAGCATGTTCACCTTTTACAAAATAAACCGGAGCAAACTGGAGATGACAATGATGACATTATGTATGATAATTAGAGAATCCTACTAAGAATTTATAATTCTCACTCCTATTTCCGTGTTGTCTCCAGAAAGTTCAAGAAGTCCCGAGGATGGCTGAAGTTGCTGTCAGACAAGGTCCGCTCAGGTAATAGTAACAACTCCAGGGTATGGTACTACGACTTAAGCATAGTGCTGTACTTGGGAGGGTGTTACAGAAAACGTCGATTTTTTTTTTTATAATTGCCTTATTGGCAACATGACACATCACAGCACAATCTTGATGTCATGCACATAGAAAATGACATAGTTGACAATATAATTGGAACTCTTTTGGATATTTCTAGCAACAAAAGACCATGCAAATGCTCGATATGACTTGCAAGAGATGGGCATTCAAAAGAACCTTCATCCAAAAGAAACAAACAATGGCAAGAAAGCAAAGCTAGCAAAAACATGTTTCTCCCTGACTAATGCAGAAAAATTAATATTTTGTGGTGTCTTAAAAATAGCAAAGCTACCTGATGGTACTGCCTCAAACATTTCTCAGTGTGTACAACTTGCTAAAAGAAAAATATCCAGTTATAGAACCCATAATGCCCATTTCATATTGCATTATTTGTTGCAAATACCCATCAATAGCATGCTTCCAGATCAGGTTGCTATCCTTTTGATTCGGTTCAGGCCCTTCTTTTGTCACTTATGTTAGAAAGTTATCACATTAGAAAAGATAGATCATTTGGAAGTAGAGATTGTAGAAACACTATGCTAGTTGGAGAAGATTTTTCCTCCTTTTTTTTTTTTTTTGACATAATGATTCATTTGCCTATTCATTTAGCCAATAAGGTGAGATTAAGTGGCCCAGTTCAATTTTGATGGATGTATCCTCTAAAAAGATATATGTGCACTTTGAAGTCATATGTTCGCAACAAAAGTTGTCCGAAAGGATCTATTGCAAAGGCTTATTTGGTTGAAGAATTTCAACCTCTTGCTCACATTATTTGCATGAACAGTTTCAAACAAGATTTAATAGAACACCTCGAAACAATGATGAAGCTAATCATATTGAAATGGAAACTTCAAATTCATTTCCAAATTTGTTTCCTAACAAAGATTGTCCTTTAAGAGGTAAGAAAGGTGATCCTTTGATTCTAGATTAGAAGTCTCGAAGGCAAGTCCATGATTACATATTAAATAATTGCAATGAAGTTCAAGACTATTAGGTACATTATATTAATTGTAGTATTTCTTTTATCTTAACTAGTTTTAAATTATAGTAGTTCTTTTCTTCAATAACAAATAACAATACCTTTCAGTTTAGAAAGCATGAGCATGAGGTCAATAATCAGCAATGAGGATCCAAATGGAGCAAAGCTTCAAAACATAGTTGGAGCTTTCTGCGATGGTTTGAAACTCATGCTATGCACAAGGATGTTCCATATTGGATTAAGGAGCTGTCCAGAGGGCCAACACAATTGCAAAGAGATACTCTTTGTATCTCATCAATGGATATGGATTTCATACTAGGCAGCGTGATGTAAGACGCAAAACACAGAATAGTGATATCACGTTACTTACATTGACTACAAGCTCTACAAGCTCAAACAATGCAAACCCAGTTAATGCAAATCTCACTTATTATGGCAGACTAACTAATCTAATTGAGTTAGATTACTATGGCAATTTTAAGGTTGTGTCGTTTAAATGTGATTGGTATGAGCCTGGGAAAGATGGTTACGACCTCACATATGTTCACTTCAACAAAAAATGCTGTTAGGAAGGGCCATTTGGGCTGGCATCTCTAGCACACTAATGCCTCTACGTGCAAGATCCATTTGATCAAAATAAACACTATGTTATGAAGACAATTCCAAGGGATTTGTGTAGCATAAGTGACCAAGCTTACAATGATGTCTAGGCTATCTATGAAAATGAGCTATTTGATTATTTGATGGGTCCTTCTATACCCAATGATAATGGTGAAGTTGACTTAGTGAGTAATGATTTACCTTAAGTTCATATTGATATCACAAACGAAGTGCTCATTTCCCAAGAATATGATACAGAATTGGAAGAAGATTATGATTTTGAAGACTTTGAATGATTTATTTCTTTCATTGATTGGAATAACATAAATATGTTTGATTTGTTTTTGGATTCATACAATTTTGTATGATTAATTTTTTTTATTTTTAACATTGCATTGTGTTTTTCTTGTAGTCATAATTGAACTTATATTTGTATCACTTTATGTAGGCGCCTCCCTTGACTAACTTTGGATTTTGTTGCATGTAGATCTTTTTTTTTTTTTTTTTGTGAAACTTGATTCAGCAATTCAGGTTAACTTTTATGTTTCTTTTTCTTACTTTTTGCTTTGTGATTATACCAGCATCTTTTGACTATATTTTACTTGATGATTTTGCTTTACTTGCAGTGGATATATGGCAAATATAACTCTAGTGGTAGTCGCTTTCCTGTAAAAAGGTTTCTATACATATCAAGATATATCTGGCGAAACACTTGAAGAATTCAAAAAAGAGGTACCTTTCTCCTCTACTTAGCAACTACTAATCATGATTCTGGTTTTGCAATGTAAATTCTAGTTTTGGATTTATATGAGATTTTAGTTTTACATTCTACATTCTGGTTTTGCCTTCATATTGACTTCAGATTTTAGTTTTGCAATCTAAATTCTAGTTTTGGCTTAACAATGACTTGAAACTTTTGTTTTTTGTATTTTAAATTCTGGTTTTACCTTCACAAAGACTTGAGATTTCATTTTTTTTATCGTAAATTAATCTACTTTTGGCTTAACAATGACTTGGGGTTTCTAATTTTTTTCTCTCTAAATTCTAGTTTTAGCCTCACCATGGATCATGGAGCTGCTCTTAAAAAGAAAAGGCTAGTAAAGAAATTTCAAAGTCCTATAAAGAACAAAGGAGTTGATTTACAAATCAATGCTCGATCAAGTACTAAACTAGTTAAAAACTTCATAACTGGAAGCAAGAAAGAAACTATACATGCTAAAGCACTAGAAACTCATAAGAGGAAGCACCCTATGCCTTCCACATTGGATGCTAGCCAAGGGGAAAATAGGCCGAGTTCCATGCATTCTAAGCAGTACACTCAATTGGAAAGGAAGAATAGGCTACTCATGCACAAAATTGTGACCCAATCTATAGAGTGTTCTCAAAACCAAGACAATAGCAATGATCAACAAGAAGCCAATTTGCCCAGCAGAGTAATAGTACTAGGAATATGACCCAACCTGATGCATCTATTCTAGAACAACCAAATCCCAAAATATCAAAAGGAAGCCAATCTACCCAGCAACGAGTATTGATGAATTTCTAGAAAAACAAGGGATACATATGGAAGGAGAAGAGCAACTTGCTACTCAACCAATGGTTGAAGGTGTTAGATCTATGCCATCCATGGATATTGGAGAAAATAATTATATGTTGGATGATGAAAATGATGTTGATGATGTAACATCCGTTTTCCGATCTCCGACTTAGCCAGGGTGATTAATTCCGATTTCCGATTTCGTCTTTGAAAATCGGACAGAAGGGGTTATTTACGAGTTCCGAGTTCATTTATGTCATAACGATTTCCGATTTCATCCTATTCCCGACTTCACGTCTCAAGTCATATGCCCGATTTCCGATCTCGTACTATTGGAATTCCCGATATCCGACTTATGTTTCAAGGAAAATATACACGGTTCTGATCTCATCAAACACACTGTATGTAAAGTACCGACTTCCAGTTTCGTCTAAGTTTGATTGTTCCTGATTTCCAACTTCGTAATAAGAGGCTTCAGAGTTCCAATATCCGACTTGATGAGGTTCCGATTTCCGATATCATACATCCGACCTCAGA
The DNA here is from genome assembly GCA_031439585.1 of Pterocarpus macrocarpus. Taxonomy (NCBI): domain Eukaryota; kingdom Viridiplantae; phylum Streptophyta; class Magnoliopsida; order Fabales; family Fabaceae; genus Pterocarpus; species Pterocarpus macrocarpus. Next base: position 40,158,689 of record CM062517.1, read on the forward strand.
AGTAATAGTTTAACACCATGGTACAAGTACCGAACTCCGAGTTTGATAACGAGTTCCGATATCCGAGTATACATCCATCATTGACATTCCCGAGTTCAAATAGGGAATTCCGAGGTTATATGATTGTCAGCTGCATGACTTCCGATATCCGACCTTGATTCAAAGTATCAGAACAAACAAGATTTCCTCAAGTCACCAACAACATGGTACGAGTTCCGACGTCTGGTTTCAGCTTCAAGCACTGTAAAAAGGTCACGAGTTCCGACTTCAAGTAATATAGGGACGAGTTCCGATTTCAGGTAGAGCGGAAGCGTATCCCAGTTTTGGGACGACATGGAGAGCAAGTTGGCCACAAAAGCAGGCGACATGGCCGAACTTCAATCACAAAACTTCAACCAATCAACACCCATAATTCCAACTACCCCCATCTATTTAAGTCAGACCTTTCCCCTTATTTCTGGCTGATCTACGCCACTCTCCCTCTTCCTCTGGTTCCAGCCTCCTCCTCCCCTTCTCTCAATCAACTCCATCATTCCTCCAAGCTTAGCAAGGTTCTAACACTCCAAGTTTCAGCACTTAGCTCAAGTCATACTCCAAAGAGGTAGGATTCAATCTCTAATCTTAATTTCTCTAAACTGAGGATGCATGAAAGATTACTCTTTGATGATTGTTTGATGATATATGTAACGTATATGATGTATTATGATGGATTATGCTGAGTTATGATTGAATTCATAGGAGATTTTGAGTTAGGATTATGATTAGAAGGAGAAAATTAGAAGGAATGGATAAGTGGGATGCTGTCTTGGTGAGATTTCCACGGCAGTCCGTACGGCGGAGTGTACGGCTCCACCTAAAATTGGTCAAATCCGATGAAACCATTTTTAGATGAAAGTAGACATTCAGGGCTTCTCATAGATATATCATATAAGGTTATTGAATTAGTATTGAAGGAGACACGAATTTTTTAAGTTTGACCTAGGGTTCAGGATTTTCATCCGAGTAGGGTGACATGAGGAGGGTATAACTCACCCTATACAACTCCAAATTGAGTGAAAATAATTTTGTTAGAAAGCTTAGACATAGGGGAACATCCCAATATAAGATTCCGAGTTTGTTATGGCACCAATTGTTACCAGTGATTTGAGGAAGTTGCTCTATGTCTAAACCGAGCCAAAACAAGGTAGTTCAGGAAGGTCGACTTTCAGGACTTATAACTCGAGGTATACTTAAGCAAATGGAATGCAACTTGTGGCAAATGAAAGGTTGTCCTGTTAGCTTCAATATGAGACCTATTTTGGGTGATTTGAGCTTAGTTTCAGTTTTTAGTGAATTTATACCTCTAAGAGTGTTATTCAGGCTAGTGGCTGACAGGCTGAGGTAAAAGTTGAATATCTTGAGTTTTATGAATCAAAATGATATGGGACCAAAGAAGTTAGAAAGTAGACATATAGAGGTACGACATATCCAAATTTCAGATTTAAATGAGTTGAATAGAAATAAAGGTGGATTATACAAGATTCGGGCAGAACCGAATAGAATTGGCAAGATGGCCAAAATGATAATTTTACAAATGTTAGTGAAACCTATAAAGTTTGAGTTGAGGATTGCCAGTTTGACATTGATATATATGTGTTAAGTTGATTTATGTTGCTATGATTGAACTGTCTGTGAGAGCTGGCACTATTCATGGGGAAACGGACCTGATCCATTATGCTGCCGGATTTACGGCAGAAGTCTAAGAAGCTATGAATGCTTAGATGTAAGGATGAATTTTAAAATGATATGAGTTATCAAGGAAGAATTAGACTATGAATGGGTATATAGAAACCCTATATTTGAGGATGACATAAGTATGATAAGAGATATATGAGAATAAACTATGAAGCATATATGCAAGAATGACACAAGTACAACATGAGGCATATGAGAATAAATTATGAAACATGTATATATGAGTACATCCCGCATGTTTATGCTGGATTATGCATGAGAATGAAAGAATGTAAATATATTGAATGTGGGTCCCTTCACTCGGAGGCAGTTAATTGAGGTCCCTCCCTGTGAAGGCAGTTAAATGATAAAGACATAGGTCCCTTCACCTGGAGGCAGTTGCACATTGAATCCCTCCTTGTTAAGGCAGCTAAAGACTTGGGTCCCTCTATGTTGGAGGCAGTTGCACATTGGGTCCCTCCAACCTAGAGGCAGTGGGTCCCCTTACGGGTGAGTCGGTGTGACGACGGTCACGGGTGAAGCTGACGAGCTCACTCCAAGGCCAGGCTACCCAAGGGCAGTAAAAGCACCTTAGGGACGGCGATACGTAACGCCTAGGTGTGCCAAGTAAAAGACTAAAGACCAAAGACTAAAGATTTAAGTATATGCCCCACTCACATCAGGCATGGCATCGACCCAGCTAGTGTGAGTATATGGGGGGTAGGACTTACATGAGGCATGGCATGACCCAGCTAGTGTAAGTACCGAATGAAGGTCCTATATTCCTAAGGAACGTGACATGGCGATCATGCTCTGACGGGGTATGACATGGACATCATACTCTGGAATATAGCATGAGGATACCATATTCCTAAGGAACGTGACATGGCGATCACGCTCCGACGGGATATGACATGGCGATCATACTCTGGAATGTGGCATGCAAAGATATGATGATGAATCTATATTCCTAAGGAACGTGACAGGGCGATCACGCTCTGACGGGGTATGACATGGCGATCATACTCTGGGATATAGCATGAGGATACCATATTCCTAAGGAACGTGACATGGCGATCACACTCCGACGGGGTATGACATGGCGATCATACTCTGGGATGTGGTATGATGCTGCATTTGAGGACGGCGATACGTAACGCTCAAGTGTAGACAGATGCAAGCACCCTAGGGACGGCGATACGTAACGCCTAGATGTGTCGAATGAAAGAAAGTAAAATTTTATGTATATATATGAACTCAAGTGCAAGTTAAGTTATGTACAGAGGTTATGTCCCTAGTAGATTAATGCTATGTGCATTTTATATGTTGAAGTTGTTATCCATGGTATTATTCATGAATTAATCTTGTGTAGACTTCCCCAAATGACCAGTATATGAGTAAAAATGAACTTTGCTTCGGATAAGACATATTTTTTTGAAATGTAAAATTAAACAGTTTGTGTAGCATGTTCACCTTTTTCATAATAAACCGAAGCAAACTGGAGATGACAACGATGACATTACATGTGTATCATAGAGAATCCTACTGAGAATTTATAATTCTCACTCCTATTTTTCCGTGTTATCTCCAGAAAGTTCAAGAGGTATCAGAGTAGCGCAAATGAAGTTCTTTGCCGATAAGGTCCGTTCAGGTAACCGTAACAACTCCAGGTGGTACTATGACTTAAGCACAGTACTGTACTTGGGAGGGTGTTACAGATGAACTTGGTATTTTTGATAGAGACGGAGATCAAGTTATACAGCCTGCCATGTTCAAGATGATGTAATTTCCATTGCATTTATTAGTACTTATATATGTTAAGGTCATCCATGTGATACTGCTTTTTGTTAACTCTTAAGCTAGCTATTATATTACCCATTTAAGTTGTAAATTTTGCTAACTTTGTAGGTTCTCATTACATAAATTTCTAAATGTTTGGCTAGGTACCTCAGAATAAAAAAACTCAAGGAAAAACAACATGCAAACAAATCCATGCAAGAACATTGGAACAAAGAGAAGAGGTGGCTTTTGATAAAGGATAAGCAATGGGACCAACCAAACAAAGAGTGAAGGATTTAACCAACTTTCCTGGAACAGTAGGAAGGAATCCTGATTTCTTAAGTTTGATGTACACTAATTGGCAAGCTGTGCCATATGATCTAATCAAAAAATGCATATGGAACTATGCCAACGTAAGAATAATTTATTTTGAGATGAAATTTTATTTAGTCTTTCTTATCAAATGAAAATGAGGGTATGCTAGGTTTTGATTAGACAAAGTTCATTATTCAAAAAAGGGAAAGAAATGGGTAATGGATGGTATTCGAGATGCTTGGAAGTAACACAAGATAGCTATCAAGAAGAAATATTTTGACAAGTATGACAACATTGAGGATATGTTAAAAAATTGTCCTCTAGGTATGCTAGAAGCCCAATTTCGAAAATTGATTGCATATTGGAATCTTCCTACTATTCAAGTAAGTGGTAAAATGTAGCTTCTATGCTATTTTGGAATTTATTGCATTTGAAGTTTTTTCCTATTTTGTTTTTCTTTCTCTTATGAATTTATGAAGTTTATTATATTCTTTTTGATTTTTTTTTTTTGGAGCATAGTCCATGTGTCATAAAAATTCTGAAAATCACAAGAAACAAAAATGGAGGCATCGAATGGGGCCTATCAATTTTGGAAGAATGCATGTTGGATTGGTGATATCATAGAGACAACTACAATTTTATAACTTTGTTTTCTATTCATAATTTACTAGAGTTAACATATACCTTTTTTCTTATTCTTGTAGCATGAAAACAATGAAAATAAAGAAGAACCAACACAAGTTGATATATTTGTTGCAACTCACACGGGATGAAAAGGGAAGGAACTCGATTTACTAACACAAGCTATAACTGTAAGTCACACTAATGATTGATTATGTCAATAATTATTATCTTTATGGTGTGTTATTATCAAATGAGTTTCTTGTCAATAAGAGAAACTTAAAGATCATCAAAATGATGGAAAAACTGCTAAGGATGCATTCCAAGCAGTATTTGGCAAAGAGCAATGAGAACCAGTTTGGTGTTATGGGAGATCAATTACAAAAAGTTCTTTGGAGAAAGATGAAGAAGTTAGTAAAATTAAGCAACAACCTAAAGAGAAAATGACATCCTTAGAAACTAAACTTAAAGAAACAAAAACTAAACTTAAAGAAACAAAAGACAAGGTATAAGGATTAGAGGATCTTTTGAGACTTCTCCTGCAATAGAACTCCCCTGGTATGAATATTGATGAAGTATTAGCTTTAGTGCAATCTAGGCAACCTTCTCCACTTGATGCAAATAGTGCAAGAGATCTGATTAGCCAGCATCAACATTCCTCTACATCAACTCATGTTCCAAATGAAGACTAGGTATTGAATTGCATGTATCTGTGGGGTTTTTTCTTTAATTAGTTTATTCTTTTAAGATATTGAATTGCATGTATCTATGGTTGCTTATTTCCCTTATTCTTGAAATCAAACTTTAAAATAAATTACTTCCCCTCTATTGTGATATTAAACATGTTTTTAGGCTTAGCTGAAGTGCTCCTTGTTTCTAATTTCTTTTTATTCTTAGTCTCTGATTTCTTCTTTTCTTCTTTTTTTTTTTTGTGGGTCAAATGTGCCCCCTTGTTTTGGTTTTGAGATTTCCCTTATAAGCTTTGATTTTTTTTGTGCACTGCATTTCTTTGCCTTTCCATTTTTATGTAAACTTACTGTCTTCTCTTAGATATTACATTGCATGCTTATCATTTTTGCCTAAAGTCTTGAAAGGCACTTGCAATATTTTCTTTCTTTTCATTTCACACCTTAGTTGTTATGTTGATTTTGTCTCATTGTGAATCAAATAATTGGATGCTGTTACCAAAGCCTATAGCATTAATCATCCTTCAAGATGTAAAGTTTTAGGCTAAAGCTACTGCTGATAATATTTAAATTATCATCTTTGAACCATGCTTCTACATAGCTCATTTTGGCAAATTACTTTTGAAATAAATCTTTACTTTTGTTTGAACTTGTTTGAGAAAAACATCTTTAAATTACTGATATTCTTTTTTCTGAAATTTTTGTCATTAGTGGTGTATATTCAATTTTATTGCTTGCTGTAGTTAGGGGCACATGTATGCATTTGCAAGTAGCATGTCTCTTTCATCTAAACAAAGACACGGCTAACTTTTAACTAGAATATATATATATATATATATATATATATATATATATATATAGAAGTTGGCTGTAATTATTGAAGAAAGCTTGTGAAATTGTAAAGATATATAATTATGTTGACATTAAATTCTAATGGTCTACAAGCTTAAATTAAATTATAGTTACTGTTCCTTTCCATTTGAATTCGATTTATGTGTTATGTTTACTTGATAACTAATTTATTTCTCTTATTCAAAATTTTAGCTCTATGTGCTTATAACTTTGGCTTTGGCAATGTATATTTTAGCTCTGTGTTCAATCTCCATCAGTTCTCTAAGTCCTATTTCCTATAATAGGTCCAAGATTTTGGTGCCAGAGAAATTTTCATGCTATTTGTAATAACCCAAAGAAATGGTACTTCTAATTAGCATTGTGGATTGAATTATTTTGCTTCATTAAAAAGATGCATCTAATTAAGAAATGAAAAAAAAAAAAATGCCCTTGTGTAAACTTTTGGTAACTACAGTCTTGCTCAGAACTTTTAGTAATTATATGTTGACCCTTAAAGATTTTTTTTTCCATAATTATCTCTAAACTTTTTAGAAAATGACATTTTTATCCCTAAATAAATAGAATCAGCAAAATAGGACTTTTAGTAGAGCAGAATCACGTGGTGAAACCGTAGAAGTTTAAATCTCTACTAATTGGGCCATAGAGGCAGCCTGGTGTGAAATAACATGGGGTGCCCCTAGACTTGCTCAAAATTACGGATATGCCATTAGCTATGGAAAATAGAAAACAAAAAGGCTCTAAAATTGTGAAGTGTTTAATCTACGCTATTAATCGATATTCGATTTTATTGATTAAGTAAGGTTAATTAGAAATTAATTAAAGGATAATTAGAAGTTAGTTAAATGTTAATTAAAGAGATTAAGATTAGGAAAAAATTAAAACAGATATGCAGAAAATTTTACAAAGTAATTTAGTAATATTTTGCCGATTTAAAGGAAATCAGTAAAGATTCGGTATTTTATACTGCCAGAACCGAATCAATAGGATTTTACACTGGAAAACCAAGGTTGAGTGGCCAAAAATTTGCCACTCCCTTCCCAATTGCTAGAGCTACATGCAGCCAAAGAGGAGGGGAGATTTGGCTTTGTCTCCACCACCCATGCCAACAACTTCAAGTCATTATTACATTTATAACTTAAAACCCACATAACCCCACTTCCTCCCTCAATATTTTCGATGCATGAAGGCTGAGCTCTCTTTCTTCTTTTGTTCATCATCTCCCTCCATTCTTCTCACATCTTCATCCTTCATCAACTTCCTTCACTTCAAGACTTGGTTTTCTATTAACTCAAGCTTGAAACTAGGTAGGATTCAATTTCTGTTCTTAATTTCTTTTGAACTGTGGCTGCATGAAGTTTCACTTTTCTTCATTTATTTGATGATGTATTGGATGTATTTGATGGTATATGGTTGGATTAATGTGAAATTTTGAGTTGGAATTAAAGTTAGAAGGAGAAAACTAGAAGAAGTAGAGAGTTAGGATGCTATCTAGGTGAAGAACCCACGGCGGTCCGTACAGCGGAGTGTACGGCTCCACCTAAAACTGTTTAAATTTGATGAAATTATTTTTATATGAAACTATACATTCAGGGCTTTCCATACATATATAATATAAGGCTATTGGATTAGTATTGAAAGAGATATGAATTTTTGAAGTTCGACCTAGGTTTTTTAGTTTGATTCTGGGCAGACTAAGTTGTTCAGGGCAAAACTTGCCCTAGACAACTTAGAATTGAATGAAACTAACTTTGTTAGAAAGCTCACATATAGAAGAATATCCCATAAAAATTTTAGAGTAAGATAACGTCCCTTTTGCTTCTAATGGTTCAAGGAATTTGCTCTATATCCAAACTGGGTCAAAACAAGGTAGTTCAGAAAAGTCAAATTTCAGGGCTTATAACTCAAACTATACTAAAGCAAATGAAATAAAAATTATTGCAAATGAAAGATTGTTCTGTTAGCTTTAATATGATACTAATTTCGTATGATTTGAATAGTTTTCTATTTTTAGTGGATTTTTACTTCTAAGTATGTAATTCTGGCCAGCTATAGGACAGGTCAAGATAAAACTTAAATAACTTAAGCTACATTTATCAAAACTAGATGCGACTAAAGAGGTTAGAAAATAGACACATAACACTCCAACATATCCAAAATTTAAGTCTAAATGAGTTAAAATAAATTTATGGCCTAAGTTACAAAAATTGGGTAGAATCAAAAGGAAGTGGCCGAAAACTAATTCAAGGTCAAGATTATGAAACTTTGTTTGATTATTGGAGCATGTATACCTTGCATTGATTTTTTGCTTTCCATGAATGACAGTCTGGTTGACTAGTACTATTCACAGGGAAACGGACTCGATCCGTTATGTTTCCAAATTTTCGGCAGAATTTTATGAAATTATAATAGTTTCTGTTATGAATATTTATGATATGAACATGAAATTTTATATACAAGGATATATGAAAGTAAATGATGAAGCATATGTATAAGTGCATTCAACATGTCTATGCATGATTATATATGGGAATGAAAGGACATGAACATATTAAATATGGATGCCTTCACCTGGAGGCAGTTATGAGATCCCTCCTTGTGAAGGCAATTAAATAAGATAAGATTGGGTCCCTTCACTTGGAGGCAATTAGTTGAGTCCCTCCTTGTGAAGGCAGTTAAAAGATATGATGAAGGTCCCATATTCTTGAGGAGTGTGACATGACGATCACACCCCGATGGGGTATGACATGGCAATCATACTATGGAATATGGCCTGATGACCACATCCTAAGGAATGTGACATAGCGATCACACTCCGATGAAGTATGACATGGCGATCATACTCTGAAATGTGCATGACAAGTAAAGGAAATTAAGAAAAACACCAGTGCATTCGCATGAATTCAAGTATGAGTATTTGCATAATTATATCCTATGCTTTATTGATACTGAGAATGTTCTATCTACTTATGCTGTGATTATTATTCTAAATATGAAATATTGCCAATGTGACTCAAGTGCATGAATAAAATGAACTCTGCTTCGGACAATGTATTTTCAAACTATAAAAATGAACAGTCTATTTGACATGCTCACATTTTTCATAATAAACCAAAGCAGCTGGAGATGATAACGACGACACAGTACATGGTAGTTTAATGAATCATACTGAGCATTTATAATTCTCACTCCTATGTTTATTTCTATGTTATCTCCAGATAGTTCAGAAGTTCCGAAGAAGATCCTCTGAGGCGGAGTTGACTAGTAAGATTGAAAGTGGCCGAAGGTTGCTGCCAGATAAGGTCCGATTAAGTGACAGTAACAACTCCTAAGTGAAATATTATGACTTAAGCATAGTACTATACTTGGGAGGGTGTTACACTATTAACTCATGGGAAACTGCATTTTCTTTGGAATCAATGATTAGAAAACCTCAAGGGAAAAAACATACAAATATATCTCTGTCAGGTCTTATTTCAATTAGGCTTTCAATTTCAATTTATAGGGAAAATGTATACCTTATCGACAACGGTTTTCTTCTTACTTGTTTGTATGCAAGTTATGCATGCTACTTATCAACTACTGTGTTTGTTAATCTTTTATAGTCAGCTTCTATGCAAATTAAGGAACAGATAAGAGAGGAGTTCTTGCTGACAACAGGCATCCTTTTTAGGTAATGTTTCTACCACTACACTTTCATTTTGTTCATTATCTGTTTGGTTAAGTTAGTTCATTCATTATCTATTTGGTTAAGTTAGTTCATTCATTATCTATTTGGCAAATAATTGATTACATGTATAGTTTTTATGGTCTGGCTTTGTGAAGTCTATTTAAGTGATATGATCTATAGTTTTTTGGTTGTTATATGCTCTCATATATTAAAAGCTCTTGGTTGCTTTTTTGTTTAATATTAGAAAGTTGGTGGAATACATTTGAGTCCAATGATTCTTGAAAATTTTGTTTTTATTAAAAGGGTAAACCTATTTTTTGGCGTGATGGTGGTGTTCATCGACTCACACTTAGCTGGTTTTGGGCATTTTTTCTGTTTATTAGTTCTTTTGGTGCCGTATACATTGGCTCTTTGCAAACTGTACAAACTAGATAGTCTAGTAAAGCTATGTTAGATACCGCTAATTTGATCATGATTATGCAGATATAGTAGATATGATTATTTTTAATCTTCAATGCTAGTATTTTTTGTATTGCTTCTATTTTCAAACTTTGTAAGCTAGCTACTCTCTTGAAAGTCTTGAGCCTTATCATCAATAAATCTATCGGACAAAAAGGAAATTTTAATATGTTATTAGATAGTTATTTTTATCAATCATGTAAATTCATAAAAAGTACAAACACAATTTGCTTACTTTAACTGTGTTTACATTTATCTCATCACTGTATAGATTATATGTTGCAGATTGAGCTAATATTGCACATGCAACCCAAAATGGCTAGGAGAAGGAATATGCAGGACAAAACTTGCAATGGATATGATTAGTTGTATTTTGTTTACTTATGTACATTTTGGTTTGAATTAATGCTTGATAATATGTATTTGGAACTAATCATATTAATCATTATATACTTGAGATGATCTATTTACTTAATTGGTTAATAGTAATTTATTTTATTTTATTTATGAAGTTAAGTTGACTAAATATAAAATTAGAAATTAAAAAATTTAAATTTGCATATAAATAAGGTTGATTTGTTTTTAGAAAGTGTGCTTTATAGTTAATAAAAGGTGACAACTTTAATAAGACCATGTTTAAATTAGCAAATGCCACATTTTCAAAAGATAGGCAATATTGGTAGTTTGTTGCTGCAATCAGAAAAAAGACAATGCTTATATATTGTTGCCTACATTGAACGAAAAGGCAACGCTTGTTTGGTGTTACCTATATTAAGAGAATAGGCAACGCTTGGACACTGTTGTCATAAAGGCTAGCAATAAGCACTGCCTTTTATCAGGAATAGGCAACACTTGGAAAGTGTTGCGACAAATAGCATTGTTTTTTCCTCCAAAAAGCGTTGCCTTAGAGAAAAGGTAACAATTCTTTAAGCCACTCCCCAGAAAACGTTTCCTTAAATGTAAAAGCATGGCCTTTAATCAAAAGCAATAATTTTTAGATGTTTAGGCAATGCCTAACAAGTGTGGCCTTAAACCTAAAATGTTATAGTGAGAAAAATCTAATACTCCTTGTTCCCCGAACATACATCACAGGAAAATAGAGACTTTCCTTATACTTCTACAAGATTTTGTCTTGGACATGGAGAAAAACCTAAGAGTACCTATCCTGAAGGAGAGAGTGAAAAGATCCATTTTAACCCAATTATTGAAAAAATAAACATTAGGTTAAAGGCAAGGTTCTAAACATGGCTAAAAGTTTCTTGATCTAGTCGGTTGTGTCAGCCATGCCTATTGACATGATCCAATCCTTGTAGCTACCAAAAAGTCTACTCAGAGATAGACTGATTCACCAAGAGATTCTTGTAAGGGAAGAAGGACAACTCTAGGGGCATTCGTATTGTTAATTGGGCTATAGTCACCAAGGCTAAAAGACATGGGGGGCTTGGCATGAAAGAGAGTAAATCCTCCAACATGGCTATTTTGGGGAATTTGGTCTAAAGCATTTTAAATGAACAAAACTAATTAAGCTCCCACACTTGATTAGGAAATATCTTAGGAGACTCTTTTCTTAACAAATAGATGACATTGCTTCTATGTTTGGCAAGACATTATGACACATATGATGAGACTAAAATACGGTTTCATGTTTTGTTTGGGTACTAGTGACATGTCCCTAGTATACACTCATTTAGTGCTTAAGTTGGCATGATTTTGTTCTGTAATCGTCAAGAAATTAGCCAATTTGCATATGATATTTGGACTTTTGTGAAATTATTGGAACTAATTTTAAATTGGTAATTTTTAGGTGAATTTGATGGCTTGAAAGCTTATTTTATTCAATTTTGCAAGAGCGGTATTTTTTGGAGCTAAATAGAAGAGTTTTGAAGCTAATTTGAGGAGATTCTTAGAAAGCACTATAGTAGAAAATTTCTATCTCTTTCTACAGAGATCAGATTAAGACAAGAGGATGTTTCGGAAAGCTCAAAAAATGCTCTACAACTTTACCCAATTCTTAGAGTTTCTTGGTGAAAATCCAGTTGCAAGATTGACTACCATTAATATCTTGATGTTATCCAAGCTATTTGAGAGCTACAGAGCCGGAAAGCTGTAGTCCATTATCAGTCTAGTACCAGAACGTGAATTGGGCTATTATGGCCTAATTGAGATACAACTCAGAGCTATTTCAACCCAACCCTGCACCAAAATTGCGACTTGGATCAGATTAGATGGAAAAATGATTATTTTGGTCCCAACCATTTATTAGGAGATTATTTAAATTCAAATCTTCGAGAGATAATATGAGATCTTATCTTATCTTTTCTCATCTAATAACCCTAGAATCAATGAAAGAATAAAAACAAATTTTTAAAGGGCTGAAGAAGGATTCTTGGTCTTTGTTTCACCTCTTGGCCTTTCTTGGCCATCTTTTGCTATCCCTTGTTCATTCTACATTTTCTTCTCATCTAATTCTCTTGGGAGATATCAAGAAGGAGTTGTGGTATAGGCAGCTATATCAAGGAGGAAGAAGCGCATGATCGAGATCCATTCTTCTTCTCTTTTCTCTCTTTGATTTGTGTTTAGCATATACATTCTGTCTATGGATTTGCATTTATTAAATATGTTAGTTGGCTAAATACCTTATGCTAGGGTGATGATGTAACTAATATTGTGAGCATGATTGCTTGAGATTTCTAATTTTAATGAATTCTTTATTATTCAATTAAGTTTGTATTATTTGTTCTTAATGCTATTTATGGATTCGTGACCCATAAATTGATATTAGAGTTATGTAGACTAAGAGGTATCTAGGTACATAATTGAGACAATGAAATAGAGACGTTAATTCTTAATTGTCTAGGAATAGATATTAGGAATTTCGTGGGACTTTGTAAGGGGATTCACAAATTGGTAGTGCCTTTAGTTTTAGGTTTAAGTTGAGGGATCAATGGAATTCTAAAATCTAGAGAGGATTGGATCAATAGAGGAATTAGGTATCAATTAAATTAGGAATCTCTCCTCATCAATTGATCTAATAGATATTCATTAGATTTAGGAGCTCAAATTAATCACATGACCAACTAGATGAAATCGGATCCCTAGTGCTCTTACCTTTGATACCTTCTTTACTTGTTTTGCATTTTTATTTTATTTGATTTTCTATTATTGCGATCTTCTTAGATTTTGTTTTGTTAATTGTGATACTCTCTTTATTAGAAAGCCTAAATAGTTTCTAAGTTAGAAACTTTGTAGTTGTTGGAGTCAATCTCTATAGAAATGATACTTTACTCATGCTTTATTACTTATATGACCCAATATACATTCCGGTGCCACTATCAGTCCCTAGGGTATGATCACTGACTCCATGAAGGCAAATTATGTAATCCTGTGGATGTAGCGCATATTAATGACACTGCCCTCAGAGTTTGCAATTTATACACGGATGGTAAATGGGAACTCCAAAAGCTTGCCACCATACTCCCTGAACCCCTCCAATCAATGCTGATATCCAGATTTCTCAGTCCCTCTCTAAATATGTGCTTGGATTATTGGTGTGGGCAGCTCAATGCCCAAGTAAATACTATGTGAGTCCTTATCAGTGGTTGACTCGCCACCATCACATACGAGACGATAATTTTGTCATGGGGCTGGGTGTGGAAATTGAAAGCGCCCCCTCCCCCCCGTGGATAGATAATATTCTTTCTATGGTTATACTTGTACGGTGCTTTGCCAACCAATGCCTTCTGCTTCCATCATGGTTTGGCTGTGTCACCAAACTGCTTAAGATGCTCGGCAGAAGTCAAGGATGTGATGGAATGTCTCTAGAGACTGCCCCCCACTCACTAGAACTCTAGTCTGAATTGGGCCCTACAACAAATCAAAATGCTCACCCCACCCACATTTCCAACTTGTTAGAAAATCATTTGAAGAAATCCTACAACCCTCTCTTCCTTTAGCCATTTGGTGGATTTGGAGGTGGGGGAATAAAGATGTGTTTCGTGATAGATCTTGGACTTTATAGCGTGTGTTGAGAAAGGTATATAACTCACATAGGGATATCCTTACCTATTTTAGCTTGTACTTTCAACCCCAAAGTCATGATCCGAAAGGATCAATGTTAATGTTGATGGAAGATGTATAGGGAACCCCAAGAAGGCCAGCTACGAAGGAATGCCTCAAAGACCTTCATGAAGGTTGGGTTCAAGGTGTCCCAGGCTCCTTGGGTGACTATGATATTCTTTATGCAAAAAACTCCACGACCTGAAAGCAGGATTGTCACTAGCGTGGTAGTTCGGTTTTAGGAAGGTGCTGGTTGAGACAAACTCCACGGAATCTCTCAAATTGGCCATCATGGACTCCCCTCCACTCCTCATTATTATATTTATGGAACCATTCTAGCATGTATTCGAGGTTTTCTCAATTTCAACGGGAGGTGAAGATCAAACATTTTTGGAGAGGTCGATTTTTATGTAAAACTGAGAGGGGAGCTACTTAGGTGAAGGATGTTGGTCTTTGGCCTTCTCCGCCCGAGGACATAATTTGCTAATGGTCTTTGTAGTTCCTTTTATCTGCTTCTTCTCCTTGCACAAAAAAAAAAAAAAAAAAAAAGCCATAATTTAAAATTCCCTACTAAAATATAAAGATAAAAAAAAAAAAACTTAAGGCGTTTTTCAATTTAGTTAAACACAATGAAAATCAAATCGGAACTGTTTCGCCAATCTAATTTTGAATTTTGTGAATGAAAATATTATAACGAATATCCGTAGAGCCGTAAATTATTAAGAGTTTAATTGTTACGTATTGACAGTATAAAATTATTTTACATTGTCAATTAATAAAAATAGAGAAAAATAAAAAATTATAATAAATCTCTTATTATAATGGATAATTATTTATGTGAATTGATATTTTTTACTATTTCTATTAATTAATAGTATAAAATTATTTTATACTGTAAATATATTTAAATTAAATTCAATAATTAAATGATTGTCATAAATTGGATTTTGGCATTTATCAAAAAGATCCTGCTCTGAAAATCTGAAGTAGGTATGGTAAACCCCATAACCGAAACATAAACCCCTTTTCTTCCTCCCAAAGTCGCAACACACACTCTTTCTTCCCAGAACAGCACCAATGGCTCTTCTCCATTGCCATGCTCCTCATCACAGCGTGGCCACACTCGCACCCATCTCTTCCAAACCACTCTGCGTTTCTCTGCCAAACCCTTCCTTTTCCATAACCCATCAACAACGCTATCCTGTCTTCACAACCACAGACACCAGCAACAACAGGCTTCTTTCACTCTCCACACTGCCCAGAAAGTTGCTCTGCAAGCCACCCCAAGGCAAATATGTCAGAGAAGACTACCTTGTGGTATGCCACATCTAATAATTCAATTTTTATCATATTAAAATTTCTGGGTCTGTTTTATTTTTCACTTTTATGGGTCCCATGTTATTAAAAGAAAAAAAGAAAAAAAAAAGAAATTGTTAATATTCATGTGTTATAGCTGTAAACATTTTTTCCAATTTATGGGTCTTTTTTCTTGTTTAGTTTTTAATTGTTGGTTTGGTCTTCAGAGCTTATGCTCTTATTTTTTTGGATGAACTAATTGTAAGTTTGATGCTGTACTAACTAGTAATAATGCCATTGCATGTTATTTTTGATTTGCAGAAAAAGTTGTCAGCTCAGGAAGTCCAAGAGCTGGTGAAGGGAGAAAGAACTGTGCCTCTTATTATTGATTTCTATGCAACATGGTGTGGACCGTGCATCTTAATGGCTCAGGAACTTGAAATGGTATGTGGTTTAATTGATGTGGAAATGCTTGACTAACTCTTGCTCTGATTTGACTATGAGGATGTGTAGATTTTGTATGTCCTTGAATGCCTATCTGATGTTCGTTTCAACTTTGAAGCAAGCAAAATGTGTGTTTTACGGCATCAACGTTTTCTGTTATTAGCCTTCGAGATAGAAGAAGACAGTGTTATCATTTCTGAGTTTTTAATCATTTTGAAGCTCTAGTGTTATCAAATAGATTAAATTCCTTATAATGTTGAACAAAGATCTACATGTAAGTAAAACAGTCGCAACTGGTTCACACACTGGGAAGTTCAATTGTTAACAATATTTACCTGAATTATTTGCAGAAACTAACAGTTATTGTGGTGGTAGTTGGATGCTAATGGAAGCTATGATGGTGTGTCTTATATTTCAAAAATTTTATTAATTTTATATTTGAACAGATTAAGTTTCATGAAATTATTATGCTCGATATTAATGATCTAATATGACAATGAGTTTGAAATCCTGTTCATTTGCCTTGGCCCCAAAGTTTGGGATTTCCTTCTGTCAGACAGTCTATTTGGTTAGGCTGATCGATAACTGAGTATGGTGTCCTTATTGCAAGAACATTGTTAAGAAACAATGTTCTTAACATATGGTTATAGCTGGTTTGCAAACTTGGAAATTCAAATTTTGACAAATTTTAACTCAATTATTTGCAGAAACTAACAGTTGTTGTAGTAATTGGATGCTAGTGGAAGGTTTAACGGCGTGCCTTATATATTTCAAATTTTTAATTATCATTTCATATTTGAATATATTTAGTTTCATGAAATTATTAACTTTTTTTTTATTAATTATCCAATATGACAAGGGATTTGAGATCTCGTTCATATGCCTTGGCCCCAAAGTTAGGGGTCTCCTACTGTTATACAGTCTATTTGGTTAGGGCTGATCAATAACAAAATATGGTGTATTTATTGCAAGAACATTGTTCTCATGCTGTGGTTTTTCTTCAGTCATCTGAAGTTGTTGTCACGATGTTTATCAATTCTTTATGTGGATGGGGCATAGCTCTTGTATTCCAATGAATATTGGTAGAGGAGGTGAAAAATTGGAAGGATAGAGAAAGGTCTTGATCTTTACTTGATCCTTCTCATTAAGGTTGCGGAAGATGGGATGATTAAAAATTCATATGCTTTGATGGAAATTTTGTGGGGATACACTGAAAATTGTGGCTGCTGTATTTTTTGCTGTGGCTACTGTATTTTCATTTCATCATCATTAGTCTATTACTCTGCAAGGATGAACTAAAGACAAGAGAATATTTTAAGTGCAAAAGTTTAGAAAGAAGTGATTACTTGTGGTCAAACAGCATAACATAGAATATTACATATGCTAGGCTACCTGTAGATTAATATTTTAATAAAGAAGTCTTTACCTTTGGCACCTTAGCCATGTGACCAGGCTATATAAGATGTTTTCATCACTTCTAAAGATGTTCTGTTATGTATTTGGTTCCACAATAATGCACTGATAATAGCTGTAGGAATTTTAGTTGCATGCAAAACATGCTTAGGTCTGGAGCTTGTGTCACATTCTGGATTTATAGATTTTGAGGATGATCTGGAAAGTAATTTGATAGATCCAGGCATATTGTGGAACACTACTTGAAGGAACCTTTGTAGTTGTTTTTAGACAGTGATGAATAACTATATGGGTCTAAAATTTGGCTGCACAAACCTTATATGGATGAAACTAACAACGAAAAATAGTTTAAGTTGAAAAGTTCAGACAGAAGTGATTATTTGTGCTCAAGCAGCATAACATAAAATATCACCACTGGGCTACCTGTAGATTGATATTTTAATGAACAATCTTTGCCTTTGGTACCTTATCCTTGTGACCGAGCTGTATAAGATGTTTCTATCACTTCTACAAATGTTCTGCAATAATTTTCCTTCCGCATAAATGCATTGATAGTAGATATAGGAATTTTGGTCGCATGCAAAATGTGCGTAGGTCTGGTGCTTTTGTCATATTCTGGATCTATAGATTTTCAGGATGATGTCAAAAGTAACTTAATATACTCAGGCATGTTATTGCACTATTTGGAGGAGCTTCTATGGTTGTTTTTAAATTATGATGAATCACTCAACGTGTCTGTTAAGAATACGTATTGAATGCCTGTTTATTGTGGCTTAATGTATTTAAGTCCTTTATATCATCATGTACTGTATTGTACTGTCAGTCTATTTTATTCTATATAAATCCAAGACTTGTACCCACATTAGGTAAGGTCTTTAATTTTCAGTGTCTAAAATTAGGCTGCACAAACCTTACAGTTGGTTTTATTTGAGCTTTTAACTGCTATTCTTACCACTTTACAGTCCTAATTGGCTAGTAACTTTTATGCATGTACCCCTTTGGAAATATAGTTGCTGCAATTATGAAATTGTTTGAACTTTGAAGGCTTCGTAATACATTGAATACATTGAGAATCTTCAAATTTGGATCTGAAAATACCTGAACTGATTTCGCATTCTCTGCACATAATGCAGTATGATCAATAACAGTCAGAAATTATTCTTAAGCTGACCGAAACATGCCATAATATATTATCTGTTCATATTTTACTTATGTAGTTATGTTAATTTTTGTTAATGTACTGGACAGAGTAATAAGTACAATGGTAGATACAGTCTCAGCTGCCTGTTGGTACTACAACTAGGGCTTTGTGCAGTGAAATTTTAATTTATAAGCAAGAATTGTATGTAGTTTTAGAAGCTTTTGTCAAACATCCAAAAGAGAAGGATGGAGCTTTAGTCATTTTTCATTTGGTGAGGGCTCAGGGGAGATCATGATAGGGCCTTAGCTTATGTCATGTGTATGCAAGAAGAAAGTTAAGGAGAGACAACGTTGGGCTGCCATTAGTGAATGGGCCAAAGAGAGAGAGGGGAGAATAACAGAAAAGGATACATGAAATTTGGTGGAAAGGGAAAATGTTGATTGTGTGGAGAATCTGAGTTGATAATAGGGAGTTGGTTATGTAGAGAACATTCGGATAGTGGGAGGTTTCCTGTTGGTTGAGGCCACAGGGCAGAGAAGGCAACTTGCTTCTGAGTTTTCTTTTCTTCTGTCTTCTCTGTATTTCTTCCAGCACTTCTGTTGCTATTTTTCCTGTAATTGGAGCTCTGCTCCTTGAATTTCTCCACAGTTTAGTGAAGAAAATATCAGTACCTATCAGATTGTAAAAATGTTCTCCATAATATATTACAAATAACATTAGAAAGCAATGACTGCCAACTTTGCAACCAGTTTACAAGCAGAATAGGTTTACATCTGTTCTACTGAAAGTTCAAATGGGTATTAGCTAACTTGTACAAGGAGCCCGTTTGTTTGTGCTTCTCCATGAGAAAAAAGTCCTTTTTTTCAAAAAAATTTTTTTAAAAAAAAAGTACTTCTAGTGTTGTTTATTTGTGTTTCTCAGAAAATGCAAAAGTAGAAAATAATCAGTTTTTCTGCTTTTTTGAGAAGTAGATAGGTCGCTTCTTCCGTAAGCAGAAGTAATAGAGAACAGAAAAAAATGGCCCTCAAATTTCGAACCCACTACTATTTCACACTTTTACCATTTTATCCTTAACTTTTTCTTGAAAATATCACTCTCTATCTACCATAGTTGTCAATCGCGCGCGATAGCGGTGAAGCAGAGCGGAGCGGAAAGTGGACGCGACAGAGCTGCCGACGGGTCGCGTTTCTTCGTCGCGGGCTGTCGCGCCGCTTATCGCGGTCGTTGTCGCAGCCTATCGCGCCATCGCGCCGCTTATTTGATGTCGACGGCCAAAATCGGTTCTTCCCCTCTTTCTGGACCCTCATTTCGAAGCTTCCCCCCTCTTTTCTTCGATCTGACTGTTGGTTAGGGTTATTTTCTCTGTTCTCTTCCTCTCTAATCCATCTGTCTCTCTCCCTCCTCACCCCTCTTGCTTCGACGCTCCTCCAACATCCGACGGCGGCGAGATTAGTGGCTGCAAGACCTCTTGGCAAGCCCGGTGGTTTGAGTTTCCTGTGGCGGTTTGTCCTTCCTGCACTCTTTGTTTTGTTTCTTTTATCTTCCTCGGATCGGGAAAGAGGGAGAGAACGAGAAAGACAGAGATGAGGTGAGAGAGAAATTGAGAGAGGTAAGAGACGGACACTCACCGTGAAGAACTTGGAGAAGGAAAAAGGGGGGGCTTAGGTGGACCACCTCACTTAAAGCGTTGGTGGTCCTTACCCTTCTTTCCTTTTTTTTTTTTTTTTCTGTTTTCTGTTTTAACAAATGGCATGTTTTGTTTTGTTGCTTTGTTTTAGCAATGATGATGATGATGATGATTAATTTATTGGAATGTTTTGTTAGTTTTAGAGTATAGAGACTTAGATTTAATTAAAATTTGATATTATTTTTATATTTTTTGTCTTTGTGCTATTTGATGATGCTATTTTTTCTGTTTTACTGCCTTTACAACTTCATGTTTATGTATTAGATTAATGGTGATTACGTATTTTTAGAGTATGGAATTGATTATGAATTTTCATTATTGGTATGAATAAGTTTAATTGTAAATAATTTCTTATTTTTGAACATTTATATATGTTATATGAATTGCATGATAATTATATATTTTTTATCAAATAGCATTTAACGCTATCCGCTATCCCGCTATAGCGTTTTTGGGGCCGGCCGCTACGCGCCGCTATCCGCGTTTGACAACTATGCTATCTACTAATATTGTAATTTTATGAGAAAAAGTATTTTTATTTTATCACATCCAAATAGTTTAACAACTTTTGAATTTTATAAAAAATACTTCTATAATTATATCTAAACGTAAAATAATTATCTACTTCTGCTTCTAATTCTGCTTTTGAATAAGTACTTCTCCCAAAATTTTAACCAAATGGGCCCGGTAATTGTTAGCCTAGTTTTAATAGTTTAATTTACTTAAATCATTGTAAGAGATTCATTTGACGAATTGAACTCAAAGGGAGAAATTGCATTCCAATAATCGTGTTGCAGCATTATTTTGTCTGCAACTATTCGTCTCCTGAATCTGTTTATAACTGTTTGATAAACCTTAGGTACCTAACACCTTCCCTGAAAACTATCAATTACTTCCATACTAACTTTTTATATTATCAAGTTTTGCATACTTTGTCTTGATTTATGAAGACAGCTTGCTTCAATTGAGACTCTCTTTCTAATACGACAGTAGTCCTCCCAATGTTTGTCAGTGGTGATTAGTTGATTGAAAGTTCAAAAGTAACCTGTCACATTTACATTTCTACAGCTTGCGGTTGAGTACGAGAAAAATGCAATGATTGTTAAGGTTGATACAGATGATGAATATGAATTTGCACGTGACATGCAGGTAACAAGCCTATTTATCTATACAATGTGTACATTTACCAACATTCAGTAGAGATGCATCAAAGTCATGTGAAGTTTTATTAAAATGACTGGAAATCTTGTGTGATTATAGGGAGGGAAAAAAATTGAATGAAAAATTAAAAAAGAAAAGCTAAAAAGAATTCCATAGCATGAAGGCTAAGCAATTTGGTCATAAACTTTGATGTCCTAGTCGTGTTGTTTATTCCAGATAATAACCCCGATAAATGGTTAGCTCTTGTGTTGCTGTTGCTCGTGTTATAGTTGACATGTTGGTTGTTGTTTGTTTCAACATTCTAGCCTAGATTAGACCCTTAGGATGTGTTTGTGAGTTTGACGTTTTGGAGGGAAAGGGAGGAAAGGGAAGGGTTTGAAGAGTATCCTCAACTCCCAAACACACCCTTAAAGGGACGATTAGCAACAGATCTAGACACAGGCAGGCCCCTGTTTTGCCTTTTCTGAACAACACTTGAATTCCATTTATTTCAGGTTCGTGGGCTCCCAACCCTGTTCTTCATTAGTCCCGATCCAAACAAGGATCCTATTCGAACTGAAGGACTGATCCCAATACAGATGATGAGGGACATCATTGACAACGAAATGTGAGACAGCAAAGGGTGCTGATTCACCTGACACAAGTGGGTTTGCTGAAACCTGCAATTTGCTGTCTGGTGTAATGGTAGCCTCTCCAGGACAGAATTGAAGTGCTAACCAATTCATATGATTTTGGCTTTTGATGGTTATAAATTGTATGATAATTTATGTAATTTTTGAGCTCGACACATCTCGTAGTGTCACATGTGATGTCAAATAGATGGACATTGTAACACAATCATGTATGTACACTCCATTCATCAAATATAAAATGTTATTTAAATTGACTAATCTTTTGTGTTAGGTGGTGAGTTGAGTTTATATGCTTTAAATTTCTTATCATGTCGCCTTGTCAAGAAAGTTTTGGGGTGCAATTACAAGTGACAAAGTATGGTTGCTTACATCATAGGAAAATAAAATAGAACAAAAATAGAAGACAAAGAAACAGGTTTCAGCCAGAATGAAGCTTATATGTTCCTTCCCGCTAGTATTATTCGTTAGTTGTCGGATTTGCAAGATACACGAAGGTAATTTTGTTGAGGTATAAATAGGAGTGGGCAAGTAGCCTTCGGTCACTATTCAGATATGCTTTATTCAGTGTATTGCCATTATAACTTGCCGCAACCAATGGGAATGTAAATACTGTCCGAGGACTACACTTCATACTTTAAAGCATGCAAAATTAGCGGAAAAAGCAGGTATGTTGTCTGTAGTTAACAAAACAACGCTAAGGGGGTGTTTGGCATGTATTAGGCATGATAGGATAAAGGAATACAATACGTTATGATCTTATCCGTTATTTGGTGCCGTCAATATATGTATAAACTTATTCATCAAACCTCCTTTATACGTTATAATGATGGATAACTTAATTTGCCTAAGGAGTATTAGACAGCCTGACAATTTTTAATATATAAGAGTTCTTTTACTTTTGTATTTTTTAATATATTTTATTAAAAGAAAATTAATTATTAAATAAATAATAAAAAATAAAAATATATAAATAAAAAATAATATTATTTAATAATAAATAAATATTTTTAAAAAATAATTGTAAAATAACTATTCAAACTAAAATATAAATATAGGAATAAAAATTTATTATTAAAATATATAAATAATAATATTTAATATAAGTTTAATTATATATAATAAAAAACACAACCAAATATAGGAATGTAATACCAAGCCTACTCAGATTTTGATGTATAAAAACTCCATCTCTATTTTACTCTCTCTCTCTCTCTCATATTTTTTATATTTATAAAAATTATTAAAAATAAATAAATAAATAATTTTAATATAAAATTATTTTCATATATAATAAAAAATAGCTAAAATAATTATAATAACTATTTAAAAATTATATTTATTATAATCTCTTCTTCTGGTTATATTTTATATAATACAATATCTTATACAGTGACATACTAAACACTGCATAGTATTAAATTTTTATCAAATCTTATACAATCAAGTCTTATACTATCAGTCTTTATACTATCAGGCATACCAAATGACCCTAAATGAATATCATCAATTACAAAGAAACGCTTCGGAAAGTGATGTCACTCCTTTAAATGAAATTAACCTTGCCAATCCTGTTATTTGTGCCGAAAATTGGAATATTAAATAGAAATTCCATTTATTATTTACCGTCCAAATGAGTGTAAGACAAAATAGGATGAGACTTAATTAAAATATTTTATATTAAAAAAATTAATTCGTTATACTACATGTCAAAAAAATGGAAAAAGATTCCTATTCTATGTATAAAAGCATATTTTTGTAACTTTAGAACAGTGTTAGGATGAATTCGCTAAAAAGGCATAATGGGAAATTAGAGAGAAGAAAAATGAGACGATTGAAAATAAGAAAATTTTAACCTTTTTTCTTGCTTAAATGTGAAAAGAAAATAGAAAAACAAAATAAGTATGGGACCCATAAACACATTTTCTCTTCTCTTTGGAATTGAAAACATAAGAGGGAGAGTGTTTTTATTCAAAATAATAATTTTACCTTTACTTGTTTCTCTGCTCTTCACTTATTGTAAAGATAATAACATCATTTACTATGACTACATTTTTTTTCTTCTTACTTTTCTCTTCAACATAGCAAAAGAAAGAAAAGTTATTCATTTTCCTTTTATTTATTTTCTTTTCATCTAAGCATTAGAAGAGAAAATGAACTTTTCTCTTTATTTTCTTTTCTTTCCATTTTCTTTCTTTTCATTTTCTCTCATCATCCAAGCAAAGGGTAAATGAGAGGTTATGGATGATTTTTCTATTTAACCATGGTTAGAGTTTTCTTAGCCATCTGCATGTTACTCTAGCTATCCTAGTTATGGATAAGCTGTTGCATTAGCAACCTTTAGATATTGCATTTTTCAAATTCACTTATCTAGCTCCCTCTTTTTTTCAATTACTTTCCTTATGGGTAATTCATTAGGAAAATCAACCCTTCTATTTTGCTTTCTATCTAAATTGATAGTCAAAATCATCATATCAATAATGATTTGGTAACTTTTACAATATGCTTAGATGATAGATAATGGAGAACGGAAGGGAAAGGAAATTAGTTTCCTTGTTTGAGAGTTTGAATATACCTAAAGGCAAAATGGAACTTGCTCAAGCCACAATCAAAGGGGGTGGTGAAACATGGTGGTATGGGATTACAGGAAACCTCCTCCATGGACAAAAGGAGAATGGTGGCTTCAAGCTCTCTAGTGAGAAGTGGGTGTGACAATGTTTAGGCCATTAATGCAAGAATTCCACCAAGGTGTAGATTATGGCATCTAAATGAGGAGATAATGGTGAAAATATGGGAAATGAGGAAATAATGACTAAATCAAGGGAGAAAGTCCCTACATGGGTACTCGAGTCTGAACTGGGGCCGGTGTCAGGTTCTTAAAGTTCAATATTTGCCAAAGCGATTTGGACATCGAGGGTTAGGCTGATCGGGTGACATGGGAGGTTGGAATGCCTCATGACCTAAATAGATCACAAACCTCCCAGCCTTGAGTTCTCAAACAGTGAATAGGCTCGAGACTAAGGGTAAGGTATTCTTTCCTGATAAGTTACTGGGCTTGATAGCTACGGAGACCAAGCAAACCACAAATCTCCCAAGCTTGAGCTCTGAAAAAGTGAAAAGGCTTAAGACTAGGGGTAACAGCCTCCCAGCCTCAAGCTTTAATAGATTGAAGGGGGTTGAGACTATGGGTAAGGTGTTCTCGTCAGTAAATTAGGCAGCTCGATAATTTGTAAACCAGGCAAACACCAGGCTTCCCAACCTCAAGCTTTAAAAGAATGAAGAAATCTAGATAGTGTCTGTACCCATTTTTCTTGTTGATGGTCTAGTTGATTTATGTCATCATTTTGTGCCCGTATGATGTGAACTAAGGCAAGTAACATGTTGATAATTTGTTCGGGCTGGGCTATTATTACTATCCACCTAGTTGATAAAGGAACAATTGGTTTCTTTTGTTAATAAACAGGATGTCCCTTTTTGTTTATGAGGATGGCCACATATCCAATCAATATTGGGAGTTATCAAATCATGTCTTGTCAACTGTTACAGGAGATGATAGCCATCGAGGGTAGTGGTTTTTTATAGCTTTCACCTTCACCATTAAATACGAACTATTTGAAGAATGTGGTCAATTGGATTGAGTAAAAATGGGAAATAAGTTTTTATTCTCCCTATTTTAGCCCTCCGCTTCACCTCCTTTGAGTTTATTCTCCCTCTTTCCTCCTCCAAAGTCTTAGTAAATTCTCCCATTTTTTGTTGAACACTGATAACTTTAGCTTTGCATGTTGCTTGTGGTTGCTTCTGCTACAGGGATTTCCTTTCGAATGTGTTTTGGGTGGTTTGTGTGTTTTTCTGGTTGTGGTTCTATGGCAGTATATGGTGGTCTCATGGTGGTTATGGTCTTCGTCACGTATTCCTCAAGGTTAATTCTCTTCTTCTTAGTTTGTGCTTTTATTTTGAGTAATCTAGCATCTATGGTTTAGATTTCACTTGCTTGGGAATGGTCATTGACGTTGTGTTTAGCTTTTAGGTAGCGTTGTAGGTGTTCCTATTTTGTTGTCGTGATTGTTTGTGGTTGCAAAAAACTATAATGGGGAAATGGGTAAGGGGACACAAGGGAAGCAGATGATAGTAGGAAAGTTAATTAAGCTTCTGGAAAAACAAGGAAAAAGTGGTACTATTTGACCAGCAAGGCTCCTACTATTGTGTCGGATTATTAGTACAATGAGCTTGGGAGAAAAGTCTGTCTCAACTAGAGTTTGCCAAGCTTCCTTGGTTGGTTGATTACATTAGATTTAGGTTGGTAGTGGAGGAGATGAAGGGTACTAAAGCCTAACTAGGTATTTATGATCCATTGTCACACGCTTCTTCTAACGATTAGGACAATGTAGGTATTTTGTCCACTTCTTTCAAAGAGATATTGGACAAAGGTTTCGAAGAAGCCAGATCCCAATCATCTGAGGTAATAGGGGATATATCATGTATGGAGTCCATATGATAGTCTGAGGCTAATCTTACCAGGATACTACATAATTAAACCTAGTTGATTCTCTAGACAACTATCAATTGGTTACTTGCTCCTTTTTAGATTGGGTTTGTTATGATCCTTGGGAAGATTTGTTTTTTCATGTATGAAACCTACTTCACCAGAATCAGGATCTCGATTCCTTTCCTGCCCTTACACTTCGGAGTTCACTCTCAAGTGTTGCTCCCATGTAGCTTCATCCTAACAGACGAGCTCTCATTTATTGTTTCGATCTTAAATGTCAACAACTGGAACTTGAAGTGACACTAATACTATTTTTCTGCTATTTTCATACCCTGTCTAATTAAGGAAAAGAAGAGAGCCTTATTTCCTTCTAAGGAGTTAGGGGAAAAAATTCTTGGAACCTTTTGAGCCATCCTACTGGAATAAGGCTTACCAAGATAGGTTCTTCAAGTTGAAGCCCAGCTCTTTGGTGTCCTACTTTTTGCTTCTTTGTTAATGAGTCCGATCAAAAGAATTTTCTTATCGATTGGGTCAAGGTTATTCCCCCTTTCCCTCGGCTTGCTGTTAAGGATCTTTCCAACATTGATCCAATTAATGTAGGAAAACTTGAAAATATTGCCTTAGATATTTCTACACTAAAATTGACTAGAATATGTTGTTCAGAGATAATCTAGTGTTCTGAGGATCCAAGAATCTTTCCAACGATGTTTCCATAAGTTCTTTATTTTTCATTGCCCGAAATTTTATATTATTAAATGGCATTGATGACTTTACTTTATTTTCATAGTTACTTTTTCAAGAAGGTTGAAAAAGAAATGACTGAGAAGTAGCAATACACTTGCTATGGCATCATTATCCTTCGAGCTAGAAAGAATAAGAACGGAAAGAGTGCACCCAAGAGGATAAGAGTAAAGGAGTTAGTTGATGTTAAGGCTTCTAATCCTCCCTCAATTGGTGGATCTCCAAAGCGCTAGTAGGTTGAAGCCAAGCCTTAAGCTAGTTTATGTGCTAAAAATTCAATAAGAGTGAACTTTAGACTTCAAGCCCCTAGACTCTAGTCTCGACTCAAATTAATCTTATTTCTCAAAGGTTAGTGATTGAACCAATCCCTCCCTTTCATGTCAAGTTGCTAGCCAAGCACAACCTAATCCCTTGCTTCAGCAAGCTAGTTGATTTGTTGACCGAAGTAAGAATATACAAGTATATATTTAGATTGAATTTTTTACATATTGTACTTGGAAGACTTTATCGATTAGGTGATTTAGGTGGACTTCCTCCAAAATTGTATGCAAGGCCTCATGTCTTTTGATGTGGATCTTGATAGTAGCCCCAGCATTTTTCCATTAGTCACTAAACAATGTTTAGTCGTATGGTAGGTAGATCAAACTTATGATGACATAGGACTGGCCAAATTTGTATGCAACCTGAATGGTTAAGCTTACGTGTGATTAGATTAAGCCGGATTTCTTTGCTGCCAAAGGACAGTCACATACATTGTCATGTTAATTTGCTAGACTTTAGACAATGATAGGTTAAATAGATTCTTACATGTCCTTGGGTTGGCCAAATCAATGTTGTCATGGGGATACTCTTATGCGTTGTTAGGTTTGCCGGACTTTAGATGATATCGAGCTTGCTAGGCTTTAGACACAACCGGGACGGACAAATTTTTATACGTCACTAGGTTGGTTGAATTTATAATGATGTCATAGGGATAGTCTTATGCATTGCCAAGTTTAGCTTTCGGCTCATGTCCTAGTTGGTGTTTGGGTTTTAGTGCCTGTTTAGTTTAAAGTTTCCTGCCACAAAAAGGCCTTTTTATGGCAATAAAATGACTTAAAACAGTATTTGATGATGTTTGGTTTAACATTTCATTTTGCAACAGTAAATTGAGGTGAGTAAAAGGCCTTTTTACTGAACGAAAGCTTTGAGTTGCTTCTCATTGCTCTGAAGAACTAAAATTACTAAAGGACCCTTAATTAACACATTATGCTGAGCCTCTGGAGTGCCTTCACTACTCTTTGAAGACCCGTGACCTTCATTGCACTTCACTTTTTGCTTTTCTTCTCTTATGCTCTTCTTCATCCTTCTTGTGCTCTTATATTATATTATATTATATATTTATTTTATTATATTTTGCTTCCATCAAACAAACACATAAATGTAAGATGGAATGTCTATTTGCATTATATATATTTTTTTATATAAATACAGTCTATTGAAATAAAATACTGAATTAAAAATGTTGTATTTAATTAAAATACTGAAATAAAAAAATTTTAATGATAATTTGAGAATTAATTATAGTTTAGTGTCAAAATATTTGAATAGAATATAGTAATTTATATTTAAATTATATTATGTCTATTTTGATAATTATATCTTCAAAAGTCATTTTATTTTATTCTATCTAAACAAAAACACTTCTCTTAAACTTACTTTTAAAATACTTAAATCAAACATAAATACTTCTTCTAAGAGGCCTTCTTTTAAAGGACTTTCTTTCAAGTCTTTCTAAAGACCTTCTCCCAAAAGTTAAACTAAACACACCCTATATTAATGTTTCGATTAAGGTTAACATTTTGATTTTAGTTGGCATTGGTGGTGTTCTATGTGCTACACCTGGTAGCCATGTTAATAGTGAAATGCGTGCAGTCTATAGGTATTGAGGTATAGTTTTCCTATTTCCCACAAACAATGCCAAAATATTTCAATCTTAACTAGAAAGGGCGATAAGACATGGTGGTGAAGGGTTGTAAACAACCTCCTCCGTAGACAAAAGGGTGGTGCTAGATGGAAGAGAGTGGTGGCTAGGAGCTCTCTGGTGAAATATAGGTGACGCGGTGTGTAAGATATTCAATGAAAGTGCGTCCCTAATTCTGCCCTGAGATATTAGTAATATTAGTAATATAAGGGCCATTAAGGTGAGTATCCCATCAAGATGTAAATTGCAAGATCTGAACAAGAAGATAATGGCAAAAACATGGGATACGAGGGAATAATGGCTGAATCAAGGGAGAAATTTCCCATGTGGGTACCTAAGTCCGAAGTAAGGGCCAGGTCTCAAGTCCCCAGAGTTCGACATTTGCTAGGTTGATCTGGATAATAGGAGCCAGGCTAACTGAGTGGCTGAGGAAGTCGGGATACCTCATGACCTAGATGGATCCAAACTTACGGGAATTATTTCCCCCACCTTTTTCCCCTCAAAGTCTCTGTATTTTATTCCCCTCAAAATTGGGATTGAATGGTAGGGAAAGAAGGAACTAGAAATTATAACCTCTAAACAACATAAATGTTTCATTTTGTTCCTTTACAATATAACTTTTAAACAAGATTGATGTAATTTTGTTTTGTTCCCTTATTACTCTCTCGAACACGAAGGAATGTAGCCTTGTTTCATTCCTTCCCTTCCCTTTATAGCCCATTCCTATTTGTTCAATTATTGAAAAAATCCAACATAGTGTTAAGATAGGAAAAAGCTCATTAAAGTAAGTTTCTCTAAAAATGAGAAAGGGAAAGACTATTCATTTCTAGAATATTTAGTGGGATTGATACATAGTACATGACCTTCGATCCACTTTATCCATCACTTTGAAGAAAAACTATTAATCCATTTTATATGTCATTCTCATATATCAATAAAATATTTATTATTAATCTTTCAATTTTATGTTTCACACAATTCTAAGCATAATATTAATTGAAAAATATAGTTTGAGATTAATAAACTGAATTAATTAGACATTAACGATTAAATAAGGACATTATAGTAAAAAGTTTCATAAATAAGCCCTAATTTTTGGATTGCTTAAGTCTTGTATATATAATTAAAGTGACAGACAAAGCGAATCAAAAATAGTAATTTATTGATTTAAGGGTAAACACACTTTCACCTTTTTTATTTAAAGACAAAGTTCCTTTAGAAAAGTCTAATATCAAAGATTAACTATTATCCAATTCAAGACAACATATCTATGAGGCACGAATATAGATACGAGATACGGATGTGACACGACACGGATACGGGGATACGATAATGTTTAAAAATTATAAGATACGATACAGCTATAATATAAAATATAAAATTAGTAAAAAAATTAACATAAAAACATAAATATTAAATTAAAATAGAAGAATAATGATTTGAATATTAGCATAAATTCTTGTAAATATACTAAAATATATTTATTTTATTGATTGCTTTAGAATTTTCATTTATACAAGTATAAAAATGTCAAAAAAAAAAGTAAATTATTTTAAAATATACTTAGAGGTATCTAAAAGTATCTGTGAAGTATCCGACACAACACATATTGAATACGGATACAATGACTATTTTAAAGTATCCGTACAACATAGCAACATATGCATCAACAAGATCAAAAATATATTTTATTATTGATAATAATAATGACTTTAGTTATTCATATATTTTGTGTTTGCAGTCTAGTGGCCTTATTGCAAGTAAGTCTTTTTGGGGTTCAAAATCAATATCATTGTAATATATCTTTTCTCTCCACCCTACATTTTATAATGTCTTGGAATCTGGAAAATATTTACATTCCCATGATTTTTACCGAAATTAAGTTATATATCTTTCAATTTATAAAATCAAAATAAACCGAGTATTGCATGTCACTTTTTTCCTTCCTTTTTTTATAACATTTTTTTTCTTTTTTACTATTAAACAAATCTGTTTTTTATATATAACGCAAATCTCTTACTATACAATATATTTTATTTATTAAAATTAAAGACCACTAAATTAAATAATAGAAAATCTCAGTTCTGCATATTGAAAAAAATCTAATTTTTATAGACACATGAATTTTTATATTATTATACAATTATTTTACATCAATAAAAATATTTAACTCTTGCCCTAACTATCTTATAATCATTCATAACAGTTAAACTGCACTTATCATTTTCATAAATACTAAGCTTATTAAAGAGAAACATCACTTTTGATGAGAAATTACCCTTGCTCATCTTAATCTTTGACATTCCTTACTAGTGCAAATATGTATCCTAAAAAGTTTTTAAAGAAATTAGTAATAAGAGTAAATGGATGCTATGTTGCACCTTGGTAACTTAGGGTTTATCATGCACCATTTATCAAAATTGGCTGCTAAAGGTTGATTCGATTATATGTGACATATTATTTTATGCTTGATTTGATTCCATATAAGTTTAAGTGTCACTATCACACTACTTCTAACAAGGAACCCAATTTTTTTTTTTAGCCCATAAATTTGTGGGTACCCTAAGATTGGCCTTCTCTATTGGACACTTCACATCTATGAAGTCAGAAAAGGTGCAAGGTAATGATAAACTTGAAGAAGGTTAAGAGGGATTTTGGTGTGTGTGAGCCCAAGATAGGATAGAGGCACGTGCTACTATCCATCATTAGTGACCAAGATATGATTTCTTGAGGAGTTGGAGGGTAGAGAGAAGAGCAAATTCTCTATTGAAAGTTAGTTTTTTTTTTTTTTTTTTTTTCAGTTTTGAAATCTATCTTGGTTTATGTGAATTCAATAATGCAAGCATGGCTAGTTGTCAAACTCGACATACAATTGCTATAAGGAAGGAGGTGGAATCATGATCATGTTTAGGTGATGAAAGCTATAGATCTTAAAAATTGATGGTTTGGAAATTGGAGGGGCAACAAAAGTTGCTTCCTAATCCCAAATTTTCAAAGGTCCAGCAAGAAAAGGGTAACTTTTCACTGCTACTCTCTTTACCTTGGCATCTACAATGTTAATTAAGTTCAATTTCTCAAATGTACTTGAAACCATTTGCTGCGACAAACTCAACAAAGAGAACTTCCCCTTAGCATTATCTTTCTTTCTCAAAAATTTCCATTAGCAGTATAAGGTTTTGTCCTTATTCCATGTCCTGTAGGTGATTGTGAATACCTTTGTGAATCAAGGAATGTAGGTAGCCAAGCAAGAATATATTCCTCAAGAAGCTCTTTGCCTATTTGTGAAAAACTAGTAGTTTGCATAGTTGTTTCACGACTGGAAACTGAGAATGGGGTCTTAAACATGAAGAAGTCAGAGTTATGTATTGCCACTTGTCCTATGGCATTAAAACTAAGCAATAACACCAAAGATATACAACTAATTGTGTCTTGTGGTTTGAGATACAAGAAAGTGAAAGAAAAGATAACCAAGAGAGAGAAACAAGAGAAGGAGTAGAAGAAAAAGAATTCATATAGAAGAGAATAAGTCATACCATACTCTCATGCCCCCCTCCTGCTATAATTCTCCCAACCCTTCCTTTTTACCATTTTCTTCTTTGAGCCGCTATTGATGGCTCAAATTCAAATTGAACTCACTCCATTACCACCTCCATTGAAATGGGCTTGGTCCTCAAAGTTCAAATTAATATCATGAAATGGAAAGTCTTTCCAGCAACACTTGATAACATCCCGTTTGTTGCAAGAAACCTAGTTTTTTGAAGCCATCTTGTTATTTCTCTCACAAACTTTTCCATGTCAAAGATCGAGTCCTGTGACTTGTCAGATTGCAACATGGTCCTTGATGAATCTAGTCTAAAGTCATCCAATGTGTAGGCCTTTAGGAAGTAGGCCTCCAAAGACTTTGAGTAGTACAAAAGCAATGACTAGCTAAAGTACATAACACTATTTTTTGCATCAAATTCAAGCATATGGTAGATAATAGATATAGACTCTCTGCCATCAAAGATCCTGGCTTAACTAATAATATCAACCTTGCAAGCATAGCGATATACTTGTGGTTCCACCAAGTAAATGCATTTCATTATATCAAAGCACCATCAAACTTTCTTTACTAAACTAGAATTAGCAAAAGCTAGCAATAATACAACAAATATCACATGGCTAGTCTTTACTTCAGCTCTCCCAATCTCAAGAAAATAGTTAGAAACCTCTGATCCTAATCCATGAAGAGCAAACCATGAAATCATTGTCATCCATGCCAAGGCATCTTTTTCAAGCATTTCTTTGAAGATCACAAATGTCTATGGCACTTGCCAACACTTGACATGCATACTAACAAATGCTGTTCCAATTACCATATCACACTCTATGCCATTTCTTCTCAGTTAACCATATACCCATTTTCCATGGAGTGTAGCACTAAGTTGACCACAAGCTGAAACGAAACTAGCCACTATGATCTTGTCAACTTCAACCACATCATCACCCAAAACTATATCTCATGGGAAAGTTCCAACAACTCCCTTTCTCTACCACCTTGAATTGACCTTGTGATAATCGAATCAGAAGTTATGATATTCCTCCTATCATCTTCCTAAAGAAATCCACTGTGATATCAAGTCCTCCATTTCTCAAACACCTGATAAACAATGTGTTCTAAGTGACAATACCTGTGGCCAACATTTCATCAAACAACTTCCTTACATTGTTAAATAACCAACATGCTAGATACAAGGCTATCAAAGAATTCCTAACAAAAATATCAAATAAGTTATCCAACATATTAAAAGGCTATGAATTTGAATTTTGAAGAGCATCTTTTTAGTTACCATTAGGACAAAAACTTTGGGGCTCTTCTCCTAATCTTGTTTCCAATAAGAGATCCTTCTAATGAAACTAATGAGTCATAGTTGGATTTATGATCATAATGGCTCAAAAGAACCTCTAATAGTAGGTCAGAATTTTCTTCACTATCCACTTAAATCACTATATTGGTAAAGCATGGTTTAAATCTCACTCTAATAAAGAATAACCATGGTTTACCTCTAAATGATGTTGCAACATTGTCCTCAATATCCCCTAGGAAAGTAGTATGAGGTGGCAACAACTCAGTACCAAACATTAGGTTTTGGAAGCATATCTTTTTTGCCTTCTCTTGCATTTGAATTCCCTGTCATTTTACTCTATTGACCAACTTAGTATAAAAGGAAAATTGTGATGGTGCAAGAGCACATGAAGCAGGGAAGATTTCTTAATCGAACACCTTCCCAACAATCCTTATATCCCCCATTTTGGAGTACAAAGTAAAACTCATTTCCATACCCTAATATTTTTAAAAGAAGAACTAGATCACATAACTCCATGAGAAGGAATATAGGTTTCATAGGATATGTATTCTAACCGCTATGTCATTTGCACCCAAATCACAACTCTTCAACAACATTAACTCCATAATTTTAACATAAAGGAAAGAATTCAAATGTATAGTTGGGATTACGACATTGACTTGCTCACCTGATACTAGATTAAGGGATTCCATAGTTTTGAGCATCAATGCGATAATTACATCAAGTGTACCTAATTGGTTATTGTTGGACAGGCTCTTTTGTTCCATCATTTCAATAATTGGCATTAATTTTACAAAAGAAAAAAGGGATGCCAAATAAAGTGAGATAGTTGAATAGGAAAAGCACTGGTCATCATAGACCGATGTAGCTACCTCCTTGCTTGAGCTCATCCTACTGGTTGAAAGCTTAGTTATGGTTTGATCTAATTTATCAAAGCATTTGTTAAAGGATCATGCCTACTGATCCCTTTGAGCCTTTTCTCGACCATGCATTTGTTCTATCATTTAGAAGACATGACTGAACACAGCTTTAACTTTTCTTACATAATTTCTTCAAATTCTTCAATCAAGTGAGATTAATGAAAGCACCGATGTAATACATAGCCACTCAAGCATTGATGTAAATATGAAATGACAATAGATCAATGTTACACTAGTGAGTTTATGGTATTAAAACTAAGCAATAACATCAATGATACACCACTAATTATGTTTTGTGGAACCAAGAAAGAGAACCAAGAGAAGAAGGGAAAAAGAAGAACTCAACTACAAGAGAAGTCACAGCAGACTATCATGCCCTCAAATTCTCCATTACTTCCTTTTTATTTTTGATCCTTCTCTTGTTTGGATCGCCATTGATGGCCCGAGTCTAAGTTAAATTCATTATATTAATTAGATGGCTAGAATTCAAGCACATCATACACTCGAAATGTCAAGGAACACCATAGACAATGACATAAGAGCAATATATAATGCAAAATTTTTAGCGCATTATCGTGGTGCACTACACACTACATGATTTAATAGTGAAGATATGATGGAATGTCGATACAATCAGCCACCTATGATACATTATAAAATTTTCCACCCCTAAAATCCACCATCTCCTCCTACCTCTATGCCCTCACAAACCTTGCACCCTTACCTCGGTAGAATGAAGCCTACTACCAACCCCACCCACCACTGTTGAAACAAAGGTTGCTTCCTAGCACATCCACCTTAAAAACAATAACTACCTCATCCCACTCTCTATTACCTTTCTCCATACACCCATTCAAATCTTCCAACACAAGCTCTCAACTTGAATTCCAAATTTTCTATTGTAAAGTCAATCATAAACATTTCATACAAAGAAGGTGTTGAATATTGATATACTAATATTGCATTTGCACTTTATCACAAAGATTAATATTCAAGCACAATACATTTGGTACTTAGATGCATATTCATTTTCATTGAGATAGGTTTCAAACAAAGATTAAAGACAAGAAATAATATAGAAAAATGAAGACAAACAATAGGCCTTGAATTCTTCCAAATCGAGGTCTCCATTTCCATCAACATCTACTTTAACCCATAGCTCCTCTAACTCTTGCAAGCATAGTCTATAAGGCGCCCTAATTAACTTTAATTGCAATAGCTTTGATGTGTTAAATCAAAGATGGAAAACAAACTAGGTTTCCTAGACATTTTGGGATACCTTATCATATTTCAATGTTTTGGTATACCTATAATAGCACTTACTATATCCTCAACATGGAACAATGGATGTGTTAGTAAGCAATCTTTATTTTGATGGGTAGTATTAGTGGTAGGCTTCATTTTAGTGTGGTGAGAGTGCATGGTTGGTGAAGGAACAAAGGTAAAAGGAAGAGATGGTTGAGTTAAGGGAGAGTGTGTGAGAAATTTTACAATGCATCATAGGTACTTGATTATACTGATACACTATCATATCATTGTTAGATCTCGCAATGTGTGGTACATCATACTTAAGGAAGCATACCACAACATGTGCCAAAGTGTAGATGATCACATTACATATATATTTATTCTCCCTATCTTTAGAATAAAGAGATATGAACTTTTATTCAAGGGGACACGATAGGTCCAAAAATGCCAAGTTACAAATATTACTTGTTGCACCTTCCATCCATACTAAGTTTTGATTAGTAAGAATATGTTGTGCAAGCTCATTTGCTACTCAGTTGCCATCTTTTTTCATAAATGAAATATGAATAGATCTAAAATAACTAAAAAAGGATAAATATTTGTAAATAATAAGATGAAAATAATTGTCTTGGAAGAGTTGGATAAGACTTGGGCAATCTCAACGTTGTCACTCTCCAAAATTATGTCCATGTAGCAACAATCTAAAGCAAATTTGAGGCCTAGAAAACATGTTGGAGTCTTAGCTTCATAGGGCACTGAGATAGGGGAAAAGGCCTTAGTTACAAAAGCTAGGATAACCCAATCTAAATCTCTAATTTCTAACCCACACCCCACTATAGCTGCCATTATGAACAGTAGCATCCACATTTAGCTTAAGGAATCCACTTGGTGGTTCTTTCTCGCACATAAGACTAGTGATACCAATTAGGGAAGAAGGCAGAGTAGCGATACCTAAGGCTTGAACTAAGTGAAACACAACCATGACTCATTGTGCTTTCTCAATTAGATGTTGTTAGAATGCTTCTCCTCAAAAATCAGCTTACACCTTCCTTACCATATACTATGAAAGTATGTGCAAAGGAGGTTAAGCTGGTCATTCCTTGTGTTGTTCCATAATGTTTTGATCCATTCTTGCATGGGCTAGTTTTAGGCATGTTTTGTTTGAAAGGTGAAAGGTCGTGAAAGGTGGGATGAACCAGAACAGCCGCTTCCAATCACAATCTCTAGAGAAGTCTACTAATTCTTCCTTTTTCCAATATCTTAGCATAGGGTTATGCAATTGGTTCCTTTCTTTTGTAGGTTCTACCTTGTTAAGAGTGCATCGTACAAAAACTGCCACATGAAGTTCAAGGATCTAGGTGGAGCTTTGGTATTCGAGATCAAATTTCAAGTTATTCAGATACGGGAACCCATGTTACTAGTCCTAAGCCAATTGTCAGGGATTTCTAATTAAGTGGTAAATAGATTGAATTTTGTAAGTGCTATCTCTAGAATGCTTCAATAGAAGGTATCCTATTGATTTGAGATGGAAATTGGTAGATCTAGGATTCATTAGGCTTCAAATGGGAGGAAAAATTCTTTTATGATTTGTTCATTCTAACTAGGGTATTCTTGGTTTATTAGCGTACAAATAGTAGCTGAGAGTTCTAGAATTGAGTAGGGACTCCAAACTTTAAAGCTAATTTGGTCACTACCTCCATAAGTCTCCTAGCTATAAGACCCATTTCGCAAACCATATGCTTCGCCACATGCAGCTTGGTACATGGCCGACATCAACCTCTAAGAAACATTTCCTATTGAAATACTTTGCTCCAATTGTGCAGGTAGCTAGTGAATCAAGATTTTTGATAAAGCGCTAGCCTTGTTTTGCTAAAAGAGATAAATTAAAAGGAAAAAAGCACTTTACCCCTTGAATTATAGGCTATGTGCACTTTATCCTCAAAATTTTAAAAAAATGCAAATCAACATCTAAATATTTCTAAATGTGAATTTTAGTCTTTTTCTTAAATTTCATCAATTGTTAACGAAAAATAAGTGCAATATACTCAATAAACTTTGGATCATATGCACTTTAGTCCTTAAACAAAAAAATAACATGCAGCCTGATATCCTAAAATTTCTTGAACATATGTTGTTTCCATCAATAATTGATGGAAAAGTTAACAGAATAGTTGATTTTCAAGGTTAGAAAAAGTTAAGGGTCAATTTGTACATTTTTAAAATTCTAGAAGTAAAATGTAGATAATCCATAGCTCAGAGGTAAAATGCTTTTTTCCCTAAATTAAAAGTTTCAAAGTTTCTTAAACCAAGGCCCTCTTCTTCCTTTAAATAGCATAGCTTGTCTCATCTTACACAATGAAGCTTCCTATCTCCATTCTTGCTTTCCTAATAGAATTTAAACCTTCCTATCTCCATCCCCGTTCTCCTAATATAATTTACTGACCATAGATTCCAAGTGGTGGCAAAGTGACTTAAGTAATAGGAAACAACCCATAATGTATGTGGGTTTCGATTGTGCTATGGACATTATTAGTATTTCTTTGCTCACCTTTGAAAGACATTTCTCCTTCGACCTTTTAAGTTTCTTCCACATAATCTTAGACAAAATCGAAATTTTATTTCTTGGAATGTTTGTACAATAAACATTTCTCTCATGAAAAATGCTTTGATTCTTTTTACTTTTTACTTTTTACTCTTTGAGAACATAAGAAGTTTTTGTTCTGGACTAGAATACTGAAGCCTATAACATGGGGCAATCAACAAAGCCCGTGTAATATTTGGGTCAATGCAGCCCAAATCAGAGATCAAATGATAAAGGGCTGAGGCCCAAATTGGAATCCACATAGCGGGAAGAACTCACCCTCATAGCATGAGGATAGGAACTTCGAATGCCACCCATGAACGAGAAGGAGCTATTTGCATGCACAACGTGTATCTTGGACTCACCAATGTGCATAGGCTATTAGAGAATCCTGAGGTTGCTTTCGAGAATGCTGGAGCACACCCACTTGTCCTCATCCACTTCCATTTATAAATAAGTCACCAACCTCTGAAATCAAGTATGCTATTTTTCCATATACCCTAGTATCTTTTGCGCTCCCTAACTTGAGCATCGAAGATCTTGTTGATTCACCCCTATTGTCGTTAAAACTGAGCTTCTGCCATCATTAACACCATATCAGGGACTTCAGAATCCCAATCTCGTTTGGAGCACCATCACCTTCCAAATTTCGGCTACCCCCCTTCGAACATTGGCGCTATCTGTGGGAAACTAAAGTTCAAGTCAAAATCGGTAACCAGCTTGCTAGGAGTATCCCAACGACAAGGGGAGTTACTCTGAAATTTTCGTAAGTGTTTCAATGCAAAAACATTATTAGTGAAAAAATTGGAGACTCAAGCCGCAGTGCATCCTACTCAATGGACTCTAGCCTATAACCTTCAAGGATTCATTATCCAAATGCCCACCAAAGACTATGGATGAAATCCAACTAAGGGCAAAAAGGTACATCTACCTGGAAGAAACATAGAAGGCTGCAACAAACTTGGCAAGAAATCATGGCATTCTGAGGTCAAGCCCGCAAAAGGAAAAATGACCTAGAAAGGAATCGTGGGCACCGAGGGTCGAAAAGGTTCGCGACTATACTTCCCTCAATTTGTCCCTAACGAAACTGTATAAGGAGCTTAGGCAAATAGAAAGATTTCCAAAACCAAAGACACTGCGAGTAAAGGCCAACACTAATAGGTCCTTATTTTACGAGTACCACAACAATTTCGAGCACAAGACTGAGGATTGCTATGATCACCAAGATGTTGTGAAATAGTTCATCAGAAAAGAAAGATTAGTGAGGTACATTACTTCCCAAAGGGGCCCCATGAAAAGGAAAGCCTCCCGCTTGAGAAAGGAGGAGGGGAGGAACCCTAGGAACTAGAGAATCTTAGAGCTTAAGAGAACTCGGGAAGATCATGAAGAGATGGAAGTGATCACAAAGACTATTAAAAACATCATTTCTAAAGGTTTTACGATAAGCAGCACAATGAAATCAACCCATAAAAAGCACTTCTAAGAAATCCTTAGTCTGTCCTTCGAGAAAATGAAGAAGATAAACAAGCCATTATCTACTCTTGAGATTGTCTTCTTAAGCGCCAACCTTGAAGGGATCATCCTCAGGCATGATGACCCCATGATTATCTCGGTAGTGATGGTTAAGGTTAAGGTAAAAAGGGTTTTCATAGACCAAGGGAGCTCAACCAACATCATATTCTGAGACACCTTCAACATGTTATGGTTGAAAAGCTACAAGCTCCAAACCTACAAGGAAGAGTTCATCAAATTCTCCGGCAAGAAGGTACACCCAGATGGGTATGTCACCCTCCATCTAACTTTGGGAACCCGACCTAGAACCCAATTAGTCAAGGTCAACTTCCTAGTGGTTGATTGCCCCTTGGCATACAATGTGCTTTTGGGAAGACTGATGTTGCACAAGATCAAGGCCGTCATTTGCCCAACATGTCTCACCACGAAAATTTTCACTGACAAAGGAGAAATTGCAATAGTGAGGGTGGACCAAGCAGTGGCCTACCAATGTTATAATGCTAGCTTGTAAATTCAGAAGGTAAGAAAGAAAAAGCCTAAAAGCGACTCCCGCCTTCTGAGTTCATCAAAGGTCATGATGATAGACCTAGAAGCTCGAGGTTACTAAGAAATGAGAAGACTCGAGCCTGACGAAAAGCTCGAAGTTGTCCAAATCAGACCTAAATCTAATCAAACAACATGGATAAACAAGGGTCTCCCGACATCACTAAAGGAAGAGTCCTGACTTTCATGAAAATAAATGTGGATTTGTTTGCCTGGACTACTGCCGTCATGCCCGGGATTGACCCTAAATTCATGTGCCATCACTTAGCAACATTCCCCGGGGTCTGACCATTTGCCCAAAAGAGGAGGAAAATGAGCTTGGATAGGGCCCTTAAAGTTCAAAAACAGGTTCAAACCTTAATAGACGTGGCTTTCATCCACAAAGTTATGTACCTAACTTTGTTGTCTAACATTGGCATAGTGAAGAAGTCCAACGGGAAGTGGAATATGCATCAATTACATCTACCTCAACAAAATCTGCCCAAAGGATTCCTACCCTTTGCCAAGCATAGATGGGTTAGTCGATGCTGCGTCCGACTTCCAGTTTCTTTCGTTCATGGATGCATACATGGTATTCAATCAAATCTCGATGCACCCGTGTGACAAAGGGAAGACAACATTCATTACCGCTAATAGCTAACTACTACTACAAAGAGGCTTGACGAAGCTAAAGGTGCTTGGGCTGACAAGCTCAGAAGCATCCTATGGTCTTATCATACCACTCCTTAATCAACTACGGGTGAAACCCCCTTCAAGCTAACTTATTAGGTAAAGACCAAGATCCCAATGGAAGTTGAGGAGCTTAGTCTGAAGGTCATTTTCTTGGATACGGGTTCCGAATCCCTCCGAAAAAAAGCTAACCTCGCTAGTGAAGCTAGAAAGATGGCACACATACGAGAAAAGGCATTGAAGTAAAGAATTGCTAGGAGATAGAACTCTATCCTTGTCCCTAGAAAGTTTGAGAAAGGATATTTTTCGATGTGCCAATATCGGACCACCAAGCCTTGGGCAGGGTAAGCTAATGGCAAAATAGGAAGGCCCATATAGGTCATTGAAGTTCTAGGAAAAGAAGCTTACAAGCTATCCATTCTATCAAGATCCAACATTTTGAGGTCATGGAATACCTTGAACCTTAGGAGGTTTTATGCATGATGAAAACCGCACAAAGTCGACGCACTCTTTTTTTTTACCGCGGGTTTTGTCCCATTAGATTTTCCCGAGGAAGTTTTGATGAGGCAGGACTTCCATGGGCCAAGTGGCATTCACATACCTCTACTTGGTTTTCATTTTCTTGTTTGGTTTATGAATTCATTACCATTAATAAAGTTGTTAATTTCCTTCCAAGTTATTATTGTTTAAATCCTAAGGGGATTAATCACCCCTTAGTCAAAGTATACAAAACCCAAGTCCAAAACCTCAGGTACACTTGTTTTAAAACCTGAGTTTACTTACAACTCAGATGAAGTTAATATAAAATCCTTTACGTGAAAACAAATTCGGGTTACTCATAATCTCGGCATAATCTAGATTGACTATTCGATCCAGATTTAGAACTACCTCGAAAGTAACGCGGTATCTACACAAGCATGAAATAAACCTAATCCT
Source organism: Pterocarpus macrocarpus (assembly GCA_031439585.1). Classification (NCBI taxonomy): domain Eukaryota; kingdom Viridiplantae; phylum Streptophyta; class Magnoliopsida; order Fabales; family Fabaceae; genus Pterocarpus; species Pterocarpus macrocarpus. The sequence continues at coordinate 40,201,054 of CM062517.1, forward strand.
TAAGTTTCTAACTTAAGCAAAATTAAAAAGCAAGTTTTGCGTAACCTCAGAAAATAGGTGAATTCCTTTCAAGTTATTTAACTTAAGTGAAAAAATAAAAGGACATGTCTAGTTGGCAAATTTTCAAAGTACCCATTAATAATAAAGCCCAGAAACTAGATAAAGGTTCATTACAAAAGCCCACATAAAGGCATACACTAAACATATATATATATATACACAAATAAAGTGCTAGGATTAGCTGTAGGGTTAGCTGGGTCAGATTCCAAATCAGCCTCATCATCCTCCTCGGCAGGGATGTCTTCGATACATCTATCTACGACATGGTGATGCAACTTGACCTCACCAAAATCGACCTCAGGATAGATAATCGTGGCTTCAGCCAAGATATTGTCCTTAATCTCATCAACTGACTTTTCCTATTGCTCTTCTATGTATTTAATTTCTGCCTTTAGGTCAGAAATCTTCTTGGTTGAATCGATGCAAGCCCTCTCTAACTCCTCCAGCTAACCCTTCAACTTAGCTAGCTCACGTTCCTTAGCCTTGTCTTGGTCTTTTAATCCCTCAACCTTGAAAAGTAACTCTTGCTTGGCCATTTCCAAGGCCGCTCTCTCACCTAGGAGAAGAGTCACCTTCTCCTCCAACTCTTTCACCTCGACACAGGATCAGATCCCGGAGGCCGCCACCACCAACTCCGAATATCAATAGAGCACTACCGACTTTAAGAGCATATCACCATCCTACTGAAGTTTCTCTACCAGGCCATCTTCACGCTCCTTGAAGTTGCTCAAAGCAAGCCGAGGTCATTAATTCCTTATCCATCAACTGCAAATACAAACAATTCTTGGCTAGGACATTGACTTCCAACTTATCTAGCAATGTTAAGGAGATATCAATATTAACCTGAATAACCTCCTTCTCTTTGGCCACTTTCTTCGCTTTCTACTTCTTCCGTAGCTAGACCTCAAGGGTAGAGGACCCCTGAGTAGGAGTAAACTTCATATCCGTGGAACCCGTGGACCTAAGGCTATTGCTTCTGCCTTCCTCGAGGGCCATCTTTAGCATATGGCATCAGAATTCGACCATAGCACTCTTGGGAGCCATCTTGTCTGCAAGAGAAAAAAGAAGTTAGAAATAGAGTATAAACAGAAAAACAAGACAAAGAAAAGTAGCTAAGGTAAAGAGGAAAAACTTAGATGCCTCCTAGCTACCTCGGCGCTAACACCAACTATGTTTTTCAAGTTCAGATGGTTTTTCCGAAGCTTGATAAGAAGAACTCGATGACAGCCCTCTCCTAGGATGAGAGGCTATCTTCATCTACCCAAGGTACCTCAAAGTTCTTGATCCAATAGCAATTAATTTTGAAGTCCCCTTCCTGGGTTTGCTAAAAAAGGGTTGTATCCGGAGCTCCAAAAACCTTTAAGTAAACTAGCTTGAAGTTATAAAAGGATTCCTAGTAGAAAAAGAAAAACCTTCCAATTTACATGAGCTCCGAAGGAAAACCAGCTCATGGTTAAACCTTTGCTATTAGCACAAGCAAGGGTGAAGAGATAGAAGAAAACATTGATGGAGGCCAGAACTCCGAGATATTCACATATTATCTCAAAGCCCCTTATCATCACCTAATTGGTAGGGTGGAGTTAGGAAGGAGCTACCAAAGTCTGCTATAAGATTGTAAACTGGAAATCGTTAAATGGAACTCGGACGCCAAACTTTGAGATAAGGACGTCATACATCCATATCTAATTTGGCCCACTTCCATGGTTAATATAGCGGACCCTCTCGTTAACATCGGGGACTTCGAAGGTGTAATCCTCCTCGTATTCACCTTCTTGAGTGATCAAATTTTCTTCCCTTAAAGATCTCAAAAACTCGCAACTCACCCGCGAAAGGGTCCCAAGCACCTCCTTGTCAACCCAATGATATATAAAATAAATTAAGGGCGAAAACTGTAGGATCTTAGCAGCTTGTTTCTTCCCCATGTCCAGATATAGAGTGAAACCTACATAGGGAAACCACCTCTAAGCACCAATTCGAACTATGGAAATCAGAGGAAAAAGAAAAAAGGCAAAAATAAACGAAAAGGATCCTACAGTGGTTCCCCTGCTAAGGAATTCCTCTGCCGAGGGCACACAGTGGAGAGATAAAGAAAAAAGATGATATCAACAACATCACCACTGAGCATCAAAAGTAAAAATAAAAAAAATGCTATACTACTACAAGCGAAAATAACAATGGTGAAGAAATGCATAACAAGCAAATACAATGAGAAGAAGTGGGTGAGCGAGCCATACCTTTTTTATGAGGGAGAGGATTCAAACAAAGCTTGAAGTGTAAAGGACAACTTCTTCCCTTTACTCTGAGGAACTTGTAACACCTTACCAAACAAAGTACTATGCTTAAGTCATAATATATTATCTGATAAGTGATTACGTGTAGTGAGCCGATTAAATTCCGGTTTCTGTTTTATTATTAATTACCCATATCGAGATGACTATTCATGTAACAAATTTCTGTTTGACGGCGGAATAAATACTAGACAATCATTGTACCGGAAGTAACATACAAAATAAAATGCAAAGTAGACAGAACTACTGCAAACTGCATCATAAATATAGATGTCTGTTTTCAAAGTTGACAAAAGATACATAAAACGGTACTATGTAGTAAAATGAGGCCGCTAACACAAAATAAATCGGCCTGTCTTTATGAACAATACCCTAACTGGTCCCCACGGGACATTTCATGTACAATTCCTAACTCCTACTCATCTGCCCATAACCCAGACTGCCAAAAGAGGGCCACCATGTATATCTACTACAACTACGGCATGCACATTATCTAGCTGGATTCCGAGGAAAGGAATCCGTTCGCCATGCCGGCATCAGCAGGAGTGTAGTCCGTACTCGGAGCAGAGGACGAGGAAGATGAACTCGCTGCCTCAGATGGATCGTCCTTTGATATCGAGACCGAGGGCACCTGCTGTGGTGGTGAGGTGGGCAGAGCCATGGGAGCTGCTACTACTGCCGGTGCTGCTACTAGTAGAGGTGGAAAGGGATGGGCCATGTGGAGAGGGATGGCGATATAAGGGACAACAGGGTCGAAAAGCGAGTATATGAGTGGTACAGCAAAATCTCTCTAAAAGAAGAAATAAAGGCGAAACTGACATCTACCGAATATATATATAGAATCCAAGAACGGGTCGAGGTGGATATGGAGCTCAGAAAACTCACTGAACAAGACGCCGGTGGCCACGTTCTCCATGATCTGAGAATGACGTGAAAACATATAGTAGGGTGAGAAATAAAGATTTCTCAGTAGGGATCCTAAGTTCATATATAACTGTCATCGCCGTCAGTCTCAATTGTTTTGGGTTTTGGTTAATTAAAAGAAAATATTGCAACCAATAGGATGTCTTACCCAAATAGTTATAGAAATCATAACCCGAAACACAGCTTTGTTTTACTTAAGGAAATAAAGGAAATTAAACAACCAGACCTGTGTTTTTGACATAGTTAAGTGATAGCCATAAAGTGAATGATGATATATATTTAACATCCAATGATACAATTAATTCAAATGCATGACAACAGAAATTGTGGATATGCAGAAGGAGTAATGCACTTGACCTTAACTCATATTTTTCCATACTTGGTCCCCTGAGAGTCTATTGGTCATAAAACTCCTGGGTAATAGTCCGCTTTTCAGGATCGAGCTCGTTCCTATACAAGATCGCCGGGTTTACTTTCCACTGATCTATTCCCCTTAACTCTGTTTAGGGGCTAGCCCAAGTCATATGGAAATCCTTCCTCATTCTTATAAGGGTAGCATTGTTTTTCTAATACTTTGACCAATGCATGCATAACTTGTAGATTCACATTAATTGCAATCTCTGCCGAAATTTCGGTAATATAACGGATCATGTCTACTTCCTCATGAATAGTGCTAGACAACCAGGAAATTTAATGAAACAGCAAACCCAATATAGAACATCATATTCATAACAAGAATATAACAATATCAACAAGTGATATAGAAAAGGGCTTTCTGCCCACTCTATTCAATTATGCCGCATTTCAAAGTATAATCGCCATGTCACGTTCCTTCGGAATATGAACTCATTGTCATATCTTCATTAGTTGTCACACACAACAAAGTCTTATGAGCAAAACTTAGGTAGTTAGGTACAAATTTAAAATCTTAAGTCTTAATCCATCTTGCAAGTTTTTAACTTCTATTGATGTTCCCAAGTTTGAGCTTAGGACCGACTTCCGAGATTGAATTGAGTCCAAATTTCGAGATTATATAAGCTCTAACTTTCGGGGTTATGTATGTAAGGTTAATGTTTTGATTCCCGACTTTTAGGGTTATGTTCGATCTCTGAGATTGATTATGGACCGAGTTTCGAGGTTATATATTTAATGAGATACCGAGTTTTGGAATTACGTATATAAGAGTTTTAAAGCGTCCTAGTTCTCGACTTCCGAGATTAGGGTGTAAGGTTTCATATTCTGGTACCAACTTCCAAGTTTATGTTGAAGGATTTAGATTTCATATTCTTGTCCTTGATTTCATTGTATTATGTGTTGCGTGATTCTGATCTCCGACATTAATCCACAATTGGTCTTCTAAGACTTTTATGAATGTGTTTCCTAAGTTCCAAGTTTCTGACATCAACTATACCCGATCTAGTTTTCTATTCACTAAGTTCCGAGTTCAACATTAATTATACCCGATCTAGTTCTCTGCTTGCTAAGTTTCAAGTTCCGATATTAACTAAACTTAATCTAGTATTTATACATGTCAATATTAACGCACCATCATTTAGAACTATCACTAATTTCTACCGGAAGTTACAAGATCCATAAAACATTCATCTTAATTCATTTAGACCTGGATTTTGGATATGTCATAACTACATGTATCTAGTTTCCAATCCTTTTAGTCGTATCTCATTTTGATTTGTATAACTCAAGTTATTTGTATTTTATTCCAAACTGCCTTATTTCTAGCTAAAATTGCACTTGTATGAGATAAAATTCACCAAAAATAGAAATATGGATAAAATCATGCGAAATTTATATCAATATAAAGCTAACAAAGAAAGATTTCAAATGAAATAAGTTGCATTTCATTTGAATGAGTATAATTTGAGATATAAGCCTCATAACTTATCTCTATTAGACTACCCTGTTTCAGCCCAATTTGAACATAAGTCAACTTCATTGATGTGCTGGGAGCAAATGGCAACGAATCTGACCCTGAAATTTTTATGGGATGTTCCCTCACATGTTAGCTTTCAAAAAACTTTCAGTTTACTCAATTTGGAGTTGTGTAGGGTGAGTTACACCCTTCTCAACTATACTACCCAGATAAGAGTCCAGATTTCTAGGTCAAATTTCAAAAATTCATAATTAATTCTATACTAATCCAATGACCGTATATTTTCATATATGGAAAGCTCTGAATGTCTAGTTTCATGTAAAAATATATTCATGAAATTTAAATGACTGTACTCAGAGCTGTACACTCCGCCGTACGGATCGCCGAGAAAAAACCCTAACAGCTTCTTGAGTTCTCTCTTTTCTTCAAGTTCTTTCATACCAATTCTAATTCTAATTATAATACACATGCAAAATCAATCATAAACCATCATCATCACTACAAATCACATCAATATCATGAGAAAAATAAGATCCCCACACAACCCCAAATCAAGAAAACAAGAAGTGAAGTTGGATTCCTATCTTTTCTAGGTGTGATTCTTGTTAGATTTGTGGCTTGAGTTGAAGAAATCTTGTTGTGGCTTGAAGGTTTGTGGGAGATGAAGATGATATGAGATGAGATGAGATGAAGTGAGGGAGAAAAGAATGAAGAGGCGTCAACATATAAGGGCCGAAATTACAAGGGTAGAAAAGGAAAAGAAAGAAAACTTCTAAAGCAAGTTGAATATGATTGGTGAATTTGTGTTGGCCAATTCAACTTGGTTTTGTGGCTGCTTTCTTGGCTAAAAATGGCGCCACCTATGGGGGTGTTGTGGCTGAATCCTAGTCATTCATCCTAGGGCGTTCATAGTACAAATTCTATTGATCCGGTTCCGACAGTTTAAAATATCGAAATCTTACTGATTTCTCTTAAATCGGTAAACCGGTTTTAGAAGAATCCTATGAAGTTTCCTATGGTTCTAATCTAATTCCATTATACCTAATCATTCCATACCACATTAATTGGACTAAAGTGAATTACTAAATCAAATCCTAATTAATCACAATTTACTCGATAAAAACCGAACAACTGAATTAATAACGATAAGATTTTCTCTCGGACGTTACAGAACTTCCTCCGAAACAAACACGCTCGCGCAAGTTTTAGACAGAAGCAGAAAAGTGAGGAAGGAGAAGAGAGAGGGTATTTAACGAAGCCAACATATTTCTTACCGCACGACCCAAAGGTCGCAAAAGGCAACGAGACTTTTTTCACATCATAAGTTTGGGGCAAATTCGATAAAATGCCTCGATTCAAATGATAATGGTGCAGAAAATGAGGCACCAAAGTAACACACATCGGTTCAAAGGCGAACAACATGACCTATGACCAGAAGTCCTGACAAATGATGATAGGTCGCGTCCTTTGTAAGCCAAGCTCAAAGCATAAGCATGGAATATAGGGTCTGAGAATTGGCATTCCAACACCAGGATTCCATTGAACTCGGCACCCGAGGTCATAACCTTGGGACCAAGTTAGGGGCACTGTTTCGGACTAAAATACTGGAGCCCATAACATGGGGTGATAAACAAAACCCGTGTAATATTTGGGCCAACACGACCCAAATCAAAGGTCATACAGTACAGGGCTGAGGCCCAACTCAAAATTCACACAGAGGGAAGAATTCACCCTCATAGCATAAGGACAGGACCTTCGCATGCCACCCACGAACGATAAGGAATTGCATGCACTCACGACGCGCAGTCGCATATCTTGGACTCATCAACGTGCATAGAGTTGTTGAAGGATCCCGAGGTTGCTTCTGAGAATCGTGGAACGCACCTACCTATCCTCATCCACTTCCATCTATAAATAAGTGGTCAACCTTTAAAATCATATATTATCTTTTTATATATTTTAATATCTCTTGCACTCTCTAACTTGAACATCAAAATCTTTATAAGTATACCCATGTTTTAATCATTTATGAATAGTAAATAAATAAATGCATAATTATACATAAATATCTGCAACTCGCATAAAAAAATATTAATATTAACATTAATACATTTACAAATTAGAATGGAACAGACCTGCACCATATAATTGCTAAAGAATTTTATATTCATTTATCTAAGAAATCAAAAACGTTTTGGCAAAGAGATCATCAAGAGGCTCAAAGCGCAAGCCCCAAAAGACAAGAAAAGATACTCCATGCACAATGTAGCAAATTGGCAAATGGCTACGAAATATTCCAAATCATTTCAGTCTTGTACTATCTTTTCTTAACGCCTTCAAACAAAAATTTATTTATATATTTGACATCAAGTGGGTGGTTATGGTACCCAGTTGCTCAAATATTTAAATAAGATAATTAGTCAAAGTATACTTCAAATTCATCATCTGCAAAATAAACGTCCTGAACAAACAAAATCAAGTTTCCTAATGTAGCAATACAATGAATCTTTTCCTTTCTATTTTTCCTCCTTTCCATTTTATTCTGATTTTACAATAATTCCTTTCATATAAACACACGTAACTAAAAAAATTAAAAAAAAAAAAAAAAGACCAAGAGCAAGAAACAAAGCACTGCAACAAGGGACAGCCTGGAACGAAGGACCCAATTCCAGAAAACTGATCCGAACCTTCCAGAAACCCAAAATGTGGCTATTGCCTATTGCAATTGCAATCGCGATCTAGATTTCGTGTCCCTTGTTTTCTTTTTTTTCTACGGCTAGTAAACGACGACGTTTCGGGCGGCGTGCTCGGAAGGCGAGAAGACGAGAAGCATGAGGGCGGCCATGATGCCGACGGGAAAGAAGAGGAGGACCAGCGGCGGCGGTGGGAGCGGCGGCAGCATCAGCGGCAGCACCACCATCGACGCCGCAAGAGCCGCCAGGATCAGAATGTACCCTAAGCTATAACAACGCACCATGCTACTATTACTCCTCTTCTTGTTGTTGTTGTCGTAGTTGTTGTTGTTGTTGTTGTTGTTGTTGTTGCTCTTCTTCTTGTTCTTCTGTCTCTTGTTTCGATTCTCTCCACGATCATGTTACCCTATGCCACCGCCGGCAATAATGGTGGTGGTTGGGTCAGATTCCGGCGAGCACGAGGGTAAGATGGTAAATTCGGCCGACAACTTTGAAGGTTGAAAGTTGAAACTTGAATCAATGAATCTTTTGTTTTGTGGGTATCGTAGCTCTAGGGCGGTGGAAGGAGGCGTGGGGAAAGTATTTATAAGGTAATTGGGGGGGCGTGGTGCATTGGATTGGGTCCCAAGTCCAACACCCCAAGTGGTGTGGGACCTATCGTAAAGAATTTGATATAATATATTTTAATAATAATTAAAATATTATGTTTTATTTAAAAATAATTAATTGAAGTTGTACATAATTTTAATTTTTTTAATGAAAATATAGCTTCATTTTTTATTAAAAAAGTTATGAAGAGATTATATAATTTTGGTACATCACAATTAAATAAAACTAATGATATAAAAATTAAATAAATTGAAGTTATAAAATAGCTCGTGATTTTAAAAATAATTAATTAAATTTTTTTATTATTATAACACTGGTTTAATTGAATTTGGTGGGAGAAAATCTGGCTTTGGGGTGCTGCTCCTGCGGCGAATCTGCAGAATCAAAGCGGCAGATCCCAATATATACACTGATGATACGTCTCCAACATTTTTAAATATTAAATTGATGCGGTGCTTTTCAACTTTGCTGTGTTTTCTGTTTCTTTCTAGAAATAGTATAGTAACTTCTTTTGTTATATTTTTATAGAATTAAGTAATAAATTTTTTTAAATATTTTCTCCATTTCAAAATATTTGTCTAAAATTAAAAAGTATACAGATTAAGAAAAAAATTAACCTTAATAGTGATATAAAATTGTATAAATTGACAAAATTATCATTGTCTAAAAATAATAGATTGGTCTAACATATTTTTCAATTCTAATTACGATAATAGTAGATGATAATTAAATTAAAAATATAATTGAAAATAAAATTTAATATTATCTTAATATTAAAAATAAATTAATATTTTGAGACCCTAAAATATTAAAATTGGATAAATATTTCGAAACGGAAGAAGTAAAATGTCCTAAAAGCATTAATTAAAGAATTAAGAGTGTGTTTTTTTTTTTTATAAAAAAATAATTTTTTATTAAAAATTACTTTTTATAAAAATTATTCATCTTAATTTTTATTTAAATTTTTTTAAAAAAATCATTTTTAACTTTTAAATAAAAATTGAAATGAATAATTTTTATAAAAAAATATTTTAATAATTAAAAAATTAATTTTTTTCTCCATCAAAAAAAAGAAAAATTACTCTTTACCAAAAAATATATATATAAAACAATCCCACCCTAAGAATGAAAATATTTCAAAGATTGTAATGCATTCAACAAAATAAAAAATTTTGATGAATTTTATTTTTGTATTTTTTTATACTGTCATATAATTATATATTATTATATCAATAAATATAATTGAATCTCATATCCATTACTTAAATGATCGTACAAATAAAAAGTTTTGATTGGATGACAGTATAAAAAATATATATTGTCGTATAAGCAAATATAGTTGAATTTCATATCCACTATTTAGATGGTCATACAAATAGAGAATTTTGATTAGGTGATAATATAAAATTTTTTTACAATATCAATGCATCAAAATTAAACTTATTTTTTAATCAATTACACTAACACCAACTGAGATTTGATTTACAGATAAAAGAGGGCTAATATATCATAACATAGAGAATTATGATTCGAATTTCAGCTGGGATAGTCACCCATATTTAAGTATCTCTCAGTACTAAAACAAAATCTCCGCCGATAAGAAGATATTTATAGAAAACCCAAAAAAATAGCACTAAGTAACAAAACCCTTGATTAATAATATATATTCGTGTTTCTAGTGTAAAACAATTATTTTTATATTTAAGTGCTATATAACACTCGCATCATGCATAAGCCTATTTAGAAGTCAGGAGTATGTGAACAGACAGGATTACAGAGCAATTTTCTAATTCCAGAGCCTTTAACTAAGTAGGTACTTTAAATTTTATAAGTAAAAAAAAATTATTTTTAATGTACTGTTAATATAAAAATATTTTATATAAATATTCAATTATATATTATTATATCAATAAAAATACTTAATTATTATATTTATTATCTCAAAAATATCTTATACAAACATGTGATTGAAGACAGTGTAAAATTAGTAACGAATTTAAATAATTTAAGGAATGGAGATAAAAATAATACATAAATATAAAAAAAAAACTCTAAACTTAATAAAATCATTTTTATAGTATAAAGTCAAACTTAATAAAATAATTAGAATAAAAAAGATATATATTTATATGCTTTAGAGAAAAAAATCTAAAAGACTTGTTTGCCCCAGCATTTTGTACTTAGATCCATCACTTTGTAAAGCCTTAAACTTTTTACACTAATTACATATCAAAATTAATCACAAAAATAAATCAAATAAATAAGTCTTGCTATAATTATTTTCACAACTTACAATCCAATTAAGAATTATACTTTATGTCAAAAAAAAAAAAATTATACTTGGTACACATTTTTAGCATATACATTACCTTACATCAGGCATATGTGGGTAAAATTAAGCAGAAAATTTGGCTCTTATTACCTATATATTTGTATTCACAAACCAAGTTTTGTCATTTGCAACAGAATTATGTTAATGTGTATTTTCGGGTTGAGAAAATATCCACAAGTTAGAATTTGATTTGAAAACTGAATTGTAAGAATGTCAAGGATTATATAGTTTTTTTTTAAAATTAAAAAAACCATTTTTTTAGAAAAGAAAAATAAAGTGTAACTTTATAAAAATCAAGTAAAATCTACTTTGATCAAATTAGGAGTATTTTGTTTTTTAAACCTTCCAGTGTATTTTACACTCCCTTACCTTTTTTTTTATAAATAATCCCTTAACCTTTTAATAGGGCAGAACAGATAATCCTATAAATTATAAAACCAGATAGATTAATATTAAGCCAAACTTGAAATCGAAAAAGGTAAACAAACTACCGTAAAAGAATAAGAGAATAGTCTCCATTCTCAGTTGGTGACTGCCTTGATCGGCCTGTAACATATCAAAAGTCTGAAACACCACCACTTTGGGTTCATGGTTTATTGAGCAATACCTATTGCAGTCAATGCCCAATCTACTAGACATTGCGCCATGCGAGTATAGCTACTTTTTATGGCTTCGTGAAAAATCCAGTTAAATCATCAGTCCACTCTAATTATTATTCTATTGTTTTACAAGGGAGAAGTTAAAATTTAGTGAGATCAGGGGAAAAAAAGTAAGTTTAAAGAATATATATAGAAATTCTTTGAGAATCATATCCAACATCGAATAATTCTTAATATCAACGAAGTGCCACTTGTGACTATTATAGTGTTAGCTCCAATGGGCAAATCCGTTTAACATATTTTTTGATACGTAGTTGCATGATGTTTGTTCTCCCACAATATTTGTCTCTTTTGTCTCTGCCTCTCCTCTTACTCTATCTGACTACGTGGTTGTCACAACCAGCAAAGAAAAATAGTTTCAGTAATAGCACTGGACTCTGAGACTTCTTTTAAAAAAAGTAATGAGAACAATACCAAGTCATATAAAAACGATAACAGGCATAATCCAATTGTGTGCGCTTTTTTTTATTTAACAAAGGCGGAGGAGGACGAATAGGAGTCTGAGTATGAGACAGCCCAAAATCAATGAGACATACAGAAAAAGATCATTAGGTTGTAGATTCAACTGCAATTATATGTGCTTAATTAACTAAGCCTATACCTAATAAAATATCACCTAAACAATAAAACAAAATAATATGGATAGAAAATCATAGCTCAATCATAATAAATGTCAAGCTTTAACACCAAAAGGAATCTTGATGATCTGATTATTAATAGAATATGTCTCTTATCCTTGCATTTCAATTCATAGAGTAAGTCCAACAACCTCAAAGTGAGAATGTCCACCAAATTAAGCATGACCCTGCACATTATGTAGGAATTTCTACTACATCTGTAAATAATATCTTTCACGACCTGGTTACATGTATTTGCGGGAATTTTTATATTACAAATCTCAAGAGATTATTATAATAAATAACGAATAATCTATAATTGAAAAACATGCATTTGTTGATTTTGTTTTTACACTGTAAGTGGATAAAAATTGAACTCATCATATAGTTGTACCAAAAAACTTCTAATCTTTTATGTGTTTATAGTGTTTTAACTTATTTCGAGTTACTCATCAAAATATATACTTTGTTTTTCACGAATCACGATTGGAGAAAAGGAATGGAATAGAAGAAATAATTATTGATCAGAAAGTTAACAGAGTCAATTTTCACAAATATACGATATGTTATCTGTTTAATAGAAGTTTAGATTTCATCTCAATTTTTCATTTTATTTACATCCTATATTTTGTCAATTTATTTTAATGTCGACCTTCTACCAAATTTGATGTAAATTATTAATGACAATCAATGGCCAAGATGTTACGTGTCTTTTTTTACTAATGACATGAATATTTGTTATTATATCCATAAGTCTTGTAAGCAAAATTGGCACAAGGCATCCATGTTAATGATGTACCGTTAATAATTTAGGATGTAAATAAATAAATAAAAAATTGAAACTTCTATTAAATGTGAAAGATGTAAATAGAAGTTTATCTTTGGTGAAATTGTAAATAGTTAGCTTATGTTACAAACAGATAATAACTTCGTGTTTAGAATCCTCGTTTAAGGATCCCAATCCAGTAATAAGAAAAGTAAACATTCACGGGGGAAAAAAAAAAGAAACAATAAATTGGCACTTGATTGTGCTCAAATTTTACTTGATTCTAACTAATTTAATACTTAGTTGTAGGGTCTTAAAGTCCACAAACACATTCAATCGCATTTTTTTTTCATAATTAAACGTAATTTAGTAATTGTAATATGTAATTACAATCGCATGCAGTTCAAACCCTTGCTTGATTTGTGACCACTTTTCTCATTTAGAATTTCTCCTCTATCCCCTTTATAAGTGATTTTTATAGAGATTTTAGGGCGTGTTTGGTTCAACTTATTTTGATAGAGAAAGTGATTTTTTTAATTAAAAAAATTATTTTTATAGAAGTTATCCATTTTATCTCATGCTCAAAAATTGAAAAAAAAAACTGTTTTTAACTTTTGAATAAAAGTTAAAATGTGTATTGTAAAAATTGATTTATTTTAATAGTTAAAAAATTATTTTTTGTCAAAAAAAAAAAACTAAAACAAATGCACCCTTAATCTTTATTAATATGTAATTTTAAAAGATTCAAATATTTTGTCCATCTCTATCTCAATCATGCTATGCTAATAAAATAATAATGTGAATTTAATTAAAACATTATACGTCTTTCATAATTATCAATAATTTATTGTGAGAGAACAATATTTGGAATATAAAGATACCAAGTAGAAGATTTAAGTGCAATTTAATTTACATGTGCTTAAACAAAACCTAATTATACTCAAATTAAATATGAAATTAGAAGTGGAGTTAGCTCACTTAGTCTACATTTTTCCTTGCTTTGCCATGACTCAAATTTCTTGCGTTCTTTTGTCAGTAAATTATCATTTGAAATATTTTAATATAAATACTTAATAAATTTGGAGATATGTTTTGACCTTGAATCGAGCTACAGGTCTTCACTTTATTGGAACATTTTGTTTACCACCCCCCTGACTTTTTTCACTCAAACCAAATGAATAAAATTTGCAAAGATGAAGTTCTTCTAGGGTGAATTTAGCCTTAAAGTAAGAAAATAAGGTTATACTTAATTTTAAATTAATCAAATGTATCATAATTATAATTAATTTTATTACGCTATCAGTATAAAAGTTATTCACACAGTCATCCAACATTATATATAGTCACGTAATTACTATTATTCGAGTTCTATCATAACTATACCATTAAAATTCATTTACAAGCCAATTAAGATTTAAGTGGTTGATAATATAAAATATTTTATACTAACAATATATTAAAATTTTATATATATATATATATACACACACACCACTTATGCTGTACCAAAAATGGATTTTTACTACTTGTGTATGCTGTTTGTTAATCATTTTAACAAGGATACGACTCTTTGTTAGTATATTGTTCTTTTGCGTGCTTCTTGTTATATTTTTTCGCATCAACATATATAGTTTAGCATTTGTTTTTCTCCTTTATTTATTTCTATTTTTCCCCTTGTGAACATAATCATAGTGTCAGTTAAATCTTATGACTTGTCGTACTCAAAGCCACTACAGTTTGTTCTTGTGCAGAAATACAGAGTTCAACATTGTTGCTGTGCAAAATTTGAATTATGGTAGTTTGGTCCAATGTTCTCACCCTATTTAATTACTTGCTGTGCGATCTTACCTATTTACCTAAAAGGCCAATTTAGCAGACTAAAAAGCAAAAGCAGAACGAAAATTTTGGTAAACTCATATTATATAGACATCGTGTATATGTATATGTATAGTGATAATAAATATTAAGTTTGTTTTTATATATTGAGACGAGAAAGATGTTGTATATATTTATGCAAAGTGTCTTATGTGTGGCATTTAGGCATTGAAATGTGATGTTCAAATAAGATCGCTCAAATCAAACAGTATGATGGCACCTCAAACTTTCTTTTCGTCACATTGATACAGATATTTCACAAGGATGAATTCCTCATTTAATGCCAAGTTTGTCAATTGCTAACACTTTCATTTAGCACATGTTAATGATTGCATATGCTCAGTACGTATCACATTACTAAATATCACGTTATACATTGTAGTAGAAATATTTGTTTCTTTAAGATAAAGTCTTCCTTCAATGCCAATTTTGATTTTGATTTCCTCTTCTGGCCAAATCAAGGTTGGCACTTAACTCTTGGCATAAATGGTTCAGGAATGTGGTGCCCCTTGTCAACGTCAATATCATATTTTCTCCTGCTCTTCTTTTTGCTTTTTGCTTTTTTGATTTTACCACTTTTTTTCGCAGAATTAGAATCACGTGAAATTAACGTTTACTGGCAAAGAAAGAACAGTTTGCTATGATTCTATTTTATCAATTGAGCAAAAGAGAATAGAGAAAGAATATTGATGAAGTGAAACAAAAGTCAAAATAGTAATTAATATGAATGAATAAAAACTATAAAATTGACTTGAACTATAAGTTGATTCATAGAAAATGAAAGTGGGTATTTTTATCTAAGATAAAATGTCAAATTTTCTAACCGTCATATAAAAGAATCGAGTTTAGCAATCTGCATTATCAAAATGGGTATCATCACATAAGTATTTTAGTCTAATTAAAAGGGTAAAGATTAGCATTACACACACATATGTAAATTTTATATTTAGATATTAATTTATAAAGAATTTTACATTATTTCAGTTTTGTAACAAAATCAATTTTGGACTCAAACTTGTGAGCCATTTGTTTTATCCCAGAAACACTAAAACATGTGTTAGGAAGCAATTTTGATAAAAAGAAGATAAGGCTTCCTTTTAGCAAACGCCAATTTTGCTTGTAAAACAAATGGGCCATTGATTTCGGGTTCTTAAACGTGAAAGTAACATTTTGTTACTTTTGCATTAAGTCAAAACTCATTAAGGTGTGTATTAATAAAAATATCATTTTAACTTAATATCATATTTTTATTTTATTATTATTTAAATAAATAAGATTCAGTAATTTTTAAATTATTAAAATTTTATATTTAAGAATAATTTTATTTTATAATAATGCTTAAATAAATTTTAATCATAAAAGAAATTATTCTTTCATCAATTTATTTATGATTACATTTTAAATTTTGTTTTATAATCATACCTATAAAACTAATTTTTATTTATATTATCCAAATAATATTTATCAAATTAAAATCACATTTATTATAAATATTTTTAAACATAAATCAAATTAGTATAAACTCAATTCCAGTAAAAAAAAAAATTAAGTTTATAAAATTAAATTAACTCAAAATTAAATTTGTAAACTCTAACCCAAATATATTCTGAATAGCCAGACTTTTCTTGCCTAACAGTACATGCACATGCCTCCCATTCCCTGGCAAAAATTTCCAACTTCGTGCGAGCTGAAAAATTCGAAATGGGTGATGAATCCTGGTCTGAAGCATGTGCAAATCGCGAGCAATTTCCTCGTACCAATAAGGTGAATCTAGCCAATCAAATTAACTTAGACCTTTTACCAAGCCGTCGTCAACTTGCATCTGCTGTGACCACTGACCATTCATTTTCGCGTGCTTTGTACTTTCTTTCTACAGCTGCGTCAACTTGCCCAGTGGACAGTAGCTATCAACTCCTTAGCGCTAATAATAATATACGTATATTTTTAATAAGCAGTCAATGCGGAGTTATTCTGAATTAGAGAGTATTTCAAAGTAAATTTATTTTTAGTTTAAATACATTTTTATTTTTAATATCTATATATATGGGTAATTTTAATTTTGCTCCTTCTAAAATTTTTGTTTTAATTTTGGTCTTTCCTTTTTTCATTATTAGATTTCTGGTTCTTATTATCTAGATCTAATATTAAATAATACTATTTATAAAGATTAAAAGAAGATTTAAAAAATATTTATAATCACAAAAAATAAAATTTTTAACATTTGTAAGGATAATGTCTTATTATAAAATATTTATAAACACTAAAATTTAGAACAATGAGAACTAAAAACTAAAAATTTAAATATTTATTTTTAAAGCAACAAAGTAAAAGATATATACTTTTAAATTAGTAAAGTATGTTATATATAAACTTTACGAATAAGTTCATTTCAAAAATATTTCTTCTCATTATTTTGATATTAACCATCTCAAATTTCGAAGGATCGACTAATTTCATTCAAAAAATTATTTTTAAAATCTAATATTTTTATAATATAATAATATATAATTAAGTATTATATAAAAAATTTTAATTTATACTGCACCATATGAAAATTAAATTCTTTAAAGTATTCCCTAAAAATATGTATCCTTTTTCTACATTATTTGTACAATTTTTTCATTTTTAAAAGTGATATATAGGGGCTGATTCAATTTTTATGAAAAAGACCCAAAAGTTCACGAGTCATTGAAGAAATCAATATAAAAAATAAAGAACGTACTACAACGGTAATTTCCAGTGCGGGAAAAGGTAATTGTATTTTGGTACATGACAGGAAAGGTAATTTTAATATACAAGAATAATATCAATATTTAATTAATTTAAGTAATTTAATATTTTTTTATTTAAATAAAATTTTGAGTTTATGTCTTATAAATAAAAAAAAATTAACATTAAAAAAAACTTTCTCGCCCTAATAAATTGAGCTTACTCGAATTAAATTAATCAAAACTTTTGTATTTTCAAATACTGGTGCCCTATCCAAAAAGTATACAACGATAGCAGGCTTTTAATTGTCCAGAAACGTGAATCTAGCAAATGGCAACATCCTGGTTGACGACATAACGTTAGGATTCGAAAACACGTTTTAATTCTGGGCTTTTTGGTGGCTAATGAAAAGTTGCCTTCACCACTTTGATATTTGAAATATCAAACAGAATAAATAAAGTAATGTTTAAATATGCTTTTATTCTTATAAAATTAACAAAATTTGATTTTAGTCTCTAAATTATTTTTTTTTTGGGGTTTTGATTCATATATTCTAATTTTTTTTAATTTTAATCTCTACTATTAATTTGATTTTGTTAATGGGTTGTTTGAATATGAAGAAAAAATAAAAAAAATAAAAATAAAAAAAGAGAAAATGAACTATATATAAAATAATATACATATCCTTATTTTATAATAAAATATAAATATTATTTTTATTTAATACATATCCTTTAATTTTTAAATAGTTTTTATAAATTACATAACTGAATAATATAATAATATAAATTCATGTAAACCCTAAATATAAATTTTTAATATTAATAATGGATTAAAATTAAATTTATAAATTATTAATAACTAAATATTATTCGATAATTACTTTTTATATATGAAAATTGTACAAATTTTAATATTTAATATATTTTTTCTTGTTAAATTGTCCCATTTTATTTTTAAAGAAATCTCTTTCATTTTTCCAACAATACAATTTATTTTTAAATATTTTAGTATATTTCATTACATCTATTTGGGAGGGCATATGTATAATTTGAAGAATTCTTCTCCTCGCTGCCAAGTTTTCTTCATTGTACATAGGAGAAAAGGTTTGGCATGGATCCCACCTCAGCATTCTTCCTTTTCTTCATTTTTTGTGCTCAGCAAATGGTGGAAAAGTACATTTTTCTCTCTCTCTATATTTATCCTCCCAATTTCTCTCGATCCAAACAGACAGTAAGTGATGATGTGGATGATAGAGAAATATGTCGCTCTTTCTATATGGTAGCTTAAATATGATATTAGTTCCAATAAATTTTGGTTTTGGTCCTTAATATATTTTTTATCTATACATTTTCAAAAGTTTTGGTTTCGGTCCCCACCATTAATCTGTCTCTATTAACTGATGACTTAAATATATTTTTAATTCTTATAATTATAAATTATTTTGGTTTTAGTCTCTTTAATTTTTTTCTTTTAAAAAAACTAACATTTTTTTCCACTATAATCTCCTTCTAGCCTCATCCTCTCCCTTTTCTCTTCTCCCCTCCCGTTCCCTTCCTTCCCCTACCTAACCCCCTTCCCCTCTAGCCTCTACCACCTTCCCCCACCCACTTCTTCTCTCCGTAAAGAGACCACGAGCGCAACACCACCACCACATCCTCTGCCTAGTCATCGCTGTTGTAACAATATCGTCACCCAAGCCTCCATCATGTAGCCATCATTCGTCACCCAGCTGGGCCATCAATTGCCACTGTCCAGCCAAAAATTGCCTCACTATCATAAACTATTCCTTTACCAAGTCATTTCTGCCCCTTACAGACCATTAAATTGTCACTTAGTCACCAAACGCCCTTACATGAGCTCAGCCATGAGCCACCATGTTGTCATGCTACACATCCACTGCTGTAGAATCACCATCTCACCAACACCTCTCCATTGATGCAATGCTAGCTTTATCCTCTCTGTCACCTATCATGCTTTGTCCTCTTTGTTGTGCCTTAGATTTTGTTTTTGTTGTGTCATGTTATTTTCCTTTTGTTTTTATTAGTGTTGAAATTAAGTGTTAAATAGGCTTGGAGTGTTTTATTTATTTACTTTGGGTATTGGGTAAAATTTGGATGACAACTCCTTTGCCAATGGGGCTAGAAGGCAAGGGGAAGGGGAAGAAAGGAGGGCTTGAGAAGGGGAAAGAATAGAGAGAGGTTTTAATTTTTAGAATGACTAAAACTAAAATAATTTATAATTATAGTAATTAAAATCATATTTAAACTACCACATGGAAGGGTGACTTGGCTCTCCGTCATCCATGTCATCACTTAATGAAAGCAAACTAATAATGGGAACTAAAATCTAAACTTTTGGAAATATTTAGATAAAAAAAAAAAACAAATTGTAGGGAGTAAAACCAAAATTCATAAAAACTAATATCATATAAGCTACATATGGGAAAGGTGATATGGCTCTCTGTCATCCGTGTCATCACTTAACAGAGATATACTAACCGTAAGGACTAAACCAAAAATTTTTCAAATGTTTGATCAAAACTAAAAAAAAAAAAAAAAAAAAACTTAGGGACTAAAACCATCTTGTTTTCTTCCTTTACTTTTCTAAGCATATGCCTAAAATACATTTTTACTAATTGTGGATTAATTGCTGAACTTACCATCTTGCTTAATATCTTATTTGAATCCTTGAATATTAATCGTGTTAGCTATGTTAACTATAGAAAAGAAAGTGGGGCAAGTAATACTAATTTTATAAATTATTTTGTGAAATCTTGAATATTTGAAACAAATGGTTTTGTAAATGAACCCAGAATATTTTCGTAATCTTCTTACTAAAGAATTTATTAGTGGAGGGCTGACGCTCTTGTATTACTCAATACTTGTTTTGGATCCTTGGAAGCTATATAAGTAATTTTGATATCTATTGATTTGTAAACAAGAGAATCAATTTTAGGAATTGTTTCGAATTTTCTGAATGACTTTATTAAGAAGAACATGATTTCTTGTATTAGAAATTATTGTCATTTTGAACCTTAGTGTTTTTGAGTAACTTGAGATGTTTAAAGATTATCTATAGAATGGAAGTTACTATGATTTGGAAGGATGCTGTGGATGTAAAAGTACTAAAAATATGCTTTTCATCAATGGAATTTTTAATCCTTTGAACTGTCATATTTGATATATCGAAACTGTGTTTAGATTTGGATAAAGGCTTTTCATGGGAGGGATCATTAACAGAAACCGGTAGCTAGCAGTCACTGACGCTAGCCTTGGTGCACTTTGGTTTGAACCTAGCTAGCAAGGGTGTTGCTAGCCTGGAGTGTTTGGCTAACACATCCGGATTTGTTAAACCCAAATAGGTGGGCAATTTGTTGATCCATCGGGAAGAGCCCATTGGTGAGATGTTTGTTCTATTTTGATTTTGGACTTGAGACCTCCCACTCTGATGTCTTGTGGTCTTGAACTTGATATTTATATAGAATATTTGGAATGGCTTCTTGGCCAATAATTACTTATATCTTGATTTTGAAACATTCTTATATTAGAAATGGATTTTTTTTATAGAACTCCTATCTGATCTATGTTAATTATATCGTGTTTTGGCATATACACCCCGTCCTAGACGAGAATTGCTGTTTCTATATTTTTGTTAAACTAGGAATGTTATTTTGAATAATTGTTTATGAAACACTCGTACTTGCACTTGTCCCACTTCTGTTATGGGTATATTACTGAGTCTGTTTTACTCACTCTTTATTTCTCCTTATTTTAGATTTAAGTGCAGGTTAACAATTAGTGTCTCCGAGCTAATTGAAACATAGTATCTTCTGTGAGCCCTACACCCTCATCCCTATGGACCATGAAGAGTATCGTTGTGATGGCATGTCATTCTTTGTTATTGAATATTCCTTATTTTAGTTATGCTCGATAAACCACAAGCAGAGTTCCACCACCTTTATGCTAGTTGAATGTACTAGATTTAGTTGGGTTGATTTGTTGATTCTGTGGCTGCTTTGTATTACCTAAGTGAGAACAAGAATATGTTTGTTATGGGATAGGCCCCATTCTTAGGGGATAATTTGTCGGTTTCTTTGTAAATTTCCCAGAAGGCTTGCTAAGGGGAATCTCCCATATGCGCCGGTTATGACTAGGTTAGGTCATGACAATAATTATAAAGTGAGAAAGTAAGAGGTTATTCACCCTTGGATCAATAACTTTTATTATGCATGGGTCCTACCAAAATAATCCAAAGGTGAATAACTCCTCACTTTCTCATTTTACAAATATTTAATGAGATTAATTTTTATGCATTGATAGTGTAAAATAATTTTACACTGTCATCCAATAGAATTTGAGAAAAATAACAAATTATAGTAGATAATTAACATAATAGATAGTTTACTCATCATGATTTGGCATTTTTCGTAAATTATATTGGCTGCCAATGTAAACTATTAACGCGTAGAAATTAAATCCTTATTTAATTTTGTCCTAGACATTTAAAAGATAATGATTTAGACTATAAAGTTAGGTTTTGTCAATCAATTTAGTCTTCAATAAAAAAAAAATAGTTCATTTACTGGAACTATTTTAACTTATATATGCTATTTTTAAGGATTAATTTGACTTTTTGTGATAAACTTTAGGTATGAGTCAATGAAGTTTGTATCATGGACTAATTTGAAATATATGTGATTTCAAAAACTAAATGTAATTTGAAATTGATTGGCGAAATGTAATTTTTAGGACTAGATGTTGGGGATGATATATTGAACGAAATTGGGGCACCAACAAGAATTGGATGCAATGATGAGCGAATTGTACTATTAGAAAGAGAACATGGTTCAATCTCTAAAAGAGGCAGTTATTAGAAAGGTCTTTTAATTGTGATAGTACCAAGAGTAGAAATACTTTAAATGACCAAAAAGACAAAATTGAGGCTTTACTCCAAACAAAACATATTCTTAATTATGTTAATTTACTTACTTTATTTACTATTTTACACCAACCTCCTCTAAGATTCATCAATATAACACTGAGACCCTTCTAGATTTTAAGTTGATACCTGACTGCTTTAATTTATTTAATTTCACTACATTAACCTCTCTTGACCTTAAATTTTCAGTTAAAAAAATTAAAAAAATACATAAAATAACTATTTTGCCCTTAAATATTTGTTTTATAATGATATTTGTCTCCACCCACCCATATCCAAAATCTCTAAATCCTTAAATATGATAAAAACCTTCACGCATTCTCAAATACTGATTGTCGAATAGATAAGAAATCAAATCAAATCAAATTAATTTCTTAATTTGAACAATAAGCGGTTCATGTTTGAAATGCTAATTAGGAGGTAGGGGGAAAATAGGCCAGGTCTATGTCATAAATATTAGGTCAGATCTTGACCTGTTACCTATCAAAGGCTTTTATTTTTGGCCTAGCTTGGCTTGCTTGAGAGGTTTGACCTAACCTGAAGCCTGTTAAAAAGAAAAACAAAAAACAAAATAAAAAACACACACATAACCATTCATTAACTTTCCATTTTGCCCAATTCCAGCAATGACCATACTTGCTCACACATCCACCCATAACACCACCCTCAAACACCAAACCCATGAGCTAATAGACACAATCACAGACTTCCTCAACCTGTCCCTAACAAGCTTCTGTTCAAAGGAAAAAGTGCAAAACACACCACCAACTTCCATTATCCCTTTCACAAATAAATAAAACCAATCCAAACCAAATTCTGAAACAAATTGTTATGAAGTAACAATATCAGACTAGAGATTATGTGGTCTCTGATGTAGGGTAGGAAACACGAAGCTGCTGTTGATCCTCGCTTTAAGCTCCAAGTTGGTGGGGTATACCTGCAAGTACTTCGATGCTTAAGTCAGCAAGGGTCTAGAGGTACTAAAGAGTAAAGGATTAGATGTCATACTTGAGCTGCTAGCTTAATATTTATAGCAAGCGGTTAGAGGTGGCGATTCCACCTTTTGAGTGATTTGGTAGTTACTTATCCCTAAGCTAGAAGGGTTTGAGTAACCACTTTTTAATATGATGAGAATCTTTCTAGAATCGTTCACTGGGGAAGCAATTAAGTCGGGTATGGCCTAGTTCCCAGCTTGGGCTTATCCATTTAGTCCTTTTGGTATTTGCCATATTGGGCCTATAGGCTAGTCCATAATAGAGTCCCCAATGAGTTAGATTGTTGTCTAAACCTTTAGCATGACCAAGTTTCGAGGTTAGGACCTTGGATTACAAGTTCTGATGATGTTATGAGTTGAATTATTATCCAAACTCTAGCAATAAGTTGATTCCAAGGTTAAGACCTTGAATTATGAGTCATGGTGAATGTTAGTTGAACTCTACTTAACTCGATAAGCCCCCAGCTAGATTCCGAGTTTAAGACCTTAGATTACGATGATTTCAAGAGTTGGATTCTTATTCGAACTCCAATCATAAGTTGGTTCCAAAATTAAAACCTTCGATTATGACCTTGTTATATTCATCTGCATGGCATGGATTGAATTATCCAACATTAGTTGTGCCTATTAGGTCATCATTGAATGTTCTAGTTTGCATGATTAATTGGAGCCCCTAATCATTGATCAACTTTACCGTCGAGATTGAGATCACTTTGGCAAGAAAACATGCTTTCTTTTTGACATACTTATCTGTAGTCATGCATGATTGTGCCAAAGCTGATGCAGCGTGTTTGCTAGCTCATGTCTCATCATGGGCTGCATGTAAGATGTAACACCGTAATAGTCTCATTCTATGCTTAAGTCATATTGTGGAATTACTAGTTGTTACTTTTGCTCGTGGAACTAACATTACCTTTTTGAAATTACTTTACCTGAAAATAGAGGTAAAATTTTTTTTGAACAATAACGAGTAAACTATTTTGAAAACCAAGAGCCATGAGCGCATCGTGAATGTGTAATGCAAATGTCGCTATCTCATACATACATCGCATTTAACATAAATAGAAGCAATAAGAATAGCCACAATCTTAGATAAAGATAATATTATTCCACGACCATTCATAATAATATAATAATAGTCATACTAAAGCCATACATAAAATAATAATGGGTTTGATATCTACTGTCAGCCCTACACAAGCAACTTACCAAATATATGATAAAATGAAATACATTAGAAAATCCTACAGCCTAAGCATGCCATACAACAAAATCATAACCCCATAATTACAACAAAAAAGGCACTATCCTCGTTCTGAGCTCTACATGCAATCATTACATCACGCGTCAGGTGAGAGGAAACCGTTCCCATATCCATCGAGAGAAACATCACCATATTCTCTTCCTCGAGCACGTCCTCATCCATGGGGCACAGCGCGAGTACGAATGAACCCATGTCCGCGCACCGGGAGTTAAGCTAGGCCAGCAGATGAAGCAGAAGAATCGAAAGATAGACGAATCACCGATAGCTGCGACGAACCCGAGCAGTGAGATCCACCAAGGGCTCAGAGGGGTTAGTCTCCACATGGTAGCTCGGATAAGACGACTCCGAGGGATCAGAATCCAATGAAATAGTCGGAGTCAAATGGGTATCTGAGTCAATCTCATCATCATCGGTGGGGTATCTCGGCGGCTAAAAGTAAGGGCGGATGTCATCCATAGTAACCTCGCCGAATGAACGATGTGATCAGAAAAGTGGGCTCATCATGGGAGTCTAAAACTGGCAGTCGTGGAAGATGTAGACCCTCATCGCTGCATTCACAGACAGCACGGAGACGTTCAGCACAGAGTGAAAGCGCCAACGCCACACTGGGAACTCAACGTAGATCACCACCGTGCCCGACATTGACATCCTCTAAAGACGACACGGAAATGTAGGAGTGAGAAATACTAAATTTCTCAATAGGATCACGGACAAACACTGTGTCATTGTCATCATCCCAGCCATTTCGGGTTTAATTATAAAAGTAGTGAACAGATATAAGTTCAATTTTAATGGTTTTATAAACTCAAACCCCGAAATGGGTTGCTTTTAAACTTAACATCATAACTATATCACCATAACTAACATACATACTAAAGCATAGCATAAGCATTCATAATGCAAATGGACGCCATAAATACATGCAAAGACATGCATCATCATAGACTTAACCATGGTTATACTTTGACTTTACTTTCGTTTTTAGCACGTGTTTAACATTCTTTACTTTCCTTTGAAATAGACTGCTTTTGGACATGAGCTCATTCTGTGACCGTCATAATGCAGTACTAAACCAAATCAAACTAAGCCGATATTGGTTACCCCTAAGTCGGAGAGTCCTCTACGTCACCCTTGCCTCCCTCATAGAGGTTCCTTGAATCTTTATGGATCACCGTCTCTCACTGTCCTTACCGAAGTGATTGAAGGGTCATATCCTATTATTTCTTTTCTTATCATTATACTTCACATGTATCGTACTTCTTTGACTAGACACATGCAATGATATGACTAAATCCATAATTTTGACGAAAATTCGACAGCATAACGGCTACACTAGAGCCCGCCCAAAATGCCAATCATAAACTTTCAACCAACAGTTCATCATATCTATATCATATCATCACACTAATCATTCAATCATCAGACAAAGCTTAATCAAACTCATTATTCATCATGCCCAATAGCATCACACATTCATACCCTAAAGGAGTTTATAGTTGTGTTATTCTTTGTGAAGAGTCTTATGAATCATCACATGATTTCCCGTGATTACCTATGAGAGAATCACTTAGTTAAGATGTATGCATGTGGTCTTTTAGTTACTTAGTTCTCGTATGAAATTATTCTTTACTTGAATATATAATTTAAAAATATATATCAAATCATGAAAAATATATAAAGATGAAACTTTTCTAATCATAAACTCATCATAAGAAAAAGAGCAACTTTAAGCAAGATAGCATCAAGAACATTCAAGAATAAGAGCATGAACACACTTTTCCAAAAGTAGGAACATCAAGAACACTTGAAGAACAACAAGAAAATATTTAACCAAAAATAGAAACATCAAGAACACTTGAAGAAGAACAAGATCATAGTACTCAAGTTTTCTTGAGTAAACAAAATAAAAAGATGAAGATCACTACCTTTTTTGGAAATGGCGCAAAAACAAGAGAAGAGAAAGAAGAAGATGATGGCTCCTCTTGATGATGATAGTGGCAGTTTTGCAAGGAGGAAGGAGAAACTCTTGAGTTCTCTTGTTGCAAATGATGGTGGTAGTGTTTAGATCTTGTCTTCAAAGACCCAAAGTTGAGGTCCTTGAAGGGCTAAGTGAGAGGTTTTGGGTGGTGGTGGTGAAGAAAGGAAGAAGAAGATGAAGAAAAAGATGAGAGAGTTTAGAGAGAAGTTGGAGGATTTGGTTTGAAAAGAGAGAATAGAATGAATGAAAATGAAAATGGATGGGGTAAAAGAGAGAGAAAGTGGCATCCTATACATGGAAGGAGGGGAGTGAGATATTTTGCTTAATTTTGTGTTAATTATGGTTTAGGGCGACAAATTAGATGATGGGAGACAAAACATGTGCTAACTCTTACATAAAGCACTCTTATCTTATGTTTTATGCTTTAATGATATCACTTTTTACTTTATTGTCTAGTTGACTAAATTTGAATTTAATCATGTGATTAAGTGCTCTTGCAGCTTAATTAAGATGATTAAGCAAGGATTAGTGATTAACACACAAGAACATGATTAACAAAAATTAATCCTGCAATTAGTGCTTAATTAAGCTATAAAGGCTCTAGCTTACTTAATTGGAGATTATCTAATCTAGATTAAGCATTCCCTTGACTTTTGTCGTTCGAGTTAACTCATAAACTCTTCATTAACCCCTTAATTAAGCCTTAATCTCATAATTTCTCATTAAGTGCCTAATTACTCAGGGTTACTAAGGTAATTTAGCATGACAAAAAATTGAGGATGTTATATTTCTCCTCACCTTTAAAAGAATTTTGGCCTCAAAATTTGTTACGTATAAACAATTCTGGATGCTCGTTCTTCATCTCGAACTCAAGCTCCCACGTATACTTTTCCATATTTCCTCTTCCCCAAGCCATCTTTGCCAAGGGTACCATCTTATTCCTCAGCTGTTTTACCCCACGATCCACGATTCGAGATGGCGGCAGATTGAAGATTAAGTCATCCCTTAACTGTACACTTTCGGGTTTAAGTAGATGACTAGGATCGAAATGGTATTTTCTTAACTGAGATACATGAAAGACATCATGAAGATTTGACAAATTTGAAGGTAAGGCCATTTGATAAGCAACTGACCCAACATGTTTGAGAATTTGAAAGGGGGCAAGAAAACGGGGGATCAACTTTTTGACCTTTATGGCTTTACCTATACCAGTCGTAGGAGTGATTTTCAGGAGCACATGTTCTCCTTCTTGGAATTCTAGAGGCTTTCTCCTCTTATCCGCATAACTCTTTTGACAGCTTTGAGCTATAAGGATTTTGTCCCTAATTCTTCTGATTTATTCTGTGGTCTGCCTCACAAGATCAAGTCCTAATAAGCTTTGCTCACCTGGTTCAAACCAATACAGGGGAAATTGACACTTTCTTCCATACAAAGCTTCGTAGGGTGCCATACCAATACTTGCATGATGACTATTGCTATAGGCAAACTCAATCAAAGGTAAGTATCTATCCTAACTTCCTCGATTATCCAACACACAAGTTCTCAACCTATCCTCTAAAGTTTGGATAGTCCTATCTGACTGTCCGTTTAGGGTGATAAGCTGTGCTTAGGCAAAGCCCCGTCCCAAATGCCTTTTGCAAGGCTCCCAAGAATCTAGAGGTAAACCTCAGGTCTCTATCTGAGATTATGGTTGAAGGCACACAATGTAACATTACTGTCTTTTGAACATACAGCTGGGCTAACTTTTCCAAAGGATAAGTAGCTCGAACGGGCAGAAAGTAAGCAGACTTAGTTAATCTATCAACAATCACCCATATCGCATCAAAATCGGCTTGCATTTTGGGTAAACCCATCATGAAGTCTGTAGAGATGCTTTCTCATTTCCATTCTGGGATCTCCAATGGTTGCAACATACCAGAGGGCTTTTGGTTTTCAATCTTCACCTTTTGGTAGACCAAACACTTGCTTACTAACTCCGCAATGTCCCTCTTCAATCTCGGCTACCAAAACATCTTCTTAACGTCCTGATACATCTTTGTCACACTAGGGTGTATGGTGAAATGGCTCTTATGAGCATCCTCCAAAATCCTTATCCAGAGGTCACTACTTGCGGGTGCACAGATTCTTCCTTCAAACCTCCATAGTCCATCTATACCTCTAGCAAAACCCTTCAACTTTCCTTCTTCCACGAACGCCAGGGTTTGCAAGAAATCCTCTTCCTCAATTTGGGCCTGAGCAATTTGACTCTTAAAATCGCTCGTCACCCTAAGCTGATTCAATCTTAAACTATGGGGGGTCAACACCACTCCAAGGTTGAGGTCTCTAAAGCTCCTCAGTAGCTCATCCTGCTTGACCATCATCCATGATGCATGCAAGGACTTCCTACTTAGGGCGTCGGCCACCACATTGGCCTTCCCAGGATGAAAGTTCAACCCAAACTCATAATCCTTTAGAAACTTCATCCATCTCCTTTGCCTCATATTCAGCTCCTTTTGATCAAAGAGATACTTTAAACTCTTATGATAAAAAAACACTTCAAACTTTACTCCAGACAGATAATGCCTCCATATCTTCAGGGCAAACATTTTGGCCGCTAACTCCAAGTCATGGGTTGGGTAGTTAACTTCATGAGGCTTCAATTGCCTAAAGGCATAAGCTACCACGTTCTTGTTCTGCATCAAGACATAACCTAAACCTCTCCCAGAGGTATCACAATAAATCTCAAACGGTCCACTTGGGTCAAGCAAAACTAATACTGGGGTTGAGGTTAACTTTTCCTTTAGCTCTTGAAAGCTTTTCTCACAATCCATGGTCCACACAAATAGGGCATCCTTCCTTGTCAACCTGGTCAAAGGCAAAGATATCTGGAAAAATCCTTTTATAAACCTACGATAGTAATCGGCTAAACCCAAGAAACTCCTTATCTTAGTTACTGAGGTTGGTCTCTCCCAATTCATCACAGCCTTAATCTTACTAGGATCCACGACGATACCTCCTTGTGACACCACATGTCCTAAGAACTTTACTTCCTCTATCCAGAATTCATACTTAGATAACTTAGCATAAAGCTTCTTTTCCCTCAAGATTCCCAACACAACTCTCAAATGCTCTTCGTGTTCCTCCTTTGTTCTCGAATAGATGAGAATATCATCTATGAAAACAACTACAAACTTATCCAAGTATAGTCTAAAGATTCTGCTCATATAATCCATGAAAATAGCAGGGGCATTAGTCAATCCAAACGACATCATCGTAAACTCATAATGCCCATACTTTGTCCTAAAAGCTATCTTGGGTATATCCTCCTCTTTCACCCTTATCTGATGGTATTCGGATCTCAGATCAATCTTAGCAAACACAGCTGCACCTCGCAGTTGGTCCATGAGGTCATCTATCCTAGGTAAAGGGTACTTGTTCTTAACAGTCACCTTGTTTAACTGCCTATAGTCCACATATAGCCTCATGCTTCCATCCTTATTTTCACAAACAACACTAGGGCTCCCCAAGGTGAGGCACTAAGTCTTACAAACTTCTTCTCTAACAACTCTTCCAATTGTCCCTTCAACTCCGTCAACTCCATTGGGGACATCCTATAGGGTGCTATAGAGATTGGCCCAATTCCCGGTACCAACTCTATAGAAAACTCGATTTCCCTTTTCGGGGGAAATTCGGGTAATGTCATCAGGGAACACATCCAGGTATTCCCTAACTACAGGGATCTCTTCCAATACCTGCTCGAGTTCCACTTCACTTGCCATAAGGAGAACATATCCCTGATTACCAAACTCATTACTCCTTATCTTAACAGAATTCAAAAACAATTTAACAGGTTCAATAGGCTTAACACATATAGGAGGAAGAACAATAGATTTCTTAGAACAATTTATCATAGCATAGTTAGCAGAGAGCCAATCTACGCCTAGAATCAAATCCAAACCAGATAAAGGCAAACAAATCAAATTTGCTACGAAAGACCTATCATCAATTTGGAATGGACAATTTAAACAACAATGACAAGTCTTAACTAGTTTCCCAACAGGAGTAGAAACAATCAACATATAAGGCAATTCAGACACAGACAATCCCAATCTATCTACATAATCATGAGAAATAAATGAGTGTGTAGCTCCAGAATCATATAGTATAGTTAAGGTTCTACCATTGACTTCGCACTTACCTTGGATTAGATCGTTGGACTGAGTGGCTTCCTCAGCATTAAGGGCAAAGACCCTTCCTTGGTGTTGGCACTTGTTGGCAGAGGACAACAGCTTGACAGTGCAGTCACTAGCCATATGCCTAGGCTTTCCATATTGGAAACACACGTTCTGGCCAGCTAAACAAGGGTGGCTTCCATGGTGTTTGCCATATTTAGGGCAAGCTTGACCATTCGCAAGCTTAGGTGGATTCCCAGTAGGCTTCTGGGGTTGCTTACCTTTGAAACCTCTACCTTGAAATGGCTTCCTCGGGGGTTGGAGCTTGAACTTTTGTCCCTGCGGTGCCAACTTCTTCTTGAAAGCTTTGGACCTTGCCATACACAACTTGCGGTTGTAATCCTCCACAAAACGGCACTTGTTGACCAGTGCAGCATAATCACGAATCTCCATAGGCCCTACAGACACCAAGATTTCCTCACGCAATCCTCCTTCAAACTTGACACACGTCCAGTGCTCATCTGGGTTCCCTTGATAGATTGTCGAGAACTTGCACAGCTCCTCGAACTTGGCCATATACTCAGCAACATTCATGGTCGCTTGTCGCAGACTCATGAACTCTAGCTCGTTTGCGTTCCTCATAGAAGCGGGAAAACACTTCTTTTAACATCCGCATATAACGTAATAGAAAATAATAAAAATAAATTTTTATTATTCACAATCTTGCCCCTAAACTTTTTAGAAAATGACATTTAGGTCCTTATATCAATAGGATTAGTAGAATAAGGTTTTAAACGAAGCAGAATCACGTAGCAAAAACGTAGAAATCTAAACCTCGGCTGATTGAGCCACAGAGGTATCCATATGTGAAATAACATGGGGTGCCCCTAGACTTACCCATAATTACGAAAATGCCATTAGCCACGAAAAACAGAAAACAGAATAGCCCTAAATTGGTAAAACGATTAATTTATGTCGTTAATCGATTTATTCGATTTTATAGGATAAGAAGGATTAAATTAGAAGTTAATTAGAGGTTAATTAGAAGCTAATTAAGTGTTAATTAGAATAATTAAGCTTAGGTTAACATAGATACATAGGAACTCTAACAAAACTATTTAGTAATGATTTGCCGGTTTAGAGAAAATCGATAAAGATTTAGTATTTTAAACCACCGGAGCTGGGCCAATAGAATTCTACACTAGAAACCCTAGAAAGGGTGGCTGAAATTCAGCCACCATTCCCCAACAAAGTGATGCCACTTGCTGCCACACTTGAGTAGGAAACTTGGATGGATCATAGCCACCCAAAGACCAACCAATGAGAACCAAGCCTTCCAACTACCAATGCTTCACAAAACCTTATTTATTCCCTCTAACTTCCTCATTTTCGTGCTCCTTCCTCAGCTGGTCATTTCTCACTCTTCCTTCTCCAATTTTCACTTCATCTTCCTCAAAACTCCAAGCCTCATCCATTTCCTCCATCAAGAGCTCAATTCTAGCTAGTTTCTACATCAATTTGAGATAGGATTCAACCTCCTTTTTGAATTTCTTGTGAATTGGGGCTGCTTTGAACTCATTTGGATGCATGTATTTGATGTTATTATGAGCCTATATGAGGGTTTATGGCTGGATTGTTGTGTTTTAGATTGAGTTTTGGATGATTATCTAGTGAAGAGAAACAAATAGAATGGATTAGGCTAAGAAAACCTACGGCAGTCCGTACGGCAGAGTGTACAGCTTTGCCTACAGCCGTTTAAATTTGATTAAACTATTTTTAGATGAAACTAGACATTCAGAGCTTTCCATACATATATCATATAAGGCCATTGGATTAGTATTAAGAGAGATATGAATTTTGAAAATTTGACCTAGGTTTTTGAGTTTGATTCTGGGCAGACTAGATTGTTCAGTGCAAAACTTGCCTATACTGCTTGGAATTGAATGAAACTAACTTTGTTAGAAATATTACACATAGGAGAATATCCCATAAAAAATTTCAGAGTTAGAAACGTTCTCGTTTGCTCCCAGTGGTTCAAGAAAGTTGCCCTATGTCCAAACCAGGCCAAAATAGGGCAGTTCAGGAAGGTCAAATTTTGGGGCTTATAACTTGAGCCCTACTAAGGCAAATAAAATGAAAATTTTTTCAAATGAAATATTGTCCTGTTAGCTTTAATATGATACCAATTTCATGTGATTTGAACTAGTTTTCGATTTTTATTGGATTTTTACTTTTAAGTGTGTAATTCTGGCCAGTTACAGGGCAGGCCAGGATAAAACTTAAATAACTTGAGTTATATTTATCCAAATTAGATGGGACCAAATAGGTTAGAAAATAGACACATAACACTTTAACATATGCAAAATTGAGGTCCAGATGAGTTAAATAGAAATTTTAGCTTGAATTACAAAAACCGGGTTGAATAGATGTGCTGGGACAGCAACTATGTGTTAAATGCAAAGATTATTCTTAAGAGATTGATGAATGAAATATGAATGAAGTGTTATGATTTCTCTATACAATTGGTTTTCTGAGTACCAGCACTATTCATGGGGAAGCGGACATATTCCGTTATGCTGCCGAATTTTCGGCAGAATCATATGAAGTTATAATAGTTTGTGTTATGAAGATTTAAGTTATGAATATGAAATTCTAGATGCAAGGATATAGGAAAGTAAATGATGAAGCATATGTATGAGTGCATTCAGCATGTCTATACATGATTATGTATGAGAATGAAAGGATATGGATATATTAAATGTGAATCCCTTCACCTGGAGGCAGTTATGAGATCCCTCCTTGTGAAGGCAGTTAAATAAGACAAGATGTGGGTCCCTTCACTTGGAGGCAGTTGCACATTGAATCCCTCTCTGTGAAGGTAGTATAAAACTATGAGATCCCTCTACCTTAGAGGCACATGGTCAGATGAGATTCCTCTATTCTTGAGGCACGTGACCAGAAAAGATCCCTTCAATTTAGAGGCACGTGGCCAAAATGAGATCCCTCCAAGACTAGAGGAACGTGAATCCCCTTGTAGGTTAGTTCTGTGTAACGATGGTCACGAGTTGAACTCACTCCTAGATCAGACTACCCAAGGCCAATAAAGACTAAAGAAAAGAAAGCAAAGAAAGTTATACGAAAATACTAGTGTATTTGCATGAATTCAAGTATGAGTATTTGCATAATTATATCCCATGTTTTATTGATACTGAGACTGTTCTATTTACTTATATTGTGATTATTATTCTAAATATGAAATATTGCCAATGTGACTCAAGTGCGTGAATAAAATGAACTCTGCTTCGGACAATATATT
Source organism: Pterocarpus macrocarpus (assembly GCA_031439585.1). Taxonomy (NCBI): domain Eukaryota; kingdom Viridiplantae; phylum Streptophyta; class Magnoliopsida; order Fabales; family Fabaceae; genus Pterocarpus; species Pterocarpus macrocarpus. The sequence goes on from CM062517.1 coordinate 40,235,121, forward strand.
TTCAAACTATAAAACTGAACAGTCTATCTAACATGCTCACATTTTTCATAATAAACCAAAACAGCTGGAGATAATAACGATGACATAACATATGGTAGTTTAATGAATCCTACTGAGAATTTATAATTCTCACTCCTATGTTTATTTCCGTGTTATCTTTAAATAGTTCAGAAGTTCCGAAGAAGGTCCTCCGAGGTGGAGTTGACTAGTAAGATTGAAGGTGGCTGAAGGTTGCTGCCAGACAAGGTCCGATTAAGTGACAGTAACAACTCCTAGGTGAGGTATTATGACTTAAGCATAGTACCATACTTGGGAGGGTGTTACACTTCTCGTAGAAGTGCAACTTGAAAATCTCCCAAGTGATGTGGGTCTGAGCACCTTCCAATAGCCTCTTGGTGCCCACCCACCAGAACTCAGCATCAGCTTCCAACATGTAGGTAGCAAAGGCTACCTTCTGCTCCTCGATGAAGGCCAACATTGTGAAAATCTTCTCAATGGCCTTGATCCATTCATCAACTCGATCGGGGTTGTACGTTCCTCTAAAGCTTGGCAGATTTGCTTTCCTAAACTCAACAAACTTATGGTATTCGAGATTTATCTCAGCTTCTCCATTGTGCCCTTCGGGATTCTCCTCATCTCTTTGCTCCATTCGCTTCATCATGCGATGAGCAGCAGCAGTTTGCTCCCTCATGGCAACAGCCATTTCACGGAGCATCCCCATAACTTCCTCGGGATCTTCCGGCTCGTTACGGAGCCTACCACATCTTCCTAAAGCCATAGTTCCTGGTACACAAGACAGAAGACATTGAGTTGATCAGGCTCAACATTTATGTTAAGTGAACCAGCAACTAACCACATTCAGAACAGATGATCATGTATATCTAATCCCTACATCCCATCATACAAACAAGACTCAAAGCATGACCTAACTAACACGTATGCTTAGAAGCATAGTCAGTCCATGCCCAGGCTCTTCAAGGAGGAACTGCTCCGATACCAAAATATAATACCCTAATAGTTCCATTCTATGCTTAAGTCATATTGTGGAATTACCAGTTGTTACTTTTACCCGCGGAACTAACATTAGCTTTTTGAAATTATTTTACCTAAAAATAGGGGTACTTTTTTTTTTGAACAATAACAAGTAAACTGTTTCGAAAACCAAGAGTCATGAGCGCATCATGAACGTGTAATACAAATGTCGCTATCTCATACATACATCATATTTAACATAAATAGAAGCAATAAGAATAACCACAATCTTAGATAAAGATAATATTCATTCAACCATTCATAATAATATAATAATTGTCATACTAGAGTCATACATAAAATAATAATGGGTCTGATATCTACTATCGGCCCTACACAAGCAACCTACCAAATACATGATAAAAGAAAATACATCAAAAAACCCTACAGCCCAAGCATGCCGTACAACAGAATGATAACCTCATAACTACAGCCAAAAAAGGGTTATTCTCATGCTCAGCTCCACATGCAATCATCAAATCACGCGTCAGGTGGGAGGAAACCGTTCCCATATCCACCGAGAAAAACATCACCACGTCCTCCTCCTTGAGCGCATCCTCGTCTACAGGGCACAGCGCGGGTACAAATGAACCCACGTTCGTGAATCGGGAGTGAAGCTGGGCCAGCAGATGAAGCAGAAGAATCGGAAGATAGACAAATCACCAAAGGCTACGACCAACCCGAATGGTGAGATCCCCCAAAACAAGTCGGATAGAAGAGCTTAAAGGGGTCAATCTCCACATGGTAGCTTGGATAAGACGGCTCCGAGGGATCGGAATCCGATGAAATAGTCGGAGTCAAACGGGTATCCGAGTTAGTCTCATCATCGCCAGTAGGGTATCTCAGTGGCTAAAAGTAGGGGCGGATGTCATCCATAGTAACCCCGCCGAATGGACGATGCGGTTGGAAAAATGGGCTCATCATGGGAGTCTGAAACTGGCGGTCGTGGAAGATGTAGACCCTCATCGCTGCATTTGCAGACAACATGGAGGCGTTCAGCACCGGGTTAAAGCGCCAACGCCACACTGGAAACTCAACGTAGATCACCACCACGCCTGACGTCGACATCCTCTGAAGATGACACGAAAACGAAGGAGTGAGAAATACTAAATTTCTCAGTAGGATTGTGACTAGACAAACACTATGTCATCATCATCATTATCATCCCAGCCACTCCGAGTTTAATTATAAAAACAGTGGACAGATATAAGTTCAATTTTAATGGTTTTAAAAACTTAAACTCCGAAGCGGGTTGCTTTTAAACTTAACATCATAACTACATCACCATAACTAACATACATACTAAAGCATAGGATAAGCATTCATAATACAAATGGACGACATAAATACATGCAAAGACATGCATCATCATAGACTTAACCATGGTTATACTTTGACTTTACTTTTGTTTTTAGCACGTACTTAACATTCTTTACTTTCCTTTGAAATAGACTGCTTTTGGACATGAGCTCATTCCATGGCTGTCATCACACAATACTAAACCAAATCAAACTAAGCTGATATTGGTTATCTCTAAGTTGGAGGGTCCTCCATGTTACCCTTGCCTCCCTCATAGAGATTCCTTAAATCTTTATAGATCACCGTCCCTCACTTCCCTTATCAAAGTGATTGAAGGGTCATATCCGATTATTTGTTTTCTTATCATTATACTTTACATGCATAGTACTTCTTTGACTAGACACATGCAATGATATGACTAAGTCCATAATTTTGATAGAAATCCAATAGAATAATGGCTAGACCGGAGCTTCCCCAAAATGCCAATCATAAACTTTCAACCAACAGTTCATCATATCTATATCATGTCATCACACTCATCATTCAATCATGAGACAAAGCTCAATCAAACTCGTCATTCATCATGCTGAATAGCATCACACATTCATACCCTAAAGGAGTTTATAGTTGTGTTATTCTTTGTGAAGAGTCTTATGAATCATCACATGATTTCCTGCGGTTACCTATGAGAGAATCACTTAGTTAAGATATATGCATGTGGTCTTTTAGTTACTTAGTTCTCATATGAAATTATTCTTTACTTTGGTTCATGTCTTATGGAACACTTATTCAAATTAATTAAGTCAAATGATTGTTTCCTTTTCTTGAGATAGTGCACTTAGTGATTCCTAGGTTTATGGTATGCTCAAAGGCCTTAATCATACTTCTGTTCCCAAGGAGTTCGAGATCCCTCTAATCCTTGGGTTATGACAATGCATAACCACATCATAAACCCAACAACACCATGTTCACTAATCACCAAGGGTGATTTTTAACTTATTCAAATTACAAAGTTTTAAACTTTTATCACTAACATAACAAGCTCTTACCTTAAGTATTATAAAAGTTATCATTCTTTATAAAGTAGCCATAAAGTTTTATTCTCTATGAAAGTAAGTGCCTTTAAAATTAAGCTTTTATCTTAAAGATTAGACCTTCATGAAATAATGATACAAGTTACTAACTTTTTAACTAAAAAGTCTTGTTCTTTATGAAAGTTGACTCTTTTAATTATTCTAAGACCATCAAGGTCTCAACTTTATGATTTAAAGTTGTCTCTACATTAAAAGGGTTCCTACTTTATCAGCTAGTGATATAAGAGATTAGCTTTAAAGTTATAAAGTCTTGATCTTTATAAAAGTTAGCATTTCTATGATCCAAAAGTGACCTTTTTGATTCAAGTTTCAAACTTTATGAAAGGATTTGCTTCCAAGGATCAATCTTTGAAACACAAAGTGACAAGACATCATTTTTCTAACTCAAAAAGAGTTATCATTCCAAAAAGCTTTGACTTTTACATGTATTCTTGCCTTCAAAACAAAACAAAAGAAAACCTTATGGAAGCTTAAAAGTTGCACCACTTTTAAGGAATCAAGAAGCAAACTTTTTAAAGCTTTAAGCTTTTAGGATATTCATAGTCTTATCAAATCATGAAAAACATGTAAAGATAAAACTTTTCTAATCATAAACTCATCATAAGAAAAAGAGCAACTTTAAGCAAGATATCATCAAGAATATTCAAGAATAAGAGCATGAGCACACTTTTCCAAAAGTAGAAACATCAAGAACACTTGAAGAATAACAAGAACATATTTTTCCAAAAGTAGAAACATTAACAAGAACATATTTAACCAAAAATAGAAACATCAAAAACACTTGAAGAAGATCAAGATCATATTTTTCGAAAAGTAGAAACATCAAGAACACTTGAAGAACAACAAGAATGTATTTTTCCAAAAGCAAAAATATCAAGAACACTTGAAGAACAATAAGAACATATTTAACTAAAAATAGAAACTTTTGCTCATGAAGAGCATGAAAGATTTCCTCAAGTTTTCACTCAAAGGTCTTGGTCATGAGAAAACCAAGCTTCAAGCTTTCTTGAGTAAACAAAATAAAAAGATGAAGATCATTACCTTTCTTAGAAATGGCGCAAAAACAAGAGAAGAGGAAGAAGAAAATGATGGCTCCTCTTGATGATGATGGTGGCAATTTTGCAAGGAGGAAGGAGAAACTCTTGAGTTCTCTTGCAAATGATGGTGGTAGTGTTTAGATCTTGTCTTCAAAGACCCAAAGATGAGGTCCTTGAAGGGCTAAGTGAGAGGTTTTGGGTGGTGGTGGTGAGGAAAGGAAGAAGAAGATAAAGAAGAAGATGAGGGAGTTTAGAGAGAAGTTGGATGATTTGGTTTGAAGAGAGAGAATGGGATGAGTGAAAATAAAAATGGATGGGGTAAAAGAGAGAGAAAGTGGTGTCCTATACATGGAAGGAGGGGAGTGAGATATTTGCTTAATTTTGTGTTAATTAAGGTTTAAGAGGACAAATTGGATGATGGGAGATAAAGCATGTACTAACTCTTACGTAAAGCACTCTTATCTTATACTTTATGCTTTAATGACATCACTTTTTACTTTATTGTCTAGTTGACTAAATTTGAATTTAATCATGTGATTAAGTGCTCTTGCAACTTAATTAAGATGATTAAGCAAGGATTAGTGATTAACACACAAGAACATGATTAACAAAGATTAATCTTGTGATTAAGCTTAATTATCCTTAATTCAACTCAATTATGCGAACTATAAGTGATTAGTGCTTAATGAAGTTATAAAGGCTCTGGCTTGTTTAATTGGAGATTATATAATCTAGATTAAGCATTCTCTTGACTTTTCTCATCCGAGTTAACTTATAAAATCTTCGTTAACCCCTTAATTAAGCCTTAATCTCATAATTTCTCATTAAGTGCCTAATTACTCAGGGTTACTGAGATAATTTAGCACGATAAGAAATTGAGGATGTTACATAAGATAGTGGTAACAATTGTGAATAGGGTTAGGTCATCGAGCTGTATCTCAAAGCCCTCTCTGTCTTGGTGTTAAGTTAACTCTCTATGGTAATCGTCTCAGGTCTCAGAGTATGGGAAAAAGTGTTTTAGGACCCCAAATAATTGCCTTTGATAGTCCACGAGTCCCCTTCCTTGTAATCAGGCCCTAGCCCAAAATTTATGCGGACGTGAGTACACTATAGCACAAGTTGCTGTGCTACAACGCAAGCAGCATTCTTAAAAAATGTGGCACAACCAGCTATGCTACATCTCAGTCCATAAAACTCCAAGCTTGCCATTCTATGCCTTGTGCTACAGCACACTATTCTTACACTACAGTGTAAGGGCTAATCCAGCAATTCTCCCTCTAGTTGCTTCTCTCGTGCTCCTAGCTTTCTTGCACCTAATTAGCCATCAAACAAAGATAAAAATAAGTATCAAAACCATAAGAAAATGACAAACCACTAGAAACAACCTAATTCAAAAAAATGAGACAAAACACTAACAAAATCAAATAACTAAGGCCTAACTCTAATTAAAACAAACTAAAATATAACTCACTACAAGGAGTTATCAAGCACGATAACCAAACCCTCAAAGTGATAGTTGAATAGGTGGTACAACCTCATGAGGAACCCTCTGGATGCCATGCATAGATTTGGTTCAGCTATTTCCTACTATGGACCTTAAGCAAGGTCATGGACCCCAAGGCATTGATACAAGCCAATATGTAGATACGACTCAATTTGATTCTCTATTTGTTTACCTAAGTAGGGAGGAGTTGATAGGGCATTTGGTATGTATACCAAACAAATAATAGGAGTGATAAGTGAGTATAGTTCATATAGAGGTTGAGAGAGTAATTATTAGTTCCCTAATTCAAATTCTATCCAATGCCTAAATCATGATCAACGAAATCAAATTCAAAATCTAAATAAGATCACAATAATAACTAACAAAAAAGTCAAAAAAATCAATAATTTGGATAAATCAAGATCAGAAGATGCCAGAAATATTATTTCACTTAGTTGTTCCAATGTAAATTAAATATTTCAATCTAATTAAGATCTATCTAATCAATTGATAGAGAGATTTCCTAATTTACTTAATACCCAATTCCATGGCTATATTAATTCTCTTTATCTCTTTAAACTCAATTAATTTTTTAAATGGATTTGTGAAATCTTTAGTCAAATTCCACACAATCATTAATCTCTATCCCTAAAAAATTAACAATTATAATTTCTACCACAAGGTCTAAATCATGCACAAATCTCTCAATTTCTTATACAACTCACTAATAAATTTATTGGTGATCAAGCCATAAAAGCAAACAATGATAGAAACTCAATTGAAAAGAATAACCTTCATTAAATTAAAAAGAATCTTAATACATCATTATCCCAATTAAGTTACTTCACCACCTTAGCAAAGAAAGATGCTAGCCACTAGACATGTTCATTAAATCCACATCTATAAATAAAGTGTACATAATGATCAGGAATTAAGAGAAGAGAATAAAAAGATAGATAAAATCAAACAAATGAATCTTCTTCTTTATGTAGCCACAAAATCTTAGCTCCCTTCCTAGTCTCCCAAATGTAGAATTTCCAAGACCCAAGATTAAAAGATGGACCAAAGACACTTCTTGATTATTCAAAAGCTTTATTTATCTCCTCACCTCTATTTTGGACTTCATTAAGTCTTAATTGGCAATATTAGACCCTTAAAACATCGAATTATGAGTTCCATAGAACTAGAATAACTCAAGTCATCATTCTCCGCATGTAGAGACACGTGGTTGTGCTATAGGTCATAAGGGTTCTTGTCTTGATAGCATGAAAAATGGTCACTTTTCAAGGTTGTGTGGCCATCTACAGTAAGATTTAGGTTTGGATGTCTTCATGAAAGTTATAGCTCTTTGTCTTAGGTTTCCAGTACTTTCAAAATCACTTGAATTAGACTCCTCTAACTTAAGATATAGAAGATTTAGTGTAGGAATATCAAGATTGAGGATAACTACAGATCTCATTTTGTGTTCAATTTTTCTTCTAAAAGACTCAGAAAATTGGAAAAGTGATAAAGCAAAGTCGTAGTTCTATTTTTCTACTTTCCAAATTCTCTTGAATCATCAAATTTCAATCTCTAGAGAATAAATATGAAAATTTCTTCATGACCTGCTCTAGTTTCATGCAAGCTAGTAGGCACTTGAATGGTTTAAATTATAGCTCCCTTAATCTCCAATAGTCAAGATGGTCTAAATTTAATCCCAAATATTCATAATTTACCTAAAAATCATCTAATAAACATAAAATTTCACAGAATATACACAATTCCAAATAATTAGATAAAAGGGACTAATTTTATCACCAAATTCTATTAAAAGTATGCCAAAACTACCATCAGATGTGTCTATTTTTTCTTTTTCACACATCAGATGTGCCAAAACTAACTAATTGTTTCTATTAGGAATTTACTCAGGCTATAAATAGAAAGAACAGAATAGAAAGGCACAAGAAATTAGTCATTGCAATTGAGGTGTTATCTGCACTTGAAGCAAAGCTGTTATCAATCATTCTTCTCTTCTTCCCAATACATTCGTAACCATTCTCAATTATAAAAATAAAAAAATAAAAAAAAAAAAACCATTTTGGTTTTCACTCTTCTAAGCATAATATTGAAGTTTATGTACATTTTTTCCCCCATACTGACCATCTTCCACTTTAAAAAAAAAATGTATCAATTGTTCATGTTTAGACTTTACTATGCAATTTTCAATTACATGAAAAATATTTATATCATTTACAATCGATCATTAGAAAATACTAAATATATTTATCTAATATAGTTTTGTGAAAAGACAAACGCGCGCCGCCATGAGGGGCTACCAAAGAATGTAATAGTAGAATAACTCAAGAAAAATGCTGGATGAGTTTGAAAATAGGAATGATGTTATCGCCATTAAAAATGAAATTGAGGTCACCTACCGGAGTGAGGTCAAGGCATGTTCATTACGTGTAGCCATCAACCTCAGCAACTTTTTCTTTTATTGAACCAACAGCTGAAAAGAGGTCAACCAGCAAGTATCAAATGATCACGTAACAAATTTATAATATCATTACATTTCTATTTTGTATATATGCATTTTACATCTTATTTGGAATCATGGACAACTATAATAACTAGATCAGTTATTAACGTATACTTTTGTCCCATGTAATCATAAAATATGATGTTAATTTATTTGGTTTTTAATACTTAAAAATAAATTTACTCTACTCTATTTTAGAGAATTATGAGATTTATTTCATGTGAAAATGATGGAAAATATGCCTGGGGAGTAGGAGTTCTATAGCCTACTCGTTTTGTATGAGAATGAATTATCTAATGTAAAAATTTCACATGATTTAGCTATGTGTTAATTTTTATTATTGATTAGACTCTTGTATGAGATTCAAGCTAAGACCTATCTTCATAATGAATTATGAAAATCAATAAGTAGTCCGATCATGTAAAATTTTCAATTTGACTTAATTATATATTAATTTTTATCATTAATTAGATTCTCATGAAATTCAAGCTAAGACCAACCTCATAATCATTTCTAAAAATCAATATATAGTCAGATCATGTAAAATTTTCAATATATATATATATATATATATATATATATATATATATATATATATATATATATATATATTTCAAGTGTTGTGCTAAGTCTTCTAAGTCATCTTTTCTTAATTTATATATTTGAATTAATGGAAAGTAATAATAAGAAATAAAAATATTAAGTTTAATTGAATATTTTAAAGATATTTTTATTTTTTTGGGGTTTTTCACATGTATCTTCCATTGGAGGTCTTATTTGAGATATAGTCGAGCACTAAATGTAGGTATTTCTCTTAGCTATAATTTGAACTATGGCTTAGCATGTTGTGGGGGACTATCTCCTTCCACTAAATTCAATCCCCATTGATTAAAGAGATTATTTTAATACATTATTAGGTTTATCTATATGATTTTTGAAATAGTAGTTGTAAAAGTCAAATATTTTAACTGATGTGATAATATATAATTGAATGATTGGGTAAAATAATTTAAAAATTACAATGCATCAAAATTAAATTCTATTTTAAAATAAGATACAATAAAATAAAGCTAGATGAGCTCTATTTCATTTCATTCTATTCAATATCTTTTTTTTTCTCTTTATTCAATTTGAACAACAAGAAATTATAGAATGAGAGCAAAATGATGTAAATTTCTTATAATTTTATTCATTTGCATTTTATTTTCAAAGAACGATGTGAAAACTTTCTGACATTTCATCTTTTGATATCTAAACAATTTATAGTATAAAAGATTTATTCTATTCTATTCCATTTTATATTGTTCTATCTAATCTCATTCCATAACATTTTGTCCTATATTAATATTCAAACAACTTCATATGTCTATCCAAAAGTGGTTAGTTGTAATAGAAGTGAACTGTAATTTTAGACAAACTTTATCTACAATGTTAGGGGTTCGAGTCTTAGAATCAATACAAATGGTGCAAAGGTATGAGGATGTAATATCCTAGTGTGGGTTGTAACTATCTGTCATTATTAAATCCTAAAAATTCTAAGTTTGAATCATATGCCTCCTTGGAGGGCTATATGATCAAGACATTTTTATATGATCAAAAGTCCCGATAATAGTTCATTGGGCATCAATGAGTTGAAAAATGATTTTTAATGAATTTTAAAGGATGGTTAACCCCTTCATTTTTAACCCAAGAGTTTATAAAAACACAAGTTTTCGGAAAATTGTACTAAAATCCAAAAGTTGAATTATGATTCTTAAGGATTTTGATTTATTTAATATTTTTATTGACTTTAAAACATAAATATAAATAAGTGTGTGTGATACACAAAGTCTAGGTGACACTTGAACCAGGGAACTAAGTTTCGGACAGTGTAATAGATTACCCTTGGGCTGGTAATCGATTATAGGCCTCTGTGTATGTACGGATTGAAATTTTTCATTGTGGTAATCAATTACCACTTATGGTAATTGATTATAGGATTTGGGCTCATGGTAATCGATTACCAGGAGTGGTATATGTAAGTCCAGGACATGGAACTATATATAGCCCGGGACACGTTTTTCCCTCTCATTTTGCCATTTTCCTTTTCTTTCTACACTTTCAAAATCTCTCCCTCTCTAAACTCACTCCTTCACTCTCCCTTACCTTCATATCAAATTTTCTCATTCAAATCCCCATAAATCACACTCTTTATGCTTCCCATAACAAAAATCTCTCATACAAAATTCTTAATCCTTTCCTCCGAAAACTTACCAAACGAGGGAAGATTTAAAGTTGGTAAGTGCCACCTTCGATCTTTCTTCTTCCACTTCCAATCAATATGTAAGTCTCTAAACATATTTTCTTCCTTATTACAATAGAAATTCAAATCTTTCACTCTAATGGGATTTTGGTAGAACCATGTGGAACCTTAGGCTAGGTGATTTAGGGATTTTGATATTTTTGGGGGTGGTATATGTTAATCCTTAATCCAAATAACTAATTTTTGGATAAATTATCATGGTTGTGATATTAGATTGCTCCGAAGATCCTGTGAGTGGCTCCAAGACTTCGTGCAATTAAAATCTTGCTATTAGGGGTTAGAATTGTGAGTAGATAAGACATCCTTAGCTTGATTTATGTTTTAAATTATTCTGTTATATTGATTTCTAATAAATTATGAAGTTTGAGCATTCCTTTTTAATAATGGTATTGTTTTCAAAGACTTTACACATGAGTCCATGAATTGTATGAAGAGAATTTATGTAAATGTTTTGAAACCACTGTGATGTTTTGAATTGATATCATGGACTCTGAAAATAAGAGATTACAGATGTTCATACAGTAAGTTTTAGAGTTGATTTCCATAAAAATAGTTTTGAATTTGACATTATCGCCACGATTGAAAATATTGGAATTGGTATTTTAGATTTCTGAAAGTGAGATGCATGATAGTTAAGGAAAAGAGTTAGGAAGATCTATAACAGGATCTGTCTACTAACGGCAGTAGACGTTAGCCTTGGTGCATCTTGGATTATTAATTACACAACCACACCCAGTGTGGTGCGTGACGGATTACGGGATTTACACGAAGGAGCGGCTACCTAAGTGTGAATTTTGACGGATTATCCTGTGATAGATAGTTCTTTCGGTTTAAAGAGTTACTTTCATTTTATGTTGAGATTTATTTGAAACTTATACACATTGACTCGTGCATTAAGAGCATCCTATCTCTCACTGAGTTGTATAAACTCACTCCATTGTTTTTCTTTCATTTCAGATATAGGTGTGCACTTGGGAGTTGACCCTCCCGCTTCTCAGCTTTGATTCTTTGGCATCTCTGATGAATCGTCATGGATAAGGGTTTTATCGAATTTTAGGTTATTAGTGTACTCTCAGAACTATGTAGCTTTATGGCACTATAGGCAGGATCCAACCCTTGCTAGATTATGATGATGTTTGTGTTGTAGTTTTATGTACTAAAATTGTTGGATTTATATAGAGATGGAATTATGTATTTGATTTAAAGCTGTTTGAAAAGATATGTGTATCTATGTATCTATCTAATTGATCATGTTTTGATAATTATTTGTGCTGTGTGCTGAGGGGTGCATTTTGAAAATGCCTAGATTCTCGATGGATGAGTGTGATTGTTTATTTGTGCAGGTAGAGGACCCGTATTTGGAAATCATCCTAAATACAAAGGGGACTCTGCCTAATTTTCGTGAAAATTGTGTGATAAAGGCTTTCTAGAGGACTTGTCCCCTATGCGCCGGTCACCACCCGGGATAGGCTGTGACAAAGGACCAATGAAAATATTTTGCCAAAAATAAAGATAAAAGAATATATTATGTAGGTGAAGGTGCTGGAGGAGGTGAATTCAAGAAGAGTTAATATGGATTGGAAGAATTTTCTACTACAAGTTGGAGCTTTTTAGTTTGAAGCTTATATGTGTGATATATTGGTCATGGAAATAATTTAGTTTTGTTTTTTGATCGGTGTGATTGTGTCTAGAGTTTTTTCTGTTTTGTGGTGTGTTTGGTGTTAATCCTTTTTTCTTTTCTTTTCTTTGCTTTTCTTTTTTCTCTTTTGCTAATGTTCTAACATTTTTTGCTCCCCCACTCTTGAAGGGTTTGAGCAACTCCATTCAATTATGGAAAAAGAAATGTCTAATTCAATCAAATAAATTTTATATTATGTAATGAGTTTCTTAATTCTTGTGTAATAAAATAAATACCAAATTAAAAATGAAAGTAATAAAGGTTTTGAATTCTCATTAATAAACATTACATAAGGCAAGATCTTGTTTATGTTGAGAAATATTTGAATTTGAATTTGAATGTGGATGTCTATATTTTTATTTTGATTCAGTTAAGATTTGATTAGATAGAATATGTTATTTGATCATATCTTGTATCTCTGACCCTTTGGCTATAAATAATCCTTTGGATGCTCCATATATGACACATTTTGAGAATATTAATAATACAATTCTCTCTTTTCTCTCTCTATTATTTCTACTATTATTTTACAAGATGTTATCAGCATGAGACTCTACCATCTATGTGGAAGCTTGAAGTAAGATACTTTAATAAAGTGAAGGCTTGAGATAAGACACTTTAAACATGTCAAGTTTTTTTTTTTTTTTATAATTTTGAATTTGTGATCCTTGATATTTTGGGAGGGAAATATTTGTCTTGACTTATAGATGCTAAAGTCATATTGATTTAATGGGTCCTAAAGACACCATTAAACAATGAATGTTATATCCCAGCAAGATTGCACGAAATTCATCTTGATTCAATGGGCTTTGAAGGCACCATTAAATAATGAAACATTGCTTCCCAGCAAGATCATGTAAAATTTATCTTGATTCAATGTGCCTTAAATGCACCATCAAACAATGAAACGTCGCATCCCAGAAGGATCGCACAAAATCGATCTTGAGTCAATGGCTCTTTGAGACACCATTAAAGAAGGAAATATCGCATCTCAACAGGATTGCGCAAAATCTATTTTGATTCAATAGGTCATGGAGACTTTATCAAACAAGAAAATGTCATCACATCTCGGTAGGATTGCACAAAATCTATCTTGATTCAATGGATCTTCAAGATACCATCAAATAAAGAAACACTACATCCTAGAAGGATAGCACAAAAGTATTAATTTTCTTTCATTATCACTTTCATGAAGAATTAATATTTGAATATTTTACTCTAAAAGATCCTATCGATCTTTAGAGCTGCCTGAAGCAGATATATGAATTGGATTTATTTGTGGGTTGCAAGATTTTTAAATACAACACTACAATGTTATAGAATTACCCCCAATTTAAATTATGGGGGGGAGATATTACTAATAGAGATATATTAGAAAAAGACATTCTCAACTTGTCATGCATCAAATGTGATCCTGTAATAGCAACATCGAATAAAGGGCTTTACAAAATATATTGAATTAATTTCATGTCTTATTGTGACTGGACTAAATAATGAGTTGCCCAAAAAACTCAGCTAGTTGGCTCTGCTCCATTCCTTGAAGTGAATGTAACAAATTATAGCCCCTGTAATGGCAAAGGTCATGGTTCCAATCAAAATTATGATTGAGTTAGAAGAAAATAGATGTTATCACTGTGACATCAAAGTACATTGGTCATGTACTTGTCGTACATTGAGATATTTTGCTTGATCTTTATCAAATGTCAATTGGAGTTACTATATTTGAATTTTCAAATTGTTAATATGCTTTTAAATTCAAGTTTATATTTTTTACGAATTTCAAATCGTTACTTTTCTTTCTATATCTAAGTCATTGATAACCTCCTATTGGTGATAAGTTTTTTTTTTTTCAAGTTTTAAAATTTCAAGACTTTTGAGATTAGAGGAACAAAAGTTGTTGATTTGCTTGAATATAACTTGAGATTTAAATTTATGTCAATTAACGTAAATCGATAATGTTGATAGTGTCATTGTATGTATATATTGTTATTATGCAATATTATGCGAACATTGATGTATAAGTACACTCAATACTTATTTGTTCTTCTTAATTATAATTAGCATGTACAAATTTTCATATTGATATACTTCTTTAAATAAAAATAATCAAGATAAATAGTATAAATATATGTCTTGTGGATAGTACAAGTATACACACTATTTTTAAAAGTAAGATATATTTTAATATAATTATTAGATAATTGAAGGCTCCAAATGAGCTATTATTTTATTTATTAACTAAATTATTTTTGTGTTTTAATATATTAGTAAGCTCCAGAAGAGCTACTATTCCATTTCCTAAAGAAACTTATTGAGTTTTAATATATTCGTAAGCTCTAGAAGAGCTACAATTTTGTTTCTTGAAGAAATTTATTGAGTTTTAAAATATTCACTCAAATGAATATCATATTGAGATGAAGAATGAGGGAAGTAATGAGTACCTCTATATTATAACTTGTGCTCTGAGAAAGAAAGTTTTAGTAAAGAAATTACTTGTACTTCCTTCCAAGTTATATACACTAATATTAGTACAATTGAATACATGTTATAGTAAACCAGAAGTTTACTAACCCAAATGATTTAATTTATCATTTGGCATGATTGTTTACGACATTTAGGAGCAATAATGATGTGAAAAACTATTGAAAACTCATATGGGTGTTCATTGAAGAATCAGAAGATTCTTCTTCTAATAAGTTTTCTTGTATTGCGTGTTCTCAAGTTAGGCTAATTATAAGACCATCACTAGCAAAGATTAGATTTGAATTTCTTCAATTCCTAAAAGGAATTTAAGGTGATATATGTGGACTAGTTCATCCACCATGTGAACTTTTTAAATATTTTATGATTTTAATATATGCATCTACGAAATAGTTATATGTGTGCTTATTATCATCTTGCAACTTGGAGTTTGCAAGATTACTTGCACAAGTTATTTAACTAAGAGCACAATTTCTAGGTAATCCAATCAAATTAATTCATCTTGATGATGCTAGTGAATTTACTTTTCAAGCTTTTAATGCTTATTATATGGCCAGTGATATAAATGTTGAACATCCAGTTGCTTATGTTCATACACATAATGGGCTACTAGAATCATTTATGAAATGCCTCCAATTGGTTACTAGACCAATGCTTATGAGAATCAATCTCCCAAATTTTACTTGAGTGCATGTTATTTTATATGCGGCAGCACTTATTTATATAAAGCAAATAAGTTGCCATCAATTCTTTCCCCTATAATTAGCTTTTGGCCAGCAGTCAAATATTTCTCATTTAAGAATTTTCGGATATGCGATATATGGTTGCCCTACTTTATCGCATTAAAATGGGACCCCAAAGAATTGGGAATATGTGTTGAATATGACTCTCTCTATATAGTCAAGTATCTTGAAATACAAATAAGAAATGTATAACATTCGCGATTTCCGACCTCTGACCTCATCAGTATTCCCGACCTCTGACTTCGTCCCCAAGGCTCAAATGGACTGACTGGATTTTCCGATTTCCGACCTTATGTACGCATAAACGAGTTCTGACCTACCCGAAATCTAACATCCGAGTTTATCTCAACCAGGAGTAAACGCGAGATTAGATCTCTAAATTGGTCTTCAAGTTCGACCAGAATTTTCACGAGTTCCGGTCTCAAGCTTATTACCAAGAGCTTTTCATTTCTCTTGATTTTCCAGAGTTCTGAGTTCCGAGATTAAGTTTGGAGTTTCGAGATTCCAAAGTTCCGATTTCCTGGAACATAAGATTAATGGTTTGACTCCCGATTTCCGGTGTTATGCTTAGAATTGATTCAAGTTTGTATATGTCCCTCGACTTCCGGGTTTGAGTATTTTGGTTTCACATCCTTGTCCTTGACTTTCGATTTTAAGGTGATTGTGCTTTACGATTTTCGACATCCGACTTTGCTTTCAAGATTCGATTAAACTAGACGATAATTCTGAGTTCTGACTTCATCTGAGTAGATATGCACGAGTTCCGACTTTAAGAAGTATACGAGTTCTGATGTCATTTTTCAGAATACAATGGAAACGAGTTCCACTTTTAGGCGACGTGGAGAACATTTTTCTCACAAAAAGAGGACGACGTGGAGAGCAATTTTGTCATAAAAAGAGGACGACGTGGAGAGCAATTTTGTCACAAAAGAGGGAGACATGGCTGAACTTTGCCCACAAAAATTTCACTCAATCAAAGCCACCCATTCTAACTACCACTTCAAAGCCTTGTTTATATATTCTCCTCCTTTCTCTTCAGCTCAAAGTCTATGCCACTCCTCCTCTCCTTTACTCAGCTCTCTTCTTCTCCTCTTCACTCACTCAACCCCGTCAAAGCTCCAAGCTCAACAAGGTCTTGATAGCCCCAACCCCAAAAACAAGCCAAATCACTCATAGTAGGAGGTAGAGGTTTTAATTCTTGTCTTGATTTTTTGATCTTGGATGGCTGGTGGTGATTTATTTTCTCAATTTTTGATGTATTGATTGAATGATTATGATGATATATAGCTGAATTATTGGCTGTTTGTGGGATTAAACTCGAATTAGAAGCAAGAAAGGATGGAATTAGGAAAAGCTGAGGGGCTAGAAAACCAAAAACCCTTGGCAATCCGTACGGCAGAGTGTACGGCTCCGCCTACAGCTAGTTAAATCTGATGAGATTATTTTTCTATAAAACTAGACATTTAGAGATTTATATACATATATCATATAAGACCATTGGATTAATATTGAGAGAGATATGAATTTTTGAAATTTGATCTAGGAATCAAGACATTCACTTGGGCAGTGTAGGTTGAAAAGGGTGTAACTCACTCTACACAACTCCAAATTGAGTGAAACCAATTTTGTTAGAAACCTTATACATAGGAGAACACTCTAAAAAGAAATTCTGAGTTTGTTATCATATCATTTGTTCCCAGTGATTCAAAGAAGTTACCCTATGTCCAAACCAAGCCAAAATAGGTCAATTCAGCAAGGTCAAGTTTTGGGGCTTATAAATCGAGCCCTAATAAGGCAAATGAAATGGAACTTTTTGCATATGAAAGGTTGTCCTGTTAGCTTTAATAGGAGATCAATTTCATATGATTTGAGCCAATTTTCGATTTTTAGTAGATTTGTACCTTGGAGTGTAGAATTCTGGCCAGCTATAGGACAGGCCAGGATAAAACTTGAATAACTTGAGTTATGGTTATCAAAATCAGATGGGATTAAAGAGGTTAGAAAGTAGACACATAACACTTTAACACATCCAAAATTGAGGTCCAAATGAGTTAAATAGAAATTATGACAAGATTTACAAAAAATCAGGTTGAACACAAGTAGTGAGACAGTAAACATATTTTAAATTGCTATACTTGTGCCTTAAACGTGATGATTGAGACATGATTGAAATATGTTGAATTATGAATGGAATGAGATGGTTTCCTTAATAAGTTGATATGTTGAGTACTGACACTATTCATAGGGAAGCGAACACGTTCTGTTATGCCGCCGAGATTTCGGTAAAGTATATGCATAAGTGATGATATATATATATATATATATATATATATACATGTACATTTTCTAGAAAGCTATGAAAGTCATGTTATGAGGAACCAAAAGATTAAGTTATGATGAAAGTTCCATGATACTTGGGCCAGCCCCAGATAAAAAGTTAAGGGGAATAGATTGGTGGGAACATCGGCAAAAATAAACCCGGCAATTCCTATATAGGAACGAGCTCGATCCTGAAAAGCAGACTATTACCCAGGAGTCTAAAATGGCCAAAAACTCCCAGGGGACCAAGTGATGGAAAGATTTATGAGGAATGGAAAAGTTTATAAAGAAAGGTTTAAGAGCAAGTTTTGCATGATTGCATTATTGTTTGTTAAATTCGCTTACTGCCGTATGTTCATTATTCTGTGTATTATTGATATCTGTGTATTGTTGATATTAGCTTATTCTGTTCCTTATGTTGTCTTAAGTGAAACTGGAGCTTGCCTCGAACCAGACATTTTCCCAACCTTATTAAATATGAATAGTTAAGTTTAATCTCTTGTTTTTATAATTAAATAAAACCTGAGGTAACTGAGAATGAACGCGACGTCAGTCAAACACCTTTCACGAACCCTACTGAGAATTTCTTCAAATTCTCACCTCATTTTGTATTTCCGCCTTATTCTCAGACGTGGGCAATAAACTCGACAGTTACCCTCTTCATCGAGATTCCAGACTTGCAGCTCCACTATGACCCTGCAGTAGGCTCATTGTACATAGCCGGCTCTTGCAATTTCTGTCTTTACCTTTTTAGTGATAGGAACTTTGTCGTCCCTTTACACCATCCTGCTTTTGATCCTGCTGCCCCATACTTTGCCGTCCCACTGCATGCGGCACACCCTCCACCAGCACCAACCGCACAAAGAAGACTTGCGCCTCCTGGCGATCTGTGTGCCAGAGTCTCCTTCACAGGCGGTACCAGACGTACAGCTCAGCTCAGAGAGTGACCCTTCTGAGGCCACCAGCTCATCGTCCTCCTCCTCCTCAGGACCCAGTGCAAACTACTCACCAGCCGAGCTGGGCATGGCCAACGGCTTTCTGACGGAGTAGATCAGCAGTAGATGACGTTGTATAGTGTGACCTTCTTTTAACAGTACGTAGTTTTGGGTCATAGACTTAGCAGCAGGGCTAGCAGTAGTTTTGAAATGTCCTCTGAGGACCCTATAGGATCATTTTGACAGACACGAGCCTTACGTCTTTTTGGTACACGGCCCCACTTTTGTATCCTATTTTGAAATTTGTACAAACAATGAAGCAGTGGCTTCCTATACACATATATATATACACATATACAGTTGATGACATATATGTTATTGGTTCTTATCTTTTGTTATGATGTATTAAGCTCTGTCACATTCGTTATATAGCGCTCCGTTTCTTTTGTTACAAAAAAAAAAAAAGTGATATGGAAAAAGGAAACGTAAGCGAAGCATTAACACGGTAACACAATCCACTTAATTTCATACTATGACTTAAGCATAACATTAAATTAGTAGGGTGTTACAAAATGTCTTTAAAGCTTAGTTTATAGAATGTCAATTTGATTATGTTTCCAACATTAGGGAGAGAAAGTAGTCAACTAGGAAAGAAAGAAAATTGGAATGCATCATCATTAATCTATTTAGATCCTTGAACAAGGCAATGTGAATTGGAAGTTCAAAAGATTATCCATTTGCAAAGGATAGCAAACGAATTGCCAAATGCATTCTCTAATATAAAAAGAATAACTAAATCCTATATGCTAGTTGAAAATACCCCAATTCAAATTAATGTCCCTATTGGACAATCACACGCTAGAAGTGTAGTAGACCAATCGGTTCCATAAATGAAAATCCTTGAAAAAGAAAGGGTGCAAGTGATTTTATGGAGGCAAATAATTTTAATGGTGATACTTTTCCTGTAAAAGATGATAGAGACATAGCAAGAACTCCTCTTGTAGGTCAAATTTCTGACATAATTGAAACGCCATAAAACATTTAAGTACCTAAAAATAGTCAAAATATTGAAAATGATGATATCTCAATAAACTATGTCTCTACAGGGGAAAGATGGAACCGAAGAGAAATTATTGTCGATAATATATTTGTATATAATACAGTGCTAAAATATTATGCATGAAAATGAGGATCTTAAACTAAGAACCATTGAAAAATGTTGACATAAAAATGATTGGCCAAAATGAAAAGAAATCTTGCAGGCTGAATTAGACTCACTTGCAAAATATGAAATCTTTGGACTTGTAGTCCGAACACCTAGAAGGTGTAAATTCTATAGGATATAAATGGTATTTTGAGACTCCTGAAGAGATTCACATAGTCATATAAAATCTAAAATATGAGTTTGTAATAAAAAATCCTCGAAGGACAAAATTTTGCCCAAGCCTATAGATCTAGCATTTGACAAATGAAATCTTTGTTCATCAATTAACTTACACAGAAAAAATCCTTAAGAGATTTTTTAATGGATAAATCACATCCATTAAGTATCCTAATGATTATAAGATCATTAGATGTGAAAAGGGGCTTGTTTCATTCTCAGGAAAGTAATGAAGTTCTTAGTCTTGAAGTACCATACCTTAGTGTCATAGGAGCACTTATATATCTTGTTAATAATACATGGCTTGATATAATATTTACTATAATTGTATTAGCATGTATATTTCCTTTCCAAACTAGCTAGAGAGGCATTGGAATGGAGCTAAACATATACCTTCGTGGAATGATTGATATATGGTTATTCATATGAATCCAAGTTACAATTAGTTAGCTATGCAGATGCAGGATATTTGTTAGATCCACATTAATACCGGTCTCAAACAAGTTATTTACATGTGGAAGGCAATGGATCAACATGTTCAAGTGTCATGTGAATTATCTTATAAAGAAGAAATTCCCACAACTTTATACAAGAATAATGCAGCATGCATAGTTCTCCTAAAAAAAGAATATATTTCTTTAGAAGTTTTTCTTCATGCATGATCTTCAAAACAACGAGATTGATGTCCAACAAATTCATTCAAGTGATAATGTTACATATTTATTTACCAAGTCACTACCTACTTTTTCTTTTGAGAAACTAGTGCACAAGATCGGAATGCATCAATTTAGAGACCTTAAATGATGCTCTGAAAAAGGGGAAGAAATATTATACTCCCTTTTTCTTAATCAAGGTTTTTGTCCCACTGAATTTTTCTTGATAAGGTTTTTATGAGGCAGTTCCCATTGTAAGGATATTATACTCTTTTTTCTTTACTAAGATTTTTTTCCAATGGATTTTTTCTTAATAAGATTTTAATGAGGGATATCTCTAATGGACACTCAAGGGGGAGTGTTGTGAAATATTTGAATTTGAATATAGATATCTATATCTTTATCTTGATTTGGTTATGATTTGATTAGATAGAATCGATTGTTTAATTATATCTTTTATCTCTTATCTTTTGACTATAAATAGCCCTTTAGGTGTTTCATTTATGAGATCTTTTGAGAATATTGATAATATAATTCTCTCTTATCTCTTTCTATTATCTCTACTATTATTTTACAATAGTTTATAAATTTTATTTTTACTTTTATTTAAATTTTGCTTTTTAAGTTCTTAACATTTATATTTTTTATCTTTGACGGGTAACATGTATAGTTATTAAAGAATCAATTAACATATATAGACATCTCGAAAAAAGTTAAAACAATACATATAATTTTTTTCCCCACTCAATTCATCATTTGGAAAGTGCGGTTCCTAATACACCGTGTTAATTATAGTGCATCAAATATTTTGAAGTTGTCTTCCATCTAAACTATTCGACTAACCATGCACTTAAATCAGGTGATGGATTGCAAGAGTCTTCGGTTGTAAGATCGAAACTCATGCGAAAGATCCTGCTCCATCTGGGAGGGTGGGTCCGATGCGGGAGTAAGCTGTTGTTCGCATAAGATCGGAACTAGTGTGAAAATCCAGTTCCAACTTGGACGTTGAGTCTGGTAGTAAAATAAAAAAACCTGGCATAAGATCAGACCTCAGGCGTAAAAATTCCGATGTGGGAGTAAGCATAATATCAGAACTTGGGTGAAAAAAATCCTATTCCAACTTGGATGTTGAGTCTGCTAGTAAAATAAAAAACTTGGCATAAGATTGGAACTCGGGCGTAAAATTCCAATGTAGGAGTAAGCATAACATCGGAACTCGAGTGAAAAAAATCCTATTCCAACTTGGACGTTGAGTCTGCTAGTAAAATAAAAAACTTGACATAATATCGGAACTCGGGCGCAAAAATTTTGTTCCAACTTAAATGTTGAGAGAGTAATTTTTATGATATATTACAAGAAATAGGTGTATAAATATACCTAAATATTCAATCTATTGAACCGCATGATGCTTGGTGCACCATTTTTAACGCAATCCATATTAAAAACGCACCTCATTTGGAAACGGAGAATCATCAAAATGGTATTATGGTCTGAGAGACCATAATTCCCCCATTCCCGAAAAAACATGCAATCCCATACTTCCCATTACATGTAGGCCTATGAATTTTAAACTAAGCAAAAGATTGAGACTGTGTTAAGGGATGCTGTGTTCTCGGGAAAGAAAGAACGAACTCTGGAAAAAGATTACTCAAAGATGCTCCCAAAATCCAAGAATGCTTTGAGTTGGAAACTGAGAATCCCAATCCAAGAGACCAGAAAACAAAGAATCAATATGGGAATTGGATGAAGGTGGCGAAGATGAAACTGCTATCTCTGAAACCACGGTGGGTAGGGGCTAGCATTAGCAAAGTGGGGTGTCCCGGTTCATTGCATTTCGTAAGTTTGTGTCAAAATTGAAATGTCCTTGCTGCTTTATATTATTATTATTCCTTTGGTTCAAATCAAAGCTGGCGCGTCAGTGACAGAGCATCATATCATGACGATGCATTGCGATTGTAAATAGATCTTTTCATACGTAAATTGTATCTAATAATATATGAGTATTGTATAAAAATTTTTTACTAAAATATTTAAAATAATTAAATTAAATATTTTTATTAATATGATAATATATAATTAAATATTTATATAAATTTTTTTTAATAATATATATAAATTAAATTTTAATAATATTTATAAGCTATATTAAATATCAAAAAATTATGAGAGAATTTAATTAATATTAAAAATTTATAAAAAAATATTCCATAAAAATTTTTTATAAAAAATAAAATTATGTAAAACTTTTCATTATTCTAAAGTAAGAGGTCGTTGTAAAAATGATTTGCAAGTTGTTGAAATGCAATCTAGATAGAATGATTCGATGTCTGGTTTGGCTTTGTGCAGTGAATCTAGCACGTGGGATTGCCAACCCAACGCGCCAACTCCTTGCCCTTTTTCTGTGGTTAACTTTCCCAAAGCTTGTGTCTTTCCAGTTTGCGTCGCGTTCACACGTTCCTAGTCGTTGTTGACTAATTTGAATTCTGCGTGCCTGCACTGCGCTGCGCCCCTCATTTGAATTCAAAATTTAATTAACCGATGGGTTTAATGCTACGCAAGGAACAATAGTCGAATGGAGTAACTTGTATCAAGTTGGTTATATTTATTTTAAGAATTTAATTGATATATATTGATAATATAAAATTATTTTATATTATCAATTAAATAGAAGAAAATGAAAAATTATGGTGGATCCCTCATTATAATGGATAATTATTTATGTGAGTTGGTACTTATCATTATTTTTATTAGTTGACAGTATAAAATTATTTTATATTATCAGTACATTTAAATTAAATTTTTATTTTAATTAATAATATTTAAATTAAATAATGATATATAGATAATTATTTTAAAATAAGTAATTAAAAAATTTAAAATATATACTCATTTCAAAAAAAAAAAAAATTCATATGCTATTTTTTGATTTGATAAATAAATAAAATAGATATAAAAAACTTGATTTAAGTTTTTTCTTATACAGATTAGGTGACACATGTCTCATTTTTCTTGCAATTTATGCTTTTACCCCCTCGGTGATTGGTCATATTTTTTTTTGGCAACATTTCTCACTGAAATTATTCATACTTGGCTGTGTTGCGTTTGTAGCCGAAAAAAAGTTCGTTTATAATAATTTTATGTATAAAATTATAAATAAATCTCATTTATAAAATTTTATTCCTTATTTTTATCTCTATATCAAACGCACCCCAATAGGAATACTCTTTTAAGTAAAGGTGTGTTTTGCATAATTTTATATCAAATGTTGCAATTAAATAAGGAGTTTTGCTAGTTAATACCCTTAAGACACTAATTAAGAGATTAAAAGGAAAACTTTGATTACAGAAGATAAGACGTTCAAATTTCTAATTTATTCAATGTATTAAAAACAATTAAAAGTTTTTACTTTTGATTCCCTAAATAGTATTGTTACTATCAGATCAAATAATAATAATAATGATAATAAAAAGCAATGTTGTTAGGGACTAGAATTCCGGCCCACTATGAATTGGGCTTGAGAGTCTAAATGCGAAGGTCCAAACTCGGAAGACGAATTGTGGTCATGCAAATAGAGAAGTGGACTCCATGGAATTTGGTTTATTCTTTAAACCATTAGTCTACGCACTAACAATATGGGAACTCAATCTCCACAAAACTCCCCTTCAAGTAGTTCCCTATATAAATCAAATTGAGCTGAGAGCTCAAGTAAGTTCACTATCCACAACTCACACATACCTCTTTGATCTTTGTTGACTTAAACATCAAAGTCCTTCTAGATACACACCCCACCATTGGAGAAGCAAGATCATCAAGACTTCATGTTCCTAAATCCTACCATTCACAGCTGAGCGCAAATTCATCTAGGCATCTCATAACCCATCTTAGTACTCCCGAACATTGGGAAACACAACCATTGTTAATTTGTTTCTCCTTTGTTCTCCTGAATCTATCAAACAATGGCACCCCCAAGAAAGAAGGCTAGATCAGCAGCCCAACATGATGACCCCATCGACGCTCCCACCTACGACGAGGGATGAAGCCACTGCATCGGAGTCCAGATTACCATGTACTCGACCTGCAGAATCAGCATTCATTGGTGGAGCGGTCTCCACTCTAGGTTTTGGCCAATCTTATAGCTTCAAGGGTTGAGCTGCCGTTGAAAAATTTTACTCTTTACGTCAAGATCTTGAATGTCATGACAGAGTAAGTTGCAAGAATCCGCGATTTAGAAGATAACCTAAACTGGAACTGGATGCATGCCGTGCCGTCAAGGATAATCGACATCATGAAGAAGAAAAGCGATGTCGTAAAGAGAACCAATGTTAGGAAGAAGAAGAAGAAAGATGTTTAGAAAAGGATCAATGTTGTAAGAAGGATGAGCGAAGTCACGAAGAAGACCAACATCGCTAGGAAGAGGAATAACCATGCAGCAAGGACCAATGTGAAGAAGAGGCACGATGTGAGGAGAACAGACGTCATGAAGAGGAGTAACGATGTGAGGAGGGAGTGTGAAAACCACTACTAGCATCAAGATAAGTGGGGTGTCTCCATTTTCGCTAATGAGATATGAGCTATATTATTTGTACATAACGGTAGAACATTCAAATATAATATCCTCTCACATAAATATACAATCTATTACTTTATTTCGATATATTTGTATTTCAATGTTCATCTATACTCACGTAAATATACTATATTTATACATAGTCTCGTTGAGAGTTGGGCCCTCAGCCTCATTTGACACAACTCGAATTGGGCACCAAACAACGACCATGTTCGGGTTCAAAAGGGCTTAGTACGACTTAAAAGAGGGCGAAGAGCTTCCATTCTTCAACAATATCATGAGTGTACCTCTTCCTAAGGGGTTTAAACTCCCTACGAAAATGGAGAGCTCCAAGATCATTTGGACGCATTCAAGTCACTTATGTATTTGGCTTAGGACACTAGTTTAAATATCCTTAAGTGAAATTTCAATCGATAATACAATTTTAGAATTTAAATTCTCCATAGTAAAAGTATATTTAGAAACAATTTATTTTTATGATATAATCGATTTGTTTTTAATAACTATCTTAAAAAAAGCTTTTGATTATAATTGTTTTTAATTAAAAATGAGTTTATCCCATCACCAAAGTGAAAAAAGAGTTTATCCAAACACACATTAAGTAAAGTTTTATTCCTACAATTAAATAATTAAATATTTTAATAATATAAGATATATAAATAAATAATAATAGCATGTTAAAATTAATTTTTAATTATTGAAGTTTAAATTTTTAATCGGTACTTAATTACATCATACACAAAATTAAGTTGATTATTTTCATTTAAAGGGGAATACTAATTACTTTCATCCCTTTTGGTGAATGCTAGCGTCCTTTATCTTTTTAGTTGGATAAAAAAATTATTTTTTTATTCAACTTAAAAGAATACTTAGTTTAATAATTAGCGGCTTTATTCATTTAAAAAAATAAAATTTTCTATCCCTTAATAATTATTAATATATTATTTTATTTTTTAATTACTAGTAAATCTTACATAAATTTTTTCTGATAATTGTTACTTAGATAAATTGTGTTAACCAAATAATTTTATGGGTGAATTATATTGACCTCCCCTGATGTTTAGTATAATTACAGCTGGCACCCCTCTATTTAGCTATATTATATAAATCTCCCCTATTGCTCGCGGAAGACCAAGTTATGAGTTCCGATCAAGAAATCATCCGAGCTAAAAGTGTCTTTTAAATAGATTTTCGCTTCCTAGTTCCAAGATTATTAAAGGTCAATTATCAAGGAATGATGTTGGAACTCGGAAATCGTAAAAGAAGTATATATTTAAAAGTCAATTTTAGATCGGAACTTTTCAAATCGGAACTCGGAAATTGGTCTTCCGGGAGAAATAGGGAAGGTCTGTATAATATAACTAAATAGAGAGATACCAGATATAATTATATTAAACTTTAGAGAAGGTCAGTGTAATTCACTCTAATTTTATTTGCGTTAATGATGCATACATGAAAACTTATGATTTTATATTTTTTGAGCCTGGTTTGTTCATGTTCAGCCATCGTGGGCTGGCCCTTTTAAACTATTTTGTTTTAAAGAAAATTGCGATAATGCCTTGATAAAAAAAATTCACACACAAAATTAGTTAATAAGAACTGGCTTGGCTTTATGTTATTGCCTTGATAACATAAGGACAATTATAAAAATTATTATGTTATTTTTGTTACATTATTTATTTTTCTTACTGAATTTTTTTGTTACAACAACAGGATAATATTATGTAATCTTATTTATTAATATAATAACATAATAAATTTTATAATTATTCAATTATATATTTTAAATTAAATATTTCTAATTAAATATTTTTTATTTTTAATTATAGTTATTTAAAATATATCTTTTTATTTTTTATAAGTATTTTTTGTTTTAAATATTATTTATTCTTTATTTATACATTTTTAATATTTTTATTTAATAAAATATAAAAACAAATGAGAGAGAAAGAGAAAAATTTCATATACATCACAAGTCAATTAAACCAATTTTACGTAGTAAGATCTTATTGAGATATTTATTATTTTGATGTATAATAAAATCTTAATAAATTAATTAACATAATTTATTAGTTACATTAAACAAACGAAAAAAAAATCAAAATATTTTACCTTATTCTGTCGGTCAAATATAATGTTCCGAATGGGGCATGAGGGGCTGTAATTATGCAATGGCGATCCAATATCTCATAACCCCATTCCCAATTCTTCGTAGATTCTAAATTTTGAATTCCAAGGCAAATTATGTTATGCACTAAACCACAATATTAGAAGATTCTATTATAGATCTTTAAGTATATTGCTAAAATTATAGTATAACATTGCTTATTTATTATTTCACACTGTTCATAATATCTGTTATTTTAACTATTTGGACGAGTATTAAGGAATCAAAAATTAAGATTTAATTGTAAAAATATTTATCAAAACATCCTTATTTAATAACTAATATATTGCATTAATATTTTATTATTTATTGTGTATAAAATTATGTGAGGATATAATTAAAAATTTTATAATAAATATTTTATAGAAATATGAAAATAACAGATAAATTGAATTAAAGAAATTTATCTAAAGTGAAAAATATTATAAATTGAAGGGAGTAGTTTGTTTAAACTTGTGAAAATAATGATATTTTATATATGGCATTAGTTGAGCTTTTTTGATATTTAAAATTAATATATATAACTTTTTTGTATTCATTGAATACATGAAATATCATGTAAAAAAGTTTGTTTTGTTAGAACATTTTTGGCGAGTTGTACAATAAAAATAAATTTTGTTTTACCTAATTTTTTAAAATAAGCTAGTTTTGTTTGACATAATACACAGCACATACGTACCATTTTTACTATTCAATTTGACTGTGCATTATACCTCCTGGGCTGCGCGGAACATTACATCAGAGCATTTTCCTGCAAATCTATTGATTTCTTAAGTAACTTTTTGAAGTTCCCGATTGTCATGAGTTTTGGTTCTTTTTTACTGAGTGCTAATCCCACTTGGCGTTGCATTTTCTGTGCACTTTGGCCTCTACCCGTATTGCATTGAGCATCTCATTTTAATTTTATGCAAATATGTATTAAAATCATATTAACATTGACGAAATAATTCCCTAGAGTAGCTTTTGGCACGTTGTCTATCAATTTTTGTTATCAATTTTTGTTAGTAATTTAGATTATCACTAAAAAAGATTATTATTTTTTAAATTATTAATAATGTTATAATACAATATTTAATATATATAAATAATTTAATTAATAATTTATATTATCTTTTTTGATATATTAAAAAATTATTAAATAATATATTATAATAATAATAATAATAAAAGATTGTCACATAAATAATAATTCAGATTGACTATCTCATAAGAATAATATGAGTTGCCACTTTAAAGATAATCTAGATTAGCTAAGTAATCCACATTGCCAAATGATATATAATACTAAATAGTGCAATATGGTAGACTCAGATAATTTAATTAAAAATTAATAACAATTCAAATAGATTACCTCATTCTAAATATCACATAATAGTGTTAACAAGATTGTAATTGAATTAAAATCCACCTATATTTCTAAGCATTGAGTCTAATGTGTTTTTTAATGAGAGTATAATTTTTTCTTATGCGGAGAATTGAGTATAATGTTGATTTTTAGACCAATTAAAATCAACATATAATTTTCTGACTTGAGTACGGCGCTTTTTTGTATACTGGTTGGTAAGATCATGGCATTAACCTACCACGTTTGTCTTTTTTGGTCAACCTCTGCCACATTTCCTCTCTCTACCTATGTAACTATTGTTTTCGGTAACAGAAAAGTTATTTGAACAAATAAATTGACGCACAAACTGATGCATCCTGATTGGATGCTAAGAATTACAATAAAAAAAATTAAAAAGAAACACTGAAAATATTTTTGACCCTTAATTGGTTGTGCGTCGGGTGATTGCGTCCCAATTCTACGTCCATATAACACGTCTCTTTCGGCAAACTAATGCACCTTGTTTTTATCTGTTTTTAGTCATGCTTGGAATGCCCGTTGGGACCCAAAGTTTCGGCCAGCGGGTGACGCAAGAGTTTGGCCCAAAAATAAGAATAACTAGATGAGTTAGTCTGGCTTGGTCCATTTACAAGCTTGCATGTATTTAAATAGACCAACTTGATACTTCGGTGGATGGGTATCCTTTATTAGGCTGAGGTTGGGAAAATAGCTTAATTAAAACATTTTTGTGAAAAGAGTGTTTTATGAAAAAAATTGTATAAAAATTAATTTGTGAATAAGTTATTTTATATTTAAATGCATGATGGCAAAAGTAATTATTTTATTTTTTAATACTTACTTCTAAAGATGGGACGACAAAAGAATCCAAAAGTTGCATATTTCTCAGCTTCAAAGTCAAGAATCAGCTTGGATCAGATCAAGGAAGAGCCTCATTGCATAGCTACGGAAGAAAAGATTGAAGATTTAAGAAAAATGATAAAAAGCAAATAAAAATAATGCAAGTTGTGGTATTAAAATAGTAGTTATTCGAGCTTTGACTCTATGATTAGACAACTAGGGCACTTGAGGAAAAGACAAGGTCCATCACACAATCAAAATCGTTATTTCCTTATAAGTTTATCTTTATTTTAAATAATTTTATCAATTTTTTCTTTACATTGTGCTGTTATTTATAATTTTGTTTTTACTTTTATAACACATTTAAAATAGAGAAAAGCTATAATTTAGTCCTTGAATTTTTTCATTGTGTAATAATTTAGTCCTTGAACAAAAAAGTTACATACAAGTTAGTCCCTAATTTTATCAATATTATAACACGTTAGTACTTCTATTAAGTTTGTTTGTTAAAAGATAACAAAGATAGTGATATAGACTGTTAATTTGTGATGTGGGCTGTTATATGATGTTTTGGATGTGTTTAGTTATCCACAACATACCTAAATACATAGATATAACAAGCATACATCTCTAGATAATGTTTAGATTGATAGAAAATTGTGTATTTAGGTGTGTTGTGGGGAGATAAACACACCCAGATCATCATATAAACAACTCACATCATCGGTTCATAGTCTGTGATCATCTCTATTATCTTTTAACAAATAAAATTAATAGGGATACTAACTTGTTATAATATCGGTAAAATCAGGGACTAACTTGTATGTAAATTTTTTTCAAGGACTAAATTGTCATATTATGAAAAATTCAAGTACTAAGTTGTAGTTTTTCTCCTTAAAATACTCATTGCAACTTTCCACTTTGCGTTACACAATTTATTTTGTCTTGTATCTTATTGCAAGTTCAAGTCCTTATTTTTGACATCAGTTTGATGTACTTTGTATTCAGGCAAATATATTTCAGTTTTATTTATTTATTTATTGATGTGGGAAATAATTTATTCAATCAACTGAAAGTACAGCTAAAGTAGAAAGGCTCATTATAGTAGGAGAACCACCCTCCACCCAAACCATTAAGTTATTTCCTATATTGTTCTTAGCAAGCTCAAGGGCTACTTTATTCCCCTCCCTTTTCAGTTTTCACACGAGAAAAGATACAACTATGAAAGCATTCCCACAATTCCCTACAATCCTATGCCATTATATCAAAATAGGTGTGTCCAGTCTTCATTTTACAGATTGTGTGAATAAGCTCCAAGTCTGTCTCCTTCAATTTCTAGGTGGAAGAAACAAGCATCCTATGCAATCAACAAACCAAATCGCATAGCTAGAGCTTTTTCAATCTTGACATCAACTGCTTGCTTAATTACATTAGTGGTTGCCAACATAACATTACCTTCTCAGCCACATATCACTGCTCCTATCCCCCAACATTCATTTCCTACTCTGTAGCATCTGCGTTAAGTTTATAAAAACTCTTACTCGGTGGTTTCCAACTTTCTTGAAGCAATCCATTGCCATTATTTCCTAGCAGATTTAGCTTGCTATGATTAGCTCTGACTTCTTTAAAACTTCGTAATAAAGAATTTACATTTGATAGAATAATGTCCATTGATGTGGCTTTATTATCAAAACATAGCTTATTTCTAGAAATCCAAATTCCACATGCCACATTGCAAATAGTTCGGCATCGGCCTTTGGCAATGTTTCAATATGAATGTGAAACCATTTCTCACTAGGTAAAGTGCTTCAAAATTGATCTTCACATTTAGAGTTCCATAGATTTCTTACTGAAACACAATCACGGAAAGCATGCTGTAGTTCTAGTGTCTCCTCATGGGAGCCACATTTTGGACATACCGGATCTAGCATAACACCCTTTTCTCTGAGTCTTGATCTCACAGGAATGCTTCTATTATATGCCTTCCAAATGAAATAGACAGTTTTTTGGTGGCACCTCCAACTTCCACAAATTATTCCACATATAGGCTTCTCAAGAAGGATAAGAGATATTAGGAGCACCACTACCCAAATCCAACCTTTAATTAGTTTATATGCAAATTTCACACTAAACACCCTATTACTTGTTTGAACTCAAATAAACTTATCTTGGTTGTTGGTGCAAGATAGTGGGATGCTACAAATTTGGTATGCTTCAAAAGGTAAGAATATATCATGCACAAGTGACTAGTTCCAACTAGAATTATCTTCATTAATCAGCATATCTGCAGTCGCTTCTTCAAGTAAGCCATTGACTGGTGTCCAAACTTTGTGACCATTCTGAACAAGCCAACCATCTTTCCATATCAGAACATCTCGACCTATTCCTATGCGCCAGTACACTCCTTTATTTATCACCCATGATGCCACTGCAATGCTCCTCTAAGTGTAGCTCGAGTTAAATCCATCCGTTGCTTCTAGCACCTATTTTCTAGGGAAATATCTGACTTCTAAATATTTCAGCAAAGAATCCTCATTATTCTTTATCCTCCGCACTTGTTTGGATAGCAACACTAAATTGAAAGAATGGAAACTTCTAAAGCCTGTACCACTCATATTTTTTGGGTTACACGTCTTCTTCCAATTAATCCAATGGATCTTCTTTTTACCTCCCTTCCTGCCCCACCAGAAATTACTAATCATGAATTCAATTTTATCACAGAACTACTAGGGTAAGAGGAAACAACCCATGTTGTAGTATTGCTTGAGCCATAGATTTAATTAGTACTTCTTTCCCAACCCATGATAGCACCTTATTTTTCCATCCTTTCAGCTTCTTCCATATCCGTTCTTGGACAAAATCAAATACTTGTATCTTTGATCTTCCTACAAGAGTTGGAAGTGCCATATGTTTAATTAGAAGGACTCTCAATTGCCTTAATATTCAACCATCCTTGGATATTATTTCTTCGTTTTGTCAACAAATTTTAGCTAAAAGAGACCTTAGATTTGTCCAAGTTGATGCACTAGACTGAAGCTTGTTGATATAGAGAGAGAATAAAACACATCATTTCTGCTTCTTATTTATTAGCCCTGAAAAAGAAAATACTATCATCCGCAAAGAAAAAGATGTGAAATCTTTGGAGCTGTCCTAGACATCTTGACACCATGTAAGGCTCTTCTCTCTTGAGCTTTGAGAACTAATCTTGATAGAACCTCTGTGCATAAAAATGAATAGATATGGTGACAATGGGTCACCTTGACGTAAAACTCTTCTTGGTTTAAACTTTTGGCATAGGAAACCGTTTAACGGCATTGAGAAAGACATAGAAGAAACACATTTAATAATGAGCTCAATCCAATTTTCAGGAAATCTTGTTGCCCTAAAGACTTTTTCCAAGAAAAAACCATTCAACCCAATCATATGCCTTAGCCATGTCTAGCTTTAACTCACATATCCATTCTTCCTAACATATTTCTTATGCATATAGTGGAAATTCTCAAAAGCAATTAAAGCATTATCTGTAATGAGTCTATCAGGCATAAAAATACTCTGATACTCACTAACAAGATTTGTTTATTTGCAATAGTTTTGGTGATCAACTTCATAATGGCATTACATAATGATATAGGTCCAAATTTATAAGTGTGGACTGGCCTCTTAACTCTTGGTATTAAGCAAACCAAAGTGTGATTAATGGGCCCTGGGTCTACTGCATGGTTTAAAATATTAAGTACTAAATTGGTTACCTTATCTCCAATAACATCCCACAACTTTTGATGGAACATCCCACATATACTCTCTAGTCTTGGAGCTTTGGTTGGATGCATCTAAAATAAAACATGCTTGTCCTCTTTTCTTGTGAAAGGCTGATCTAGAATTTGGTATGTCTCCATATTAATTCAGTTAGAAACAACTGAAACTGCTTCATCAACCTCTTTAACCTATCCATCTAGAATTAGATTCTGAAAGAAACCTGTGATAACCTGTGCCATTTGCTCCTCCTCGTAATAAACTCTTCCTTGGTGATCATTAATTCTTGTTATCCAATTCCTATCCCTTTTCTAGATTCCACTCTGTTGTAATTTTCCCTCGAGATTTTTCATTTTTTGTTGTAACTCCTTTATATCCTCCATTATCTCTCTTGTTGAATTTCTTCCCCACCTACTTAATCCCTCTAAGCAACAAGCTATCTTCTCTATAATACTACTGCCATTAGTGAAACACAAAGACTGCACCTCGATTTAAAATCTTCATTTGTCATCCATGCTTCTTCAAAGTGTAAAATTTTCCCTTTTTGATGGTAATTCCTAGACCACATCGTAGTAAGTAACAAGAGTGGGTAGTGGTTAGACCTATACTTTGGTAAGTGCTCCAACATAGTAGTTGAAAATATTTCCTTCCAACTCAAGCTAATAAAACATCTATCGAGCTTGGCTTGTATATTTTGATCATCTCATTGGTTATTGCACCAAGTAAACTTGTTTCCCGTGAAACCCATATTTTGCAAATCACATGTCTGAATTGTGTCATGGAAACTTGCCAACAAAGAAGAATTCGGAGGCAGTCCCCCTTGTTTCTCTTCCACACTCATGATCTGATTCAAGTCTCCAATGCATACCCATGGAAATGAGTATTGATAACTTATGTCTAACATGAGGAACCAAGTTAGCTCTTTTTTTTTTATCAAATTCCGGATAACCATACACACCAATTACATGCCAACAAGCTTCATTCCCATAGTCTTCAATTAATTTATCAATATGGTTTAAGGACATCGACACCACCTCTATATCCCACTCATTCCTCCATAAGCAAGCTAAACCACTATCCCTTTCCTTACCTTCACCAATATAATCCACTGCCATAATATTTGGATACTCTCCAAAATGTTTGATATTCTTCATTTCATGAGTTTTCTTCCTTGTTTCCATTAATAAAATGACAGTGGGATCTTTACGAAGCAAAAGCTTCTTGGGAGCATGAACCATTTGTGGGTTCTTAAGTCCATAATAGATCCAACTTAAACAATTCATTTCTACCAGTAGGGCTGCTCCGTAGCATGTGTCAATATGGAGTAAACTTTTTTCTTCCCATTAATCAGCCCCTCTCCATAGTTTTGATGCACATCTTAGACTTCCTTCTCTTTCCCATTGCACTTCCATTTTTAGTCTGTGCTTCCACGATCCACCCTCTTGGGCATTGGCTGGAGCCCTATTTTCAAAAGTGCATTAGTATTTGCTTGGTTATCAATACACCTCAACGAATTGTATTTGGAAATCAGACTGATGAAAGTAATCTTCATGCTCCCACTAAAATGTGCCTAGTTTTTAACTACTATATATATTTTTTTTGCATGATCATTCAACAATACTTTAGTTGCATCTACCCCATATCCCAAGCATTCCAGTGTAACTGTTACATTTTTTGGATTGGTTTTTCCTGCATCTTCAATAGATAACAGCAAAAGTTTGGACAATAACTTCTTTGAGTATATCATCTTCATATAGTTATTATTACATGGTTGAAATATCATTTTCCTATTATCCCTCTCAGGCAACCCTCCTGAGTCACATACTCTCCATCTAACAGTAGATACACCAAGCCATGGTCCCAACTTTTTAGAATTGTATTGGTCCACAATATCAATATCTATTCCACCATCACAAGATTTCTCCTCATGACCAATCTTGCCATATTAATAACAGAATTGAGGTAGCCTTTCAAATTGAAAATAAACCCAAAAAACACTGTCCTTTTTACTACCCACATTCACCCCTTCCATTAATGGCTTGTCCATATTCAGTTCCACCAAGGCTTTAACTACTAACCCTTATGAATTAGGCATCTCAAACAAGTTAGTCTCAATAACTTGTCCCAAAGTTCTTCCCAATTTCTCACCCATTTTCCATGTTCAGTAATGTAAAGGAAGACCCCAGAACTGCACTTGTAATTGTACCAAAGAGAAGTCAAAAAGCATGGGGCAATGTCTCGTTCATATCTTTTCAGAAGTAATAAGAAATTTCGATATAACCATGGGGAACTTTCCAACACCCTATTCAATACCAACAAATCTCCAAAGAAGAATTGATAAAGATGCTCACCAATCTCCTCAACTTGGGTTCCTACTAGATTACCCCATAGATTGGTTAACACCTATTGAAGACTTCTCTTATTGATGATTTTAGTTGAAATGATTTTTCCCATTAAATTGGACTCGCAACCAGGTATCTCATCCTCAACATCTTATTCATCAAATACCACCAGTGACTCCATATTATTCACATTACTCTCCTTTCCAACACTCATTGTAGCCTCCTCATTTACCCCTCATTAAGGGAGTCTGTGATAAGTAATATTTTGATACATTGATTAACCCTCATATTTAGTCTTAGTAGACCTCTTTTGTGCTTAATTGATCAATATTAGATACATTTTATGAGTTTGGGCTCTAATTGGACTTAATTGTATTTTTTAGTATTATTACAAATTTATACTATTTTTGTATTTTGAGCATATCTTGAGTTCTAGCCACTAAAAATTACAAATTTTATATTGTAAGAAAGATGAAAGAAAGATCTACAACTTTGATGAGAAGTTGAACACTAATTCAAATATCTAGTAGATAAAAGTGGGCCTTGAAATTGGATCAAGGCTATTGTCACTGGAGTCTGAGTAGTGTGCACTTATTAGGCCATAACTTGAATTATAGACATTGGATCGACATAATACCGATGCCATTTGAAAGCTAAGACATAAAGCTTCAATCCATATGAAGATCACTTTCTAAAGTAATAACATCTTGTTGGGCTTATTGGCTGTTGAATTTGACTGATGTGAATAGAGATACAACTTGGATATGCTACAAAGATTGAGTCATAACTCACTCATTTCAAGTCCAAATAAAGCAAATTAGGTGCCCACTTAAAACTAAGAGGCAAAGGATTAATTTGGACTTAAGGGAAATATTGGATTTTCACATTTGAGGTCTGATAAGTAGTGAGAAAATAGGGACATGAAAGGAAGTTTCATTTTTAGGAATTTAGCTTCTCTCTTTAGGTTAGAATAGATTAGTTTTCTCTCCTCTTCTTCTCCTCTTTTCTCCTCACCCTCTCATCTTTCTATCACCATTCTCCAAAGGGCTTCAAGGGTTGTATCTTGAAACCTTGCTCTTTAATTTCAATGTATGATGTATTATTTTCTTAATTCTTTGCCTCTTACTCTTTTATATGCTTGCATTGAATGGTATTGGTATGTGGGTTTATAAATGAAGAATTAGTTCGGTGGATACTAATTGGTTAATTGGTATTGTAACATCCACCACGAGTTCCGAGTTTCGACTTTACATGATTTCTGACTTCCGACTTCATCTTCAAATTTCACATTTTCCAACTTCCGACTTGACACCTTCAAGGTCCAAACAAAATGGACATGATTCCCAATGTTCGACTTTGTTTCCAAGTTACATGATTTTTCGATAGCCGACCTTATTTCCATGTTTCAAATACAATGGGCATGATTTAGACTAATTTTCGATATCCGACTTCATGTTGGAAAATAAAGTGTACATGTTTCCGATCTCCGAGTTGATAGTTTAACAGAATGGTCACAAGCACCGACCTCTGGGTTGAATTTAACGAGTTCCGACCTTAGAGTTGAACTCGCCTAGAATGGACACGAGTTCAGATCTTTGAGTTGATCTCCAAGTTCGATCAAAATTTACACAAGTTCCGATCTCCTACTTTGTTCCCATGCTTTCTGACATCCGACTTCAGCTCAAAGTCCAAAGAAAATGGTCGCGGGCTCCGACTTTACGCAGAATATATACGAGTTCTGATTTCAGATAGAATGGAAGCGAGTTCCACTTTTTAGGCAACGTGGAGAATAATTTAGCCACAAAAAAGGGAGACATGGCTGAACTTCAATCACAAAATTTCAATCAATCAAAACACACCAAGCCAACCACCTTTTTAATGCTTAAATCGGATTTTTCTCTTCTCCCTGCTGACTTGCGTCTCATTCTCATATAGTTTCAGCCTTCGTCTTCTTTCTTCTCTCAACCAACTCCATCATTCCTTCAAGCTTAACAAGGTTTTATTAATCCAAGCTCCAAAATCTAGTAAAATCACACCTAAAGGAGGTAAGATTCAGTTTCTGTTCTTAATTTCTATAAACTGTGGCTGCATGAAATTTCACTCTTCTTCATATATTTGATAATATATTGGATGTATATAATGTATCATGGTTGGATTAATATGAAATCTTGAGTTGGAATTAAAGTTAGAAGAAGAAAAACTAGGAGAAGTGGAGGATTGGGATGCTGCCTAAGTGAGAAGCCCCATGGCAGTTTGTATGGCAGAGTATACGGCTCCACTTGCTGCCATTAAAATTCGATGTAGCTATTTTTATATGAAAGTAGACATTCAGGGCTTTCCATACATATATAATAGAGGGCCATTGGATTGGTATTGAGAGAGATATGAATTTTTGAAGTTTGACCTAGGAATCAAGACTTTCATCCAGGTAGTGTGAATTGAGAGGGGTGTAACTCACCCTACACAACTCCAAATTGAGTGAAACTAACTTTGTTAGAAATCTTACACATAGGAGAATATCCCATAAAAATTTTCGAGTTAGTTAAGATCCCATTTGTTCCCAGTGGTTTGAGGAGGAAGTTGCCCTATGTCCAAACTGAGCCTAAGCAGGGCAGTTCAGGAAGGTCAAATTTTTGAGGCTTATAACTCGAGCTCTAATAAAGCAAATGAAACAAAACTTGTTGCAAATGAAAGCTAGTTCTGTTAGCTTTGAGAAGACACCAATTTCGTATGATTTGGACTTGTTTTTGATTTTTAGTAGATTTTTACTTTTAGGTGTATAATTCTGGCCAGCCATAGGGCAGGCCGGGTTAAAACATAAGTAACTTGAGTTATATTTATCAAAACTAGATGGGATCAAAGAGGTTAGAAAATAGACACATAACACTTTGATATATCCGAAATTCAGGTCCAAATAGGTTAAGATGAATTTAAGGCTTAATTTCTAAAAACGGGCAAAGTTGAAGAATATGAGCAGGAATTCCAAAATTTAAGGATTTGACACCTTAATGCATATATGAGTTCAATTAAAGCTTAAGTGTTGCAAATTCCATGTTGGTGCTTGAAAGATTGATGCATTATATTTGATCTCTTACTGTGATTGACTGTCTATTGAGATTGGCACTATTCATGGAAAAACGGATCTGATCCGTTATGCTGCTGAGTTTTCGGTAGAATTGTAAGGAAGTTATGAACCCTTATATGTTATGAATATGTACGTGAAAATCATGAATATAAGGATTCATGAAAGTAAATGATGAAGCATATGTATGAGTGCATTCAACATATCTATGCATGATTATATATGAGAATGAAAGGATATGAACATATTAAATATGAATCCCTTCACTTGGAGGCAGTTGCATATTGAATCCTTCCTTGTGAAGGCAGTTAAATAAGATAAGATGTGGGTCCCTTCACTTAGAGGTAGTTGTACATTGAATCCCTCCTTGTGAAGGCAGTATAAAACTATGAGATCCCTCTATCTTGGAGGCACGTGGTCAGATGAGATCCCTCTACATTGAAGGCACGTGGTCAGATGAGATCCCTTTATTCTTGCGGCACGTGACCAGAAGAGATCCCTTCAATTTAGTGGCATATGACCAAAATGAGATCCCTCCAAGACTAGAGGCACGTGAATCCCCTTGTAGGTTAGTCTGTGTAACGACGGTCACGAGTTAAGCTGACGAGCTCACTCCTAGATCAGACTTCCCAAGGGCAGTAAAGATTAAAAATTAAAACATATGTAAGCACCCCACTCATATGAGGCATGGCATCGACCCAGCTAGTGTGAGTATAGGGGATGGGGCTTACATGAGGCATGGCATGACCTAGTTAGTGTAAGTACCATAAATTTATGATGATGAGTCCATATTCCTAAGGAACGTGACATGGTGATCATGCTCTGATGGGGTATGACATGGCGATCATACTTTGGAATGTAGCATGATGATCCCACACCTTAAGGAATGTGACATGGCGATCACATTTCAATGGAGTATGACATGGCAATCATACTCTGGGACATGGTGATCATACTCTGGGATATGGCAAGAAGAACATATTCCTAAGAAGTGTGACATGGTGATCACACCCCGATGGAGTATGACATGGCGATCGTACTCTGGAATATGTGTAACAAGTAAAGGAAGATAAAGAAAGAAAAATCAATTTTATGTATCTGCATAAGTTTAAGTTCAAGTACAAGTAAGGGCATGTGCCGATGTTATGCCTCCAGTATATTGATGCTATCATATTTTAATATGTTGCAGTTATTATTTATAGTATAATTCATGAATTAACTTTGTATGGGCTCTCCCAAATGCCAAGTGTATAAGTAAAATGAACTTTGCTTCGGATAATATATTTTCAAACTATAAAATTAAACAGTTTACATAACATGTTCACCTTTTTCATAATAAACCGAAGCAAACTGGAGATGACAACGATGACAGTATGTATGATTGTTAAGGAATCCTACTGAGAATTCAAAATTCTCACTCTTATTTTCGTGTTATC
This sequence comes from Pterocarpus macrocarpus, assembly GCA_031439585.1. Classification (NCBI taxonomy): domain Eukaryota; kingdom Viridiplantae; phylum Streptophyta; class Magnoliopsida; order Fabales; family Fabaceae; genus Pterocarpus; species Pterocarpus macrocarpus. Next base: position 40,275,605 of record CM062517.1, read on the forward strand.
TCCAGATAGTTCAAGAAGTTCCAAAGACGGCTGAGGTTGCCATCAGATAAGGTCTGCTCAGGTAACAGTAACAACTTTAGAGTGTAGTACTATGACTTAAGTATAGTACTGTATTTCCGGAGGACGTTACAGGTATGAACTTGATTAATTAAAGAATTAGGAATTGGGTTTGGGTCCAAACCTAGGCTAATGCAATTGGGGCTAAAAATCGACATAGGTTAATTTGAGTTAAGATCTTAATTATCTTATCAATTGTATGTTGGTTGAATGCCTAGAGGTTTCTAGATAGAATTGTGAGGTTGTTAATAGAGGTTTCTCTAATAGCTCAAGTTAGCCACACACACCATGTGTTTGATCATATGCATGTTTGTGATAAATATGCTTTTGGCTTTAGGAAATCCTTGAGCTAGTGTCATTTTAGTTGTTAGTTTCTTTTTTTAATTAGTTTTCTTGCATGCAAACAAAACTCCCTTGTTACTAATCAAATAGTCATCAACATTCTTGTGAGACGACCTTGGTTGCACTACCCTACAAGTAGTGTAATTAAGTTTTAAAATTGTAATTTGGAGCAGGTTACGACACTCGCTACTAGTATGTGAATAGAATATGCAATTTTAATCTCATTACAAGTATTTTTACATTAATGGTTTCTTATAGTTGCCTCAAGAATACACATTGAAGGACACAATTTTTTTCATTTTAAGAGTTTTCTCCTTTTGAGTTTTTTTTTTTTTTTTTTAAAGTAGAGCTCATTATATTAGGACATCTGTAATGTCCTCCTCTGTACAGTACAATGTTTAAGTCATAGTACCACACCCTGGAGTTATTATTATTACTTGAGCGGACCTTATCTGACAGCAACTTCAACCGTCTTTGAAAACTTCTTGAACTATCTGGAGATAACACGGAAATAGGAATGAGAATTTTAAATTCTCAGTAGGATTCACTAAGAAATTTCACGTCGTGTCATCATTATTTTCTCCAGCTACTTCGATTTATTATGAAAAAGATGGACATGTCATATAAACTGTTAAATTTTATAGTTTGAAAATATATTATTCGAAGCATAGTCTATTTTATTCATACACTTGTCATTTGGGAGAGCCAATACATAATAGAGTCATGAATCATACTATGAATAATAACTGCAATGTATTAAAATATAATAACACCAATATACTGGAAACTTGAAATTTGCATCTGTGTTTACTTGTTCTTGAATTTATGCAGATATACATAATTTTCTTTTCTTTCTTTGTCTTCCTTTACTTGTCATACATATTCTAGAGTACGATCAGCATGTCATACTCCCTCGAGGTGTGATCACCATGTCACACTCCTATATTATCATGTCCTAGAGTATGATCGCCATGTCATACTCCATCAGGGTGTGACCACCATGTCACACTCCTATCCTACCATATTCCAAAGTATGATCGCCATGTCATACTCCATCAGGTGTGATCGCCATGTCACACCCCTTAGGGGGTGGGATCATTATGCCACATTCCAAAGTACGATCGTCATGTCATATCCTATCAGAGCATGATCGCCATGTCACGTTCCTTCGGAATATGGACTCATCATCATATCTTCATTAGTTGTCACACACAACAAAGTCTTAATCTAACTTGCAAGCTTTTAACTTTTATTGAAGTTCCCGAGTTTGAGCTCAGGACTGACTTCTGAGATTGAATTGGGTCCGACTTTCAAGATTATATAAGCTCCACCTTCTAGGGTTATATATATAAGATTAATGTTTTGATTCCCGACTTCCGGGGTTAGGTGTTTTGATTCCTGACTTCTGGGGTTATGCCTAGAATCGATCTCCGAGATTGATTCTTGGACCGAGTTTCGAGATTATATGTTTAATGAGATAGCAAGTTTTGGAGTTACATGTATAAGACTTTTGAAGCGCCCTAGTTGTCGACTTCCGAGATTCGGGTATAAGGTTTCATGTTCTAGCACCAACTTCCAAGTTTATGTTGAAGATCTTCAACTTTCAGGTTTAAGTATTTTAGGTTTTATATTCTTGTCCTTGACTCTTGATTCTAAAGTGTCTTATGTGCTGTGTGATTCCGATCTTCGACATTAAGCCACAATTGGTCTTCCAAGACTTTTATGAATGTGTTTCCTAAATTCCAAGTTTCTGACATTGACTATACCCAATCTAGTTTCCTATTCACTAAGTTCTGAGTTCAACATTAAGTATACCCGATCTAACTCTCTGTTTGCTAAGTTCCGAGTTCCGATATTAACTAAACTTGATTTAGTATTCGTACATGTCTCTAACCAGAATTACACTCTTATAAGAGAAAATTTACCAAAAATAGAAATCTGGGTGAAATCATACGAAATTTATATCACTATAAAGCTAATAGAGCAATCTTTTAAATAAAAGAAGTTGCATATTATATGAATGAGTATAATTCGAGATATAAGCCCTGAAACTTGACCCTACTGGACTACCCCGTTCCAACCCGGGTTGAACTTAAGGTGAATTCATTGATGTACTAGGGATAGTTGGCAACGAATCTGACTTTTAAATTTTTATGGGATGTTCACTCATATGTTAGCTTTCAAACAACGTTGGATTCACTCAATTTGGGATTGTGTAGGGTGAGTTACACCTTTCTCAACTCATACTGCTCGGATGAAAGTCCTGATTTCTAGGTAAAGCTTCAAAAATTCATAACTACCTCTATACTGATCCAATGGCCTTATATTATATATGTATGGAAAACTTGAATGTCTAGTTTCTCATAAAAATAGATTCATGAAATTTAAACGGCTGTAGGCAGAGCTGTACACTCTGCCGTACGGACCGCTGAGGAAAAATCCTAACAACTTCTTGAGTTTTCTCTTCTCTTCAAGTTCTTTTATACCAATTCCAACTCTAATCACAACACACATGCAAATTCAGTCATAAATCATCATCATCACTCCAAATCACATCAATATCATGAAGAAAGCAAGTTCCCCACACAGCCCCAAAAAAAAAAAAAAAACAAGAAGAGAAGTTAGATTCCTACCTTGCCTAGGTGTGATTCTTGTTAGATTTGTGGTTGGAGTTGAAGAAATCTCGTTGTGGCTTGAAGGTTTGTGGGAGAAGAAGATGTTATGAGTTGAGATAAGAGGAGATGATGGAGAAAAGAATTGAGAAGGGTCAGTATATAGGGATCGAAATTTGCAAGGGCAGAAAAGGAAAAATTTAAAAACTTCTAAAGCAAGTTATATGTGATTGGTGGATTGGAGTAGGTTATTCAACTTGGTTTGGCAGCCCATATGGAGGGCTGAGATGGCGCTATTTGCATGGATAAGTTGGCTAAATCTTGGCCATCCATTCTAGGGTTCTCATAGTATAATTTCTATTGATCCGGTTCTGACAGTTTGAAATACCGAAATCTTACCGATTTCCTATCACATTATATGGGGATGTTACAACATCATTGTTAAAGATGTCAAGTACAGAGTTTCTTTTATGTGAATGCTTTTGTTGTAGGTTTTGATGATGCCAACATGGTGATGAATGGTTGCAATAAAAAAGCCATAAGGCTACTTGCAGAAGAATGAGTCAAAAGCTCAACTGGTATAGATTCTTAGGACTTAGTTTCTTTATATTAAAAGATTTTCTTTTGATAACTTTAACAGTCTATTTTTATTAAGATTCAAAATTTTCAAGTAAGTAATTGATTACTACACGGGGGAAATCGATTACAATGCTCACTGGCCTTGAAGTAATCAACTATCACATTTTTAAGCATTAATTATGAGTTATGGAAATTTATGTAATCGATTACTTAGGGATGTTATCGATTACCATATTCTTATTTCTACCCAGAAACATGCTTTTTGCTCATAGTAATTGATTACAATGGATTGTAATTGATTACAATAGCGCGAAAAGTCTCTAACATCTAGTTTTGAAAAGTTATGCATCTTGGGAGAAATACCCAAATAGCTAGTATGAGTTTGAGGTCTATAAATACCCATTCTATGATAGATTTTCTAGCAAGAAAAATCAAGTATCAATTACACTTAATCATTATTTTCATTCCTTGATTTTCTTTCAAGTTTTGTGGCCAAAAAGTGGTATCACTTGAAGAACTTCATAGAGCTTCAACTTGCATCATTTCCTTAAAGAGAAAATGATTTTCTTCTATCATTATTCCTACCATTTGTAAGAGGTTGAGGTATCCCTCAAGTGAGTAATGGGTGGGGTATCCCTTTAGTTTTGAGTGACTCATACACTAAGGTGAGGGATCCTAAAAGTGAGAATACTTAAGTATTGTAAGGATTTCCAAACACATTTGAAGGATTGAATCTAGTGGAAAATCCCAAGTAATTACTTGGGGACTAGACGTAGGCCACAAGGGTAGGGATGGCAAAAAAATCCATTAAAACGGGTATCCGCGGGGATTACCCGCAACGGGGACGGGGACGGGGAATGGTTTGATCCCCGAGGGGGGTAGGGATGTCCCTATTTAACTAATGTGGGCAGGGGCAGGGGATAAGGTCCCCGCCCCATGGAGACCCGCAAAACCCCCATTTAGATATAAAATTACATAACTGCCCTTATATATAGAAAAACATATGGAAATAAACCCTATCTATCACTTACATCTCTCTCTTTGTACTCTGCCGTTCTACACGTTTACTTTTATTCCTTTTTCTGTTCTTGCTCTCTATCTCTCCGTCAAGTGTTATGCTACTGTTCTATTCTCTTAATCTCTCTTTTGCTCTTGATATCTCTTGTCTCTTTGATTTTGCGTATGTCCAACCTCCACCAACAACCACCGTGCGTTCGTCCAGCTTCCACCAGCAGCTGACATCGACCTCAGATCCACCGCCCACAACCTCCGCAAGTCCGTGCATTCAGCCTCCACCAGCAGCTCACATTGTGCTGTTAGCAACTGCGAATCCGCCGCCCATAGCAACTGCTGCAAGTCCGTGCATCCAGCCTCCACCAACAGCTCACATCGTACCGTCAGCAAACGCGGATCCACCGCCCATAGCAACCGCCATAAGTCTGCCTCGTTCCTCATTATTCTGCAGCTCTTCCTCTTGCTGTTGCTGTTGCCGTTGCAGGTCCGCCCACAGCACTTATTGCATGCTTTCTTTTCCCAATTTTTTTAGTGTTTTTTTTTTTCAACTTTTGATCTATTCCTTTGATAAGGTTGCTATTTCTTTTACTGAGTGAGTGTTTCTTTTATTGCTGTGGGCTTATGCTATGTCAATCCCCTCCCCTTCTCATTGTTCTACTTAGTCTCTGCCTATGTTGCTGCTGTTGTTGTAATGTTATTGTTGTTGTTTTTAAATCATAATTGAATCTCGCCTATATTTATTCAGAATCATCAATTTGAGCCATAGATGTTTAAAAAGAAAAAAGGAAAGCCTTTCATATAGTGAATGTTTGTAAATGCAACTTGTTAGTTTTAATCTTTTTTTCTTATTATTTTGATTTTTTATAGAAATCCGCAGGGATCCGAATCCCCGAGGGGAATGGGGAATGGGGATGGGGGGGAATCTTAAACGTAATCTTAAACGGGGATAGGGGGCGGAGGGCATGTCCCTGCCCCCATGGAGACCCGTTGCCATCCCTACACAAGGGGTAATCGAGCTAGAATAAATCTAAGTTTGTATCTCTCTATCCTTATCTCCATAAATTATTGCCAGTTAAATTTAATATCTTGAGTCCTCGAAGTGTTTGGGAAAAACTTGTATAAGTTCTTCATATCCTTATTCACCTAATTAATTCCTTAATTTGCTTAATCCAAAATTCTCTAATCTTAATTAAGTATTCTTGTAATTTTTCTCTTCACAATTACCCTTTTTATCTCTTGATTAAGCCTTTATTCTTTAATGCTTTATTAAGTGCCTAATTACTAAGGGTCACTGAGATAATTTAACATAAAAAAATAAAATAAAATTAGGGATGTTACACCACTAATGAAGTGATGCCATGAGTTGTGTAGGAGCAGTAAAGCCTTTAATTTTAGGGTTGAAATTAAGTAATTAATTGAATCTTAGGATTTAAAGGAATTAATATGCTAACGAATTGGGTATTAATTAGATTAGAAAATCCCCCATCAATTGTATTGATAGAAATTCATTAGATTATGAGCTAAATACTCATAAGAACAACTAGGTGAATTGGATCCCTAGCACCCCATCTATTGTTAATCATTCCATTGCAAGTTGGTTACTTGTGCCCCAAGTTGGTTAGTTAGAAGTTAGTTTAGATTATATTTGATTAGATTTGCACTCTAGATTCTTGTCAGGTTTTGTGATTTCTAATTTGGTAGCCTAGATTGTATTTGGATTTGGAAATCGATAATTGATAATTTGTTGCTCAATCCCTGTGGGACAATACTCTTACTCACTTTTTTATTACTGGTACAACTTGATATACGTACTAGTTTTGCTGTCGTTCCCAAAGGGGTATAAGTCCCCTACAAGAATTGAAGGGTACAATGTGGACCACGGACCCTCAAGAGCACTTGGATGTGTTCCAATCATCCATTTTCCTTGTGGCTATCTCTGATCTCATTAAGTGCACAACATTTCCAACTACACTACATAGAGTTGAACTCAAATAGTTTTCTTCATTATAACCCAAGTATGTAAATTGGTTCTCTAACATATCCACTAGGTTCCTATCACATTTTACTATTAGAAAGATGAAGCCTAAATCAGCAGCTAGTTTGATAGGTTTTTCACTAAGAGCCAAATCAACCACTTTGTGACTACATTGATCGGTTTAACTGAGAATCATTGCTCATGAAAAAGCTTAACCAAAGGTGGCTAAGCACACTTTGATGCACGGGCTCCAACTTGGTGCATTCACCAAGTCACTAGCAAAACAAGAACTCAAGTTGCTTATCGTGCTCCAAGAGTGAAAAATACATTGATATGGAAGAAGCCATGAAGGTGAAGATAAAAGTCAGTATACTTGGCATCCATTACAAGAAGCCTAGTTTACGAAATGAAGATTAGACAAAGAGAGAAGCTTAGACACTTCGAGTTAAGAAATTTGTAGAATATAACCCACTCACAATATCTGTGAGCTAGATATACAAGAATGTGCACCAAACAAAATTTGGTAGACTCCCGAAGCTGAAACCTCTCTACCCTAGGGTGAATACAATGTTATCTCTAAGGTACAAGTACCATAATGGCTCTACAAATATCGTATAAAATATTGCATTGACCTCTGAGATGTTATTGAACAATTGATACGTGAAGGGTGTCTAGCAAGGTATGTGCCTTACAATGGAGCTTCAGAAAAGATAAGTCCTAGAAGGATTTCAAGCTTACAAAAGAGGAAAACATCCCGTACAAGGGATGATGATGATAAAAGAAATTCAAGAAATAAAAGATCCAAGGACAGGGACCAACGAAGGGAGGATAACCCCGTGACAGAGATAGTAACTAAAACTATTAATGTTATCTCTAGAGGTTTTGCAAGAGGCATGATTACTAAATCCTCTCATAAGAAACATTTGAAGGAAGTCTTTAACCTAGCCTTAAGTAGCGCAATACCAATAATAGCCTAGCTATCTCCAATGCTTGATATCATTTTCTCATATGTTGATAGTGAGGGGCTTATTCTCGGCCACAATGATCTAATTTTATATCGGCTATAACGGTAAATATGTAACACCCTGATTTAGCCATAAGAAATTGGTTCGGTAAGGATCTAAAATACCAGAGAGTTTAGTCATTAGAAGATCACACCTAGTATATGTAGGCCAAACAACCAAAAATTTCATGAAGCAATGTGGGCCACTTATCCATGGTGAGTCACCATTGGTTTTCTCTAAATATCTCCCCAAAACCTAACTTTTTCATCATCTTCTCTCCCTCATCTCGCTAGCTAAACCCTCTTTCTTGCTCTTCCTCCTCCTCTTGCTCACACAAACTCACAAGTCCTTAGTTTCTTCTTGTTTCCTCAACATACTTCTAGGTTTTGAGCTTGTTTCCGACCTCTTAAACTATTTAGAATTCAAATTCCTTCCTCTTTACATCATGCCAAGCTTCAGTCAAGGAAGAGAAAAAGAGAGTTTAGGTGTAGTTTTGTGACTCTAAGAGTGTTTTTAAGTTGTTGGAAGCAAGATTTAAAGCATCCTTGAGCTTGAAACTGAGATAGGCTCCTAAACCACATTGTATGCGATTATATGACTGGATGAGCTAGGGTTTTGCACTCTTTTGTTTCCCATATATCTTAGCTGAAGATGATTTTCTTTGGGCTTATATTAATGAGTTAAAACTAGTGAAACTTGAGTTAGTGCCAGAAATAGGATAGAAACTCAAAAATATTCACAAATAGAAAATAGGACAATTATGACAACCCTAGGCAATATTGGATCTGTGAACCATATCCTGAGTTAGGGACCTTCACTTGAAGTAAAACCAATTTTATTTGAAATCTAACTCATAGGGGAGTATACCACAAAATTTGTATCTAGTGGACTTAAAATGAAAATGTCATGAATTTTTTAATTAGGCTATAGGCAGAGTAACATGTACTTGAGCAGCATATGTTCTAACGGGCATAACTTGCCCCGCAGTCCTTCAAATTGAGTGTAACTAATTTTTTTAGAAAGCTAACACATTGCGAAATAAGTATGTAATTTTCGGGATCAAACTCCCAGTGAATTGCTCCTAGTAATTCCATGAAGTTGCCTCATGCTCCGTAAGTGCTAATATAAGGCAGCAATATTGTAGAGCTTATAACTTAAGTTCTGTTTACCTAAATTGAATGAGACTTCTTCTTCTTCTTCTTTTTTTTTTTTTTTGAAAGAGGATTTAAGTGACTATAAGCATGTAAAATTTTAGGGCAAAATGATAAAGAATAGATTTTTAGTGATTTTTTATTTTTAGGTATCCCAGTCTGTTCTAAAACAGGGCAGTAATGAATCAAATGCAAATAACTCAAGTTATACTTATCAAAATTTAGTGGGACCAAAAAGATTTGAAAATAGATTAATAGAGCAATATTTCTATATAATTTGAAATCAAAAGGGTTTAACTTGAGATTTGGGCATAATCTGAAATTTTCGGTAGAATTTGGGAAACTTAAGTCTAATTTGTAGTTAAATTACCTACAACTTCACATAGAGGTCTCCAAACTACGTAGGACCAAAACTATTTGAAAAAACTATTTGAAAGGTGGAGGAATATATACTAGTTTTAATGCCATATTGATATGTATGTTATGATATAGCCATTATTTGGAATATTTGAGATTGAGGTATTGTTTGCCTCATATAATCTTGCATGTGATTGAGACTTATTATATGTGATGGAGATTGTTTTCTCTATTGACTGGCTGGTTTAGTTGTTATTGTAATTTTTGGGAAGCCTCATATTATAGCCATCATACTGCCAAATTTTTGACAGAAATATTTTGAAGGTAAGTTATGTAGCATGAGCATAAGTGCATCAAGCATCCTCATGTACAACTAATAAAAAATTATGCATGCTAAGAACATGAGAAGATAAGATCCCTCAACTTGGAGTCAGTTACATTAAGACTATGAGATCGCAAATATTAAGACTATGAGATCCCTCTGCTTTGGAGACAGTTGGCCAAATGAATCCATCCAATTTAGAGGCATATGAATCCCATTATCAAATTAGTGTTGTGTGATGATGGTCACGGAATGCGTTCATATCTTATAATAGTCTATCCAAGGGTAGTAAAAATTAACAGCACATGCTAGGTAAGAAAGTAAATAAGAAAATGCATCAAGTTATGCATTCATGAGCATATAGCTTATTTGCTTCCATTTAATAGCATAATCTGTTAGGACCAAGCATTATTATCACTTGTATGATTATTGCCATGCTTGAACTAAGTGTATGAGTTAAAATTAACTTGCTTCAGAAGGATGTATTTTCTGAACTTAATAAATGAACCTTTATCCCTATGTATAAGATCACACTTTCATAATAAATCGAAGCGGCAACAATGACATTGATTGTCTAATAGTTTAGGATGCCTATTGAGAATGTAAAACTCACACTCCTACATGCTTCTGTGTCGTCTCCAGATAGCTCAAAAGACCCTAATGGTGACCTTGGTAGAGTCCGTTTGAGGCTAGATTAGCAGCTGAAGATTTCTGTCAAAAATTTAGCACTAGAGAACTGTTTCACTAGTGGTAGATCTTGGTAAAGTGCTTTATGTATTTTGAGATACTATTAAAACAAGACTAGAAGTCTTGTTATATAACTTAGTGAGTGCCACCATAATGTAAATATTTATATATATAAGGTAACTTCTATTCCCTCTATTTATTTATATATGTTTGCTTAGGATTACGAAGTAAATAATCACGCTATTATCTTGGCAATATAGTAAATAATCAAGCAAATTCCACTAATTTATTAGTAGCAACTCTTAAGTATGATGTTATGACTTAAGCATGAGATTGTGCTTAGGAGGGTGTTATATTTTGGTATCAGAGTACTTTGTCAAAACCGGACCTAAGGACTGGTCTGACTATGCTCCTTGCATACTCTAAACATTTTAATGATAGTCACATGATGAATCTTATATGTTTAGATAAGATATAGGAATCAAATATGCATAATAGTTTAGCTGTAAACGTAATTAGTTGCTATCACACTTTGCTCAGTATTGAGCCTGATCAACTCAATATCTTTGTTTGGTGTGATTAGGAACTAATGGTTTCCGACAGGCATGGTAGCCCATGAAGGGAACCTGCTCACGAAGACTCCGAGCACATTATGGGCATGTTTCGAGCAATGGTCTTCACTATGAGGGAATAAAGTACAACTGCCAATCGGATGATGGAACGATTGGAAAGGCAAGGTGAAGAAGGTCATGGAGGAAATCCAGATGGAACAGAAGTTGACTTGGAATATTTAATGCTCACGGAGTTCAGGAAAGCCAATCCACCTAGTTTCTGGGGAACCTTCAACCTAGATAAAGTCGAAGAGTGGATTAAGGCTATGGAGAAGACCGTTTTATTATTGGTATGTACTGAGAACCAAAAGGTGGCATTTGCTACCTAATTTTGGAAGCGAATATGGAGTTTTGGTGGACTAGCACAATAAGACTATTTGAGAGTTTCCAAACTATTATCACTTGGGAGGTGTTCAAGGATGCGTTTTGCCAGAAGTATTTCCTTGCTTCTATGAGAAATGCCAAAGAATTGGAGTTCATGAAACTCCGGCAAGGAAGCATGAGTGTGTCGGAATATATAGCTATATTGGAGAGCTTTGCAAGTTTTTCACCATTTATCAGTGCAATCTTGATGAAATTTGGAAGTGCTTCAAACTTGAAGGTGGATTAAGAGAGGATATCCTAGCATCAGTGTGACCAATTGAGATAAGAGATTTGGCTACATTGGTGAACAAGAGCCGGCTAGTGGAGGAATACAACAAAAAGCTCACTAACACCAAGTCTGATGCTTATAAGAAAAGGTCGACATCCAAGAGCTAGGGATTCGAGCATGCCTTGTCGCCAAAGAAGCAGTTTCAACTTGGTGAGTATGAGGGTAAACAGTCATACGGACCAACCATGAAGCAAGAATATCCGAAAGGTGGAAGAGACCCCGGAGGTAGACCTTGCTTGGCCGGATAGAGTATGTGCTTCAGATATAGGAAGCTGGGGCATATAATCAGAGAATGCCCACATAGGCACCAACCACCCACCCCTAAGCTGCAACACCAAGGAAGGGTTTTCACCCTGAGTGCTGAAGAGATTAGACAGTCTGAGGAACTGATACAGGGTGAGTATGAAGTAAGGAATCTAACTATATTACGCGACTCAGGTAGCTAAATTGAAATTACTAATTTAGTTTGTCTCCCTCTATCTAAATTAGATATAATCTTAGGCATGGATTGGCTTTTGGCAAACCAAGCTATTTCCAATTGTTCAATAGGTCCATTATTCTTCTATCATACCTACGGAACCTGTGACATCGATGTGCCTATATGTAAATTCTCTAGTGTCGGGTTGTTGTTAGGATGGAACCGAGAATGCAGAAAGGATTTCTGAACTTGTTTATAAATAGTGAATTTTGTGGGCAGATTTTTTTAAAAAAAGTGGATAGTATTGTAATAGCCCAATTTAGCCGTGTTTATAATTAACATTGTTATAGATTAATTAATACTAAACTTATAAATAGAGATCAGAATATAGAATAATACAAGTAGTAATAATGTACAATTAGAATTTTTACGGAAATTGAATTTTAAACATATCGTAAAAATTTTAAGAACAGTTTCTCATAATACAAGAAATTGGTTCAGTAGGGATCTAAAATATCAGAGAGTTTAGTCATCAGAAGATCACTCTTATTATATGTGGCCTAGAGTGGGCCACATGGCAAAAAATTTTATGAAAAAATGTGGGTTAAATTGAGTGAGCTTAATTTTTTTAAAAGAGGGTTCAAGTAAGTGTAAGCATGTAAAATTTTAAGATAAAATGATAAAGAATAAATTTTTAGTAATTTTTCATTTTTAGATATTCTAGCATGTCCTAAGACAAGCAGCGGTGAATCAAATGCGAAAAACTTAAGATATTCTTATCAAAATTTACAGGGATCAAAGATGTTTGAAAAAATAATAATATCAAAATCAATAGAAAAAGGATGAATTAAAGATGAGTATCACTTAAAATCAATCAAAATTAATTAGATGGTATTAGTTTAAAATATATAAATTAAACTAAGTAATCTAAAACATACTATTTGAGAAATTGTGGTAGTTATGTGATTTCTTTATTAAAAAATTATTTAAAATAGTTTTATGAGGCCAAAGTAATATAGGATGAATTATTTAATATACTTCCTTTGGTCAGCCCCTGACGTTCAAAATGTAGTGAATTCGATCCCCTTGCAGTCCATTTTTCTAATCCTCTAGTCTCATTACGTAACTCTTATTCATAAAGTCTACGTTCCAGATTTTTCTTCCGTTTTCCGATTGGTTAATCCAAACTAAGCTAGACTTTTCTTCGTTAGTTTCTTGATCTGAGAATTCCTCGTTTGAATGAATATACAATATGGATGCTTTTCAATGCTGAGTAGTGTCGACGACGATGTGTTATATACCAATCCTAATTGGAACACGGCGTTTAACAAGGCACTTAACGTAAGGCACAGAAGTGTTTTTAACTTTAGAGATGAAAATGTTACTAAATTTTCCTTTTAAAGAATAGCTTATTAAACCCCAATTCTTTCAACCACTAACATATATAACTTATTGAAAGTAGAGGACAACACAAAGAAAAGGAAAACACCACCACAGGAAGAGTGTAAATGGCAGAGGCGAAGGGTAGAGTCTGTGTGACCGGAGGTACAGGCTTTCTTGGTTCATGGATCATCAAGAGACTGCTTGAGGATGGTTACACTGTCAACACCACTATTAGATTTGATCCACGTAAGTAAGCCTTTTTATAATGAAATTTATACAGAAGTTTCATTTCTCTATGACAAATATACCAATGTTAAACTAGCTTATAATTGTGATCCTTTTTGACATTAATAATTAGCAGAAAGAAAGAGGGACGTTAGCTTCCTCAAAAGTCTACCTGGTGCATCCCAAAAGCTAAAAATCTTTAATGCCGATCTCAGCTTCCCAGACAGTTTCAATGAAGCAATAGAAGGGTGTGTTGGGATATTCCACACTGCTACTCCAATTGATTTTGAAGTAAGTGAACCTGAGGAAATAGTGACCAAAAGAACCATTGATGGGGCACTAGGCATTTTGAAAGCATGCCTAAACTCAAAGACAGTGAAGAGGGTTGTTTACACTTCTAGTGCCTCTGCTGTTTGCCGCACTGGCAAAGAAGAAGAGGTACTGGATGAGAGTAGCTGGAGTGATGTGGATTTCCTTAGACGGGTCAAACCACATGGTTGGTCATATGGAGTTTCCAAGACCTTGACAGAGAAGGCAGTGCTTGAATTTGGGGATCAACATGGCTTGGATGTTGTGACTCTAATACCTCCTTTTGTTGTTGGACCCTTCATTTGTCCTAAGCTTCCTGACTCAGTTGAGAGAGCACTGGTTTTGGTATTAGGTACAAGAACTATATGTAATGCTGCAGCTTATTCTATTTCTACTCCTGTTCCTTCCATTTTCATTCCTGTTCACAAATAAGTTTGATTTGAATAATTTGAAGGTCAAATATCCACCAGTCATATTGTATACTTGGGAGTTCATGTCACTTTTCTAGTCCTTATAAATATCATCAGCAATCTTATTAGGTAAAACATATTTTGAAGATATATGCAGCTGTTGAGTGATTGATCAGCAGAACAGTTTTGCCCTTAAAAAGTCAACGAAAATGGAGCAAGTAAAAACATTTAATGTATTCATTACATATACCAACATAGAGATTAATCAATACTTTAAGTACCTTGTAAGTTCTTAGTAAAAAGAAATTAATTCTGCAGGCAACAAGGATCAAATTGGTGTCACTCGTTTCCATATGGTGCATGTGGATGACGTGGCTAGAGCACATATATTCCTGCTTGAGCATCCTAATCCGAAAGGGAGATATAATTGCTCACCATTCATTGTTTCTATTGAGGAGATTTCTGAACTTCTTTCAGCCAAGTACCCAGAATTTCAAATACCAACAATGGAGTGAGTTCTATGCTTTATATATATATAGACAAACACACACACACACACTCACACATTATCTTTCTTTGATCTCATTGTATAACTAATATTTAATTTGATTTGTTTTTGTAGCGAGCTTAAGGAAATTAAAGGGGCCAAGCTACCAAATTTAATCTCAAAGAAACTCATAGATGCTGGATTCGAGTTCAAGTATAGCCTTGAGGAAATGTTTCAAGATGCAATTCAATGCTGCAAGGAGAAGGGCTTTCTTTGATCCTTTACCTTCCTTTTCGAGCTTGAATTTGCATCTTTAGTATATCTTTAATGCAACTCACTGCTTATTTGCTTGCTTATTTTTGAAACCCCTGCAATATGCGTGTTCAATGTGGAATGTCTTAATTTGAAAGGAATTGCACTCGATGCACAATAAGTATGTGTTTGGAAAAACTATAAGGTTAAAATTATTTTAATAATCAGTACAAGTATAATAATTTTTTATAATTAATTATGTGAAAATAAACATATGTTTGGATGTAGTAACTTAAAAGTAATTTTGAAGTAGCATATTTGTTTGGATTATATAACACCCTACTAATTTAATATTATGCTTAAGTCATAGCATAAAATTAGGTAATCTGTGTTACCGTGTTAATATTCTACTTAAATTTCGTGATTAGTATCACCAAATAGTCGAAACGGCATCTTTGTCATTATAATGAGCGTGAATACAAGATTATAAAACGTAATAAAGTTTAATATAACATAACAGAACAAATACGAATAAGTGATATATTATCAATTGTATACGTACATATGTAGGTCGGTTAACCAGCCTATCTATATATATATAAACAAATAGATGAAATAAATAAGGCGACAAAATTCCTATTGCTAAAAAGGTGAGGCAGAACTAGCAGAGCAGAATTGTGTGCAACGAGTCCAACTCGGAGTCATGGTGAAGCTGTAGGTCTGGGATCTCAATGAAAAGAGTGGCCGTTGAGCCCTTCACCAGCGTCTAAGAGTGATGCAGAAATACAACACGGGGTGAGAATTTAACGAAATTCTCAGTAGAGTTTGTGTATAGCGTTCATCTAACGTCACATTCATTCTCGATTCTGCTCGCTTTTATTTAATTATAAAAACATGTGTTCAAACTGAAATATCCATTTTAATGAGTTCAAGAAAAATGCAGTCCGAGTGTAAGATTCAGTTTTACTTTAGATGGCACAAGAAACAAAATTGATTACTAATAATAATACATAGAATGATAAACAGAATAAATAAATAAATAGCAGTAAACAGACATAATAGACAACTGTAAACATCTTGACATAACTATTCCATGTATTCATGCATTCATGTAATCATGCAGACTCATTCTTGAACCTTCCTTCATAAACTTTTTCATTACTTTTCATCATTTTTCCATCTCTAGGTCCCCTGGGAGTTCTTAGCCATTTAGACTCTTGGGTAATAGTCTGCTTTTCATGATCGAGCTCGTTCCTATACAAAAATGTCGGGTTTGCTTTCCCCGACCTTTCCACCGATCTATTCCCCTTAACTTCGTATCCGGGGCTGGCCCAAGTAGCATGGAACTTTCATGGTAACATAATTCGTATCATAACTTCATAGCTTTCTTGAAATTGCACATGCATTAACATGTAATTCATAACTTATACATGGATTCTACCAGAATTTCGGCAGCATAACGGAACGTGTCCGCTTCCCCATGAATAGTGCCAACACACCAGAATACCAATTTATCACAAAGGTCACAACATTGCACACATATTTCAACATGGAACTCATAATAATAATAATCTCATTAAGGCAAAGTTTCTGCCTCAACATGGTCAGCCAACTCGGTTCTTCTAAATCAAGCCATAATTTCTATTTAACTCATTTAGACCTCAATTTTGGGTATGTTAAAGTGTTATGTGTCTATTTTCTAACCTCTTTAGTCCCATCTAATTTTGATATCTATAGCTCAAGATATTTAGGTTTTATCCCGGCCTGCCTAGTGGCTGGCCAAAATCAGACACCTAAAAATAAAAATTTACTAAAAATCAAAAACTGACTCAAATTATACAAAATTGGACTCATATTAAAGCTAATAGGGTAAAGTTTCATTTACAAAAAGTTCCATTCCATTTGACTTAGTAGGGCTCGAGTTATAAGCCCCAAATTTTGACCATCCTAAACTGCCCTGTTCTGGCCCGGTTTGGACATAGGGCAACTTTCTTGGATCACTAGGAGCAAATGGGACCTTATATAATTCTGAAATTTTTATGAGATATTCTACTATGTGCAAGCTTTCTAACAAAGTTGGTTTCACTCATTTTCAAGTAGTATAGGGCGAGTTCTACCCTGAACAACCCAGTCTGCCCAGAACCAAAGTCAAAACCCTAGGTCAAAATTCAAAAATTCATATCTCTCTCAATACTAATCCAAAAGCTTATATGATATATGTATGGAAAGCCCTAGATGTCTAGTTTCATATAAAAATGGTTTCATCAAATTTAATTGGCTGTAGGCGGAGCCGTAAACTCTGCCGTACAGACTGCCGAGGATTTTTGGTTCTCCAGCCCCTCAACTCTTCCTATTTTCATTCTTTCTTGCTTCCAACTCGGTTTTAACCAAACAAACAGCCAAAAACCAGCCATATATCATCATAATCATTCATTTAACACATCAAATATTGTGAAAATAATCCAACCTCAGCCAGCCAAGACCACAGAATTAATGCAAGAATTAAACCTCTATCTTTGTTATAAGTGATTTTGCTTGATTTTTGAGGCTTGGATGAACAAAACTTGATTAGGCTTGATGATTGGCAGGAGTTATGTGAGTGAAGAAGGGAAGAAGAGAGCTGGGCAAAGGAGAGAAGGTGGCACAGTCTGAATGACAGAAAAAGGGGAGGAAAAATCTGATTAAGGGAGTATAAATAGGTGGCTTCCTTGGCTTATGATTGGTTGAACTTGTATGGCTGAAATTCAGCCAAGCCTCCCCATGAATTGTGGCCAAAGTGGTGCCACATTTGGGTGTTAAGTAGCTGAGTTATCAGCCACTCAAGGTAGGGTAAAAGAATTGGAATTCTATTGGTCTGGCCCAAATGACTTTAAAAATCCCAGTAATTTTTTCGATTTCCTTTAAATCGGTAAATCGGTTTTCAATAAAATTTTATGAAATTTCCTATACTTCTAACTTAATTCCCTCATATCTAAACTCAAGTAATTGCTAATCAATTGATTCTAAATAATTATTTAACCGAATTTTAATTATTCTCAATTATTCGATAAACCGAATAATTAAGCGAAAAAAAACGGTGGATGTTACAGATTATATGAAGAAAAAAAAAAGTCTATGGATATCATAAAAGTCTAGTCTAGATGTTTAGATTTTGACTTTTGTAGACATAAGTATACGTAGCAAGATAAATTAGTAGTCAAGTCTATGAAAAGTCTATAAGTCTAGCCTTGTCTTTTTTCAAAGACTTGTAATCATCAAAGACAACGTAGAAGAAATCCGTTGTACACTTCTCTTATAAATGAGAAGCTCTCCCTCTATAAAGATCATCGAACTTTCCAATAATATTAAGAGTGTGTTTCTAAAATCATGAAATTCTAAACCTCTCTTCTCTTCCTGAAAGTTCTTACCTTCTTGCTCTTAGTATGTTCCTGTGATCTTGAACAAAAACAAAGGAAATAACTACGTTATAGAATATACTAAGTATGCTCTGCACTTGTCTCTTTTAGAGGAACCTGTGTATCAGAAAGTATCTGACAAATATCCAACTTTCCGGTCTTTTTATTTTTAATATATGATCCTTATGAGTAACTAGGGCTGGATAAGTAGGCTATTGTGTTGAGCCGAAATACTTGCCTTGCCAAAGTAAGGATTATGTGTTAAAGATAAGAAGGCTCTCGGCAGAGTAGTATTAGAGCCTAAACACCCAGCTAAGTTATTTTCGTTGTTTCTCAAAGATAAGGGAGCATATTATAGATGTTGGTAGGAAGACTGAGTAAAGAAGAACCCAGCTCACAAATGGCATCCTCCTCAGATAATACCCTCTAAAAACCTATCTCCTTAACCTTAAAGCTATCCATTCCATAATCTTGCATAAAAACTCTTTCCTCTAAGATAGAAAACCTCATAGAATACTCCTATGCTCTTGAAGATGCCTAGATAGAAAGTTCTATCCCTCCTCTCCTTAGTCCCTATATTGTTTTCAGAAAAGAAAAAGGGCTAGTGGCTCCATAAAAAGCTCATCTCAACTCCTAGACCTGGTGTAAAAGAGTATATCCAGACTACCAAAATAGATGAATGTGCTCTTCAAGCCACCAGCACTGAATAGTATGTTGATATGGAAATCAATCCTACTCTTATCCAACTTTGGCAGAGAGAAGGATATGTTAGCCTTCACCTTGGGGCTATTAGACTAGTCCTCTCTCTTCATGGGAGAAAAGAACTTCCTATTACTGCTAGGGTAAGCCTACTAGATACTACTTTCCATAATCTCAAACATACTACAATTGGAACTATTTTGACAATATTAAATGCAGGCAGTGTTGTTTTAACTATGTTTCCCAATTTTAATGTCCATCTTACAGACCCTACGTTGACCACTAGATTCAAAGTATAGGTCCAACTCATACGAGCTCTACAAGATGGAACCCTTGCCTTAGGGATCTGAAAGAAGAAGGAACCCTTGCCGATTTATGCAGAAGCCCTAAGGATACTCCGACAAGAAGGGTATCCACCACCACCTGAAGACCCTGATCTTATTACCTGGCCACCACCACAAAATACTACAAACTCTTTTTCCTGTAAAAGCTCAGAACCCACATCTTTTATCCCAATAGTACCAGAAATTCCATGTATGATGTTTGCCTCCACTACAACCATTTACGGAGCTGATTTTCCAGCTCTGGAAAGGAAAACCAATCTTGCCAAATAGAAAGCCA
Source organism: Pterocarpus macrocarpus (assembly GCA_031439585.1). Taxonomy (NCBI): domain Eukaryota; kingdom Viridiplantae; phylum Streptophyta; class Magnoliopsida; order Fabales; family Fabaceae; genus Pterocarpus; species Pterocarpus macrocarpus. The sequence continues at coordinate 40,295,167 of CM062517.1, forward strand.
ATCCTGTCCACTTGGCATGCCCAGTCAGATTTAGTTAGTTTAATCAGCCCTTGTTTCAGTAGTTGTTGGCATTCTTTAAATGCTGTTGCTCTGTGAGATAGTGACATTCCGGGATGAATTGCCTTTGTTGGATTGATATCTTCATTCAGTTTGAATGGTAACTCAACAAAGAATTTTTCATTTTTCCAAAGTGGATGAGGATGCTTAAAGAGATCATGGCTGTCAACACTCATTTTAAGAAGTTTATCTCTTATTTCTTCATATCTCAATGGTGCATTTGCGAGAGTAAATAGCTTTGGGATAATAGAATAAAGTTTGAACTTTCTTTTGAATTTAATCCCTTGAGAGAGGATTTGGAGTCTATGATTTTGAGTGTAGATGTCCATGCCAATAACAAGATCTTTGCTAGGCAAATCTATCCCAATGACTTTGGTCCAGATAATGCATCCTGGGAAGAATTTAATACCAATCTTGTGTTTAGTAATCAAATCCGTACAGAAAATCTTTTCATATACTGCTTTAAATAAATGAACACCAGGGCCCTAGGCAAATGATAGGAAGATTGATGGATTCATTAAAGTTTTTTGTGCTCTTATGTCCATGAAAACAATATCTTTGATTGGCACATCATATTTGGAAGGAAGAATATGGATCTCTATATTTGGCAATGGTGGAACAAGATCAAGTGAACTAATTTCTGGGTTTGAAAATCTGGGGACTTCTTCTACTTGTAAGATAGGGAAATGTTCTTTAGAACCAGAAGAATTTGATTCACTGCTATCTTCGGAGTCTATGTATTCAAGTCCGAAGACAGTAAAGACATCTGATTGATCTTGCTCATTATACTATGACTCAATGTCTTCATCTGCAGCTAAGTCAAGAGAATGGATTAGCTTGGAGGCCTTCTCCTTTTTATTTGGACAGTTTTTTGAAAAGTGCCATTTTTTACCACAAATGAAACATCTTTTATTATCCTTCCCCCGATAAGGCTTTCTTTTGAAAAACTTACCTCTTTCTTTCTTCCTTTCTTATTCATGAAGATTTTGTTTTTCTTCTTGGCTGTTGGTCAATAACGGTAGCTGCAATCTTTCTCTTTGCATTTGATCTCCAGGTAATTCTTTTTGCAGGCTTTAGTGTACTTCTTTCTACCTTTGAGGATGATTTCAAATAGGACTTGTTGGCTGCATAATTTGTCTAATGCTGCAAGGCATGTCTGGTGAATTTCTCCAAAAGTCATGCTTACAGCGTCTCTTTGCATAGCAGTGATCATCCGGTACATTTCTGCTTGAAGTTCTTCAGGAAGAGAACTGACATAAGTGTTCTTGAGGCTAGGATCATTATGCCATTCAATTGATAAAACCTTTGAGCCATTCTTTTGAAATGGTGTTCTAGGTCTGGCTTTTTCAAGGAACAACATTTCATGTCAAAATATTCTTTTTGGATTTCCTTTTGAAAAAGACCATGATCACCACGGAACTCATGGTGGAGTGCTGCTACAACAGTGTTAGTACTTTCTAATCTATGCAGTTCATCTTGCCGGACAGGGCCAAGACTGCAGTACCATCCTTTGAGAACACCGATCATATGTGCACAAAATTCTTCAATGACTCCGTATCGATCAGCATCTGCTACAATCATTTTTGCATCCATCCAGGCCTTGAAATCCAAGAATCTTTTCCTCCACTGAGATGGTGGAATATCGTCTATAGTGAATAATGGTCCTCTAAATGGAAGGGGAGTATTGATTTCTTGAGGATTTAAGGATAATGATTGAGCTCCTCTGGCGATCTCAGTTTTTACAGTTGTGGCGATGAGAATTTTAGTGATGTCAGCATACTCATCATCACTAGGAGCTTCTACAAAAACCTCGACACTTTGGTCATCGCTATCTGTTTGTTCTTGATAGATATGTGAGGTTATCATGGCTTGAGATGGTGGTACTGTATTGGGATCAACATCTGATGTTTGAGTCTTCTTTGGAGATGGTTCGAGCTCAGGAGATTTTGGATTTTGAAGTGGCTGATTTGGAGAAACAGAGGCAGACTCAACAACCTCTTTTCTTTTTGGATTTTTCTTGGAGGGTCAAGACCTTTCTCCAAAGAATGTTGTTCTTGGTGGTAGAATTTGCGGTAATAGAGGTAGAGGTTTATGTGGTTGTGAGGATGGTAGAAGGCTAGGAAATATTTTTGGTGGTGGAGTAAAAAATGGGTCTATCTCTGGCTATTTTTGAAGGCTTTTTGTATATTCATAAAATTCTTCAATATGATGGCTAAGCTTTTAAAGTTCTCTTTCTCTTTGGTCAAAGATCTAGCCATGGATGTTTCGAACAAGAAGTTATTGGATTTCCATTTCCAAGACTTCAATCCTGGCTTTTGTCTTCTTATAATACTTTTGCAATTTTTCTGACAATATCCCTAGATGTTGTTCTACTGCAGTCATGAGGCTATCAACCTTTTGATTGATTTTTATCAACAGGCCATTTTGAGCTAAGGAGTTTTCTGTTTGCCAGTTTGGAACTTCTTTAGCTTGAGTTAGAGGCTTCAGTTTCCCATATGGTTGTACTTCAGTAGGCTAGACAAAAGGTTTGGTGTGTGTTTAGGTGGTAGAATTGGCTTTTCTTTCCAAAGCTGGAAAATCAGCTCCGTAAGTGGCTGTAGTGGAGGCAAACATCACACACGGGATTTCTGATACTATTAGGATAGAAGGTGTGGGTTCTGAGCTTTTACAGGAAAAAGGGTTTGTAGTATTTTGTGTTGGCGGTTAGGTAATAAGATCAGGATCTTCAGGTGGTAGTCGATACCCTTCTTATTAAAGTATCCTTAGGGCTTCTTCATAAATCGGCAAGGGTTCCTTCTTCTTTCGGATCCCTACCCAAGGACCATTGTCTAGATCAGATCTTTTTTATGGCTTAAGAGGAGGCTTGCAAGGAGTAGCAAGATGTTTGCAGTTTCTTGTACATGCCCTTCTCCATGCATCATTTCCTGGCATGGGATAGAACCACAAGTCGCAGTCGCAATTAGGTTCACACATTCCTGATCCAGGAATATCCCGTAGAAAATGACCATCAATCTTATCAGAATAAATAGTATGCCCATTTGGCTTAATAGCATGGATCGGCAATTTCTTCTCTACTGCTCCAAGAGTGATCATCATTATATGAAAAATAGGAGGGTTCCCATCAGAGGGTTCTTCCTGATCTGGCCTTTTGAAAATGGTTCTGACAGTTCCATCAACAAATCTTTGGAAATTTGCCTCAATAGATACAGCAGGAATGTTGTCCTTTTTGAAGTTTTCATAGTTGCTTATCCATTCAAGTGGCATAAGCTGTAAAAGGTCTTTTCTAGGGATCTATTTTGGAATTTGAACAATGGATGATATTTCATCATTTGATGTGGCTAGGACCATCAAGGCATTTTCATTAAAGCCTTTTGGAGTAGGCAATCAAAACAATGATCTTGAAGCCTATAGATTAACTGGTGCTACAGTGAGGCGGCTAGAGCAACTCCATCTTGTGAAGCTCCTATGAGTTGGACCTGTACTTTGAATCTGGTCATCAATGTAGGATCTCTAAGATGGACATTAAAATTGGAGAACATAGTTAAAACAACACTGCCTGCATTTAGTGTTGTCAAAACAGTTCCGATTGTGGCATGTTCGAGATTCTGGAAAGTAGTATCCAGTAGGCTTACCCTAGCGGTAATAGGAAGTCCTTTTCTCCCATGAAGAGAAAGGACTAATCTAATAGCCCCAAGGTGAAAGCTAACATATCCTTCTCTCTACCAAAGTCGGATAAGAATAGGATTGATTTCTAGATCAACATACTGTTTAGCGCTGGTGGCTTGAAGAGCACCTTCATCTATTTTTGTAGTCTGGATATATTCTTTTACACCAGGTCTAGGAGTTAAGATGAGCTTTTTACGGAGCCACCGAAATGACCCTTTTTCTCTTCCGAAAACATTATAGGGACTAAGGAGAGGAGGGATAGAACCTTCTATCTGGGCATCTTCAAGAGCATAGGAGTATTCTATGAGGTTTTCTATCTTAGAGGAAAAAGGTTTTATGCAGGATTCTGGAATGGATAGCTTTGATATTAAGGAGATGGGTTTTTGGAGGGCATTATCTGAGAAGGACATCATTTGTGAGCTGGGTTCTTCCTTACTCATTCTTCCTACCAACATCTATAATATGTTCCCTCATCTTCAAGAAACAATAGAAATAACTTAGCTAGACGTTTAGGCTCTAATACCACTCTGCAGGGAACCTTCTTATCTTACAAAATGATTTATTTATATTATATAATATTAAATACTTAAGGGTTGCTTTGGTAAAAACATCACAATATATTCAAATCGGGTTGGATTAATCGAGTTCCTGATAATAGAGTTTGGATATCAGTGGTTCCATCAAAAACAAAAAACTACTTCAAAATGTTGCTTATGATTATAAACTATTTTTAGCTTAAAATTATAATTTTTTTTATTATAATCCATCTTCATTTTTAGCTAAACATGTTTGATTTTTTCATAATAGCTTTTTTCTTAAATCCAAGCTATTTTTGTGTGTTCCCAAACACAAACAAAATCTCCCACTTATAATTTTCATTGGCACACTTAGATCTGCACCTCACCTTTTCACTCTTAACCCATCTCATTGTTCTACCAAGATAAAAATTGAAGTCTTTAACTGCTACCCTGAATTTATCAAGTGTAAAAAATTCTATCCTTAACTCCAAATTCACATGACCAAATCCAGCTTCTTCGTTGAATTGAGGGAACATAGGCTTCTTCACATATCCTATGTCCATGCTATGCAACAGCCTCATCTTTACTATTGTCATGCCTTTAATAGGATACTCCATGTAGAAAGGCATCTCTATTTGATCTTCCTCACTACTCTACTCCTCATCTTGCTGAGCATCTTCCTCACTCCATTACACTCCTTCTTTGAGTATTCTTGCTTCTCACAACCTTTGCTACCCCTTTTTTTATATCTTGTAACACTCTTTCCCATTCCTTTTTTTTATCCTTGGAGATCTATCCTCTTCCTTATTATCAGATGCAACTGTTACGGTCTGTACGGACTATCCTTAATAATCTCATAGTCATCACTAAATGATGATTTAAACCTTATCTTGTTTCCTTACTAATACCCACATCATAAGTGGCTTGGGACTAAGGCTATCTTTCATCTTGGGGTTGAGTTTGTGTGTCATCTTGTGGCTTAGTGGCCTTAGCCCTTCTTCAAGACCCAACTCAGCCACATGTTAGTAAATATTACCATACCTCACGTATCCATGTTGCTTGCATAAGTCTTTCACTATCCAAGTTGTCAAGAAATCAAGATCAAAGCCATCCCAGACATCAATTTCACCTCCACTATATTGTAGTCTTCCATCTTCTCTTACAAAATGTCCTCATGATGCAATATAAAGGTCAACTAATGGATGAACAACCTATTCTTTATCTACCAACCACAAACAATAAAAATGGGGCATACACAAACATCATCAACATCATTTACTAATATAACATCATTTAACAAAACACACTACAAATCAATGGATGACAAACATATTCTCTATCTGCCAACCACCAACAATAAAATAGGGCACACACAAACAAAACCATCATCGATGAAATGAAAAATTTAACGGAATATGAAAAATAGGCTAATCAATAACCAAAGAACATGGGCTACACTATATTTACATGTTTTTGCAAAAACAACACTTATGGTTTTGCATTAACTTATGTAAATTATTTCCCCAGCAACCCAAATTCTTCAACATGTCACATCACTCTTCACTAGTTAGGACGAACTTCTAGCAGAACACACTAAACATGGTTGCAATGACGGTTTGGAACATTCTTCGAAAAAGGGAAGATGTTAAGTTTGAGAGAGAAATGGAAAAAGAAACAAGGGAAATGGTGCAATTTGTGTCAAAATCTTTGGAAAGTAATTGTTAATTAATTGGAGTTAGTTGACTGATTAAGGTTTATGGCATTAATTAGTGATCTAGGGTTTTATTTAGGGTTTAAGGTGTTAATTAATGATAAACTAGGGAGAAATTTTGGGTTTGGGGTTCAATTTGGGAATTCAAGTTCAATTTTTAACATTAGGGACTGATTTGACTGAATTTGTGTTTTGTAAGGACTTATCTAAATGCTATAATATTACATGCCACCCAAACGTCCTTCCTGATGGCACATCAGACACCACCATGGCACATAACGTGCCAAATTAGCACTGATCCACTAATAGCAAACTAACAATAAGGACGAGTGTGATCGACAATTGACATGTTTGAGGACTTTGTGAGGAGTTTCCAAACGATAAAGACATATTTGTAGTCAGCTGCCAACTTTAGAAATGAAAATGGTGGTTTACTTAATTTTTTTTCTTGATAAACTAAAATAAACAAGGGTGTGATTATTGATACTCCCTTTTGTTTATCAACACTCCTTACTATTACTTTATGATTTTAATTTTCTAAACTACCCTCACCTAAATAAGTTGATTTTATTAAAATTAAATTTGAGTTGAGTAGATTATTATTTGCCTATTTACACTCCCATTTAATATTAATTACTCTGACATTTTTCTCCTAAAATTCTTTCCTCTATTATATCATTTTTCCTTCTACTTCATCACATTAGATTTTTCCCTCCATTAGATAGATTCCTTAATTTATTTATATTATTATATTTAGTCAAAATTCCTAAGAAAATAATATGTAATGATTTCTATTTAGTCAAAATTCCTAAAAAAATAATATGTAATGATTCACAGCAAAAGCCACCTAAAAATATAGTTTCTAAGTAAATGTTTAGCTTCAAAGTATGTCGTAATAAAAATTTAACATCCAAAAATTAATAACAAGTGCATGTCAAAAACATACTTCTAATAGTTGGAAAAAATAGTGGGTGTGATATCAGCATCAAATAGCAGTTAAATAACTATAAAAAAAAATTAAATAAGTTTTTAGTCTCTACCATTTTTATTGATTTTGGTTTTAGTTCCTCAATTTTTTTTAGGTTTTAGTTCTTATGATGCCAGAAATTTTATTTTTGGTCCCTGAAATTAATTTTTAGTTCTTATAGTTTTTATCATTTAGGTTTAAATCCCTATAGTTGCTTTCTCTTTATTTTTTACAAGGTTTTGAAACTTGGATCCGATATCAAACTGAACAAGGTATTGGTTCAGAGATTCATTAGTTCAACCGATTTAATTGGAATTCAACTGGAGTGTAATAAAATAATATATTTATATATACATTTGGTTAATTATATGCTATGAAATAAATAAAAATTATTAAACAATACAAATAAAGAGTAAAATATAATTTGAATATGATATATTAATTATATTATTATTGAGCTATTTTTAGAACATTGCTTACATTGTTTATAACTCAATATTAAATTAATATTATTAATATATCAATTACATACAAATATAATTATTATTTTAAAAAAAAAAACTATACTTATATTTTTATGATGCAAGAGCATATTACTTATGAGAGTTAAAACATAAAGTACTCAAATCTCACATTGCTTAGATTAAGAGCCTTTATACTTAAAATTACTATAAAGTACTCAATCTCATATTGCTTAGACTACAAATTTTCTACTCCTAAAATAACTATAAATACCCATGTATTACAACACTCTGTACTTGTCTCTTTTAGACTTTTTTTAAAAGGGTAAGATGTCAAATAGTCTAATTTTTTTTAAGAAATTGTCATTTTTAAAAAAAAATCATTTTTATTTAAATTTGGATTGGCCAATGTGGTGAATTGATTCGGTTCAGTCGATTTACCAGTTTTTGACCAATTCTCACTACTTTTTGGAATTAAGGTTTTTTTACAATGATTGGATCGACTTGGGGATTGGTTCTTCATTGAATTGGTTGGACTAGCTAGTCTAGTTCAATTTTCTTAACTATGATTTTTTATAAAAGGACCCTGTAGATTAATTTATTTTGGTTTTGGATTTGGATCCTCAACCATTAAAATTCAAATGGAAGAAAATTATGGGAACTTATACAAAAAGAAAAATATTATAGGGACCAAAATTAAAATTTGGTGTAACCATATGGACCAAAATAGAATTTGAACAAAAATAATAATAACATTGAGATATCATCGTAATTTATTTTTGAACTGATATCACCATAAATTTTAATTGTAACACATAAAAAATATGAACCATCAAATAGACAATAGATAACTCATACCTAAAGGCTTTTTTTTTAATCTAACATGGTAATAAAGGATGAAGTTCTTCAATCAAAATTATTTTCTATTCTCTCCTTTTCAAGCTATTTCATCAACAATAATGTTATTTGAACGTGTATTTGGCATGTATTTCCGATCCATTGCCATTTTTTTTTAGTTACCAACTTTTTGAACTAAAATTACCAATTTTTTCAATGGAGTTATCAACCAGTTGCAGCATATAAATATCAATCTTTTTTCTTAATTACCAACTTTTTAAACTAAAGTTACTTACTTATTCGACTGAGTTATTATCTAGTTGAATGCAAAATATCCTGAAATGTTATGTTGCAACTGATCGGTAATTTAGTCAAATAAATTGGTAACTTTAGTTTAAAAAGTTGATAATTGACAAAAAAAATTTGTAATGTGTCAAATACGTCCGTTTTTGTGCGTTCAAATAACATAACTCTTTCGTTAATAGCGGAAAGAACTTTATTATAATTTATGGTTTTATCCATAACTTGGGATTCTTGATTCATCTAAAATTAACAAATTTATTTATTTTTAATGGGAAAATTAACAGATTTGTTAAACTATTCAAGAAGAAACAAAATGATAAAATAGAAAGAGTTTATTGTGATGGAATAGAGAGGAGTTTTAGGAAAATAAAAGTGAGTATAATTAATATTTTTTTGGGTTTAAACCATCCGTGAGTATAATTAATATTAAACAGCAGTGTGAACAAACAAATAATAATATTTTTACCTAAGATTTGATTATAATAAAATTAATTGATTTAAATGGGAGTAATTTAGAAAATTAAAATCATAAACTAACAGTGGAGAGTATAGTAAGACTAAAAAGAGTGCCAATAAACCCTTCCAATAAACAATTGTTACTTTGAAAAAAAAAACAACAAAAACCCTCGATCCTCTAGCCCTTCCGTCTTTAAAGTTAAAACCAAAAGAAACCTTGGAGTGTTTGGCACCAAAATAACACGACACGGGCCTCTCTCTCTCTCTCTCTCTCTATCTCGTTCTCCTGTGGCGGTGACACAATGTAATTGTTGCCTTACCCTCCAACCCAAACATGCTAGCCAGAAACTTACGCCAACGAATCACTAAACTGAAGCTCTCACTCTCACATTCCAATCATATTCATACTCACTCTTTAACATGCGGCAAAGGCAGCAGCAGCAGCAGCAGCAGCAGCAAGTTCTTGATCCACTGCAACACCCAGATCGCCGAACATGGACGAAACAGCGACGTCAAAGCCGCAGAAGCGATTTTCCACCGCATGCCCCGAAAGAACACTGTCTCGTGGACAGCCATGCTCACTGCCTATGCCCAAAACGGTCAAATCACAAATGCCCGCAAAATGTTCGACGAAATGCCCCAACGAACCACTGCTTCTTATAACGCCATGATCTCCGCTTACATACGCAACGGTTGCAATGTTCGCGAAGCGTACAAAATCTTTTCCCTTTTGAGCGAACGCAATTTGGTGTCGTATTCTGCCATGATCACGGGGTTTGTTAAGGCTGGAATGATGCACAGGGCTGAGCAGTTATACTGTGAGGCACCTGTTGAGTTTCGGGACCCAGCTTGCTCGAATGCGTTGATAAATGGGTACTTCAAGATGGGTGAAACGGAGGAGGCTTTGCGTGTTTTCGAAGGCATGGCTGAGAGGGATGTTGTTTCTTGGAGTGCTGTGATTGATGGCTTGTGCAGGGACGGGAGGGTTGCCTGTGCTAGGAGATTGTTTGACAGGATGCCGGAGAGGAATGTGGTTTCTTGGAGCGCGATGATAGACGGGTGCATGGAGAAAGGCTTCTTTGAAGAGGGGTTTGGTTTGTTCTTGGATATGAGGAGGGAAGGCCTGGTTGGAGTTAATTCCACCATGATGACTATCGTGCTTAAAGGCTGCGGAAGTTGTGGAAGGATGTGGGAGGGAATGCAGATGCACGCGCTGGTTTCGCGCATGGGATTTGAATTTGATAGTGTTTTGAGTAATTCTGTTATTACTATGTATTGCTCATTTGGTTTGATGGACATGGCAAACAAAATATTTTGTACCTTGAGCAAGAGAGATGTAGTTAGTTGGAATTCTTTGATTTCTGGATATATTCTTAGCAATGAAGTAGATGCAGCTTACTGGCTTTTTGAGAGGATGCTGGAGAAAGACTTGATTTCTTGGACGGCCATGATCTCAGGATTTGCTAAGAGTGGAAGAGTTGGAAAGGCCGTGGAGCTGTTTGATATGTTGCCGGAGAAAGATGACTTTGTTTGGACAGCTGTTATATCTGGGTTTGTGAATAATAAGGAATATGAGGAAGCTCTATATTGGTATGCTCGGATGAATCAGGAAGGTTTTAGGCCTAATCCTTTAACTATTAGCAGTGTTCTAGCAGCTTCTGCTGCTATTGTAGCTCTGAATCAAGGACTCCAGATTCATTCCTGTGTTCTGAAGATGAGCCTAGAATATGATCTGTCTATACAAAATTCTCTTATTTCATTTTACTCTAAGTGTGGAAATGTGATGGATGCGTACAAGATCTTCATAGATATTGTTGAACCAAATGTCATCTCTTATAACTCAATCATCAACGGGTTTGCACAAAATGGCTTTGGTGAAGAGGCTCTCAGTGTCCATAAAAAAATGCAGAGTGAAGGCCTTGAACCTAACCGTGTTACTTTTCTTGCTGTTCTTTCAGCCTGTACTCATGCAGGGCTAATTGAAGAGGGATGGAATTTATTTAATGCCATGAAATCTCAATATGGAATTGAGCCAGATGCTGATCATTATGCATGCATTGTTGATCTCCTTGGTCGTGCTGGTTTGCTAGATGAAGCTATAGATTTAATCCGTTCAATGCCATTGAAGCCCCATTCTGGAGTTTGGGGGGCTATTCTTGGTGCAAGCAGGACCCACTTACGTCTTGACCTTGCTAAGCTTGCAGCCCAGCATATTACTGATCTGGATCCTGCAAATGCAACTCCTTATGTGGTATTATCTGACTTGTATTCTGCTGCTGGGAAAAAGATTGAGGGTAACTTAATAAGAAAGACCAAGAATTTGAAAGGAATTAGGAAAAATCCAGGTTGTAGTTGGATTACCCTGAAAAATGAGGTTCATCTGTTTCTTGCTGGAGATCAATCACATAGGGACACCGAAGAGATAAAGGCCACAATTTTGACTATGGCTAAGGAGATGCAACTGTTGTAATATTCTGGGTGCTGACTGGCAATCATTTGTTTTCTACTTTTCTTTCTCTTTCTTTCCCTCTCACAAATATATCTTTATCTGTTGCTGGAGTGTCATCATTTCCTGAGCAAGCAGCATTTTTTTCGATGAGAGATTCTGCTCTGTCTTCTTTTTGAAGGGGAGATTCTTAGATGCATATGATGTTGCCATTCTAACACTGCACCACTTACCATGTGCCATGTCAACCATGTGAACTATCGAAGTGGCGAACCATTCTAGTTAATGGTCATCTACTAGTGCATTGGTATGACCCACAATCATCAACTGTAGCAGTTTACCAGAGTTTCCTTGATTTAAAACATTATTTGTGATAGATTATCTGATGATGGAAACTTCCTCATGGAATCTAGAGCAGTCCAAAGCTCAGAGCACTACATGTATAGCATGATAAGATGAATGACATTGGGATGGCGACCTGGATGCTTCCAGAAGAAATTTATTTGTGAAATGGTAATGTATACAAATTTTATTATCTCCAATCATAATTCAACTTTTATTGTTTATATTATTATATCTTTAATGCTTTTGCAGTGGATGAATATGCAGAATTACAAAGCAAATTGAGTTCGTCCTGAAATCTGATTTAAGGCTATTCTTTGCAAACACCTGGTAATTCAGAGTGCCACACTGAGCTTTTCATGTTACCTCTATATTTTATACTGGACTTTGTTTCCTCTATATTGACTTTGTTTCTGAATATAGCTGTGTTACTCCCCCGTCCTTTTGTTCCTTTTTTATTTAATTTATAATATATGAAGAAATATTAAACTAAAATGCCTTTTTGTATCTTACTAATGAATTTTACAGTTTATCTGTCACTTTATTTAAAAACGGATCTAAGTTCACCCTTTGCATCTCATATACCATTCAAATTATCAAAATTTTAAAACAGAATATGAAAATATTACCACTGGGCTGTAGAGATTACTGCTCCAAAACTTGTAGACTAATTAATTCCTGGTAACAGAATATGAAAATATTACCATTTGGCTGTAGAGATTATTGCTCCAAAACTTGTAGACTAATTAATTCCTGGTTTTGATTTGGAGGAATATGAAACTGGGCTAGTTCTGAAGTGTGTTTACCTATACTATGGTGAACATACCCTCTTGTGACTTTATTATAGAATACCAAGGCCTTGGACTTGCTTCTTGCTGCTCGTCTATTAAGAGACTTCCAACATGGTCTTCCCTGAGGGGACTATTATGGACCTTGAATCTTGGCTATCAAGAATGATTGAGAACTGTGTTAGAAGCTTCCTTGTTGTCTATTAATAGACAAGGAAGCATGCCACAAGCTGGGATGGAAGTTTTGGATTTTTCACTTTTACTTACGATAAACACTGATGACTGATGAAAACATAGCCATGAATGTACTGCTCATTCCTCTTCCCCCCTTTTCTTTTTTCTTTTGATTCTGGCCTCTAAAAGTCGAGGGTTTCTGCATCTATTTGCTTCTTTCTTGGCAAACTTTTGTGAATAATTAGGTTGTATTAGTTATCTTTGTTTACAACTGTTCTCAGAAGTATTTATTAGTATTTAGTAAAGTTGGTTTAGCAACTTTTTTCCAATTAAATTTTCTATTTTTGTTTCTCTGCATCTTATAGAAATATTTGAGCTTTGAGCTTCAAATTCTGAGCTCATTTTAGGCAACACTAGAAGTTGAATTTGATATAGAAGTGCTAAACACAGGTTCTGGTAACAAGGGAGGGCTAGCGATGCAATTGAGTATTTGGACTTTGAATCATTTACAAAAGCTTATGCATGAGTGGAGTAAGGATCCTAAAGGATGATAGATTGAAACCAGCACCAGGTAGAAGCTTCTACTTGCGGAAGTTAAAATCATGCATTTTCACTTTCTGTAACCAAAGACCTTCAGCAGCTCCAATTTCTTAGTCTAAAATTGTCAGGTATAGAAAGATGTTTTCATACAACTCACATTCTTGTCATTCTGGAATTTGCTGTATCCCTGAATCTTTTACATTGGGATACATTCCTTCATTTGTCTATTATTAAGGATATTAGATATTAGATGTTTAATACTGCAATCAGCTGGAAACATTCATATTTAAGTCTCAAAAGTCAAAACTTCTAAGATGTACAAGCTGACCGACAATCGCTTTTCTCCAACAAGGATCCGTTTGGTACTCATTAAAAATTTAAGAGTGAAAGATTTAAAGGGAAAATTTTTCATGGAGCAAATTTTAATGAGTTAAAATCTCCTGTTTATCTTGTTTGGTATGTCTTGCAAAAGATTAGCAACAGCCTGTCACATCACATACTTCCCTCCCTAGCATAAGCATGATTTTGGTTCCAAAAATTTCTCCACGGCCAGTAGCAACTTGAGAGGGCTGAAAAGATGGCATTGAAGAGTTTGTAAGAATATTTGCACCATTTAGAGCTTCTCAGTTTCACAAGTCACAAACTTAGATCCATAAACCATCCTTCACTGTGAAGAGTCATCCCAATAAACATTCATAAACAAAACACCAACAATCCTCATACGAAAGCCATGACAACCTGAAATTTTCACTCCCACATGAATCACAGTAGCCGCCATCAACATTCTGCCAAAACCCTTGTGCCTGCTGCGCCAAACAGAGCCAAAGCTCCATCTCTATCAGCAACCACAATCTCTACCAAGAACCAAACAGTGGCTTTTGAATTAGACAGAGCAAAACCTGAAAGAGGACCAACAAAACTAAATCATCCATTGTGAACCACCATAGTCACCATCATCAGAATTCAAAGAGAAACATCAAAGCTGTTAGAAATAATTATAAAGAAAGTAATTAGTAATATCTCTATTATATCTCATAATATCATAGAATATCTCACGTCATATCTTAGAATATTAAAGAGTATCTTAAATGATCTCTTAGGATTGATTTCTATATTTCTTTATGTTTCATGATTTGATTCTTTATTTAATTAGGATTAGGACTCTAGTATTATTATAAATAGAGATTGTTGCTTTGCATTTTGTATCACGCCACATCACTTCAGAATATATCATATCGATATATTTTCATATTATTCATAGCCTTTATTCTCTTTTCTTCCTTTCCTATCTAAAACCCACAATCTCAACAAAAGCCCCAACCCATCAGAACACCAAGATTCAGGCACACCCTTAAATTGCAGAGAGTTGAAGAGAAACTGAGCGTGCTCCATTGAGAGAGCAAGAAGGCTTGAGAGATCCCAATGAGAGAGCTATGAGACAATGGGGGAGCAAAAGAGAGATCAAGGGGCCGAGGGAGCAAGAGAGAGATTGAGTGAGGGCCAAATAATATAGGGTAAAAATTACCCCTCGTTGAATCAGGTTAAGTTTTATTTTCATAGCTATGAGAAAGGTTACCTCCCGTCAAATTTTTCCTTTCTTTTTACTGGTCAATCAAACACTTTCATGAAATTTCCCCCCTTAAAATTTCACTCTTGTATTACCCTACACAAATAGTTAGTTCTTTTGTGCATTAATGATTTGTGTACTACAAAAGTTGAAATCAGAAAATGAAGACCACACTGGCTCATTCTATATTGCTCTAAAATTAAGTTGTCTGTCAACAGCTTTAAGAATCTTCTTCCATAAATTTCTAGAGCTACTAATTATACTAGTTCTCATGTTATGCGATGATAATTGTGGAATTGTCAAGTATTCGAAACGTAAGGCGAACCCTCGCTTCTTGTTGATTCCATAGTTAATCCTCAAAATAATCTCTATAACAGAATAGAGACCTGATATTATCAATTTCATTATCTTTTCTAAGTGTCTTAGGACTATTATAAAGTGAGAAAGTAAATGGTTGTTCATCCCTAGATTAATATATTCCATTGTACTTGGATCCCACCAAATAATTGAAGGGCAAATAATCTTTTATTTCCTCACTTTTCATGGGATTTCTCATTTTAAAGGATTCAAATCCGTTTATTTATAAATAATTAAATAAATAATAAATACATTTACTATCTTATCATTTTTTTGTATTTATTTTAAATATTAAATAAGTAGTAAAATATATTTATAATTTTATCCTTTTGTATTTATTGTTAAATTTTTAAACGAATAATTAATAATGATAATTTTTGAAAAGTAAAAATTGGACTCCAAAGAAAATCTCTCTATATATCAATATAGATATATTAGTACAGGTAATAACTAGCATATACTTATGACTTTTTTAAATAAAAAATAGTTAATGATAAAAATTGTTCAAATCTTATCTTATTTTTATCTATTAAATAATTTAATAGGTAATAAAATATATTTGTAATATTATCTCTTTTATGTTTAATTCAAATAATCACACAAGTGATAAGATATGTTTAAAAAAAAAATGGTCAATAAAGTAGAAAATTTCCTTTCATATAGTGTGTGAGTGTGTGTGTGTGTGTGTGTATATGGGGAATGGATCCTCTTTTGTTAAATTTTTACATGATCTTGTCATGTGTAATCTCGTCATTAATTGTTTTATGTCATATGTCTTGTCTGAGTCTTATCTTTTAAATCAGTAGTGAGAGATTACACAGGACAAAACATGTTAAAATTTAACATGAGAGGATTCATTTCCATATCTGTGTGTGTGTACATTGGAGGTATCATATGAATGATTTTGTGATGTGTGAAGTAAGAAAGAGATTTTGAGCCATTAGATCAAGTGAGTGGCTAAGATTGTACTTCAAAATTAAAAATTCACATGATATCAGTCCCCTAGTTCCCTTCAGTTCACCCTCAAAGCTAATTTCCAGCATCAGACCCTATTCCCCAACTCCCAATTTTCTTATTTCCATTCATTGCATCTTTGCCCAGACAAAACCAATTAGGCAGACAAAAATTGTGGAGGTGGTCCGAAACTAAATTCTACTTTCTAAGGAAGTGGTTTCAATCCTTTGGGTAGATCAAAATGGTACCATTCTTAATCCTTATTTCTTTTCTTCTTTCCATGGCACAACTCATTGTTTGGGTCAAGTCAGTTAGATTTAACTTATCCTAGTCTTAGCATGATAAAGCAATTAAAAAACATCCTAAAATTATTTAAATAGCTTGTAGATTCCTATATGTTGAAATAATGTCAATTGAACGAGTTTCAATTGTTATGGATATTCATGGGTCAATTTAAGTTGAATTTAGCTTGACCTGATCTTAGCATACTTATTTTATGCAATACTACTACCCTTGAATGTACATATATCATTTTCACTTTCATATCTAATTGTTGAGCAATATACCTGTTACGTAGAAAGCATTATACCTTCATATATTTGAGTTGACCTTTTCTATTTATTATTTTTTACTGAAAATTTACTCATGAATTTAATTTTTCATTTCTTTATTAGGTATATTTAATGGAGATTGATGATAATGAAGTTGATCTAGTTACACTATCAAATGGCTTAAATGATGCAGCGAGCACATTGGAGGAATGGGTTCCTGAATGTGGTGATGAATTGAAACCTACAATTAGCAAGGTATTTGATACCTTAGAAGAAGAAGAAAACTTTTATAAAAGGTATGCATATGTTGTTGGCTTTAGTATACAAAATTCAATTGAAAATAAAGATAAAAATGGTGTTAGGTGAAAATACTTTCTTTGCTCAAATGTAAGGTTCAAAAAAAAGAAAAAAGTTCAAGCTAAATTGCTACTTGATGAGAAAAACTTGCCTAAAACTAAAAGAAGAAAATTAACAAGGGAAGGATGTAAAGTTGGGATTATTTTTAATAGGACGTCTGTAGGAAAATATGAAGTTGAACGATTTCATGAAAGTTATATACATGCATTAGCCACACCTATAAAGAGACAATTTCTATGATCGGCAAGGAGCATAAACAATGTTTATGAGAATTTATTGCTTTCTTATAACAAAGCAAATATAGGATCATGAAAAGTTTATCAGTTATTGAATGAGCAAGATGAGAGTTATGACAATATAGGATGCACACAAAGGGATCCTCAGAATCACTCAAGATATTTGAAAGCCTTGATCAAATACTATGATTTATGCACTTATGTTTGTTGAAAATTTTAGGAGAAAGCATAAGATGAACATCTCATTTTATTATGACTATGAGGTTGATGATGAAGGAAAACTTAACTATGTGTTTTGGGCTGATGGCCATTGTAGAAAAAATTACCCTTTGTTAGGAGATGTTTTCATTTGACACAATATACAAACAAATAAGTATTTTATGATCTTTGCACCATTCACTGGCATAAATCACTATCGACAGAGTATAATCTTTGGAGTTTCCTTCTTAGTGGATGAAAAAGTTGATTCATTTCTGTGGCTATTTGAAACATTTTTGAAAGTAATGAGTGCATATACCTATTGTAATGATAACAGATCTAGACCTAGCAATGAAGAAAGCTTTTGGCAATTTTTGTCATAAATTGTACATGTAACTTTCAGAAAATGTGGGTATTGATTTGAATGTCAACACTGAATTTAACAGCCAGTTTAAGTCATGTTTGGGATCAATCTCCAGAAGAATTTGAACAAATTAAAATGGACGAAAATCATTAGTGATTTCAGGTTGAAAGCAAATGGTAGGCTTTCTCAAATGTATGACATTTGAACCATATGGATACCAGCTTATTTTAGAGCAATGTTTTTGGTTGGAATTTTGATAACAACTTCAACATCAAAGAGTGAAAATTCATTATTTGGTAACTAGTTGAAGAAAAATCCTAGCTTGGTAGAATTTTAGATAAGATTTGATTCTTCACTAGAATCTCAAAGGCATTAAGGAATTGCTTGCAAATAATGATGCACGTCATTATATGCCTAAATTGAAATTGCATAGCGACATAGGAAAGAACGCAAAGTTTATACTCATGAAAATTTTTATATATTTCAAAGTGAGTTATGGAATGTATTTGAAGATTGTGGGATTGAAGGAACAAAAGAGGAAGATGGAAAATCTTTATTTTCTATACTTGATAGCAGTGTGGTCAATGATAGCAAAGTAAGCAAACTTAGATAAGTTACTTATCATCTCATGTCAATGTCATTAGATGGATAATAAGTAACTTCTCTAAGTTTGCTCACTTTACTAATATTGACCATGTTATCAAGTATAGAAAATATGATTTCTCAACTTCCCTCTTTTTTCCTGCAATCCACACATGCACTCCATAACTCATTTTGAAATATATGAAAATTTTCATGAGTGTAAACTTCTCTACTATGGTTCTTTATGTCCTTATGCTATTTCAATTCAAGCATACAATGAAGTGTATCATTATTTGCAAGTAATTTCTTATGCCTTTGAGATTCTATTATAGAATCAAATCTCATCCAAAATTTTACCAAGCTACGATTCTTATTCAAGTAGTTAGAATTTCCACTATCTGATCTTGAAGTTCTCAAAATTATAATAAAATATATATAACTAAAATAAATTGATATTCACATGGTTCAAATGTCATATATTTGAGAGGCAACCATTTGCTTCCAAGCTAAAACAACTAATGATTTTTGTCCATTTTAATTCAAATTCCTTCGGAGACTTTAAATTCCAAACACATGACTTGAACCGGCTATTAAACTCAATATTAACATTGAAGTTAACACTCATCTTTTTCTGAATCTTTTTTAGAATGTGCCACATGCAAAATCAATGACAAAAATCATCAAAAAGCCTTCTCTATTGCAATCTTCATTGCAAGGTCTTGATCTGATATGATTGTAATAGATCTATGCCCTCCCATTGCTGTCAAAAATGTTTCAAACATCCACACAAATAAATCAACATTTTCATCCACTAAGAAGGCAGCCCCGGAGGTTATAGTTTGTCGATGGTGATTTATGCCAATGAATAGTGTAAAGATCATACAATACTTGTTTGTATTGTATAATATGTCCAACAAAATAACATCTCCAAACAAAGTAATTTATCCTACAATAGCCATCAGCCCAAAATACATTTTTAAACTTCCCTTTATCATCGATTTCATAGTCGAAATAAAATGAATTGTTCATCTCATGTTTTCTCCTTAAATTTTTAACAAATGTGCATTAGGGTATTTGATTAAGGCTTTTAAATCAATTGAGTAATTTTGAAGATCGATTTGTGCATATCCTATATTGTCATAACCCCCAATTCGCTCTTTCAATAATTTATAAACTTTTGAATGTCCTATATTTGATTTATTATATGAAAGTTATAAATTCTTATAACCATTGTTTGTGTTACTTGTTGATTCTAGAAATTATCTCTTTCTAGGTGTGGTTAATGCATGTGTTCACCTTCATGAAATTGTTCAATTTCATATTTTCCTTCAAACGTCATCTTAAAAATAATTCTAGCTTTACATCATTCCTTTGTTAATTTTCTTATTCTAATTTTAGGCAAGTTTTCTTTTTTTATCGAGTAACAATTCAGCTTGAACTTTTTTTTTTTGGTCAAAACCTTCTTTTGAGCAAAGAAAGTATTTCCGCCTAACATCATTTTTATCTTTATTTTGAGTTATATTGCTTACACTAAAACCAACTGCATGTACTTACTTTTTGTAAAAGTTTCCTTCTTCTAAGGTATCAAATATCTAGCTACACAAAGGATTGGGACCACTTCTTTAAAAAGTATACTTTAGTTTCGGACCACCTCCTTCACAATTTTTGTCCACCCAATTGGTTTTGTTGGGTCAAGATGCAATGGATGGGAGGGAGTAAATTGGAGGTGGAGGTGAAGGGGAGGGGGAAGAGGGTTGACGCTGAAAATTAGCTTTGGGGGTGAAAGGGGGCTAGGAGGGTGAGATTATGGGAGTTTCTTAATTTTGAATTGTAATCTTAACCCCGTACTTGATCTAATGGTTGAAACTTTCACTTTTCATATTACAAAATCATTCCCATGTTATACACCTCTCTCTCTCTCTCTCTCTCTCTCTCTATATATATATATATATATTGTTTAATTGACTTACACTCACTCTTCATTGTATGTTTTGTCGAGAGCTAAAAGCTGTTCCCCGTACAGTGTCTCACATGATATTTCTTTTGTAATTCTTCTTATTTATCTCTTGGCTCTTGTCCCTCTACCGTGCGCCATGTCTACGACTCTAACCCCTTACTACGATATCGTCCATTTCTAATAATCGCATGACATGTATCAACCCAACTCTCTCGATTAAATTTTTGAAGTTATGTTGTTAACTTAAGACAAAATTTTACTGTGGAACCATAAGACTGGCAATGTTGAATGAGACTAAATGTTAGGTAATAAAATATCAAAAATAAAATTTAAAAAAAAAACTTAACATTGCATAGATAAAAAAGTGTTATGTTAGATGAATAGGCACATTAGAAAAAATAGGATTAACAATGAACGCATTAAAAAGAGGTTTGAGATACACACTAAAATGTTTCGGTTTAGGTGGTTTGGACATGTGTGAAAAAAGTTTGTAGAAGCTTCAATATTAATTTTAAATAATATGAAGGATAATCCAGTTTTTCTTTTGGTTTTCTAGAGTATCAACTCATACAACAGGTAAGAGACTAATATCTTGGGGCATGGTCAGAAGAGCAGAGACCCCTTTCAACAGTAATTTTTTCTATACTAAGTCCTGGGATAACTTAGAACCACATGTTTAAGGGATCCGAGACCCTTCCACTTAAACCAATACCTTATTAGTTGAAGGATAATTCAATAACTAATGGTGAAAGGAGACTTAGAAAAACTATAGATAAAACAGTTAAAAAAAATTTAAATTTTAATAATTTAAATATAGACATGATTTATGATATTTTTAGAACCATATTCTTACCTCACCTATTGGAACAGGGCTTATTTGTCATCATTGTATAAATATAAAAGAGATTTCCAATTTGGTGACTAATTTTTGCATTAATTGGTATTTTTAATGTCATTTAAGAAATTGAAGATAAACATAAAAATCACAAAATTGCAAGAATTTAATTTTGAATTATTGTTTAGTATCTGTAATTTTGATTCGTTGATAATGTTAAGATTTTTTACATTATCATTTAATTATTCATTTATATATCATCAAAAGTGTTCAATTCTCATAAAAATTACATAAAAAGTCATACACATTAAAATATAATTAGTTAACACTGTAAAAACTTTATGCTGAACCATATCCAAATTAAATTCAAATTTAAAATATGCATTGCTAATTATCAAAGATTAAAATAAACAAAAATAAGAATATAAGTATATTTTATAATTTATGTAATTATTTATAGATGAATATAAAATAAAATTTACAAGGATGTTTATTATTAGTTATTTTTTATCACTCAGGAAAAAACATTTTATTGATCATTCAGTTGAAGATTAAATATTTAAATATAATTATAATAATTTTAAATATAAAAATTTCAATATCTTTTATTCTTCAATTATAATTATGTTAATTCACTAGTGATAATAAAAATTATTTTAAAAGGGAATGCTATTTTCCGTCATACATTTTATTGGCAAATTGTCATAACAAAATATCTATTAGTATTATAGTTGTCATTTTTAATTAATCATTTAAATATATAAAGAAAATAAAAAATAGTAAATAATTAATACACCATAATAATTATTTAAAGATTTAAATATAAGCATGATCATTTTAGTTATAACTTGCTATTGATCATTTTAGTTAAAGATTGAATAATAAATAGTATAATTTAAATTTTTTTTAAATATACCGACCTTTAAATAATTTGAACTCTTGATTATGTAATCATAATTTATTTCAAATACTTTTATACTTTTATTAATCAAAATAAATCTAAATTACATCACATGATGGTCCGTTTGAATCAACTTTTAAAAATAGTACTTTCTCAAAAGCAAAATTAGAAATAGAAGCAAGAAGTTATTTTACGTTTAAATGTAATTATAAAAGTATTTTTTATCTTGTTAAGTTGTTTGAATGTGAGAGATATAAAATTACTTTTTTGTTCTTATAAATTTACAATGAGTAAATATCTTGTTTGGTTCAATCGTTTTGAAGTTAACATTAGTTTGATCTTGAAAAAGTTTTGACATTATTTTAGTCTTAACATTATGAATTTTGAAATCAGTTTCATCTTTATGTCAAATAATCAATAACTTCTCATCTTCAAGATCATATGTTGCTTTCCAACTTCATTTCTACCAATTTGGATGTCAAGGGAATGAGGAATCGAGATTTATCTGTGTTGATACCTAGCAATTTAAATGACAAAATTTTAATTTATAATTCATTTATTTTCTAATATTTTTTATTTTCAGGTTGATATGGTGAAAATTGTCTCCCCTCATCAATTAAGATTAACAAATAACTAATATAGCAGTACACTAACATGTCAAATAGGACAAATTGTAACAAAAGTTACTAATGATTTGACAAAAGAGTAAAATTTAAGTTAAAATTTAAAGTATTAGGATCAAATTATTTCAAAAAAATTTTCAAGACCAAATTATTGTCAACTTCAAAATGTTAGGACTAATAGAGATATTTTCTCATTTAAAATTGAAGAAATGAAAAATCACTTCTCAAGAGATACGTTTGGATTTTTTTATCATGATAAATATTTTTTAAAAAATTGTAGTTAACTTATATTCTTTATTTTTTAATCTAAAATAACTTAATCCAATATATAGTCAGTGAAAAATGAAGGTTATTAAAACCTTTATTTTAATAAAGACGTCCTACATTCATAGACAAAGCATACATTAATAATTAAAAGGTATATTCCGTTACTCAAATCAAAGTGTGGGTATAACAACTGATTGTTGGACTTTGGTGCAAAATATGAATTATCTTTATGTTACTAATCATTTCATTGATAAAATTGGAAATTTTTAAAAGAGGATTCTTAATTTTTGTCTAACCAAGAATCATAAGGGAGAAACAATTGGTAGAAAAATAGAAAAATACTTGTTGAGTTGGTCAATAGGTAGAGTTTTCACTATTACGGTTGACAATGTAAGTTCAAATGACCTTGTCATCTCTTACTTGAAAAGTAGAATGGGGATTCGAATTCATATCCTCTAAAAGTGGAACATATGCACGTTGGATGTTGTGCACATATTTTAAACGTTGTGGTCAATGATGGATTAAATGGCACTCACACTTCAATTAACAAAATTAGGAACATGGTTAGATAAGTCCATGATTCTCCAAGTCACATGGATAGGTTTAGAACTTGTATCAAGGAGGCTAGAATAAAGGACAATTACAATGTACAATTGGATGTTCATACTCAGTAGGATTCCACTTCATGATTCTCTTTGGTCGCATGGATAGGTTAGAACTTGTATCAAGCATACTAGGATAAAAGAAAATTATAGATTACAATTGGATATTCCTACTAGGTGGGATTCCACCTACAATATGCTTGGTAGTGCATTGAAATATCAAAAGGATTTTAAGAGGATGGGTGAGAAAGATACTGAATTTGTGAGAATACAAGGGGGCATCCCAAGAAATGAAGATTGGTAAAAATCCAAAGTGCTTTGTTAAGTTTTTGAAAATGTTTTCTAATGTCACTCAAAGGGCATCAAATTCAACATTTATGACTTCCTCTCAATATTTTCATGAGTATTGTTTGATAATCAATAACTTTAAAACTTGCATTGGTAGTCTGGATCTGTTGCTTAGGAGCATGGCGGAAAAATGAAAGGTGAACATGATAAATATTGGGGGGAAATTAAAAAGATGAACATGATAATTTTTATCATTGTGGTACTTGATCCTCAATACAATTTTTGATTTGTTGAGTGGAGTTTTGAAAAATTTTACAAAAGCGTAGATGCTGAATTTTTTATTAGAAAAGTAAAGGAGACATGCAATGATATATTTCATAGCTATAGACTTTTCCTTAATAACAATCAAATACAAAATTCTAAACAATCTTTAGGTGAAGTGGAAATATCAGATTTTGTAGCATTCGTAACACTTCATTTGCTATGGAATTTGAAAAAACATAAATATTAGTGCGAGTACAAATAAAAATAAAGTATATTTGTATATCATGGCACTAGTAATTTTGGAACCTTAAATTGGTGAAAGGTGAATTTCACCAAATATCCTACTCTTGATCAAGTTTCTAGGGATTTATTAGCTATGAGGTTGAAACGAAACCAAAGAGAATTGAAGTTTATATAATTTGTTATTTGGATTATTATTTGCTATTTCAGAACTTGCTCTAATTCCCCAACCAAATGAAGTAGATTTTGCTGATCAGTCTGAATAGCTTGGAGTTGTTGCATTCCTAGTTTTAGTTCTTTGCGGGTATATATTGGGTGCGCTTTGATTTTTTTCACTTCCTTTTAAAACTACATATTGTATTATTCTTAATGTCATTTTGCGAAAAAAATGTTTTGTAGCTATTTTTGTTAGGTGGAGTTTTTTGACTTATTGGTAAAGTGCTTGGTTTGTTAGTGTCACTGTGATGGCTACTAAAATTTTGGAATGGTACAAGCATGACTACTACTAACTATAACATGGATGAAGTTTTGCTTTAGCATAGCTGGAATTTTAGTTCTACTTTGGCATGACTGGAATCGTAATTTTAGTATGGCTGCTGGATTAAAATTAGACTTTCTGCTTATTGTTATATAAGTTGATTAAACTTATTGCTTATTGAACTCAACCAATTCAAACCCCCGGACAATAAATTGGCAAAACTTAGCCCCACTCTAGCACAGTATAGGGTTTAGGGTAAACCCATATAATAAGATGAGAGCACAAGCAGTGGTGCAAAACCAAAATCAGATTACAACTAAAGCAATGAAGGGGCAAGCATCTTATATCCCCTTCAAGTAAAATGAGAGAATGAGCAGATGCTAATGATATTGCCACTGGTGATAATACTAGTGCGCAAATTGGCTACTATTGAATGCATTATAAACTCGTAACTTCGTATAATTAATTTTACACACAATATGTAAGATGTAGCAGTCATCACTATACATCGTTATGCTAATCCTATGCCCTTAATCCTAAATATAATTACATCGTTATCCTAATCCTATGGTCTATTCACTATCCTGCTTGAATAGCCAGTTCTCCATTTGACTAGGTGGGGTAACCCTCTTCCTAACTAGCATTTCAACTGTAGGACACTTTCTCTTCCTCCCACCCCTTGGCCTTGACCTGAATTGTTCATCAGCTTCTTCAAAATCCCCCTGTACCAAGGAAATTTCAATGAGTATATTAATGCAAAGGCTAAGCTATCACTTATCAGGAATTTTTTAAACCACTAGAATATTAAGGCAAAAGAACTTACATGGATAAAAACATGTTTTCCAGTTTTTTCATGTTTATCTCTCACGTGTTTGTAAGCAAATCTCATGCCACAATCAGGAAAGCCACACACAAAAGGCTTTTCTTTAAAGTGCACGGCCTTTTCGTGCGTAAGAAGATTAGATTTCTGTTGAGGCATAACCACAGAAAAGTTTATTAAAACCCAGTTCGAATCATAACCAAAATTGGGAATTCAGTTAGAATGTCCACCCAGCAGTTTAAAGACTAAGAAGTCTTACACTTGAGAATGTGCAGCTACAACCCTTAAATTCACATTTAAACACCTCTGATGGTCCGTCAGCTTCATGCGTACGAAGGTGCCGTTTAATATTCTTCTTCAATTGCTTACTTCCACAAGTGTGACAGGTCACATATCGATGGCAGGATTCAATATGGGCTTTAAGGCACTGGTCATTAGTGAAATGTTTCATGCAATCAGGCTCCAAGCACACTACATCTACCGACTCCAGCTTAACTGCAAAACAAAAAGTTTTCTTCACAATTGTTCCCAACATTTTCAAAAATATACATAATAGAACATTTTTGAAACATCACATGGAAACTTTGCTAATCCACGCAGAAAACCAAACGGATGGAAACTTGCCATGAGAATCTTCATGCTTTCGAAGCTTTGATGCAAACTTGAAAACCTTTCCACAGCCAATTTCTGGGCACACAAACTGCTTCTGATTTTTGACATTTGTAGATGCAGAATCCTCACCATGAATCTCCTTGACATGTCTTTTCATATTGCCTTGTATAGAGAAGTTGAGGTTGCAATTCTTCATCGGACATTTAAAAGTTTTCCCTTCATGCTGTAGAAGGTGACGAGTCAGGTGGTCCTTTCTTCTGTAACTTGCCTGACAATCATCAACAGTACACACATATGGCCTCTGGAACCATTAAAAAAAAATGTTAAAGCTAGAAACCAAAAGCCTAATGTGTATCAATTTGGAATGACAAGAACAAAATATAGGAGAACAAACTGCCAACCTCATTCAGAACAAAGCGTGACTGAGGCATCCTTGATGGAGCTTCACAGGAGGTCTCCCTACCTGATACTGATCCATCAAGTCCAAACATACTGCCTCTCGCATTTTGGAGTTCTTTGTCTGGGATCCAATGCTTCACACTATAACATCCCTAGTTTTCGAATGATTATAGTATCTTATAAATTACTTTCCTGCAAAAATATGTATCTTTTCTTTTTCTTTTTGTTTTTTGATAGAAAAAGAAATATTATTAGCAAAGAAGAAAATGTACAAAAGAGGATAAGATAACTTCACAAGAGCAAAATATACAGCTAAGACCTGGGGAGAGACCATGTAATAACAAAGCATGCCAATCCCTCTGAATGTCAACAGAGGAACACCATTGAATAGACCGTGAGCTGAACACCAAAGAAAGGCTAAAAAGGTAAAATCCTATCCTATACAAAATCAATAGTCAAAAAGGACAGTTGATAGAACAACTAAAATATAGCAACTTTTTTCAGCATACTGATATTCTTAACAGAATAGTGTCCTGCACTAATTTCGCCTATTTAGCACTCCACTCAAATTCTCCACCCATCCAAAATTTATCGAATAATGTGAAATCTCAATAATGAATTAATTACAAAAGGGCTTGGATCAAAAAACATTGCTATGTTTGATTAAGCAAATACCTCAAATGAATGGCTTTGCATGTGCTGCAGCAAGTAGGCACGTTTTTTGAAACTAGCACCACACTCCTGGCAAGTGTTGTTGGGTTTTACACACTGTTCTTCATGATTTCCTTCAGCTCTAGCTTTTTCCACCTCCTCCTAAAACACATCAAAAAAGTCAACAACATAACCGTCTGTAAATACATATTTAATTTAACTTAGAAATAGAAAGGTATTTAGAAACAAATCAACCAGAAAAAGAGCTAAAGGATCTGGGATTTAAGGCGTTACTAAAACCTAAAAATATCTCAACACAAGTGTGTGATTCAAACTTAAAGAGGCCCAGTTTCCCATATTCACGTTCCTTTGTCATATAGCATCTCTAATACATCGAGTTAAACAAACTATCGCTTATTTAAGATTTTCACTACAAAAACCATGTCACCCATTCGGTTTGAAAATAAAGCACAGAAGTTCAATAACCACCAAAAAAAAAAAAAAAAAGACAACAAAATAGATAACCTTGCTTGAAAAAGATTCAATTTTGCAGCACGCACAAAGTAAAAAAATAATAAAAAAAAATTTACCTTGTGGTGTGAATGGATATGAGAGGTAATTAAGGTCTTTTTGGACCTACAGATGCCGCAGTATTCACAGAAATAGCGTCTGATATCTCTGAAAACGGGTCTTTTATCACTTTCCAAAGGTTCATCCATCTTTAACTCAAGCATTGACCAGGAAAGCTATCACTAAACAGTAAACACCAGAACATAACATCAATAACACATACCCAACCTCCACCAAACTTGACTTCACTACAACCCAAAAAAGAATCATAAATAACAAACCAAGAGACATCAATAACACGCATGCAGCTCTATTTTTATTTTTTTTTTAAATCTCCACACAAGTAGACAACTCCGAAAAAGAGTTTTTTTTTTTTTTTGTAAAATTAAAAAAACCCTAAACTCAACTTAAAATTAAAGAAAAAAAAAAAGAAAATTGCATTCAATCTGCTTACATTGAGAGAGATCAGAGGCGAGCTCAATTTTGAAAGAGAGTCGCTGCAGTTTGAGGTGCGACTTGCGAGACGTGGAGAGCGCCGCTGAGATGTAGAAACGGCAGGCTAGGTTAAAAGTGGGAGTGGGGGAACTTGCTGCAATGCACGAGAGAGGACTAGTTATCGACAAGCAGGGGTATTTTTGTCTATGCAATAAAAAGTAAGGATAGAATAGATTTTTTATCCTGCACGTTTTTGGTTTGATTTATAATTTAGGATGTATTTATTTGAGTTTTTTTTTTTTTTTTTGTAAAAAGTTATTTTTTATTAAAAAATATAATTTTTATATGTTTAAATAATTTTTAAAATATAATTAAGAATTTAATTTAAATATATCGACAGTGTAAAATAGTTTTACACTGTCAGTCAATAAAAATATTAAAAAGTGTCAACTTAGATAAATAACTATCCATTATAATGAAGAACCCACCATAATTTTTTATTTTTTTCTATTCCTATTAATTAATAATGTAAAATTATTTTACACTGTTAGTACATATCAATTAAACTCACTAATTAAAATAAATAATTTA
This sequence comes from Pterocarpus macrocarpus, assembly GCA_031439585.1. Taxonomy (NCBI): domain Eukaryota; kingdom Viridiplantae; phylum Streptophyta; class Magnoliopsida; order Fabales; family Fabaceae; genus Pterocarpus; species Pterocarpus macrocarpus. The sequence continues at coordinate 40,324,132 of CM062517.1, forward strand.
TAAAAATTTGATTTTAAATTTTATTAGCTATATATATAAAGAGTCTATTTGAATAAGATTTAAAAAGAAATTCTTTTTTTTAAATTTTTTTAATAGAATTTTAATTTTTAAAAAATATTATTTTATATTTAAATAAATATATAAGAAATATTTTAATTATTAAAAATATTTATAAATTTATTTAGATATAAAAAAATAAAAATATTTTTTTATAGATAAATTATAAAAAATATTCAAATAAAAAAATAAGATTTAATAGAGGATAAAAATAATAGATATATATTATAATTTTAATTAAAAATAAAAGATATTTTTCAAAGATAATTTTTTTAAAAATTATTTTTATTTTTATTTTTTTAAAATTAAATATAAAAAATAATAATAAATTAATTTTTTTAATTAAAATATTTTTTATAAAAATTATATTTAAACACCAATAAAAATTTATAAAAATAATTTTTTTCACCTGAGAAATACTAACCCAAACTTATGCAAAATTTAACTTTCAAAATCATTCGTCGAGACAAACGCATAGTTTATTTTAAAAATAAGGATTTGATTCAACATCGGCGCAGCAGACGACGACGACTCATTATTCATTCTGCAAGTGCAAGGAAAGGAAACCAACCTTCAAAGAGTGAAGACTCTGTTTAGCTGCTGTGAGTCCCTCGCACCTCCGTCTCTCTATCTCTATCTATATTTGTATGTGTTTTCCAGCATTTGTGACACCGTCTTCTTTCATTGCTGTTTGGTGTGTTTTTGGTCATGAATATGACACGGATGAATCCTACTTTCCCTGATGGATTGCTTTTGTTTGTACTTGTTTTGGAATCTGTTGTTTGTACTTGTTTTGGAAAAGTTTAATCGTGTTTTATTGTTTTATTTTGGCCACAGAATCAGCAAAATCTTCTGCTCAGTCAGAAAAGTTTTCTATGTCACTTTTCTCTATGTAGCTTAGTTTTAGGTGACATTTCCAAAACCCTCTCTGCAGGTCTTGCTTCATAACGTGGCTCCGGCAATTTCAATGGGAAGATGAACAATCGAATATTTTGGCCTTTGATACTGTCATGTCGCCTCCCTAGTTCCCTGACCCTCCCCTATCGGCTATTTTCACAAAACCATGACTTTGTTCCTCAATCTACCTTTCTATCCAATGCTTTGCAGCAATACATCAACTCTGATAATCCTTCCTGTGGGCAAAAGATCCATTCCCAGATTCTAAAATCTGGGTTTGTTCCAAACACTAATATTTCCATAAAATTGCTTATATTGTATTTGAAATGCAGTTGTTTAAGATATGCACGTCAAGTGTTTGATGGTTTGCGTGACAAAACTTTATCCGCTTATAACTATATGATTGGTGGCTATCTCAAGCACAGGCAAGTTGAAGAATCACTTGGCTTGGTGCATAGGCTTTTAGTGTCTGGTGAAAAGCCTGATGGGTTTACTTTTTCGATGGTGTTGAAGGCATCTACTTTGGGGGGTAATATTTCACTGCTTAGTGATTTAGGAAGAATGGTGCATGCCCAAATAATCAAATCTGATGTCGAGAAAGATGACGTTCTTTGTACATCGCTGATTGATTCTTATGTTAAGAATGGGAGGGTTGCTTTTGCCAAGACTGTATTTGAGGTGATGTCGGAGAAGAATGTGATATGTTCAACATCCCTCATCTCCGGTTACATGAATCAAGGCTCTGTCCAAGATGCGGAATGCATATTTCATAAGACATTGGGCAAGGATGTAGTGGTGTATAATGCAATGATTGAAGGCTACAGCAGAACATCTGAGTTTGCCATGAAATCTCTTGAAGTTTACATTGACATGCAGAGATTGAACTTTAGGCCAAATGTTTCTACATTTGCTAGCATAATTGGTGCTTGCTCAATGCTTGCATCATTTGAAATTGGTCAACAAGTGCAAAGTCAGCTGTTGAAGACTCCATTTTTCACAGACATAAAATTAGGAAGTGCTCTTATAGACATGTATTCCAAATGCGGAAGAATTGTAGATGCTCAAAGAGTTTTTGACCACATGCTCGAGAAGAATGTTTTTTCGTGGACATCTATGATTGATGGATATGGGAAGAATGGGTTTCCTGATGAAGCACTTGAGCTGTTCCAAAAGATGCAGAAAGAATACTGTATTATACCCAATTTTGTAACATTCCTTAGTGCTCTCTCAGCTTGTGCACATGCTGGGCTCGTTGACAAGGGTTGGGAGATCTTTCAGAGTATGGGGAATGAATACTTGGTAAAACCAGGGATGGAGCACTATGCTTGCATGGTTGATCTGTTAGGACGGGCAGGGAGGCTGAATGAAGCATGGGAGTTTGTCATGAGGATGCCTGAGAGACCCAATTCTGATGTGTGGGCTGCTTTACTTAGTTCATGCAGACTCCATGGTAATATAGAGATGGCAAAATTAGCTGCAAGTGAGCTTTTTAAGCTAAATGCTGATGGAAGACCAGGGGCATATGTTGCACTATCTAATACTTTGGCTGATTCTGGGAAATGGGATAGTGTTGGTGAACTTAGAGAAGTAATGAAGGAGAGAGGAATTTCAAAGGACACTGGCTGCAGTTGGGTTGGAACTGACTGTGCTTATTAATTATATTCCTCATGACAGGTGCAAAGTTGCACAACAAGGAATTATTTCTTACTTTAGTGATGCTGAGTGCATATGAGTACCTATTCATAGATCACATGTTCATATTCGGCTAAAGCAACCCATACGGGTTCTTACTTTAGTGATGCTGCAGCCTGGTGGTAAATTATTACATACAAGAAAAATTTGTGTCAAACCGAATACACAACCATATCTTATTGTCAAAATCATCGTGAGCTTTATCTTGCTGGGATATGGCTCCCTGTCTGAAACCTTTGAGGAAAGATCTATCCAAGGAAGATTTGTTTTCCTTACCATACAATGTAATAACTAGTTTATTTCGTGTCTTGATTCAGATGTAACAGCAACAATATGATGCTGTTTTTGTTTGAACTTGCTACAAATGTTTGATATTGAACAACTTAATGAGCTTAATGCTGTATTCAGCATGAAACTCTTTCACTTAACAAGTTAAATTTTTAGTTAAGGTCTCCCCCTAAACCTTTTGTCAACAAATTCTTCTCATAGACCTGAGTAATGACATATGGTAAGTTTCCAAGTTGCACATTGAGCCTGAGTTATATTGATCACATCTCTAATTTAAGTAAAAGTGCTTATGGTAGCCTTGGTGTAATAATGAAGGCTTGTGATGTTGACGAATGCAAGATCAGTCTTCTGGACAGCTGTTATTGGTGTTTACCAAAGACAAATAACAATAACAAAAAGTTGAGTCCACTCTGCCATGCCTTAATGTGAGACTTTATTTCCATTAACGGACTCTACCGACAGAAATATAAGGAGTAAGAATATTTGTTCCGAAATTGTGCAAGTATGTGAGGCCACAACTGACATGCAAAATCTCATGTTAAATAAAACCGAGATAATTTTGATATTTATCAAGGAAATTTTATTTCCTCTCGTAGAAGTACCAGTTATGCTGCTGTAAAAATATCAGCTATAGGTTGTTTCACAAGCCTGTTCATAATAGTTTACTTTGCTTTTTTTTTTTTCTTGTGATTAAAATTCTGCAATTTTCCCTTTTTTGAAGTATTACTTCAATTGATTTAATGTTTTCATTATGTTTGGGTTGTTTTGTGTGTATTGCAAGAAAAGTGATTGAATGCTGGCCTATTGTGTTGTTTTCAGTTTGAATTTTTGGTATGATGAAAGGAAAAAGCAAAACAGAAAAACATGCTACGGAAAAGAAGAGGAAAAGGAATAGAGAAAAAGTTGCTGATGTTGAGACAGATAGTACATTGATTGTTGAAGGTAAACATATTTCCATAGCTGATTTTTTTTTTTTTAAACACTATTATGTTGCTTTTGTTAAGTTATCAGTGAAATAACTGGTTTAATGGTCTGTTGCATATACTCTTTCAGTGGATAATGGAATGCAAGTTGGAAAGAAGAAAAAGGAGAAATCTTCTACCAATAGAAAGAGGAAGAGCAAAGATAAAAGTGTAGTTGGAATACAAAGTCCTAAGGGTGAAGTTGATTTAGAAGAGAAAAGTGGTGAGTGGGTGTCAATAAGCCCCAAACAGGACATTTCGTTTTTAATGTTTCAGCAGAATATGTCATACAATGAATGTTGATCTTAATTTTTGTTTCCCATTTTATCAGATGGGGTTGTTGACAACTGTCCTTCTGAAGCTCAAAAGATCCAAGACTTTGAGGAGCATGGAGATGCTGAGATTGGGGCAGCCATCAAACCCTGTAATTATAACATTTTCTGGTTTTCTTTGTTGCATAATAAAATGGCACTCCTGAAGTTCCATTCATTTTACTGATGTAGTTTTTTTTCCTTCTCTTGTAGGTCAGTCAAAGAAATCTAAGAAGAGGAAAAAGGAAGAGAGTTTTGCAAAGGAGGTTGAAACCTCACCAGAAAAACGAGGAGTGGGGCCTGATCAAGATGAGACTTATGTTATTTCTTCTGGAGATGAGGACTGCTCAAAAGGAATGAAAAGTATGAATTGTTAAATTGAGGGGCTTATTTTAGATTGGTTTAGAATCTCCAAATGTTGCTCACCTAAAACTTATATATGCATGATACATACATGGATAATGGGCTTATATTTTGCAATATTGCAAGTTGCAGCATGATTAATGTATTATAAGGCTATTTACATGTCCTCAAGCAAGTTGGATTTGGATGCATCTTTTTATTTTAATGCATTGTATGCTATTGTCTATTAACTGTTTTGTCTGCTATTGTTTCTGATTCACGGCTACTTAAAACTGCAGAGTGGATCATGGAATATCATCAAAGTAGACCAGGGTTGAAGGTATTGCAACAACAAATTGACGAATTTATAACTGCTCATGAGGAAAAATTGGAGGAGGTAAATGTTTTAACCCTCTTGCATTTATGCATGTCCCTGGCTCATATTGAGATCAGTAAACATAGTTTATTTTCCCTATTATCTTATGCTAATGTTACCTTTACCCTTAGAAGAATTCAATGGAGAAACATCATTAGGATCAAAACAGAATGATGGGATGCACACATCGTAATACATAGTCATTGCTTTGAAATTTGGCTACTTTTTGTAGAATTATTGCCAAACAAAGGGGGCAGTGAAGTAGAGTTGTGTGTGTGGGGATCATATCCTAGCATGAATTTTAGTTGTTTATGTCGAAATGGATATTGATTAGTATCTAACTTAATTGGAGGTGTCAATTCCTATACTAGTTTCAAGGCTTTGAAAAATAACAAGTGATATTTCTCTTCATTACCAATGGTTGGACTAAAACATAGCTATCCAAGATTCCAGGTTAGATTGTCTCAGTTTTAGTGTTGCCACCATGCGGTGTGTTTGTGATGTCTTCTTTGAGCTAGCTTTTGTGTTTTGAAGGATGGTGTCTGGTTCCAGTCTTCCAGATAGGATCTTAAAAGGATCATTACATTTTGTATTATATGGAGTATCTAGCTTGAGGGGAATAATTTTATTTATCATAGTTAGCAAAGCCAAAGACATGAAGTATATCAAATGTTGATTTTTGTATCGTTTGTTCTTGTATGCCATTTTGATCTTTTCTTCCTCTTGGGTTGTGTTTGTCAGACCTTGGCAGCGTAACCTTGTATACTTCATGTTTGCTCGGCCTGTGTACATTATGACACCTCAGGAAAGAAAAGTAAGAATAAATCACAGATGAAATAATACCATTAATGCACCAAGCCTGTTGGCCATCTTTTTAAGAGAGGCCACTTGGAGCACTGCCAGTGCTAGTACCTTTTAACTACACTAGTCATCACTGTGGGACCATGACCAGTCAACAGTCATACTGTTAATCAGTGACAATTTCAATAAGTCTTTTAGCGTAGTCCAACACAAGTTTTGATCCAATTATTCAGTTCCAAACTTCCAATTATCTAGGAAATTGAATTTTGGAATACAAATCCCTTCTGTACAAAACACAGCATTTGAAATCCCCTTCCCGTGAATCTGGCTTAAGCCTAAGCCAGTTTATATGTTGTCGAATTATATCAAATTAGTCTCTTACAATATTTTAATATTTAACAATCCATGGTCTAATTTAAGATCTTTATGATCCAACATTTATTTAGTCCTTTTTCTTCAGTTTTAATATGCTAATGTTATGTTCATTGCAGGAAAGAAGAGAAAGAGAAGAACGTTCAGCAGAAGGGGGTTGGACTGTTGTTGTTCATCACAAGGGTAGGAAGAAAACTACTGATGCCGAAAGTGGAGTAGCCGTGGGCTCTGTTGCCCAAGCTGCCTTGGAGAATAAAATGGCCAACAAGAAGCGTAGAGAAGTGGGGGTAGATTTCTATCGCTTTCAAAAGAAAGAAGCCCAGAGAAATGGTATGACCTGCTCTTATGTGATCTTCAGCCATTTTTCCATCCTGAATAATTATTTTACTTTCAAAGCATTTAGTCTATAATCAAATGTAGACCAAAAAGTGTTGGTGTATGTAGAAGCTGATGTTTTATATATATATATATAATTTTTGTTTTTCCTGTTTGATTACGATAAGACACAATGACGTTGTGTGATCCATATAGCTTGTTTTTTGTTTTGTATCTTTAGTTCATTGGCTTCTTCCAAGAATATTTCTTATGTGATGTCTATATACATTTTTCCCTTTCTGATTTGTTCCTCTTCAATTCATAAAAAAGAAAAATGACTGGGATTTATCTTCCAAGTATGCACGCGATTATCTTTTGTTGACTTTCCCTTCATTCAACTGTCTGGGGCCAAATATTTTATGGACTGTTACCATTGTTTGGCTGAATAATTTAAACCAATTTTGTTAATCCTTGAAGATTTTTTACCTGAACATACTAGCAAATTATATTGTCAGTAATGTTGGTTGGGACTTGGGACTGCTTAAGATATTATACGATTTTCCTTTCCAGTTCTCGTTCTCACGGATTATTTTTCTATTGGCAATTTTGCCGTCTTGATTTTTCTGCCCCGGCCGCTTTTCTTTCTTTCTTCAGATGCTATTGTGAATCGTGACATTGCAACTTTGTAATTGGGTTTTGTTTGAATTTGTATATTATTCTTTCAGACTGAGATGAACCATTTTTGCTTTTTGCTTGCAGAGATCATGATGCTGCAGAGCAAATTTGAGGAGGACAAAAAACGACTTCAGCAGTTGAGAGCTGCCAGGAAATTTAGACCATATTAAACAGTTTTTAGCATACATGGCCCAGATTTTTTTACTTTTGGATCATGGGATAGATGTTCTGGGGCCGGAGTTGATTTACCACAGTGATGGAAAATCTTTAATGGAATGGTTTTAATATTCCAATTTTGTCTTGTGTAGCTGCTGTCAAATTAGCATAGCTAGTTGTTATTGTAATTTTGAGTTATATTGTCTTGCAAGGTAGGTGAAGCTGCACAGATATAATAGCTTTGATTTTTTTTTTTTTTCAGTAGAATTAATTCTGTTCCAACAGTGTTTTGTGGCTGATATATACAAAGATTATTAAACTAGAAGGCCGCGCACCTTGAAGTTGCACCCGTGGGTTGAAAGTTAACTCTGATTCAACTGTGTAATTCGTTATCTGTGGTCCAATTTTGATTCAACTGAGCAATTCTTGATATTTGTTAGCAGTGTTTGGCTGGGAGTTAAAAACGGTCCGTTCCCCCCCCCCCCCCCTTCTCTCTTTACCCCAAAAACAAAAAAAACAACAAAAAACAAAAACTAAACACAAGACCCAGTAGGTGGAAATTTGACATTTTTTTATATGGTTATTTGTATGTGCTCGAGTTTGAATTACTATTTTATTTTATGCTGATTGTTGTGGATTATTATTTGAACTGGGGAGAACCTTATGAGAGTAATTCTTCGTCTGACGATAACGAAACCATGGCCTTGACCATAGTACTTTTAAGTGAATTTTAAATTTGAGTAAGAACAGTTCGTCTAATAAAGTTCTGTTGCAAGGGTTTTTTTGTGGATTATTTTCATAACATTTATATATTATCATTTAAAAGGTTATTTACTAAAATATTATAAAAGTTATGAATGTTGATAATATTTAAAAATAAAAATAAGCAACACGACATCAACTTAAGCTTGATGGTTTAGAGTTGTTATTTTCATCTTTCTTTCTTTCATTTTTTTTTTTTTTCGCTTTATAATATTTTTACCCAATCTGATCTAGGCTAATTCTCTGGGTTTATAGCTTGGCCTCAGGAACCCTTGGACAGATTATTCTAGAAATACCTAAATTGGGTATGCTGCTCCCTAAATTCAAACTTGTAGATAGAGTTATTATAATTCGAACTCTTGTCAATTGTCAGAGGATCCCAAATGCCTCGGAACCACCGGCCAATTCTGCTGAGTAATGAATTACTCATTGAACTGAGATGAATAAGTGCTTATAAACTTAAAAATCAGAAAATGGCGAGAATATTGCAGAGACTGTATAACAACCAACTATATTCAAGAATAATATGCAACTACATCGAGGTGAGTCAAAAAAATGCATTAAGTTGACCGCTGAGTATAATTTGTACAACAATATCAAATAAACATATATATAAATATACACCTCAAAATCTGGGACTACAAACTTATATGTGAGTAATGAATATAAATGGGCCCATCTGCCAATATTTGCTTTAGCTGCCTTAAAATCTGCATATCTAGGCCAGGCAAGCCAACTTCCCCTTCACAACTTCAATCATTTCACTGTTTATCAAAATTAATAAATCCTGTCCAACAGCATTCCAATATGTAGAAAAAAGTTCTAGTTGAGAACACATCTGATAGCCGGAAGCATAAAGCTTTCCACTTTTGCACAAGCTCAGGCCTAGAAAAAGCATAGCCTAAAGAGCTGAATGTGAAAATCATGTTAAATACAAGCTTCCATTTTCCTAAAGTAGCACATCAGTTCTCATCAAGGGCAACATCAGCAGGGTCTCCTAACCAAGGCCTCCCTTCCCTCCAACGGAACTTTATTCTTAGTTTTCCATTTGCATCTACCCCCACCACCTGTCCCTTGCTGGCATGTGTCTCCATTCCCCATCCCCACCGTGGTGTCACAAGTCCATCTCTGATCCTTACCTTGTCCCCCACTTTAAATGGCCTAACCCTTTCCATTTCCCATGCCTTACATAGCCATAGCCTCTCCATAAAGCAGAACGCGACCCACAGATCCTCGTCTTCCATCCGATGCACCACTCCAATGCTTGAATGATTCACCTCCCCCCATTGGTGGGTTGGGGTTGAAACTGATGCTTTAACTTTTACCCAGTCTCCGATACGAAGCTCCCTCTCTTCTACCACATCCACTTCTGATGGGTCCAACATCCATGCTTTTGATCCTGCTGGAGTGTATATTCGAAGCTTTCCATCCGCATCAATTGCTTGTATAGTTCCAATACTAGCATGGGTGTGCCCTGACCACCCAAATCTTGGTTGCTTTACATTTTGTTTAACTCGTACTTTCTGTCCAACAAATAGTTTGTCTACTCGTTCAAGATAGGAACATGGTCCTACCCACTTTTCTTGCTCCCCACAAAAGCCAACATAAGTGCTTCTGTCTGATTCGTCTCCTTCATACCCTATTCCTTGGACGACACCAACACTACCTGGCACAATTGATTTCCAATTATTTGCATTATCCTTCAACTTCACCCACTCTCCCACTTCAAACATTTGCTCTATCTGCAGGTCTGAAGGATCTCCTCTCCACAATCCTGGCAAGCCAAAGAATGCAACCCTGACTTCTCCGTCAGCATGAATGCTAGTTATAACCCCTTGAGATTCAGGCTGAGCACCTCTCCAACCCCACCTTGGTTCAACCAGACCATTACGGAATCTAACGTACTGCCCAACTTTAAAGCTAGGAACCTTTTCAACATCTGTATAATGAGTGATCCACTTTCCTTTCCGGAAACAGCAAGCCAACTCCAAGTATCCAGAATCCTGTACACTGTGCACGACAGCTAAACTTTCTCTCCCAACAGTATTCCAGTCATAACTTGGTCTGGTTCCCAGGCTTGGTTTTGAGCGTACCCAATCACCAACTTCAAATCCAGGAAGTTGTTCTGCATCTCCAGGAGAAACTTTCCACAAGCTTTGCCTACCAGTGACTCTTACCTACAAAGAAACCAGTAAAATCACTTATGTCCGTAGAAATCTCGGGATGAAATCACAAATAACAATGTCACAAAAACGTTTTTATACTTTTATATGAAGTTTAGCTAATGTAATAGCAACAGTGGTCAATATTTTAGTAATTCTAATTTTCACATTCTCATAATGCACGGAGATAGGAAGGAGTGCCAGCATAGTTAAATAAAAAGTAGTTTTCATAAAATGAACTTTGCCTGTCCTACAGTAGGAAAATTTTTCCTCAAGCAGCATGTCACCATATTCCACAACAGCTATAGCTGTGAGGATGGGCAAATTCTTAAACTCAGTCTACCTTATTTCTGTGGAAAAGCTGGGTAATCAACTAAGTTTTATCAAAAATATACTAATGACAACAATAATTGTCAAATCATGGCTCAAATTTGAGTTAGGCGTCAATTTTAAATAGTTATACCCAAAAAAGAGAGAGCACTTGGAATTTATCAGCTTCAAGATACAACGAGGCCTGTTCGAAACTTTTGTTACCAAGCTGCAATTTTAGCCATATACAGTAGCCGAATCTGACAGAGTCATTCTGATAGAGACCACAAATAGGAACCAAAAAATAAAAGAAACTAAGGGTATCATTAACACCCTCAAGATGAACTAGTGTGGATCATTTGGGAAAGAAGAAGAAAATACAAAGCTAGTGTGAAATTGAAAGGGAAGTCCCTGAGCATTAGAGAGGCTCAGTCTCTCCCAAGAATCCAGTCCCAATTCTATCCTACCTTCTCCACACACCCCCTTCTCATACATATAGCCTCTCACCTCACTCCCTCTGCCAACTCAGCAGAGTTGGTTACAAATGCGCACTCCCACTGCTTCCTAATTCTCTCAAGTCTATTTCCTCATTTGCCCTTTCTTCTATGCACTCTACTAATGTGTGGGTTCCTACCAATACTCCCTCCCCAAAGAATCACATTGTCCTCAAGGTGATGATACAAAAAACCAATACAATATTGCTTAAGATCCCCTGGGTCCCCAATCTTGAAAAAGAAGAAAATAGGCTTGTATAGTAGTAATCTCCTCCCGGGCCCCAAGGAGTTGATCCAAGTCCCTCAACCAGAAACTGTAGACCTTTCCCGGATGGATAGCAGTGAACGGCCCAGGAACTTTCTGCATTTGACTATGATCTTCACCTTTAAGGAATTGTTGGGAAAACAACAGTAGAATACTAGAACCACTGGCTGCTACATTTTCATCCTTCTTGTTAGTATTGCAAGAATTGATTCCATAAGCATGAAATACTTCAGCTGGGTATCTATTGGTGAGACTCCTAAGGTGCATAAGTCTTGTATAAACTTGGAAAGCACAACATCAGTCAGGTATAGATTAACTTTCTTCATATTATCTTCACTGGCTGCTATTTCCATTGGGCTCCCAATCAGTTTGAATGCAGTATGGAAATTAGAATTAAAAACAATTTCCTGTTGATGAACAGAGTCTTCATCAGATGCAAACATTACTTCCTTGACTTCCCCTGTTATCCTTTCCTTCCATAATGAAACATGAAATACTGGTTGGACTAAAAACTCCTCTGGTAGCAGCGATTTATAAGCAACAGCTCTCACCTTCTCAATCATTTCATCTGGTCCATAATAGCAAGGGCTCAATTTCTGGTTGGTTTGTTGGGCCAAAGTCTTCAGCCGGATAAAGCAGTCTAGGATAATCTCAGCAGCCCCCTTCCAATCAATATGGGTTGCAGAGTCAGTTGTCTGTATTGTCATTCCACCCTTTTTTTTATCTGTACTGGAGGGAAAGATATGAATAATTAATGATTCTGATCTCACAGCCACAAAACTCATCCCAAGCTGAACCCCCCAGTGTGAAATTGCCTTTTCTGTTGGTGATCAAAAACCTCAAAGTCATTACTAGCAATAAGATCTGGATAACAAGCCAACCACTCAGTGAAAACAAAAATATCTGATAAAAGAGGCAATAATTCAGTTATGCCATTAGGCAATCAAACCATCTGATTCCAGTCACCAGCACCCTGATCACCATCGATAACAATGAAATGCCTGAGGTATTCTCCAAATTCTTCATTAAGATAGTGGTAAAATTGATAAACAGCTGTAGAGCCAATCAATTTACCTATGAGCTCTCCCTGCTTATTAAATTTCTTTTGAATCACAGAAATGAAAATGTCCTGAATACTATGCAGGACTAGATTTGCAAACCTTAGAACTGTGAGATTGTCAATTAGATTCCTTCTTGGAAGACGATCAACCTTGTGTATTTGCTTTTCCTCAGACTTACAAAGAAGAGATTGCATCAGCCCATGAGAAGAGGCTGAACCAGTGATTCTCAGCTGAGGTACCCCCAAGATACTCATACTAAGACGCTCCCAGGTTCAGAAGTCTTTCCCACTCCCTGATGCAATGTTTTGACGCAAAACAGCAGAATGAAACTCACCAGCAATGGAATTGGGTAGGTGTCCAGCAAGAAAGTGAGATTGGAATGTTTTCAAACTTTTGGGCGTGACCCATTAATTGCAAGACATAGCTCCCTTCAAAAGCATCCCAATTCTTCTCTTCTTTGAATTGGGGTTGGCCCAATAACTTCTTAACAGGGTCTCCATTATGAGAACCTCTTCCTTTCCCCACCGACTTGGGCTTGGCCCATGATGCCGTAAGTTGAATCTAACTTCTGAAACCCACCCACCCCTTCTTCCTTCTCCTCTCCACTCACACCATTGCAGCTGGGTGAATGTCGCTCTGCTGCTATCGCCACCACGAACTCCGCTGCAGAAGTTCCGATGGCCACCATTCTCCCTTCAGAATCCGGTGGATCGGGTGGGTCTAGTGGTAGCGGCTGGACACACGTCCCATCCACCTCCATGGCTGACCCTGGATCCGGCGGTGGTTGGGTCCTAATTGGCCATCACGCAACCCCAGCTCCCCTGCTCCCGGTGGGGTGTTTCTACCCTTGCTCACCCACAATGGACATGTCGTCCACTTTATCGTCTTTCTCCTCTATGACGTCCTTGGCTTCAATCTTCTTGTCAGTCTCTATCTATGCCCACACGTCTGACGCGGACGTCTCAACAACAGTCACACTCGATTCTACATCCGGTGGCTTCCGCGGTGGTCGACCACAACCCCAATGTTCTCCTCCTTTCCTTCCTTGCACGATCTTCTTTGTTATGCAATGATTCCCACATTGTAGCTCGCATGGGTTGATGGCCACCACTATTGACGGTTGCTCGTCTCTGTCCTCCATCAAGACGCTGTGGGTGCCCACTGTTTCGAGAAGAGTCAAGTGGCCTACTCTCTCAAGAGAATCCTTCTCTATGCCTCAAAGATCCATCCTCAAAACAAGGAGGAGAACATCGCTCCTTCATCCTCCTGATTCCCCTAACAATACTCTATCTCAATCCTTCGACGCGCTCCCCGTGGTGGAGATTGCCCTCTGGTTCGAGTATGGCGTCGTCCTCTCAATGGTAGCTCGACCTCATCCATCTTCCTCTCTAGATTCTTTATCCTAGTTTCCATGGCAACTTCAACAATAAGCCCCCACAGCCCCCAAGAACGAGGCTCTAATGCCAATGGATAGAGACCACAAATAGGAACCAAAAAATAAAAGAAACCGAGTGTATTATTAACATCATCAAGATGAACCAGTGTGGATCATTTGAGGAAGAAGAAAATACAAAGCCAGTATGAAATTGAAAAAGAAGTCCCTAAGCATTAGAGAGGCTCAGTCTCTCCCAAGAATCTAGTCCCAATTCTAGCCTACCTTCTCCACACACCCCACCCTCATACATATAGCCTCTCACCTCAATCCCTATGCCAACTCAGCAGAGTTGGTTACAAATGCGCACTCCCACTACTCCCTAATTCTCTCTCAGTCTATTTCCTCACTTGCCCTTTCTTCTATGCACTCTACTAATATGTGGGTTCCTAACATGTTCCACCCAACTTTGGTGAACTGAGCCTATGTAAAAGCTTCCCAGATGAAAGCTATTTCCTACACAATGTTTATATGGCTTTGTAAGCATTACATGGAAAACTGATTCTATTTCTACTGAAACAGCACCACAGAAAAGTGCATTCTCTTGTTCAGCTACAGATTTGTAAGAACTTCAGAAGTTATAGTTAGGTTAAAACTTAAAAGTGATTAGAAGTCTACTAATCTCAAGCAAAAATTAGGGATAAAAAAATGTAATATGCTTACATTGAGAGCACCATCCATGTCAATTCTCACTATTTTTCCAACAGTAGCTGGTGATTCATTTGACCATCCAAGTCGTGGCTGAGTAACAGATGGCACATGAATTTCTTGTCCCACCTCAAAGGGGGGAACTTTCTCCACATCAGTTACCGAGCAAGAAAAAGGCTTACTTCTGAAGCAAAAGGCAACACCCATATCGCCATCTTCCTCCAAGCTATGTATTACCCCAATACTGTTCCTCGTAATATCCTCCCACCCATATTTTGGAGCAGGCACTGAAGCTTTCACTCTGACCCAATCTCCAACCTGCACTTGGACAAATTAGCAAGTTAAATAATAAGGCATCTCACAACAAAAATATGCAGGCAACAACTAAAAATAGTGGCCAAATTATCAACAGAAAGAATTTGCACCTTGAAATCTTCCACCTTCTCCATATCAGATGGATCAGCCTGCCATGGTATGGGTCGGTTTGGTATTTCCATTATTAGGAGACCATCATTCTCAATCTCACTTATTCTTCCAACACTATGATGCGTCTCACCACCCCAAGCATATCTAGGCTCTGCAACAGATCGCTTCACACATACACGATCGCCAATCTGTAAGATAAAAAAATTTGTTAATATAACCAAGTGATTAGAAGAGGCAAAAATACAGTCTTAGAACAAAAATAATCTACATTCCTCTTACCCTAAAAGGAGTAACATGCTCCACCTCCTCTGGTTCACAATGCCATGGATTTGGAAGATAGCTGAGTTCTATTAACAGACTACTGTCTGGTCTGATACAATATACAATGCCAATGCTTCCTGGTGTAACAGATCCTAATCCATGCTTAGCTGATGTAAGAGTAGGACGAATACGAACCCAGCCTCCAACCTTGAATTCCTCAACCCGTTCCATCTCTGCTGGGTCAGCTTTCCATCCCCTGGATGCTCCAGGGAACCCAACACGGAGGATTCCATCATCGTCAACACATAATACTGTTCCAATGCTATCACGTGACTGCCCACGCCAACCAAACCTAACACAGACAATAGCCATCAATATCAAAGACATGCAAAATCATCAAGGATTGCAAGTATGCCATGCACAAGACACTAGTTAACAGAACTAATGCTCAAGCACAGCTTGTCTTCTATGTTCTCTTTCCCTTCGCCTGTGATTGGAGGGAAAAAAACAAAAAAACAAAAAATCGAGAAGAGAATATATGCAGAGTATAAGAAAGATTAGAAAATAAATGGAGGAGCTTTCACATTATACCCCTAGCTTTCACATTATACCCCCATGTTTTTGACAAAAAGGACGTGTATTTTTGAAAATAAATGTTATTAAGAGGAGAAGAAATCCTCACAACATAGAAAATGGATCTCTGCAATATGTATGGGTATTTAATACGTATCAAAGAAAACCACCAACATAGACATAATATCAGGAAGTCATACATTTATACTGAAGATTACGGCATATCACTTATGCAAAATCATACCTGGGCTCTTTTACATCTTCTTTTAGCTGTACATGTTGCCCCCGGTCTAATGGAATGACTTTTACAACTTCATTTGCAAGAACATGGACCTCTCCAGAACAAAATGAAACAATGAGATTATCACGGTCTTGAACACTTTGCACAAAGCCAACACTCTTTGGTCTAGCACCTTGCCACCCATATGTTGGAGTTGTGACAGTTCTTTTAAACTTCACCCAGTCTCCCACTTCAAATCTACATACAATCAAGAATAAACAAATTTTAATGCATATTAGTCATATGTGTTAGACAATAAATATCATACCCAATAAAAAATAGAAGAAAATAATGTCTTCTGCTCACATTGTAGGAGACAGATGAACTCCTCTGTTCATGAGTGCCTCCATCAGATCCTCAGATATCCATTCTCGGGGAAGGGCCTCCAAGATGTCACGTAGTGTCTTGCCACTGTCACAAAACATAACCCTATCAGTCACAGTAGTGACTTCCAGTTCGATGTGCTTAATAAGTTAAGGTGGAGTAACAATCAACAGTTAAACACAAACACAATTTCAAAGATTGGAAACACGGTTTTTCAGATGTGTTCATAACAAAAAATAATGATAAAACTTAATGACAATGCAGTGCCTTTAGCTGAGACATACCTGTGGTTTCTGACTTCAACATCAGCATCCGGATTCCTTAGCATAACAATGAGCCAGTCGAGATTTTCACGTATCATTTTTGCTGTCTCTGCTGCTATATGGAAAGCATTGTCACCATCATCATCCTAAAATAAAATTACATTAGAACCTTAAATGGCAAGGTCATAATTGTGAAGCTTCCTTCCCTAATATAGGGGTACAACATTCTCCAATTATTTCTTCATAGTAAACAAAGTTTGAGCTAAATGTAAGTTTCACACACTTATCTTGGTTCATGCACAAAAGCCAACTCAAAAGGTTCATTTACATGGATAACATAAAGAGCATGATAAACAAATGCATAAATACCACTTCAATCCCATGGCAGCAAGCAAATAACACCACATATATCAATAGATTGCAATTCAGTCAGGAAAAGAAATCAATTATATAAAGTTGAAGAAATAGTTTCAATATCCCATCTTATGTCTTCTCCGGCATACTCAACGTATTGAATTTAATAGGACGGCTTAAATATGTTTTTAGTCCTTGTAAATATAGCTTGTTTTGGTTTTAGTCCCTCTAAAAATTTCTGTTGGCCCTTCTTTATGTTTTTAATCCTGATCATTAGTCAACACTGTTAAGTAATGATACTTATAAGGACCAAAAGAAGATTATCAAAATATTTAAGAGGATAAAACAAAATTTTCAATATTTATAAAAGCTAAACATATGTTTTAAAATACTTTTTCAGACTAAAATTTAGAATGATAAGGACTAAAAACATAGTATTAAAAAATAGGAGGGACAAAATACAAAGAAATCTTTTTACAGAACTAAAATCAAATTTACCTTTAACTGTATAAAGTATCATTAAGCTTCATTTATTAAATAATGAAGAGGGCTGCATCAGAAACTGATTTCAGCAATCAATGTCATATACTAAAGATATAATATAGATAAATAGAATCATTATTATATAAACTATATGAGAAAGCGGGTGGAAAAAAGGAAAAAGAAATTACAGTGAAAACACCATCTTCATTTAGCAAACAGTAGTGCAACCAGAGATAGGAAATTTTATATCATCATAATTATGATTATACTTAATTTGTGTCAGTGACAAAGCAGTGGAAATGGGAACTTGATTGAAAACCTGCAAATTATAATCTGCCCCAGCAGCTAGAAGCAGTCCAACACATGCCTTTGCCCCCCTAGCTAAGGCCAAGTGAAGAGGTATACTGTTGTGCACATTGCGAATGTTCACATCAACTCCAGCAGCAAGAATAACCTACTCAAAACACCCAGAAACAAAAATTTATTAACATGAGGGACGAAATGTTAACAAACAATATTAACATGAAGGACAAAATGTGCATACTTCAGCTACCAACAAACTACAAATGGCTACATAATCATTCAAACAACAAGTAGTTCACTAACCTTAACCAAGTCCACATCATTAGTCATAGCAGCTGTATGCAAAGCTGTCCTCCCATTCTGTGAATCTTGAGCAGATGGATCTGCTCCTGCTGCAAGCAATATCCGCACCAGTTCTCTCCCCTCTATATTTGGCATAAGCAAACAAGACAGGATAATTCAATTAGAATAATAAAGAGAAGAAACAGCAGAATGATATTAGAGTTATCCATGCATTAACTCTCAAATTTGAAGATAACTAGGGATTCAATAGAACAGCACAATCATGAAACCTGAGGGAAAAGTATCATCATGTGATTAAATAGGACCCCTTGGTTTATTTTTAAAAACTTCTATTGGCATCAACTATGTAAATCTATTAGAAGGAAAAATTACACCAACTTTTGCAGCAAATTTTTTTGTTTTTTGTTTTTTTTTTTTGTTGTTTTTGTTTTTGTGGGGGGGGGGGGGGGGGGGGGGCACTTAGATTTAACTAGAAAATGACAAGAGCTCTATCAAAACATAGCCAAATGTTAAAATCATCATCAAGCAATGAAGTTTTGGATACCGCTTTCATGGTCTTTCTTAGAAGCAGCTGCCATGCACAAGGCAGTGCCAATTGGGCTCGGTATGTCAATTGCTTCAGCAATCTCGTCAGAAGTTGCAACTTCCACCCATCTCTTCACAACAGCAACATTCCATGTTGCCACACACAAGTGCAGTGGTCTGCAACACCAAAGTAAAACCGTATGATCATACATGTATAGGAGATAAAATAATATATCACTCCAACAACACTGCAATGATTATTCTTTAAGATTGTGGGCCTAACTCCATCCCAAAAGCTAGCTGAACGGGGGAGAGATGCCCAAGTGTTCGTGAAAGCTATCTTGGCCACATCCTTTTTTGGATAAAAGAAGAATTTTATTGAGGAGTAGAAAGAGATTTACAAGATAGGAATCTTGGCCACATCTTTAAGCAATATGAGACTTAACACACACCCCTCACATTGAGGACTGAACATCTAGAGCATAAAGTTTACTAGCCTAATATCAATCACAAAATAGACTCTGATACCATCTTGAAATGGTGAGCCTAACTCCACTCTAAAAGCTAACTCAAAGGGGGAGGGATGTCAAAGTGTTCATAAAGGCTATCTTACCCATATCCTTAAGCAATGTGAGACTTAACATATGATGAACCAACTCTCTCAAAAGCTTAAGCTAATAGGTAGAGGCACATGAACAGATTTTATATCTAGCACACCTCCCCACACAAGAGTCCACTAGGCTTGAAGTGTGAACAATGTATAGCCTCACCTTATCTTGTGTTGAAATTCAACTTTTATTCAAAAGAATGGGGACAAGGATTAAACTCTAGACCACTTGGTCATAAAGGCTTTAATACCATGTCATGAGTCAACTCTCTTGAAAGTTTAAACTATTAGATAGAGGCACATGAATGGCTTTTATATCTAACAATTATCAACAACAAAACCAATTCTTGTCCCACTAGGTGAGGTTGGTTACAATATTCAATCTTATAGAAAATGACATTTTCCTTTATATTGTAACTATGAAACAAAACCATCCTAGATCTTATAATTGATAAAATTACATGAAATATGATAAGACCTAAAGACATGTGATTCCCAGATTCCCCGAATGGTTAAAATATCATATTCAGTTGCAATTTTTATTTTTATTTTTATTTTTTTTTGGGTATAAAACAAGAATTTTATTAACAAGAAGATAAGAGTATTATAAAGAGAATGGAGGACAAAGAGATCCTTATTACCAAAAAAAAAAAAAAAACAACAAACAATAACAATGAACAAAGGAAGACATCAAAAGAGCAAAACTTTTCAATCACTCAACATAAGTTAGATTGACACTTTGAAAAGCAGTAGTTCCAAATCCATCATATTTTACTTGATTTAGTATAAATGATTTCTTAGAAGAATTTTCTATCGATTTGCTCATACCAACTGTTAGGATTGGGAAACTGAAATCATTACTCAATATAATGAAAAAATTGTGATCTTTACTACTCAAATAAGGACAAGAGAGGTCATTGCAATTAATTAAATCAAGAATTACTGGCATTCTCTTTTTGGGTTTTCCCATGAGCAACAGGATAGTGTAAAAATATTTTACTGTAAAGTAAAAGCAAAAGTTTTTCATTTTTAATACCTAAGAAACCTTGCTTTCAGTCACGTTTCCTAATTTTATCACCATTAAGGAAAAATCCAAAGATACATGTATAGAACTCCAAGCTCCAAAAAGACAAAGAGGATATATATATTAAAATATTCTCGTGAATATGTATATTAAGTACAGTCTATCATAAGAGCAAAATCAAATCAAATATGGATGACAACACCTTTACAAATACTTTATCCAAACAAAAAACAGTACCTGTGTGCAAATAAGACAGAACTGTATTGATCTACTCTCTAGATACAGCAAGATCTTTGAATGAAGCAATAATCACATTAGTCTAAGTATTGATAAATTTTATTTTATAAGAGAACATGCATCAGCAAGTATGATTTTACTTTAGTGCATTTTTGGACTAGCTTATCTTTGTTTAGAAAAGCTTATAATTAATACATTACAGAGAGCAAATTTCAAGCTGAAAAGCTGCTTTTGAACAGAATCCAAACACACATTTATTTTGATCAAAGAACACACCATTAGACAATATTTTATTTTATCCTTCTTTCTACTTCCCTAAGCTGAAGATCAAAACTCTAGTAGACAAAACAACCAGAAAGATAACAGTCGCAGAGACAAGGGACAAGAGTTTACACTTCAATAATGCACAGATGACACAATTCAAGAAAGAGCAGTGTGCCAGTTTGCTCATAGCCTCATACTACATAGTACATACGTCAATCAAACATTACTCATTTTTCAAGAAAAAGGTAAGATCCATGACTTCTAAGAATAAAGATGATAAGAGAACTATGGACAACAAATTACAATTGGCATTCAAAAGAGATTTTCATCCTGCTAGTAATAATATACAGAGGGTTCTATATAACTTCGAATAGAAGTATTTATGATATCATTATGTGTCCTGTTTTTGTGAAAGTCACCATACAATCTAGTATGACCTGAAAATTTTGCAGCAAAATGTAAAAGGGAAGCATAGTGATGATGAGATGGATAACAATATACTGTGCGTAATCTGTTGATGATCAGCTTCAATCATTCATCAAAACCAAAAAGCAGATCAAACATATAATCAAATTACAGAAATATATCACTATCCTGTTCCCATTCCTTAAATGTTTTCAATTACACTTGTGGCTGAGAAATAGCATAAGGATCCCATAACGACCCCCACCCAGCTGAGCTGAATCATTAACCATGAAGGTGCTAGCCCATGCAAGGAATAACAAAGTGATGCAGTAAACCTGAATACACCTACCAATGTGAAACTTAATGCTAATGACAAAAATATAACATCACCAAGTCTGTTCTTCCTCTGTATACTATAGAAGCAGTTAAAGTATTTCCCAATAGTTAATTAAGATCAGCTATTGTGTTGCGAACCTCCATAATGCTTGAAACTCTAGGCACACAAATTCTATGGTAAAAATAAAATTCAAGGGAAGTATATACTCACGTCAAGTTCTTTGAGTTCATGATGGCCATTGATCTACAGCCTCCATTTTCCAATATCACAATGGCACAGTCTGTATACTTCTTAGCAACTGCCCTATGCAGTACAGATTCTCCTTCATCATCCACTGCATTAGGATCAGCTCCAGCTAATAGTAATTCCTGTTATTTTTACATACAAATTATAGATGAATATAGCTCTAGTAAAGAATAAGAAACATCTGAGTATAATAAGTAAAACATACTCGCATACAATCTGGTTGGCCATGATAAGCACAAACGTGAGCAACAGGTGGGCCTAAGCCATCTCTCAATCTTGACGTCACATTAGCATTCCTTTTGATAAGGCTACAAACACATTCTGGGGACCCAGCAGCCAAAGCAAAAACAAGAGGAGGATCTCCATCTTTGTCCAAGACATCAATGTTTGCCTCTTCATACTCCAGAATTGCCTCAACAAGTTCTGCACTACCACGTCTACAAGCTAAGTGGAGAGCTGTTTGCCCATCAGCATTTTGAGATTCCAATAGAGAAGATATGTAGTTGCTGCCATTTTCTGATGCAGCCTTTGCAAGAAGATCTCTGTACAAGAAATATAAAGCAAATAAATGACATGACAAAATTTAAATAAAGGGAAGCTCAAGCAGGATGAGCTGTGATACCAACTAACCTAACTCCTGCAGCATCCCCTTCAGACACAAATCGGTGAAGATGGTTTGGGTTTGGGTTTTCCTGAGGAACTTCTAATTCAGGTGCCAGGGAAGGTTCCATCACATTTGACACGGAGCGTTTAACAAAGTCACTGTATCCACAGAAACATAAAACATTGCATAAGAGAATCACTGTTTGCTGAACACGATGACAACTGTGCATTTGGCTCATTCCTAGTGAAGCTCATATTTGCATTCTAAGAGCATAAATAGAACTGCTCAATCAGATGCTATAAAACAAGCATAGAAGATGCAGTCACAGTGATAATAACAGACTTACTTATCAGGGCTTGCAGGAGGGCTGCGCGGTATTTCCTGCAAATGGCGGAGAAATATTGCTAACATTGCATTGAAAGTAGGCCTTTTAGATGGCTTGAATTGCAAGCACTCTCCAATCATCTTCCACAATTCCCTCGGAATCCCACCACCAACCACACTAGCATACTGTGGAGGCAGTCTCTTGGCCTTAACAACTGATCGATAAATTTCCTCTGCACTCAAGCCAGCCCAACTGCACAAGCATAGAGTTTGCACTAAAAAAATCTAGATAAAGAAGACAAAAAAGAACATAAGGAAGAAAGCTTAGGTAAAGAAAGTAACTCCACGTACGGAATGGAACCCGTGCACATCTCCACCAATGTACAACCAAAACTCCATGCATCTGACTCAGGAGATATACCTATTGCATCATCCCAGAACAAATTTAATGACTTCTTCCCAGGTTCCCAAGCCTCTGGTGCTGTATAATGTGGACTGAGCATTATACATTCCATACAGGAATGGATCTTTGAGGAGTCGCACTCTGGTCGTGCCTTCCAACAGGAAGGCTTCTTCAAAATTGTAGCAAGTCCATAATCAGAAACCACTGCATGACCATTTGCATCAAGAAGAAGATTGGAAGGTTTTAAATTCATGCAAACAACGCCGGCAGCATGAAGCTCAACAACCCCCCGTGCAATGTCTGCCCCATATCTACATTTGGCAAATTTAATGTTAGCTTTCATCGACAACCAAAATGCAACATAGGACAACTCATATTCCATCAAAATGATTATTAAGCTGCACATATCACACGAATAAGAAAACAGACAACCAAATCGAAGATGAAATTACTCTGATTAATTCTTTTCTAAACAATTTCAAAAGACATATTCAATTATTTATCTATTTTACGGTTTACTTTCGGATAACCAACAGGAAAGTACAAAGGCAGAACTAGAAGGATAACCAGAATGCAGTGCAACATACTTATAAGTTACACCAGTGAAATTGCTATAATACTCATCACGGTTTTAAACTTTTAATCAATATCGCAGTTGTTGTTGGCAACCGCATCACCCCACAATCGACATACAAGTGTAGGCTGATTCCCACTCCCAAAAGAAACCACAACATAACGGCATTGCCACGTTGCAGAAGCTACAACGCCCGCAATCACAATAGCGGCAACAGAAGCTACATCACCCACAATCACAATAATGGCAACAGAAGCTACATCGCCCGCAACCACAATAAACGCAACGTAACGGCAACCAACCGTGGATACAACCAAAATTTAAACACATCAAACAAATCTGTTGGAGAAATTAAAGTACTCAAACATAAAGATCAGTCACTATGCCACCTTTTTGACTGCTCACTACCAAGTCAAAAAGTTAAAAATGCTAAAAATCTGAATGCAGAACAACAAAACAAACCAAACCAAAACAAAACAAAACAAAATTAAATTTCAAAACCTTAGGACTTGCTCCAAAGTGAGCCTCCCCTCATTACGCTGCATCTCAGACTGAACCGATCCATAGCATCTATCCATCACAAGGCACAAGCTCTCCTCATACCTCATTGCCCCATGGAACGTGCACACATTCCTGCACCACATCGAAGCCCTACGCAAATTCTCCAACATCCCCTGCACCCATTCCAAATCCATCCCCTCCGCCACCGCCACCTTCTTCACCGCCACGTGGTGCCGACACCGCCCGCCACCGCCGCTTCCGCCGATCACCGCCGTCCACATCTCGATACCGGCCCTCCTCCCCTCCCCAATCCGCCGCACCAGCTTCAGGTCCGGGTGCGCCCCGACCTCGATCACCGGCTCGCACCCGCCGGAGCTCGACGTCTCCCGGCTGCGCCGCCGCCGCGGCTTCTCGTCATCGTCATCGTCGTCGTCGTCATCGTTGCCGCTGTCTTCCTCCTCCTCCTCGTCGGTGTAGTCGCAATCGAAATTGGAACCTCCAGCGGCGGCGCCGGCCGCCGCGGAGTGGATGAGCGCGAGGACGGCGTAGTTCTTGCGCAGCGCCTGTACGGAGTTGCCGACGGTGGACACGTGGCGGCAGCGCGGGCACGTGAGCGTCGCGTCCGGCGACGCCGAGAACATCCTAGAAAGGCACTCTCTGCAGAACCCGTGGCCGCATTGGAGCAGCAGCGGAACTCGCTCCTCCTCGTTGTACCGCGTTTGGCAAACCGAACAGCAAGGGATTTTCATTTTTCCTTTTTTAGAATTTTTCTTCTCCGTCAAACGAGCCTCAAGCTCGGCAGCGACTTCTTTACACAGAAAGCAGTACCAGCAGCAGAACTGGTTTGATCCGAATTTGAGGTGAGAGGATCTAATTCATAAGGAATTGGAGTTGGTGAGGGGTGGCGAATGGTAGATCCATGGGTTAAGTAAAGGTGAGAGCTTTGGTGAAGGGTTTGTTAAGCTGGGGAACCAAGTGATCAATTAGGCTAATGATGAAGGAAATCTAGAGAGAGAAAGGGTTTTGGGTAGAAAAGAGAGAGAGAGAGAGAGAAGCAGCTGAAGAAAGGGAAAAAAGGAGGAGTGAGTTGTGAGGGAGATTTTGGTACTTGGATGAAGTTTCTTTCCCTTTTCTTACGGTTTTCCCATTTTTCCCTTTTGTAAGGATGGGTTTTGGCTTAGGTGGTTGGGAAGGACAGGAAGGCACTGATGTTGCGGTGTGGTGGCTTGGACTTTAGAAGTACCCCAAAACTCGATGTTAGCTTGATAGAAGTGGAAAACTTTGGTGGATTTCCTGTTTTAGGCTTCAATACATGCGTGTCTATATTACGTGTGCTCTCTCCTTCTAGATTTTTCTTTTACTACGGTTTTTAGTTTCTTTGGGGGTGTGAATGCGAATGTGTGACATGCAGTCAGCGAAGGGGTAAGAAATTCGTGAGGTTATGTGCCTGCCAAATTTGAGGTTGTTCCTATTTCTATATGGACTACACGGATGAGCCTTTTTCTTCTTTTTGCCCTGGGGTGAGTTCTCTTGTCTAATTCTTATTCCTTTTGGAAAAATAATACTACTTTATTCTATGAAGAAAATGGACAAAAGGAAGTGATGACCGTGGAGATAGAATGATTGTATGAACGCATATGGCTTTTAATTGAATTAAATAATGCTATGTCATTTAACTTTTTATTCTCTAATTGTAAGTAACAAAAATGAGTCTTCAAATAATTTTATTCTTATAATAAGTTAATTTAACTCAAATTAGATTATATAAGATTCAATATACTCTACCTAGATATTAGTTTGGACAAGAAAGAATATACCTGTCATTAATTCATTGGCGCAAAACATTTTCGCACTACACGTCAAAAAAAAAAAAAAAGAAACACTTTTAGACTAGATTAATGTGCATGGTTATTCTCTTGATATTAGGATGTGCATTTTTTTTCATGTAATTCTTGAAGTAATTTTTTCTCATAGATATTGTCTAGTGGAGACAATCATATTTGAAGTATGATTAGACACTAAATATGGCACATCTCTCAATTAGAATTTAACATTTCTGCTAGACCCAATTCCTATCAATAATTCTTGAAGTAATTCGAATTTTATGTTAGAAAATTTGTTATGAGTGTATTTTTGGTGTTTTAAGGATTATTTATGCTCCTTTAAAAAAAAGACTAAAAGGAGAAAAAACATATTTAAACCTAACAATTACATCTATAAATTGTGGTTAATTTTGGAAACTTGAAAGACTTAAAAGAAATAATAAAACCTCAAAAATATTCTCGTTAATATCATTGCAATATTCTTTTTATATATAATATTTGAAACTCAAGCTAAGAAAAGTAAATTTTTGGATGACTTTCCAACTTATATAGTCTTGATGGCAAAGTGACATAGACCTAATTTGGTAGTACTTTTTAAAAAAGTGCTCCTACTTTTTTTTTTTTTTTGATAAATAAAAAAGTTTAGATGTTTTTGCTTCTGACTTTTAAAAGTCAGGGATACTCTTTAGAGCCCTTCTAGAGTACTTTTCAGAATTGGTTTATGCTTTCTAAAATTTAAAAAACTAATATAATAATATAATATTACTCTCCTTAGAAATTATTCTCTATAATATTTATATCTATTATGGTCATCTTAGATTTTAAGAGCAACTTTACCAAACACTACTCTTGTGGGTTCTGCTTATTAAGAGCAACTTTTATATTATTTTACTAAATAATACTATTATAACTTTTTACAAGTAGCTTTTAAAAGTTCGAAGCTCTCTGCAGCTTTAAAAGCCATAAAGAATACCAAACTAAGTTTTAATGGCAAGTGGTGGTCTCCATTGAACTATGTGCAAGAAATGCAACAAGTTCAACTGACTTTTGATGAATTAAATATAACTATTCATCATTTTGCTCTAAGACCTTGGTATAGTTGGAAATATCATGTTCTCTCATCTCAACTATTACCTTGCATCAAAGATGATGTAACTACTATCACCACCTTCATGCCATCAACAAAGCTAGCAACCCCAGACAATTATCGGTTCTAGTGATGGATCTAAAAAATTTGAGTAATGGGGGCAAAAATAATATATACAAATAACAAGAAATTTTACATAGCTTTTATCTTTGAATGGGGTCAAACTTAATGAGATAATAGAGGAAAAAATGTATAATACTCATATATTTGAAAAAAATTAAATATTAGTCGAGGCATGAGCCCCCAAAGTCCTAGAAGTGCATCCATTCCTAATCGCTTCTATTCAATTGTACAACAAGAGACATTCGAATAGTAGCAATGAAGAAAATGAGTATGATAAAAGCTTAATTATATAAAAAAATGTAATATTTTATCGGAATCTCTGGCCACAACAATAATGTTAATAATTTTTAAGGTGAGATCAAGTTATCAAAGCTAATGAACTAGTGGTTTTTTTTTTGGGGGGGAATAAGTTGATGGAGTTTTTCAAGTAGGTAAGTAATAAAGATTGTTTTTCTTATTAACATCGATCATTCTTGCAAGTCGAACTTGATCCTTATTGACAAATAATGTTAAATTCAATACTTAACATGAAAAAATAGGTCTCACATATTTATATTTAACTAATTTATGGTAAATTGACATGAAAAATTAGGTCTCATATTATTTGTTATTATTGTTATTAAATTATCATAAATTAATCAATCTTGGTTATTCTAGAAATGGTTATACCTAGTATAACAATCAACATGAAGATACTAATATACAAACTACATTTGATTGATGTGTGGCTATTGGGTCATGGAAGGATTTTTTTTCTTACAATATTGGTATATCGTCTATAAAGATGTTCACCATATCAGTGTTTAGACTTCTAGGCATTTCATGAAGCACATAAAGATGTTTATTCTAGGAAGAGGTCTAGTTCAAAAATAATAAATGAGAGAAGGTGGCATCAAGCTTGTGGACAAGAGGTGGGTTGGATATCACAAAGAAGTTAAGCATGTTCATCGAAGCCCATGATAAACAACAAGATAGCATGTTTGGAGGCACGCATGAAAAGATTAAAGGATTGAAAAAAAAAAAAAAAAGATTGCTTAACCTATGAGGATTGTTAAAGAAAACAAAGGATTCCATTCCACCTCCTTGTGTGGTTGATGACCATATACATTTGTTGCCCTCTACTAATCTGGTCAATGTCAAGCCACATTGTTATCCTCATTTCCGAAAGCAAGATATTGAGAAATATATGGTTGGGATATCAGCTACTGGTTTAATCAAGCCCAGCTCCAACCTGTTTTCTTCTCTAGTCTTGCTTGTTCATAAGAAAGACGTGAAAGACCATTTCCTTATACCAACTATTGACAAGCTTCTAGATAAACTTTATGGTGCCTCATATTTCTCAAAGCTTGATTTATGGGCTTGCTTGCATTAGATTCATATGCACTCGAATGAAACATACAAAATAATTTTCCACACTCATGATGATCATTATGAATACGTGGTGATGTCATTTGGTTTGTGCAATAGGCCATCAACGTTCTAAGTGGCTATAAATGCATTATTCAAAGCACTTTTGCAAAAGTTTGTTATCATTTTCTTTGAGGATATCCTTGTTTATAGTGCATCATTCCAAGATCACTTGCATCAATCACTTACATAGAGAATAAAATAATTACACTTTAAAAGAAAATTGTGACCGATATAGTATACAGCGTCTACTTCTGACTAATCGTTAGCTGGCTTCAATAGTCTCTTGATCTGGCTAGCGCCTGATTCGTGCTCAATGAGTGGCCCTGCACTCCGCCCCGTACTTGATTTCCAACTTGGGTGCTGGAATGTTTACGGAAAAGAAAAACATACAAGTAGGCAGTGAGAACCTAGGGTTCTCAATAGGTAAACTTAAACCAATCTTATAATGTCATCATAAACATTCCAACCGCTTCAGTTTATTATGAAAATATGAGCACATGTAAACAAATAGTGGTTCAATTTTAAGTTGAAAATACCTTTCTCGAAGCGGGTTATATTTTAACAACCACTTACTATATTATTATGACAGACATAGGAATATGAATAGTATAATATGCTTCAACCGGATTCATAATAACAATATGACTTAATGAGATAACTGAAGATGTACTTATAGATGCTTATACTTGACTGTATGCAAGTGCACTTGACTTAATTCATGTCTTTCTTTAACTTGCAACTTGATCTTACTTTTCTGTGCTTGGTCCCCCGGAAATGAATGGCCTCTCTCACCTCTGGGCAATAGCCTACTTTTCAGGTCCAAGCTCGTACCTATACATGAATAACGGGTTTACTTTCCCCGACCCTCACATCGGTCTATTCCCACTAATCTGGTCGAGGGCTGGCCCAAGTCTTAGACAATACTGCTCTGGTCCACGCTAGCTGGGTTTATGCCATGCCTCACGTGGTAGCTAGTACGTCCCTCTTTCAAGTTCTTATCATCTTTCGTTTCCATATCTCATCATGCGTGCAAATGCTTTGTGCATACATGAATATGCCTCATAGTTTATTTCTCATATCATATTCTAATTATGTTTGCATGTATGGCATACATGAACATAACATGTGAATGTAATATATTCAAAGTATAATCTCCCATAGCATAAGCTTTCATTACTTATATCATACTTAAATTCTTCCTTGCATATAAACATTCCTATTTTCATAAACTTCTGCCGTAATTCCGGCAGCATAACGGATCAGTTCCGTTTCCCCATGAATAGTGCCAGTTTTCACAGACAAATCAGTTATAGCAATATAATCAATCTAACATATCTATCAATGTAAGACTTGAAATCCTGAACTCAAACCTTATATGTCCACTAACACTAGTGAAACCATCAAGTTGGCCTTTCTGCCAATTCTATTCAGTTCTACCCGAATTTTGTATAATCCACCTTTACTTCTATTCAACTCATTTAAACCTGAATTTTGGATATGTCATAGCTCTATATGTCTACTTTCTAACTTCTTTGATCCCATATCATTTTGATTTATATAACTCAAGATATTCAGATTCTACCACAGCCTATTTAGGCACTAAGCCGAATTACACTCCTGGAAGTATAAATTCACTAAAAATCGAAACTAAGCTCAAATCATACAAAATTGGTCTCATATTGAAGTTAACAGGACAATCTTTCATTTACAACAAGTTTCATTCCATTTGCTTTAGTATAGCTCGAGTTACAAGTTCTGAAATTTCACCTTTCTGAACTACTCTGTTTTGGCTTGGTTTGGACATAGGGTAATTTCCTTGAATCACTAGGATCAATTGGGGTCATAACAAACTCGAAATTTTATATTGGGATGTTCCCCTATGTGTAAGCTTTCTAACAAAGTTAATTTCACTCAATTTGGAGTTGTATAGGGTGAGTTATACCCTCCTTAAGTCACCCTGCCCGGATGAAAGTCCTGATTCCTAGGTCCAACTTCAAAAATTCATATCTCTCTCAATACTAATCCAATGACTTCATATGATACATGTATGGAAAGCCCTGGATGTCTACTTTCATCTAAAAATGGTTTCATCAGATTTAATAGGCTGTAAGTGGCTCTGTACACTCCGCCGTATGGACTGCCGTGGAATTCTTCACCAAGACAGCATCCTACTTCTCCATTCCTTCTAATTTTCTCCTTCTAATCATAATTCTAACTCAAGATCTCCTATTAATCCAATCATAATCCATCATAATACATTCAATAATTCATCAAGTACATGAAGAAGAGTATAATTTCATGTAATCATAGTACAAGTAATGCAAGAACAGAAATAGAATCCTACCTCTTTGGAGTGTGATTTGAGCTAAATGTTGAAGCTTGAATTGTTAGAACCTTGTGAAGCTTGAAGGAGTGATGGAGTTGATTGAGAGAAAGGAAGAAAGAGGCTGGAACAAGAGGGAGAGGGAGAGTGGCGTAGATCAGTCAGAAATGATGGGGAGAGTCCGACTTAAATACATGGGGGTAGTTGGGATTATGAGTGTTGATTGGTTGAAATTTTGTGATTGAAGTTTGGCCATGTCTCCCACTTTTGTGGCCAAATTGCTCTCCATGTCGTTCCAAAAGTGGAGCTCGCTTCCATTCTACCGAAATCGGAACTCGTCCCTATTCCACTTAAAGTCGGAACTCGTGCAGGATGTCAGAACTCGTCCTATCTTATTTGAGACTTAGAAGTAAATTCGAATATCGGAAATCTTGTCTAGTTTATTTGAAGCTTGGAAGCAAAGTCGAATGTCGGAAATCATACAGCTTATAATCATGTAATCTCGGGACTCCCCATTCAAACTCGATAATACCAACAAAAATGGGAGGCTCCTGGGAATAATCTCGGAGATCATAACTCGTGTATGACGTGGAAATCAACTTAAGGATCCGAACTCGTGTCCATTCTAATTGGGTTCAACTCTAAGGCAGGAACTCGTTACATTCAACTCAGAAGTCGGTACGTGCAACATTGTGTTAAACTGTAACTTCTTTGGTCGGAAACCATGTAGTCTTAGGTCGGAACTCGGGTACCTCTTGAAGATACATAATGAGATCGGAAATAGGGTACATTTTCTTTGAGACGTGAAGTCGGATATCGAGAATCACGTTCATGTTGTTCGGACTTGAAGGCTAAGTCGGAAGTCGGGAAATGAGGAATGATGGATATGGTTAAGGTCGGAAATCGGAAATTATGCTGAAATTCGAAGACTAACTCGGAAGTCGGAAATTATCCCGTTTTATGTGAAATTCGAAGATGAAGTCGGGAATCATGAAAACTAGTGAAATCGGGACTCGGAACTCGTGGTGGAGGTAAAATGGAATAATTTAGCACAAGGAAAATTGGGGATGTTACAGTATTGGTGATGTTGTTTATCACCTCTACTATTATTACTACTACTAATAATGGTAACAACTAGGTAGTCCAATCATTTGCCAATCTTGAAGACAAGGCATCTCATATAGGTGGTTGGTAATGTCAAGAGCACAAATGGTCTAGTTGAAAAATAAGTGGTAGCTATGAGAAAGGTTGCAGAATAGAGCCCTAATTAGGCCTAAGCCTAACAACAACATTAGTCGCCCATTCACTCTACTAGGAGACCTGCTGCATGGAGTGGCTACATACACCAGGCGCACGTGAATATTAGGTGCATGCATATTGTTTTGTTAGAAAGGTTGGAGGGTGGTTAAAAAATATTAGTTTTCTGTTAGTTTGTTATCTTTTAGTTAGAAATAAGTGCAACTTTTTGTTAGAGAGGAGTGTGAGATGACTCTATATAGAAATATCATGCTTTGGTGAATAAAGGGCAAAGAAGAATCACTTTCAATAATTTTAGTGTAGCTTTTTCTCTTCCTCTTGTAGTTCTCGCATCTCTCCTTTAATAAAAAAGAGCTAGATGATTTGAGCTAGAAAGAAGAGGTGTGGTGGTTGAAATATGGGGATAGAAACACCCATTTTTCCTACCAAAAAACTTCATCAAGAAGAAAAACAAATTAAATATCTAAAATTAAAGATGATCATAGTTTCGCTTTCTATGCAAAGGAAGAAATAGCTTGTGTAACAAATGCATTCTTTCGTAACTTACTCAAAACTTGCATAATGTTAAATATGGAGGAAACAATGGAAGTTATGAGGATTAGGTTGATAAAGGATTTAAAATGCATCATTAAGTTAGAAATTTTCCATGTTTTGTCTCAAATGTACCCAAAGAAGGTACCATAACCCGATGGCTTGTCTACAATTTCTCACAAGAAGTTATGGGTGATTCTAGGGAGGACATGCCAAATATGTTCATAAAGAAGGTAGTCAATCCTAGTGCCCTTCATTAATAGCACATTAATTTGCTTATTCCTAAGATAAAATAATCCTAAGCATCTAAAGGATTTAAGACCAATATCATTGAGCAACATGATCATGAAAATTGTCACATAAACAATATCAAACAAATTAAATTGGTTCTCATCAAATAAATAAATTGGTGTTACCAAATCTTGTTGGATATACCAAAGTGCATTTGTGCTAAGAAGATTGATCACATACAATGCCTTGATAGATTATGACACCACTCATTACATGAGGAAGAAGATTGGCCTCATTGGGTAAAATTAGACATGGTAAAAGTATAAAGACAAAGTTTAGTCACTTTTCCTTGAACATGCTCTTAAAGCAAAGAGCTTCTCTTTGAATTGAGTGTCCTTCATTCTAAACTATGGGATATTATATATGTTGTTAGTTCTTCTCAATAGACTTTCATATGATTCCTTTAGCGTAGGTAGGCATTAAACAAGGTAATGCAATTCTCATACATGTTTATTCTTTGTTGTAAAATGTTATCTAATTTTATTTCAATCTCAAGAGAGAAAAGCAATACATAGGAGGTGGCTTCTACAACCAAGTTATAAAATGTATTATTATTTCTTTCAATATTCTTTTGTTTTCCTAGTTACTATTGATCTTGCATCATTACCGCATTTTTCAGGTAATCTACATTTTCTAGAAAATATTCCTAGTACAATAGGAAATGCAATAAACAAATTGTGGTACCACCTGGGTTTGAGCTGATAAAAGAGGTGTCTATGAATGATCATTATCAAACTGAGATTGGTAATGAAACCTGTGGGAATGATGATATAAAGATTAGGAATCAGGAGTTTCACCCCGATAGCATTGCTTTTGAATATGAAGAAGATGAATTGCAAGAAGCAAGAAAGTATAGGGAATTAGGGAAAATGTTGGGGCTTTCTTCTTCAAATATGATTGATGTAATATGGGCAATTGCAAAGAACCAAAAGGATAAAAAAGGAAGGCAGAATCTAAATTGAAGAGATAAAAAGAGGGGAAAGAAGCAAAGAAAGTCTTAGAAATAATATTAGCATTTGCTTCAAAGTGGAGTGCAACCATGAAGGAAAAGTTTTATTCTTTTTCTAGAAGTTTTTTAATTTGTCTTCGGCGTGGATATATTCAGGTTTTGGCTTGAGCATTGGACCAAAGGAATTGAGCTTAATAGAGCTTTTAGAGGATTTGCAAAAGAAATGATATATAAGTTGTAGCAAATAATTAAGAGGGATTTTGGTTTGAAAGTTAGAATATGGACATTAATATCGACTTTTATTAGGAGGGGTATTGATATGGAAACCATAGAAAGGCTATAGGGAAAAGAATCAATATTTATTTTGTTTTGTTTTAGACCTATTAGCTTTATTTTGCTTTTATGGATGTGACTCTGTAATATTCTGCTCCTCATTGAGAATTTGGTGGTTGAGTTTGGCATCAATTATTGAAAAAAATACAAATTGCAATTTTTTGTCATTTTTATACTTTCACATTCAAGTCAGGTGAGAAAATATGTTCAAAGTTAACAATTTAATTGATAAAAGAAGTAATCTTTGCATAATTATAAATTTTAAGATATTATCTTTATCTTTACAGACTTTAAGATCGAATTTGCACATAGCAAGTTCAAGGTAAAAAACAAAATTTATTCTTATATTGAATCTCCAAATAAGTTAAATGATAACAATACTAAATGGGTTGTTTTAGAGGTTTTCATATATCTATATTTTAAAGTAATACCATGACTTTTCATATTCTAAATATCAAAAGTCTCTTAATTAATACTCTCAATTTCATATTTTTTTATTTTTATCTTTTTCCAAGATTTGCATTAAATAACTACAATACTAAATTTAGGCTTTTCTACCCATTCATTGACAATTTTTTTTTTCTTTAAAACCCAATATTTTCAATTTTCCCTTAATTCATGTAGTTCTAAAATATGTTTTTTGGTACAAAATCAAACTTATTTTATTTTGTGTACAAAATCAAATACATTTTCAATCAATTAATTAGTATATGTTTGCAGGGATTTCTTATGTGGTATCATTAGTGTATTGATTAAAAAACAAAGAATATATTTTTTTTTTTTTAAAAATATGCACAGCTAAAAAAGAATTCACGAATTCACATTTTAAGTATCATATCATATCATAGCATATATCTATATTTTAAAATAATATTATGACTTTTTATATTTTGAATATAAAAAATCTCTCAATTAATACTCTTAATTTAATATTCTTTTTATTTTTGTCTTTTTCGAAGCCTTGCATTAAATACCTACAATACTAAATTTAGGCTTCTCCACCCATTCATTGATAGTATTTTTTTCTTCTCTAAAACCCAAAATTCTCAATTTTTCCTTAATTTATGCCGTTCCAAAATATGTTTTTTGGTATAAAATCAAAATTATTTTATTTTGAGTACAAAATCAAATATGTTTTCAATCAATTAATTTCTATATGTTTGCATAGATTTTTTATGTGGAATCGTTAGTGTATTGATTAAAAAACAAAGAATAGATTTTTTTTAAATTAATATATGCACAGCTAAAAAAAAATTTCATGAATTCATATTTTAAGTATTTGTTGAATTTGTAGAAAAATAAAAGAAGAGGAGAAGTGTAGGTGAAACAACTATTAGCAAAGAAAAATATTTTAGTTCAATAGGTGCTTCATTTAGACACATATCAATATATATATAGTGAATAGGAAATAAATATAACTTTTTTTAAATAATCAGAGTGCATAATGCATAGAAAATAAAAAGTTCATGTTTTATAATAACTCTTTTTAAAAGCTAAAACAAATACACCGTTAGTCATATGCATTAATTCTAATCGTATTTATATGTATATTTAATAAAATTATCAAATATTTTTACTTTTATTAATGTATAAATACATTTAATAAATATAATTTTGCTATATTATTCATGCAATATTTTTTTACTTATAAGTGTTTTATATCTTTACTTTGTAGTTATAACTTTTAAATTTTAACTTAATCTGATTTAATCATATTACAAAACATGTATATATTTTCTTTAAAATTTTCATATCGCTTATCGCTTATTTTATAAAAGTGGAAATATCTAAATTTATCTTGATGAAGGCAATATCTAAATTTTAATTTAATTAGATTCAAATCTTTATGTCTTTGTATATCATATCATTTCAACTAATTTATTATTTTGTTGGGTATTCAAAATCTTTATTGTTTTTAAAAAAATTATGTAGTTAATCAAATTGTCAAATAAATTAACTTCATTGTTTTAACTTAATTAACAAAATTAATTTTATAACCACATTTAGGAGTGCCTTATTCAGTAAAATCAATATCTTGATATTATTTAATTTAATTTATAAAAAAATATAGCTATATGTGTTAATTTAAACTTGACAAAATCAAAATCTTGAGGAAAATTAAAGTGATTTCAACTATTGTTTTAGATATATATACACTATATAACATTTTTGTAATATTTTAATATAGTTATATTATATATTAGTTCAATATATGTTAAATTAAACTTGATAAACACAATATCAATAATTTGTCTTGATTAATTTCAAAATTCTTAAGGCAAATAATTGTGTACAATTGTTGGATAATCATAATATACATAAATATTATTGTTACAATTTAAAATAGTTGTGGTAATTATCATCAAAATCATAACCAATGTATTTATGTTAAATTTAACCTAATAAAGACAATATCTAAATATTAATTTAATTAATTTCAAAATCTTTATATCTTTATATGTTACATTATTTCAACTAATTCATTGTTTTATTGGTATTCGATTGTTTTTGAAAAATTATGTAGTTATTCAAATTCATCAAATAGATTACCAACAATTTTTTTTTAAAAAAATTAAACTCATTAACAAATTCATCTTATAGTCATATAGTGTATGTTTTGAAGAAAAGAGAAGAGTTATGTGTAACGTCCCGATTTCCGACCTTCTACCTAGAATTTCCGATTTCCGACTTTGTTAATGGACTGGCTTAATTTTTCCGACTTCCGACCTCACCTTTCCGAGTTCGGCTCACTCAGTCTACGACTTCTGATTTCATCTGGATTATTTCCACGACTTCCGAATCCGAACAACGTGGAGTGATTCCTGATGTCTGATTTCATGCCTTGACCCATTTCCGATCCCATAATTTATCTCCAAGTTTTAAGCAAGATGTATGCGAGCTCCAACTTCATACCTTATGGGATCAAAATACTGTACATAGTTTCCGACTTCCTGAATTCGGGCATAAGGTTTCCTATTCATGTACCGACTTCCGTTTTTATATTAAAAATGCCGACGTCCGGGTTCAAGCATTTGGGTTTGATGTTGTGATTCCGAATTCTCGAGTTCCGGCCTTAGAGTTGAACTCAATGGACATGAGTTCAAATCTTTGGGTTGATTTCCAATTCATACACGAGTTCTGATATCCGAGTTTATATCCAGCATTGATATTCCCGAGTTCAAATAGGGAGTTCCGAGATTATATGATTGCGAGCTGTATGACTTCCAACATCCGACCTTGCTTCCAAGTTTTGAATAAAACCAGACGGGATTTCCTCAAGTCACCAACAAGAGGGACGAGTTTCAACATCTGGCTTGAGCCCAAGCTCAAGCAAATTGTCACGAGTTCCGATCTCAAGCATGTTGGAGACGAGTTCTGAGCTCAGATAGAGTGGAAGCGAGTCTCAGTTTGAGGGACGATGTGGAGAGCAATTTGGCCACAAAAGTGAGAGACATGACCGAACTTCAACCACAAAACTCCAACCAATCAACACCACAACTTTCATGTATTTAAATCAGACTCTTCTCTCCATTTTGGTCTGATTTATGTTCCCTTCCTCTTGCTCTCCAGCCTTCTTCTTCTTCCTTTCCTCTCTCAACCAACTCCATCAAATCTCTAAGCTTGGTCAAGGCTCCATTCATTCAAATTCAAATTCAGTAAGATCATACTCTAAAGAGGTAGGATTCACTCTCTAATCTTAATTTCTCTAAACTGAGGATGCATGAAAGATTACTCTTCTATATATATTTGATGATATATTGGATGTATATGATGAATTATGATTGGATTAATATGAAATATTGAGTTGGAATTAAGGCTAGAAGAAGAAAACTAGGAGAAGTGAAAGTTTGGAATGCTGTCTAGTTGAGGAATTCCATGGCAGTCCGTACGGCAGAGTGTACGGCTCCGCCTACAACCAGTAAAATCTGATGAAACTATTTTTAGATAAAAGTATACATTTAGGGCTTTCTATAGATATATCATATAAGGTTATTGGATTAGTATTGAGAGAGATATGAATTTTTTAAGTTTGACCTAGGAATTAGGACTTTCATCCGGGCAGGGTGACTTGAGGAGGGTATAACTCGCCTTACGCGACTCCAAATTGAGTGAAACTAACTTTGTTAGAAAGCTTACACATAGGGGAACATTCCAATATAAAATTCCGAGTTTGTTATGGTCCCAATTGTCCCTAGTGATTCGAGGAAGTTACCCTATGTCCAAACTGAGCCAAAACAGAGTAGTTCAAAAAGGTCAAGTTTTAGGACTTATAACTCGAGCTATACTAAAGCAAATGGAATGAGACTTGTGGCAAATGAAAGGTTATCCTGTTAGCTTCAATATGAGACCAATTTCGTATGATTTGAGCTTAGTTTCGATTTTTAATGAATTTATACTTCCAGGAGTGTAATTCGGGCCAGTGACTGAATAGGTTGAGATAAAATTTGAATATCCTGAGTTTTATAGATCAAAATGATATGGGACCAAAGAGGTTAGAAATTAGACACATAGAGCTATGATATATCCAAAATTGAGGTTTAAATGAGTTGAATAGAAATAAAGGTGGATTATATAAGATTCGGGCAGGATTGAATAGAATTAACGGAAGTGACCCAATTGATGATTTTTACAAGTGTTAGTGCACATATAAGGTTAGAGTTGAGGATTGCCAGTTTGATATTGATATATATGTGTTAGATTGATTATGTTGTTATAACTGATTGGTCTGTGAGAACTGGCACTATTCATGGGGAAACGAAACTGATCCGTTATGCTGCCAAATTTACGGCAAAAGTCTAAAAAACTATGAGTGTTTATATTACAAGAAATTTATGATGTGAATAGCTACACAATTATGATTCTGTAGGTGGAAACTCTATGTTCAAGAATGATATAAGTATAATATGAGGTATATGAGAGTAAATGATGCAGCATAGGTATGAGTGCCAGTAGAATAGTAAAGAGGCTACGAGCCTTTATACGTTATAAATACGTACATAAAGATCATATGTGCAATAATATATGAAAGTAAGTGATGAAGTATATGTATGAGAATGAAAAGACATGAATATATTAAATGTTTAATATATTGAATGTGGGTCACTTCACTCGGAGGCAGCTATTTGAGGTCCTTCCTTGTGAAGGTAGATAAATGATAAAGATATGGGTCCCTTCACTTGGAGACAGTTGCACATTGAATCCCTCCTTGTGAAGGCAACTAAAACTTGGGTCCCTCTATGTTGGAGACAGTTGCACATTAGGTCCCTCCAACCTAGAGGCAGTGGGTCCCCTTGCGGGTGAGTCGATGTGACGACGGTCACGGGTGAAGCTGACGAGCTCACTCCAAGGCCACGCTACCCAAGGGCAGTAAAAGCACCCTAGGGACGGCGATACGTAACGCCTAGGTGTGCCAAGTAAAAGCTAAAGACTAAAAACTAAAGACTAAGGCATATGCAAGCACCCCACTCATATGAGGCATGGCATTGACCCAGCTAGTGTGAGTATAGGGGATAGAACTTACACAAGGCATGGCATGACCCAGCTAGTGTAAGTACCAAAGGAAGATCCCATATTCCTAAGGAATGTGACATGGCGATCACGCTCTGATGGGGTATGACATGACGATCATACTCTGGAATGTGGCACGTAAAGATTTTATGATGAAAAGAGAGATAAAGAAAGAAAAGCAAGTTTTATGTCTATGTATGAATTTAAATACAAGTTAAGTTATGTGCAGATGTTACGTTCTCAGCATATTGATGTTATGTGGATGTCTTAATATGCTGTAGTTCTAGTAAAGTATATGTAGGAGTTATGCCTCTACTACATTGATGCTATCATTCTTTATTGTATTTCAGTTATTAGTCCTAATATAATTCATGTCTTGATTTTTATAGGTTTTTCCCAAATGCCAAGTGTATGATTAAAATAAGCTTTGCTTCGGACATTATATCTTCGAACTATAAAATTAAACAGTTTGTAAAGCATGTTCACCTTTTTCTTAATAAACCGAAGCAAACTAGATATGACAACGATGACATTCTTTATGATAATTAGAGAATCCTACTAGGAATTTATAATTCTCACACCTATTTCAGTATTGTCTCCAGATAGTTCAAGAAGTTAGAAGGCAGTAGAGTTCTTTGTCGGATAAGGTCCGCTCAGAGAGAATAACTCAGGTGTGGTACTATGACTTAAGCATAGTACTGTACTTGGGAGAGTGTTACATTATGTAATAAAGATATATCTTAAAGGAGGGATGTCTAATTTATTCATTTTTTTATTTTGCAAACCCTTAAATTAAATAACAATTTCAAAATTTATTTCCCCGTGCAGCGCATGGATACCGTTTAGTTGTGTTAAATATGTAGATGAAAATGTTTTAATCAATTTGAGAAACATTACATGTATTACTAGATATTAACTATCAAATATGAAATTGCTTGCTAATTAAATTTCATAAATTCATCATTAACATACATTATTTTTTTCTTGAGGGAATTAACATACATTATTTTAATTGATCGTCAAAGCTTCAACATATTCATACAAAATTGGTTATACATCATGACTTAAATATATCCATAATGTTGAGAGATTATAGAATTTTGTTTACAATTTGAGAGAAAATACCAAAGTATAATATTAAATGAGTAAAATCCTAAATTAGTTATTGAAAGAGTTGCATAACATTAATTTAGTCATCAAAAGATTTGTGATGCCAATTTTGTCTTTGAAAGATTAATTTTCATTTCATGTTAGTCAAAACCATAGCCTATGTGAAGAAACCACTAACTAATGTCAGATTTGTCACGTTATACTATGATTATGTCACATTATATGATGATATGTCACATTATCTGCCAAAATGAATCCCAAACTAGTCCTCAAAAAAGTTGTAAAATATCAATTTGGTATTCAGAAGAAATGAAAATTAATCTTTTAAAAACCAATATGATATCCTACAACTCATTTGAGTAATAATGTGACACATCAACACATAACTTGAGATATCATAGATCAGTTAACATTTCTTTCATGGAGGCTAATGTTTGTACTAATATGAAATAAAAATTAATCTTTTTAGTATTAAATTAATATCACAAATCTTTTTAGACCAAATTAATGTCTTATAATTCTTTTGAGAACCAATTTTAGATTTTACTTGAATAAGAAAATTATTAATATAATTGTGGAAAAACACAACTTAATAGAGATTTTCAAGTCATTAAAATGGTACGTATACAACATGACAAAATAAATTAAAATGATGGAAAATAAAAAATATAAATTAAGATGATAATTAATTTTTATTTTTTTCTCCTTTTCCATAGCTTACATATAAATATTAAATTGTGAATATGAATTTAAATAAAAACATACACAAATATATTAAAATAATTAAAATAATTAAAACAATTAAGACAAAACTGACTAATATAATTAGTCAATTTTGAATGAAACTCTTTATTACACTTCATAATATCTTTCTACATTAATTAATCACTTTTTTTCAAAATGCTCTCTTTTGTTAAGTTATGCAATAAAATTATATCATTTTATTTTCTAGAGAAAACATAATTCTTAATATAATTTTTTCGGCTAATATTTGATATATTTATACTTTCAATAACTATTTATTGAATTTAATTCTTATAGATCCAACCGTTGAATTATAACTATCTATTATATTGATTATTTGCAAACAATTTTAAAAAATTTGGATACCAATAAGAATATTATTAAATAATTCTTATTTATTACACTGATTTTGATATATATAAAGTGTATTACACAATTTTAGATTCATGTGAAATTTTAAGGCATGATCTATAATATATAAACTTTCAATCTCAAGGTGGATCTTATAAAAAAAAGTTCAATTAAAAGTTCTTCAATAGTGTAAGAATGTTCCACCCTTCATATCTTTACGTAAAGTTTGGCAAAACTCCATATTTTATTTTCGACAAAAACTCCCTCTCCTCTTTTTGAATCTTGTGATTTTATTTCATCTACATTATGTGTGTGTGTAAGAGAGAGAGAGACTATTATATAAGTGAGAAAAGAGTTAAAGTAGTTATTAATGTAGATAACATAAAATTACTGGATAATTTGGTAGTTTTATTTTATTTGCATTTATTATTACTTTAACATTTTATCTCACCTATATAATACTCTCTATCTCTTATTTTAATGTGAATAAACTTTCACACCTTCACGTGAAGCTTAATAAACTGCATGTTCTATTTTGGACAAGAAAACACTCCTCATTTTTTGAATCAATTTTAGTCCTGGGCAATTTTTTATTTATTTTATCCTCATTTATAAAAGAGAAAGGAAAAGTATTATATAGATGAAAGAAAATGCTAAAGTAGTATTTGATGTAGATAAAATAAAATTACAAAATTATCCATAAATATAAGCTGGTTAAAAAAAGGGGGTGAATTTTTTTATTCAAAATAACATACAGCTTGCTAACCTCTACATAAAAATATGAATGTTATGTGTGCATGAGCTCACATACAAATATTTTATGTGTGTAATAATGATAAGAGTTATGTTAAAAGACATTAAAGGCTATAATAAAATCTCAAATATATATTTTGTGAATAAAGTAAATAAAATTGTTTCGTTTATAATTTCCGAACTCATATAGTCAATCTCTAATTAATGACTAGTGATGTCATTTTAATTATGTGTTGAAAATGCAATAAATTTGATTGAGTTTGAACAAAACTAGTTAGCATATTCACTCTAGAACCTTATTTTGGACCAAAAAAATCTCCTTTTTTATGAATCGACTTTAGTCTTGAGTAATATTGTCACAAACCAATCTAGGGATCATGACTAGTGCATAAGAGGAGTTAGTCTTCTAGCAAGCCTATTGAAAATTTTATAACAAAACAAACAAAATTTCCCCTAAGAATAGACAATCCCCATAAAACAAAATTCCTATTATAGTCTCAAAATACCTATACAACCACGGAATCAACCATGCATTCTCAAATAGATTACAAAATACATATATAACACTTTGTAATGCATCATATGGGAAGCATGATCCTGCCTGTGAACTAATGCAACAAAACTAAAGAGTTAGATGCAAAAAATCATCAAATTAATAACAAATGATGACAATATAACCCTATAACAACCTTCATGGTCCACATAGACGAGTGTGAGGAGCTTGCAGAAAGCCCTATGCCTCAATTGACAAAACAATAATCCCAGTTTAATCAACATAAATAAAATAGGAATTATAACCAAAAGTCTAATTGCTGATAGAAAAATGTTTCAAATTCAAGGAATAGACAATAATGACTGAGGATCCTTTCCAAAAAAATTATATACACATCAAGTTCAAGATAATGGGAAATCGGAGTGGGATGTCTCAAATCCAAAATCAAATAGAACTAACATCTCACCAATGGGTTTTCCCCGATGGATAGATGTAACACCCTTCCAAGCATGGTACCATGCTTAAGTCATATCACTATACTCAGGAGTTGTTACTGTTACCTGAACGGATCTTTTTGACAACAACCTCTGGTCATCTTCAATATTTCTTGAGCTATCTGGAGATAATACGGAAATAAACATAGGAGTGAGAATTTGAAATTCTCAATAGGATTATCTAAATTATCACACATAGTGTCATTGTTATTATCTTTGGTTGCTTCGGTTTATTATAAAAGAGGAGAACATGTTAATAAACTTTTCAGTTTTATAGTTTGAAAACATATTATCT
This sequence comes from Pterocarpus macrocarpus, assembly GCA_031439585.1. Classification (NCBI taxonomy): domain Eukaryota; kingdom Viridiplantae; phylum Streptophyta; class Magnoliopsida; order Fabales; family Fabaceae; genus Pterocarpus; species Pterocarpus macrocarpus. Next base: position 40,368,005 of record CM062517.1, read on the forward strand.
GAAGAAGAATTCATTTTATTCATACACTTGAGTCGTAAAAACTATTACAAAATGAATTTACAATTCATAACTTGAATAAAAGTTGTAGTACATTCAAACATAACAATTCCAATATAATAAGAAAATAGAATATACATATGCAAATACTTTTACTTGAACTCATGCAAATGCACTTATGTGTACTTTAACTTTCTTTAACTTCATTTACTTGGCACACCTAGGCGTTACGTATCGCCGTCCCTAGGGTGTCTATACCGGTCTACATTTGAGCATTACTTATTACCATCCTCAAGTGCATTCCCTTACTTATCTTTCACTTGTACTTGGTCCCCTAAAGGTGAATAACTTCTCTCACCTCTGGGTAATAACATGCTTTTAAGGACCGAGCTCGTTTCCATATAAGATTGCCGGGTTTACTTTCCCTGATGCTCCCGCCGACTTATTTCCTTTAAATTTGTTCAGGGGTTAGCCCAAGTAACATGGAATTATTATTACATCTTTAATCATGAAGTCATGAATGCATATGCTAGAGGAATCATATTATGATGCATAAGTTATATAATTCTGCCAAAAATTCAGCAGCATAACAGATCGAGTCTATTTTTCCGTGAATAGTATCAATCAGCCAAGCAGTCATTCATGTAGAAAATCAATACAAGGTATCTATCTTTCAATAATCAAACAAAATTTATAACTGTGATCTCGAGTTAGGTTTCTGCCACTTCCTTTTAGTTCTGCTTGGTTTTGTAAATTAAGCCATAAATTCTGTTTAACTCATTTAGACTTGAATTTTAGATGTGTTTAAGTGTTATGTGTCTAGTTTTCAACCTCTTTGGTCCCATTAAGTTTTGATAAGTATAACTCATGTTATAATCATTTTATCTAGGTCTGTCCTATTACTAGGCAAATTTACATTCCGAAAAGTAAAAATTTACTAAAAATAGAAAACTAGTTGGAATTATACAAAACTATATCATCTTAAAGCTTACTAAACCAGCTTTCATTTCCCATAATTTTCATTCCTTTTGAATAAGTAGAACTCAAGTTATGAGCTCTTGAACTTGGCTAACTCAAGCTGCCCTGTTCTATCTTGGTCAGGACATAGGGCAAATTCAATAAATTACTATGAGTAATAGGGACCAAATTTGACTTTGAAATTTTTACGGGATGTTGCTCTATGTATAAGATTCCTAGCAAAATTAGTTGCAGTCAATTTGAAGAAGTATAGGATGAGTTATGCCCTGCTCAACCCATTTTGGTTAGATCAAGAGATAGAAAACTAAGGTGAGCTTCAAAATATCATATCTCTCTCAATATTAATCCAATGGTCTTATAATTTATATGGTTGGAAAGTCCTAGATATCTAGTTTCAGATAACAATAGGTTCATCAAGTTCAATGGTCATAGCTAGAGCCATACATTTTGCAAGTATGGATGCCATGAAGTTTCCTAGGTTTTCAGATTCTAATTTACTACCTTTCTTATTTTTCATACAAGATTCAGTTCCAATCTAACCAAATACTTGCCAAACCAACCATAAACCATCATAATAATTAGATGAGTAGAGCAAAGTTTTTCAACAACCACAAATTCACTAAAGTTAAACAAGAACTTGAATCCTACCTCAATTTAGTGAAACTAGAAGCAAGAAGCAGAAATCTTGAGTGATAGGAGTGATTGGAGCTTGAAAGCAAAATGAGATGGGATGGAATGGAGAAAGAAAAGAGGGAGAGAGGGCTATTGGTCCTTGGGGCAAAAAAAATGAAGGGATAAGGAAAGAAAATTTTGAGTTGATAAAGTGAGGTAGTTAGGATTCTTGAATCCTATTGGTGCTTGGCTTGGTGGCTATTATTCATCCAACATTTCTTCTCTTTGTGGCTGATTAATGGCACCACTTAATGGGGGAAATGTGGCTGATTTCTTAGCCACTAATCTTACGATTTTTTATGTGTAATTTTGTTGATTCAGTTTTGGCAGTTTAAAATACTGAGTCTCTGCCAATTTCCTTCGAATCGGCAAAACAATTTTGAAGAATTTTGCGAGATTTTCTATGTTTCTATTCTAATTGTTTCTAATCCTAATCTCTCTAATTAACACCTAACTAACTCCTAATTAACCTTCTATTAACTTCTAATTATCCTTCCTTATTCGATAAGATCGAATAAATTAATTAACAACGTAATTTAAATGTTTTGAAAAATTCCGGATGTGACAATAGATGAGTTGCCCAACTGTTCGAGCTCAACAAATCCAAACGTGTTGACCAAATACGTCAGGTTAGCATCAATGACTGCTAGCTTCCGCTTTCTGTCAAAGATCCCTCCCGTAAAACTAGTTTATCAAAACTAAATGAAATTCCCATACATATCTAACATCAAAGCTTGTGATATCAATTCCAAATATCATATCAGTTCATTAGAATACAAGGTTAACCATAACATTTTAAATCCTCAAATAATTAGATTTCAAAAAACCAATTCCAAAATATCAAAACATATCATTAAATGAACATATTAAACTTATAGTATGAAAAGGTAGATTTCTGATAAATACTTATCCCACCTTCATAGTGTTAGATAGCACAGTAAAAATAAGTAACTTCCAAGGTTCAAATAGAATACTAAGTAAAATAACAAACTATCATTTAGCAAACAACTTATCAAACATATATTGGCATAGGTTTAAGAGAATGATGGCATTAAAACAAATTATAGATATACTATCACTCACAATACACCCCAACAGGTGATCGAGTAATCCCCCGAAGTCTTGGGGACAATGGTTGTTCCTGAGAAGAATCTAATATATAGGCATGACAATAATAATCAAACATTAGCCACTGGGACTAAAAGTTAACATATTTTAACCTAACTCACCGAAAACCCCCAATCCTCTACTAAAACTTGCTTTGACTTATGTTCATTATGTTCACACAATATTTAAGTCAAGGAACACTTTAGTCAACCCCAAAACACAAAGATAACATCTTGATGTATCTTTCTCATTTATTTAATAACCACACGAATAAAAGAACTGCCAAATATCTTAAACCTATCATGGTGCATATGCATGGGATATAAGTAAAAGTAAATGAGCTTTGAGCTCTACAAAGAATTGCACGTAGTGCACAAGAAACAAGTATATATGCATATTGGCTATTCACTAGCAAGTGAACTTTAGAAGTGGTTGTGAAGTCATAGGATCTATTACTTAAATTAGATTATGATATGGTTCCCAAATTAATAATAAAAAATTGTGGTATTAATGAATAAATAAAAGAAAACTTGACATGTCTTGTTACATCACATTGAAAAAAAGACTAGATAGCATAAAGCTTTTCAACTAAAACTCTTACGCATGATATCAAAGCCAATGGATCATTCAATTTTTTCAAGTGGTCCCTACCACAATTAGTTGTCTAATAATAGTTAAAATTGCATCCTAGTTGCTTTTTTGGTGTAAAAGGTTCATGCCAAAGTGCAAAACTACCTAAAATTTATATTTGTTCACATGAAGCTTAAAGTATTGTGGGTATGCTGGTTATCAATAATGAAATTAAGGGAACTAATAGCACTTGACAAGATTGTACTAATAATAACCCAATTCATGAAAGTCTTAGCAATTATGACACATCATCATAACATCCCAAGGTCCTTCCACTCTTCTTATTACAGCTCAAAGATTTCCTCTTAATCCTTCCTCTCAATTGTCGTAACACATGCCCACTACAACAAAGAACATTAAATTATCAAAACAGGTATAAAGTTAGCTAATTCTCACCAACCAAACACAAAGCACAACACATATACAAAATCATAACAGAATTCCACCCAAGAGCCATGGTTTAGCTTTGCAAGAAGCAGCACCATGCCTAGCCACAAGGGAGACGTGATGAGGAAAGAAAGAGAGAGAGTGCAATGGAGGCATGTAGAGAGGGACAGGAAGCTTGTAAAGAGAAACAAACACACGAGAGAGAGGAGCAAGAGGGTAGAGGACTAGAGAGAGATAGGGGAAAAATAAACTGGGATAAAAAGAAGGGTTGAGACACGATGGTGGCAGTGGTCGAAGGGCTCGCAGCCGGTGGTGGTGTCGGAGGAAGGGGACAGTACCAAAATAACTGGGGAAGGAAGGAAGAATCTCGATCCCCAAGAAAAGAAAAGAGGAAAAAAAATCAAGAGGAGGGTTTGATGTGCTCATCAGTAATGAGGATGTTAGGTGGTCTCACTCTTGTCACTTACACTCTTATTTTACAAAAACATCTTTACTTATTTGCTTTTAAATCTTCTTTCACAATATAATATACGGTAGTTAAGGAAAACCCCCAAAAACTCAAACTTTAAGTGAAAATATAAAATTTTCTTACTTGGACTTTAAGTGAAAATCTAAAATTTCCTTATTATCAACATTTTATTTAAACCAGCTATTTTATTCTCCCTCCTAAAAAAACAAAATTCTATCCCCGAATTTCGAAACATGCTTACTAAAGTGTCCTTAAATACCAAATGAATTCAAGTTGGTTTCAAAACATTAGCATTTAGACAACTACATTAATTTTAAGTCTAGAGAGCATAAGATAGGTTCCATGACTTAAGATTCACTAATCAAAACATTGAGGTAAGTTTTCACCCACAAATCCTGATAGAGAAAAACAAATTTTCCGAGTATGCAATCTATGTAAAAGCTCATAATCATGCTCAAAGAAAACTTTTAAAACAGACTGTTATTCCCCCTATAAGCAGCATTCTCAGAATCAATTGAAATTATTCATTTTCAAAGTGAGGCCAGAAATCCATCGTGCAAGTATAGTGAGCACAAACCATGTCCAAAGCATATGTGCCCAATTATGTATCTTGTTTGACTTATCTTTCATGTACAAGTCATCCACTTTACACTCAAATAATAGTAAGCTTACTTATAAGTAGGAGCTTCACATGTTATTTTATCACATAAATTGGCATCCAAATAACTTAGCACTGTAACAACTAAATATAGATGCATGTGGAAGATATAGCTATTAATGGGGTCATATAGAATATCAAAATGCTAAGAACCATACATATATAATATAGATTATTCAAGATCAATTTATTATACTCATCATTTTTGTAAGTTGGAAAAAGACAAATAAGAACTTCCTCCATTTGCACAATAAGCACTTTCCAAGAAAGCAATAAGTCACCTTCATTACTACTTAATCCTTGCTAAATTGACAATAGCAGCTACAAATTCTTTGTAGAAATTGCAAAAATATTGTTTAGTGAATCCTCCTCCATATCAAGTAAGGTAGAGTGTAACAAGATCGTATAGAAAGTAAATAAGGTGTATTAGTAAAATTTATACCACCTGTTGCTCTTTAGTACATGGACAAGGACATGAAAATAATTCTTAGCCTAATAGGGAATCAATAGGATCTATTACCACATTCATGAAAACTAAATTTATATTATTTATGTCTCAAATATATTTAATAACAAATAACTATTAAAATTCTAACTAACTATCCATCAGTAGTGTGTGATATTGTAGCTAAGACAAAAAATCTTACAAAACGTGCCATAGGAGTGCTTTTCAAAAAGGAAGCAAGAAATTACCCTCTAAGTTCCATGGTTTAGATACCATATCGGGACACCAAAATACAACACTTTCTCCTATAATATATAATCTTATCTCAATATACACATACCTTGATACTCTTTTGTACACACATAAATGTATTATAACCAAAGGAATAAAAGGAAAAGGACAGCTTGGGAAGTTGTAGGTATTTTTTTTTCATATTAATTTGTTTTTCTAGGAATTTGATGTTAAAATAGGTTATAATCAATATTCCTTTCTCCTCAACAACTTTCCCTCTGAAATATTTAGATTAAAATAAAAAGATGTAACATCCAAAACATCAATGTATATGTTATTTGAGAAAGGGGTCAAATTTTGGTGTTAAGAAAAACAAAATAAATATTCCAACTTCATCAATACACACCAAAATTGGGTTCTTTTAGTGGTTCAATGGTTTCCATGATTAGTTTTAGTTTGTAATCGCATTTATAAAAGTTCCACCAATAATTTTGAATGCTAAAAAAAGCATGTGAATAATTAGTAAAGTTCATATGATTAGTATATACAATTTTAGATATAAAAATTATCATATATACTAGAGTTCTCAAAAGAATAGAGAACAAGCCAAATCAAATAAGTATTTGAATCTTACGACCTTTGCTTATTTTTGTTCTCTTCCATCGAATTAATGTTAATAATACTAGTAGCCATAGTTGTCACAACCCAACCCAGCTGTGATCGGCGCATAGGGAGCCTTGGTTCCCTAGCAAGCCTTAACTAAAACTTTACTGAAAGACTGAAAAGGGTTTCCTGGAAAAAAAATGGACCTTTTCCATAAACAATCCTTGAATGCCATTGTTCACAAGCATCTAGAATACTTAGACCAGTATACACACACACACACATATAGTTGTTACAACACAAAAGGCCTTAACTACTATAGTTAGGGACCTTACCTATAGTTCAATGGAGCATTAGACCAAATCCTGTAATCCTTAAGATGACAAGGGAAGACCCACTCAAGTGTTGGGCTTACTGAAAGGTCACTGGCAGCTAAATACTAGCACCTGAAACTTGGGAAGGCAGCTGGGTGAGTTAAATAACTTAGTGAGAGATAATTTACCTGTAACTAGCATGGGACAAAAGTAGACTACATTTATTCAACTTAGTAAATATCAAAATATCCTCATAACAAAAGAGTCATTGAAATTATGTTTGACATATAAAATACTTGAGGAAAAATAGTCCCTTCTTTAATCTTGAAAATCATTAGAGAAAATAATTGATATAAACATTTTTTAAAACAACTAAAAATCTACTTGCCTTACAAGACATCTAGTAACAATTCCATCAGGTAACACATTTAGGATAACCTCATTTTAAACTATGCAAAATCATTGGAGGTATAGCCCTCTTATACATTTGGTACATGTGGAAATCATTTGAGTGAACTAGGAAGAATCAAAATCATATTTTCTTTTGGAAATCCTGTTGAAACACACTTTCATAAAACATAGGAATCTAAAATATATACTTATAGCTGGTGGGAGGTCGCAACTATAGAATTCCTACTGTAATACCCTAAATGGCATCATTGGCATAGCCCTCAAGCACTAAGCGGCAACATCGGCATAGCCCTCAGTGAACTATAATCCGATTATGTTGGCCGAATATGCTGAGCTAGCACCTCTCCTGCTAGCTGGGGTTCATACAAGGTGCACCAAGTTTAATGTTTACTGTTGTTAGCTACAGTTCTATGAGATGTTCATCTCATAAAACTTGTTTCCTTTCATTAGAATATATCTAATTTCATAGCTAGTTTGAAATATAACATAAATAAACTCTTTTCTTTAATGAACATAGCTCAAAATTTTCTAACATGGTATAGCTAGAAAATTATTTCTTACCTTATATAAATAGCTAATAACTTTGGAAATTATAACCATTTTAAATCAAATTAAAAACTATATACATATTAGCCAGTCCTATGCTCTTAACATAGAAATCTATAACATACAATTATCCTTATTCAATAGCTTTTCAGTTACAAGAAAACTAATTTTCTTAAGCCTAGTTTTACTATCCAACTTTCTTAGTAAATTCATATAATATATAAGGATAAATACATTAAAATTTAGTGAAAGGGTTAATGACTTCTTAAAATTCATTAAAAATCATTCTTCAATTCTTGGATATCTAAGGAATAATTATCGGGACTTTTGATATCATGAAAATGTCTTAATCACATAGCCTTCCAAGGAGACATAGGGTTCAGACTTAGAACTTTCGCAGGGTCTGACGGGACAAGATGTCATAATTCATGCAATTCTTGACTTGGGTATTACAATAGTAAATAGAATAGCTACTACCATTTAAGATTGCCTCATAATTCATGGATGCGCATGGCACTAACACCCAGCAAATTCAATCCCTATTGTCAATATACCTAAGTTCCATTTATCTAAACCATTCCCAACATTAAGATTACCACTTCACTTAGGTTCCTGGCTCAAGCACATCAAAGCTAACATGCCTCAATTTAGCTTCTATGCATCAAAGGCTACACACAAAACCGAAGTCAAGAATTCAAGTTTTAGAATAGGACACAAAACAAATTAGGTTCAAATAAGTTTTCCTTGAAACCAAAAGCAATATTTCACCTAGTAATGATCTTTCATCATAAATGCGTTCCATTCCATTCTACAACCCTATTCTCAAAAAGGTCGGTAAAAAGCACATACAAGAAAGAAAAAAAACAAGCAACCTCCATTAACAAAGGACCAAGAATCTGTTTCTTTACGACCAACGCATCACATACTGGAAACTCTAGTCAAATTCAAGAGGAACAAAAGAAATGCATCCTTAAGTTCAATCCACTTAATCTACGAGAATTAATCCTATGTATTAACATGTCTATTCTAACTTGTTAACAAACATTTTAACTCGTACCAAGGCATTAGGAATTCATTGTATTGTAATCAAATAAGTTTATGCAATAAGAAGTATCCTTTACCGACTAATTCACATACAAGCTTTCAAGCCCCCAATTTATCGGTATAGAATCAATCAAGATACCTTCTAACACTATCACCACACACTCATAATTAAAAGAAAGAAGATGTGGGTAAACAAGCAAATTTCAACGCAATCCATATTCATCACGGATCACAAGCAACATTCAATTCCCATCAGGCAGCTAATGACTTCCAAAAGGTGACTTACACAAAGCACATGGCACTAAGGGCACATGGAATAACTAAGATATAAAAGACCCAAATAACATTCCTATAGGTCTTTAGTAGTAACACAATATGGAGAAATGGGTGTGCTTCCATTTATAAAGTTGTGATCGTACATAAAGTTGTGATTGTACTAAAGAACGTTTCTTCCATTATCCTCAAGGAAACCTAAGGCTCTAATACCACTTTGCAACAACCCAACCTAGGGGTCGTGACCAGTGTATAGGAGGAGCTAGTCCCTTAGCAAGCCTATTGAAAATTTTACAGAAAAATGGACAAAATTTCCCTTAAGATTAGACAATCCCCATAAAATAAAATTCCTATTATAGTATCAAAATACGTATACAACTACAAAATCAACTAGGCATTCTCAAAATAGATTACTGAAACTGAAAAATTAACTATAACGCTTTGTAATGCATCAAAAGGGAAGTAATATCCAGCATGTCAGCTAATGGAGCATAACTAAAGATTTAGATATAAAGAATCATCAAATCAATAACAAACGATGACAACATAACCCTATAACAAACTTCATGGTCCACATAGACAAGTGTAAGGAGCTTGTGTTGACATGAAGATTGTTATAGGGTTATGTTGTCATATGCCTCAACCGAGACACCAAGCGAGCATTTACACTTAAATCTGAAATAGGGAAAGATAAGGAGTGAGTCAAACGGATCTAGTGAGATGTAACCTATCTGCAATGAAAGGCGGGACATGTGCAAGCATGGTTTTACAAAACAGTTTTATCAATACAATAATCCTAATTTAATTAGCATAAATTAGATAGGAACTATAACCAAAAGTTTAATTGCTGATATAAAAATGTTTCGAGTTCAAGGAATAGGTAATAATGACTGAGGATCCTTTCTAAATAAATTATATACACATCAACTTCAAGATAATGGAAATTGGAGTGAGAGGTCTCAAATCCAGAAACAAATAGAATTGACATCCCACCGATGGGTTTTTCCTGATAGATAGATGAGTTGCCCTTTTGTCCAAGCTCAACAAATATGAATGTATTAGCCAAACATGCCAAGCTAGCAATGCCCCTGCTAGCTGGTGTTCGAACCAAGGTGCACCAAGGTTAGCATCAGTGATAGCTAGCTACTACTTTCTGTGAAAGATCTCTCCCATAAAACTAGTTTATCAAAACTAAATGAAATTCCCAGACATATTTAACATCAGAACTCGTAATATTGATTCCAAATATCATATTAGTTCTTCTAAATACAAGATTAACCATAGCATTTTAAATCCTCAAATAATTAGATTTCAAAAAACCAATTCCAAAATAACAAAACATATCATTAAATGAGCATATTAAACTCAGAGTATGAAAGGGTGGATTTCTAATAAATACTTGTCCTACCTTCATAGTATTAGATAACACAATAAAATAAGTAACTTCCAAGATTCAAATGGAATACTAAGTAAAATAACATATTATCATTTAGCAAATAACTTATCAAACATATATTGGCATAGGTTTAAAAGAATAATGGTATTAAAACAATTTAAAACAAATTATAGATATACTATCACTTATAGTACACTCCAACAGGTGATCGAGAAATCTCTCGAAGTCTTGGAGCCAATGGTTGACCCTGAGAAGAATCTAATCACATAGGCATGACAATAATAATCAAACATTAGCCACTGGGACTAAAAGTTAATATATTTTAACCCAACTCATTGAAAACCCCCACTCCTTTACTAAAACATGCTTCAATTTATGTTCATTATGTTCACACAATAGTGCACAAGAAACAAGTATATATCCATATTCACCATTCACTAAGAAGTGAACTTCAGAAGTGGTTTTGAAGTCATAGGATATATTGCTTAAATTAGATTTTGATACTTGTCCCAAAATTAAAAAAAATCTTATATTAATGAATAAATAAAACAAAATTTGACATGTCCTGTTACATCACATTGAAAAGAAAAAAACTAGATAGCACAAAGCTTTTCAACCAAAACTCTTAAGCATGAAATCAAAGCCAATGGATCATTCAATTTTTTCAAGTGGTCCCCACCACAATTAGTTGTCTAATAATAGTTACAATTGCATCTTAGTTGCTTTTTTGGTGTAAAAGGTTGCAAAACTATCTCAAATTTATATTTGTTCACACGAAGCTTAAAGTATTATGGGTATGGTGGCTATCAACAATGAAATTAAGGGAAGCAATAGCACTTGACAAGATTGTACTACTAATAACCCGTTTCATGAAACTCTTAGCAATTATGACATAGCAATTATGACACATCATCATAACATCCCAAGGTCCTTCCACTCTTCTTATTACAAGTCAAACATTTCCTCCTAATTCTTCTTCTCAATTGCCGTAACACATGCCCACCACAACAAAGAACATTAAATTATCAAAATAGGTATAAAGCTAGCTAATTCTCACCAACTAAAAACAGAACACAGCACATATACCAAATCAGAATAGAAAACTCACCCAAGAGCCATGGTTTAGCTTTGCAAGAAGCAGCACCGTGCCCAGCCACAAGGGAGAGAGAGATGCAGTGAGGAGAGAGAGAGTGCGACGGAGACACGCAAAGAGAGAAAGGAAGCTCGCAGCGAGAGACGAACATATGAGAGAGAAGCACAAGAGGAAGCGGATTAGAGAGAGATAGGGGGAAAAAGAAAGCAAACCAGGATGGAAAGAAGGGTTGAGGCACAAAGGTAGTGGCAGCGTAGCGGCTCACAACAGGTGGCGGCGGCCGATGGAAAATTAGAGACATGGAGGGGGAAGGAAAGAGGAAGTAGATGGTGGAAGAAAGTGAGGAAGGGGATGGTACCAAAATAATAAGGGAAAGGAGGAAGAATCTCAATCCCTAAGAAGGAAGAAAAGAAAAAAAAAAATCAAGAGGGGATTTGATGTGCTCATCAGTAATGAGGGTGTTAGGTGGTTTCACTCTTGCCACCTACACTCTTATTTTACAAAAATATCTTTACTTAATCGGTTCTAATTCTTCTTTCATAATATAATGTATGGTAGTTAAGGAAAAACCCTGAAAACTCAAACTTTAAGTGAAAATCTAAAATTTTCTTACTTGAACTTTAAGTATAAATCTAAAATTTTTCTGTTACCAATATTTTATTTAAACTAGGTATTACCAATATTTAATTTTAGTTTATTTGCATTTAAAGGAGAAAGATAGAGCATTATACAAGTAAGAGAAAAGGTTAAAATAATAATTAATGTATAAAATAAAATTACAAAATTACTCCAAATATAAGTTGGTTAAGAAAAAAAGGAGGTTGATATTTTTATCCAAAATAAAATATGGACCTTGCCAACCTCCATAGGTATAAATACTCTATGTGTGTGTCTGTGTGACGAGTTATGTTATTTGTTAAACAAAATATGAAAATTATGTAAAGAACAATGGTTAATTTTGGAAACTTAAATGACATTAAAGACTATAATAAATCTTGAATATATATTTTGTGAATAAAGTAAATAAAATGGTTTCTTTTATAATTTCAAGCTTGTCTTACTCTAATTAACGGCTAGGTACTATTGTCATTTCAATTATGTGTTGAAAATGAATTAATTTTGATTGAATTTGAATAAAACTAGTCACCATCTTCGCTTTAGAACCTTGTTAGAAACATCTTGCTTTCTTTTCTCAAACATTACCATGCACTAAAGATGACATAACTACTACTATTGCAACTTCCATACCATAAAGAACTTGACAACATAAGGCAACACAAGCCGCTTGGGTTTAAGGGTGTCGAGTAAGGCCAATGGTAATTAAATATTTTTTTCTTTTCAAAAACAAGTTCAAGAAAGATATTAAAGATATGATTTATGAAATGCATATTTCACAATCTACTCAATATTATTGATGAATATCTTGTTGATTTTTTCTTTTTTTGGTGAAAAAATTTGTTTAATGAGCAAAAGTTGCCTATTCCAAAGTTAGGGCATATCACAAGTCTCAGTGAGGTCTTACAATGATACTTGCAAGTTATCTACCAATGAAGTCACTCACATAGTTAAAACCGAAGACTTTTTTATTGACATTGTTCGCTCTTATCTATTAAACAAACATTCATTGGAAAATTTCATTGAGTTAAGTACCTACAATTTCTAATAAATATCAATGCGGTTTTAATATTAAACTAGGTTTTGGGGATTTACATAAAAATAGTTTTATTGATCTAGAAATCAATAATTATTATTTCTAATATATTATTGTGAATTATTTAATCTTGGCTAGCTCCACAACCCATTAAAAGCCACTGATAATCATTTTGAATTTCTACTCTGCATGATTATGATAGATAACAAACAAATCTCAAAAAGCTTAGTGTTATACTATTAATTCTTTTTGAGTGATGCATATTAGAACAGATTCCTTGAAGCTGACTAGTCCTACAATGACTATAATTCAATAAAAAACTGTGCACATTATCGACTTCAAAGATGATTCTGTTCTTTCAAGAGAAAGATCAAAGGATAAAAAGAAACTTCTAATGAGCAAATTAATGTCTCAAAGCATGAACCTAAGAGTTTCTAAGTCCATTCAATCTCAAAGGTGTAAAACCCCAGTCTTTATAAAGATTGTTATGTTGCATGAGAGTTAAATAAAACTCTTTTTTGACATGAGTTCTTTGGGTTGACTTTAGGAACCAATCTTTTGGGTGTCTGTGCTATTGTTGAGATCATATTTTGTTTGGATTAATTCTAGAGTGAGTTAATGGAAAATTTCGATTTTGGATTGACGATTGTAGCCGAACCTTAGGCTTGTGACAGAGTTAGAGAGGGATTGAACTTGTTTTGGTCCAAAAGAGGGGAGCACTCTATTGCAATTGCGCTCTAGCATGACAGAGTTGAATTAGAAAAATAAAAAAAGGCATTAGGCTCATTTGAGGGAGTACCTCTCTCTTTCTCTCTCTCTCTCTCTCTCTCTCTCTTATCTCATCTTCTTCCATTTCCATCTCCACTAAACTCTCACTCTTCCTTCCTTCTTAACCTCCTTTTCTCTCTCTAAACATCCATTAAAGGGAGCTTGAAGCTTGGGTGAAGGTTTGGCAATAGATCCAAGACACCCACTTGATCTTCTCTTCTTTCAACTTCAAGAGTATGTCTTTAACATAAAACCTCTTTTATCTCTAAGGTTTTGTCTCTTTTACCCATGGTTATGAATTTAAATGGTGATTTGGGAAGATGTTTGACAATAGTGTATGTTAATATTTTAGTCTAATGGCTAATATTTGATTAAAATATCATATTTATGGTGTTAGATCTTTCCTAGGACTAACCTGTTGGCTACGAGGCTTTGAGGAGTTACTTTGTCACCTTTTGGAGTGTACTATGAGTGGAAAGTGTAACATCCTCCCAAGTATGGTACTATACTTAAGTTATAATACCTCATCTAGGAGTTGTTACTGTCACTTAATCGGACCTTGTTTGGCAGCAACCTTCGGCCATCTTTAATCTTACTAGTCAACTCCGCCTTGGAGGACTTTCTTTGGAACTTCTGAACTATATGGAGATAACATGGAAATAAACATAGGAGTGAGAATTATAAATTCTCAGTAGGATTCATTAAACTACCATATGCTATGTCATCGTTATTATCTCCAACTGTTTCGGTTTATTATGAAAAATGTGAACATGTTAAATAGACTGTTCAGTTTTATAGATTGAAAATATATTATCTGAAGCAGAGTTCATTTTATTCATACACTTGAGTCACATTGACAATATTTCACATTTAGAATAATAACCACAGCATAAGTAGATAGAACAGTCTCAGCATCAATAAAACATGGGATATAATTATGCAAATACTTATACTTGAATTCATGCAAATGCACTGGTGTTTTTCTTTAACTTTCTTTGCTTTCTTTTCTTGGCACACCTAGGCATTATGTATCATCGTCCCTAAGGTGCTTGCATATGGTTTAATCTTTAGTCTTTACTGCCCTTGGGTAGTCTGATCTAGGAGTGAGCTCAACTTGTGACCGTCGTCACACAGTACTAACTCGCAAGGGGACCCACGTGCCTCTAGTCTTGGAGGGATCTCATTTTGGTCATGTGCCTCTAAATTGAAGGGATCTTTCCTGGTCACATGCCTCAAGAATAAAGGGATCTCAGCTGACTACTTGCCTTCAATGTAGAGGGATCTCATCTGACCGCATGCCTCCAAGGTAGAGGGATCTCATAGTTTTATACTGCCTTCACAGGGAGGGACCCTGTAACGTCCGCGACTTTCGACTTCCGAGCCATCACTATTCCCGACCTCCGAATTCATTTTCAAGGCTGGACAGACAAGGATTTCCAATTTCCGACCTCAATGAATTCTAAAATTCCGATTTCCGACCTTAGGAAGGCTTAAACGGATTGCCTTGCATTTTCCGATTTCCGACCTTATGAAAGCATGTATGAATTCCGACCTCATCAGTAATAAATTTCCGATTTCCGACCTTATGCACGTAAACATGCGATTTCCGACCTTATGCTCAAGTTAGAATAAGCACGGTATCCCGATTTCCGATTTCGTTAGTTCAAATGTAGTGGCTTATGCTTCCGATTTCCGATATTAAGTTTTGAGTTCCGATCTCGAGTTTATTAGCAGGAGCTTCTCATTTCTCTATCCTCCCGATTTCCGAGATAGAGATCCATGATTCCCGATTTACGACTTTAAGTGCCTGGTTTCACATCAGGCTTTGCTTTCAAATTTTGAATAAACCAAGGCAATATTTCTGAGTTCCGATTTCATCTGAATAGATAGGCACGAATTCCGACCTTAAGAGTGTGAGTTCCGACTTCATGCTCAGATACGCAAGAAGCGAGTTTCACTTCTCTGGCGACGTGGAGAACAATTTTGACACAGAAGAGAGAAACATGGCTGAACTTTGTCCACAAAATTTCACCCAATCAAAGCCACTCATTTTAACTACCACTTCGAAGCCTTGTCTATATATATCCTTCTCCTGCCTCTTCAGCTCATTTTCCTACGTTGTTTTTCCTTCCTCACTTCAGCTCTCTTTCCTTTTCTCAACTCTCCCACTCTATACAGCCTTCAAGTTCAGCCCAGCTCTATTTTCAAACTCAAAGCAAGAGGTAGAGGTTTTAACTCCTGTTTTGGTTTTTCTGATTTTGAATGGTTATCGGTGGTTTGATTCTTCAATTCTGATATATTGACTGAATGAACTGTGGCTGGTTTATTGACTGTTTGTGAAATTAAAGTTGAATTGGAAATAAGAAAGGATGCAGATATGGAGGAGTTGAGAGGCTGGGAAACTCAAAACCCTCGGCAGTCTGTACAGCGGAGTGTACGGCTCTGCCTCTCGCCGTTCAAAATTAATGAAACCATTTTTATGTGAAACTAGACATCTAGGGCTTTCCATACATATGTCATATAAGACCATTGGATTAATATTAAGAGAGATATGAATTTTTGAAGTTTGACCTAGGAATCCAGACATCCACCCGGGCAGTATGGGTTGAAAAGGGTGCCACTCACCCTATACAACTCCAAATTGAGTGAAACTAATTTTGTTGGAAAGCTTATACATAGGAGAACATCCTACCCAGAAATTCTGAGTTTGTTACTATCCTATTTGTTCCCAGTGATTTGAACAAGTTAACCTATGTCCAAACCGAGCTAAATCAGAGCAGTTCAAGAAGGTTAAGTTTCGGCGCTTATAACTCGAGCCTTACCAAGCCAAATGGGATGGGACTTTTTGTAAATGAAACTTTACCCTGTTAACTTTAATATGAGTCCAATTCCATATCATTTGAGTCAATTTTAGATTTTTAGTGGATTTTTACTTTTAGTTACCTGACTCTGGCAAGCCACTGGGCATGCCGGGGTAAAATCTGAATATCTTGAGCTATAGATATCAAAATTAGATGGGACCAAAAAGGTTAGAAACTAGACATATAAGGCTACAACATATCCAAAAATCAGGTTTAAAGGAGTTAAATTGAAATAAAGGTGGGCTATACCATAACCGGGTTAGTTGATTATGCTAGGGCAGAAACTCTGTCTTAATGAATTTGATGTTGATATGAGTTCAATATTGGGATATGTATGTGATGTTGGGTTCTTTATGACAAATTGATATTCTGGTATGCTGGCACTATTCATGGGGAAGCGGACATGTTCCGTCATGCTACCAAAATTTCGGTAAAACCCCCGTACGAGTTATGAATTACATGTTAATCCATGCACAAGTTATGAATTTCATGATAATACATGTGCATTTCAAATGAAAGTTATGAAAGTATATTAAGACTCATGTCACTATGAAAGTTCCATGCTACTTGGGCCAGCCCTAGATAAGAAGTTAAGGGGAATAGATCGGTGGGAATGTCGGGGAAAGTAAACCCGGCAATTCCTATATAGGAACGAGCTCGATCCTGATAAGCAGACTATTACCCAGAGTCTAAAATGGCCAAGCACTCCCAGGGGACCAAGTAATGGAAGAATTTATGAGTAATGAAGAAAGTATATGAGCAGAGGAAAATTTTATGAAGGAAAGTTCAAGAGCAAGTTTTGCATGATTGCATTAAGTGCATGATTACAAGTTATTTACAGTTTAACTATTATGCTTACTTACAGCATGTGTTCACTTATTCTGCTCATTATTCTGTGTATTACTATTAGTAGTTTAGACAGTTCCCTATGCTGTTTAAAGTAAAACTGGACCTTGCCTCGGACCAGACATTTTCTTAACCTTATTAAACATGAATAGTTAAATTTGATCTCATGTTTTCATAATTAAATGAAACCCAAGGCAACTGAGAATGAAAGCGACGTCAGTTAAACGTCATGCACAACCCTACTGAGAATTTCCTTAAATTCTCACTTCGTTTGCATTTCCGCCTCATTCTCAGACGTGGACGATGGACGCGACAGCTACCCTCTTCATTGAGGTGCCAGACTTGCAGCTCCACCATGACCCTGCAGTAGGCTCGCTGTATATAGCCGGCTCTTGCCAGTTCCGTCTCTACCTTTTTAGTGATAGGAACTTTGCCGTCCCTTTGCACCATCCCGCTTTTGATCCTACTTCCCCTTACTTTGCGGTTCCGTTGTACATGGCACACCCTCCCCCAGCACCTTTTGCACCCGCAGGACCTGCAGCCCTTGCCGACCCTGCCCCAGAGTCACCTCCGCAGGTCGTACCTGACATCCCTCTCAGCTCCGATAGCGACCCTTCAGAGGCCACCAGCTCAACATCCTCCTCCTCAGGACCCAGTACGGACTACTCGCCAGCTGGGCCTGATATGGCCAACGGCTACCTGACAGAGTAGGTCAGCCACAGGCAGCATTATATAGCATGACCCTCTTTTGGTAGCATGCAGCCTTGGGTCATAGGCCTAGTGGTAGGCTTTTTGAAATGTCCTTTGAGGACCACATAGGATCAGGTTGACTTGCATGGGCCTTATGTCCTTTTGGTACACGGCCCCACTCATGTATCCTATTATGATACTTGGTATATAAACTAAAGCAGAGGCTTCTGACATATATATAAATATATACATAAATATATATAGGGGCACATATTCAGTAATGTTATTGTATTAATTTCATCTTTATGGTATTCCGTTGAATTCGTTTCACTTTTAGCATAGGTAGCGCGCTGTTTCATTTGTTCAAAAAAAAAAAAAGGAACGTAAAGGGAGCATTAACATAGTAACATAATCTACTTAATTTCCTGCTATGACTTAAGCATAATATTAAATTAGTAGGGTGTTACATTTTTGGTATCAGAGCAGTTCGTCCTAGCTAAGGCCTGAGGATTGGACTGACTATGCTTCGCGCATATTCTGTGTTTTTAGCTGATGACATGCACTAGATCTTGCCTGTATGGTTGAGATATAGTTGTGCGTGTGTATGAAGTGCCTGACCGTGTTAGCTGTTATGTACTAGCACATTAGACTTAGTATTGAGCCTGATCAACTCAATAGCTTTTGTTTTATGTGTTCAGAACTTAATGGCTTCCGGTAGGCGGGGGCAGACCACATGCAGAACCAGCTCGAGAAGACCCGAATGACCTAATGGCCACAATGCGAGAAATGGCTCACGCGATGCGGGAGCAAGCCACGACAGCTCACCAGATGATGGAACAGCTAGGCAGGCGACCTGCAGCAAGCTGTGAAGGGAACCCACATGGCCCTGAGGCTAACCTGGAATATCTCAAATTTGCCAAGTTCAGAAAGGCGAATCCGCCCAGCTTCCGAGGGGCGTATAACCCTGATAAAGCCGATGAGTGGATCAAAGTCATGGAGAAGATTTTCTCTGTTCTAGATTGCTCAGATCATTAGAAGGTGACTTTTGCCACCTATATGCTCGACGTAGATGCCGAGTTCTGGTGGAACGGCATGCGAAGACTGTTTGAAGAATCTCAAACCATAGTCACCTGGGCGATGTTTAAGGATGTATTCTACCAGAAGTACTTTCCTGCTTCTGTTTGGAATGCCAAGGAACTCGAGTTTATGCAGCTTCGCCAAGGAAACCGGACGGTATCCGAATACATTGCCAGATTTGAAGAGCTATGCAAATTCTCTACAATTTATCAGAGGAATCCAGATGAAGCCTGGAAGTGCATCAAGTTTGAAGGAGGGTTACGGGAAGATATTCTCACCGCAATTGGGCCAATGGAGATTAGAGATTTTCCCACGTTGGTAAATAAATGCCGACTTGTGGAAGATTGCAACTCAAAACTAGTGGCAGCCAGAGCATCCAGTGGGAATTTCATGAGGGGGTTAGCCCCGCAGGGCCCAAGATTCAAGCCCAACTTTCAACAGCAGAGGAGATTCCCGCCAATGGGCAACAAAGGCAAGCAGCCTCAAAGGCCCCCTCCGAATCCAACTTGCACGAAGTGCGGTAGGAATCATGACGATCGGCTGTGCTTGACAGGCCATAATGTTTGCTTTGGGTGTGGCAAGCCAGGGCACAAGATTTATAAGTGCCTAACCAGGAATCCATCACAGCCGTTTCGACCACAACGTCAAGGATGGGTTTTTACCATGGATGCGGATGAAGCTGATAAGTCCGAAAGACTAATCCAAGGCACCTGTGAAGTAAACGATGAGACCCTGACTGTACTCTATGATTCGGGTGCTTCACATTCATTTATTTCTCATAGCTGTGTAACTGCTTTGCAATTGCCGATTTCTGAATTACCTTATGATCTATTGGTTTCTACTCCTACTAACGAACCTATTAAAACTAGTCAAATTTGTATCAATGTTCCTCTTCAAATTGAGGGTAGAGCTTTTGCAGCCAATTTGACTTGCCTCCCTCTCTGTGGACTGGACATAATCCTAGGCATGGACTGGCTTTCTGCCAATCGAGTCATGCTCAATTGTTCTGATAAGACGGTGGTATTCCCCTCTGTCTCATCCTCTGAATCCCAAGACTCAACACTCTTCTATCTGAACTCTTTAGTAGTAAACCATACTGGATCGAAGAGTCAAGGATATATCCTCTTGACATCTAATGTGACGGAAGTTGAACAGAAACTAGAGGAGATCCCGGTTGTTAAGGAATATCCTAATGTTTTTCCAGAGGATATTCCTGAATTCCCTCCTGAAAGGGAGATCGAGTTCACCATCGAATTGGTTCCAGGTGCAGGACCAATATCTATAGCTCCGTATCGAATGTCATCTTTGGAGCTGACAGAGCTAAAAAGACAGATCGAAGAGCTTTTGGAAAAAGGATTCATACGACCAAGTGCATCACCTTGGGGAGCTCCAGTCCTGTTGGTCAAAAAGAAAGATGGGAGCATGCGCCTATGCATGGATTATAGGCAGTTGAATAAGGTGACGATTAAGAATAAATATCCTTTGCCAAGGATTGATGATCTTATGGACCAGCTACAAGGTGCCACGGTATTCTCTAAGATCGATTTGCGTTCCGGATATCATCAGATTCGAGTTCGGGAAGAAGATATCCCTAAGACAGCCTTTCGAACTCGTTACGGACACTATGAGTATACCGTAATGTCGTTTGGACTGACCAACGCACCAGCAGTATTCATGGATTACATGAATCGGGTATTCCGTCCATATCTGGACACGTTTGTAGTGGTCTTCATCGACGATATACTTGTCTATTCGAAGACGGAGCAAGAGCATGCGGAACATTTACGGCTAGTTCTGCAAATTTTAAGAGAAAAGAAACTCTATGCTAAATTATCCAAATGCGAATTTTGGATGAAGGAGGTAAAATTTCTCGGCCACGTAGTGTCATATGGAGGAATCTCTGTAGACCCCAGCAAAGTAAGCGAGTTCTAAATCGGGAAAGGTCGACCACGATCAAGTCAGGAGTTTTCTGGGCTTAGCTGGATATTACAGGCGATTCGTTAAGGATTTCTCCCGTATAGCCTTGCCCCTGACCAAACTAACCAGGAAGAATGTCTTATTCAAGTGGATGCCGGAATGCGAACAGAGTTTTCAAGACCTAAAGAGAAGGTTGACCACGACACCAATATTGGCCTTACCGAACCCTCGAGGACCATTTGAAGTCTACTGTGATGCATCCAAGCAAGGATTAGGATGTGTGTTGATGCAAGCCGGAAAAGTGGCCGCTTACGCCTCCAGACAATTAAAGCCACATGAAAAGAATTATCCCACGCATGATCTTGAATTAGCTGTAGTAGTATTTGCCTTGAAGATATAGAGACATCACCTGTATGGTGTAAGGTTTAAGGTCTTTTCTGATCACAAGAATTTGAAATACCTCTTTGATCAGAAGGAATTAAATATAAGGCAGAGGAGGTGGATGAAACTTCTTAAGGACTACGAATTTGAATTGAAGTACCACCCAGGCAAGGCAAATGTTGTGGCGGATGCTTTAAGTAGGAAATCTTTGACTGTAGCTTGGATGATGATCAAAGATACGGAACTTATTGAAAGCTTCCGAAATCTTAATTTGGGAATCCTTATGACTCCCAAGACCCTTCAGCTACATCAAATTAAGATAGCCAGTAGCTTTAAGGAGCAGATTCAGCAAACACAGCAGTAGGACGCCAATTTTCAACATACACTTCATCTTGTGCGATCAGGGAAATTGACGGATTTTACCCAAGATAAAGAAGGCATCTGGCGACATCAGGATAGGGTATGCGTACCCGAGGGAAATGATCTCCGGAAAAGAATTTTGGAGGAAGCACATAAGGGTGAATTCACCGTGCATCCTGACATTACTAAGATGTATCAAGATCTTAAGAAGATGTTTTGGTGGCCAGGCATGAAGTCAGACGTAGCGAGCTTCGTGAGTAAATGCTTGGTCTGTCAAAAGGTGAAAGCGGAACATCAAAAACCCTCCGGGATGCTTCAACCCTTGGAAATCCCTGAGTGGAAGTGGGAAAGTATCTCCATGGATTTTGTGATGGGATTACCAAGAACATCAATAGGATATGATGCTATATGGGTCGTTGTGGATAGATTGACCAAATCTGCTCATTTTCTACCCATACGAGCAAATTATCCGTTAGAAAAATTGGCACAACTGTACATTCAAGAGATTATAAGGCTGCACGGAACCCCTTCAACCATTATCTCTGATCGGGACCCAAGGTTTACTTCACGGTTTTGGGGAGCCTTATAAAAGGCGTTCAGTGCTAAGTTATGTCTAAGCACTGCATATCATACACAGACGGATGGCCAAACCGAAAGGACAATTCAAACCTTGGAAGATATGTTGTGAGCCTATATACTGGAGCAACGCGGGAGTTGGGATCAATATTTACCGCTAACCGAGTTCGCATACAACAATAGCTATCACGCCAGCATCGGTATGGCTCCTTATGAAGCATTGTATGGACGGAAGTGCCAATCTCCCCTGTGTTGGTATGAGACAGGAGAATCAACTCTATTGGGGCCCGATTTAGTTGAGCAGACCACTGAGCAAATCAAGAAAATACGGAGCAAAATGCTTGCCGCTCAAAGCCGCCAAAAGAGTTACGCGGATACCAGGAGAAAGCCTCTAGAGTTTCAAGATGGAGACCATGTATTTTTGAAGGTTACGCCTACAACGGGGATAGGAAGAGCCATTAAAGTCAAGAAGTTAAATCCTCGCTTTATTGGTCCCTTCCAAATCTTGAGGCGAATCAGATCAGTTGCATATCAAGTTACTTTGCCTCCACAATTGTCAAACCTTCATGATGTGTTTCATGTTTCTCAACTTAGAAGATATCAGCCTGACCCTACGCATGTGCTACAGCCTGAATCAATAAAGTTGAAGGAGGACCTGACTTTCCATGTACAACCAGCTCGGATTGTAGACAGGAGCAACAGACAACTTCGAAACAAATCCGTTCAGCTAGTAAAGGTAGCATAGGGAAAGGAAGATGCTGAGAACTATACTTGGGAACTGGAATCGGACATGAGGAAAGAGTATCCTGGACTATTCTCCAGCACTAAATTTTGAGGACAAAATTTTTTTTAAGGGGGGTGGTATCGTAATGTCCGCGACTTCCGACTTCCGAGCCATCACTATTCCCGACCTCCGAATTCATCTTCAAGGCTGGACAGACAAGGATTTTCGATTTCCGACCTCAGTGAATTCTAAAATTCCGATTTCCGACCTTAGGAAGGCTCAAACGGATTGCCTTGCATTTTCCGATTTCCGACCTTATGAAAGCATATATGAATTCCGACCTCATCAGTAATAAATTTCCGATTTCCGACCTTATGCACGTAAACATGCGATTTCCGACCTTATGCTCAAGTTAGAATAAGCACGGTATCCCGATTTCCGATTTCGTTAGTTCAAATGTAGTGGCTTATGCTTCCGATTTCCGATATTAAGTTTTGAGTTCCGATCTCGAGTTTATTAGCAGGAGCTTCTCATTTCTCTATCCTCCCGATTTCCGAGATAGAGATCCATGATTCCCGATTTACGACTTTAAGTGCTTGGTTTCATATCAGGCTTTGCTTTCAAGTTTTGAATAAACCAAGGCAATATTTCCGAGTTCCGATTTCATTTGAATAGATAGGCACGAATTCCGACCTTAAGAGTGTGAGTTCCGACTTCATGCTCAGATACGCAGGAAGCGAGTTTCACTTCTCTGGCGACGTGGAGAGCAATTTTGACACAGAAGAGAGAAACATGGCTGAACTTTGCCCACAAAATTTCACCCAATCAAAGCCACTCATTTTAACTACCACTTCGAAGCCTTGTCTATACATATCCTTCTCCTGCCTCTTCAGCTCATTTCCTACGTTGTTTTTCCTTTCTCACTTCAGCTCTCTTTCCTCTTCTCAACTCTCCCACTCTATCTGACCTTCAAGTTCATTGACTCTATTTTCAAACTCAAAGCAAGAGGTAGAGGTTTTAACTCCTGTTTTGGTTTTTCTGATTTTGAATGATTATCGGTGGTTTAATTCTTCAATTCTGATATATTGACTGAATGAACTGTGGCTGGTTTATTGACTGTTTGTGAAATTAAAGTTGAATTGGAAACAAGAAAGGATGCAGATATGGAGGAGTTGAGAGGCTGGGAAACTCAAAACCCTCGGCAGTCCGTATGGCGGAGTGTACGGCTCCGCCTCCCGCTGTTCAAAATTAATGAAACCATTTTTATGTGAAACTAGACATCTAGGGCTTTCCATACATATATCATATAAGACCATTGAATTAATATTGAGAGAGGTATGAATTTTTGAAGTTTGACTTAGGAATCCAGACATCCACCCGGGCAGTATGGGTTGAAAAGGGTGTAACTCACCCTATACAACTCTAAATTGAGTGAAACTAATTTTGTTGGAAAGATTACACATAGGAGAACATTCTACCCAGAAATTCCGAGTTTGTTACCATCCTATTTGTTCCCAATGATTTGAACAAGTTAACCTATGTCCAAACCGAGCTAAATCAGAGCAGTTCAAGAAGGTTAAGTTTCGGCGCTTATAACTCGAGCCCTACCAAGCCAAATGGGATGGGACTTTTTGTAAATGAAACTTTACCCTGTTAACTTTAATATGAGTCCAATTCCATATCATTTGAGTCAGTTTTCGATTTTTAGTGGATTTTTACTTTTAGTTGCCTCACTCTGGCAAGCCACTGGGCATGCCGGGGTAAAATCTGAATATCTTGAGCTATAGATATCAAAATTAGATGGGACCAAAAAGGTTAGAAACTAGACATATAAGGCTACAACATATCCAAAAATCAGGTTTAAAGGAGTTAAAATGAAATAAAGGTGGGCTATACCATAACTGGGTTAGTTGATTATGCTAGGGCAGAAACTCTGCCTTAATGAATTTGATGTTGATATGAGTTCAATATTGGGATATGTATGTGATGTTGGGTTCTTTATGACAAATTGATATTCTGGTATGCTAGCACTATTCATAGGGAAGCGGACATGTTCCGTCATGCTACCAAAATTTCGGTAGAACCCCCGCATGAGTTATGAATTACATGTTAATCCATGCACAAGTTATGAATTTCATGATAATACATGTGCATTTCAAATGAAAGTTATGAAAGTACCATGCTACTTGGGCCAGCCCCGGATAAGAAGTTAAGGGGAATAGATCGGTGGGAACGTCGAGGAAAGTAAACCCGGCAATTCCTGTATAGGAATGAGCTCGATCCTGATAAGCAGACTATTACCCAGGAGTCTAAAATGGCCAAGCACTCCCAGGGGACTAAGTAATGGAAGAATTTATGAGTAATGAAGAAAGTATATGAGCAGAGGAAAAGTTTATGAAGGAAAGTTCAAGAACAAGTTTTGCATGATTGCATTAAGTGCATGATTACAAGTTATTTACAGTTTAACTATTATGCTTACTTACAGCATGTGTTCACTTATTCTGCTCATTATTCTGTGTATTACTGTTAGTAGTTTAGACGGTTCCTTATGCTGTTTAAAGTAAAACTGGACCTTGCCTCGGACCAGACATTTTCTTAACTTTATTAAACATGAATAGTTAAATTTGATCTCATGTTTTCATAATTAAATGAAACCCGAGGCAACTGAGAATGAAAGTGACATCAGTTAAACGCCATGCACAACCCTATTGAGAATTTCCTTAAATTCTCACTTTGTTTGCATTTCCGCCTCATTCTCAGACGTGGACGATGGACGCGACAGCTACCATCTTCATTGAGGTGCCAAACTTGCAGCTCCACCATGACCCTGCAGTAGGCTCGTTGTATATAGCCGGCTCTTGCCAGTTCCGTCTCTACCTTTTTAGTGATAGGAACTTTGCCGTCCCTTTGCACCATCCCGCTTTTGATCCTGCTTCCCCTTACTTTGCGGTTCCGTTGTACGCGGCACACCCTCCCCAAAGACTCTCCTCGCAGACCGCAAAGACTGCAGCCCCTGCCGACCCTACCCCAGAGTCACCTCCGCAGGTCGTATCTGATATCCCTCTCAGCTTCGATAGCGACTCTTCAGAGGCCACCAGCTCAGCATCCTCCTCCTCAGGACCCAGTACGGACTACTCGCCAGCCGGGCCTGATATGGCCAACGGCTACCTGACAGAGTAGGTCAGCCACAGGCAGCATTGTATAGCATGACCCTCTTTTGGTAGCATGCAGCCTTGGGTCATAGGCCTAGTGGTAGGCTTTTTGAAATGTCCTCTGAGGACCACATAGAATCAGGTTGACTTGCATGGGCCTTATGTCCTTTTGGTGCATGGCCCCACTCATGTATCCTATTATGATACTTTGTATATAAACTAAAGCAGAGGCTTCTGACATATATATAAATATATACATAAATATATATAGGGGCACATATTCAGTAATGTTATTGTATTAATTTCATCTTTATGGTATTCCGTTGAATTCGTTTCACTTTTAGCATAGGTAGCGCGCCGTTTCATTTGTTCAAAAAAAAAAAAAAAAGGAACGTAAAGGGAACATTAACACAATAACATAATCTACTTAATTTCATGCTAAGACTTAAGCATAACATTAAATTAGTAGGGTGTTACAGACCCAATTAACTGCCTCCAAGTGAAGGGACTCAATCTTATCTTATTTAACTGCCTTCACAAGGAGGGATCTCGTAACTACCTCTAGGTGAAGGGATCCACATTTAATATATTCATATCCTTTCATTCTCATACATAATCATGCATAGACATGCTAAATGCACTCATACATATGCTTCATCATTTACTTTCATATATCCTTGCATATAGAATTTAATGTTCATATCACGAATATTCATAACAGAAACTATCATAATTTCATAAAATTTTGTCGAAAATTCGGCAGCATAACGGATCAAGCCTGCTTCTCTGTGAATAGTGCTAGTACTCAGGAAAGCAATTTTTCAGAGAAATCATAACATTTTATTCACAATTCAATCATCAACCTCATAGGAACAATTATTGCATTTAAACATAGTTGTTGTCTCAGCACATTCATTCAACCCAATTTTTGTAAATCAAGGCAAATTTTCTATTTAACTCAGCTGGACTTAAATTTTGGATATGTTAGAGTGTTATGTGTCTATTTTCTAACCTCTTTGGTCCCATCTAATTTTGATAAATGTAGCTCAAGTTATTTAAGTTTTATCTCGGCACATACCTGGTGGCAGAGTTACATACTTAAAAGTAAAAATCCATTAAAAATAGAAGACCAGCTCAAATCATATGAAATTAGTATTATAGTAAAGATAACATGACAAGCTTTTATTTGCAAGAAGTTCCATTTCATTTTCTTTAGTAGAGCTTGAGTTATAAGCCCCGAAATTTGACCTTCCTGAACTACCCTATTTTGGCTCGGTTTGGACATAAGGCAACTTCCTCGAACCCCTAGTAGAAACGGGACAGTATCTAACTCTGAAATTTTTATGGGATATTCTCGTATGTGTAAGCTTTCTAACAAAGTTAGTTTCATTCAATTTCAAGTTATATGGGGTAAGTTTTGCCCTGAACAACCTAGTCTACCTAGAATCAAACTTAAAAACCTAGGTCAAATTTCCAAAATTCATATCTCTCTCAATACTAATCCAATGGCCTTATATTATATATGCTGGAAAGCCTTGAATGTCTAGTTTCACATAAAAATAGTTTCATCAAATTTAATCAATTGTAGGTGGAGTCGTACACTCTGACATACGGACTGCAGAGGGATTTTGGTCTTCCAGCCCCTCACTTCTTCCTACTTTTACCTTTCTTACTTCTTGATCGATTTTAACATCAAAAACAGCCAACACACCAACCAAGGATCATCATATTTATTCAATCATCACATCAAGAAGTGAGAAAATATTGACCAAAATTAGCCAGCCATAACTAGAAAACAAGAACAAGGTTGAATCTCTACTTTATTTTGATGCAAAACTAGCTAGTCTTGAGTTCTAGTGAAAGATATGGGTACAAGAGACTTGAGGGAGGTTGAAAATGGAAGAAGGAGATGAAGAAGATGAAGAGAAGAAAGAGAGAAGCCTATTGGGAGAGGGACGACGAAATTTTGCTGAAGGAAAGGAAATATGATGTTGGTATAATATGTGGTTGTTGGAAAAGTGGCTCCTCATTGGTGCCAATTCTTGTGGTTGAAACTCAACCAAATTGCCCTTCTATGTGGCTACCAAGGGCGCCACTTTTAGTAAGGTAGGTGACTAAATTTTCAGTCATTGGATTAAGGATTTTCATCATATAATTCTAGTGATTTGGTTCCGGCAGTTTAAAATACCAAATTCTACTCGATTTTCTCTAAACTGGCAAAACGATTAGGAAGAATTTTATGAGGTTTACTATGTTTCTATTTTAATTTTTTCTAATCCAATTCTCTCTAATTAATATCTAATTAACTCCTAATTAACCTTTCACTAACATCTAATTAATTCTACACATTCAATAAAGTCAGATAAATCGATTAATAATGTATATTAAACTTAGCGTAATTCTGGACATTGTACTAAATAATTTCTCATAGTATTTTACATAACAATCTAAATTTTCTTTAGCCCTTGTATTTATAGGTCATCCCTAATTACTCTTATTTTTCTAATAAATTGATTAACAGCACAAATCAATTGCACTGTTTCTTTGGAATTGTTATCTTTTCGCTTTTTCGTAAATCCTTTAATATTTTTTGTTTGGTTTTCGTAAATAATTGAATTTTTGTAATTATGGGCAAATCTAGGGGCATCCCATGTCATTTCACATATGGATACTTCTGTGGCTCAATCAGCCAAGGTTTAGGTTTCTACGTTTTCGCTACGTGATTCTGCTTCGTTTAAAACCTTATCCTACTAATCCTATTGATACAGGGACCTAAATATCATTTTCTAAAAAGTTCAGGGGCAAGACTATAAATAATAAAAGTTTGCCCAATGACTTTTTCATTATTTTCTATAACGTTATATAGGGATGTTACAAAAAATATAGCCATGATAACCTTAATTGTGTATTTTTGTATTCTTATCTTAATATATGTGTATAAATTGTTTTGTGATGGATGGTTTGCTAAAGATCTTGAATGCCATGTATTATTATATGTAAACTCATGATTGAAGTCTCTATATTTATGATAATGACTTGAGATAATGGGGGAAAGATATGATTGTGTGATCTTGGAAGGTGTGATTGATTGGAATGTGAATATTTTTGTGTTTCTGAGTACGTGGGATTTGTTTGTATACTGGCGATGATGACACCTAATGCCCAGTCATGTTAGTAGGATCACATCTTAGGGATGGCAATACATAATACCCAGGCATGCCTATTCTTGTATTCTGGGCACAACGATACATAATGTAACATCCCGATTTCCGACTTTACCTTCAAGTTTACATGATTTCTGACTTCATCTTCGAATTTCACACAAAGTGGAGTTCCGAGCTCATCTTGCACAATTTCCTACTTCATGTCCTTTCCGATTTCCGATTTAATCTTCAATTTTGATTATTCCTGATTTCCGACTTCATGTTCTAGTTTCGAGTTAAAGGGAGTGGCTTATATCCAACTTTGAGTTAAAGTATATTGGGCATAATTTCCGACCTCCGATTTCAACTGGCATAATTTCCTATTTCCCGACTTAACCTTCAAGTCCAAACTTACCAATATTCGACTTCATGTCTTAAAGGAAACATTACCCGATTTCCGATCCCATAATTTATCTCCAAGTTTCAAGCAAGATATACATGAGTTCCAACCTCCGACTTAGAGTCTCGAACACACTGTATATAAAATATTGACTTCTGAGTTTAAATATTTGGGTTTGATATTGTGATTCCGAATTCCCGAGTTCTGACCTTAACCCAGCATCCCCATTCCGACTTCCGACTTGACCCCAAGTTGATACCTTAACAAAATGGTGCAAGTGCCGACCTACGATTTTAATATAATGAGTTCCGGCCTTAGAGTTGAACTCAATGGACATGAGTTCAAATTTGAGTTGATTTCCAATCATACACAATTTCCGATGTATGAGTTCATTCCCAAGAGCCTTCCATTTCTGTTGGTGTTCCCGAATTTGAATTGGGAGTTCCGAGATTATGTGATTATAAGCTGTATGACTTCTGACATCCGACCTTGTGATAAGCAATATTTTGATACATTGATTAACCCTCATATTTAGTTTATTGAACCTCTTTTGTGCTTAATTGAATAATATTGGACACATTTTATAAGTTTGGACTCTAATTGGGCTTAATTGTATTTTTTAGCATTATTACAAATTTATACTATTTTTGTATTATTGCTGTATCTTGAGTTGTAGATATTTAAAAATTACAAATTTTATATTGTAGGAAAGATGAGAGAAAGATTTACAACATTAATGAAGAAGTCAACAACAAATTCAGATGTCTAGTGGGTCGAATTGGGCCACGAAGTCAGAACAGGGCTGTTATGCTGGAACCGAAGCAGTGTGCACTAATTGGGCCATAACGTGAGTTGTAGACATTGGATTGAGGCAAAACTAGTGCCATTTGAAAGCTAAGACATAAAGCTTCAATTCATATGAGACCACTCTCCAAAATAATGACATCTTCATGGATTTATTGGCTGTTAAAATGGATTAACGCGAATACACATACAACCTGAACATGCTATAAAGATTAAGCCATAACTCTCATTTTAAGTCCAAATTAAGCAAATTGGGTGTCCACTTAAAGCTAAGAGGCAGAGGATTAAGTTGGGCTCAAGGGTATTTTGAATTTTGACATTTGAGGTCTGATAAGAAGAGAGAAAAGAGAGACGCGAAAGAGGACTCATATCTCCAACATTTTTCATTTTTTCTTTCTTCTCTTCTCCTCTCCTCTTCTTTTATTTTTCTTTTCCTTTCATTTTGTAAGATACTTGTTTTGGGTTCTATTTTATAACCTTCATTGCTATGGAGGAATAGGACTTCAAGCTAGTTCAAGGAGACTCCAAAGGTATTATGGTTGTAATCTTGAAACCCTATACTTGAATCTCAATCATGTTTGTTTTCTTGATTCTTTGCCCTCTTTTATTTGTAAACTTGCATTGAATGATATTGATATGTGGGTTTATGAATGAGGAATTAGTTGGGTGATTGCTAATTGGTCAATTGGTATGAACTTGATTAGTTAAAGAATGAGGAATTGGGTTTGGGTTCAAACCTAGGCTAATACATTTGGGGCTAGAAATCAACATAGGTTAATTAAAGTTGAGGTCTCAATTATCTAATCAATTATGTGTTGGTTGAATTCCTAGAGTTCTCTAGGTAGACTTGTGGGGTTGTTAGTAGAGGTCTCTCTAATAGCTCAAATTAGCCGCACTCCATGTGTTTGATATATTGTGCGTTAATGATTGATTCACCTTATGCCTAAGGAACTCTTTGAACTAGTGTTTTTATTTTCATCTAATTTTCTTTTATAGCTTATTTACTGCATATTTGCACATACCTCCTTGTTACTTAACTAGATAGCAACAACATCCTTGGGAGACGACCTTAGTTGCACTATACTTCAAATTTAGTGAAATTAAGTATTTTAAAATTGTAATTTGGAGCAGGCTGTGACACTTGCTACCAAATTTTGGCGCTGTTGCCGAGGATGTTGATGCTATTTAGTTTGTAAATATATGTGTTTACTTGCTTTTGTTTGAGTTTTGCATATTTTGGTCATTTTCGGTGTTTTTAGGCTAATTTTGGGTGTTGTCCTGTACTGTTTGTGCTCAGATCACCTTGAAACTTTTTAGTCCAAAGATTTTTGATATTCTAAGCAAGACTCACTAATTTAGTGAGCCCCACCCTATTTTTGCCAAATTCAATCGTTTTGACCACTTTTTCTATTTATTTTGATTTTTCTTGCATTTTTTAATATTTTCTTTTATGTCTTCCCTTTTTGTTTTTTGTTTATATAACCCAAAACATCTTTTGCAGTATTTTCTTAGTTGTTTTAAGCCATTTTAGAGTAGTTTTTAGTTTCTTCTTCCATTTAGTTTACTCATTTCTACTTTTCTAACATGTTCACTAACTCATCTTTTAGTTCCCAGACATATGGTTGTTGGAATGTTGCAGGAACTGGAGCGGTTGTTGAGGATTCTTACCAAAGAATGGAACAGCAACTGGATGAGATAAAGTACCTAATAGAGCAATATGCCATGAGGAATCACATCCAGCAACCACAACAGGGATATGACCCAAGTTCCAGTATGTACCAGTCTGACTGGTATGATGGAGTTGATCAGGGATATGGGGGTGTTCCATCACAGCAACCCCCATATTTTCAGCAGCAGTTCCAACCTTCACTCCCCTTCATTCAACAACACTTGCATCTACTCCAGGAGTCATATGAGCAACCACAGCTTGAGTTACCACCTACATATCATCAAGCCGGTCCACTAGCCACCTTACTTGAGCCTTCTCTAGAAGATCTTGTGAACCAGTTAATGGAGAGTAATCTCCAATGGCAACAGAGGACTGATGAAACAATTCAAGACTTGTAAACATAATTGAGCCAGTTAACTTCTACATTGAGCAAATTGCAAGCTCATGAGGGGAATATGCCAGATGTGCAATCACATGAGCTAGCTGAGGGGATTGGCAAGAGTCAAGATGTAGCTGGGCCATTAGATGAGATACCACATGAGACATTGGTTGAGGAGATGTCTAATGATCTTGTTGGTGTTGAGAAAATGAATATGTCTACATGCATGGATATTTTCACTTCTTTAAAAGACCTCATGAGTGACCTCTCAACAGAATTCCCTGAGCTAACTGCTGTTGACACTTTTGCTGGATTCACATGTGCTAACTGTGAAGGTTAGTATATCTGCCCTATATGTGTAAAGATTGAGGCATGTCTGAGGGGAGATCCTCTAATGCTAGA
Organism: Pterocarpus macrocarpus; assembly: GCA_031439585.1. Taxonomy (NCBI): domain Eukaryota; kingdom Viridiplantae; phylum Streptophyta; class Magnoliopsida; order Fabales; family Fabaceae; genus Pterocarpus; species Pterocarpus macrocarpus. Next base: position 40,401,059 of record CM062517.1, read on the forward strand.
AAATGGCGAAGTTGTAGCTGATATTCAAAGAGTTGAGCTATTGGAGGAACAAGTTAAAGAAACCACCCAGCCTCTCCCCTCCACTGTCCTTCTACCTGCAATTGAGACATACTCAAGTGGTTTAGAGTATGCATCTACAACTTTCTTGGGGCAGTTTGAATATGCCAACTTGGAGAATGATGCCCAACTCCAAACCATTTGTGACATGACAACTGGCTTACTTCATCCGGGTGCACGAAGGTGGTTGGATTATGCCTACATGAAAAACAAATCTTGCCCCCAAGCTGCTTGTTTCATCATTGTAAAGGTGCTACCTAGGGGGATGCTAAGGCCATCAACGCTGATCTATCAAGGCACCAATAGCAAGGATGGCAATGAATTCAATATCACCTCATGGGATCTTGGAGGAGACAAAAGATACAAACCTTGGTGGGATTCCTGGACCAGTTCAAACATAAGCCACCATGAGGGAGTTCTCACCATTTTTTATCTTTTTAAATTTTTGTCTTGCATTTTTAATTTTTTGTCTTGAATTTTAATTTTAGAATAAAATATGTTTAGTATTAGTTTTCATATGCTAGTTATGTTGTTTAGTTGGATGTTCCCCTATGGTGATTCTTTAGTTGTTAGCTTTAGGCAGTAGACATTCATGGCTTGAGGCTTCAACATGCTTGACTTTTCATCTCATTTTTTATGTTTTGCATGCTTGGTAGCTTGATTTTCAGTTGCTTGGATTAAGTATGTTGGACATGACCCATGTGAGCTTTTGAGCCATATTTGGATGGCTATGTTACATGCCATTTTTTTCTTTCTTGTGTGTTTTTTTCCCTCATAGGATTTGTCACTCTAAAACTTGCTTTGATTCTTTTTTAGGCTACACTATTCATATGCATACATGAATATGATTGAGGCATTCATTTTGTGATTAGCCACTTAACCAAATAGCCACCCTTGTATTTTTACCCTTGCTTAGCCCTTTTGAGCCTTTTTACCTATTCTTTGTTTTTAGCATATTATAAGCCTAAAGCAAAAAACCATGATTCTACTTAGCCTTAGAGATTAGGAAACTATTGGTTACCATTAGCAATGTGCATTCACATAAGTATGGGGGTTTGCATGAGGACATACAAGACTTTAAATGTGGGGGTGCAAAGTGGTGAAAAGAGAAGAAGGAAAGAAATAAAAAGATTAAAAAAAAAAGAAGAAAAAGAAGCAAAGAAAATATAAAAAAGAAAAGCAAATAGAAAAAGAAAAAGTCAATAAATTGGGGCAACTTTGATAAAAAAGAAAGTAAAGAAGTGGGATAAAAAAAGAGTTGTTTGTCGCATTCTTAGATTTGAGGAGGGCCCTCACATTTGTGACCTCATGTCTTTGCTAATGTTTTTCTATTCTCTTTAATTTTTACCTTGCATATCTTTACTATTTCCTTATCTTTACCTTGGCCCTATTACAACCTTGAATAAAGTCCTCTTGATTTGTGTGTGCATGTGTTTGAGTGGTGGAGAATTAGATGATAAGCAAGCTTATGGTAGTGCTTTTCCTTTTGAGGTGATTTGAGTGATATAATTGAGCCTTAAACACTTGAGAGTAAGAGTGCTAAACACATTATCTTGTGAGATCATCCATGCTTGATTCATACTTTTTGGAGTGATTTTTGCCTTGCTTGCACCTTTGTAGAGATATGTTTTGATTGTTGAATTTTTTGATGCCTTCGATGTGCTTTTTTGCCTATATGCTTGACACTCTTGAGGATCCATTGGGAATTTGTTTTTCATAGTATTTGGTCATTTTTTGTTTTTAGGGCTTTTGTGTTGGTTTTAGATTCTGATGTTTCATTTTCGGCACCTTTGAGTATATTTTGGATTTTGCATAAAGACATGCAAAAAGCTAAGTGCGGGGGAATTTGATAAGCAATATTTTGATACATTGATTAACCCTCATATTTAGTTTATTGAACCTCTTTTGTGCTTAATTGAATAATATTGGACACATTTTATAAGTTTGGACTCTAATTGGGCTTAATTGTATTTTTCAGCATTATTACAAATTTATACTATTTTTGTATTATTGCTGTATCTTGAGTTGTAGATATCTAAAAATTACAAATTTTATATTGTAGGAAAGCTGAGAGAAAGATCTACAACATTGATGAAGAAGTCAACAATAAATTCAGATGTCTAGTGGATCAAATTGGGCCACAAAGTCAGAACAGGGCTGTTATGCTGGAACGGGAGCAGTGTGCACTAATTGGGCCATAACGTGAGTTGTAGACATTGGATTGAGGCAAAACTAGTGCCATTTGAAAGATAAGACATAAAGCTTCAATTCATATGAAGACCACTCTCCAAAATAATGACATCTTTATGGATTTATTGGCTGTTAAAATGGACTGATGCGAATACACGTACAACCTGAACATGCTATAAAGATTGGGCCATAACTCTCTCATTGTAAGTCCAAATTAAGCAAATTGGGTGTCCACTTAAAGCTAAGAGGCAGAGGATTAAGTTGGGCTCCAGGGTATTTTGAATTTTGACATTTGAGGTCTGATAAGAAGAGAGAAAAGAGAGACGCGAAAAAGGACTCATATCTCCAACATTTTTCATTTTTTCTTTCTTCTCTTCTCCTCTCCTCTCCTCTTCTTTTATTTTTCTTTTCCTTTCATTTTGTAAGATACTTGTTTTGGGTTCTATTTTATAACCTTCATTGCTATGGAGGAGTAGGACTTCAAGCTAGTTCAAGGAGACTCCAAAGGTATTATGGTTGTAATCTTGAAACCCTATACTTGAATCTCAATCATGTTTGTTTTCTTGATTCTTTGCCCTCTTTTATTTGTAAACTTGCATTGAATGATATTGATATGTGGGTTTATGAATGAAGAATTAGTTGGGTGATTGCTAATTGGTCAATTGGTATGAACTTGATTAGTTAAAGAATTAGGAATTGGGTTTGGGTTCAAACCTAGGCTAATATATTTGGGGCTAGAAATCAACATAGGTTAATTAAAGTTGAAGTCTCAATTATCTAATCAATTATGTGTTGGTTGAATTCCTAGAGTTCTCTAAGTAGACTTGTGGGGTTGTTAGTAGAGGTCTCTCTAATAGCTCAAATTAGCCGCACTCCATGTGTTTGATATATTGTGCGTTAATGATTGATTCACCTTATGCCTAAGGAACACTTTGAACTAGTGTTTTTATTTTCATCTAATTTTCTTTTATAGCTTATTTACTGCATATTTGCACATACCCCCTTGTTACTTAACTAGATAGCAACAACATCCTTGGGAGACGATCTTGGTTGCACTATACTTCAAATTTAGTGAAATTAAGTATTTTAAAATTGTAATTTGGAGCAGGCTGCGACACTTGCTGCCACCTTGCTTCCATGTGTCTAATAAACTAGACAAGATATCCGAGTTTATTTCCTCAAATCACAAATAAGATGGGACGAGTTCCGACATCAGGCTTCAGCTCCAAGCACAAGTAAAATGGAATGAGTTCCGACTTTAAGCAGAATCGAGACAAGTTTCGAGTTCAGATAGAATGGAAGCGAGTCCCACTTTTGGGACGACATGGAGAGCAATTTGGCCACAAAAGAGGGAGACATGGCCGAACTTCAATCACAAAATCTCAACCAATCAACACTCACAATCCCAGCTACCCCTATGTATTTAAGTCAGACTCCCCTCCTCATTCCCAGCTGATTTACGCCACTCTCTCTCCCTCTTGCTTCAGCCTTCTTCTTCCTTTCCTCTCTCAATTTACTCTATCAAATCTCCAAACTTTGTCAAGGCTCCATTCAATCCAAATTCAAATTCAGCAAGATCATACTCCAAAGAGGTAGGATTCCATTTCTGTTCTTGAATTCCTTGCACTATGGCTGCATTAAATTGTACTCTTCTTCATGTATTTGATGATATATTGGATGTATATGAGGGGTTATGATAGGATTAATATGAAATCTTGAGTTGGAATTAAAGTTAGGAGGAGGAAACTAGAAGGAATGGAGGATTAGGATGCTGTCTAGTTGAGGAATCCCATGGCAGTCTGTATGGCAGAGTGTACGGCTCTACCTACAGCCAATTAAATCCGATGGAACCATTTTTAAATGGAAGTAGACATTCAGGGATTTCCATACATATATCATATAAGGTCATTGGATAAGTATTGAGAGAGATATGAATTTCTGAAGTTTGACCTAGGAATCAGGACTTTCATCCGGGCAGGGTGACTTGAGGAGGGTGTAACTCGCCCCACACATCTCCAAATCGAGTGAGACCAACTTTTTTAGAAAGCTGACACATACGGGAACATCTCAATATGGAATTTCAAGTTTGTTATGATCCCAGTTGTTCCCAGTGATTCGATAAAGTTACCCTATGTCCAAATCAAGCCAATATAGATTAGTTTAGAAAGGTGATATTTCAAGACTTATATCTTGAGCTATACTTAAGCAAATCAAGTGAAACTTCTTGTAAATGAAATGTTGTCCTGTTAGCTTTAATATGAGACCAATTTCGTATGATTTGAGCTTATTTTTTATTTTTAGTGAATTTATACTTCTAAGAGTATAATTCGGACTAGTGACCGAATAGGCTGAGGCAAAATATAAATATCTTGAGTTATACAGATCAAAATGAGATGAGACCAATGAGGTCAAAAAATAGACACATAGAGCTATGACATATCCAAAATTAAGGTTTAAATGGGTTGGATGGAGGTAAAGGTGGATTATACAAAATCCGAGCAGAACTGAATAGAAGTGACAGAATGACCAAGTTGATGGTTTCACAAATGTTAGTGGACATATAAGGTTTGAGTTGAGGATTACAAGTTTTATATTAAGAGATATGTTAGATTGATTATATTGCTATGGCTGATTTGTCTGTGAGGATTGACACTATTCATGGGAAAACGGATCTGATCCGTTATGCTGCCAAATTTACGGCAGAAATCTATAAAATTATGAATGTTTATATGCAAGGATGAATTAAAGTATGATATGAGTTATGAAGTATATGAAAGTGAATCATGAAGTATATGTATGAGTACATCCTGCATGTCTATGCTGGATTATGCATAAGAATGAAAGATTGTGAATATATTGAATATAGGTCCCTTCACTTGGAGGCAGTTGCATAATGAATCTCTTCCTGTGAAGGTAGTTAAGTGATAAAATGTGGGTCCCTTCACCTGGAGACAGTTGCATAATGGGTCCCTCCTTGTGAAAGTAGCTAAAACTTGGGTCCTTCTATGTTGGAGGCACGTGATCAAATGAGATCCCTCTATATTGAAGGCACGTGGTCAGATGAGATCCCTCAGTTTTGAGGCACGTGACCAGAAGAGATCCCTTTAATTAGAAGCACGTGGCCAGAATGAGATCCCTCCAACCTAGAGGCAGTGGGTCCCCTTGTGGGTGAGTCAGTGTGACGACGGTCATGGGTGGAGCTAATAAGCTCACTCCATGGCCAGGCTGCCCAAGGGCAGTAAAGGCTAAAGATTAAAGGCTAAAGACTAAAGATTAAAGCATATACAAGTACCCCACTCACATGAGGCATGGCATCGACCCAGCTAGTGTGAGTATAGGGGATAGAACTTACATGAGGCATGGCATGACCCAGCTAGTGTAAGTATCGAATAAAGGTCACATATTCCTAAGGAATGTGACATGGCGATCACATCCCGATGGGGTATGACATGGCGATCATACTCTGGAATGTGGTATGTAAAGATTTTATAATGAAAAGAAAGATGAACAAAAAGAAGTAAATTTTTATGTATATGCATGCATTCAAGTACAAGTAAAGTTATGAGTAGATGTTATGTTTCCAGTGTATTGATGCTATTATATTTCATTATGTTTCAGTTAGTATTCATGATTTGAATTGTATGGGCTTTTCCAAATGCCAAGTGTATGAGTGAAATGAATTTTGCTTCACATAATATATATATTTTTCGAAATATAAAATTAAACAGTTTGTATAGCATATTCACCTTTTCATAATAAACCAAAGCAAACTGGAGATGACGACAATGACATTATGTATGATAATTAGAGAATCCTACTGAGAATTTATAATTCTCACTCCTATTTCCGTGTTGTCTCCAGAAAGTTTAAGAAGTTCCGAAGACCACTGAAGTCGCTGTCCGAAAAGGTCCGTTCAGGTAACAGTAACAACTCTAGGGTATGGTACTATGACTTAAGCATAGTACTGTACTTGGGAGGGTGTTACACATAATGCCTAGGTGCAGTTGCATATTGTAACGTCCCGATTTCCAACCTCTTACCCAGAATTTCCGATTTCCGATTTAATAATGGACTGGCTTGATTTTCTCGATTTCTGACGTTATACCCGACTTCATGGTTGATTGTTCAACCAGAATAAGACACGATTTCCGACCTACGTGTTAATGGACGTGAGATTAGATCTCTGAGTTCGTCTCCAAGTTCGACTAAAAATTATATGGATTCTAACCTCATACTTTATTTCGAAGCTTCACATAAAAACGGACATGATTTCCGATCTCCAAATTTATGTCCAGGTCTCCAAGGAGGTGAGCAAGAGGTCAGACATCTGACTTCATCTTCAAGTTTCCATGACTTTCGACTTCATCTTCAAATTTTACATAAAATGGATTATTTTCGACTTCCGACTTCGCTCCGAGTTGATAGTTTAACACAATGGTTGCAAGCACCGAACTCTGAGTTTAATGTAACGAGTTCCCGCCTTAGAGTTGAACTCAATTAGAATGGACACGAGTTCATATCTTTGAGTTGATTTCCAAGTCATACATGAGTTCCAATCTCCAAGCTTATTCCCAGAAGCCTTCTATTCCTGCTGGCGTTCCCGAGTTTGAATGGGCAGTTCCGAGATTAGGTGATTGTAAGCTGTATGACTTCCGACATCTGGCCTTGCTTGCAAGTGTCGAATGAACCAGACAAGATATCCGAATTTACTCCCAAGTGTCAAATAAGGATGGACGAGTTTCGACATCCGACTTTAGCTTCAAACTCAAATAAAAGGGACGCAGGTTCTGACTTTACACATATAGAGCACGAGTTTCGATGTCATTTTTCAGAATACAGTGGAAGCGAGTTCCACTTTTAGGTGACGTGGAAAGCAATTGTCACAAAAAGAGGGCGATGTGGGGAGCAATTTTATCACAAAAATGGGAAAGGTTGGCTGAAATTCAGCCTTGTGTTTTTAGGCCAATCAAAATTCTCCAAGTTAACTACCACCTCAAGCTTATAAACTCATTTCTTCCTCTCCTTCAGCCTCATCTTTACGTTGCCTTCTCCCTTGTTCAGCTCTCTTTTCTCTTCTCCACTCACCTAACTCCATCACTCCTTCAAGTTTAACAAGGTTCTAACAATTCAAGCTTCAACACTTAGCTCAAATCACACTCCAAAGAGGTAGAATTCTATTTCTAATTTTGAATTCTGTGAAGTATGGCTGTGTGAGATTTTAATTCTCCTTCATATATTGGATGATATATTGGATGTATATGCTGGATTATGATAGGATTAATAGGAGATCTTGAGTTGAAATTAAAGTTAGAAGGAGAAAAACTAGAAGGAATGAAGGATTAGGATGCTGTCTTGGTGAAGAGTCCACGGCAGTCTAGATGGCAGAGTGTACGGCACTGTCTACAACCGGTTAAATCTGATGAAACTATTTTTAGATGAAAGTAGACATTCAGAGCTTTCCATACATATATCATATAAGGTATTGGATTAATATTGAGAGAGATATGAATTTTTGAAGTTTGACCTAGGAATCAGGACTTTTATCCGGGTAGGGTGACTTGAGGAGGGTATAACTCGCCCTACAGAACTCCAAATTGAGTGAAACTAACTTTGTTAGAAAGCTTACACATAGGGGAACATCCCAATATGAAATTCTGAGTTTTTTATGACCCCAATTGATCCTAGTGGTTCGAGGAAGTTACCCTATGTCCAAACCAAGCCAAAATAGAGTAGTTCAGAAAGGTGGAATTTCAGGGCTTATAACTCGAGTTGTACTAAAGCAAATTAAGTGAAACTTGTTGCAAATGAAAGGTTGTCCTGTTAGCTTTGATATGGAATAAATTTCGTATGATTTGAGCTTAGTTTCGATTTTTAATGAATTTATACTTCCAGGAGTGTAATTCAGGCTAGTGGCCGAATAGGTTGAGGCAAGAGTTAAATATCTTGAGCTATATAAATCAAAATGATATGAGACTAAAGAGGTTAGAAAGTAGACATATAGATCTATGACATATCCAAAATTCAGATTTAAACGAGTTGAATAGAGGTAAAGGTGGATTATGCAAAATTCGGGCAGAATTGGACAGAATTGGCAGAATGACCAAATTGATGGTTTCACAAGTGTCAGTGGACATATAAGGTTTGAGTTGAGGATTGCAAGTTTTACCCTGATAGATATGTTAAGATTTATTATACTGCTGTGATTGATTTGTCCGTGAGAACTGGCACTATTCATGGGGAAACGGATCTGATCCGTTATGCTGTCAAATTTATGGCAGAAGTCTAGAAGACTATGAGTATTTGTATTACACGGAATTTATGATATGAACAGCTATATAATTATGAATATGTATGTGGGAATTTTAAATGCAAGGATGAATTTAAGTATGATATGAGTTATGATGTATATGGAAGTAAATGATGAAGCATATGTATGAGTATATTCAGCATGCCTATACATGACCATGTATAAGACTGAAAAGACATGAATATATTAAACGTGAATATATTGAACGTGGGTCCCTTCACTTGGAGGCAGTTATTTGAGGTCCCTCCTTGTGAAAGCAGTTAAATGATAAAGATATGGGTCCCTTCACCTGGAGGCAGTTGCACATTGGGTCTCTCCTTGTGAAGGCAGCTAAAACTTGGGTCCCTCTATGTTGGAGGTACGTGGTCAGATGAGATCCCTCTATATTGAAGGCACGTGGTCAGATAAGATCCCTCGATTTTGAGGCACGTGAATAGAAGAGATCCCTTCAATTAGAGGTACGTGGCTAGAATGAGATCCCTCCAACCTAAAGACAGTGGGTCCCCTTGTGGGTGAGTCGGTGTGATGACGGTCATGGGTGAAGCTGACGAGCTGACTCCAAGGCCAGGCTATCCAAGGGTAGTAAAGGCTAAAGAGTAAAGGCTAAAGACTAAAGACTAAAGATCAAAGTATATGCAAGCACCCCACTCATATGAGGCATGGCATCGACCCAGTTAGTGTGAGTTTAGGGGACAGAACTTACATGAGGCATGGCATGACCCAGCTAGTGTAAGTACCAAATGAAGGTCCCATATTCCTAAGGAACGTAACATGGCGATCACACTCCGATGGGGTATGATATGCGATCATACTTTGGAATGTAGCATGTGAAAATTTTATGATAAAAAGGAAGATAAAGAAAGTAAAGTAAATTTTATGTATATGCATAAATTCAAGCACAGGTAGAGTTATGTGCAAATACTATGAGTAATTTAATATGTTGCAGTTATTATCCATGGTGTTATTCATGAATTAATTTTGTGTAGGCTTTCCCAAATGCCAAGTGTATGATTAAAATAAACTTTGCTTCGGATAAAATATTTTCAAACTATAAAATTAAACAATTTGTATAGCATATCCACCTTTTTCATAATAAACCGAAGCAAACTGGAGATGACAATGATGACAGTATGTATGATAATTAGAGAATCCTACTGAGAATTTTATAATTCTCACTCCTATTTCCGTGTTGTCTCCAGATAGTTCAAGGAGTCACGAAGGCAATTTGAAGTTCTTTGTCGGATAAGGTTAAGCTCAGGTAATAGTAACAACTCCAGGGTGCGGTACTATGACTTAAGCATAGTACTGTACTTAGGAGGGTGTTACACATATTGTCGCCCTAGGGATGGCGAGATGTAATACTTAGATGTGATATTGTTGCCGTTGCATGTTTTGATTAATTGAAGGCTGTGAATTATGAGTAAGTATGATTGAGTAGTTGTGGTGCATTGGATAAGTTTGACTCTTCCCTCTCCTATCCTATCCATGTTTTAGATGCCAATATTAAGCCTGGCTTTGCTCCTTAAGCTTTGCAGAGTTTCTATCATCTCTGTGGGCCCAAAACTTGTGATGAGCTGCTTGGACATGATATGCCTTGTGTTTTGGTTGCTAGAAGATGTTGTAATGGCAATGCTCCATTATTCATAGGCGCAATCTAGGCATGTGTCATTTATGGTTATGTCATGGTTATATTATGTGCATGTTACAATTTTTGTGATGGACTGAATCTTGATTACATTTGTAACATCTCGCCAAAATAATACTTAATTAATTTGAAATAATTTAAGATTAGTTAGTCTAGATATACTACAAAATATTCATATCCCAATTACTCTACTCATTAGTAGTAATAAAATAATAAAAATAGAAATACTAAATTTAAAAATTGTCACTGATAAAAATAAAAGTAAAATTGTCCTCTATATATATAGTCAAACCAAGCCAATTAAAATTAAAATATTTTCTTATTTTACTAAGTAATAAAAATAAAATCCTTTAGAAATTACTAATAGCAAATTATAACTCCATTAAGATTAAAAAAAAAACTCTTAGCATAATAACTCCTAACCCTGGTTTAGCTAAGATAATTGTGAAAAATGGTCTCTGCCAACTAACAGATAGTTGACAAGTATGTCAGGTAATTAAAATCATTGCAAAAAAAAATTATAGTCAAATAAATTGTTGATAACAATTATAAAAAATTACTGGAGCATTGAGCATTTCAAGGATAAAGGTATCTAAAAGCTTAGAAATAATTATAAATAACTTTGGAGAAATTATAATAAAAATTTTAATCGATTATTTGACTTAATTTAAATACATAGAACCGAGTTATAATTATTTTAGAATTAATTTGTGTAATTCAATAATTTATTAGAAGCTTATATAATTAAGAATTTATTATTTAATTAAGAAAACATGGAACCTAATATTCTAAAAATATAAGACCAAGTGAGAAATTGTTTTTGGCTCACAAAATTTATTAAATCAAGTTCAAATAAGTTTTAGAAATTAAATTGGCCTTAAATCCCAAAATTCTTGTAACAAGAAAATTAATTAGACTTTATTAATTAAATCAATATATGTTAATTTATCTAAAATTAGATAATATCACTTTAGTATCATGAAAAAAGAATTAGTTTTAGTCCTTGATCTTGCCAAGTGGCACCATTCTCTGAAACTTTGGGAGCCAAGTAGTTGATTTTTGTTTCTTTTAGGATTTCATTTAAGAAACTTAGCTAATAAGGAGTTGTCATGTAGCTTCTCCTCCTCTCTAAGTAACATGATAATAGAATTTAAAAATACATTATTGACTCTTCATAATAATAACAATGATGATGATGATGATAATAATAATAATAATAATAACTTAAAAGAAGATAATTAGTTATTGAGAAAATTAATATTTTACTAATTATACATATAGAATACGTAGCTATATATATGTAGCTACATACAATAATATCAGTGTTAGTAATAGAATGGGCAAAACAATGTGCACAAACCATAACATTATAATAGAGGAACCAAACAATAGAAAACTTAAAGGAAAAGGAAAATAAAAACACACTACTTGGAGCCCAAGTAGTTCCCTAAATAACTTAGAGAATTCATCTTTGTCTTACAAGAAGGCTATCGCCAAATGAAAGAAAAGAGAAAGAGAAAGCTTCACTTCTTCTTCTCCTTGTCTTATGCTCTGAGTGAGTGAGAGTGAGCATAGGAGAAAGTTTGAGAGCTTCTCCTTGTCTTCTTCAACATCAAGAAGAAGATCAAATAAGTGATACACTTGTAAGTTTTATGTGTCTTGTTCTTCAAATTCTATCAAGGAAGGAGCACTACCATCTTCATCAACTCACCATCACCACCATTTTCATCTCATCGCCACCATCAACATCTCCATCATCCTTTTCACTCCCAAATATGCAGGGTTCTTATATCTTCTCTCTCTTGCTGAACCCTCGCATGGTTTTCTTTGATTTTGATTGATGTTTCTGCATGATTGATGATGTTTACATGTTTATCTGTTGATCCTTTGGTATAATGTGCTGCTGGAACCATTCAAACTCTCTAGGCTACTGTGTTGTGCGACTTTTCTACCATAGTAAATCTCTTTATTTTGAAATGAAAAATTTATATGTTGAAGTTAACATGCTGATGAGCCTGCTATAGATTTTCATAACTTTTAGTGAAGGTTTACTATTTTTAAAAATTCATGATAGATCTGCCTTGTTCTGGAACATATGATGGATTTCTGGAAACTCCGAAATTTACCCATTTTGTTAATATACTAATTCTACAAGTTTTGACTTCAAATTTTTATAGCATATAAATAACACTTGAAAATATGACTGAGAAATTTTCTGGGATTTTTAGAAATGTTTAACTATATTAAATAAAATTTTGAAACTGAAACTGTTGGCTAAAACAAGGAATTTGACCTACTCAGGTTGTAAGATTTTATTACTATATCTATCCTTAAGAAATTGAACCAAATTTTTTATAAAATACTCTTAACATCCCCGAGGACCAACTGACAAATTTTTATGAATTTTAGAAATAGTTTACTATGTTAATTATAATTATTTTCTAGACTGACTGTTGTGTAGGTTTGCTATTTTCTGGCCTAAGTGTGAAAATTCATACCTTTTTGCTAATTTGGCCCATAAAGTGTTCTAAGCCCATGAAAATAAAAAAATAATTCCAGAGTAAAACTAATATACAATGAATGAAATATCAATGACCCAAATAAGCAATGAATGAAAGAAATTTAAGTGAGTTATAAAATTTGGTCTAAATTGCTCATGGAAGTTAAACTAATTTACTACTTTTCAATGCCTTGTTTATTTTATATGGACTTGTATGTGCATCATAAATGTACATGAACATTCCTGACCATATGTGTGTATCCAAATGTATGTGAACTAATTTTCATATGTTGTGTGAAGCATAAATTATTGATGCATGAGCGTATGTGTGAAATGCATAATATTAAAGATCTCAAGGCATGACAGGGTGAATGTTTGAATTATGCATGAATGAATAAAGTTTTATGAAAGTATGGTGAATGTCTTGGCCCCACCTTGAAGTGGAACGTGCAACATTTATTGCATGAATAAATAAAGTATAGTGAATATCTTGGCCCCAGCTCGTAGTGGATCGGTTGGACATTCACCACTCTGTTTAGAGTGGATGATTCAGCTTGGACATGGGGCCAGTGTCCATGATTTTGATCCGGGATTAGGGGATGCCTTGATAGAGAGCTGTCGACAGATCGTGGCAGGAGATAAGTAGAGGCCACTAGCTTCCCTCCTACTAAGCAAAGGAAAAGAAAAAAAGAAAAGATCAATAAAGTAAAGTATATTAGCATGCATTGCGGGTCTCGGTAGATGTGGTTGCCACCCTAATGGATGCCTGCTCATTAGTTTTGATGGTGTATGGGCCCATTAGCTTTGATGCTAGATGTCCATCAGCCCTGATGGGAGGATTTGCCTCATACCTTGCTATTTACTATCTCATGCATCTTAACCCAATGTTTTATACATTCATTCAATTATCTCACTTATATCTTGGACTATCTTATATATATTTATATGTTACTACTTTTTATATATCTTTTATGTGTTTTCCAAGTTTTAATTATGTGAATTGGTGCTATCTGTGCTACTAGTGTATTACTATTATATATAGATATATGCCTGTCTAAACCTAGGAGATTTTTGGGTGCACAATAGACCCTTGGAAACACCACCCCCATTGAGATTAGTATCTCACTCCATTTTCTTGGTGTTTCCAAGAACCTGACAAGATAGCGAGATTCGGATTCATTAGGATGCTTGACATTCATAGAATAGTATAGAAAGTTTATGATGTATTTTGATTATTGGGCATGACCACAGAGTTGTACGTGTATATTTTAGGTAGCATGGTAATTGTATAATTGGATTGTACATATCAATTAATATGGTAGTATCACTCTTAATTTGATTAGTCAAAAGATTTGAGCAATGGATTTAGTATTCTCATTATTAATATAGGAAAACAAAAATAAAATTCATTAAAAACATCATTTTTTATATAATAGTAGGAAAGGTAATGAGTTAGTAACACCCTCTAGTCACTCAAAAAATTAAATAATTAAAACGAATAATCAATGTGATGTATACTAGATTAGTAACTATTCATAATTGAAAATTAGATTAACAATTAAACTAGTAGGGTGTTACAATGTCCATATGGAAACTGCACTAGACTAGTTCCCCGAACCCATGTGCTTGCCCCAACAAGACTCCTTGGCCTCATAGGCCAAAGCTCGCTCATCATCTCCGAGCATGGGCTTGTCTAAGGGGCTTGTCTCGCCTTATCATGGTTGTTATTCCACATGCATATACTATAATGATTACCACCTTAACATATCTTTCATGTTTCTCATGCAGCCCATGACAGATTACTAAATAAGGAGACCCCCTTTATTCCAAACGATAAAAGCAGCAAAATGTAAATCATATCCTAGCATTCAATGGAGAATTTGCGATTAATTCCCTCTAGCAAATTAAGGAAGATTCCATCATCCCATGAAAACTTAAAGAATATAAGGGCCTTGCGCCCCCAAGGTACAATTGAATCCCTTTTTACACAAAAAATAAAAATGAAAAAATCTTTTAGACCTATCCTGACTTGAGCGTCGAAGTATCTTTGCTAGTACCATCACCGTCAACCACCATGCCATCACTGGAACTATATCACTGCACTCTCAGGCAAGAACAGAAACTTAATTATTTTGATTTGTGAACCATATGAAATTATGAGTGTGTGTATGTGTGTATATTAGTGGTATATGATTCGCAAGAAAGGTTATTTTGGGAAATGTTGAAATTTCAGGGGAACTTCTTCCAATTCTCTGTTAAGTGTTCAACTAGGCTCGCTAGGGGGCAGATGCTCCCTATGCACCAGTTATGGCCTGAATCAGGTTAGGTCGTGATAAGAGGATTGTTTAAAGAATCAGAAGACTAGTCTTTGTCTTAAACTAGGTTTAGAAGAATGCTTTTTTAGAAGGGCGACTCCATTAGAAGGATGCAACATCGGAAGGATTGAAGAATTTTTCTGATGTTAAAGATTGAAGAATTTCAATTTTTCAGAAGAAGCAAAAAAGCTTGAAAATGTGTTGATGCAAGTACAAAGGGCAGGTAGCAGTAACGGCTAGTTTCCAAAATTGACTACATTGACAAGATAGAATTGGTTACCTAAAATCCTAAACCCTAAACCATATATCTATATCTTAAATTAATTCTATGATTTTTCATACTCTAGACAACAAAAGTCTAAATTTAATCCTTTTTATTTTTGTCTTTTTCCAACACTTGTATTAAATAGTTGCACCACCAGTTTTAGGCTTCTCCACCCATTCATCGATAACTATTTTTCTTTCTCAAAACCAAAATTTACCAATTCTCCATTATTTTATGCCTTTTCAAAATATGTTTTTTAGTATAAAATCAAATTCGTATTCTTTTTTAAATCAAAATCAAATTTGTGTTCTTTTGAATATAAAATCAAATACATTTTTAATCAATTGATTTCTATATATTTGTAGATATTTTTTATCTGATATCATTAGTGTATTGATTAAAAATAAAGAATATTAAAAACTTTTTAAAAATTTTTAATATATTAATAGCTCAAATTCTTTTATAAATTCTTATTTTAAGTATTTATACATATTTAATAAAATTATCAAATATTTTTACTTTTAATAATGTGTAAATAATATTTAATAAATATAATATTGCAATATTATTCGTGTATTTTTTTCTTTTCTTTTAGCTATTTCATATCTTTACTTCATAGTTATAATTTTAAATTTTTAACTTAATCTAATTTAATCATGCTACGAAAATAATGGTGTATATATTTTTGCTTTGAAATATTCATATTCTTTTAAAATCGTTTAAAAGTCCATTACTTGTTCCCCCCAAATTGAGACGGAATCAAGGGAGCTGAAAAAATTATGACTTTTAAAGGTTTAGTTGAAGGTTTAATTTAAGTTTTTTTTTTTTTGGGGCTTATTTGTAAAGGTTTAGTTTTCATAAAGATATACAATAACAACAAAGTAGATGGTACCAGTGAGCTGTATGAGGAAACAATTTTTAAAATTATTATTAATTAAAAATTATTTGAATTTACTTACTTCTTTATTTTATAAGATATTAAATTAATTTTTATAATTTAATTATTGAATATATATATTTTATATTTATATTTTATTAGTTAAAGTAGAACAAAAATGGATTATGATTCTCTAAAGTGAAGATACTTGTAAAGTGAAAAAATAAGGAATTAACTATCATTAAATCAATAACTTTCATTGTGAGTAGGATCTATTTATTCACCAAAGCTTTGCATGCTTGGTACATAGACCAAGTTACCATTTTTCACCTAAATTGAAGGAAGATCAAGGAAGAATTACTATTTTGACACTCAAAAGATCAGCGCGTTAACAAATTAGTTCTTAAAAGATCAACGTGCTGATAAATTAATCCCTAAAATATTTTTTGTTAACACTACAGAGCTCATTAGTAATAACGAAATTCATCATTGGAGTACAACATGTTAATAAAACATCTTTTAGGAATTAATTTGTCAACAAATTAATTTTTTAAGGGTCAAAATGGTAGTTCTCCCAAAGATCAATGATTCTTTAATTTGAAGGAGAATCCGTAAACAAGAAGCAAATTTCCGGAGTTAAAGGTTCCTTCAATAACAAGTCCCAAACTAATATCAAATTATCAGTATTAAAATTTCACATCTCATTATTCATTCTCAATAAGTAACTTCCTTTTTTAACCCCTCTCCCTTCTTCTGAATTTTTCCTCGAGAAACTTAGATTTGCTAGGATGAAGCTATCCTTAGTTCCAATCTATGACACTGAACCAAAAGAAACTTACATGCAGTGGAGCACAGGGCTTGTACATGCATCAGTGCATCACAGTCACCCCTACCTTCTGATATCAATCCTCAAAAAAGCAGTTCCATAAACAGAGTTATACCACTTTGGTTCCAATATGTACTACTACACATAATTCTAAAGCTAAACCATCCAAATTCTTATCACACTGAATTGAATTTTTTTAACCTGTACAAACATTACGGGGTGTTTTCATTATTCTGTTCATTAGATATCAACATTCTAACCGTTCTGGAACTAGTCAATGCTCAACATTTATAACTATGGTTAACAAATGGTCTACACTTAAACTAACTAGAATTCAGTGACATGTATTTTTTTGGTGACAAATAACTGAAAACATGAACAGATAATCGAGATAATTAAGAAGGAAAAGTTCAAAAATCATAGCCTTTCGAACTTGAATATAAAACATGAAATGCTCCTAAAGCTTTCTCTAGACAAATCTGTTATTACTAAACCTTGGGCTTCGGTTGAGGAGTCTGAACTGAAGAAACAGGATTGCCAGCTATCATTCAAACTTTAGGCCGTAGTTCCATAATTACTGGAGCATGAATGTTCAGGATCTCTTCCTTGGATGCAAGCCATGGTGCCGCTACACTCTCACTGGGAAAGAGACACTGCAGCAATTGGACTTCATTCTTAGTTTCAGTGGAGATAAGAGTTCTAGATATAATACTTGAATTAAAAGTACTTAAAGAAATCAGTTACCTTGCCAAGCAACAGCTCTCCATGTACACAACTTGTTGACCATATTTCAATGGCTGTGGTGTACTTTGTGAGACCAAAAGCGAGCTCCAAAGCTCTATAACACCTAGAACTGAGGTAACGCACGTTTGGTTCCCCCTTTACCTTTCAAATTATAAGCAAAAATAAGCATATCACAAGTTCTACAGGTCCAAAAGACTGCTTGAACTGGTGTCTCTGAGGGCCAACATTTTATGAAAAAAACATCCAAGAGAGGTATGAATGAATTATCCATCAAATTATTCAGGTTGCAATTTAGCCATGGTAAAACACCAGAACAAACAATGATTTCCAGGTTAACAATAAACATATCAAGACTTCTGCATTTCCAAATTCACATTGCTTCAGCTGGTAGGTAGAAGGACTTCCCTATTGTTTCAGAGTAGGGGTCCTAAAACACAACTAGACTTGCAAAAACAGGAACAACAAAGAACAAACAATCAACAGTATAGAAGAATAATAATGAGGATGAGAATGATGGAGAAATGCACATAGTGTTTTATCTATTGTTTTTCCGGGATTACAAGGAAAAAAAAAAAACTCAATTAGCTTCAGCTCAAAGAAAGCGATACATTGCAACAGTACTTTTTCACTCTCAGAATTTCAAGCCCCTTACAAAGCATAGGGACACGAGAAGTGGGTAGCATTCCCTTTATAAACTGATATCAGTGAGGGAAATGTTTTTTGTACGGCCTTCGTGCTGACGTGCGTACATCCACTGTCGGATGCAATGTGAAGCTCATTTGATTTGGGCTCCATACCCCATCCAACGGTGGATGTACATGCATCGGCATGGAGGTCGAAGAAATGCACGTACATATAACATTACTGTATTAGTAAACATGACACTCATATAATCACTTGGTGATTGATAATTTTGCACGGAATGTGAGCAATCTTGTGCCACTCTTTCCCTCCCTTGCTCTGCCAACTTGCTTCAAATAACGGGCAGTCAAATATACGCAGTGCTGAAATGGAGAAAGGCAGCCCCTCTTCTGGCAGCAACTCCAGTTTGGGACACCACAGAATCTCAAGGTACTCGAGAGAGGTGAGATGCTGAAGCCACTTCCCAGCCAAGCATTTTACATCATCAAGGTTACATATGTGCAGGGACACAAGAGAAGCGGGTAGCAACGTCGCTTTCGTTTTCATCAGAGCAGTCACGAGGTAATCCCCTCCAATTCTCAACTCCGAAAGACAATTTAGCCTTTGCAAACCCCATTCAGTGACAGCTGTATTTGAGAAAACCCCACCGCTGCGAATATATAGTTCCCGTAAATTGATAGGCAAACCTTCTTTTGCAAAAAGACTGCAGATTCGGAAGCCCATAGATGGTCAAATATTGAAGCCCAGTGAGAGCGTTAATTGGTTCTGGTAGTGAATTCAGCTTCTCGCAGTCATGCGCTGTCAGATAAATGAGGTTAGGAGTGGGAATTCCTCCCTGCTGAAACGACTCCAGCTCAGGACAATCACATATGGAAGAGAACTTGAAGAAAAGTGAGACTCTGGGATGGATCTTCTTCTTCTTCTGCAATGGAAATGGATTTGAGGTTCTTACATCCCCAAAGGTAAAGACTTTTGAGGAGAGGGAGACAGCCTAAGGGAAATGACGTCATTGAGCAACAGCTGTTCCATACTGTCAAATGCTCAAGCGATGTGCAACCGCGCAAGGATTCCCGACGTAGGAATTCCAGTTTCTCGCAATCACGAAGACTGAGATATCTTACAGTTTTAGGAAGACCGTTTCTTGGGAAGAATCTCAGAGAAGGAATGCCTTCGATGGTCAAGTCTCGAGGATAATTGAGAGGCTGCATCAGTTCACTGAATAGATCCAGTGGCCTCATATCTGAATGTGACTCCAGCAGAGGGCATTTGGATAAATCAAGATTAGTTAAAGAAGGTAGGTTTCTGGGTAAGTTTCCTTTGAGTTTGGGGCAATTCGTTAGACACAGTTGTCTTAACCCAGGAAACTCTATAGCCGTACCTCCAATTGTGTTCCATTCCTCCCACTCTGGCATCAAATGAAGGGACATTGCATCCATAAAATTCAGCACCAATAGCCTTCACTGATTCTAAACCAGTGATGTTGAGTTCTTTCAGGCTGGGCAATTGTCCAAGAGGTGGCAGTGAGGAACAATGATCACAACCATGGATGTGCAAATACACCATGTTTCCCAATGAGGAATCACCCAACCAATTTCCGCCATAGAATTTGAGGTTGAGTTTCTTTAAATTTGTTGAAGGTTGTAGCTGTTCAGGTACAAGCCTTTCAGTTTCTTTGTCTTGAGGAGTAACACTGTAATCCCATTGTAATGTCAGCTCCTCAATTTGTTCTTTCTTTTTCAAACTGGATTGAAAAGCCTCGAAGGGGTTAGTGACATTTTGTAGCCTTAAGATGGAAAGTTTCCCTTGTGGATGGTGAAATTTCCTCAGCTCTCCAATCTTCAGTCCATCCTTCTGTTTGCTAACCACAAAGGAAGACAAGGTTTGGAGATTTTATTCCTTCAATCTAGTGCCGCTGATGTCAAGGTGGCACAGATTCACCAATTTTCCCATGTCCTTAGGCAATTCAACGAGAGAGTCACAATTGGACAGCAACAATGTCTGCAGATTGTAGAGTCGGCATGTTGCATATGGCAACCTTTCAATTTTTGTGTAAGAAAGATCTAAATATCGAAGGTGTATTAAGTTTTCCATAAGACAGTTGGGCAACTCAGTGATATTTTTATAGTTCGACAAAGACAACACCCGTAGGCCGTAACTGCCTCATTGCTGGCAACAAGTCATGAACTACCTTGTTTGCTAGGTAATAGGGGTCTTTCCGCCACCTTTCTCTTAAAGGTAAGGCTAAGAAGGTGCATAGGCATTTGAATCTGTGAAAGGTATCCAATTTATTGAAATAATCATGCCTCCCTCTGGTGAATAACAGATGACAAGAGACTTTGATGTGGCTTTTGCTCCTCGTACCTGATGCAATATGCAGAGGAAACCATTGTGGCTAAATCATTGATAAGGTCGTGCATTTCAAAGTTTGATTTTCCATTGATGGATCGGGGAATCAGCAACCTCGATAATAGTTCATCAAAGTAAGCTTCACCCACTTCCTCCATTGTTTTCTCACTTTCGGGCTGATGTACTAAGCCTTCTGCAATCCATAGCTGCACTAACATCTTTTTCACTAACTCAGAGTTCTTTGGAAAAATGGAACAATAAGCAAAGCATTGCTTTAAAGAAGCGGGAAGATAGTGATAGCTCAATAGCAAAGCTGGAAGCATCTTGCCGTTTGGCAGATCCCAAATGTTGCTTTTTAATACATCATTCCATTCATTTTCTGATACTTTGGTACGAAGAAGACCTCCAATTGCTTTTGCAGCTAACGGTAAGCCATCACATTTCTTGGCAATTTCTTTACCAATTACTTCAAGGTTGGAATTCCTGCTGCAGTTATTTGATCCAAATGCATGTGTGGCGAGCAAAGACCAACAATCTTCAATTGGCAGACATCTCAAGTAGTGGATAGGAAGAAAGGTTTGCATGGTTCTGGCAACACTTTCTTGTCGTGTTGTGATGATGATCTTACTTCCCATCTTCCCAGCATTCAAAATCGCCTTTAGATTGGTCCAGTCATCATAGCTTCCATCCCATATGTCATCCAATACAAGCAAATATCTTGTATGGCTTAATCTTTGCTGCAATTCCACTTGTATTCAGATTGTTGGTCGCGACTGGTTTTGAACTGACAGATTCGAGAAGGGTTTTAGTCACCCTGCAAACATCAAAATCCTTTGAAACATGTGCCATGCTTTCAGATCAAATTTCTCTTTCACCTCATGATCATTGTAAAGGAGTTTAGCAAAAAAAAATGATAATATAGACTAGGGTTCACTGTGAATCGGAATCATGAAACATCTCAACCATTGATTATATAATATTTATATATTTATAATTTTAAAATATGCTTTGAATGGTTGAGTTGTTTCCATGTGTAGGGTTCTCTGTGAACCCGAGTTTATATTATTATTACTTGTTTAGCAAGTGTTGTTTTGCCAAGCCCTCCCATGCCCACAATGGAAACTACTCCGATTTGACTGCCACCGGCATCTTCTGATAGCAAATAATCCTTAAGTTTCTTCTCGTCATCATCTCTGCCATAAATTGCTGAATGATCTACAACAGAACTTGTAGGAGTTCCACGCCAAACTTTGCTGGAAATACCTTCTTTCAACCCAAGCATGTCTTTCTGCAGTGCAAACTGTTCTAATCTTTGAAACAATGCTTGCATTTCGGAGTTGATCGCTCCTTTAAACCTTTTGAAAGGAGAAGAAAGGAAGTTCCGCACCTGAGCAGTAACGGTTCGACTTTGATACTCGCCTTCCACTTTGCATCTTAAAGCCTCTGTGTTGATCTCATCCAACAAATTTTCAGCTTCAAAGACAGCATATTTGAGCTCATGCAGCCATTCCTTGACTGCAGCATTAGTGATCTGTTTCTCCTCAGCGTCATTTAGCACAGCTTGAAGGCTCAACAGAGTTATCTTCAGCTTTTGGAGGAGTGACACATCAAGCTCCTTGCTCCTGAAGAACTCTAGGAACTCATGGGAATGATACTGTCTAACAACTTCTCCACAGAGGCTGAGAGGAACGCTTCTCCCACAAAAGCCATGTGTGATAGTAGTGTTTGTCACCAGCTTCAGTTAGATACCACAGGTCAAGAAGGAAAGAAATGCAGAGTGAAAGAAAAGTAGTAACTACCGGCATTGTTCCTAGATTTGCAGTCAAAGGTTGTTCATGCAGTCAAAACTATCGTGATTGGACTGCTCATTTGTTTAAGTATTTTATTATCAGTTTCAGATTAGATAATATTTATTTATTCCCTAAATAGTTTACGCGGCAAAAGATTCCCTTGCCGTTCAAGCGAGTATTGAACTGTACATCATAGTGCGTCTCTCTTGCCACAAATTGGGAAGCACATTAGTGCCTCTAGTGGACTTTTACGTCGAGCTAATTGCTAGAAAGGCTATGCTTGCATATTTTATATCCACTGCAAGAGAATGCAACATGATGAAGTGACATAGACAAAGAATACATGGAGGCTACTGTACTCACAAATGGGTGTTGGAGGATTGTATGCTCACAACATGCGTAAAGTTTTTAGGTCGACTGAGAAATCATGTAAGAAAGTTGGGAGATTTTCAGTCCAAAGGCAAAGAATGAGAAAACCGTCTCTTTTTATATTTTATATTTGTGCCATCACATAGATGGAAAACTAAATATTATTTTTTGAGATTTTATTTTAAGAATAGGGATTAAGAAAGCTGCCTTCTTCAGCTTAAAAGAAGAAAAAAAATTTACATTTTCAATCAATACACTAAAATTTCCTAAGATAACAATTAGATCCCCAATCATACGACTACATGTAAAAAAAAATTAGTAGTTTACTCCCCACCTCTTAAACTAAAAATCTCCTAACTTTTTTACATGGCTCCCCAAATAGCTAAGAAAATTTTTGCTTGAGTTGTGAGCATGCAATCCTCTTTATCTTGGTTGTGAGTACCGAAGACAAAGGTAATAATTATTTCATTTTATTGTTGAATATTAAAAAATAGTATGGAGAAAAGTTTTTCTCATATTATTTGAAAATACAATGAAAAGGGATAAGATAGTAAGATTTTTTGAGTTATATGTACATAATTTATTTTATTCTACTCCGTCCAAATTGGAGAAGAAAAATGAGGATATTAAATGGAATGAAACAAAATTGGTTTGATATAATATCATTATATTCCATCCTATTTGAAAATATGTAAACAGTACAATCCAATGTCATCATACTCTATTTCACTTTTTGTTTCATCACTTTCTATCCATTCAAACATATCAGAAAGAGTTCAAGTCAAGAAGAAAAAAAATCGAAAGAATTGATAATAGTAAAATTCAAATCAATGATAGTATAACAATAATCTAATAATTTTATATTGAGATTCCTTGATTTATTGACTATTTTTTTAACATTAGTTATTTATTTTAAAAAAATATAAAGTACAAATATCTATTCATCAATTTCAAAATTTTTAAATATATGTAATAACATAATAATGTGTATTAATTATTTTAAAAAATTCAAATGTAAATATGATTATTTAAATATTTTTATTCTTCGATTACAATTATCCTTTAAACTTTTCTAAATATTTCACTACATAATTATGATTGTTTAGAAATAAATTTTGTGTTTAGTCCTTTTCATTTTTTTTTTTAAAATAAAAACTATTAAAATACAAATAATGAATTGAAAGGTCCCCATGATGCTCCCTTGGCTACATCTCTCCTTGGAGAGGTCAGTCTCGATCAAAGATGCAGAGGGAGTAGGCTCCGCAAAGAACAACATATAAGCAAGATATAGTGAAAAATCAGCAAACGGGCAACCAGAGTCAAAGTGCCAGTTAACTATAGGTATGCTAAACAAATAGCTGAAGAAAATGTAAAGTCTAAAGCTATTACGGGTTACCAGAACTAGTGAGTCCAAGGTGGGATCATAGTGCCAAGTCCACTCAAGCATCTCCAAGAAAATCACTACGGATGCCATCAGCTTCGTTTAAGAACAACATGCAAACACATAGGGATAAGAAATAAAATATTTCTCAGTAGGGATTTCTAACTAAACATACAACTGACATAGTCAACATCTTAGTCATTTCGGTTTATTTACGGGTTGTTTGGAAGGCCTTGAAATTGAATTTATTTAAGAAATTGAATTCAATTCCCTAGTTTGGAATCAATTAATAGCATGTAATTAAAATCCAAAGAGAATTCAATTTTGTAAAAAATATCCAAAAGTAAATCAAATCAAAATATGTCTGATTTGTAATTCTTAACTTGGTGGATTTAATGATAAAAACTAATATATCAAAAATATCCTTAACCCTCTCTAATAAATAATTGAGTTATTAAAATATGATGTTTTATTAATAAAGGATAAAATAATCAAAATAAAGAATTTAATTCATTTTTATATATAGTCCAAACAGTGTAATTGAATTCAATTATGTAAACTACTGATTTATTTTAAATATAAGAATTCAAATTATAACACAATTGAATTCAATTGCTGATATAATTTAATTCAATTCTATCTCATTTTTCAATTCAAACAACTGTTAATAAAATCAATAAACAAACATGGATAAAATAAAAGTTTCTTTTTAATAATTTTGAAAACATAACTGCTGGGTCCCTTTTATTCAATCACTTAAGGCAAGACTCTAAAGCATGAATATCTTATTAACAAATAGAACCATCACTTCATTGTCACATATGCTATGAATGCCATGCAATCTCATGGATGAATGCTTTATGCACTTTATTCTTTGCCATTATGGCTTTCTTTTAGCATGTGTTTGTGTTCTTACGTACCCTTGGATAGATTATCCTAGGATATAAGCTCATTCCATGACCATTGTCATATAGTACTATCTAAATTAGACTCTGGCTGACACCAAAGAGTCATTTCCAAAAGTCTTAATTAGAGAATTGTGCGTTACTTTAACATATATTATTCTTTAAAAGAATCTCATAATCATGGCACAATTCACCTAATCTTATGCACTTATTCATATTGATGCAATACATGGGAATTTATAACAAAAATTTGGCAGCATAACAACTGAATCGGGAGCAAATCCAAAATTTGAAACACTAAATAAACAGTGAAAAAATTCCCAATCATAGCATTAATTCAACAAATACACATAAATTCATAATTCCAATTCATTTTCTCAACAATAATATCATTCCATTAATCCTCAGGATAAGTATTATCATCATAGATTCATAATATAGAACAAATCAAGATAAATCTCAATATTCCAAGATTCAAGAATAGGAACATATATCTTAGCTCCCATTCTTGGCCTCCATAGTCATAAACCAACCAATTATTTCATTTTCAAGTGGCTTTCCATCACACTGCACATATCATAGTGAATTTAAAATACAAGGCACTAAGAATACATAACACTTTCACATGAGATTTCTTAACCTCAAAATTAGAATTTTGGCATAAAGGAGACCATTCCAATATATTTTTGTCACAATTAAGTCCTAACTCTAAGTCTTGATCCATACCAATTAGGTACTCCATACCCTTTCCTTCCTAATCTTAGGTAACATCCCTTTTTCTTAGTGTATACACCACTAAAACAACTCCAAACTTTCTTAGACTTACCCCACACCATTATATATGGTTTAAGGCACCTAAAATCACCATAATAATATCAAATACTCAATTTAAACATGGTTTTGATTAGCCTCAAGGCATGTGGCCAAAAATCACCCTAAAGCCCAAGAAACTTAGCTAGTTGACATCCAATCATTCAAGGACATTTCTAAGGTCTATCTAATTCAAATAATCATGCCTAGATACAGTTTTGCTATCCATCGGGAGATAAGAACTAAAATTCACACTTCTAGTAGCTTAAAGGAGCTAGTTTAGGTCCATAATTATTTCTACTTATTCTTTCACTAAACCAACCACTCAAGGACAATTTTATCTTTAATATATTATATATTTTAAGGGGCAAAAATGGTTTATTAATTCCTATGGCTTAAGATTCAAACTCCTACCTTTCCTAGTTGTTAGTGTAGGATTCTAGCTATCCCTTTATGACAAGATTCAAGATATTGATCATAACAAAGCTGTGCTCATAAATATGCCCATTTTGAAGGCCAACTAAATTATTTAAACCTATAGGAACCTCAAACTTACATTAACTCTTGGGGATTTTAAGTCTAGACACAATTTCCTACTTTAAGCTAGTTTATGCCATAGTCTTGTTAAATACCTTCCCTAGAGTTTTAAGTCACAAAAACCATTTTAAAGGACTCACCTAGACTAGCATAAGCTAGGTCTAAGCTCTAAACACATAACTATGTATAAGCTTGGGAACCTTAGAGTAAAGTATAATAGGCATAATATTTCATGAACTATAACAAGAATGAGTTGGAGATCCCCACCTCTCTTCCAAGCTTAACACTCCTTCTAGATCCAAGTTCCAAATCCTCAAGAACCACTACACCATGAGAGAAAATCTCTTGCTTCTTTGGAGCTCCTTGGCTGCGGCTTCTAGAAGGAAAAGGAGGGAAGATTTTGTGCTTGTGTTGGAGTAGAAGAGAGGGAATAAGAAGAAGAAGGTCAGGGCTTGAGGTTGAGGGAGTTGTGTGGTTATTTGTGGAGGTTGGGGGAGAGAAAAATGGTGAAAGTTTTGGAGATGGAGAGGCTGAGAGTTCGAGGGAGAGGTGAAGGGGAGTTGTGTTATTTTTGCATTATATTTAAAGAGAGTTTTAGAGTTTAAGTGTTATTTGTTTTAATGGGTGTCTAAATTCTATCCTTTAGATTCAAAGACAAGACTTGTGGCTTACCTAAGGCCCTTAATTAAAAGATTTGAAGTGATAAATGTCACTTTGTCACTCATTTATATTTTGTGACATACCATGAGTACTCTATTATACTTTAAATTCTTAGATTAAACAGTTACAAGGGCTTTAAGAGACTTTGTCAGTAATTCTACACTGTTTCTAAATATTTTAACTGAAAATATAAATTATTTAATTTCTATCTCTGATAGGATTTTAACTATGCAATTATATTGTTATTATTTTATTTTATCTCTCTATTTAATTTATTATCTACATTAAATTTTTTCTGCTAATTCGTTATTTAAAACTTGTTGCCTCTAAATGATTTATTTTTTAATTAAAATATATTTTTGTCCCTTAATTATTGACACTGTATTATTTATTTAATTTGTAATGCAAAGTTACAAATGCGGCAAAATCGGGGATGTTACAGGTGGATTGTTACTCGGAGCTCAAAGTTATAAATTCTCAACTCGACTTACTACTACAAATATTTAAGATCAAAGTCAAACTCTTTGCTTATTATTTTTCAATTTTTTTCTCATTTTATTTTATCTTTTTGTTATTTTCATGATTTTTCTTTTTCTTTGATCACTTAGTATTTTATTCAATCGGCTTAAGTGTCTTCTCAAATTTGGAGCCTTTGTAAGAAGATGTAAATAGTACCCCAATCAATAAAAAAGTTCAAAGAAATTAAAATGTCAAAAAATAAAAATTTAAAATTTTTACTCTAACAAGATTGAATAATTTTGTTTATAGATTATCAAAAAGGTTAATGAGGATTTGGTACATTTAATTGCTTGAAGAAGTAAAGATTGGAACAGACCTCATGATTGCTAATAGTGATTTATTAAGGTATTTCATTAGCTAAGGGCTTATGATTAAAGCACTTATTTGATTAGATGAGTAATCTTAAAGAAAAATACACGAGTGCTCATGGATAGGACTATCACATTGGCCCTAAGCCCATAGCCTAGCCCGTACTTAGTTTTAGCCTACCTTTTAGTGGGCTTATTGGCCCTTGATCCCACAAAACCCACTAAATAAGTGGGTTAGGGTCGCATAAATCGAGCGCCAGCCCTTGCTAACTGAAAACCTCGACGTTAAAATGGCATTTTTATCACCACATATGGGGATTGATATTAAAATAATATTTTTGTCCTCAACTTATTTTCTCTTTCCTTTCACCCTCCCACACTCTCACTGCACCCCTACTCCCATACCATTGCACCCCAATGGTGCCACACTTCCCAACAGCCACAAACCACAAACCACAAACCACTATCTTCTTCAAACATCAACCTTGTCATGCCTCCATTATGCCACCACTGGCACCATGACGACACCTATCACAACCTTCACCAACTCACAACCTTCGCACCACCAAGAGTTGCACAATCTAATAACACCATCTTTCCTTTCCCCTTTCTAGTTTGCAGCACATAAAATCTCCAAAATCAAGTCTCACACAATTTCTTTTAACTTCCATGATGCTCAATGATACTCTCTAGAATTGTCTAACGTCTTGTACCGGGCAAGAGCAAAACACAGGCTTAGCAAAGCAAACCAATTCAAATTATAAAGAAAATATCTAGAGGTACCATCTAGGACTAAGATTCATAAATTACTCTGCATGCTTATGCCAACTAGAAGACCCTTTACCTATACTAACTACTAGACACTAACCATGTAGGAGCATCATGATTTGATAGTTGAAGGCACAAACATGGGAAAAGTTGGGAGAAGGGGTTGATGCAGTGGGTGGGGTGGGGACAAGAGGGTACTTACGGTAGTTGGGGGGAAGCGGGCCATGCTGCCGCGGGGAAGCCAAGTTGTGTTGCTGGTGTCGATTGGGTAGTGCCACCGAAGTGGGGCAGATCTCTTGCCGGTGTCAACTGGATAGTGCATCGAAGCAGTGCAGCTAGGAGGAAAAAGGGAAAATATGGGATGTTAGAAGAAGGGTGTAATGGGAAGATGAAAAAGAAAATAAAAATTTAATTATTTATTAAATTATTTTATAATTATTAAATTTGATTTTGAATGGTTGAAATTTAGGAGTTGTTTGTCATCCTCAAAAACCAAGTTAACATGGCATAAAGTCGAATTAGTTATATTACCGGTATAAAAATGAACTAGTTTTTTTATTGAATATTATTTGGTTCAACAATTTAAAAATTAATTTTAACATATGTGCTCTTCTTCTTTTTCTGTACCTCATTCTCCTTAATTAGGTCATTAAAAAACCAATCTAGGGAATTCTGGCTGTCGGCAGTGGTGGATGGTCGCAAGTAGCAGTAGTTGACAGTGAGGGGTGGTGGCGGATAATAGTAGACAGTGGTGGATGGTGTGGCCGTCGGCGGCAATTATCGGTGGCCAATGGCGACAATCGGTAGCGGCTAGCAGCAGTCAGCTGCAGCCCATGGTGATAGCCAACAACAGATGGTGAGGGATGGTGGTGGTGAACAATGGTGTACGGCAGTAGCGGTGGATGGTTGACAAGATCAATGGAGATAGAATTAATTGGTGTGAAATAAAAACAGTAACAGTAAAAAGATATAAAATAGAAAAAGAAAAAATTAAGATAAAATAAAATTAATTTAAAATTATTTTTTAGAATTAATTTTAGATCCAAATTGATTCAAATAAAAATTAATTTTAAAATATTTAAATAATTATCAAATAATATTTATTAAAAATTAAATTCTATTATACTTAGTTATCTAATTTCCTTAGTTTACCAAACACCACTTTAATCACCATGTGATGACAAATTCAACTTCCCCCGCATAAGAATCCGCCTACGTTAGCAATGAGGCTTTATTTAGGGGTTCGCAATGCGTGACCCTTGTAAAAGTATTTCAGCGAACTTTTTTGTGCTATTTTACGGTGAAATTTGTTTCACCTACATGTCATTGTCAATCATATCAGGATACGGATTTGCATTTCTTGCTTGGAGTTAGATTAATTGTAAAGTAAACATGATTTTGATAATTATTATATATAATTGATATTTTACAATGAATTATAATAAAATTAATTTTGATATTTGAATATATTAGTTCAAAAACGATTTTAAGATAAAATCATTTTTTTTATACAAATTACATTTTATAACTAACAAGCTTTATGGCGTTATTTAATTATAATATTTGAACTCTTCTTTTTTTTTATGGAGTTATTTAATTAAAATATTTGAATTGTTATAATAACCTATTATTTATTTAATAATGATAATTAATGATTGGGCACCTATAATTAATCAAATTTAAACGTTGATCATTGTACCTAGGCTAGAGTTAATCTACTTAATATGATTATTTTTTAGTGAGCTACTTCATAAGTGGATTAGAATTATTCTATTTAAGATGATTTACAACATATTTGATATATTATATTAAACATGATAGAAAAAATTAATACAATACATTATAATTTTATCGATTGTTCAGTCTGAGTAATGCTTTGTATAAATTTATTTATTCAACATTCTTATATATCAAAGTAATAGATAATTTAATCAAGTCTACAGAGGAAGGATTAGAAATTAGAATGCAATATAGAATTTTAATTTCAATTCCTTATTTTGGAATTGAAATTGACATAGAATCTTAAATTATATGTTTGCACTGCTTAAGAATTGGAATTGGAATTGTGATTCTTAATTCAATTATAGTTTTGTTACTTGAATGTGTGATTCAAAATTTAAATTTAATAAAAATATTAATACTAGTGTTTTTTTAAAATATTTTTGTGAAAATTATTTATATATAAAATAATAAATTAGAATCTAAGAATTTTTTTATAATTTTTTAAAAATATTAAATTTCAATAAATATGATCACTAGAAAATAAATTAAAAACACAGAGAAATATAGAAACTTTAATGATGAGAGAGGCATGTTTTAAAAAAATTAAGGATGAAAAAAATTAGATTACAGAACAATTTCTTTCTTTTTTTCTTAAAAAAAATCTGACTCTAAATCTTTATATGCTATTGTTGTTGGGAAGCATTTTAAAAGTTTTTGTTTATCATTCTCTAAATTATTATGTCTAACCCCATGCCTTTCATGTAATTAGTGCTACACACTTGAACACAATAGCCGAAATTTCAATGGAATTTAAGAGTGATTGTTGGATGAACTATAATGGTAGAACTAAGCTAAAGATGGGGTCAATTCATTAAAAAAGAAAGAAAAAATAGGTAAAATTTGAAAATTTTCTAAGTAAGCCAATATAGGGTGTTAAGAATGCCCCAGCTAAGGCTAGCCTATATATCCGCCATACATTAGACCATTAAAAAAGTTGATAAAATTGAAATTTTTCACAAATGTATTGGCCCTCAGCCCACTTGGCTCATGTGCGTTTTAGGCCCTATATAAGTGGGGGCTTTTTGGCTTTGGCCGAAGTGGGTTAGGGCTTAATGTAGTCTGTTAGTAGATTTGATCACCTTTCTTTCATGAAATATCAGTATGAATCATTTCATTCTTAATAATATAATAATATTTTAAGATAAAATTCACAATTAATTTATATTTTTATCTAGAATATTATTCTATTATTGACTATAAATATAATTTATATGGCACTCCAGGAGTATTGAAAGATTTCTTAGTCTTAAATACTTTAGACAACTTTAATACTCTTACTTTTTTTGTGCTCCTTTTTCTACTCTTATTCATATAGAACTGTAGGAAGCATTGTAGCATAGAAGTGCTAATAAAAATTAATAATAATAATAAAGGCAAAGCCGAAAGGTGAAGATTGAATTAGCAAAAGCCGTTTACATCGTAAAACCGTTTAATCTTGTACTACTGCAGATTGAAGGGGGATTAGGAGTAGGCCAAAGCTCTTCTGTCTCCATAACCTTAAATTTAATCAAACACAAACCCAAGTAAATATGCAAGATTAACTAATTATTGTTTGACTTGAAGCAGAATATTGTAAGCAAGGAAAGTTCCAAAGAGTTCCAAGGATCTTTCAATGCTAATGCCCAAACAAAAATAATAATCGAAATTCCATTCCGTATTCTCATAATCATTTATTTTTAAAAGTAAATTTCATTCTTTTCCCTCCATTCTTTTGCTCGGATGAGACTCTTCATAGTCCCAAAGCTATGACAGCGAACCAAACGCAACTTAGAAGCAGCACATCTGCCATAGAGTCACACCTGTCCATATCAATTTTCATATATAGAAGTGAAGTCCCTCGGCCCTTGTTCAATCTTTCTATTGTCTATTAGCCAGAATAATATAAAAGTTACAACATGTACTACTGGCACCATCGTTGACTGCTGGATTGATTTTTCTGCTTCGGTCCATTATGGCATGTTCATTATTCTATTTATCAGACACATCAACAATATGCAGTTCTACAGCTAGTCAGAAGTCACAACCTACATCTAGAGTTAACAAATGATCCACACTTTAAGTAGATTAAAGTTTTTGCCAGTGACATTACATATCTATATTTAGTGACACAAATAACATAAAATTTGGGGTATCATTAATAACTGCAGAGTATTTGGCTGGGGCCACAAGACAAAGTAGAATTGAAGTGAAAAAGAGTGCTCAAAGAAAATTTGCTGAAGAGAATAAAATGAGTTTCTCTAATTTATACTGCAGATATATATACGAGAGGGATGCCTACGTATGATGCATGATGCACCTCATCTACACTCAGTACACATTCTGCTGCATAACCAAATATCAGATTCTGCAAGATGCGTATGTATGACGCATATGCACCTCATCTACACTCAATACACATTCTGCTGCACAACCAAATATCAGACTCTGCAAGATACGTGCGTGTACACAAGCACGTGCGCGCAAAAAGTGCAAATGTACACAAAAGCACACTTCTACACAAATGCATACTGTGTGCCACATTCTATGCAATTCTGTTACCACCACACTCTCCAATTCCGTTACAAGAATCTAGCGGTATCAATCAGTATCCAATGCTGTGATTTCATTTTGATGCAGGCTCTACCAACTCTGAAGGCTCATGGTGCTGCAGCTGCCACCGCTGAGATGGTTCTAATAAGTGCTGCAGTGATCACCTCTGAACGGCAATCTACCTGTATCTGCCAGCAAGATTAGTGAAGGATGATGGTAGTGGTGAGGCATGAGCAGCATCTATCTCTTTAGCTCAGTGATGAGAATCTTCATGTTTTGCCTTGTTTGTATGCCTGAAGATAGCCGAGAAATAACAGAGGTTTCCTATATAAATCCATAATAAAGCTAGGAATGTTTGCAAAACTTAAAAACACCAGTGTGCACAACAGCAAAAAGCAAAGAAGAAAGTGCCATTTAGGCCATTCACCTGGACATTCATATGATCACTTTGTTATTGATAATTATGCAGGGAATGTGAGCAATCTTAGGCCACTCTTTCCCTCCATTTCTCTGGCAACTTGCTTCTAATAATAGGCAGCGCTTTATAGTCAGTACTGAAAGAGAGGAAGGCAGTCCCTCTTCTGGCAAGTATTCAAGTCGGCGACAGTCTGAAATCTCAAGATTTTCAAGAGAGAAGAGATTCCGAAGCCACTTCCCATCCAAGCATTTTATATAATAAAGATGAGAGATGCGTAAAGACACAAGGGAAGCAGGTAGCAGTGGCACTTCCATTTTCATCAGCACACTCACAAGACCATCGCCGCGAATTCGCAACTCTGAAAGACAATTGAGCCATTGCAAACCCGACTTTGTGATAGCTGTAGCTGACAAGCTCCCGCAGTTGGAGACTTCCAAGTATCCGTAAACTGATAGGCAGCCCCTCTTCTGCAAAAGACTGCAGATTGGGAAGTCCATATATCCTCAACTGTTGAAGGCCAGATAAAGTGTTCATTGGCTCTGGTAGCGAATCAAGCTTGCGACAGCTTGATACCAGCAAATGACTGAGGTTAGGTGTGGCCAATCCACCCCGTGGAAATGACTCCAGTTTGGGACAACTGTATATGGATAAACTTTGAAGAAAGCACAAACTCTGGGATGCTTCTTCTGCAATGGAAATAGATTTCAGATTCTTGCAACCCAAAATGAAAAGACTTTTGAGCACAGGGAGACATCCTAGTGGAAAGAATGTCAATGAGTTACAGCTATTCGTAACGACGGTGAACTACTGCCGTAAAATTCGGTACCAACTGTCTTTACTGACTTCAGTCCAGAGATGATGAGTTCTCTAAGACTAAGCAGTTGTCCTAGGGAAGGCAGTGACCAACAATGATCACAACTGCTGATGCTTAAATACACCATGTTGCCAAATGAGGAATCTCCTAACCAATTTGGAAAGCCGGTTCCACCATAGAATTTGATGGTGAGTTTCTTCAAACTTGCCCAGTGCTGCAGCTGTTCAAGTACAAGCCTTTCAATCTGTGAGTCTTCAGTAGCACCGCAATCCCATTCTAACGCCAACTCGTCAATTGGATCTTTCTTCTTCAAGTTGGCCTGAAAGGCATCAGAGGGGTCAGCAACATTTTGTAGCTTTAACACACAAAGTTTCCCCTGCAGATGAGGAAACTTTTTCAGGTCTCCAACCTTTAGTCCATTCGCCTGTTTGCTGACGACAAAGGCAGGCAAAGTTTGGAGATTTTGTAGTTTGGATATTTGCACAGGCATATCCTTCAACTTAGTGCCGCTGATGTCAATGTGGCGAAGATTAACCAAATTTCCCATGTCTGCAGGCAATTCAGTGAGACACTTACAATTTGACAACAACAACAAGGTCTGCAGATTGTACAGCTTGCATGTAACATTTGGTAATATTTCAATTTTAGTATTAGAGAGATCTAAATATCGCAAGTGTATTAAGTTTCCAAGAGAGTCAGGCAGCTCAGTGATATTATTATAGTGTGACAAAGATAACACCCTTAACCGTCTCATTGCTGGCAACAAGTCATGTAGTACCTTGTCTGACAGGTAATGGCTTCTCAAATTGGGATATTTTGATGACCGCCAATTTCTTAATGGTAAGGCAAGAAAGGTATGGAGACATTTTGATCCATACAAGGTATCAAATTTATTGAAACAGTCATACTTCCCTCTGTTGTATGACAAATGACGAACTCTTTCAAGACCTTCAGGAGGCTTTGGATCCTCATGCCTGATACAATAAGCAGATGAAACAATTATGGCTAAGTCATTAATGAGATCATGCATTATAAAGCTTTCCTTCTTATTGACAGACTGTCGACGTATCAGTGACCGTGATACAAGTTCATCAAAGTATTCATCACCTACTTCTTCCAAAGTTTTCTCACTTTTGGAATGTGCTAAACCTTCTGCAATCCATAGCAGAACCACCATCTTTTTGTCTAGAATGGGGTTCTTTGGAAAAATGGAACAATAAGCAAAGCATCGTTTCAAAGAAGCAGGAAGATAATGATAGCTCAATAGCAGAGCTGGTAGCACCTTAACATTAGGCAAATCCGAAATTTTACTTTTTAATACCTTACTCCATTCCTTGTCCGATAACTTGGTGCGGAGAAGACCCCCAAGGGCCTCTGCAGCCAATGGTAAACCACCACATTTTTTGGCAATTTCCTTGCCAATTTCTTCTAGCCTGGGCTGTTTGCTGCAGGTTTTTGCTCCAAATGCATGGTGGGCAAGTAAAGACCAGCAATCTATGCTAGGAAGAGTGCTCAGATAGTGGATAGGAAGAAAGGTTTGCATGGCTAGGGCCACGCTTTCATCTCGAGTTGTGATGACAATCTTGCTTCCCATTTCCCCAGCATTAAAAATAGCCTTGAGTTTGTTCCAATTATCATAGCTTCCATCCCATATGTCATCCAATACAAGCAAAAATCCTTTATTCCTCAAGCATTGCTGTAATTCCACTTGGAGAGTGTTAAGGTTAATTGTGACAATTGGTTTAGAACTTACAGATTCAAGAAGGCTTTTAGTCACCCTGCAAACATCAAAATCCTTAGAAATATAAGCCCACGCTTTCACATCAAATCTGTCTTTCACTTCATGATCATTGCAAAGGAGTTTAGCAAGGGTTGTTTTACCAAGTCCACCCATGCCCAAAATGGTAACCACTCCTATTTTATAAGTGCCACTAGCATTATCTGACAGCAAATAATCCTTAAGTTTCTTCTTGTCATCATCTATACCATAAATAGCAGATTCATCTATCACAGAACTTGTAGGTGTTCCATGCCAAACACTGTTGAAAGTACCTTCTTTCAATCCAAGAATATCCTTCTGCTGTGAAAAGTGTTCCAACTTTTCAAACAATCCTTGTATCTTAGAATTGATCACAACAGAATACCGCTTGAAAGGAGAAGCAAGGAAGTTCAGCACCTGATCACTAATGACTTTGGAAGAACTCAGCCTCCTCCACTTTGCATCTTAAGGCCTCAGTGTTGATCTCATCCAACAAATCATCTGCATCATAGAGAGCATCTCTGAGCTCATCAAGCCATTCCTTCACTGCAGGATTTGTGATCTGTTTCTCCTCAGCATCATTGAGTACAGCTTGGAGACTCAGCATGGTTAGCTTCAGCTTTTTCAGAAGTGAAACGTCAAGCTCTTTGCTCTGAGAGAAGTGAAGGAACTCGTGTGAAATAATCCTCTCTACCAACACTTCCACTGAAGCCGAGAGGAATGCTTCTCCCACAAATGCTGCAGCCATATTTTCCTTGGATTCAATCAGATGCCATTGCTAACAAATAACAGTAGTTTAACCAGGAAAGCAATTTGAATTGTTTTGGTGGATAAAGCAATGTTAAAGTTAAGTATGCACGTGTTCCTGAATATTAACTATCGTTATTCACGTCAAAAAAAAAAAAAAACCTATGGTTATTTTTCCCATTTTCCACATTACGGTCAAAGCTTGTAGTTGAAAAGTTGGAACTTGCAACCACAATGGACCACCCACTTAGACAAAACCCCCCAACTTTGTGCCGTCAAAAAACTAGTGCAGGATAAATTGGCCTGTCGAGAAAAACACATGGTCTCTGAATATTAAAAATATAAGATAAGTCAGTCTTTTTTTTAATTTTTTTATGAACTTTTTTATCTTATTTATATTTTTATTAAAGATCAATTTGATTTATTTATAAATTGTTACAGGTCAATTTACCCTAAAAATTCTTCAAAAATATTGGGAAGAGACTAATTTTTTCAATATTTTAAAATAACAAAAATTGTGAGTTAAGTTTTTCTTACAAGGATCAATTTATCCAACACTAGTTTTGATAGGGACCAATTAGAGGTTTTGTCTGTAGATTATTGGCTTAAATATTTTTTTGTCTCTATAAATATAAGTTATTTTGATTTTGGTTTCTCTCAAATTTTTGTTTTGAATTTTGATTCTTTTTTTTTAATTCTTATTCATTATCGTTCTAAATTTTAGTCTTTATAATATTTTAAAAATGTGTTTAATTATGACAAATATTAGAAATTTTGGATTTGGTCATTATAAATATTTTCTTAATCTTATTTAAGTTTTTATAAATATCATCACTTAACATTAAATCTGAATGATAGGGACTAATAAAAAAAAACATATTTAAACATAAATATTATTTTGAGAATAGGGTTTTTTTTTTTTTTATCTAAACCATTGGTATCCAAAGTCCACAAACTCTAACTAATTTAGTTCGAGCTGGTTTTAGGAGTACAGATCTTACAACGAGAGTTTTTTTTTTTTTTTAATCATCTACAAGACTCAAATCTAAAACCTTACTTAGGGATAACAAGTGTTGAAATACTTGAACTAATCAAATATTAATTAGAAAACATCTTTTACCACTCCTTTCTAGATCGTTTCTTTTTTATTAGACTAACTATCAATTTGATCCTCCAAAAGTACAGGTGATATCAATTTAGTCCAAAATATTGTGACATCAAATAAGTGCTCCAAATATCAAAGTGACATCAAATAAATCCTTTAAAGATTTAAGTGGCATCAAGTTAGTCTTCTAAAAACTTATGACATCAAATAAATCCTTCAAAAATTTTAAGTGACATCAAGTTAGTCTTGCCAAAATGAAAAATAATGTGACCCATAGGCATCAAGATAACGATTGGAGATGGAAGTTGATGATGCGAGGACTAACTTCATGTCACTTTAATTTTTGGTGGACTTATTTGATATCACAAGTTTTTGGAGGACTAAATTAATGTCATGTATATCTTTGGAATACCAAATTAGTAGTTTAGTCTATTTACCTTTTTTTTTTCCTTTGTTTATTTATGTTTTTAATCCTCTAAAATATCATATTTTCTTCATTTGATTCCCTTTTTAAAAAAGTTTTTCGTTTACTCCCCCCAAAAATTACTTTCATTTACATTTGGTCTATCCATTAGTGTTTCATTAGTTTTTGCTGTTAAGTGTCAATGTAACATCCAACATGAATGTTGATATGAGCTAAAGGATAAAAGAAGGAAGCCAAATGAAACAAAAAAATCAATATATAATTTACTTATAATTATTATTCTGAAATTCAATTATTGTATTAAATATTTTTAAATGATTGTTTCTATAAAATATATAAGTTAACTTGTAATATTTAAAAAATTTAATATTATACTTTATAAAATTAAAAATTTACATAAAATATAATTAAAATAAAATGCACAAGAGGTAAAAAAAATTATTTTGAGAAAATTAAATACAATTTAATTAAAAATTACGTGTAATCAAACTAATTTCACTCGACAGTCACAAAGCAATACAACAAAATAAACACACCCTTAATTTCATTTCCACCCCCGCTATCAACCCACCTTTGTTTTTCATTTATACGATTTTATTTATTTTTAATTAATCATACAACAAACCACATTTGCATGAATACCTCCCTTTATTAATTTCATTTTCTACATTTCTTACCAATCAATTCATTGTTTTTACATTCATTATTAATTGAATACTTGGATTGTATCTCAGCATTTATCTTAGACAATTTTGTCTTGGACGAACCTCTAACTTTGTCAACAACATTTTAACAATACATGAATTTCTAGTATTTTTGTTCTTGAAAATTTTGTTGCACGTGTTTGTTAACCAATATCTTCAATCTAAATGTGTTAGTTTAGTAACAAGTAAATTAGGTTAATTTAATTTTTTATTAGCTTTTATTGAATTTTTTTTTTAGTTTTAATATATTTTTCTCACATATCATGTATTTTATTTTAATTATATTTTATGTATTTTATTTAATTTCATAAAATATATAATATAAAAGTTTCTATATATTACAAATTAAAATAGATATTTTATGAAAATAATCATTTAAAAATATATTTAATATAGTAATTTGATTTCATAATAATTGTTATAGTTTAAATTAATATAATTAAAATTTTAGTTAGAAGTTTTATTTTGACCCATGCCTTCATTATTTTTTTAATTCGTCCCTGAATGCTATTATTCGTAAAGTTTTTTTATTTTTTGGGTCCATTATTCAGAAAGTTGATTATCAAAAAATAGCATCATGAGCACTTTTTTTTTTGTCAACAAATATTATTAATTGATAATCAAAGGCAAAATCTGCTTATAATAGAAAAATTGACAATATAATATGGTAAATCAGCATCTAAGCATAAGACCATAGATGATTGATAATTAATAAATTTTATATAGTTCCAAACAATTCACATCAAACCATAGATAATTCTACATCACACTTTAGATGAGCATGAAAGTATAAGCGAGCTCATCACATATCTCTGCATCACAAGCACTTAAACTAACCACTTGGGAAACAAATCCAGTATTGCAAGTCCATAAGATTGATCCACCACGGTATTTCTTTTAAAAACCATAAACCCAAGTCCAAATTCAACCCAAGACCTCATCCAAAAATAGAAAGAATTCAACTCAAGACCAAGAATTATAAACATTACTAAGGCCTGTTTAGTTTTGAAGAATATTTCATTCCATTACAAAAATAATGCATTATGTTTTCATTTCTTGAAAACAGTTTTCATATTCAAATTTTCAAATTTCAGGAAACATATTTGTTTTGATTCTATGTTTTGTATTTTAAAATAATAAAAACATTGAAAATATATTTGGTTTGTGTTATGGACTAACCTATAGATCAAATAGTCATGGATAGGACGATAGCACCTAAGGCTCAAGTCAGAAGTCTTGGCCGACATTTGTCTTTACATCCATCAAATAATTCTATCTTATCATTTGAAGAGATATCTCATGATGGTTAAAGGGAATCCTAACTAAAGAAGAATTTCACGAAAAGAGGAGATAATATCTTCCATTCAACCCCTCATATCTCTTTATAAATAATTTCTAAACAAATTATTCAAGTATGCTCTCTTTACTATCTACCAAGGTTAAGAAAACTGGACCGAACATCGAATTGATCAAAGCAGGGGTTCAAAGGTTCAGAGGTTCAACCAGTTCAATCGGAGGTTCGATCAGGACATAATAAAATATATATATATATATATATATATATATATATATATATATATATATATATATATATATATTTAATTATTTATATATATAAATATATACATATGATTAATTAAAAAATAAAAAATTATATTAAATTATTAACAATAACATAATTAATGCAAAATAATATTTATTATGAGATATTTTATTAAACATCTTAAATGTAAAATTCATTTATTTTAATTTTTACTTACATTTTTTTTAAAAGTACTCATAGACAATATAATAATTATTTTTTATTTTCTATTTTTAAATTAATTTAAGAGTATGTAGTAAATAAGCATACTAAAAGAATCAAGATTCTAAAAGAAATGAATTTTTGTTTTTATTGAGTTTTTTCTTCTTTTTTTTTTTTATAAAAGAAATAAAAGTATTTTTATCAAAATTAAAAAAAAAAATAGTCAACCGGTTTGATTGGTCCAATTCACATCGGTTCATTGGTTTTTCCTAATTTTGACCAATTTTGACCATATCCAGTTTTGTGGTGAAGATCGGATTGGCCTGGGGTCTGGTTCCCGGTTGGACAGGTCCGACCGGCCAGTCTGGTCCAGTTTTCTTAACATTGCTATCTACACAATATCTCTTAACCCATGCTAACTTAAGTATCGGAATCTTTGCACGTACATCTCCACCAACTTGGAGTAGAGATCAACGGTAGCTTCATGTTTCCTACCCCACATCGGAGACTAGGTAATCTCTATCCGAGTTCCTAGTTTCGAACAATGACGCCGTTTGTGAGAACATGGCTGTTGGTGACTTTGCTCTTTGTCATCCAGGTTTTGCCTTTTAGATGGCATCTCCAAAAGAAAAGGTTCTCGGTGAAGCCAATTTCCTGATTGAGTTACTAGGATTGTGGATTTTTATTATTCTATTCTTCAATTCGAAAGTTGTGAAATACAATTTGATTAATCCAACGTATTTTGCATAATTCATTTGAATGAAAGTTGCACTAGAAGTCTACGAATCAAGATGCCATGAGCGAATTCTTTCTTACAACTTCGAGTTGATGGACAACCCACAAATCCCTTGCAAAAATCAGGGACTTTACTCCAAATCAATTTGAATGTCTTATTTTTTGGGTGAGAAACAGAAGCATACGTGTTGCAAATTTTGGAGCTTGAAATAGCTCAACCATGGCCCCAACATGCCCAAATCTAGATTTGTTCTCGACGTTTTTTTCTAACAAGAGAACGCACGAGTCCGTGGTTAGAACCATAGAATCTCCACGGTTGAATCTGAGCATCGAGTTTGGGATGAAAAACAAGTTGGAAACAACGACGAATCGCAACCCATGAAGCTTGAGCGTAGGTGGGCGATGGTGGATCTGTCATGCCTCTATTCTCCATTAAAAAAGCTTGACTTCTTACATTTTGTTTCTTGTTGGAACCGACTCTGGACAAACACGACCTCAAGAGATGATGTGATTCGCAGCTTACAAGAGCTTGATTCATCAGCAATGGCAGGACCTGTTCATGGAGTGGGTCGCCCCGCGATTTGGAGATGAATGAACATTGGTTTTTGCCACCACCATTACTGTTTTGCAGTGCCATCCTTGTCTCACGTCACTGCCACCCCTAGCTTGTCCTTCCTTTGCTGCGCCACCACTAGAGAAAGACCACCATACCAGCGTTGAGTCTCTGGCTGTTCGCAAGAGCATGAGTGGCCCATTCAAGTCGCCAACCATCGCTGTTAAAGGTTGCATTTCAGAGAACTACCCCTACATTCTCGGTCTCTTTGTTTAGCCGAAGATATGAAGATTGTCGCCACTAGCTCCCCCTGGCCTGCTACCAGAAAACAAAGCTGCAGCTGAAAGGGGGCCCTATGGTGTTATCGTAAGGAAGGACCATTGGTTCGGGTTTCTCCAAAGAATTGGATCTTGGGCCCATTTGTAAAGAAAAAAGGGGGGGGGGGGGAGGGGGAAACGGCTGAATTCGTACGTGGGAAGAGTAGAACCTGCACCCTGTGGATACACCACAAGCAAGTAACCACTATGCCATACCAATGGCATGCAGAAATCTTAGCTTACAATATATTTAAGATATATTTGTGATAAAAGGAAGAGGAAGCTATAAATCCAAGAAAAAATAGCAGGATACAAGATTTGAACCCATGCAATCTTGGATATGTAACCAGGATTAAACAACTATGCCAACTAACTAGTACATGAAGCATGCCCTCCATATATTTTCGATTTTATGCCACATGTATTTATTTAAAATCCATGATATACTCCAAATTTTGTGATGCTTATTATATCTTCAGCATGTCATATTTTGCACACTCTTAAACTTGATTTGTTTTGATCATTTAAAAGATTTTGTTTCTTTTTATGTGCACAATATTGCAAATAAATGCCATTATTAATGCACAATATCATTTTGAGAGTCGCTAGATAAAATATTTGGGCACAAAGCCCATAATCATTTGGCCAAGAATAAGGTCATCCAGCTTGAATTAAGGTTGTGAAGAAACCAACCTTGGATTAAAATGTAGCAAAGTCAAGACTGGAGCCTGAGTGGAAACATGACAAAGACAAAATGCACATTCATAAAGTCTCCAATTATCCCACATCAGAAACATGTTGAAAACAAAGCAAAGTCCATACTTGGTGTAATATCCTGGAGCACAGAGCATTTGATTCACATTGTTAACTAATTTGTTTCATTGCATTAGAGAAATAAGAGTAAATAGAATTGAATTACAAGGTTAGAGCTAAAAAAATTTGAAGTTGTTGTGTAGAAAATTTAAGAGAAACTATTAGCAATATTTTACTAGTTTAGGGAGAAATGGTTTAATCGTTGGTTGTATACTATAAGAATCGAGTCAGTAAAAATTTATATTGTTAAAACCCTAATTTGAGTGGCCAAGATTGAGCCACACACACACTCATGGGCTAGTGCCCTCTCAACCACACAAAAGAAAGCTAAGCAAAATTCAAAAATTGTGTGCAATCTACCAATGGAGAGCCCATGAGTCATCCTTCCTCTTTATGGCACAAAACTAACAAATTTCCAATAATCTCCCTCATAGTTTCGGGCCCAAACCTCTCTCCCTCATTTTCTTCTTCATCTTATCCCAACCTCTTCACTTCTTTATCCCACACAAATTTTCTCCACTAAGGCTTGCACTATACTAGCTCAAACTTCAATTTGAGGTAGGATTCTTAAATTTTGCTCAATATTAGAATTATGTAGCTGATTAGGATTTGTATGTTCCTCTCTAATATGATGATGTATAATGAATATATGGTTTATTTCAATTGATTGAACATGAGAATTTTTGGTTTGGGGTGGAAAATTGATCAAAAACTCAAAAAGAAACTCAAACAGAATTGCTGAGAATTGAACCCCTAAGATCCGTCTATATGGCGAACTATATGGCTTCGTCAGTAGGCATCGAAATTTGATGACACATATTTGATTATATTTTTTTAGTAGAATACTTTTAAAAGTAA
Source organism: Pterocarpus macrocarpus (assembly GCA_031439585.1). NCBI lineage: Eukaryota > Viridiplantae > Streptophyta > Magnoliopsida > Fabales > Fabaceae > Pterocarpus > Pterocarpus macrocarpus. The sequence goes on from CM062517.1 coordinate 40,445,122, forward strand.
TTCTAATATTAATTAAAAATTAAATATAATATAATATATTAAAATTTATTTTAATTATTCTATACAATAAAACATATCAAAAGTATATTGAATTTATTAACTACTTTATTTTAAGCAACATTTTTATTATAATTTGAGTATATCTTATATATGACAATTATAATAGTGCATAATCTTTTTAGTGAATTCACTTTGCCAATACAACATATAATTATGCATAGGAAAATATAGGTTCTGTTAAATATAATCTGATATTGTTTGATGATTGATTTTAACTTTAGTTTATTATTATTGGATAATATACCTTTATTAGAAATTGTTTTATTCTCAAAACAAAATATCACTTTAAGTCTTTTGTTAACAAATCTTTGGCAAAATAAAATGATAAAATTTCTAATATAATAGTATAGATAAAAAGAAAGTTAGCTAATAGTTAATATATAATAATTAAATATTTTCTATTTTCAAAAGCAATTTAATTTTGTTATCATATTGTATCAGTTTTTATGTGACATAAAAAACGTATATAATTTTTTACCTTTAATTAATAATTTTTTTACTCAATTTTAAATTTTGACGACTATTCTCTTCATATTTACATGAACCTACTTAAAATTATATATATACACATAGGCTATATATAAATCATTTTATCTCAAATGTAGTTAAAAAAACCTTGATGATTAAATGATTTTTTACATAAAAGAACTTAAATAATTTTTTCATATGTCATGATTAAGTTTTCGAAATAATATATCTTAATTTTTCACCATTTGATTAATATATTTTTTAACCAATTTATATATTAATATTTTTTTCACAATAAATGCTATGAAACAAGTGAATTTTATTATATAGATAGATAGATAATATAATATATTTTAAAGTTATTTTTATTAATTCGTTATCTTGCTTTAAAGAGCTAATACATAAGATTTAACTATCTAATTACGTTTAATTAATTATTATTACAAAATCAACTAAAATAAATAGATTAAAATGTTCGAATTAACCAAAGTAACACAGTATACTTGATTAAAAGTGAATGTTACAATTAAGATGTTTGAAATAATAAATAATATAGTATTCTTAAAATTTATTAATTTATTAAACAATAGAGAATATATATACACTAGTATAACTTTGTTAAAGTTACACTCAATCTGATCCATTTATTTTAAAGATGATCTATAGCTTACAATCAATCACCGAAACACTCACATGCTATATATAAAACCCTTGCCGTCATTATTTTTTGAATTCGTCCCTGAATGCCATTATTCTTTTAAGTTTATAATAATAAAATAGCAACACAAGCATTTAAACCAACCTCTTGGAAATAAAGGGATAACAAAAATTTAAAAAAACATAAATTCAAGGAAAAAATATTGACGTGTGTTCGTCCTCCTAGATTACCACGTGGCTGTTCTCTTTTGGTTGTTCCCTTGTGGTAAGAGAGAGGATTTGCCTGTTCCATTTGCTTCCGCACATTTGGAAACATCGATCTGATGCGTCCACTAACTCCTGTCTCTTGTTTACAGCTACAGGCATACGCTCGTGAGCCAACAGTGGGGACGGACAATTATTATATATCACCGACACCGAGTGATGTCTCCATGGTGATTCAGTTGCAGCAGCAGCAGCTGAGTAAGTTGCTCTCTACGGCTGTGGAGTGTAATCTTGTTGGTGGTGATGTCAAGGCCGTTGTAGGCTTGCATTTTGTCAGAGTTGATGATTTCTGACCAGAGGAAGAAGACGACGGTGGTTTCTTCTTCTTCTTCACCTGATGCAAATTTACTCTGACAAAATGCAAATTTTGCAACGGTGACATCACCATCAATAAGATCGCACTTCACGGTCATATCCGCGTCCTCCACCCACCGCCTCCTGGGCGATGTCTCCCTATCGAGACAACACTGTTAAGTCCCCAGTACCTCCCTCTTCCATCTTCTTTACATTTGTCCTTTTCACCATCAATTTTCTCTGCCTTATCTTGTTTCAGAGGGGAGCGAGAAGATCCTACGGTTTTGGAGTTTAATTTGGAGTTTTTCACCATCAGTTTTGGGGTTCTTTGAACGAGAAGATCCTACGGTGCTAGCGAAGAAGAATAAGAAGAAGGAAAATGTTAGATATTTAAAATTTTTATGATAATTTTAATGCTGGAAAAATGTAATATTGTTATTAATTTTTGGATGAGTAGATGAGTTTCATTATTTTATATCACCTAACTATTATCATAATTTTTGATAAAAATTCTGACTATGCAGCATTGCTCTAAAAAAGAATGAGACGTTGGAGAAGGCACGAACTAGCTAGGCTTCGATGGGAACGGAAAGCGTTGGGTTGAGATTCTCGGTAGGTATATTTGGTGGCTGATCTGGATTGATTCTTCGATCAGTATCCATGTAGGTCCTTTGTTGGAGTCGTTCTCCGGCGTTCTTGGTGGCCATGTCAATTAGGGATGTCACCCGCGCGGCGTGAGCGCCTCCTGCTCCCGCCCCGCGACCCCAAACTCTCTCGCCTCCCCCGATCCTCGCCATGTGATTTTTTCCCTATCCTCGTTCGCAGCCTCATGATCCCCAAAAATGGAAAAAAATTGAAAAAAAAAATATTGGAAAAAAATAAAAAAAAAAAACATTCACGACGGCTTAATCCACCAACAATAACGGATCAACAACAACAACAACAACAACAATAGACTATATACCATCCAGATAAATAAAAAATTAAAAAAATTAGAAAATATTTTTAATTATTAAATAGAATAAATAAGTATGAAATATCTTAAAAGTATAGATATGATATAGATATAGTAAAGATGTTATTAAGGATAATACAGATTTTTACACACGCAGATCCCCTGACGGAGGTGATCCCCGCCCCCATCCCCAAATTTGCTACGGGGGGACTCTTATCCCCAACCACGCCCTCATGAGAGAAAATCTCGATCATACTGAGCCTCATGAGGATCCCCACTGTGTGGGGATTTTTGACATCCCTAATATCGATCGGTAAGTTGCCAAAAAGAGTTTGCCTTTGCTGTAACTAGTAATTAATATATATCGAACTATAAATACAAAATACTATGGAGTAATTTTTTTGTATTTTGTAAATTTTTAATATATACATAAATTTTTGCTGTTGATTAAATTTTTTATGGTAGTAATTAACTCACACGAGCCTATACAAAATTGGCCTTCTCTTCTTGCTCAGGTACACTTGTGGCTTTAAGATCTCTAAGTTAGGGTGGCCTATGCCACCTATTATGGAAAGGGACAACTCTATTACGTTTTTCCTCTTAATCATGGAATATGATTTTTTTAAGTAAAGACGGCGAGGTGAATCCATACACTTTCAATGCTCCTGCACTGCAGGCAACGGAATACCGTTTTAACCTTGCCTTGGGATCGATGCAAAAGAGAAAAAATATTAAAGATCTATGATTGTATAAAATACAAATACCTTGGTAGCAAATCATAGATACGTAATAATTCATTTTTATTAATTATATCAACAATGGTTATAACTATGTATTCTAATTTCTAAAGTGTATTGTATTATTAACTAGTGTATTACCCGTGCGATTCACGGGTGATTATACGTTTACAAAGACTAAAAAACTGATAAAATGAATTATATTAAAAATTGAATTGAATTTGAATGAATTAATTTTGTATAATTTTATTGTATAAATAATTTAGCAAAACGAATATCTAAAAATCAAACACCGTAAAAATTATTTGTGATCAAAATAACATCAATAATTGTTGATTATATACATAAAAGAAATTGAATAACACTAACTTGATTTTCATAAAAATAATAGAAACTGAAATGTATATTCTAAATCATTCTTAGAGACACAACACAAGTTAAACTACCATAGATCAAACATAAATTACCAATTATTGTTGTTGTTTCATTTCAGCAATTGCTCTAAAAAGTAAATTATTCACAAAAGCATTCATAGTCATCATCTAAACAATAACATCATATTAATGTACTAAATTATTCACTTATTTTAGGTATCAATTATATTAGTAAAAAAAATATTTTATATCTAAATTCTTTTATCATGTAAGCATCATTATATTAAATAAAAGTTTAATATGAAATATAATAATTTATTACTTTTTATTTATTATAAACTGATAATAATTATCAAGTAGATAAGTTATTATTTGTATAATGAACATATTTGTCATCTCAAAATATATATTCGATATCACTTATTTTAGATATCAATATTATTGTCATCTCAACATTAGTAAGAAAATCGTTCTAGGTCTTTACTTTTGTCATGTAAGTATTATTGTCTTAAATAAAATTTTAATATGAACATACATTAAGTTATTAATTTTTATTTATTATTAATCGATAATAATTATAAAGTAGGTAAATTATTACTCATATAATTAACATTCTTGACATCTCCCGTGCAATGTACATATTGGGTGTTACCCATTTTAGGAATCAATATTTATAAGAAAACTATTTTATCTTTAAAGTCTTTGTCATGCAAGCATCAATATCACCTATTTTTGGTATAAATATTTGTAAAAAAATAATTTTATGTTTAAGTTCTTTTGTCATGAAATTATTATTATCTTAAATAAAACTTTAGTATTAAACCAAAAGTTTGGATCTCCACTTCTCTTTGCATCCACTTGCCGCAAATGACGGCTGAATTTGGCTGCCCCACCCCATGTGAAATTGTGAAGAATTGATGTTCATCATAATTAACCTAGAGATGTATAACCTATGTAATAGCCGACCTTGTCTTTACGTGCTGCACAGTCCACAAATTTCAACCGCTTTTCTTCCTTATTAAGGAATGTTTATTTTTTGGAGATAAGGGAATGCTTATTTTATTAATGTTCGACTAAACATATATTTTAGTCTTTGAAAGGTAAATATGGCATTAATTCAATCCATGAAAGATTTTTTACACCAAATAAATCTCTAAAAATTTAATTTGATATCACATTAATTCTTAAAAGTTTTTGATATCAAATTAATCCCTAAAAATAAAAATATGACATTATTTTGGTCCCTATAAAAGACATGCAACATTAAATAAGCCTTTGAATTTATAGCAAATGAGGAATTAAGTAGATCTTATATGTATCTTTTAGGGACCAAAGTATCAGAAAACATAGGAGATAAACGCAGCGGAATGATCAAACAAAATTTTAATCACATGAACACATTCATATGGAATCAAATAACACTCATGAAATCATATCTCATGAGTTTAGTATCACCTCGTATTATTTAAACAACGTAAACACTTGAAAATATAAAAGGATCGTATGAGACATTTACCTCTTAAAGCGATGTTCCGTAGAAATTTGATGTTCGTCTTACGAACATACAATAGCACAATCGCACGACCTCTAGCTCGTCCACACGAACACGATCCGCCAAGGAACTCCTCTTCTCAATCCAAGATCCGTTCCTTGTTGCCCTCTTAAAGAACAAGAATCTCAGATGACTTATGGAGTGGGTGGTGGTGTCAGAGAGTTTTTTCAACAAAAGAGAGAGTTTTGTACGCTCAAAGGTTTCTGTCTTTTGCCTTCTGGCCCTCAGCTTTCTCTCTTTATTTATTATAATCAATAGTGGCCTTTCCTTTTCTTTTCTCTAGGGTTACAATTTTGCAAAATATGGGTTGACATTAATGCCATAATCAATTCCTAATTGATTCCCATAATAAACAAATAAACCATTTTAAAATAGAATTATTTCTCAAATAATTCTTATTTTAAATAGGCCAATTAAAATATAAGTCATCTCATATCTTATATTAACCCAAAATTAGAAAAGACCAAAAACCCCTTAACATGAGTTTCTAAAATATGGACCTTCCATTTTATAGAAACTTTCCTTATGAGGATCCACCTTCACCCTGGACTTGACTTCGGGATGTGCTAGCAACCCTGCAATCAAATTGCAAGTCTAATCCAATAATTAAAATTCTAATTAACTATTTTAATTAGAATTAATTCATTCTTGGCGAGTACATGTCCTATTGTGTGTGACTAACTAGGTTCATCTCTAATTGGTAATGAGATTATAAAATCAACCTTTTGATTTTATCGGAAACTTATTTCCGTACCTAAAGTAAAATTTCCAAAATACCCTCGGCTCTCATAAGTCATGGGTAACACCTAGCACAGCATGCCATGACCACCCAAATAAGGATGAATATATTAATTAAAATATTCTGATGAACCATCAATCATATTTGCCATGCACTCAAATCCTTTCATTACAGCATCCCAATCCAGCCAGGGTCATGGTTAATGTCAAACCCTATAGCTTAGACCATATGGACTTTCTAGGTTTCTATTCTTTGATCAATAGGACATGAAATAGAAACTCTTTTCATTTAAGTCCAAGTACCTTGGCCAAGGATTTCATGATCAAGAATTACCTTATATCCATAGGAACTATCCTTGTTTACTCAAGGTAATGAATTCCTTCTTGACTGTTCACCTATCTCCATACGTAACTAACTATAGCCACAAGCGCCTAATGATAATACTTAACATAAGTATATAAGCGAGCAAACTATAGTTACCTATGTACAAGATAACCGTGCCATCTCAGGTCAAAGGATTATATGCACTAATATGATCTAGATAATATTTCATTGACATTAGTAAAATACCATGTAAACATTATCTATACGTTACGTTCGACCCACTTATCACATAAGTGTCCACATATCTGTTTTGACATCTAATGTTTTATAGCATGAGACTCACTATTCCATCTTCATTAGTACGTTCTACTAATCATGGAAACAGATAGAGGTGACAATCTTCCGAAATAATAATGCCCAGTTAATATTCCTATGATAATGAACTATTTTAAAGATCTTGTACTAGACTACTCCGTCACTCATATTCTCAACTCTTGAGAATGAAGTATCTAACAAGTATCTAATGGACTTATTCTAATAAACATACACAAATTATGAATAAAAGAATAATAAACTGCCCTTAATAGGAATTGTTTATACATATATCAGCTCTAGGGCATACAACTAACACAAAGTAATGTCAAAGTTTAACTTTTAGGCATTAATTTCATATCAAAAACTTTCAAGGACTAATATGATATAAAGTTAAACTTTTAAAGATCTATTTAATATAAAAAAAAATTTCAAAGATTAAATTGATATCATGTATATATCCTTCAGGGACTAAAACGAATGGTTAATCTTAATATTTTATACCTATAAAAGACTCTCGGCGTACCTTGCAATGTATCAGGTTAGTGAATGAAATATGTTTTGAGTTCTCTCCTTTATGCTATGTCCCTTTGACAGTGGACTCTATGGTACTCTCCCTTGTAGAAGGGGTTTGACACCCTTCTTCTTAGGTGTACCAATAATAAGTTGATAATTATATCAATTTAATCTAAATTGTATTCTCAGGTGACATAATTTTTTTTTAGCAAAATTAGCCTTTTGATATTTTTATTTTATAATTTAACCCATACAATTAATTAAAGGACTAATTGATAAATATGATTAACATTAACTTTTTATATTAAAAATCAAATTCTCTATTAACAAAAATTAAAACAAACTAAAAATCTCTAACTTGTGTTCATCCCCAATTTTGGCATGTACGAACCCTAAATCTTCCCATCATCTAGTAGATCTTCATGCTCATTCTAATCATAGAATCTTTATATAGAACTATTGTTTTGCAGTACTCAATAAAGTATAATCATATCTATACACTACCAAATTTGATTCAATGCCAAAGAAGATATCAATGGTTTGAATACCAAAGACAAATTTTGTATGCATTGGTTTGCATGATACCTTTCATAATGTAGGCTCAAACCATCACCATTTACACAACACTATATTATAGACTCAATTCCAGAAAAGATTGAAACTTGAGATTGTAGTAGAAATCCATCTTGGGTTCAATCCCAATTCAAATTGGAAAACTAAAATCCTATGCCAAAACAATACAGTTGGAGAAATCACAAAAATCATTTTTTTTTAAAATAATCCCAAAAACTTTTTTTTGTAATTTTTTATAAATAGACATAATGCTCAACATCCCAAAAGAGATGAAGCAGAAACAAAGTAATATAATAAAAGAAAACAAGCCAAAGACCAAGAAAAAACAAACAGTCCAAGCATCACCAAGCTCCCAAACCTTACCATACGTGACCGAACCAATTGGGATCGATATGGGAAAAAATGGGGAAGTGATTAGAAACACCAGCCATAGAGAAGTGATTAAAATGGGGATATGGGTAAATATAAATGATTCTAACCCACCACCTAAACTCAATAGCCTTTTATTAGAATGGGGATATGGGTATTACAACAATTATATCTGTGATTAATGTATAGGAAGAGTTAGGGTTCTTAGAGACCAAAATTGGGGATGAACACAACTTAGAAATTTTTAATTTGTTTTAATTTTACTACAGAGAATTTGCTTTTTAATACAAAAAATTAGCCTTAATCATATTTATCAATTAGTCCTTTAACTAAATGTAAGGGTTAAATTATAAAATAAAAATCAAAAGATTAGTTTTGCTAAAATAAAATTATACCACCTAAGAATATGATTTAAATTAAATTAATATAATTGTCAACTTATTATTGATACATTTAGGAAAAGTTTCAAATTCCTTTTAAGAGGGGTACCATAGAATCCACCCCACTTTGAGTGTGAGGAAAAAATATAGTTTGTGACTTTTTTTTGTTTTGGTGTTTGATACCATATTTGATTTAGATTATACATATAAGTGAAGGCCAATTCTCTGGTGCTGATTTAAAAAAAATCAGCACCGTGAAGATAGTGGTTATATAAATGACATGTGGATGGTCTATGATGCAGTTAATCTCACATGATCCACCAAAGATACTCCCTTGAAGACTCCATCAAGCACCACGAGTTCCAATCTCAAAGTTCCGAGTTCAACATTGGGTCTTGTACTAACAAATATTGATGTATGACATTTAGGGGGTGTTTGGCATGCTGTATTAGGCATGATAGGATAAGGTTATACAATACGTTATGATCTTATCCGTTGTTTGGTGCAATCAACGTATTGTATAACTTTATCCATCAAATCTCCCTTATACGTTATAATGATGGATAACTTAATACGGCGATGAGGCCAGATAGTGACATTAGCTTTTAATGTATAAGGGTTCTTTCACTTTTTTTATTTTTTAATATATTTTATTAAAAAAATTAATTATTAACTAAATAATAAAAAATAGAAATATATAAATAAAAATAATATTATTTAATAATAAATAAATATTTTTAAAAAATTGTAAAATAATTATTCAAACTAAAATAAAAATATAAGAATAAAAATTTATTATTAAAATATATACATAATAATATTTAATATAAATTTAATTATATATAATAAAAAATATAACCAAATATAGGAATGTGGTAGTAAACCTATTTAAATTTTGATATATAAAAACTCTATCTCTATTTCACTCTTTTTCTCTCTCTCATATTTTTTATATTTATAAAAAAATATTAAAAATAAATAAATAAATAATTTTTTTATACAAAATTATTTTTATATATAATAAAATAGAGCTAAAATAATTATGATAACTATTTAAACATTATATTTATTATAATCTCTTCTTTTGGTTATATTTTATATAATACAATATCTTATACAATGACATACCAAACACTGTATCGTATTAAATTTTTATCAAGCCTTATCCTATCAGGCCTTATACTATCAGCTTTTATCCTATCAGACCTTATACTATCAGGCATACCAAACGGGTCCTTGGTTCCGAGTTCTGAGTTGGGTGTCACATTGATAAAAGCATATAGACACCCAGTTCATCAAGCATCACGAGTTCCGACCTCTAAGTTCCGAGTTCAAAGTTGGGTTTTCCACTAACAAATATCAATGTATGCCATTGAGTTCTGAGTTCCGAGTTCCGAGTTGGATGTCATATTGACAAAAATATATAAAATCCAATTTTAAATTTTGAATTGAGTGTCACATTAACAAAAATATATAAAAAAATTTATAATATATTATATTTTATTAATTACATAATATATTCATTACACCTGTCATCTACTCATTTAATAAAACAATATCTTTTACTGTGCTGATTTAGAGCAACCGGTACGAGTGAAATGGAAGGGCGATTTGATTTATGATTAGTTGGAACTTTGGAAGACTTGTCGTGGAATAGAAGCGGTACACGTGTTTGGGTCTTGATGATTTGGTGACCAAAAGCATTTCTTTTGTTTTTTGTGGGGCACATACATTGCTTTTTCCTTTATAATTGGTATGTCGTTTGAGTGGTGATACACAAACGCAAAAAATCAATACGCACTATTTGACATAGGAGGGTTTTAACGTGCTCCCCTTAAAAAATAAATGTTTAATATTTATTTAATTTTTAATTATTAATTAAATTAAAAAATAAATTTAATAATTAATATTAAAAAATTATTTATATTTCAAATATTATATAAAATATCATAATCAATTTATATATAATATTAATTATTAAATTTTTTTTAACTTAATCAATAATTAAAAATTATGTAAATATTAAATATTTATATTTATTTTCAAACATCACCTTTGACATATTGGTAAAATTTAAAGACATATTGTCCCACCTTTTTTTGTTTTTCTTTTTGCATGTCTATTAACTCACCGGACAATGAATAACAGGCAAGCGGGACCCATTTTTTGTATTCACATAACATTTCTGTTTTCGTTTTACACACACAAAAAAAAAAAGAGAATTTTTTGTTGCTTTTGTCTATCAGGTCTTTTTTATTATTATAATCAAAGTCACTTTCCGGATTATGACCATAGAAAAATGTACTTTATGGACTTGAATGCGAGATGCATGAAATTAAGTATCCTTTGTAAGATTTGATTCGATGATTTGTCTTCTAAGAATAGCATGTTTGGTAGGATAAGATCCGATAGTAAGTATTATATAATATTTGATATGTCATTATATATAATATTATATTATATAAGACAATATTATACTTTCACAATTACAAACAATTATAATAGAAAAGTAATTTTTGTTAATTATAAATTAATAAAAATAAAAATTATAATAAAAATAGTAATTTTCTTAATTATAAATAGACAAATAAAATAATTTTTAGTATAATTATTTTAAATATTTCTTATTTTCACTATATACAATTATAGTTACTAAATAATATTTATTATTAGTTATATAATTTTTTAGTAAATATTTGTTATTATTTTAATACAATATAAAAAATAACAAGTGCATAATACTCTCTCTTTTATATGCTTTGATAGTTTCTGTTTTTTACTATAAAATATAATAATGAAATTTTTTTATTAAAATATAATTTTTATTAATTATTTAATTGAAAATTAAAAAATAGATTAATGGTTTGAATATTTATTATTCTAATTATAATCATTTTAATTATTTTTAAGTTGGATTATATATAAATATGTTTTATATTGAATATTATTTATTATATTATTTTAATAATTATTTTTTAATATTTTCATAAATTTAAAAAATGAGAGAGAGAGAAAGAGAAAATCTTTATATATCAAAGTCTAGTTAGGCCTAATCTCACATTTCAAACCTTAATTGAATTATATATCATATATAATTTTTTGTTATATATAATTAAATTTATATTAATTATTAATTATTGTTATTTATATATTTTAATATGAATTATTATTTATATATTTTTAAATTTTGTTTGAATAATTATTTTTTATTAAACATTATTTTTAAAGTAATTATTTGTTATTAATATTTTTATTAAAATATTCATTTTATTTATATAATTTTATTATATTTATTATTTATTTAATAATTTTTTTTTCTTAATGATATATATAAAAAAGACAAAGTAAAAGAGTCCTTATACCTTAAAAGTAATCAAGTTTAATCCAATCTCGCTAAATAGGATTAAATTATCCATCATTTTAATATATAAAAAGATTGTGATAAATAAATTTATATAATATATTGTTTGCACTAAATAATAGATAAGATCACAACATATAGTATTAACTTATCCTATCATATTTGATATAATATGCTAAAACACACACTAAAACAAATTGGGGGATTTGTACTCCTAGCTTGTCTCTTGAATGTCTTTTTTATTTTTTTGGTCAACTCTTGAACATCTTTTAGAGAAATACTTTGGTTAAAAAAGATTTTTTTAACAGTTGGGAATGAAGCATAATAGATCTGTTATGCATTGTGACAGTCAAAGTGCTTTGGATTTAAGCAGGAATGAGATGTATCACTTGTGTGCGAAGCACATAGATTTAAGATATTATTGGCTATGTCGAGAAGTTGAATAATAGCAGTTCAAACTGAAAAAGATTCATACTGATAGAAATTAACCCTATCGATATGACAAAAGTTATAGCACATGAGAAGTTTCAATTTTGTGTTAAGTTGATCGACATGGATCTTAGATGAGTGCCTCCAAAGCTAGTTCCCCCGTCGGATGGAGGGGGGAAAATTATGGAGTCCAATCATGGTTAAAAATCAAAATAAGAAGAAGCCATGAAACGTGGCATAAATTTCAACATGGCATAAAGAAGGTATCAATGGTTTGAATACCAAAGACAAATCTTGCATGCTTCGATGTAAGATGATACCTTTCAGAATGTAGGTTCAAACCATCACCATTTACACAACACTATATTATAGGCTCAATTCCAGAAAAAATTGAAACTTAAGATTGCAGTAGAAATCTATTTTGGGTTCAATCCCAATTCAAATTGTGAAACTAAAAACTTTTGTACCAAAACAATACAGTGGGGGAAATCAAATAAATCAATTTTTTTAAAAAAGGAAATCCTAAAAAACCTTTTTTTTTTATATATATAAATAGATATAATGCTCAACGTCCCAAAAGAGACGAAGCAGAGACAAATTCATACAATAAAAGAAAACCAATCAAAGACCAAGAAGAACCAAACAGTCCAAGCACCACCAAGCTCCCAAACCTTACCAAGATATCGTGACTAAACCAAGAATATGATCTCAAGATAAAACTAGAAACACCAGCCATAAAGAAGTGATGAGAAGGGGGTATGGGTAAATATAAACGATTCTACCCCTCCACTTAAACTCAATAGCCTTCGATTGGAATGGGGATATGGGTATTACAACAATTATATTTGCGATTGATGTATAGGAAGAGTTAAGGTTTTTAGAGACCAAAATTGGGGGTGAACACAACTCAAAAATTTTTAATTTGTTTTAATTTTACTATTAGAGAATTTGTTTTTTAATACAAAAAATTTGTCTTAATCATATTTATCAATTGGTCCTTTAACTAATTGTAAGGGTTAAATTATAAAATAAAATATCAAAAGATTAATTTTGAAAAAATAAAATTTATCACCTAAGAATATTGATTTGGATTAAATTGATATAATTAAAAACTTATTGTTGGTATATTTGGGAAGGGTTTCAAACCTCTTCTATAAGAAATGGTACCATAGAATCCGCCCCCTTTTGAGTGTGACAAAAAAACAAAAGGTTTGTGACATTTCTTTTTTAGGTATTTGATATCATATCCAATTTAGATTTTACAAATGAGCGAAATGGAAGGGTGATTTGATTTATAATTAGTTGGAACTTTGGAAGATTTGTCGTGGAGTAGACGTGGTATAGGTGTTTGGGTCTTGATGATTTGGTGACCAAAAACGTTGCCCATTTTTTTTGGGGGGGGGGGGGTGTACATACATTGCGGTTTCCTTTATAACAATTTTTTTTTTTTTTTTGAGTCGTGACAAACGATCGCAAAAAATCAACACACACTATTCAACACATTGGTAAAATTTAAAGACATAGCGTCCCACCCTTTTTTATTTTTCTTTTTGCATGTCTATTAACCCACCGGACAATGAGTAGCAGGCAAGCGGGATCCACTATTTGTATTCACGTAACGTTTATGTTTTCGTTTTAAAAAAATAAATAAATAAAAAGAATTTTGTTGTTGCTTTTGTCTATCAGGTCTTTGTAATTATTAATCAAAGTCACTTTCCGGATTATGACCATAGAAAAATGTACTTAATGGACTTGAATGCAAGATGCATGAAATTAGTTATCCTTTGTAATACTTTGGTTCGATCATTTGTCTTCTAAGAATCTGTTTAGCACGTCTGGCAGGGTGTGGTAGGATAAGATCTAATATTTGGTATACTTTGTATATAATGTTGTATTATATAAGATAATATTATTTTTTCACAATTACAAATAATTATAATAAAAAATAAAGATATAATGAAAAAAATAATAAAATAGTAATTTTTGTTAATTATAAAATAACAAAAAATAAAATTATAATAAAAATACTAATTTTCTTAATTACAAATTGACAAATAAAAGAATTTTTAATATAATTATTTTAAATATTTCTTATTTTCACTATATACAGTTATAGTTACTAAATAATATTTATTATTTAGTTATATAATTTTTTACTAAATATTTTTTATTTTCTTTTTTAACTATAAAATATAATAAAAAAAGAAATTTTATTAAAATATTATTTTTATTAATTGTTTAATTGAAAATTAAAAAATAGATATAATTATTTAAATATTTATTATTCTAATTATAATCATTTTAATTATTTTTTAATTTGGATTATATATAAATATGTTTTATACTGAAAATTATTTATTATTTATTTATATAATTTTAATAATTATTTTTAAATATTTTCATAAATTTAAAAAATGAGAGAGACAGAGAGAGTCTTTATATATGAAAATCCAGTTAGACTTAGCCTCACATTTCAAACCTTAATTGAGATATATATCACATATAATTTTTTTATTATATAAAATTAAATTTATGTTAATTATTTTGTATTGTTATTTATATATTTTAATATGAATTATTATTTATATATATTTGAATTTTGTTTGAATGGTTACTTTTATATTAAATATTATTTTTAAAGTAATTATTTATTATTAATATTTTTATTAAAAAATATTATTTTTATTTATATAGTTTTATTATCTTTATTATTTATTTAATATTTATTTTTATTTTAATGATATGTATAAAAAACATAGAGTGAAAAGTCCTTATACCTAAAAAATTAATCAAGCCTAATTTGGCCTCCATAAATAAAATTAAATTATCTATTATTTTGATATATAAGGGATTATGATGGATAAATTTATATAACATATTCTTTACACTAAACAATAGATAAAATCACAACGTATAGTATTAACTTATGCTATCATATTTGATACAACATACTAAACACACACTAAAACAAATTGGGGGGATTTGTACTCCCGGATTGTCCCCTTGAACATCTTTTTTATTTTTTAGTTCAACTCTTGAAGGTCTTTTAGAGAAATACTTTGGTTAAAAATGATTTCTTCAACAATTGGGAATAAAGCATAATAGATTTGTTATCTATTATTACAATCAAAGTACTTTGGATTTAAGTAGGAATACGATGTATCATTTGCATACGAAGCACAATGATTTAAGGTATTATTGGCTATGTCAAGAAGTTTAATAATAACAATTCAAACTCGAAAAGGTTCACACTAATAGAAACCCTACTAATGTCACAAAAGTTATAACACATGAGAAGTTTCAACTTTGTGCTGAATTAATTGGCATGAATCTTAGATGAATGCCTCCAAAGCTATTTCCCCCCATCGGACGGAGGGGGAGAATTATGGGGTCCATTTAAAAATCAAAGAAAGAAAAAGCCATGAAGCATGGCATAAATTTCAACAGTAAAACATGGTTGAAGATTGAAAAATTCTTACTGAATGCATGAAACGATTTTCTCATGGGTAATAACAATAGTTAATTTATACCAAGAATCGATCTTTGAGCCCAACATTAAATTCAGTATGCGAAAAACCAACTAGCAACTCTAAATTCCAAATGTTTGGGTTTAGCTGGACAAAATATTGTAGCATAAATGCTAAATCCCAAATATTTGGGTTTTAACTGCACAAATTATTTTCATTGCATTTTGTTTCCTTCGTTAACTTCCTGTTATATCTTACCGTTAAGTGCCAATATGATAGGTTATGTAGATGCTGACATGAATTTTAAATAAACGAGGGACCAAATAATAAGGCCATCAAAATTAGCCAAATCCGTCAAGCTAGTCCGTTTACCAACAAAAAATAGGTGGGATGAGTTTTAAAAAATCTTGACCCATTTAAACTAACCCATTTTTAGCTCGAATCGTTTAACCTGCAAGTTAAACAGGCTAGCTCGACAGACTAACGAGTTTCCACGAAAATCGGTGCTTTCTACATTTTAATCTAATATGTATACATTTTAGACACATTGATCCCTAGGTTCGTTAGTTTTGATGTCAGGGACTAATGTGTGCTCGATAGATGTTATTGCAAGGACCAATAGACTAATTTATTTTTGTTAAGGATCAACTTGGCCAATGTCAAAATTGTCGAAGATTGGATTAGAGGTTTACTCAACTAATTCATTTTTATTGGGAACTACTTTAGCAGATGATAAAATTGTTAGGGATTAGATTGAGGATTTACTTATGGTGGGTCGGTCAGTTTAGCAACTAGCTTCTCAAAGTGGTAAAGACAAGAAATGTGATAATCCTTTAAATATCAGTTGCCATTTGTTAGTTCTTAAAGATAAGAATCAAAGTTTCATCATTTTAGCCATTAAAGTAAAAATAACAGCTCAATAATTTTGGTTGCATTAAAAAAACAAATCCAAATACTAAACTAATAAATTCACAGCAATTTATATCAAACATATGCAGTTTAGTGCCTAAATTCCACTTAGCATTTCTGGGTCAAAATACAATCCACTAAAGTAGTAACAATGGAATGTGTTGCAGAGCATTTCTTATCATTTTATACTGGATAAGGCCAAAGACAGCATGGAGCCTTTTCATCAACAAACTACAAAGACAGTGAGACACAATTGTTTTAGAAAAAGATACATCTACCAGTTAATTGTAAATAGTAGTCAGGCAACTAGTTCCTTAAAAAGTCAACCTTTTCCCTCACCGTGGCCAGCCAGATCAGAAACATACACAACTTGGGACCTAGCTAGCTACTAGAACCTTATATTGTCATTTGTCAGGATCCTCCTAATAATGGGCTGCGAATCATGTGTTATATGGTGCTTTCAAGTTCTCAAGTTAACTTCTCCACTTTCTTCCTACTAGTGTCTACAAATGTGGGTCCACCACATTTTGGAGTTGGAGTTTGATAGCTTGAGCCAATGTGTGGCAAAAGCCGCTTTACTATGCGGTTTCAATTGATTGCAGTTTCTCAAACACGCGCGCAGCGATCTAAAATATGTTAAACAGTTATATATATTTTTTATTATTTAGTTAGATATTTCATAGTTAATTTCATTCTATCTACTAATTAATTATCCCACATGTTTTAAGTCATCTCTGTTCAATAGTTTTAACTGCCTTCACAAAGAGGGACTCAAATAATTACCTCCAAGTGAAGGGATCCACATCATATTTATTCATACTTTTCTTTCCACGATCCACATGCTTATATATTCACGCATGAACAAGCTTGAGAAACTTATGCACATACTTCATATCATGCTTGAGTTCATGCTTCTTGTGTCATTTTCAAACTATCTTGTATGCATGATTCTTCATGTGTATGCATAATTATAACATGCATAGATTTCTGCTGAAAATTTGGCAGCATGACGGAGCAGATCCGTTTTCCTGTGAACAGTATGACTCAGCCAGATAATCAGTCACAACAGTATAATCAATATGATGCATCAATCATCTCTCAAAATCGATATAAATTTTGTAACATTCAACCCAATTAGGCCTCATATGTATACTAATACATGTAAACCCTTAATTTGGTCATTTTGCCAATTCTATTCAGTTCTGCCCTGATTTATAAATTATGCCATAATTTGCACTTAATTCATTCAGGTATGAATTTTAGATATGTCGGAGTGTTATGTGTCTAGGTTTTAACCTCTTTGGCCCCATTAAGTTTTGGTATATATAACTCAAGTTATTAAAGATTTACCTAGGCTTGTCCTGTTTTAGGCATATTTAAGTCCCAAAAAGTGGAAATTCACTAAAAATGAAAAACTAGGTAAAACTATTTTAAATTTAACTAAACAAAGTTTCATTTTCAACAAGTTGCATCCCTTTTGAATAAGCAGAACTCAAGTTATAAGCTCTTGAAGTTGGTTAATTTGAATTGCCTTGCTCTAGTCTAGTCAGAACTTGGGGCAACTTCAAGAATTTATTGGGAGCAATGGGGACTGAATTTGACCGTGAATTTTTTATGGGATGTTGCTCTATGTGTAAAATTTCTATCAAAATTGATTGCACTTATTTTCGAGTTATGTAGGGTGTGTTATATCCTTCAAAACCCATACTGTCCGGATCAGAATACAAGATTCCTAGGTAAACTTCAAAAAATCGTATCTCTCTCAATATTAATCCAATGGTCTTATAATTTATATGTTTGGAAAGCGTTAGATGTCTAGTTTCATCTAAAATTAGTTCCATAGTTTGATGTCTATAGGTGAGTCTGTACAATGTGCAAGTACTGACGTCATAAGGATTTTAAGGAAATCCAGATTCTGTTTTATTGCTTCTTGTGTTTCTCATTCAATATCCAATCTAACCCAAGCAAACATATACTAAACCAATCATAAATCATCATGTAACCATCATAAAACACTATAATAGTGAGAGGAGTAGGGGAAACAAATCAACTACCAAGCCTCATAACCAAGCAAAGACAAGGAATCCTACCTCTAGATGGGTGTAGATGTTGGCTAGATGCAAGTTCTTGATGTGGAAGATGAGTGGAGCTTGAAAATGGAAGGCGAATGAAGTGAGGGAGAAGAAGAAAGAGGAAAGAAAGCTGCAGATATGGGGCGCAATATGAAGGACATAGAAGGAAAAATAGAGATTCTTATATGTGGGTAGTTGGCATTCTTGATTTTCATTGGTTGCCACATGAATGGTAATCAAATAGGCTAAGTTTCTTCATTCTTTTGTGGCTAAGTGGCGCCACTTTTGAGGTGTTAAGTGGCTGAATTCTCAGCCATTAGGTTTAGGGTTTTATAGGGTTAAATTCAGTTAATTTGGTTTTGGCAGTTTAAAATACTGAATCTTTACAGGTTTTCTCCAAATCGGCAAAATGGTTTTGAAGAATTTTGTGAGGCTTTTTATGTTTCTATTCTAATTGTTTCTAATCTTATTCTCTGTAATTAACACTTAATTAACTCCTAATTGACTTTTAGTTAACTTCTAATTAACTCTACATATCCAATAAAATTGAATAAATCGATTAACAGCATAAGTTAGACATTTTGGGTTTTAGGGCCTTTCTATTTTCTGTTTCTTTATAATTTTTAGGCAAATCTAAGGTGATCCCACGTCATTTTATATGTGGACACCTCTGTGGCCCAATTGAACAAGAATTGGGTTTCTACGTTTCCGCTATGTGGTTCTGTTTCATTTAAAACCTTAATTATGCTAATTCTATTGATATAGGAATCTAAATGTCATTTTCTAAAAAGTTCAGGGGCAATTATGGAAAGGATCTTTAGGGATAAATATGTAATTACCAAAAGTTATGGGCAAAGCCACAAATATTCGAAATTTTGCCCAGAGACGTTTTCATCATTTTCTGTTACGTTATATGGGGATATTACAAGGCTGCCTCTATGAGATCTTAGGCAAACTCTCTAGAGCCACTCATGAAATCCAAGTAACGGTGCAAGGTCAAAATACACAATAGTGCGTTGAACAACTTTGTATGAGAAGATAGTGAGAGCAATGAGATCAATGAGTCACAAGTAGAATGAAGATTCATAAAGGTTCTAATCTCACCAGCATTCTTGTGATTCAAATTTCATTTGCTCTATATACTAGTTTATAGTCCAAAAGACATTAGTATTTATGCACTGAATTCTCAAACTCATGGGAACTATGTTTAATACCAAATTAACTTTGAAACTAGAAATAATGCCCATGGGTTGCATGAGTTTTTTTATAATTATTTTTAATAAAAATACTTTTCAAAGAAATATGTGATAGTAACTAAAAATTAAATATAGCAAAGATATATATTTTTTAATTGTTCTTCACAATATTTTTAGTATAGTGTGTATATTTTTTATATTTCTCAACTATAAGAACTCTCAATTCTTTTGATAAGGTCACTATAGACAATGCAATATATAATTGCCTATGACAAAATATAGGTTTTGGTAAGTATACCCTCATATAGTTCAATTATTGATCTTTACTTTTGTTTTTTATCATATAGTATGTGAGGAATTTATTGTATATTTGCTTAGGTACCTTTTCAAAGTTGCTAACAGTCTATATCACTTGAAGGAGGAGCATTAGTTCATTCATTTTGACGAACACACAAATCTATAAAAGATAGAAATAGCTTATTGTAGGTTTTATTTATATAAAATAAAAAAATACACTTTTTTTAATATATAATATATTGTTAATTATGACTACCATAGTGTTACACATTATTATCTAATGAAATACAAATCTTAACGTATTAGATAATTTAGAAGTAAAAATATTTTGTCTGATTTAAAGATAAAACCATTTAATTTTATTTTTTTGAAGAAAATTTAAGCAAACTAATTATCAAAATTTAAATCACAAAAATTATGTCAAAACGAGCTAACATTTTCATGAAATTATTTAAATTTTGACCTAATAAAATTTAAAGATAAAAATGAATATTGTTGTATGCAACTAAATAAAGTATTATAGAAAATAATTTTTCTTGAGAATGTTAAGACCATTTATTCCTTTATATTTGATTATTAAAAAAAATTCAAAAGTTAAAATATTTTTCTGCTTTGTAAATAAATTTAATTTTGAAAATTTTAAATTTTACGCAAAATAGTTGTCAAAATTAAAATCACAAAAATTAAGTTACTGTCACCTAAAATATCCAGAAATTATATGCGTGCTTCACTTTACGAATTAAGAAATTAACAATTTAGTCATTAAAATTGTG
The DNA here is from genome assembly GCA_031439585.1 of Pterocarpus macrocarpus. Lineage (NCBI taxonomy): Eukaryota > Viridiplantae > Streptophyta > Magnoliopsida > Fabales > Fabaceae > Pterocarpus > Pterocarpus macrocarpus. The sequence goes on from CM062517.1 coordinate 40,466,200, forward strand.
AAAAAGTGATTTAAGTTAGTCCCTAAGGTGACGTTTGTTGGGACTAATTTGAATTATCAAAAGGACTAATTTGAATTATTTTTGCAATTTTAAGAATTAAATCTTAATTTCTTAATTTTAAGAAGTAAAGTGAAGCATGCATATAATTTTAAGGAGCAAAATGAATATTCTATCTAATTGTCAAGATTGAAAACCACAAAAGTTAAGTTATGATGAGTTAATAATATTAAATTATAATGTATTTAAATTCAAAAATAAAAGATTAATATTTTTATATGCAACACAATGTTTAAAAATATTATTTTTAACTATTACAAATTAGAATGAATTATAATTGCAAATTATATTACTATTTGAATTATATAAGAAGTGCAAATTTGAGTAGAGTAAATTTAATTTATGTAAAAAAAATGTGTTAGTGATTAATTGTAAGATGAAGTGGATTTGTGAGCAATAATTACAAAATAAAGTGGATTTTAATTAAATATAATAATATAGATAGATAGATAGATAGACTTAGATAGATGTTATCATAAGCTAACATAGTGGTGTAGTTATTTTGATTTAAAATTATAATATTCAAAGATGAAAGACTAATATTGTTAAGTGTAATTAAATAAAATGTTATTTTAAATTAATTTTTTATACGATATTGATGTGACTTCTTCCTTTAAACCTGACTATTAAATATTGAATAATTCAAAAGTAAAAATATTTTTAAAATAAAATTAACTTAAAAATTTTAAAATTTTAGGAAAATTAATTGTCAAAATTAAAAATTACAAAAGTTAAGTTATCATGAGCTAATAATATTAAATTTTAATGCAATTAAATTAAAAAATAAAAGATATGCAACACAATGTTAGAAATTGTCATTTTTAGCTACTACAAATTAGAATGAATTTTAATTGTAAATTACATTATTGAAAATTACATTACTAGTTAAATTATCTAAGAAATGCAAATTTGAGTAAATTTTAATTAAGAAAAAAATGTTAGTTATTAATTATAAGATGAAGTGGAATTGTGAGTCATTAATTGCAAGATAAGGTGAATTTTATTTATACATATTAGTATTTTAAATTCGTGCAATGCACAGAAATAAAAAAAATGCTTTTGAAATATAATAATTATGAAAATTAATTTGATCAAATTATTATATTGTAAATATTGTGTAATTTGGTATGGAACTTACAATACTAATGATAAAATAAAAATCCCAGTATTTTATTTCACTACAATTTCATTTAAAATAAGAATAAAGTGCAATATGAAAGGTAACAAACATAAACCATAAAAGTCAATAACAAAATTAGTTCTTCATGTCTAACTTTGCATTCAAAATTCAATCGTCATATAAGACGTATTGAAATAAGTATGATTATCAATAATAATAATAATAATAATAATAACAATATATTTAATTAATAATAAAAAATAAATAATAAAAAGACAAACTATGTTAAATAATTGAGTATACTTTGCATGAGGAATAAATAATATTGTATTCAATAAATTAATAAAAATTAAGAATGAACAAAAGAAAAAGAAAATGGAATCAAGGTTAGTGGAATTCATTTATTTTAATCCAAGTAAGAGTGAAGATGTTTTCACTAAGCTATTTTTGTTCATCTCATTAAACTATTGCTTTTTCCAAAAAATAAAAAAAAAAGTAAACTCCCATATTAGTCCCTCAGAATATCATCAATGAATAAATTGATTCCTGACAAAAATAAATTAGTTCCAAAGTCTTTAGTAATTACAAAAATTAGACAAACATAAACCATAAAAGTCAATAACAAAATTAGTTCTTCAGGTCTAACTTTGCATTCAAAATTCAATCATCATATAAGACGTATTGAAATAAGTATGATTATCAATAATAATAATAATAATAATAATAATATATTTAATTAATAATAAAAAAATAATAATAAAAGGACAAACTATGTTAAATAATTGAGTATACTTTGCATGAGGAATAAATAATATTGTATTCAATAAATTAATAAAAATTAAGAATGAACAAAAGAAAAAGAAAATGGACTCAAGGTTAGTGGAATTCATTTATTTTAATCCAAGCAAGAGTGAAGATGTTTTCACTAAGCTATTTTTGTTCATCTCATTAAACTATTGCTTTTTCCAAAATAAAAAAAAAAGTAAACTCTCATATTAGTCCTTAAGAATATCATCAATGAATAAATTAGTTCCTGACAAAAATAAATTAGTCCCAAAGTCTTTAGTAATTACAAAAATTAGACACTTTGGTTTCTAACTCACTTATAACTGGTAAAAAGTGTGATGTATAAGTTGTATGCTAGCTAAAATATCCTAATTCCATCCCATATGATATCAACACCTCCAAACATGCAAACAAAAAAAATTAATAATAATAATAAAAAGAACAAAGTCACCATTTTACTATTAAATACTCTATCTTCTCTCTAGTATGGTGACTGAAATAGTGATAAGTTATTACAATTTGAGAGGAGATTGGATTTAGATGGGTTCAAATTTTAGTTGTTGATAATTAATTGCGACTTATGGCAATTGGAGAGGAGATGATGTTTAGTTCTGTATCTTGCTATTAGGGGTTGATATGTTGAGGTTTCCTTTCTTTCTTTTTCGTTAAATATTTGGAAAAGATTAATGGATGCCACATAAGATATGGTTAGGATATTCTAGTTAACATGAAATCTATACATCACACTCTTTACTAGTTGAAAGTGGGTCAATGACTAAAATATCTAATTTTTGCATTCATCGGGACCTTAGGCCCAATTTATTTTTGTCAGCGACCAATTTATCTATTGAGAATATTATCAGGAACTAATATGGGGATTTATCCAAAAAAAAAAATGGAAAAAGCTATCTTAAAAGGAGATGAGATATGGACATTCAAGCTACTATATCTAAACACAAACTAATCATAGAAAAAATAAATTACTACCTGATAAAGGCAAAACAGAATCAATATAAATTACAGAATGATCAATTAAATAATAATTAATAAAGTCAAGACTCAAGAAGATGACGGGCTTCAATTGTCCATGAGTAGCAGCATACAAAAGGAACCTGAATGACTTTGATGTGTAATGAGTTTTAGAACGAAGTTTTAAAACAGACGAACATAACGGCAAGAATGCGTCCTTTCAGACTAATAATAACATGTCGACAAAAAAAGAAGACTAATAATAGCTTCATTACAACAATATCTATTACTTATCGTGACAGAAATTTCAAATTTAATACTTTAAATTGTAAAAATTATTTTTATTATATTGGCATGAAAATAAATATTAATATTAATATTTAATTTAATTTGTGAACAATTATAATTTTAAAATTTATAATTTTTTAAAATGCATATTATTTAAAGTATAAAAAATTAACAAAATTTCACGTTAGTAAGGTTGAGATGATTTTTTTTTTAACCTTCAAGACCCCCTGAATATAAGGACAAAAATTTAATCTATTATATAACGTAATTTAATCTATTATATAACGTCCATATTTTTAAAGACAAATTTATATTATTCAAATAAACTTATCAGCTGATTAAATTTTGATATTGAAAAAAAAACAAAACACCCTTGTATATATCAATTTTTTCTAAATCAATTTTATTTTCGTAGTATACTTACCAAGTGTAAGTCGAAAAAACTATAATGTATTCTATATCTGTTAGATTCATAATTTCATTTAATATAATTAATTTATAGATGAATCATATAACATTTTTTCTTTTTGGATAATTGTTGAAGAAGCTCTAAACTCCCTAACCAAGGGAGGAGCACAGAGTACAAGCATGATAATATTTCAAACAAAGCAAAAGTTACAGCTAGTACATCACATGACAGCAATTATTCTGCACTCCAGGGTTTAGAATTCTAGCCTTATTTAAGGTCACCATTCACCATGCATTCCACCATTCGAAATATACCAGCAGCCCCTCCTCTAGTGTGTTCTGCATCTTTCACCAATTTTGAGCTAATTTGTACAACCATTCACTAGCAAGTTTCCTTATGGAGCTCCACGCTGCTTTGTTAAAAAACAACCCTATTCCTGGTATTCCAAACACGACATTCCATGCCTTGTTACCATGTTACTCCAGTCTTGATAGAAAGTGCACATATCATTTGGAGCTACCCATGAAATTCCACCCCATTGAAGGCATTCTGTCTAAAGCATCCATGAAACCCTACAAGATACGGAAAGATGTGACACTGTTTCGGCTTGCCGTTGGCAGAACACACAAGCATCATCATCCCTTATAATATTCAACCTCCTGAGTCTTTCCTTCGTATTCAGTTTTTTCTTGCAGCAGGAGCCACTGGAACAGCTTCACGCTTGGAGGTGCAGCACCTTCACGCTGGAACAACTGAGAATGCAGCAGAGTTGTCAAAACTCCAGCAAAATGTATCAGTGCACCCAGCTTTCATCTTTATTTGTGAAAGTATCATCATTATTTCCTCAGCTATCTTCGACTCCCATTCAAACAGATTTCTGCGCCACATCGGTCTCCAGTTCCATTGGTTTTCAGTCCATACTCCACATTTAGCAACTCTACTTCCTTTCATCACAGATATCATATATGTGTAATCTCGGATACTTCTCCTTAACACTGCAGCCACAGTATCATCCTCCTCTAGCAAGTTATTAATTGTTACCCATGGGCTATTAGATCCCCTTAACACTTGCTTCCCAAGTCTACAATCCGGCTTTATGTCATGTATTGAACAAACTATTCTTTTCCATAGTGTCTTAATAGCTGTCTGAAACTTCCACCACCATTTGGAGAGCATCGCCAAGTTCTTGAGCTGAATATCCCCTGCTCCTAGGCCTCCCTTAGATTTTGATCTCTGAACAGCTCCATCTCACCAATGGAATTCCTCTGCTACCATTTTGTGTACCCCATAGAAAGTTCCTCTGCATTGCTTGAATCTGCTGGATCATTGCCTTTGGTGCCTCAAGAATACGCATGTAGTACATCGGAAGATTGTTTAGCAAAGCCTTAAATCATCACCATTCTTCCTGCTTTTGATAGTAGCTTCAGCTTCCAAGAACTAAATCTCTTCTGTACTTTGTCTACGATAGGCTGCCAAGTCTTTATTCTTTTCGGGTTCTTACCCACCATAATTCCCAAGTATTTGAAAGGTAAACTGACTACTTCAAACCCCAGCTTCCTTTGTACATCGCTTACCCATTCTGTTTGACAATTTATAGGGATCATAGAAGACTTCTCATAATTGATTGTCAGCCCGGACATCACTCCAAAACACCTTAACAGTCTAACATAATTTGTTATATCTAATTCATTTGTCGGACAAAATAGAATCATGTCATCCACAAAGTGAAGTAATGACAACTCAACTTTCTCTTTTCCCACACACAACTCTTCAACTAAACCATTCTCCATTGCTTTCCCAACCATCTTTTTGAAAACCTCCGCAACAAGGACAAAAAGGAAAGGGGATAAGTGGATCCCCTTGCCTAAGTGGCCTATGCATACAAAAAGGTTTTGTTGGGGACCCATTGACTAATATCGACATCCTCGCAATATTTATGCATTCCTTCATATTCTCCTCCACATTACTCCAAAGCTCATCCTCTCCAAGATAAGATCTATAAATTCCTATCTCACTTTATCGTATGCTTTGTGAAAACCTAATTTTAGCAATATTGTCATCTTCTTTTTCAATATCATCCAATGAATAACTTAAGAAGCTATCAATACCCCATCATGTATGTGTCTTTCACTACTGAAAGTCATTTGTGCTTCACCCACTAACTTTGTAACAACCTCCTTCATTCTTTTTGCTATGATCTTTGAAATCACCTTATATATACTTCCAACCATACTAACTGGCCTAAAATCTTTCACTTCAGCTGCATCCTTAAACTTGGGCATGAGACTAACCCAAATTAAATTTGCATTATTCGACACTCTACCCTCCTCAAAAAACTTCAGAATCGTGTTTGTAAATTCAGCCCCTATTAAATCCCACATTCTTCTAATGAATTTCATATTGAAACCATCAATTCCTGGTGCCTGTGAAAGTTCACATGCCCAAATGGCTGCTCTAACTTCCTCTGCTGTTGGAACTTCCTCAAGCCAGTTTCTTTCCTCCATTGATATCCTATTCCACAATCCCTCTTGAATATATATATTTGTGGATTTCTATCCTTCTGATATAGTTCCTTGTAAAAAGCCGTCACTACACCTTTAATTGCTCTCTGGTTCATATTCATTCTACCCCGAATCTTTATTTTCGAAATTTGTTTCCTCTTCTTCTTCATATTTGCCGCAGTGTGAAAGTAATTTGAATTCCTATTGCCTTCTTTAACAAATCTTTCTCTCGAAATATGTCTCCAGTACCTTTCCTTCCTTGTTAGCCACTTTTCAAATTGCACTAATAAAGCCTTTCTTCTAGCCAACTCTACCTCGTCAAGTACCTTATCCTTTCCCCTAGCATCCAACCTTCTAATTTCCAATTCCATCTTCTCAATCATATGATCCACGTCACCAAACTCTTCCTTCTTCCATCTTCCAATAGATTGCTTAATTCTCGAGTTTTCCTTCAAAATTCATGTTACCCATCTTTCTCCACTCTTTTTTGATGAACTTTGAGAATCCCAAGTATGAGAGCCACATGTAAAAATTTCTGAATCGTTTTGGCCCCAATTTATTTTCTTATCCTCCAATAATAAAGGTGCATGATCAGAAGTTCCTCTTTTCAATCCCCAAAGCCTCATCTCTGGATACTGTTGTAACCACTTCCCTATTACTAGCATTCTATCTAATTTACTGCATGAATTATCTCTAAACCAAGTATACTTTTACCTAGTTAAAGGTAAAGCAAATAGTTCCAATTCCTCCACCCAGTTAGCAAATTATCTAATGCTAGCATTCAACAGCACCCCTCATTTTCTCTCCTCCAATTTTAAAACTTCGTTGAAATCATCCATTATAATCCAAGGAACTAGCACGTCCTCCTTTATTTCTTCAATTCACTCCATAATTCCCTCCTCTCCTCCAAGTTATGTGGCCCGTACACTAAGCAAACAACACAACTAAAGGAATTAGATTTGATCCTCCCTTTAACACACAACCATCTCACTCCTTTTCAAGTTTCCTCTATCTCCATAAAGTTCGTATCCTATACACACAGCAATCCACCCCCCATTATTCCCTCCAATCTCCAACTCCTCACTCCCCGGTATTGCCCTCAATTTTCTTGAGTCTACATCTTTACATTTTTTTCTCCACTAAACTCAATTAAGACAACTTATTGTCCTTAACCACTTTGTTAATCCTAATGGCCTTACTCCTCCCCCTTGCATCCCTAATATTCGAACTAAGCATTTTCATGGTTTCAAGCTAGATTCACCTGAGGCTTCCTTGTTAACCTTTCTCTTCTTCTTGCTTTTTCTCTCTGAACCTCTGGTCTTCTTTTGCATTCCCCTTTAGTCCTTGATCCCTTCTTCGATGGTCTAAGAGCTTGTATGACCACTTCTTCATCATGAGCATATAATCCTACCTTCATTCATGCCAATCTGCCATGTCTTGATTACTTCCTCTTCATCGAATTCTTGATCTGTATCTTTAACTTCTATTATTTTTTGGTCCTCCCCCATTTGATTCTCTTCAACTTCTTCATTGTTCCTCTCTTCATGTGCTTCTTTTGTTCCTTTGGTCTCCACATTTGTGTTCCTCAAAATTGGTTCCAAACTAGGTGGAACCAAAATGGACTCTGAGACATGTCCATTTGGGCCATTAACCTAGTTATTGCTTGACCTATTAAGATTTCTCGGCCCAATTTCCTTCACTTCTCTCCTTTACTCTCTCCCATTTATTTTCTCCGCGGGAACCATTTCTCTCATCATACATTAGTTAATTTCCCAATGTGCCATCATTAACCCCACGTGTCTTTTCTGCATCTTCTTCTTCGATCACATGTGTCTAAGATAATGCTTCATCTTCTGACCTTCCTGGAGATTCCTGCTTTGGTTTGTCATTCAGCCATGCATCTTTGCAATTGTCTGAAACAATGGACTTCACAAGAGTTTTGACAATGGGATTAAAAAAATATGATCTACTATACACTTCACTTCCTACTTCTTTAATGAAAACATCATAACAATATCCTCCAACTTTAAAAATTGTCCATCCTTGAATCATTTGCCAAACACAAGTTTCAATCAAAATCTTCACCACACTTAGAGATTTTTAAGCTTAAGTTAAATCATCTAAGGAAACCAAAGTTTCCCACACCTCTACTAGCTCCTTAAAATTTCATATCTATATCACAAAAAAATCCTTAAAATTTTTGTATGGTGAGACTAATATATCGCTCTTTTTGAATGGTGAGAGACTACTTGTGACTTTCAAATTTTGAGAGACTATTTTATCCTTCAAAATTTTTGTTAAAGACCAAAATTGATATTTTATCTTTTTTTAAAGTCATTTTAAGACTTGACTTTTCATGGCGGTTTAGGAGTCACTGTTGTAATTTTGAAACCATTCTTTTCTTATTGACGCTTTTTGAACCACTGCAGCTAGCATTTAGCGGTGGTTACAAACAAACTGTAACACTTTACCAAATAAAATACTATGTTTAAGTCATAATATATTACCTAATAAGTTATTACATGTGGTGAACTAAGAGTTAATTATTCACTTTAATTGATTTCGGTTTGGCAGCGAGATATACACTAAACAGTCGTTATATCGGAAATAAAGTAACACAAACAAAATTTCGAAATAAACAAACTGCATCATATATATATATGTACATGCTTATACCTTTATTTTCAAAGTTGTCAAAAGAAATGTAATACAGTACAGGAAAAAAAATGAGGCCGCTAGCACAAAATAAAACGGCCTGACTATCTGAACATCCCCTTACTGGTCCCCACAGGACATTTCATGTATAACTACTAACTCATACCCGTATGTTTATGACCCAAACTGCCAAAAGAGGGTCATCCTGTACATCTACTGCTGCTACGGCGGGTACTCTAGATGGATTCTGAAGAAAAGAATCCATTCGCCATACCGGCATCAGCAAGAGTGTAGTCCATGCTCGGAGCAGAGGACGAGGAAGATGAACTCTCTACCTCAGATGGATCATCCTCAGACATCGTGACCGAGGGTATCTGCTGTGGTGGTGAAGTCATGGAGCCATGGAGCCGTCATTGCTTGCCTTGGCGTGTGGAGGTGGAAAGGGATGGGCCATATACAGCGGGATAGAAATATAAGGTGCAGCGGGGTCGAAGAGTGGATGAGCAAGGGGAACAGCAAAATCTCTACGAAAGAAGAAATAAAAGCGAAACTGACATCTACCAAATATATATATACAGTCTAGAAACGGGTCCATGTGGATGTGGAGCTCGGGAAACTCAATGAACAGGATGCCGGTGGCCACGTTTTCCATGATTTGAGAATGACGCAGAAACATATAGTAGAGTGAGAAATAAAGATTTCTCAGTAGGGATCCTAGGTTTATACATATATCTGCCATCATTGTCATCCTCAGTTGTTTCGGGTTTTGGTTAATTACAAGAAAATGTTACCTCAACAGGATATTCTACTAGATTAGTTATAGAAATCATAGCCCGAAACACAGCTTAGTTTTACTTAATGAAATAAAGGAAATAAACAGAGAAATAAATAACCAGACCTATGTTATTGATATAGTTAAGTGACAGCCATAAAGTGAACAATAATAAATATATGCATATGTATAACATCCAATGGTGCATTTAACTCAATACATGATAACAGAAACTGTGGATATGTATAAGAAATGATGCACTTGAACTTAACTCGTATTTTCCATACTTGGTCCCATGGGAATTTATTGGCCATAACACTCCTGGGTAATAGTCCGCTTTTCAGGATCGAGCTTGTTCCTATACAGGGTTGCCGGGTTTACTTTCTCCGACTTCCCTACTGATCTATTCCCCTTAACTTTGTTCAGGGGCTGGCCCAAGTCATATGGAAATCCTTCCTCATTCTTATAAGGGTAGCATCACTTGTCTAATACTTTGATCAATGCAGGCATAACTTGTAAATTCCTATTAATTGCAATCTCTGCCGAAATCTTGGCAGTATGACGGATCATGTCCGTTTCCCATGAATAATGCCAGACAGCGAGAAAATTTTAATCAAATAGAATTCCCAATACAGAACATCATATTCCTACGAAGAATATAATAATTTCAATAGGTGCAAATTTTAAAATCTTAAATCCTAATCTATCTTGCAAGCTTTTAGTTTCTATTGATTTTCTCGAGTTCAACTCTTAAGATCAGATGGGGTTCGACTTCCGATTTCATACAATTTCCGACTTCCGGGTTTATATTTGACCTTTCAAGATTATATACATAATTTTCGACTTCCGAGGTTATGTTCGACCTTCTGAGATTATATATAATTTCCGGCTTCCGGGGTTATGTTTGATCTCCGACCTTATTCCATCATCGTTCTTCTAAGACTCTTATAGACGTGTTTCCTAAATTCCAATTTCTAACATTAACTATACCTGATCTAGTTTCCTATTCACTAAGTTCCGAGGTTAACCTCAAGTATAACTGACCTAACTCTCTATCTGCTAGATTTTCGAGTTCAACCTCAAGTATACTTGACCTAGCTCTCTATCTGCTAGATACCTGACCTAGCTCTCTATCTGCTAGATTTTCGAATTTAACCTTAAGTTATATCTGACCTAGCTCTCTATCTACTAGATTTCCGAGTTCAACCTCAAGTTATTTATGCTTCATCCAAAACCGCCCTATTTCTAGCCAAAATTGCACCTTTATAAGGGAAAATTCACTAAAAATAGAAATCTGGGTGAAATCATGCGAAATTTATATCCATGTAAAGGTAACAGAACAAGCTTGCAAATGAAGAAGTTTCATATCATTTGAATAAGTATAATTCGAGATATAAGCTTTGAAAGTTGACCCTACTGGACTACCCTATTCTAGCCCAGATTGGACATAGGGCAACTTTCTCGAGTCACTAGGAACAAACTGGACCTTATCTAATTCGGAAATTTTTATGGGATATTCTCCTATGTGTTAGCTTTCAAACAACATTGGAATCATTCAATTTGGAGTTGTGTAGAGTGAGTTACACCCTTCTCAACTCATACTGCCCAGATGAAGGTCCTAATTTCTATGTCAAACTTCAAAAATTCATAACTACCTGTACACTGATCCAATGCCTTATATTATATATGTATGGAAAGCCCTGAATATCTAATTTTATATAAAAATAGTTTTATGGATGTAAAACGGTTGTAGGCGGAGCCGTACACTCCGCTGTACGGACCGCCAAGGAAAACCTTAACAGCTTCCTAAATTGTTCTCTATTCTTCAAGCTATTTGCTATCAAATTCAATTTTAATCACAACATACATGCAAAATTAATCATAAACCATCATCATCACTCTACATAATATCAATATCATATATTATACATGACACCCATGCAGCCCCAAACCTAAGGAAGTAGGAAGAGAAATAGGATTTTCTACCTTATCTAGTTGAATTTGAGTTGATTTAGTGTCTTTGATGGAAGCAACTTGTGTTGAGACTTGAAGAAGGGATGAAGATAGAGTGAAAATGAGAGTGAGGAGAAGAGAAAAGTGAGGAGCTTCAGTAGTGGGGTGGCCGAAAATGACAAGAAGAGAAGGGAAGAAAAGGTGAAGATTTTTTTGGAAGCAAGGCTCATGTGATTGGTGGACTTCACTTCCTTTTCCAATTTAGCTTGGCTTCCTATCATCAAGGGCTGATCAAGGCACCACTTGAGGGGGTTGTTTGGCTAAATCTTAGCCATTCATTCTAGGGCACCCATAGAAAAATTTCTATTGGTCCGATTCCGACAATTTAAAATACTGAAATCTTACCGATTTCTTTTAAATCGATAAACCGGTTTGAAAATTTTGGTGAGGTTTCCTATGTTCCTAATCTAATTCTATTAAACCTAATCTTTTTAAATCACACTTAATTGCCTTTAAGTAAATATTTAATCGAATTCTGATTAAACCCACTTATTCGATAAAAATCGGACAACTCAGTTGTTAACGATAGAATTTTTCGGACGTTACACAAACCGCCACCGATGACCTTGTTTCTTGTAGTGTGGCTAATTGATTAACAGGTGTAAAATTTTCTAAATTATGTACCGCAAAATATTAATAGCATAGATAGATATGTGGAGGTTGTTATATTATTATTATTACTATTATTATTATTTAGTTAGATATTTCAAAGTTGATTTCATTATATCTACTAATTATCTCACATGTTTTAATTAAGCCACCTCTTTTCAATTTGTTTGCAACGTATATTGATTCAATCATTATTCACCAACTTATTAAGATTTATGACCAATTCTTTCTCTTGCACAATGAGCATTTTACCAAAGGTTTTTAACAAGTCTTCCAGTTTACCCATTTGAACGTTGGTCCTGTTCTATTTGTCACATGTTTTTCACCTTATAAAACATTGGCAGTTAGCAAATGTAATTAAATTTCTATTAAGTGAAATAACGAGCTCTTAACTCCAACAGTGAACATTGAGAAACTATGAATTCTAATTTCCTCTATAAACAGTAATGCATACCATTGAGCACGCAAGCTTTTGGCTGAGCACACAAAAATATTAGTCCTAATTTAATTGTTTTCTAGTTTCCTTGAGCAATCCTTATAAGTTGTTCCTATAGTTTCACTAGTTCAAATGCAGAATAGTAAGAAGTGGCTGCTGTATCTTGGAGTATTAGCTGTGAAGACTATTTGCATCGAGTTAGTAACACATGGTGGCGAAATACTATTAAGCTCGATGCCTAGCATGCCTCAACCATAAAACACAATAAGCTATTTCATTCTTATTGTATTATTTATTTTAATCATTTTATTGTGTCCTTGTATTAATAATTTTTATTATTTGAATTTAATTTCTCATTAATTTATTATATATGTTATTTTATTTAATTTTTTCCAAGATAAATAACCATCAATGTATGCGAATTGCATCATTACAGAGAAGATTATAGTTAAAACTTTAAAAAAATAATTGTTGAAAAGTTTTTATAATAATTATAAATTTATATCTAATAAATTGATTTTACAGTAATGCCTATAATAAATGCATATGATCAAATATAAAAATAATATGATCAAATCAAGTTCGGATACCAACCTGATTGGTTGATTATAAGAAAAACAAATTGACAAGTTCTATATCTTGATGAATAAATTCTATATGTCACCCAAGCTCCCAACTCACACAAGAATTATCATCAACTCAATAGGCTAAGTTCTTCGTGATTCTGACAAAAGTCTCTGCCATGAAAGATATATTGTTCATTGACTAGCTCACTGTCTTTCTAATAAGTCTTAACTCAGATCACGTCAAAAAGGTATCTTACTTGGTCAACAACAATCCTTTATCGGATTGAATTATCCAAATAATGATAATGAATTAATTACACACTCCAATTTTCCAACAGCCACCACACCAACAAAGCAAAACAGAAATGTCACTATAGGATTGATGCGGCTCCAGCAAGTATATCGAGTCGTACAAATAATAAAGTAATGAGAAATATATTATTCCCACGAGGATAGGTAAAGTACCAGATAGTCTAAAGGAATGACTAGTTAGACGGAATAAATACTCAGATAAAGAAGACAAAAATTGAATAAAATAAAATAATAAGAAATTCAGCAATGTAGACAAAAGATAAGGATGTGAACAAATGCAATGAGATGAACGCTAGAACTAATTAATTTCGTCTATTATAGACGCATTTACTATGAATTTTAGTTAATCAGTTCTTATCCTAATTGACTCACAGTTGGTTCCCTTAATTTATTCCTAGTCTCTCTTAAGGTCAAATAATACTTTTATCCTAAATTGATTGCCTAATCTCTTAGCACAAACTAATTTAGATAAAGGTTGAAACTTTGAAACTTTATGGGTTCTTATATTGACCACATAAACCGATTTATCTATCTCTAGTTTTTGCTCAACTCATGGTGTTTATGTTAAGAGGATATATTCACGAACCCTTTCTCGAGTTATTGTAAATCCCCAAACCAATCAATTGGTGATCAAGCAATTCAGGGCATTAAGCGCAAAGATAAATAGTAAGTAATCAAGATAAAAACAGGATTAATATCAATTCATAAATAAAATTATCATACAAAAAGGGTCCATTAATACTCTAACAAAAGAAAATTGGTTCTTGACTATAGAAAAGTAAACAATAGAAGAGTACAGAGATGAGGAAACAAAAGAACTAAGCACCATAAAGAATTGAAGCTAAAGACAAGAATTCCGATGAATATGGATTTCTCCGTGTTGGAGTTGAGCTTTAGAATCCTTGAGTTTTCGCTTTTCACTCACCATGGTAGAAGCCTTCTATCTTGGAATGTGTGAAGATGTGTTTTCGGACTCTAAGTGTTACCTTTTATGTATAGTCTGCGAGTCCTTATTCTTGGAGTTATACCTAAGGCCATCAAGTTCTGAAGTTGGGGTTGCGCTATAGCACAAGAATTGCACTATAGTGCACTCAAAACGTCCAGGAGCACAAATAGTATCGTACTATAGTGCAAGTAGCTGTGCTATAATGTAGCACCCAAATTGGCAGAGTTGTGCAAAACAAGAGTTGTGCTATAATGGAGCTCAAAATAGCTTGGACTCCTCTTTTGCGGTTGTGCGCTATAGTGCAATGTATTGCGCTACAGCACAAGGTGCGTCAGCAAGACTCCTTCCTTTAACTACTTGTAACTTCCTCCTGACTCGCTTGCACCTATCAAAATCAAATAAACACAAACTAAGTACCAAAAATATAAGAAAATAACAAATAATTAAAACCCAACCTAATCATAACTAATTAACTAAAATAAAAGAATATTAACTAAACCAAACAACTATGTCCTAAAATTAATTAAAAAAAATTACAAATATATCTCACCAAACGAAGTTATCACAACACCCAACTTAAGAACTTGCTTGTCCCCAAGCAAGACTCAAAATAAGACTAAAACCAAAAACAAAGGACTCAAACAAACGACTAATGCAAAAAGACTTACTAACACAAAATGGTCAATCTAGAGTTGTTGCCTATGATAATCCTTATCATTGCGGCATAATTTAACTAAAAAGTTACCAAGAATCTAGATTTAAGTATCAAGACCATCCAATTGTACAACCACATTGTTAAGAAAATGGATCAAGTGTTTGTGTATGTATAAGGAAAGCAATGAAGATTTGACTCACTCTATGCCCATGCAATGTTTAAGAAGAGAAAAAAGTATCACAATATCCACAACCCTCTCTTACATGAATGTCACTTAGCCAAAGATCCTTATCAGCTTGAAATGGCAGGCCATATTAAGGGATATAATGGTATAGTTATTTAAGCTCAATATTTCCCTCAACTTAAGGAACCTTCACCCCTAACTCATTCTCCTTAGGGTACCCCCAACTTAATTACTTTGCAACCATCATACTTTTTTTGTTGAACCTTAGCATTTTGTTTTACTTGTATTGCTATCCTTTTCTTTTTTCCTTCTTCCTTCTTCCTTCTTTCTCCTTTTCTTTTCTTTTCTTTTTTTTTTTTTCCAGATTTCTCCTAATCCACTTATGACTTTGGATAGCTTGAGGTTCTGGTAGTGGAGATATTTCTTTATTCAAATGAATTTAGAAGCTAGGACTTGAGGGTAAACCATAGGATAAAAGGAGAATAAGAAGGAATGTTATTAGGCGCATGATGTGGTTTAATCCAAGAATAGGCTTTAAGATTCAAATAGGTTGACTAAGGATCAATGACAAAGAATGGATCAATGATGCTCAATTATGGCCACCAAACATGGCCTAAATCACTTCTAAGGCTAAGATTCACTTACATATAATTCAAGAGAAATTCAAATAAATAAGAATGCATGTCTCAACCTAAATAAAGCATCAAGGCATAAAGATCACCAACCTTAGGCTGCTAACTCTTACCAAAGTGCGAGAATATGATCTTTCCTAATTCAATAGTAAATGCACATGAAAATTTTCAAGACTCAATATTTGGATCTACAGTTACTTAAGAGTTATTAGAGCAGTCTTTCATATCATAGGCATAGGCAAACAACAACCAATTGACTAAAAGGACTAAAAACTGGAAATCTTTTTGATTTTTTTTTAATATATAAAAGTGAGAAAATTGAAAACAAATAAAACTAACAACCTAATGAACTGAACTAACAAAAGAAAGAAAAAGTAGGAACAAGTAGCAAGTACAATCATGGACTTTCTTGACCCCGAACTTTAAAAATATGCATTGTCCCTAATGCATGAAAATAAATTCAAAAAAGGGAAAGGAAAGTGACTCCCTAGTGCTAATCATCATCAGTGTTGGAGAACTCAATATCCTTTGCACATGAAAAGCCCCAAATTCGTGCTTTGTCAAAATGAGCCTATGCTATAGTGCAGCCCTAAGATAAAAAATTCTTGATTCTAGGCTAAAGTGCTATAGCCCATGGTAGCATACTAGTGTTGCTATTGCTATTGCATTTTTATTTGATTAGATCCATCTCAATTCCATTCTTTGAGTGTGCACTTCCTAATTGCTCCATCAAGCATGATGGCTCTTTCCTCCCCTTCTTTGGTGATTTATCACCAAGGTAATGGCTTTTCTTCTTAAGGATCAATGAGGTAGAATTTGGCTTGAATGGCAAGTGGAGAGCTTCTGACAGCTTGTAAGGTGGCTTAAGATCATCATCCCCTATCTTTGTCTTTTTCTTCTTTGCTTTAATTTCATCAATTTAGACTTCCCAAGAGAGGTGGCATGTGATGTTGGACTTGAGGTGCTCAAAGTAGCTTTCACGACATCCACTCAAAAGCATGAGTTAGCCTTAAAAAGAGTTGTGATTGCTTCAAACACCTTGAATGTAGCATTCTCCTCTTGAAATTGTAATTTAAGCCTTTCTTCTTCCAAATCAATCAAAGTTGTTCCAGTAGCCAAGAAAGGTCTTCTAAGGATGAGTGGGACTTGCCTATCTTTTTCCATATCAAGGACAATAAAATCGACCAGGAAGATGAATTTGTCCACTTTCACCAGCACATTCTCCAAAACACCCCTTGGATATTTGATAGATCTATTTACTAGTTGCAAAGACACCACAATAGGCTTCACTTCTCCAATCCTAGGCTTCCTAAAAATAGAGAAGGGCATTAAATTAATGCTAGCACATAGCTCAGAAAGAGCCCTATCAAAATGAACTTCACCAATATCACATAGAATAGTAAAATTCCCAGGATCTTTCAACTTTGGAGGTAGCTTATTTTGTAAAATGCCATTATACTTCTCGGTTAGCACTATGGTTTCATCATGCTTGAGCTTTCTTTTGTGAGAAAGGATATGCTTCATAAATTTGGCATAGCACGATATTTGCTAAAGAGCTTCTTGGAGGATAATATTAGTGTACAGTTTCTTAAACACGTCCAAGAACTTGAAGTATTGCATCTCTGTTTCCTCTTTCTTTTTCAGCTTCACCCTTTGTGGATATGTAATTAGAGGATCAAAAGTAGAAGATGCCATATATGTGGAACTTTTTTCTTCTTCTCCCACACCTTTGCTACACCTCATAGGGATCTTATACTTTCCCCCTTTTTGTGTCTATTCCTCAACCTCAACAGATGGCTCCTTTTCTTTTGGCTTCTCAGGTTTTGCCTGTAATGCCTGAAAAATTTTATCAACCAAGTTGTTCGGTTTTTATCAAATAAGTGGGTTTAATTAGGATTCAATTAAATATTTACTTAAGGTCAATGGCAAGTGATTTAGAAGGATTAGACTTGATGGAATTAGGTTAGGAACATAGGAAACCTCACAGAATTTTTTTAAAAATTGGTTTATCGATTTAAGAGAAATGGGTAAGATTTTGGTATTCTAAATTGTTAGAACTGGACCAATAGAAATTATATTGTAAAACCCTAGGATGGATGGCTAGGATTCAACCATAACACTCCCATAGGTGGCGCCATTTTCAGCCAAGAAGCAGCCACAAAACCAATTTGGATAACCTACTCAAATCCACCAATCACACAACTCCTTACTCCACAAGTTTGTGTTCAATTCCTTCTTTGCCCTTGTGAAATTCGGTCAAGATAAGGGGCTGACTCCCCTTCATTTCTCTTCCATTTACACTCCTCTTTACTCCATCTTCAACTTCTCTTCAAGTCTCATCAAGAGTTGCTTCTATCTAAGACACCCAATCAACAAGAATTCAACTAAACAAGGTAGGAATCCTACTTCTCTTCTTACTTTCCTTGGTTTGGGACTGTATAGGGGTCTTGGATATCTTGTGATACTGATGAGATTTGAATTGATGATGATGAATTATAGTTGATTATGCATGTATGTTGTGATTAGAATTGGAATTGGTATGAAAGAACCTGAAGAAAAGAGAAAACTCAAGAAGCTGTTAGGATTTTTCCTCGGTAGTCCGTATGGCGGAGTGTATGGCTCCACTTACAGCCATTTAAATTTCAAGAATCTATTTTTATATGAAACTAGACATTCAGGGCTTTCCATACATATATAATATAAGGCCATTGGATCAATATAGAGGTAGATATGAATTTTTGAAGTTTAACTAGAAATCAGAACTTTCATCTGGGCAGTGTGAGTTGAGAAAGGTGTAACTCACCCTACACAACTCCAAATTGAGTGAATCCGACATTGTTAAAAACTAACATGTGAGGGAACATTCCATAAAAATTTTAGATTCAGATTCATTGCTAGCTATGCCCAGTACATCAATGAATTTATCTTAAGTTCAACCTAGGCTGGACTAGGGTAATCCAATAGGGTCAAGTTTCAGAGCTTATATCTTGAGTTATACTCACTCAAATGATATGCAACTTCTTTCATTTGAAATTTTGTTCTGTTAGCTTTACATTGATATAAATTTCACATGATTTTACCTCGATTTCTATTTTTCGTGAATTTTCTTTTATAAGAGTGCAATTCTGACTATAGACATATATGGGTACTAGATCAAGTTTAGTAATATCGGAACTCGGAACTTAGGAGACAGAGAGCTGGATCGAGTATACTTAAGGTTGAACTCAGAACTTAGCAGACAGACAGCTAGATCAGGTATATTTAAGGTTGAACTCGGAACTTAGCAGACAGAGAGCTAGATCAAGTATACTTAATGATGAATTTGGAACTTAGTGAATAGAAAACTAGTCAGGTATAGTTAATGTTGGAACTCAAAACTTAGTGAATAAAAAACTAGTCGGGTACAGTTAATGTCGGGACTTGGAACTTAGGAAACAACTTCATAAAAGTCTTGGAAGACCAAGTGTGGCTTAATATCGGAAATCGAAAATCAAAACATTAACCTTATATACATAACCCTGAAAGTTGGAAATCATAAAACTCGGACCCAATTTCAATCTCAGAAATCGGTCCTAAGCTCAAACTCGGGAACATCAATAAAAGTTAAGAGCTTGCAAGATAGAATAAGACTTTGTTATGTGTAACAACTAATGAAACATGTGTATGAAGTGCATTCAGCATGCCTATGCATGATTATGTATGAGAATGAAAGGATATGAATATATTAAATGCGGATCCCTTCACATTGGAGGTAGTTAATTAGGTCCCTCCCTGTGAAGGCAGTTAAAAGATATGATGAAGGTCCCATATTCATAAGGTACGTGACATGGCGATCACGCTCTGATAGGGTATGTGGCAGCAAGGGTCGTAGCCTGCTCCAAATTACAATTTTAAAATACTTAATTACACTAAATTTGAAGTATAGTGCAACCAAGGTCATCTCACAAGGATGTTGTTGCTATCTAGTTAAGTAACAAGGGGGTATGTGCAAACATGCAGTCAATAAGCTATAAAATAAAATTAGATGAAAATAAAAACACTAGTTCGAAGAGTTCCTTAGGCATAAGGTGAATCAATCATTAACGCACAATATATCAAACACATGGAGTGCGACTAATTTGAGCTATTAGAGAGACCTCTACTAACAACCCCACAATTCTACCTAGAGAACTCTAGGAATTCAACCAACACATAATAGATTAGATAATTGAGACCTCAACTCTAATTAACCTATGTTGATTTCTAGCCCTAATTGTATTAGCCTAGGTTTGAACCCAAACCCAATTCCTAATTCTTTAACTAATCAAGTTCATACCAATTGACCAATTAGCAATCACCCAACTAATTCCTCATTCATAAACTCACATATCAATACCATTCAATGCAAATTTACAAATAAAAGAGGGCAAAGAATGAAGAAAATAAACATGATTGAAATTCAAGGATAGAGTTTCAAGATTACAACCATAATGCCCTTGGAGTCTCCTTGAACTAGCTTGAAATCCTACTATTCCATAGCAATGAAGGTTGCAAAATAGAAACCAAACAAGTATCTTACAAAATGAAAGGAAAAGAAAAAGAAAAGAAGAGGAGAGAAGAAGAGAAGAAAGAAAAAATGAAAAATGTTGGAGAGATGAGTCCCCTCTCGCGTCTCTATTTTCTCTCTTCTTATCGGACCTCAAATGTCAAAATTCAAAAATACCCTTGAGCCCAAATTAATCCTCTGCCTCTTAGCTTTAAGTGGACACCCAATTTGCTTAATTTGGAGTTAAAATGAGAGAGTTATGGCCCAATCTTTATAACATGTTCAGGTTGTACATGTATTTACATCAGTCCATTTTAACAGCCAATAAATCCATGAAGATGTCATTATTTTGGAGAGTGGTCTTCATATGAATTGAACCTTTATGTCTTAGCTTTCAAATGGCACTAGTTTTGCCTCAATCTAATGTCTACAACTCACTTTATGGCCCAATTATTGCACACTAC
Source organism: Pterocarpus macrocarpus (assembly GCA_031439585.1). Classification (NCBI taxonomy): domain Eukaryota; kingdom Viridiplantae; phylum Streptophyta; class Magnoliopsida; order Fabales; family Fabaceae; genus Pterocarpus; species Pterocarpus macrocarpus. The sequence continues at coordinate 40,487,099 of CM062517.1, forward strand.
GCCGGTTCTAGTGTAACAGCCCTATTCTGACTTCGTGGCCCAATTTGACCCACCAGACATCTGAATTTTTGTTGACTTCTTCATCAATGTTGTAGATATTTCTCTCAGCTTTCCTACAATATAAAATTTGTAATTTTTAGATATATACAACTCAAGATACAGCCATAATACAAAAATAGTATAAATTTGTAATAATGCTGAAAAATACAATTAAGCCCAATTAGAGTCCAAACTTATAAAATGTGTCCAATATTATTCAATTAAGCACAAAAGAGGTTCAATAAACTAAATATGAGGGTTAATCAATGTATCAAAATATTGCTTATCAGTATGACATGGCGATCATACTCTGGAATGCGGCGTAATTGATTAAAGTGGGCAGAAAGCCCTTTTCTATGTCACCTATTGATATTGTTATCTTCTTGGTATGAATATGTTATGACGACATGATCATGAATTATTCTTATGAGAGCATGCATATTTGCATATGAATGAAGAATATATGAGATCCCTTCACTTGAAGGCAGTTATTTGGGTCCCTCCAGGTGAAGGTAGTTAAATAAGATTAAGATATGGGTGCCTTCACTTGGAGGCAGTTGCACATTGGGTCCCTCACGGTGAAGGCAGCTAAAACTTTTGGGTACCTCTATGTTGGAGGCAGATGGCCAACTGAGTCCCTTTGACCTAGAGGTACGTGGGTCCCCTTGCGGGTCAGTACTGTGTGACGATGGTCACGAGTTGAGCTCACTCCTAAATTAGACTATCCAAGGGCAGTAAAGACTAAAGATTAAACATATGCAAGCACCCTAGGGACGGCGATATGTAATGCCTAGGTGTGCCAAGAAAAGAAAGCAAAGAAAGTTAAAGGAAAGTACCAGTGCATATGCATGAATTCAAATATGAGTATTTATATAATTATATCCCATGTTTTATTAATGCTAAGACTGTTCTATCTACTTATGCGGTGATTATTGTTCTCATTATGAAATATTGCCAATGTGACTCAAATGCATGTAATAAAATGAACTCTGCTTTGGACCATATGTTTTCGAATTATAAAACAGAATAGTTTGTATCATATGTTCACTTTTTATGATAAACCGAAGCAGCTGGAGATAATAACGATGACGCGGTATGAAAAATTTCTTAATGAATTCTACTGAGAATTTAAAATTCTCACTCCTGCTTCTGTGTTATCTCCAGATAGTTCGAGAAGTTTCAAAGACAATTGAAGTTGCTATCAGATAAGGTCCGCTTAATTAATAGTAATAATTCTAGAGTGTGGTACTATTACTTAAGCATAGTACCGTATAGAGGAGGATGTTACAAAATGGTATCAGAGTAGTTCGATCCTCCTTGGACCTGAGGATTTGGATTGACTACATTTTCAGTGTACTCTGGAATCCTTAGAAAATGTCATGCTACAACTCTTATCTGCTGAGATAAGATATTGGGAATTAGATATGCATGATCGCCTAACTGTGATTATTATTAGTTGCTGTCACACTTAACTTATTATTAAGCTTGATCAACTCAATGTTTTGTTGTGTGTGATTAGGAACTAATGGCTTCCAGGGGGCATGGTAGGCCACGAACTGTACCCACTCCAGAAGATCCTACTAATTTTATGGACACGATGGGTGAAATGGCTCATGCAATGTGGGAACAGGCCGCTGTAGCTCATCTGATGATGAATCAATTGGGTAGATGGCCCGAGGCCGGCCATGGGGGAAATCCACATGGCCTAGGAGCAGACCTGGGCTATCTTAAATTTGCTGAGTTCAAAAAAGCTAATCCGCCTAGCTTCCGAGGAGCTTTCGACCCAGATAAAGCCGAGGAGTGGGTCAAGGCAATGGAGAAGGTCTTCTTTATCTTGGCCTGTACTTATCAACAAAAAGTGGCCTTTGCCACTTATATGTTGGAAGTGGACGCCGAGTTTTGGTGGAACAGCGCGAAGAGGCTGTTGGAAGAACCCCAAGTTGGTATCACATGGGACATATTCAAGGAGGCATTTTATCAGAAGTATTTCCCTGCATCGGTGCGAAATGCTAAGGAATTGGAATTCATGAAGCTTCAACAAGGAAACATGAGTGTTTCAGAATATATTGCTAAGTTCGAAGAACTCTATAAATTTTCCACCATCTATCAGTGCAACCCTGATGAAAATTGGAAATGCATCAAATTTGAAGGAGGACTAAAAGCAGACATTTTGGCCTCGGTGGGGCCAATGGAGATAAGAGATTTTGCTACATTATAGAATAAAAGCCGATTAGTTGAAGAATATAACAAGAAGCTCGCTGATACTAGGATGGATGTTTGTGGAAAGAGGCTGGCACCTGAAGACAAGGAGTTTCAGCATATTCCACCATTAAAGAAGCCGTTTCAACCTAATGGAAATGAAGGTAAGCAGTCGCAAAGGTCAACCATGAAGCAAGAATGTTCAAAATATGGAAAGTATCATGGGGGAAGGCCTTGTTTGGTTGGGCAAAAGATATGCTTTAAGTGTGGAAAGCCAGGACACATGATTAGAGAATGCCTCGGCCATCAGCTACCTATTCCAAAGTCATAACATCTAGGGTTGAATGTTGAAGAGACTACTTCCCCGGAGGAGTTGAAACAAAATTAGAGATTACCCAGGACAAAGATTTGCTTTTTGCTAACTATGTTATGTTGAATTATATATTTGGGTTTGCTATATTTTCTTCGATTATGCTTATCGACTTTCTATATGCTTATATATCAACACTTTCACCAAACTCGTAAGGCAATAAATAGTTAGTTTTGTGACTAAATTTTTAGGACAAATTTTTTTATTTTAGGAGGGTAGAATGTAATGCCTGAAAAATTTTATCGACCTAGTTGTTCGATTTTTATCGAATAAGTGGGTTTAATTAGAATTCAATTAAACATTTACTTAAGGTCAATTGCATGTGATTTAGAAGGATTAGGCTTGATGGAATTAGGTTAGGAACATAGGAAATCTCACAGAATTTTTCTAAAAATCAGTTTACCGATTTAAGAGAAATCGGTAAGATTTCGGTATTCTAAATTGTCGGAACTGGACCAATAGAAATTATACTATAAAAACCCTAGGATGGATGGCTAGGATTCAGCCACAACACTCCCATTGGTGGCGCCATTTTCAACCAAGAAGCAGCCACAAAACCAAGTTGGATAACCTACTCAAATCCACCAATCACACAACTCTTTGCTCCACAAGTTTGTGTTCAATTCCTTCTTTGCCCTTGTGAAATTTAGTCAAGATAAGGGGCTGACTCCCCTTCATTTCTCTTCCATTTACACTCCTTTCTACTCGATCTTCAACTTCTCTTCAAGTCTCATCAAGAGTTGCTTCCATGTAAGACACCCAATCAACAAGAATTCAACTAAACAAGGTAGGAATCCTACTTCTCTTCTTACTTTCCTTGGTATGGGACTATATAAGGGTCTTGGATATCTTGTGATACTGATGAGATTTGAAGTGATGATGATGAATTATAGTTGGTTATACATGTATGTTGTGATTAGAATTGGAATTGGTATGAAAGAACCTAAAGAAAAGAGAAAACTCAAGAAGCTGTTAGGGTTTTTCCTCGGTAGTCCGTACGGCGGAGTGTACGGCTTCACTTACAGCCATTTAAATTTCAAGAATCTATTTTTATATGAAACTAGACATTTAGGGCTTTCCACACATATATAATATAAGGCCATTGGATCAATATATAGGTAGATATAAATTTTTGAAATTTGACCTAGAAATCAGAACTTTCATCCGGGTAGTGTGAGTTGAGAAGGGTGTAACTCACCCTACACAAGTCCAAATTGAGTGAATCCAACATTGTTTGAAAGTTAACATATGAGGGAACATCTCATAAAAATTTCAGATTCAGATTTCTAGCTATCCCCAGTACATCAATGAATTTACCTTAAGTTCAAACCGGGCTAGAATAGGGTAATCCAGTAGGGTCAAGTTTTAGAGCTTATATCTCGAGTTATACTCACTCAAATGATATGTAACTTCTTTCATTTGAAAGCTTATTCTATTAGCTTTACATTGATATAAATTTCACATGATTTTACCTAGATTTCTATTTTTTGTGAATTTTTTCTTATAAGAGTGCAATTCTAACTAGAGACATGTATGGGTACTAGATCAAGTTTAGTAATATCGGAACTCGATGCTTAGCAGACAGAGAGCTAGATCGGGTATACTTAAGGTTGAACTCGGAATTTGGTAGACAGAGAGCTAGATCGAGTATACTTAATGATGAATTAGGAACTTAGTGAATAGAAAACTAGTCAGGTATAGTTAATGTCGGAACTCGAAACTTAGTGAATAAAAAACTAGTCGGGTATAGTTAATGTCGGGACTTGGAACTCAGGAAACACCTTCATAAAAGTCTTGGAAGACCAAGTGTGGCTTAATGTCGAAAATCGGAAATCAAAACATTAACCTTATATTCATAACCTCGAAAGTCAGAAATCATAAAACTCGGACCCAATTTCAATCTCAGAAGTCGGTCCTAAGCTCAAACTCGGGAATATCAATAAAAGTTAAGAGCTTGCAAGATAGAATAAGACTTTATTGTGTGTAACAACTAATGACACATGTGTATGAAGTGCATTCAGTATGCCTATGCATGATTATGTATGAGAATGGAATGATATGAATATATTAAATGTGGATCCTTTTACATTAGAGGCAGTTAATTAGGTCCCTCCCTGTGAAGGCAGTTAAAAGATATGATGAAGGTCCCATATTCATAAGGTATGTGACATGGCAATCACGCTCTGATGGGGTATGACATGGCGATCATATTCTAGAATGCGGCGTAATTGATTAAAGTGGGCAGAAAGCCCATTTCCATATTACCTATTGATATTGTTATCTTCTTGGTATGAATATGTTACGATGACACGATCATGAATTATTCTTATGAGAGCATGCATATTTGCATATGAATGAAGAATATATGAGATCCCTTCACTTGGAGGCAGTTATTTGGGTCCCTCTTGGTGAAGGCAGTTAAATAAGATTAAGATGTGGCTCCTTTCACTTGGAGGCAGTTGCACATTGGGTCCCTTCCGGTGAAGGTAGCTAAAACTTTTGGGTCCCTCTATGTTGGAGGCAGATGGCGAATTGAGTCCCTCTGACCTAGAGGCATGTGGGTCCCCTTGTGAGTCAGTACTGTGTGACAACGGTCACGAGTTGAGCTCACTCCTATATCATACTACCCAAGGGCAGTAAAGACTAAAGATTAAACATATGCAAGCACCCTAGGGACGACGATACGTAATGCCTAGGTGTGCTAAGAAAAGAAAGCAAAGAAAGTTAAAGGAAAGCACCAGTGCATTTGCATGAATTCAAATATGAGTATTCGCATAATTATATCCCATGTTTTATTAATGCTAAGACTGTTCTATCTATTTATGTGGTGATTATTGTTTTCATTATAAAATATTGCCAATATGACTCAAATGCGTGTAATAAAATGAACTCTGCTTCGAACCATATGTTTTCAAATTATAAAACAGAACAGTTTGTATCATATGTTCACTTTTTATAATAAACCGAAGCAGCTGGAGATAATAACGATGACACGGTATGAAAAATTTCTTAATGAATCCTACTGAGAATTTAAAATTCTCACTCCTGCTTCCGTGTTATCTCCAGATAGTTCGAGCAGTTTCAAAGGCAGCTGAAATTGCTATCAGATAAGGTCCGCTCAGGTAGCAGTAACAACTCTAGAGTGTGGTACTATGACTTAAGCATGGTACTGTATAGAGGAGGACATTACATTGCCAGCTCTTTTCTATTCCTCGGAATAGTTATCTTCACTTGCTCTCTAGGATTTGTCATGGTGTTACTAGGCAAGGATCCTTGTAGTCTTTCTTATAGCTACTTAGAGACTTGTCCCATCTGAATCTCAATATTCCTGATGGAGGCTTCATTCTTCTTTAACTGGGCATCATATTGCTTGAATTTTGCCTCAGTATTATCTACAAAATTAGAGTGTGTCTGCATAAATTGCTGGAATATTTCTTCCAGATTAGGCTTCTTTTCTTGAGCTGGTAGGTTATAGGAGTGCTGAGATGCACTCTGATTCTCACGGTATTGACCAAAATGCGTATGATCTCTAAGCTTAAGACCATAGCTGTTAGGAAGTTATGCCTTTGAGCAATTATGTAATTAACTTGTTTGGATGTAGGCTTTGTAATGCACTCTCCATTTGGATGATTCCTATGGCAGAAATCACAATGCAAGACTAGTGCTGGTGCAATGTTGTTGAGCAGGTCTAATTGCTTCTAAATGGATGCATTTTAGACAGATAAGGCCTACATCTGGACTAAAAAGGCAGTGGTGGTGTCAAACTCTAGGATTCCCATCTTTTGAGTTCTTTTATTAAGTCTCTGGTAGTTGTTGCTAGACATTATTTCAAATAACTCCTAGGATAGCTTTGGTGTCTTATTATTTAGAGAGCTACCAGCTACTGTATCAATCATAATCTGGGTAGACATGAGAAGACCATTATAAAATATTTGTACTTGTATCCAGCGTAGGATACCATGATATAGACATCTAGCTAACAGCTTCTTGTACCTTTCCCAAACTTCATAAAAAGACCCTCCTTTCGCCTGGGTAAAGGAGGTTATGTTATTCCTCATTTTGGCAGACTTGGCTAGAGGAAAGTACTTCTCCTAGAATTTTCTAGCCACTATTTCCCATGTACTGAGTGTTCCTTGAGGTAGAGACTTCAACCACACTTTGGCTTTGTCCTTAAATGAAAACCTCAACTGAATAGCATCATCCGTGGCACCATTGATTTTTATAATGTCATATATCTCCAGAAAAGTGTTGAGGTGTCCATTGGGATCCTCACTAGGTAGTCTAGTAAATTGGCAGTTTTATTGCATGAACTAAATAAGTGATGTCTTCAACTCAAACTTATTTGATTGGACTGATGGCCTCACAATACTGGGTGAACACCATTGAAGAATGGGTGTTAAGTAGTCTTTCATGGCTCTGTCATTTAGCTCATTCTCATTAGCCATAATAGCTTCTAGAATTTCCCTAACTACTTTTCTTTCTCACTTAAGTTGACATAAAGTACACTCGATCTTCAGATCAAATAGTAAATCTCCCACATATTGGCTCCTTTGCATAAACTACCAAGAAAAAAAAGAACATAAGAATAGGCGAAGGTAGGAATCAAATAGAACAAAACAAAAACAAAGTAAAAAAAATTAAAATTAAAAATAAAAACCCCAATCTAGTATCTTGTTAACTAAGAATGATATTGATACTATCCCTGGCAAAGGCACCATAAACTTAATATGGCTCTGACAAGTATATCGAGTCGTACAAGTAATAAAGTGATAAGAAAGATATTGTTCCCACAAAGATAGATCAAGTAAAGGATAGTCTAAGGGAATGACTATTTGGACGAAATAAATTCTTGGATAAAGAAAACAAAAATTGAATAAAATAAAATAAATAATAAATTCAGCAATGTAGACAGATGATAAGGGTGTGTACAAATGCAATGGGATGAACACTAGAGCTAATTAATTTCACCTATAATAGGCGCATTTACTATGAATTTTAGTTAATTACTTCCTATCCAAATTTACTCACTGTCGATTCTTCTTGATTTATTCTTAGCCTCTCTCAAGGTCAAGCAATACTCCTTATCTCAAACTGATTGCCTAATCTCTTAGTACAAACTAATATAGGTAAAGGTTGAAACTCTATGGGTTCCTATGTTGACTACATGATCCATATTTGTCTACCTCTAGTTTTCACTTAGCTTATGGTGTTTATGTGAAGAGGCTATATTCACAAACACTCTCTTAAGTTAATGTAAATCCCCAAATCAATCAATTGATGATCAAGCAATTAAGAGCATTAAGCACAAATAGAAGCACTAAGTAATCAAGATAAAAGCAAGATTAACATCCATTCATAAATAAAATTATCATACAAAAAGGTCCATTATGTAACGTCCAAAAAATTTTATTGTTAATAACCGAATTGTTCGGTTTCCAGCGAACAATTAGGATTTATTAGGATTCGATTAAGCATTCACTTAAAGCCAATTAAGTGTGATTTAGAAGTGATTAGGCTTGATGGAATTAGATTAGAAACATAGAAAACCTCACAGAATTTTTCTAAAATCGGTTTACCGATTTAAGAGAAATCAATAAGATTTCGGTAATTTAAACTGTTGGAACCGAATCAATAGAAATTACACTGTGAGAATCCTAGGATGGATGGCCAAGATTTAGCCAATTTACCCATGCAAGTGGCACCATCTCAGCCCTCCATATGGGCTGCCAAACCAAGTTGAATAACCTGCTCAAATCCACTAATCACATGCAACTTGTTTTAGAAGTTTATAAATTTTTTCCTTTTTTGCCCTTGCAAATTTCGGCCCTTATATGCCGACCCCTCTCCGTTCTTTTCTCCTTTATCTCATATCATCTCAACTCATATCATCTTTATCTCCCACAAACCTTCAAGCCATAACAAGATTTCTTCAACTCCAACCACAAATCTAACAAGGATCACACATAAGAAAGGTAGAAATCCAACTTCTTCTTTTATTTTTCTTGATTTGGGGCTATGTGGGGATCTTATTTTTCTCATGATATTGATGTGATTTGGAGTGATGATGATGGTTTATGATTGAATTTGCATGTGTGTTGTGATTAGAATTGGAGTTGGTATGAAAGAATTTAAAGAAAAGAGAAAACTCAAGAAGCTGTTAGGGTTTTCCTCGGCAGTCCATACAGTAGAGTGTATGGCTCTGGCTGCAACCATTTAAATTTCATGAATATATTTTTATATAAAACTAGACATTCATGACTTTCCATACATATATAATATAAGGCCATTGGATGAGTATAGAGTTAGTTATGAATTTTTGAAGTTTGACCTAGAAATCAGGACTTTCATCTGAGCAGTGTGAGTTGAGAAGGGTGTAACTCATCCTACACAACTTCAAATTGAGTGAATCCAATGTTGTTTGAAAGCTAACATATGAAGGAACATCCCATATAAATTTCAGAGCCAGATTCATTGCCAACTATCCCTAGTACATCAATGAATTCACCTTAAGTTCAATTCGGGCTAGAATAGGGTAGTCCAGTAGGGTCAAGTTTTGAGGCTTATATCTTGAATTATACTCATTCAAATGATATAAAACTTATTTCATTTGAAAGATTGCTCTGTCAGCTTTACAGTGATATAAATTTCGTATGATTTCACCTAGATTTCTATTTTTGGTGAATTTTCTCTTATAAAAGTGCAATTCTGGCTAGAAACAGGGCAGTCTAGAATAAAACACAAATAACTTGAGTTATATAAATCAAGTTTAATTAATATTGGAACTCAGAACTTAGCAAACAGAGAACTAGATTGGGTATACTTAGCGTTGAACTCGGAACTTAGTGACTAGTGTAACGTCCCGATTTCCAACACATTTTTCGATTTCCGACTTTGTTAATTCACTAGCTTAACTTTACTGACTTCCGACCTAATCTCACCGAAATGGTCACAGCTTCGGCCTCTGACTTCATCTCCAAATCCCAAATGAAATGGCATAACTTATGATTTTCGATCTTATGCTTCTAACACAAAAGGATACGATTTCCGACTTCATGGTTGACTGTTCAAACCGGAATGACACACGATTCCCAACCTACGAGTTAATGGACGTGAGATCTGATCTCTGAGTTGATCTCCAAGTTTGACCAAAATTTATATGGGTCCCGACCTCATGCTTTACTTCCAAGGTTCAAATAAAATGGACATGATTTCCGATCTCCAAACTAATGTCCACGTCCCCAATGAAGACCATTCTCGATTTCCGTGTTCGTCTTCACCTTTCAGCATAATTTCCGACTTTCGATCTTCACTTTTAAGTATAAACGACACGGACGTGATTACTGATATCCGATTTCATGTTTTAAAGAAAGTGTACCCAATTTCCGGTCTCATAGTGTAGCTTCAAGTTTCAGATAGAGGTTCTCGAGTTCCTACCTCAGACTATGTGATTTCCGACCTCAGAAGTTATAGGTTAACACAATGATACAAGTACCGACCTCCGAGTTTAATGTAACGAGTTCCGGCCTTAGAGTTGAACTCAATGGACATGAGTTCAAATCTTTGAGTTGATTTCCAATCATACTCGAGTCCCGATATCCGAGTTTATATCCAGCATTGACATTTCCGAGTTCAAATAGGGAGTTCCGAGATTATATGGTTGCGAGCTGTATGACTTCCGACCTCCGACCTTGCTTCCAAGTTTCATGTTGGAGATTCCCTCAAGTCACAAACAAGATGGGACGAGTTCCGACATTCGGCTTCAACTCCAAGCTCAAGTTAAATAGCACGAGTTCCGATCTCAAGCATGTTGGAGACGAGTTCCGAGATCAGATAGAGTGGAAGCGAGTCTCACTTTGGGGACGACGTGGAGAGCAATGTGGCCACAAAAGTGAGAGACATGGCCGAACTTCAACCACAAAACTATAACCAATCAACATCACAACTCTCATGTATTTAAGTCAGACTTCCCTCCTCATTCCCAGCTGGTTTATGCCTACTTCTCTTCCTTTTGCTCCAGCCTTCTTCTTCCTTTCTCCCTCTCAATCTACTCTATCAAATCTCCAAGATTTATCAAGGTTTCATCAATCCAAACTCAAATTCAGCAGGATCATACTCCAAAGAGGTAGGATTCAATCTCCAATCTTAATCTCTCTAAACTAAGGATGCATGAAAGATTACTCTTCTATATATATTTGATGATATATTGGATGTATATGATGAATTATGATTGGATTAATTTGAAATATTGAGTTGGAATTAAGGTTAGAAGAAGAAAACTAGGAGAAGTGAAAGTTTGGAATGCTATCTAGTTGAGGAATTCCAGGGCAGTCCATACGGCGGAGTGTACGGCGCAGCCTACAATCGGTTAAATTCGATGAAACTATTTTTAATGAAAGTAGACATTCAGGGCTTTCCATAGACATATAATATAAGGTTATTGGATTAGTATTGAGAGAGATATGAATTTTTGAAGTTTGACCTAGGAATCAGGACTTTCATCCGGGCAGGGTGACGTGAGGAGGGTATAACTCGCCCTATTCAACTCCAATTTGAGTGAAACTAATTTTGTTAGAAAGCTTACATATAGGGAATATCTCAATATGAAATTCCGAGATTGTTATGGTCCCAATTGTCCCCAGTGATTCAAGGAAGTTGCCCTATGTCCAATCCAGGCAAAAATAGGGTAATTCAGGAAGGTCGATTTTCAGGACATATAACTCGAGCTATACTAAAGCAAATGGAATGAAACTTATGGAAAATGAAAGGTTGTCCTGTTAGCTTTGATATGGCACCAATTTTGTGTGATTTGAGGTTAGTTTCGATTTTTAGTAAATTTATATTTCAAAGAGTGTAATTCAGGCCAGTGACTGAACAAGCTGAAGCAACAGTTAAATATCTTGAGTTTTATAAATCAAAATGATATGGAACCAAAGAGGTTAGAAAATAGACATATAGAGCTATGACGTACCCAAAATTCAGATTTAAATGAGTTGAATAGAAATAAAGGTGGATTATACAAGGTTTGGGCAGAATTGAATAAAATTGATGGAAGTGACCCAATTGATGGTTTCACAAGTGTTAGTGGATATATAAGGTTTGAGTTGAGGATTACAAGTTTTACATTGATAGATATGTTAGATCGATTATATTGCTATGGCTAATTTGTCTGTGAGAGTTGGCACTATTCACGGGAAAACAGATCTGATCCATTATACTGCCGAATTTATGGCAGAAGTCAAGGAGACTATGAGTGTTTATATTACAAGGAATTTATGATATGAACAGCTATATAGTTATGAATATGTATGTGGAAATTCTATATGCAAAAATGACATAAGTATGATATGAGGTATGCGAAAATAAATCATGAAGCATATGTATGAATATATCTCGCATGTCTATGTTTGATTATGCATGAGAATAAAAGAATATGAGTATATTGAATGTGGGTCCCTTCACTTGGAGACAGTTATTTGAGATCCCTCCCTGTGAAGGCAGATAAATGATAAAGATGTGGGTCCCTTCACTTGGAGGCAGTTATTTGAGATCCCTCCCTGTGAAGACAGTTAAAAGATAAAGATATGAATCCTTTCACTTAGAGGCAGTGCACTTTGAATCCCTCCTTGTGAAGGCAGCTAAAACTATGAGATCCCTCTACCTTGGAGGCACATGGTCAGATGAGATCCCTCTATATTGAAGGCATGTGGTCAGATGAAATCCCTTGATTTTGAGGCACGTGACCAGAAGAGATCCCTTCAATTAGAGGCACGTGGCCAGAATGAGATCCCTCCAAGACTAGAGGCACGTGGGTCCCCTTGCAGGTGAGTCGGTGTGACGATGGTCACGAGCTAAGCTGACGAGCTCCCTCCAAGGCCAGGCTACCCAAGGGTAGTAACAGCACCCTAGGGACGGTGATACGTAACGCCTAGGTGTGCCAAGTAAAACTTAAAGATTAAAGACTAAAGACTAAAAGATTAAAGCATATACAAGCACCCCACTCACATGAGGCATGACATCGACCCAGCTAGTGTGAGTTTAGGGGTCAGAACTTATATAAGGCATGGCATGACCCAGCTAGTGTAAGTACCAAAGGAAGATCCCATATTCCTAAGGAACGTGACATGGCGATCACGCTCTGATGGGATATGACATGGTAATCATACTCTGGAATGTGGCATGTAAAGACTTTATGATGATAAAGAAAGATGAAGAAAGAAAAGTAAATTTTATGTATATGCATGAATTCAAGTACAAGTTAAGCTATGTGCAGATGTTATGTTCCCAGTATATGAATGCTATGTGTGTTATAAAATGTTGCAATTATTCTCCATGATATCATTCATGAATTGATTTTTATGGGTTTTTCCCAAATGCCAAGTGTATGATTAAAATAAGCTTTGCTTCAGACTTTATATTTTCGCAACTATAAAATTAAACAGTTTGTAAAGCATGTTCACCTTTTTCTTAATAAACCGAAAAAAACTGGAGATAACAACGATGACATTCTTTATGATAATTAGAGAATCCTACTAGAAATTTATAATTCTCACACCTATTTCCGTGTTATCTCCAGACAGTTCAAGAAGTTTCGAAGACGGCCGAAGTTGCTGTCAGATAAGGTCCGCTGTGTAACAAAGAATAACTCAGGTGTGGTACTATGCCTTAAGCATAGTACTGTACTTGGGAGGGTGTTACAACTAGAAAACTAGATCGGGTATAGTTAATGTCAGAAACTTGGAACTAAGCGAATAGAAAACTAGATTTGGTAAAAATAATGTCGGAACTTGGAACTTAGGAAGCACATTCATAAAAGTCTTGGAAAACCAATTGTGGATTAATGTCGGAGATTGGAATCACACAGCACATAAAACACTTTGAAATCGAAAGTCAAGGACAAGAATATAAAACCTAAAATACTTAAATCCGGAAGTCGAGGATCTTCAACATAAACTTGGAAGTTGGTACCAAAATATAAAACCTTATACCCGAATCTCGGAAGTCGAGAACTAGGACGTTTTAAAACTCTTATACACGTAATTCCAAAACTCCGTATCTCATTAAATATATAACCTCGAAACTTGGTCCAGAATCAATTTTGGAGATTGAATATAACCCCGGAAGTCAGGAATCAAAATATTAACCTTATATACATAATGTAACGTCCCATTTTCGATTTCTGACTTCGTCAGTGAATTTTAAAAGATTTCCGATTTCCGACCTTAGTAAGGCTCAAATGGATTAGCTTGGATTTTACGATTTTCGACCTTATGTAAGTATGTACGAATTCCAACCTCGTCATTCTGATTTCCGATTTCATTAGCTGAAACTGAGTGGTTGATGCTTCCGAGTTCCGATATTAGGATTTCCGACTTAACATGAAATCCGACATCCGATTTGATCTCAACCAGAAATGGACGCGAGATCAGATCTTTGAAATTGTCTCCAAGTCCGACTAAAAAATTCACGAGTTCCGATCTCGAGTTTAATACCAAGAGCTCTCATTTCTCTATCTTCCCAAGTTCCGAGATCGAGGTCCTATAAGTCCTGATTTCCTGGTGCATGGATTAATATTGTGAATTATGATCTCCGGTGTTATGCTTAGAATTGATTCGAGTTTACCTAATTTCCCGACTTCCGACTTTAAGTGCTTGGCTTCACGTTAGGCCTTGCTTCAAGTTTCGAGTAAACTGGACAATATTTTTCGAGTTCCGACTTCATCTATGTGACGAGTTCCGACTTTAAAAGATCACAAGTTCCGATTTCATTTTCAGAATATACTGGAAACTAGTCCCACTTTAGGCGACATGGAGAGCAATTTTGCCACACAAAGAGGATGACGTGGAGAGCATTTTGGTCACAAAAAGAGAGCAAGGTTGGCTGAAACTCAGCCTTGTGTTTTGAGGCCAATCAAAACCTTCCAAGTTAACTACCACTCATGCTTATATAACACATTCTTCTTCTCTCATTCAGACTCTCCTCTCACGTTGTCTTCTTCCTCACTTCAGCTCTCTTTTCTTTTCTTCACTTACCCAACTCCACCCAACTTTGAAATTCAACCAAGTTCCAGCTACAAACTCAAGCCAAATCATTCATAGTAAGAGGTAAAGGTTTTAATTCTTGCTTGATTCTCTAATTTTTGAAGGATTGGTGGTGGTCTAATTTCTTAATTTTGACATGTTGATTGAATGATTATGATGAATTATAGTTGGTTTATTGGCTGTTTATGAGATTAAAATTTGAATTGGAAGTAAGAAAGGATGAAGATATGAAGAAGTAGAAAGGCTGGAGAACTCAAAACCCTCTGCAGTCCGTACGGCGGAGTATACAGCTCCGCCTCCCGCTGTTTAAAATTGATGAAACCATTTTTATGTGAAACTAGACATCTAGAGCTTTCCATAAATATATCATATAAGACCATTGGATTAATATTGAGAGAGATATGAATTTTTGAAGTTTGACCTAGGAATCAAGACCTTCACCCAGGCAGTATGGGTTGAAAAGGGTATAACTCACCCTATACAACTCCAAATTGAGTGAAATTAATTTTGTTGGAAAGCTTACACATAGGAGAACGTCATACAAAGAAATTTCGAGTTTGTTATCATCCCATTTGTTCCCAATGATTTGAAGAAGTTACCCAATATCTAAACCAGGCCAAAATAGGGTAGTTCAGGAAGGTTAAGTTTCAGGGCTTATAACTCGAGCCCTACCAAGGCAAATG
The DNA here is from genome assembly GCA_031439585.1 of Pterocarpus macrocarpus. Taxonomy (NCBI): domain Eukaryota; kingdom Viridiplantae; phylum Streptophyta; class Magnoliopsida; order Fabales; family Fabaceae; genus Pterocarpus; species Pterocarpus macrocarpus. The sequence goes on from CM062517.1 coordinate 40,502,428, forward strand.
AAATGGAACTTTTTTGCATATGAAAGTTTGTCATGTTAGCTTTGATAAGAGACCAATTTCATATGATTTGAGTCAGTTTTCGATTTTTAGTGGATTTTTACTTTTAGGTGTCTGATTCTAGCCAGCCACTGGGCAGGCCGGGATAAATCTAAATATCTTGAGCTACAGACATCAGAATTAGATGGGACTAAAGAGATTAGAAAATAGATACATAACACTTTAACATACCCAAATTTGAGGTCCAAAAGATTTAAATAGAAATTATGGCATGATTTACAAGAACCGGATTGAATGATTCATGTTGAGGCTGTAACTCTGCTTTAAGGAGACTAATGCTTCTATGAGGTCCATGATGAGTTGTGCATGAAATATTGTAATTTTTATGAGAAATTGGTATTCTGATGTACTGGCACTATTCATGGGAAGCAGACACGTTTTGTTATGCCACCGAGATTTCAGTAAAGTATATACATAAGTTATGATATACATATAGTGGCATGTGCATTTATCAAGAAAACTATGAAAGTTATGTTATGATGAAAGTTCCATGATACTTGGGCCAGCCCCGGATAAAAATTTAAGGGGAATAGATCGGTGGGGACGTTGGGGAAAGTAAACCCGGCAATCCCTGTATAGGAACGAGCTCGATCCTGAAAAGCAGACTATTACCCAAGAGTCTAAAATGGCCAAGAACTCCCAGGGGACCAAGTAATGGAAAAAGTTTATGAAGAATGAGAAAGTTTGTGAAGAAAGGCTCAAGAGCAAGTTTCCATGATTGCATTAAATGCATAATCACATTGAATGGTCATTACAAGTCATTTACAGTTTGTTTATTAAATTCATGTACTGCTGTATGCTCATTATTCTGTTTATTGTTGATATTAATTTATTCTGTCCCTTATGTTGTCTTAAGTAAAACTGGACCTTGCCTCGACGGACCTTTTTCTCAACCTTATTAAATATGAATAGTTAAGTTCAATCTCATGTTTTTATAATTAAATAAAATCCGAGGCAACTGACAATGAACGCGACGTTAGTTAAGCCTTACATGCAAACTCTACTGAGAATTTCTTCAAATTCTCACCTCGTTTTGCATTTCCGCCTCATTCTCAGACATGGGCGATGGACTCGACGGCTACCCTCTTCAGTGAGATTTCGGACCTGCAGCTTCACCAGGACCCCGAGTCGGACTCGCTGTACCTAGCTGGCTTCCGCCATTTCTGTCTCTACTTTTTAACAATAGGGATTTTGTTGTCCCTTCTCTTCACTCTGTTTCTGATATGTATATTTATAAACTGAAGCTTTGGCTTCCTACTGGTATATGTATATATGCAACAAATGATATTTCTATGTTAATCACATTTATTATATAGAGCGCCCTGTTTCGTAGGTATGTATGTCAGTCATATACATATATATATATATATATATATCAGAATATAAAATAATGAATACAGCTTTAAACAGAAGACTAATACGGTAACGCAACCTATCCAATTTCATGCTATGACTTAAGTATAACATTAAGTTGGTAGGGTATTACACATAACCCTAGAAGTTGGAACTTATATAATCTCGAAACTCGGACCCAATTCAATCTCGGAAGTCAATCCTAAGCTCAAACTCGAGAACATCAATAGAAGTTAAAATCTTGAAAGATAGATTAAGACTTAAGATTTTAACCTTGCACCTAACTACCTAAGCTTTGCTCATAAGACTTTGTTGTGACAACTAATGAAGATTTGAAGATGAGTCCATATTCTGAAGGAACGTGATATGGCGATCACGCTCTAATGGGATATGACATGGCGATCATACTCTGGGATGCAGCATAATTGATTAAAATGGGCAGAAAGCCCTTTTCTATATCACCTATATTGGGTTTGTTGTTTGATTAAAATTTCCTGGTTGTCTGGCACTATTCATGGGGAAGCGAACATGATCTGTTATGCTGCCGAAATTTTGGCAGAGATTGCAATTAATATGAATTTACAAGTTATGCATGCATTGGTCAAAGTATTAGATAAGCAATGCCACCCTTATAAGAATGAGGAAGGATTTCCATGTGACTTGGTCCAGCCCCTGAACAAAGTTAAGGGGAATAGATTAGTAGAGAAGTCGGGGAAAGTAAACCAAGCGACCTTGTATAGGAACGAGCTCGATCCTGAAAAGCGGACTATTACCCAGGAGTTTTATGCCCGATAGACTCCCAGGAGACCAAGTATGGAAAAATATGAGTTAAGGTCAAGTGCATTATTTCTTATGCATATCCACAATTTCTGTTATCATGCATTGAGTTAATTGCACCATTGGATGTTATATACATATCATTGTTCACTTTATGGTTGTCACTTAACTATGTCTAAAACACAGGTCTGGTTGTTTATTTCTCTATTTAATTTCCTTTATTTCCTTAAGTAAAATAAAGCGGTGTTTCGGGCTATGATTTCTATAACTATTTGAGTAAGACATCCTGTTGATACAACATTTTCTTTTAATTAACCAAAATCCGAAATAACTGAGAATGACAGCGATGATAGATATGTATAAAACTTAGGATTCCTACTGAGAAATCCTTATTTCTCACCCTACCATATGTTTCCGCGTCATTCTCAGATCATGGAGAACACGGCAACTGGTGTCCTATTCATCGAGTTTCCTGAGCTCCACATCCATCTCGATCCGTTCATAGACTCTGTGTACATATCCGATAGATGTCAATTTCACCTTTATTTCTTCTTCCAGAGAGACTTTGCTGTACCGCTCATGCATCCGCTATTCGACCTTGCTGTCCCTTATATAGCCATCCCTCTCCACATGGCACATCCATTCCCTCCTTTACCACAAGTAGCGATGCAGAGCAAAGAAGCAAAGCACCACAGCTCCAGTGGTTACGCACATCACCGCAGCAGATCCCCTCTGCCTCTATGTCTGAGGAGGATCCGTCGGAGGCAACGAGTTCATTTCCTAGTTTTCTGCCCCGAGCGTGGACTATACCTCTGCTAATGCTGGTATGGCGAATGGACTCCTTTCCTCGGAATCCACCTAGAGTGCTTGTGCAATAGTAGTATATATATAGAATGGCCCTCTTTTGGCATTTGTGGGCCATAGGCAGTAGTTTAGTGGATGTTATATGTAGATGGTTGATACATGAAATGTCCCGTGGGGACCAGATAAGGTTCTGATTGTGGTGACAGGTCCATTTATTTTGTCTTAGCAGCCTCATTTTGTTACCCTGTACTGTCTTATGTATCTTTTGACAACTTTGAAAGCAGATGTATATGCACCTACGTATATGATGCAGTTTTAGTAATTTCGTCTATTCCACAGTTTTATTTATTTTACTTTATTTCTGATACAACGATTGTCTAATACTTTTTCCGCAATAGAACGGAAATTTATTAAGTGAATAGTTAACTCTGTAAGGGTAATTGAAAAAAAAAATAAAGAAAAGAAAATTTAATTAGACATCCACACGTAATAACTTATCAGGTAATATGTTATGATTTAAGCATAGTATTTTGTCTGGTAAGGTATTACACATTAACACCCTAGCAAAAGAAAATTAGTTTGTGACTATAGAAAAGTAAACAATGGAAGAGTATGGAGTTGGGGAAACAAAAGAACTAAGCGCCATAAAGAGTTAAAGCTAGAATTCGAATGAATGTGGATTTATTCGTGTCAAAGTTGAGCTCTGGAATCCTTGAGTCTTTACTTTCACTTTCTATGGTAGAAGCCTTCTGTCTTGGAATGTGTGAAGATGTATTTTCGGACTCTAAGTGTTGCCCTGTATAGTCCTGAGTCCTATTCTCAAAGTTAGGCCCAAACTAATCAAGTTCTGTAGTCGGGGTCATATAGCACAATAATTACACTATAGCGCACTCAAAACATCCCGAAGCACAAACAGTACCATGCTATAGCGCAAGTGGCCTTGCTATGGTGCAGCACCTAAATTGGTAGAGTTTTGCAAAATGGCAATGTGTAACATCCCCAAGAATAGTGCATCCGATTAGCACTGTTAATTAATTTATTCCGTTATATTAGAGAAAATAAGAGCAATTAGGATTAAAATATAGACATTAAGTTAGAAAGAGTTGAGTTTATCAAGTAGAAAATTTAAAAGAAACCATTGGCAATATTTTGAAAATTAAAGAGAAATGGTAACGATTTCTGTAATGTTTTAAATTGCAACATGTTTAATTTATGCTATTAGTCGATTTATTCAATAATGTTAAGTTAATTAGAAATCAATTAGAAGTTAGTTAGAGGGATTATGACTAGAAACAATTAGAATAGAATATAGGAAACCTTACCAAAATTCTTCAAAATTATTTTGCCGATTTGAAGGAAATCGGTAGAGATTCGATATTTTAAATCGCCGGAACCGAATTAATAGAATTATACATAAAAAACCTGAGGAATTGTGGCCAAAAATTCAGCCACAATACCCCTTAAAGTGGTGCCATTTTCAGCCTCAAAACAAGGGAGAATGTTGGTTCAATTTGAGCCACAAAGCCAAGAACTAATAACAATTGAGAGCCTTAACTACCACCATCATCAACATAAGATTTTCCTCCTTTGTCCCTCCAAAATTTCGACTAAAAAAAGCACTAGCTGCTCCCCCCCATCTTTTCTTCCTTCAACTCATCTCATCTCACCTTGTTCTTGAGCTTTAATCATCCTACTTCCTCAAGACTTCCTTTTCTTACTAACTACTCCGCTAGATCAAGGTAGGATTCAGCTTCTTTAACTAATTTCTTGTGAACTAATGGCTATTTTAATTTCATCTATATTTAGGTATTTGATGTCATATTGAGTTTATGTGGGTGTTTTTGACTAGATTATTGGGTGTATATTGTGTTTTGATTAGTTAATTAGTGAAAGAATAAAAAATGAAAGCAACCAGAGTGGATTTCACTAAGAAACCCACGGCATTCGTACTTGGGAAGCATATAGACTCCCACCCAGCCATCAAAATTTAATGGAACTAATTTTAAATGAAACTAATTTTAAATGAAACTACACATTTAGAGCTTTTGAAATTATAAGGTCATTGGATTAGTATTGAGAGATATATGAATTTTTGAAGTTAACCCTAGAATTCTACCCCTAATTCTGAGCAGACTGGATTTCGAGGGATATATCTCGACCTATACTCCTTCAAATTAAGTGAAACAAATTTGTCTAGAAAGCTAAGACATATGGTAACATGTCATAAGAATTTCAGAACCAAATTCAATCTATGTTGTTTCTAGTAATTCATGAAATTTGCCTTAAGTCCCAATTAGGCTGGAATAGGGCACTGCAGGTTAGCCAAATTCAAGTACTTATAACTCGAGTTACACTTACTCAAATAAAGTGAAACTTGTTGGAAATGAAAGCTAGTTCAGTTAGATTTAATATGGTATAAGTTTCATATAATTCCAACCAAATTTCTAATTTTAATGAATTTTTACTTTTCGGTGTGCAAATCTGCCTAGTAATAGGACAAACCTAGGTAAAATGTTAATAACTTGAGTTGTATATATCAAAACTTAATGAGACCAAAGAGGTTAGAAACTAGACAAATAAAAATTTAACATATCCAAACTTTAGGCTTAAATGAATTACACAAAATTTATGGCTAAATTTACAAATTTGGACAAAATTGAAGGGGAGTGGCAGAAACCTAGCTCAAGATGAAGGCTATGAAACTTGTTTGATTTTTATAAGATTGATACATTGCATTGATATTCTATATGAATGATTGTCTGGCTATTTGGCACTATTCACAGAGAAGTGGACTCGATCCGTTATGTTGCCGAATTTTCGGCAAAAGTCTATAAAATTATAAGTGTTTATTTTACGAGAAATTTATGATGTGATTAGTTATACAATTATGAATATTCAACATGCAAGGATATTTGATAGTAAATGTACAAGAATATCTATGAACATGTTGTGGTGATATGATCATGATTATTCTTATGAGAGAATGCATAATTGCATATGAAAGAAAGAAGAATATATAAAATCTCTTTACTTGGAGGCAGTTATTTAGGTTCCTCCTTGTGAAGGCAGTTAAAGCTATGAGATCTCTCTACCTTGGAGGCACATAGCCAAAATGAGATCCCTGCAAGACTAGAGGCACGTGGATCCCTTTGTAAGTTAGTCTTGTATGACGACAGTCATAAGTTGAGCTCACTCCTAGATCAGACTACCTAAGGGTAGTAAAAATTAAAGACAAAGACACATGCATGTAGACATCCTAGGGACAGTGATACGTAACGCCTAGGCGTATCAAGTAAAGGAAGAAAATAAAGTATAAGTGCATTTGCATGAATTCATGATGAGTCATTACACATGTACAATATGCTATTGTCATGATTATGAAATCACTCACAATCTGCTATGCTTATGCTCTAATTCTTACTCTATTTATCAAGTGTATGACTGAAATGAGCTCTGCTTCAATCAATATAGTTTCAAACTATAAAATTGAAAATATTTATATAATATGCTCACCTTTTTATAATAAACCGAAGCAGTTGGAGATAATAACGATGACATGGTATGAAATTTCTTAGTGAATCATACTAAGAATTTATAACTCTCACTCTATATATTTCCGTGTTATCTCCAGATATCTCAGAGAACCTAAGAAGTAAGCGTTCGGGACAAAGTTAGGAAAATTAAAGATGGTCAAAAAGCGCTGTCATACCAGGTCCGTTGAAGTAACAGCAACAATTTCTAAAGGTAGTACTATGACTTAAGCATAGTACTGTATTTTGGGAGGGTGTTACATAGTGCGCTATATAATGCAGCTCAAAATAGCTTGGACTTCTCTCCTGTGGTAGTGCAGGATAGCACAATGTATTGTGCTACAGCACAAGGTGCTTCAATAAGACTCCTTCCTTTAACTACTTATAACTTCCTCTTGGCTTGCTTGCACCAATTAACAATTAAATAAACACAAACTAAATACCAAAAATATAAGAAAATGAAATCCAACCTAATCTAAACTAATTAACTAAAATAAAATAGAATATTAACTAAACCAAGCAATTATTTCCTAAAATTAATTAAAACTAATTACAAATATAACTCACTAAAGGGAGTTATCAAGGATAATCAAGCCAAATGGCTTATTGGTCACTATCGGACGAAATGTCAACTAACGTTATACTAATAAAAACATGAAATTTGACAATTTTCAGCTAGCCACTATGACCGAAACAATAAAACCAAATATCTTGAACACATAACAAAGCCTAATGATTGTTCAGGATTGATCAAGTCCACTAAAAACTTACTTGTTATCAACTTACACTAAACAAGTCAATAAGTTAAAATAGGTTATGGATGTTATATACAAGCTAGGGTATTAGTTTATCAAAAATAAAATGATCAGCTATAAATAATGAAACTATAAATAGAACCTGAAATATGTCTTCCATTTCTATTGTCCCTCTCACCTTCCTTTGTCTTCCTAATTTTTTCTTTCTTAATGATTTTTACTAAAACAAAATAATGATCCTAAAGTTAAGCTTTCTCACTAACAAAGCAAATCAATTGAACCAGTCAACTTGGGTTATTGTCAGAATTGTGGTCGCTAAAAGAAACCACGTCGCTAGGACTACTCATTGGTTGTTGTTGTTGTTACAAAGCAATGATGCCGTTGCTGGTCATGTTGGGTAGGAGGCACTGAAATTGTGGTTAGGGAATCGCGGTTGTAATACTTGATTTAATCAAGTCCATAATTAACACTAATAAGGGTTAATTAATACTAAATTTACAAATAGAGAGGAGAATTAGAATAATAAAAATTGATAATGTAACTCAGTCAAAATGTTGTCGGTAATAGAATTTTACTTGCACCATAAAAAAAATAAAGAACAATTTCTCATAACACAAGAAATTGATTCGGTAGGAATTTAAAATACAAGAGAGTTTAATTATCAAGAGACCACACCAATTACATGTGGTCTAGAGCAAGCCACACGGCCAAGAAACCCAAGCAGCTATGAGGACCACACAATTGAAGTTGATACTTTATACTTTTTACCAAAAATCATTATAAAATTTAGATGATAACCCCAAAATCCCAAAATGTTTTCATCTTTTTCTCTTTTCTCACCTCCATAACCAATCACCCTTTGTAACATCCATCACAAGTTCCAAGTTCTAACTTCATCTTTTTTTCATATAAAATGGATAATTTTCGACTTCCGACTTCGTCTTATTTCCGACTGCTGACTTCATCTGGCATAATTTCCCTACTTCCAACTTAACCTTCAAGTCCAAACAACATGGACGTGATTCCCGATATCTAACTTTATGTCTCAAAGAAACGGACCCTATTTCTGATGACATACTTCACGTTTCAAAATAGTGTACATGGTTTCTGACCTCCGAATTGATAGTTTAACACGATGGTACAAGTACCAACCTCCGAGTTGAATGTAACGAGTTCCGACCTTAGAGTTGAACTCAATTGGAATGGACACGAGTTCAGATCTTTTAGTTGATTTCCAAGTTTTAAACGATTTCTGATCTACGAGTTTATTGCTAGGAGCTTTCCATTTCTGTTGGTGTTCCTGAGTTTGAACTGAGTTCCGAGATTATGTGATTGTGTGCTGTATGATTTCCGACATTCAACTTTGTTTCCAAGTGTCGAATAAACCAGACAAGATTTTCAACATCCGATTTCATCTTCGAGTGTCAAATAAATGGCACGAGTTCCGACTTTAAACAGAATCGAGACGAGTTCCAATTTCAGATAGAACGGAAGCATGCTCCACTTTTGGGGCAACGTGGAGAGTAATTTAGCCACAACAGCGAGAGACATGACTTAATTTCAATCACAAAATTTCAACTAATCAACACCCACAATTTCAATTACCCTCATTTACTAACATTAGATTTTCCTCCTTGGCTTCATTCATGTTACGCCCAAGGGAAGGAAAGGAAAGGATGACCAGGTGCTTCATCTCATCTTATGCTGGAACTTCCATCATCTTGATTTGTGTAATCTACAACCCACATCTGGCAAGACTACACTTAGAGGAGGTAGGATTCCATCTCTGTTCTTAAATTCTTTGAACTGTGGCTGCATGAAATTTTACTCATCTTCATGTATTTGATGATATATTGGATGTATATCATGTATTATGGTTGGATTAATGTGAAATCTTGAGTTGGAATTAAATTTAGAAGAAGAAAGCTACAAGAAGTGGAGGATTGGGATGCTGCCTAAGTGAGAAGCCCTACGGTAGTCGGTATGGCAGATTGTATGGCTCTGCCTATAGTTAGTTAAATCCGATGAAACTATTTTTATATAAAAGTAGACATTTAGTACTTTCCATACATGTATCATATAAGGCTATTGGATTAGTATTGAGAGAGATATGAATTTTTGAAGTTTGACCCAGGGATCAAGACTTTCATCCGGGCAGTATAACTTGAGAAGGGTGTAACTCACCCTACACAACTCCAAATTGAGTGAAACTAACTTTTTTAGAAAGCTTACACATAGAGAAACATTTTAGAATGGAATTCTAAGTTTGTTACAATCCCATTTGTTCCCCAGTGGTTTGAGGAATTTGCCTTTTGTCCAAACCAGGTCAAAAGAGGGTAGTTTAGGAAGGTCAAATTTCAGGACTTATAACTTGAGCTCTACTAAAGCGAATGAAATGAAACTTATTGCAAATGAAAGCTTGTCCTGTTAGCTTTGATATGACACCAATTTCATATGATTTGGATTTTCTTTCGATTTTTAGTGAATTTTTACTTTCAAGAGTATAATTCGAACCAGTGACCGAATAGGCTAAGGCAAAATTTAAATATCTTGAGCTACACATATCAAAATGAGATGGGACCGAAAGGGTTGAAAACTAGACACATAGAGCTATGATATATCCAAAATTCAGGTTTAAATAAGTTAAATAGAAGTAAAGGTGGATTATACAAAATTCAGGCAGAACTCAATAGAATTGGCAAAAATGACCAAATTGATGGTTTCACAAGTGTTAGTAAACTTATAAGGCTTGAGTTGACGGTTGCAAGTTTTACATTGATAGACATGTTAAATTGATTATACTACTATGATTGATTTATCCGTGAGAGCTGGCACTATTCATGGGGAAACGGATCTGATCCGTTATACTGCCGAATTTACGCAGAAGTCTATAAAACTATGAGTGTTTATATTACAAGAAATTTATGATATAAACAACTATACAATTATGAATATGTATGTGGAAACTCTATATACAAGAATGATATAAGTATGATATGAAGTATATGAAAATAAATGATGGAGCATATGTATGAGTGTATTCAGCATGTCTATGCTTGATTATGCATGAGAGTGAAAAGACATAAATATATTAAATGTGAATCCCTTCACTTGGAGGCAATTGCATATTAAATCCTTCCCTGTGAAGGCAGCTAAAACTATGAGATCCCTCTACCTTGGAGGCACGTGGTCAGATGAGATCCCTCTATATTGAAGGCACGTGGTCAGATGAGATCCCTCAATTTGAGGCACGTGACCAGAAGAGATCCCTTCAATTAGAGGCACGTGACCAAAATGAGATCCTTCCAAGACTAGAGGCACATGAATCCCCTTGTGGGTTAGTCTGTGTAATGACAGTCACGAGATAAGCTGACGAGCTCACTCCTAGATCAGACTACCCAAGGGCAGTAAAGACTAAAGACTAAAGATTAAAGCATATGCAAGCACCCTACTCACATGAGGCATGGCATGACCTAACTAGTGTAAGTACCGGAAATTCATGGTGGCATGTAAAGATTTTATGATGAAAGATATGATGATGAGTCTATATTCCAAAGGAATGTGACATGGCGATCGCATCCCGATGGGGTATGACATGGCGATCATACTCTGGAATATAGCATGATAAGCAGAGGATAAAGAAAGAAAAGTAAATTTTATGTATCTGCATAACTTCAAGTACAAGTGAAGTCATGTGTAGATGTTATGTCTATAGTATATTGATGCTATAGTATCTTAATATGTTTGCAGTTATCATTCATAGTATAATTCATGGATTGACTTTGTATGGGCTCTCCCAAATGTCAAGTTTATGAGTAAAATGAACTTTGCTTCGGATAATATATTTTCGAACTATAAAATTAAACAGCTGGTATAACATGATCACCTTTTTCACAATAAACCAAAGCAACTGGAGATGACAACGATGACATTATGTATGATACTTGAAGAATCCTACTGAGAATTCAAAATTCTCACTCCTATTTTCGTGTTATCTCCAGATAGTTTAAGAAGTTCCGAAGACAGCTGAAGTTGCTGTCAAATGAGGTCCGCTCAGATAACAACTCCAGGGTGTGGTACTATGACTTAAGCATAGTACTGTACTTGGGAGGGTGTTACACCCTTTCCCTAAATACCAACCACTATTTTGCTCATACAAACTCCTAAAACCCTTAGTTCATCTTGTTTCCTTGACTATTCCCTAGCTTTTGAGCTTGTTTGCAATTTTCTAAACCACATAAAAGCCAAAATCTCTCTCCTTTGAACCATATCAAGCTTCAACCAAAGAAGTAAAAGGAAGAGCTTAGGTGTGGTTTTGTGTTTCCAAGAGAATTTTAAAGTTGTTGGAAGCAAGATTTAAAACACCTTTGAACTTGGAAGTGAGGTAGGCTGCTAAACTATCTTATATGTGGTTATATGACTAAATGAGCTAGGGTTTTCATTTCTTTCATTTCTTTCATTTCTCATAAATATTAGTTGAGGGTGATGTTCTTTAGGCTCATATTAATGAGTTAGAACTAGTGAAACTTGAGGTAGAAAGAGAAATAAGCTAGGAACTCAAAGATTTCTATAAACAAAAAATAGGACAATAGGACATTTTTGTATAGTACTAGGTTTGAGCCATATCTTGAGCTAGGGTCCACTAATTGAAGTGAAACAATTTTATTTGAAATCTATCTCATAGTAGAGTATTGATAAGTAACATTTTGATACATTGATTAACCCTCATAATTAGTTTATTGGACCTCTTTTGTGCTTAATTGATCAATATTAGACACATTTTATGAGTTTGGGCTTTAATTGAGTTTAATTGTATTTTTTAGCATTATTATAAATTTATACTGTTTCTGTATTTTGAGCATATCTTGAGTTGTCGATCTCTAAAAATTACAAATTTTATATCGTAGAAAATCTGAGAGAAAGATCTACAACTTTGATGGAGAAGTCAAAAACTAATTCAGATGTCTATTAGGACGAATTAGGCCATGAAGTCAGAATAGGACTATTGCACTGGAACCTGAGTAGTGTTCACTAATTGGGCCATAACTTGAGTTGTAGACATTGGATTGAGGCGAAATTGGTGCCATTTGAAAGCTAAGATATAAAGCTTCAATTCATATGATAACACTCTCTAAAATAATGACATCTTGATGGACTTATTGGCTGTTAAAATTAACTGACATGAATAAATGTACAACCTGGACATGCTATAAAGATTGGGCCATAACTCTCTCATTTCAAGTCCAAATTAAGAAAATTGGTTGTCCACTTAAAGCTACAGAGGATTAATTTGGGCTCAAGGGTATTTTTGGATTTTCATGTTTTAAGTCTGAGAAGAAGAGAGAAATCCGAGATGCAAAAAAGAGAACTCATCTCCAAAATTTTTCATTTTTCTCTCTTCTCCTCTCCTCTCCTCTTCTTTTCTTTTCTTTTCCTTTCATTTTGTAAGATACTTGTTTTGGGTTCTAGTTTGTAACCTTCATTGCTATGGAGGAGTAGGACTTCAAGCTAGTTCAAGGAGACTCCACGGGTATTATAGTTGTAATCTTGAAACCCTATGCTTGAATTTCAATCATGTTTGTTTTCTTGATTCTTTGCTCTCTTTTATTTGTAAACTTGCATTGAATGGCATTGATATGTGGGTTTATGAATGAGGAATTAGTTGGGTGATTGCTAATTAGTCAATTGGTATGAACTTGATTAGTTAAAGAATTAGGAATTGGGTTTGGGTTCAAACCTAGGCTAATACAATTGAGGATAGAAATCAACATAGGTTAATTAGAGTTGAGGTTTCAATTATCCAATCAATTATTTATTGGTTGAATTCCTAGAGTTCTCTAGGTAGAATTGTGGGGTTGTTAGTAGAGGTCTCTCTAATAGCTCAAATTAGCTGCACTTCATGTGTTTGATATATTGTGCATTAATGATTGATTCACCTTATACCTAAGGAGCTCTTTGAACTAGTGTTTTTATTTTCATCTAATTTTCTTTTATAGCTTATTGACTGCATGTTTGCACATACCCCCTTGTTACTTAACTAGATAGCAACAACATCCTTGTAAGACGACCTTGGTTGCACTATACTTCAAATTTACTGTAATTAAGCATTTTAAAATTGTAATTTGGAGCAGGTTAAGACACTTGATACCAAGTATACGCACGAAATTTGAGGGCCATTGAACTTAATAAGTTATGAATTTTTGAAGTAGGCTATAGGCTTAGCAACTCAATTTGAGCATCATGTATTCTAATGGGTATAACTTGCCCAATAGATCTTCAAATTGAGTGCAACCAGTTTTTTTAGAAAGCTAACATATAACAGAATGAGTTTATAAAATTTTTATTCAAATTCTCAGTGAGTTTCTCCCAATAATTCCATGAATTTATCCCATGTTTTGCAAGTGTTAATACAAGATAACCCCAATATAGAGCTTATAACTTAAGCTTTGCTTAGCAAAATTGTGTGAGACATAATTTGTTGAAAAGAGGATTCATGTGAGTATAAGAATGTAAAATTTCAAGGCAAAATGATAAAGAATGGATTTTTAGTGATTTTCCACTTTCAGGTGCCCAAGTCTGCCCTATAACAAGACAACAGTAGAGAAAACTTCAGTAACTTAAGTTATACAACTCAAAATTTAGTGGGGCTAAAGAGTTTTAAAAATAGACTAGTAGAGAATCACCCTGTAAAATTTGAAATCAAAATGACTTAAAACCAAATTATGGTAGATTTTATGACTTTTGGGCAAATTTGAAGAACTATACTGTTACAAGATTTTAACTTAAACTAGAGGTCTCTAAAGGACTTGCAACCAAACCAATTGGCAAGATTAAGTATAATGTATTTAGTTGATGCATTCCTGAGAGGTGTAAGATGACATGCTTATTAATTGAACTCTATGATATTGGTGCAACCTTATGTCCCTTTGTGACCATATTTACCTTGAATTCTTGCTATATGCCATTATTAGCACTATGTCTCTGGAATTCTAGCTAGTTATTTATTGTTTCAAATTTTGGGGAACCTCTCTGTAATGTCTATGATATAATTTTAAGTACTTTCCTTCCATAATGTTGTTGGTGCTGCATTTTTCCCCGTCGTATCGATTACGACGTCTTGTAATCGATTACCAGGGACCATGATATACAAAGACCAAGTTTTTTCTTTAAGTAATCGATTACATAAGGCTGAATGGGTTTCTAGGGTTCTACACACTCTATGGTAATCGATTACAAAGGATTGTAATCGATTATCAGGCGTTTATATAACCACCTGCGATCCCCTCTCTCTCATTTTTCTCGACGTTTGCTCTCTCCTCTCCCCTGAACTCGTCTCTTTCTCCTCCAAAACTCACCCAAACTTCATCCAAATCCTCCCTCATCAACTTATTTCACTTTAACCACTTATAAACATGCATTAAACACAAAAATCAACTCTAACCATCATCAAATCTGTCTCTTTCTCTTTCTACAAACTCCATTGAAGAGTTTGAAGCTTGAAGGGGGATGAATCCATGAATTTACTCCTCTTCTCACCTTTATTGGCTTCCCTAGGGTAATTTCTATCATCTTTCCTCCTTCCTTTCATATAAATTTCTAATTCTTGTTGGATTAGGGGTCTAATCTTAAACCCTAAGATAGATAATTTGGGGATTTGGGAGTTTAAGCATGATTAGGATAAAATCCTTCATGTTAAAAGCTAATATGCAATTATATGGTTGTGGTTATGATGCTAGATTGCTCTAAGGAACACCCTTCTTGCTTTGTGGATCCGGAGAATTGAGATCTTTCTGTAGACGGTGATTTGTGAGTAGATAGAATTCCTTTGTCTTGGTTATTGCCTTATTCATGTGATCTATATAAATTTTTATGTTTAAATTATTTTAGAAACTCCATATGAGTCAATGATGAATATTTATGAGAAATGTTTGAAAATTAAGGCATGTTATATGATGAAAAAGGACTAGGAAAGTCTATACAGGATCTGCCTGCTAATGGCAGTAAACGTTAGCCCTAGTGCACCTTGAATTATGAATTTCATAGCCACTCAAGGGAGTAGTGCATGCCTGATATTCACAGCTATACATATAATGTGGTGCGTGCCTAATTACGTGATTCACACGAAGGAAGGGCGACCTAAGTGTGAATCCTAATGGATTATCCTGTTAGATAGTTCCTATGGTTGTTAAATTGAAATGAAACTATAGTTTTCAAATGTGTATTGACTCATGAATTCAAAGGTGTCCTATCTCTCACTGAGTTTCATAACTCACCCCATGTCTATTCTATCCTTTTCGATCTGAGTTAGGACTTGGGAACCGATCCTACCTTTCAGTGAGTAGTTGACCTCCACTCTTGGTGAGCCCTCATAGATAAGGGCATGGATTGGTTATTCTGTATTGTTTTGAAATCTTAGAAATATAGCTCCATGCAGGGTCTAACCCTTGGTAGTTTGTAATAGTCTTAGTATTATGGAATTATGTAAACTGAATTAGTTGGATAAGTTGTGATAGAGTTATGTATTGGAATAGTATGGATAGTTATATAATGATGTGCATGTTTGGTTTGTTAAATTGTACCTGATGGATTAAATATATTGTGTGTTGAGGGGTGCATTCTGAGAATGCCTAGATCCCCAATGGCAGAATGTGTTTGTTGATTGTGCAAGAGGAGTACTCTTATTTGGGAATTATCCTAAATATAAGGGAAATTCTATCCGATTTTCATGAAATATTTATGTGAAAGGCTTGCTAGGGAACTCATTCTCTAAGCGTCGGTCCCGGCCTGGGTTAGGTCATGACAAAGTGGTATTATAGCTTAGATTTCCCTGTGTACTATAGGGCAAGGGTCCTTTAGTAGGATCACGATTGTGTAAATGGAAGCCGACCCATTTTCACAAAATGTGATGCTACTAGAGGCCTTTAGGATTGTTATTCCGAATGTCATTATCTCGAGTCAATTGTGCCTTGCTTGTTTTCTCTTATGTGGCCTAAGTTGGCTTCTAATTCGATGACCATTCCCTTAGGAGCAATACCGCCTAGGACTCGTATCCGTGTCACTAGAACAGAAGTTCACGAGGCTTTTGATGCTAAATCTAACTAGGTCCCCTCTCCTCCGCGGAGGGGGAGGGTCCGTGGTCGGAGAGAAGGCTGAAAGAGACAAGCTAGACAAGCTGGAGGAGAGCTAGCTCCTGAAGAAGAACCAGTTAACTTGGCAGCTGAAATGAGAGGGGTTCACCAGACTCTTAATACTCTGATAGAACTCCTAGCTCATCAAAGGAGAAACAAACTACCATCACCCCATGAGAAGCCAGCTCCACCTGTCAGAGAGCATCGTCATCAACGTGAAAGGATGGAAGTGTTGATTGAATCGTTCCTCAGATTTAATCCACCAAGCTTCTCTGGGAATCCTATGACGGATGATCCTCAGCAATTCCTTGACCGCACTAACAAGGTTCTCAGGGTCCTTGGATATCTGAGTGGGAGAGCGGTGGAGTTGGTAGCTTATAATTTAAATGGGCTTGCAGAACAGTGGTATGCAACCCTCTTGGGAGGAAAGGATGCTACTAGCTTGCCTCCCCTTACTTGGGAGGAATTCACCCAGATTTTTATGAAGAGATTCCTTCCTGTCAACAAGAAGGAGAAATTTGCTGATGATTTTGAGAGACTAAGGCAAACCTCTAGAATGTCTGTAGCAGAATATGAGGAACAATTTATCAATTTGTCTCGCTATGCTTATCATCTTGTCTCCACTGATACCATGAGGGTAAGGAGATTTGTTCGAGGCCTACTCGACCTTCTATTCTCTAACCTTCTTCCTATGGTTGGGAGGATGACATATGCCAAGATAGTGGACACTGCCTACGATTTTGAGATTGGGAAGGAAGAACGAAGAGCAGCCAAAGAGTTAGGCCGAAAGCAGAAAATGAAGGGAACTTTCTTTGGTGGATCTAACTTTGGGGGGGGCCCAAAGTTATCATGGTCAATGCTAGGCACCATCGGGCGGGGCCACTTCCTCTAGACCCATTTCGATGAGTGTGTCCACTTTAGGATCCCAGGATAGTAGTGTATCCCAACCAGGTATGCAGGGATATGAACAATCGAATCTCCCCAACCAGTCATGTCAATTTTGTGGGAGTTATCACTCAAGGTAGTGTCATAGGGCCACTGGAGCTTGTTTTGGATGTGGCCAATTAGGGCACTTTAAGAAGGACTGTCCCTATTCAAAGGGGGCTTTTGATCCAAGTTTTGCACATTCTACAGTGCCCATGCCATCATATTTAGCTTTATTTCGCGGTGGTTCATCTGGACCCGTGGGCAGAGGTTCAGGCAGGGGAGCCAGTGGTAAGGGTTCTGAAGGTAGAGGAGCAGGTAGAGGTCAACCCCGGGTTTTTGCCTTGATGAGACAAGATGCTCAGGCTTCGAATGCTACGGTTGCAGGTACTTTATATATCTACTCCTTAGAGGCTTATGTATTAATTGATCCGGGTTCAACTCACTCTTATGTGTCTCCATATGTTGCTTCCCATTTTGGCAAATAACTGGTGATGTTGGATCACCCATTCTAGGTCAGTACTGCTATAGGGGGAACCTTTAAATGTTCAATTGATGTTTCCATCATGCATAGCCAATGTTATTGGAGTGCACACCCTGGCTGATTTAATACTAGTAGAGATGGTGGATTTCGATGTTACTCTGGGTATGGATTGGTTCCATGCCACAATGGATTGCTACTCTAAGTCAGTAAAGTTCAAGGTTCCGGACGGATCATCTTTTGTATTCTATGGAGATAGCTGCTTGACTCCCGCTAGTTTAATTTCTTCCATGAGTGCTATGCACTTAATGAATAAAGGGAATGAAGGTTATCTCGCTATGGTATGGGATGTTGAAGCTACTGTCTTAAGCCGTGATCAGGTTCCTATGGTCAGGGAATTTCCCGACATACTTCCTACAGAATTGCCAGGAATGCCTCCCAATAGGGAAATTGAATTTTGTATTGATCTATCCCTAGATGGCTGACCGTATCCATTCTTCCTTATCGTATGGCTCCAACTGAGTTGTGAGAGTTAAAGATACAATTATAAGATATGCTAGAGAAGGACTTGAACTTGAGGCAATGTAGGTGGTTGAAACTGCTCAAGGATTATGATTGTATTATCTTGTACCATTCGGGCAAGGCTATTATTGTGGCGGATGCCTTGAGCAGAAAATTCATGGGTAGTTTGGTGCATATTGCTCCTATGAGGAGACCTTTAGTGGAGGAAATCCATAAGTTAGAAGCTGAAGGTGTGTACTTTGAGCTTGGAGGTTTCGGGCTGCTTCTAGCCCATATTTGGGTTCAATCTTCCTTGATTAAGCAAATCAAGATGGTGCAGTATGAGGACCCAAAGTTATGCAAAAACGAGAAGAAGAACCTGTAGCCATAGTTGACCATCAAGTGAAAAAGCTATGTATAAAGGAGGTGGCCTTAGTAAAGTTGATCTGGAGGAACCATTCAGGAGAGGAAGCGACTTGGGAAGCTAAAGAAGCAACAAAATCAAGTACCCCACCTATTTGACTTCAGAGGTAATTCCTGTTTGTTTAGGATTCGAGGACGAATTCTTTTGAGAGGGAAAGAATGTAATGTCTATGATATAATTTTAAGTACTTTCCTTCCATAATGTTGTTGGTGCTACATTTTTTCCCATTGTAATCGATTACCAGGGACCATGATATACGAAGACCAAGTTTTTTCTTTAAGTAATCGATTACGTAATCGAGTACATAAGGCTAAATAGGTTTCCAGGGTTCCGCACGCTCTGTGGTAATCGATTACACAGGCTTGTAATCGATTATAAAGGATTATAATCGATTACCAGGTATCTATATAACCACCTACGATGCTCTCTCTCTTATTTTTCTCAACGTTTTCTCTCTCCTCTCCCCCGAACTCGTCTCTTTCTCCTCCAAAAACTCACTCAAACTTCATCCAAATCCTTCCCCATCAACTTATTTCACTTTAACCACTTATAAACACACATTAAACACAAAAATCAACTCCAACCATTATCAAATTCGTCTCTTTCTTTCTCTACAAACTCCATTGAAGAGTTTGAAGCTTGAAGAGGGATGAATTCGTGAATCTACTCCTCTTCTCACCTTCATTGGCTTCCCTAGGGTAATTTCTATCACTTATCCTCCTTTCTTTCATATAAATTTCGAATTCTTGTTGGATTGGGAGTCCAATCTTAAACCCTAGGATAGATAATTTGGGGATTTGAGAGTTTAAGCATGATTTGGATAAATCCTTCATGTTCGAAGCTAATATGCAATTATATGGTTGTGGTTATGATGTTAGATTGTTCTAAGGAACACCCTTCTTGCTCTATGGTTCTAGAGAACTGAGATCTTTCCTTGGACCAGTGATTTATGAGTAGATAGAATTCCTTTGTCTTAGTTATTGCCTTAAATTCATGTTATCTATATAAATTTTTATGTTGAAATTATTTTAGAAACTACACATGAGTCAATGATGAGTATTTATGAGAAATATTTGAAAATTAAGGCATGTTATATGATGCAAAAGGACTAGGAAAGTTTATACAGGATCTGCCTACTAACGACAGTAGACGTTAGCCCTGGTGCACCTTGAATTATGAATTTCACAGCCACTCAAGGGAGTGGTGCATGCTTGGTATTCACAGCCATACATATAGTGTGATGCATGCCTGATATTCACAACCACTCTAATAGTGGTGTGTGCCTGATTACGGGATTCACACGAAGGAAAGGCCATCTAAGCGTGAATCTTGACAGATTATCTTGTTAGATAGTTCCTATGGTTGTTAAATTGAATTGAAACTAAAGTTTTCAAATGTGCATTGACTCATGAATTCAAAGGTGTCCTATTTCTCACTGAGTTTCATAACTCACCTCGTGTCTATTCTATCTTTTTCAAATACAGGTTCAGACTTGGGAGCCGATCTCCCTACTCAGCAGTAGTTGACCTCCACTCTTGGTGAGCCCTCATAGATAAGGGCCTAGATTGGTTATTCTATATTGTTTTGAAATCTTAGAAATATAGCTCCATAGTACTACAGGCAGGGTCCGACCCTTGCTAGTTTGTAATAGTCTTAGTATTGTGGAATTATGTAAACTAAATTAGTTGGATAAGTTATGATAGAGTTATGTATTGGAAGTATGGATAGTTATATTATGATGTGCATGTTTGGTTTGTTGAATTGTGGATAATGGATTAAATATGTTGTGTGCTGAGGGGTGCATTCTAAAAATGCTTGGATCCCTGATGGAAGAGTGTGTTTGTTGATTGTGCAGAAGAAGTACTCTTATTTGGGAATTATCCTAAATACAGGGGAAACTCTGTCCGATTTTTGTAAAATATTTCTGTGAAAGGCTTGCTAGGGAACTTGTTCTCTAAGCGCCGGTCATGGCCTGGGTTAGGTTGTGACACTCTCGATATAGCCATCGTGTTGTCAGACCCTTGTTGAGTTTACTTTTTAAAGATAATTCTCATGTAGTCTAGTAGAAGTGTAAGATATAATTATGTTAGATCATATGACAACATAGTTACATGAAAAGTATATATTACGGAATAAGAATTTCATAATTTAATAATGCCACATGCTGGGCCTCCACCAGGCAGTGGGCTAGGACGACACGGTCACCTATGATGGGATATGCCTACTAAGGACGATGATATGTAATGTTTAGATAGGCGTAAGTTATTATTCTGGGGATGATGGAGTGTAACGTCCAGTCATGTAAAGAGGATTGCATCCTGAGGATGACAACACATAACACTTAGGTATGTCTAAGACTACACCCTAAGGATGGCAGTATGTAACACTCAAGTGCAGATATATATAGATAGCCTAGGGACGGCAAGACATAAAGCCTAGGTGTGTTAAGTAAAGAAGGTTAAAGGTAGGCACCCTAGGATGGCGAGACTTAATATCTAAGTGTATTATGTAAAGAAAGTTAAAGACAAGTAAAGAGAATAAGGACATCCAGGTCAAAAAATATTATTTTCATTTTCATAAGCATCTTTATCTTATTTTTGAATCATGATAAGTAGGGTTTATAGATTTTTAAGTTATTTGGATTAAATGCTTAATAAAAGAAACTCACTTCGAAAGATCATGTTTTCAAACTTTTAAAATGAATCTTGTTTCTTTTTTTTTTTTTTTTCGGCATGCTCACTTTCTTATGATAAACCGAAGTAGCTAGGGCGACAATGATAGCACAGGTGACTTAAGAAGACAAGTTCCTGGGAGATTCTAACCAAGACCGGCTCTTCGGTGAATGGTCGAAGTTAAGCATATGTATTATAGTACTAAGTGACTGATATCATAGCTAAAGCTCTTAGTAGAGCTCTTTTACATTTTTGACATGTTAAGACTAAAAGTTTGGTGTGTATGACAATAAATGTGAGTATAATGTGAATTTTAGTGTGTTTCAAGTAAAGTTTCCACTTTCTTGAATTTGCTTGTTATGTTTTATTCAACATGACGAATAATTTTTAGGCTAATTCTCCAAGAACATAGTAATTAAATAAACAAGGTTTGCTAATGAATTGGTAGCAACTTCTAAATACAACAGTATGACTTTAGCATGAGTTGCATTTAGGAGGGTGTTATAGTAGTTGCTACCAGGATTGTGCTTCATGAAGTCAAGAGGGAGGTGCTTCTATAGTAATAATGAATCCATAGGTTGAACGTTTAGTGTTAGGGCATCACATTTTTATTTTCTATTTTAATCCATGTCAAATTATTGTTTCTAGCCATGTCACTATTATGGACTCAAGTTTAAGGGAGTATTCAATCCAAAAGACTAACCTATTAGATGGGAAAATTACTAGATTTAAGTACCATATTTGGATGAAATGGATCCCCAATGTTGGCTTGTAACATTGCCACCCTTATTTAAAAACTAATGACCACGGCAGCCTACTCTACGCTTTGCACTCCAAGTAAACCATTATGATATTTATTTTAATCTATTTATTCAATTGAATAGTAGGGATCCTAAATTAATTAGTACTAGATTTCTCTTGCGGGGAAATCATATTTTATATGGCATTTTTGTAAAATAATTTGAAAATATGGTGTTTTTAATAAAATTATAAAAATATGGTATTTTTTTATCTCTTTACCCTTCTCTTTCCTTTTTTTCCTCTCATATTTTTTTTTTATTCTTTTTCTCTTTCCTCTTTCTTCCTTTTTTTTCCCTTTTCTCTCTCTATCTTCCTTTCTTCTCTCTCTTTCCTAGTTGATTTTCTCTCTCCTCATTCCTCACTCGCATGCTCTTTCTCTCTCTCTCTCTCTCTCTCACACACACATACTCATAATTTCACACACATACACGCACAAAACAAACCACACAAAGAGTCACAGACATGCATAGAACACGCACATATGGTAAACACATAGAAAAATAATAAAAAAATGGAATGCATTGCATTTCTCAACGGATTCATTTTTTATTTTTTTAATTCGATTTATATTTTAGCAGATCCCTGACACATCTTTCCTAAATCTGCTATAAAATCTAGCTGATTTCTAATTTTTTGTTATTATTATTATTATTTGAATCTGCTGAGAATTCTAGTTGATCCTACAATATTCCCATATTCTCCTAATTTTTTTCAAAGAACCCATATCTTGTTAATTATTCCACAAAAATGCCATAAGTAAAAAAATCAGCCTTCTCTCGCATACTAATTCTATTCTAACACCTTAAAAGATAACCAAACTTCCAAGACATGGAATTCTATGGCCAAAGAAATTATTGCTTTGTAATTTCCCTTTGACCAATATCCCACGATTACCCTACACTACCCATAGACAAATAGGTAGATAGCTATTTTTATACTATATTCCAAGTGTGTATCTAGGTTCTTCTAGCCTACAACAACTTTGAAATCAATCTATGGGTGGTAACACGTCCATAAATAGTACTAAAAACAGATATAAAAAGTCAATTTGAATAAATAAGGTTCACATAAATCCAAACAAAATCAATATATCATCATTCACAAAAGTTACATCTTCACCCTAGTAAAAGAGAGTTAGCCACTCATGGATACAATATTCATAATCAATGAAGAAACAAATATCATAAACATGAGAAAAGAAGAGAGATAGAAAAAATATGAATGAAAATGATGCATCTTTTCTTCTTCCAAGCTCCAAGGATGCTCCAGCCTCCAATTCCCTTGTGCTTCTCCAAAACCAAGATTTATGACCAAGTATGTAGAATATGTGATAGGTGGATGGCTCCTCTCATAGATCTTTAGGTTTTGCTTCTAATTTCCTTCTTATAGCTAAGATTAGGGCTAAAATAATGTTCTTCTATGGATATGAGGTGTGTAGCACAGCTAATGATGAGTGGAATGTGTAACATCCACCGTTTTTCGCCTAATTATTCGATTTTATCGAATAATTGAGAATAATCAAGATTCAGTTAAACAATTAATTAGACTCAATTGATTAGCAATTACTTGAGTTTAGATAAGAGAGAATTAAGTTAGAGTATAGGAGATTTCATAAAATTTTGTTGAAAACCGATTTATCGGTTTAAAGGAAATCGGTAACATTATGGTATTTTAAACTGTCGGAACCGAACCAATAGAATTACAAGCTTAAAACCCTAGAACCTAAGGCTGATTACTCAGCCACTTTGCCCCATAAGAGTGGCACCACAAGGGCCACAATGCATGGAGAAGCTTGGCTGAATTTCAGCTAAGCATTCTAAACCAATCAAATGCCAAAGAAAAAGCCACCTAAACACCACTCATACAATCAGATTTTTCTGCTCCTTCGTCACATATTCTGACCCCTTTGTTTGCACCACTTCCTCTTCTCCTTTCAGCTCTCTTTCTCTCTTTTTTACACACACAACTCCAGCCAATATCAAGTCAATTCAAACCTTGCTCATCCAAGCCTTCAAAATCCAGCAAAATCACTTAGAACAAAGGTAGGAGTTCTATTCTTGCATCAATTCTGTGGTCTTGGTTGGTTGAGCTTGGATTATTTTCATGATCTTTGAGGTGTTAAATGAATGATTATGATGATATGTGATTGGTTTTGGGCTGTTGGTTTGGTTAAAACCGAATTGGAATCAAGAAAGAGTGAAAAATAGGAAGAGCTGATGGGTGGTAGAACCAAAAACTCTCGGCAGTCCGTACGGCGGAGTGTACGGATCTGCCTACAGCCAATTAAATTTGATGAAACCAATTTTAAATGAAACTAGACATCTAGGGATTTCCACACATATATCATATAATGCTTTTGGATTAGTATTGAGAGATATATGATTTTTTGAATTTTGACCTAGGGTTTTGACTCTGATTCTGGGCAGGCTGGGTTGTTCAGGGTAGAACTCGCCCTATACTACTTGAAAATAAGTGAAACTAACTTTTTTAGAAAGCTTACACATAGGGGAATGTACCATAAAAATTTCAGAATTATAAAAGGTCCCAGTTGCTACCAGTGATCCAAGAAAGTTACCCTATGTCCTAACTGGGTCAGAATAGGGCAGTTTAGGAAGGTTAGAATTTGGGGCTTATAACTCGAGCCCTACCAAGCCAAATGGAATGGGACTTTTTTGTAAATAAAACTTTACCCTGTTAGCTTTAATATGAGTCCAATTTCGTATCATTTGAGTGCGTTTTCGATTTATAGTGAATTTTTACCTTTAGGTGCCTGATTCTGGCTAGCCAGTGGGCAGGCCGGGATAAAACCTAATTATCTTAAGCTATAGATATCAAAATTAGATGGGACCAAGGAGGTTAGAAAATAGACACATAACAATTTAACATATCCAAATTTGAGGTCCAAATGAGTTAAATAGAAGTTATGGCTTGAATTATAAAAATCGGGTTGGTTGAATATGCTGAGGCAGAAACTCTGCCTTAATGAATTTGATGTTGATATGAGTTCAATATTGGAATATGTATGTGATGTTGTGTTCTTTGTGATAAATTGATGTTCTGGTATGCTGGCACTATTCATGGGGAAGCGGACACGTTCCATTATGCTGCCGAAATTTCGGTAGAATCCATGCATAAGTTATGAATTACATGTTAATACATGTGCATTTTAAGGAAAGTTATGAAAGTTATATTAAGAATTGTGTTACTATGAAAGTTCCATGCTACTTGGGCCAGCCCGGATAAGAAGTTAAGGGGAATAGATCGGTGGGAAGGTCGGGGAAAGTAAACCCGGCACTCTTGTATAGGAACGAGCTCGATCTTGAGAAGCAGACTATTACCCAGGAGTCTAAATGGCCAAGAACTCCCAGGGGACCAAGAGATGGAAAGAAAAATGATGAAAAGAAATGGAAAGACTTATGAAGGAAGGTTCATGATTAAGTTTGCATGATTACATGGATGCATGAATACATGGCATAGTTATGTCAAGATGTTTACAGTTGCCTATTATACTTATTTTCTGCTGTTTGTTTAGTTATCCTGTTTATTACTTTACGTATCATTATTAGTAGTCTGTTTAGTTTTTCGTGTCTTCTAAAGTAAAACTGAACTTTGCCTCGGACTAGACATTTTCTTGAACTCATAAAGATGGCTATTCTTGTTTAAACACATGTTTTTATAATTAAATAAAACCCGAGGCAACTGAGAATGCATGTGACGTCAGATAACCACTAAACACAACCCTATTGAGAATTTCTTGAAATTCTCATCTTGTTCTGTTTTTTCCGCATCATTCTCAGATGCTGGCGAAGGGCTCAACGGCCACTCTTCTCATTGAGATCCCAGACCTGTAGCTCCACTATGACTCCGAGTGGGACTCGTTGCACACAGCCTGCTCCTGCTAGTCCGCCTCTGCTTTTTAGCGATAGGAATTTTGCTGTTCCTTTATTTCATCTGCTTTTAATATATATATATATATATATATAGACTGAAGCGTTGGCTTCCAACCTACATATGTACATATACAGTTGGTAATATATCACTTATTCGTATCTTTTCTGTCATGTTATATTAAACTTTATTACGTTTTATAAGGCAATTCACGTTTGTTAAATAACAGCGCGCCGTTTCAACTATTTTGTGATACTAATCACGAAAAATTAAGCGGAATGATAACACGGTAACACAGACTACCAAATTTCATGCTATGACTTAAGCATAACATTAAATTAGTATAGTGTTACAGAATGGGTCTAATTAGCTCTTGGTTGTATCACAATTGGGCTAGGGATGCATAATTCGTGTTTTGGTGCAGGATCAAATCTAGATCATCAACTCATAGGCTCTATAGCACTTTCTACACTTGGACCTACCCTATCTTTTAGAATTATAAAGTTATAGATCTTTTTGTTAACTATCCAACACCGCAAGAATCATCTCAATCGGACTTCTCTAGCTTAAAATATTTGCGAAATACTAAGCAAAGGTCAGAGTAGACAAGAATTGTACAAATTTGCTTCTTAGTCTTGCAACTTGATTTTCACCTAGAATAGTTAAGAAGTGTAATTTGTGGCCAACATCAAAGTTGGAGATCTCTTTGTTATCTTTCTGGAATATCTTGAATCATCTCAATCTGATCCCTATATTAAGAGCTGCAAATTTTTCTTTATTAGCACTTTCTCGAATTAACTCTGATTTGGTACAAAGATACTCCAATTAATGCCATCAATTCCTTCCTTGTAATAATTGAGTTAAATCAGCCATAAAACCTACAAAGTCGGAAAATATTTACCTAATTAACATTAAACACAACAAAGCTACAAAAGTCTAAATATCACATAATATTAGTCAAAATCTATTCAAATTAAGCCTAAATCTACATTGTAACGTCTGAATTTTTTAGAAACATTTAATTTGTGCAATTAATCAATTTATTCGGTTTTACTAGATAGGTAAAGTTAATTAGAGATTAATTAAAAGTTAATTGAAGAGATTATGATTAGGAGAAGTTAAAATCAACATGCAGAAAATTTCAAAAGCTTACTAGTAATATTTTGCTGGTTTGAAGGAAATCGGTTGAGATTCGGTATTTTATATTGTCAGAACCGAATCAGCGAAATTTTATACTGAAAACCCTAAGCTGGTGGCTGAAAATTCAGCCACCTCTACCTCTCAAAACATGCCACTTGTAGCCCATTTAAAAGGGGAGACTTGGCCTAACTCTCTTCCACTCAAGCCTCCACCAATCACAAGCAACTACCATGTTATAAAACTTCAAAAATCCCCTCCAACTCCCTTCATTTTGTTTGGCCATCAACCTGTAGAATTCTCTCCTCATTCTTCTTCTATCTCACTTTACCCTAACTCCATCTTTAACTCCCATCAACTCCTTGCACCCCAAACTTGAATCTATCTAGTTTCTACATCAAATTGGAGGTAGGATTCATTACATTTCATAATTTTTCTTATTTTGGGGTTGATGAGGGTTTTAGTTTCACTCTCTTACTTGATAATATATTGTGTTTATGTTTTATGACTGGATTAACATGAAATTATTAGATTAGGATTGAAATTTGAATGAAAAGTTAGAAGGGAGGTTAACTAGAATCTGAGTTAGTTAAAAACCTTAAACTATCTGTACTATGAAGTGTACGGCTTCACCTACAACCATCAGAATTTAATGAAACTAATTTTATATGAAACTATACATCTAGAGCTTTCCAACCATATAAATTATAAGGCCATTGGATCTGAGATGAGTAAGATATGAATTTTTGAAGTTAACCCTAGAATTCTATTCACTATTCCAACCAGTATGAATTGTGAAGTGCATAACTCACTGTATATAACTTCAAATTGAGTGCAACTAATTTTGTTAGAAAGCTAACACATAGATATTTATACCATAAAAATTTCAAATTCAAAGCCTAAGTAGTTTGCTCCTAGTAATTCACCAAATTTAAAGATGGTTCTATTAACTTTAAAATGATATAGGTTTCAAGCAAATCCAATAAAATTTCTATTTTTGATAAATTTTCACATTTTGGACCCTAATTCTGCCTAACAGCAAGACAAATCTAGGTTAAACTTCAATAACTCAAGCTATAATTATCAAAACTTCATGGGACCAAAGAGAATTAAAAATAGACAAATAACACTACATCATATCCAAAATTCAGATTCAAATAAATTAAGATGGAATTATGGTGCATTTTAAAAAATGGCGCAGGATTGAGGGACTAAGATAAAGTTGCTAAATTGAGTGCTTGGGCACTCTAATGTGTGAATAAGCTTTATTTACAATTAAATATTGCAATTCTATGTTAATATTGGAAGGTTAATGTATTATGTTGTGATTCTGATGCCTTGGCTGACTATCTAAATTAAAGAGCACTATTCATGGAAAAGCAGATCCAATCCATTATGTTGTCGAAATTCTGGCAGAATTCATGTATATGATGTGTTATGCATGTAAAGACATATACTATCAAAGTTTATTTAACTATGATTATATAAGTCATGAATACCATATGATTTCCATATTACTTGGGTTAGCCCCAAAATGAAATTAAGGGAAATAGATCGATGGAAGAATTGGGGAAAGTAAACCCGATTATCTCGTATAGGAACAAGATCAGTTCTCAAAAGTAGGCTATTACCGAGGAGTTTTATGGCCTAAAACTCCAAGGGGACCAAGTATGCAAAATTGTGACGTACAAGTTAAAGAACCAATGGGTATAAAGTGCATTCTATTTTCATGCATTAGGCCTTTTATGAAGATTTGATGAATGATTGTGGTCTAATTGCACTATATGTATGCATCCTCTTGTGACCGCTATCATTTAATTTCACTGTGTTTCATCTTGTATGATATTTTATTTGATATTTATTCTATCTCATACTATCTTAAGTAAAATTGAACCTTGCTTCGGGCTATATTTTCAAATGATGACAAATAGGGTTATTGAGTCTGGTATTCACCTTTTTATAAACAAAAATTGAAGCAACTGAGAATGACTACGAGGTCATTATAGCATAGTTAAGAATCCTACTGAAAATTTTCAAAATTCTCATCCTATTGTGGGTTCGCATCATTCTCAAATCATGGATATGGCAATGACGGTTATCCTCTTTGTTGAACTACCAAAGCTGCAGCTACACCTTAACCCCGTGCTAGACTTTGTATATATTACCGCCACCTACCGTGTTCGATTGTACATATTCTTTTGCCGTGCCTTTGTTGTACCTCTTTTCAACCCTTTATTTGACCCTATCATTCCTTTCTTACTCGTTCCTTTACATATGGTCCATCTAGTTGCACCAGCAGTAGTGGCAGCCGTGTCACCACCTGCATCACCTCCCCAAGTAGTTCCCTCCCTCTTTTCTGAGAGTGACCCCTCAGAGGAGATAGCCTTATCCTCTTCGTCCTCTGCACCTGGCGACGACTACGTAGCAGCAGACCTAGCATGGTGAATGGGTTCCTTTCTTCGGAGTCTGTTTAAAGGAATCTCCAGCCAATTGACTGCAATGTACAGTGTGACCCTTTTTTGGTATTTTTACAACCTTGGGCCATAGGCTTAGTTTTTTTTTTTTGTGTTTTACAGGGAGTAACACTAGACGAAATGTCCTTTGAGGACCACATAGGGATGTACCTCATGAGTATGCCAGTTTATTTTTTGTTTGACGGTCCAACTTCTTATACCCACTACTTCTGTATGTACAAGTACCTATGAAAACTCTAGTTATATATATATATATATATATGTTTCAGAAATGTTATGATGATATTTCTGCTTAATTCATTTGATTTTCTTTTATTGTGCCACACCACCCAAAATGTACATGTATTGCATAGGCAAATTAACATCAAATCAATATGCCATGTTCCAATATGAAAATTTACTCGACGTAGTCAAGGAATTAGACTTAGAATAAATTTAATTATTCACATGTAACGAGCTACCAGGTAGAATATTATGACTCAAACATAGTATTATATTTGGTAGGGTGTTAAATACATCAAATCTAACAAGAAACGAGTGTATATTTTACATTCATCACTAACTTATTAGGTGGGAGAGCACCTAGACCTAAGTATCATACTTGGATAGTATGGCTCCCCGATGTGTGAGTAGTAACAATCACTTACATATAAAAAATAAGACTTGGCCATTAGCCTTGGCTTTCATCATATTATCCACTCACAGCCACTATTGTCGGTCTCTCAATCATCGCAAATCACCTTATCACCACCCCTTCAAGTTCTCATCACTTTTGTCATAACCCGTTGTTAGTTTAGAACACTCCTCATAAATATCTGAGAATTTTGTTAATTCTAAGCATATTGTTACTTCTATGTTTCTATTCTATTTAAATCTATTTAATATTTGAAATGATCAAAATTGTGCATGTTTGAAATGCTCCTCTTAGCTTGCAGTCATTTAGCTAGTGTATCATGTTATCTCTAGCTTTAGCTTTCTATAACTTGTATAGAGGTTCCAACTTCCATCTATCCTTCTCTGCCTTTACCATAATCTATTGTAAATAGGGAAAGAAGAAGGAAAAAAACAAAGAGTAAAAATATGTCATGTATTGATGATGTAAGGACTATTACAAATGTTTGGGGTATCAACTATTGTAACATTATTGTTTCTTCCCTTTAGTCGACATGGGTACAAGGGTGACTTGGACAAAACCAAATTGTCTCACCACAGTGTTGGGAAAATGAGTCACCATACCTAGGGTAAAGTCCCTAACAAGCCCCTTAGTAAATATTTGACAAGTTAAGAGTTAGCTCAAATTTCACCATTTTTGGTTTGAACGATCTTATAATATGAAATAAGTGATCAAGTAAACTAGGATAGGCTAAGTAGATAAGAAGAGAAAATGTGGAACTTGACATTGGTGTCAAATGGTAAAGTATGAAAAAGCTTGAAAAATAATTCAAATTCATTAAAAGAGGAAGTTCCATGTTTGACAGGTTAAGAAATCTAACATATGTGTGTTTAGCTCTGTGTTTACAAAGTTGATTCTTGATGAAATTGATTAAAAGTGATTTTGAAGTGAAATAATTTATACTTGGTAGTTTGATCTAAGAAGTAATTTTGATAAATGAATGCTGTTTGAATAACATTAACTAAAATTACTTATAGATATATAATTACTAAAAAAGGTGTATAAATTATATATTGTATTTACTCTTTTATTTTATTTCATTTTTACATATATTTCAACAAAATTATATAGTTTTTTTTTTTTTTACTTTTAGTTCTAGTATTAAGATTAAAAATTTTAAATATCTATTAAGGAGAAGTTCTTTTATGATTGGATAATATTTTATCAGATAATGATAATAATAATAATAATAATAATAAAATAAACTATGAATGATATATTTTATTTTTTGAAGTTATTGTATTTTAAAAGTGTTAAACCAATCAATAATTAAGTAATTTTTATTAAAATAAAACCTAATGGTTTCTCTAATACTACTATTACTTGCCACTTATCTACAAGAGAAACAAACAATAAACAATGGAGAACCAATACAACATAAGTGTTGTAACAAATGGAAGGAAAGTGGGCATAAAAAATATGAGGTTGTAGTGAATGAGATTTTATAAACGAGAAAGCAAGGTTATTTTGCTTCAAGTTAAACCCTAGTTTGAAGGTAAAATTGAGTTTGGAATTCTTCTTTAACTCAAAACCAAACAAGATGAAAAACTAGACTCCTGCAAATCTAAGTTTGGGTGTTGCAAACACTCACCCAATACAGTAATAGTCGAAATCCTTCAATACTTCTAGGAAGCTCATTTGGAAGTATAAAGGCCAAAGGAGGTTTAAGAACGACATTTAGCCAAAGTTATAACAACTAGAAAAGACCTCCTAGATTATTGATGTCTTGTTTAACTTCTAAGAGAATCAACTATATCCTTAATTGACTTATAAAGCTAGGCTCAAATGATATTTCTTAAGCAAAATTTCTTGCCTTCATGAAGCAAAGCAATAAGAGTCATAAAGATCTTTGTACTATGAGAGAACTAGCACAAAAGAGGAAGGCATTAATTAGGGACGGATGCACTTGTAATGCTTTGGTGGCACATGCCCTCATTAATGTATAAGAATTTTTTTGAAGTATATAGGTATTATATTGTTGGAAGATCTCATCCTTATCTCAGGAGAATATCCTAATTTCATGGTCATAACTGCATCGATTAGATGGTCCCCCTTACCTAATTTGTAGAGAATATATAGTTGTAAATTATGTCTATATTTAAGAGGAGAATATTTCCTCCTTAATTCTAAGGATAGGATTTTATTTTTCTATTAGCTTATATAGTTCAACCTCTATAAATTCCATAATTCGGAAAACTGGATCAGATTGGTCAGTTGAATTGGGAATCGATCACTTACACGATTCGGTCATGACATAAAGACCAAATTTCCAAAAATTGGCCATGAACCGTAAAAATCGGTGTAAAATTAGTGAATCAGCTAAATTAGTCTAGCTATTGCGGTTGGCTGACTTTTTAAATTTTTAAAGAAAATACAAATTTGAAAGAGAGAAGCCCTAGCCCTCCCTACGCTGTCTGTCATGACCCAATCTAGGCCGTGACTAGCACTTAGAGAGCACGCTCCTTAGCAAGCCTTACACATCCATATTTCACAAAACTTGGGCAGAGTTTCCTCTATATTTAGGATGTTTCCCAAATACGAGTACTTATCCTGCACTTCAACAATCACACACTTCCATCGGGGATCTAGGCATTCTCAAAATACACCCCTCAGCATACAGCACAATTATTATTCAAACATATCCACTCGCATATACATATATATATATATATATATATATATATATCACACAAGATAAAAGGACGTTTCCATATCTAATCCAGAATTCAACACATAATAATACATTCAATTCAATCTAAACAATTCTCTATTCATAAGATTAACACACTAGCATGGGTCGGACCTTGCCTGTAGTATTATGGACCTACATACTAAGATTTCAACTGAAACAGAATTACAAATTAGGGCCCTTACCATTGAGGGCTCACCAAAACAAGAATCTAATGATGCTGAGCAGAAGGGTCGACTCCCAAGTCTAAACTGTATCTGAAAAGAATATAATAACCACGGGGTGAGTTTTGAGAAACTCAGTGAGAGACAGGATACTTTTGAACCTCATGAGTCAATGTATATATATAGGTATAAAATGATTTCATTCAAATAAGGAAAACAGCGGAAATATCTAACAGGATAAACAGGCAGGATTTACACTTAGGTGGCCGTTTCTTTGTATCAATCCCGAAATCAGGCACGCACCCCCTCTTTTTGAGAGGCTGTGAAATACAGGCATGCCCCACACTATATATATGGCTGTGAAATGTTTGTCAGGGGGTGGCCATGTAATATCATAATCCAAGGTGCACCAAGGCTGACGTCTACTGCCGTTAGCAAACAGATCCTGTTACAGACTTTCCTATTCTTTCATATTCATAAATCATAAATCTCATATCACATTCAAATTTCTTTCATCATTGACTCATGAGTAGCATTCTTAAAGTAAATAACAATTATAAATTAAAACAGAATTAATTCAAAAGCATTCTATCTACTCACAGATCACCGGTCACAAGGAAAACTTAATTCTCCAGAGTCACAAAGCTGGAGGGAAATTCCTTGGAGTAATCTAACACTACAATACAGTAAATTAATCATTTATAGGTCACTAATAACCTCCATATTATAAATCCCTAATCTCTCTACCTTAGGGTTTCAAGAATTCTACTAACAATCAAGGAGTTAAAATTAATTTTTAAGAAGAAGAAGAAATGAGGCATGAGAATTACCATTAGAATTGGAGTGAAGAGGAAATGGATAGAGATATGCCCTCCAACTCCAAATCTGCCCAAGCAAGTAGGAAGAAGGAGGAATGGATTAAATGGATGATTTGTGTTAAAAGGGAGTGAAGATTGTGTTGTTGTTGTTGATTTAGTTGAAAATGGTGGAATGGATGTATTAAATGTGAGGAGTAGTGGAAAGAGAGGATTTTAGAGAGAATGGAGAGAGTTTGGGTTAGAAAGAGAGAGGAAATTCGAAAATGAGGGCATGGGACGCGTCCGGACCTATATATTGGCCTGTGATAATCGATTACTAAGGGCTGGTAATCGATTACGACAACCAAAGATCTGGTAATCAATTACCAATGCTGGTAATCGATTACCACAAACCCAGAACTGGTACCATGCGAAAAATTTTAACCCATGGTATACAGAGAGGATTGTAATCGATTACAGGTTCTCTCTAATCAATTACCAACTCCAAAAACTTGGTTCCCTCCTTCTGCGGTCCTTTCCCAGGTCCAGGATATTGCACAGACTTATTTATCCCCTTTAACTTTACTCTCCATTAACTTTAAAACATAAATGTAAATAAGGGAATATCCCTTATTTGGATTCAATAAAAATATCTAAAAATTCAAAATCCTTAGGAATTAGAATCCAACTTTTGGGTTTTAGTACAATTCTCCAAAAACTTGAGTTTTTAAAAAACTTGAGGGTTGAAAATGAAAGGGTTATCCATTCCCTAAAATTCGTTAAAAATCTCTCTTCAACTCATTAATGCCTAGAGAATCATTACCAGGACTTTTGATCTTAAGAAAATTCCTTAATCCTATAGCCCTCCAAGGAGGCATAGGGTTCAGACTTAGAATTTCTTAAGCTCCGGTATCGACAAGTAATCGCAACTTATACTGGGGTGTTACAATCTTCCCCCCTCAAAAGAATTCGTCCTCGAAATCTTAAAAAATCAGAAATTATCCTAACCTTCATTGC
The DNA here is from genome assembly GCA_031439585.1 of Pterocarpus macrocarpus. Taxonomy (NCBI): domain Eukaryota; kingdom Viridiplantae; phylum Streptophyta; class Magnoliopsida; order Fabales; family Fabaceae; genus Pterocarpus; species Pterocarpus macrocarpus. The sequence goes on from CM062517.1 coordinate 40,537,474, forward strand.
TTTCCTTGAAATCTTAAAGCTCATCACTTACAACACCTATATCATTTTCTATATGCTTAAACTTCTCTGCTAAACCCTTCCTTAAGCTTACCCTTTGGAGATGGGATAGGGCATAGGCCTTATACTTGATATCAGAGTATAAGGAACTAAGACATTGGTCTTCATGCAAACCTCTGTTCAATGCTGCTCATTGACCCTGGTCGGAGCTATGTATCAAACGATGATTCCAACAGCAGCTACCATTAAACGTCAGAGTTCTTTTACTTCGAAAGATTACATAGAAGAATCTAAAGAGCATTATGGAGTTTAGATTGAAGGTCCTCAAACACCTTCTCCATCTTAACCGAAGGTGAGGCATAACTAAACTAACCACTTCCCTTAAACATCACACAAGCATCAACCATCCATTAATATCGATTACTACCTTCCTCCCATAAACTTCTAACCTTCGGATCATTAATTGGGTTTTAATCATATTCCTCATTGTCTTGTACATGCTAGAACATCTTAATTCTGTAACTCTCCACCAAAGCCCCTCGGTGCATCAATTCTGATCAAAAGAACCATGCCATTGTTCTTCATTCCTTGTTAAAAGTCGTTACGAATTTCAATTCTACGATCAAATTCTGACACTTATTTATTAGAGTTAACTCGTTTTGTTCCTTTTCTTTCCTACGCCACTAACCAATGGGGAAGTCATCATCTAATCCCCCAGAATATTTCTATCCTGCTACCAATCTATTATATCTCCTCCATCTAAGGTATCTCTCCAAAACTTTACCAAGAGATTTCAAACCTTGGGTATACCATCAAAGATTGACCATTAACTTCCATCTTACCTTCTGATCATGCCCTTAGGGACTCCGTGGTGCCCAATACCTCTTTGATTCAAGACTAGATAATCTTTCTTAACCCCATTGCCATCGAAACAAGCCAATCCCCTATCCCTTATTTCCTATCAAGCCCAAGTGGGTCCGAAATTCTTCTTGGGGGAAGCAAGAATTCCTTATTCAAACTTCAAACATTCGACTTTTATCGGTGTTGCTCACCTGCTTCTTTATCCTCGTGTGGTCTATGCCATCCTGAGTTTGACAACCCCACACTAAAACCCATTATTACTGGCAGTTTCCAAGGTCAGACTACAAGAATTGCTTTTCTTATTTGATATGGTTCTCCTTTCTCCTTACAAATCCTTACAGTTGTAAATTGGTCCTTTTAGGATTATTCGTCCTATTGCATTACCAATCCATCTATTCCAAAAGGAACCATAATCAGGTCCCTAGGAACATTCTAACTTAGCTACCAATTATAATACTACTCGTAATCTGATGCAATGTATGAGACTCAACTTTGCAACCATCAGGTCTTGGATTAATCCATAATCCTACGCTTAATACCTCTTTAACTAGTGCCTTGCCTTCACTGTATATCCTAGCTGCTACCTTCGGCCTATTAGCCTTCTCCATCTCATCAAGATACTGATTTGAGGAACCTCATCATGAGTATACTTGTCATCATTCAAAACTCTCCAATGCACTTCCCAAGAGTAACTTACACTAGGTAATGCTCCACCAAATGCTTTTGGATATACCTTGAGCTGCCACTGAAAACTAGATAGCCTTCCTTTCTAGCTTCACATGATACGGAAACAATACCCATGGTGCTAACATGATCTGCTTGAGAATATTTAACATAAGTTACCGTTGGCTACAGTTAGGAGGAAATTCGTTGGCTCTATTGGCTGTAACGGCTACAACAATCTCTGAGAGCCTGGAATTGTACCAGAATCGAAGTAACCAATACAAGGAGTAGTTCTTGTGTAGGCCACATTGTTCAAGTAGCCCCAAATGATTAGAGTGTATCCATTTAACAAGTCAAATAGCGACTTCAACTTCACGCGATATATTACTCAATTAAGGTAATGATCAAGACCAATCAAGGAAATTGGTAATCACTTTCCAGCATCTTATATCCTTCGAAACGAGAGAATTACTCATTGGCCTAAGCCCGTCAATTGCTTGTTGTAGTAACCAGGGTGATCTTCTTTCTTGAAGTCAGCACGTTCAATCAATACTTGAAAGCTTTACATAGCAAGCTCCTCTAAGCCCCTTTTTGCAACAAAGGACAGGATGAACTTCACCGTAGGTTCTAAGCATGTGACTTGCATTCTTGAACAAACCAAGCACAAGGTCTTTATGCATCCTAATCATTGTTAAGTTATCTTTTCTCTAAGAATTCCAGCATTCTTTTCACTAGCCATGGAAACAACCTTTGAGACGGGGGTTCTCCTTAACCTCATACTTTATCTAATCCCACTAGACCAACCTGCTTATCGCTTAACAGCTTAGCAAGCCCTCTTAATCTTTTCTACCTTAACAACATCCTTATGCCGGGTTATGGACACCCAACCCATGTCCTCTGCCTGAATGGCCGTCTAACTTGCCTAATCCACTATGCCCTAATGTCTAACCCTACTTCATCTCAGACTTTCTTGCCACAAGAGAGGATATCGCGTTTAGATCGCACAGTGGAAGCCCTACGTCTATTACTTCCACACATACTAGGAGGAATACACTCACTTAGCGAAATGAACATTTAGAGCGAAAGGGGAAGACAAGAAGTGTGACCAGAATAAGAATAAATAACATTTGATAGAGTGTAAACAAAGATGACATTCTTAGAGGCCTTTCATAGTGCCACAATCTGTGAAAATAGGCACGCTTCCATTTGCACAATCGTGATCCTACCAAAGGACACTTGCTCCATAGTACACAGGGAAACCTAAAACTCTGATACCATTTTGTCACGACCCAATCTAGGCCGTGACTGGCACTTAGAGAGCACACTCCCTAGTAAGCCTTACACATCCAGATTTCACAAAATTTGGGCAAAGTTTCCTCTATATTTAGGATGTTTCCCAAATACGAGTACTTATCCTGCACTTCAACCATCACACACTTCCATCGGGGATCCAAGCATTCTCAGAATGCACCCCTCAGCATATAGCACAATTATTATGTTTGTATATATATATATATATATATATATATATATATATCAATCATTAAAGATCAAAGGACATTTCCATATCTAATCCAGAATTCAACACATAATAATACATTCAACTCAGTCTAAACAATTCTCTATTCATAAGATTAACACACTAGCATGGGCCTGACCTTGCCTGTAGTATTATGGAGCTACATACTAAGATTTCAACCGAAACAGAATTACAAATCAGGGCCCTTACCATTGAGGGCTCACCAAAATAAGAATCTAATGATGCTGAGCAGAAGGGTCGGCTCCCAAGTCTGAACCTGTATCTGAAAAGAATATAATAACCACGAGGTGAGTTTTGAGATACTTAGTGAGAGACAGGATACTTTTGAACCTCATGATCAATGTATATATATAGGTATAAAACGATTTCATTCAAATAAGGAAAATAGTGGAAATATCTAACAGAATAAACAGGCAGGATTCACACTTAGGTGGCTGCTGCTTTGTGTGAATCCCGAAACCAGGCACGCACCCCCCTTTTTGAGAGGCGGTGAAATATAGGAATGCACCACACTATATATATGGCCGTGAAATGTCCGTCACGCACCACCCCTTTGGGTGGCCATTTAATATCATAATCCAAGATGCACCAAGGCTAACGTCTACTATCGTTAGCAAACAGATCCTGTTACAAACTTTCCTATTCTTTCATATTCATAAATCATAAATCTCATATCACATTCGAATTTCTTTCATCATTGACTCGTGAGTAGCATTCTTAAAGTAAATAACAATTATAAATTAAAACAGAATTAATTCAAAAGCATTCTATCTACTCACATATCACCGGTCATAGGGAAAACTTAATTCTCCAGAGCCACAAAGCTGGAGGAAAATTGCTTGGAATAATCTAACACCACAATATGGTAAATTAATCATTTATGGGTCACTAATAACCTCTATATTATAAATCCCTAATCTCTTTACCCTAGGGTTTCAAGAATTCTACTAACAATCAAGGAGTTGAAATTAGTTTTTAGGAAGAAGAAGAAATGATGCATGAGAATTACCATTAGAAATGGAGTGAAGAGGAAATGGATAGAGATATGCCCTCCAACTTCAAATCCGCCCGAGCAAGTAGGAGAAAAGGAGGAACGGATTAAATGGATGATTTGTGTTTAAAGGGAGTGAAGATTGTGTTGTTGTAACACCCTCCCAAGTATAGTACTATGCTTAAGTTATAGTACCACACCCTGGAGTTGTTACTATTACCTGAGCGGACCTTGTCTGATAGCAACTTCAGCCGTCTTCAGAAACTTCTGAAACTATCGGGAGACAACACGGAAATAGGAGTGAGAATTATAAATTCTCAATAGGATTCTCTAATTATCATATGTAATGTCATCATTGTCATCTCCAGTTTGCTTCAGTTTATTATGAAAAAGGTGAACATGCTATACAAACTGTTTGATTTTACATAGTTCGAAAATATATTATCCAAAACAAAGTTTATTTTACTCATACACTTGGCATTTGAGAAAACCTACACAAAATTGATTCATGAATAATACCAAGGATAATACCTACGACATATTAAAATATACATAGCATCAATATATTGGGAGCATAATATCTGCACATAACTTTACTTGTACTTGAATTTATGCATATACATAAAATTTACTTTCCTTTCTTCAGCTTTCGTTTCATCATAAAATCTTTACATGCCACATTCCAGAGTATGATCGCCATGTCATAACCCATCAGAGCGTGATTGCCATGTCACATTCCTTAGGAATATGGGATCTTCATTTGGTACTTACACTAGTTGGGTCGTGCCATGCCTCATGTAAGTTCTATCCCCTATGCTCACACTAGCTGGGTCGATGCCATGCCTCCTGTGAGTGGGGTGCTTGCATATATTTTAAATCTTTAGTCTTTAGTCTTTAGTCTTTACTACCTTTGGGTAGCCTGGCCTTGGAGTAAGCTCGTCAACTTCACCCATGACCGTCGTCACACCGACTTACCCACAAGGGGATTCACGTGCCTCTAGTCTTGGAGGGATCTCATTCTGGCCACATGCCTCTAATTGAAGGGATCTCTTCTGGTCACGCGCCTCAAAATTGAGGGATCTCATCTAACTACGTGCCTTTAATATAGAAGGATCTCATCTGACCATGTGCCTCCAAGGTAGAAGGTAGCTGCCTTCACAGGGAGGGATTCAAGGTGCAACTGCCTCCAAGTGAAGGGATTCATATCTTTATATTCACCTTCTTTCATTCTCATGCATAATCCAGCATAGACATGCGGGATGTACTCATACATATGCTTCATGATTTATTGTCATATACCTCATATCATACTTATATTATTCTTGCATACAAATATTCCTAGTTTCATAGACTGCTGCCGTAAATCCGGTAGCATAACGGATCAGTTTCGTTTCCCCATGAATAGTGCCAGTTCTCAAGGACAAACCAGCTATAGCAATATAATCAACTTAACATATCTATCAATATAAAACTTGCAATCCTCAACTCAAACCTTATATGTCCACTAACACTTATGAAACTACCAATTTGGTCATTCTGTCAATTCTATTCAGTTTTGCCTGAATTTTGTATAATCCACCTTTACCTCTCTATTCAACTCATTTAAACTTGAATTTTGAATATGTCATAGATCTATATGTCTACTTTCTAACCTCTTTAGTCCCATATCATTTTGATTTATATAACTCAAGATATTTAACTTTTACCTCAGCCTATTCAGTCATTGGCCAGAATTACACTCCTGAAAGTATAAATTCACTAAAAATCGAAACTAAGCTCAAATCATACGAAATTGATCCCATATTGAAGCTAATAGGACAACCTTTCATTTACAATAAGTTTCATTCCATTTTCTTTAGTATAGCTCGAGTTATAAGTCCTGAAATTCTACCTTTCTGAATTACTCTGTTTTGGGTGAGTTTGAACATAGGGTAATTTTCTCGAATCACTGGGATCAATTGGGGTTATAACAAACTTAGAATTTCATCTTGGGATGTTCCCTATGTGTAAGCTTTCTAACAAAATTGGTTTCACTCAATTCATAGTTGTGTAGGGTGAGTTATACCTTCCTCAAGTCACTTTGCCCGGATAAAAGTCCTGATTCCTAAGTCAATCTTCAAAAATTCATATCTCTCTCAATACTAATCCAATAACCTTATATGATATATGTATGGAAAGCCCTGAATATCTACTTTCATTTAAAAATAGTTTCATCATATTTAACTAGTTATAGGCAGAGCCGTACACTCCGCCATCCGGACTACCGAGGACTCTTCACCCAGACAGCATCTCAGTCCTCCATTCCTTCTAGTTTTCTCCTTTTAACTCTAATTTCAACTCAAGATTTCATATTAATCCTATCATAATCCATCATAATACATCCAATAATCCATCAAATACATGAAGAAGAGTACAATTTCATGCAATCATAGTACAAGTAATTCAAGAGCAGAATGGAATCCTACCTCTTTGGAGTGTGATCTTGCTGAATTTGAGTTTGGATTGATGGAACCTTGACAAAGCTTGGAGATTTGATAGAGTAGATTGAGAGGGGAAGGGAAGAAGAAGGCTGGAGTAAGAGGGAGAGAAGGAGGCGTAAATCAGCCTCAAATGAGAAGGGAATTCTGACTTAAATACATGGAGGTAGTTGGGATTGTGAGTGTTGATTGGTTGAGATTTTATGATTGAAGTTCGGCCATGTCTCCCTCTTTTGTGGCCAAATTACTCTCCACATCATCCTAAAAGTGGGACTCGCTTCCATTCTATCTGAACTCGGAAATCGTCTCGATTATGCTTAAAGTCGAAACTCGTTCAATTTGGAGCTAAAGCCGGATGTCTGAACTTGTCCCATCTTAGTTGTGACTTGAGGAAATCTTGTCTGGTTTATTCGAGACTTGGAAGCAAGGTCGAATGTCGGAAGTCATGCAGCTTACAATCACATAATCTCGGAACTCCCATTCAAACTCGGGAATAACAATAGAAATGGAAAGCTTCTGGGAATAAACTCAGAGATCGGAACCCATGTATGACTTGGACATCAGCTCAAAGACCCGAACACGTGTCCATTCTAATTGAGTTCAACTCTAAGGCTGAAACTCATTACATTAAAATTGGAGATCGATACTTGTACAATTATGTTAAACTATCAACTTGGAGTAAAGTTGGAAGTCGGAATGAGGATGCTAGTATGGTTAAGGTCGGAACTCGGGAATTATGTACAGTATGTTTGAGACTCTAAGTCGGAGGTTGGAAACAATGTATACTATTTTGAAACATGAAATATTAAGTCGGAACATAGGTACATCGCTTGAAACTTGATGAGATCGGAAATTGGGTACATTGTCTTTGAGACATGAAGTTGGCTATCGGGAATCACGTTCATGTTGTCCGGACTTGAAGGTTAAGTCGAAAGTAGGATCTCGTGCTCACCTTATTTGAGACCTGGACAGAAATTCGAAGACCGAAAATCATGTGCGCTTTATTCGAACCTTGGGAGTAAAGTATGAGGTCGGAACCCATATAAATTTCAGTCAAACTTGGAGACCAACTTTGAGATCTGATCTCGCGTCCATTAACTTGTAGGTCGGGAATCGTGTCTTATTCTGGTTGAACAATTGACCATGAAGTCAGAACTCGTATACTTTGTGTATGAAGCATAAGGTCGGAAATTGTAAATAATAGCCATTTCATGGGGATTTGGAGATGAAGTCGGGGGTCGGAACTATGACCATTTCGCTGAGATGAGGTCGGAACTCGTAGATTAACACAAGACTAACTTGGAAATCGGAAATTGTACCATTTTATGTGAAATTCGAAGATGAAGTCGGAACTCGGAAATCGAGATATTACAGTTGTTGTTGTTGATTTAGTTGAAAATGGTGGAATGGATGTATTAAATGTGAGGAGTAGTGGAAGGAGAGGATTTTAGAGAGAAGGAAGAGAGTTTGGGTTAAAGAGAAAAAGGAAATTCGAAAATGAGGGTGTGGGACGCATCCGGGCCTATATATTGGCATGTGATAATCGATTACCAAGGGCTGGTAATCGATTACCACGAAGAACTGATAATCGATTATGGTAATCGATTGTGACAGCCAAAGATCTGGTAATCGATTACCAATGCTGGTAATCGATTACCACAAACCCAGAACTAGTAATAGATAACCAAATATGGTAATCGATTACCACGCAGAAAATTTTAACCCATGGCTTACAGAGAGGATTATAATCGATTACAGGTCCTCTGTAATCAATTACCAATTCCAAAAACTTAGTTCCCTCCTTCTATGGTCCTTTTCTAGGTCCAGGATATTGCACAGACTTATTTATATTAACTTTAAAATATAAATGTAAATAAGTAAATACCCCCCATTTGGATTCAATAAAAATATCTAAAAATTCAAAATCCTTAGAAATTATAATCCAACTTTTTGGTTTTAGTACAATTCTCCAAAAAATTGCATTTTTAAAAACTTGAGGATTGAAAATGAAAAGGTTATCCATTCCCAAAAATTCATTAAAAATCCCTCTTCAACTCATTGATGCCTAGAGAACCATGACCGAGACTTTTGATCTTAAGAAAATTCCTCAATCCTATAGCCCTCCAAGGAGGCATAGGGTTCAGACTTAGAATTTCTCAGGCTCCGGTATCGACAGGTAACCGCAACTCACGTTGGGGTGTTACACTGTCCTTTGTCAACTCCCCCTTATGCCATCGTGCCACAGTCAGCTGCCATTAGTCATCGTCTTGCAACACAGGGTTGTCTAAGTAGAGTCAGCATCATGGTCTTGCTCTCACTCATAGATGATGTCGAGCTTGGTCATTAGAGGAAGTGGAGGAAAGATCATTAGTGAAGTTGGAAAGGAGGGAGGGGGTGGATGTGCCATCGAAAGGGAGCAATAGGTGTAGACGAGGGAGAGACAGAAGTACAAGAGAAAGATGGAAAGCGTAAGGTAGGAATTGTTAGGGGAGTGCAGTAAGGGATTGAAATATTTTAAAAAATCATATTGTGATTTGGGATTAGGGTTACCTCAAGACTTTGTTAAAGTTGTTTGGATTTGGAAAACATTTTAGTCATGTAGTGGCAAGTAGAAGTTTATGAATATTTTATTATAATTTTAATTATTTAACTTACATAAAAAAACTTTTATTATTTAAAATATTTTTTGTCATGGTTATTTAAAATATATATGTGGTCTTTGTGTTGTGGCTTGGGCCATGGTCTTCACAGTGTGATTTTAATTCTCACTTGAAAATTTTATTATTTATATATATTTATGTACATAAATGATTATATATGTATATTTTTTATGTGAATAGATAAAATATATGTATATATTTTATTATATATATTATACTCCGATTGAACCCTCAATTAAATCAATTAAACCATTGAACCTTTAAACCAATACCTTTCTCAGTTCAATGTTCGGTCTGATTTTCAAAACCTTGGTAAATTCATTAGAGATAACATACAATAACTTTTTCTGCATGGTATTAGAGCTTGATTTGAACCATCATTAAACAGCTCCTTATCCCATGGCAGAACAGAGTAGAGAACCAAAAGAAGAGCCTTAGCTGGAAACTGACAGCACATCCCTAGCTAGCCTGTAACATCCTCAATTTCATGTCGTGCTAAATTACCTCGATAACCTTGAGTAATTAGGCACTTAATGAGAAATTATGAGATTAAGGCTTAATCAAGGGGTTAACGAAGAGTTTATGAGTTAACTCGGATGAGAAAAGTCAAGAGAATGCTTAATCGAGATTAGATAATCTCTAATTAGGTAAGTCAGAGCCTCTATAGATTAATTAAGCACTAATAGCCTTTAATTAGCTTAATCGAGTTTAATTAAGGTTAATTAAGCTTAATTGTAAGATTAATTTTTGTTAATCATATTCTTGTGTGTTAATCACTAATCCTTGCTTAATCATCTTAATTAAGTTGCAAGAGTACTTAATCACATGATTAAATTCAAATTTAGTCAACTAGACAATAAAGTAAAGAGTGATGTCATAAAAGCATAAAGCATTAGACAATAGTGTTTTATATAAGAGTTTGACCATGCTTTGTTCCCCCATCATCCACTTTGTCTCCTTAATAACTAATTAACACAAAATGAAGCAAAAATATCTTCCCCCCACCCTACTCAAAGTTACGGCCATAAACAACACACACACACACACACACACACTCACTTTTCATTTTTCAACTTCTGTTCTCTCTCTAAGTTTCCAACTCCTCCAACTTCTCTCTAAAATTCTCTCTTCTTCTTCTTTATCTTCTTCTTCCTTTCTCCACCACCACCAACCAAAACCTCTCACTTAGCCCTTCAAGGACATCATCTTTGGGTCTTTGAAGACAAGATCTAAACACTACAACCTCCATTTTCACAAGATCTCAAGAGCTTCTCTTTCCTTCTTGCAAAATCGCGACCATCATCATCAAGAGGAGCCATCATCTTCTTCTTTCTCTTCTCTTGTTTTTATGCCATCTTCAAGAAGAGGTAGTGATCTTCATCTTTTATTTTGTTTTTTCAAGAAAGCTTGAAGCTTGGTTCTTTTCATGACTAAGATCTTTAAGTGAAAACTTGAGAAGATCCTCCATGCTCTTCATGAGCAAAAGTTTCCATTTTTGGCAACATATGTTCTTGTTGTTCTTCAAGTGTTCTTGAATTTTCTACTTTTGGAAAAATATGTTCTTGTTATTCTTCAAGTGTTCTTGATGTTTCCCTTTTTGGAAAAATATGTTCTTGTTGTTCTTCAAGTGCTCTTGATATTTCCCTTTTTGGCAAAATATGTTCTTGCTGTTCTTCAAGTGTTCTTGATGTTTCTACTTTTGGAAAAGTATGTTCTTATTATTCTTCAAGTGTTCTTGATGTTTCCCTTTTTGGTAAAATAGGTTCTTGATATTCTTCAAGTGTTCTTGATGTTTCTACTTTTGAAAAAGTATGTTCTTATTATTGAGTGTTCTTGATGGTATTTTGTTTAAAGTTGTTCCTTTTCTTAAGATGAGTTGATGATTAGAAAAGCTTCATCTTTTTATGTTTTTCATGATTTGATAAGAGTATGAACATCCTAAATGCTTAAAACTTTAAAAAGTTTGCTTCTTGAAGCATAAAAAGTGGCGCAAGTTTAGTGCCTTTATAAAAGTCTTATTTTGTTTTGTTTTGAAGACAATACTACATGTAAAAGTCTAAGCTTTTTGGAATAATCAGCCTTTTGAGTTAGAAAAATGATGTCTTATCACTTTATACTTCAAAGATTGATCCTTGGAAGCAAATCCTTTCATAAAGTTTGAAACTTGAAATTAAAAAGGTCACTTTTGGATCATAGAAATGCTCATTTTTAAAAAGACCAAAACTTTATAACTTTAAAGTTAATATCTTATATCACTAGTTGATAAAGTAGGAATCTTTTTGGTGTAGAGACAACTTTAGATCACAAAGTTGAGACCTTGATGGTCTTAGAATAATTAAAAGAGTCAACTTTCATAAAGAACAAGACCTTTTAGTTAAAAAGCTAATAACTTGTATCATTATTTCATGAAGATCTAATCTTTAGGATAAGAGCTTAATTTTAAAGACACTTACTTTCATAAAGAATAAAACTTTATGACTACTTTATAAGAATGATAACTTTTATAATACTTAAGGTAAGATCTTGTTATGTTAGTGATAAAAGCTTGAAACTTTGTAACTTGGTTAAGTTAAAAATCACCCTTGGTGATTGTGAACATGGTGTTGTTGCGTTCATGATGTGGTTATGTATTGTCATGACCCAAGAATTAGAGGGATCTCGAACTCCTTGGGAACAGAAGTATGATTAGGGCCTCTGAGCATACCATGGACCTAGGAATCACTGAGTGCATTATCTTAAGAAAAAAAAACAATTATTTAACTTACTTAATTTGAACAAGTGTTCCATAAGACATGAACTCAAGTAAAGAATAATTTCATATGAGAACTATATAACACGTACATATATTTTAACTAAGTGATTCTTTCATGGGTAACCATAGGAAATCAAATAATGATTCATAAGATTCTTCACAAAGAATAACACAACTATAAACCCTTTTAGGGTATGAATGTGTGATGCCATTCGGCATGATGAATAATGAGTTTGATTGAGCTTTGTCTCATAATTGATTGATTATTATGATATGATAAACCATTGATTGGAAGTTTTATTATTGGCATTTTGGGGAAGTTCCGGTCTAGCCGTTATGCTGTCGGATTTCCGTCAAAATTATGAACTTAGTCATATCATTGCATGTGTCTAGTCCAAGAAGTATTATGCATGTAAAATATACTGATAAGAAAAGAAATAATGGGATATAACCTCTCAATCACTTCAGGGAAGTGAGAGACGGTGATCCACAAAGACTCAAGGAACCTCTTTGAGGGAGGCAAGGGTGACACCTCCAACTTAGAGGTAACCAATATCGGCTTAGTCTGATTTGATTAATACTGTATGGCGACGGTCACGAAATAAGCTCATGTCCAAAAGCAGTCTATTTCAAAGGAAAAGTAAAGAATGTTAAGTACGTGTTAAAAATAAAAGTAAAGTCAAAGTAGAACCATGGTCAAATTGATGGGTTGCATAGTCATGCATGTTTCTATATTTCTCATGCGTATTATGAATGTTTATACCATGCTCTCACATGTATATGCTCTTATATGGTAGCTTTGAGTTTCTTTATATTATGTTTATATGAGAAAAATTAAAAGAAATCCGCTTCGGGAACCTATGTTTTCAAACCCTTTAAAAATAGAACTTATGCATGCTCACTATTTTCATAATTAAACCCGAAGTGGCTGGGATGATGACGATGAGACATTAGTGGTTTAGTCGGGATCCTACTGAGAAATCTTGTATTTCTTACTCCTACGTTTCCATGTCGTCTTCAGACGGAGCTAATGGCATCCTTGGCAGCATTCCCGTTGGTACTTGACTGGATGAGACGAAGAGCTACCATGTTTTTTCACCTAATTAAGGAGGATCAAGATAGTAGCATAGTATTTTCATTTTCTTAAGAGCCATACTTGGGCAGTTTATGTGTAATTAAGAGCATGTAGGAAGTCATGCTGCTTAATTTGACCTATTACATATGTGATACTTATTAAGTGTAATGATGACTCTTAAGTATCTATGATTACATTCTTGTCTTATGGTATTCTGTTTTGTTGTTTCAATTTTATCATACATCTTATTAGTAACTCAGCAATATGAGGAACAACGTCCATGTGTATATAAGTAAGTAAGCGCTTAAAGGCTCAGTTTTCAAGCATAAAGGTTTTACCAAAAAAAAAATTATATTCTATTTTCGTGTATTACGCTAATTTCAACGAAAAGAATTTCCGCTAGTTAAGAGTAATAACTAGTAATGCCATAAAATGACTTAAGCATAGTATAGTATTATTAGGGTGTTATATAGCCTAATTGAAGGAACCTTATGTGGCATTATTGTCTTATGGTTAGAATTATACCCAATAGGCCAAATCGATCCCCATTTTTCCTCCAGGTAAAGGGAAGGAAGAATATATCACCGGCAAGGTGAAACATCTAGAAAAGAGTGATGCAAAACTCAAGAAATGGGAGCTGGAGAATAGCTTGGTGATGTCATGGTTGTTGAACACCATGACCAATGAAATTGGAAAGGATTTCATGTACTTTAGAATTACAAAAGAGATTTGGGATACAGCATAAGAAACTTACTCCAATGTAGACAACACATCTCCTATCTTTGAAATTAAGAGCCTACTCCACGACTTCAGAAAAGGTAACTTTACTATTATTGAGTATTTTAATACACTAACACAATATTGGCAACAATTGGGCATCTATGAGGAAAACAATTGAAATTGCCTAGAAGACAACAAGATGTATAAATCTCTTATTGATGAGGATCATATATACAAGTTCCTCCTTGGACTTAATAAAGATTTAAATGAAGCATGTGGAAGGATACTTGGAACCAAGCCTCTTCCTAAGGTTTGAGAGGTGTTCTCTGAAGTTAGAAAAGAAGAATGTTGAAGGAGAATAATGTTAGGGGGCCCAAATATTGTGCAAGTAGCTTAGAGCTCAGCCTTGGCTATAAAGGGACTGAGAAATCCCAATAGAAGAAATCTGAGCCTTGATGCAAACATTGCAAGAAGATTGGCCACACAAAGGACACATGTTTGTTTCTCCATGGAAGACTAGCAGACACTAAACCTCCCAAAGGAAAAGAAAATCGAGGTACATAACAGAACCTTTCTCTATATAGCTGAAAACATTTCAAATAATACAAAGCCCGAAAGGAAGTCTTTTAGCAAGGAGTAGATGGAGATATTGCAGAAACTTCTCCAACAAACCTTGAAAACAAAAAGCTCAAGTGGTATTGCCTCCATGGCACAAAAATGTAACTATTTAAGTGCTTTATCCACATACAAAGGAAGAAAATCACCTTGGATTATGGACTTAGGATCCTTAGATCACACGACAGAGGATATTACAAATTTCAGCAAGTATTTCCTTTGTCATGATAACTCCATAATTCACATTGTTAATGGAACTCACTTAAAAGTTATGGGTAAAGGTTTGGTGACTATATCACCGGATATCATCTTACAGGATGTGTTTTATGTCCCTAAACTTGATTGCAATTTACTATCAATTAGCCAACTGACAAAAGACCTTAATTGTCTCACTAAATTCCGTCTTTACCTTTTGTGAATTTTAGGCTTTGGATTTGAGGAAAAAGATTGGAAATGCTGAAGAATATGCATGCTATACATCTTTCGGGTTGATGACTCCAGGAGGGACCAAGAAGTGTCAAAATCTACTTGTGCAGCAGCCACACCTAAAACTGATCCTATAACATTGTCGCACTATCGCATAGGCCACCCTAATTGTACTTAGAAAAATTGTTTCTTTCTTTATTCAATAAAAGTCCCAACTTTTTTAATTGTGAGGTGTGCCAAATATCCAAATATACTCAAAGTAATTATCCCACGCAACCATACAAACCTTCCTATCCTTTTTCCTCAAACTACGATGATATATGGAGACCTTCTAGAGTAAAAATTATCACGAGCTCTAGGTGTTTTGTCACCTTCATTAATGACCACACAGTAATCATATGGGTATTCCTTATGAAAGAAAAATTAGAGGTAGCATACTTATTTAAATACTTCCATAATATGGTGAAAACTCAATTTCAAGCATGCATTCAGGTACTCAGAACTGAAAATGGCCATAAATACCACAACTCTAAACTACCTACAAAAACATAGGATTGTCCACCAAAGCTCTTATGTCAACACCCCACAACAGAATGGGGTTGATGAATACAAGAATCGTTAACTCTTACAAGTTGCAAGGTCCCTACTACTGGCAACAAATGTACCATCAAAATTTTGGAGAGATGCTACCCTCACAACCACTTACCTTATCAACTGGATGCCCTCCAAAGTCTTAAACTACAATACCCCACACACTGCCCTTTAGAACTTCTTCCCAAACACCAGGCTCATCACGTCTCTCCCATTCAAAATATTTGGATGCATTACCTTTGTCCATAACCATCAACCCAACCACAATAAATTAGACCCCCACCTCAATACTTTCTACTTTCCTAGGCTATTTAGCAACCATAAGAGATACAAATATTATTCTCCTTCAACCAACAAATTTTACCACTCTATGGATGTTACTTTCTTCAAAGATCAGCCTTTATACTCCAAAAAATTCAGGGGGAGAAGAAGAATGAATTTCAGCTCTGGAAGTTCATATACATTGTTACATTTGAAGAGGAACAATATACAATCAATCAAAACAATGAACCAGATTTGTAGAATGAAGCTCTAGTGAACCCACTACACACTCTCCTATACTAGTAGGCACCACTAAACCCAAAACAACAGCCACATGCCTTAGTAATGAAGCTCCAAAGCAAAGTGAACCTATTACAAACCCTCTTACACAAGTGGAGAAAACACGCCTGGTATACTGAAGGAGATGGGGAACCTAAAAGGAGGCAGAACCCCCATACTTCTACAGCAAATTCAAGACTCTAATCGAATGGCAGAGCCAAGAGAAGCTCACTAATCAAGAAGTTATAGATCTTAATCTACCAATTGCTGTGAGAAAATATGTGAGATCTTATAGTCAACATCCCATTAGAAAATTTGTATCTTATGACAAATTATCACCTAATTTTATAGCTTTTGTGACAGCCTTTGGCAGCATCTGAATACTAAGAGATATTCAAGAAGCATTGCAACATCCAAAGTGGGAGGCAATTGTAAAGCAAGAAGTCCAAACTGTAGAATGGGAACTCTCCACCTTGCTAGAAAGAAAGAAAATAGTTGGAAACAAGTGGATTTTCTCTATAAAATATAATGCAGATAGGAATGTTGATAGATATAAGGCTCATCTAGTAGCAAAGGGTTTCACATAATCCTACAACATAGACTATGAAGAGACATTTGTCCTAGTGGCCAAGTTGAACTCAGTTCGACTCATTCTATCTCTTGTAGCAAACTTGGATTGGCCTGTGCACCAACTTGATGTCAATAATGCTTTCTTAAATGGCAAGGTAGAAGAAAAGGTCTACATAAACATTCTTCCAAGGCTTGAGACACCAAAAATAGCAAGCAAAGTGTATAGACTTCGTAAGTTCCTATATGGCTTCAAGCAAGCACCCCTAGCTTAGTTTGAGAAGTTAACCAGTATGGTCAAGGGAAATGGCTTTATATAGTGTCAAACAGATCACATTATGTTTGTCAAACACTTTTTAGAGGGAAAAACAACATTATTGATTGTTTATGTTGATGATATTGTCATCGTGAGGGATGACCGAGGGGAAACCAAACAGCTCAAGAGGCTTCTAATTAAGAAATTTGATGTCAAGGACCTAAGAAAGCTAAAATACTTCCTAGGAATGGAGGTTGTCCTATCAAGGAATGGAATTTTAGTGTCCGTAAGGAAGTATACACTGGAACTACTAAGAAAAACTAGTATGCTAGGATGTAAGCTAGCTAACACTTCAATGGATCCAGCAAGAAACGGTGAAGTGAAGGAAGCTGGTACTTTAATCAATAAGGATAAGTACTAAAGACTTGTGGAAAAATTGATCTACTTAACTCACATTAGGCCAAATAGTGGTTTTGTGAGTATGGCAAGCCGCTACATGAATAATCCTTTTGAATGCCACATGACAGTTGTTAACCGAATTCTTCAATACTTGAAGGGAACACGGGGCAAAAGTTTGCACTTTGGAAAACACTTTAACAAGGCCATTGCTGATTAGGCAGGTCCATTACTGACAAAAAATCCACAATAGGATATTGCTCTTATGTTTGGGGGAAATTTAGTCGCATGGAGGAGTAAAAAGCAACGCTAAAGCAAAGTTTAAAGCATTGTCCCATGGCATTTATGAAGAATTATGGCTCCAAATGATGCTTAAGGAACTACGGATCATCTCAAATTGTCAAGATTCTCTGTGACAACAAAGCTGCCATCAACATTGTTAAGAATCTTGTACATCATGACAAGACCAAACATGTGGAGATTGATTGCCACTTCATAAAAGAAAAGGTTAACTACGGGACTAGTATTGTGGGGTATACCTTCAAACATGCAAACAACAGATATCCTAACTAAAGGTCTCTCCAAGCCAACCTATGAGACTCTTAGGTCCAATTTGGGAATGGTAGATATCTACCACCTAGCTTGCGGGGGAGTGTTGGAAGATCTCGGCCTTATCTCAAGAGAATATTGGTCATAACTGCACTAATTAGGATGGTCCTCATTTCCTAATTTGTAAAAATTGTACAGTTGTAAATTATGTCTATATTTAAGAGGAGCATATTTCCTACTTAATTCTAGGGATATGATTTTTATTTTGCTATTAACCTAGGCCTATATAGTTTGGCTTCTGTAAATTCATTAGAGATAATATACAATAACTTTTTTGCATATACATATTTTGCCCCAATTATCTTATTAAGTTTGACCCCATAATAAGATAAAAATTATATAAAATTTTTTGTTATGTATATATAGTCTTTGCCCCCATTACCTAAATTTTTTAGATTTGCCACTAGCATTAAGCCTAAAAGAGGAAAGTTGCATGTTTTGAATCCAAGATTGAATAAGAAGAAAAGTCAAAATTGTTATTTACAAAACTTGAAAAGGTTAGAATAGACAAATTGACATCATATAATTTGTTAGCAAACAAATTAAGACTAAGGATGTTGCCTCTGGGGCTAAGGCTAGCATTTGCTAACACATCAAACAAAGTAGGCCCATTATCCCATAAGAAAAATTGAAATTTTTCTGTTGATTTGTTTCATAAACAACAAGAATCCCACAATACACGGGTATTGTATTTTAGGTGATGGCAACTAAGTTGAATAAGGTTGAAATGCTTTTCCCAAAGTTAGCTTTGGCCCTTGAACCTTATTGGAATTAGAAGGAATTGGAGGGGAGATACGAAAAAAAAACCTATGCTTTGAATCAAAATAATCCATTAGGATCGTTTTGAAGGAGGCTATGTTTTTTTAATTATTTATATTAAAAAAATTTATTTTATAAATCTATATCATATATGATAAATTTATATTTAATATATATAATCTAAATATTTTTAAAAGTGTATATAATCTATATAATTTAAATATATTATAACACAAATCATAGTTGCATCTATGATCCACCCTTAGTTTATTTTTACAACCTAACTACTTTATTAAAAAAATTAAATATGAAATAATGATTGATGAAAGACTAAGATGAGGGGGTAAAGAATACACTCAATAGTCAATACCCATTTCGTTCTGACTTGCGCCGCCCGTGCCACTGCCCTTGGCCTCGGCCATCGACCCATCGTCCGCTTTTAGTCGCCGCATTCCTCTCTCCAGCTGCCCTCAGGTTCTCATTGCTCTCCTCATGTTATCCCTTTGTTAGTTCTAGAACATTCTTCATAAATACCTGAGAAATCTTGTTCATTCTGAGCACCTTGTCGCTTCTATGTTTCTCTTCTATTTAAATCTATTTAATTTAATATTTGAAATGATCAAAATTGTGCATGTTCGAAATTTTCCTCTCAGCTTGTTGTCATTTAGCGAGTGTACCATCTTATCTCTAGGCTTTTCTAGGTTGTTGTCATGTACCCACTATGAGGTCTGGCTGCTATTGTAATATTAATTAATATGCCTTTTCTAGGCTTGCTAGCAAGTATGTTAGTGTAGAGACTGTTGTGCTATTTCGATGTTGCAAAGAAGGAAAATAAATTACTACGGTACAAAAATCGGGGTTGGGATAGGTATTGAAAATCTGTCCCGATCCACCCCATTGCCGTCCCTGTTCACAAGAAGCATCAACTCAAAATTCATCTTCTAAACGGATTAGTAGTAGGCTCTAAAACATGGGTACGTCATTTTGGTATCGGGTACGTATGCAATACGGGCATGCTTTGGGTACATGTGGTACCTTCAGGTATGTGCCAAAAAATAATTTTTTAAACACACAAAATTTGGGTACTGGATATGACATGGTATGGCTTAGGTATGCGGCTCACTTAAAACTACATCGTTTCGCCCTTTAATTTTTTACTTTTTTTAAATCTCCAAACCGTATTTTCCTCTCATCATCGAGACCTAACCCCTCTCGCATCATCACCGGCCGCTTCAAAACACCCTCTCTGCCACCACTATTCTCTTCCCACTTCTTCGCCATTGACAGCGCTGATAATTACCGTAGGCGACAACAGATCACGCGGCGGCGCACTCCGACCCCGACAGCGGCGCACCTCCAGCAGCAGCCAGTGGCACACTCCATTCTTCTCCGGCGACCGGCGGCAGCAAGCTTCTTCTTCTCCAGTCAGCCCCAATCCCAGATTCGTTTTTTTCTTTAAACCCCATATTTATGTGATGAAGAAAGCGTTTCAGTTCCTATTCTTTTTGGTTGTTGTTGTCCCTGTTGCCATAATGCCATTTCATTCTTTTTTGTTGTTGTTGTCCCTGCTGCCATAATGCCATAAATCATAGTGGTTTTTTTTTGTGGGTTGATGTCTAAGTTCTCTGTTTTTGGTTTTTTTTTTTTTTTAGATTTTTTTGTTTTAAAAAAAAAAAAAAACTGAATCAGTAATTACACTTTTGAGATGTAATGTTGAACAATTTAAGCTTATTTTATGTTTAAGTTGGTGTGCTTCTTCATTTACCATGTGAAATTTAGTTTTTATTGTAGAAATTTGCGAGATATATATATATATTCATAGTAGTCAATCAGATCGTGGCCCGGAGCAGCCGATGCCAAAAATGCTATAGCGGGATAGCGGATAGCAGGATGACCGCTATTTTAAAAAATACAGATAATTATTATGCAATTTATACATAATATATATAAATATTCAAGAATAAGAAAAAACAGAGGCAATAGAGAGACAACAGAAATTAAAGTGGGGAGCATAGTATTACAGAGACAGACATGGTGACATAACTAATAAGTAAATAATAGTCATGATGACATGGTTACTAGAGGCTAGAGAAGCTGAGAAACATAGGGGGATTGGCTAGAAAAGCTTGAAACAACCTGAGACATAGCAATAAGGTGTGAAGGAGCTGCTGTAAACTCAACAGGGGTCGATAGGTTTGCACAACAGGTGCGATGGGTTCACACAACAGCTTCAATGTGTTGCTCTGTTTTAGGAGCTGCTGTAAACAGCAGATGAAGAACTGGTCAATAGGTTGAAGAAGATGAGTTGAAGTGAGGGGTAAAATAGAGGCTTTGCTTGTGTAAGTGATGGTATAATAGAGACTTCATCTGTTTAGGTGAGGTTAAGATAGACACTTCGCTTATTCATCTGAGGACAAAATGGAGTCTTCAAAAATTTTAAGTGAGGGCAAAACAGAACTTTTATTGATTTAAGTGAGGATAAAGAGGGAATTTTGCTGAAAAAAGAAAGAAAAAGCCAGGGTTTCAGTGGCAAGAACAGCATCGCCGCCGCGAAGCGCCGTGATTGGAAAACTCTCTGCACCGGCAGCTGTGTCATGCCAGACCTCTGCTTTGCGATGCCGCGATAGCACCGCTATCGCCCACTATTGACTACTATGATATATACACTACACACACGTATCTGTACCTGGTATAGTTACCACGCCCGTGCATGTGCAACATAGGTAATAGGGGATTTGTGAGATTGTGTTGTGAAATTTTGTTCTTTAATTGTGTTTTGAACTTGTCAACTTTGATGGTGGACTTGTGTTGTTTATTTATGTTTTGATTTTTTAACTTGTTAAATTGTGTTAATTACTTTTGGTTTGGACAAGTTCATTTGAATGTTAATGTCTTTTCATATAATTTTGTAAATTATTTTAATTATATCTAGTTCAACTAATGACTCACCGGCTGAAATAGTGACCCAATACCTTGACTAAGTTGATCACTGGGTTGTGTTTTATATCTATGCTTGCCGGCACACCATGTCTTAGACTTCTTCTGTAAGCCAAAAAAAAAGTAAATATTGGTTTATTTATTGAATACAAATTGGATCACATAATGTTTGACATAAAGGCACTGACCGATTTTCATTTGTTGTCCAAACAAATGAAAATTCATTAGTTTTACCGAAAGTGTTTTGTGCAGTTCCCCAGCACAATGTTACTTTCCACCAAAGCTAACAGACCTTAAAATAATAAATGAAATCAAACTATCAAAGTGTGAGTGAGAGCATTGTGGTTGCTGTTGTCATTAAAAGCTCCACTCTTCCATTATCTGGACAGCTCCTTTAATCTCACACTGTTACCTTTTCATTTTCACTTTTATTTGATATCTGATCACCATACTGCAGCTGCTTTAAGTGCTGATTGCATTGCAGCTTCACTTGAGGTGCTGCTTCCTCGATGGCCCCCCCTTCTCTTACACACACACTTTTTCAACTGCATGATATGATTTGCCTTACTTCTGTTTTTTTGACATGACAATGAGAAGGTTTTGATTGATTTTATTTATTTTCATTTGATGTATATGCTTTCATAGAAACATTAGACCTTAGTATGTTAGGTTAGGTCCAATGACAAGTATTGATATGTATATATTTCACTAGGTTCAGTCTTCAGTGAAACTCACAACAGGAAAGGCTTGAACCATACTTTTTCTTCTGAGTTAAATATATTATTTTGATTTTACCGTTAGTTCTGAAATTGATGCAATTGATTGGATTTTCTTTATGAACTAGTAATATAATGTTAATTTAATTTTAATCATAGTTGTAAGTACTATAGTTGCTGGAGCAGAGCATGGTGGAGCTTCCCTGCTCCCAACTCCAGGTGGCAGAGTTTTCGCTTACTACGGGATTGTTGTGACCAACAATAGCAGCCTTTGCAGTTTCTCTGCTTGACTAAGATTACCCTTGAATCCCTGGTAAAATTTTATATTACCCCAACTTAAACTTACGTGGATCCATCACTTCTGCAAACTTTTTGTCATGTTGCACATCTAGACCAGTTTTGGGGTTTGCCTAGCATTGCAGCCTGTCACTCCATGATTGGTTAGCTTCTCACTTGCCCATCACACCAAACCATTTTGCACACAGCCTGTAAGCTTGTCTGTGCTGCTCACAGCTTGCCTGCTTGTCTGTGTCGCATGAAAGTCCTTTTCCTTTAGCCTCCGATTCTCATTCAGGTCTTACTCTAGCCTCTTTGGCACACAGATCCTCCTCCTCCAGCCTTTGATTATGCTCAATAGAGTTGTTATTGGTACTTGGGAGTTTATATTACATCTGTTATCTTTGGTGTAGCAGCCACTTTATGATGCACTATGCGCTGTAGCATATTTGAAATTGACTGCTCCATGCTGAATTCCACCATTCAATAATTTTTTATGTTTAATCATATGTTTTCCGATTTTCATCATTTTTTGGTAATAGCATGCTTTTAATTTTTGATGTTACATTGTTAAGTTAGAGATCTTGCTGATTGATTTGCTATAGATTAATCAAACAACCATCTATTCAGTTTTTCCAATTTGACATATTTTACTTGCTAATGGCTAGAAAGCTAGATTTCTGCCAAACTTGTTGGATAATGTACGTAAGTTAAGACTTAAAAGAGACGTATTGCCATAAAATTAGGACATGAGGGAGGTGTTCCTGTGCTTACCATGATTGGTTTCTGTATTGGGCAATGAATGCATCAATCTTAAAGGATAATTTATAGTGTTTCATGTAGTTCTGAAGGGGTTTGTTCATACTTCATATTGCATCTTGCTAATTTGCTGCTTACTGGCATTTCTTTAGGCTGCTTTCTTTCTAAGGACGTACAGTGTCATAATATTTTAACAACCAATGTTTTACCTTTTATGAGTTATATTGTCCTTTGTTTTAATATTTCATCTGCATATTAAATATATAAATACCTTTCAATGGTCACAGGTCAAAGGACTAGTATGACTAGCTCATTTAAGTTTTAATCTTGCCTCAACTGATTCAGTTCCACTCATTTGCTACTTATTATTGCATGCAAACCAGGCATCATTGACTGGCTTATTCAGTATCTGATTTTTCTCGAATGCAGCATGCATTGCAGGTAGTGTCTATATCACGTAGCAAACATGAATTTTGCAGCATCATTGTGCCGAAGATTGAATATCAAGGAACTTGTGACAAATGTTCCTGTATACAGAAGCACTAGTGGTACAACATTGCTATATTGGCTATTGGATAATAACTTTCAAAATTAAGCTAGATTAATGACTTTTTGACACCTTTTTTTAGATGTTTCTGGAGAAGGCTTGAGTCTGGTGTTCAGGCGTTGGGCCACTAAAAAGACAGCTGGGTCCACAAAGAACGGACGGGATTCAAAACCCAAGAACCTTGGAGTGAAGAAATTTGGTGGGGAGGTATGAGATTTTTAACTTTAAGCAAGAGTATTAATATTATGACCTACAAGCAGATAATTAGAACAGAACTTTTAACACTTTGGACATGGTTCATTCACTCATGACATTTGTGCAGAGGGTGATACCTGGAAATATCATTGTTCGACAGCGTGGTACTCGTTTTCATCCGGGAAACTATGTTGGAATAGGAAAAGATCATACTCTTTTTGCTTTGAAAGAAGGGTCGGTGAAGTTCGAAAGGAACAAGCTAACTGGTCGCAAGTGGGTGCATGTTGAGCCTACGGAAGGTCATGTCCTCCACCCAATGTATGCAGATGCTTCTGCATCTGAACTAGAAGTTGCTGTCTAAGTCCTGACTACTATCATCCATGATAGGAATTTTTTTTGGTAACAAAATTCAGTTTAGTTGCTCAGCTTATATGACCTAGATGTTCCGCCTTTGCCTTAATTTTTATCGTCTTTAAATGATAGCTGGGGTCGATTGTTTGGTACATCCTCTATGAGCTTGAAGTTTAAGACCCTATAAAGTATGGATACACTATTTGAGTGTCCTGTCAGCATGGTGAACATGAAAACATGTCTTTGTTAAATCTTGTATGACACACTAACGAAATACGTTTGTTTGTGTTCAATTTAAAAATTATTTTACTCGAACACAGTAGGAGTAACATAATTGAGCAAAGAAAATAAATCAAGGGGGAAGGTTAGATTTATGATTTTATGAATAATGATGTTTTTTCTTTGGTGTCTCTGGTGCTCGTGTTATTGTTAGTGCTGCATAGTTAAGACCATTAAACTATTTGAAGTATTTAATTCAGTGATTCGAGAAGGCAAATATACATTAAAGCGATCTGGAGATTTCTCCTGTCTAATTTTCAAATTATATCTGATAATTTTTTACTATTCTCCTGTTTTATAAT
The DNA here is from genome assembly GCA_031439585.1 of Pterocarpus macrocarpus. Classification (NCBI taxonomy): domain Eukaryota; kingdom Viridiplantae; phylum Streptophyta; class Magnoliopsida; order Fabales; family Fabaceae; genus Pterocarpus; species Pterocarpus macrocarpus. Next base: position 40,562,331 of record CM062517.1, read on the forward strand.
TTTCAAATTATGTATTGTATTTAATATGTTAGTGGTGAGGTTGCTAATTAGTAGCCAATTAGTTAGTTAACAGTTAGCTTGGTTAAATAATTTTATATATAGGTCCGTGTGGGCCAAAAATAAATAAATAAGTAAAATCGTTAGGTGATTTACTTGGAAATAAGATCAAAGGATCTTATGGGGCTTAGAGTACAATCTGCTCTAGATTGGTCATTCATTCCGCTTGATTCAGAGCATTATCTTAATGTCTTAAACATCCGTGCTAAAATTCTCTTTGTAGTCAAGTTGTTTGGCGCTACTTAATTGGAGCTAGACCATCATGGCACCGTCTGCGATGCAGTTTGCAGTCCAAGGTGTTTGGTGTGCCTTGTGTCTGTGGGGAATTGGATGGTGTAGATTTATGTGGTATAACGATATATCAATCATTACGATGTATTATAATAATATATTAATTTGAAAAAATTTAAAAATATAATTAAATATATTTTAGAAATTAATTTTTATATATTAACAGTATAAAATTATATTGATAATATAAAATGATTTTATATTATTAGTGTAATATTATACTAATAGATAGTGTAAAATTATATTGACAGAATAAAATTATATTGATAAAATTTTTAATTTTTCAAAGTATTTTTTGGGCTTAAATATATTTTTAACTCCTCTAAATATTTGATCTTCCGGATTTAGTTCCTCAAATTTTTCATTTGGTTTTGGTCCCTTATTTTTCGGATGTTACCAATATTAGTCTCTGTCGTCAACTGAGTGCTGTTAAGTGCTGATGTGGTAACGTGAAATTTTGACGTGGTAACGTGAGATTTTGACATGTGTTAATACTACATTCAGTTGACGGCGGGAACTAATATTGGTAACGTCTAAAAAATAAAGGACTAAAATCAAGCGAAAAATTTTCGAGGGACCAAATTCAGAAAATCAAATATTTAGAGGGACTAAAAATATATTTAAGTCTATTTTTTTGTACAAAAATTGAGAGAGGAAACACTTAAAACATCAACCTGGGTTGCAGTAGTCAATGAGCAATCCACTTGTAGAAGCCCTTTTTTAGGTCATTGGGGAGGGTGTTTTTTCTTTTTTTTGGGGGGAGAGGGGAGGGGGCGGGGGGTTCAAGTATTGAACCCGGGTGTGGCTGTTAATGAGGCGACTTGATAATTGTTAAGCCTCGACCTTGACCACACTCCGAGAACCATTAAACACCAACGTTTCAACTCAATAAAGATTAGACTAAGATTGACCTAGTTGGTCAAGCCAGAAAACTCGCAACTCAACCTCTAGGTTGGTCTAATTAAGGTATTTGGTCAAATTGTTTTGGACAAATTACACCAACCTCCTATGGAATTCATTAATATTACATCTGGACCCTCTTAGATTTCAGCTGGTATGTGGATATTTTTTTTAAACGAATAATTTAAAAGTTAAAAGTGTACACTTATCTTAGGAAAAATATCCTCATGCTATCATTTAATTTGAAAATTGGATGAAATGGATATTAAAAATTTGATCTAATTTTTATTTCTCCATTAGGGTATTGGTTAAAAGAATTGAAATGGAATCTAGTTCATATACCTGATAAAAAGTGCATGTACTTTCTCTTATATTATTCACATACTAATTTTTTTTATTATTTTCTTAAATAGCATTGAAGGGTATTGATTAATTATTTCTAACATGATATAGTATATAAATTATGGATAAATTAAAATAATAAAAAATATATTTTACTCCTATAAACTATAGATTATTGGCACTTTAGCCTTTGAACTAAAAAAATTGTGCAATGTGGTCCTTGAACACTCCTCACTGTGCATATTAGTCCTTTTATTAATTTTTTCATCCGTTGCCAACAATAGTAGTCACATGTTGTGCATGCAACTACTTTTATTTTAAGACAAAATTAACTCAATGCCAAATTCCCCTACACTTAATTTTTATCCTCACCTCCCCTCCTCCTCCTTCACTCCAAAGTCCACTCCCTCTATTGCCCCACTTGCCCGACTACCCTCGACAACCATGCCAAGGTCAATTGGTGCCTATGTCATCGTCGTTCTCCTTAGTAGCTTTCCTCAAGCTTTTGGATCATCACAATGACCATCATCATGAGTGTTGCCTTCCAGGCCTTGGAAGAAGCGGTCTTGGAGATTTTGTTGGTAGCTGGAAGATGACAATGAGAAATTGAGGAAGAATGCACCAAATTTGATTTGAGCTTTGAGTGGCTATCGCCATTGAAATAGTTAACATGTGAAGTTTTTCTCAATGATTTTTGATGTTGTGGAAAGGAAAGAATCATGTTTAATGAGAAATTTTGGTTGTGTCCTCTATGGAGGTGAGTTATTTATTTATTTTTGGTTGATTAATTCTGCTTTGTTGGTTAGGTGCTCTATACAAAGAAGATTAACACCTTTGTGTTAGCCGACTTACGAGGATGCAAGGGTGGTGGTTGGGTCGAGGCTGAAGTAGTGGTGACTGATGAGGGTCATCGATGCATGCTGAGAGTAGTGTTGGTTCAAAGCAAGGTATGAGAGGGTAATTTGTGCACATGACTACTAACGGTGCACATGACTACTTTTGTTAGCAATGGACCAAAAAGTTAACAAAATGACTAACATGCACACTGAGAAAGTTCAGGTATCACATGACATGTTTTACTAGTTTAGGGACTAAAATGCACATGATCTATAGTAGAAGCATTCAAAACTAAATCAATTCAAATAAAATTGGAAAAACAACATTGAAAAACTAAAAACCAAATAAATTATTTTTTTCTTTTGTTTCAAGTAGATCAGTTTGGTTTGGTTTTATATATATATTACCTCTATATCCTTAACATTTTCTTATAAAGACTAATATCCTCAAATTACCCTAATCTATCTCACCCTCCTCATTTTTATCCTATTCATCCATTGCCTTTCACTTCAACATTCACCTCTATTCACTCTTCCTCCACTCATCTCCAAACTGTAACACCCTCCCAAGTATAGTACTATGCTTAAGTCATAGCACCATACCCTGGAGTTGTTACTGTTACCTGAGCGGACCTTGTCAGACAGCAACTTCAGCCGTCCTCGGAAACTTCTGAAACTATCTGGAGACAACACGGAAATAGGAGTGAGAATCATAAATTCTCAGTAGGATTCTCTAAGTATCATAAATAATGTCATCGTTGTCATCTCCAGTTGCTTCGGTTTATTTTGAAAAAGGTGGACATGTTATGTACACTGTTTAATTTTACAGTTTGAAAATATAATGTCCGAAGCAAAGGTTCAGTTTTACTCATAGACTTGTCATTTGGGAAAGCCTATACAAAATTAACTCATGAATAATATCATGAATAATAACTGTAACATATAAGAACGCACATAGCATTAATATACTAGGAACATAACGCCTGCACATAAATAACTAAAACATACTAAGAATACATTAATACCTATATACTGAACACATAAAATTTGCCCATGGCTTTACTTGCCCTTGAATTTAAGCATATACATAAAATATACTTCTCTTTCTTCATCTCTCTTTTCATCATAAAATCTTTACGTGCTATATTCCAGAGTATGATCGCCATATCATACCCCATCAGAGCGTGATCGCCATGTCACGTTCCTTAGGAATGTGAGATCTTTCTTTGGTATTTACACTAGCTGGGTCATGCCATGCCTCATGTAAGTTCTGTGCTTGCATCTACTTTAATCTTTAGTCTTTAGTCTTTAGTCTTTACTTGGCATGCCTAGGCGTTACGTATCGCCATCCTTAGGATGCTTTTACTGCCCTTGGGTCGCCTGGCCTTGGAGTGAGCTCGTCAGCTACAGCCGTGACCGTTGTCACACCGACTCACCCACAAGGGGACCCACTGCCTCTAGGTTGGAGGGATCTCATTCTAGCCACGTGCCTCTAATTAAAGGATCTCTTCTGGTCACGTGCCTCAAAATTGAGGGATCTCATCTGACCACGTGCCTTCAATATAGAGGGATCTCATCTGACCACGTGCCTCCAGCATAGAGGGACCCAAGTCTTAGCTGCCTTCACAAGGAGGGATTCAATGTGCAACTGCCTCCAGGTGAAGGGACCCACATATTATCTTATTTAGCTACCTTCACAAGGAGGGACCTCAAATAATTGCCTCCAAGTGAAGGGACTCACATTCAATATATTCACATTCTTTCATTCTCATACATATTCAAGCATAGTCATACTAAGTGTACTCATACATATACTTCATTTATTTTCATGTATCATTGCACACATGATTTTCACGTACATGTTCATTACATATAAAGGCCCGTAGCCTCTTTACCAATTTACCGGTACTCATGCATATGCTACATCGCTTACCCTCACATACCTCATAACATAATTATGTCATTCTTGAATATAGGGTTTCTATATACCCATTCATACTCTAAATCATCCTTGATAATCCGTATCATCTTCAAATTTATCCTTGCATGTAAACATTCCTAATTTCATAGACTTACAGTAAATCAAGTGACATAATCTGATCAGCTCCGTCTCCCCATGAATAGTGCCAGTCCTCACAGACAATTCAGTCATAGCAACATAATCAACTCAACGCATATATATCAACGTCAAACTGGCAATTCTCAACTCATACCTTATATGTTTTACTAATACTTGTGAAATTATCAATTGGGTCACTTTTGCCAATCTATTCGATTACTTGAATTTCACATGATCCACCTTTATTTCTATTCAACTCATTTGAACCTGAATTTTGGATATGTCATAGATCTATATGTCTACTTTCTAACATCTTTGGAGTATGACTTTGCTGAATTTGAGTTTGAATTGATGGAACTTTGCCAAAGCTTGGAGATTTGATGGAGTTGGATTTGAGAGAAGAAAGGAAGAAGAAGAAGGCTGGAGCAAGAGGAGAGGGAGAACGTAAATCAGCCGTGAATGAGGAGGAAAGTTTGACTTAAATACATGAAAATTGTGGTGTTGATTGGCTGAAGTTTTGTGGTTGAAGTTCGGCCATGTCTCTCACTTTTGTGGCCAATTTGCTCTCCACGTCGTCCACAAGTGGGATACGCTTCCGCTCTACCTGAAATCGGAACTCGTGTCTATTATGGTTGAAGTCGGAACTCGTCCCATTTAAGTTTAAAGTCAGAAATCGTGCCATCTTGCTAGTGACGAGGAAATCCCATCTGGTTTATTCGAATCTTGGGAGCAAGGTCAGACGTCGGGAGTCATACCATCATATGATCTCGGAACTCCTATTTGAACCCGGAATATCACTGCTGGGAATGGACTCCCTGAGGTCGGAACTCGTGGATGACTTGAAAATCAACTAAAGATTCGAACTCATGTCCATTGGATCCAACTCTTAAACCGGAACTCGTTACATTAAACTCGGAGTTCGATACTTGTACCATTGTGTTAAACTATAACTTCTGAGGTCGGATGAAGCATGAGGTCTGAGGTCGGAATGAGGATGCTTAAGGTCAGAAATCGGGTGATTCGAACCACATTCCTAACCCAAGTACTTAAACCCGGAAGTCGGTATCTTATATTTGATGAGATCGGGAACCGGGTATAACGTCTTTGAGACATGAAGTTGGATACTAGTGAATCACGTTCATGTTGTTCGGACTTGAAGGTTAAGTCGGAAATCGGTAAACTAATGCTGACACTTGTAGATGAGCTCGGAAGTCAAATATAATCCATTTTATGTAAAGTTGGAAGATGAAGTCGGAAGTCGTAGACATAGGTAAACCGAACTCGAAAATAGGAGAATATGCATAAGATGAAGTCGGAAATGGTGCAAGATGAACTCGGAACTCGGAAATAATCCCTTCCACCTGAAATTCGAAGATTGAGTCGGGAATGGGATTTGATCAAACTTGAAGGTGAAGTCAGACGTCCGTTGTTGGTGTTGAATAACGTCGGAAATCGGGAAGATGTGTAGACGGAGGTCGGAAATCGGGACGTTACACAAACCATAGCTTCTCTCTTGGTTTTAGTTGGTCATCGTTGTCCTCATCCTAGTTTGCTTGTACTTGTCCCTTTTTCGCCTCTACCTATAATTGCTCCTCTACATCTACTTACTATTCTCTACTCTGTATCTCCCTAACATTGCTCTCCACATCTGGTTCAAGTGGCTCTATGAGTGGTTTTGAGACTTGGTGCATTGATGGTATGTGACAAGCAATGAAGACACACAGAAGGTTTGTTCTTGGTCTAGGTTTTATTCTCAGTGGTTTTTTTATGGTCATTGTGACTACTTGTAATCACCACTTTGCTTTATGTCATGGAAGATGCAAGTCAAGTTTTAGGATTATTCATTCTTTTTGGTTGAATTTGGGGGATTTATGGAAATGGGGATTGGCATTTGGATATGTGATAATTAATTACATTGGGTGTTGTGTGTAAAACCAAACAACTGAGTTGAATCAAATTGATTGGGAATCTTTTGGTTTGGTTCTATTTTTAGAAAAATATAAAACCAATTAGTTGATTTTGTATACAAATCGATTGGTTTGATTCGGTTGATTTTCCTAAAACTGAACCAAATTGAACAATGAAGATCTCTAATCTGTAGTTCAAAGGGATAAAGTGCATTTTTCTCGTAAAATAATAGAACCAATTGATTTATTATAATTGCATTTCATTATTTTAAATATGATAATTTTATTTTCAAATTTGACTAAATTATTTTAATTATTTAATAAATATAATGATATGCAAACCTTTGTTAACTTAATTTGTACAAAAATATACCAATAGGAATTGGGTCTAATGGAAGAGGCTAGTCTCTCAGATATAGCAAACCATAGTTTGAATTTCACTTAAGAGAATTACCCACATTTAGTATTCAACTGTACCTCAAATATGATTGCTTCTAATGGAGAAATACCTATGAGAAACAAAAAAAAAAAAAAATCATACAAAAATATATTTAGAAAATATTTCAGAAACATGGTTAAAGAAATTCAAAAGGAAACAAGTATATATATGATGAAAACAAGAGGGGTTCAATTGGTTCTTTGTATAATAGCAGAAAATTTTAGATAATTTAAAAATATTTAAGCAATTGGAAAATGCATAACAATAAGGATGAAAGGATGAGAAGATTGCATAGGAATTTTATAGTAGTTCTATCACAATGTGTGACTTAAATTTAGTCCCCAATTATTCGAGATTTTCTTTTTTTGCTATGTTGAATTTTGGCTTACAAGGATTCCAACCAACCTTCCTCCATTCAATCCCAAGTAAAGTATATAGTGGTTTGTTCCTTTCAAGGATATCACTAAATTCTTTCTCTATCTTATCCCAAAATAGAGTAAATACATGGTTTCTTTCCTCGAAGGACACCACAAAATCTCTCTCTATCTCTATTTGAAATAGAGTAATCTCACAAGGTATGGTGCTCTTACAAATTAGCTGCAATGGGTTTCACATAATACACACACTCTCTCTAAAGTAGATAGTCTAAGTGCAAAACATGATAAGCAAGATGGTGGAGGTTATCGGTGTAACGTCCTCCTTCGTACAAAACTATGCTTAAGTCATAGTACCACATTCAGGAGTTGTTATAGTTACCTGAGCGGACCTTAACTGACAATAACTTCAGCCGTCTTTACAACTTCTCGAACTATCTGGAGATAACACAGAGATAGCAGTGAGAATTTTGAATTCTCAGTAGGATTCCTTAACCATCATACATATTGTCATCGTTGTCATCTCCAGTTTACTTCGGTTTATTATGAAAAAGGAGAACATGCTATGTAATCTGTTAAATTTTATAGTTCGAAAATATATTATCCGAAGCAAAGTTCATTTTACTCATACACTTGGCATTTGGGAGAGCCTATATAAATTCAATTCATGAATTATACTATGAATAACAACTGAAATATATTAAAATACGATAACATCAATAATCTGGAGATATAACATCTGCACATGCCCTTGAATTTATACAAATATATAAGATTTACTTTTCTTTTTTTGTTTCTTTGTCTTCCCATAATATTTATCCTTATTTCCTTCCTTCGACACACCTAGGCGTTACGTATCGTCGTCCCTAGGGTCTCTGTATTTGTCTACACTTGAGCGTTACGTATCGCCGTTCTCAAGTGCAGCGTTGCTCATCTTTCCTTACTTGTCATACGTATCTCAGAGTATGATCGCCATGTCATACTCCATCGGGGTGTGATCACCATGTTACACTCCTTAGGAATATATTCTTCCTACCATGTCCCAGAGTACGATCGTCATGTCATACTCTATCAGGTGTGATCATCATGTCACATCCCTTAGGGTATGGAATCATTATACCACATTCCAGAGTATGATCGTCATGTCATACCCCATTAAAGCGTGATCGTCATGTCACGTCCTTTAGGATCATTTATTTTCATATGCCTCATATCAGACTCAAGTCATTCTTAACACATCAATATTGATAACCTCCATACATTTCTACCAAATATTTTGGCAGCATAACGGATCATGTTCGCTTTACTATAAATAGTGCCAGGCAACCAAGAAACTTTAATCAAACAACAGACCCAAGATAGAACATTGTAATCATACTAAGAATATAGCAATTTCATTAAGTGCAAGTTTTTGGGTCTTAAGCCTTAATCTATCTCGCAAGCTTTTAACTTCTACTGATGTTCCCGAGTTTGATCTCATAACCAACTTCCGAGTTCCTATGTAATATCTGCTTCAACTTCCGGAGTTCCATGTTTTGGTTCCTGAGTTCTGGGATCATCCATTCAATGTCTAAATTCCTGACTTCCAACTTTAATCCATTTGGTCCTCCAAGACTCTTACAGATGTTTTCCTAATTCCCGAATTCCGACATTTACCTAATTTTCGAGTTACGACTTTAATTATGTCCGACTAGTTTCCTATTTGCTCATTCCCGAGTTCCGGCATTAACTATACCTGATCGGGTTTGTTATTTACTAAGTTCCAAGTTCAACGTTAAGTCACCCTTTCGAGTTCATCCTTGAGAGTTCGACCTTAAATATTCCCGACTTGGTCCTCTGTCTGCTAAGTTCCGTGGTCAACCTAAAGTATACCGGACCTAGCTCTCTATCTGCTAGATTTTCAAGTTAAACATCTCCGAATGCAACTTAAGTTCACTATTTCCCGAGTTCCGATACGGATTAAACTCGATCTAGTTTCCACACTTGTCTCTAGCCCGAATTACACTCTTATACGAGAAAATTAACCAAAAATAGAAATCTGGGTGGAATCATACAAAATTTATATCTTTATAAAGCTAACAGGGTAAGCTTTCAAATGAAGCAAGTTGCATATCATTTGAATGAGTATATTTGGAGATATAAGCCCTGAAACTCGACCTTCCTGAACTACCCTGTTTTGGCCTGGTTTGGACATAGGGGCAATTTTCTCGACTCATTAGGAACAAATGGGATCATAACAAACTCAAAATTTCTTTATAGGATGTTCTTCTATGTGTAAGCTTTCTAAAAAAAATTGGTTTCACTCAATTTGGAGTTGTATAGGGTGAGTTACACCCTTCTCAACTCATACTGCTCGGATGAAAGTCCTGATTTCTAGGTCAAATTTCAAAAATTCGTATCTCTCTCAATACTAATCCAATGGCCTTATATGATATATGTATGGAAAGCCCTAGATGTCTAGTTTCACATAAAATTAGATTCATGGAGTTTGAATGGCTATAGGCAGAGCCGTAAACTCTGCCGTACAGATTGCCGAGGAAAAACCCTACTAGCTTCATGAGTCTTCTCCTCCCTTCAAGTTCTTTATACCAAACTCTAATTCTAATCATAACATACATGCATAATCAACTATAATTCATCATCATCACTTCACATAACATCAGTAGCACAAAGTAATCAAGACCCACACACAATTCTAAACCAAGGAAAATAAGAAGAGAAGTAGGATTCGTACCTTGTCTAATTGAATTTGAGTTGATTTAATGGCTTTGATGTAAGCAACTTGTGATGAGACTTGAAGAAGGGATGAAGATGGAGTGAAATGAGAGTGAAGAGAAGAGAAAAGAGGTGAGCTTCAGCAGCTTTGGGTGCTGAGAGTGACAAGAAGGGAAAAAAAGAAAAGGTGAAGATTTTTGGAAGCAAGGCTAATGTGATTGGTGGACTTCACTCCCTTTTCCAATTTAGCTTGGCTTCCCATCATCAAGGGCTGATCAAGGCGCCACTTGAGAGGATTGTTTGGCCAAATCTTAGCCATTCATCCTATGGAACTTATAGAAAAATTTCTATTGGTTCGATTCCGACAGTCTTAGATACCGAAATCTTACTGATTTTTCTTAAATCGATAAACCAGTTTTGGAAGAATCCTATGAAGTTTTCTATGGTTCTAATCTAATTTCATTATAACTAATCATCTTAAATCACACTTAAGTAGTTTTAAGTGAATGCTAAATCGAATCCTATTTAATCACAAATATTTACTAAAAATCGAATACTTTGATTAAAAACAATTAAAATTTTTCGAGCATTACAATCGGTGGATTTTACATTGGTCCGGGGAATTTGGGATCGTCTGAAGTCCTGGATGTTTTGGCGGTCAAATTTTGATTCATTAGAATCTGATGGTCGAGGAATGACCTGCCTATGTAATTTTTTTTAATAATGAAAAGCAACATTATTGTTTTATTTTGCTAATTAGTCCCATTGTGTTCTTCACTGAAGAGGGTTGCACTCGGCGGTGGCAGGGACCAATAGTGGGTTAAGAGCTTACCCCCAATCCGACGACTTCAATAATCGCAACTCCTAAAGTCAACCTGTTACACCATTTATAGATCCAAAGATGCTTCTTTTGCTGCAGCATTGCAGATCCACGCTCGCAACACTAGTTGCCAGAGTTCAAATCACACATGCCACTAAAATGACTCCCTTCAACGATTGCCCTTGGAAAAAAATCTTGCTTCTAATAGTCACCGGACTTCAAATCATTTACAAAGCCAAAAACATTAGGGGGATTGAATGGAAAATATTTAATGTGTCAGTAAGTGTGCCCACAGGGTTATTTTTCTAATTTTAAAAAAGTGACCATCACATGGTGCAAACTTCCCCCGAACCAATGTAAAATCCGCCGAGGTTACCATGGTCCCTTATTAGTTTAGGACCATTTCATGGTCCTACAATAAAATTACAAAAGTTATCTGGCGTGTATTTTTTAAAAATTGCTATTATAGTTATGTTTTATTTTTGCAAAGAAAGGCAAGTCCTTTTTCTAACTGGGCCATTAGTGGTCTTGGGTTTAGGGCATGCAATATGTGATTCTCGAAGTTAGCATTGGGTCTTGGAATTGGAGATAGCAGGAGTGTCAATCTGAATAAGGTATCCTACAAAGAAGATTAGTGATCGGAGATGAGATCCTAGGGTATATATCTTTGACTTTTTTCGGGCTATTATGAGTGTGTCTAGGTTCTCATAACCCGTTATCATTTTTTCTGTAATTTATTTTTATTATTGACTTTTTTTGTGCTATGTTTTTGTGGACTTCCTAAATCATGTATGCGTGTTTGGTTCTGTTTTTGTAGAATTAATTCTAGATAAAATTGATTTTATTAGAATTGATTTGCTTACAATTGATTTTGATAGTTACTCTAAAAGTGATTTTAACAGAAAGTAAAAAATTTTTAATTCTCCCAGAATCAATTAATCTAGAGGCCAGAATTGATTATGAGAGTCAGTAATCAAACATTATCAAAAACTTTCAAAATCAATTCTGGAACTCTAGAATCAATTTTGGGACTCCCTAACGGGCTCCCAAACATGCTTCAAGTGGATTTGAATTGGTGTAGGTTATTATGTGGTACTCGTTGAATGAAAGCAAATCTCCCTTCACTTTCGAGATTGGCCTACGTCTCAGAATGGTTGTATCTCTTGGTATTGTTTTGCGGAATTTTGCAAACGATGTTTATTCCATTTTATTTTTTTGGGCACTTGTCCATGATTGAAAATGCATGTCTTGGAAAATTTTGTTTTTGGTCTTGCTTTGGGTTGCGTTGCCTAGTTGAAGATGAATGAAAGAGAAAGCATATGTGGTCAAGTCAGTGAAGATATCGTGGGGAGAGAACAGGGGCGTGGGCGAAAATTGTGTGTAAGAAGATGTAAAACAAATTGAATTAAATGGGTTTTTGTGTTTGTACTAAAAGAATAATTAGTTATAAATTGATTAGTCTATGTGTGATGTTTGCTGGATTTGCTGCAGTGAATGTTACCCTTTGTGGAAGCGAACTTTACTAATTATATATTTTTTATTGTGGTTGTTATTTGTTTTATTTGTGGTTATCATTTTGGTTTGTGTGAGCAGTTCATGAGGTAGAATTATGTACATGAATTGGTTGAAGGTTGTTAGTTAAGAACGGCTAAATTTTAGTTGCAGGACTCTAGGAGAAAGAATACGTTGGTTTGAAGGTAGAATATATTCTTGGGCATGACACAAGTTCGAGCCCACTAAAAAAGTATTGAAAAGAATAGGCAAATTAGGTTGGATTATGTGAGTTAAAAAATTTTAAGTCCATGACCCAACCTAACCCATATACAATTTGGATTGGGTTAAAACTTATGAATTGGTGGGTTGACCCAACCTAATGCTCATCCTACACAGCTTGGTGAGGAATAAAATGTATTTTTTAAAAATAATTTTATTACAAATGAGCGTAAAATTTTGTGTAAATCAATACCGTTGAAGTAAATATTTAACATGCCGTTGAAACAATAATCGAATATGAAGAAGTGCAACTTTATCGATGAAAGAATTTAGTTGATTTTGTGAAAATGAAAGGTGTAACACCTTACCAGACAAAGTACTATGCTTAAGTCATAATAATTTATCTAATAAGAGATTAAGTGTAATACTGATTAAATTTCTCTTTCTGTATTAGTATTAAGTTCTCGCATAAGAATACTTGATCTCATAACAAATTTTTCTGCATGATGGCGGAATAAATACTAATCAATCGGTAAACTGTAAATAACTTAACATAAATAAAAATACAATAAGAACAGAATAACTGCAAACGGCATCATAGACATGTACATAGATATCTGATTTTAAAGTTTGTCAAAAAATACAAGGTGTCAAAATGAGGCCGCTAATACAAAATAAAACGGCCAGTATCTATAAACAGCACCCTAAGTGGTCCCCATGGGACATTTCATATACATCTCCTAATATCTATCTATCTACCCATGACCCAGACTGCCAAAAGAGGGTCATTCTATACACTTACTACCACTATGGTACGCCTACTATCTAACCAGAGTCCGAAGAAAGAAACCCATTCACCATAGGTGCATCTGCAGGAGGGTGCCCCGTGTTAGGAGCAGAGGATGAGGAGGAACTCGCTGCCTCCGATGGGTCCTCCTCTAGTGTCGAGGCGGAAAGCATCGGATGTGGTGGTGAAGCAGGAGGAGCCATAGGAGTGGGGGCTGTTGGTGGTGGTGGTGGTGCTGCTGCTGCGGGAGGAGGTGGAAACGGATGGGCCATATGAAGTGGAATGGCAATGTATAGGACAGCGTGATCAAACAGTGGGTGCATTAGGGGTACTGCGAAGTCTCTCTGGAAGAAGAAATATAAAAGAAACTGGCACCTACCAGATATATATACAGAGTCTAGAAATGGGTCGAGGTGTATGTGAAGCTCGGGGAACTCAATGAAGAGAACTCCACAGCCATTTGCGTGCTCCATAGTCTGAGAATCACGCGGAATATATAATATGGTGAGAAATGAATATTTCTCAGTAGAAAATCCTAACTTCTATACATCTGTCATCGCTATCATTCCCAGTTGTTTCGGTCGTGCAAGATTTTCAGATAGTACTGGTAAATGATAATATTTAACTTAAATACTCATTTGTAAAGCATACACCGAAACAAGTTCAATTTTAATTAACAGATATACTAATGTACTCAAACAGTAATCACAGCGGAACAATAGCATGTTATGAATAATAAACAGAGATCTAGAACAATCAATAGAAAGGTATTACACTGTACATATGCATGTGCAATGAGAAGGTGCATCTTATTCTTGGATGCTTTCGCCTTTTATAACTTATTTCCATCCTTGGTCCCCTGGGAGTCATTGGCCATATACTCCTGGGTAATAGTTTGCTTTTCAGGACTGAGCTCGTTCCTATACAGGATGGCCGGGTTTACTTTCCCCGACCTTCCCACTGATCTATTCCCCTTAATTTATTCCGGGGCTGGCCCAAGTGATGTGGAATTCTTTATAATGTCATGAAATGAATGCACATCTAACTTGTCTCTTTGCATATGATGTACTCAAGTTGTCATAAATTTCATAACATATGAACTTCTTACCGAAATTCCGGCAGCATAACGGATCGAGTCCGCTTCCCCGTAAATAGTGCCAGACAACCAGTACATTTATACACTTACAATTTCAATATAGAGCAACAATTATACATGTACATTCATAACATCAATCAACAATCTCAATTATACATGTACATTCATAATCTCAATCAACAATTTGAATTTAAACATTAATAGAGTTTCAATTTAACCCCCTCTGTTCTGCCTGAATTTGGTGTGCCTCATTTCTCATTCAGTTTGACTCATAAAAATCAAATTTTTGGATATGTTATACTCTCATATGTCTAGATTCTAACCCTTTTGGTCCCATCTCATTTTGAGTTGTATAACTTTAGGTATAAACATTTTATTTCAGCATATCCTATTCTTAGCCAGAATTGGGTTCCTATAGGCGAAAATTCACTAAAAATCGAAAACTAAATGAAATCATGCGAATTTTATATCAAAATGAAGCTAACACAATAAGCTTTAAAATGAATTAAGTTCATATCATTTGCCTAAGTGGATTTTGAGTTATGAGTCTCGAAACATTTCCCTGTTGGGCTGTCCTGTTCTAGGCTAGTCTTAACCTAAGCCAACTTCATTGATGTGCTGAGAACAAATGACAACGAATTGAATTCTGAAATTTTTATGGGATGTTATCTCATGTGTTAGCTTTCAAACATCTTTAGTTGCACTCAATTTGAGGTTGTATAGGGTGAGTTACACCCTTCTCAACCTATGCTGCCCGGGTGAGAACTCAGATTTCTAGGTCTAACTTCAAAAATTCATAACTAATTCTATACTAATCCAATGGCCTATTATGATACATGTATGGAAAGCCCTAGATGTCTAATTTTATTTAAAAATTGTTTCATCCAATTAAACTGCGGGAGACGGAGCTGTACACTCTGCCATACGGACCGCCGAGGGAAAACCCTAACAGCTTCTAGATTTGATTGCCTTCTTCAAGCTATTTGCCCTCAATTTCAATTTCAATCACAACACCCATGCAAAATCAGTCATAAAACATCATCATCACTCTATAAAATATCCAAATCTCAGATTAAGCATGCTTTTCATATAGCCCCAAATCAGAGAAAATAAAAGAAGAAGTAGGATTTCCTACCTTGTCTTGAGTAGTTTAGGCTGATTTTGTGTTCTTGGTGCAAGTAGTTTATGATGAGGCTTGAAGAAGAGATGAAAATAGAGTGGAGGAGAGAATGAGGAGAAGAAGAATGAAGAGAGGTCAGCTGGGAGAAGTGGCCGAAAATGGGTGAGGATGCAAGGAGAAAAGGTGAAGATATTTTCAAGGTGGCTTAAATTTGATTGGTGGACTTGGCTTTGTTCAAAAATCTGATTTACTCCCCCTCATCCATGGCTGTCTAGGCACCACTTGGGGGGTATTTGGCTGAATCTTGTCCGTTGATTTTAGGGCACTTATGGTTTAATTTCTACTGGTCCGGTTCCGACAGTTGGAAATACTGAAATCCTACCGATTTCCTTTAAATTGGTGAATCGGTTTGAAATTGTTCTGTAGGGGGTTTCTATGCTCCTAATCTAATTCCATCAAGTCTAATCCATCTAAATCACACTTAATTTGACTTCGAGTAAATGTTTAATCAAGTTTTGATTAAACTCACTTATTTGATTGAAAACCGAATAATTCGGTTGTTAACGATAAATTTTTCGGTCGTTACAAAAGGCGTC
The DNA here is from genome assembly GCA_031439585.1 of Pterocarpus macrocarpus. Lineage (NCBI taxonomy): Eukaryota > Viridiplantae > Streptophyta > Magnoliopsida > Fabales > Fabaceae > Pterocarpus > Pterocarpus macrocarpus. Next base: position 40,578,383 of record CM062517.1, read on the forward strand.
GATATGTTTAATAAAATAATAAAACTAAATGAATAATATGTTACTTTGTCAATTATTATCCTTGTATGGGTAAAATTGTGTTTATCATGCTCTTTTAGAGATTTCTTTCATCAGCTAGCACTAGTCACGCAACTGACAGAGCCTTAGAGCAAAAGGTCAAGCTTATAATAATATATGGTCTCCATATTTGGTTTAACGGTCACGTCTACAATGCTTCAATAAAAAAATTGAATATTGATGATTTAGTTTTTGTCTGGTAACCAGAATTTTTTTGTACCTGACTTGACAAAATAATCCAATAGTGAAGGGAATATTACAAGCCAGGCATGGGTCGACATAGATAGAAAGACAATTTTACCCCCAATAACTAATGTCTTATTTCACAAACTTTAATTCTTCACCGATTTTATTATTTCTTTTTTTTTTTTCAACAAAGGTAATGATTGCATTTCTTAAAGGAAAAGCTTACAAATGGTCCATAGGGCGCCAAAGCAATATAGAAAAAAGGGAAAGCCCAACATCACTACTAGAGTCTAGTAGGACAAAAACAAAATATAGCAAACGCAAGGTTGAGCAGCGAAGTTTCGAGTAATAGCATCTAGCTCTTCCAATAACTTTAGAGTTGAGGACACAATTGCTTGAGGAGTGGTGTCTTGACCCTCAAACAATTTTTTATTTCTAGCCTTCCAAATGAGCCAACAAGTAAATTTTCTTACCATCTGATTTTGATTTAAGGGACTCCAATAGTGCAACCCACCAGTTCGAGAAATGGTCCTGAGGCAAATTTGTAGTTAAGGCATGGTATGAAAGGAGTCTCCAAGCCATTGAGGACTGGGGGCAGAATAGCAAGCAGTGTAGAACCGATTCAAAATCCAAAGAACACCAAGGACAATAATCATCTAACGGATGTTTCTAACATGGGGAGTTTTTAACAAGGGTCAAGTTGGTCTTGGAAATATAATGGTTGATTAAAAGGGTGTATTCATATACCTTTTTTTACATGGTGTATTGTAATTTTTTTGGTTTAGTCAAATTAAAAAGGAAAAAAAAGGTTAAATACATTTTGAAAGTTATCAAAAAATTTTATGTGAGATCATGAAATTAACTATAAGTCTTTAGGTATCATACAGATAAAATTTGATTTTTTTTAGTGTTACAAAAATAAAAATCTGATCATTTTTTAGATACAAAGAATATTATGCAGATAAAATCTAATTACTTTTTACGAGATCATGAAATTAACTAAAAGTTTTTAGATATCACACAGATAAAATTTGATATTTTTAAGTGTTACAGAAATAAAAATTTAGTCACTTTCAAACTTAATTATTTTTTATTTGTATAGTCCTAAAAAATACTATAGTATATCACATAAAAAAGGGTGCATCAATACACCCTTTTCATCTACCATTAAGTCACCTGGTCCAAAACTCGTCGCGGACCAGGTTAGAATCAGCCATCATCTAACTGGGAGATCCTGTTTTTGAGCTTCAACCTTGTTGGAATTCCTTCATGAGCTGCCTTCCATAGAAAAATTCTGATCTTGTGAGGGATTTTTAGAGACCGATTTTATTATTTCATAACCTAACATTTCCACGAAAATAATAAATTATTTGTTCACCAATTTCGTGTTTTGTTCAAAATTAACTTCATGTAATTACATAATCTTAATCTTTTCGAACATTAAAAAAAAAAGATTTTTGTATAAAACCATGCCTTGCGTGGTCCAAGTGCGATGTAGCTTTCAGATACATTACATTTGTCCGATTAACTACAACTAATACATTACTAATATTAACACTCATTATCTTCTATATGGCATTATACGCTGCTTCTCACCCACATTAATTGAAAAAAGTTCGAATTTCATCATTTGCACGAATATATATATATATATATTATTCCCTTCCAATGGTTCTTCCCCAACCCCCTACAATAAATAAAACTGATAAATACACTATCCAAGCAAATCAATAACTATTCCACAATATACTAAGAGTTTAATTAGTATGCACTGACAGTGTAAAACAGTTTTACACTATTAGCAAATAGAAATAGCGGAAAGTGAGAAATCATGGTGAGCCTCTCATTATAATGGGTGGTTATTTGTATGAGTTAGCATTTTTTACTATTTCTATTAGCTGACAGTGTAGAATTATTTTACACTGTCAGTGCATTTAAATTAAATTCATATACTAATAGCACAATGTTTGCACAAAAATTGTTTGGCTTGCCGAATGGGTTGAGAGTCAAGGCATGCCAAGAAACTATTCCAAGATGACCAAGAGGCTCGACTAGTGCAAAACACAACCGATTCCCACGATCAGGCGATTAGTACCAAAAGAGGGACTCTCTCTCTTAGCAAATGGGTTCCCAAACTACTCCGAAGAGCACTTGACAAGCAAATCAGCAAATCAGGTCACGAAAAGGATATTGACGAAAAACTAAAGGCTAATGAAATGGATTGAAACTTAAACAGGATGAAAGTAAGTGAAATGTTGTAAATGAAGTGTGGTAAAGTACTGGAAGGTAAAGGCAAGGAACGTAAATTGCAGAAAATGTAACACCCTCCCAAGTACAGTACTATGCTTAAGTCATAGTACTACACCCTGGAGTTGTTACTATTACTTGAGCGGACCTTGCTTGACAACAACTTCAGCCGTCTTCGGAAACTTCTGAAACTATCTGGAGACAACACGGAAATAGAAGTGAGAATTATAAATTTTCAATAGGATTCTCTAATTATTATATATAATGTCATCATTGTTATCTCCAGTTTGCCTCGGTTTATTATGACAAAGGTGAACATATACTGTTTAATTTTATAGTTCGAAGATATATTATCCGAAGCAAAGTTTATTTTAATCATACACTTGGCATCTGAGAGAACCCATAAAAATCAAGTCATGAATTATATTAGGACTAATAACTGAAATACAATAAAGTATGATAGCATCAATGTACTAGAGGCATAACTTCTACATATACTTTACTGGAACTACAGCATATTAAGACACCCACGTAACATCAATATGCTGAGAACATAATATCTGCACATAACTTAACTTGTATTTAAATTCATACATAGACATAAAACTTGCTTTTCTTTCTTCATCTTTCTTTTTCATCATAAAATCTTTACGTGCCACATTCCAGAGTATGATCGCCATGTCATACCCCATCAGAGCGTGATCGCCATGTCACATTCCTTAGGAATGTGGAATCTTCCTTTGGTACTTACATTAGCTGAGTCATGCCATGCCTCGTGTAAGTCCTGGCCCCTATGCTCACACTAGCTGAGTCGATGCCATGCCTCATGTGAGTGGGGTGTCTGCATATACTTTAATCTTTAGTCTTTAGTCTTTAGCTTTTACTTGGCACACCTAGACGTTACGTATCGCCGTCCCTAGGGTGCTTTTACTGCCCTTGGGTAGCCTGGCCTTGGAATGAGCTCGTCAACTTCACCCGTGACTGTTGTCACACCGACTCACCCGCAAGGGGACCCATGTGCCTCTAGTCTTGGAGGCATCTCATTCTGGTCACTTGCCTCTAATTGAAGGGATCTCTTCTGGTCACATGTCTTAAAATTGAGGGATCTCATCTGACCACGTGCCTTCAATATAGAGGGATCTCATTTGACCATGTGCCTCCAAGGTAGAGGGTAGCTGTCTTCACAAGGAGGGATTCAAAGTGCAACTGCCTCCAAGTGAAGGGATTCACATTTTGTCATTTAACTGCCTTCACAAGGAGGGATCTCAATTAACTGCCTCCAAGTGAAGGGACCCACATTCAATATATTTACATTCTTTTATTCTCATGCATAATCCAGCATAAACATGCGGGATGTACTCATACATATGCTTCATGATTTATTCTCATATATCTCATATCATACTTATGTCATTCTCGTATATAGAATTTCCACATACACAATCATAATTGTGTGGCTGTTCATATCATAAATTCCTTGTAATCTAGACACTTATAGTCTCCTAAACTCCTGCCATAAATTTGGCAGCATAACGGATCAGTTCCGTCTCCCCATGAATAGTGCCAGCCCTCACAGACAGTTCAGTTATAACAATATAATCAATCTATTCATATATATAGATCAATGTAAAACTGGCAATCCTCACTCAAACCTTATATATGCACTAATACTTGTAAAATTATCAATTTGGCCATTCTGCCAATCTTACTCAGTTTTGCCCAAATTTTATATAATCCACCTTTATTTCTATTCAACTCATTTAAACCTGAATTTTGGATATATCATAGTTCTATATGTCTACTTTCTAACCTCTTTGGTCCCATATCAATTTGATCTATATAACTCAAGATATTCAAATTTTGCCTCAGTCTGTTCAGTCATTGGCCTAAATTACACTCCTGAAAGTATAAATTCACTAAAAATCGAAACTAAGCTCAAATCATACGAAATTAGTCTCATATCAAAGCTAACAGGACAACCTTTCATTCGCAAGAAGTTTCACTTGATTTTCTTAAGTATACCTCGAGTTATAAGTCCTGAAAATTGACTTCCTAGACTACCCTGTTTTTGCCTGGATTAGACATAGGGCAACTTCCTCGATTCACTGGGACAATTGGGACCATAAAAAATATGGAATTTCATATTGAGATGTTCCCCTATGTGTAAGCTTTCCAACAAAGTTGGTTTCACTCAATTTGGAGTTGTACAGGGTCAGTTATACCCTCTTCAACTCACCCTGCTCGGATGAAAGTTCTAATTCCTGGGTCAAACTTCAAAAATTCATATATCTCTCTCAATACTAATCCAATAACCTTATATTATATATGTATAGAAAGCCCTGGATGTCTACTTTCATCTAAAAATGGTTTCATCCATTTTAACCGGCTGTAGGCGGAGCCGTACATTCCGCCGTATGGACTGCCGTGGAATCTTCACCAAGAAAGTATCCTAATCCATCCATTTCTCCTAGTTTTCTTCTTCTAATTCTAATTTCCACTCAATATTTCATATTAATCCTATCATAATCCTATCATAATTCCATCATATATATTCAGTATATCATCAAACACATGAAGAAAAGTAAAATTTCATTCAATCATATTACAAAAGATGCAAGAACAGAATGGAATCCTACCTCTTTAGAGTATGATCTTGCTGAATTTGAGTTTGGGATTGATGGAACCTTGACCAAGCTTGGAGATTTGATGGAGTTGGATTGAGAGAGGAAGGGAAGAAGAAGAAGGCTGGAGCAAGAGGGAAGGGGAACGCAACTCGGACCAAAATGGAGAGAAGAGTCTGATTTATATACATGAAAGTTGTGGTGTTGAATGGTTGGAGTTTTGTGGTTGAAGTTCGGCCATGTCTCTCACTTTTGTGGCTAAATTGCTCTCCACATCGTCCCAAAAGTGAGAGATGCTTCCGGTCTACCTGCAATCGGAACTTGTCCCTATTAGCTTAAAGTCGGAACTCGTGACATTTTGCCTAAGCTTGGGCTGAAGCCGGATGTCGGAACTCGTCCCTCTTATTTTTGACTTGAGGAAATCTTATCTGGTTTGTTTCGAGACTTGGACGTAAGGTCGGAGGTCGGAAGTCTTCAAGCTTGCAATCATATAATCTCGGAACTCCCCATTCAAACTCAGGAACGCCAGCAGAAATGGAAAGCTCTAGAGAATAAGATCGGATATCGGAACTCGTTTGTGACTTGGAAACTAGCTCAAGAATTCGAACTCATGTCCATTGAGTCCAACTCTAAGGCGGAAACTCGTTATATCAAAATCGGATGTTGGCACTTGTATCATTGTTTTAAAGCATCAACTTGGGTCAAGTCCGAAGTCGGAATGAGGATGCTTAAGGTCAAAACTCGGGAATTCGAAATCACAAAACCAAACCCAAGTACTTAAACCCGGAAATCGGTATTTATATATAGTGCGGTTGATGAGATCAGAATCCGGGTATATTTTCCTTGAAACATGAAGTCGGATATCGGTAATCACGTCCGTGTTGTTTGTACTTGAAAGTCAAGTAAGATCGGAAGTCAAAAATTATAAGACGAATGCGGAAATCGGGAATGGTCTTCATTGGGGACCTGGACATTAGTTTGGAGGTCGAAAATCATGTCTCAGTATACTTTAACTCGAAGTCAGTTATTGGAACTCGGAAGCCACTTATTTAACTCGTAACTAGAACATGAAGTCGGAAATCAGGAATCACTCCATGTTGTTCGGACTTGAAGGTTAAACTCGGAAGTCGTAGAAACAATCCAGATGAAGTCGGAAGTCGTAAGGACTAACTCGAAAATCGGAAGTTATCATATTACGTGAAATTCGAAGATGAAGTCGGAAATTGGATTTGATCAAACCTAAGGGTTAATTCGGAACTCGGAAATCGGGATGATACAGAAAACATAAAGATAAATGTAAAAGGAACTTGTGTTTGATTCATTTGATTGGGAGCCTCTTTACAGATTATGCTCAAGGCTATTTATACACGTAAAAAACTTAATAGTTATTCTAAGGCATCCATTAACCACATTCTCACACAAACATAGTCAGCAAACTACGACCTGATAACCACCTGGTAATCGTCTTCTATGTCTTCCTTGAGTGCGCTCTTTTTAGCATAGTGGTAACCCCTTAGCTTTGATATGACACCAATTTCGTATGATTTGAGCTTGGTTTCGATTTTTAGTGAATTTTTACTTCCAAGAGTGTAATTCGGGCCAGTGACCGAAAAGGCTGAGGTAAAATTTAAATATCTTGAGCTACACATATCAAAATGAGATTGGACCAAAGAGGTTAGAAAATAAACACATAGAGCTATGACATATCCAAAATTCAGGTTTAAATGAGTTGAATAGAAGTAAAGGTGGATTATACAAAATTCGGACAGAATTGAATAGAATTGGCAGAAATGACCAAATTGATGGTTTCACAAGTGTTAGTGAACATATAAGGCTTGAGTTGACGGTTGTAAGTTTTACATTGATAGATATGCTAGATTGATTATACTGCTATGACTGATTTGTCCGTGAGAACTGGCACTATTTATAGGGAAACGGATCTGATCCGTTATACTGCCGAATTTACGGCAAAAGTCTATGAAACTATGAATGTTTATATTGCAAGAAAATTTATGATATGAACAGCTATACAGTTATGAATATATATGTGGAAATTCTATATGCAAGAATGATTTAAATATAATATGAAGTATATGAAAATAAATGAGGAAGCATATGTATAAGTACATTCCGCATGTCTATGCTTGATTATGCATAAGAATAAAAGAATGTGAATATATTAAATGTGAGTCCCTTTACTTGGAGGCAGTTATTTGAGATTCCTCCCTGTGAAGGCAGTTAAATAAGATAAGATGTGGGTTCCTTCACTTGGAGGTAGTTGCACATTAAATCCCTCCCTGTGAAGACAATTAAACGATAAAGACATGGGTCCCTTCACCTAGGGGCAGTTGCACATTGGGTCCCTCCTTGTGAAGGCAACTAAAACCTGGGTCCCTCTATGTTGGAGACAGATGGCCAACTAAGGCCCTCCGACCTAGAGGCAGTGGGTCCTCTGTAGGTTAGTCTGTGTGACGATGGTCACGAGTTAAGCTGACAAGCTTACTCCCAAATCAGGCTACCCAAGGCTAGTAAAGGTTAAAGACTAAAGACTAAAGATTAAAATATATGCAAGCACCCCACTCACATGAGGCATGATATCGACTCAGCTAGTGTGAGTATAGGGGATAGAGCTTACATGAGGCATGGCATGACCCAGTTAGTGTAAGTACCGAAAATTTACGATGGCATGTAAAGATTTCATGATGAAAGAAATGATGATGAGTCTATATTCCTAAGGAGTGTGGCATGGTTATCACATCCCGATAGAGTATGACATGGCGATCATACTCTGGAATATGTGTAACAAGTAAAGGAAGATAAAGAAAGAAAAGTATATTTTATGTATCTGCATAAATTCAAGCATAAGTAAAGTTACATGTAGATATCATGTCTCCAGTGTATTGGTGCTATTGTATTTTATCATGTATCAGTTATTATTGATAATGCAATTCATGAATTGACTTTGTATGGACTCTTCCAAAGGCCAAGTGTGTGAATAAAATAAATTTTACTTCAGATAATATATTTTTGAACTATAAAATTAAACAACTTGTATAACATGATCACCTTTTTCATAATAAACCGAAGCAATTGGAGATGACAATGATGACATTTTGTATGATACTTAAGGAATCCTACTGAGAATTCAAAATTCTCACTCCTATTTCCGTGTTATCTCCAGATAGTTCAAGAAGTTCCGAAGATAGCTGAAGTTGCTATCAGATAAGGTCCGCTCAAGTAACAGTAACAACTCCAAGATGTGATACTATGACCTAAGTATAGTACTGTATTTGGGAGGGTGTTACAAGATATATGTTATAAAATACTTCTCACTAATAGTTAGTCCTGTCACGACCCTACTCAGAACGTGACCGGCGCATAGGGGACACGTCCCCTAGCAAGCCTACACTAGACCTTTTCTAAAAAAATTTGGGCAGAGTCTCCCTTGTATTTAGGACTATTCCCAAATACGGATCCTCCACCTGCGCAACAATCCAAACACACAAAATCATTGGGGATCCAGGCATTCTCCGAATGCACCCCACAGCACACAATATAGGAATTTAAAACATAATCACTAAAAAAATGTTTACATAACTATTCAAGAAGCTTAAATACATAATCATTTAGATTAAACTAATTACAATTCAAAACAATTTACATATAGCAACATAAGACCCAACACAGGGAGGACCCTGCCTGTAGGTTAATAGAGCACTTCTAGGGATTTTTACAATTAAACTTAGATGCTGGAACTTCTAATTAGCTACGAAAGCTCGAGCACAATCTCGCACCTGTCTAAAAATATAGAGAGAGAGAGAAAAGAGTGAGTCATACAGACTCAGTGAGAGATAATATATCTATAACGACAGTGGAACAAGCTTAAACAATAACTTTTAGCAAAAGTATAACTCATAAGTTGTTTCAAAAACTTATACATCATCTCTTACGGAAAGGCTTTGTCTATATGTTGACATACTATAAACTTTCTGGCAAAACATACCTGAAGTATAATCTGTCCTTAAAACATCCATATATATATACATAACGCTTTAACAATTAGATGTGACAAATCATATGCATAATAAGGATATAAGATCTAGGCTTAGAGATAGAGATACTTTCTTATAACATAAAAAGTAAATACTTGTTTTAAAATCATCATAAAGCTTAAGGGAGGATCCTATTTCAGAAATAGCTGCTGTTGGGTGGCCCTGTGGCCTAACTCCAGCAGTAAAAGATAACTTCACGCCTGTGCGTGTCTATATATATTCTGACATGTTGGCCGACATGCCGGGCTAGCAATCACCCTGCTAGCTGGGTTATTCGAGGTGCACCAAGGCTAATCTTTGCCGCCATTAGCAAGCAGGTTATTCTGAGTTTCCTCCCCTCAAAAAGGCACTCACACTTGCTGGGTCTTCGCCATGCCTCATGTGAGCCCTTGGTTAAAACTCCTTTGAAACACATTTTCTTTCTTTCAAACATCTCTAGCTTTAAACTAGCTTTAAAACATTACAATTTCTAAAAACATGAAAGTTCATCTTTTCTAAGTTCTTGTCATTAAAATTCTTCTTTATATCAATTTATGTGTAATTTAACTGTGCTATTAACCATAGGTTCAAGGCATAATACCTTCAAATCTTTCAAGTTTTAAGTAATCTAAAGTTCTTTCTCAAAACATTGGATCTAAATTATCTCATTCCATTGAATCATTCAACGTAATAACTTTAAAACATTGCAATTTCTATACACATGAAACTTTGTCTTTTTCTATCAAATTACTCAATGTCAGAAATCAATTTCTATAAGAGCTTATCCCACTTAAATATATATACACATGTACATAACTAACATCATTACTTCAAGAGTTCTATAAATATAGAGTATAACACATTGAATCAACTATTTCATAAAACTTCACTAAAATACATTTTATGCATGTACTTAGGAAATTAAAGATAAGAATTAAGCTATAGGTATACTATCACTCACTTATCAAGTTTGGAAAGAAAGGAGCCAAACTCTACAAAGTCTTAGAGCCACCAAGAGATTCCGGAGAGTATCTAGCATGACAAATACATATGTTAGACTTCCACCACTTAACTATTACAACAATATACTAGGATTAGCCCCAAAGGGCAAAACCCCCAATTTGGAACCCTAGGTTCCCAAACCTCAACCTTAAACTTAATCCTCCAATAAAATCCTTCCCTACCCATGAAATAGAAGAAGATTTGAGCTCAGAGAGTTACCTTGGATTGCAAAAGAAGGAAGAAACTTGATGGAGGACTTGGGTCTCCTCCACCTTCGTTTCTCTCTCTAAAAGAGATGAGAGAGAGAGAGAGCTTCAAGGAAGAAGAAGATTGATGATGATGATGATGATGAAGAGGGATTTGTGGAGGATTTGATTAGAAAATGGTGAAAGAGTCATGGCATCCATGAGGAGAGAAAGAGAAAAGAGATGGAAAGAAGAGAGAGAAGAGTTGAGGAAGAATGAAGAAGAAGGGACGAGATCTTTCTTTTAAATTTCGTCCCAAATGGTGCCTAGCGCCGCGACTGGCCGCTGGCGCCTGGCCACCTGAAGTTGCACCACTGCAGCAAAGACAGACAAGACTGGCCGCCTTGGGCGCCTAGGCGCTCAGTCCCTGCTTCTTTTTTTTTTTTTTTTTTTCCTCTTCCAACACTTCTCAAACATCATCATATACTTATTTACATTTCTTAATTTTAAGTTAATGTCCTCATTTATTTTAGTCTCCATTAACTTTAAAACATAAATGTAAATAAGAGAATATCCCCCATTTGAATCCAATAAAAATATTGGAAAAATCAAACTCCTTAAGAATCAAAATCCAACTTTTGGATTTTAGTACAAACATTCCGAAACCTTACATTTTCTTAAACTTCAAGCTTGAAAATGAAAGGGTTAATAACTTCCAAAAATTCATTAAAAATCGCTCTTCAATTCTTTGATATCTAAGGAATAATTACCGGGACTTTTGATCCCATGAAAATGTCCCAAACCTATAGCCCTCCAAGGGGGCATAGGGTCCAAACTTAGAGCTTTCACAGGGTCCGACAGAACAAAGTGTCACAATTCGTGTGACTCTTGACCCGGGCATTACAAGTCCCATATTAGAAATGGAAGTAAGTGAAAGCCAAAACTTACTATAAAATGAGAATACTAGTATAACAAAGACCCAATTACTTATGTCATGATTTAAAAAAGTTATCAATTTGGTCAAAAAAGTTGAAATTCTTTCAAAAAATAAAATATGTATAAACCAGCCGATTTTATTAAACTAGACTAGATTGTCAGTTTTTCTAGAATCGGTCGAGTTAGATCGGATTACATCAATTCTTATGCATATTTCATTTGCAGAAGGACAGTTATGCGCTTAACTTTAAAAATAGAAATAAACAATAAAATATATTTAAGTAGATTGTATAAAGTCATAAATTTCATTACTGCTAATATAATAAAAAGAAATACAATATGCTATCATGACACTTGCACATAAATTAAAGTGGAGTTCACAGTGTTTTGCGCACAAATCATTATAAATAAAATTTTAAATTAGATAAATTTTTAAGTTAATTATCTGGAGGATATATTAATACTCTTTAATAACATATCACATATCAGATATTTGGAAGTACAAGTTTAACTTTCGGTGGAACAACTTAAAATGTGGAAAGAAAAAATCTTGCTTATAAACAGAAATTATTTATTTTTCATATTCATATTAAATATTTTCCATCAAGTCTAATTTGTTCAATTCTATTTTAATTAGTTGCATAATACAATTTTTTATTTAATAAGGAGAGTATACAAGACAAAAGTTAGCTAATTAGTTCGAGAGAAAAGATTTCACCAAAAAAAGAAAAAATGTTAGAGACAAAAGAAAGTAGGGGTGGCAATTACTATCCTACCCGCAAGTACCCACCCCACCTCAACCCGGTCGGGTCAGGGTTTAAAACCCACCCCGCAATGGGGCGGGTAGGCACCAGGGCGGGTTTGGATGCGAGTAGGGTTGGGTTCGAGTTCGGGTTCAAGGCAAACTCGCCCTTACCCTACCCGCACCCCATATTTATATTTAATTTATATATGTATAAGATTATTTTTCTAAATATTTCTATTATTTTAGGGTTGTATTTGATTGGAAGTAAAGATAGAATAAAAATTTTTTAATGTGTAATTTTTTATATGAAATTAATATATGAAAAATTTCACTTTATTTTTTACTCTCATATCAAATGCATCCTAAACACAAACTAAAATTTAAAATAATTTTCATATAAAAAAATTTAAAATAATTTTTTAAATATTTAAAAGGAGTAGTGTGCAAGAGCAGGTAGAGTATAAGTTAGGATGAGTTATTTGCGGGTAGGGTTCGGGTTTTGAAAATTAAAACCCGCGGGTAGGAGAGAGGCATGTTAAGACTTGTTTAATGAGGTGGGGGATAAGTTCGGGTTGAGTTAAAACCCGCCCCAACCCCCCCTCCCCCATTGCCACCCCTAAAAGAAAGACCTAATTTATGCAGAATATTAAAAAAAAATTATATTAATGGTTTGTGTATAAATAAATATGATTCACAATAAGACACTAATAGCTTATAATTTATTTATATAATTCTTGAGCTCTTTGTAGCAGTGTTTTCAACTCAATACAAAAGTTTTAAATGCACTTAAAGTCATTTGGCAGGATAGAGCTAGAATTTCCATTGTAATAAATAGTCATCACAATGACTAATGATAAATCATCTGATGTTTTATTTGATTCTTGTAGGACACATCTTTAATACCAGTCCTTATGAGTGGATATATCTTGTTAACACTGAGACACTTTCTAATATCATATAGAAAATTATTGTGGTCTCTTTTGTTGAATCAGGCATATTCTCCAATTCTTGGTTTCACAGAGATGGGGGAAGGTCGCATAGCTGCGTATGGGGATTCCAATTGTTTGGATAGTAGCCATATGGTTACCAATTGTTATTGTTATTGTTATTGACTTCTAAAGAAAATGCCAGATTTTACTGGTGCAGATGTCAGAGATCCTGTGCTTTTCTCGATCTGATTCAGTTAAACTAGATACTCCACTGTATGAAGATGACAAACAATTGCCATCTCGCAGAACTAACGTAAATTTTTAAACATATTCGGCTGTCGTGGGGAAGGAATTGATCTGCAGAACTGACTCAAAAGTTTCAAGTATGGGAAACTAAGGGCTACAGTTTGCAGGTTAGAGGAAGAAACAAAAAATTTCCTGGTTATCCAGTCATTGATTTGGGGAGAGGGTTGGATTCAACCTTTGATCCTTCTAACAAAAGGAATCCCATGTCAAGCATGAGAAATAAGGGTTACTCTCTTGGGATCAAGTACCTGGGCCTGTTCTATGGAGATGAGGTAAGACACATAAACAGTGCTATTAGATGGTGCATATTGCTGTATATTGCTGATATTCTGAATTCCCTTTATCTTGTTGTATGTTTGTAATAAATACTATTAGATAGTGCATATTGCTGATATTCTGAATTCTCAGATGAATCTTTCAGCTTGATGCGCCTAAGCTTGTTGGTATTAACTGGCTTGTTCCTGCCATAGTTGCAGCAACTGGTTAGTAAACACTAAATTTTCTCATACAGTTTTAAACTAGTATCTCTGTTATGTTTCAACGCCTTAATCTTTTGTAGCAGGTATTTTGTTATTGAGTTTTTGGCGCATTCACCAAAAGAGCCGTAGGCGAAGGAAAGGATCGGGCTCTGGTAGATTGTCCAATTTATTATAGTTTCAGCATACATTGTGTGTCATTTATTGTAACACTAGCCTCCAAAGAAATTTTCCTGTAGCATAGTAACAAATTCGAGTGTTTACACCAGCGTTACCGTAGGAAGGTGGCCAGGTGAGGTGCCTTTCCTTCTCCCTATAGAGTAACCGTTTTTGTTGCTTCTGATACTTGCAATCAGACAGTGAAATTATGCTTCTCAAGATATTGGTTGTGTACAACAAAATTAGATATAACGGAATAAGAGTAAAAGAGAAAAATACAAAATTTTGGCCTGACTCACCATTATAAGAGATTTTATCATCTATACTAGCCTATACTAGTAATAAATAAGACTCAAAATATGGAAACTTATGTCATATACCGACTTCACATTAATTTTAATCCCACCACTTTCTCAAATTTACTATTAAAAGAAACATTTTGAATTTCTATTCATTAGAATATTAATTAAAAGAAAAAGTTGATTAAATTAATTGAAATAAATATATTAAATTTTCTTTATAAAGTTAAAATAATTTAAAATAAAAATTTCAAATTTAATGAGCATCAATACAATTGTTACTAACCTTATTACTCTTCCACTACTCAGCCAATTATTTCATACTTTAAAAAAATAATGTAAATTTTAATTTGAAAGTTAATACTGATAATTGTTAGTATTAGTTACCAATATATTTTACTCAATTGATTTTTACTATTCATCTTTTTGTCATCACGACTCGTTTTTTATTCTATCTAAAAATCAATTATTTTTACTATCATTTTTTTAATACTTTATTATATAATTAATCAACAAGTCAAATTTCTCTATCATTTTTTTATATATTTATTTGTTATTTAAGAATTTATTACTCAACTACATTGTTTTTTTTTTATTTTTCCAAAATTAGAGTACCATCCATCTATGGAATAATATTTTGTTGCCTTTTATTTTTGTAAAGTGATTTTGATTCTTGACATCGAAACTCACACATGCATGCCCATGGAAAATATCACATATTTTTAATTTGTCAAGTATTGTGGCCAATAATAATTTATTAAGATATATTATTAGAAATTAAAAAGTAGTAGAAACATCATTAATTTTATCTTTAAGCTTTCATGAGAAGCTTTCATATTTCTTATATATCCATCTCTTCATATAATTTTTCTCTTCTACCAAAACCTAATAATTTACTTCATTTTACAATTGCTACTTTACATTTTCTATTTATACTAGATATTATCATCGATATCATTCTTGCATGGCTAATAGATGTGAATATTAAGAGCTCTTGCGATTAATAGCAAGGAAATGAAGATTTGTTCCACTATTTCTTCCTATATCTTTGTCCACAACCGTGTAAATTAACTTTTGTATCATAGCTTTTGTTTGTCATTGAATCTATGTTTTTATTTATATAGTTTTATGTTGTTTTTCATTGTGATTTGCTATTCAATATATATTGCTCTCTAAACTTCAGAAATCTCTTTATATATATATCAATTAGCAATGAAATAATATTTGTATTTGTTTATTCTTTATCTTCAATTTATCCTAAAAGAATGTATTTTACTTCAAAAAATTTTGTTTGTTCATTTTCTCTCAAGTTGTAATAGAATGATATATGTGTTTGTTTATTTTCTCTTTTTTGTTTGGAATAAATTTTATACGAATTTTATTTTTATATGAAGCATTTTTTTTAATTCTAAAAATCAAGTTTTGAAAAAAAATTCTTATAATACATATTCTTCAAAAAATTTCTTTGTTTTGTTTTTATATAGCCAATTTTTCAAGAATTAATCGATGTCAATATAGGGTTTATTCAAATTCCAAACTTCAAAATAAATGATAGTACTAGGCTATAGTAAATGTATAACTCGATATTTTACATTTGTAACAGAGTATACGAAAACTATGTAAATTATAAATTTAATAATTGATTTTAAATATTTTCAATCATCTCTTAAAAATTAGAAGTATATATTTTTTATAAAATAATTATACTTTTAATAACTAATTTTTTATTTTATGTGAATAGTTAATTGTTATATAGAATGCTTTTATGTAACTTTATCTTTAAAATTAAGTTACTAGAATATTGAAAAATAGGGAAGGAGAAAAAATATTATTTTTTGAGTTGTTTGATAAAAATTGAAAGTAGATAATTTTATTATTTATTATTTATTATTATATAATTTATAATTTTTATACTTATTTCAATTTACGTCTTACAAGAAATTTGAATTTTTAACGGAATATTAAATATAAAGAATTTATTTTACTATTTTCTTATTTTTATTTTTTATTACTTTTATTATTAGATTTTATTTTTTAAAGTTATTAAATTTGTAATGCAATCGTGTACTAAATTTTATTTTTACCAATTATTTTGTTAGTTCCATATCAAAACTTTTATATACAATCTATTTATTATAAAGCTTTTATATTTGTCAAAAATTTTATAAAAATATTTTAATATTTGTCCAAAGTTTTTTATCCCATGTGTTGCACAAGACCAAATTTCTTTTTTTTTTTTTTTTTATATTCCTAATATTTTTAAAAGATTTTCATTTTGTCCTTGTAATGATGATATCTAAATTATAAATAGAAAAAAATGATATGATGTTCCAGTTGCAACGATAGTGATTCCAAACACTATTGATGGAAATTGTTCACTTTCAATTTTTCAAGAAAAAATTTCTGGTATGGATTTTAGTAGGAAAAAAATTAATTAAGCATTATATAGAGTTTATATTAGAGAGGAAAATATTTTATATTCTATAAAAATATGGGAAAAAAATTATGTGGATGCTATCTAAATGTAACATGACTATTATGTTATTTTTTTAATTATAATTTAGATGTTATCTATTGAAATGATAAAATTAAAATATTTTAAATACATTAAGAACAACAATATAATTTAAAAAAAAAAATTAGAGCTAAATCAAAATCTTTATAAAATATAAAAGATATAAATGAAGATTTACCCTAATTTTAATGAATGTTGACTTTTATATACACTTTTTATGTTCCTTTTGCTAAATATTACATCGGCACTCTTCCCTTTTCTTTTTTTTTTTTCCCTGGTCAACGTATCGGCACTTAACCACCTGCTAAGTATTTACGATGCGTGTTAGTGGGCTCCCTACGATAGAGAAATACAGTGACCTGGGTTGATTAATTCTATATTGACAAGGCCAGTCATTGTAAGAGAGCTCCTGATTAAGGTGCAACCCTTTGGGGGGAAAAACTCTTTAATAAATCTTTTTTTTTTTTATATTTGGATAAATCTAAATGGGCAAAAAAGACTCTTCAATCTATTATTAATGTTATTTAAAATTTTTACTAATAAATAAATATATAAATAGGTTTTCAGATCATATCTTTAAAATTTAAATTAAATAAATAAATCAGACTTGTTTAAAATAAAATTTTACTTCAGTTTATTTGTTTTCATCTATAATGATAAAACCAATTTAAAAGCTCATCAATTGTAAAAAAAGTGGAGAACACGAGAGAGAAGAGAGAAGAGAGAAGAGAAAAAAAAAAGGGGGGCGGGTGTGGTTCAGTCAAAGCCTCTCAATAATGGATACACGTTTATGGATTGGGATCGGGTATAGTTTAAGAATTACAGACCCAACCATAAAAAATTTACTTTATAGTTATATCCAAAACAAAACAAAATAACTCAAGCAGTCAAGCTTCTAAGAAACAGCTCATCACTCAATATAAATTACTTTATTTAAAAGTCTGGTTCTCAAAAAGTGTGTTTGAAATGTTAAAAAAAATAGAAATGATTTGATTTAAAAATCAAATCTTGTATTTGAATATTTTTAAAATAAGAAATAAAATAATTTCTAATTTTTATGAGATTTGACTCTTTTGTATTTGAAATCCTTTCAAAATTGAAAGGATTTAATGGAAATTGATTTGATTTGATTTGTACTTAAATATTAAAATCAAATCAAACAAATCAAATCAAATCAAATCAATTCCATTCTTAGTTATTCCAAATACAATCTAATATATTATAAATATAAAAATTGATTTCTAAATCAATTCAAATTTTATTTTTATATAATCATTCCAAACATAAAATTTAATTTAAAAATCAAATCAATTCAAGTCCATTTAATTTAAATTAAATCAATTTCAAAATTTAATCATTCCAAACATTCCCTTTGATGCAGAAGAAAATAAATGATTGTCAACGCTCAAGAGCTTCCGCTGAAACGTCGTTGGCTGATGTTCAACTCTATCATTTGATTCATTTTCGATTTCCCTTGTGACCATGGCGTCGCTGCCTTTCTCCACTTGTTTATTGCTACTTCGAATGGTTGCGTCAGAACATTGTCATCTCTTCGTTGTATTTTGCTGTGTCATAATCTAAGCCTCCTGGAGAAATGCGCACCTTGCTGTCTCCTTTCAGAGCACTAACTATCTGCGGTATATAATTCATTATCAGAGTCAAAAGAAATATATTCTTGCATATAGCACGCCGTAGTATGAACTATGAATTCAACAATCTAGACATAGACATAGACATGGCACTTAATCCAACTAGGATCTTAAATTAAAAACATAATCAAATTAAATTAGCCTGCGTGACTGTCTTATCAAATACATATATTTAATCATTATGTAAGAATACTTGAGCAGGTTAAAAATTTGACACCACTCAATATATGGAAAGCTACAAAGCTACATAAAAGGTGTAACAATTATTGGCATATTAAAATTAAATAGTTGCTCTTATAAAAACCAAAAAAAAAAAAAAAAAAAGGAGAAAAATTCCAAGTGACTTGTTTCCATACAACAAAATGCGTTATCACAATGCAAAGCTTGGCATCCTTGACAATTGATATGTGGTAAATCATGTTTTAGGATTAAGGGCATGAGTATTCAAAATAAATTAAGATAAAGATATGGTAATATATATATATATTGGTATTCTATCATCGGAGGTAATTATATTTGAGCATTTAAGATTTCATAGAGATATAAATTGTACTTAGGACTCAAATTCGAAACTATTAATTAAGGGAAAGAAGTATGCATTTTTCCAACTGAATATGTGTTACTAACTTGTATTAATCATTGAACTTTAAATCTTTCACATTTTTCATTTTCTTTACTTGAGCTTTATTTGGAATGACTTTGGATATGACTAAATTTCATACATGAAATTGTACTAATAGAATTTCACTTTGTGAAGACGATAAAGCCACAGTAAACTTTGATAATTAATACAATATTAATTGGAGGAAGTTGGACACATCCATAAGGTGGAGGAGTTATTGCGAGAGAAGAAATTTTCTCCTTTTGATGATAATATGTAACAAATCAGAGAGTTGGAAGTTGAAGTTTAACTTTCGGCGGAACAGCTTAAAATTTAGAAAGAAAAACTCTTGCTTATAAACAGAAATCATATTATTTCTCACCCATTTGTTTTTTTTAACCATATGGTTAGAAAATTTCATACGTTAAATATTTTGTGTCAAGCCTGCCCCTTAACTATATTTTAGTTGCATGATACAGCTTTTTTAATAAAGAGAGTATATAAGATGAAAGATAATTCAATAGTTAAAGGTAAAACATGACACACACACACACATATATATATATATATAAAAGAAAAAAGCTTAAATATTAATAATTTGTGTATAAATAAAAATTTAAAATAAAACACTGATGTTGTATAATTTATATAACCGATTTCATCCAGTGAGATAAAATTTTGTTGTTATAATGTTATCTAATCTAACAAGAACTTTAAAGGGCAGTAGATATTTTAAAAAAAGAAAACATATTTCAAAAATATAATTTCAGAAATAATATACAAAGATTGATATTTGATATTATAGGATGTATGTCGCCTTTTTTAAAGTATTGAATTCAGGCATAATAACAAACTTGATTACTATACCTCGCTCATCTTAGGTCGACGCATTGCTGAATATTGTATGGAAGCTGCGGCACATGTCACCATGCGAGCCATCTCATTGGGGTTATACTCATTCTGGAGCCTTGGATCAACCAGACGATCAAAATTTTCATCTTTCAAAGCATTAGGGAGCAAAGGCATTGCTTGCGAGGACAAGATAGATACAATTAAGAGCAGTTCAGTGGCACCTCGTCATCTACACTAAGAAGAGAAAAGAATAAAAAGAAGAAAGTGATAGAGAACTCACTTCTTGTGAGACGCTGGCTCACCATTCATCTATCATTAAATGGAGTGTAGAATCCACTTAAATTTGGCACATACCCTATCTAATAGTGAATGAATGGTGAATCGATACGGTATCCTACAAAAAGTGAGTCCGCTCAACATTTATAAAAAAGAAAAAGAAACCTTTATTTCATGAATATACAATTGCTCTTTGAACTTGTAGTTGCAAATATAAATGACTACCATGATTTGAATTCATATTTTAAGAAATTAAAAGAACATTACCCTCTCAAAAATAGTGTAAAATTCAATGATATAAGATAAATTCAATGAAATATGATTCACTAAAATCTTTAATTTTCTCCATATGTCTAGCATTTCCCTGTAATATATAGGCCCCCAAAACAGAAGTATCGTAACACATACCGATTCCACCAATTCCACTGGTTTACGTTCGGTGATTAGCTCCAGGAGAATAACTCCAAAGGAGAAAATATCTGATTTTTCCGTGAGTTTTCCACTCGTAGCGTATTCTGGAGCCAGATATGCATGCGGCAATCCATGCTTGAGTTTTATTTTCATTTTTACTTTTTTTTTTTTTTTTTTTTGTTGCTAGTGAAATGGATCATATGAACTAAGCACTTCTCTTTGCCGCTTCCAAGGCTCTTTGAGATGATAGAAGGATTCTGTTCTTACCCAATAGTTCCCATCACTCGAGTGGAAATATGAGTGTTGATATCAGGACAAAAACTGGCGAGCCCAAAATCTGCAACCTGCCATCAGAATGGGGGAAAAAAAACAATTGCCATCTAAATAAAAACTTTGAAGCAAAAGCTTAAAAATAAATATAAACTAATCTTAAATTTGCATTTTTGTTAATGGATAGTTAAAATCCTGTCACAACTTTTATAGTTTGTAGGGTGCATCCATCAGTAAATTTGACCTGTAGAAGAACAATAGAAGCTCACTTCTGGAGGTAAGGAAAGACAAATTCTTCATATTAATCCGACTAAATCAGTTTAAAACTCAGCAGTCGTTTTGCTCACTTCAGCAAAAATACCAAGAGTACACATGTAAACACAAAATACCTTTGCTTCAAAGTTAAAATCTAGAAGGATATTCACAGCTTTGATATCACGATGGATGATTTTGGGAAGACCTAAACATTCAGATTATTGTAACGAATGTGTAAATGCCTGTTTGGTTTGCAATTAGAGCACTTCAAACTTAATTCTTGTGAATTGAAAAATGAGATTATTGAGTGTTGGGATTGTTTGGCTTTAGAGAAATGGTATTTGAACATATTAAACTAGATAATGTAAATATATTTGTCGAAAGAAAGATACAAAGTAATGACTATTGAGAGAAAAAATATAGTGAGCTTCATCATTATTATATCTTATATGCCTATATTATATCACTTAATTATATTCAAATGTCATTTCTCTCATGTTATTGGTCAAACTATTGAAAGTGGGTATGATTTTACTTTTCATTAAGAATTCATGGAAATGAGATACATTTTTACAATGGTATCCTCCGTTACTCTCTTCCCCCTACCTCACTTATATTCCTTGTTAAAATTGAATTCCATTAAACAGAAATATGAAGCATAAAATATGTGATTGGTTGGCTCTACGGTATCATTTTTTAACCCTTTAAACATTAAAGCTTTTATGATGATTATTTCTTTTAAAGAAAAATGACCAATTTAGGTTAAATTTAATAAAAAAGAAAATAATAAGTTTTATTTAATTAAAATATTAAAATAAAAATGTCTTTGTTAATTATTTGAGAGCTAATTAATCTTAGTGTCAAAATATTTATTCAAAATATATTAATCTATCTTAAATTATATATTTTTGATGATTTTATTTTTAGGAATGATTTTATTTTATCTTATCTAAAATAAAAATAATTTTTTAAATATTATTTTTAAATACAAGTTAATTCTTTTAACTTCAATTTTTTTAAAAGCAATTTTTACAATTTTTATTTTTCTAAAAAGTAATTCACTTAACTTTTTTTCTTTTTTTGTAGCAGCTTAATAAATCACGATAAACTGCTTAGAGCATATATACATTCCTCGTGAAGATATGTCAGTCCTTTTGCAACTCCGAAAGCAATTTTCAATCTTGTCGGCCAGTCCACAGTAGGTTGCCTTTCTCCTGCAGCATAAATAAACCAATCAGAGGATTCAGACAGATCCCTTCTCCAAATTTGAGCTTAAGAAAATGGGCCAGCTAGTATGAATTTTAGATATATAGAGTTTACTACTAAGAGGAAAGCTAAAATCAAACCACTTGAACCATACCATGTAAATGGAAAATACAGTGTATCGTTCGGAACAAATTCGTAAACAAGCAGTAGGCGGAGAAGGTGGTGGCTTTGGAAGTTGCTGATGGCCAAGGCGGCCACCATATGAATCGCCTGTCAATTGAGAAGAAATTAGCATGATTAAATCGGCAATGAAATGATCATCATGGTCGAAAATGTTTGAACAATATCAAAATTCAAGAGAGAGAGATTAGCTTGTTAACTTCAAGGATGAACCAAACCGAATAGTTGCAGATAGAAATCCACGTACACAGTATGTAACATATGCATTCGCATGGGTTTACGCTAAGATTTTTAGCGGTGTGCAAACTTAGTAGTAGTGAATTGGAATTGATGAAGGCGTCAAAACAAGTGGCAATATCAAAGGATAACAAATAAGATTCAATTATTGGAAAAAAAAGAAAAAAAAAAAAGCGTGTAAGGTCCAACTGAAATTGCAGTTGCAACCGAAGCAGGAAAAAGTATTCAAGCGAAAGCTCTCATCTCACCTTTAGGTACCACTTTCTTTTTCCAACAATAAATGCACAAGATGATCAGCACCAGAATAATCACCACAGCCCCCACGGTGATTCCCAAATAGACGCTGGTTAATTTACTCGGCGGCGGCGACGAAGTTGGCGGCGAGTCTGATGAGCTTGACGGAGGAGAAGGAGGAGGGTATGCAGTGACTGGCGCTGGTGTAGAGATGCCGTTGACGGCAGTGGGGGCGGACGCGGTGGGGTTCGAAGCGCCGGGGGGCGCCGTCGCGTTCAAGGTGGCGCTGGCAGCCTTTGCTGACATATGGGCAATTGGGGTAAAGAAATTAAGAAGCTGAAGCTCTGTGTGGTGTCTTTCTCTTAATTTCTCGAAGTTCGATAATTCTGCCGCCTAGTGAATCATTATTTGTTACTAGTAGCATGTTTGCAGTCATCGGATACGTCAACCAGGTACGACAGTATTTTTCATATGGGCCTACACGGTTTTGCCGACGTGATTATTGCAATTATTGCTTTTTATATATATATATATATATATATATATAACCGATCAGAAGAAGTAATAATGTATCCTCCAAAAACATTTTTTTAATAATCTTTTTAATATTTTAAAAAATATTAAATAAACAATAAATACGTTTATTATTTTGAAATGACAATATATAATAAAATTAATATTTTTTACTCTCTTTTATTTATAATAATTGTTAATTTAATTTTTTTATTTAATTAAAAAATTTAAAATTAATATATAATTATGATGTAGAGATTTTAACATGAAAAACTTCCTGCATAAGGGATAAAAAAAAATCATGAAATCTAATTAAGAAAATTTTCACTATAAAGAAATCAATGAGTAGAGTTAAAGAGTTCCATTAAAAGAATATCAAAAATAGGCTCTCTATTTGCTATCAAAATTGTGGAAATTACCAAAGCAATATTACTTAAAAGCCCGTAACAATTAAACACTATCACATGAAAGTGGAGAAAAAACAAAATTTTGAGCATACCAAATAAATATCCACGGTGCCAAAAACAATTGAGGCAATTCTCTAGTACCTCCCTATATGTATATATTTTGTATATTTTTATGTGATTAATTAACAGATAGATAATATATGTGTAATTTTATATATGTATCTTAAATTTTCTATTTCACCTTATAAATATTTTATGATTGGTTTTAAAAAAAACAGATCCTATCTTGAGAAATAAATTTTTTTGTGCACGATGGACATGAACTCTGCTTCAACCTTTGTTTTGGTGTGTTCAGTTCTTGCAATCATACTCCTGCCAGTTGATCCTTCGGCGCCGAAATATTGGAATCATCAAATAGGAGGCTCGGTGAGTAGCACGTAGAGGATGAGGTTGCACGACGACATGTTGGCCCTGACGCTGACAGTAGAAGATCTCTAGGACAATGTATGACAGTGTGTAAAAGGCAATACGTAGGAGGCCATTCTTGAGCTAATCTGGCAGCGCAAAGACTCTGACATTAGAGCTTGAGGTTGCCAGCAGCATCAAGTGGGAGGTGGTATGGCTTGAGGTCGTGATGTGCGATACCGTTACAATGGGTAAAGCAGAGATCAGAGATGAGCAGCTGGAAGTGGTGGCATGTAGCGGGCTCACGGAAGTGGTTGTGACAGGAGATCTTTCAGAAGAGTTCATGACCGCCAATGAACTTGAGACGAGGTAGATCTTGGTCCTACCCACCATCTCATGGATGAGGAAGATGTTAGGGTGGTGATGGAGGTAGCGCATAGTGCTGCACAATCTGCACCTCCATGGTGGCGTCTGTCTTCAACATGTCAATAGCGAGAGATTGGAGAGATGATAGAAAAGGGACGGCCTATAATAGATCCAAATTTTTTTTTCTACAATAGATTACCCCTTAACAACATAAAAAAGTAAACTACATGTTATAACACGACGCGTTGCTTTTGTTTTACTCCACACAAAAATGTATAAAATATACACACAGAGAGAGCACTGGAGAATTGCCCAAACAACTGATTGAACTTTTATCAAAAATAGAAGACAAATAAATTCTCAACAAATAACACAAGTGAATAAATATTCTCTCCAAAAACGAAGCAACGGCGGCGCTGGCAGAGGGAAAAAAAGAATAAGTTGAGCGCACCAGCCTCACACATAAACCTCTTTCTTTTTATTTTCATTTGTGTTTTTCAAGTCACATCATCGCGCGACTTTTAAAAAAAGTCGAGCTGCCATCCTTTTTTTCATTTTAATAAAAGTGTTGGGCTCCACTTGAGGGAGGTCCATACACCACAATAAATCTATATTCTTTTTTAAAACAAAGTGCCTTTTTTTTTCTCTTCCTGAAAAAAGTTAATCCACACGAACTCTAGCCGCCTATTCAACTGTTAAACACGCGCTTAGCTTTAAAAAACATAAATAAACAATGAAATATGTTATCATGACACCACACATTACGGCGTTGAAACGAGTCATATTTACCGGGTCAACTCATTTTTTCGTAAAGAATAATTAAGTTAGTATTAAAAAATAATAATTTATTTAAATTAATCTATTTTTAATTTGACTGATTTAACTTATAGATTAAACTGGCTAATCCTCGCAAGTAAATGGATTGGTTTATTTATCCGTATTTTTTTTATTATTTTAATAAAATTATATAAATTTAAAATATAAAAATATAATTTAATAATTAAATTTAAGATATTTGTAATCTTAATAAAAAATAAAAAATTTTATCTTTTTTAAAATAAAATTTATTTTTTAATAAAAAATAATTTTTAAAACATAAAAAATAAAAAATAAATAAATCCTAAATCCTAAATCCTAAACAATCAATCCGTTTAAGACCACTAA
This sequence comes from Pterocarpus macrocarpus, assembly GCA_031439585.1. Taxonomy (NCBI): domain Eukaryota; kingdom Viridiplantae; phylum Streptophyta; class Magnoliopsida; order Fabales; family Fabaceae; genus Pterocarpus; species Pterocarpus macrocarpus. Next base: position 40,604,103 of record CM062517.1, read on the forward strand.
TTGATCTTTTTTCGTTTTTTGATTAAGGATGGGGTTTTCGGGGGCTGGATTGGGTTCTTCTACCCACATTTTGCCTTTGGTAAGATCAAGCTCGAGTGTACATCTTGCAAGGTCAAGACTTTGGCTAGTTGAGCTTGCACCTTGCATACATGGACTGGTTTTAAATAGGACAAGTTGAAAAATTTTGATTTATAGATTTAAACGAGCTCTAACTCATTTAACTTATTTATTTCACAAATTTAAACTTGCCAATTCAATTCATTTGACAGCTCTACTTCATATTAATTAAAGTGGCCTTCACAGCAGTGTTTAGAATGATCCAGTCAATTGTAGTCATATGGATGTTAATAAAATAAAATAAATGGTTCAGGGTGTATTTAATTTAATTTTTGAGAAAATTATTTTTAAAAAATTTTCAAAAAAATTATTTTTAAAAAATTAATTTACATTTAATTTGAATATATTAAAAATAAATTTAAGGAAATAATTTTTGTTTAAATTAGATAAAATAAAATTATTTTTAATTATTAATATGAGAATATAATAAATTTTTTTCTAAAATGGATTTTTTTGAAAAATAATTTTAAAGATATTTTAAAAAAAAATCTTTTAAAATTTTAAAATTAAATTGAAAAAAAAATTATATATTTAAACATATTAATTACAATCTATTTTACATAGCAATAAAAGACATTATCCCTCACGCAAAAGAATATCCTAACACGCTCTTAGATGGTCCAAGACAAGTGTTATGTGGTACTGCACACTTTTAGACGACTGGTGGAGAATTGGTATTGGGATTTCCAGTTTAAACAATAAAAATCAAGTGTTAGTGAAAAGTCGAAATTGGACACCGCGCTAATGATCAGTATGCGGCGCGGCTAATGTTATAGTAGCTATGTTTATTGATAAAAAAAACAAGATAAATAAAAATTGAATAATAAAAAAGAAGTTGGAATATAATATTTAATGTAAAAGTAGCAGCACAAAATAATATAAACAACATAGAAAAAATAATAGAAGATAGCTAAAATAAATCTGGTAATATTTACTAAATACATGGACAATTAAAAAATATTTTTGTTTAATGAAATAGCTGATAAAATTCACGTTTTTAATAATTTATGCTGTCTTATGAATTAAATAATAATATAAGAAAGAGTATTAAGTGTTTATTGATTTGTAAAGTATTTAAAAGATATAAAAAAACTAGTAAAAGTCATTTAAATGAACGTAAACTGTATCATCCCCATATAATGTTATAGGAATTAATGAAAATGTTCTTGGGCAAATTTTTATTATTCACAGTCTTACCCCTGAATATTTTTAAAAATGATATTTAGGTCCTTATATCAATTGAATTAGCAGAATAAGGTTTTAAACGAAGCAAAACCACGTAGCGGAAACGTAGAAACCCAATTCTTGGCCAATTGGGCCACGGAGGTGTCTATATGTGAAATGACGTGGGAAGCCCCTAGACTTATCCATAATTACGAAAATACCATTAGCCACGGAAAACAAAAAACAGAAGGCCCTAAATTTGCAAAACATTTAAGTTACCCTATTAATCGATTTATTCGATTTTATTGAATTTGTAAAGTTAATTAAAAAATTAGTTAGAGGCTAACTAGGAGTTGATTAGAAGTTAATTAGAGAGATTAGGATTAAGAAGAATTAAAATAGAAAAATATAAAACCTCATAAAATTCTTCAAAACCGTTTTACCGATTTAAAGGAAATCGGTAGAATTTCAGTATTTTCAACTATTAAAACCCAAACGAACCAAATTTAACCTACTAAACCCTACTTCAAGTGGCTAGAATTTAGCCACCTTCCTCACCAAAGTGGCGCCACCCATGCCACAAAGAGTGAGCATGGTTGGCTCACTTATGAGCCACTTCTCCCACCCACCACTTCTATATCTTTTTCATATAATCCTTTCTTACTTCTTCAAATTTTCAGCCTCCCTCTCTCCGTCACAAACCTCTCATCATTCCCTCTTATCTTCCTTCCTTTTCACTTCATTTCTCATCCATTTTCAAGCTCCAAGCACCTCCAACATCAAAACTCTTCATCTAGTCAAGCTATCTTTTAATCTAGAGGTAGAGATTCAATCATGTTCTTGTTCTTTTGGGTATGAGTGACTGATTTGGGACTTTTGTTTCTTATTTATTGATGTGATGATTGACTGAATATGATGATCTTTGGCTGGCTGTTGGCTGTTCTTGATGTAAAAATTGATCTAGAACTAGAAAGGAGTGAAAGTAGAGTGCAGGGAAGAGCTAGAAGACCAAAATTCCTCGGCAGTCCGTACGGCAGAATGTACGGCTTCGCCTACCTCCATTTAAATTTGATGAAACCATTTTTATATGAAACTAAATATTCAGGGCTTTCCATACATATATTATATACGGCCATTGGATTAGTATTGAGAAAGATATGAATTTTGGAAGTTTGACCTAGGTTTTTGAGTTTGATTCTGGGCAGACTAGGTTGTTCAGGGCAAAACTTGCCCTATACTACTTGAAATTAAATGAAACTAACTTTGTTAGAAAGCTTACACATATGAGAATATCTCATAAAAATTTTGGAGTTAGATAAGGTCTCGTTTACTCCCAATGGTTCGAGAAAATTGCCTTATGTCCAAACCAGGCCAAAACAAGGCAGTGCAGGAAGGTCAAGTTTCGGGGCTTATAATTCAAGCTCTACTAATGCAAATGAAATGAAACTTATTGCAAATAAAAGCTTGTCCTGTTACTTTAATATAGATGAATTTCATATTATTTGAACTGGTTTTCGAGTTTTAGTGGATTTTTATTTTTAAGGGTGCAATTCTGGCCAGCTACAAGGCAGGCTAAGATAAAACTTGAATAACTTGAGCTACATTTATCAAAATTAGATGGGACCAAAGACGTTATAAAATAGATACATAACACTTCAACATATCCAAAATTCAGGTCTAAATGAGCTAAAATGAATTTAAAGCTTGATTTTTAAAAATAGGCAGAGTTGAAGAATATGAGCAGGATTTCCAAAATTAATGGATCAGGCACCTTAATGCATATATGAGTTCAATTAAAGTCTAAGTGTTGCAATTCCATGTTGGTGTTTGAAAGATTAATGCATTATATTTGATCTCTTACTGTGACTGACTGTCTGTTGAAATTGGCACTATTCATGGGGAAACGGATCTGATCTGTTATGCTGCCGAATTTTCGGTAGAATTGTAAGGAGGTTATGAGCATATATATGTTATGAATATTTATGATATGAGCATGAAATTCTATATGCAAAGATATATGAAAGTAAATGATGCAACATATGTATGAGTGCATTTAGCATGTCTATGCATGATTATGTATGAGAATGAAAGGATATAAATATATTAAATGTGGATCCCTTCACCTAGGGACAGTTATGAGATCCCTCCGTGTGAAGGCAGTTAAATAAGATAAAATTGGATCCTTTCACTTGGAGGCAGTTAATTGGGTCCCTCCCTATGAAGGCAGTATAAAACTATGAGATCTCTCTACCTTGGAGACACATGGTTAGATGAGATCCCTCTACATTGAAGGCAAGTGATCAGCTGAGATCCCTCTATTCTTGAGGCACATGACTAAGAGAGATCCCTTCAATTTAGAGGCACATGACCAAAATGAAATCCCTCCAAGACTAAAGGCACGTGAATCCCCTTGTAGGTCAGTTCTGTGTGACGACGGTCACGAGTTGAGCTCACTCCTAGATCAGACTATCCAAGAGCAATAAAGACTAAAGAAAGGAAAGCAAAGAAAGTTAAAGGAAAATACCAGTGCATTTTCATGAATTCAAGTATAAGTATTTGCATAATTATATCCCATGTTTTATTGATGCTGAGACTGTTCTATCTACTTATGCTGTAATTATTATTCCGAATATGAAATATTGTCAATGTGACTCAAGTGCGTGAATAAAATGAATTCTACTTCGGACAATATATTTTTCAAACTATAAAATTGAACAGTCTAGTTAACATACTCACATTTTTCATAATAAACCGAAGCAGCTGGAGATAATAACGATGACACAGCATATGGTAGTTTAATGAATCCTTTTGAGAATTTATAATTCTCACTCCTATGTTTGTTTCCATGTTATCTCCAGATAGTTCAGAAGTTCCGAAGAAGGCCCTCTGAGGCAGAGTTGATTAGTAAGATTGAAGGTGGCCGAAGGTTGCTGCCAGACAAGGTCCGATTAAGTGACAGTAACAACTCCTAAGTGAAGTGTTATGACTTAAGTATAATACCATACTTGGGAAGGTGTTACATAGACCGCATATAATAAAATAAGTGGAAAAAAATTTAAATATAGTATTTGATTGGTGAATTCATAATTAAAAAAACTATTATTATTATAATATAAAAAAACTATACTAAATATAATAACAGAATATGTTATTGTTAAAAATATATTAAGCCTTATGCACTCTAGCCTTATACCATTAGGCCCTTGTAAGTTAGGATCATAGGTTGTAAACTGTTATCAATTATGTCAAACTAGCTTTAATTAATTTTATATAAGAAAAGGAATTATTTAAAGGACTCAAATATTTTTATTAGTTAATTCAAATTACAAGCATTAAAATGATGTTATGAGTATAATTTAGAGTTTATGTTCAAATAAGTTGTCGGATCTAAATATGGAGGCTCAGATTTGTGGCTATGATAAGCATTCAAGAATGAATTATCAAAAGAGAGCAAATATTTTGAAAGTATGTAAGGGGCACGAGGTAGCTATATATATAGCTGGATATGGTGGAATCACAATGAATAAGAGGTATATTGGGTGTTATAATTTTTTTTTTCAAGTATAATCTTAACTTTTGCTAAGGTCAATTAATATGTAAAGAATGAGGGTATGAAGGAAAAATTGTATATGTATATGGAAATTGTATTGGCGATCATATGCCACAACTTTTTGTTTGTGCTGGTAAACGAACCATTAAAAAATTGACTTTATTGATTTGCTAAAATTTAGTATTTGTATTCTATATTTATTGGTGTGTTTGTGTAATGTCGGTAAGAAGGGGATGTTTAATTTTAAATATATTAGATAGTAGAGCTATATTTTGTAGGATAAGTTAATTTGTATTTGTATACAAAATAACTTTTGAAGCTTTTTGATAAATTTAGTTTGAATCAGATATAAACTTGTTTGGGTTAAAAAGAACAAAAGTAGCTAAATTGGAAAAAATAAAATAAAAGAAGAAATTTTAAAAGAAGATAACCATAGCTTTAGGAGTGGGCGTCAATTGGGTTAGATGGCTTTAGAAGTCTTTTTTGATCCAATTCTCTCATCTAAACAATGGATTGGGTTAGATGGGGTGGAGCAAAATTTTCCTTTCAACTCGACTCAAGTAACCCACTCATGGGTGGGTTGGAATTGGGTAGGTCGAGTTGGGTCAAACTTGTGGATCTGATATATATTTTAAAAAAATTACTTATTAAAACATGTTAAAATATTCCTTTATTCCTTAGAATGGCAAAATTTGGGATAATGTGATCCTTTTCATTTAAATTAATGAATAATTTAAGAAAAAATGTATCCCTGTATTCCTTAGCTTGAAAAGATTTTGAAAAATGTGGCCTTTTCATTAATATTAATGAATGATTTTACAAATAATTTTCCCTTTATTCTTTAGATTGACAAAATTTAGGATATGATTCTCCTTTTACTTGATATTAATAAAGGATTTGAGAAAAAATTTTGTCCTTTCATTTCTTGACCTGACAAGATTTAGGATATAAATTTTCTTTTATTTGATATTAATAAAGAATTTGAGAAAAAAATTAATTATTTTATTCTTGGCCATGACACAAGATTGAGGCCACTAAAAAAGTATTAAAAGAAATAGGCAGCTTGGGTTAGATTGTGTAAACTAAAAATTTGTAAATCCATGACCTAACTTATATCTCATGGGTAGGAGATTTTTTAACCAGACTTAATCTATCAACCCAGCTCAACCTGTATATAGGTTTAGTTGGGTTGAAACCTGTGAGTCGATGGGATGACTTAACCTAATGCTCACCTTACATAGCTTGGTAAGAAATAAAGGATATTTTTTAAAAATAATTTTATTATAAATGAGTGTAAAATTTTGTGTAAGTCAATATCGTTGAAGTAAATATTTAACATGTCATTGAAACAATAATTGAATATGAAGAAGTGCACTTTATCAATGAAAGAATTTGGTTGATTTTGTGAAAATGAAAGGCATTGGTATGTTTAATAAAATGATAAAACTAAATGAATAATATGTTACTTTGTCAATTATTATCCTTACATGGATAAAATTGTCTTGATAGTGCTCTTTTAAAGATTTCTTTTATCAGCTAGCACTAGACACGCAACTGACAGAGCTTTAGAGCACAAGGTCAGGCTTATGATATAGTCTCTATGTTTGGTTTAATAGTCACGTCCACAATGCTTCAGTAAAAAAATTGGACATTGAAGATCCAATTTTTGTCCGATAACCAGCATTTTTTTGTATTTGGACTTGACAAAATAATCCAATGGTGAGAGATGTATTACAAGCCAGGCATGGGTCGATATAGAAAGAAAGACAATTTTACCCCAATAAATAATGTCTTATAGTTATTTTACAAACTTTAATTCTTCCTCGATTTTATTATTTCAAAACCTCACTAACATTTCAACGAAAAAAATAAATTATTTGTTCACCAATTTTCTATTTTTTCAAAATTAATTTCATTTAATTACGTAATCTTAATCTTTTCCAACAATAAAAAAGGGATGAGTAAACCCCCAATTTGGTCCTTGACAATTTTAGGGTCAGACAACTTGGTCCCTAAAAAAAAAAAAAAATTGGTCCGCTAATCCTTGACAATGTAATCTGTTGGACATTTGTTCATCCCTAACGGAGCTGCACACATGGCACTCCACCATGGCTTTAAACGACATCATTTCGTATCCTTTAAAGCAAACTTAGATGATAAAGTGTCACATAAACCACGATGCCATTTATAGTCCTATAATGAGAATCCCCAATTTCCCACTAATCTCCACTCTTGAATGATTAAGGAAGAATATGAATTGAATCTTGTCATCTACATGTAGTTGGTATTGCATCATTGGTGGTTACACAAGGAGTCTTTTCACACCATAGTGGCTAAAGGTAGTGAAGCAGCTTTGAAGGATTTCCTTGATAAGAAAAGAGACAGGTCAGTGAAAGTTTACCCATAAAAATATTGTCCAATATGGTCTCGAAAGACTTGTTTTATGCTTAAAAAATTGTTGTGTGCATGCTTTGCCATTGGCCAATGGGGTGCACGTGTGTGTGTGTGTGTGTGTGTAATAATGAGTTAAATATGGTTAGTGTCTCTATGTGTGTAAAATATTGCGTTGTGTTGTTGTGGTCCCTGAGTGTAATGGTTTTTGTTTTTTTATTCTTTATTTGATTTACAAATGAGCCAGCACATTAGTATGGTCTTTCACCATTGGGATAGGTTTACGAGAGACCCAAACGACAAGTTGCAATATGTTGATGGTTTGGTTGTACGTATGCCTAGGTTGGATATAGACTACATAAATTTGTTTGATATACAAAATTTGTTCAAGGATATGGGATATGAGATGTACAAGAGTTACAGGTGGTTAAAGCCTGATAACAAGGATCTTGACATAGGTTTAAGACCTTTAAATGGAGATGCTGATATCAATGAGATGTGTAGATGTGGTGTTTTAGCAGGAAAAGGAAAGGGAAAGAATGAGGTGCATTTGAATTTTGAACACCCTGTGCATGAGACTATTGAGGTGGATGTGAATGAGAAGATTTCTGACCTAGGTGATGAAGTTTCCAATGAAGGGGTGGGTGGGAAGGTTAATGTGGTCAATGAAGGGTTGGGTGAAAAGGTTGTAAGTGGCAATGAAGAGGTGGAAAGAAGGTATGAAGAAGATAGTGATTCAAGGGAGGAAGCAGGTACTAGTGATTCAAGGTTTGATGATCATAGTGAAGTAAGTTTAGATAGCAGCTTATCCTCGGATGATGGCTATGCAAGTGTAGAGGATGAGTTGTACAAACCTAATCCAAAAGAAGCAGAGTTTGAGGAAGACGAAGATGAGTCTGCATCTCAAAGGAAGCAAAAAAGGCAAGGCAAGGTACAAGAAAAGAGTGAAGCAATAGCTAAACAGAATCAAGAAGCAAAGGCAAAGTGGTAGACAAATCTGATGCTATAGTTGGAGAAAATCAACTAAGGAAAAATATGGAGCAAGAAAAAATTGACACTGGTGCAGTTAAAGGAGTAGGAAAGAAGGCTCGGGCTAAGAAAAAATTTGCAAGGAGAAGTCAAAGTCTAGTGAGGATTCTAAAAATTGAGAATTCGAGTAAAGATGAGGTGGCAAATGTCCCAAGTGACAAAGATAAGTATGATTACATTTCTGAAGAACCCCAATCCCCTCTAGCCTCTGATAATGATGGCAATGGGCATGTATACCCCTAATTCAATAAGGGTGCTTCGTATAGAGAAATCCAGCTAGATATTGGAATGGAGTTTATGAACTTAAAGCAATTCAAGAATGCTGTCAAAGATTACAACATCAGCAGGGGTAAGGTGTTTAAGTGGGTGAAAAATGACAAATTGAGGGCAAGGGCAAAGTGTGCTAGTGAAGGTTGTCAGTGGATGATATTTTGTGGTTTTAATAGCAATAGGAAGAGCTTTCAGATCAAGACCTTTAATTTTGAGCAAACTTGCTGCAGAGAATTTCAAAACAAAAAGGCTAATACAAATTGGGTGATTAAGAAACTGGTCAAGAAACTAAGGATACATCCTCAATTGAGACATTCAGAGGCCTTTGACCACATGAAGGAGGAGTATAATGTCCACATAAATGATAAGAAGATTTGTAAGGCTCTAAAAAGGGCAAGGCATTTGGTAGAAAGATAAGATAAAGAACAATATGATAGGTTATAGGATTATTTGCATGAGTTGTTGAGAAGTAATAATGGCAGCACAACAAAAATGGAGGTGATTCCCCAACATGAAGCCCCACCCCAATTCTATAGAATGTACATATGTTTGGATGCTTGCAAGCAAGGATTTAAAGCTGGTTGTAGACCATTCATAGGATTGGATGGATGCTTTTTGAAGGGATATTTTGGAAGGAAATTGCTATATACAATTAGCCAAGATGCCAATAATCACTTTTATGTCATAGCATATGCTGTAGTTCATAGCAAAACAAAGGACAATTGGAAGTGGTTTCTCACTCTTCTCCATGAAGATTTGGGTGACTACCATAAGCATGTGGAGCTTTATCTCAGATTAACAAAAGGTAATTAATTCGGTTACTTGCTAGCATATTTTTATTGTTATTTCTGATATGCTAGCTGATATGCATAGAACTTATATGAATTGGTCCTTGATAATTGACATTTGAGACAAAGTGGTCCCTGATATATCACATATTAAGACATATTGGTCCTCCACAAAATGTCATGATAGACACATTACTCCTTGTAACTTAATATGCTGCATTATTGTTGTTTTTATGTTGCTCATTAACTGCGCTGTACAGGGTTTAATACCAGCCCTACAAGAAGTCATGCCAGGGGTACATCACAGGAACTGTGTGATGCACATATGAAAGAACTTCATCAAGCAATGGAAGAATAGAGAAACAAGAGGAATTGTTTGGGAGCGTGCCAAGTCTATGACAGAACCACAGTTCCATGCAAGCATGGAGAAATTGAAGAGGTTGAATGTAAAGGCTTGGGAGTATTTAAACAAGCTTGATCCTTAGCATTGGTCAAAGCTTACTTTAGTCCATAGCCAAAGGTTGATAGCATAACAAATAACAATTGTGAAGTATGGAATGCCAAAATCCTAAAGTACAGGAACAAGCTAATATTGACAATGTGTGAGGAGTTAAGGTGTTATATCATAAGGAAACATGACTCCCACAAAAAGGCTTTGGGATCATACACTGGAAAAGTAGGTCCTGTGCAATAGCAAAGATTGGAGAGGGAGAAATTAGAGAGCAATAAGTGGACTTCTCAATGGTCAAGGGATGGTCTAGGATCAATTTTTGAAGTTTCAAGATTCGAGAACAAAGTCAAGATGGATTTGTCTGGCAAATTCTACACTTGTAACCTTTGGCAGTTAACAGGGATGCCCTGCCACCATGCCATTGCTGCATTAGCATATAAAAATCTAAGGGCTGAAGATTTTGTACATTATTGGCTAACCATGGATGCCTTCCATGACACCTACTACCACTCTATATCACCAGTGAATGAAATGCAGTACTGGAACAATACAAAATATAATAAACATGAGCCACGAAAGATTAAGAGGCCAATTGGTCATCCAAAAAAGCAAAGGAAGAAGAAAAGTAGAGAGGAGATTCCTGGAAATAGTCACAAGCTAAAGAGAACATATAAGGTCACTTGCTACAAATGTGGGCAAGTTGGTCATTACCCAAAGACATGCAAGAGGCCATTTATTCCTAATGCTAAACCAAGATGGCCCAAAAAAAAAAAGAAAGCATCAAATGCAACAAGTGAGGTTCAAGCTCAAGATGAAATTTTCCTCACACAATCTCATCCTCAACCAAAGAATATTTCCCAGGTACACATATATTGTGTATATATACAATATGAGATTTGGTTTGATGCCTTACATTGTCTATTGGCGGCCTGAACAGGGTGCTAAAGCCCCAAGAACTGCAGTAACCGCAAATGTAGCTCCAGTAGCAAATGAACTTATTGTAAGTTCTATATCTACAACTAATGAGGTTTCTTCAAAAACAAATTTGCCAAATAGGAAGAGGAAGGGAGAGATAAATGTTCATTACTGTTATTCATTTGTGGTTATGTTTATTATTGATTGTTGTTAGTGTTGAAAACAATAATTGTTATACTTTCTTTTGGCAGGTTTTAGATGGCAATACCTAAACTGCCCAATAAGCATAAGCTAATGTTGAAAATGTTATGTTAGTCATGCTAACTACCTTGATTTTTAATTATAACACGTTAATGTGATAAGTAGCTTTAACATTTTCTCTCTTGTTGCATATTCAGCGTGCTCATGGGAGTGCATTTGTTGATTGTCATGACTATGATGCCTATGTACATTTCCTAAACCCTTTACATGTGTTTATCACTTTATGAAATTTTTTTTATTAGTTTATTTTGTACATATTTTAGGTTCCTCCACCTGCAATTAGGCCACTCCAAATAATTCCCACTCAACTAACCATGATGCCACCATACCTCGGGCCACCACTTGTGAGGCCACCACTTGTTATGCCTCCACATTTAGTAAGTTTCAGCTATATATCAATTACAATACATATAGTAATTATCTTTACTGAACTTTTTTTTTTCAATTAGCTTGCTGCTGCTAATGAGACAACTACTAAGGAGCCAAATAAAGGAAGCCCTCCCCCTAGTGAGCCATGTGCCACTTCTACTCTTGGAATATCTGAACAGATTACTACAGTCACAAGCATAGGGACAAGGTCAAGGCTCTTCAAGTTCATGCCAACACCCGGATTGAGGCCACATCATCCGCCCAAGAACTGATAGTAGTACCTAGTTGGTCTTTAGGAAATCAACTTGTTTTATTTTGGTTGTTAGTAGTTTTTTTGTCAATTAGTGGTTGAAAATTACTTTTGGAATATGTTTTTTGCTGTTGTAAAAGCTTGTCAAAACAGTTAATGACTACACACAGCCAATGCTCTTGACATTAGATATCACATTTTGTAAATGTCCTTATGATCATAGGACTTTTTCTTTTGTAACCACTGTCTTAGCATATGACATGAGACATCAAAACAATATTTGTATGTAACCAGGTTATTTTGATAACTATTCAAGGAATCATTTTGGTATATGTCTCAGATTGTGGTTAATTAGTCTTCACTATTATTTCATATTGCACTTTGTTATTTCACATATAAATGAAAGCATAATAATCAATATGAACTAAATCAAACTTGCATTTATCAATTCCTTCAAACTACAAATAGTGTAAGGCTGTTGCCTAAGTATCCATACCATATACTAAACCTACATTACTTCAGCCTAAACAAAATTCCAATAATTTCTACAAGCAAAATCATCCCTAACAACCCTGTGAAAATTACCTAAGACCTAATCGACTGCTCTACCCTATCAAAGTGGTCCTTTATTTCCTTATCAAAGTGTTCCTTCATTTCCTTAGCAAAGTGTTCCTTCAGCTCCTTTTCCATGATGCTCAGTTTCGCTTCTACTACTGCAGCCAATGCATTGTTAGATTCACTATCCTCTAACCTTTGGAAGAATAGACAATAAGGCTTCTTTTCCTGCACAAATTCAAAGTGGTCAATGCAATATGCATATGTGCAAGTTTACACTTTAAAAGGAAGAAATTATATCACTATCTTGGAAATATAGGCATCCCAGAAATGGTCTTTGTGGATTCTTTGATATTTTTGATATATAAATAATTGCATTCCTCCCACAATGGCACCTCATATCTCCAATTGTGCTGTGAGAGTTTACAATCCCATTAGTTGCACTACCACTCTAACTACCCTCAGCTCACCACTATCCTCATCGATTAACCAACGGTGACTCATATGCACTCATTTTTACTCACCAATTTCAACAAATTTCGGGTTGGACAATTTAAGGATTTAGGGTTCCAAAGCTTCTACAGTTATCATATGAGAATGGAAGGCTCAAAGGAGATTATAATTGCACCCCAATTCAAGGGCTCCAAAATGACATTGTGCCTTATTTGGAATTCCATCATCCAACTCTTCTTTAAACGAACAAAACGACGTCATTTAAAGCCACAATGGAGTGCCACGTGCGTAGCTCCATTAGGGAAGACATCAAGGACGAACGGATATTCGATGGATTACATTGTCAAGTACTAGTGGACCAATTTATTTTTGTTAGGGACTAAGTTGTCCGACCCAAAAATTGTCAGGGATCAAACTGGGGGTTTACACAAAAAGGATTTTTGTATAAAACCATGCCTTGCTTGGTCCGTCCAAGTGTGTTGTAGCTTTCAGATACATTACATTTGCCTGATTAACTACAACTAATACATTACTAACATTAACACTAATTATCTTCTATATGGTGTTATACCCCACTTCTCACCCATGTTAATTCAAAAAGTTCAATTTTCATCATTTACATGAATAGAATTTTTTTTTTCTTTCCGATGGTTCTTCCCTAACCCTTTACATTAAATAAAATTGATAAATACACCCCCCAAGCAAATTAATAACTTTTCAACAACATATTAATAGCATAGTATTTAACATTTTCCTCTTTACACTTTAATTTAAATTTATTATGCTTTTACAAACCAACACACTAGCAACACAATATTTATCAATAGAGGGGAGGAGTAGGTCAAGTAGCTCGTTGGAGCCTTCTGCCTAATCTACATTTAGCTTAATTTAACTTAATCTTTTTAATAAATAAACTAGGCCTAGACATTTCAAAAAGTCTTTTTAACCAAACATGTTAAAATACAAGCTATAAAAAAAGCTTATTAGCCCTAACAGGCTAGCCTATTATTATTATTATTATTATTATTTTAATAATAATTGAAGTCTTATAATATAGTTTTAATAGATTTTTTATCTATTTAGGAAGCCTTTTCCTCTACTTAGGTATACGCATTTTGGTATATTTACAAGCCATTTTTAGCTATTTAAAAACTTTATAATCATGTAGACCTCCAAATAGATTTTTGGACCAGGTCAGACTTTTAAAACATTAACTTAAGGCCGTAATAAAAACCTATATCAGGTAATAGACCTAGGCTCTAGTTGTATGTTTATAATGTAGGCCCTGACTTAAGCCAAGGGAATCAAATTCACTCTCTTTGACCCAAGCACAACTCTAATTTTATTGTCTTGATTGAATAGAAATTGTATATAATCACATTTTGTACATGCACTTTATTCTGAAGAGAATGCAATCATGTTGACATGTATATGTAAAACATCAACATTCAAATTTCAATTGGAAGAATAGAAGAAAAACAAAATGTCTCAATGTTAATTCAAGTCAAAGTATTATCCATATATTACCTAGAATTTGCTCAGAATTGAGAAAATCTACTAATATTCCAATCTATTATTTTGAGTTCAGATTTTTTTAGAGACTATCCACTCTTATTCAAATTTCTAATTCCTTTGGTTTTACTCAAATTAATTATGTATAATTCAAAGTGTGCATGTTTTTCTACTGATTGTCCTATTATAGGACAAATTCGGATATTTGACTTAAGAAATTCACCAAAATTCCATCTCTCATTATTTTGCCTTGAAATTTTATGACTTATACCTTAGTGAACCCTTTTTCAAATAGAAGAAACCCCACTCAAAAATTCTATGCCAAATTTGAGTTATAGGGCTCGCATTATACCTACTTTGTTTTGGTGCTAGTAGGGCAATAGTCACTTCGTATATTTACTGGGACTTCTACATAGGGAAAATGATCATGAAATTTTGCAAGATTGTAATTCTATGTCTTATCTTTCAAATAAAATTGGTTTCACTGAAAATTGATTTATATAGCTTAAGAGATTTAAAGTAAGCTATTCGATGGTATCCTTTATAGAACAATGTCAACTTGCAAAAAATATGGACTATATTTTATATGGATAAACTTCTTTTTGAGTTAACTTTCATTTAAAATTAGTTTTAGTTCATTTTGAGTTTCCTAGCCTCAGTTATGTGGGTAGAACTATTAACTACCCAGATTTTCTCTATACACAAATTTATGATTTTAGCTCTTCTTTAATCACAACAACAACTACTTATCAATAACCAACTCCAAGCATTTTAAAACATGAGAACACAAAAATAAATATTATTAATTCCTACTCCAATATTCTCGTCAAGAAAATAATGAAACTCTAGCTACAAATACTCATATACAAAACAACTTAAGTCCTATGATTTCTTGCCTCACTTCTAGTGTTTGTAACCTCCTAGCTTAGTTTCATTGAAGCTCTAATCACCTTCAATCCACCTAAAATATGCTCACTCCTTCTAGTCCTTGCCTTGGTCAAATTTGTGTTTGGCTAAAGGGAAGAGTTTTTGGCTTAGATCTTGTATCTTTTGAAGGTGAGAGTGAATTGGAATGATGCAGATTTAGAAAGAAATAAGAAGGATGCAAAGATGAATAAGTAAAGATGGAAAATGGAGGGAGAAAGTGAGAAAAAGAGCTACGGTTGGGAGAGGAGGAAAATGAGAGTTTGTTATTTTTGAGTCACTTTTTTTTTCTGATAAGTTAATAGTGAAGCAATTAGGTTAAATGTATGGTTCATATTTAGTTTTATTTACCTAGTTATTTGGTGAAATATTTAGCCACTAAATCTACCATCTAACTAGGTGGTTAATTTTGTAATGACACATCATATTATGTCACATGAATATAAAACTTACAATGTGGTTATATTATCTCCTTTGCCTTTTAAAATTCTCGGCCCTTTCTTCTCTCTCTCTCTTTTTCTTTTATATTTTTCTATTATAAATATAGATGTCACCCAACAGTGAGTGTTATTCTCGACCCTAATTCAACTAATATCCTGCCAAAAATACATTCTTCGTACCAACCCCAAACCTAAACCTGAGCACTAGTAAATTCTAATGTCAGTGACAAAATAAGAATTAAGTTATTTTGTGATCATAACACTAAAATTATTATATATATTTATTCAAATATCTAGTTGTAATTTCCAACTATTAACAAATTAAAACATATATTACATATTTATTCAACATATATAATAGATATTTAATTCATATCTCCTATAAAACTCACGAAAAAACTACTACTTGTAAATAAAGACCAATCAATATATTGTGCCTAAAAAACATTCTTCATATCAACACCAATCCTAAACCCACACTAGTAAATTCAAATATGGACCACTCACCATGACAAAAAGAATTAATAGAACTCCCACTGCTTCGCATTGATAATCGATTGGCACATACTATGCACATAAAATTGTGGTAACATGTAAAGGTTTTCGCAAATATCTTATTTAATCGGTTTGAAATATTTTCGAAATGAAATCTTGTTTCATCAGAGCAGCCATACAATTGATTAGATTTTTATGATTGTATTGAACACAGAATGACAATTGACTTTCTCTTCCCCAAACAAATTAACAGGAAATTGGTCCAACAAATCTCAGCATTATTTATACAAATTTATTTACACCAGGGCCATGACAAATGGGATACTATACAATAGAAATATTATCAAATTCAACCGGTTGCATTTTTTGAAAATACTAACAGGATAGTGAATCAGCAAATATTATTGATTTTATTGGCAACCCCCACACCATGCCAATATACCATTTCAAATGATTTTTTTCCACTTAACGTTACTATAAATTCTTTTTTATTAATTTACAATTACTATAATTTTTTTTAGTAATTTACAATTACAAATACTTTATCAAATTCCATTTTCTATCGCTATTATTAATATATTCACTAATATCAATTACATTGTGGTCAAACACATCACCCAATATACTTACGATGTCAACCACCAAGGGATACATGTTTGCGGAATTATGTGTACATGATTCACCTCATCAACCATCTGACATGCTCTTTTTTACTAGTGTTCTATTATGTGGTCTGAGATGCTTAACCTGCTAACGATGTTTCATGCATTAAATGTAATGCAAAATCCATTATACTCTGTGTGCTTATTTCTTAAATAAACATCCATGGTTCAGACCATCACAATCCTCACCAGTCAAGAAACTTAGTTCCTTACCATCAATTATAAAATTTCAAGAGCTTTGATCCAATCCATGGAAGGTGAAATGGAGAACAACTCTTCTCTTATTGCAGCTGAAAATGGGTACATTCTGCCGATTATTACTATTCCATTAAACAAAATTCTTCCAACCAAAGAACCTCAACTGTTTTTGTCTCTAACTTATCTTTCCTTCTATGGTTTTGCAGGCCCTTTAATGCATGGTTTGAAATTGCGGTTACCCTCCACAATCACATCACAGCAGCAATTGCAGTAATTTCAAATATATTTTTTCACAATTTTCTATATCACAACGTAACTACAACCATGACCAAAATTGCAATTTAAAACCATACTTTAATGTCAATGACAGTGGTGCTGCTAACAAAGTTGCCAGTCTCATATCATTCTACATAGAACTCTTTGATCTCCTTGTAAAAATCCTCTCCAGTCTCTCCATTCCATTACCATGGTTTTGTGCCACGTGATTTCTTCTCATGCCTTATCATGCATTTGTAGGGGTCCAACTCCGAGGACGAACATGGTTCCAACAATGCTGTGTAAGGGCAGAAGGTCCTACTAAAGCTCCGTCAGTTGGTAAAGGTATCGCAAAACCAATATCCCTCGACTTAAGACATAATCCTATCGTCTTCAGTTCATTTTATACACTCTTCTTTCCATGCAGACCCAGCAAAGCTGAATCCAATCAATGGAGAATGTTGTCAATGAGGAGGGAAAATTATTCTTTTCCATACATTGTGTTGCCCCATATAGTGATTAATATATTTTTATATACATATTTTATAGCACTGCGGGAACAAATTTTGCATATTAGCTTAATTGGACTTCAACACTTACAAGTCTACGGTGTTTGCCAATATCTTTGTGGACAAACTCAATCAAAGGTAACTAATATCATTATTGGATTTACTAGTGTTTGAATTTCAGCTGTAATAATAGTGTTATGTTGTGATGAATAAACGGCCACACGGAGACACTTGTCAAGACAAGGGATACCCATGTTACTAGAGGAGATCTTTGATGATTAATTTGTGGTCAATGTATTGATGATAAGGTGATAAAAGATTTACTTCATCAACATCTCATGCTATTCTACATCACACACGTGGACCTTCACTTTGGAGTTAGTTTTTTTTTTTTTCTTCTCTCTAAAAACTTTGTTTTCATAGATCATTGAACTGGTTGCTCTAAAACATACATGCACCATAAGCTCTTTCCCATGGCGACCGCTTGGTTCTTTCCCCCTTCTTTTGTGGTATAAATTTGTTGTTTATTTTATTTCTCTCTCAAAAATTAACTTTATTAGGGAACTAACTATTCTCCTTTCTTAGGATGATGTTTAAACTGGCAAACCACTGAATGAATTGAATAAATCATATCTCCATGAAGGGATCGAGCCTACATCAAACCTAAGATTCGTTAGTATTCAAGTTTAATGAATACTTAATTCTAATAAAATGGTAAATAGAGTTAACCCACATATTCTTGTTTCAAATTTACATTCCAGTAGAAGACCTTGGGGGCCACTGGTTTCTCATGGTTGTTGCCATGTCTAACACCCCAATTCAGTTAATTAGCATTGCTAGAGATTAATAATATTAAATTTATAAAATAAAGATGAGAGTGTAGAATAATACAAGAGAGTTTAGTCATCAAGAGATTACATCTATTATATGTGGCCTAGAGTAAGCCACATGGCTGAAACACACGGCGCAATATGAGCTACACATCGAAAGGGTGAGTCACCCTTGCTTTTCTACAAATATCTTTCCAAAACCCTAGTCTATCATCAATTATTTTCTCCTTCTTAGTCTATTCTAGTCGCAGCCTCCCTTCTCAATTGCTCTCCACCATTTTTCTCACACAAGCTCACAAACTTTTTGTTATTCCTTTTTCCTTCAAAATCTATTTGATTCTTGAGCTTGTTTCCCATCTCTAAAATTATTTAGAAGCAAAAACCTCTCCTCTATGAGCCATATCAAGCTTCAGCTAAGGAAGAGGAAAAAGGAATTAGGTGTGGTTTTGTGATTTGAAGGAGGTTTTAGAGTTAAAGAAGCAAGATTTGAAGCTTTCCTAAGCTTGGAAGTGAGGTAGGCTCCTAAATCACTTTATATGTGGTTATATGGTTAGATGAGTTAGGGTTTTATCCTTTTTGTTTCGCATGAATGTTGGTTGATGATAATGTTCTTTAGGCTTATATTAATGAGTTAGAACTAGTAAAACTCAAGTTAATGAAAGAAACAAATTAGAAACTCAAGGATGTTCATAAATAGAAAATAGGACAACTAGGTTAACCTTGGGTAGTGTTGGATTCGTGAACCATATCTGGAGCTAGAGACCTTCAATTAAAGTGAAACCAATTTTAGATGAAACCTAACTCATAGAAGAGTATGCTCATAGATGAATAAGTTATGAATTTTGCAATAAGCTACAGATGGAGTGACAATTTTGAGTAGGGTGTATTCTAATGGGCATAACTTGCCCTATAGACATTCAAATTGAGTGCAACCAATTTTATTAGAAAGCTAATACATAGGAGAATAAGCCTGTAAATTTTTAGAGCTAAACTTCCAATGAGTTATTCTTAGTAATTCCATGAAGTTACCCTATACTCTATGAGTATTGTATCAAAATAGGACAACCCTAATATAGAGCTTATATCTTAAGCTTTGCTTAACTAAATTGAGAAGTTTGTTTGAAAGAGAGTTTAAGTGAGTATAAGCATATAAAATCCAAAGCAAGATGATAAGAATTAGATTTGTAGTAATTTTCTCATTTCTGATGTCCAACCTGCCCTAAGGCAGGACTGATGTCCCAAGTTCCAGTTTCTTGAAGTGAATGTTACCTTGTAACCAAAATAGGGTCATGTTCCAAATTTTGAGTTCATAGAAAGAGGGAGTTTGAGTGAGATTAGAATACTCACCCTAGAAAAGTGAATGTTAATGTCCACCCACTTTTACCTGTCATGATCGGGTTCTGGGGTTTGAGGTCTGGGATTGAAGGTCTTGGGTCTGGGGTCAAGGTTGTATGTGGGGAATGTGATTTGAGGTCTGAGATCCAGGTTCCACCCTGCCATGAGTAAGGATGCCTACATGTCCCAGGTTTCGAGTTCATGTGGAAGAAGATGCGGAAACTGAGGCTAGAATTAATGTGAGTTCCGGGTTCATCTTGGATCCGAGTTCCAAGTCTCTGGTTTGAACTTAAGTTGGCTTACCCATGTTTCTAGGTTTCGAGTTCCATGCTTGAACCTAAATGGACTCATCTACGTTTTTTTTTTTCTCCTGAGTTCCTATTTAGAGCCTAGAATGACATAAAATCAGATTGTAGTGAATTTTCCAAATCCAAGAATTCTAGATATTATGTAATTCATGTTTCCAATCTTTGAGACAATATATATTCTTTCATTTCTTACTTGAAAACTTAATGCATGAGAGTCCAATGTACATGTTGATATGACCATGTTCTCTCCATAAAGGAATGCATATGAGTATTACATGTCGATATTACTATGTTCTCTTAATGAAGAAATGCATATGACCATATGAATTATGAAAGTATGTAAATAGATAAGATGAGATCCCTTCACTTGGAGGAAATTATGAGGTCCCTCTATTTGAAGGCAGTTATATGAAAACTATGATATCCCTCTACTTTGGAGATAATTGGCCAAAATAAGTCATTCCAATTTAGAGGCTCATGGTTCCCTTATCGATTAGTACTATGTGACGACAGTCACGAGATGAGCTCATTTCCCAGATCAGGCTATTCAAGGGCAGTAAAGATTAAAGACACATACTAAGTACGAAAGTAAATGAAAAAGTGCATCAAGTCATGCATTCATGAGCATGCATCGTATTTGTCTTTATTTGATAGTTTAATCTGTCAAAACCATGTATCTCTATTAGTCATATGACTATTGCCATGCTAGAACGAAGTGCATGAATTAAAAGTAACCTTCTTCAAAATGATTGTTTTGAACTTTGTAAAAATGAAATCTACAGTTGTTATAGCATGATCACCTTTTTATAATAAACCGAAGTAGCTGAGACAACAATGATGACATTAATTGTTTGGTAGTCTAGGATGTCTACTGAAAATGTAAAATTCTCATTTCTATGTGCATTCCCATGTCGTCTCCAAATAGCTCAGGAGATCTTGATGATGATCATCCTGGATGAATTTGATTGAGAGTGGATGGATTGCCGAAGGTTGCTGTCAAACAAGATCCGTTATTTACTAGTAACAACTCCTAAGTATAGTATTATGACTTAAGTATGGTGTTGTACTTAGGAAGGTGTTACACCATGGAAGAACTAGCTATCCATCATCTTGACTCCTACTCGTATATATACTCGCATTCTGAAAAACAAGCAAGAATAGGGTCATGGCATATTTTTTTAACCCCAACATTGTAATATAGCATAAACTTCAAAAACACCCTTTCCATCATTAAACTCAGTTTCCAATAATTATTTTAGGCATGTATTATGTTTGAAATTATGACATCCGACCAATTTGGAGCTCTTGGTCTACATACACCACATAACTTAGGATCTTGGTCAATTATTGA
The DNA here is from genome assembly GCA_031439585.1 of Pterocarpus macrocarpus. Classification (NCBI taxonomy): domain Eukaryota; kingdom Viridiplantae; phylum Streptophyta; class Magnoliopsida; order Fabales; family Fabaceae; genus Pterocarpus; species Pterocarpus macrocarpus. The sequence continues at coordinate 40,625,485 of CM062517.1, forward strand.
TGGATGAGGCATCCCCAACTGTGGTACTAGGTACAACTTACTAATACTGATTTTTTTAGATTAAAAATAAACTCAAGTATCCCTCAAATGTATTATGTAGCCAAAACCTAAACCATATAATATCTTGGAAAAATGTAGTGCTAACTCAAGTGCATGGGTTAGTTCATGGCTTGATAAGGAAGATAATTCACACCTAACCTTAGTGAAGTGGTAAATGTCTACATTACACTACTTGAATGCTAATTGCTAATGTTGATAGCATTATTATACAAACATTTACAACTTCTTACATGCAGTTGCAGGAGAAAGTCATTTGTGCAAGGATTGCACTGTTGCTCATGATGGGACCAATGAATCAACTAAGGAAGTTTATTGAAGGGAAGGCAAACACTTGGCTCAAGTATTTGGCCATTTCAAGAAGATCATATTACTTATATTTTGTTAAAACTATGCTCAAAATTATTTTGTGTCTATGCATCACCTCTATGGTGGGATTTCATTTTGTTTGCTTCCGATCTCTAGTGGTGTTTAGTTTTGTTTGATCCAAAATTGTGGCTTCTAGCTACCACGATCATGGGCCAAAACCACCCAACCGCATTTATTAGATTATGGGTTTACAAAATATTCACATGATATTATGTAGCTCTCTTTGTATCTTTTGGTTTGGACAAGTATCGTTATATTATTTATGGGATAATATTTACTTTTCTTTTTCCAAGAATTCAAAAAGAATTCCTATTCTTAGCATTTCACATACAAATTAATCAACATTGGACCGCTTCTATTTTGGGCTTTATATATGTTAGCCCATCTTATCTCCGCTTTTGCTATTAGATTTCTTGTTTTGTTCCTTTCGTGTTTGTCATCGATCGACAATTTCCAAAAATCTAAAACAACTTAAATGCAATAAAATATATAAACCTAACACAAATGAAACATTCCTTTAGCCTTACTTGTATACAAACAAATAAATTTTCAAGCCAAACAAAAAGCACAAAAAATTTTAGAGCCTCACTTCCTACACCCTAAACAAACAATTTTAATACAAGATCTTCTATTTTCATGAGTGCAATATTTGTATGCACACTTTCTGCATTTTTCTTTTTGGCCCCAACTAACCGTCAGCTTGAACTCATTTGCAAAACCTATATCCATGACAAGTGAAAAGTAATGTTGCCATCCTCATAATAAATATGTTCATTCTTTTCCATTTTATTGATTGTTTATTGCCAAACTAGATCTCAATATAATAATAGACAAATCATACTTATACTAGCTCTCAAACAAATGCTCTCATGCTGTATGAGGTACTGTAAGCTATATATTTGCATCAGTCAAGGTGGAATAATTACATTATCTAATAAATACATATATTGAGAGTATGGCTTGACTAATAAATGCATTGCTAGATTGCGCTCTCAAATTAATCCTCGCAAATAACATCACTTCACATTCAACCCAAACAACTCTTCTAATTGTTTATTACCAAGTATGGCTTGATTTTTTACTTCGACCTTATTCAAAACCCCTTTTGCCAACACTATTACAAAACAATTAATAAGCAATTAATAATTATGCCCACCCATTCAACTTGTCATTCTTCATCGACAATAAAATACCACTTCTCAATTTGCTAATAGACCAAAGAGTCTTTTTTTTTTTTACGAGGTACAGCTAAAAACTTATATTTCTTTGTTACTGAATCGACCAGATCAATTTATCAAATTCAAAATGGATTCGACCGCGGAAACGTTCCAATGTAATTAATTTTTCATAAGGATATTGAATAGTTACTGGTAAACAATTTGCGTGGGATAAGGTAATCATGAAACTTTGACCAATGTACCTTGTAGCTTGGACTGTTTGTTGACTTCCAAAGCACATTATATCAAAAACATTTATGTACTTAAGACAGCTACAACTACAAACACGACTTATGCACTGATTGCACTACTAACTAACTAGCTACCATTAAAAAGCCACCACTATAATTTCCACCAATACCTTACCACCGAGCCTTCATTCCTCATTACAAATACAACTTCTTCACATTGAAAATTATAACCAAAGAGTGATTACACTCCAAGTCTCCTACAATTCAAGACCACCATCATCGATCTCCATTCTTGGCACACATCTCCCTTATGCGCAACAATTTGTGGCCAAATCAAATCTAATGCCCAAAAAATTTTCCTCCAAACCATATAACATGGAACCAAAAAATCAAAACATTGCAAAATATTCAACTAACTAAATGAAAGATTACTTGACATTTGGTACAACTATTTTCAAGGATAGTTTTAAAGGTCCACAACATTTTTGCAATACCAACCTTTATAATAAGGATAATCATGTATTTGTAGCCCTAAGTAGTTAACTAATTAACCGAACGAACTAACTATCTAAGGGGTCTCACTAATAACTAACTACTTTGGGTTGTAACATCTTTCACTACAAATTACATCACTATAATTCCTAACAATATCTGGCAACAATGATACCTTGACCACCTTTTCACTCAATGTACATAGATTCACCTCCCCCAATTAACATTCCTACTGGTCAATACAAACAAATTCCACTCCAACATGCTTGCCCAACAACCCAGTCATCCACCCACTAATCTATCAAGCAATTCTAATCCAATATAACCACATTACAAATAAATACTCAATAGCTACATTCTACGTTAAGTCTAGTTCCTATCAGTCCCGAGCAAGTTATAGATGAAATTTCAACACGCATGCTATTTTATCACATCTATATAAAATTAAAAATTTTCAAACCAACAAAAGCAAAAGCTACAATTAGAAGAATATTCACTTCCCAAATACTCAGTGTGGAAAATTTGAAAATTTACCCACACATTCTCTGTAGCCGTCCAAACAAATTATGCAACTAAACATAAAAAAATAGATACCAAACCAACATGCTAACTACCATATGAAATGTAGCTCACCTAAAAGCTATGTACTAAAATTACTGAGATTCAAAATCAAAAACATTGCATTCCAAAAACCAATCTAAAACATCACAACATCATACTAATTTCAACTTAATGTACTTGAATGAATAATGCATATAGAAATAGTAATCAATACATGCTAATCATCATCGCCACCACCGCCTCAGTATGTTCGTTTTGTTTATTGCGAATGGCTATGTGGATGAGCAGATCTTTCCAGATGAGTCAACAATTGGTGACTCGTTCCATGGATTCAACATCTCATAGTGATTTTATTTGATTGTACATTGACAAAGGCTACGTTCTAAGTAAGGACGATCATTACATAGTAATTGGCCACATGGGAACAGGGGTGATAGAGTCTCCAAGATCTTACAATGCTAACACAAAACAAAAATCGAAAAACATAGAATACCTATTCTCCAAATTGAACCTACCAGTTGAACTTCGATCTATCCCTCTAACTTAACTTCGATCGCTCTTTCAAGTTTCGATTAGGGTTGCGTCGTCCCCATCCGCCCTCAATCTCATCTAATCATCCTCAGGTACATAATAAAATAAGGGTCCTTTTGCAAAACTAAACAAAATGTACACTCAATGCCAATTTTTTTTTTAAAAAAAAAAACTACAAGAAAGCAAGCGGATCAATAAGGGAGTTTAGCGAGGGAGTATTTTCCCCCGCCAATTCCTCACTACTAGTGAGGAAATAGCGAGGGAACAACGAGGGACAATAAAGTACTCGCCAAAATTCATTAAAAAAAAGGTTGAGAAGTTCAGTAAGTAATTAACAAGCTATTAGCAAGGAAAAAATCCCACGCAAAACAAATTTTGTACCTAACATGCTTGGCGAGGGGCAAATCCCTTGCTAATCGGTTGCAAACGTTTTAAAAATGTATAAGGAGGATAGATCTCTCGCTAATCTCTTGTAAATCTTTGAAGATGTGTAGCGATGGATACTTTCCTTACTAATTCCTTGCAACAATTTAAGGATGCCTAGCGAGGGAACAATCCCGCGCTAATCCCTCGCAAGTCACAAATGTTTAAACATGTGTAGTGATAGATACATCCCTCACTAATCTCTCGCCACACTTCACTTACTTTTTTCCACACGACCCCATCCAATCCCTTATGATATGTTTGGTAGCCATATTATGCCTAATAAAATAAGTTGATACAATAGCGAGAAATTCTTAGTTAGGCACAGCTTACTACATTCTGGCACTTTATTCATATTTTGACATGTGTAAAAGTAGTGTTTTATATTTCTCCATCTTCATTAATACTATACAGTTTTAATAATATTTATTATATTCACTAATAGTAATATCACAACATAAAAATTACCATTTTTAAAATATTTTTTTAAATTACTTAGTCAATAATTTATTTTTTTAAAATTATCATTATTAATTAATGTTAAAAAATTTACGTATTATTGAAGAACAATATATTTTTTATTTCTTTTTTATTGTACATTTTATTTCTTTTTTACTTTTGATAATTAAATTAATATAATATCTCCTATTCATATATGTATCTTTAATCAAAGAAGACATATATGTATAGTTTATATTTCTTATATTCGTCTTTAAATTTTAAAAATTATTTAAATAATAATAATTTGAAAATATATGTTCGGAAAGTGCCAAGCTTTTCATATAATTTTTTAAAATCTTTAATAATTTTCAAAAACCGGAAAAAACGTTAAATCATTTAGCTAAGAAAATCTTTTTCAAAAATTGTAAAACTTAAAATAAATTTTTAAATTTAAAATATTCAGAAAAAAAGGAATCTAAATATTTAACTTGAAATAATATTCATTAAAAGTGTGAGAAAATAATTACTAATAGAATTTTATAAAATGATGACAATTTAAACTGATAGTGAAGTAGAAAACATGTATAATACTTAAGATTTATATAAATTATTGTTATAATACGTAAATTTCTAAAATTTAATTAATAAAGATAATTTTTTGAAAAATAAATTATTCAATAAGTAATTTAAAAAAGATAATTTAAATACAGTAATTCTTATATCGTGATATTATTATTAATGGATATATTAATAAACCTTATAGAATTAAAGAAGATGAAGATATGTGGGGAACTATTTTTACTATTGGCAAGATATAAATGGAGTGTCTGAATGCTGATATAGTAGACAGTGCCAACCTAAGAATTTCTTGAGGGAGATAGACCCTTTTTTATGGGATTTTATTGATATACTTGCTATCATATAGGATTTTGTATATATTTACCAAAGAGAAATACTAATCCTCCTAATTGGTGTATCTAAAAAACTTCCTAATTCAAATATCACTCACATGTATTAAATAGCCTTTAGATGTCATATAAATCATAACTTCTTGCTCCTCTCCTCTTTTCTTTCTCCTCTTTCTTGTTTCATATATGAACATCACCACCACTTTTTTGTTTTAAGATATTCTGACAATTTGCCACAATATGTGGTAAATTTACTTTTTTTTTTAAAAAAATTGACAATTCGCCATCACCTGTTGCGGATTCCATTACTTTTTTTTATTTTTTTCTTACAATCTGCCGCCACTTGGTGTCTTTTCTTAAAATCTCATAGTTGCGTAATTTTTTTTTTTTTTACAATCCCATATTCTATTAATATCTACCATCAAATGTCATGTGGAAAAAAATGTGTCCAATGCAATATATTATAACTTTATCAATTGTTTGATATGAGTAGCTTATTTTATAACTTATCTATTAAACCCTCATTTATATATCAAAATAAATGACAACATAACCAAGTTTAGGTAACTAGGATTGGCGAGTTTAGGTAATTAGGATTGGGCTTGATTAATTTTTAATGCATAAGGTCTTTTTTACTTTTTTTTATTCTTATATGTTTTATTAAAAGAAAATTAATTCTTAAATAAGTTTGCAAGTAAGGAACCTATTGGGGAAAATTTCCCACGTAGTCGTTGGAAGAAAATATTTCCGATCTCAATGCTAGACTAATAATAATAATATTTAATTTTGATGATTTTCTTACAAATTTTATTATACTAGGGTGCGTTTGGCATGATGTATTAATCGATCATAATGTAAGCTATCTGAAAGCAACAAAGAAAAATTATAATGAGAAATAAATCTCAATAGGAGGCTATGCTTCCAGAGATCTGCTTGGCATCCAAAAGCTCCTAAGTTTATACAAGCAAATTAAAATTAAAATAACAAACACCATACAATTGCAGCATATACAATTAATAATTAAATAGGCAGATAATAAACAAATAATATGCGAAATAATAAATATGAGAGATAATTATAGGCAAGTGCTTAATGAAGATAAACAGTAAAAAATACTATATAAGATACACTTTTTCCTTTATACTTTACGAGGCTTTCTACTCACCATTTTTCTTTTCTTTACTTGGTAGGAGAGAAGTTAGTGGCTTTTACTCATTTCTACCACGATATGCTAAAAGCTCTATACTCACATACACACACTACCACCTAATTTACTATTACATGTACTTGTTTATTATTTTCTTGTAAAACTTGGTTACCAAGTTTAGCTCTTGCTTGGACAAGTGTTTAAGATCAATGGCCGGTGTAATTTCTAGAATTTATGTGAGTATTATTTTATTTGACCATTTTTCTTGTAATTCAATAGATTTAACTTATGTTAATTAAATTAGATTTAGTTTATTAACTCCCCCTAAGTTATAATTGCCTACAAAATTATATTTGGTCCTCCTAATTATTCTAAGCATGTGTATAATTTTTCAAAATTTTTCTCAATCATTTTATCTATTTTTAAATTATTTTTTCTAATCCTACAATTTACTAATATTTACCCAAAAATTACAGAAAATTCAAACAAGTTTTAAAAGTTCCAATTTTTATTTTGCCAGCTATTATAACCCTAATTAGCCTTCAAAAAATTTTTCATAATTTTTTAGAAATTATTTCTATTTTTTTATAAGTTTTTATCAAGTTTCAAGTATTAATAATTTAACTAATAATCCATTAATTATCCAGAAGAATTCCAATAAATTTTCTAATATTTATTAATCTTATTTAGGATTACACTGGCTAGAAAAATTATTAATATATATTTTCTGTAATTATCTTGAATTTTTTATGCTTATATTAATAATAAATCACTATTTTACTTAGAGTTTAATTGGGATATACTGACGGTGTAAAAAAATTTTACATTGTCATCTAATCAAAATCTTCTATTTGCATGATCATTCAAGTAGTGGATGGTTATATCAAAGACTTTTGCTGATATAGTAATACATGATTGGATATCTGTGTAAAAGTTTTTTATACTGACAGTATTTCAAATTAAATTCTTTTACTTATATCAAAACATAACTAACCGAAATATTTAACTAATAATTATAGGAGATGTTATATTATATGTACCCAAAAAAATTAATTTTAAAAAATTAAAATACCGCCAATTTATTATTATTATTATTATTATTATTTTATGTGTGAATGCCGCCGAATTTTACTTTTCTAATAACCCAAGCCCTAATTCCACTTATTTACCTTTCACTCTCAGCAGCCCCAAATTTTACCGCCTTCTTTGTCACGTATCTCTGCGAGCACAGTGCCCATCCGTGAGCACCATCAACGCCACCGCCATTGAGCCCCATTCTCTAACCGCTGTTGCCTCGTCGTATTTTGTTGAGCTCTCCGTTTTATGGTTCTTCTACTTTTGCCTTGATTGTATTCTTGTGGTTACTTATGATTATCTTCTTCCCCTTTGTTTTCCACCTGGTATGCTCTGTTTCTCCTAGTGTTGTGTGTTTAAATTACACATTGGGTTTTTTTTTTTTTTTTTTTAATGAGTTGGAGTCCAATGTTAATTATATGTATGCTTAAAAGAACGTGTTGTCTGCAGCTCCGGCTTGCGAGGGCTGAGTGAGTCAGAGTCCAGTGTTGAAAGCCTTCAAATTTAAACTGCATTTCGTCAATTACAATTACAGAGTGGCTGAGTAAGTCTATGTATTTGAGATATGAATGATAAATGATTGTTGATGATTTATTTTACTATTAAAGTTTTGGGGTGATCTGTAGAAATTATATGGCAACTTTTGGTGGTGCTGTAAGTTATAAATTTACATATTGTTGGGAAATAGAACGCTGATGGGGGATTTTAGAGCAGAGTCCTGCATATTTTTATTTCTGTTTTATTTTTCCTAAAGTTTATTGTTTTGTTTTCCTACAGTCTAACGGTAGGCAAGAATAAGAAAAATCCTTCCTCATCTGTTATGTGCACTCCACGCGCACACCTCCTTTTTTAAGATGTAGAGCATGAGAATTTAATCTATTCTGATCTGGCTTGAGAACGTGTTGCTATAGCGTGCAGTTACGTGTTAGACTAAATCTTTGCTGAGAACGTGATTTTCTAAATTTTCTATTAAATCTTTGCTCAGAAAAATGATTTCTTATTTTTCTCTTTGCGGAAAACATCACGTAGCAATTTGGAAAGATCATGTGCCAAGAAAGGTTCAAACGCAAGACGCTTGGATATACGTGGCACACAAATTGTATTCATTCAGTTAATTAATATAAAATAAGTACATAAATCACTATTTACAAGAATTATATTCATTTATTAATTGATTTTTTTTTATAAAAATTTATTAATTGATTTATTAATTAATTAATTTATCAATTGATTTAATTCGTTCATGGAACTTGGCTTTGGAGCCATTGACATCGTATGGATATTCTAATTCATTCTTAGCTGGTGGCTAATTTTAAGCTTGCAAGCACGGAATACCACTTGATGGTTAGATAGCTTGGTGGTTTCATGATACAGCGTCTGGAAATGGTTTATACTTGTGGATATGGGTATTGTTTTAGTAATCTTCGATTCAAAGAAGGTGTGTGCGTGTTGGTGGAGTACCACGAGTGGCAAAATCGTGAAACTGTGTGTGCGGGTGGGACTCTAGGTGTTCCTTTTTTGAAGGTTTTAAAAGAATCCAGGTGTTCCTTTTCTAAAATTACAAAGAAGTTGCATTGATCCACCTCAGCCTTTGCAACCATGCATTGGTCCTATGCCATCACCGCCTTCTCCACACCTGCCGGTATACTTATAGGGTATTTTTTAAATTATTTCCTCTTAATTTATAGAAATGCAATGTATGCTTATTCATTGTTTAGATCGGGGGAGAGGTCGCATTTACCCATCTCAGCCTTCATAATCGTGCATTGGTTCTACGGCATCACAACCTTTTCCACACCTATCAGGTATACTTGTAGGGTACATTTTAAATTATTTCCTCATAATTTATCTAACTGCAATATATGCTTATTCTTTGTTCAGATCAAGGAAGAGGTTGCATTGCACCACCTCAGCCTTCGTAACCATGCAATGGTTCTAAGCCATCACAGTCTTCTCAACGCTTGCTAGGTATACTTTTATAGTAATTTTTTGATTATGGACTCCTAATTTATTTAAATGCAATATATGCTTATTTTTTTGTTTAGGTCTGGAGAGAATTCATATTGATCCACCTCAGCCTTCTCAACCATGCATTGGTTCTACACCATCACAGCCTTCTCTATGCTCACCAGGTATACTTCTATGGTACTTTTTTGTTATTAACTCTTAATATATTTAAATGTAATGTGTATTTATTTTCTATTTGTCTATACTTATCTTAGGTGTTACATCATTTGTTGGCCCAAACCCTAGTAATCCACCAAGTAGTAGCCCAAATTTAGTGGACTCAAGTGTACAATCTCAAACGAGGACTAATAGGAAGAAAGTAACAGCCATGGTGAACGTCCCTAACCTGTAAGTAATTGTGATTTTTTTTTTTTTAGCATTTATTTACTTTTGGATTGTTAACAGTGTCCTTGAACTTACAGGAGCAGGTTTTTAACCACGTGATGTGACTCATAGCATTATGTCAAATGTGTTACTCATGATGCCTATTCTAGCGAAAAGTTGGAAAAATTATCCTACAAAAATGAGAGATGTTATTTAAAGATTTTATGGTAAGTAATCATGTTTCTTATTTTATGTATATATAATATGATTATCCATAAAGTAATATACTTATACCATATTATTATAGGATAAACATCAGTTTGCATCTAACTATGATCGAGCCATGGCAAGGACGATTTGGGAGAGAACAGTTGCAGACCTCTATCCAAACACTATGAACAAGACAAGAGAAGCAGCTTTAAGATGAGCAAGCTCTACCGATGTGGCTGACATTAGGAACCATGGGCCTCAAGGAATGAAGGCCGAAGTTTGGGATGGTTTGGTCAATATTTGGTTGACCCCAAAGTGGAAGAGGAAATCTGAGGTTGCCAAAAGAAACAGGGCAGCCATGCCTAATCATATGTTACATACAGGAGGGTCCATTAGCTTTGAGGAACACAAAAGAAGAATGGTATCATATAAAATCTTAATATATAATTCTATTGACATGCACAATTATCTATTCTAATATATATTATTACAGGAGGCAAACTTGAAACATCCGATTTCTTATAAAGAGTTGTATGAACGAGTGCATAAGAAGGAAGATGGGGAATACGTTTTTGAGCATTCAAAGAACTTCATTGTAGGTATCTCTAAATTTAATGACTCATTGAATTTGTTAAGCTTCTTAATAATTTTTTTTATTTGTTATTTTAGGAATCGTATGACACTGCGATATCACAAAAATATGGAGAAGATTCTTCCACTTATCCTAAAGTTGATCCTGAGGTGTGGCTAGAAGTTACACGTCCTAACAAGAAAGGATGAGTCCATGGTATGGGTCACAGTTTGGACATTGGGATTCGTTACCCTGAACATGTTTCATCCTCAGAGGCAACCAGTCCTTCCAAAGCTAGATTATTTACTCAAGCAAATATCAGTGATGCTATAAATACAGTGATGCCCACTGCTATTCATGCAGCTATGCCTGATGCTATCAATGATACAATGCCTGCTGTTATAAATGCAGCATTATCTTCTTTTGTTCAAACTCAACTGGTACCCATACTCTTTACGATTATCAGCTTTCAGCCAAGAAGCGGTGCACCACCAAGTAGAGCTGCTGCGGCGGACTATGAGCATGATCAAGATGTTGGTGATGATAGTTGTGTCAACTTAGGTTGATTAGTTCATTTGTTTTCTTTTATTTTCTTGTTTCTTTTATAGACTTATTGCAGAGTACTTTGCTTAACTATTTCACTTACCTTGGACATACTTACAAAATCATTTGCCTTAATTTGGATTGAAGCAAATTTATACAATGAAAGTTTTGTTATTTTTGGATAATTTATTTGTTTGATTTAAGTTCTTGATAAATGTATAATTTGTTTGGAATGATCTATTTACAAGTTTTTAAATTTAATTAGATTATAAATTAATTTATAGAAAATACAAATCAATTTGTAAGGGATTTGCAATAGTTTAGCAACAAAGTTCAATATGCATTGGATGATATGGTTGCCGTATTTGCGAGAGATCAACAATGGATTTGTGAGAAATACATGATGACAACAACAACGAAATAGTGACAAATTTGTGAGAAACACATGATGACAACAGCGACGGAATAGCAACAATCCAGCAAGATATGGTTATAGTACCTGTGAGGGATCAGTGACAAGTTTGTGAGAAATACACGATGACAACAGCGATGGAATAATGATGATCTAGCGACGATATGTTTGTTGCATGTGCGAGGGATACACGATGGATCTGCAAGAAAACATTATGACAATAGCGACAATTTAGTGACAAATTACATTTCAATCTTTTAACATATCAACGACAAATCAGTAATGACTAAGCGAGGGATTTGTGAGGCACTTATGAGGGATTTGCGAGGGATTAGCTACATAATGCTACTAGCTAATTTGCGAGGGAATATTAGAATTTTTTGAGAAAAAAATAGCTGTGAACTAGTGATGAATTAGCAACGGAATTTGTCGTCACTAAAACATATTTGTGATGGATAAGTGACGATATGTTTTCCATCGCTAATCAGCAATTCACAGACAGCGAGGGAATATTCCTTCAATACTCTGTCGTTAGTCCATAGCTAACGACATAAGTGACAGATCAGCAAGGGAAGTTTTCTCTCACTGATCCACAAAATTCTTGTAGTTACATTTCACTCGTATAGGATTTCACTCACTCTAAATCTAACGATTATGAGGGCCGGACCATGACATGATCCCAAACATATGCTGGACCATGTTTTCCTCCACCAGCAAGATGTAGAGCAATGTCTTCTCCCTATTTCTCCCCTTCTTTCCCATGTCTTATTCTCTGATTTTCATGCCTTTTTTTTTTAATAGAGGATGACCATTGAATGTTGTTAGCTGTTAGAGAAGATTAAGGCTTCCATTTGGATCAAATAATTTGCTCACATGGAGAATTTCGTGTTCTTGCTATTTTTTGCACAATAGTTGCTATTTTGTTTAGTAGTTACCATAAATAAGTGTTGTTTTTCTGTGATGTGGTCACTCGTCCAAGATTTTCGGCTATATGATCGTTAACTTTTAATTTCCTCACTTAATCTTAGTTTTTTTAGTACAAATGAGGTCAAAATAATTTCTAGAATCAACTTTATTTTATACAAAATTTAGTTGTGAAGGGAAGATAAATTTCATGAGATAAATAAGAAAACTATAATCCTACACTATTTTCTTTTGGTAGAGAAAAAATCAGCAATTATAAAAGGGATTAATTTTGATTCGTTGTCAATAAAAAAAAAGTTTTGCACTGTCATCCAATCATATGTTTTTATTTGTAACACTTTTAAAGTAGTGAGTGATTGAGTCAAACACTTTTACTGATGTAATAGTACATAATTAGATATTTGTGTAAAAAAATTTTATATTGATAGTGTATTACAATTAAATTGTTATAAAAAAAAATAATCTAGCTTTAGATTTAATAAATCATAAGATATTTTTTATTAAAACTATATATCTAGCAATATACTTGAAAGAAGTTTAAAATTACCAACAAGGGTGTTGGTGTAGCATATTACAACCTAGGGAAGACCTCGATTTAATTACTTGATGGAGCACCAATTGGGAGGGTATGCTTATCCACGCTCTGAAGGGGATTAGTCTCCTTCGTTAATAATAGAAAAGGGGATGCGCTTGGGAAACTTAGAAAAAAAAAAAAAAAGAAGTGCATTACTTTCTCTCATATTCTTCACATTCATGTTTTCTTTTCTGATCTCTGAGCTAGTGCGCTAAAGACAATAATTGCCTTTGTTATAATAATTTAATATATAAAATTTGGTAAATTAATAACTATATTTTGAAATTTGCATAAATTATTTTCATTACTTAATATTAAATGGCATGTTAATTTTTTTAATTAACTTAATCTGTATAAAAAATATTGTGTCATAACACGTTTCATAATACGAGTATAGTATACATTGTTTGGCAAAAATTTCAAAGCATGAATTTACGAAAAACAATCTTGCGCAATATAAATAATTTAAAAAGGTCACAATGACACTAAAGTGTTATTCAATAACTTATACATAAATATATGAAGGCGTGTAACCGTAAGATTTTACAAATATTATCACTCGAAATTTGTATTAACTTTTGTTGGTATTTTCTCGCGTCTATATGACCACTTTCTATGCTATTTCTGGTCTTAATTTTTAGCGAGGTTCTCCAAATGTCCATCTTACCTCCCGTGCCGGCGAAGTTACGTGCATGTTTGTTGCGTTGAACGGAGGCCACCATTTTATGGCCAGATTAATTACATGGGTTCGCAAGTCACAACATAATACCGAAACGGGACCATTAATTTAATTTTGTAATGTCACCGAATCTTCTTATTACATACGCTTCGTTCCAACTTTCCGTTTTATCATCCGTTAGTCTCCATGTCCCTTCCCATTTTTGTTTTCAAACCCGGACTTTCAAGGATAATCATCCACGTGACTAACACTATTTTCCTGAATTTTTCTTTTTTTTGGGATTCTAAAGGATAGAAGAAATGATGGATATGCAAGGATCGAGTCCCTAACTGAACACTAATAATTCCTTGACACAAGAATTAAGGGAGATATCAGTTAAATTACGACTTGTTGGCCATAAATATTTTTAATTGAGTTTGTTTCTAAAATAAAAATAAGAATATGTTCAATTTTAGACTAATTAATAAATTATAATTATCATGTATTCCAATAATTTAAAAGTAAATACTTTTAGAACACGTTTGGATGAAATATTTTTAAATGATAATATATATATATATATATATATATATATATATATATATATATTTTAAAATTAAATTGATTTAATATAAAATTTTTTGTTTGATACTAATATAATAAAATTTTAAAATTCAAATATTTTCATGATATATTTTCTAAATTTTAAAAAAATAAATTTCAATTTCTACCTTCACGCCAAAAATTTTAAAATTTCTTCACTTCTCTGCTCTTAGCCTACCATCACTTTCTGGCGTTTATTGTCTGCCATTCATTATCTGTGAGTTTGCTGCCCACCGTCTCCCAGTGCGCCACCCGTGCCACCTGCCAACTTACGCCCATCCAAATAAAAGGTAATACGATTTCATTGTATATAAAAATAAAGTATTTTAGAAATAAAGAAAGAAATAGTTTAATTTATATGTACTAATTTTATATTATTATTTAATTATATTTTTTTATTTATATAATTTTTAGAATAATAGAAATTATGATTATATATGTTTAAATTTTTAGAATAATAGAAATTATGATTATGTATGTTTATTTATATAGTATTATATAATTAAATAATAATATAAAAAAATTTTATATTATTAATATATATAAATTAAATTCATAAAAAAAAATATAATTACTTTATTCAAATAAAAAAATAAAAAAATTTTGAGATTTTGAATTCTTTTGGTATATTTTTCTTCTATTAAATGAAAAAAATATTTGCTTTTTGTATGTTGGAAGTTCATTCAACTGTGGGTCACATGACAGTGGACAGGATCTTTTCCATAAAAATAACTTTTTATTTAAGAATATATATATCTAAATTACTTCATCACTGTTTGATAATTGAGTCAATAACCGTTACGCGAGCCACTGTTGGTGCCCTGTTTTTCTTATGACATTTGCCTTTACTATTGTCATTAAGCGCTTTCCTAAATACGAGCTTTGAGTTAATTCTGTTTCTCTGAAGTTTTTTATGTGCATCAAATTTGCTGGGACTACTACGCTGTGGAAAAAGAAAATTAAGTTGAAAATTTATATATACTTTTTCCAAGAGTTCTCAACTATCAGTATTTATTAGAAATATCGATAAAACAAGCCTTGAAATTTTTTTGTGCAAAGGAAAAAAAAACAAGCCTTGAATTTGATAAATTTTTATTAGTATATATTATGAATAAGTATTAATTATTGCTTATTACACCAAACACTTTTTTCGTTTACCATCCATATTCCTTATTTTATAAACCATTATTGTATTTGTCAACATTTTTTATTTAAGAAACCACAAAGCGCTAGCCTCTTCTAATATGATATGTTTCATACAAAGATTTTGTATAAAAAATTATTAAAGATAGATGAAGAGGATATTGAATATTAACTCCAATTTCTTACATATTATCTCTACTTTTTGCCAACACTTAATAATATTATTAATTGTTTCTAACAATTTTGTTGTATACAATAATAATAAAATTTTAATTTTATCAACGTTTAATTCCTTCCACTATTTACTACTCATATTACTATATGTATATATATAACTTCTAAGTAATTAATGATATAAAAATATTTTTACACCGAATTAAATTTTAATAATAATAATAATAATAATATGTTACAGCTGGGCTCAACCTATTTATTATTAATTATTAATTGCTTGTCGAGGTATAATATAACACAATTTAACAATGATAGTAATAATAACTTATGCAAGAGTGACTTAGAAGCAGAAACTTAATTTAATTAAACAAAGCTAATGTAAATGTTTGAAAAAATAGCATTATTTCTTTTTATGACAATAACTCACAGAAAATATCTGAAGGACATCTAGATTCTAGATTCGTGGCTTTTCTTCGCTCCATGTTTCCTAGTCATCCAAGGCTGCGCTTGTGACCTAGAAGTTCATTGAACACAAATCACTAGGAGATGGATCTAAGCATAGGTGTCACCAATTATCTATCGGAGTTACGGGTCCCTTAAGCATCCTCGAATGGAATCTTCTGATCCTCTGGTTTCCAATTACCTTCCCTTTCCGCCATCAATACCTATCTCTTTCTGTTCGTTTCCACACCTTATCATCAATTTCCCGGAAATTCACCTTGACTAACAACACCCCTTTTCGTTGCCCCTTGTAGATATAAATACTTTGGCAAGTTGGACCTTTTTAATCCATCAATGTTCTGTTAATGAATCACATCATTTGCACAAACTTGGGGAACAGTGTTTTTAATTTGGACGCTTCATAAACATGCTTGGTGTTAGCAACCATAATATCATGAAGGGCAAAAAGCAGGGCAAAAGGAGCAAAAAGGATATCAAAGTTACATATATTTCAAGCCCCATGAAGGTCAAGACCAGTGCTTCCAACTTCAGAGCTCTTGTGCAAGAGCTCACAGGCCAAGACTCCAATGTTGCTGAAATGTTCATGGAAGCTAATGGAGCTGATGAGAGTGCTCAGAAGGGTTCAACTCAACAATGGAGTGAGGCCTATTTGCCAGATGCTACTTGGCTGAAACCTGATTACAGCGAATTGGATTCCAGGTCTTCAATGGAGCCATTAAACGGGCACCTACAATATAATCTTTTGAACTTTGATATGATGTACTAGACTTTTATGTATATATGTATACATGTGTATGTGTATGAGCTACTCGTTGATGGTGGCGAAGTACTTATATGCATATGTGAAGTTTTGTGATTGCTTTTGTTCTACTTGCAGCCTCTCAATTACATACAGTATTGAAACACTAATTGCTCGGTCCTTGGTGAATTGATTAGCAAAGGCGCATATACGTGATTAACTAATTATATTTAGATTGCGAAAGCAAGGTGTGAAGGTGAAGAAACTAATCTCTCAAAAGGAAGAGTAATATAAAGCAAGGGACACATGAAGTCAAAACACTCAACACAAATCACTAAAATTGACACTTTTTTTTTTTTGACGTGGAAGATGAAATTCATTAAGCACGAAGCAATTGGTTACAATCAGTAAGAACTAGAGAGGCAACCTCAAGGAGACATTCCTCAATCCAAATTGATTCCCCACTACTACCAGCTAATTTTGCTAGACTATGAGCCACCTTATTAGCATCCCTGTTTGTATGCAGGAAGTTACATGATGGAAATAGTGAGCTACCCTTAATACAATCATTGACAATGCTGCTAAAGTACGATGGTCCATTCTGCGCTTGGGATATTGCTTCAAAGAGTTCCTTGCAATCCGTTTCAATGACAATATTTTGGAGACATAATTCATGTGCAAATTTTAAAGCCTGCAGCACACCAAGTCCCTCTACCACCCTCACTTCTAGTCCACTTGCTATTTGTCAAGTGCCCACAGCTATAACCTCCCCTTGATAATCTCAGACCACTATCCCAACACCCCATTTCAGCTCACCTGCCATTGCTACATCAGTATTGAGTTTAAAACAGCCTTCTTCTGGTGCCTTCTAACCTGGGGTGCTTAAAATTTCAGTAGGTTCTGTGGCAGTTGATGCAAGACCTCCATCATTTTCTTTCTTATAAGCCTATAGAACTAACAAAGTGTAACACCCTAATAAACCCATACTACGCTTAAGTCGCATTATAGAGTTTTATTAATTGTTACTTATGCTTGCGGAAGACTTGAGCATCACTTCTTAAATTAAGTTACGTAGAAAATAAGGTAATTTTTTTTTTGAAATACATCGTCGCTTTGCAGTATTTTGGACAGTGAAGTCTTGAGCAAGAATAAATATATATAGAGAGAGCATGCGGTACATAAATCATAACACAATATCATAAAACATGAAAAAGATAAATAAATAGAAATCACAAATACATCGCATTACATAGCTAGTCATTTCACCCATATGGGTTCATAATGTTAAAGAGGAAGAAGGTCAAGGTCTTGCCACAACCCAAATACTAAATACAAATCAAAATGACATAGTTCGTCGCAAAAAGGAATATGTGAAGGTGCAGAGCAATAGTAACTATAAGTCCAAAACAGCATAGTCTGGCATTTCTCATCATACATTCGCTCGCAGTGTGGGGGATCTATGCTTCACTCTACCGAATACGCCATCGGAATCTGATGACGATATGGAAAATAACTAGGGTGAGAAATAATATTTCTCAGTAGGACTCGAACTTAACACGGAGTGTCATCGTCATCATCCCAGCCACTTTGGTTTTATTAATGAAAATAGTGAACATTCATAAGGTCCAATTATTAGATTTTTGAAACATGAATATCCCAAGTGGATTCAATTTTAAGTACGTATTCTCATTGTAACAATAACATCATGGTGTACATAAGAGCTTATATAACAATTCGTATCATGCATGAATATCTTGAGAGTTTCATTCTGTACTTGGGTCGGACCGAAGTCCCTTCCTTTCATTAGACTTGAATCTATCATAATTCTTTTATTCACCACCCACTAAACTTAGTTGGTAATGAGCTCATACCGTGGCCATCGCTACCATAAGTTTCTGGTACTTACACTAGTTGAGTCCTTTGTTTTGCCTCATGTAAGCCCATCCTCGGTACTCACACTAACTGGGTCAATTGCCATGCTTCATGGAGTCTGTAGGTGGAAGGAGTTTCTTATTACAGGCCACCTTTCTTTTCAAAGGATCATACTCTTAGTTCAATCTCTTCTTATTAAGGCTTATGATGCAAAAATTATTCTAAGTCCATAAATTTTGCAGAATTTCGACAGTATGATAGCTAGACCGAAACTTTCCCAAAATTGCCAAACAAAGAGTTCAATCTCATATATCATTAAGCATCATTATCATCATCATGTCGTCATCATATCAACTTTATCATCATTATATCATCATCATATTATCATTATCATGTTAGCACATAAAGGCATACATAACACACAAAGTCTTATGAGCTTAACTTAGTAAATTTGGTGCAAGCTTTTAATTGAATTTGCCTTTTGTGATGATTCTTTTGTTAGGCATAGGGCCAATTTTGCCTATTATCCTTTTTGAAACTTTTAAGTTGAATTATGAAGTTTTCCAATATCTTAATTCGAGGGCCTTAATATCTTCAAGCTTGTTTCTCATTAATATTTTAAATTTAACCATAACTAGATTCACTTTTATGGTGGGGCAATAATTTCAAAAATTCACCATAATTTTATCTTTTATTATTTTGACATGAATTTTGGTATAATTATACGTCTCTGAGTCTATTTTTAAACAAAATAAATCCCACTCAAAAATTCATTTTGTAATAGGAGATATGCATGTTTTAATTTGACTACTTAGTCTCTTAGATTTATTTCAAAATAGTGACTGGTAAACTTTACTGGGAGCTCCTCACAAGGAATCTGCAAAAACTGTTTTATGGGGGTCTTCGTCTATATCTTAGCTTTCCAACAAACTTGGTCTCACTCAAAAATGTTTTGTATAGCTCGAGTTATTAATATTTTTGTACAAACTGCTCAAACAGAAATATATCTGAGGATAGCCCACTTTGAAAATTCGTATCTCTCTAATTTTAAAGCCCAATTTCACGTGTTTTACATATATAAAAAGCTCTATGAGTTTATTTTCATTTAAAATTAGTTTCATTGCATTTTGAATTGTATTGGATGAGTTATTGGTCATGAAATAAATACTACTAGAATTTCTAGCTTCAATAGTATTTGTTTCAATTAGTTTTTTGTAAAAACATTAGGCCTTTTTCTCAAGTGACCACTTTTCTCTTCCAAATCACTTTTATACTCTGAGATCTTGATGATAAATCAATATTTTGAGTTCTAAAAAGTTAGGTTCAAGCAATAAATGTACATAACTAGAAACATTTTACAAGCAAAGAGCCATATCACAAGAAAACACTTCATATCAAAGAGCATAGCCATGAAGCCTTAGAGCAAGTTCTAGAACTACCTAGTTATGGAGAGCTTAGGAGTTCTAGAGCTCAAGAACACATAAAAAGAAAAGGATTAGAGTCACTACCACAAAGATTTTCTTGGAAGCTTGAAGGGTGGAAGTGGTGGAAGATGGTCTCCCTCCTTAGAGCTTGGAAGAATGTGGCTAATGTGTATTTACTTTGCTTCTCCAAAGACCAAAGAAGATAGTCCTTGAAGGGTTTGTGATGGTGGTGAAACGGAAAAGGGTTGAATAAGGTGAGAAAGTGAGAAGAAGAACCAAAAAGGTTGGAAGAACAAAAGAGCTAAGATGAAGTTTAGAGAGAGATAGGAGCTTCAGGTTGTAGTGAGAGGATGAAAACTTGCAAATGAGGAGAGAGAGGGGGGCTGAATGGTGCCTTACAAGGGGTAGGTAGGAGGTGATTTTTGCCTCCTTTAACAAGCAAGAGAGTTAAGACACTTGGGGTAAAAAAGGTGGTCGTATTTCCTTTGAGTCTTGGTGCATAGCAAGGACTATTTTATGTTTTTTCAAGGGGTTAAAGGAAAGCATTACTCTTAGGATTTACTTGATAGAGTATGATTTACCCATGTGGCATGATCCAAGTGGTGGATAGCCTTTCTTTACTCTTATTTAAGGTGATGCTACTAACACAAGCTTAGATCCAAGGGTGCAAGATTTAAGAGACAAATGGAGGGTTGAATTGGGCTCTTTCTTGGCCAAAATTTTCATGCAACAATTAGGATAAATTTTTGAAATTTCAAAGCTATTAGAATTATCTAAGTTGTTAATTAATTTGATTAGATTAATTGCACATTAGTCAATTTCGGTTAATTACAACTTTAAGATGTTTTTTCTCTAAAAGAATTGTTCTCATGAATTATGTATTTAGGGTGACAAAATTAATTTATCTCGATTGATTAAGGTAAAACAATTGTCATGTACTTAATTAATAAGATTATATTAGCTTAATTATATTCCTAAGTTACGAATTAATGAGGTTCGAATGATTAGGCTTTAATTAAAATATTTAGTGTGTTATGATTCAATTGTGACTTGACTTAATTTACTAAGCTCTTGCTCATCGAGATTAGCCGATTAGTTCTTAGTTAATCGCTAACCCCTCTAATTAGTCAGGGATACTGAGCTAATTAGCTTAGACAAAATTGGAGATGTTACGTCTCCCCTCCTTAAAAGGAATTTTGCCCTCAAAATTCGTTACCTGTAAACAGATCGGGATGATCTCTTTTCATTTATGACTCAAGCTCCCAAGTATGCTCCTCCAAGCTTCTTTTTCCCTAGGCCACTTTTACTAAAGGTACATACTTGCTCCTCAGCTATTGGACCTTTGTAACATTCCCATTTTCATCTAAGCTAATTAGCTCAGTGTCTCCAGTTAATTAGAGGGGTTAGTGATTAATTAAGAACTAATTAGCTAATCTCGAGAGCAAGGGCTTAGTAAATTAAAGCCAAATCAACAATTGAAACATAATGTATTAAAAGTTACAACTAAAAGCCTAATTGCCCAATCCTTATTAATTCATGATTTACAACATAAAATCAAGGTGACTTAACCTTATTAACTAAGAGCATGACAAGCATCACATCTTAATCACATAAAAATTAACCCTCACATCTTCTTTATATAATTAATGAGGAAAATCCTTCTCATTGAAAATATGCTAATGTGTAATTAAACAATTGAATTAATTAGCATTTAGATAATTGTAACAATAGTAAAAATTTAGAAACTTCCCTTTAATTATTATTTGAAAGTTTGGTTAAAGCAAGAGCCATATCCAACCATCCATTTGCCTTCTCATCATACACCACTAGATCAAGAGTCCATGTTAATAGATTCCTTGAGTCAAGACAAAAGATCTACTCTCCTCCATTAAGATTGTGACACTTAGAGTAATCATATTCATCCAATGCCAATCCTAAGATAGGTCATACTTTTAACCACTTGAAAAACACTACAAGGTCTTTACCCAAGTGCCAAGACTCAAAGGAAACACAACTCCTTCTTTTGTCCCAAGGTTTTTCCCACTCTCTTGCTTGTTGTAAGAAGCAAAATCACATCAATCTCTCGCCCTCATTTGCGCCATTCAGCTTCTCCTCTCTCCCCCTCACTTCATTTTTCATTCCTCTCACTAAGACACAAAGCTCTCTCCTCTCTCCAAGACCCGTTCCCACTCTCTTGTTCTTCCAATCTTCCTTGTTCTTCTTCCAATCTCCCTACTACTTTTCACCTCATTTCCATCACCATCCTCACCATCCTTTCAAGGACCACCATTCTTGGTCTTTGGAGAAACAAGATCACTCATACACAAGCCCGATTTTCAAGCTCTCAAGTAGGAAGGCTCTCTCCAACCTTCTCTGCCTTCAAAATCCTTCAAGAAACCTTTCTTTGATAGTGACTCTAACCTTCTCTTTTTATATATTTTTCAAGCTCTAGAACTCCTAAGCTCCTCATAGCTAGGTGGTTTTAGGACTTGCTTCAAGGTCTCATGACCATTTCTTGCTCTATGAGTTTTTGTTGTCTTGTTGAAAATGTTGTCTTGAAATGAGATTATATGACATGATGGTTTTTATGTATCTTGCTTTATTTTGTTTTTAAATACTGATTTGGGGACTAAAACCTTGAATATAATGGTGAGATAAAACATAAAAATGGTGATTTGAAATGGTATAGCAATATTTCCACAAGTTTGATATGTAAAACATAAAAACTAGTTAAGCTGAAATACTGGCAGTCTGTAAGGCGTACTATATAACTCATTCTACAAAACTCAAAATGTAATCAAAATAATTTTCTGTGAAAGTAGACTCAAATATCTTTCCAAGCATATAAAATACGTGAAATTTGGATTTAAAATGAGGGATATATGATTTTTCAAAGTTGGCTGTTGCCGGATAGATTTCTGTTTGGGCAGTCTGCACTAAAAACCTTATAACCGAAGTTACAGAAATTGTTTTTGAATGGGACTAAGTTTGTTAGAAATATAAGACATAGAGAAACATCCCCATAAAACAGTTTTGTCAGATTCCATGTGAGGAACTCCCAGTGGAGTTAACAAGCCACTGACCCTAGTTGAACTTTCAAGTCTGAACAGTCAGAATAAAATGTGCATAACTCAAGCTACAAAATGAATTTTTGAGTGGGGCTTGTTTTGTTTAAAAATAGACTTAGAGAACATTATTCAAACAAAAATTCGAAACAAAAGAGTAAAAGATGAAATTATGGTGAATTTTTAAAATTACTGCCTCACTGTAAAAGTAAAAACGGGTTGTGGTGAAAGTTAAAGAATAAAGAGAAATAAGCCTTAAAACATTAAGACCCTTACACTAAGCATTGGAAAAACCCTCATAGCTCAACTTAAAAGTTTTAAAAAGGATAATGGATGAAATTGACCCTACTCCTAATAAAAGAGTTTACACAAGAGACAATTTCAATTAAAAGCTTGCACCAAATTTATTAAGCTAAGCTCATAAAATTTTACTCGAGAATATGCCTATGTTTATGTGCAAGCATGATGCTACGATAATGATGAGTGATGATGATGATATGAATATGATGATATGATGCTTAATGATATGTGATGTTGGATTTCTCTGTTTGGCAAAATTTTGGGAAGCTTCAGTCTAGCCGTTTTGCTGCTAAAATTTTGCAAAAATTATGGACTTAGAAATATTTCGCATCATAAGCTTTAATAAGAAGAGATTTAATTAAGTGTATAATCCTTCAAAAGCGAAGGTGACCTAATTTAAGCTCCCCTCACCCACAACTCACATGAGGCATGGCATGACCCGGTTAGTGTGAGTATAGGGGATAGGGCTTACATGAGGCATGGCATAACCCAACTAGTATAAGTACCGAAATCTTATGGTGGCGACGGCCATGGTATGAGCTCATTACCACTTATGTTTAGTGGGTGAAAAGATAAAGTCAAGTTAAGAAAAGAAAAGGGATTTCGGCCCAAACCCTAGAAGGGGAAGAAGTTAAGAGAATCGTATGGCATGGACATGCATGTTTTATGTAATTATACTTGTGCTTATGTATATTATGATATAAATGATTAGAGGGCACGTTAAAATTGAATCCGCTTCGGATATTCATATTTTCGAAAATCCAAGAATTGAACCTTATGCATGCTCACTATTTTCATTAATAAAAATCGAAGTAGCTGGGATGATGACGATGGCACTCTTATGTCAGGTTCGAGTCCTACTGAGAAATCTTATTTCTTACTCCAATTATTTTTCCGTCTCGTCACCAGATACCGATAGCATACCCTGGGGAGTGGAGCATGGATCCTCCCCACCATGAGTGGGTCTACGACGAGGACGCCCAAATTATCGTGGCGACGACCACCATGGTAGTCCATACCTACTTTCATCTTGGTCATATACATAAGGGAAAGGAGCCCGACATCCCGCCAGCCCCAGTCGACGTTTCCTCTGCACACCTCAGACAGCTGTTGGGTCCTTGGGATTTTCCTCCCGAGCCTTTGCCGGACATCGAGATGGAGCCGATGTCTCCGGGTCTGCCAGCAGCTGAGCCCGTGCCACAGCTGGCAATTCCCGTGGTCAATGTGAGCCCTACGGCCACTCCGAGGACCGCAGCCGCTTCGCCGCCGCCCCCTGAGTATCACCTCGCCACGTCTGAGGAGGATCCCTCTGAGGAGCATTCGTCGGTAGCCAGCTACATCCCGGGTCGTCGTATTCGTCGCATAGAGGTGATCAGCAGGCACCCTCGCATCATCCGTACTCCTCACGTCCCCCGAGGCTGAGGAGCAAGGGGAACCAGGCACTCAAGGACCTGATTTCCATTCGATTGAGCGTCGCAGAAGGGGCGAGGAAGCCAGACGTGTCTACATGGGCTATTTTAATATTGCTCCTTATCTTATGTATTTCATTTTATGGCGAACCTTGTCATATTTGTTTATGTTCAATATTTTGGGGCTATGGCATCACCATGAGTCTCCTTTTTATGTATTGTTGATTATTATGAGACTTTATATATATATGGTTGTTCTAGTAAGATGAATGTATTATATTTCTACTTATCCATTGCTCCTATATTTTACGACTTGTATGTATGCGACACGCTCATTTATCGCTATCTTCTCGCTCCACGTTTTACTTTCCAAAATGCTGCAAAACGACGACATATTTCAAAAAAAAATTTTTTACCGTATTTTTCGTATAACTTAACTTATAAATGAAGTTTAGTTTTCTACGAGCATAAGTAATAACTAATAAAACACCGTAATACGACTTAAGCGTAGTATAGGTTTATTAGGGTGTTACAACCTTCCTATCAATGATTCTCATAAGTGGTAGGTCGAAGGTTAGGTCTTCCCTTAACTGTATACTTTCTAGCTCAAGGAGGTGACTAGGGTCGGAGTTGTACTTTCTCAATTGAGAGACATGGAAGACATTGTGAAGGTTAGATAATGGCGGTGGCAGGGCTATGTAGTAGGCAACTGTCCCTACTCGTTTCAATATTTGGAAAGGACCGAGAAAATGAGGGCTCAACTTTTTGACTCTAAGGGCTCTACCTATACATGTTGTAGAAGTGATTTTCAAGAATACGTGTTCTCCTTCTTGGGACTCGATTGGTTTTCTCCTCCTGTCAACATAACTCTTTTGATAGCTTTGAACAGTGAGAATCCTCTCTCTTATTTTCTTTTTTTGCTTAGTGGTTTGCCTAACCAAATCAGGTCTTAAAAGGCTTTACTCCCGAGGTTCATACCAACAAAGCCGGGATTGGCACTTTCTGCTGTACAAGGCTTCATAAGGCGCTATCCTAATGCTAGCGTGAAAGTTATTGTTGTAAGTGAACTCTATGAGGGGTAGGTGTTTGTCCCAACTTCCGGGTCGATCCATTACGCATGCTCTTAGCATGTCCTCTAGGGTTTGTATATTTCTCTCTGATTGTCCATTAGTCTGGAGGTGGTATGCTGTACTTAGGCATAGTCTCGTCCCAAATGCATTTTGCAAGGCTCTCCAGAACCTAGAGGTAAACCTTGGGTCTCTATCGGATACAATGGTTGCAAGTACTCCATGCAATCATACAATCTCTTGGATGTGTAGCTGGGCTAGCTTATCCTATGGATAATTTGCTCTTATAGGTAAAAAGTGAATAGACTTTGTCAATCTATCCACGATGACCCATATGGCATCAAACCCAACTTGTGTACGAGGTAAACCCATCACAAAATCCATGGAAATTCCATCCCACTTCTATTCGGAGATCTCCAAAGGCTGCAACTTGCCTGAAAGCTTTTGGTACTCAATTTTCACCTTTTGACAAACTAAGCACTTATTCACCATGTCCGCCACATCCTTTTTTATGCCTAGCCACCAAAACATCCTTTTGAGGTCTTGGTATATCTTCCTTATGCCAAGATGCATGGTGAAATGACCCTTGTGAGCTTCTCCTACAATCCTATTCCTCGGGTTATCTCTAGCAAGCACACAGATTCTCCCTTGATACCTCCACATCCCTTCAGCATCTTGAGCAAACCCTTTGAGTTTTCCTTCCTTCACTTGGGCTACTATCCTTAAAAATTCTTCATCTACCCTTTGGCTCTGAGCAATTTGACTCTTGAAATAGCTCATTACTTTTATTTGGTTCAACCTTATGCTACATGGGGTTAGGGTGACTCCGAGGCTAAGGTCTCTAAAACTTTCAACTAGCTCGACTTCCTTAACCATCATCCATGACATGTGCAATGATTTGTGACTTAGTGCATCAGCAACCACATTAGCCTTACCAGGGTGGTAGTTCAAACCAAAATCATAATCCTTCAAGAACTCCATCCATCTTCTCTGCCTCATATTTAGCTCCTTTTGATTAAACAGGTACTTCAGACTCTTATGATCTGAGACTAACTCAAACCTAACTCCATATAAGTGGTGTCTCCATATCTTTAATGCAAACACTGCAACTGCTAGCTCCAAGTCATGGGTTAGGTAATTAGCTTCATGAGGTTTCAGTTGCCTAAAGGCATAGGCTACCACATTGCGGTCTTGCATCAGAACACAACCTAAACCTTTCCCAGAGGCATCACAATAAACCTCAAAGGCTCCCTTAAGGTCGGGTAAAACTAGAACAGGTGTTGAGGTCAACTTCTCCCTCAACTCTCGGAAACTCTTTTGACACTCCGCTGTCCATACAAAAGCAGTATTCTTCCTAGTTAGCTTGGTCAAAGATAGTGATATCTGAGAAAATCCCTTTATAAACCTTTGATAGTATCTGGCTAAACTAAGAAAACTCCTGACTTCTGTCACCGTCGTTGATCTCTCCCAATTCATCATCGCCTCTACCTTACTTGGATCCACGGAAATTCCTCCTCTTGACACCACATGGCCTAAAAACTTTACTTACTCCATCCAAAACTCACACTTTGACAACTTAGCATAAAGCTTTTTGTCTCTTGAATTTTCAATACCATTCTAAGGTGCTCTTTGTGTTCCTCCTTTGTCTTTGAATAGATGAGGATTTCATCTCCTCTACAAACTTGTTCAAACAGCCTAAAAATTCTATTTACGTAATCCATGAACATCGCCAGGGCGTTAGTCAATCCAAATGACATAACCTTAAACTCATAATATCCATACCTTGTCCTAAAGGTCATCTTAGGAATATCTTCTTCCTTTACCCTAATCTGATGGTATCTAGACCTTAGGTCAATCTTTGAAAATGCCTTTGCTCCTTTTAGTTAGTCCATCAAGTCATCTATCCTAGGCAAGGGGTACTTATTCTTCACAGTGACCTTGTTTAACTGACGATAATCCACACATAGTCTCAAGCTCCCATCTTTCTTCTTGACAAACAACACTGGAACTCACCAAGGTGAGGCACTAGGTCTCACAAACTTCTTCTCCAGAAGTTCCTCCAGTTGAATCTTTAGCTCCATTAACTCTAACAAGGACATTCTATAAGGCGCTACGGATATTGGTCCCGTTCCCGACATTAACTCTATGGAGAACTCTATCTCCCTCTTAGAGGGAAACTCGGGGATGTCCTCAGGAAAGACTTCGGGGTAATCCATAACTAAAGGAATCTCACTCAAAGTTTGCTCGAGGTCAACCTCACTAGTCGATAGGAGAGCGTATTCTTGATTCTCAGTCTTACAACAATACAACACGACAGGTTTCAAACTTAAACTAATAGGTTTAACAGGTGCAAAAGGAAACACAATAGATTTTGTAGCACAGTCTAATATAACACGGTTGGCCAAAAGTTAATCCATGCCTAAGATTAAGTCCAAACCAAATAAAGGAAAACAGATTAAATCAGACTCGTAGGTTTTATCATCAATATAAAATCGACATTTTAAATAACACAAGCAAGTTCTAACTGGTTTCCCAGTGAGAGTAAAAACAAGTAGTATATAAGGCATGTCAGCATTCATGGTGAAGACTTTCCATTGGCATTCTAGTTTGAGGCAAGCATGTCCTTGGTGCAGTTCGTGGCAAAATGCCCAAGTTGTCCACATTTGAAGCAGACATTTTGCCTGGCGTAGCAAACCCTTTTATACTGCTTCCCACACTTTGGGTAGGCAGAATTCGTTACTGGCTTTGGGGGATGGGCGGCAGGTCTTGGAGAATTAGCGGAGGGCTTTTGTGGCTGTTTGCCCCTAAAACCTTCACCATGGCAGGGCTTCTTTTGCAGGGGCTGCTTTGGGTGTTGCCCTTGAGATGCTTGTCTTCTCTTATGGGCCTCCGATCTCTGAATGGCCAACTTTCGATTGCATTCTTCTATCACATAACTCTTATTAACAAGTGCCGCATAGTTCCTTATCTCCAACGGGGCCACTGATGCCATAATATTGGCCCGCAATCCTCCTTCATATTTCATGCATTTTAAGTGCTCATTAGGGTTTCGCTGCTAGAGCATGGAAAACTTACACAACTTCTTAAACTTTGCTATATATTCCCCAATGCTCATACCTCCATGTTAGAGCCTCAAGAACTCCATCTCTTTTGTGTTCCTTATCGACATCAAAAAATACTTGTCGTGGAAGGCTTCCTAGAATACATCCTAGGTGATTTCCCTTTGGTCACTCTCCATTAAGCTTTTCACTCCTTTCCACCAGAACTCGGCATTTGCCTTCAGCATGTAAGTGGCAAAGGCTACCTTTTGCGTTTCTGAGCAAGCTAGCACGGAGTAGATCTTCTTAATCCACTCGTCAGCCTCCTCAAGGTTAAAAGCCCCTTTAAATTGGGCGGGTTCGCCTTTCGAAATTTCGAGAACTTCTGATACTCGGCATCAGCTCCATTTTCACCAACGGACTCTTCGAACATTCGATTCAGCTGGTCCATCATGTGCTTAGTAGCTGTAGCTTGAGCTTGCATTGCGTTTGCCATCTGTTAGAAGGTTCTCATGAACCCGGCAAGGTTCGTGCTGTCGCTATTCTTGTTGGAGGTACATCTGTGAGTTGGCATTAGTTCCTGAACATACCAAACAAAGATATCAAGTTGATCAGACCCAATATTAAGCATAGGCATGGCAGCAACTAAAGGCAATTTCACATGACAGTCATGTATTCTAAGTCCTACATCTCATCATGCAGACAAGATCCACAGCACGACTTAACATAGTGTACATAGAGTTATGCTTGGAAGCATAGTCAGTCCAACCTCAGGCTTTATTAGGATGAACTACTCTGATACCATAATATAATACCTTAATAAACCCATACTACACTAAAGTCACATTATGGAGTTTTATTAATTGTTACTTATACTTGCAGAAGACTTGAGCATCACTTTTTAAATTAAGTTTCGTGGAAAATAAAGTAAATTTTTTTTTTTGAAATACATCATCGCTTTGTAGCATTTTGGAAAGTGAAGTCTTGAGCAAGAATATAGATATAGAGAGAGCATGTCGTACATAAATCATAACACAATATCATAAAATATGAGAAAGATAAATAAATAGAAATCACTAATACATTGCATTACATAGTTAGTCATTTCACCCATATTCATAATGTTAAAGAGTACATAGAAGAAGGCTCATGGTCGTGCCACGGCCCAAATACTAAATACAAATTAAAATGACATAGTTCGTCGCAAAAAGAGCAACAGTAACTACAAATCCAAAATAACATGGTCTGACATTCCTCATCATACGTCCGCTCGCAGTGTGGGGGATCCATGCTCTACTCCACCGGATGCACCATTGGAATCTGGTGACGATATGGAAAATAACTAGGGTGAGAAATGATATTTCTCAGTAAGACTCGAACTCGACACGGAAGTGTCATCGTCATCATCCCAGCCACTTCGGTTTTATTAATGAAAATAGTGAACATTCATAAGGTCCAATTATTAGATTTTCGAAACATGAATATTCGAAGCGAATTCAATTTTAAGTACGTATTCTCATTGTAACAATAACATCATGGTGTACATAAGAGCTTATATAACAATTCGTATCATGCATGAATATCTTGAGAGTTTCACTCTTTACTTGGGTCAGACCGAAGTCCCTTTCTTTCATTAGACTTGACTCTATCATAATTCTTTTATTTATCACCCACTAAACATAGTTGGTAATAAGCTTATATCATGGCCATCGCCACCATAAGTTTCTGGTACTTACACTAGCTGGATCCTTTGCCATGCCACCTGTACTCACACTAGCTGGGTCCATTGCCATGCCTCATGGAGTCCGTGGGTAAAGGGACTTTCTTATTATGGGCCACCTTCCTTTTCTAAGGATCATACCCTTAGTTCAATATTTCCTTATTAAGCCTTATGATGCAAAAATTATTCTAAGTCCATAAATTTTGCGGAATTTCGGCAGCATAACGGCTAAATCAGAGCTTCCCCAAAATTGCCAAATAGAGAGTTCAATCTCACATAACATTAAGCATCATTATCATCATCATATCAACATTATCATCATTATATCATCATCATATTATTATCATCATCATATTGGCACATAGAGGCATATATAACACACAAAGTCTTATGAGTTTAACTTAGTAAATTTGGGGCAAGCTTTTAATTGAATTTGCCTCTTGTGAGGATTCTTTTATTAGGCATAGGGTCAATTTTGCCTATTATCCTTTTTGAAACTTTTAAGTTGAATTATGAAGTTTTCCAATATCTTAACTTAAGGGTCTTAATGTCTTCAATCTTGGTTCTTATTAACATTTTAAATTTAACCATAACTATATTTACTTTTACAATGGGGCAGTAATTTAAAAAATTCACCATAATTTCATATTTTATTATTTTGACATTAATTTTGGTATGATTATACTTCTATCAGTCTATTTTTAAACAAAATAAGCCCCTCTCAAAAATTCATTTTGTAATAGGAGATATGCACATTTTAATTTGACTGCTCAGTCTCTTAGATTCATTTCAGAACAATGACTTCTAAACTTTACTAGGAGCTCGTCACAAGAAATCT
Source organism: Pterocarpus macrocarpus (assembly GCA_031439585.1). Taxonomy (NCBI): domain Eukaryota; kingdom Viridiplantae; phylum Streptophyta; class Magnoliopsida; order Fabales; family Fabaceae; genus Pterocarpus; species Pterocarpus macrocarpus. The sequence goes on from CM062517.1 coordinate 40,656,973, forward strand.
GCCAAAACTATTTTATCGGGGTGTTCCTCTATATCTTAACTTTCTAACAAACTTGGTTCCACTCAAAATTTTTTGTATAACTCGAGTTATTTAGATTTTTGTACAGACTGCCCGAACAAAAACACATCTGGGGACAACCCATTTTGAAAATTCATATCTCCTTCGTTTTACAGCAAATTTTGCGTATTTTATATGTATAAAAAGTTCTATGAGTTTATTTTCATTTTGAATTAGTTTCATTGCATTTCGAGTTGTATTGGACGAGTTATTGGTCGTGCAATGAAGACTACTAGAATTTCTAGCTTCAACAGTTTTTGTTTCAATTAGTTTTCTTATAAAAACATTAAGTCTTTTCCTTAAGTGACCACTTTTTTCTTCCAAACCACTTTTATACTTTGAGATCTTAATGATAAATCAATATTTTGAGTTCTAAAATGTAGGTTCAAGCAATATATGTATATAACTAGAAACATTTTACAAGCAAAGAGTCATATCATAAGAAAACACTTCATATCAAGGAGCATGGCCATGAAGCCTTAGAGCAAGTTCTAGAACCACTTAGTTATGGAGAGTTTAGGAGTTCTAGAGCTCAAGAACACATAAAAAGAAAAGGATTAGAGTCACTATCACAAAGATTTTCTTGGAAGCTTAAAGAGTGGAAGTGGTAGAAGATGGCCTCCCTCCTTAGAGCTTGGAAGAATATGGCTAATGTGTATTTACTTTGCTTTTCCAAAGACCAAAGGAGATGGTCCTTGTAGGGTTTATGATGGTGGTGAAAGGAAAGAGGGTTGAAAAAGGTGAGAAAGTGAGAAGAAGAACAAGAAAGGTTGGAAGAACAAAAGTGCTAGGATGAAGTTTAGAGAAAAATGAGAGCTTGGGCTTGTAGTGAGATGATGAAAACTTGTAAATGAGGAGAGAGGGGGGGCTGAATGGTGCCTTACAAGGGGTAGGTAGGAGGTGATTTTTGCCTCCTTCAACAAGTAGGAGAGTTAAGAACCTTGGGGTAAAAAGGGTGGTTGTGTTTCCTTTGAGTCTTGGTGCATAGCAAGGACCATTTTGTGTTTTTTCAAGGGGTTAAAGGAAGACACTACCCTTGGGATTTACTTGATGGAGTATGATTTAGCCATGTGGCATGATCCAAGTATTGGATAGCCTTTTGTTGGTCTTGCCTAAGGTGATGCTACTAACACAAGCTTAGATCCAAGGGTACAAGATTTAGGAGACAAATGGAGGGTTGGATTTGGCTCTTTCTTGGCTGAAATTTTCATGCAATAATTAGGAGAAATTTTTGAATTTTCAAAGCTATTAGAATTATCTAAGTTGTTAATTAATTTGATTAGTTTAATTGCTCATTAGTCAATTTTGGTTAATTACACCTTTAACACATTTTTACTCTAAAAGAATTGTTCTCATGAATTATGTATTTAGGGTGTAAGAATTAATTTATCTCGACTGATTAAGGTAAAACAATTGTCATGTACTTAATTAATAAGATTATATTAGCTTAATTATATTTCTAAGTTACGAATTAATGAGGTTCGAATGATTAAACTTTAATTAAAATGTTTAGTGCGTCATGATTCAATTGTTGACTTGATTCAATTTACTAAGTTCTTGCTCATCGAGATTAGCTGATTAGTCCTCAATTAATTACTAACCCCTCTAATTAGCTACAGACACTAAGCTAATTAGCTTAGACTAAATTGGGGATGTTACACAAGGCTCTAGAGATAATCATCTAGTGCTCCAACTTTTTACCTTCAAAACATATTTTATTTCGATCCAACCACATGCCATGCGCTATTGCAGAAAAGGTTTCAACCACTTCGGCTTCTTCCGAGGTGATAAAATTTTGCAACCGATCAATAGAATTTAATAGTTGTGGGTAATTGGTTTGTAGGGTCAATGGGTACAGGAACCACAGCAATTCAATCTGCTTGCAATGAAAGATGGCATGATACACAGTTTCTTTCGCCTCAATGGATCAGGGACATATTAGGACTCCTTCAATACCTCGGCGTTCAAGATTCTTCCTAACTAGCAGTATGTTATGCAATAGTCTCCAAATAAATTTTCTTATTCTGGGGGGTAATATTAGCTTGCCAAATTTTTGCCCATACGCTATCCAAACATGATTCTGGTTCCTCATTGCTAGACTTCATAATCATTTCATAAGCTAACTTTACCTTGTATACCCCATCTTTTGACCCCTGCCAGCAAAACTGATCATCTTGGTTGCTCTCTATGAAGGGAATAGCCAAAATTTAGGCGACTTCAAATGGAAGAAAATTGTCGCTGATGAGTTCCTCGTTCCAACAAAACCGCTCATAGTCAATAAGTTCTGCCATTGTTGCATCTTCTTCTAGAGTGTTTGGTGGTGACCAAATTCTATTCCCATTTTGAGTGGGAATCCAGCTATCTCTCCAGATGTAAATATCTAGGCCCCTACCAACTCTCCAATAACCACTCTTCTTGAGAAGCCACATTGACTCATGTATGCTTCTCCATGTGTAGCTAGGAGTGAAACCCATCTTTGTATGTAACATATTCCTTTTAGGAAAGTATCTTGCCTTCAATGTTCTTGCCATGAGGGAGTCTGAGATATGCAAAATTCTCCATCCCTATTTTTCCAGAGTTGCCAGATTAAAAGATGTAAAATTTCTGAAGCCTAATCCCCCCTCACTTTTCCTGTTGCTAAGTTTTGACTACCTCATCCAATGGATCTTCCTCTCATCATTCCTGTTTCCCCACCAAAATCTACTACTCAATGTGTTCACATAATCCCACAGGAAGGAGAAAACATCCCATTATATAAGTTGGTATAGCTTGAGCCATAGATTTAATTAGAGCCTCCTTCCCCGCTTGAGCGAGTGTCATCTCCTTCCAACCCTTCAGTTTCTTCCACACCCTATCTTGGACAAAATCAAATACTTAGGTTTTGGATCTTCCCACAAAAGTAGGCAAACCCAAGTACTTCAAGTGACCATCTACCACCTTAACATTCATCCAACCTTGGACTAAATTTTGTCTTTCTATGGGCGTATTTCAGCTAAAAGAGATCTCCAATTTGTCCAAATTGATAAGTTGTCTAGAAGCTTGATGGTATTGGACTAGGATCTGGTTAACTCTCTATGCTTCTTGTTGGTTGGCTTTGAAAAAAATAATGTTATCATATGTGAAAAATAAGTGTGAGATTTCTGGGGCAGATCACGCAATTTGGACTCCATGGAGTGCCTGTTCTTCTTGTGCTTTCATAATAAGACCTGAGAGCTTTACACAATATGAATAAATATGGGGAGAGAGGTTCTCCTTATCGAAGCCCACGCTCAGGCTGAAAAGAATCACATGGTCTCCCGTTAAGGAGGACTCAGAAAGACATCGATATCACACAGCTCATAATGAGAGATACCCAGTGATCTGGGAACCCCAAACTATTGACCACCTTCTCCAAGAAACACCACTCAATTCTATCGTAAACTTTGGCCATATCCAGCTTCAAACCTGTTGTACCTATCCTTTTTTTCCTCATAAAATGAAATATCTCAAAAGCAATTAGGGCATTATTAATGAGATGTCCAGGTACAAAAGCGCTTTGATAAGGGCCCACAATATAAGGTAAAATAATCTTAAGTCTATTTGCAATGGTTTTTGTAACAAGTTTGAAAATAACATTGCATAAAGAAATTGGCCTGAATTCTTTTGTGTGCCGTGGCTTCTTAACCTTCGAAATAAGGCATAGGAAAGTGTGGTTTACCTCCTTTGGGCTCAAACTGTCATTCAATACATGGAGAACTTGATTAGACACTTCTCCACCTATAATATGCCAAAATTGCTCATAGAAGAGTGCTTGGAGTTCTTCTGGCCCCAGGGCTTTGGTGGGGTGCATTTGTTTAAGAGCTCCGTAGACCTCCTCACACGAGAAATTAGGTTCTAGGACCTTCCTCAAATCTTCATTGATTCTCCCCCTCACCACATTGACAACTTTATCAATCCAAGATAAATCGTCAGCTTCAAACAGATCCTGGAAATAACATGTGACTACCTTAGCTATCTCCTCCTCCTCATAATACTAAACACTTGCACCATCCTAAATGATATCCACCCAATTCCAATCCCTACTTTGGCAAGCTTTCTTATGAAAGAACTTGGTGTTTTTATCCCCATGGGCTAACCAAGTGGCCCGTGAGCGTTGTGACCACCAAGTTTCTTCACAGGCTAAAAGTTCATCAAGCTCCCCCTTCACTCTCTTAATATCTGCCACATTCTTCTCTATTATTATCGCCTTATTAAGATCTTCCAATTCCTTCTCTTTCTCCTTCACCCTCTTTGACACGTTACCAAAGTGGGTTGTCCCCCAGCAGTCCAAAGCACCAAGGCAGGACCTCAATCTCCCTGATATGAATCTTGTTCCGCTTGTCCATGTATCAAGCACCACCTGTTCACAGGCCTCTTCCCGCAGCCATATCTCTTCAAATCTAACCAAACATTCCAAATGCCTTTTTCGCTGCCTTGGCTTTGATGTCCTCAGTAGAATAGGCATATGATATAACTGATATCAAAGCACATGTTGGACTTCTACCTTGGGGTATAGTTCCTTCCAAGAGTTTGTAGCAACATACCTATCAAGTTTTGCCTGGATATAGTTCACGCCTCCTTGCCCATTTGTCCATAGGAGATCACCTATCATGTGAATGTCTACAAGGTTGCACTGAGAAAAAGCCTCTTAGAAACCTTCTACGTGCTGCATATTTGGTGGATCCCCTATCAGGCAATCCATAGATCCCCATTGTACTCCACTTGTATCCAGTTCCCACTTCCTCAACTTCCATATCAATATGGATTAAGGAAAAAGACACAACTCTCACATCAAGCTTATTTGACCACATTAGCATCAGTCCACCCACTCTTTCCTTCCTCTCCGCCATACAATTTACCACTACAAGATTTGCCAATCCCCGTAAGTGTCTTAGATTGTTGACTTCATGGATGTTTCTCCTCGTTTCCATGATGAAAACGAGGTCGGGAACTTGTCTTCTAATGAGCTTTTTCAAAGCTCTAACTGGGCATGGGTTCCCAAACCCATGGCAGTTCCAACTTAATATTTTCATGGCTCTTGGTAGGGCTATGAAATAGCCACCATTGCTAATGTCTCTATCACGTGTGCTTTCTTCCTTTCTCCCATCTCCACCATGTCAATGTCCATTGCAGCTCTCTCATTCTTCCTTTTTCTAATATCTATATCATTCCTTTCAATATTTTCCTTCATTGGCTCCCTTAATCCATTTTGAGGCACCCTTTTCCACTTGTGTTGGGTATCTTGACTATGTTTCATTCCTGTGTTTGTAACGCCTCCTAGTACATCCACTTTATTGCATGCCTTTTCCTTATTGGCCACCTGGTTATCCTCTTCCTCTTTACTCACCCTCATCTTCACATGCCTTGATTCTCCTTTTGATATGTGGCCCTCAATGCTAGCCCCTACTATTCCTTCCATTACCACTGTTTGGGATATAGGCATCTTGTTTAGCAGAGCCGACCTCATGGGGTCGATGTTGTTGCTTTCCTCTTTTTGTTTCGAGGCCCTTGCATTATCTTGTTTTTTCTCGAACATGGTGAGTTTTTCAAACTTTGCAAGTACCTCCTCTGAGACTTTTCTTCGTGCATCAGTTCCCCCACCTTTTGGCTCCTTACCTCCTCACCTTTATTTACATTATGCTCATGGTCACCTCAAGATTACATCATTCATCTATCTCCTCGAGTCGCTCTTAGCAAGGGGCCTAGCCTTGGTGATGAGTTTGATTCCCTTATTCCTACTTCCTTACAATGTGTTTCACTATGACCCACCAATCCATAGAGACAACATACTTGTGGGAAACGCTCATATTCAAACTCCACCCAAAACACCCCGTCAAGCCTGCTTCCTGCATTCACCCTACCCCGTATACGTTGTTTAATATCATGACAGATCAATGTTTTAATAATGGACCCCTAATTTCCACCCATGTCAAAAATCCCAATATCAATTACATTACCCATGCACGCCCTAACTTCCTGCCCATTTAAAGCATCTTGCAGTGGGTAGGGATTCCCCACATCTAAACCCATAACTTCGCTTTTTCAAAAGCCATCTTCTTGGGTTCACAGTCTCTCCTCCATTGTTGCACCAGAACCCAAGAATTCTGAAACAACCATGGACTTTCATTCAACACATGGTTTAGGGCATCACTTTCATCAAAGAAAATGTGGAACAACTTCTCTGCCACTTCCTCCACTCTCAATCCCATGGACTTCCCTTCCACACACCTCAATTAAAATTCACATCGTTAGCTTGATGACCTAGTTAAGTAAATGAATTTAATTATATTATCTCACTCCATTCTATTAATCTTTTTTACAATATCAATATAAAGTATTTTATGATATGATAATATATGATTAGATATTTATGTAAAAAATTTTACATAATAATATATTATTAGATTTCTATGTAAAAATTACACTTTAAATAATATGATAATATATAATTGAATATTTGCATAACTTTTATTAAATATTTGTACCACAAAAGATAATTATAATAAACTAATCCTACAATTACATTAAACGAAAATTGACAGCTTTAAATAAGATTCATAAATGTTTGATTAGGTTTGGAGTTGAATCTCATCACCAAATTCATTGCATGTGCTTGGGCCAGGTTGTAGCGAATCAAATCTGATTAGTTTCACTACCATCTCTCATTGTGGATAAAGCTCATGAATGGGCCAACATACCTGACGTCAAGGTAGGCTGGCACGATTAAAAGACTTGTTAAATGGATTGCTCTTGTAATATGAGCTAAAAATTAATATTCTTTATACAAATGTGTGGTTCAGTTGATTTGAGTTAGGCTATCGCATTGACAATATAAATAAGTTAAGATATTGCCCAATCTAACATAGAGTAAACCGGCGACTAAATATTTTTTTAAAAAAAAACTTATTTTATGACAAAAAAAAGGGAAGCTTGTAAATATGTGAGCAGGGTTGCAGACCACATTATGGTAGCCTTGCCTATTTAAGGCCAGTCTGTGATCTTAAACAAGCTAACTCTTTTTTTTTTTTTTAATATAGCTTCCAAAATCTGATTAGGCACATTGATTTTGCAAAATAATAAAAAATAAAAAATAGAAAATTATTATCCCTTACTAACAAAGTGATAATATCCTAAATTTTATTACCAAAATCATGATCTTATGAAGCAAAAGTTCATGTTATTAAATCAAATATTCTCAAATCATAATCTTAAATCTATAATCAAGTCTTTAACCATGAACCAAAATAAATGAATATAAATTAAAATTAGCATCTAGTAGACCTTTACTTAACCACATCCACAAATAACAATTATAATAAATCATAATATTCCATGAACCTTTTCTCCCCCAAATCAAGAGAACCACATCAACTAATTCAAAACATTACAATAATAAATTCAAATTCAAATTCAAATTAATAACACCAAACTAAGTCCATGATAAGTCCAAAAATTCAAGTCCAAATCAAACAGAAACTAATACCAAACTAAATCCATGATAAGATCAAATTGCAAGTCCAAATCAAACACAAGCCAACACCAAACTAAGCACACAAATATCCAAATTCCAAGTTCAAATGGTTAAGTTCCAAAACAAATAGAAAGTCCAAACTACTTAAAGTGCTTCATTGAAGAACTTCATCCTTTCTTTCCAATTTTGAAGCATCAATTATCCATCACCTCAACTATTCATGTAAATATCAAAGAAATTAGTAGATAAAATATAGTCATATATAACAAGTATCAATAGAAAAATATCAAAAAATCAAAGAAACTTCTAAATATGTAATACTAACATCAAATCACATTTGAATCCTCCCTTTCCTTATTTTGAGTATTCTCATTCTCCTTTAGTTCTTCTTCATCAACTATAGTACATAATAAGTTAGAAACAAACAAAACTAATAAAAATAATAGCAATAACTAACTCTCATGCTATAAAATGTTAATAATAAATGTTACCATCGAAATCAAATCCATGAATCCAACTATGAGTACAAATGAGAGCTTGGACATTTTATGGAGTAGAGAATTGCAATACTTATTTAATACATGAGCATTAATGCTGGAAGCGACTTTGATGCCACCGTAGCAATAGGGATACTAAGGACATCATAAGCCATGATAGCTAAATCAGGAAATCTATGACTTTGAGACTTCCAATATTGTAATATATCCATCTTTTCATGTGCATTTGTATTAAGCACTTGCTCATTTAGATAAATATCCAATGAAGACTTGGTGTTCTCACATTCAAGTTTTAAAACAATGTTTTTCAATTCCTAAACCATTTAAAACAAACAATAATGATTAAGAGAATTCAAAACAATAAAAAGTAAAAAGTTCAAGATAAATAAAATAGTAAAATCTTACATCAGAAATAATTGTCATTCCGAGAGCATTCATTCGAGGGCAAGAGGAGTTCCAAGGTGGAGAACCAAACCTCATATTAGAAGTTGAAGTATTATTTTGTCACCTATATCTTGAATATTCACCCAAACAAACAAAAAATCCTCTTGACCTTGGCCAACTTTTCTCCACAAGTATATGGATCACCTTGATTAAGACAATATTTCAAGACTTGGAATTTAATGCAAGGATCAAGAATAGCCCCAAGAGAAAGTATCATGTTATAATTTCCCTAATACTTATCAAACCTTTCTTGCATATTGAGTCATTTTTTTCTTATCACTTGATCATCACTTTTGCATTTTCTTTCAACAAGCACTCAATCCTCCAAACTTGCATAAAATACAACTTGGATATATGATAAGATTAACCCGACATCAAAGTAGTGAATGTATAAAAAGGATTCAAGAATTTACAAATTTATTTTGCTCTTCTCTACTCTTCAAGTGTTAGGCAAAATTTATAATTTATATACATGAAAAGAAGTTTATGGAAAGCCATCTCACACTTTAATGTGCTTTCCAACCTCAAATATTGTGGAATTCCAACTAGTAGATATATCCAAGCACAAACTAGAATCACTAAGTTCAAGTTGCCTAGTAATTTGCTTAAATTAGGTCATCCTTGCCTGATGATCTCACATATTTGGTATTCTCCCTTATATCATACAAAGTTGAACTAGCCACTTGTAACCCATCTTGAACTATCAAGTTCAATACATGGTCATAACATCTCACATGAAAGAACTCACCCTTGCACAACAAGCCATCATTGATTTTAAGATTTTGCTTCAGCCAATCATTCATACAATCATTAGCTGATGCATTATCTAAAGTCAGAGAATAATTTTTTCTCTATTCCCCACTCAATCAACTATTCAAGCATCTTGTTAGATAATTTGTGTCCAGCATGTGAGGAGGCATGTGGCAAAAGGAAAGTATCTTACTATTTAACTTCCATTTATCATCAACAAAATGCACAGCCAGGGTTATATAACCTTCAGTGGTGCAAGATGTCCATAAATCAGAAGTTAAGCAAATTCTACTCAGGAGTTTAGCAAAAAAATATTTTAATTTTTCCTTTTCAAAAAGATAGAGTTTCCAAATATCTTGTGTAGTTATGCTCCTAGAAATCATTTTTGCTTCAAGGTTTAAATATTTGAGCAATTCCCTAACCCAAGCATTAGGAGTGGAATGGTAGGAAGTCTCTGGACCATTGGGAGGAGCCCCCTCGAGCTTCCTCTTCTCCTCATTCCTAACATAAACATTGCCTACAAAAAGAAAAAAGAGAAAGGAAGAAGAAAGAAAATAGAAATATCAGGAGAAACTTAGCTATAAAGTTAAACATGCATTAATATGTATATATATATATATATATATATATATATATATATATATATATATATATATATATATATGTATATATAATTAAAAAGAAGAAGAAGAAGAAGAAAAAGAGAAGAGAAAGAAAGAAAGAAAGAGTATAGTTACCTTCCATGGGAGTTTGAACAGAAGATGGGTGATGGGGAAGCCCGCCAGCATCAACGATATCCTGAGGAGAAGAATAGGAGACCTCCAAGGATGATCTCAAGCGAGAATGCTTAGGAGGAGGAGGGGGAGACTTGGAAGCACTTTGTTTCTTACCCTTATCTCACTTCTTCTTACCAGGTGAACCCTTCTCAGACTGTGAAGCACTAGAGAAAGAATAATAAGGATCACCATGGATAATGTCAATACCATGGAAGTTCGGAGGAAATGGGCGGCGCCATCTTGAAAGGTCATGCACCTCATAATGTCTAAGATGCTCCAACATGTCAATATTAGAGATACCCAAGCAGGAGAAACACCATGATCATACTTCTCTTTTGCAACAAGAAAATACTCACTAACATCTGCCTTTCTGCCACCAGGAGAATCATCCAAAATCAGGAGAGAAATAACATCCTTAATGTCATCAACCTCCGATGACAGACATGCCAGAAGTTGGTCCCAGCCAAACTGGCATGCAACTCGATTCGGACAATACGAAAATAAATATAGACCGCTTCCTAGACTAACCATGTTATTGGTTATCATAATACCGAGTATTGTCCTCGCCCCATAACAAAGATGCCATAAATCATGAGCACCCTCGAAATGGCATGTTAGATCATTAAGATCCTGAGAAGAGGTAAACTTATAAAGACGACTGAGATTCTCATACCCAAGGATATCAAAAAGATAGGGGCGAAACCGAAAAGCAATCTTGTCATCAATAATCATCGCCAAAAGACACTTGGGTTTGGCATTAATCTTAGCCCAAGCACATGGAGTAGTGAAATCCCTGTGAGCCACATTGAAGCCACGAGGTACCTTAGGCTGTGAAACATAACCTTTGAATCGTTCACATAAGAAAGAGAGGAGGAAGAACTGATCCATATAGAGCAGTTGATAGTATAGCGGCCAGAGGATGCCTTGAGCTACCATGGAATCTAATCTAGCCTAGTATACAACCCTCCCAAAAATAGAGGAGCCAAAGGAAGATGAGCCCCCTATGAGAAGTGAGGCCCACAAAAGGATGCCAGAACTCAATGTATCGTAGGAAGGGCCGGGGAAGACAAAACAATCTAGCCAGAATGCAATTAAAGCAGCAAGCTCAAGAGGGCTATTGTAAGAAGGACCCCTATCATGAACTTTATCCTCCTTATGCTACCCATCTGTGGCAGGAAGCCTAATGCCATAGAAAAACGAACCCACCTCGCACGATTATGCTTGCCGCTAAAACCAAGGCGTGGTCGGAGTGAACTATCGTAATGACTAGAGTCAGTGAGGACCCTCTTCAAGGCATGAGTAATATCAATGGTAGCTTTGTCAAGCACATCGATGGTAAGAATGGACATCCTAAAACAAGAAAGCTTCAATAACACATGCACATCCTCCAAAGTAGGTGTAAAACCCCCCTAAAGCTATGATAAAAGTGTGTGTCAAGAAACTCCAACACAAAGCTAGTAACTCTAAATCCTCCCAGCACTTCGGCATGGAGGGAAGTCGACACCCAAATGGCCTCCCTTATCCCCACAGCCTCCAGGATCTACAAAACATAAGCTTATATGGTTTAAAAATAATAATAACAACAATAATGATAATATACATACATACATCAAATAAAAATAATAATAAATAATGAAAATGACATATATACATGCATCAAAAGTCATATAAAGCCTGGATAAGAGATCACCATACTTGTACTAGCTCTCCACCTCACAAGAACAAGTCTTTTACCTAGTTGCTTCATCTTATTGTCTGCTTGGGATGGGAAGAGAAATTGATAGTATTCCAAGTAAGTTCTTGATATAAGACTTTGCTACACAACAGTGAGCCAGCCACCTTGCAAGAAGCGGAAGGGTCGGAGGCGAAGCAAGAATGAAGCACACCAATCTTAGCCTTGATACCCTTAGGCAAGATAAGAGGACTAGTACCCACCTTTGGAAACCTCTAGAAAGGACACTGAGAAATGGGCATATCCTTCATAAGCATATACCTTTACCATTGGCTGAGAGAGACCACAGTGGAGTCCATAACTCAAAAGGGGCAGCAGTAGGCCAAGTGGCAAGACAAAAGAAACCTTAGGATGATAAGCACATCTTCGACTACCTCCATGTTTGCTAGCATTCTTATGATGAGGAGTCCTCCTAAGCTTGTCTCCCGCTTTATCTAAGCCATGCCCACCAATGTCTTGACTACCCGTATCCAACTCACATGAACCTGGCTTGACCACCACACATGTAGGAGAAGCGCCACATCCATGTTCACCGCACCGAGGAAAAGTGTTGCACTCGCTTGCACCACGACGAGGAGAGGCGTCACGACGAGGAATGGTACTATGTCCACCTGCAGCATTGCTAGAAGCCGATCTGCCACGATCTAAAGCACCCACACTATGGTAAGCTCCAGAAGTGCCACGAATTCCACCTGCCATGCCACGATCAATACGCCCGATGCCTTTGGAATCACGCTACTTGTGACCTTGGCCAGGACGAATAGCGCCTAACCTATTGAGCCTATTATCGCCCCCTTGTCTCTGCCTGCCACTATCTCTAGGGGGCTCCACCCCCTTTGCAAACCTTGACATGAGGTTTTTGTAAGAGAAAATGAATGGAAGAAAGATGTGAGAGTATAGAGGGAAGTGAAAAAGATGGTGAAATGTAAGAAGTACTATTTATATAGGCGGTGTTGTGAAGAGAGAAGAAAGCTCGTGTAGGTAAAATTTTTTGAAAAAAGTGTAAAGCTTCTGTAGAAAGATTTAGAGAAGCTATCACAAGAAGTCTAACATAAAGAAGAAGGAAAAGAAGGGGGCGCTGCCTTCAAAATATATAAATAAATAATAAATAACAAATAACAAAAATAGAGGGCGTTCCCTTTCATGAAAAAAAGAGAGAGAGAAGAAGAAAGAAGAAAGGGAATATCAAATATAAATACTAAGTTAATCAACACATTCTGAAAATAATAATGAAGTGCCTATAGTGAATATGTAGATTTTGGAAATAATATAGATAAAAATTGTTATCACCATATGCATTGATGTGCCTGTAGCTTTGAAGTACAAATTATAAATTTCATATACATTGTCTACTTTACTAATATATATTAATGAAATTTTAACGTGAATAGATTTCCCTATTATTGAATGTCTACACAAGTCATAAGATCCAATAGAAATAATCTAATAGTTACAGCCAAAATGTCATCTATTATATATATAAAAAAAATAAAAAGAGTATAGGAAGATTCATGAATGCATGACAGTAGTACTTAGGACATTGCTTGAGACACTAGCCAAGACGCTGATAGGAGAAGGGTGATTGATTGGACTCGGCTAACACTTTATACACGTCCCTAGACATTTGAAAAGCTCAAGTAATTTAGATATGATATTAAAACATTTCATAGCCTACTTGAACCATGACCATAGGCGGGGCTGGGCTTAAGCTTCCTTTCAAAGCCTGGTACCAAAAAATTAAATAAAGAAAACAAAATAATTACCACTTTGAAAGATATTTAGTTGCGAAACCAAATTTGATAACCACTGAAGACAAGGAAGGGATCTGGCACGCAACACTTCTATGCCCCATTGAAGCTCCATCTCCTTTCTATGTGTTCTACAGTGAGTGAAAAGTGGAAATGACAGAACAGGGGCAGCTCGACAATAGATGAAGGCAGCAAGAAATACACCCTTCGCAACAAGTTGATATGATTAAAAAAAAAACTTTTTTTTCATTGCGCTTGGTTTTGGAATTCTGATTGTGGCCTAAAACCCTTTGTGGGTCTTGAACCACATCTCAAGGGGCAGTAATAGTGATATTCTGCAGGGAAGTTCAACTAGACTGGCGAGGTGTTCGAAGTTGTTTGAATGCTCAATGGAAAGTTGTGACTTCCCATTGAGTAGGGGGCTAATGTTGTAGAGCCCTTCAAGGCGCCAAAGACAGGAAGGAGGGCACTAGAATCATGAGGAAGCCCCCAAGGCACCAAAGAAAGGAAGTAAGGGGCCAGAGCTAAGGAAAGGCTCCCCAAGTAGGAGAAATAGGCGCTAGAACCTTTGGAAAGTTCCCAAAGGAGCTAGAGAAAAGGAAGCAAGGTGCCAGAGCTATGCTAAGACCATGAGGGGGCACCATGGATCAAGAGGAGAGACACCATAATCATGAGAGGCACCAGGGATCAAGAGGAGAGGCACCAAAACCTTTGTGAAGACCATGAGGGCGCAAAGGACCAGGAAGAAGGTGCCAAAGCTATGGAGGGGCGCCCTAAGGTGCCATAAATGAGGAGAAGGTGCCAGAGAATAGGAAAGAGGCACCAAAATTATCGAGAAGCGTTCCCCAGGGCACCAGAGATGGGGAGGAGAGGCGCCAAAGCTTCGAAGGGAGGCCTTCAGTTTGTTGGATAGGAGTACAATGCCCTCCGACGGGTCCCCATCCTGAGAGAAAGAACGGATTGTCATCCTTATCCTAGGAGGATCCAGAATGAGGTACAACCTGTACTGATGAACTGACAAAATGGATTTGGAATCGACAACCACAAGCCCATGGCCTAAAAGGTTGAACACCAATTACAAGGTGACAACTCATCATTTATTATCTAGTATAGTACTGAGATAAGGAAACGACCCTTGTACCACTTTGCATTGCCTATAAATAGAGTTGACTTCATTTCCAATAAGGGGAAGAAAATTGAAGGCAGACACATTATCTTGATTTCAGAGAAAGCATCATTGTTGTAATCAAGGAAGATCAGTCAACACAAAAGTGGGATTTCTGTGATTGTTCTTACTGTATTCTTATCATTTTATTGCTTGATCCTTGTTGATCTGTTGTCTCTGTCTCTTTGGTTTTCACGAAACCCCTTTTCAACAAAGGGCAAGGCAAGTCATGTAGAGTTAGAATTTTTATTCATTAAAACTTCATGCATCCATATGAGAGGATGACATATATATATATATATATATATATATATATATATATATATATATATATATATATATATATATATATTTATGATCTTGTATAAATTATTGTGATGTAGCTAGCTATAATGTAATGAGCATAAGAACAACATGAACATGCTTGGAGAAATTTATTCAAAGCTTCCCCACTTTTCCTGATTCACGTTCATCACATGCACGACCTCCACGACGTCATTCTCCTTATGCTTGTAACTCAAAAGCCATGCATAGCAATTTCTTGCACTATATCAGCAAGGACTCAAACTATTGTTATTTGAATGGTATATAATACAGGGATGGATGGGCAAGGTTCTCCATTCCTCCATCATTGGCTTCTTCCTTATCATCTCCAACTTCTACGACCAAGCATTTCGTGTTGATGATCACATTGTTGATATGGCTGCTGTTCCGACCACATGTTCACTTGCATCATTTGCGCGGACAATAAGCCATTTAAAACGAATTTAGCACCTATTTGTTTGCGATAACATAATCGCTTGGTACTTCTTTCTCTTGTTGCAGGCCATGCTTTCTCCATAATATTTGAAGAATGTCTACCAAAATACTAGTTAACGCTCTTGGTCTTGTTTGAGAAATCAATCATGCGGAGAAGAAATTGAAGTGCATCCTATTGAAGAAATATGCAAGACAACTATTTTTTGACAATGTTATCCCTGTATTAAGTTATTTGAAAAAATGAGCATAATAACATCTTATAGAGTAAACATAAATTAATATAGATAATATTCGAATAAAAATGTGACCAAAAAATAATTAAAGTGCTCAATCCTTTTATAGAAGAAAAATATTATTTGTATCACTTTTTAAAACATCTTTAAAGAAATACATTGAAGTGTTTGTTAAACGTTAGTTAAGAGAAAAATTGAAATATATTTTCAATTAATACTTCAAAGACACATTTGAACATCCTTTTAAAAAATACCCAAAAAAAAAGATCGAATAATATTAATCTTTATTATCTATATATATAAAAAAGAGAGTCATTAATTGAAAATTTCTATATGTGTCAATCAATTAAAGAGCTATACCAAAGTTTTTTGGGTGACTTATTAATAATAGAAACTTTTCATTTACATAATTATATAAAAAAAGTTAAAATTCATATTTCAATTAGAAAATTTAATTTCTACCCATTATCTCATCACTGTCCAATCAAATTAAGTCCTACTCCCATACTCCAATGCAAGTCATTTATTTCTATTCATATTCCGTTGTACTGTTTTACTCTCATATTCTTTGAACCTAACTATGAACTAAAATTGATTAATGCACGGGAAATTTACACAATTTAAAACGTAAAACAATTGACATAACAAATGTTAAATTTATTAAAAAAAATAAGATTTATGTATTTGTTTCATGCATCAATCGATGTTGTCACCTATATTTATAAATAAAATAATGATGTAATGGTTAAGGTAGAATTCTTTTAATTCATTTAGTCTATGGAATCAACAAATGAAGTAATTAGTATATTATAAAAACTTCAATATTCAACTTGTCTGTAAAATTAAGTGCATTAAATGTAATTATTTTGTGAAGATAAAATTAATTAGTTGAATTATATATTGAATATTGAACTGATAGCACGTAAAAGACATTTATTCATAATAAGTAGACAAAGTGAACCTTTGTATTGAAATTTTAAAAAATAATTTATTATTTGATTAAAAGCACAGTAAATATAACACATCAAATTATGTTTGGTAAAAATTGTTTAGGGTTGGTAAACTGTTAAACATTATTAACTATTTAACTTGGTAAATTTTTACTTTTCTAATATAATATAACTTTTCACACAACGCCTAATGTATTTGTTAATCATTCCATAATTCATATATATACATATATAATAGTGACCTATGAAGCACATGAAAAAAATATTCATTCTCACTTCTATATATATATATATGAGAAGCGAGAATGAATATTTCCACCGTTGGATTAAATTGAGTGGTTGAGATTAAATTACTAATTTAAAAAAGTCATGTGAAACTTTTGCACCTAGTATTTACTAGCGTCCCATATAATTATTGTTACATTTGTTCAAGTTTTTAATTTTTTCTAGAAATTTACTAGCATTTTTAACAAATTTACCGATATTTTGAGCAAATTTACTAGCATTTTAAACAATTTTATCGGCATTCCATAATCTTTATTACTTTTTTCAAGTTTTTAATTTTTTCCAGGAACTTATTAGTATTTTTGGCAAATTTAACGGCATTTTGGGCAAATTTACCAGCATTTTAAGCAAATTTACTAGCGTCCTATATGATCATTGTTATTTTTGTTCAAGTTTTTAATATTTTTCAAAAATTTATCAACATTTTTGACAAATTTACCGGTATTTTGGATAAATTTACCAGCATTTTAAGTAAATTTACTAGTGTCCTATAATCTTAGTTACTTTTTTTCAAGTTTTTAATTTTTTCTATAAATTTACCAATATATTTGACAAATATACTAACATTTTGTGCAAATTTACCAATGTTTTAGGTAAATTTACCAATGTTCTATATGATCATTGTTACTTTTTTTTAAGTTATTTATTTTTTCCAGAAACTTACCAGTATTTTTGGCAAATTTACCAATATTTTGGGCAAATTTAGCAGCTTCCCTTAATCTTTGTTACTTTTTTTTAAGCTTTTAGTTTTTTTTCTAGAAACTTACCAATATTTTTGGCAAATTTACCGATGTTTTAAACAAATTTAGCAGCATCTCATAATCTTTGTTACTTTTTTTCAAGTTTTTAATTTTTCCTAGAAACTTACCAACATCTTGGACAAATTTACCAGCATTTCAAGTAAATTTATCAGTATTCCATATGATTATTGTTATTGTTGTTCAAGTTTTTAATTTTTTCCATAAATGTACCAGCATTTTTGGCAAATTTACTAGCGTTTTGGGTAAATTTACCAGCGTCCCATAATTTTTGTTATTTTTTTTCAAGTTTTTAATTTTTTTCCAAAAACTCACCAGCATTTTGGACAAATTTACCAAGATTTTAGATAAATTTACCAAAATTTCATATAATCATTATTATTTTTATTCAAGTTTTTAATTTTTTTCAGAAACTTACCAGTATTTTTGACAAATTTACTAACATTTCGGGCAAATTTATCAGCGTCCCATAATCTTTGTTATTTTTGTTCAAATTTTTAATTTTTTCTAAAAATTTATCGATATTTTTGACAAATTTATCAGCAGTTTAGGTGAATTTACCATCATCATATTTTATCATTGTTACTTTCTTTTAAATTATTTATTTATTTCAAAAATTTATCAATATTTTTAATAAATTTATAATCTTTTAGATAAATTTACTAATATTTTGAATAAATTTATTAACATCATCAGTATGCTCGTATAAATCCAAGGTTGGAAAGATCACATCAATAGCACGCATCACAGCAGTATTTTAAGCATGTGCGGTGATTAGAAAACACGTCAGCGAAGTATTTAATTTTAAGTGTTTAAAAAATTCAAAATTCAAAATTCAAAATTCAAAATGGCAGCAGGACGTATTGGGTCATGTCATGTCCGTATCTGACACAGACTAGGCTTGGAAACGGGAACTTACCTCAAAGTGCAATGTCGGTGCTTCATAGATAGTGACATTTAAAAAAAACTAAATAACATTCTTTTAAATTGTTTGTATGTATCAAATTTCGGAAAATCGCTGAGTATTATATATCAAATTTAAACATGATAAGACTTGTTTGGTCAGGGAAATAAAACTGAACCATTTAAAAGAACCAAATCCTTGATTATATTCATCTTAAAATACGTGATCCCAAACCATAGTTTCATACTTTGTCATAATACCATACATTTTGCCTAAATTAAAACAAAGTTACCCGAGTTTTTATGAATTAATCATTATAATTTTTGACCTGCAGCAATCTATAATGGGCCCGTTTGGATTGCGGTTTGCATCGCCCAAAAGGCCTTCTAGGAGAAGGAAAATGACTTTGTGCAGTAAATAGTAGCGTTTGTTGTAACTTCTTGGCGCCGAAAAAAGGCCTTTGGAAGAAGTATCTTTGAGGTTACTTTTTATTTTAGAAAAAAGGCCTTTTGAAAAGTAATCTTACTATTACTCTCACATCAACAACCAAAAGTAATTTTACTTTATCCTATCCAAACAAAACTCATTCTCCTAAACTTACTTTTGATATATTCAAACCAAACAAAAATTATTCTTTTAAAAGTAATTCCTCTAAAAGGCCTTCTTTCAAAAGACCTTCTTTTAAAAGATCTTCTCCCAAAAGTTACACCAAACAGACCCAATAAGAGTACACATTTAGGCTTGGTATTATTGATTACAAAAATAATTGTTTAGTTGTTAATGCCATTTGCAGTAGCTTGTGTTCCTATACTATTGTTTTACTCTTTGATTGAATATAGCCGATTTGGAAATTCAATTTTCAGTTTTTGAAAACTTTTATTTCTCAGAAAATATCATTAGAACTAATCAGTATCATCACATTTCTGAAAAATCTATACAATAAAACCTACGGTTTAAAGGAGAACTATAAAGTTTAGTATCCTTAACTGCAAAAACATAAGAAACTTAGTCATAGCTAGTAATCAATTAGCTTTGAATAACGATTAATTAGTATTACTCCAAAATAGTCTGGACAAACATACATAGTCATAAAATCAAGGCAGCATGTCCATGTGAAAGACGTTATTCCATTGAATTTTAAAATCAGGATATCATGTGAATAAGAATACATAGAACAACATCCTCTCTTAAAAAATGCAGAGCATGCAGTGTATACTTTCGAAAAAAAAAATATAATCAGCATGTGATAGCTTATGTGCAAATCTCATGTAGATCTTTAAACATTTGGCCTTCATCTACAAACACATGGACTTGTCATTAGATATCAGTTGCTTATGCAAATAAAGTCGTGAATGTAAAATTAATAAAAAAAAAAAGAGAGTCATGAATGTAAAAATATAGAGCATAAAAAACTTTGGTTGATACAATATGAAGAGTTTGCATTTATTAGAACCTTTAATGAGCAACTTCTGATGTTATTTGTGTGCCATTTAATAGAAGATTTAGCGGACATATAAAAAACATAGAGGTTTTGAAGTACCATTTGATGGATTAACCTATCCAGCATCGATCACAGGCAATCATGTTATATGTATTCCTCCATAAAACTGATTAAAATGCATCAGTAAAGACATAAAGGATGGTAAGGAATCAAAATCCAACTAATATTAATAAACATGTTGAATGGTTAATTAGATATGACCTACCAATTATCTTACAACGTCAACGTTTCAAGAATTTCTCTTTACACAATGTAGTTGTACTCAACCTTTCCTGTTGAATACTACTGCCAGAATAGAACAAAGTTTTAGTGATTTTCGAATATGAGAAAAGGCATACAAGAGAATATAAAAATTATTGTGTTAAAGCAATACTCATAACAACTTGTGGGCTAACCATTCGTTATATTTGATAGTGGAGATGTAGCGCCGTCACCACTTGGCTTGTTGGTTGTAGCGGCACCGCTGTTGTGTGCCATAGGAGGCTTGGCAGTCTCTGAAATGAGATATGAAAAAGTTTGGTGAAGTGAAATGAAGTAGAAGCAGAAGGAGAAGAGACCGATGAGAGGCCGAGAGAGGGATATGAGGTAGGGTTGAGAATGACTATAATGAGAGAAAGAATTTGGGATAATTAGTGGGTTTAGCTTTCTGTATAGTGGGTTATTGGAAACAGAAAGTGGACATAAATGAGTTGCTGATATTTTGACCAATCAATATAAGGTGGTAATTATAATTGGTAAGTCACATTTTGAAACCATCAAAAGGAATCATGAATAGTGGGTTATTGAAAAAAACAATGGAGAGAGTGAGTTGTTGAGAAATGTATATAGACATAAATTAGTTGCGGATAGATTATAACTAATCATTATAATTTGTTTATTTAAAATCATTATGGGAAAAGAATTTTGAATAGTTGCCTTAAATAGAAATTTTTTAAATTGGGGAGGGAATTAAATTTATAGAAAAGTGCCACTTGTCAAAAGTTTTCGATTTATGCTTCTGGAATATTAGTAGTCGTAGAAGCATATAGTAGATTAGTAGTAGTACATACCGTTTATTCATATTTATCTTAATTATTAACTATAATGAAATTTATAATTTATTTAGAGCCATGAAAATGGACTAAATAGATAATTGGTAAATAGGTAATATGTCTTAATTACTTTTCAATTATTAAAAGACAATTACTGTTATGTTAGCACATCAACCAAACATGCTTCATAAGTTTCTAGGTTGTTTATTTCTATTTCAAACTTTTAATATTTTTTGGTAGATAAACTTTTAACATTTTTTAACAACAATCAAATTGATAGTTAATGGTTTTTTCTTTTTATCATATTTCCTAGTTTGAATTTACACTTTTTTTTAATATTCAATGTTTTTTTCTGTTATAAATGACTTTTTGGAAATAAATATGTAAAACATAGGAGTTTTAATTTACATAAAATTTCATATTCAACATTTGTTTTGGTTTATAAACTGAAGTATTATCTAAATTCTATTTTTTTTTGCTCTATTCATAATTTTTTATACTAAAATTTTTATTATTCATAATTTTGATGTGTACATGATCTGCTTTATATATTTAAATAAATTATTATTTTTTAAATTATATTTGTTATGGTTATTATGTTTGTGGATTTTTTATACCAAATTAAAAAATTCTTACTTAGTTTAGGGTAGTTTTATCAAATGGATTATAGGAAATATTTATGGAGGTAAAATTATGATATTAAGAGGTTTGTTAAGTTATGTGAAAATTACCTAACATTTATTATATAACAATATTTAGTATCTTGAAATTTTCAATTTATTATTTACTATTATAATGTAAGGCAATATGATTCTATTTAATTTCCCTTTCTATGGTTTTTGCAAAGAAATATAATAGACATAAAATTACATAAATTTCTTTTAGAAGAGCGAGTGCATATTTTGATATACTTTGATTTAGTTTGCTTATAATTGATAAATTGCTATTAGTTTATTTTTTTAATTATACTCATAATCATCATAAAGTAAAATATTGAGAAATACTATTACAGTTTATGTTAGTTTCAATTATCTTAAGCAGATATAGTTATCTTTTTAATTTATTTTTTTAATGAAGTTGTGTATTTTAGTTTATTAAGTTTGTTTATGTTGCAAGTAATTTAATTTATTGCAAATATTAAGATTAGATGATAAGATATATAATTTGTTACTTTCTACATTATTTTTCTTGACATTAGACAATAATTATTGCACAATATAGGAGAGTGGGGAGGGAATTTATTAATGATTAAAGTAAATTTAAAAAGATTCCTTTTTAAGGTGTATATTCTTGATTTTAAAGCTAATTAACTATGTCTATGGTTCATTCAAATGCTTTTGTCACCTAATTATAGATTTGTGAATAAATTCTATATGATATATAAATTTTGATTATGATTCACTTATCTATTTTTTCTAAATTAATTTTAATTATGATAATTACTTTTGCACTCAATATTTATTAATTACAATTTAATTTTAAAATTATTTTATTATTTAATATATTATACGGATCCAAAATACTAGTAGAGTAATATAGATAAAATATTCAAATTAAGACCTTAAAATAAAAAATATTGACAAAAGTAAAAAATAATTCATTTTCTCGAGTAACGGCATAGGTAATCACGATCCAGTCTACGTGGCAGAAAATAGGAGCAAGTACTTACCTATAACACCTGTGTCTTCTCGTAGAGGATCCAAAGCACCAACAATGAAGAGAGTGAAAGGTAGCTGTAACCTGTGAGATGCTGTGTTGATACTGTGTCAGCATATCTCTGACATAGTTAGTAAGTAAACGGAGTAGAAAAAAATTTAGAATATAAAATAAAAAATAGCACAGAAAATGAGAAAAAATACAATTCACGTCAAAGTACCAAACATTATAAAAAATAAAGAAAATTAAAAAAAAAAATCATTAGTCATCTCCTCGGAAGCACAACAGGACATCTAGAGATTGGAATGATCCATACGTTGCTCTCTTTCTCTCTCCTCTTCCCTTTCTTACTTTAATCCAAACAATAATAATTCACACACAACAAAAGAAAAAAAAAAAAAAAGCTTTGAAGAGATACCATCATCATTCATCATCATCAGTCGCATCATCAGAATTCCAAGGTGGGTTCGCGTCACTTTCTGCTATAGTGTAAGGTAGTAACATGAGTTTGAAAAAGACCATGATGTGTTTATGGTGGATTACTTTGCAACTGGGACTAGTGATTTATTTCTGATCTTTTCTTGAATGAACCTGGATTTAGTGCTTCTTTTTTTTGTTGATTTGGGTAACAAACTGGGTTGGTGTCAAATTAGTCTATTGCTTGTCAAAGTGTGCTGCTTTGACTTTTAAGCACCTTTTCGTTGAGTTGGGCTAGTGGGTACTTTCGTGCTTTTTTGACGGAAGTTGGCATTTTATTTTATTATTATTATTTTTCCTATTTTTCTTTTTCACCTGAGCTACTGCAATCAAGTGCTTTTGTGCACTGGGACTCCAAGAATTCTTCTTAAGATTTGAATTGTGTGACCCTTTTTTTTTTTTTTTTTTGGGGTATCCTTATGCCTCTTTCTTTTGCAGTTTGTGTTTTGTTTGAGAGTGGTCTTGCTAGCTTGTTGTAAGTTTTTGTAATTGCTTGGTTCTGCTCTTCGGAAGCAAAGATTGTGTTCTTGATTCTGTGAGTTGTTTGTGTCTGGGTTTTCAGGTTTTATAGCTTTCTGGGAAGCAAGGGAATTGATTGAGGATTTGATGGTGAAGAAGGTGTATGTGGTGTGGTGCC
Source organism: Pterocarpus macrocarpus (assembly GCA_031439585.1). NCBI lineage: Eukaryota > Viridiplantae > Streptophyta > Magnoliopsida > Fabales > Fabaceae > Pterocarpus > Pterocarpus macrocarpus. The sequence continues at coordinate 40,680,822 of CM062517.1, forward strand.
AGTGTTGGCGTAGAAGATGAGAAGGTAGCAGCAAGAGTGATGCTGAGCTTGGATTCTCAATTACTCAATTCCAATGAACGGTATATTTCCCCTTCACTGTTTTACTCTCAGTATATGATTTGAGTATGTTGGGAGAACACCTTCTTTCTTGTTACCGTTGTATAATTTCTTCAATTTTTTTTGTGAGTAGCTTTTTTAACTTCGGAGTTATAGTTTTACCACGTGCAAGAGTTTCTTGCCATTTTAGATTGAGATATTGTTTAGTTTTGCAATGTGGTCAAACAAGGAAAATATATAACATTGCGATCTTCACCATTGATTGGGTCTCTCTTTTTTGGAATAACGAAGAGATACTAACTAGAAGGTTCCATTATACTTTCAGTTTTGTTTGAACCAGAACTCAATCATCATAACTCTATTAATCTTTTGGTTAGTATTGAATATGAATTATGAACTATTGGTGCATGAACTGGACTTAAATGCTTATAACCGGAGATGAGTTCTTTTCTTTTCCTCGAATCTCCTTTTTTATGTGAATGCGGGTTTTGTTCCAAGGTTCAATGGGCTGTTCCTAGAGATGTTTTCATCAAACCAATTAGCACCTATAGTCATTGATGTAGCATGGTTTTCCTAGATTTAATGTAATAGACTTTTGCACAGGTGGGCGGGCTGAATGACGTTTGTTACTGTTTTCTATTTTCTCTATTTTCTTTTTTTAATTTATGGGTCACCAGACATGATCATTTTTATTTATCTGTCTTTGTTTACATGAAGGTCCAAGATGGTATCTTTCCTAAAGTTAATATTTGGTAGCATCTAATACTTGCTAGGCCTTGTAAGAGGCAGAGTCTTTTTAATAGAAACAACATAGAAATTCTGGAGAGAATTTTGATGTTTTTGTCATATTATTTAGTAGCTAAACGAACTAATGATATGACAAATTTTTTCTTAAGTCTTAACTACTTTGCCAAGCATCCTAACAATATTTGTTTTGCACTCTTAGAGCATGTTGTGTATATAACTTCCTTAGTGCTGCCACCACTGGGTAATGTCTACATGTTCCCTTGGGTGGATGAAGTGATTCTTTGCACTTAACGTTTACTAGGTTAACCTTATCATGATGCAATTGGCCTATGATATCTTGAGAAAGTTTATCTTACTATTGTTCATAATATATAGAACTTGATTTATCATGGGTGGACCTAGGTGAAAGGGTGAGGTGTGGTAGCATCCCTGAAGCCAAAAATTTCCCTGTGTAGTATACCTAATTCTTTAAGGTTCCACTGCAAGAATTACTCCTTTAGTGGAAATTTGGATTTGTTGTTTTAGTAACAATGGAATATGTAGTTATGTACTGCAAGAATAAAAATCATAATTCCATATTAGAAGCCAGTTGCTATGTTCTTGTTTTCGTTTTCGCATTCATCAAGTTTTACAAGACTTCTGTTTGTATGTGGTTTTTCAATGCATAAACTGACTTATTATTAGCCTGAATCTGGCATATGGTTTTCAGCTATGCAGAGGCAAGTACAATTGATTCTTTTCGTGTGTCTGATTTTGATCAATCAGTTGGACACCGCTTAGCGGATGCTGTTGAATTGAGTGGAAGTAAGATATTTTTATCATCCAACTTAGAGAAGTTTACATATTACTAGCATAAATGGAATATCTTGTATTATTGTATGCCATGTCATCTGTTCTTCTGCATCAAATCATCTTTATAGGACTGTCGCCCTTTTGTTTGTCTAAGTGATATTTCATAATTATTTATTCATAAATACCTGCTGTCACTCTTGGGTAAAGAACTAGATTTCTACATAGGATTGCTGCTCCATCCTTTTGTTCTCTAATTACTTTTTGTGGTATATGATTCAGACAACGTATTTGGCTCGCTAAAAGTAAGTAGCCAGACAATTTCTCCTGGTCCTGTTCAAATTGGTACTACTGATAAGGTGAGTTTTTCTAGTCCTTTTTACCTAATTAATTTTCATTTTCATAAATAAGGTGATTGGTAGCTCTGGTTACAACATGTCCTCTTAATTGCAACTTTTCTTTCTTTTCTTGTTTCAATTAGTTGCCAACATCACTCAATAAGAGCCCATTGACGAACCAAACAGCACGACAGAGCTTGCAACTACAAAAGATTCAATCATCAAATCTGGTGATAATATCAAGTGGTGATACAGAAAACCAGGAAGTGTCTGCCATGGCTGATGCCAGTCCTAGAACTGATATCTCTACAGATGTCGACACTGATGATAAGAATCAGCGGGTGACTTTTTGCTTTTACCTTTCATGCTATTTTCTTGCTTTAAGCTCAATTGATAAATGTCAAATCCATATCCCATGTTTGCACATCCGGGAACCTGTTTAGATTGAACTTATCATCATTGATTCGACTGTATGATTGATCTAAATCTAAAATTCTAAATAGCATTTAAACATAATGCATGAGCAGATGTCTTTTCCGTTTTGTTCCTTAAAGTAGAGAAGAAACTTTTTTTAGTTGATATTCTTGACAATCTGACTTTTATGCATTACATATGTACAGTTTGATAGAAGTCAATCCCTTGCTGCTGTGGTTTCTGACTCCAGTGACAGATCGAAGGATAAAACAGAGCAGAAGGTAAAGTATATCTCAAATAGTTAATGTCCATTTTGGCTCTCCAAAGATATATATAAATAGATTGGTCCTTTCAAAGATATGCACAATATCAATTGGCTTTCAATGTCATATGTTTGCCATCAAATTGGTCCTTAAAATGACATCAAGTTGGTCCTTGGAGGGCTAAACTGATAGCATGAATGTGATAAATGTAGGTCCAACATAATATTGTGTATATCATTGAAGGGCCAAAATGAATGTTCACTCAGTTTTAGATTTGAGAATAATTTTTATACATTGATAGTGTAAAACAATTTTACACTATCATCCAATAAAAATCAAAGAAATTGCTAACACGATCCATTTCTATGTTACTATCCATTATGACATGACAGTTTCCATGAGTTCTATTGGTTGATAGCGCAAAATTGTTTTGCACTATTAATGTATGAAAATTAGTCTCTTTAAACTTCACCGTAAGGTTAATATAAGTATTTTTGAGAGATTGGAAAGCTATACTCCGTTGTTAGTTTTTTTCTGTAACTTTTTTTGTTCTTGTATAGAGATCTCTTGTCCTCCTATTTTCTTGTAAATTCTATCTTCTTATCAAAATAAATAAATAAATAAATTTTAATAGTATTTGTTACATCATTTTTTTTTTCTAATTGCAGACTCTCCGCAGGCTTGCTCAGAATCGTGAGGCTGCAAGGAAGAGCCGGATGAGAAAGAAAGTAGGAATATATATATATATATTTTGCTAATATTTATTCTTATAAGTGTATTTTCTTATTATATTCATTCTCCGTATAAAGATTGCTATGGTCTCACCGTAACACAAAAAAACAGGATTTGATTTTTAGTTGGCATATATAAAACTTGTGGAGATCTTCTCTCTAGTTCTAATTCTCATGGTGACTTATATTCTCAATTATGTGGTTCTATGTATTTGGATGATCAGTTTGGAACGGCAGATTATGTTGGCCTGCTGACAAACTGATTGAACACTGAGCATTTATTTTGCTCTATTACAATTTTTTTTTTTAGTGGAAAATCATTTTCAAAGAGGGAAAAGAGAAAAGTGAAAATACTATGGGTAAAATAAGATATCCTCTAAGATGCAAAATTCTTGATACAAAATGGAACATGAATATGCTCAAGAATGCAGCGAGTCTGGTCCTGGCTGTATGTCCTTAATTCTCTCAGGTAGGCTTTTCATCTTTTATGTATGGAGAGGAAAGTTCTTTTTCTGAACACATACTTCCTTTTATGGTGACAAAATACACACAAAATGAGTACAACTTTCTTTGAGCTCTTATTAATTTGAAGTTTTGAACATATATTAATTAGATATTGTGTCTCCTTGCATCTTGGAGTTACTCTCGGGCCTTCCTTTTATATTCTACCTTCATAATTGTGTAGCAGGCTTTGAAGTGGTAACTCTTAATTTGTTATGAGTAGTGGAATAGTGGTAATGTGGAATCCAGTAATTCTTCAATTGCTTTAATTGTCCATCGTCTATGATAGTTGTTAGAAATAGTTATGTTTACATTACCCCACTTTGCCATTAAAATGCAAGACTTGGAACCATAAGCTCATTACCCCCACAGGCTTATGTCCAACAGTTGGAAAGTAGTCGTTTGAAGTTGACCCAACTGGAGCAAGAGCTTCAGCGAGCTAGGCAGCAGGTGAGGTTTAGTTATTCCTTGGAATTATTTTCTCTTTCTTGCCCTCCTCTCTTCCCCCCCCCCCCCTTTCTTTTTTTTCTTTTGAGTGACACTTTACTTTGCCAATCGTGTTCAATGCAACCAAAAACTTCTTGTTCCTTTCCTGTAGGGAATCTTCATATCAAGCTCAGGTGATCAAGCACATTCAATGAGTGGAAATGGTATCCTTCTTTCTAAAAATATGTTATTCATTCCACAAATTATAATATCAAAATGTTTCAACAAAGTAGTGACAGTCATTATGTTGTAAGATGGTATTTCAGGAAACGTATTTAATTTCTCCCCTCTTACCTGAGGTAATCAATCATTGTCACTATATTGTTTTACAGGGGCCATGGCATTTGATGCAGAATATGCAAGGTGGCTGGAAGAGCAGAACCGACAAATTAATGAGCTAAGAGCAGCTGTAAATTCTCATGCAAGTGATACAGAACTTCGCATGATTATTGATGGTATATTGGCGCATTATGATGAGATATTTCGGCTGAAGGGCACTGCAGCTAAGGCTGATGTCTTCCATCTGTTGTCTGGCATGTGGAAAACACCAGCAGAGAGGTGTTTTCTATGGCTTGGTGGTTTTCGGTCATCTGAACTCCTCAAGGTAAGCATATGGTGTCCATTTTGTTTGTGGCTCTCATGGTTTGTTTAAAGATATTATGATTTTTCCAAGCAATAGTATTTCCTAGTAACATACAATGTAAATCTCCTACACATTTTTGGGATTATTGTAAGATAGTGGTGTGTTGCATTTATATTTGTAGATGCTTCCTGATATTGCTGGTTGATCAATAATCTAAACTGCTGGATTTTACGATACTTATCATTGTGTTAGGAGTGTAGTTGTACAACCTAGGCTAGAGGTCAACTTGGTCAGTGGATTGGGTTTACAGGTCAGTGTTCCAACCGTGGGTCAAGTTGCCGCACTGGAAAACCAGTATAAAAAAAATAAAAATTTGAAACAAATGATACTATTGGAAAAAGTATTTCATATTTAAAATAGAATGCAACTTTATACTATTCAACAGATATTTAAGAATATAACCTACTAAACATAATAATATAAATACAGAATGGAATTTAGTTCTATTAAATAACTAGATAAAGATTGTTGATGAGATAATATTTTGAAAAAGGAAGAAAAAACATTGTTTAAAATGAAAAAAAAAACTTATGTAAGGTAAAATAATCTAAAAAATAATACAAAATTATTTTGATAAAAATTTATAAAAGATAAGAGCCTGGGCTCAACTCAAGTTAACTGGATTGTCCAGATTTGACTGTGTCAATGCAAAATCTTGTCCAAAACTTCAATCGGATTGGCCGAAGGGCAGGTCTCCGGTTTTCCGATTTGATCAATTGGGTAGGGCTAGGTCATCCAACTATGCATAGGAGTTCTATCATATTAGGAGTGTTAGTACTTGTTGTATAGTACAGTTGTTCTAACTAGAATATTAGTATAAATGTGTAACAGCTTACTTTTTATGCATCATCTCGCCATCACATCATGATGATATTATTTAGAGTGCTATTTCCATCTTTTTCCTATCATTTAACTAATGATATGTGAGTATTACAATGGGGCTCGAAAAGTTGCAGAAAGTCTCTCCAGGTTTTTATTTCCCATTTCCCACCTGCATATGTTTTGATGTTAGTTCTAGGAGCGGCACTCTAGTGAAACTCTAAGGGATATCTAGTAGGTATTCATAAAACCTGGTTTGGTTTGTCTTTCATTTTTATTATCATTCAAGAGGGTAAATATTTGTTTTCTATCCCTTATTAGAATAGGTTTAAGAGTCTGGACATAAAAAATTCCTAGTGTTTTTTCTAAGCTTACTATGTCACAAGGTCATCGGCAAGATATTACCTTGCCTTTTAATGGTCTACAGTTTTTGGCACCATTTCAATTCTGTTGAAACAAAGTGTTCCACAAAGGGAAGCCCGGCAAGATTTTGCCTTCATATGTGTTACTTCTTTCTCCTCCAGGCCAAACTCCCTCTTCTTTCTTTATGTTTAACAATGATTTTCATTCTTGCAAATAGAATGATGCTCTTTAGTATATTTTCATTAGAAAATATGCTATTGTAAAAGGAAGGCAACATTTTGAATATTGTTTCCTTGGCCATGAATTTTTAGATTCAATGTTTAATTTTGTTTACCAAGATTGGTTGTATATTAACAACAACCACCAAATCTTTCTCACTAGGTGAGTTGAGCTACAGAGATCAAATTACACCACTGCATCCTATCATAAACTATGTCTATAGACAACTGTTAAAATTTGTCGTTATTGATGGTTTCTTCTGTAGTCTTTCTTGGTCTTCCTCTATTTCTACCTGTTGGACCTATTTGCTCTACTCTTTGTATTGGCACTCCTACAGATTTTCTCCTCACTAACCAAACCATGAAGGATGGGATTATACCATCCTTTTTAACAATAGGTGCTAGGTGCTATCCTAACTTTCTTTCTAAAGCATTCGTTCTTAATCTTATCTTGTTTAGTGTGTTCACTAATCCAATGTACATCTTCATCTCTGCAACATTGAGCTTATTCTCTTGTTGACTTTTTAACTGCCCAACATTTAGTCTTGTGCAATATTGTAGGTAAAAAATTTTCTTGAGTTTGAGTGATACTTTTCTATACAAATAACACCGGAAACACTCCTCCATTCATGCATCCAGCTTCAATCCTATGATTTACATATTCTATTTTCCCATTATTTTGTATAATGGACCTAACCTTGTGTTCACACACTTGTCGTAACCCTCTCATACATATCTCAGATTGCTTAAATATAGCCAATACGAATTCAGCAAAGCCTTCCATAATAACTCTCTTGGGAACCTTTCGTATGCCTTTTGAAATTAATGTTGCCTCGGGTATCACTCTATCGATCTCCATAATAAGTAGGCTGCTTCCATGGCTGGCCATTTAAAATACAATAACAAATAATTTGTTTATCTAAAGTTTAAGTAATTTTATTTCTGTTAATATTTTGCTAGCAATGAGCAATTAATGATTTATTGATGTTTTAGTCTGAAGTTAAAGCGTAATTTTAGGTAGTTAGTTATCATGAAGAGGTTCAATATAGATTTTGGTTCCAACCTGAAGTGGTTTAAATAGGGAATATATGTTTAATACACTGAAATTTTTAAGGTAAATTACACTGAACTTCCTAGGCTCAGGTGATATTACACACGAGATCCCTCGATTTGTCATACCTACACTGACACCTCTACATGAGTGCTCAGTTTTAGGTTTACAAGGGTGCTCAATGTTATATTCAACAAAATATAAGGTATGGGGTGTAGTATCACCTAAACCTCAGAGTAGGCTAGTGTATATTTTTGGACATTAAGGAGTGTTGTGTGTAATATCGCTCAACCTCAGAGGAGGTCATTGTAATTTATCCAAATTGTTATATTAGTATGCTTCACATTGTGAAAATAATAGACTATAATTATCAATTATTATTGTGTCATATGTCTTCATTAAATTAATAAATAATTATTAACTCATCAATAAAATAATAAATAATGTTTTTTAATATAGTTTATTATAAAATTTCTTGGATGGTTGATGACTTATTTAGCATGACAGCTGGTGATAATAAAAATAACCTCTTTTTTGTTTTTCGAAATTTTATTCAAACTAGAAAATATTTCACAGCCATAGCTGCTCTCAGTAGACACAATGTCCACAATTGCATTATAACTACTACACAACTGCAACCGTAATTTAAAACCCTAACAACCAGCATAGTGAAGTGCCAACAAGAGCAAAATAAATGTAGTAAAGATGAAAAGATTGAAGTGGATGAATGGATGCAAGATAAAATTAGGTTAGAATCAAATGTATCTAAGGGAAAGTTTGTGTAGTTAGTGCGTATTCAGGAGATGGTAGGTGCCCTAATGATAAAAGTGGATCACGTGGATGATTGTCCAATTAAAAGGGGTAGTGGAGGATCTATGTGAACATTTGGAGGAATGATTAAAGAAAACTTTGCTATAAATGACTATAAAAGTAGAAATAGATTAGTGTTAATGAGCAAAGATATTAAATTCAGTTAATAACTCTAGCATATAATGTAGAACTAACCAAAAATAATTCTCCGAAAAGCTATGACATATCAGCAACGTGAGTGTAATCATCAACAATAGTAACAAAATATTAAAAAAATTCAAATTTATATTCAACGACATAAGGCCCTGAAATATCTAAGTGAACAAGACAAAAAGGGGAGGTTACTTGCTTATTGAATCTAGGAGGTTAATTTTCACAATATTGTTTAGCAATTGACAAGACACACAATTTAAGACAAAAGGGGACTTAAAATTTGAACACAAGTTCAAAATCTTCAAGGGAGGATGTCCAAGATGACAGTGAAGTTCAAAACAGAAAGATAAAAGCAGAACAAGCAATCAACTGTGACTCTTGAATATTAACTCCAGAATATATAGTCCACTGGACTCCCAAGCTCTACCAATCATTTTTCATCCCAAGATGCTCAAACAAGCAACAAGAAGCAAAGAAGTGAACATTGCAATTCACGATATTTGTAATTCTTCTTACAAACAAGAGAGTAGAAGGAAAGTGAGGTAGAAATAAATCAGAGTGTAAAGTGTTAAAGATATAAAACCATTCGTATGCCTCTACCCAATAGCTTAAGTTTTTGAAAGAGATGGTTCATGACATAGTATTAGAGCCTCTATGACCAAGAGGTTTAGAGTTTAATCCTTATTTGCCCCCATTCTTCCAAATAGAAGTTGAATTTCAGCACAAGATAAGGTGGGCCTGTGCATAGTCCACGCTTCAAGCCCAAAAGAGGGGCGTGTTAAGATATAAAACCATTCATGTGCCTCTATCCAAGAGCTTAAGTTTTTGGAAGAGATGGTTCATGACATAAGGGAATAGAAGGCCACGGATGGTTAGTATCAATCCCTATTATAGGAGTAGAAGAGCTGTTAGCGAGAGTGAGATCAGGTGATGAAGAAAATTAGTGAAAGGAAGAAAGAATACATGTATTTGTGGTTATATGATCTGTTGCACCTGAATCAATAAATTAGTTGTGGGAGGAAGAAGTGAGAGACAGATAGTGGGATTACCTAACTTAACTAAGGTAGCAATAGATGTCATGCCAATACCCTATCAAGCTTGGAATTGAGTGTAGGCATCAAATTTAGCACTAGACATGGTAGTGTTTCTTAAACCGTGCTAGAGGAGCGAATATGGGTGAGGGTAAAATATCCTCTGGGTAAAATATCCCATGCAACTTCCAAAATCGTTTCTTAATATTACTTTCTTCATCATAATCATAGTGATGATAAATATATGATGCAACATCATGCCCACTGCCACCAACTCTAGCCCCATCACTACCGCTGTATCCTCCTCCTTTACTTGTTCTACCACCACTTCTACTCACCAATGCAGCTGAAGTTTCAGGATGAGGTTGAGTGCAGCTCACGATGACATTGTAGGAGATGACAAGACAGATCAGCAAGTGTCCAATTCTCAGAACTAGTTAAATCTGGTCATGAGCAACACTAAACTCAGGTGTGAGCCAGACAGAAAACTCACCGTTTCTGACTGCTCCACACAATTGTTTAACATCATTAGAAATAAGATGAAGAACATTCAGTTCCTTATGCGTCTATTTAAGCTCAGAGAAGTTAGGCTGGAGAGAATTCTCTTTTTGAACTGGGCAATGTAAGCCCTTGGTCACCTCATGAATACGAGAGAGATTGGCTTTCCTAGAATAAATCAACTCCATAAATGCCCAAAACTCCTTCACTTAATTACAGTGAGAAATCACGTGTTTGATCAAGATATAAAGGGTCTTATAAATCATGCCAAACAATTGATTATCCTCATGCAACCACTTATATCTTGCAGTTTGTGATGTGGGAGGATCATCTGTTAAATGATCTCAACCCCAGTAAGAAACATGTGGATGGTCTTTTGCCACTTAGTATATTACTTCCCATCAAACTAGTCATCTGTAATTCTAACCAAAGCAAAACTCACCTCAGGTAGCATCGAAGAATTTGGAGAAGCTTCAGAATCATCAGAATTGGTAGAGCTTGAGCCTGAATGATCACTGACCATCTCAAACGGTTCCTAAAGAAGTCAGCCTAACAGCAATACATGATGGTCTCCCCCAAAACACCTAAAACCAGAACCAGAAACAATAAATAAAAAATTAGAAAAAAAAGATAACAACCCGGACACTAAATAAGGCTGAAAAATCACAAAAGCACACCGCTCTAGTGTTAACCCAACGTACAGAGCACAAAAACAGCAGGGGTTTCTCACAGAGAACACTGAAAGATCATGACAGTAGGCTCCAAATCGCCGAAACAATCATCTAGCTGGCCAAGAACACCATAAAACTGAACAAACACTGTGCTCGCAACCATGACCCTCCCAGTCTCAGTCTGCTGGCTGTTGGCAACATCGCCGGCTGTTGGCGACACAGCTGGTTGCAGGAAAATGCACGTGCAGCCTGCTGGAGTGCTGGTCAGTGTAGCAGGTGTGAGAAAACCCAAAAAGACTGGAAATGTCCAAAAGCACACTCAACAGTGGACTAAAATTTTGGAAACCCTAGGAATGGATAGATTGGCTGATTTCAACTCTGGAAAGGTAGCCCTTTTAGTGCTTTTTTTTTTTGTGTCAGGGAAAGGACAGACAAAGGTAGTTTTGATTTAGGGTTCCTCTGACCTGTTCATGATATCATGTTAGAGAAAATAAGGTAAGGAAATGACTTACTCAATGATGTTAGTTGTCTTGTCTCTTTGTTTATACTAAGAATAGAACACCGCAATGCATGACATTCTCCAACAATGAACCTTTAGTAGCATAACACTTAAAGCTAGTTGATTCTTGGACAGTATCATTCCAAATGAGGTAAGGAATTGTCTGTATTGTTGACTTGATCACTTTAAACTGTCAATCACTTTAAATTGTTAATTGATGATAATGGGAAAGAAATTCAGAAAAATAATAGTTATTAAAAGTTTTTCCTTACATTCCCTTTACGATACTTTTGCAGGGAAATAAAGGAGAGGGAATTTAAAGAGAACAGATCACTAATATACAGTATTACCATTTTTTATTTTTTCCTTACAATGTAACTAGAAAAACTTTTGATGTGGGGAGTAGTACACTTGAGTAGTACACTATTTCAATAGTAAGGATCAGGTTGGGGCAAAGCTTAAAGTAAAAAATATTTATGGTTGTGAATGGTAATGATTAGTTCTGTGGTAGGTAACGAATACATACTGGCACTGATGGCTACAAGTTGATGTTGTTGGTGCCAGTTGTTAGTATCCATGGGTACAGGCTGAGGTCTGGTATTTATGCAACTGTATGGCTTGATTCAATTTATTTATTTGTTTTGTCTCTCTCTTCAGATGCTCAAGTGTCAATAGAATCAAACTTGAGCGCATAATCAGGCCTGTTCCATATACGAGCAGAGCCTATACAAAAGGGTGCTAGGAAGCACCAACTGTGAAAACTGTTTCAACTTGAATTTACACACGATTAATGCTAATACATGGTTCATATGTTTGTCTTAAAACTTCCTAAATACATGGTTTTCTCGTAACTGTTCTGACAAAACAGTTTCTATTTCTGAGATCTAAAGTCATTCATCAGTTTCCTTACCCTTTGACTTGACTGCCGCGAATTTCGTTGCAGCTCCTGGCAAATCAGTTGGAACCTCTCACAGAGCAGCAGCTGGTGGGTATTACCAACCTGCAGCAATCTTCCCAACAGGCAGAAGATGCATTGTCTCAGGGCATGGAAGCTTTGCAACAGTCCCTTTCTGAGACTTTGTCCTCTGGACCACTTGGCTCCTCTGGCTCATCAGGGAATGTGGCAAATTACATGGGTCAAATGGCCATGGCCATGGGTAAGCTAGGGACACTTGAGGGGTTCATTCGGCAGGTAAGATTTTCTTATTTGCATGTGTATGCAACCAGTTTGGTACAGTTATCTTAAATTCAAGTATCTTTTTTAGTCAAACCTTGCTTTCCTAATAATTTTTGCAATTGATAAAACTTTTCTTCCTCTTGGCAAATAAAAATGCTTGACTTCCCTAGGACAGCTTTGAGGGGTTTTGATTTTGAATCTTTAAAACTTCTGTTAGTGGTCCACGTTAAAATTTTCATCTGCATGTGTCATTCGTGATCAGATTTGGCATCTGTAATGTTTTGTTTAAAACTTGGACCTATGCCATTTTATCAACAATTGGAAAAATTGACTAAGAAATTGCTCTTTAATACAGCATTTCATGGAAAATTATTGATGAGAAATATCCCTTTTACAATGACTGACTTAATTCTTCATTTTTGTGGTGGTGATTTATAAGGCTGACAACTTGCGGCAGCAAACTCTGCAACAGATGCACCGTATATTAACAACTCGCCAATCGGCACGCGCGCTCCTTGCAATACATGACTACTTTTCGAGGCTGCGTGCTCTTAGTTCCCTCTGGCTTGCACGCCCAAGAGATTGATGGTTGGTAAATAATCTGTCCAATTAAACTACTTGGTCACCATAGGTTTCACTCTTACTGTTTTCTTCTGTTGTAGTTTTCATGTTACTAATGTTAGTGTTTCACTGAGTCCCATAATTTAGAAACTGAGTTGGTGACAAGCAGTATGTATTTTGTTCATTACTAATAATGTTGTCCATTGTAATAGCAGCTGAAGGGCTTGTGATTGTTTCATAGAAACGTAGTTGGGCTGTGATAAATTTGAATGTTTGGCTCTTTTGCTACAGTTTTCTATCTTTTTGAATTTTGTATATTTTCGTAGTTCACAAGAAAATTGTCTTTAGTCCTCCTAATTTAACATGAATTTAATTTAAATATATTAACAATGTAAAATAATTTTATACTATTCATTCATCATGCTTTTGTTTTACTTTTTTTTTTTCATCACTACTTTCCTCTAGCTGCTGTAAGCTTTCATGAATGCATGCGAAGGAATGCTTAATTGGGAAAGTAAAATGCAAAATAAATATAATGGCCAGTTCAGCCTGGTTTTTAAAAGCATTTCATAAGTGCAATATAAGGGAATTACTGAATTCAAGTTCTCATTTTAATTTTCTGTAATTCTAATATATTCTTTAGACTAAATAATCTATCAAAGAGGAACCAAAACTATTTTAATCAACATACGTTTAAATACATTTTTGGTCCTCTCTTATGAATCAATTTACATATTTGATTATACTAGTGGTGATATTGTCTAATTAATCGTCTAGGGGGTATATAATTTAATTCTGTAACACGGAAAAGTAAATTACTAAAATGAAGGATATGCAGCAACCGACGCTTTGACCGAGTGGTTAAGGCGTGTGCCTGCTAAGAACATGGGGTTTCCCCGCGAGAGTTAGAATCTCTCAGGCGTCGGAAAAACCTTTTATTATAAAAAAAGATTAAAAAATCAACGATGCGCACGAGACAGCTTCCATACCACGTCACTGTGTTGATATGATAAATTTTAAAGAATTTAAATTTTGATGTAGTTTCAATATAAAATTTTACATAAATATTTAATTATATATTATTATATCAGTTAAAAAATTTTTGTACAGTTATTCAATCATGTATTGTCATATCAACAAAAATGTCTGATTTAATCATCCATTATCTTAAAGTCTTATAAATAAAAGCATGTGATTGAATAAAAATATAAAATTCTTTTTTGCTACCTCCAATAAACTATAAAATCTTTCGACATCAAGATTAATTGGGAACCTCATAGAATGTTGGGAGCATATTCTAAGCTTAGGGTTAGCAACATTCAAAATCATTTCTTCATAGCGACTAAAGTTATCCTCTCAAGTTGCATTATCCGTATTCTAGCCACCTATATGGATACCACTAAAATTACTTCCAACATAATTCATACCAAATTGATTCTCTAATGCAATGACTTCCCCATACTGAGTCCAATCTAATAATAAGACTTGAAGACGTCTTTTTACAGATAATATCTAATGGCCTCAATATCTAAATATTTTCTATACTTGTACTTACCATAGGGACATCTAATTTCCCCTCACTTATGAACAATTATGATTAACATGAAACACTTATAAATTGCCTAACCCCTCAAAACATTCTGATTTAATTCCCCTAATCCGGGTGCAACCTATCATACATCAATAATCGATTTCTATGTAATATTGATTTTGAACAATAGTTAACCTAAAAATTACATGAAAAGTATCAACAAAAAATTGGATGGACTCCCCCTTATAGATACACGTATTTTAAAAATTGCACGGCATAGCCATAATCATATATCTACCAAAATTTGGGCAAAGTCTCCCCTTAGATTAGGACACTTTAACATCAAAAATAACAAATTCATCAATAGCAAAATAGTTTATTCAATAAATTCATTCAATTCAAGCAAAAGTTTTTCAGAAAATTCCTAACGCTCATTTTAGAGCATGCCCTCTTACTTCACATTATGTATGCAAACAACACTAAAGCAAACAATCAAACAATTTTTGGAAGGAATAGTAAGCCTTACCCGATCATGTAGTTTCATTCTCCTTCCATCCTACAACTTTGTCCTAGAACACGAGTCTTTTTCACTACAAGAAACATGCGCAAAACTGACAGACATTATCGATGGACAAAAATCCATCAATATTACTGAGGGATTTTCCAACAAATAATATAAAAAATGGATTTTTGATAAATATTAAATAGTCTTTGATAACTCCGTCAATAATATATGGCATTAGTATGGGCCACATGGCAAGAATTATTACTGATGATATTATTGATAGAAAATGCATTGAAAATCTCCTAAAATAATTTGATAAAACTACTGATAATAAAGTCGTTGCTAATTATTAAATTATTCTTTAATTTTTTTTACGAGTAATAAATTACCAATGGGTTGATTGCAATAATTATTAATTTATTTTGTAGTTATTTATTGGTAACAATTATCGACGGACAGACTGTCAGTAATTATTAATTTAATTTTAATTTTTTTAAGTCTAGTTATTATCGACAAGTCTACCATTGGTAACTTTTAATTTTAATTTTTTTCAAACTACTGACATTAAAGTTGTCGGTATGTATTAATCTTCTCATTAAATTTTTTGTTGCAGTTACATAACTTCGAGCATTTATGCTCCATTTGGTGTGCCAAAATCATTCAAATACTAATGGTTTTACTAACAGTTTTACAACACACCATTACACTAATGTCGTTACCAAAGAATTATCCGTCGATAATGGCTTTAAGTGAAACGATATGTTTCATTTTAATTTACTAATGGATGATCCAGCGGTAATACTTGAATGTGTCATTCACATGAGCCCCCTTCCCCATGTCTTTCTTCTTCCTTCTCTCTCTTCTCTCTCTTTCCTCTTCTCGCCACCTTTAGCCACCCTTACACCCACCACCGTTGGAGCTCCACTACCACTACCGGAGACCGCCATTGTGTTCCAGGTACTCTCTAGAGCATTTTAATCATTTTAGTTTTTTGATTTGGTTTTTTTTTATTTGCATTCCATCTTTTTACTCAAAATTGTTATTTGATAACCTTAGTTAACTAAAACTTTTTCTTATTTTGTTCATTAAGGAACTTTTTCTTATTTTGTTCATTAAGGAGCATCAATTTTGGAGCTTTCTATTCCTGGAGTGTTAGTATGTGCCATGTCTCATTCTTAGATTTATGTTTTGTACTAAAATTAGAAACTTATAATTTCTAGATAGAGTTATAGGATGAAAGAAGAAAAATGGAATTGTATGACTGGGAGAAGGCTTAGCGTTCCTCCCCAATTATTTGAATTGTGTGCTATGGTGTTGGGTAACTACATGTTATGAAGCAAGGGGGTGCACTCTACAATGGTTTTTAGAAATAATTGAATTGCATGACTGCATGTATTTGTTATTGAATGTTTGTCTGAAAGTTTAATCAACTTTTGTGAAGGCTCCTAATTTAAAAGGAGACTGTACTCAAAATTTTAAAATAATTTGTTATTTAATTTGTTATTGATTAAATTGTTATGAATTAAAACTAATTCAATGTAATTAAGGGAGACTCCTACTTTTAGGGGAGACTCTGTCAAAATTTTTGTTATTACTTAGATTATCATTCTGATTAAAAAGTATTTTGATCAAATAAATGGAGACTCCTAATTAAAAGGGAGACTTTGCTGAAATTTTTTTAGTTGTTAAAATTTTCGTAATCATTAAAAAAATATTTTAATCTAATAAGTGGAGACTCCTAATTTAAGGGGAAAATTTGCCTAAATTTTGGTAGAAATTGAAAGTGATTATACCATGTAATTTATGATTGATGGTTGTTCATGTAATTACCTAGAAGTGAAGCGGCATGGAGGCGAGTGGCTAGTACTGCCACCGCAGTAGCGTGAGCAGGGTTCCTGTTCATGTTGTTTGTTGAAAGATATTGTCCTGAGCTGGGTGTTCTTCTTGTTAGAGATGAGTTGGGGATGAATGATTTATGATTTTGTTTTGTGTTTTAATGGGTGTTTGATAAAAGTTGTACATGAGCTTGGTTTTTGGTTCTCCATTCTCAAGTTTTGTTTCTAAGTTCTAAATTGGTTTGAATTTCTTGTAGGAATGGTTATTGTGGCTTTCAATTTGGGCTAGTTTGAGGTTCATGGAGCCAGTGAGGTGTGTATGGTGGTTTAGGGAGGCTAGGTTCCAATTTTTGATTTAATTTTTTACAACAAATGAGCACATAGCAACTAAATATGGTAAGAATATAGGAGCATAAAGCCTTACTTGTGTGAAGCTCCTTTCTATTTCTCTCTTCTTCTAGATGCGAGATTTGCTTGAACTTTTCGTGTCCTTAGCTTCAAGCTCCATGTGGTATTTATTTAAGAAACTGTGAAGTAAGGAAACAATCAAATCTTGCGGGATACACCATTTATTTTCCTTTCTCTGTCTTGCAGCAATAGAATGGCTAAGTGACACTGCTTCCTTGTTTTTCTTTTATTTTTTGTTTTTTTTTTTTAAATTTTGAATCATTTTAACTTTTTTTTTCTTTCAAAAAGCTCAAAATTTATTTACATTTAAAAAATTATTGCATTTTTTTTTCAAATACAGCACATATTTGTTGCTTTTTTTTTTTTTGCAATTTTTGTTGATTATATTTTTATTTATTTCTTAATGCTTTAAGGTTACTATACCTATGATTATGTTTTTATACATGCTAGGTTTTTATTCTTCACATATTCAATTATATATATGTTATGTTTATTGTCTTTGATTCATGACTTATGTCAATATAATATGTTTTTGTTTCAGATATAACAGACAAAGGTATGAGCATGGGTACAGTCAAAGGCCAGCCTAAGAAGGTGACCCACCTCATTTGTCCGCCACCCAACCCTCTAGCATGACCCGACCATCCACCGCTACCATTCCCTGCACTACACAGGCATTTGATATGCCACAACCATTACCACCAACCCCCACTTATAGTCCCAAGAGTTCATCATGATACTGAACTTTGGGTTTGTCAAAGAGCCACAACAACAACATTTTCTCATTTACCTTGCTAAGAGCACTTTATCAGGAAGGCTTGGATGACTAAGGCGGCCAAGCAGCTGCGAGATATGTACCACAATATTTGCGAGGAATCACTAATCACCAATCACCGATCACCAACATTGGTTACAAGAAGACCACTTTCAATTATTATAGGGGTATTGGGAGTTGGATGCCTTCAAGGAGAAGGTGTAGAAAGCAAAGGCGAGTAGGGCCTCCACCAAGGACATTAGGGCACGGATGGTAATTGAGTAATTTAAATAGCATTTAGTTTTACCTTGTCCCTTTTTGTATTCACTTATATATGATCATGTGATTTTAATTTGAAATTCAAAGGAGGGAGTTAAATAAGGAACCAAACCTTGGTGAGTTTTGAACTTATTCAAGGAGACTCACACACAAAAAGAGGATAAATCATAATGGGTCAACAATGCTCGGAGGCCACATATGTAAATTTTGAACTTCCTTTTCCATTAAATCATATTTGTATATGTATATATAGATACATATATGATTGCAGAATTAATTTACACAGCATCTTGAGGAGGAACAAAGGTAGCACTTGCATGAAGATTGGCAGGAAGGTGATGACTGCCCTCATATTAGTGAGGATAAGATCTGGTCATAGATTGTGGGTGGCCTTATAAGGGCCGCATATGTGGGATGGAACTTACTGTTCTGGTGGTCGCATGTCCCCTACATCTGTGATTGGATCATTTGCTACAAATGATCAGGAGGTCAGAACGGTGTGCATGTCCTGAATGCTGAACATTAGACTTATGCATGACGTCTCTAGAAGGCGAAGGCATGTCACATGAAGTAGCTAAAGAAAATGAAAGCCCATTGCAAAAGAAGGAAAGGAAGAGGGACAGGAAGATGTGGGAGAGGATTTGTGCCTTCATGCAGCAGATACAGGTGGGATCTTTACCTACAGTTCCACTACGACCCATGCTGGAGGAGTCCTCTGATAGCTCCAAATCCGACTCTGACTCCAACCCCGACTACAACGATGGCGTCGATCTCGATCCCGATGCCAATCTCAATCACATGGACTTTCATTGATATTTTGTATTTTTCCTTTTTTTGTTGAATTCTATGTTTGAACATTTTTATTATTTTTTTAATGTTAATTTGAACACTTTATTATTATTATTATTATTATTATTATATAACAATTACATTTAGTCATTTATTATAATTTTGAGTGAATAAAAATTAAAAATAAATAACAAAACTAATTAAAATTAATTTTAAAAATTAAAGAAAAATTATTTGTGAAAACTAATTGTAAAAATTAATTAAAAAATATATTTAGTCATTAATCCGTTGGCAATTTCATAAAATATAAATTATTTTTTAATTCAAAAATTAAAATTACCGACGACACATCTGTGGGTAATTAATATATTAAAAATTAATATGTCGATAATATTAAAAAAATCTGTCTAGATTTATTATTAAACCGATGAAATAGAAGACGAATTTTTCAATCAATTAAATTTCATTGGTAACATCGTCGGTAGTTATCGATGAATTTCTTTACCCCTCGGTAACTTTTTACCGACGCGTGATTTATTGTCGTCCATAATCCATTGTTAAGCCCATTGGTACATTTTTTCCGTTGATAGTTCTGTCAGTAATGCCATATGTTTTGCTCGTGTTTCTTCTAGTGGTTGCTGAAAGCATAAATCTGTGAACTATTAAGTGTACTTACCTACACTGCAATTGTAAGCTATAATGTAATCTTCAACTGTACATGCAAAATTTCTTATAAATCATCCAGAAAAATTTCCAAAATTTAAAAAAATAAAATAAAATGCAACAACATTCAACCCCAAGCCTTCCATCAATCAGAAGACCAAACCCACACTATCATCTACTTCTCACAACCATCACATATTGCCAAACTTCCATAAACTCCACTACCCAATATACCATCCCTGTCAAACCCAAACCACCATCCTCAGCCTAAACTACCTTGTACCCAAGCTTTCATTTGCCTTTGCTTCAAAAAGTGAGACTAGAATCTGATCTGACTTTCTTTCTCTTTCACTTTGTTTTATGTTTATGTTGTACACTATGAAACAGTATCATTGCTTATACTTATTTGATACTCTAATTGATTAATCATGGTTATATTCTACTTATTCATTCAAATGCTTACAAACATATACCACATCAAAACACAGAGCATGCATATTTAAAATTGTGCACACATAACAACTTCATCTTCACACACAGTATACCTTAACTCTCATTTTCAAATTATCCCAAAAAAAATTAAAAAACAAAGCAAAAGAAAAATAGAGGCATTATTGTTAACAAAAACCCATGAATCAGAATCCAAAGCAAAGCTCAAACCAACTAATCAAGCCCCAAATCAAAATTTTAAAAAAAAAAAAGAAACAAAATAAGAAACAACTCAGATATTTCAATAGTCCAAATATGAACCATCACAACAGCAGCAGGTTCCCAGGAATAATCACCCTTAACCGTTAAGAAGCGCACCACTATTCTGTCCCAACCACGAATCCCAAAACAACTCAAACCATATCAAAGCAACTTAAGCCAAAACAAAGGAATTGAGGGTGCTAACTCGAGCTTGTTGCCGAGAAGGATGGACGGCAAGAGGGAGACACTGTGAGTGATGAGAGAGGGAATGAACGTGAAATGATAGGGGCCGTGTTTCATCGTTTCAAGCTCTAATTTATCGACAAAAATTTGTCGATGAATCGTTTCATTAATCTATATTATCAACAAAAATTTGATATGTAATTAATGAAAAATACTCAAGTAGCACTAATTATCAAGCCAATTGTCAGAAAATTTAAATACTAATGGATAAATTTGTCAATAATTCACGGATTAAAAAAATAAAAAAGAAAATTATTATTACTAATGAACTTATTCGTCAGTAATGTATCATTTAAAAAAATAAAAAATAAAATTATTATAATTGATGGATTTTCTGCCAGTAAATATGGTAAATCTTAATTATGAGACTACTAATTGTTTGACTAACAATTCGTTGATAAATCTATTAGTAATTTTTGCACGTTAATTAGCGGAAAATACTACTTGGCATTTGTACTTTTTTTATTTCTAATGGAGTACCTATCAACATTCTATTGCTATTACCGACAAGCAAATATCCATCGATATTATATGCTAATAATAAATTAGTTTATGATGGTGCAAATCCACTCTGAACTTTACACCATGCCTTTGGTGGGGACCTGTAAAAGGACTCGAATGACGCTCAAGTCAATTATAATTTTAAGTGAGTAAGTGAAATTAATGGGATGTCTCTTGTGTAACTTTGTGTAGAGAACCATATGTATTTAAAATAGAGAATGAGAGATAACCACCTTAACCAAACTTCGCATCATTTGCCCCTATCTTTGGATAATTCTCCAAGTAAAAAGGATTTGAGTTTTAAATGGGTAAAGAACCCTATCCCTCTTTGGCATGTTCCATATTGCTAATAACAACTCCTTTAAAAGGAGTTTTAAATGAGTATTTTTTTAGCACAAAAAAAAAAAAAAAGAAAACTCGACCGAAAGGTTTCTAGACATGTATGATGATCGATGGATAGGTCGAGCTATAAGCCTGGACTATTTTGTTTAGTCCAATATCCTAATAGGAATTGGAGAATCATCTGGACTATTTTGGTCAGTCCAGCATCCTATTAAAAATTGGAGAAGCATCGATGTGCCAATAACATCCCTTTGCTCAACATCTAGTTGCCATTTTATTATTTTCTTACTCAATCTTTTGATCTCAAACCCTTCCTATATAACATAGTCTTTTCTTAACCTCTCTAGACTAATGAACTTCTAGAATGAGAAGCCCCTATCTAGTTTCATCATATAAAAATGATTTCCAAGCATTCCCCTATCATTATAAATCTTAGGCCTATCATCATCATAATGATCATCTCTAATATTGTCTAACCTTTCATTATCATTATGTATATTCCTCACTCCCGTTCCCCATTGGTTTTTTTCATGTATAATGAAATTTAGGCCTAAATCACTTTGTACTCCCATACTAATTGTTGGGTGGTCAAATTTGTTAATTCAACAAATAAGTGAAATCTCGTGAGGACATTGAGAAAGTTGGTGATTCCAGCTTCGACGGAATGATTCTGTGTTAAGTTAGATGGCTTGCCTATCAAAGTATAAAAGATTAATGTGTTAGAACCATGAAGAAGCATGTCAAAGTGAGGGGAGTATAGTTTGAGTCTTGTGCACTGATTTAATTACGTCAAAGGCAAAGAGCTATCGAAGGAACATGGTTAGTTTTCTTACGAGAGATTGGCAAAGGTGTTGTCGAAGTATATATACGTGTGAGCTTATGGACTTAGCAAATATGAAGAGATCACGAGGGGTTTAATAATAGAAGAGGTTCAACATGTCGAAGAAGGTGTGCCAAAGCCCACGATGCACTTCCCGAGAATCTCAAGGCCATTACTCTTGATGAGCATACATGGTAGAGAACGTGGGTGAATGGTTGCGAAGCAGTTTTTCACGTCGAAGCATGCAATCTAGCACATGATCAAAGTAGCTACTTGGAGTCCAAGTAGGATTTGTATATAAATAGGAACTTAGCTATTTATGTGAAGCATGATCGAACGCTCATCTTGCATATTAAACTTTGATGTCCTAGCACACATGGAGCAACAAGGAATTCATGAGTAAAGATCATGGCTTCCAGTTTGTTTTTCTCATTTCATTTCAATTCATTGTATTTCAATTTAGTTTGTTTTTCATTTCATTTTATTTATTGCTTTCATTTGCATTCATGTAAGTACATTTTATTTACTTTAATCAAATTTACTTGTCCTTGATACTTGCTCTTCTTCTACCACCTAGTTGAATATATGAAACTCTATTACTCTTATTGAGAAGAAGTGATTCCCTTCCCTGACTCAAGATTTGGAATCAAAGGGTTTTTTACTTCGACGATTGAGTAACGCTCCTATGTCAAAAATCCAACAGAAACACTAACTCACTAATGTCACTCTCTCAATCTTTGTCTATAGGTTCAACCCTAATAATCCAATCTTTATCAAAGTCTCTAATCACAACTTCATCATTAATAGAGTTTGTTTAAGGTTTGGTTCAATAATTATGAAGGTTTGGTTGAGGTTTAGTTTCAACATGGGGAAGTCTCAATTTGAGCACCAACCAGGTTGATACCTAAGGCATGTGGCATTCAATAATTCATGCACTAATCATGTTAGTATGGTATCATTATTACGAATTTCAACAATGCAGGCAATTTATTCTTAGATATACAACATTACGATTATTTCCATTACCTGCAGGATGAGTATCAATAGCAATTTTACCATTTGGAAGCATCCACCTAGAAGTGTATAAATAAGAATAACTGCAATTCATGTCTACTACGAATATATTGAGAATGTCCTGGGCATTCTCAATGGATAACTTTTCATGCCCACCGCAAGGAAGGAAAGAAATTTTCAATGCCATATGATGGTAATACTGATACCAATTGGAGTATTTTTATAAAAATAAGTATTTATAATAACATATATTAACTTTCAACGGTTACAAGCTTAAAATGATGTTCTAAAGATTTGTAAATGATCATGAAAGTAAATTAAAGACAAATTGGAAGGGCATTATGTAACATTTCGATGAATAGTGCGTCTACCTAGTGTTGTTAACTAATTTACTACGATGTGTTAAAAGTATATGAGTAGCCAATATTAAAACATGAATATTAGGGTTAGAAAATTCAAATTTCCTTGTGGAAGAAATTTTATAAAGACAAATAGCTTTATCTTGTTAATATGCGGGAAAAAAAATCGGTTTACTTGCTGTATTGTATAACGCAAGGAACCGAATAAGTAGAAATTATATTGTAGGATAATACAAATACCAATTTAAAAAATGAGTGGCTAAAATTTAGCCACCCATACCCCTTTAGTTTGCCCAAAGATGGCCACACAACATGGGAAGCTCAATGATATTGAGTGAGCTGAAATTTTGAATCCACCAATCACCCAAGCATGAGTCATCTTACTTTATGAGCAAGACATACAATTTCTTCCAATTTTATCCCAAATTTTTGGCCTACCATCAGACCTCTTTCACTCTCCCATTTTTCTTCCTTAACTTCATCTCTCTATCCCCATTTCTTCATCCCACTTCTACATCTATACCCAAACTTGGTTCCTTTTAGCCCAAACTTGAGATTTGAGGTAGGATTCTTGAAGTAAATGGACTTTTAGGATGTATGTAATCTGCTAAGGTTTCAGGTGTATGAGTATATTACTCATTTCTAATGAATTAAGATGGAAATTCTTAGTTTTTGTTGGAGCTTTGGTCATAAGCTTAAGGAAACTCTTAAATAGAGTTGCTGGAATAGAAACCCTAAAGACCTGTCCATCCATTGAATGGTGTTTCTTAAGCTACAGAGGTCAAAATTTTGTGAAACTATTTTTAATAAAACTAAACTTCTAAGGATTTCCAACCATATAAATTATAAGATCATTAGATAGGAAATGAGAGAGTTATGAATTTTAGAAATAGCCCTTTGGATTCTATTCACTATCTTGACCAGCATGTGTTGTCAGAGGCATAACTCACCCCATACAACTTCAAATAGAGTGTAACCAATTTTGTTAAGCAGCTAACACATAGATAATTATGTCATAAAAATTTCAGATTTATATCTAAGTACATTACTCCCAATAATTCTCTAAATTTACCCTATGTCCTGTTTAGGTTAGGGCAAGGTAGTATAGGACAACCTATTTGAGGAGCTCATAACTTGAGCTCTACTTACCCAATTAGAATGAAACTTATTGCGATTAAAAGATGATTCAATTAGCTTCAATTACTTGAAATTTGTATAGAAATGATGAGAAATAAAATTTTAGTAATTTTCTAAACTTAGTTGGTTAAATTTGTCTTGAAACTGGACAACCTTAAACAAAAGATTAATAACTTAAGTTATATACCTCAAAACTTAATGGGACCAAAGAATTTTTAAAATAGACTAACAAAGTTACAATATATTAAATTTTCAGATCAAAATAAGTTAAAATGAAATTTTAGTGCAATTTATGAAACATGGCAGAATTGAAACAAATAAAACATCTTGACAATTTTAAAGACTAAAAGCAAATGAGTCATAAGAGACTAAAGGCTGAACTATGGATGCAATTCTTAGTGATATAATGTGATATTGATATATGAATATGTTGGATCTTGTTATTGTGAGTGGCTAGCTGTAAATTTACTAGTTGTATTTCGAGAAGTCTAATATTTCAGCCGTTATGCTGCCAAATTTTTGGCAGAAAATATGTGAATTATGCATTATAATTTCAAGTTATTCAAGAACAATGTTCATGAGTATGTGATTCAAAATGAAAGTATGATTCCATCTTACTTAGGCCAACCCCAAAATAAATTAAGGAGAATAGATCGATGGGAGAGTCGGGGGAAGCAAACTTAGCGATCCTGTATGGGAACGAGCTCGATCCTGAAAAGCAAACTATTACCCAGGAGTTTATATGGCCAAATACTCCCAAGAGACCAAGTATGGAAAGATTATAATGCAAGTTAAGAAAAGGAAAAGTCAAGTGCACTTGCATTAAGAACTCATGTGCATTCATTTATGCATACTATTTAACTATCCTTTTATTTACTATATTCATGATCAAATTCTTTATCTCTATTTAAGTACATAAATAAAATGAACTCTACTTCGGATAATATGGTTTCAAAACTATCAAATTGGAATATATAATCCATTGTTTATGTTGTTCACACTTTTCTGGAATAACCTGAAACAATTGAGAATGATTATGATGTCATTGTGTGATAGTCTAGGAAGTCCTATTGAGAATTTTCGATTTCTCATCCTATTTGTGTATGTCCGTGTCATTCTCAGGTGACAACAACAATGGTGGTGGTGTTCTCCATTGAGGATCTAGTAGCACAGCGGAAATCATGGCTCTGCTTTTACTTCTTTTCGTTTCCTTGTATTTTCATAGGTGTCCCTGCGTGGACACTTTTGAACCTCTGTTTTCCTTAATGTGGGTTAGATGAAGGTCTCACATTATGAACATTCAGAGGCTTGTGAGCACCTATTGAGTAGATGTAAATGTGATACCGAATGAAACGCAAATTAATTATTCACAATGCATGTCTGATTTCCTATTATAGTTTTTTTTTTATGGTTAACTCCTTGCATATATAAGTTTAAAGTAGGTAATGCGCCTCAGAGACACGAACTTTATATGTATTTTCACTTAAACTGCATAATGAAACTCAAATTTAAGTAATATTGAGTTAAAATAATAAGACCTCTACACGTAGCAAACTCCTAGTTATAATATTATGATTTAAGCATAATATTGTAGCTAGGAGGGTGTTACACATTAATTAGTTAAGGAAATTCAATGACCATTATATGGTTGTTATGGCTTATGCGTAGGTTATTGTTAGTAAACCAAAGGGTAATGGTTATGCATGTGCTTCGAGCGAATAGATCTAAGAAGAGGAAAAACATATCTTCTCTCTCTATATATATGTTTTGATAATTAGATAAAGCTCAACTCTCAACGAGAGAGGAGCAAAAGATTACATTATACTTCCAAAAAAAAACACAAAACACTACAACCTACTCCATGATAACATGGCATCCAAAAACACGAAACATGATATTCAGATACTCAATACATGAAACTCAAAACACAAGACATGAATATTCCAATGTGAATAACGAAACCATGAAACACCACAAACCACTACAAGCAACCTGGTGCCGGTGACGATGTTGGCCAAAAACGTACTAGAGACAAACACCTTCATCCTTTACTCACTTTGAATAGAAACATCGAGCCTAGCAACAACAACGAGGAGAACTGCAAAGACCCCAGAGGTAGAACTAGAGCAAGCCTAGCTTTAGCTTTAGAACCACGAAACCTCCAAGGCAAGGCCACTCTTTCCAGCACAGCCGCTCTGAATAGCTCACTCTTCCCCATGACTAATGACAACGCTGTTATGAGACTTGACATCTCTATCCGCATCGCCACCAGCACCAATGACTTGGCAAGGAACGAGGGTTAGATTGAACATAGAGGAACATAGAGGAACCTTGAGGAACAATGGTAGATTGCTGATGAAAGTCACTATAGGATGAAACCTCAACCCCGTCCTTCACCTGAGACAACCATGACCATAAGCAAGGCCTCCTTTGTACATTGAACTCCTTCACCACGCAAGCACAACCATCGGCCTTGAAACCTATTGGAGAGATGAGACCGACAATAGCCGGCACCACCTTAAACAAGAGCGAGGGAAAGCCCCACACAGTTTTGACCTTGGCAGTGCCACTAAAGCCAAAGCCAAAGAACATCATCACTAGAGAAGGTATGACAAACGAGAAGGCTGAGATGGTAGGTTAGAATAAAAAGAGATTAGGGGATGTGAATAGCCATGAAAAAGCGGAAAGAAAAGGTAGAAAAAAGGAAGGAAACAATGAAAGAGAGATAGTAGAGGGAAGGTTAGGTACCAGTGAAGAGAGGATAGGGAATGAGAGATTGCAATAGGGGTTTAAGAGGAAAAGAGGTTGGGAGAGAAGATAAAAAGGTGGAGGCAAGGGGATGGAAGAGGAAGAGAATGGAAGAGAAAGGGTCAAACTCTAAAGAGAAGAGGGAGCCTTTCTCTGTTTCTACATTTTGGAAAATGTAGGAGAAGCATAATGGGGTCAACACATTATATCCCACTATAGCTAGGTACCATTAAGTTCATGTGAAGATGTGAATTATCCTAAAGAAAATGGTAAATGACTCTTGTACATCCTGAACCCCAAGACAACCTGATTCCCACCTTTATCTCCGTTTTCCCATGTGATTTTTTAACTTTTTCATTTAACTGTCAAAAAAAAAAAAAAGAAAGAGAAAAAAACACACATGTGCACAAAAAATTAAGAAAAATAATAAATTGGTCTTCATAATATTACAAAATTGAACAAGTGGACAAAATTATCCTTATCTAAAATAAAAGTAAGCAAGGCCTCATTTGGCACACCTAATAGGATAATGCTTGATAAGATAAGACTTGATAAAATTTTAATATTATAGAGTATTTTGTATGTTACTATATAAAATGTTGTATTATATAACATAATATTATTCTTTCACTATGACAAATAATCTAATGAAAAGTAATTATTTAATAAAAAATAGTAATTTTTATTAATTATAAACTAACAAATAAAATTTTTTTAACTTTTAAATATAATTATTTTAAATATTTCTTATTTTTATAATATACACTTATAGTTTATATTAAATAATATTTTTATTCATTTATATATTTTTAATAAATATTTGTTTTTAATAAATATTATTATATAATTAAATTTATATTAAATATTATGTACTATTATTTATATATTTTTATATTAGTTTTAATAGTTACTTTTATATTTAATACTATTATCTAAAATATTTATTTATTATATATTTGATAATTTTTAATTTAAAAAATAAATAAATAATTGAAATAGTCCTTATATATCAAAAGGTAATAAGGCCTAATATGGCCTCTATAGACTTGATTAGTTTATCTATCATTTTGATGTATGAGGGAGTTATGATGGATAAACTTATGCAATATGCTGACTATATCAAATAATAGATAAGGTAATAATAGACAATATTAATTTATTCTATCATGTCTAATACGACATACCAAACATACCCTAAATACATATAATTAATGGTTATTTAGTTATCACAATTAGATTAAGGGTATTAGAAAAAATATTAATGCTATCTTGATATTAAAAAGAACAAATATTTTGAAACTCTAAAATATCAAAAACTTTATAAATATATTGAAAATGGAGGGAGTATTTTTCCTTCTTTTGCCTCTCTTTGGGTGTCTATGAAATTTGGGGCGAGGAGGAGTTCAAATAACACAACTCAAAGGAAATAGTGCACCTGTATATGAACTAAGTGTCATGTTTAATATCTGCCTAGCATTATTTCTTTATATTTTTCTTGTGTGTGTTTTTCATGTCTTGCAAGATCAAAAATCTAAACAATTAGTGGGGTTTTTTTTTTTTTTTTTGGGATTCAAGACCTAGAGAATTAGTTAAGCTACATCATGCCTATTATTTGATTAATTAATTTGTAATATTTGTTTATTACTTAAGTCTTAAGTTATATCTCATAATTTTGTTTTTTCGGTATATTACATGCAAGTTCTTGAGAGTATTTTTGCATATTAATTTGTATCCATCGCTAGGCTTTTCAATTCATCGTAGCATCAATATATAAATATTATTTAGGGTCTATGTTAGAGATTTGAAGTGGTTGTCGATCTCTCTCAGTACATAAGAATATATATCAACACATCAACCCAAGTTATGATTCACCATGTACCTAAGAAGAATACCATCTCATGAAAACTGAAAGTTCTAAAGAGGAGGAGTGGTATTGAGGCAAGGGTCACATGGGTCGTGGTGGTATCGAGGCAAAGGTCCTGCAGTTATGATGTTGAGGATGACCATGGATACCAAGCCAAGAGTCCATGGGCTGTAATGGTATCAAGGCAAGGGCCCTATAGTTATAGTATTGGATCTAAGTCAAAAGACACCTTGAAAGGAGAGCTCTCGTCAAATCGTGACTTTCCCTCTAGAATCCTTCCCACGGAGTTAAGGAAAAGTAGAAAGACCCATAAAGTATAAAGAAAAAAAGTGCATCTTGCATAGTATCTTGATTTATCATCTTAGTAGTTGTCATTACATATCATTTTACTTCATATTTACTTAGCATGTTATTCATTATTGTCTATTTATTTATTTACTGCCTTTTATGTGCTATATTAGCATGATGTCTATTATTTTATCTTCATACTGCTTGTACAAACCTGGAAGCTTTTGGGTGCCTCGTAGACCCTTGGAAGCACCGCCCCTACTAAGATTCAATTCTCATAATGATTTTTCTTTGGTGTTTTTAGATGGCACGCATCGTGATCCTTCTAAAGGTGGACATGATCTTCATCATTAACCATCTGACAAGTCAAGTAGTCTTAGTGCTACAGGACATCCGTCCACACGTTTATCTTGTGTAATACTTAGGACCCTTCCTTTTTGCACCCGCTTGATGGATAAATAAATCTTTCTATTATCCATTGATCTGTGTATGGATTAAGTGGAATTGTTTTTATTTTGTTGGATGACTGTATGTTTGACCTTTTGGGATATAGTCTGTAGATTGTTGGACTTGATAGTATGCTATGTATGATGATGTTATTCAATATATCATGCCTTGCTTCCGACTAGTATGCATACTTAAAAAGCCATTTTAAATAGTGATAATTAGTTAGTTAATCAGATCGATAATAAAAGCAAATAATAAAAATGAAATTTTATAGTTGTAATATGTAACATATGCTAGACTAGTTATTAATCATAATTAAGAAGAATTAGATTAATAATTAACTAGTAGGGAGTTACATCGACAGAAGTAGTACCCGCTCCATTACACTAGCCTCCAACTCCACCACCCCTACCATGTCTACCCCCACTCCACCATTGCTGGGCACATCCACATAAACTCTAGCCACCACATCTACCCCTACTCTGCCACCTCACCACCAACTGATCATCCCACCATTTCATAATTGCAGCCCACACCTGATAGTGGAGGAGCAACTGGCTCATCAGCTAGGCAGACACAGGGGTCATCCACAAAGCTGCATATTCGCTTGGCTCTGGACAAAAAGACTTTGTAAGTAATTTTAATTTTTAATTTTATAAAGTGACTATTAACTTGTTATTATTAATTAGTATCTCAATATAAATTTGTTATGTGTCTCATGTAGTTAGCTCTTTACATCTGAATGTCTCCATAAGATCATGGAGACCATCCAAAAGCTGCACGATTGGCTGTAGGAGAGTTTCGGCAAACTCTTGAACGACAAAAGGCAGCGGTGGTACTACAAATGGAAGGTAAAATGATGTTCAGTTTCTATTAATCACAATATTTTTCTCCTATATATTGTAATGTATATAATCTTAGATAATATTGTGCAACATTTGCATGTGCAAAGACACTACATCATTGACTCATGAGACAATGCTTATTTTCCGAGTTCAAGACTTGTGGAGCAAAGCGAATGCAGGACATGTACCTTGACATCCGCCAGGGTCGTGATCCTAATTTGTAGTCGATAACTGAGGCCAAGGTGAGGCCTTATGAGACTATTGGAAGTCCAACAAGTTCTTGGAGAAGTTGGCAAAGGCCAAGGTGTAACACCTTTCCAAGCTTAGTACCATGCTTAAGTTATAATACCACACTTATAAGTTGTTACTGTTACATATATAAATGGACCTTGCCGATAGCAACCTTCGGCTGCTTTCAATATTTCAATCAACTTTGTTCGGGATGACTATCTTTAATATCTCCTAAGTTATCTAGAGATAATACGGAAACATACAAAGGAGGTGAGAATTACAAATTCTTAATAGGATTTCCTAGACTATCACATATAGTGTCATCATCATTATCTGCAACTGCGGTTCATTATGAAAAAGTGATCATGCCATATGAACTATAAATTTTATTTTAGAAAGTTAAAAAATGTCCTTCTGAAGCAAGTTAATTTTATTCATACACTTGGTAAATAGAGAAAGAACAAGATCATAATTATGGGTAGTTGAAGGACAAATAAATAATATGCATAGATGAATGTCGATGACTTCTTGATGTAAGTGCATTTGTTTCTTCTTAACTTTCCTTACTTGACACACCTAGATGTTATGTATCGTCGTCCCTAAGGTGTCTGCATGGGCCTGCATTTGAGCGTTATTTATCGCCATCCTCAAAGTGCAACATTTCTTATCTTCCTTTACTTGTCCCCTGGAGGTGAATAACCTCTCTCACCTCTGAGTAATAGCCTATTTTTCATAACTGAGCTCGTTCCAATACAGGATTGCTGGGTTTGCTTTCGTTGACTCTCCCACCGACTTATTCTCCTTAAATCTGTTCATGAGCTAGCCCAAGTAATAGGGAATCTTAATCATATCTTGGATCATATATTCATGAATAAATCAAACTTAAAGGACTTATAATATATCATTCATATGCATTTCTACCAAAAATTTGGTAGCATAATAGCTGTAACATAATGCTTCCCCAAAATGCAACAGGTAAATTTTTAGCCTGCTAGTCAAGATACCAGAATCATCATAATCATATACCAACATTACAATAGTTTAATAGAGAATTGCATCAATAAATTCAAATCCTTGGCCATTCATGGTCCAAGAGCTTTCAACTACTTGAAATTGACAATGCACCTCAAAATTCCTAAATCTGTCCTATTTTATAAATTATGACATAATTTCATTTTACCTCATTTAAATTTGAAATTTAATATGTTGTGGCATTATTAGTCTATTTTTAGTTCTATTTAGTCCCACTAAGTTTTGATGAGTATAAACTGAATTATTGAAATTTTACTCAAGGCTGCCCTGCTGTTGGACAGATTTGAGCACTTAACTGTAAAAATTCACCAAAAATACAATTTTAATTAATTTTATCTGAAATTTATATCAAACTGAGCAAATTGAACCATCTTTCATTTTTCACAAGTTTCATTTCGAATGAGTAAGTAAAGCCCAAGTTATAAGCTCTCAATTTGGGCTAAAAGGGACTACCTTATTTTAACCCGGACAAAACATAAGGTAACTTTGAAGAATTTATGGGAGCAATACACTTAAGATATGAATATGATATTTTTATGACATAATAACCTATGTGTTAACTTTCTAAAAAAATTAGTTGTACTCAATTTGAAGTTGTATGGGGCGAATTATCTTCACAACCCATACTGATCAGAATAATGGGCAGGATTCAAGAGTTTACTTAAAAAATTCATAAATCTCTTATTCATATCCAATGGACTTATAATTTATATGATTGGAATGCTCTAGATGTCTAATTTCATTAAAAATTGTTTCATTAAATTTTGACCTCTGTAGAACAAAATGCACTATTTGTGGTACGAACAGGTCCTAGGGTTTTAGTTTCCAGCAATTCTGTATAAGTTCTTCCTTGAGTTTTTGATCAATTTTCCGACCCAAACCAAGAATTTCCATATTAATTCATTTGAAACAAGTTGTATAATCATCATACAACATCATATTAAAAAGGAACAAAGAAATCCTAACAAGTTACATAAATCCTAATATCCAACAAAACTCAAGAATCCTACCTCAAATCTCAAGTTTGAGCTAAAAAGAAGCAAGTTTGGATATAGATGTAGAAGTGGGATGAAGATATGAGGATAGAGAAATGAAGTTGAGGAAGAAAAATGGAAGTGTGAGAAGGGTCTGATGGTAGGCCGAAATTTAGTAGGAGAAGATGGGAATTTGTTAGTCTTGAGTCATAAAGAAGAAAGATGACTCACAGAAGGCTATTGGTGGATTCCAATCTTGATGAACTTTAGTTGATTTTCCCCTTTTTTGTGGCTGATATGGCGCCAACCAAGAGGTGTGAGTGGCTGAATTTTGGCCACTTAATTTAGGGTTTTAACTAATATTTGTGTGATCTCATAATATAAATTTATATTAATTCAGTTCTTGTATTACACAATCCCGTAATTACATCAATTCTTCTTAAATTGGCTAGACATTGCTAATAACCTTCATAAAATTTTCTACATAGCAAACCTAAATGTTCCTAACCCTAACATTCACATCTCAACACTATTTCTAATGCAACGAAATAAATCAATTAATAGTACTAATCAGAAGCACTGTTTTTCGAGATATTACACAAGGCAAGTAGACCCTCAATTAAGGGTGGGTCACACCATTACGATGGCTTGGTCACCATAGAGTTCACTAGGGCATAGCGGTAAGTTATCAAGTTAAATTGTTTTTGTATTTAATTTAATAATTATTTGTACTTTTATTTAGGTATTATGATGTCAAAATGACTTTGAAATGCAAGCCATGCTCTAGAATAAGAAACCTACTCAGGGAGAGTTATTTTGGGAGATCCACACTTGGAAGGAGTACAAGACGCAGTGGGTTGACCAACTCTCCAAGCAGACCTATGTGATTTATAAACTCATATACGTACATATTCCCTTTTCAAAGTCTAATTTGTTTCACTTAATTATAATTATAGGCTGAGTTCGCATAGTGACTGAGGAGACTAGGTCCCAGCAGGGCGAGGATGGCATTGAGGACTGCCCATCCATTGATGAGAACATGGTGTTGGCAGATAGAATCAGCGGTTCTTACAAGAACCACATCTACAGCATAGGGACCTACTATGTTGATAGCGTGTCCCCTAACTTTGCGAGCAGAGCCTTGGTTGGGGGGTCTACTACTAATTATGAGGTTTGTGAGACGGTTTCCAAGCTAATGTGAAACTTCAAGCATAGACAAAAGTGGATCAAGGAGTAGGAGCAGTGCTTTCTCTAGGAGAAATCTGAGTTGGTGAAGTAGTTTGTTGACCAGATCAAGACTTTGAAGAAGGAGTCGAGGCAGGACAAGAAAAGGCTGCAAAGGGAGATGATAGACTTCTTTTGGCGGATGCACGGGGTGGTTCAGCACCAGTCGTTGCTTCTTCGTCCAATAATTCTGATATTGAGAACTACTCTTGATGTAGTTTTTTCCCCCGCTTACATTTTATATGTGAATATTTTATGTATTAAGTACAAATAATTTATGTATTCGACTTGCAGTTAATTTGTGTGCATAATTATTATTTTGAATTATATAATTTTTAAATAAAATAAAAAAATAGAAAGAGTAATTAAAATTAATTAATAAAGGTATCATTAGTATATATATATAATTAGACACTTTTTGTTGGTAATTATTAATATTGTAATCTCATAGATAACCTTTAATTTAATTATATCAATGGAATATTTTGTCAGTAATAATATAATAATAACTTTTAAATACAATATTACCAACAGAATATTCTAAGACAAAAATGGGGACAAATTTTCCCAAAAACTATCGATGGATTAATATTTTTTATTGGTGGAATATTCCTCGGTACTTTATTGATAAAGAACTTTTTCATTGGTAAGTTTTATTGACTAGAATTTTACCAATGAGCCCTTCCCGTTCTTAAATTCGTTGGTAAATCTATCAATAAAATGCCATTTTTTTGTAGTGAATGCATGCAGTAGAATTTTTAATACTTTAAATTGAAATCCCAAACTATTGCTTGCAACCTGAAAAAGGAATATCAATTATACTCTTTAAGAACTAAATTTGACATTAGAAACTTTATGGAGCTAGGAGAGTAAATAATAGAAACAAAAATAACTATATGAAGTAATATATGTGCAAAAGTTCTTATCCTGCATATAGTTTTTCCAAATAATGATTCGAAGTGACCTTTTGTTTTAAAAAAAAAATAATTTCCAATAAAATTGTGTTATGGAATAACAATAAATAAAAGTCAAGACTAAATATTGAATTATATGAGGTTATATTTACTAAAATAAAATATTTTATCATAAACAATTATATTTTGTATTATCGAGAGTGATCTTAATAAAAAAAGTAGATAGTTGTTATAGTTGAGGAGGATAAAAAATACAATAACTACACCAAAAACAAAAGTTGCCTACAATGTTCTATTCAATATGAACTCTTGCAATACAATTACTTTTAAATTTTTTTATCTATTTTATTATTTAGAATAATGTAAACAATCCATATTTTCTTACTATTCTAGCTTTCAATTGCTATCATAACTTTTTTTATAAAGAATTTTTATTAAAAGAATTTATAAAAAAATTAAAAAAACGTACAACGCATAAGAACTGCCTCTAGTATTAGGTGTGATTTACTTATTTTAAATTTAAATAAAAAATTGTGAATATTTCAAAAATATAAAACGTACCAGTATAATTTTTATAAAATTATATAATATTTCAATAATACTTATAATTCCTAATTAAATAAACTAATGCAACTTACATGCAGCAAAATATGTACTAAAATTATAAAACTTAATATTATCTCTAAGCTATCACTTTGAGTAAAAAAAAATTTGTCCATTTTATCTATCATTTTCATGTATCAATAAAATATTTATGATTAATTTCATTTTTATCCATTATACAATTCTAACACACTATTAATCAAGAAATATAGTATAAGATTGATGGAAGAAATTGATTAGATATTAAAAATTAAATAAAGGTATTTTAATAAATATGCTTCATAATTAATTTTTTATTTTGAACTTTTTAATTCATGTGCATATAGTTAGACAAAATGGCCTGAAAATAGTACCCTTTTTTTTGTCTAAATTATTAGTATATAAAATTCACTAGACTCTAATTAATTTAATTCAAGTCGAATCAGTTTACTATAAGAATAAATTTTTTTTTTACTCATTTTTCTATTTACAAAAATATGAAATTAAGACTTTGTTTAAGAAGAATAAAAAAGCATTGATGTGGTAGTACTTTTTATAAAGATTCAAAGAGTTTAGTTAAATTTGTTTCATCATTAATTTCATATGTGCTATAATTCTCTATCTTCATTAAAGTTTGTGTAAACCGCCATTCTTTTTTTAAAAAAGTAGAATTGCATATATCTTAAAACATATAATTAAATTAGGTTTTTTTTATTAAAAAAACCTAATATGAAAAACTATCAAACATTGAAGTCCCCGTGCTATATATTTAATTTTTACTAACATTTTTGTAAACATTTCTGTAAATTGCATTTAAAAATATTACCAAAAAAAATATTGCTGAATATAGACGATATTACTAACACTTTTTCATAATTTAATAATAATATATATATATATATATATATATATATATATATATATATATATATAGGGAGTGTATCATATGAGAGGAGTGGTTTGGTTTATTATGAGAGTGAAAGGAGTAAATTTTGATAATTAGATCTTATGTGAATGATCAAGATTAAAATATAAAGTCATATAATTTTTTTAAGTGATCATGTGACCTTTAAATAACTTTAAATTTTGACCATCCATGTATGGTTATATGACCCAAATTTACTCCTTTCACTCTTATAATAAACCACTTCTCTCACGTTATACACTCCCTATATATATATAAATCTTTTTAGTGGAGCTAAAAGGATAGAGGAAAGGATGGACATAAAGGGATTGAATCGCTGATCTAACACCAACAACCCTTTGGTATAAAGATCAAACAAGATGCCATTTGAGATACAGTTCATTGGCAATGTTAATAAATTTTAATTATGTTATAATGTAGGATGGTTTCATAGAAAAATTGTGAATCGAATAAATCTTAAATAAATTTGTTGCATTTTATTTTTAATTCAATGCTTTAAATTAACATATTTAATGAAGAAAGAGAAAACCTTGCTCCAATTTTCATAAAGAAAGATAGTATTATGATTTAGTTTAAGCGCAGAGAAATAGTTTTGGTTTATTAATAATTTTTTTTTCAAAAATGGTAAGTATTTATGTTTATTTAAATTTTTTGAATTATAAAATAAAATAAAAGGGAGATAGATAGGCACTCAACTTGAGCAGCTAATATCATTTTAGTTTCAAGCTGTCAACATTATTTAAATTTGTACAAATAAGATGCAATTTCTTTACTAGTGAAAGAAAATATACATCAGCACTATGAAAAAAGTAATATACAATAATGATCTGGAAAAAATAAATTTACAAAAAATAATTTGTTTAAAAAATTATTGGACACAAGGAATTTTTATGATTTTGCCCACCATGAACTTTACTTTTTGTTCTTTTATTCAAAACCAATACCATGATTTTGATACGAAATCTAATTATTAAAATATAAATAATAATAAGAAGTCTAAGTATTAAAGTCAAGTATCTTTCTTTATTAAAATTTAATTCTATTGTTTGGGGATGTAGCAAGTGAGATGAGTGTTTTTAAGAAGTAAATCTTGGCCTATAATTATATACGGATAGTTACGATTTAAAGTTATTTAAAAGTCATATGATCATTTAAAAATATCATATTACTTTATATTTTAACCTTGATTACTCCTGTGAGATCTAATAATCAAGATTTACTCCTCTTATTTTCATAATTAACTACTTCTTTCACTTGATCATCTCCCATATTGTTCTCTCTCTTCATTAAAATCAAAGTTGTTACCAAATTATTCACTAAAAAATTATAAAATTTTATATTAAAGTTTGTATATACGTTGGTGTTTGACCAATGACAAAACCCAAAAATTAATAAATATAATATAACGTTGGATAACTATAAGTTAATACTATTTTAATTGATATAGAAACTAAGTTATAAAATCATCCAAATTAGATAGATAATGTGGGAGGATGTTTTAAATCTCATACTATTTCATTTTGAATTTAATATTGATATACTATCAATATAAAAAATTTTACACAATTACATCCAATCATCTATTAGTATATCTGTAAAAATATTTGATTCAATCACCTATTATTTTAAAAATTTTACAAATATAAATGTGTAATTGAATAACAATATAAAACACTCTGTGTATCGAACAATAGAGGAGAAAGTCATAGATTTTTTTAGAAAAAGAATAATAAAGTTGTACTATTTTTGTTTATGAATTTTAGAAAGAATAATTTTCTAATTAGTATTGAAATATATTTATTAAGTACCTAATAATATTACTTAAAATTTTATTTATTTGTATATTATTCAGTAGGATAAAATAGTAAAAAGAAAATATTATTCTAGTGGAGGGAAATAATAGAGAGTGAATATTAATTAGGTGAGAGAAAAATTAATGTAGTAATTAATATAAATGTAATAAAATTATAAAATTATCCAGTCTTGCAAATTGATTTAGAGCAGGTGAATTAGATTTTTGGTCCAAAGCAAAAATATGTTCAAACAATACCATGATTTTAATACAAAATCGCTCTCTTCATCAAAATTAAATTCAATTATTCTCTCTCTTCATTAAAATCAAAGTCTATATAAAAAGATTATAAAATTGTATATTAAAGTTTGTATATGCGTTGGCGTTTGACTTTGTGGAAATCACATTCATAAGAACAAAAGTATAGTCCTTTTCTTTCATGAATATTTTCAGACGAAAAAGTCCGTTGTTGTATCATGATTGCTAACTATTTTATGTATTTAATTTTGATTAACTATTTATTTTAAAAAAGTACGTTTGCTTTTATTTAGTGATGTGTGTTATCAAATTATTTAATAAGTTTAACACCGGAATGTGAAAAACGTAAGACTAGGTGAAAGTTAAAAAAAATTTATCTGCACCAAAATTAAACTCACTTTTTTATTACAATTGTTTTCTCATATAATCAAATTTCAATTATTATAGAAAGATGTTTCTATTATTATAGAAAGATGTTTCTATAAAGAACTTCATATTAAAAAGAAATTAACCTCATCCATTGGCATGATAAATTATGTTTAAATCTATGTGGCTTATCCATTTTACTGATGCTATAATGACAATAAGATTATGGTAAGTAAAAAATCCTTCGTAATTATTTAATCTTTATGATTTCCTTAATTAAGAAAATAAAAATATAGTGCATGTATCATATGAATACCTACCAAAATAAAAAATACCTTTCCTTTTATTTAATAGAAACACACCATTTTCTCAAAGCTTTATTTGGAAGTTGTGTTATAAGAAAAATTAAATCATCCCCTTTTTAAATCGAAAGCAGCATAGGGAGCTGTCACTTATTCTAATAAAATATATGAACGTTATTATTTGTACTCATGTTTTTAAATTCATTATGGACACACAATAAAAGGAAAACACAAAATGGTGGATGTTGAAAAGCAAAAAAAAAAAAAAAAAAAAAATACAATGGTTTTTGTGCCGTGTGTCATGTTCTTATTGGACTAGTGGCCCTATATGAGAAACAGCCATTGCCATAGCAGTAGCCTTTACCCTCAATTCTTGTTCTTGTTGTCATCTTTCACAATCTCATTACATTACCGTTCTCTACTTGTCACAGTGTCATTTTTCTGAATCATGGACAGTTGGGCTAGGAAGAGGAAGAGATCCAGGAAGCAGAGCGGCAAAACTGGGTACGACCAACTCCCTAAAGATTTGAAGATAAATATCATGAATAGGCTGCCAGCAAAGGATCTTGCAAGGGCAATGTCGGTATCAAAGTCGTGGTTTAAACTCATCCTCTTAACTTGCTACCCATTGCTCCTATCCTTGACCGTTCCTTTGTTCAGACTCCTTCACCGCGTAGAATCCAGGACCAAACACGAGATACCTCCGAGTTGGCTCTCGGTTTGCGTCGATGCTCTATCTCCCTATCATCCTCATCATGTGGGTCTCAATCGACTCGCGACGTGGTGCTCGAAAGTGGCGGATTGCAGGTTCGCCGCTCGTAAATTGATTGATTCTTGCAATGGATTGCTCTTGTTCTGTCATAAATCCAGGACCGAAAACGCTGCGCGCGCGGTGTATTACTACTATGTCATCAACCCCGTCACCAAAAAGTGTGTGGCCATCTTGAAACCTAGGCCAAGCACTGCAGCATATACATACGCTGCTTTAGCCTATGATCCTGCTGAATCTCAGATCTTCAAGATTATTGGTTTCCAAGGCTTGGGACAAGTCAATGTTTTTTCGTCCAAGACCGGTAATTGGACGAGTTTACAATTCCAGTTACCTCTAGATGTTGTTGGAGCTAGGTGGTTGAAAAATTCGGTTTATTTAAATGGTGCAATTTACCGGCTATCTAGCACGGGGCACCTGATTAAATTCCTAGTTGATGATCCTCAAGAAAATCCAAGGTACCAAGCGGTGGCAATAAGAGTTCCACTTTTATGCCCTTTCAATAACGGCCACTGGGACATTGGGGTACGGCACAAGAAGATCGTCTTCTTTATGTCTGCAGGGACGTGTTTGATAATTTGGGAGCTTGTTGAACGTTTTGATGGTGGTGCATACATCTTCAACTGGTGCCAAACTCACAGGGTCATTGATAGTTTCTTATCGCGACTTAATGATTTTGGTCAGCTTTTGGCTATTCATCCCTACAATGCAATAGCAATTTTCAAGCATAAAAGGACCATTTGTTACTACTTCTATTGTCACAGTACTAAGGCCGATTTTCGTGCGATTGGAAGTGAAGGTCTCATGTCTCGTTATATTACTTCCTCTGGATTCCTTTTGCTTGAATACAGCATCCCCCGCCGCTTGGATAAGAAGGTAAATATTTGTGTTCAATCCTAGATTTTCTTTGCGCCTTAATTTTATTGATTATTTGACCACCTTATTCTATGTCCCTATTCATTATAATTTGTTGTTCACCTCATTCTATACCTTACAATTCTACTTAAGTATTTCCAATATTATTATATAAATTGTACTTGATTTCATAATTAATCTATCTTTAAGCTTGACTAGAATTATTCTAGATTTGATTTGGTATTATTGCAGCTTTTTGAGAGCTACTAGACTCTTTAAAAGCTGTTCTTCAAA
Source organism: Pterocarpus macrocarpus (assembly GCA_031439585.1). Lineage (NCBI taxonomy): Eukaryota > Viridiplantae > Streptophyta > Magnoliopsida > Fabales > Fabaceae > Pterocarpus > Pterocarpus macrocarpus. The sequence goes on from CM062517.1 coordinate 40,722,222, forward strand.
AATTATAGTAATATTGTTTAGTAAAATAATATAAAAGTTACTCTCAATAAATAGAAGTCATAAAAGTATTATTTAATAAAATTACTCTTAAAATATAAAATGATTATAGTAGATACAAATATTAAAGAGAATAATTTATACTTTAATTGTCATTAATAAAAATAAAATTATATTAGTCTTTTAAATTTTAAAGAGCACAAGTCAGTTTTGAAAACACTTTATGAGGACTCCCGAGAACACCCCGTAGTCTTTAAAAGTTAGAAGCAAAAGCACTACAATTTTTTAATTTATCAAATAAAAAAATTGACTTATACTTTTTATAAAATAGAGCACTTATTTAAAAAGTACTACAAAATTAAGCCTAAGACTTTCTGAATTTAACATCTACTTGCTCTATATTGTAAATATTTATATCATGATTTTCTGGGTGTTTAATTTCCTACTACATTGTCACAAAGTCTAACTTGAATTGTTACATAATCCAGTTAGCCTCTAGGGTTAGTCATCTATCCAATATTATCATTAAACATATCAACTCATGGTCAACAAAATTTTGACAACAAAATTTTTGCTATGTAACATATTCGAAACTTTGATTACTAATTAATGCATTGTAAGAGAAATCCCTTAGTAAATGACATCTCTCTAATAAATGGATATAATTAGCCTTAAATTTAGTTCATTCACATCAAGCCAATCACATATGGCTTTCCACAGCTTATTTTTGCTTACATGATCTACTAATCACTCTTCTTTATCCTTTTTCAGCATCCAGGAGATTTTCATTGGCTTCCCACCATAGAGGATGGCAGGTAACAAATAATATAAAACCATTTGCATTACATGTTTAATAAACTTCTTGTAAATATAATTGTTATAAAGTGATAGTCATCCTAAACGAATTGAGTAAGTGTATAATATATGTTTGATCGATTTTTCTTCATGAGAATTCTAGTGTATATGCAAAATGATTGTTGAAATTAGTCTTGGCAACTTATCTATACGAAAGCAGGTCGTAGGATGATAGGTTGCTCTCATATATCCTGATGTCTTGATCAAATGCTTTAAGGGTTTTCCCCTTAGTCTTGAGTTGTTATCATTTTATTTTTTTCCTTCTTCACTTTGGCAACCATCCAAGAATAGCTTACATGTACCTTGTGTTCTTGCAGACAAGTGCGAGCTTATACTTTGGCAGATTAATGGATTTGAAGCGATGGACTAAAAACTTAGGATGAATGTTCGAACAATGCCTTGTGTTGACTCTTTTGATTTTAGTGTTTGTTGCCAGATTATCAATAACTTGTTAGACATTTGGAACACATTACCAGTTTCTTGGCTTATTTGTATGGAACTAATTAAGATTTTATCATATACTTTGCATTAGGGAAATGTGTGCTGTTCGCACATGTACTCTTCGAGGCATTGCAATAATTAGTTTGATTTTAATTTATTATTATTTTTTATATAATAAGTTAATGTGGATTCAGTATTGATAACACCGCCAAGATCAGGGCAAAGTCTCACGACTTATAAAGCACTTATAGAGGACTTATAAGGTCACCATAAAATGGGTTATCACATCAGCAGCGAAAATTGAACTTGCATATTTGTGGGATATGAGATCACTTCTTATCAACTATGTCAACTTTTACCGGGTGATTTTAATTTATTACAAAGGTATATTATTTTATAAATTATTGAAAACATAAGAAAACAAATATATATATTAGAATACTCTGATATTTGATTTTAACATGACCATGTATGTTAAAAGGAGAAATAGATACAAGTGCTTAAATTTGGTTTACAAATTTTAAAAGAACTCTACCTATTTAAAGTTTTTTTTTTTTCTTTTCATCTATACACGACATAATGATGTTAAAAACAAACATAGAACAGTGCCCATAGAACCTACAATATTGTAGGTCCTTCCCTGCCCACGTGAACATATTTGAAGACGAAGGGTAGCTTTACTAATTAATTGAATGGAGATTAGTCATACACTAAAATAATAATAATAATAATAATCTAGAAAGCAAAGACACTTTGAAATAGTCATTGTATCTATGTTGAATACTTCACAGACACTTCACTCGTAATTGTATTTTAAAATTTTTATATATTTATAAATGAAAATTTTTTATTTTCTAAATAAATTAATAAGTTCATTCTTCTATTGTGTTTAGAATGACTTACGCTAACTTTTTAATCATTGTTTATTTATTTTAATTTATGGTTTATGTTTTTATGTTAATTTTATACTAATTTTATGTATTATACTATAACTGCAAACTTGTGTCGTATTGTATTTGTGTCCATGTTACATCCATTCTTCACGGCATAAAACATCAAAAAACGTTACAAAATATATTTTCATCAATATGTTGAAGTTGTATCATTGTTTTTTATTAACTCTAGTATTTAAGTGCGTATACTAAAAAACTTCCTGTTGAAGATTAATCTAATTCAATTTTAATAGCTTTATGAATATCTCGAATTTTGATTAATAAGATTGCTAGTAAATAAATGAAAATGAGAATGATTTTAAAAATAATAATAATGGTTACGTAAAATATTATTATAATTAATTACCTTAAAAACTAAAGCGATTAAATAAAGTATTCTCAGAGTACAAAACCTTGGCTATTACAAGTAAACACAAATAATTATATAATTTTTCTATGTATAGGAATAAGTATAGAAAAATAATTAAATCTTATATAAAAAATTATATATTTCTTACACCGCGTGACAAAGAAAAAAAAATATAACATGATAATAAATAGAATAATGAAATGAAAATTACTAACATATGTATACAGGTTTGATTTTCATGTACTAACAATATATATATATTTTTTAAACATAAACATCTAATATATTTGTATTGTTATACTATTCAAAATATTTAACGTTTATAATAATTATCTCAAAATTCATATTGTTATTACCTAAAGTGCGAGATCAGTGCAGATCTCTTTCATGCTTGAAACGGCTCCGGTGGCGACCTACAAAGTCACTTCGAGCTAAAGCCAGTCTTAAAACATAATATTATGTGTTTGGGAATGTGTAACGTATGTATCTGAAATCTTGAGGTCAAAGGTCTGTTAAAATAGAAAATAAGTCAATTCCCGCTGAAGAGAGCTTTCGGAGCATTCTTGAAGATCCTGAAACATCTCGAAAATAGAGGATTTGAACTCTCTTAGCTTCAAAAGGTAAGTCTAAATTCAGCATATAGGGGATAAGTTAAATGTCTTTGGTTTGGGTGCCCTTCTAAAAAGGTCCGTGCGAGAGATGGTTCGGTCAAGATATAGACCCATAAAATTTGTCTAATAACAAATTTTTAAAAATAAAAGACAACTTATGAGTCAATGATAACACCATTAAATGAAGTCATCTAGCCCTTAATTAAGCTTTCATGCTAAGTGTATGATTTTTATAAGTAAAACACTTTGAATTGAGCAAAAAAGTTGATTAGTAGTTTTGATTCCCTTTTGGGAACTAAAGGCCATATACTTTGATTTAATTGAGTTAAATTTTAAAATCATTAATCAAGAATCTATCAGAATTTTAACAATGATGTTTGTATGTTTGGAGCATAAAAGTATCCCAAATTGAAACCAAGAACAATGGAAGTGAACCATGAAGATAAAGAATTAAGTGAAAATTTTTCTAGAAGTTGAGACCTGAAATTTCATTAGCCTTAACCTATTCCCTCAAAAGCATCATAGTCTTAACTCGGGCACGAAAATCAGTTTTGTAATTTTTAAAGCTTGAGCCACGATAGCACGATCTAGCCCATTTTGGTAGCTTTTAATTAGACTTTTAGAAAGATAAAAAAAGGAGAAAATCTCCTAGCCTTTAGAGAGGGAAAGAGGTCTTTAAGAGTGTTACTTCTTGTAGAAGAACTCGAGCTTGTCTTAGGAAATCAAGGCTTAGGAGGAAGATCAAGTTTAGGGGGTTTTAACTCTAGTTCTTTCTTCTTAATCTTGGATTTGTTTCTAGTTTTAGGGTTGTTGTTCTTTTCTTGGCTAGATTGCTTAGCATCATTCTAGGGGATCTTTTGAATCCCACTGCATAGTGTGGGTACAATGTAAATCCTCAGTTTCCTATTAATGAAGTGTTCAATCATTCTTTTACTTAATGCTCTTAATTGTTTGGCCACCAATTAAGTAGTTTTGGTTGGCTTCTACTAAACTAGAAATAGGGATTAGAATGTTAGACCATGGATATATGTGAGGCTTGTTTAGCTGCATCTAAATGGTTAGGTGTGTTGATTGGCCAATGGGATAGACATACGTCCATTGGCTTTATATAGCTTGTGTTTGAAACTTGTTTCCAATGAGTGAAACTTGAACTAATTTACATGGAAGTGATCAGGCAAGTGGACCATGTAAATTGACCTACACATAAGATAATAACATGATTCATCTAACAAAACCAAATTATTGAATGTTACTTGCTGGGTTTGCTTCTATCCAAATGAAGTAGTGAGTGAAATAAGACTATTAGGCTCTCACTCTTGATATTTACCTCTTGTGAAACTTGGTATTAATTTCATTTTAAACTTACTTTGGCTGTCGTTAACTCCTAATTAAATTTGGGTTGCATGAACTTGATTTTGTAGTGTTAGATTATTCATTGTTAGCGTGCACTCAATTCAATCCTTGTAAATTAGACGATACTTGTTTTTACTTCCTATATATGGTCCCTATCATGTTTTGGCACCATTGCCTAGGATTGGCTTAGTTTGTGCTGTACTTTTAATTTTAGTTGCTAGTTGTTGATTTAATTAGTTTCATTTCCTCTTTTCAAGTACTCTTTCTTTATGCATGCACCATGCAAGAAGCTTGGATAACATCCCTTTTAACCTTGAATTGAACGCCATCTTAGGATACGAAGGGAGTGCAATAGACAAGCAAGACATGCTGCCATGGCAAATGAAGGAAACCCATGACAAGCACTTGAAATTATGCTACCCTGCGAATTCAAGATGTTCATTCAAGCTTGTTCATTATGCTAGCAAGTTGAGGAATGACATCACATCTTTCATGAAATCAGAGGGCCAATCATTATGGGCTGGGAGAGATACAAAGACTTGCTAAGGAAATGCCCCACTACAACTAATTTGCTTGAACGTTGTTATTGCTAAAGAACTATTGCCTAAAGGCCAAAGCAACTTTTCAAAATCCTTACTAGGTCATTGCTTAATTATTCTCCTACTGCCTATAACAATAGGTAATGTTTTTCTTTTTTTTTTTGGCAACACTTTGTCAAAATGTTACCTATGCTAACCTTTTGGCGAAGTTTTCAAAATGATCCTGGTGGTTACTCTTGGCAATGGTTTTTACGAGTTATGAAGGTATCATTTTAGGCAATATTTAGTTAATGTTATATTTAAGTTCAATTGAGGCAATATTGGAAAAATGTTTTCTATATGTCAAACTTTAGGTAGCTCATCCTACATATTGCATTTAAATAGGCAACACTTAGTTAAAATTGTGTTCAAGCCCACTTAAGATAATGTTTGAAAAACATTGCCTATACGTCAAACTTTAGGCAAAGCGTTCTACATGGCACATGAAAATAGGCAACGTATTTAACTAAAGGTAATGATTATAAAGCATTACCTATATGGTAATTTTAGATAACATTTTTATAAATCAAGTTGTTGCTTTTAAGATTCATTTTTTGAAATGTCAAATGATTTCATTCTTTCTAAACAATAATGTCTATTTCTCTATTTTAGACAATGATTTTTACCTTTATAATGCATTGTCTGTTAATATTATTAGATATATATAAAAAGATGGGACATTTAATTTTTTGTGAACAAATTAAAACAAATAAAAGATACTAAATCATATTAAAAGGTATTTACTGTTCACACCGAAACAAAACAATAAAAACGTAACAATCCAATGCGGTTGTTCTTAATGAAAAACACAATAAAAAAAAAAAAAAAACTAGAGCCAATCAAAATGATATTGTGGTAATTTAAATACACTATTGAACTTTGTTCTTCTGATGATGATACTCAGCCACTTCAGTAAGAGATGTAGCACCCTACTAGTTAATATTAATTTACTATTTCTAACACCACCTAATTAGTTATTAACTAGCATGCGTTACTTACTTCAACTTGATTTCTGGGCCATAAAATTTTTTTTCTTCTTTTCTTATTTATTTCTTCACATTTATCTTTTATTAGTGGAACTACATAGTTATTTACATGCATACTAGTTGCAGATATTTAATGGGAGTTTTACTAACGGCATGTGAAACTAGTCGGGTAAGTCAATTATATCATATATCACAGCATAATAGACATCCACATATGTATCAAACATCCAACAGATGCATAATATACATAGGCATCATAACAGAGTCATCATCATAGCATCAGACTTAGTATCATGCATCCCGAATACAGTACTGTGCTTAAGTCGTAGTACCATACTTAGGACTTGTTACTATTACCTGAACGGATCTCTTCTGACAACAATTTTAGCCGTCTTCTAAACCTCTCGAGCTATCTGGAGATAACACGGAAAAAAAAATATAGGAGTGAGAATTATAAATTCTCAGTAGGGTTTGCTAAGAAATTTTGTATGATGTCATCATTATTATCTCCAGTTGCTTCGGTTTATTATGAAAAATGTGAACACGTTAACTAAACTGTTCAGTTTTATAGTTCAAAAAAATACATTGTCTGAAACAGAATTCATTTTATTCAGTCACTTGTCATTTAGGAGAGCCAATACATGAAAAAGTCATGAAGTATATTACGAATAATAACTATAACATACTAAAATATAATAACACCAATATATTGGAAACTTGAAATTTACATCTGCCTTCACTTGTACTTGAATTTATTGCAGATATATACAATTTTCTTTTCTTTCTTGGTCTTTCTTTACTTGTCATGCACATTCCAGAGTATGATCGCTATATCATACTCCATTGGAGTGTGATCGCCATGTCACATTCCTTAGAATGTAGTCATCATGTCATATTCCAGAGTATGATCGCCATGTCATACCCTATCGGGGTGTGATCACCATGTCACACTCCTTAAAAATATATTCATCCTGCCACGTCCTAGAGTATGATCGCCATGTCATACTTCATCGGAGTGTGATCGCCATGTCACATTCCTTAGGGGTGGGATTCTTATGCCACATTCCAGAGTATAATCACCGTGTCATACCCTATCAGAGCGTGATCGCCATGTCACGTTCCTTCGGAATATGGACTCATCATCATATCTTTTATCACAAAATCATAAATACATCGGCTTTATACCTTATTCTCAATTAATACTTGCTTAGTATTCCTACATGTCACATAACAACATTGAGAACAACAACATTGAGAACTATTACTAACTTCTGCCGGAAATTCGACAACATAACGGATCGAGTCCACTTTCCCGTGAATAGTGCCAGACAAACAGTATATTTGTACAACTTGTAATTTCAGAATAGACCAGCAATTACACATATACATTCATAGCATCATTCAACAATTCCAAATCAAGCATCAATAAGGTTTCAGTTTGTTCCTCCCTGTTCTGCCCGAATTTGGTATGCCCCAATTTTTATTCAATTTAACTCATTTAAATCTGATTTTTGGATATGTCATAGCCTCATGTGTCTAGTTTATAATCCTTTTAGTCCCATCTCATTTTGATGTGTATAACTCTAGATATAAACAATTTATCTCAGTATGTCCTGTTCTTAGACAGAATTGGGTTCCTATAGAAGAAAATTCACTAAAAATCGAAAACTAGATGAAATCATGCGAATTTTATATCAAAATGAAGCTAACACTACAAGCTTTAAAGTGAGTTAAGTTTTATGTCATTTGCCTAAGTAGATTACGAGTTATGAGTCTCGAAACATTACCCTACTGGGCTGCCCTGTTCTAGGCCAATTTAACCCTAAGCCAACTTCACTGATGTTCTGGGAACAAATGACAATGAATTTAATTATGAAATTTTTATGTAATGTTCTCCTATATGTTAACTTTCAAACAACTTTGGTTTCACTCAATTTGGAGTTGTATAGGGTGAGTTACACCCTTCTCAACTTATGCTGCCCAGGTAAGAACCCAGATTTCTAGGTCTAACTTCAAAAATTCATAACTAATTATATACTAATCCAATGGCCTTATATGATATATGTATGGAAAGCCCTAGATGTCTAGTTTCATTTAAAAATAGTTTCATCAAATTTAAACGGCTGTAGGCAGAGCCGTACACTCCGCCGTATGGACCGCCGAAGGAAAACCCTAACAGCTTCTAGATTTGCCTTCCTCCTTCAAGCTATTTGCCCTCAATTCCAATTTTAATCACAACATACATGCAAAACCAGTCATAAAATATCATCATCACTCTACAAAATATCAATATTTCAGATTAGGCATGCTCACCATACAACCCCAAATTAGAGAAAACAAGAGAAGAAGTAGGATTTCCTACCTTGTCTTATGTAATTTATGCTGATTTTGAATCTTTGATGGTGGTGATTTGGGATGAGACTTGAAGATGGATGAGAATGGAGTAGAAATGAGAGCAAGGAGGAGAGAAAGAAGAGAGCTTCAGCACTAGAAAGGGCTGCTGGCTGGTCGAATTTTTCTGATGAAAAAAGAGAGAAAGAAGTGAGACATTTGAAGGTGGAGTGCATGTGATTGGTGGATCCAACTTTAGTCTTGATTTTGGTTGAGCTTCCCATCATCAAGGGCTGCCTTAGGCGCCACTTGGATGGATTATTTGGCTAAATCTTAACCATTGATCCTAGGGCACTCATGGCATGATTTCTACTGATTCGGTTCCGATAGTTTAAAATACCGTAATCTTACCGATTTCCTTTAAATCGGTAAAACGGTTTTGAAGAATTTTGTGAGGTTTTTATAAGTTTCTATCTTAGTCCTAATTTGTCTAATTTTAACCTCTAATCAACTTCTAGTTAACCTCTAATTAATTTTTTAATTAACTCTACAAACTCAATAAAATCGAGTAAATCGATTAATTGTGTACATTAAACGTTTCGCGAATTTTAGGGCCTTTTGTTTCTGTTTTTCAAGGCTAATGGCATTTTTGTAATTATGGGTAAGTCTAGGAGCATCCCATGTCATTTCATGTATGGATACCTCCGTGGCTCAATCGGCCGAGGTTTAGGTTTCTACGTTTTCGCTACATGATTCTGCTTCGTTTAAAACCTTATTCTGCTAATTCTATTGACATAAGGACCTAAATGTCATTTTCTAAAAAGTTTAGGGGCAAAGTGGTGAATAACAAAAGTTTGTTGTTATTACTTCCTATTACATTATATGGGAATGTTACAATGCATCAGCTATAGTCTAGTAGTTAAAGATAGTTAATACAGTCCCAAAATATATATCCTCGGTTTAATCTACATTCAAACAAAAAAAGTGTATCACATGAGAGGAGTGATTTATTATAAGAAGGAGGAGCAAATTTAGGTCATATAATCATACATAAATGGTCAAGATTTAAAATTATTTAAAAATTATATGATCACTCAAAAAAGTCACATACATTTATGTTTTAATTATGACTATTCATACAAAATCTAATAGTCAAAAGTTAGTCCTTTCACTCTTATAATTAACTATTCCTCTCACTTAATCCTCTCTCTATGACCAAAAAGGATAACAAAATATTTGTTTATCCATCAAGCAAAGTCAAAATAACAATATATGTATATATGCTAGCATGGAACCTATGCGATGCACAGGAGATTTAATCGTGTGCTGATATATAAGATTATATATGTGAAATAAATTTTTAATAAAGATTAATAAACTAAATAATATTGTTAAAACACATTGGTATGAAATGATGAAAATATATTATTGAAAGATTTATGAGTAACAAATAATGATAAAAAAAAAAATCATTCCTTCCCTCTTCCTCTCCCCCTCTTCTTTTTGAGTAAAGAAAAATAATAGAAAGTTTGTACTAATAAAATGGACAAAAAAGTATAGTGAAAAAATTGTACAAATTTATAAGCATAATTCATTTGAGTGAGATATTCTTAAAAGGTTTTAAAGAGAATTTATGAAACAAAAAAAAAAAAAAAATTCATCAACTGCTCTGCCCACTATCCCTTTTTGTAATTGAGTAAGGAAAAGTGATTGAAAATTTACATTAAATTAAATAAAATTCAAAATAAAGGTGATAAGCATAATTATGTAGGGGATGTTTAAAAGATTTTAGTATCAATTTATTGACAAAAAAAATTGTCACCCCCTTCTTCTTGGTCTTATAGTAAGGATCGTAGTACTAGTTCTAAAAAAATATGTCGTTACAAATTTTTTCATTGGAACTCAAACCCCCTCATCCAAATAGAAGAAAAAAAATTGATCCCTCCTCACGTGTAATTTTTTTTTATAAGTTTAATTGTATTTCATGCAAAATTTTAAATCCCACAAAATGTAATAAATATTTTTTAAAAAAAATAACACATAAGTGTTTGAGAAATTATTATGTAAAATATTCTAAGATAATAATTTACTTTTGTGATAATTAATTTAAATTAACTATATTTATTTTTGTTAAGATTTTATGTTTGTGTCTGTAGATATAAATAATTTTCATGTAAATAATCAAACTCTTATAAGCTTAAAAAAATTGAATACTACGTAATATAAATATAATAAATCTCCATAATTTACTCAAGTGGGATATTATTGAAAGGTTTTATTAAGAATTTATGAACAAAAACTAAAAAAGAAAACCATCACTCCTCACTCCCCCCTTCTTGGATAAAGAAAAATGACAAAAAATTCACATTAAATAAAATGAAAAAAAATTCAAACTAAATAAATTTATGGATTTATATAATTATTCATTTTCATGGCTTATTAGTAGAAGGTATTAGTGAAATTTTATTAACAAAACAAAGATAAATAATCCATTAGAATAGTGGCTGAAACTTATTATTAAATAAAATAAAAAATTCAAAATAAAAGAAATTTATAAAATCATAAGCATAATTAACTTTTATGAGATATACTTAAAAAGTTTTAATGTGAATTTATCAACAAATAAAAAGGTCTACCATTCCCTTTTTCTTTGCCTTATAAGGATTCTAGACTTAACTCAAAAATATATATAGTTAGAAATTCCTTTTTTTGGAATTCAAACCCTCTCCAACTAATAGAGGTAGAAAATCTATTTCCTCCTCAATGCGTATTATTTTTTCAATTTAATTATATTTCATGCATAATTTTTAATCCCGCATAATTTTAATGTAAATAACTTTGCAGAATATTTAAGATAATAATTTAATTTTAAAATAATTACATTTAAATTAATTATATTTATTTTTGTTAAGATTTTTTACATTTGTGTATATGCATGTTTAGTATTATTGTAAAATGTATATGCTTGACATTACCTGTTTATGAATTAATATTAATAATAAAACCATACTGATGCTAATTTCTTCTTATCATGTGAGTACAATTGTCTTAGAGTTTAATATAAAATTATAGCATATATTGTAAACACCTTAGAAAATTCTTCATCCCTTGTTTCTTTGAGCCATTGAATCATTTCATTTTTATTTTTCAGAATGTAAATAATATTGTTTATTAAAACTCATTTAATTTAAGAGATATAATTGTAAGATATAAATTTGCAATAGAATTGTTAAATGATAATAATCATAATAATAATAATTATTCTTATTATTATTATATTATTATTATATAGCATGTAAATAATTACTCCTATAATTTATCATTCATTTTAGGCCTTAGGTCCGGTGGTAAATTAAAAAAATGCTTATTATCACTTGTGCAACATAAGAAAAAAAGAAAAAAAAAGTGTGTAAAAATATAACTTCATATGTTAGAAAGCACCAAAATTAAACATTTTTTAATGAGCAAATAACGCTCCCAGAAATAGTGACACAGCTTCCTGTAAGTAAAGTGCATTAAGAAGAATTTTATATGAAAAAAAAAAAATCATTAGCACAAACTACTCCTCAAATCTATCTTCTTCTTCTTCTTTTTTAATAAATGAAAAAGGTTGACACCATTAGCATCAGGAAGGGGCTATCATACAATGTCTACATCAATTCAAAACAAAACAAAGACAGGCTTACAACAGAACTTGAAACTCAGGCATTTTCTTAAATGCACTGTAGTTTGTCATGCACTGTTAGACTAATTGCGCCTTAAGTTAGATCAGAGGATTCTTTTAAATAAAATGCTAATAGAACAGTGGAGATTTGTTACTAACCACCTAACAACCAAGTTTTCGGAAGTTTGAATTTCTAATATAAAATATACATCAACCAAGTTTTCCGTACGTGAACATAAAGAAAAAATGAAGAAGATAACAAAAATGTTCAGATAACTGGTCCTACATAATTATTATTCTATTTGATAGATTTTTTTTTTCTAGAAAATTGCCAATGTATAGTTTTATATATACATAAATAAATATTGTATATTTTCATTTATATATAAATCATATATCATATATATTTATCTAAAAACCAGTTCATGCAAAAATGGAATGGATGAGGTGTCATTCCCTCCAAAAAATTTCACCTTTTATAATAACCAATCAGGATTAATTTATTTTTTGAAAATTCTAAAAACTCAAATAATCAATCAATTCTTTACTTAATTCAACTAATTCATCAATTACTCATTGGTATCTACACACTTGCCACCAAAATTGACCAATCCCACCTTCCTAATCCCTTCATCCAATCCAATTCAAATTAAAACAATTAACTTTATAAAAGCTTCTAAAAGAAGACTCTTCAAAGCTTACTGATGCAGCCTCGACAAGTATACTGGGTCGTACAAGTAATAAAGTGATAAGTAAAGTATTGTTCCCACGATGATAGATCAAATACCGGATAGTTTAAGGGATGACTATTTGGATAGAATGAATTCACGGATAAAGAAATTAAAATTCAAACAAAATAAAATAAATAAGAAAATTAATAATGTAGACGGATGCTAACTGGGTAAACAAATGCAATGGAATGAATGCTAGGGCTAATTAATTTCACCTATTGTAGATGCATTTACTATGAATTTCTGCTAATCAGTTCCTATCCTAATTGACTCATGATCAGTTCCCCTTAATTTATTCCTAGCCTCTCTCGAGGTCAAGCAATACTTTTTATCCTAAACTGGTTGCCTAATCTCTTATTACAAACTAATCTAGGTAAAGGTTGAAGCTATATGGGTTCCTATGATAATCGCATGAATCACGTTTGTCTATCTCTAGTTTTTGCTCAGCTCACGATGTTTATGTTAAGAGGCTCTATTCACAAACTCTCTCTCGAGTTATTGTAAATCCCCAAATCAATTAATTGGTGATCAAGCAATTAAAAACATTAAGCACAAACAAAAACACTAAGCAATAGAGATAGAAAACAAGATTAATATTAATCCATAAGTAAAATTGTCAAACAAAAAAGGTCCATTAATGCTCTAGCAAAAGAAAACTAGTTCATAACTGAAGAAAAGAAAACAATGGAAGAGTATAAAGATGAGAAGATAGAAGAAACAAAAGCCATAAAGATTTCTGGCCAGAGACAAAGATTCGGAAGAATGTGCATCTCTCCGTGTTGAACTTGAGCTCTAGAATCCTTGAATCTTCACCTTCAATATCTCTGGAAGAAGTCTTCTATCTTGAGAGGTGTTTGGAAGTTTCTAGGGATCCCATTGTAATCTATGTGACCTCCTTTTTATAGTGCATAGATCCCCCTTTTTAACTTTCAGCTAAAATTGATAATCTGCTGTAAACGGTAGCTCATTTGTGAAATAAGGCGCGCCGGGTTGCGCTATAGTGCAACAACAATTGTTGACAGAGTCTGCGAACACGGGGGCATGCTATAGCGTGATTGGTTGCGCTATAGCGCAACATAAATGTGGCCATTTTCTTTCTTATGTGGCAGTCCGCTGTAGCACACTGGCTTGCGCTATAGCGCAAGGTGCTGAGTCTAAATTCATGGCTTGGCCTCTTCCAACTTCTTTTGGGTCCATTTGCACCTACACTAAATCAAATAAACCCAAAATAAGTATCCAAACAAATAACAAAAAAATAGTAAAAGACTAAAAATACCAATTAACCCAAACTACGTACTAAAATGCAACAAAACAAAAGCTAAATTAAACAACCATAACTCAGATTCAACAAAAATTAACTAAAAATATGACTCACCAAATGGAGTTATCACTTACTGAAAATAATTTTCTATACACCTCTTCCTTTTTCTTTTATTTATTCCCATTCTTCTTTCTCCTTCCAAATTCCATAGGTTAGTTCTTCTTCTTTATTTTTTATTTGTCGTTTATCTTTTCAAATTTCCTTTGTCTCTTGCTTTTAGAGGCTTCTTTTTTCTCTTCATTTTTTTATTCATTTTTTAATTCATTTTTTCTCACCCAAATACAGTCAAATCCCTAAATCACCACACTTAACATATTAGGTAAGAATTGCATATTTGGCCATAGCCCATGGGATCAGGGAGCTAGTCATGGAGATGGCGATGTGGCATGGTATGAGCTTGCTGCTGTCTTTGGTGTTAGGGGTTTGAAGGAGGTGGTCTTGGGTAGAAGAATGTATGGCCATAGTTGTTTTTTCTTCCTTTTTTTTTGCTTCTAGAATCTTTGTTTTGTGATTCTTTTTTTTTCCCGCCCATTATTCTTTCATCAATTAAGGACGATCAAATTCTTATCAATCTTTCCAACCATGTTATCATATCTTTTTTTGAATTCTTTCTATTCCTAATTGCGATCATTTCTTGTTCCACATGATTAGATTTTTTCCATAACCGATACAGTAATCATTCTCTCTCTCTCTCTCTCTCTCTCTCTCTCTCTATTATTATTAATGCTCATATCACCTACATCTATATCTGACCAATTACACCAGGCAAGGCAGCGACTTCTTCTATCGTTTATTATTTCCAATTAATTAATTATTATTTCTAATTAATTCTAATTCCTTTAATTCTTCTGATTATTTCATTTTTCCCATATTATCAATTATTACTCCTGCCCACCTATGTAATGCCCGGGTCAAGAGTCACACGAATTGTGACACTTTTTTCTGTCGGATCCTATGAAAGCTCTAAGTTTGGACCCTAAGCCCCCGTGGAGGGCTATAAAATTGGGACATTTTCATGGGATCAAAAGTCCCGATAATTGTTCTTTAGATATCAAAGAATTGAAGAGCGATTTTTAACTAATTTTTGGAAGTTATTAACCCTTTTATTTTCAAGCTTGAAGTTTAAGGAAATTCAAGTTTTCAGAAGTTTCTACTAAAATCCAAAAGTTGGATTTTGATTCCTAAGGAGTTTGATTTTTCCAATATTTTTATTGGATTCAAAAGGGGGATATTCTCTTATTTACATTTATGTTTTAAAGTTAATGGAGAATAAAATAAATGAGAACATTAACCTAAAATTAAGAAATATAAATAAGTATATGATGATGTTTGAGAAGTGTTTGGAAGGGGAGAAAAAAAAAAGCAGGGACTGCGCACCTAGGTGCCTTGGGCGCTGGCTGTGCTGCAGAAGTGATGTAGCTTCAGGTGGGCGGGCGCCCAGGCGGCCAGGTCGCGGCGCCCAGGCGCCCGCTGGACGTAATTAAAAGAAGAAGCTCGAAGCTTCTCTCTCATTCTTCACCAACCTCTCTCTCTTTTCTTTCCTCTCTCATCCTTCTTCTTCCCTCATGGATTCCATCAATCCTTCACCCATTTTTACTCAATTTATCATCAAATCCATTCTTTCCTTATCATTATCCAAGCTTTGGCCTTTGGAGCTCTCTCTCTCATCTTCTAGTGAGAGAAAGTGATGGTGGGAGAAGACCCACCACTCTCCTCACGCTCCACCACCTTCCTCCGCTCTCTAAGGTAATTCTTGAGCTCAACCCTCCTTATTAGACCATAGATTAGCTAGTTTTTGCATGAATTCCATGTTTAAGGTTATGAAGGAAGGGTTAGGGTTCTAGAAATTGGGGGGTTTTGCCTTATGGAGCTCATCCTAGTAAATTCATAGAATAGTTATGTTATGGAAGCCTAATAGTTATATTTGTCATGTTAGATGCTCTCCAGAATCTCTTGACGGCTCTAAGGCATCGTAGAGTTTGAGCTTCTTCTTTTCCAAGCATAGCCGGTGAGTGGATAATATATTTATAGCTAGTTTGTTTTAAGTATATGCATAATTTATAGTTTATTTTAAGTATATCTATGATTTCATAAATATTATGGTTGTGGTTTAAGTTATTAAAGATCAAAGAAATTGAAATAGCATTTTAACGATGACCTTAGTGAATTCTTGAAAGATAAAATATATTACTCTTTTATATATATATATATATATGATTATGTATGTGTGTGGCACAAGCACCTTAAAGGTGAATTCTGATACTTGAACAGTTTGATAGCGAAAGATATGGCTTCAAGTTATTAAATGTTAGCTATATAAAGGCTTGAAGTTGATATGATGTTTAGAAATTATCGATTTCTATGAAGTAAGCTTAATATTGATTTCTATGAATCATTTTCACATTGATGTTGTTTTTTTTTAAAAGCTTGATATGTTGAGAACTATGCAATGTTAATGTTTTAAAAGCTTAAGCAATGTATTTAGAATCCAGACTTGATGTTTGGAGTAAAGTTATTAAGGAATTTTAATGATAACAAATTAGAAATGAGCAAAGGTTTTCAAGGGGGAGGGAACTATAGCAGAATTGTTTGCTAATGGCAGTAGCATTAGTCTTACTGCACCTCGAGTAACCCAGCTAACAGGGTGATTACTAGCCCGGCATATTTGGCCGACATATCCGGAATATATAGACACGCATAGGCGTGAAGTTATCATTTACTGCTGGAGTTAGGCCACAGGGCCACCCAGTCAGGCAGCTATTTCTGAAATAGGATCCTCCGTTAAGCTTTGTTATGATTTATTTCAGCTAGATTTTAAAGTATTATGCCTATATATATGTTTGTAAAGAAGTTATTATCTAGTCGAATTAAAAAGGTGATTTAATGAATTATATAGGTTTACTGAAAATCTTACGGTATTTGATATACATAGACGAAGTATTTCCAAAAGCAAATGTGGTACGAGGTTTTTAAGAAACTTATAAAGTTATTGTTTTGCAAATGTTGTGCATCGGCTTGTCTCACCCTTGTTATAGATATATTATCCTTCACTGAGTCGTATGACTCACTCTTGCTTCCCTTCCATGTTTTTAGACAGGTGCGAGAATGTGCTCAACCTTCCACAGCAAATTAGGAGTTTTAGCATCTAAGTTTAATTGTAAAATCTCTAGAAGTGCTCCATTAACCTATAGGCAGGGTCCTCCCTGTGTTGGGCCTTATGTTGTTATATGTAATTAGTTTAAATTTCAATGATTATATATTTAAGCTTCTTGAATAGTTATGTAAACATATTTTCTATAAGTGATTATGATTTAAATTCTCATTTTGTGTGCTGTGGGGTGCATTCGGAGAATGCCTGGATCCCCAATGAGTTTGCATGCTTATGTGTTCTATGCATGGCGAGGATCCTTATTTGGGAATAGTCCTAAATACAAAGGAGACTCTGCCCGATTTTCTATTAAAATGAAGTCTAAAGTAGGCTTGCTAGGGATGTGTCCCTATGCGTCGGTCACGACTTAGGTTAGGTCGTGACAAAGATGGTATCAGAGCATTAGGTTTCCTTGTAGTTGATGGAGCAAGTGTCCTCTAGTAAGATCACAATTGTGCAAATGGAAGTGCACCCATTTTCATAGATTGTGATGTTATGAGAGGCCTATAGGAATGATATTCTTGTCCTTTGTCTCTTAGTTATCCTAGATATTTCCCCCAAGTTGTGCACGTTGATCATGTGATAATCCAAGAGTTTTGCTCCTATTTCATTTGTAATTCCATCTTTAAAACTAAATCCTTTATCCCTAACCTATTGTTTTGTCTGAATTGTTCCTATAAATGCGTAGCCTAGCAGGGTTTGTGAGCTCATAAAGTTGACATGGAAATTATGTGATGTGAAGCATGAGATATATGGAAATATGACTTGTGATTTGTAATAAGATGTTAGAAGTGAGTAGATGTCTTTTATGACCCATGATGTAGTTTGATGAGTTAAAAGAGCAATTTCCTTTCTATTCTCTTTGATGTCACATAATAACTTATTAAAGCTTAATGATCTTGCGCGATCTTGAGTTATCGATCATGATTTTCGTGTAGAGGTTGGAAAATGTGCTTGAAGGTGTTAAGGCTTGAGTCCTAATACCTAAGGATGATCATGACAGATAGGAGTTATATTTTTAAGGAGTGAATAGATAAGGTCTAAGGGAGTTGAGCATAAGAATTTGTTAATGATGGTAACTGCTAGAAATGCATCCCTATAACGTTTATGGATATGCGAAATCTTGTGCTATGTATGAGGCTAAGAGATAGATAGATGCTATGGTATGAACAACTTGGTGAAATTAAGAGGTTTCCCTATGGGGAAGGCCATGATCCCTAATATAGAATATGGGCCTGTTACTCTGAGCATGCAGTTTAAGATCATGCTATGTGGCGTTAAGAGGCAAAAAAAAAGGGGGGGGGGGAAGTACTTGAAGGATCTGTTGATCCTTGCATGTAATTTCCCCTGTCAAGGGAGGAAGTAGTACATATAGAATAATAAAAGATTAAGGCTCAATGTCAGAATAAGAACTTGTGGTTAGGATATTCTATATGGAATGTTCCCTCAGGTGGTATAAGCTATTTCTCAGAGTAAAGTTTTGCAATTGAGACTTTTCAATCAATGTTGAGAAGTAAAGAACATGCACGGAAGATACAAAAAGTTGATTTACTTTAGTGATATTAGGAGTTAGTGCAAAGTTCTTATCACCATACATGGTTATGGATGATGATCCCTTGATAAAAGGACCATTCTTGACAGGAAGGAAGTGGAAATTGTATATACCAGCAAGAAAAAAGGTGCAAATATGGTTTCAATGTAGTCTAAAGGAAATATTGTAGACATAATAGATAAGTTGGATATATTTCATCCATTCTCTAGAACAGCATGGCTCTAGCAAAGTCCGAAGGAAAAGTAAATTAAGTTTTTAATGAAAGTAATCATGGTCAGGTTGATGTAATCCCAAAATCATAGTAGTAAAGAAGAAAGAAAAAGAAAAGAAGGTGTGACTATGGTGTGGATTGAGATGATGTCAAGGAAAGGCAATGGAGTAACACTAGGTTTAATGGCTAAGTTGGACTATTTCTAGGGGGGGCATAGCAATGATTCCTCCTAGGTTAAGCTAATAAGTGATATTAAGAAAAACAAGGGAAGTGAATTCAAAGGGATAAGCCTACAAGTAACTGAACTCATTAAGTAAGCAACTCCTAGGATCTAAACCTAGAGATTGAAGGGATAATAAAGTTGAATGCAAGGGGTATAAGAGGATTCAAAAACCATGTTAAGAGTATTTGGAATTCCAATAGATGGCCTTTAGGCCATGGCAAGTGAAATAGATGGAAGTGGTCAAATAGTAAAGAAGAAGTGTTCCAAGGAATTCTTAGCTAATAGAGGTCTTTAGTACAGTAATGGAGTAAGTACAAAGTGAAATTTGTATGTTGCCATCTTATAATGAGGTGCCCCGGGAAAGAAGTATTTAAGGCATAAATTAGTGAGAGAAGAAGAAGATGAAAAAGGAGGTTAAAATCTTTTGTTTGAAATTCAGGGACCGAATTTCTTAAGGGGGGGAGAATGTAATGCCCTGATCAAGAGTCACACGAATTGTGACACTTTGTTCTGTTGGATCCTGTGAAAGCTCTAAGTTTGGACCCTATGCCCCCTTGGAGGGCTATAGGATTGGGACATTTTCATGGGATCAAAAGTCCTAGGTAATTATTCCTTAGATATCAAAGAATTAAAAAGCGATTTTTAACCAATTTTTGGAAGTTATTAACCCTTTCATTTTCAAGCTTGAAGTTTAAGGAAATTCAAGTTTTTAGAAGTTTGTACTGAAATCCAAAAGTTGGATTTTGTTTCTTAAGGAGTTTGATTTTTCCAATATTTTTATTGGATTCAAATGGGGGATATTCTCTTATTTACATTTATGTTTTAAAGTTAATGGAGAATAAAATAAATGAGGACATTAACCTAAAATTAAGAAATGTAAATAAGTATATGATGATGTTTGAGAAGTGTTTGGAAGGGGAGAAAAAAAAAAAAGAAAAGCAGGGACTGGGCGCTTAGGTGCCCAAGGCCAGCGCCTGTGCTGTAGAAGTGATGTAGCTTCAGGTGGGCGAACGCCAGCGGCAGTCACTGGCGCGCCTACGCTGGACGTAATTAAAAGAAAAAGCTCGAACTCTCTCATTCTTCACCAACCTCTCTCTCTCTTCCTTCCTCTCTCATCCTTCTTCTTCCCTCATGGATTCCATCAATCCTTCACCCATTTTTACTCAATTTATCATCAAATCCATTCTTTCCTCATCATTATCCAAGCTTTGGCCTTTGGAGCTCTCTTTCTCATCTTCTAGTGAGAGAAAGTGATGGTGGGAGAAGACCCACCACTCTCCTCATGCTCCACCACCTTCCTCCGCTCTCTAAGGTAATTCTTGAGCTCAACCCTCCTTATTAGACCATAGATTAGCTATTTTTTGCATGAATTCCATGTTTAAGGTTATGAAGGAAGGGTTAGGGTTCTAGAAATTAGGGGTTTTTGCCTTATGGAGCTCATCCTAGTAAATTCCTAGAATAGTTATGTTGTGGAAGCCTAATAGTGATATTTGTCATGTTAGATGCTCTCCAGAATCTCTTAGCGGCTCTAAGGCATCGCAAGGTTTGAGCTTCTTCCTTTCCAAGCATAGGCGGTGAGTGGATAACATATTTATAGCTAGTTTGTTTTAAGTATATGCATAATTTATAGTTTATTTTAAGTATATCTATGATTTCATAAATGTTATGGTTGTGGTTTAAGTTATTAGAGATCAAAGAAATTGAAATACCATTTTAACAATGACCTTAGTGAATTCTTGAAAGATAAAAGATATTACTCTTTTATATACATATATATATATATATATATATATATATATATATATATATATATATATATATACATATATATATATATATATATATATATGATTATGTATGTGTGTGGGACAAGCACCTTAAAGGTGAATTCTGATACTTGAACAGTTTGATAGCGAAAGATATGGTTTCAAGTTATTAAATGTTAGCTATATAAAGGCTTGAAGTTGATATGATGTTTAGAAATTATCGATTTCTATGAAGTAAGCTTAATATTGATTTCTATGAATCATTTTCACATTGATGTTGTTTTTTTTTTAAAAGCTTGATATGTTGAGAACTATGCAATGTTAATGTTTTAAAAGCTTAAGCAATGTATTTAGAATCTAGACTTGATGTTTGGAGTAAAGTTATTAAGGAATTTTAATGATAACAAATTAGAAATGAGCAAAGGTTTTCAAGGGGGAGGGAACTATAGCAGAACTGTTTGCTAATGGCAAAGAGCATTAGCCTTGTCACTCTCGAGTAACCCAGCTAGCAAGGTGATTGCTAGCCGGGCATATTTGGCCGACATGTCTGGAATATATAAACACGCATAGGCGTGAAGTTATCATTTACTGTTGGAGTTAGGCCACAGGGCCACCCAGTCAGGCAGCTATTTCTGAAATAGGATCCTCCCTTAAGCTTTGTTATGATTTATTTCAGCTAGATTTTAAAGTATTATGCCTATATATTTGTTTGTAAAGAAGTTATTATCCAGTCGAATTAAAAAGGCGATTTAATGAATTATATAGGTTTACTGAAAATCTTACGGTATTTGATATACATAGACGAAGTATTTCCAATAGCAAATGTGGTACGAGGTTTTTAAGAAACTTATAAAGTTATTGTTTTGCAAATGTTGTGCATCGGCTTGTTCCACCCTTGTTATAGATATATTATCCTTCACTGAGTCGTATGACTCACTCTTTCTTCCCTTCCATGTTTTTAGACAGGTGCGAGATTGTGCTCAACCTTTCACAGCTAATTAGGAATTTCAGCATCTAAGTTTAATTGTAAAATCTCTAGAAGTGCTCCATTAACCTACAGGCAGGGTCCTCCCTGTGTTGGGTCTTATGTTGTTATATGTAATTAGTTTAAATTTCAATGATTATGTATTTAAGCTTCTTGAATAGTTATGTAAACATATTTTCTATATGTGATTATGATTTAAATTCTCATTTTGTGTGTTGTGGGGTGCATTCGGAGAATGCCTGGATCCCTAATGAGTTTGCATGATTATGTGTTCTATGCAGGGCGAGGATCCTTATTTGGGAGTAGTCCTAAATACAAAGGAGACTCAGCCCGATTTTCTATTAGAATGAAGTCTAAAGTAGGCTTGCTAGGGACGTGTCCCTATGTGCCGGTCACGACTTA
This sequence comes from Pterocarpus macrocarpus, assembly GCA_031439585.1. NCBI lineage: Eukaryota > Viridiplantae > Streptophyta > Magnoliopsida > Fabales > Fabaceae > Pterocarpus > Pterocarpus macrocarpus. The sequence goes on from CM062517.1 coordinate 40,744,679, forward strand.
GGTTAGGTCGTGACAAAGATGGTATCAGAGCATTAGGTTTCCTTGTGGTTGTTGGAGCAAGTGTCCTCTAGTAAGATCACAATTGTGCAAATGGAAGCGCGCCCATTTTCATAGATTGTGATGTTATGAGAGGCCTATAGGAATGATATTCTTGTCCTTTGTCTCTTAATTATCCTAGATATTTCCCCCAAGTTGTGCACGTTGATCATGTGATAATCCAAGAGTTTTGCTCCTTTTCCATTTGTAATTCCAACTTTAAAACTAAATCCTTTATCCCTAACCTATTGTTTTGTCTGAATTGTTCCTACAAATGCGTAGCCTAGCAGGGTTTGTGAGCTCATAAAGTTGACATGGAAATTATGTGATGTGAAGCATGAGATATATGGAAATATGACTTGTGATTTGTAATAAGATGTTAAAGGTGAGTAGATGTCTTTTATGACCCATGATGTAGTTTGATGAGTTAAAAGAGCAATTTCCTTTCTATTCTCTTTGATGTCACATAATAAATTACCAAACCTTAATGATCTTGCGTGATCTTGAGTTATCGATCATGATTTTCATGTAGAGGTTGGAAAATGTGCTTGAAGGTGTTAAGGCTTGAGTCCTAATACCTAAGGATGATCATGACAGATAGGAGTTATATTTTTAAGGAGTGAATAGATAAGGTCTAAGGGAGTTAAGCATAAGAATTTGTTAATGATGGTAAGTGCTATGAATGCACCCTAATAACGTTTATGGATATGCGAAATCTTGTGCTATGTATGAGGCTAAGATATAGATAGATGCTATGGTATGAATAACTTGGTGAAATTAAGAAGGTTCCCTATGGGGTAGGCCATGATCCCTAATATAGAATTTGGGCCTGTTACTCTGAGCATGCAGTTTAAAATCATGCTATGCGGCGTTATGAGGCAAAAAAAAAGGGAGGGGGGGAATGCTTGAAGGATCTATTGATCCTTGCATGTAATTTCCCCTGTCAAGGGAGGAAGTAGTACATATAGAATAATAAAAGATTAAGGCTCAATGTCAGAATAAGAACTTGTGGTTAGGATATTCTATATGGAATGTTCCCCCAGGTGGTATAAGCTATTTCTCAGAGTAAAGTTTTGCAATTGAGACTTTTCAATCAATGTTGAGAAGTAAAGAACATGCACGGAAGATACAAGAAGTTGGTTTACTTTAGTGATATCAGGAGTTAGTGCAAAGTTCTTATCACCATACATGGTTATGGATGGCGATCCCTTGATAAAAGGACCATTCTTGACAGGAAGGAAGTGGAAATTGGATATACCAATAAGAAAGAAGGTGCAAATATGGTTTCAATGTAGTCTAAAGGAAATATTGCAGACATAATAGATAAGTTGGATATATTTCACCCATTCTCTAGAACAGCATGGCTCTAGCAAAGTCCGAAGGAAAAGTAAATTAAGTTTTTAAAGAAAGTAATCATGGTCAGGTTGATGTAATCCCAAAATCGTAGTAGTAAAGAAGAAAGAAAAAGAAAAGAAGGTGTGACTATGGTGTGGATTGAGATGATGTCAAGGAAAGGCAATGGAGTAACACTAGGTTTAATGGCTAAGTTGGACTATTTCTGGGGGGGGGCATAGCAATGGTTCCTCTGAGGTTAAGCCAATAAGTGATATTAAGAAAAACAAGGGAAGTGAATTCAAAGGGATAAGCCTATAAGTAACTGAACTCATTAAGGAAGCAACTCCTGGGATCTAAACCTAGAGATTGAAGGGATAATAAAGTTGAATGCAAGGGGTATAAGAGGATTCAAAAACCATGTTAAGAGTATTTGGAATTCCAATAGATGGCCTTTAGGCCATGGCAAGTGAAATAGATGGAAGTGGTCAAATAGTAAAGAAAAAGTGTTCCAAGGAATTCTTAGCTAATAGAGGTGCTTCAGTACAGTAATGGAGTAAGTACAAAGTGAAATTTGTATGTTGCCATCTTGTAATGAGGTGCCCAAGGAAAGAAGTATTTAAGGCATTAATTAGTGAGAGAAGAAGAAGATGAAAAAGGAGGTTAAAATCTTTTGTTTGAAATTTGGGGACTGAATTTCTTAAGGGGGGAAGAATGTAATGCCCGAATCAAGAGTCACACGAATTGTGACACTTTGTTCTGTCGGATCCTGTGAAAGCTCTAAGTTTGGACCCTATGCTCCCTTGGAGGGCTATAGGATTAGGACATTTTCATGGGATCAAAAGTCTCGGTAATTATTCCTTAGATATCAAAGAATTGAAGAGCGATTTTTAACTAATTTTTGGAAGTTATTAACCCTTTCATTTTCAAGCTTGAAGTTTAAGGAAATTCAAGTTTTCAGAAGTTTGTACTAAAATCCAAAAGTTCGATTTTGATTCTTAAGGAGTTTGATTTTTCCAATATTTTTATTGGATTCAAATGGGAGATATTCTCTTATTTACATTTATGTTTTAAAGTTTATGGAGAATAAAATAAATGAGGACATTAACCTAAAATTAAGAAATGTAAATAAGTATATGATGATGTTTGAGAAGTGTTTGGAAGGGGAGAAAACAAAAAAAGCAGGGACTGGGCGCCTAGGTGCCCAAGGCCAGTGCCCAGGCGCTGGCTGTGCTGCAGAAGTGATGTAGCTTCAGGTGGGCGGGCACCCAGGCGGCCAGGTCGTGGCGCCCAGGCGCCCACTAGACGTAATTAAAAGAAGAAGCTCGAAGCTTCTCTCTCATTCTTCGCCAGCCTCTCTCTCTCTTCCTTCCTCTCTCATCCTTCTTCTTCCCTCATGGATTCCATCAATCCTTCACCCATTTTTACTCAATTTATCATCAAATGCATTCTTTCCTCATCATTATCCAAGCTTTGGAGGTTGATTATTTTTTTGGAGCTCTCTCTCTCATCTTCTAGTGAGAGAAAGTGATGGTGGGAGAAGACCCACCACTCTCCTCACGCTCCACCGCCTTCCTCCGCTCTCTAAGGTAATTCTTGAGCTCAACCCTCCTTATTAGACCATAGATTAGCTAGTTTTTGCATGAATTCCATGTTTAAGGTTATGAAGGAAAGGTTAGGGTTCTAGAAATTGGGGATTTTTGCCTTATGGAGCTTATCCTAGTAAATTCCTAGAATAGTTATGTTGTGGAAGCCTAATAGTTATATTTGTCATGTCAGATGCTCTCTAGAATCTCTTGGCGGCTCTAAGGCATCGCAGAGTTTGAGCTTCTTCCTTTCCAAGCATAGGTGGTGAGTGGATAATATATTTATAGCTAGTTTGTTTTAAGTATATGCATAATTTATAGTTTATTTTAAGTATATCTATGATTTCATAAATGTTATGGTTGTGGTTTAAGTTATTAAAGATCAAAGAAATTGAAATAGCTTTTTAACGATGACCTTAGTGAATTCTTGAAAGATAAAAGATATTACTCTTTTATATATATATATATGATTATGTATGTGTGTGGGACAAGCACCTTAAAGGTGAATTCTGATACTTGAACAGTTTGATAGCGAAAGATATGGTTTCAAGTTATTAAATGTTAGCTATATAAAGGCTTGAAGTTGATATGATGTTTAGAAATTATCAATTTCTATGAAGTAAGCTTAATATTGATTTCTATGAATCATTTTCACATTGATGTTGTTTTTTTGTTAAAAGCTTGATATGTTGAGAACTATGCAATGTTAATGTTTTAAAAGCTTAAGCAATGTATTTAGAATCTAGACTTGATGTTTGGAGTAAAGTTATTAAGGAATTTTAATGATAACAAATTAGAAATGAGCAAAGGTTTTCAAGGGGGAGGGAACTATAGCAGAACTGTTTGCTAATGGCAGTAGCATTAGCCTTGCTGCACCTCGAGTAACCCAGCTAGCAGGGTGATTGCTAGCCGGGCATATTTGGCCGACATGTCTGGAATATATAAACACGCATAGGCGTGAAGTTATCATTTACTGTTGGAGTTAGGCCACAGGGCCACCCAGTCAGGCAGCTATTTCTGAAATAGGATCCTCCCTTAAGCTTTGTTATGATTTATTTCAGCTAGATTTTAAAGTATTATGCCTATATATATGTTTGTAAAGAAGTTATTATCCAGTCGAATTAAAAAGGCGATTTAATGAATTATATAGGTTTACTGAAAATCTTACGGTATTTGAGATACATAGACGAAGTATTTCCAATAACAAATGTGGTATGAGGTTTTTAAGAAACTTATAAAGTTATTGTTTTGCAAATGTTGTGCATTGGCTTGTCCCACCCTTGTTATAGATATATTATCATTCACTGAGTCGTATGACTCACTCTTTCTTCCCTTCCATGTTTTTAGACAGGTGCGAGATTGTGTTCAACCTTCCACAGTTAATTAGGAATTTCAATATCTAAGTTTAATTGTAAAATCTCTAGAAGTGCTCCATTAACCTACAGGCACGGTCCTCCCTGTGTTGGGTCTTATGTTGTTATATGTAATTAGTTTAAATTTCAATGATTATGTATTTAAGCTTCTTGAATAGTTATATAAACATATTTTCTATAAGTGATTATGATTTAAATTCTCATTTTGTGTGCTGTGGGGTGCATTTGGAGAATGCCTGGATCCCCAATGAGTTTGCATGATTATGTGTTCTATGTAGGGCGAAGATCCTTATTTGGGAATAGTCCTAAATACATAGGAGACTCTGCCTGATTTTCTATTAGAATGAAGTCTAAAGTAGGCTTGCTAGGGACGTGTCCCTATGCGCCGGTCACGACTTAGGTTAGGTCGTGACAACCTGCCACTTTACTTGACCAATGACATGGATTCTTCTATAGATATCTACAACTTGCCACCAATAATGGCCATTATGTCCATTTTTTATCTTGCATGGTCTTATTTTATTGATGATATAGATACATGTCCTCATTTTCCTTTAATTGCTTTGAAACAAGAAACATATAGAATAAGATTTATAATTGCCATCCATGAGAACCAATCAAGATTAATTCGTTCCACACTTTCCAATATCACCACCTCTTTCTCTTTCTCTTCCACATTTTCCAATAATACTCCTACCCACCTGCCACTTTACTTGACCAATAACATGTATTCTTCCGTAGATATCTACAACTTGCCCCCAATACTAACCAATCCCATTAAGTGAAATCCCTTCCCAATACCATGATTCAACACATGGAAATGAGAAAGCTTACTAGATAAGTTTTTAAAATATTCAAAGATGAAAAGAAGGCTTACAAAGGAAGACTTACCAGTTACCACTGTATATCTTCATCCAATGCCATAAAATAAAATCCTTTCTTACCATCTATTAGAATTTCTTCTGCTTGCAACTTTTGGTCTACCCCAACCCTGATTGAAATTATTTCTAGCATTTACCTTTGAAGCATGAGGAAGTGCAACCACAACATGAACCTGTGACCTACCATTCAAGTGCTTTTTATTTTATTTCTTTTTTCATTCTTATCTTCTATGCAACCGCTTCTTCTTCTATTTCTTTTGTTTCAATTCATGGTGGAAGACGACGCATCAATGGTCTGGTGGTGCGGCTGGCCTGATTAGTGGTGGAAGCAATGATGGAGCTCAACTATGGTGCATGAATGGACAGTTAATGTCTTGACAATAATGTGGCACAAGGAAGGCTAGCATACAACAAGATGAAGGGGATTGTAGTATGGGGTTCAATGGTGCTGCAGAGGTGTTTATTGTAGTAGAAGACACAAAGGAGGTGCAATGGCTCGCCTCTGTCAAGTTCCATGAATTTTAATTTCTTTTTGGTATTTTTATTTCTTTTGTTCATGATATAATTTTTTTATTTATATTGTTCATTAGATGCTTCTACTCTTGGATATGCTTAGGTTGCAAATAAACACATCACTGTTGAATATGCTCTGACGGTGGTGCATGGTTGGTGACGGCTGGGTTAATACAAAGCAAAGAGGTGGAGACAATAGTACCATAGTGGTACAAGGTTGCTATTGTCTAAGGTGAATCCCAATTCAATTATTGGTATAAATATTTTCATCTTATGGATCTTTGGTGGTGCTTCAATTTTCTTCTCCTCTTGCCATTGCTTCTATTTTATAGTTTATGCTTTTTCTTCTGCAAAATGTAGGTTCGATTTTCCTTCTTGCAATAGGTTCATTGGTTAATAGGTATTACTTAATTATGTTTCTTTAGTTTGCTTCTGTTTCATTATTTATATATATTTTTTTCACTATTTTCCTTATTTTTGTTGCAAACTTCTTCTATTTTGTTTTGATTAATATTTTAATCTATATTAATTTAGTACAAGATATTTTTTCATCTTTGTTCAATATTTTCTTTCTAATTCAATTTTTTTATTTTTATTTAGTATTGTCATTCTGATATGTAGTTGAATATATAAGAAATTGGTGGTGTTTTGAAATATATCTTTTTATTTGATTATTTGAGTTAGTTATCATTGTTATGATTTTATTCCTTTATGATGTGTTTTACTTTTTTTTTCATTTTAGATTTGTCTATTGTTCTTTTTTATTGCTTATGAGTTTCTTATGGAATAGTTTGTTTGTATTTGTTTAGGAACTGTCATGATGATAACTTTAACTATTTGGGTTTATGGATGCTCATTGATCCATATGTGGTGTGTATTTTGTTACTCATAGTCTATTGTATTAATGAATTTATCTTGAATATTTTGGTGGTGTTATTTCTTCTTTTATTTGTAGAACTTTGCAGAAATACCTGCTAATTTTTGCGAGGATTATCTCCATTGTGTTACATACAAATTTGATATTCCAAAAATTGGTAATGTGTTATTTATTTTTTTGCAGGGATTATGTATTTGATAATTTTTTTATTATTCTACTCCTTCTTTAACTATTTCCCTTTCTATTTCTTCCTGGCCTACTATATCATCTGTGCATCTTGATCCTTTTGGTTTATGTTTCAGCAATTGCCACACTTGAGCTATTATGGTAAGCACATTGGTTTTTCAAAAGTATTTTTTTTTCTTACAATAGAGATATCATTACTACTATGGAATAGAGATTGAATATTATAAGAAGTCCATTAATTTAGTTGCTAATTTTTCAAGGTATCGATAGAGGAATTAGAGATGAAACACTGTTACAGGTAATAGTTCCAATTTTGTATAGATAATGTTTTTTATTCTAATTTGCCATTAACCATTATATTGTAGTATGGTCCTGTAGTCATTATAGTTTGTTTTAATATTTATATTTAATTGATTGATTATCTCTAACATTTTTGAGTAAAAAAATATATATTTTCTTTACTTATTTGTTTCTTATTTGGTTAGTTATTTGCTTCAATACATAAAAATAGTGGATAGTGGATACAATGTATACTTAGTACCTATTTCTTCAATACTTAAATGAAATCAATAACTTCATTCTTTCTTTATACTTGAATTGATATGACTCTTAATTTTTCACATTTTCTATTTAATGCTTTATTTATTTGATTCAGTATATAATAATAGCAGTTATATTTGATTAGTGAAACTTCACTTGAAGCAAACCATGAAAGAATTGATAGTATAAAGGATAACATCACAGTAAAAGTTGATTCAGTTACAGTTGACTGCTGCAAAGGTAGAAGTAAGGCATACTATGGTAGATGATCTAAACTTAGCAATATTTGTGATGAGTACCAAACTTGAACAAGAATTTTTGTTATTTAGGTAGGGCAATTTAATTGAGAATATGTTTTTATCATGCAGCATAAATCATAGTTCTTAGTTGTAGGCAATTATTTATTTTATTTGGGAGTATTTTTTTCAACATGGCTTCATATGTCCATCAAGTTAGGGACTTTCCTTTTTCTTGATTAGATTTGATGTATCTTCTCAATATGAATTGCATTTGTTCATACATCGGTTAAGATGTTACTTAAACAATGTGGTATTTGCTCACAGGAAAAGAGGCATGAGAATGACCTTCTTATGCTGAAGTTAATGACTAAAAGCCACACTTGGAGGTGATTTTTTTATATGGTTTTCATAGGTGATATATTAATACTTTATGTGTCTTGCTATAATAATTCATGCTATGTATGTTTTTGATATGGACTTTTAGCTCCCACCCTTTTGCGATGGTTGAGTATTGATGTGTTTACCTATTAAGAAGAGAAGTCTAAGAAAAGCTTTCCAACTAAAAGGACCAAAATTAAAAAGAAAATAAAAAGCATCATGATCTTAGAATTCTATTTTAAATTCTTCAACGTAAAAATTATATAAAATTTTTAGAAAGTAAATGTTAATTGGAATTTTTTTATGATATAATTAAATGAAAACTAAAAATACTAGACAACTGAGAGGATTATGACTAGCAGAAAGGTGTATAGTGCTGGGATGGGACTGAAGTTTAAAATACTCCATGAGTGCAAAGGATATTAGTACACATTATAGATTAGGGCCTATAGTGTTTTTATATATTTTGAGAATAATGCAGATGTGTATTGGCACATTGGGGAATTTAATGGCCAATTTGACATGGATTGTATTTATGTTGAATTTGCAGCTACTGTAATATAGAGTTGCTGGTATGGAGTTGAGACAATAAATCCTTAGTTATCAAATTATATGGTTGCTTTCCATTCCAGGATGTTATTTTGATGATTGGATGGTTGTTATTTTGCACTATTGATATTTTTCTTTACTATTAGAGTTTTTTTTATGCTTGGTTGTTATTGTTTTTGCACTAGGGTTTTATGTTATTTATTTGAAATGCTTATTGCAATTCAGATCTCTTGCAGAAGTTGATGAATCCCATGGTTGAATGTATCAATCATCAAGAAGCAAAGGTAATGTAGTCTGTTGTTGAATAATTGGCAATGTGAGTAAAATGCTACCTAGATTGATGTTATTTGACTGTAGCAGATCTGAATATCCTCTGGTAATATTGATCGCCACATTTGCCTAACGAGGCCTACATCCTAGCTATCAAGGTGGTTGCAAGGCAAGGTATAAGACCTTATGCAGATTGGAATTTAGAAGTCTTTGATAGTCATGTATGTGGTTGAAAAAGTATAGTTACTATTAGTGCAACAGGGGTGATTGGTGAATCTGATAGCATTAGAAAATCCACCTCCAAGCATATAAATGGCCCGAATAAAAGGAGTATACACATAAGAAAAGTCTTTGATAGTCTTTGCCATATAAAAGTATTTTTATAAAATGTTAATCTAAAACAGGTGATAGGCAATTATACATCGCATGAATGAAGTATACACATTATACTTATCATTATATTTTATATCAATATATGGAATATGCATTTTTAATACATTTGAAGGAAGTATATAAATTCTGGAGTATAACTTGGATAGATAGTTGATCAAAAAAAGAAAAAAAAGAACTTGGATAGATAAATAAGCAATATTGTTATTATTAACTTATATTGATAAATAATTAATAGCAGCTGATACTAAATATTTATATTATATGGATGATACTATATATGTTTATTATACAAATAATAATTTACCTACCATATATTTTAGTTATATGAGTCTTCTTATATTCAAATTTTGTGACCTTCCCGTGCATCGCACAGGTAATTACACTAGTATTTCTCTAAAAACGGGATCTTTAGAAAGTGGGATTCATGACGTGTCCAATTCTCACAAATATGGTTTCCGCCCAAACATTCATTGCCTAATCAATGACAAGCAATTTCTATCAATTATTACTTCCAATTGGTTGATTCCAATTCCTTCTAAAACCTTCTAATTCTTCCAATCATTCCATTTTCTCATGTGATCAATTATTACTCTTACCCACCTGCCACTTTGTTTGACCAATCACATTATTCTTCTATAGATATCTATAACTTGCCACCAATACTAACCAATCCCATTAAATAAAATGCCTTCTCAATCCCATCATCTAACACATGGAAATGAGAAAGCTTATTTGATAAGCTTTTCAAATATTCAAAGATGAATAGAAGGCTTACAAAGGAAGACTTACCAGTTCCCAAAATATATCTTCATCCAATGCCATAAATTAGAATCCTTTTTTTCCATCTATTAGAATGCCTTTTGCTTGCAACTTTTGTTCTATCCCAACCCTAATAGAAATATCTTATACGTTCAAAATATCTTATACTTTCTAGATGTTATCTACCATCTACCAACTTTTCATTATACCAATAGCAAGCTTTCTTATCTTCATCTTAAATTTCTTTCCTTCTCTTCATTATTTTCTCTTTCTCATCCTAGACCCTTCTTCTTCCTCTTCATTTTTTTGTCCTTTCTTTTTATTTTTCACATTTCCTGTGCCTATAGTGGATGGTTGCTACCTCTTGGAGCTTCTTTACATAAAATCACAAGCTTTCTTCTTTATCTTCTTCAAACATGATTTTATTCTAGTGGGTTTTTTATATCTTCTCTTCTATTCCCTTTTCCAATCAACACTTCTATTTTTCCTCTTTCTCATTCTCATTTTCTCTGCCACAACCTCTTCTTCTAATCAATTTGTGGTGGAAGATGACTCAACAATGATCTGATGGTGCGGATGTCTTGACCAACTCTTTTTTATTTGCTTGGTAAGATTTCCCCACTCTTCTTCTTCTTCCGAAACAATTATTGATGCTTCCTATTACTAATTGATACATTTTACAAATCCATAAGATGGTTGGTGCTGACGGTGGCACATGGTTGGTGACAATTGGATCAGTGAAGAGGTGGAGACAACAGTGTCATAGTAGTATGAGGTTGCTACTGTCTAAGGTAAATCTCGATTCAATTACTGGTATAAATATTTTCATCTTCTGGATTTCTGGTGTTGCTTCTATTTTCTTCTCCTTCTTGCCATTGCTTTTATTTTATAGTTTATGTTTTTTTCTTTTGCAAAATCCAGGTTTGATTTTCCTTCTTACAATGGGTTCATTGGTTAATAGGTATTACTTAATTATATTTTTTTGATTTGCTTCTATCTTATTATTTATATTTGCTTTTTTTTCACTATTTTCCTTATTTTTGTTGTAAACTTCTTCCATTTTTGTTTTGATTATTATTTTAATCTGTACTAATTTAATGCAAGATATTTTTTTTTCATCTTTGTTCAATATTTTCTTTGTGATTCAATTTGTTATTTTTATTTATTACTGTCATTTTGATATGTAGTTGAATGTATGAGAAATCGGTGCAAGATGTTGTTCATATTGGTTTTTTGAAATATATCTTTTTATTTGATTATTTGATTTAATTACTATTGTTATGATTTTATTCCTTTATATTGTGTTTTATTTTTTTCATTTATTTTCATTTTAATTCTATCTATTGTTCTTTTTTATTGCTTATGAGTTTTGTAACACCCTACTAATTTAATATTATGCTTAAATCATAACATAAAATTAGGTAGACTGTGTTACTATGTTAATATTCTGTATATATATATATATATATATATATATATATATATATATATATATATATATATATATATATATATATTTTTTTTTTTTTTGAACAGGCAAAATGATGCGCTGCTATACTATGAGCGTAACGAAACTCAACATAATACCACAATAGATAAGGAATAGTATAATAGCAAAATTCCTAACGCTAAAAGTAGAGGCAGAATTAGCAGGAGCAGCCTATGTGCAACAGGTCCAACTCGGAGTCATAGTGAAGCTGCAGGTCTAGGATCTCAATGAAAAGAGTGGCCGTTGAGCTCTTCGCCAGCATCTGAGAATGATGCGGGAAATACAGAACGAGGTGAGAATTTAAAGAAATTTTCAATAGGGTTATGTTTAGTGGTTATCTGTCGTCATATGCATTCTTAGTTGCCTCGGTTTTTACTTAATTATAAGAACATGTGCTCAAACTGAAATATCCATTTTAATGAGTTCAAGAAAATATCTGGTCCGAGGCAAGGTTCATTTTTACTTTAGATGGCACAAGAAACAGAATAGATTACTAATAATGATACATAGAACAATAAACAGAATAAATAAATAAACAGTAGCAAATGAACATAATAGACAACTGTAAGCATCTTGACATAACTATTCCATGTATTCATGCATTCATGTAATCATGCAGATTCATACTTGAACTTTCCTTCATAAACTTTTTATTTCCTTTCATCATTTTTCCATCTCTTGGTCTCCTGGGAGTTCTTGGCCATTTAGACTCCTGGGTAATAGTCTGCTTCTCAGGATCGAGCTCGTTCCTATACAGGAATGCCGGGTTTACTTTCCCCGACCTTCCCACCGATCTATTCCCCTTAACTTCTTATCCGGGGCTGGCCCAAGTAGCATAGAACTTTCATAGTACATAATTCTTAACATAACTTTCATAACTTTCCTTGAAATGCACATGTATTAACATGTAATTCATAACTTATGCATGGATTCTACTAGAAATTCGGCAGTATAACGGAACGTGTCCGCTTCCCCATAAATAGTGCCAGCATACCAGAGCATTAATTTATCACAAAGAACACAACATCAAATACACATTCCAATATTGAACTCATATCAACATCAAATTCATTAAGGCAGAGTTTCTGCCTCAGCATATTCAACCAACCCGATTTTTATAACTCAAGCCATAATTTCTATTTAACTCATTTGGATCTCAAATTTGGATATGTTAAAGGGTTATGTGTCTATTTTCTAACCTCTTTAGTCCCATCTAATTTTGATATCTATAGCTTAAGATATTTAGATTTAACCTCGGCTTGCCCAGTGGCTAGCCAGAATTAGACACTTAAAAGTAAAAATCTACTAAAAATCGAAAATTGACTCAAATGATACAAAATTGGACTCATATTAAAGCTAACAGGGTAGAGTTTCATATGCAAAAGGTTCCATTCAATTTGACTTAGTAGGGCTCGAGTTACAAGCCCTGAATTCTGACCTTCCTAAAATGCCCTGTTCTGGTCTGGTGTGGACATAGGGCAACTTTCTTGGATCACTGGGAGCAACTGGGACCTTATCTAATTCTGAAATTTTTATGGGACATTCTCCTATGTGTAAAATTTCTAACGAAGTTAGTTTCACTCATTTTCAAGTAGTATAGGGCGAGTTCTACCCTGAAAAACCCAGTCTGCCCAGAATCAGAGTCAAAACCCTAGGTCGAAATTCAAAAATCATATCTCTCTCAATACTAGTCCAAAAACCTTATATGATATATCTATGGAAAGCCCTGGATGTCTAGTTTCATTTAAAATTGTTTCACTAAATTTAATCAGCTGTAGGCCGAGCCGTACACTCTGCCGTACAGACTGCCAAGGGGTTTTGGGTTCTCCAGCTCTCCATCTCTTCCTATTTTCATTCTTTCTTGCTTCAAATTCGATTTTAACCAAACAAACAGCCCAAAACCAATCACATATCATCATAATCATTCATTTAACACATCAAATATCATGAAAATAATCCAAGCTCAGCCAGCCAAGACCACAGAATTGATGTAAGAAGAGAACTCCTACCTTTGTTCTAAGTGATTTTGTTGGATTTTTGAAGCTTGGATGAGTAGAGCTTGATGTTGGCTGGAGTTATGTGTGTAAAGAAAAGAGAAAGAGAGCTGAAAGAAGAGGAGAAAGTGGCGTAGAAGTGTGGGTCTGAATGGGTGAGAAAATGAGAGAAAAATCTGGTTACATTGAGTGGTTTTAATTGACTCACTTTGGCTTTTGATTGGTTGGATTTGCAAGGCTGAAATTCAGCCAAGCCTTCCCATGAGTTGTGGCCACTTTTGCGCCACTTTTGGGTGATAATGTGGCTGAGTAATCAGCCTTAGGTTCTAGGGTTTTAAGTTTGTAATTCTATTGGTTTGGTTCCGACAGTTTAAAATACCGTAATGTTACCGATTTCCTTTAAGCCGGTAAATCGGTTTTCAACAAAATTTTATGAAATCTTCTATACTCTAACTTAATTCTCTCTTATCTAAACTCAGGTAATTGCTAATCAATTGAGTCTAATTAATTGTTTAACCGAATCTTGATCATTTTCAATTATTCGATAAAACCGAATAATTAGGCGAAAAACGGTGGATGTTGCAAGTTTCCTATGGAATAGTCTATTTGTCATGCTCAGGAACTGTTATAATGATAACTATAACTATTGAGTTTATGGATCCTCATTGATCTACATGTGATATGTATTTTGTTACTCATAGTCTATTATATTAAATGAATTTGTCTTGATATTTTAGTAAAGTGTTATTTGTTCTTTTATTTGTAGAACTTTGCAGAAATACCTGCTAATATTTGCAAGAATTATCTCTATATGTTATATAAAAATGTGATATTCCAAGGATTGATAATGTGTTACTAAGTTTTTGCAAGGATTACATATTTTATTAATTTTTTGTATTATGCTCCTCCTTCTTTAACTACTTCCTTTTCCAATTTTTATTGGCCTACTATATTATATGTATGTCTTGATACTTTCAGTTTATGTTTCAGCAATTGCCATACTTGAGCTATTCTGGTAGGCACATCAGTTTTTCAGAAGTTTTTTTTTTGTTACAATAGAGATGCCATTACTACTATGGAACAAAAGTTTGAATATCATAAGAATTCCATTAATTTAGTTGTTAATTTTTTAGGGCATCAATTGTGCAATAAGAGGTGAAACACTATTACAAGTAGTTGTTCCAATGTTTGTATAGATAATACTTTTGTTTCTAATTTGCCATTAACTATTACAATATAGTACATAATCCTGTAGTTATTATATTTTGTTTTAATATTTATATTTAATTGATTGATCATCTCTAACTATTTTAAGAAAAAAATGTATTTTCTTTATTTATTTATTTCTTATTTGGTTTGTTGATTTGCTTCAATCCATAAGAATAGTGGATAATGGATATAATGTATATTTAGTGTGACAACCTCTATCATATAAGCCATGCTCAAGTCATGGGATTACATAAAAAGGTTGTCACGGTGCTGAAAAATTCTTTAAAATAGGGAAAATATAATACATGACCCTTTAATTGTCCACTTTATTACTAATTACTAATCTCTGATACATAGAGAATAAAATAATTACACTTTAAAAGCAAATTGTGACCGATAGAGTAAACAGCGTCTACTTCCGACTAATCATTAGCTAGCTTCGATGGTCTCCTGATCTGGCTAGCGCCTGAGTCGTGCTCAATGAGCGGCCCTGCATTTCGCCTTGCACTGGATGTCCAACTTAGGTACTGGAATGTTTACGGAAAAGAAAACATACAAGCAGGCAGTGAGAACCTAGGGTTCTCAGTAGGTAAATTTAAACAAATCTTATAATGCCATCATAAACATTCCAGCAGCTTCGGTTTATTATGAAAATATGAGCATATATAAACAAATAGTGGTTCAATTTTAAGTTGAAAATACCTTTCTCGAAGCGGGTTACATTTTAACTATCACTTACCATATTATATTGCAGACATAGAAATATGATTAGTATGATATGCTTCAACCAGAAATATGATTAGTATGATATGCTTCAACCAGAATCATAATAATAATAGTATGACTTAATGAGATAACTAAAGATGCGCTTATAGATGTTCATGCTTGACTGTATGCAAACACACTTGACTTAATTCATATCTTCCCTTAGCTTGCAACTTGATCTTACTTTTCTGTGCTTAGTCCCTCGGAGGTGAATGGCCTTTCTCACCCCTGGGCAATAGCCTGCTTTTCAGGTTCGAGCTCGTACCTATACATGAGTGACGGGTTTACTTTCCCCGACCCTCACACCGGTCTATTTCCACTAATCTGGTCGAGGGCTGGCCCAAGTCTTAGACAGTATCGCTCTGGCCCACGCTAGCTGGGTCTATGCCATGTTTGGCGTGGTAGCTTAGTACGTCCCTCTTGAAAGTTCTTATCATCTTTCCTTTCCATATCTTATCATGCGTATAGATGCTTTGTGCATATATGAATATGCCTCATGTCTTATTTCTCATATCATATTCTAATTATGCTTGCATGCATGGCATACATGAACATAACATGTGAATGTAATATATTCAAAGTATAATCTCTCATAGCATAAGCTCTCATAACTCATATCATACCTAAAATTCATCCTTGATAACTCGTATCATATTCAAGTTCATCCTTACATGTAAACATTCCTAGTTTCATAGACTTCTACCGCAAATCCGGCAGCATAACGGATCAGTTCCGTCTCCCCATGAATAGTGCCAGTTCTCACAGACAATTCAATCATAGCAATATAATCAATGTAACGTATATATATATACATCAATATAGAACTGGCAATCCTCAACTCAAACCTTATATTTCCACCAACTCTTGTGAAACTATCACTTTGGCCATTCTGCCAATTCTATTTGGTTCTGCCCGAATTTTGTATAATCCACCTTTATCTCTATTCAACTCATTTAAACCTGTATTTTGGATATGTCGTAGCTCTATATGTCTACTTTCAAACCTCTTTAGTCCCATATCATTTTGATTTATATAACTCAAGATATTCAAATTTTGCCTCAACCTATTCAGTCACTGGCCCGAATTACCCTCCTAGAAGTATAAATTCACTAAAAATCGAAACTAAGCGTAAATCATACGAAATTGGTGCCATATCAAAGCTAACAGGACAACCTTTCATTTGCCATAAGTTTCATTCCATTTGCTTAAGTATACCTCGAGTTATAAGTCCTGAAAGTCGACCTTCCTGAACTACTCTATTTTGGCTTGGATTGGACATAGGACAACTTCCTTGAATCACTGGGAACAATTGGGACCATAACAAACTCAGAATTTCATATTGGGATGTTCCCCTATGTGTAAGCTTTCTAACAAAATTAATTTCATTCAATTTGGAGTTGTATAGGGTGAGTTATACAGGGTGAGTTATACCCTTATCAACCCATACTGCCCAGGTGAATGTCTTGATTCCTAGGTCAAACTTTAAAAATTCATATCTCTCTCAATACTAATCCAATAACCTTATATGATATATGTATGGAAAGCCCTGGATGTCTATTTTCATCTAAAAATGGTTTCATCGAATTTAATCGGCTGTAGGCTGCGCCGTACACTCCGCTGTACGGATTGCCGTGGAACTTCTCTCTTAGACAGCATTCCAAACCTTCACTTCTCCTAGTTTTCTTTTTCTAACCTTAATCCCAACTCATTATTTAATATTAATCCCATATTAATCCAACCATAATTCATCATATACATCCAATATATCATCAAATATATATAGAAGAGTAATCTTTCATGCATCCTCAGCTTAAAGAAATTAAGACTAGGGATTGAATCCTACCTCTTTGGAGTGTGATCTTGAGTTAAATGTTGAAGCTTGAATTATTAGGACCTGGCTAAGCTTGAAGGAGTGATGGAGTTGGGTGAGTGGAGAAGAGAAAAGAGAGCTGAAGTGAGGGAGAAGAGAAGGCGCAGAAAAAAATGGGTCTGAATGAGGGGAGAAGAAGGTGTTATATAGGCATGAGTGGTAGTTAACTTGGAGGGTTCTGATTGGCCTTAAAACACAAGGCTGTAATTCAGCCAACCTTCCCCTCTTTAGCGACAATTTGCTCTCCACGTCGCCCTCTTTTTGTGACCAAATTGCTCTCCACGTCACCCTAACAGTGGGACTCGTTTCTAGTAGATTCTGAAGATGATATCGGAACTCGTACTCCTTTAAAGTCGGAACTCGTGCAGTTCTTGAGATGAAATTGGAACTCGTGGATGATTTGGAAATTAGCTCAAAGATTCGAACTCGAGTCCATTCTAATTGAGTTCCACTTTAATGCGGGACCTCGTGATATTTTACTCGGAAGTCGGTACTTGCACCATTTTGTTAAACTATAACTTCTGAGGTCGGAAACCATGTACACTATTAAGGTGAGATCGAAACTCGGGTATATTTTCTTTGAGACGTGAAGTCGGATATCGTGGAATTACGTTCATGTTCGGACTTGAAGGCCAAGTCGAAAGTAGGAAACTGAGGAATTACGAAAGTTGAAATCGGAGGTCAGAAATTACACCCAATAGACTTTAACTCAAATATTGGAACTCGGAAGCCACTCCAGTTAACTCGAAGCTAGAACATTAAGTTGGAAATCGGAAAGGCCATGAAGTCGGAATTTTGAAGACCAACTCGGAAGTCGTACAGGACATGAAGTCAGAAATGAAGACCATGCTGGGATAAGGTCGGAAATCGAAAGTTGGTTGAAAAAAATTGAAGACGAACTCGAAAATCGGAAATTATCCTATTTCATGTGAAATTCGAGGATGAAGTCGGAAATAAAAAAAACTAGTGAATTTCGAAACTCGGAACTCGGAACTCGTGGTGAAGGTAAAATGGAATAATTTAGCACAAGGAAAATTGGGATGTTACATTTAGTACCTATTTCTTCAGTGCCTAAATGAAATCAGTAACTTCATTCTTTCTTTTTACTTAAACTGATATGGCCTCTTAATTTTTTACTCTTTCTATTCAGTGCTTTGTTTATTTGATTCCATATATGATAACAGTGGTTATATTTGATTAGTAAAAAGTTTACTTGAAGCAAGCCATGAAAGAATTGATAGTATAAAGGATGGCATGATAGCAAAAATCGATTCAGTTACAGTAGTGGTTGCTATAAAGGTAGAAGTAAGGCATATTATAGTAGATGATCTAAACTCAACAACATGTGTGATAAGGACCAAACTTGAACAAGAATTTTTGTTATTTATGTAGGGCCATTTAATTGAGAATATGTTTTTATCATACAACATAAATTGTAGTTCTTGGTTGTAGGCGATTATTTATTTTATTTGGGAATAGTTTTTTCAACTTGGCTTCATATGTCCATCAGGTTAGAAAAATTCTTTTTTCTTGATTAGATTCGATGTATCTCCTTAATATGAAGTACATTTGTTCATATATTGGTTAAGATGTTGTATAAACAATGTGGTATTTGCTTGCAAGAAAAGATTCACAAGGATGATCTTCTTATGCTAAAGTAAATTACTAAAAGCCATAGTAGGAGGTGTTTTTTTAGATGGTTTTCATAGGCGATATATTATTGCTTTATGTGTCTTATTATAATAATTCATGCTATGTATGCTTTTGATTTGGACTTTTAGCTCCCATCCTTTTGTGAGGGTTGAGTATTGATATATCTACATATAAAAAAAAGAAGTCCAAGAAAAGTTTTCTACCTGAAAGGACCAAAATTAAAAAGAAAATAAAAAAATTTATGATCTTAGTGAAATTGAATATGCACAAATAATATTTGGCAAAAAAATAATTTGTACTTATTTAGATTTGAAAAATACAAAAACTAGGATTATTTAGGTGGAATGTCCATGACATCAAAGGAATTTTTAAAATTGGTAGAAAAATTCTTCCTATTCAAATTAGGACTTATCATAAGATGTTGTTCTTATTGTTTTTGTTTTTCATATTTAGTAGTTATGTCATTTTATATAAAATTAATTGAATTTTTAAATTCTTCAATGTAAACGTTATACAAAATTGAATGAAAATAATTGGGATTTTTTTTAATAATATAATTGAATGAAAATTGGAAATGTTGGACAACTCAGAGGATTATGACTAGCAAAAAGGTGTATAGTGCTGGGATAGGACTAAAGTTAAAGATACTCAGTGAGTACAATGGATGTTAGCACACATTATAGATCAGGACCTATAATTTTTTATGTATCTTGAGAATAACACAAATGTGTATTGGTACCCTAGGGAATTTAATGGCGAATCTGACATGGATTGTACTTATGATGAGTTTGTAGCTACTATGATACAGAGTTGTTGCTATCAAGTCCAAACAATATATCCTTAGTTATCTAACTATATGGTTACTTCCTGTTTCAAGATGTTATTTTGATGATTGGATGACTGTTATTTGCACTATTGATATTTTTGTTCACTATTGGATGGATGATAACAATGATTGATACTAAATATTTATATTTATAGATAATACTAAATATTTATATTGCACAGGAGATACTATACATGTTTATTATATGAATAATAATTAATTTATCATATATTTTAGTTATACAAGTCTTCTTATATTCAAATTTTTGTGATCTTCCATGCATTGCATGGGTAACTACACTAGTATATATATAAAACTTGCTTTCTAGCATTATGAAAAAAAGACAATTTTTTTTCTTACCAGCATTTTCAGCAATACGCTAATACACTGGTAAAAAAGAGTTTTTTGTCTTTTTTTTTCCAAACTACTGCAAATATATATATATATATATGTACCTTATGAGAATAGATTTGTTATATGGGAAGTGAGAATGAATATTTCCACTATTAGATTAAATTGAGTGGTTGAGATTAAATCACTAATTTTAAAAAGTCATGTGCAACTTTCGCTTCCAACTTTCCAATGTTAGATTTATATGTGCATATTGATGATGCTGGTAGATTTACCAAAAGCACTGGTAGATTTACTAAAAATGCTAGTAAATAGTAAATCTACCGAAAATGCTGGTACGTTTCTAGAAAAAATAAATAATTTGAACAAAAGTAACAATGATTATATGGGATGCTAGTAAATTTGCCTAAACCGCTAGTAAATTTACAAAAAATGCTAGTAAGTTTCTGGAAAAAATAAAAAAATTTGAACAAAAGTAACAAAGTTTGTGGGATGTTGGTAAATTTTTCCAAAAGGCTGGTAAGTTTATAGAAAAAATAAAAAACTTGAAAAAGGGTAACGAAAATTATGGGATGCTAGTAAATTTGCTTAAAATGTTGGTAAATTTACCAAAAACGATGGTAAGTTTCAAGAAAAAATAAAAAAAACTTGAACAAAAGCAACAAAGTTTATGAGATGCTAATAAATTTGCCTAAAATACTGATAAATTTGCCTAAAATGTTGGTAAGTTTCGAGAAAAAATTAAAAGCTTGAAAAAAAGTAATGAAGATTATGGGACACCGGTAAATTTGCTTAAAATACTGATAAATTTGACTAAAACGTTGGTAAATTTGCCAAAAACAAACGTAAGTTTCTAGAAAAAATAAATTACTTGAACAAAAGTAATAATGATCATATGGGACACTGGTAAATTTGCAAAAAAGGCTAGTAAATTTGCCAAAAACACTGGTAAGTTTTTGGAAAAAATTAAAAACTTAAAAAAAAGTAACAAAGATTGTGGGACGCTGATAAATTTGCCTAAAATGTTGGTAAATTTGCCCAGCTAGTAAGTTTCTGGAAAAAATTAAAAACTTGAACAAAAGTAACAACAAGCATATGGGACGCTCGTAAATATTGGGCGCAAAAGGTGGCCGTGAAAGTTGCACGTGACTTTTTAAAATTAATGATTTAATCTCAACCACTCAATTTAATTCAACGGTGGAAATATCTATTCTCACTTCTTACATAACAAATCTATTCTCATAAGATACATCCCTATATATATATATAATGCTTACATATTTATATATACAAATATATACATAAAACTTGCTTTCCAGCGTTATGGAAAAAACAAAAACAAAAAAAAACTCTTTCTTACCGGCGTATTTGCTGAAAAAGCTGGTATGAAACTCTTCCTTACTTGTTTTTTACCAGCGTTTTCAGCGACACGCTAGTAAATTTATGGAAAAAAGATCTGACAAAAAATTCTTTTTTACCAGCGTATTTGTTGAAAACGCTGGTAAAAAAATAATTTTTTATCAGCGTTTTTAACAAAGATATAGGTAAGAGTTTTTTTTTTCATTTTTTTTCGGAACACGATATATATATATATATATATATATATATTTAAATAAATATATTTGTAACTATAAAAATAAATATATTTAGTTATTTATATATATAAATACAAATATATTTATATTTATATTTATATTTCGTTAATTATATATATATATATATATATATATATATATATATATATAAACAAATATATTTAGTTAATTAATTATATATATATAACTTACTTACTAGTGTTCTAGAAAAAAATGACCAAAAAACTTTTTCTTGCTAGCATATTTGCTGAAAATGCCGGTAAGAAAGTCTTACTTAGTAGCTTTTTACCAGCGTTTTCAGCATTATGTTGATAAATTTCAGGACAAAAAAAAGTGAAAAGAAATAATGATACGATGGGACCAGTTGTCTGAGTGTCTTTTATCATCTTCATAACTGGCTATTAAGAGAAAACCTCAAATTACCTATGATAGACCACGTTAAGCGCCTAATAATACACGGTGCATCATGCACCATACTTTATAAGGTGCGTATTAGCAAGCGCCTGAAACTCAAGTATAATTGATAAAAGAAGCAAGACATCAAACTTCTAAATACCATATGAAAATTCAAACAGCAAAGCATTAAAGATAATCCCATTACTCTACAATAGAACCTTTCCTATTACTTTACAACAGAACATTGCTGACAAAAACTGGACCATCATGTGAAAACCCTGCCAAAGAGTGCGAATACAATTAGGTAGCACATTAGTTCTTCAAAATAATAGTAACAACAATTGCAAAGCCTAGTTGCATAGGCAAACTCCCAATGTGTAAGTTGCATAAAATACATTTGCACTCCTTTGGTGATCCTCAAAATAGAACACATTTGCATAGCATAAAAACACCCTATATTCCATTAACAAATAGAAATTGCATATTGCATAAAGTTGTAACATATTCAAACATTTAGATCAATCCAAGAAGCTCATGCTTTTACATTATGTATTCTTTTAATTGTAGCAATTATTGTAACATCTTAATAAGCCCATACTATGTAACACCCTCCCAAGTACAGTACTATGCTTAAGTCATAGTACCGCAACCTGGAGTAGTTATTGTTACCTGAGCAGACCTTATTTGACAGCAACTTCAGCCATCTTCGGAAACTTCTTGAGCTATCTGGAGACAACACGGAAATAGGAGTGAGAATTATAAATTCTTAGTAGGATTCTCTAAATATAATGTCATCATTGTCATCTCCAGTTTGCTTCGGTTTATTATGAAAAAGGTGAACACGCTATACAAACTGTTTAATTTCTTATAGTTCGAAAATATATTATCCGAAGCAAAGTTTATTTTACTCATACACTTGGCATTTGGGAAGGCCTACACAAGATTAATCCATGAATAATACCATGGATAATAACTGCAACATATTATATAACACATAGTATTAATATACTGGGAACATAACATCTGCACATAACTTAACTTGTACTTGAATTCATGCATATACATAAAACTTGCTTTTCTTTCTTCATCTTTCTTTTTCATCATAAAATCTGTATATGCCACATTCCAGAGTATGATCGCCATGTTATACCCCATCAGAGCGTGATCGCCATGTTATGTTCCTTAGGAATATGGGACCTTCATTTGGTACTTACACTATCTGGGTCATGCCATGCCTCATGTAAGTTTTGTCCCCTGTACTCACATTAACTGAGTCGATGCCATGCCTCATGTGAGTGGGGTGCTTGCATATATTTTAAATCTTTAGTCTTTAGTCTTTAGCCTTTACTGCCCTTGGATAGCCTGGCCTTGGAGTGAGCTTGTCAGCTTCACCCGTGACCGTCGTTACACCGACTCACCCGCAAAGGGACCCACGTGCCTCTAGACTTGGAGGGATCTCATTTTGGCCATGTGCTTCTAATTGAAGGGATCTCTTTTGGTCATGTGCCTCAAAATTGAGGGATCTCATCTGATCACGTGCCTTCAATATAGAGGGATCTCATCTGACCACGTGCCTCCAAGGTAGAGGGATATCTTAGTTTTAGCTGCCTTCACAAGGAGGGATTCAATGTGCAACTGCCTCCAGGTGAAGGGACCCACATTCAATATATTCACATTCTTTCATTCTCATGCATAATCCAGCATAGACATGCGGGATGTACTCATACATATGCTTCATAATTTATTCTCATATACCTCATATCATACTTATATCATTCTTGCATACAAACATTGCCATTTTCATAGACTTCTGCCATAAATCCGACAGCATAACGGATCAGTTCCATCTCCCTATGAATAGTGCTAGTTCTCACAGACAATTCAGTCATAGCAATATAATCAATCTAACATATATATCAATGTAAAATTGGTAATCCTCAACTCAAACCTTATATGTCCACTAACACTTGTGAAACCATCAATTTGGCCATCCTGCCAATTCTATTCAGTTCTGCCCGAGTTTTGTATAATCTACCTTTACCTCTATTTAACTCATTTAAACCTGAATTTTGGTTATGTCATAGGTCTATATGTCTACTTTGTAACCTCGTTGGTCTCATATCATTTTGATTTATATAACTTAAGATATTCAAATTTCCCCTCAGCCTATTCAGTCACTGGCCCGAATTACACTCTTGGAAGTATAAATTCACTAAAAATCGAAACTAAGCCCAAATCATACAAAATTGGTCTCATATTGAAGCTAATAGGACAGCTTTCATTTGCAACAAGGTTCATTCCATTTGCTTTAGTATAGCTCGAGTTATAAGTCCGGGAATTCCACCTTTCTGAACTACTTTATTTTGGCTCAGTTTGGACATAGGGTAAATTCCTCAAACCACTGGGATCAATTGGGATCATAACAAACTCAAAATTTCATATTGGGATGTTCCCCTATGTGTAAGCTTTCTAACAAAGTTAGTTTCACTCAATTTGGAGTTGTGTAGGGCGAGTTATACCCTCCTCAAGTCACCCTGCCCGGATAAAAGTCCTGATTCCTAGATCAAAATTCAAAATTTCATATCTCTTTCAATACTAATCCAATGGCCTTACATGATACATGTATGGAAATCCCTGAATGTCTACTTTCATCTAAAAATAGTTTTATCGGATTTAACTGGTTGTAGGCGGAGTCGTACACTTCGCCATACGGACTGCCGTGGAATTGCTCACTTAGGCAGCATCCCAACCCTCCATTTCTCCTAGTTTTCTTCTTCTAACTCTAATTTCAACTCAAGATTTCATGTTAATTCTATCATAATCTATCATAATACATCCAATAGTTCATCAAATACATGAAGAAGAGTACGATTTCATGCAATCATAGTGCAAGTAATTCAAGAACAGAAATGGAATCCTACCGCTTTGGAGTGTGATTTGAGCTAAGTGCTGAAGCTTGAAGTGTTAGAACCTTGTTAAGCTTGAAGGAGTGATGGAGTTGGGTGAGTGGAGAAGAGAAAAAGAGAGCTGAAGTGGGGAAGAAGGCAGCGTAGAGATGAGGCTGAAGGAGAGAAAGAGATGAGTTTATAAGCTTGAGGTGGTAGTTAACTTGGAGGGCTTTGATTGGCCTAAAAACACAAGGCTGAATTTCAGCCAACCTTCCCCTCTTTTTGTGACAAATTGCTCTCCACGTCGCCCTCTTTTTGTGACAGAATTGCTCTCCACGTCGCCCTCTTTTTGTGACAAAATTGCTCTCCACATCGCTTAAAAGTGGAACTCGTTTCCATTCATCTGAAATCGGAACTAGTCTTTATAATGTGTAAACCCACATCCTTTTATTGGAGCTTGGAGCTGAAGCCGGATGTTGGGAATCGTCCAACCTTATTTGACACTTGGGATTAAATTCGGATATCTTGTCTGGTTCATTCGACACTTGGAAGCAAGGTTGGATGTCGGAAGTCATAAGCTTACAATCACCTAATCTCGGAACTCCCCATTCAAACTCGGGAATGCTAGCAGAAATGGAAGGCTCCTGGGAATAAGCTCGGACATCAGAACTCGTGTATGACTTGGAAATCAACTCAAAAATATGAACTTATGTCCATTCTAATTGAGTTCAACTCTAAGGCGGGAACTCGTTACATTCAACTCGAAGGTCGGTACTTGCATCATTGTGTTAAACTGTAACTTCGGTGGTCAGAAACCATGTACACTATTTTGAAACATGAGGTCTGAGGTCGGAACTCGGGTACATCTTGCACGATAAATTATGAGATCGGACATTGGGTACATTGTCCTTGGGACATACGTCGGATATTGGAAATCACGTTCATGTTGTTCGGACTTGAAGATTAAGTCGGAAGTCGGGAAAGTCATAATTCGGTAAATTATGCTAACATTCGAAGACAAACTCGGAAGTTGGAAATAATCCATCTTATATGAAATTCGAAGATGAAGTCGGAAGTCAGGGAAACTTAAAGGTGAAGTCGGATGTCTGACGTCTTGCTCACCTCCTTGGAGACTTGGACATAAGTTTGGAGATTGGAAATCTTATCCGTTTTTATGTGAAGCTTCGGAATAAGGTATGATGTCAGAGCCCATAAAAATTTCGGTCGAACTTGGAGGCCAACTCAGAGATCTGATCTCGCATCCATTAACTCGTAGGTCGGGAATCGTGTCCTATTCCGGTTGAACAATCAATCATGAAGTCAGAACTCGTACCCTTTAACGTCGAAAATCGGAAAATCAAGCCAGTCCATCATTAAGTCGGAAATTGGGAATTCTCGGTAAGAGGTCGAAAATCAAGACATTACATACTGTAACATCCCACATTTTCCGAGTTCCGACTCACCCTCAGGTTTGATCAATTCCCATTTCCGACTTCATCTTCGAATTTCACATAATATGGATAATTTCCGATTTCCGAGTTAGTCTCACATTAGTCTACGACTTCCGACTTCATCTGGATTATTTCCACTACTTTCGAGTTTAACCTTCAAGTCCGAAAAACATGGAGTGATTCCTAATTTTTGACTTTATGTGCTAGTTACGAGTTAAATAGGTGGCTTCTGAGTTCCAATATCCGATTTCATGTTTCAAAGAAAATGTACTCGATTTCTGGTCTCATAATGTAGCTTCAAGTTTCAGCAGAGGTACCCGATTTCCGCCATCATACCTCATGCTTCATAATAGTATACATGGTTTTCGACCTCCGAAGTTATAGTTTAACACAATGGGGCAAGTACCTACCTCCGAGTTGAATATAACGAGTTCCTCGACTTAGAGTTGAACTCAATTAGAATGGACACAAGTTCGGATCTTTGAGCTGATTTCCAAGTCATACACGAGTTACGATCTCCGAGTTTATTCCCATAAGCTTTCCACTTCTGTTGTTGTTCCCAAGTTTGAATGGGAGTTTCGAGATTATGTGATTGTAAGCTGCATGACTTTCGACCTCCGACCTTGCTTCCAAGTCTCGAAATAAACCGGACAAGATTTCCTCAAGTCACAACAAGATGGGATGAGTTCCAACATACGACTTTAGCTCCAAGCTCAAGTAAAATGGCACGAGTTCCGACTTCAAGCATAATGGAGACGAGTTCCGATTTCAGGTAGAACAGAAGCATATCCCACTTTTGGGATGACGTGGAGAATAGCTTGTGGGACGACGTGGAGAGCAAATTGGCCACAAAAGTGAGAGACATGGCCAAACTTCAATCACAAAACTCCAATCAATCAACACCACAACTCTCATGTATTTAAGTCAGACTCCCTCCTCTTCCCCAGCTGATTTACGTCACTCTCTTTCCCTCTTGCTCTAGCCTTCTTCTTCCTTTCTCCTTCTCAATCTACTCTATCAAATCTCCAAGCTTTGTCAAGGTTCCATCAATCCAAACTCAAATTCAGCAAAATCACATTCCAAAGAGGTAGGATTCTATTTCTGTTCTTGAATTAATTGCACTATGATTGCATGAAATTGTACTCTTCTCCATGTCTTAATGAATTATTGGATGTATTATGATGAATTATGATTGGATTAATAGGAGATTTTGAGTTGGAATTATGGTTAGAAGGAGAAAATTAGAAGGAGTGGAGAAGTAGGATGCTGTCTTAGTGAGGAAGTCTACGGCAGTCCGTACGACGGAATGTACGGCGCCGTCTACAATCGGTTAAATTCGATGAAACTATTTTTAGATGAAAGTAGACACTCAGGGCTTTCCATCCATATATCATATAAGGTTATTGGATTAATATTGAGAGAGATATGAATTTTTGAAGTTTGACCTAGGAATCAGGACTTTCATCTAGGTAGGGTAACTTGAGGAAGGTATAACTCACCCTACACAACTCCAAATTGAGTGAAACTAATTTTGTTAGAAAGCTTATACATAGGAGAACATCCCAATATGAAATTCCAAGTTTTTTATGACCCCAATTGATCCCAGTGGTTCAAGGAAGTTACCTTATGTCCAAACTGAGCCAAAACAGAGTAGTTCAGAAAGGTGGAATTTTAAGACTTATAACTCGAGCTATACTAAAGCAAATGCAATGAAACTTATTGCAAATGAAAGGTTGTCCTGTTAACTTTGATTTTCGTATGATTTGAGCTTAGTTTCGATTTTTAGTGAATTTATACTTCTAGGAGTGTAATTCAGGCTAGTGGCCGAATAGGCTGAGGCAAAAGTTAAATATCTTGAGTTATATAGATCAAAATGATATGGAATCAAAGAGGTTAGAAAGTAGACATATAGAGCTATGACATATCAAAATTCAGGTTTAAATGAGTTGAATAAAAGTAAAGGTGGATCATACAAAATTCGGGCAAAACTGGATAAGATTGGCAGAAATGACCAAATTGATAGTTTCCCAAGTGAGAGTGAACATATAAGGTTTGAATTGATGGTTGCAAGGTTTGAGTTCATGGTTGCAAGTTTTACCTTGATAGATATGTTAAATTGATTATATTGCTATGATTGATTTGTTCGTGAGAGCTAGCACTATTCATGGGGAGACGGATTTAATCCGTTATGCTGCCAAATTTACGGCAGAAAATCTACGAGACTATGAATGCTTATGTGTAAGGATGAATTAAAGTATGAATATGTATATGGAAACTCTATATTCAAGAATAACATAAGTATGATATGAGGTATGTGAGGGTAAATGATGTAGCATATGTATGAGTGCCGGTAGAATGGTAAAGAGGCTACGGGTCTTTATATGTCATGAATATACACGTGAAGATCATGTGTGCAATGACGTATATGAAAATAAATGATGAAGCATATTTTAGCATGCCTATGCATGACCATGTATAAGAATGAAAAGACATAAATATATTAAATGTGAATATATTGAATGTGGGTCCCTTTACTCGGAGGCAGCTATTTGAGGTCCCTCCCTGTGAAGGCAGATAAATGATAAAGATATGGGTCCTTTCACTTGGAGACAGTTGCACATTGAATCCCTCCTCGTGAAGGCAGCTAAAACTTGGGTCCCTCTATGTTGGAGGCAGGTGCACATTGGGTCCCTCCAACCTAGAGGCAGTGGGTCCCCTTGCGGGTAAGTCGGTGTGACGACGGTCACGGGTGAAGCTAACGAGCTCACTCTAAGGCCAGGCTACCCAAGGGCAGTAACAGCACCCTAGGGACGGCGATACGTAACGCCTAGGTGTGCCAAGTAAAAGCTAAAGATTAAAGGCTAAAGACTAAAAACAAAAGATTTAAAATATATGCAAGCACCCCACTCACATGAGGCATGGCATCGACCCAGCTAGTGTGAGTACAGGGGACAGAACTTACATGAGGCATGACGTGACCCAGCTAGTGTAAGTACCAAAGAAAGATCCCATATTCTTAAGGAACGTGACATGGCGATCACGCTCTGATGGGGTATAACATGGCAATCATACTTTGGAACGTGGCACGTAAAGATTTTATGATGAAAAAGGAAGATGAAGAAAGAAAAGCAAGTTTTATGTATATGCATAAACTCAAGTATAGATAAAGTTATGTACAGATGCTATGAGTAATTTAATATGTTGCAATTATTATCCATGATATCATTCATGAATTGATTTTTATGGGTTTTCCCAAATGCCAAGTGTATGAGTAAAATAAACTTTGCTTCGGATAATATATTTTCGAACTATAAAAACTAAACAGTTTGTATAGCATGTTCACCTTTTTCATAATAAACCGAAGTAAACTGGAGATGACAATGATGACACTATATTTAGAGAATCCTACTGAGAATTTATAATTCTCACTCCTATTTCTGTGTTGTCTCCAGATAGTTCAAGAAGTTTCCGAAGAAGGCTGAAGTTGCTGTCAGATAAGGTCAACTCAGGTAACAGTAACAACTCCAGGGTGCGGTACTATGACTTAAGCATAGTGCTGTACTTAGGAGGGGTTACACATACTATGCTTAAGTTGTACTATGACGCATCATTAGTTTGTTACCTTTTGCTTTGCAGATACCTAAACTTATTTTACAAAATACATTGCTTGAAAATAAGGGTAACTTTTTTTATTACTTATCAAATTAATTTTGGAAAATGTGAGCCGTTACTGCGTAGGTAGTCATGTACGTAACATGCATAAATAAGCAATCACGCAATCAAAATAAAGCGAGAACAGAAATATAAACATACATAACAAATATACCATCACATCTCATACAAGAAGGTGCCATCATAGATATATATGCCGATTCACAAAATACTCGACTACATCATAAGTCATAAACATAAGTTTCCATATAACAACTATAATTACCAAGTATCTACATACACAAACAATAACATGCCATGAGACATGGCTTAAAACATATATACCAAAAGAAGCCACCTATACAATACAACTCA
Source organism: Pterocarpus macrocarpus (assembly GCA_031439585.1). Classification (NCBI taxonomy): domain Eukaryota; kingdom Viridiplantae; phylum Streptophyta; class Magnoliopsida; order Fabales; family Fabaceae; genus Pterocarpus; species Pterocarpus macrocarpus. Next base: position 40,775,104 of record CM062517.1, read on the forward strand.
TGCATGCAAAAAGAAATACACTCACCCCACCTACAACCACTAGTCAATCTCCTAGTCTAAGAGGAAACATAACCATTTCCCCAACTACTAGTTCCAGCTCTAAAACCATCTCCATGACCCACATCCACGTACTCACATGGCTCGCCTTAGTAAAAGAAGTCACCTTAGAGTCTAAATGAATCACGTGTGGAGGTGTGGCCTTCTAAGGATCTAACTTAACAGTGTAGATGGGTGTCATTATCGAAGTGTCAGAATCAGTCCCAACAGAGGGAGGGGCAGCATATGACTGGAATATAAGAGGGTGCAGCTCTGATATCACAATATCAGTATAAGGTCCTACAATCCAAAGTGCGGTCTCATAATAGATACTCCAAAAAGGTGCCTGAAGAAAAACATAGACCTGGATAGCAGCTTTGGTAGTGATTAGGAGGGTGTCCAAAATGAGGTCGAAATGCCATTCCCATGAGGGAAACTCAATGAAAATGACCATTGTCCTTATTGACCTCGTCTGAAGACAACAAGGAAAGCACGGTAAGAAATATAAAATTTTTCAGTAGAGCTCTAACTAGACAATTAAGTGTCATCGTTATCATCCTTAGCTACTTCGGTTTTTTATAACAGGGTGGACACGTATAGGGTTCAATTTTTAATTAGTTGGAAAACATACCTTGACCAAAGTAAGTTTCTTTTATTTATACATTCTTGGCATATTATAATTATACAATAGGAACATAAATAAACACAAGTAAGCATAACTACAACATGCAAATATTTATAAACAAGTACACAATAGGTCACACAAGGCTTAAGTGTCTTAGATCTTTCCTACTTTCTTTGACTTTACTTTGACTTTGACTTTTAGCATATGCTTTAAACTTTCATATGCCATCCTTGGAACTTTACTTTGTCTTAGGACATGAGCTCATGCCTATGATGACTTTCATCACCAATTACACTCGACTTAAATTAGCGGGCAAGAGGGGGTTCTTTTGTGGATCACCTTCCCTCAACTAAGGATCATATCCGAGTGTTTATTAATCATGGAATTTAATGTTAAGTTGTATGTCATTGGTGCCTTTAAATAAAGGACTTAAGGATTTATTTTTCTTAACCCAAGTTACCATCATTTTCCATAACCAATTTATTCTAAGTCCACAAATTTGATGAAAATCCAGTAGTTTAACGGCCAGACCAAGAGATTTCACAAAATTGCAAACAATCACTCAACAACCATAAATTGCATTCACATCATAATTATGCATTCATAAATCATCAATCATATGCAGGGTCATGATCCTTGAGGGTTTCTCCTCAAGAATACTAGCACCCAATCCCAGTCATGGTTATATCAATCATATAAGGATCATTTCACATATCATAGGGGAAAGGCACTTAGGCACACTCAAGAGTCTTATGAGCATCATTAGGTTCTTGAATCCAAGCTTTCAATCTTAGATTGTATCTTTAAGTCTTAATTTGTCTTTAAGGAGGTTTTTACTTACACTTTTCACTTAGTTCAACCTTTAAATTAAAGTGTTGACTTTAGTGGCTTGTGATCATTTAGAATTATTCCTTAAGTCTAATTAAGTGGTTAAAACATGTTCTCTTATATAATTGTACATATGCATTGGCCAAATTGTACATTAGGGATTACTAAGTCTTTTGCTTTGTTTTTTTTTTTTCTCTTTTTGGTAAGTTGTTCAAGTCTCTTAGTTAAATATCATTGAACCATAATCCATCTCTTGCATTAATTAAATATATTATTTTCTTAGTCTTGGTGATAAGGTTATGGCCCCTTTTTATTAGGGTTCCAAGTCTTTCATTTTGTTTTGCTTCAAGGATGCTACTGAGTTAACTTAATTAGGTATTTTGGAAATTAGAAATCACATCTTTGTCAATCAAAACATTTTTCCTCTTTATTTAAAAGTTAGGGCTGAAACCCCTTTTAACATGGTCTTAAACTTCTTTTAATGTTTATTCCCTCTTGAAGTCTTATTTAATCACTTAGTTATATCAAGATTTATCATCAATTTAGCCAAAAACATTTCGTTTCCTTTTCTTTCCCTTAGGGTCGTGACTATACCATTGTCATGTGCTAAGTTCCATTTTTTTGGTTTTCTTATCTCAAAGTTCCTTAAAATTTTATGGAGATTCAAGATTAATAACCCAAAGTTTCAAACTCATTTTCCTTCATATTTTCATTATTATGGCTAAATAGGTGTTATGGTTCAAGCAACCATTTTTATTTCTCTTTTCTTCACAAAACTTCTTGATCTTGTCTCTTGAAGGCTTTTGGGACTTAGATCTAGGCTTTTTAAAGGTTATAGCTTTACAAAGAGTAACCCTTTTATGTTCATATGTTCAAGATCCTCTTTCTCATGTATTAGAAGCCAAACAACCAATATATTGTTGCAAGGAAGCATTTTTAAATGCACTTTATGAAGCATAAATATGAAATTAGTCAAGAAAATGTTAAAGCTTGAATCTTTGAACATTTTTGTACAAAGTAAACTGATTAGAACCTTTTAGAACGTTTGAGAAAGATTTTGAACCAATTAAAATCAAATATTAAGCTCTAGAAACAAAAAGAACCACAAAGATGACATTTTTTTTATACAAGTTCAAGAAGCAAAAAGCTTAAAACAAGACTCTACAAGTCAAAGCTATGGAAAAGCTTGAGTCTTTAGAGTACTTGTCTAAAAAGAAGAGACTGAAAAGAGAACCCTACCAACAAAGAAGGATTATACTCCAAGGGGAAGGATCTCCAAGCTCCAAGACACCAACTTGAAGAAGAAAAACGCCTTTTCCAAGCTTATATGGCCGCAGGTTTGCGAGAGCAAAGAGAGGGCATTTTGTGGTCTTCTGGCTTGTGGTTTCTAGTGTTTAAGATTGCAAGAGCTAAAAGTTGTAGCGCTTGTAATAGTGTTTGGAAATATTGTGTATTAAAGAGGAAGAAGATGAGAAAGTTTCTTGAGAGGATGAAGTAGAAGATGATGAAGAAGAGAGTGAAGTGTTTGGAAAATAAAATGAAAGGTAAATAGTAAGAGTGTTATGGCTAGGGCATGCAAAGGGGAGGGTGTCTTCATCTTTTTGCTTATATAGTGAGGTATTTAGGGTAAGTGGGTTTAAGGGTTGCATGACTATTTCAGGCATTAATATTGGTTAAAGTTAATTAACTTTGTCATAAAACTCTTATATGAAGCATTTTGTCTCCTACTATTTACTTTAGTGACATCATCATGTTCTCTTTGTCTCTTTGACTTTGTAATTTGAATTTGATGATGAGATTAAGTGTTTTTACGACTCATGTGAATTAATCAAAGATTAGTGATTAACTCATATTTCCTTAATTATGTTTAATTAACTTTAATTAAGTGAATTCTTGGTGATTAGGAATTAATTAGTCTCTTTAATATTACACCCTAATTAATACCCCCACACTACGCTTAAGTCGTATTATGGTAATTATTAGTTGTTACTTTTGCTTGCAGAAACATAACTGATTTATTGAAATACTTTATGATGAAAATAAAGGTAATTTTTTTTATCTATTACTGAAATTATATGTTCAAAAACGTGAGCCATAAGCACATAATAACCATCACATAATTGATGCATCACATACATAAATATTCACATTGTGGTAAATAAATATAAACATAAATAAACATTCATATCTCTATTAGCATACATAACTATAACCATAATCATATATATATATATATATATATATATATATATATATATATATATATATATATATATATATATATATATATATATATATATATATATTCACATTGGGCATGGCTTCCGACGATGCCCAAAAGAAAAGAAAATACAACTATTCGACCTCCATGACCAATAGATAACACACATGCCAAATATCTGCACACTAAAAACTACATAACAAAAGAAAGTTGCAACTATTAATCCAAAGCTTTGCATGTGCAACTGTACACCCTCCTTATCTGCACCTAGTAAGGGATGAAACTATTCCTACTCCAATTGAAGGGGGCCCTTGGATGATATTTGACCACTACTTGGCCTTACAAAAGCGGACCCTTGAACTTGTTTCTCCCGGAGCAAATATTAATTGCACGATGGCCTAGGTTTGTTTTCCAAGCTTGAGTATGGTCTATTATGATGCGAGTACTCTCTTAACACTCGCTAAGGCGATTAGTGTTTTGGTAAAGGTGGACATGAGCACCCTTAAATGCTCTAGAGAAAGTTTGTTAAGGTGTGTATGGAAATAGATTTATCTGATCCAGCCATAGGTAAAGTTTGGTTAGAAGGATACTGGTACAAAGTTTAGTATACCTGCTTAGCCACGCAACCGTTATAATGTATATTTTTTGCAACTGCCTATTTGCTATCTCAATGCTTAGCTAATATTTTGACCTAGAGTTTCTCTTTAATGGTGTACCCCTGCATGCAGCTCACTCACCTTACCCTTCACCATCACCCCCATCCTCATCCTCTATTAAGACCGATCGTTCGAAGGGCAATTCTTCTTCCTCATCTTCTGGGGGAGATCAGGAAGTACCAGAGCTCGCACTAGAGGGACTTCCTGCCATGGAGAACTAATTCTATATTCCATGATAGAGACAAACTAGTAGCCTTAGAAACTTTTGGTGACAAACCCACACTTCTTTATAGAGAACTTTTGCAATTACTATTGATAGCTCACTAAGCATTCATGTATATTCTGTGGTTCTTTTGGCATAGTTTTAAGTCACAGATATAGTTGAGAGCTTAGTTTTAAGCCATAGGTATAGTTGTGAGTTTTTAGTCATATAGTTGACATATCATGCTAGTATCTTATTTTGGCACATTGGGTTGTAACTGTTATAAACTTTCTTTGTATATATTGTATATATAAAAGTATTATTATTGCTTTTGACTTATGACATGTTGTTCGTATTTACATTACATTAATCCACTAACTACATAGTACCTGATGTTTGGATATGTACGTAAATGAGTAACAACCTTTAATTATAATAATATGACCTAGGCATAGTATTATGGTTAGAGGGATATTACATCGTGTGCTAACATTCCTTTCCACACTTTGGTGGATTTGGAGATTCAAAAACAAGCATGCCCTAGGAAGCTAAGGACTAGTCTCACAGGGATGTGTAACGCCGCGTTCATGGGTTAATTAATGACATTACTCGAGTTTATGGACCGAAGAGAACTTTAGTCACAACACATCGAGTTATTCACTAGGAAAAGCCTTCAACGAGGAAGGTTCAATCTGAATGTCGATGGGAGTGCTTTGGGAAATTCGGGTAGGGCAAGGTTTGGGGCTATCATCCATAGGCTACCTGGGTGAGAACATAAATGCCTACTCTAAGATTATTAGCTCTAATGCCTTTCAGAAACTGTTTTATGGTTGTGAACCAAAATAAGCTTTAAGGTTTTGATGAATACCAAATCAGAGTTTAAGCTAATCTTTTTGTATATGAACCATTTGTTTCAAGAAATGTTTTCTTCCATGAAAAAGATCTTAATCGCTGCCTTAATTGCTTAAGAATCAACAAAGCTTTGCTATCCATCGTTCTTTTATTTGAATATACCTGATATGAAATATATGCTTTGTGTACATCTTGAGCTATCACGTAAGAAACAGAAATAAAAGTTCAGAAGGATGAAACTACAACATTAGAAAGGAAAAATGTGCCTCAAGAACAAACATTGCTTATTCAGAAAAATGAGTCTATCCAGAAGGGATATCTCCAAAAACATGCTTCTTACAAAGTGTTATACCTTCAAAGCTTGCTTTGTACACATCATAGACAAATTCAAAAAGTCCAAAAGGTGATTTGACAAGATGCATAAAAGATGCTGACAAGTCTGAATAGTTAGTAAACCAACAACCAGCTACTTTTTCACTTTTGTGTAAGTTTTGAAGAATGGGAAAAAGGAAGGCTATTTCTTCTCTGTCCAGTCGTAGATCAGCAGACCAAAAAAAATCACAAGGATCAAGGCTTGCAAGCTTCAACGGTCATATTTTGAAGTCTATATAAGGCTGAAAGTTGAAGAAAGAATAGTTAGAAAAGATTGAATATTTCCTATGCATAAAAAGCTTCCTTCTTTCATCCTTCTCAACCTTTTGAAACACCAGAAAGTTTCTCATCATAACGTTAGTTCAAAAGAAAATCTTCTCTTCTGTTCTATAATATATAATACTCTATTTTTGAGAATTTAGAGAAGTCAAACACACTATGCTTTATTATTTATTCTCTATTAAGATAGTTAGTGTAAGTGTTCAAACACAACCATATTGTTTACATCAATTGTATCCAGACCCAGTAGTAGTCAATGTGAGCTTGGAGAGGTCAGAACAAACACTACTCGGTTGTAAAACTTAGAGAGGCTTGAGACAAGATTACTCATTTGTACGAAGCTTGGAAAAGCTTGAACAAAGAATACTTGTGATTTATAAAATCTCAACAAAGTGTTAGGAACTGGAAGTAGGTCAGTAGTTGGTCGAACAAGTATAAAAATCTCTTGTGTGATTCTTCCATCCCTTATCTTACTATTTGGTTTTATCACATAAGTTCTTTTTTTTTTTGTATATTTAATCTAAAAAGATCTATACTTGTTTTAAATAGAACAAAATAGTTTTATAAACTAACAAATTCGCTTCTACAATACAAGTCTTGAACTTGAGAAAATTATTTTATCAAAGTGTCATGTTTAAGAAATTTTTGTGAAGACACGATTCAACCCCCCTTCTCGTGTCATCTCTTCCAATAATTGGTATTAGAGCCTAACTCTGGGGTTGAGCTTCATAATGATTACAGAGGTCAAAGATCCCATCAAATGGCTCAACAAATAAATCACATTGCAGAAGGTCACTCCATATATCGTCCTCCTTACTTTAATGGTGAAGATTATCCATATTGGAATGATAGAATGAGACTCTTCATCGAGTCCACAAGTCTAGATATGTGGGAGAAAATAGAAAGTCATGACTATATACCCACGGTTGAGCAACTAGCACCTCGAGTAGTTGTTGATCCTAAGCAAGCACCACCTGTTGTAGTTAGAAACATTCCTAGAAATGAATGGACTAATCAGCACAAAACCAAAGTTCAAATGAATGCTAAGACAAAGTACCTTCTCACATGTGCCTTGAGCAAAAGTGAATATGACAAAATCATATCCTGTGATTCAACCAAGGAAATCTAGGATAGACCTCAAGTGCTTCATGAAGGAATGGATCAGGTCAAAGAAACTAAGATCAGCATATTAGTTTATCAATATGAAATATTCAAAATGCTAGAGCATGAGAATATTGATGAAATGACAACTACATTTATGCATATCATAAATCAGTTGAAAGCTTTGGGCAAAAGATACTCAAATGCTGAAATGGTGAGAAAGACCTTGAGAAGTGTAACACTTTCCCAAGTACAGTACTATGCTTAAATCATAGCACCACACTCAAGAGTTGTTACTGTTACCTGAGCGGACCTTATTTCACAGCAACTTCAGCCATCTTCAAAACCTTTCGAGCTATTTGGAGATAACACAGAAATAGGAGTGAGAATTTTAAATTTTTAGTAGGATTCTCTAAACTATCACACGTAGTGTCATCATTATTATCTCCAACTGCTTCGGTTTATTATGAAGAAGATGATCATGCCAAATAAATTGTTCAGTTTTATAGTTTGAAAATATATTGGCCGAAGTAGAGTTCCTTTTATTCATACACTTAAGATATAAGAGTTATTACAAAATAAATTTACAATTCATAACTTAAATAATAGTTGCAATATATTCAAATATAATAATTCCAATATAATGAAGAAATAGAACAGATCATGCATATGCAAATACGTTCACTTGAGTTCATGCAAAATGCACTTGTGTTTCTTTAACTTTCTTTGACTTCCTTTCCTTGGCACACCTAGACATTACGTATTGCCGTCCCTAGGGTGCTTGCATATGTTTTAATCTTTAGTTTTTACTGCCCTTGGGTAGTCTGATTTAGGAGTGAGCTCAACTCGTGACCGTCGTCACACAGTACTACCCGCAAGGGAACCCACATGCCTCTAGGTTGGAGGGACTCAGTTGGCCAATTGCCTCCAACATATAGGGACCCAAAAGTTTTAGCTGCCTTCACTGGGAGGGACCCAATGTGCAACTACCTCCGAGTGAAGGGACCCACATCTTTATCTTTTAACTGCCTTCACCTGGAGGGACCCAAATAACTGCCTCCAAGTGAAGAGATCTCATATATTCTTCCTTCATTCATATGCAAATATGCATGCTCTCATAAAAATAATTCATGATCATATTACCATAACATATTAATAATTGTATAGCTGTTCATATCATAAATTTCTCGTAAAATAAAAACTCATAGTTTCATAGACTTCTGACAAAAATTCCGAAGCATAACGGATCGAGTTCACTTTCCCGTGAATAGTTCTAGTACTTAGACAATCAATTATCCAGAAAAATCACAACAGTGCATTCACATATCAATATCAATCTCATAGAAATAATAGTTGCACTTGAATTTTAGTTGCTGCCTATTTACCTTCACTCTACCCGATTTTTGTAAAATAAGCCATAATTTCTATTTAATTCATTTAGACCTAAATTTTGGATATGTTGGGATGATGTGTGTCTATTTTCTAACCTCTTTGGTCACATCTAATTTTGATGAATGTAGCTCAAGTTATTAGGGTTTTATCTTGGTCTGTCCTGTAACTGGTAAGAATTACACATTTAAAAATAAAAATTCACTAAAAATCGAAAACTAGTTGAAATTATACAAAATTTGTATCATATTAAATATAATATTACAAGCTTTCATTTTCAAGAAGTCCCATTTGATTTGCTTGAGTAGAGCTTGAGTTATAAGATCCGAAATTCGACTCCTTTGGACTGCCTTGTTTTAGCCCCGTTTGGGCTTAAGGAAACTTCAAGGAATTACTGGGAATAATTGGGACAAATTTAGTCCTAAAATTTTTATGGAATGTTAATATCTGTCTTAAATTTCTAACAAGATTGGTTGCACTCGATTTGAAGGAGTATAGGGCGAGATATACCCCTTGAAATCCAGTCTGCTCAGAATTAGGGTCAAAATCCTAGGGTAAATTTCAAAAATTCATATCTCTCTTAATACTAATCCAATGACCTTATAATTTATATGGTTGGAAAGCTCTAGATGTCTAGTTTCATATAAAAATAGTTTCATTAAATTTAAACTACTGTAGGTAGAATTGTGCACTCCACCGTACAAACCACCGTAGGGTTTCTCAACTTAACAGATTCTGTTTTATGGCTCTTTGTGCTTTCTCATTCTAACTTCAATTCTAACTCAAAATTTCATGTTAAACCAACCATACACCACCAGTTACACCAAAAATATTATCAATGAAATGAAGAAAATTAAAACTTCATACAGCCATAATTTATGAAAATTAAGAACAAGATGGAATCCTACCCTTATTTTGGTGCAAAACTAGCTAGTCTTGAGTTCTAGTAAGAGATATGGGTACAAGAGACTTGAGGGAGGCTGAAAATAGAAGAAGGGGATGAAGAAGATGAAGAGAAGAAGGAGAAAAGCCTGCTCAAAAAGGGAGGACGAAATTCTACTGAAGGAAAAGGAAAGAAAAATCTTATAAAAGCTTTAATGAGGTAGTTGGAGAATTGTGTTTTAATTGGTTGTAAGCTTTGTGGCCAATATTCAGCCAAGCCTCTTCATTTGGTGGCACTCCTTGTGCCACCCATAGGTGAGTATGTGGCTAAATATTCAGACATAGAATCATAGAATTTGGGTGCGTAATTCTATTGATTGGGTTTTGACAGTTCGAAATACCAAATCTTTACCGATTTCCTTCAAACCGGTAAAACATTACTAAATAGTTTTGTAAGAGTTTCTATATGTCTATTTTAATTCTTCTTAATCCTAATCTCTCTAATTAACTTCTAATCAACTCCTAGTTAACCTTTAATTAACTTTTAATTAACTTTACAAACTCAATAAAATCAAATAAATCGATTAACGGTACAACTTAAATGTTTTGCAAATTTAGGGCCTTCTGTTTTCTGTTTTCCATGGCTAATGGTATTTTTGTAATTTTAAACAAGTCTGGGGCATCCCACGTCATTTCACATGTGGACACCTCTGTGGCCTAATTGGCCAAGAATTGGGTTTCTACGCTTCCGCTACATGGCTCTACTTCGTTTAAAACCTGATTCTGCTAATTCAATTGATATAAGGACCTAAATATCATTTTAAAAAATATTCAGAGGCAAGGCTATAAATAATAAAATTTTGCCCAATGACGTTTTCATTATTTTCTATAACGTTATATGGGGATGTTACAAGAAGTCTTTCAAAGTCTTGGTGTCCTAAAGTTACAGCTATCCAAAAAGCCAAGGGTCTGAATGTACTTAGCTTGGATGCTCTCACTAGGTCTTTAAAGGTTCATGAGATTGAATTGAAGGAAATATCTAAGGAATCAAGTAAGAAGGGTAAATCCATTGCCTTAAAATCCAGTTAGAAGAGATCCAGCTCCTCCAAAGCCACGAAAGCTGCAGAAGAATCAGATGAAAAAGATGATGACTGCTCTAACTTTAATTCAGATAATGAAAAGGATGAAATCGCACACTTGGTGAGGAAAATATCAAAAGCTTGGCTAAGAAGAAACAAAAAAGAACTTTGTCTATAAAAAGGACAAAAAGAGCACAGTCAAGTCAGATGAGATGATATGCTTCGAATGCAAGGAAACTAGGCACATCAAATCAGAATGTCCCACACTAAAGAAAGCTGCAAAGAAGAAGACTTCAAAGAAGAAGGGTATGATGGCCAATTAGGAAGATCTAGATGGAGAATAGGAAAATGCTGAATCACAGGAAGAAGAAGAAATTGTAGAAAACCTCTGCTTCATGGCTAACATTGTTTTAGATGAAGAAACTGAGGTACATGATTCTGAACCTAAACTTAATTTTGAAAATCTTCAAAAAGCCTATGAAGAACTCTTGGATGATTCCAAGTCTCTTGCTTCTCATTATGCCTCTCTGAAAAAGGATTTTTGAAAACTATCTTTGGAGTTTGAAAACCTCAAGATTGAAAAAGAGAAGGTTAGCCATAAAAAGGACAAATTACAAAATGACAATGTCCTTTTATGTAACAGCCCTAAAAATTTAAGTTTCTGAAACTCGCTCAAAGTCATCTTCTGATGTTTCTGAGCTTCAAAGAGCTGTAAAAGTTCTCAAATCAGATCTTGAGAAAATGGCTAATAGCTCCAAAAATCTGGACTTATTGCTTGGTGGCTAGAACCCTTATCTTGACAAAACTAGTCTAGGTTTTGAGAAAGGAGATGATGAACAATCATCAAAAGATTCCCCAAATCAGATTCCTACATGCATTTATTGTTTCAAATAGGGTTGTACTTCTGAAAGATGCTTCTCCAGAAGGAAAGCCAAAAAACAAAAAGTGAAAAAGCCAAAGAAATCAGCTAACCCAAAAGGACCCAAGAAGATATGGGTACCTAAAGTTAAAATTACTTTTGATGCAGGTGTGTCTTAAATCAATACATCAAAGGGAAAAGAAGTGGTATCTAGATAGTGGGTACTCCAGATACATGATTGAAAATAAATTCTAGTTTAGAAACCTCAGACCCAAGGATGGTGGAATAGTAAAAGTTGCCGACGGAATCAAATCCAAAGTCATTGGTATAGATAATGTTGGTAAGAACAATTCCAATATAATAAATGACGTTATGTTAGTAGAAGGGTTAACTCACAACCTTCTAAGCATTAGTCAATTCTATGACAAAGGCTACAAAGTTATGTTTGAACCTTCGCAATGTATTATTAAAGACTCCACTGCTAATAAAATTATTCTTACTGCTTAAAGGCACAATAATACTTATGTATTATATCTAGATGACTGTAACAGCCTTGGTATATTTTCAAATTTTTCTGTGTTAATCGTGTTTGATCGATGCGTTTAATTCATTTATGGTGATCTTGGGAGTTTGATATCTTTTGGAATCAAGTAACCATGTTTTGGGATATTGTAATCGATTACCATGAAGCTGGTAATTGATTACGGGGCTCTCTGTATGTCCTTGGGTTAAAAATTTTCACGTCATAATCGATTACCAGTTCTGGGTTTGTGGTAATCGATTACCAGCTATTTGTTCATGGTAATCGATTACCAGTTCATCGTGGTAATCGACTACTAGCCCGTGATAATCGATTACCACAGGCCAATATTACCGAGACGTGTCCCACACCCTCATTTTTCGATTTTGCTTCTCTCTCTAACCCCAAACTCTCTCCATTCTCTCTAGAATTCCTCCTCCCACTATCCCTTACATCTATCAACTTCATTCCATCATCTTCCCAACTAAATCAACGACAACAACACCATGCTCATTCCATTAAACACAATCAACCATCTATACAAATTTCTCCTTCTTCTTCATTCTTGCTTGAGTGGATTTGAAGTGGGGAGCACACCTTTATTCTTCTTCTTCTCATTCCAGTTCTACAGGTAAGTCTTATACATTGTTCTTTCCTTCTTCCAAGTAATTCCAATTCATTTTATCTTTAGTTGAATTCTTGGAACCCTAGGATTTTAAGACTAGAGAATTTATGGTATAGAGAGTGTTAATGATCCAAAATTGATCCTAGTGTCATGTTGTAATGTTAGATATTTCCAAGGAACTTCTCTCCTACCTTGAGGATCCGAAAACTTAAGCTTTTCCTGTGACCGGTGATCTGTGAGTAGATAGCATGCTTTTGAGTTATTCTATTTTAAATTTATAATTGTTTATTTACTTTCAGAAACGCTACTCATGAGTCAATGACGAATGGAATTTGAATATGATATGAGATTTATGAATATGAAAGAATAGGAAAGTCTATGATAGGATCTGTTTGCTAACGACAGCAGACGTTAGCCTTGGTACACCTTGGACTATGATATTACATGGCCACCCAAGGGGGTGGTGCGTGACGAATATTTCACGGCCATACATATAGTGTGGTGCGTGCCTGTACTTCACGGCCTCTCTAAAAGGGGGGTGTGTGCCTGATTTCGGGATTCACACGAAGAAACGGCCACCTAAGTGTGAATTCTGCCTGTTTATCCTGTTAGATAATTCTGCCATTTTCCTCATTTAAATGAAATTGTTTTAAACTTATATATATATACATTGACTCATGAGGCTCGAAAGTGTCCTATCTCTCACTGAGTTTCTCAAACTCACCCCGTGGTTGTTATATTCTTTTCAGATACAGGTTCAAACTTGGGAGCCAACCCTTCTGCTCAAAATCATTCGAATCCTTTTGGGGTGAGCCCTATTTAATAAGGGCCTTGGTTTGTAATCTATTTTGTTGTAATTCTTAGTGTAGCTCCATAGTACTACAGGCAGGGTCCGACCCTTGCTAGTATATTAGGTTATGTTCAGAGAATGTTTAGACTAAATAGATTGACTAATGTATATTAATTTGATGGATGGATTAGGTTGGATTTGATTATGAATTGAACCTGGATATGTATATGTGAATCATATGAGTATGTTTGTTTATATATGTGTTGCATGCTGAGGGGTGCATTCTGAGAATGCCTGGATCCCCGATGAAAATGTGTGTGATTGTTGAATTGCAGGATAAGTACTCGTACTTGGGAAATATCCTAAGTATAAAGGAAACTCTGCCCAAAATTTTGTGGAAATTTTGATGTGTGAGGCTTGCTAGGGAGCGTGCTCTCTAAGCGCCGGTCACGGCCTAGATTGGGGCATGACAATGACCTTCTAGATCAAAATGTAAAATGCTTAGTTTCCCTCATGGACGAGAAGTGGCTATGGCACAAGAAGTTTGGTCATGCTCTTATGAAGTTGATTTTTGAGATTTCTCAGAAAGAGCTAATCAAAGATTTGCCTAAAATCAATTTTGAAAATGACTTATCTTGTAAGTTCTGTCTCAGAGGTAAATAGACCAAAAGTTCTTTCCATAGAAAAAATGTAGTTTCAACTACTAGACCACTTCAGCTTTTATATCTTGATCTTTTTGGACCAACTAGGACTGCCAATTTAGGTTGTAAGAAATATGGTCTAGTCATTGTGGATGATTATTCAATATTTACATGGGTTATATTCCTGATCCATAAGGATAAAGCTTGTGAGGCCTTCAAATCTTTCTCAAAAAGAATTCAAAATAAAAAAAGTTTCTGCATCACTTCCAGCAGATTTTATCATGGCGGAGAATTTGAAAATCATTCTTTTGAAAACTTTTGTAATAAAAATGGCATTTCTCATAACTTCTCTTCTTCTAGAACTCCTTAGTAGAATGGGGTAGTGGAAAGGAAAAATAGATCATTACAAGAAATGGCCAAAACTATGCTTCTCGAAAGTGGTTTATCAAAAGGCTTTTAGGCAGAAGCAGTTAACACTGCTTGCTATACTCAAAATCGTATTTTCTTTAGGCCTATTCTTAAGAAAACTCCCTATAAACTATGGAAGGGAAGAAAACCCAACATTTATTATTTTCATGTCTTTGGATCCGAATGTTTTATACTTAACACCAAGGACAAACTTTCAAATTGATCCTAAATCTGATCCTAGAATCTTTAGAGGATACTCTTCTGTTTCAAAAGCTTATAGGGTATTCAAGAAGAAGACTCAAGCTATGGAAGAAACAAATCATATAAGCTTCATGGAAAAGAAAATGACCTGAATCAAAAGGTTGCATATTTGGGAGAAGAAATGGAAAATATGTCATTAAATGACAATTCCCAAAATCAGCAGAACCTTCAAATTGCCACTAGTAATGATGATGATGATGATGTTTCTAAACTTCCTTCTCATCAACATGTTTTTTACGATATTTCTGAAGAACCAAAGGTACCCTTCTAAAGCGAAGATACACTGGTGTAAGAGACTTGAGAGCTGTCTCTCAATACCAAATTATTGGTGAACCTTCTCAAGGAATTAGAACAAGACCTTCACTCAGAAGAGAATCCAATCTTCCTCTTATCTCTGAAATTCAACTAGAAAGTATTGGTAAAGCCTTAACAGATCAAAATTGGATTGAAACAATGAAAAAGGAATTACCTCAGCTTGAGAAGAGCAAAGTCTGGACTCTAGTCCCACTACCAAAAGGATAAACTGCTATTACGACTAAATGGGTGTTCAGAAACAAGCTTGATGAAAATGGAAAAGTTATCAAAAATAAAGCAAGATTAATGGCACAAGGTTACAATCAGTAAGAAGGCATTAATTATGATGAAACTTTTGCCCCTATAGCAAGATTGGAAGCAATCAGAATGCTACTTACTTATGCCGCATATAAAGGATTTATGTTATTTGAAATGAATGTAAAATCTACTTTTTTAAATGGTTTCATATCTGAGGAAGTTTATGTTAATCAACCTCCTGGTTTTGAAAATGAAAACTTTCCTCACCATATCTTTAAGCTTTCAAAAGCTCTATATGGTTTAAAGCAAGCTCCCAGAGCTTGGTATGATAGACTCAACTCTTTTTTGATCAAAAATGGTTTTGTAAGAAGAAAAATTGACACTACTTTATTCATTCTTCATGAAAAAAATGATTTTCTGATTGTTCATATTTATGTTTATGATATTATTTTTGGAGCAACTAATCAAAATTTGTGCAAGAATTTCTTTAATCTAATGCAGGGAGAATTTGATATGAGTATAATAGGAGAACTAAAATTCTTTCTTGGACAGCAAATCAAATAACAGAAGGATGAAATCCTAATTCATCAAGAAAAATATGCTAAGGATTTGCTCAAAAAGTTTGATATGGACAAGGGCAAGAGCATCAGTACTCCCATGCATCCTTCTCAAGTTCTAGAAGCTGACTAAGATGCTGAAAAAGTTTCTGAAACTCTTTACATAGGTATGATTGGATCCCTACTGTATCTTACTGCTAGTAGACCTGCCTTGCAATTAAGTGTGGGAATTTGTGCTAGATTCCAATCCAATCCCAAACAATCACACTTGAATGTTGTTAAGAGAATTCTGATATATTTAGTTGATATTACTAATCTTGGTCTCTGGTATGAGAAAGGTATTGTTGCAATGTTACAGGCTACTATGATGCTGATTTTGCTAGATATAGAGTTGAAAGAAAAAGCACTAGTGGTTGTAGTTACTTTCTTTGAAAGTCGTTAATAACATAGTCAAACAAGAAGCAGAACACTATTGCTCTTTCAACTGCAGAGGCTAAATATGTGTCTACTGTAAATTGCAGTACACAGATTCTGTGGATTAAGCAACAACTAGAAGATTTCAATTTGAGGTATACCAAAACCCTATCCTATGTGACAATACTAGTTCAATTAATCTTACAAAGAATCTCATTCAGCACTCTAGATCTAAGCACATTGACATCAAGAATCATTTCATAAGAGATCATGTTCAGAAAGGAGATATTGAACTAAGATTTATTAATACTAAAAGCCCGATTACTGACATTTTTACAAAATCCCTAGCTAAAGATTGTTTATGTCATATAAGGAACCTTCTGAACATAATTAGCTTTTAATCATTCATACACATTGCATCTGGTACCTCCCTTTCTCTTAAGCATAAGTTAAAGCTGAGATTGCTGCATCCCAATGGGATTTGCTTTCTGGATAAAGTTCTTCAATGTCGATGTGTGCCTTAGAAAGATCATATCAAGAAAGAATTAAAGAACCAGCTCAGAAAGTTTACTGATATGGTTCAGAAAGTTAATTCAAAACTAGTTATCTACTTGGTTCAGAAAGAATAACATGTAGTACAAGTTGAGAAAAATGGAATCTGAAATGACTCAGAGAGAAGATATCAGAAAAGTGTTTAGTTCATTTGTAAAAAACCTTTTCTTCTTATCAAAATGGTGACTCAAGTTTCTCAAAGACTTCAAGCTTCTGAAGAACTGAAACAATTTTTAAAAACATGGGGGTCGCTCATAACTTCTTATGCCACGTTGCCATTGAAGCGGGAAAACCAAAAGGTCACTTAATCTAAAACGATGTCATTTGCATGCTAAAAACCGGTCACATACTAACCATCAGTTTCCCTCATTAACCTTCACCAATCACATCAACCTTTCACTTCCCAAGTCATTGAGAAAAACCTCTCATTGTTCATCTTCTTTGTTCACATACCTTCCTACCTTTGCTCTTTCCTCTATACACCTAGCCTAAACACTTTACCTCTTTCATATTCAACATTCTACCATTTCAAATCATCATGATGAAAAAGGGAGATTACAGCGTTCCCTACATGTGCGATGGTGATGAAATGTGAAGGAACTTTCATCGGAACTACTCCATTAAACCTATTACCTTTGGAAGAACCTTCATTTTGGCAAACTTCACCTTCTTTCCTCATATTGTAGAAGTATTCAAGTTCCAAGGGTGGAACAAGTTGTTGAGTATCTCAGAGGATGTCTACACAAGGCTAGATGGTGTATTCTGTAACACCCTAATAAACCCATACTATGCTTAAGTCGTATTACGGCGTTTTATTAGTTGTTACTTATGCTCGTGGAAAACTAAACTTCGCTTGAAATTAAATTACGTGGAAAATACGGTAAGATTTTTTTTTTGAAATACGTCGTCGCTTTGCAACGTTTTGGAAAGTGAAGCCTTGGGCGAGAAGACAGATAAAGAAAGAGTGTGTCGCATAAGATACATAACCTAACATCATAAAACAAGAGAAAGATAAATAAATAGTGATTCACAAATACATTGCATTACATAACTAATCATTACATCCACATGAGTTCATAATATATATATAGATATATGTATATATAAACATTACATCGAAGGGGGGGCTTATGGTCGTGCCATGATCCAAATACTGAATACAAACTTAAATTGACATCATTCATCACAAAAAGGAATGTATAAAGATGCAGAGCTATGGCAACTTCAAGTCCAAATTAGCATTGTCTGGCATCCCATGTCATACTTCTGCTCACAGTGTGGGGGATCCATGCTCCAGTCCACCGGATACGCCCTCGAGATCTGGTGAAGATACGGAGGAATAACTAGGGTGAGAAATAAAATTTCTCAGTAGGACTCGAACCCGACACGGAGGTGTCATCGTCATCGCCCCAGCCACTTCGGTTTAATTAGTGAAAACAGTGAGCATTCATAATGTTTAGTTCTTAGGTTTTTTGAAAACATGAATATCCGAAGCGGATTCAATTTTAACATAATCTCTAATCATTATATCATAACATACATGGGCATAAGTATAATCATATAAAAATGCATGACTGTACTATAAGTTTTTCTTAACTTCTTCCCTTCAAGGGCTTGGACCGAAGCCCCTTTCTTTTCTTTACTTGACCTTAATCTTATGTCTTTTTCTTTTTCTTTTCACCCACTAAACATAAGTGGTAATGAGCTTATACCGTGGCCGTCGCCACCATAGAATTTTGGTACTTACACTAGCTGGGTCATGGCATGCCTCATGTCTATCCCTATACTCACACTAATTGGTCATGGCATGCCTCATGTGAGTCGTGGGTGAGGGGAGCTTACTTTGGGTCACCTTCCCTTTTGAAAGATCACGCCCTTAGTTTACTTTTTCTTCTTATTAAGGCTTATGATGTAAAATTATTCTAATTCTTTTCCACATTTAGGCGTTACGTATCGCCGTCCCCAAATGTGGTTCCTTTATCAATCACCTCTGGGCGTTATGTATCGCCGTCCCCAGGGTGTTCATATTTATTAATCCTTTCATGTATATCATTAAGCATCATATCATCAATATATCATATTCATATCATCATGATTCATTATAACATTGTCATCATATCATTATCATCCTTATCATCATCATAACACTATCATAATCCTCATGTCACTATCATAATCATCATATCATATCATCATCACCATTATCATACCATCATCATCATATCATTGTCATCATATTGACACATAGAGGCATACATATCACGCAAAGTCTTATGAGCTTAGCTTAGTAAATTTGGTGCAAGCTTTTAATTGAGATCGCCTCTTGTATAAATTCTCTTATTGGGCATAGGGCCACTTTCATCCATTATCCTTTTTGAAACTTTTAAGTTGAATTATGAAGGTTTTCCAATACTTAATGTGGGGGTCTTAATGTTTTAAAGCTTATTTCTCATTAACCTTTAAAACTTAACCATAACAGTTTTACTTTTACAGTGGGGCAGTAACTTTAAAAATTCACCATAATTTCATATTTTATTCTTTTGTTTCTAATTTTGGTGTGAATATACTTATCTGAGTCTATTTTTAAACAAAAGAAGCCCCACTCAAAAATTCATTTTGTAGCTTGAGTTATGCACATTTTATTCTGACTGTTTAGACTTGAAAGTTCAACTCAGGTCAGTGGCTTGTCCACTTCACTGGGAGTTCCTCACATTGAATCTGACAAAACCGTTTTATGGGAGTGTTCCTCTATGTCTTAGCTTTCTAAAAAACTTGGTCCCACTTAAAAATGTTATGTAGAACTTGAGTTATGCACATTTTATTACATACTGCCCGAACAGAAACTCTCATCTGGGGACAGCAGTTTGAAAATTCATATCTCTCTTGTTTTAAATCCAAATTTTACAAATTTTCTATGCTTGGAAATCTCTTTGAGTCTACTTTCACAGAAAATTAGTTTCATTACATTTGGAGTTATATTGAAAGAGTTATCAGTTGTGCCATACAGACTGCCAGAATTTTTCAGCTTCCACGGTTTTGATTTCAATTAGTTTTCTTGTAAAAACATTAAAGCTTTTCCTCAAGTAATCACTTTTCTCTTCCAAACCACTTTTATACTTGAGATCTTGGTATTAACTCAATGTTTTAACTTCTAAAAATTTGGTTCAATAGCAATAGACAAACCAACGGAAAATCTCATGCCAAAGAGAAGGATACAACACATAAAACTCATCATATCAACAAGCATGACCCTGAGGCCTTGGAAACAAGTCCTAGAACCACCTAGCTATGGAGAGCTTAGGAGTTAAAGGGCTTGAAGAACACATAAAAGAAGAAGGTTAGAGTCACTACCACAAGGATTCTCTTGAAGGCTTGAAGAATGAAAATGGTTGGAGATGGCCTTCTTCCTCCTTGAGCTTGATAATGGGGCTAAGTGAGTGTTTGTTTTGCCTCCTCAAGATCCAAAGAGGGTGGTTCTTGAAGGGCTTGTGACAGTGGTGATGGAAATGAGGTGAGAAGTAGTAGGGAGATTAGAAGAAGAATAAGGAAGATTGGAAGAACAAGAGAGTAGGAATGGGTCTTGGAGAGAGGAGAGAGCTTTGTGTCTTGAGAGAGGAATTGAAAAATGAAGTGAGGGGGAGAGAAGAGAGGCTGAATGGCGCAAGAATGAGGGGGGAGAGAGTGATGTGATTTTGCTTCTCTAACAAGTAAGAGAGTGGGAAAAACCTTGGGGCAAAAGAGGGAGTTGTGTTTCCTTTGAATCTTGGTGTTTGGGTAAGGACCATTTTGTGTTTTCTCAAATGGTTAAAAGCATGACTACTCTTGGGATTGGCTTGGGTGGATATGATCATTCCAAGTGTCACAATCTTGAGGGAGGAGAGTACATCTCTTGGCTTGACTCAAGGAATACTACTAACATACACTCTTGATCTAAGGGTGCATGATGAGAAGACAAATGGATGGTTGGATATGGCTCTTGCCTTGACCAAACTTTCAAACAACAATTAAAGGGGAAGTTACTAAATTTTACCATTGTTACAATTATCTAAATGCTAGTTAATTCAATTGGTTTAATTACACATTAGCACATTTTCAGTAAAAAGGATTTTCCTCATTAATTATGCAAAGAAGAGGTGAGGGTTAATGTGATTAAGATGTGATACTTATATGCTCTTAGTTAATTAGGTTAGATCACCTTGATTTTATGTTCTAAATCATGAATTAATAAGGATTGGGTAATTAGGCTTTTAATTGTAACTTTTAATGCATTATGTTTCAATTGTTGACTTGCCTTTAATTTACTAAGCCCTTACTCTCGAGATTAGCAGATTAGTTCTTAATTAATCGCTAACCCCTCTAATTAGCCGGAGACACCGAGCTATTAGCTTAGACAAAAATTGGGGATGTTATATATTCTATAACACTCTCACCACTATTGATGAAGACAATACATCACTAAGAAGCATTATTGGAAGCTTTAAGATCCATATGCTTCCTTCTAATCTTGTTCAAATCACCAACACTCCCAACAAAGGGGTTCTGTGTAGAGGTGGTGTCAAATGGTGGGAACAGCTTGGAGCCACTAAAGAGGAAGTCTTTAAAGTACTTACAAGCAGAAGAAACATGCTAGTAAAAGACATTCGTACTTCCAATCTTCTTATTACTATTAGAGCTGTATATTCAGTAGTTCAATACACTATGTTCCCCAAAATGGGAAACACTGATATTATGACTGAGGTAGACTAGATGGTCATGTTTTGCCTCATAACTAGAAGAAGGATAAACCTGGTCAAGCTGATTTTGGAGTACATGTTTTCCACCATTGATAAAGCTAAAAGGAGTCATGCTACTATGCCCTATGATATGCTCCTCACACGTATATTCGCTAGAGCCCAACTTCCTATCAATGGTCACAGGAAGGATAAGAAACGCCCTGCCACCACCAAGAAAACATTCTCTACCATGGACTTAAAACTTCAAGGCCCTGACATAGAGGGAGAGAAAAAGAAAAACAAGAAGGAATAGGAAGGGAAGAAGAAAAAAAGAAAGAAGAGAAGAAGGAGCCAAAGAGAAGACAACTTCTCTTTGGAAGGTTAAATCCAAACCTTTTAAAGAACTCGAAAGAAAAAAAGGCATGAGAAAAGTCTCTCCCTTGTCTCTGAGGAGAGGAGAGTAAGGGTATGTTTGTGAGTTGGGGTTTTGGAGGGGAAGGAAGGGAAAGGAAGGGCTTGAAGAGTAAATTGGACTTGGAGGAGAGGCAAGGGAAGGGAAGGGCTTGAAGAGTAAAATGGAGTCCATTTTACTCTTTAAGACCTTCCCTCCTCTCCCCTCCCCTCCAAAACCCTAACTCACAAACACACCCTAACTAAAAGAAGATTACTGAAGCTTGCTGAAGAATCCTCTTCCTCCAGTGCAAAAGATAAAGCATCAATTATTGCTGCACAACTAATGAATGTTGCTACACCTGCAAAATTTGCACCAAGACCCTCCAGACCAAGAGAAAAAGGGATTACGATCAGGGAACAACCTCCTCAAGATTAACTAAAACAACCTGAAGCTGAAGCTTCAAATAAAGATAAGGACCTTGAAATCAGAAAAAAAGGGAAAAAGTTAGTGAAGCAAGCCCTACTCAGCCTTCTGTAGAACTCCCTCCTGACTCTATTAGAAAAGAATTACTGGAAGCTGCAGAAAAAAGAATGAGAAACAAGGCATAGTTGCAAAGACAAAAAGATAAAGCTGCAAGAGTTAGTGTGTCAACTGGAGGTACAAGAAGCTCATCTACTTCTCTGAAGGTGGACCAATAATATGTGGTCATTGAAGATGTCAATCCACCTTCTGAGATGAGAAAGGTTATGTTACCGTTTCAAAGAGCTGAAAGAAGAATAGAATAGCCACTAACTCAACCTGTCAAACTACCATTGATTCCCTTGAATCAAGAAGGATCATTGGTAGTTGAGACTGCACTAGAAAGACCAGAGCTTGAAAGGACACTTGTTCTGGTAGCAGAACCAGAAAATGAAGCTATTGTTGCTGCTGTTGAATCTGAGATTGCCCTTTGAGCACTCCTATAACACCCCAGCATGAGTTGCGGTTGCCTGTCAATACCGGAGCCTGAGAAATTCTGAGTCTGAACCCTATGCCTCCTTAGAGGGCTATAGGATTGAGGAATTTTCTTGAGATCAAAAGTCTCGGTAATGGTTCTCTAGGCATCAATGAGTTGAAGAAGGATTTTTAATGAATTTTAGGGAATGGATAACCCCTTTGTTTTCAACCCTCAAGTTTATAAAAATGTAAGTTTTCGGAGAATTATACTAAAACCCAAAAGTTGGATTCTAATCCTTAAGGATTTTGAATTTTTAGATATTTTTATTGAATCCAAATGGGGGGGTATTCCCTTATTTACATTTATGTTTTAAAGTTAATGGACATTAACTTAAAATTAAGAAATGTAAATAAGTCTGTGCAGTATCCTGGACTTGGGAAAGGACTGCAGAAGGAGGGAACCAAGTTTTTGGAGCTGGTAATCGATTACAGAGGATCTGTAATCGATTACAGTCTCTTTGTATGCCCACGGGTTAAAATTTTTTGCATGGTAATCAATTACCATAATTGGTAATCGATTACCAGTTCTTCGTGGTAATCGATTACCAGCCCTTGGTAATCGATTACCACAGGTCAATATATAAGCCGAGACGCATCCCTTCCCCTCATTTCGCGATTTCCTTTCTTTCTCTACCCTCAAAACTCTATCCCTTCTCTCTAAAACATATCTCCCTTCCTTCTTAAACCCAATCCTTCACATCCTTCCATCAAATTACACCATTCCCATTCACTTAAACTCAATTTCTTTCTTTAATCTCAAATCATACCCTCATCCAAAAATCAACACATTTGGTCTTGGAGCTTGGAGGAGATGACACCAAGGCTCCTAAAAGATTTCTTCTTCCATTCTCCCTTTAAAAAGGTAATCTTCAAACTCCTTTCCTCTTCCTTTCCTATGAGTTACAAATTATTTCCTCTATAGTGAGTTCTTGGAGAACCCTAAGTTAGAAGAATTAGCAATTTTCATATCTGGGAATAAAGTAAATTAATCCGTAGTCTAAGGGACTGACTTTGAATTAAATTGCCATATTATTGATAATTAAATTGCTTGGGCTCTCAAAGTTCATGGGATTACGAGTTCGCTATTGGCGTTAAGTCTGTGAGTAGATAGTTTATCCCTATCTTAGTTTTAATGTATTTTGTCTATATATATATATATATATATATATATATATATATATATATATATATATGCAAATGATTTGGTATGTCTTAGCAATATAATTTAAGTTTAGGTAGCTTATCTATTTTTACTGGTTCACATGAGACAATGACTTGATTTCAAAAAGAAAAATGTGGCAAATGTTTATGACCTTGGTTTCCTATTAAACTTTGGAAAATTTTCTTTGTTTTGAAAGGTTTTTGGATAAAAGCTTTGGAATTTTGTTCGTTTTTGAGTTATTAAAGTGTTAAAGGTTTATTTTTCTTGAAGTTACAATTTTATTGTTTATTATAAGGTATATTGGTATGTTTTATAAGAATCTTTATTAAATATTCTGTATAATGGAAAAGAAAGACTTGGGAAAGTCTAGGCCAGGATCTGTAGGCTAACGGCAGTAGGCGTTAGCCCTGGGTGCACCTAGGATGTTGGATTTCATGGCCACTCAAGGGAGTGGTGCGTGCCTGATATTCACGGCCATACATATAGTGTGGTGCGTGCCTGATATTCATGGCCACGGTAAGAGTAGTGCGTGTCTGATTACGGGATTCACACGAAGGGAAGGCCACCTAAGTGTGTTTCTGGATGGATTTACCTTGGAATAGATGGGCTCTATTTTTGGAAAAGAAAATTTGAATGACATTTGATTAAGATTTCTATTTTGGTCTTGTTATGCATATTATTGTATTGCCTTAATATCTATAAGTTTCTACATTGTCTCATGTGAGTTAGGGACATTCTATCTCTCACTGAGTTTCTCAAAACTCATGCCATGGTTATTATATCCCTTTTCAAATACAGGTTCAGGCTTGGGAGCCGACTCTTTTGCTCAGCTTCATTAGGTTCTTATTTTGGTGAGCCTCCATAGTAAGGGCCCTGATTTGTAATTCTATTTCTTTTGTAATCTTAGTATGTAGCTCCATAGTACTACAGGCAGGGTCCGGCCTTATTCTATTTTGGTTGTTGTTATGTATTTATTCATATATATATATATATATTTCAACTTGTTGGAATTAAAGTTGTGTAAAGGATTTGTTTTCTGAAGAACTTGAACTATGTATTTGTTTGGAAGTCGGTTACCTGAGTAGTTTCCGAACTGAGACTGGGATCCCAAGCTGCCCGAGTGAATGCTCCACGGCGGTGAGGGGTGTACCTGCAAGGACTCCGACGCTCAAGTCAGTGAGTGTGGGAAAGTATGAGAAGTAGGTCAAAAAAATACCTTACGTTCGAAGCTGGGCCCATATATATATATATATATATATATATATATATATATATATATATATATATATATATATATATATATATACGAGTGAGCGGTTGAGAGATAAGGGGGATTTGATCTCGCCTTTGTAGAGGATAACCCGAGACATCCTTTATCATGGGGGATAACGGATGGGTCCGAGTTTACCGGCTACATGTGAGGGAAGAATCGTTCAGAGATGTTAAGGAACAGGGGGACTTAACTCGGGTTTGGGCTTCAACTCGGGTTAATGGCCCGAGATAGGCTCGGCCTGTTAACGACTTCGAGGTCTATTTGGGCCTAGTCCTCGGGCCGAGTTGGGCCCCAATACTAACTGTCCGGAATAGTATTTTTGGACATACGATAGTATTTATGTATTTTACTGTTATACTATGTACTGAGGGGTGTATTCTGAGAATACCTGGATCCCCTATGAACTATTGTGTTTGTTTATCTTGCAAGGTATCCTTTTGTAATTGGGAAATATCCAGATTACAAAAGGGACTCTGTCGAAATTTTTATAAAAAAATTTGCAGTGAAAGGCTTGCGTGGAGACTTGTCCCTATGCATCGGTTACGGCCCGGGTTGGGTCGTGACAACTCCAAAGCCTCATCCAACCATTGCCACAGTCTCTCAAGATGTTCCTGTTACTCCAGTTATTGCACAGACATTGTTGCTGCTGAGCTCAACATCTAAATATGACAGAACAGCTACTCCTTTTGTTTCTGAGCCCTAACAATCCTCAGCTAGTCACAGCCAACACACTAAAGAACTACCTTTTAGAGACCTTTCATCTGCTAAAGTTTTTCCAAATGCTGCTGAAGTCCAGATGGATATACTCCTGGCCAATCAACATACTATCATGGCCAATTAGGCTAAACTTCAAGCTCATCAGCAAAGGCTGGACCGAAGAATGGATAAGATGGAGAATCTTCTTTTGTAGATTCTAAAGCGATTTAGAAAGCAAAGGCAATCGGTGAAGGCTCTTCCATGATCCCAACATCCTCATTTTTTTTATGATGTCAAAGGGGAAGAAGATATTTCAAGAAAAGCTTAAGCTGAGGGGGATCATACATTGAGGTGGAGCATGCATACATTAGTCTCAGGACTCTTTGTTTTCTTTTTTTTTTTTGCATTCCAAAAACATTTCTTTATCTTTATATATATTTTTTTGTACACTTTATCACAAAACTTTGGATAGCATTACAGGTCAATTATATTTATCTCTCTAACAATCATGTTTTTATATCCTTTAATCAATTTTTAGTGCAACTATATTAAGTGTGAGCTATTAAATGATCTGTTATGTGAGTCATTGAATGCTTCGATATTTGCTATGATAATAAATAATCTAAACTAATTGAGATGATAATTGCTTAGTTACACTGAGTTTACACTGTTACAAGATTATGGAATCTGTATGGATATATTTTTTTTGTTACGTAATCACTTTGATTATATGTATCTTATTTGAACTACCTAAATTGTTACTATGATATGTTTAGATACTTTATTATGCTAAAGTGATGATTTTATGTGTCACAAGAATCCCATGCACTATTACTTAGAATATATTCAAAACCCTCTGGTTTGAAAAAGGATTCAATTTTTTTTAATGTTTCTGATATCATGAGTGTTACTACTCTCTTCAGAAAGTAACTTACTCCAAATAACAAATCGTACTCTTTAAAATTTTTTTGGTAACAAAAACTTGTCTTAAATACTGATTTGACATCATAAAAAGGGGGAGATTGTTAGCTCTAATGCTCTTTAGAAATCATTCTATGGTTGTGAACCAGAATGAGCTTTAAGGTTTTGATGAATACCAAATCAGAGTTTGAGCTAATCTTTTTGTATATGAACGATTTGTTTCAAGAAATATTTTCTTTCGTGAAAAAGATCTTAGTCGCATGCCTTAACTGCTTGAGAATCAACAAAACTTTGTGTATATCTTGAGCTATCACGTAAGAAATAGAAAGAAAAGTTTAGAATAATGAAACTACAACATTAGAAGGTAAAAGCGTGCCTAAAAAACAAATACTGCTTATTCAGAAAGATGACTCTGTCCAGAAGGGATATCTCCAGAAACATGATTTCTCACGAAGTGTTATACCTTCAAAGCTTCCTCTGCATGCTTCATAGACAAATTCAAAAAGTCAAAAAGGTGATTTGATAAGATGCAGAATAGGAGCTGACAAGTCTGAATAGTTGGTAAACCAACAAACGACTACTTTTTCATTTCTATGTAAGTTTCAAAGAATGGGAAAAAGGAAGGTTATTTCTTCTCTATCCAGTCATACACCAACAGACCAAAAAGAATCACAAGGATCAAGGCCTGCGAGCTTTAACAATCATATTTCAAAATCTATATAAGGCTAGAAATTGAAGAAAGAATAGTTAGAAAAAATTGAATATTTCCTATGCATAAAGAGTTTCCTTCTTTAATCTTTCTCAACCTTTTGAAACATTAGAAAGTTACTCATCGTAACTTTAGTTCAAGAGAAAATATTTTCTTCATTTCTGTAATAGATTATACTCTTTCACACTGTGCTTTATTGTTTTTTCTCTGTTAAGAGAGTTAGTGTGAGTATTCAAACACAACATATTATTTACATCAACTGTATCTAGACCCAATAGTGGTCAGTGTGAGCTTGAAGAGGCTAGGACAAATACCACTTGGCTGTAAAGCTTGGAGAGACTTCAGAAAAGACTACTCGTTTGTAAGAAGCTTGGAGAAGCTTGGACAAAGAATACTTATGGTTTATAAAATCTCGACAAAGTGTTTGAAATTGGAAGTAGGGAAGTGGTTGGCTGAACCAATATAAAAATCTCTTATGTGATTCTTCCATCCCTTATCTTGCTATTTGGTTTTAACACATAAGTTTTTTTCTTTGTTTACTTAATTTGAAAAGATCTATAAATGTTTTAAATAGAACAAAATAGTTTTATAAACTAACAGATTCACTTCCGCAATCCAAGTCTTAGACTTGAGAAAATTGTTTTATCAAAGTTTTTAGGTTTAAGAAATTTTTGTGAAGACATGATTCAACCCCCTTTCTTGTGTCATCTCTTCTAACAAAGATCGTGGCAATGAGAATTAGGAATTAGGGATTTGATTTGTGAATTAGACTCTAGTTGTATTACTAAGCTAATTAGGAGCCATATTAATCCTTTCCGTATATATGCTTGCATCACAGCTAAGGTGAAGAGTCTCCTAGCTAAGGATTGGGAGGTCGATTTGAAGAACATTCTGAGAGAAAGAAACATGTGCGCTAACTGGTTAGCCAAGTGTGGGGGAAAAGGGAGCAACCTATTATTATGTTGGGACAACCCACCTATTTTGGCTCCCTTCTTTTGGCCGATGCTATGAGGGTGGGTTCCTACAGAGGATAGTCTTTGTTGTTTTTTTGTTTCTAAAGCATTAAAAAATAGGCACTTTGGGTGCTGCCTTATAATGGATAAGGATTTAGTAATCTGACTAGGGGATGCCCTAGCTCTCAAAGATCTGAATATTTTGATGCAGACTCTGCAGACTTCAGTTATCAAGAAAGAATCAGGGAGTAGGAAAAAGGAAAAATAATAGTATACTTGCCATTATTTAATATATTGATAATTATGATGTTGTGATGTTGTATTGTTGCTTTATTGCTTACGTTTATTATTGTGCACTACTATCTTGCTTGACACTAATATATAACTGGGAATGATAATTTATCTTAATATAACTCTTATTGACTGCTTGTGGTTTATCTATGTCTCATTTTACGGTTAAATGTTCTATATTATTATTATTGCATTCCTGCTATTGATATGTGACATATTAGCATTTTTGGTGAGCTGCGGGACTCTCCTTGGAATACCACCCTATTGGGAGACTTCTCTCACTCTGTTTTTCGTTGGTGTTACCAAATGGCCCAAATCATTCTCAACATTGATATAAAAGTGACTTTCAAGCCCAATGTTACAATAATAGGATTATTTTGTATTGTGGACCGAGTTCTCACTATTACTGTTATTAATGACTAGACTCTAGCATGAGGTGATGCAGCTATAGTTAGGATGCCCCTTTTTGGCATCTTCACCTAACATAGTTCATCTTGATGTATGTGAGCTGGGTGGGGATGATTAGTAGTATAGGGCATCCCCTCTTTATATTCTGGTTATGTGTCTATATTGGTACTTATGTAATCAGCATGACACTTTAGTAGTTATGATACATGTTTCTATATTTGATAGTTGCCTTAGATGTACATAAACCTACTAGTATGCTGTAGAATTATTTCCATTAAGCTAATCTGGTAAAATGAAACTAAAAATGAGTAACCATAATCGGCAAAAAAAATTTACCCCAGAAAAATTAAGATAGAAAGTTGGTAATATTCTACATTGTACTTGCTGCATTATATAGATTATCAAAGTAAAATAAATTATATAGATAATAGTTAACTAGTAGAGTAGTACATTGTACTTGCTGCAAGCATTGCATCCCATTTTAGCTTAGTTAGTGCCATTTTTTTTTAATTTTAAAAATATAACTAATGTAATAAATGCATAATTTAGTTGTGGGTCTTACCACTAATTAAGCTGAAATGGCATGCAGTGAATAGAGTGAGTACATTCCTATGTGGCACCTGAGGAGCATGCAATAATTTTCCCCGTACAAGACTTGAACTCGAGACATTACTCAATAGGGACAAGTGTCAAACTATTTGAGCTAATTAAGTGCTGATATATAATTGACAATTCATAATTCTAAGAAATGGATGGGGCTATTAATGCTTCTTCTTTTTTTTTTTTTTGTCTATGCACACTCCCCATTATTAGTTTATAATTTTAATTTCTTAAACTATCCTCACCTAAACGAATCAATTTTAGAATTTAATTTTGATGTACTATCAGTGTAAAAGAGTTTTGCACAAACTTTCAATTATATATTACTATATCAACAAAAATTTCAACTCTTTTACATTAATAATATATCAAAATTATTTTCTTAATTATATTACTATTTATACTGCTATTTAATATCAATTATTCCTACATTTATTTTCCTAAAATTTGTCCCTCACTCATATCAGACATTTCTTTCTTTTCCATTGCACCATACTCTTTAGTGCTCTTTCTTCTATAATGGTATACAATTACTTTTTTCCTATTGTATGTTACTTCATTAGTTTAACAAATTTGTTAATTTTAGATGAATCAAGAATAATAAGTTATGAATGAAACCATGAATTACAATGAAGTTCCTTCACTGATGACGAAAATAACTTGAAAATAGAGTTGAATTTTTATCTTAAAATTCTTTCATTAAGTATGTTGTTTTTGTCAAGTAATAAGTTATATACTAAATTTCTCAACTTACGAATAACTCTTGCCCTTTGATTCTTGAACCTAAAGTTCAATGCCACAAAAGTTATATACTCTATTTTTTTTTTTCGAAAACGATGATTCACTATATTTATTGAAGAAGAAAATGTGTTACTTCTACATATAGATAGCAAAACAAGCTCAACCCACTATTAAATCTGCCAAAAATAGTGGGTTGGGTTGGCAAATTTGGCCTATCAAAATTTTTCAACCAGCCTAATCAGCCCCCGCTTAACCCGCAGGCTTTGACAGGCCAGGGTGGGTTGGACTCGTGGGCTAGGGGTTGTCTTTTTTATTTTTTCGGGTACAAGTTTTGAGTTTTTGTTGTAGACTATATTGTTATTATGCTTTGTTAATTTGCAGACTTTATATTACAGACTTTATATTACAGACTTTATATTCTGGACTTATGCTTAATTATTATTTACGAACTTCTTATTCATACATCATAATTATTTTGTTATATTTGTCTTTGAGTTAAACTAAGATATAAATTATGTAGTTTATTTATTTTGTTCTATTTTATTTAATTGAATTTTTTGTTTAGCATTTTTTAAATTTTAAAATTTTTTTAAAGTAATTTAGCTCAT
The DNA here is from genome assembly GCA_031439585.1 of Pterocarpus macrocarpus. Classification (NCBI taxonomy): domain Eukaryota; kingdom Viridiplantae; phylum Streptophyta; class Magnoliopsida; order Fabales; family Fabaceae; genus Pterocarpus; species Pterocarpus macrocarpus. The sequence continues at coordinate 40,806,269 of CM062517.1, forward strand.
TAAAAATATTAAAACAAGTTTATTTATATATACATTTTTTATTTTTTTGGCAAGTCAACCCACCAACCTACCCTTAAACGGTGCGGGCTAAAATGCTGAGTCTGTTTTCCTAATTCGACCTGTAACATCCACCACGATTTCCGATTTCCGACTTTATCAATAAAATGGATTACTTCTGATTTCCGATTTCATCTTTAGATTTGAAATAAAATGGATTAATTCCGATTTCCGATTTCACCTTCAAGTTCAAATTAAATGGAATAGTTTCCGAGTTCCAAACTCCGACTTCGAGTTTCAAATATATTTGTACATAATTTTCGACTTCTAGGATTCGGGTATAAAGTTTCCTATTCAGGTACCAACTTCCAAGTTTATGTAAAAATCCCGACTTCCGGGTTTAAGTATTTTAGGTTTGATATTCTTGTCCAACTTTCGATTTCAAAGTGTTTTATGTGCTTGTGATTCCGATTTTCGACATTAATCCATATTGGTCTTTCAAGTTATGAATGATTCCTAAGTCCCGAGATCTTAACCATAGTATTCCTCATTTCTGACTTCCGATTTAATGTTTCAAAATAAATTGTACAGGGTTTCCGACCTCCGAGTTGATAGTTTAAGAGAATGGTCACCAGTACCGACCTCCAGGTTTAATGTAACGAGTTTCGACCTTAGAGTTGAACTCAATTAGAATGGACACAAGTTCAGATCTTTGAGTTGATCTCCAAGTCCAATCAAAATTTACACGAGTTTCGATCTTCTACTTTATTCCCAAACTTCAAATAAAACGGACACGATTTTCGATCTCCGAGTTTATTTCCAAGTATCAAATAAGGTGGGCACGTGTTCTGACATCCGATTTCAGAGAGAATGGAAGCGAGTTCCACCGTTGGGACAACGTGGAGAATAACTTAGCCAAAAAGAGGGAGACATGGCTGAACTTCAATCAAAAAATTTCAACCAATCAAAACACACAAAGCCAACTACCTCTTCAATACTTAAACCAGATTTTTCTCTTCTCCCTGCTGACTTGCGTCTCATTCTCATTGGGTTTCAGCCTTCTTCTTCTCTTCTTCTCTTCTCCTCTTAACTTACTCCATCAAACCTCCAAGCTGGACAAGGTTCCATCCAAACTCCAAAATTTAGCAAAATCACGTACTAAGAGGTAAGATTCCATTTCTGTTCTTGCACTCTTGAAATTGTGGCTGTATGAAATTTTACTCTTCTTCATGTGTTTGATAATATATCGGATGTATATAATGTATTATGGTTGGATTAATATGAAACCTTGAGTTGAAATTAAAGTTAGAAGGAGAAAACTAAAAGGAGTGGAGAATTAGGATGCTGTCTAGGTGAAAAGTCCACGGCAGTCCGAATGGCGGAGTGTACGGCTCTGCCTACAGCTAGTTAAATCCGATGAAACTATTTTCATATGAAAGTAGACATTTAGGGCTTCCCATACATATATAATATAAGGCCATTGGATTAATATTGAGAGAGATATGAATTTTTGAAATTTGACCTAGGAATCAGGACTTTCATCCAGGTAGTGTGAATTAAGAAGGGTGTAACTCACCCTATACAACTCCAAATTGAGTGAAACCAACCTTGTTGGAAAGCTTACACATAGGGGAACATTTCATAATGAAATTACAAGTTTGTTACGGACCCATTAGCTCTCAGTGATTCGAGGAAATTGCCCTATGTCCAAATCAGGCAAAAATAGGGTAGTTTAGAAGGTCAAATTTCAGGACTTATAACTCGAGCTATACTAAAGCAAATGAAATGTTGTCTTGTTAGCTTTAATATGAGACCAATTTCGTATGATTTGGACTAGATTTCGATTTTTAGTGGATTTTTACTTTTAGGTGTGTAATTCTGGCCAGCCACAAGGCAGGCCGGGTTAAAACATAAATAACTTGAGTTATACAAATCAAAATAAGATGGGAAAGAGGTTAGAAAATAGATGCATAACATTTTGACATACCCAAAATTCAGGTCCAAATGAGTTAAAATGGATTTAAGGCTTGATTTCTAAAAACGGGCAGAGTTGAAGAATATGAGCAGGATTCCCAAAGTTAAAGGATTTGGCACCTTAATTTACATATGAATTCAAGTAAAGCCTAAGTGTTGCAATTCCATATTGGTGCTTGAAAGATTAATGCATTATACTTGATCTCATATTGTGACTGACTGTCTGCTGAAACTAGCACTATTCATGGGAAAGCGGACTCGATCCGTTATGCTACCAAATTTTCAGCAAAAGTCTATGAACCTATGAATGCTTATATTACAAGAAATTTATGATATGAATAGCTATACAATTATGAATAGATTATGATGACATGATCATGAATCATTCTTATGAGCACATGCATATCTGCATATGAATAAAGGAAGAATCTATGAGATTCCTTCACTTGGAGGTAGTTATTTGGATCCCTCCAGGTGGAGGCAGTTAAAGAATAAAGGTTAAAGCATATACAAGCATCTCACTCACATGAGGTATGGCATCAACCCAGCTAGTATGAGTATAGGGGATAAGGCTTACATGAGGCATGGTATGACCCAGCTAGTGTAAGTACCGATAATTTATGATGGCATGTAAATATTCACGATAAAAAGATATAATGAAAGTCCCATATTCCTAAGGAACATGACATGGCGATCACGCTCTAATGGGGTATGACATGGTGATCATACTCTGGAATATGGCATGTAAAGATTCCATGATGAAGGATATGATGACGAGACTATATTCCTAAGGAACGTGACATAGCGCTCACGCTCTGATGGGATATGATATGGCGATCGTACTCTGGAATATAGCATAATGATCCCACACCCTAAGGAATGTGACATGACGATCACATCCCGATAGAGTATGACATGATGATCGTACTCTGGAATATGTGTAACAAGTAAAGGAAGATAAAGAAAGAAAAGAAAATTTTATGTATCTGCATAAATTCAAGTACAAGTAAAGTCATGTGTCGATGTTATGTCTCTAGTACATTGATACTATCGTATTTTAATATGTTGCAGTTATTATTTATAATATAATTCATGAATTGATTTTGTATGGGCTCTCCCAAATGCCAAGTGTATGAGTAAAAATGAACTTTGCTTCGTATAATATATTTTCGAACTATAAAATTAAACAACTTACATAATATGTTCACCTTTTTCATAATAAACTGAAGTAACTGGAGATGACAATGATGACATTATGTATAATAGTTAAAAAATCCTATTGGAAATTTTAAATTCTCACTCTTGTTCCCATGTTATCTCCAGATAGTTCGAGAAGTTGCATAGACGGCTAAAGTTGCTGTCAGTTAAGGTCCGCTCAAGTAATAGTAACAACTCCAGAGTGTGGTACTATGACTTAAGCGTAGTACTATACTTGGGAGGATGTTATACGACCCGCCCCAACTCGACCTACTTTGCCGCCTATACTTCTACAATGCGTGATCCTTCAGCATTTGAAATAGCATAAAAGAAAAGAAAATGCTACATGTGAAAAGTTAGTTGGCATTGTTGCAATACTTGTCCAAAGAAAGCCATGTAACCATGTTGAAGAAGTGAAAATAGGAAATAACTTGGATTTATGAACTTCTTCCCCGACTATCTTGTGAGATTAAAAAAAAGAAAAAATTCTAGGTATAAGTTGTTTATGCCTTTGATAATTTATATCTTTTATGTGCTATAATTATAATTTTCAATCATTTTTACAGATATTTATCAGATGTTTGAAGACACAAATTTTGAAATATAAGTTTATTTGATTTTTGTTTTCATTTTCCTTTTTCTTTTTAATTTTAATTATAAAAATGTCACCTCATTTTTAACTTGTTTTCTATTTTTAAGTAAAAACAAGGATTTATTGCTTTATTTTTTCTTTTACAAAATCCTGAAAAATGAGAAACAAATTGGAAACTTTGTAATATTTTGGTAATTGAAATTGAAAACAAGAAATGAAAATAGAAAATAAACCAAATATGCCCTAATTTTTTTTATTAAAAGTATGATTTTGACTTATGTATTTGTTATTATGAGTGATAATATTATATATATTTTTTTTTATTAATTATTGGATGTTCATTTTTCATTAGGATGTTTGGTATTAAACATTTTACTTAGGACCTATGTTTTTTTATATGATTTTTAATGTAAATATTTGCATAATATTTTTCTGATATTTTTGAATAAATATAAAAATATAAATTAATCAAGAAGTGGAGGGAATAGAGGAAAAAGTCTTTGTAATAGATTAGAAGAAATAATGATGTGATGCATTAGAGGAAAGTGTTTTAATAAAGAGACTAATTTTTATATACTAACAATGTAAAATTTATCTAATAGAATCACAAAAGGTTTCATGTCATGCAATTACATAAACATGGATCATATTGCCAATTTTCTTGATTTCTATTGAATGACGGTGTAAAATTATTTTAGACTGTTAGTATATGAAAATTAAATCATTAGAGAAAACAAAGATGATAGTAATTAATAATAAATGAGAATATAAATAGACAAATAATAACATGCTTAATTAAACTATAATTTTAATAAAATTAAATTAAAAATTATAATTATAAACTAATAATAAGAAATGTGGATAGAAAAAGAAAAATCCCTAATTGCCATACTGCTAAGAAATTATGGGGAGAATTTTTATTTGTGAATTACGAACATGTCAAACACATTTGATAGTTATTAATGAGTTCGATTTTGACGCATACACAATTAATTGGTCATATTCTTCCATTTGTATGACTATTTAAATAGTAAATGTAAGATTTAATCAAATTTATTGATGTGGCAAGATTTTTTTTTTGTTGGATATTAATGTGACAAGATATGATTAGATAACAATATAAAAGAGGGCAATATATTGGTTGGTCCCTCCAACTTTGGGACCAATGTTAGTCCATCATAAGAATACAAAAATATCCCTAAACTCTTTATTATCACTATTCATCTCCTTCCCCCTATCTCCTTCTATTGTCTTCTTTTATTGCAAGTGATACCACCGCCAAACTGATCTCCAGCAACAAGAATCCCTCCTTGCAGCAGTTGCGGCAAATTTACAGCCTTTCTTCTCGTCTTCTTCTTCTTCTTCTTCTTCTTCTTCTTCTTCTTCTTCTTCTTTTCTCCCATTTTAACCCAACAAAAATTTGGCAACACTGATAATTCGACCCTCAATCCATCTTTGGTAGGTCATCAAATCCCCTATGTGAACTATATTTGACTGATAGTTGCAGCATAATTTATTTTTGATTTGGGAACAAAATACATAAAAACATTTATCACCCTTGGCTTCTTAAAAAACAAAATTCTTGAACAAAATCGAACTCTTTGTTATACTTGGTTGTCCAACATTAATCCATACCTTATGGTCAATGTTCAATGGTAATCCATACTTGGTTCTTCAACTGTTTATTCTACTTGGTACATATGACATTATTTTTCAAAGTTTGTTTAATTAGTTTTTGCAAAGGAGTGGAGGTTTTGTCGCGACCCAACCCGAGCCGTGATCGACGCATAGGGGACACGTCCCCTAGCAAGCCTCTTGTAACATCCTGAAAAATAGTGCCTTTGATTAGCACTGTTAATTAATTTATTTTGTTGCATTAGAGAAATAAAAATAATTAGAAGTTAATTAAAGAGATTAGGGTTATGAGAAATTTAAATAACCATGCAAAAAATTCAAGGAGTTTACTAGTAATGCTTTGTCGGTTTGAAGGAAATCGGTTAAAATTCGATATTTTATATTGCAAGAACCAAATCAGTAAAATTCTATACTGTAAAACCCTAAATTGGGTGGCTGAAAATTTAGCCACCTCTACCCCTACAAATAGCACCATTGGGCTGCCACAAAAAGGGGAGACTTGGCAAAAATCCCACCATCCATGACATCCACCAATCATATGCTTCAAGTCTTTATCACTTGTATTGTAAACTCTCATAATTCCTCCTCACTCCCTTAGAAGCTTTGGCCCTCATTTAGCGAAGTTCCCTATCCTTTTTTCTTCTATTTCACTTCATCCTCCTTCTATCTTTAAGCTTCATCCATTTCCTTCAACAAAAACTTAACTCTAGCTAGCTTATATATCAATTTTATGGTAGGATTCAACATCTTCATTTGTTATTTGTGATCTTGTGGCTATTTAGGATCTTATTTCCATTCACTTATCTGATAATATACTATGTCCATATGAGTTCTTATGGCAGGATTAGTATGTATATGTTGGGTTTGGATTGAAAACTTAGTGAAAAACCAAAAGAGTAGCTAACCGAATTGATTGAATGGAAAAACCCTGAATATGTTCATACTTTGAAGTGCACAGTTTTTCCTACGGCCATTACAAGTTGATGAGACCAATTTTAGATGAAACTAGATATCTAGAACTCTCCAACCATATAAATTATAAGACCATTGGATTTGTAATGAGTGAGATATGAATTTTTGAAGTTAACCCTAGGATTTTGTCCATGTTCCTGATCATACAAGAATATAAAGGGCATAACTCGTCCTATGTAACTCTAAACAGAGTGAAACAAATTTTGTTAGAAAATGAACACATAGGGTAACATGCCATAAAATTTCAAAGTTGTATTCTTTCCCTATTTTCCTCATAATTCATTAAAGTTGTCCCATGTCTTGACTAGATTGAAATAGGATAGACTACTTTAGCCAAATTTAAGAGCTTATAACTTGAGCTTTACCCATTCAAATGGAGCAAAACTTATTGGAAATAAAAGATAGTTCAATCAACTTTAAAATGATATAGATCTAGTACAAATCCAATAAGATTTCTATTTTTAGTGAATTTTCAGATTTTAGTGCCCAATTCTATCCAATAGTAGGTAGTCTTAGGTTAAATCTTAATAACTTAATTTATACTTATCAAAACTTAATGGGACCAAAGAGAACTAAGAATAGACAAATAAGGCTACACCATATCCAAAATTCAGATTCAGATGAGTTAAGAAGGAATTATGGTGCGTTTTCTAAAACAAGCCAGAACTGGTAGGTTTAAGAACACATTGCCAAGTGGAAGAACATGAACATCCTTAGTTCATAAATGATCTTGTAATGAATTTAAATGATGGAACTTCCTATTTTAGTGCTGAATTGTTAATATGATGTTATGTTGATTTTGATGTCTTGACTAGTGGGCTGAAATTATAACTGTTACATTTCTGGGGAAGTAGATTTTAAGTCGTTATGTTGCCGAAATTTCGGCAAAATTTATGTATAAGATGTATTATGAATGTGTATACATATGTTCTTCAAGTTTAATTGGCCATGATTATATAAGTCATGAGGATTATAAGATTTTCCATATCATTTGGGCTAGCCCCAGAATGAATTAAGGGGACCAAGTAAGAGAGGATATAAAGGAGACACGGCAACCACATCCTAAGAAGTGTGACAGGGCAATCACGCTTTGATGGAATATGACAGGGCGATCATACTTTGGCATGTGGCATGATGGGCACATCTTAAGGAATGTGACATGGCGATCACACTCCGATGGAGTATAACATAGCCATCATACTCTGGTATGTGACATGACGGACACATCCTAAGGAATGTGACACAACGATCATACCTCGATGGAGTATGACATGGTGATCATACTCCGGAATGTGTATGACAAATAAAGAAAATTAAGAGAGACTACACTTTGAGGATGGTGATACGTAATGCCCAAATACAAACACAAATAGACATCCTAGGGATGGCAAAACGTAACGCCTAGGTGTGTCAAGTAAAGAAATTAAAGAGAGTCAAAGAAAGCATAAGTGCACTTGCATCAAGAAGTCATTTGCATTCATTCATTCATGTTAATCAATTGTTCCTTATTTTATTATGAATTGATGCATCTTATTTGATTGTCCCTTATATTGTTATGTAAATGTTTGGATTCTTTCTCTGTTTAATAAGTGTATAAATAAAATGAACTCTGCTTTGGATAATATATTTTCAAACTATAAACTTGGAAAATTTATATAACATATTCACCTTTTTTCATAATAAACCGAAGCAGCTGGATATAATAACAATAATGTAGTATATGGTAGTCTAGAGAATCCTGCCGAGAATTTATAATTCTCACTCCTATGTATATTTCTATGTAATCTCTAGATGTCTCATAAAAGCTAGAAGATGATCATATCGAGCAGAGTTAGGAAGATTGAAGACAGCCAAAGAGCGTTGTCATACAAGGTCCGTTTAGGTAATAGTAACAACTCCCAGAGGTGGTACTATGACTTAAGCATGGTACTGTACTTGGGAGGGTATTACACCTCTTTTATCATTTCTCAATCCCATATAGACTTAATCCACTAAACAATAACATAAATATATAGATAATACATAGATAATTTTAATCAGTTTATATATATTCAAATAAGTTACGTATATCCGTTTATATACATTCCACAAAGATCATCCAATTACCCATACTCATCTAAGACAGACTAGGCTGGATCATGTCTATGGTACCATGGAGCAAAACTACAATTTTGAATTATCTAAGGGCCCATACCGCTAATGGGCCATCAGAAGGGGATATTCTCTGGGTAAATTTGTATCTAGAACATAGAGAGAGATAAGGAGTGAGCCCACCGACTCAGTGAGAGATAATATACCTATAACAGGAGTGAGACAAGTCTAAACATAAGTTTTAGGAAAATATAAGTACATCAAGAAAATATACTCATAAAGAACTATATGTTTGCAAAACTTATAACACAAATTCGACTAGAAATCCAATGAATCATTTCTCAAGTAGGAATATATATATATATATATATATATATATATATATATATATATATATATATATATATATATATATATATATATATATATATATATATCACATTTTGGATTCGATAGACATAAACTTCTTTGGATATAACCTAAAATATTTGAGAATAACAGTACAAATCATGTGTAGTGAAAGTGTAGTGACTATAACTTTTAAGGGAAGTTTCTATTCCAGAATTATCTCCATGTTGGGTAGCCCCGACAACCTATCTCTAGTGTGAATTCTCACATCTGGGCGGCTCCAACAACCTGACCCTAGTGTGTCCATCAATCATTCCGAACGTGTTGGCCATACACGCCGGGCTAGTAACCTCCTGCTAACTGGAGTTTTACCAAGGTGCATGAAGGGCTAACATCCACTACCATTAGCATATAGTTCTATTAAAGAAACCTTCCCATTCAAACTAGTTATCAAATTTCTATTAGAATACTCAAACGTCTATAGTCCGAAAATAAAATTCATCACACCCATAGCCACATATCATACTTCATAATATAGTTTTCAAATGTGTCAAACCTCTTTTCAAAATCTCCCTAAGATCAAGTTACAAACTTTCATATTACTTAAAATAACTATATTACTCAAACATAGAGTTTAAGTACAATACTTTTAATTTGTTTAGCTTAAAATATCTGGAGTTCTCCTTTAAAAACAATGGATTTAGAAATTTACAATTTCTAGTAACATCACATTATATACCTTTTCTATCATATTACTCAAGTGTTGAAAACCACTTCCAAAGGAGCTTGTCCCACACACACACATATATATATATATATATAAAGAAAGAAAGAATACATATTGGTTTCCAAGAAATTGGGTAAAATACACTTGATTTTTAATATCTAATGACTCCAACCATAATATAACATTCTTGAATCATATATATACTTAAAATAGGTTATAGATATATTATCAACTCACCTAGCTCTCGAAGCAAGGTTGACAATTTCCCATGATGCCAAGAGCCAAAAGGGCTACCTCTCAAGATATCTAAGGTCATATAAATCATAAACCAAACACCAAGTAGTGTCTAGATTCAAAGATGCGCCTACACTACCTTCTACACTTAAAATTCTCAAATTAAAAATCTTAACCTCCTCCTTACTTCACCAAACTTTAATTCCACAATAGATGCAACTAGTCCATGGCACAACAATGAAGATTGAGTTTAGAAATTACCTCAGTAAGCGAAGAAAAGGAGTAGAGCAAGAAGAGACTGGTGCTTCTCCTCCCAAAGCTTTCCCACAACTTCCTTAAACAAGAAAATCAATCGGTGGAAAGGTTAAAAACACAACTTGTAGGGAGTGGATGAGGATAAACATTAGTATAAAAATGATAATATGGGTGATTCTTGGAGAGAGGAGGGAGAGGGAACGAGTAAAGAGAAAGAGAGAGGCACAAAAATGGATGTTCAACCTCCTTTTTATCTTTAGTCACCGACTTACGCACGCTTGAGCACAAGGACCTGCACTCAAGCGTAGCTTGGGTCTAGAATCTTCCTTGCTTTGTTCCTTTCCTTCTTTTCTAATCTCCAAGGCCCCTCAGACTAAAGTCTCATATACTTATTTACCCCCCCATTAACTTTAGAACATAAATGTAAAGAACGAAATACCTCTCATTTGTACTCAATAAAAATATCAGAAAAATCGAAATCGTTAAGAATTGAAATCCAACTTTTGGATTTTAGTATAAAATTCCAAAAACTCATGTTTTCTTAAACTTCTTTGCTAAATACAAAGAAATTAATGACTTTCTAAAATTTATTAAAAATCATTATTTAATTTCTTGATATCTAAGGAATAATTACTAGGACTTTTGATCTCAAGAATATATCCCGATCATATAGCCCTCCAAGAAGGCATAGGATGTAGACTTAGAACTTCCACGAGATTCGAAAAGAACATAGAACTGCAATTCCTAGAAATTTTGATTGGGCATTACAGGTTTAGAAGCAAAGACTGGGGGAGACAGAAAATGGTAAAGGAGTGGGGGTTTGGGAGGGGAGGCTAATGGCAAAAGCAGAGACTGTTGGCAGTCTCTGGGGAAAGAAAAGATGAGTTAGATGGTTACCAGAGTCATTCTCCTCCTCTGATGGTGGTTGGAGTGGGTGGTTGGGTAGGGTAGATCTCTTGTACCCAAACGGTAGAGGAGGGTAAAGAAAGGAATAGAAGAGTAAAGTTACAAGTATGATTAACCATTTTTAATTAAAATTATTTATTTTATGTGTTAGATTTGAGCTATTTAATTATTTTAATATTAAATCTAATGGTATAAAATTAAAGATATGTAAAATTTTCACAAATCCTTCACTATAAAAGAGTTTTATACAATTAGGCCAATTGTCTAGTGGATATGTAAAATCGTGAATTTTGTGGATTTTTTTTCATTTAGCGAACTAGATATGATGCATAGTAGAAACCTCTCAAGACAAGGATACTGAAATTGGATCTCAAGCAAGTTTCGAGTTTCAAGTTACACTTTTATGCGAGTGTTGAGTTCCACTTTAATATGAGTTCAGAAAATAGGGATGCTTAGACTGCGCTTGATACGAGTTTCAAGTTTTGAATTCCGCCTTGATACAAGTTTTGAGTTCCCTTTAAGGCGAGTTCTGAGTTCTATCAATTGAGAGTCTTTTAATATACACTATATTTTTTTAATATGCACTTTTCTAAAGACATATGTCATAATCCTCACCATCTACTCCACAAAATCTACCAAATTCACATGTACAAAGCACCAAAGCATTCACCATATTATTATTTGTTAATGTATCAAAATTAAAAACATTATTAATTAGGGACCCTGCTCCTCGTCAGCCGATTAAAAAATTAACTAATTTCATATGACTGCACGAGTTACATACAAGTTAGTCGCCGTTTTTTCGCAATCGATATTTAGGGTTTTTCTGAACGGGTTTAAGCTTCTATAACACTAGCATCATTTTGGTCATGCCACACATGGCTTCCAACGGTAAGCAGAAGGAAGAAGAGCCACCCAAACTTAAACAAGAAAGCAAAGAAGAAGGGGAAGAAATAGTAGAAGACGACGATGATAATGAGGGAGAAGAAGAAGAGGCCGAAGGATGGGACGACTGGGAAGGAGACGAGGGGGACTCACAAATGGAATTGCTCTGCCTCTTCTGTGATTCCAAGTACGGTTCGTGCGATTCCCTGTTCGAGCATTGCGCTTCCACTCACCACTTCGATTTCCATGCCATTCGGAAAGCTCTTAGCTTGGATTTCTATGCCTCCTTCAAGCTTATTAACTACATTCGCTCTCAGGTTACTTACCCTTCCTTTGTTTTTTTTTTTTTTTTAAACTTTTTTTTAATTATTTTAATGTTTCATGTATGTTTGGCTGCTGCTGAGAGATAAATTGCGGCAAAGTAAGAGAAAATAAAAACTGAGTTCATTTTTGGGTTTGTGCGTGTACCTAACAAAGTTGCGAAATTGGGTTATTAATTTTTTTTATTTTAATGTATCTTTTTGAATGTTTCTTGAAGTTGGGATTTTGGGGATGGACATGTAATAAACACTTGCAGTGTTGGCTGAATGTCAGTTCAATATGAGTTTTGGTGTTCGTTCAATGATTTGTGAATTTAGTGATTGGCCATACAAATTTCCCGCTAGCTGCATGTTGTGTTGATTGATGAGAAAGTCAAAAATTGGAATTCAAAATGTATTGAAGTTGACTTATGTAACTGGCTGCATGTAGATGTTTTTATGTTTGTTGATTCGATTGTTTTAAATATAGGACTGAATATTGGACAGTAATAGATTAATAAGAAACTAAGCTCAGTGTTACAAAGATAAGAATATTGTGTTGGATGTGTAAAAACAGTAGACAAATTTAGATTAGAAATAATTGAATTAGAGAGAAAGCTGGGGTAGCACCTAATGTGAGAAAGATGGTTGGATCTCACCTAAGATGGTCTGGTTGTTTATGTGTGGAGAAGGCATGTGGAAGTTCTGGTAAAAAGAGTAAACCATATGGAAGGTAGTTCAATAGCTAGAGATAGAGGGAAACAAAGAAAAACTATAGGCATAACCATTAAGAAGGACTTAGATTACTTGTCTATAGACATGGTTTACAATAAGACAAAATGGTGTCATGTAATCTATGTAGATGTAGTTGATCCCACCTAGTGGAAAAAGCCCTTATTATTGGTGTTGATTCTATGTTTTTATTTTATAGCTTTATATCATTTTCATGTGATGAACAATGTTTTGATGTTGATCCTTTTGAATATTGTGGTTGGCATCATTGTTAACTCTCGATTTAACTTTTAAACTCTTACGAGTTTATTGCCACACAAAAAACGAGCTAATTTGCATACAAACTCTCTTTTACTTAAACTCGTATGACTTTTAAGTAAATTCTAACAAAATCAGTCAACTCTCAATTTTATCAGTGAGTTTATAAGTTTAAATTTACACCTGGTTTTGTCCCAAAATATACTTTTTGGTCATTTTTGTTTGGACTTGAGTTGACTTGTTTACGTCATGCAATATTTTTTGGGTTGATTAAGCTGTTTTTATATCTTTATTATTACTGGGTTACGTTTCATCAAACTACAAAGTAATATGCATACTTAATAAAGTATGATATAACAATTGAGTCATTTTTTTTTTTTTTTCAAATGTAAACTCTGATGAGTCTACTAGTTGAGTTTATGATTTGAGTTTATTGAGATTTCATGAGTTTACCTAAACTCTCGAGCTTGACAACCTTTGTGGTTGGGTTGGTCAAATGCAATTATATGAACTATATATCAAATTTCAGTAGACTGTTAGCGTGTAAGTATACTTATACATCTTGCCAGGTGTTTATTTCTTCTGCTTTTACTAGGTGGCAGACAACAGATGTTGGAGTTGTGGATTAACATGTCAGTCCAACCAAGACTTGCAGAATCATTTGCATGATGTAATTGACTTAAATGATATGAAGACTACGTGGGATGACGATAGATATTTAAAACCTTTCATACTAGATGATTCACTGTTGTACAGTTTTGTTGATTATGAAGAAGGGGAAGATGAGCAAATTACACCAATTGATGAAGATCTTATGAGGGATTTGAAGAACTCTATTGGTGATGGTCAAAATGATTTGAAAAAAGTAGTAGTTGTTGATGATGTATATGTTGCCTGTAGCAGTAAGAAGACTGCTTCTGTTCCTGATGATCATTTGAACCTGGCTAGTTCTTCGGACAAGGAACTTATTAATGGTAAGGACTCCAGAGCACATGTTTCATCAATTTATAAGGCTCGAGAAGAAGGGCACTTGATGGGTAGTTCTCAAAATCACATTGCAAAGCACATTAAGAAGGTTAATGAAAGTTATTTTGGGTCTTACAGTTCATATGGCATCCATCGTGAGATGTTAAGTGATAAGGTAAAAATTGCACTTGCCTTTGTTGGCTTCAGGTTTAAGAAAATTCTTGTGTAACTTAAATAAATTGAAAATTTGAAGCTGTTTCACCATGCTATCATCATTTTATAAATGTCCTAGCTTTCTTCATGTAGGTGAGAATGGATGCTTATGGCCAAGCAATTTTGAAAAATCCCTCTCTTCTAAATGGTGCTGTGGTTATGGATGTAGGTTGTGGAACTGGCATCCTCAGGTGAGAAATATCCATAATACAGCAATCAGTATCTGCTCTCTAGTAACATCCTGGATTATACCTTTCATAGAATTTTATATTCATGGAATGACATAATGTGATCATAAATAATGGTGGAAAGAGGTTTGCTTACCTTGAAAAAGTGAGGTCGTGATGAATCTTATTTTTTATATTATGTCATAGAATGCTTGATTATCTTATTCAATTTTCAAAATAACAAAAACAATATTAACTGATAACTGTTCGAAAGGGGAATTTATCTCTCATTTTCTTTGTGTGTGTAACAATGTTACATATTTCTTTTTTATTGTAAAAGATATCATACTCAATGGGTTAATATGGTTTTCTTTTCATGCATTGGTTGATCTAGACTAGCTATGGATCCATTAGGACCCACAGGTACAATAAGGACAAGATGGGATGTTGAGAATGCTGTGGGCTGCAGCATAACAAGATGTTGATGTGGCAGTAGAGGAAGAAGAGATGTTGTGAGTTAGGTTCAGAAAAAGGATTAAAAGCAAAGAGGGGGAAAGAGGGAAGGCATCCAGAAATTGAGTGAAGGTTTTGGCACTTTTTGAGCAGGGGTGTTTGCAGACCCTCGAAATTCTGCAATATCTTTATGCTTTCCATTTTTTCTTTTTTCTCTTTTTTCTTTTTATAACTTCTATAGTTACATAAGATTGGCAATGTTGTATGGGATCGGATCTTGGTAGTAAAAAGTTAACAAGAAAATAAGCTTGATGCAGTAGAGATGAGAATGTTGCGTTGGATGAGTGGACACACTAAACAAGATAAGATTGGGAATGAATATTTGAGAGAAAGTTGGGGCAGCATCTTTTGTGGAAAAGATGGTAGAATCACACCTTAGGTGGCTTGAGCATGTGCAAACAAGGTCTATGGAAGCCCTAATAAGGAGAGTGAATCAAGTGAAGGGCAGTCCAATAGCTAGAGGTAGAGGGGGAGACTTAGAAAAATCATAGGTGAAAATATTAAAAAAAGATTTAAATTTTGATGGTTTGAATGTGAACATGATTTACGATTGGACACTATGGCGTCGTTTGATTCTTATAACCGACCCCACTTAGTGGGACAAGCTTAATTGTAGCTGTTGTTTTTCTGTGGTTACATAGTTAAACAGGTCTATTTTACAGAGTTTTTCAATAAAATTAATGTTCTATTTCCAGATTCCTAAAAGGACCTGCTTGCCTAAGTTATCATATGTACTTGGTACTATTTTGTTGGGATCTATTGTGGTCTTCTGGAATTTGGCAAATTACTTCATTTGAAATGTATTGATAAACTGTTTTCTAGATAAAGTTTCCTGAAAGGGGCTGAGCCTTGTAGGGTTCCCTCTCACATGACATGAAACACTTTGCTTCCCATTGCTGCTTTTCTATCAGTTCATTGTATTTAAAGTTGTTTTAGGCATGCTTGGCAGCCTTGGCTATAGCGTAATGAGTACCTTGCAATATACATAAGTAGTTTCTGTTTCAAGTACTCAAATGCTGAAACCAATCATATTTAAGTATTTATATGCTGTTTTTGTTAATGGCCCTCTTTTTATATTTTCTATGATCGAAGATGAAATCTTGATTTATTGCATCGTAGTCATAGAAGCAATTAGTCCTATTACATAAATGGCCTCAAATTGATAGATTACTGGGTGGACTGCTTTTGTTTGCACATTTTTGGAAGTAGTGATTATGATGCATAGGAGAGTTATTTGGTGCATATTCATAAAGTTGTTAATCTCTACTTAAATTATGTTTTGGGGGCTACGTATTCACATACCATATTTGATATGTTTGTGACTTATTTTGGTTTTGTTTTCCATTTAGTCTATTTGCAGCTCGAGCTGGGGCTTCGAGGGTGATTGCAATTGAGGCTAGCGCCAAGATGGCAGCAGTAGCATCTCAGGTATAGATTTTCTGGACGGTAGCTTCTAGCAATACCTCCTTCACTAGACATCTTGTTACATACTCAAATTTTCTTTTTTACCTTTCAAAATTATTCAGGTTGCAAAAGATAATGGTCTCTGGCTGGATAAAAGCCAGAGTGGAGTGAATGGCCTCCAAAAGGGGGTGATAGAAGTGATTCATGGAATGGTTGAAGAGATTGATAGAAGTGTTGGACTTCAACCTCACAGTGTTGATGTATTGTTAAGTGAATGGATGGGATATTGCCTGCTGTACGAATCCATGCTTGATTCAGTGCTCTATGCACGGGACCGGTGGTTGAAGGCTGGAGGTGCCATTCTTCCTGACACATCAACTATTGTGAGTTTCCACTCCCCTGTCCCACCCATCAGCTCTTTAATTTTCACAAATTTTTTTTTTCAGGGGTTGTCTGTAGCCTGTACTGTAAGTTTATATGTTATGTATTAATAATTATTTATTCCAGTTTCCCTTCTAGTTTGTTGCAGGATTTGCGAAAGGCGGCACGAGTCTTCCATTTTGGGAAAACGTGTGTGAATTTGACATGTCTTGCATTGGGAGGGAGCTTGTCAAAGATGCTGCCCAAATTCCTATAGTTGATGTTGTGGACTATCAAGATTTAGTTACTAGTTCTGCGACTCTTCAGGTTGGTGTAAATTTTTGCAAATGTGGGTGTTTTATGAGACTATTACATTGGTGAATTCTTTATTCCTTTATGGTAATTGAGCCTACTATAATTTTGCACTCACCTTATGGATTTTGCTAGTTAATTATCTTTGGTTATAGTCTCGAACTGATTTTCTTACAATTGTAAAGTAGACAAAGTGGTACTTTTATGAACTACATGTATTTGTATCAAGATCAAACATTTTCAATGCTTCTTATGCTTTTGGTGATTTCTTCTCGGTGTAAATGGTCAAAATTATTTTATTTAACAGGAAATGTTTCCTAGGTCTATCAGAGAGATATCCTACTCAAGTTTTCCCCTTTAGGCCCCTTTCCATGCCTGGCCCTATAAAGAAGGCCAAATTTAGTTCATGTAACTTTGCATGCATGTTTGCAAATGAAAATGAGAAATTTTAAGCTATCAAGAATTTCTAGATACATTGCTTATTTTGACTCTTTTTATAAATGTATGGTCTTAGCATGTGCTATTAATAGCATTACATACTAGCTTTCCAGTCACGTCATTTCTGTATACATAGCAGATAAAGCAAACTATGTTTTTGGGAGGAAGGGGGTAATTTTCTAGAATACATCCTGTAGAAATGCCAATTTATCGTTGACCGTTGGAATGCATTTTTCTTTTTCCCACCAGACCTTTGATTTGGCAACCATGAAGCCTAGTGAAGTGGATTTCACTGCAACCGCTACTTTGGAACCAAAATCAAGCATTTCAGAAAACAAAGAAACACATTTAGATTCTAAAACATGCTGCTGGTGTTATGGAGTTGTCCTGTGGTTTGAAACTGGATTCACAAGCAGATTCTGTCAGGAAATGCCAGCTGTGTTATCCACGTCTCCTTACACACCAAAGACGCATTGGTCGCAAACAATCTTAACCTTTCGGGAGCCCATCGCCATTGGATTTGGGAAAGAAAACGATGGTAAACTGGCAGCAATCGGCACTGACATCCATCCTGCTGCGAAGATTGATTTGCGTATCAGCATTGTCCGTTCCATGGAGCATCGCAGCATTGACATTTCCTTGGAAGCTGTTGGCGTTAGTCCTGATGGTCGGAGACGCAGTTGGCCTGCACAACTTTTTTCTCTGCAGTAGAATTCAAGACGTGCTGCAGTAGCGAAGATCATCATACTGGCCGTTTTTCTTGTTAGTAGCCAGTTTGAATCAGTTTTGGAATATTCGTGTTGTAATTCTTGACACCTCGGTTTCCATTTTTGTTGATTGGAAATAGCCATTTCTGCTTGTTCGTTGAAAGGAAGACTGGTGCCCTTATCCAGCTTCGTTAAATCGGCAAAATGTTGAATTGAGATAAATTATTAGATTGGGTGCTGCTGTAGGCCTTGTTAGAAGTTCCGTCCCTTAACTATTTTACTTCTAAGTTTCCTTTGATTGTGATTATTTGTTAATTCTCTTAATTTTTTAAAATTAAAACTAAAGCTAATGGATCCAAGGTACTTAACTAGGTGTCTTATTAGATGGAGTCAACTACATAGATTAGATGTCTTAATATAAATCTTATTTACATTTAAATAATTAACATCTAAATTTTTCTAGTAGTTTTACTATGGTTTTTCTAGGTTTTAATCTACCTTCAGTTATTAGACTGTCTTTCATTTGATCTACTCTCTTTTTTGGAGCTTTTACAGGCTTTCTTTTATATCTATCCAAATAATCTAAGGTGAAATTTTACCATTTTCTTAACATGAAATTCTACCATTTTCTTAACATTGGGAGTTATCCCAACTTTTCAGGAGTTATCTCAACTTTCTAATGCGTTCTTTCCTAATTCTTTCTTGTTTAGTGTGTCAATTTATCTATTGTAGTATTTTCATCTTTATAACATTAGCTTATTTTTTTGTTGATTTTTTTATCATCCGACATTCAGTCATATGCAACATCGCCAATTTTATAGTTGTGTGGTAAAATTTTTTCTTAAATTTTAGTGGTACTTTTTTATTTTTCAATCACATATAACACATGAAGCACTTCTCCATTTCAATGGAGGAAGGATTGGGGAAGAAGACAAGGTAGCTATGGATGAGAATGGAAGAGTCAAATGAATGCCGTCTTACTCTTCGCATTTTTCACTACCACCTATGCATCAGCACCAGCCTTTGGACGCCTAGGCAGTGACTCAATAAAACACTCTAAAATTCCATATTCTCCTCCTCAAGTGGTCCTTTCCTCCTCTAAAGTAATTAGAGATTCTAGATTTTCACATCCTTAGTTGAACAGAAACTTTAGATTAGGGAAGAAATCCAATGTGAAAGACTTTAAAGAGTGGCAACTATTGTATATCTCTAATGATTCTAGTTGTTATAGGATTTCTACTTGCCAACAGTTGTCAATATGTAATGTATTAGCTCCAATGTCCTTTAGAAACTGTTCTATAGTTATGAACCAGAATGAGCATCAAAGTTTTCATGAATACCAAATCAAAGTTTAAGCTAATCTTGTTATATATAAACGATTTGTTTCTAAAAATGATTTCTTTCGGGAAAAAAGATCTTAATTGTGTGCATTAACTGGTAGAGAATCAACAAAGCTTGTTATCCATTGTTCTTTTATTTGAAATACCGGGTATGGAATATATGTTTTGTATACTTCTTGTTTTATCTCGAAAGATACAGAAAGAAAGGTTCAGAAGGATGAAATTGCAACATTAGAAGGGAAAAT
Source organism: Pterocarpus macrocarpus (assembly GCA_031439585.1). Classification (NCBI taxonomy): domain Eukaryota; kingdom Viridiplantae; phylum Streptophyta; class Magnoliopsida; order Fabales; family Fabaceae; genus Pterocarpus; species Pterocarpus macrocarpus. The sequence continues at coordinate 40,826,036 of CM062517.1, forward strand.
CATGTCTCAAGAACAAACACTGTTCATCCAGAAAGATGACTCTATCCATAAGAGATATATCTAGAAACATGCTTCTTATGAAGTGTTATACCTACAAAGCTTCCTCTGCATGCTTCATAGATAAATTCAAAAAGTAAAAAAGGTAATTTGACAAGATACAGAAGAAGTACTGACAAGTCTAAATAGTTGACAAATCAACAAACGGCTACTTTTCCACTCCTGTGTAAGTTTTTGAAGAATAGAAAAAGCAAGGAAGGCTATTTCTTCTCTATCTAGTCGTAGATCAGCAGACTAGAAGAATCACAAGGATTAAGCCCTGCGAGCTTCAACGGTCATATTTCAAAGTTTATATAAGGCTGGAAGTCGAAGAAAGAATAGTTAGACTGTTTGAATAGTTCTTATGTAAAAAGGCTTCCTTTTTTCATCCTTCTCAACTGTTTGTTGCACCAGAAAGTTAGTCTTCGTAACTTTTGTCTAAAAGAAAATCTTCTGTTCTGTTCTGTAATAGGAAATATTCTCTCTTTGAGAATTTAGAGAAATCACACACACAGAGCTTTATTGTCTATTCTCTATTGAGAAAGTTAGTGTGAGTGTTCAAATCAAAACATGTTATTTGCATCATTTGTATTTGGACCCAGTAGTGGTCAATGTAAGCTTGAAGAGGCTAGAAAAACACTACTCGTTTGTAAAGTTTGGAGAGGCTTGGGAAAAAATTACTCGCTTGTAAGAAGCTTGGACAAAAAAATACTCGTAATTTATAAAATCTCAACAAAGAGTGAGGAATTAGAAGTACAAGTGGTTTGGCCGAATCAGTATAAAAATCTCTTGTGTGATTTTTCTATCTCTTGTCTTGTTATTTTATTTTATCACATAAGCTCTTTTCTATTCAAACTTTATTTGAAATAAAACTGATTCTGCTCTATATTGAACTTAACTGTTTTATAAACTAACAAAATCGCTTCCGCAATCCAAGTCTTGAACTTGAGATAAATTGTTTTATTAAAGTTATTCAGGTTCTAAAGTTTCTTAAAAGCACGATCCAACTCCCCTTCTCGTGCTATCCTATCCAAGATAATGTACACATAGGGAGCTCTTGGAAGCGAAGTGGCAAGTTGCTTATAGTATTTCATGCTGGGAATTATTTGTATCTCCCCAATCCAAAATCAATTTGTCAAGATTTTTCTTGTACATGAAGTTTGCCTTGTTGCATTTTTGTAATCAACCACATGCTTTATTTTTTGGATCTACAAAGAACCTCTTAGATGTGATAGTTCTCCTAATTCACCAATTGAAGAAAGCATGTTTTTGCCCACAACAAAATTGCTTGACTTTTGGAGCCTTCTTAGTTTATTCATATGCAATGGCATCCCTTCTAAGCTAGCACCTATGACGTCTAGGTATCTTAAATTTACAAGACAATGCATATTTCTTTGCAGTTCTGTAAGATTAGTATGTCCTGCTACGTTTAGTGTTTGTAAGTTGTATACGTGGCTACTAGTTTAAAGGTTTGAATTTACATTCCTAGGAGTCACATTCTTGGGAATTAGAGATGGAAAAAGGCTAGGCGGCGTGGCCTGGCCTGACCTTTTTAATAATTAAGCTAGGTTCAAGTCTTTTTAAAAGCCTATTTATCTAAAGTGGTTAGGTCTAAATTCCTTTTTACGCCTGATAAGCCTAACAGACTGGCATATTTTTATATACAGTGTGTAAAATTATAAATTGTAAACCATGAGTCTCGAACACCACCAATGACTTACAAAGCACATATTTTACCACTAAGCTACAACAACTTTTATTTTTGTTTGCACATAATTTATACTTTTAATTGCTTTTATTGTCCCGTTTTAAAATTCAAATCTGAAACCCTAATCCTATTTTATTACTATCCTATATTTGACCCTTAAACTCAATACATCATCGCTCTTTTTTATGGCCACTTCATCATCCTTTTCTTCCAAGGCTACTTTCTCTTAAAGTTTCCCACCGCAACCTAGTCCACGACCACTGCTAGTCAGCCTGCTGAAAAGCCACCCTCCACAGCCTCTCCTTTCTTCACACCATTGTGAACCAGTTTGCCACCACCACAAGCCAGTCCACCATCAAGCCACCCTCCACAACCTCTCCCCTCTTTTGACCACCGCTAGTCAGTCTGATGTTGCACCCACCACTTAGGCCCCTTTTCCTTTCATGGCCTCTCTTCGCCTCCATTCGACAACAACACCTCCATGCCAACACCCACACTTTAACACCGCCAACACAACACTCCCTTGGCACTCACAAACCACACCACACCACACCTCATAGATTTCCCAAATCTGGCAGTTCATTTTTCAGATCCACAAGTTGCTTGTTGGCATTTTGAATCCTATGATTTTTTGTTGTTTAATGTGTGTTTTCTTCTGCCTTTTTTCAGAATTGTTGTTTGTTTCTTTAATGTGTATCTATTGGATGTGTTGTTTATCCAGTTCTAGATGATGTTCATATAAATTAGTAAGCTAGCTTTTTTTCAAAAAAAAAAAAATTATTTCTTAATTTCTCTGTTTTCAGTATCATTTTGATACTTTTTGTGATAATTTTGACTATACAATATTATTCTGACCTATTTTTGAGGACATCTCATGATGTCTTCTACAAGTCCAAGCTTTTCTTTTATCCATGCCTCCAGTGGAGTACATACAAGAGACTCCGATGCTCAAGTCAAAACTCTACTCTACTTGGGTGTAAGTGAAGTGGGATTAGTTACCTATCTTTGACTCTTATGAGCCCCTTTTTATTCAAGTTCAAACTTCCCCTTCCAATTGAGGCCCCCATGTTCTTATACTTTTATGGAATTCCTTAGTGCTCGGTAACCACCTCATGTGGTTAAGTCACTTTAGGACGCTGACTCTTTTGTGACTTTTCCAAAGAAGGCTCCTCTAGAAGATCTTTGTTGGGCTTCTTCTGGCTTGAACTCCAAGGCCCAAGGAAACAGCTCAATCCACAACCCCCAAGCTCAACTATTATTATTAATAACAATCCAAGCTTATATTTCGAAACCTCATTTTCAAGCTCCAAAGTCGAACTATAGCTCTTTGCCCTCCATTCTGAGCTTGTTTTTCAAGTTCCATCCTCAATGGGTATTCCAGAATGTTTTAACTGCCCTAGAGGTCATGGAAAAACATGCACGAACACGTGTAACACTAGAGCTCCCAATGTCATTTCATTATTGTGCAGTTATTATTATAGTTTCTATTTTGAATTTCAACCATTGGATCAAGCCCCAACTGTTGATTTCTTGAACGAACATAATTTGTTCCAAATAATGGGAAATTCCTTGATCCGTTGGATCAATTTCCTTTCTTTAAGAGTGATTTAAACCTTTACTCTCTTAACTTCTGTCACCTCATCTCTACTTTCTTGCAATCCTTCATTCCCTCATTCTTGCATTCCTTGTAATTCCCATTTGCTTTCTTTGCAAACTCGCTCCCTTTTCAGCAATCCATTACCGTTTTTGTCTACTAGATTTTCCAAGTAAGTAAGTATCTTGTCTCTCCTTCTTTTCCTCTTTCTTAATTTCCAAGTATTTTTCTACAAATCGTTGTTAGAACCCTAAGGTAGTAGATGATTGGTCTTCCCTCTCTGTTGTATTCACTGGTATTTTTCCATGTTTATATGCAATTTTATAATTTCTAGAGGTTGTTATGAGCCCTCAATTTCAGATTGTCTCTTATTCTAGATGGAAAGTGGTTCTTTAGAAAATGTCTCTGAAGTTGTCAAAGGTGCAGGAAATTCTTCTTAAAAAAAGGGCCGTTAGACTATTATTTTTAGGTCATCGATGAGGTTAAGAACTCATTGCCTCTACACCAATCAACAAATTCTTGACCACTTCCTTAGAGACTATAAGATAGCTTGGCTAGGTAAGGAACATTTCATAGAATATTTTCCTTGCAAACCTAGTGACAAGGCTTGCCATATAGGCAAATTATTCGATGATAAAGAACCAACCTTCTTTTTCATTTACGATGTCTTCTTTTCCATTTTGAACACCATATTTAGTCCATCTTTTTAATAAAAATAAACAAATAAATAAAATTAAGTTCTTTTCCATCCATTTAATTTTCTAGTACCTTATTCCCCAACTTAATCTTAATTTTCAATTTTTTCCTCTTATTTGGTATTAGCTTTCTAGAATCTCATTCTTAATTGCTTTTCAAATTTTTATCTATTTGCTAGCTTTCTAGAGCTTTATCCTACTTAGGATTTTAAGTTTTGTAACTATTTTTCAAATCTTTTGATCAATCTGTTAATAAACATACCCAAAATCTCTCTCACTCTCCTTTATATAAAGCTAATCTTACCACTTGAAAAGGACCAAAAAATAATCAAAAGGAGAGTAGTACAATAAGACTAAGAGAAAGAAAGAGTACGATAAAAAAGGATTCACCTGGGTGCATTTATTGGTATATTCTTCATCTTAATTGCCTTTACATAGCACACTAAGACTCATACTTTTGTTATCTTTTTGTTCTCTTCTTGATCTCACATTGCATAGTCAATACAACACAACATAGCACAACTTTGTTATTCATTCACTCTACATCAATTTATTTTGTTCATTTAACACCACACAACACAATACACACTCTTATTCACAAATCATCATCATCTCACAAAAAATGAAGAATCAACAAAACCCAAGCTCCAGAATTAACAACCCAGAGGGTTGCCCCAAACACAAATCTCAAACTAAAAAAACAAAACCAATTTAACAACAACCAACAATCTAGAGTGACCTTGAGGTCCCTGCATTGATCACTTTTTGGTTGGACAGATTCGTATTCCTTGGGCCATCATCCGAATCAGTGAGTCCTAGCATTTTCTCATTGGCTTGCCTCTAGCCCCTTTATTCCTTGGTGGGCTTTACACTCGTTTTGATTAGATTTAGGCTTAGCTTGAGATTTCTTTTGGGAGATATGTGGTAAATAGTTTTATTGATCATTTCTTGTTGCTCGCATTTTTACTTGAGCATTTCAGGGATTATGGGCCATTTGTAACACCCTACCAATTTAATGTTATGCTTAAGTCATAGCATGAAATTAAGTAGATTGTGTTACTGTATTGATACTCAGCTTACTAATTACTTATCATGTCACGTCTCTCTCTCTCTTTTTTTTTTTTTTTTTAAATGGACGAAGCGGCGCGCGACATATAACAGACATGATCAACATCACAGAACATAACGGAATTTACAGAAAGGCACAACAGAAAGGATACAGATAGGTAATACATCATTAACTGTATACATATAAATATATAGGTTAGAAATCGATGCTTCAGTTTATGTACAGACTCAAAGTAGGATACATAAGTAGGGTCAGTGTAATAAAAAGAACATAGGGCCCATGTCAATTAAAACAATCCTACAAGGACCTCCGAGGACATCCCGGACTAGTTGATCCACGTCTATGACCCAATACCACACTACCAAAAGAGGGCCATGATGTACATTGCCACCCACGGCTGGAACCTACTCAATCAAGTAGCCGTTGGCCATTTTAGGCCCGACTGGGGAGTAGTCCATACTAGGTTCCGAGGAGGAGGATGATGAGCTGGTGGCCTCCAAAGGATCGCTCTCGAAGCTAAATGGGATGTCTGGAACCATCTGTGGAGGGGACTCGGGCGGAGGATTGGCAGGTGCGGCAAGTGCTGCGGGCGCTGGAGGTGCAGGAGAGGGTGTGCCATATGCAACAGAACCACAAAATATGGAGCGGCAGGATCAAAGGCGGGGTGAAAAAGGGGAACAACAAAATTCCTATTGCTAAAAAGGTAAAGACAGAAGTTGCAGGAGTCGGCAATATACAGCGAATCTACTATGGGATCATGGTGGAGCTGCAGGTTGGGAATCTCAATAAATAGGGTGGTGATCGAGTCCATCTCCAGCGTCTGAGAATGATACGGAAATGCAAAACGAGGTGAGAATCTAAAGGAATTCTCAGTAGGGTTCACGTAGGGTGTGTAACTGATGTCACATTCATTCTCAGTTATCTTGATTTTTGTTTAATTTTGAAAACATGGGATCAAAGTGAACTATCCATATTTAATAAGTTTTAAAAAGCATCTGGTTTAAGGCAAGGTTCAATTTTACTTAGGACAGTATAAGCACAGAATAAACTATTAAGTGATGATACATAGAATAAACAAACATACAGTAATAGATAAATATAACAGTCAAACTATAAACAACATATAATGACTATTCAATGCAACCATGCAAAATCTCATTCTTGAACTTGTCTTCATAAACTTTTCCATCACTTGGTCCCCTGGGAGTTCTTGGCCATTTAGACTCCTAGGTAATAGTCTGCTTTTCAGGATCGAGCTCGTTCCTATATAGGAATGCCGGGTTTACTTTCCCCGACCTTCCCATCGATCTATTCCTCTTAACTTTAATCCGGAGCTGGCCCAAGTATTATGGAACTTTCATCATAATATAACCTTTAGGTTTATCATATCATCAAAACATGACCTTTATGAATTTCTTGCAAATGCACATGGATTTGAATGTAGATTATAACTCATGCATAGGCTTTATCGAAATTTCGACAGCTTAACGGAACGTGCCCACTTTCCATGAATAGTGCCAGTACTCAGAACATCAAATTTTCAGAAAAATCATAACACTTTATGCATATTTCAAACATCAAAATTCATGGCACAATTACTACAATTAAAACATGGTCGCTGTCTCAACACTTGCATTCAACTCGATTTTTGTAAATCAGGCCATAATTTCTATTTAACTCATCTCGACCCCAATTTTGGATATGCCAAAGTGTTATGTGTCTATTTCCTAAACTCTTTCGTCCCCATCTAATTTTGATAAATATGGCTTAAGTTATTTAAGTTTTATCCCGGCTTATCCTGTGGCTGGCCAGAATTACATACCTAAAAGTAAAAATCCACTAAAAATCGCAAATAAGTTCAAATCATACGAAATTGAATCATTTCAAAGCTAACAGGACAAGCTTTCATTTACAAAAGTTCCATTTCATTTGCTTCAGTAGAGCTCGAGTTATAAGCCCCGAAATTTGACCTTTATGAATTGTTCTATTTTGGCCCAGTTTGGATATAGGCCAACTTCTTCAAACTGCTGAGAGCAAATAGGACCATATCTAACTCGAAATTTTATTATGGGATGTTCTTCTACGTGTAAACTTTCTAACAAAGTTAGTTTCACTCAATTTGAAGTTGTGTAGGGTGACTTACGCCCTTCTCAACTCACACTGCCTGGATGAAAGTCCTTATTCCTAGGTCAAACTTCAAAAATTCATATCTCTCTCAATATTAATCCAATGGCCTTATATTATATATATATATGGAAAGCTCTGAATGTTTACTTTCATATAAAAATAGTTTCATCAAATTTAACCGGCTATAGGTGGAGACATACACTCCACCGTATGGACTACTGAGGAAATTTGGTCTTCCAGCCTCTCACATCTTTATATCCTCACCCTTTTCTACTCCTTAATCAAAGTTAAACACAAAAATAGCCAACAACCAGTCAAAGATCATCATAATCATTCCCTAATCACACCAAAAAGTGAGAACATAAAGCCAAAATCAGCCATCCCAATTAGAATAACAAGCACAAAATTGAACCTCTACCTCTTTGGAGTGTGATTTTGCTAGGTGTTGAAGTTTGAATTGATAGAACCTTGTGAAGCTTGAAGGTTTGATGGAGTTGGTTGAGAGAAGGAGAGAAAAAAAAAGCTGAAATCAGAGGAGAGAGTGGCGCAAATCAGTATGGGAATAAGAGAGAAAAATTTGATTTACGCATTGAAGGGGTAGTTGGCTTTGTGAATTTTGATTGGTTGAAATTTTGTGGATAAAGTTCAGCCATGTCTCCTTCTTTTGTGGCCAGATTACTCTCCAGTTTGCCTAAAAAGATCGAAAATCTTGTCTGTTTTATTTGAAACTTGGAAATAAAGTCGGATGTCGGAAATCATGCATAATTATTTGAAACATAAAGTCGGAGGTCGGAAATCATATAGCACACAAATCACCTTAAAATCGAGGGTCAAGGACAAGAATACGAAACCTAAAATACTTAAACCCAGAAGTTGGGGATGTTAACATAAACTTGGAAGTCAAGAACTAGGATGCTATAAAACTCTTATTACACGTAATTCTAAAACTCGATCCAGGATCAATCTCGGAGATCGATTCTAAGCAATACCACCGGAAATCGGGAATCAAAACATTAACCTTATGTACCGGGCAATTGGAACTTATATAACCTTGGAACTCCCAATTCAATATCGGAAGTCGGTCATAGGTCAAACTCGGGAACACCAATAGAAATAAAAAGCTCTTGGGAATAAATTCGGAGATCAAAACTCATGTATAACTTGGAAATCAATTCGGAGGTCGGAACTCGTTGTGGATTTTACACCATTCGTGGGCTACCTCCAGGTTTTAACAAGGATCGTTGTTCTTCCGCTCCTCGGGCTTGGTCCTGGATTGATGCTAAGGTAAGCCATTTACTTAACTCCTGGATGTGGAGAGCAATTTTGTTTTTCGCCCTTATTTCCTTAGATACAAAGGCTATGAGAGCATTCCTCACTTCTATGATTCTCATTACTTTGTGGAGCTCAATAGTCTTTCGAATAATTGTGAGGGCGTTTACAGTTTTGGCTTCTTTGCTGCTATGTAGGTACTCTCCCTAGCTTCTTAGTTATAGACAATATCGGTGGTCTTAGCAGCAGATAGGGTCGCTTGTCAATTAGGATTTGACCAGGTGACTTCTTCCATTCGGCTTTCACTTCTACCTGTTGATTGTGTCTTCGATGTTATTTTACTAATTGATCCCTTAAGCCATGAGAAACTCGATGAGTCTTTAACTCTTAGCGGCAACAAGTACTCTGTGGGCGTTTCTGAGGGTTGGTTGGTTTATCACTCCTTGTTGGTTGACAACATTCACAAGTATAAGGCATTGGGTCCTCAACCACTTTCTTCTTATTGTCTCAACACTACTATCCTTATTCAGAGCGATCCATATTACTCTACCTCTAGCTCTTCCTAGCAACAAAAGGACCCTCTGGAGCTAAAGGACAAAGGAAGGACCAAGAAGTGAGCTAATCGGGAATCCACTCGTCATTCCTCAAAGCATGCCAAGTCTAAAAGTTTTACTCTTCTTGAACCTTCTATCCTGTCCCAGCACCCTTTGTTTGAAGATCGTGATTAGAATAACACCACCAACCTAATCCCTTGTTTTTAGCAATCCCACCACTTGGGATGCTCATATAGAGGCTATTGTCTTCGAAGATATTCAAGGCGAAACTCGTTCAGACGTGGATACTTTCATTCCTGTTCAAGTAGTTCTCCCTGATGTCACCACCTCTGGTGTTGTGAAACTTTGCCATTCACCCTTTCCTATTCCAAATGTATTCCATGTTCCCTCCATAGGTTCCCAAATAATATTCCTACACTTGACATGTTTGTTTATACTTATATTATTTTATTCACCATATCCCTCTCTTTCTTTCTTTGTTACTATGCACTTATATAATTTTTTTATATCTTTCTTATCTCCTTCTCTCTCTCTCTCCTCTCTCTCTTTTTATATAGATGATGTTCACCTTGGGAATTTGGCATGAGAGCTCTCCTCTAAATGTCGAGGTCGCTGCATGGGTTCTTCCTGTCGAGATTCGTCTTGCCTTCCTACTCTGACCCATGATGGTCTTATTGCAGGTGACTTGCAGAGTGAAAACATACATGGAAGCCGTGGTGAGATTACAGAGCATGATTCCGCCCTTGAAGGCTCTCAAGATAGCCAAAGCAATGATAATGATGATGAGTGCGATCCTAAAGATGTTACTAGACATGAGATGCGTGCTCAAACCGTCCTCTCTCCTAAGCGACGCCCAAACACTCCTTTGAATGAATGTACTCCTATTGTTCAGCTACAAGCACCTTTTGGTATGTATTTGTCATTCTTTCCTTAGTCTCTTTTCTGTATCACTTGGATTATCATTATCATTACTTTTGCAAGTAATATTCCTCATGCTCATATTGACCCCACTATAGAGGTTAAGCTGAAGCTTTTGTTAAATGAGGGCATTTTATGAGCTGACTACATTTTTTATCTCGCCACTTTTCTTTCATATTGCCTAGTGATGCGCATTCCTAAGAGCAATTTTTCATTCGTTCACAGTAGCTTCCTTTATTTGGCTCTTGGGGAATTTTTGACTTTTGTTCGTCTCACTCCTCTTTCATTATTGCTTATTCACACCTTAAAGCATTCTCACCTTCTGGACCACATGGACAATCTTATCTTCTTGAATTTCAATCATGCCTGGTTAGAGGACTTAAAGGTGCAAGTGAGTTCTCCTGCTGAACGTTTTTCTTTCTATGCATTGAAGCAAGTTCTCGAGGCTAAAGCTGAGGCAGGTCAAAAACTCTCCTAGGCTCAAGCTGAAATTTCTCACCTTAAAGGCGCTTTGACACTTGCTCACAATGTAGCTGCTAAGGCTGTGCACTCCTTGGAAGGGTAAGAGATGGAGCTATGCTCCAAACTGAACATTCCCCTTTCTACTCTTGGTTTGGTAGCTTACTTAGCATATTTATTTTGATTTTTCCCTATAGGTGGCTCTTTAAATAATTTTGGGACTTGCTTGTTTCTTGACTTGTAACTTTTGTGCTAATATGAAATACACTACAAGTTCTACTTCTCTTTTTTTCTTTTTTCTTTTTCTTTTTTTATAGTATATGGCATTGGCCCCTTTGTTCAATGAAGAGATGTAACTCTACATTGGAAATCTAAAACAATACTTAATGAATGATAGGCATCACTCTTAATAATATATATATATATATAAACAACTGTATACCATAATTGTTTATGGACATTAGCCCTTTTCAAACATAATTTTCTTATTCGAGGTAGGTGCCAACGCCATTGAAATAGCTTTTTCCTGTACTTGCAAAAAGCAAGCGTCTGATTACCCATGGGGTAAAGCTTACGAGCTATTGCTCCGGGGTATGGCAGCTCCAGGTCAAATATGCTATGACACTCGTCCCTCTAAAAGCTTACAACAACCTCATAACATCTTCTTAAGTCATCCACCTACCCTTATTTCCCCTTAACTCTTTAGTTCCTTCATGTTCTCGATAGTATTTCTCGTGCTCTTTCCTTGCCCTGTCCACAGCACCCAACCCATTACTATCCATTATGGGTTGCCCCATCTTTGTGAGAAATGTATGCCATGCCTCTATAGGGACTAAGATGTGAGTTGGCCCACCACCAACTCTTGGCTCACCAGCATCTCCCATTCTTACTCTCATAGTTGCCTTGGGTTCTCTCTCCACAACCTCCGTATCATCTATTGGCCTCCCATGATTTTTGCCCTGACGCCCGATCCCACTTCTTCCTCCTCTTGACGACTGAGCTAAAGGTGTGGTCAGCAATTAAAGAAGGTCCCTAGTGGGTGCCCTAGTCTCATTATCGGCTTCCATTGACTATTTATGAGCTTGTCTTTTCATTCTCACTTGCCCATCATCTTCTACTATAAATGCTTCATCTTCATCACTGGAAAACTATTCCATATTAAAACTCAGTCTCCTTGCAACCATGGTGCACTTAGCTCACCCTCTGCATCTCCCCAACGGGGTTGCCACAATGTTCAAGATGGGTTCTTGTACAAACACGAAGAGATACAAGAAAGCAAGCCTCATAAGATCAAATGATGCAAATGAATAATAAACTTAAGAACACCCAACACAAGAAAACAAGGAAAATTAGCAACAACAGTAAGAAAAGGACATTCTTATTTCATCATTCCTTCACCATTTTGGCATAGTAACATTACATCTTTCAAGTAAAAAAAAAAAAGGTCCCTTTCACTATTCCTAAGATTGCTATTTATAGACATTCTAAAAAAGAAAAAGATAAAAAATAAAATCACTTTCTTTTCTCCTCAGATATTTTCATCATATATCAACGCATGGCATTACTCCACTCGCTTAAACAAGAACATGCATCGTGACGTTATTTACTCGTACAGGTGGTGGCACAGGGAGCTATTTTTTTGTAGGTGTGGTACATCCCATATATGAGTGATCATTGAAAGAGTGAGTAAAACTAGCACAACTTTCATCTTGCTATGCGAAGGCTGCTCTCATGCGCTCAGTAGCCTATCTCCCTTCTTCTGCTACCATGATCGAAGCGGCTTATAACTTGCTCTTCAGATGTTGGGCCTAGAGCACTCTCATGCGCTCTTCACTTTAGCTGAGTATTGAGCATGTTGGATGGCTATAGCCAGCATAGCCACACATCAAGTCGCTCTCTATTTGAGCTCCCCTCTAAAACACTCGAATTGCTCAAAATTGGGAGTGCTATCAAAAACTTCTTTAAGTCTTGAAAAGCTATTTCACACTCTTCCGTCCACCCAAAGTTTCCTTTTTTTTTTAAGAGATAGAAGAAGGGATGTGCTCTTTCTATAAATTTGGACAATAAGCTAGAAAGGGCAACTATACACCTCATCAATTGTTGTACTTCCTTGAGTGTGCTCAGGCTTCTTATCTTTGATATAACTCGGCATTTCCCTGGGTTTGGCTCAATCCCTCTACTAGTTAACAAAAGGAATTTCCCTCCTCAAACCCGAAATGTATATTTCTCGGGATTCAAACACATGTTGAACTTCCTTATTTGGTCAAAGATTTCCTGTAGGTCCTTGCAATGGTCCTCCTTCTCCCATGGTTTTGGGAACTATCTTGTCCAAATATACTTCCATAATCCTTCCTATTTGATTGGCGAAGACTATATTTATTAGCCTCTAATAAGTAGCTTCAGGGTTCTTCAATCCAAATGGCATGAACTTATAATAATAGTTTACATTCTCTATTACATTTTATGCTTAGTAGTCGGTATACATCTTACAAGCAAGCCTTATTTAAGTCTGTGAAGTCTATACAAGTCCTCCACTTTCCCAAGGACTTAGGGACCATGACCGCGTTAGCCAACCAAGTGGTGAAGCGGACTTCTTTGATGAAATAGGCTTTTAACAACTTCTCTGTCTCTCGCATTGCTGCTTACTGCTTTTCTAATCAAGCTTCCTTTTCTTCTGTTCCATAGGCCAGACCTTTGGTTCTATAGCTAGCCTATGGCAAATGACTCTTGGGTCAATTCCTAGCATGTCCTCCTGTGCCCGTGCAAAAATGTCTAAGTTCTTTATCAACAGACTAGTCAACTTGCCCTTTATAGGTTTTGCTAGTCCTTGCCCAATAAAGGTGAACTTCTTCGCAATGGGGCTGACCTGAACCTTCTCTAGTTTATCATTTGGTTTCGGTCCCTTTCCAAGTCCCTCATACTCATGCCTTTGCTCTAGTTGATTTCCACCATATGCACTTCCTTCGTTCCACTAGTCCTTGCACGCTTTTTCTTTTTCCTCAACGACTCATTATAACATCGCCGAACTTCCTTTTGGTCAGTATGCACAACTCTGACTTTCATGGCTGAGACTACAAACTTTAGTGCCAAATGGAGAGTTGACATTATAGTTTTAATAGTGTTCAAAGATGGTTTTCGAAGTATCATTTTATACGAAGCTTGAGAATGAATTACCAAGTATCGAACATCAATCGTTTTGATGTTTGGCTTAGTTCCAGAAGTCATCCTTAGTTCGATAACCCCAAGGACGTTGGCTTGCTCTCTTGAGAATCCTACTAAGTCTCCATTGTATTGGCAGAGACTGGACTTGGGTATCTGTATTTTTTGCAAAGTAGAGGTATAAAGAATGTCAGTTGAGCTCCCTTGGTTGACTAATACCTTTCGAATTATGTGGTTCCCTATGACCACTTAAATAATCACAGTATCATATAAATTCTGATCAGTTCCTCTAAAGTCAAGATTAGAGTGCCTGATTACCGAGATTGATATTTTTGGTGGTTATGGTGGTGTAGTCTCTACTGCCATAATAGCTCAGAGATGTCTCTTTTTGGTCGAGCTTGTCTCTTTGCCTCTTGCAAATCCTCCAACAATATAATCTATCACTCCTCATAATTCTTGTGGCTACTAGGCTCCTCCTCATGGCTCGTCTTTGAAGTTTGCCTCCCTTAGCTTCAACTCCTCTGCCATCTTTTTTCTGCACCTCTATTTCGGCTTCGGCTTGTTCTTCATCAAGCAATATATCTGTCCAACAGTCCTTGTCTCACTAATCGCTCAATCTAGTCCTTCAGAATAGTACAATTTTTAGTGGGGTGGCCATAATTTCTGTGAAACTTACACCATTTACTTCTATTTACTCTAGGGGGAATTTACTATTTTTCAACATTGGGTGGTAGCTTGATACTTCGAGCATTATATACTTCTTTGAGAATGGTCTCCCTTTTCATATTAAGAGGCGTATATTCATCATGTTGAGATTGACAAAAGTAGAAATTACGCCGACCTTCATCTCAGCCCCTTTCCCTTGGGTCATCCTTGCCTTTCTTTTGGCTTCTTTTCTCTTATTTTTGACTTTGCCTTGACCCTTCAGTCTTTCCATTCTTTGTCCAACCTTCTACTTTCCCTGTTTCCTAGGCTTGTTCCACGTCAATGTATCCGACTACTCTTTCTCTAAACTTGGCCATAACTCTTGGCGGAGTGATTGTTGAGAAATCAGCAAATGGAACAGCTCACAGTCCTTTGTTGATGGAATGCAATTCAACGAGGGGATCAAGATCCTGAAATATGCAAGGTCACATTATTAAGTCAATCCAAATACTCTCTCAATGGTTCCTGAAGGCCTTGCTTTATTGCATGCAGAGAATCCAAGGTCTTCTTATAGACTCGATTCAAAGAAACGGTTCACAAATGCTTGTGAAAGCTTGGCAAAGTCATGAATCGACCCAACAGGTAATGAAGAAAACCACAAAAGGGTTGCTTTCTCAAAAAATGTAGGGAATGTTCAACAGAGAAATGGATCAATAGCTCTATTTACCAACATCATAGACTTAAACATGGTCACGTGCACTTGAGGATCTCCAGTTCCATCATATGGTCTCAAAGTTGTTAGGAGTTTGAAGTTGTCTGGAAGAGCCACAGACATAATCAATTCTGAGAACGGCCTAGAATACACTGTAAGGCCTTATGTTGTGGTCGTCTAATATGTCTCAATTCTCCCATGAGTGTTCTTGGTGTTGTTGTCCTCCTTATTTTTAGTAGGGTCATTATTATTTTAATAATTGCTTGCCTTGTTCTCCTTTCTGGCATTTTCTTGGTTCATTGCTTCCACTTAGGCTGTCAGCTTCCTATTTTGATCTTAATGTTGGTAAATCATTCGATATAGCCTTTCCATGGTAAAAGGTAAGGAGATATTGTTAACCATGTTCCCTTTGTTCGGGTTATTCATATTATTGGCATTGTCAGCCATATTACCACTCTGGCTCCTTGTGGTGACTATTCATTAACGTGAGGTTAGCTTTGACCCTAGGTGGGCACTAATGTCCTAACATGTGTCTGAGGGCATCCGATAATGTCTTCTATAAGTCCGAGCTCTTCTTGTATCCATGTCGTCGATAGGGAATCTATAAGAGATTATGATGCTCAAGTCAAAACTCTACTCCACTTAGGCATAAGTGAAATAGGATCAGTTACCTACCTTTGGCTCTTACGAGCCTCTTTTTATTCAAGTTCAAACTTCCCTCTTCTAATTAAGACCCCTACATTTTCCTACTTTTGTTGGATTTCTTAGTCACTTTGGGACATTGACTTTTTTGTGACTTATCCAGAGAAGGCTCCATCTAAGGGTCTATTTGGTTTAATTTTTAGAAGAATATTTTTTGAAAGAAGATCTTTTAAAAAAAGATCTTTTAGAAAAAGGTCTTTTAGAAGAAGTATTTGTGTTTGGTTTAAGTATTTCAAAAGTAATTTTAAAATAAATATTTTTATTTGGATAAAATGAAGTAAAATTACTTTTAAATATATAATTACCAAAATAGGCATAATATAATTTGAAGATAAATTACATTATTCTATTCAAATATTTTGACACTAAAGGATAATTAATTCTCAAATTATCATTAATTTTTTATCTCAGTATTTTATTTAAATACAACATTTTTATATATTTTTTAAATAAATTTAGTCTAAAATCATGTTTTTAAAATGAAATAATCATCCTAAGAGTTTAATTTTATATATAAATTTATATATTAATATTGAGAGTATTTTCATTCAAAATAATAAAAAAAATACTAAATGAAGAAAACACATTAATAAAAAAAAAAATGAAGAAACACAAATGCTTGATATGTTCTTAGGATATTAAATTAAATTATTTACTAAAGAAAAAGAAGTCAACAACGCCAATGTTTTTCTACGTCATTCTCATTGAAATTTCTTAACCAACAGTATTTAGAGCAGCCTACGAATTGACATGACAACAACGCAAAACTTCAATGTAAATGAGGGTAGAAGGGTAATTTCCTTTTTTCATTCTCTTAGGGAAGAATGAAAAGCAACTGTGAACCCTCTTTTACAAGAAGGCCTTCGACCTACCATAAAATGAGAAATAAATGTAAGAAGTAGAGCCAAACAAGATAACATATTGTATAAAGTCATTTTTCTACTACTAAAAAGTCTTTTAAAACTGCCCAACTATTATCCAAACGGACACTAGAAGGTCTTTGTTGGACTTTTTTTGGGCCGAGCTCCAAGGCCTAAGGAAATAGGTCAATCCAATATCGAAAATATAAAAAAAATACTTGTCTTTAGAAAAAGATTTTTTTATATCAAAATAATAATATTCAAACAAGCACCTTAATGTAAGGTTTCCATTTCCTTATTTTTTAAATAAGCAAAAAGCTAACTTTGATCTATTCTTTTCCTTTCCTTCCCTCTCAAACCCCTTTTTATTAGTTCCGGTTACATTCCGTTAATGAAATAATATTCAAACGCAGTGTTAATAACAAGCATATAAACAAGCAATGTTAACTAACTCATCCAATCCGAGCAGAGTATATAAGAAAAAATTTTCATTTTTGCTGCTGCTTCTTTATCAGTGTGTTTTAGGAGAGCACGGAGCACAAAACAATAGATTATCCTTTATTTAATTGGGAGAATCATGTGCAATCAATAATATCAAGATCTCAAGAATTAATATTTACTGATTATCTCTGTGTTGGGCCAAGTGTGGCGAGGATGAAGCGCGACGTGAGTGGGGCGCTCTGGTTGAGACATCCGGATCGCTTTGCCTGGTGGAGCACTTACTTCGGGGCGTTTGTTTACATTCCTAAAAGAGGTATATAATTTAAATTTGGTCTTTATTGCAGTTAACTCTATTAGCGGAACACTGGTAAAATGACTTTTATACCCTAACTATTTCTTCTATTGTTATTCCATTAACATAATCTAGCAAGGTTTTAAAAATTATTTGCCTAATCGACCCTTTCAAAACCTTGCTTAGACAAACTACAAATAATCTACCTCAAACGATTCTTACTAGACGAAAGTGGACATAGACTAATTGAGATATAATTACTGGTCTTTAGTCTCTGAGTAATGATAAACAGCAACAAAAAAACAAAAAAAATTGATAGAACTAGCTAGAATTTTTTCAAATTCAAGGTAAGGTGCCTGTTGGATAAGTTTGGGGACTGTTCAATCATCCAAGTGTTAATAACAGTGCTAATTCATTGTGGTAAAAATAAATAAAATTATGGCTATCTAGTATTTTTCTTAGTCTTTACTGATCGTTTAGTCATATTACTCATTCAGTGATTGCTTGTTCAATTAACTTTGGAGAGTGAGAGAGAGGGAGTGTGTAAGGAAACCAAATATAAATAATATGTTCTTAGCTTTTGGATCATCATAAAATAATCAGTAATTTGAGAAATCTGATTTATATTCATCAGCAAGTGATGCTCATGGTTTAGTCTCTAGACAGTAACCTTTGTATAATTCCATTCTAGTTTCTTACTAAACTAAAATACTCATATAACCGTTCAAGGAAGGCAGAGAGTCATGTGGGCAAGATTTTAGTCGAGCATAGCAACAATCTACTTGGGCCTATCAGAGACACTGCTGTAACATATTCTCACAGGCTTCAATTACACTGAAGTTTGAACCCCTTGCATGACCTGTAAAATGACATAGACTAATTAACACTATCATACAACAAAATGATTGCTAAGTGGCTGAAAACAGGATGAACAAATGCCCCTGACATGAGTTTATTAGTGAAGTTTCATTTTATGACAACTGGTTTAAAACTTGCAAATGCAGCAATGAAGCATCAAAGGATAGGTGCCGTTCTGCTGGAAGTTTAAGATTGTATATGAATTGTCTTATAGGAAGTTAGGCTAGTAGCAATATATATAGGAGAAATATGTCAACAGGGTATGTGTAGAAAATCAAACAAAATGAACACAACTGATAGAGTGACTAAGCACTTCTATGAGAAGTATTTACATGTGGCTTTGGATTTTACCAATTTAGTGACTCAGCACTTCTGTGAGAAGTATTTACATGTGGGTTTGGATTTTACCAATTTAGGCCAAGGGTACCTATTGCTAATCTGTAATCTGTAATCTGTTAGGCCACGTGTTTTGGATTATGCCAAGTGTTTTTAGCTCGGAATTCCATAATCTTGTTTTTGGTACCTGAGGAAAGTGCTAGTTGACACACAAAGGTATGTTGCCTCGAGTTTCCAATAAAATGAATTCATGCTAACATACTCTGATATGTATAGCATGATTCAAACTTTAAAAATGTATTATTTCTTTTAATTCCGTTGAACGCACCCACACACATGAATGCATGTAG
This sequence comes from Pterocarpus macrocarpus, assembly GCA_031439585.1. NCBI lineage: Eukaryota > Viridiplantae > Streptophyta > Magnoliopsida > Fabales > Fabaceae > Pterocarpus > Pterocarpus macrocarpus. The sequence goes on from CM062517.1 coordinate 40,844,820, forward strand.
TTTGCGAAGAATAGAATGGAGGACTTAATAGTAGGAAGTTGTAAATTATTTTCTCTATATGGTTGTGGTTAGAAGAAGCAATATTTGAATTACAAGGAATATGTTACTCAGTTACTGTGAAAAGAAAAGAAAAGAAAAACATGGATTGTAACTTTTCTTAATTTGTATGTGTGCGTCTTCCATTGCTTAGGTTATATGTGAATGAATTGTATGGTATTGTGCGAACATGACATATATATAAGTGCATTGCATGTAATGAGTAATCATGCAATCAGGATTCATGCTTCTAAAATGTGTAGTCATGGGAACAAACAATACGAACCTTATAAATTGCCTAGCAAAAGGCCACTTGTAGTTTCCAATTACTAATTTAAGTAGTTCATGAAGTATATATGTTCACTTGGAGGCAAACAAATTCTTTCAGTGGCCTCACTGTGTCTTCGAGCTAACACCTGAAAAAGCAAAACGTACCTCATCAAACTGTATGAAGCCAGCAGCTATGTTGGTCCAGCCAAGTAATATTTATTAAATCAAAAGTCCCAAAGAAAGCCAGATACTCACAAGTAGTGCTTGTTTACATTACAAGTCATTCTGCTCATCCACTTCAATGTATTGGTCACAGATCCAGATGCCAGGGTTGCCAGAAATCTTTGGCTTGCTCTCCCTCTCCCACTGTTCTTGCAGTAAAGGACATTTCCAGACATCAAGATCAACTGCAGAGAAAGGAAACATTCCTTCTTCTCCTATTGACTCAAGCTTACAACAATCAAGGATCTGCAATTTCTTGAGAGATGTGAGGTGTTGAAGCCCCTTCGTGTCTAGAGTTTTAAGGTTCGATAAACCCTGAATCGCTAGTTGGGTTAGAGTGGAAGGCAGCAAACCTTCCTCTGGAAAGGACTGAACATCTTCACATTTGCCTTCAACAGAAAAATGCTCAAGTGAGGTCAGACACGACATATTCCAATCCAGCCGGTGGGAAATGAGGTTGTCACAATCCCTAATCTTGAGTGATTTCAAATTAATGGGCAAACCCCCATTAGGAAGTGACTCAATTTCTGGACAACTCCATACTTGGAGTTCATTTAAACTTGGGAGGAGATTATGCATCCCTTCAGGAAGTGACCTTAACTTGTTGCAGTAGCGAACCTTCAAAGAAGTAAGGTTGGGTGTGGGCAATCCTCCATCAGGAAAAGTTACAAAGTTGGGACATCTCCATATGCACAATGAATTAAGAGAAGTGAGGAGCTCAAGTGGTCCCTCCCTCTGTGGTACTGAACCAGTTAGAGATTCCAGATTTTCACACCCCCAGATGACAAAAGACCTCAGATTGGGGAAGAAATCCAGTGGGAGAGACTTCAGAGAGTGGCAACTATTGTGTATCTCTAATGATTCCAGTGACTGGTGGCACCCATTTAGTTGTTGTAGGATTTCTACTCTCCAACAGTTGTCAATATGTAATGCACGCATAGAGGGAGCTCTTGGAAGTGAAGTGGCAAGCTGCTTACAGTATCTCATGGTAAGATTTGTAAGAGATGGAAGACAACTAGGCAAATCCCCAGATAGTTGGGGACATTCCTCCAGATGAAGCTCTCTAAGATGAGGGAAAGCCCTGCAGCCCTCATGGTCAACTTCATGAATCCACTTCTCCCATGCTGGCATACTGTAAAATGTTAGAATTTCAAGAGAAGGGAAATGCTGATTCCTTGCAGAACAACAACCAACTCCATAGAATTCGGGCCCAATGCTAACTAGCCCCTTAAACTTTGAAATATGAAGTTCTTTCAGAGAAGGAAGCTGCCCGAGTGGTGGCAATATGTGGCAGTATTTACAATGTTTAAGTGACAGACAAACTAGGCGGAAGAATGAACGGTCTCCCAACCAAGTTGGAAGCTGAGTACCTGTGTAGTGCATGATTTCAAGTGCTTCCAAGTTCGTATGTGGCTGCAGCTTGTCGAGTATGGTTTTTTCATGCTGGGAATTATCTGTATCGGCAGCCTGTCCCCAATCCAAAATCAACTTCTCAAGATTTTTCTTGCCCTTCAAGCTTGCCTTCATTGCATCTTTAGGATCAACCACATGTTTTATGCTTTGGATCTGCAAAGAACCTCTTAGATGGGATAGTTCTCCTAATTCACCAATTGAAGAAGCATGTTCTTTGCTGACAACGAAATTACTCAACTTTTGGAGGCTTCTTAGCTTACTCATGTGCAATGGCATCCCTTCTAAGCGAGCACCCGTGATGTCAAGGTATCTTAAATTGACTAGACAATGCATATTTCTTGGCAATTCTATGAGATTAGGACATCTTGCTGCCTTCAGTGTTTGTAAGTTGTGTAAAGTACATATGGAACCGGGCAACTTCTTTATTTGAGTTTGAGACACATCCAAGTATCTTAGATGTCTTAGTCTGCCAATGAAGAGGAGCAACTCACTGACACTTCCACGGGCACCAACCAAAGATAACACCCTCAAGCACCCTAGCTTCGTCAATAGATCACGCGGCACCTTGTTAAAAAGGCATATTGGTGGATCCACCAAGCTAAGCTGCAAAAAGGTGCGTAGACTTTTTGCTTTGTGGAAAGCCTCAAAGTTAATAGTTGGATATCTACATGCAATAATTTGTGACAAATGGCGAGTGCTTTCCTCAGCATCTTCATTTGAATTGTTTTCCAATCTGATGCAAAATTTTCCAGATACATATTGAGCTAGGTCATTTATAAGATCATGCATCACAAAGCGTGATCCATTGTGTCTTGATTGTTGGAAAAATGACCTTGATACCAATTCATGAAAGTACTCTTCTCCAACTTCTTCAAGTTTGTTGTTTCTTTTTAGTTCTTGTAGTAAATTCTCTGCCATCCATAGCAATATCAACTCCTCCTTGTCAAATTCATAACCTTTGGGGAATATTGAACAGTAAGCAAAGCATCGTTTTAAATGTGATGGGAGGTAATAATAACTTAATCTCAAAGCTGGAAGAATATTGCTCTTTCTATCTGACAACTCCCATATGTCACTATTCAATATGTTGTCCCATTCTTTGACATTGGATTTTGAGCGCAAGAGGCCTCCCAATGTTTTTGCTGCAAGAGGCAATCCCTTACATTTTGTAGCAATCTTTTTACCCATTTCTTCCAAAATTTGATATGTACCCGAGGTTCTATAATCAAATGCATGTTTCGCAAACAACATCCAACAATCTTCATCTGATAAATATCCCAAGTGATATGATGGAATAGTTTGCATAATTGATGCTACACGTTCACTTCGTGTAGTAACAATGATCTTACTTCCATGAGCACCATATTGAAAAAGATTTCTCAAGATGTCCCAATCATCGTAGTTTTCGTTCCACATATCATCCAAAACAAATAAATACTTCTTTCCCATCAGTCTCTTCTTTAGTTCAACTTGAAGTGAATTTAGATCTCTAATACCATAACTGCACATAGTAAGAATCTCCAAAACTGTTTCTGTAATCTTAAAAACGTCGAATTCCTCAGAAACACAAACCCAGGCTTTGAGATCAAAATTTTCCTTCACTCTATCATCGTTGTAAACAAGTTGGGCTAAGGTTGTCTTTCCAATTCCCGCCATGCCTACTATGGGAATCACTCCTATCTTGCTATCACCACTTTCAACATCAAGTAATAGCTTGATCATGACCTCTTTATCATCATCTCTTCCATATATGTTAGACCCTTCAACTAAAGATGTTGTGGGAGTTTTTTGAGTGAGTTTGACTCCTACACCCCCTGTTAGACCAAGGACATCTTTCTGCTTTGCAATAAAATCTAACTTATCAATGATCTCCTCCATGTTTTCTTCTAGTTCTTTCTCATATGAGCTCCAAGAAGTAGAGTCAAAGTTTCTTACCTCACCAGCACCATATTTAGCTCTAGTATATATCCCATCCAATAAATCATCAGCTTCATATGCAGCATCTTTAAGTTCGTCTAGCCACTCCTTCACTGCTACATTTGTAATGTGCTTTCCCTCTGCATCATCAAGAACTCCATGAACTGACAGCAAAATCAGCTTCAACTTCTTCAGCAACTTCTTGTTCAGTTTCTTCCCCTTCAAGAAGTTGACTACCTCAGGCGAAGCTATTCGATCAAGCAATACGTTAAACACAGCTCCTAGAAAAGCTCCACCAACGAGTTCCAAAGCCATGGTGTCTCTCAGTAAACCAAAATTTCGAATAAGATTGAAAGAATATTTTTGTTGCCTGTATTGATGAATCGTGAACAAAATGGAACAAGACTCGTTGACCCTGTTTAGGTATGCTCATATTTACTATGACAATAATTCAAGGGACGCGTTTATAATGCTTACATCATTTGTGGGGAGTATATGATGCACCCAAGTTTTGCACTCTATCATATACTAGGGAAATATGTATTAATTTCTAGAGAAGTCAACATATTTACTTGAAACTGAAACTTTCTCTTCACCTTTTTCGTGTTTTCATACACTTATCTATTGAGAAATTATGTGTTAATTTTTGGGAAATTCAGTGAAAAAAAAAAAAAACTGAACTCTTCAGATATTAGAACATGATCCTTAGTAAACGTGTATGAAGCATGAAAAAGATAGAGAGAACAGTTTCATATCTCCAATAAATATACTGAATTCTCTATAAATTAACACTTGTTCCCGATAAACATATTGTGAGGATCACATACTTCAATCATGTTTGTGAGCGTTGTAGACAGGCCCAAGATGAGGAAAAAGACTATAATCTTATCCTCGTTGTGGAAAAAGCTGACTTGTCCAGCGATAAACATTCCAGGAAAGAGCTAGTAATCTATACTTTATAGTTTAGAAAATAAACAACGAAAGTTCAAACTCAGAAACAGTTACTTGTTTATGTTAACTTTGAATGTAATTAATAATGAAAGCACCTGTTAATAATTTTGTCATTTGTTCTCTTTCTTTTGACCATTCTTCATTCGATGGCACCACTAGTTATTAGCGATCCGTAACCACACAAAGCGAACGTCTTGCAACAATGATGCAAACAGTTCAGTTTCATGACCTTGGCCACTTGTCTGAAGAGGTTTGCAGGCTTTTGTTCATAAAGATTCAAGTACAAATTGAACTTTTGAAAATATTGGTGGAGAAATTGTGAAAAAAAAGGTGCCAGGGATTGTCTCTCCAATCTGGATGATGCAGAGTTATTTCATTATTGTAACCTCTGCAATCTAGGCTACCTATTATTTTCATAACTTCATTAGAAAACTTAAATTCTCATATTCAAACCGTGGGAAAAAGGCTTGAATAACTAGCAAGTGGAAGGAAAAGCTTAAGAGTAGAGTATTATGAATAATTTTCACTCAGCCCATAGTCCTCATTCTTCAACTTGGATTCTTGATCTGAGTCGATCTTTAAATATTTCCTTAGAACGTTCTAAACCTTCTTGCAAGTCATTTCTTCATTCTTAATCAGTGCAAAATCTTTTCTAGTTCATGTCTTCAACTTCATTTAGAATCAAAATAATGTAGTTTCACTCCTCTTGTTCAAGGCTTCGAATGTAGTAGAGTCTAAACTAATTAGAAATTTGTCAAAATGTAATGAACCCGACAGTAAATTTCTAACAATCTAAAAATATATAATTTGCATTTGAAAAATTGAAATAAAAAAAAAAAAAGTTAGATCGATTCATCTCGACCAGATTTGGCTCGATCCCAAATGGGCCAATCCGTTTTGGGCCGAGCAAGCCTGATAGTCCGATCACTTCTTTGTGTTTTTAGTATAGCTAGCTTCAAACATAAATTATTGCTACTTAAGCTTAGATTGTTTGACCCATTTCTTCACTTAAATAAAGTTTGAATCACAAAAAATATGTTGACAAAAAAATAAAAAATAATTAAAAACTATCACTTCATTATTGCATCAAGTAAAACTACCAAGTCTAATTAACCAAAAAAAAAAAGTTATACCTTTGTCCATTGATTTTTCACATTGACCATAAAGCAATAATAAGATCATCTATTTTTTTTTAAATTTATTTTTTTTAATTGTTTCAAAAATATATTTATTGTATTTGAAAAATTAGTAGGCTGACCCGAAATCCAGTCCATGGCCTAAATAGAATTAGGTTGTGCTAGCAAAATGCTAGATCAAAACTAGTGTAGCCTGATCAAGCCCGACCCAATTTGACAACTCGAAAACATGTTACCTTATTAACTATCATTTACACTCTCAGTGAGAATCTCTCCTCGATTCATTGAAGATTCACTCTCTTAACCATTTATATTGTAGTGGTACCAAGCCTTATATATACCCCCTTCCTTTTCATGGGGGGAAAGGTTCAGGACATTCTAAGAGTATACACTAGCCCATATTACCTCAAAGCATGAGACAAAAACATTTTGGCAATTTTTCCGGGAAAAGGTAAGCGGGAAAAGGTAACCTCTCCCACTCCACCCTCAACACTGCAAGCGGCGCATGGGTCGCCATTTTCATGGTAAATACGCATAACATGCAATATTCTAAGAACCCAAACCTACGCAACCCTACCCGGCGGAACATTGCCCATAACCGTAGGACCCAAAACACCCCAATCCTTACAACCACCCCAAAGCAAGGTCTCGCCAAGAACATAGATACGAACCCCAACCCTAACCCTAACACCAGCATTCCCAATCCCATGATGGATGCCATACTCAAAACTTTACAAAACATGCAAGAACAAATCAATCACTTGCAAAACAACAACTAGGACTTTGAAGACCATGGAGAATCCTCCCAACCACCACCACCACCTTCTTCGCCCTCTTATACACACTCCCATCATTACCACTCATAGCAGCCATCCCACTTAGAAATGCTACCAAACTATCACCCAGGCCATCCTTTTACTGAGTTCATTCTGACCAATCCAATCCCCCAAATATACTGATCTCCACCCTATCTCAAGCTTTACGATGGTAAGATTGATCCCCAAAGCCATGTTGACATGTTCAAAAATGCAATGTTGATCTCAGAAGACTCCGACACCATGCACTGTAAGCCTTTTCCGTCCATATTATCTAAAGCAGCATAGCAATGGTTCTCATCCTTGCCCCCTCACTAGGTCAGAAGTTTTGTTGATTTGACTAACAAGTTCTTAAACCACTTTACTACCAGTCATGCACATTGGAAGATAGCTGGAAGTCTCTATGGCTTCACTCAAGGAGAGTCAGAGTCCTTCAAGGACTTCATTAGCATATTCAACTGCAAAATAGCCAAATAAGGACCCTTAATCAAAAGGTAGCATTGTATGCATTCACTAGGGCATTGAGGCCTGGCTCATTCATGGAGTCCCTAGACATCTCTCCCCCGGACAAGCTTGATGAACTCAAAACCCGAGTTGTAGGGTATATTAGGGCGGAGGAAGGAGTAGAGAATCGAAAAAGGGCAAGAGAAGACCAAAAAGAGCTAATAAGAAACCCACCCAAAGAGTAGAAGGTTAGGGAAGATTGGAACTCCAAATGGAGAGGTCTGCACCCAAGAAGGCACAAGTAAGGAGTTTATTATGATAACCGAACCCCCTTGCCACTGCAGGTTTATCATGCTTATACCCTTTTTAACACACCAAAATCAACCATTCTTTAGGAGATCTACAACATTGGATTGATAAATCTTCCACCAGCACCGACATTCCAAGGTCCACGAGTGGATAAGAGAAAGAGATGTGAAAACCACAAAATGTTTGGTCATACCATGGAAAAATGCGTAGGGTTTTGAGACCTGCTCGAGAGTTTGGCAAGGAATGGTAGATTGGAAAAGTACATACTTAGGAATCCCCGACAATAGCTTCTACTCCCCTTACTGCTGCAGCAAAATGACCCATGATAGAACCCAAGAGATATCAGCCCATCGAACAACCTGACCCAGGTAACTCTTGAATAGAATCCTCCTATCCAGGGGATAATCAATACAATAGTCGGAGGATTCGCAGGCGGAGTAATGAGTTGAATTTAGATACTAACTTTATTCCTCATATTTAGTGTTTTAGTCCTCTTGTTGCATATTTGCTTTCCAATTACATGAATTTCATAGTTTGATGCTAATTTGCCTCTTTTGTTAATTCTTGCGTAAATATGCCTTTTTCCTTGATTTTGTGTTTTAGCAAGTTCCAAGAGTTTCAGATCATTATATATGTTGTTTTTGACTTGTAGGAGCCTAACTTGGAGGATTTGAAGCTTAGAAGTGAATGGAAGGCCAATTTCATTGATGCTGAAATTTCAGCTTGAGCATGCTGCAAAAATCAAACCATAATTCTCTCATTCCAAATCCAATTGAAGTAAATAAGGTGTCCATTTTGAAGCCAAGAGAAAGATCTACAACTTTTATAAAGACACTAAGAGTAATTTGGAGGTTTTGGGACTGAAATGGAGCTTGAAAATGACTAGAACATGAAATTCTGCATAATTGCTGTCAGCAGCTTGACACAAAAATCGAGCCATAACTATCTCATATCAAATCCAAATGAAGCAAATGAGGTGTCCATTTTGAAGCCAAGAAAAAGATCTACAACTTTCATAAAGATATCAAGAACTATTTCAAACATTTTAGGGCTCAAACGAGGCTCGGAAGTGACCGGAACATCTAATTCTGCATAATTGCTGTTAGGATCTTGCACTATAGCATAAGGGGCTGTGCTATAGCACAATCTGCAGCTAAAACAACACTTGATTTATGATTGTTGCGCTATAGCGTAACCAGTAAATTGCAAAATAATAGAAAGGTTACAATCTCGATTTTTGGGCCACTTGGACTTACTTTTGGAAAGTCAATTGACAGGAATTCATGTACTAAAACCTAAGGCTTAACCAAATTAAGCAACAAGCTCATTTTAGGAAAGGGAACTCTCTTTCTCTAGTTCTTTGGTTTCCTTTCTCTCTAGTTTTTCTTCTTCTTCTATACTTTTCTTCTCTTTTCATCAAGGATTATAAGAACTAATTTGTAGTTGCTATTTGTAACTTCCATTACCATGGAGGAGTAGAATCAAGCTAGCTCAAGGGGCTTCCAAAAGGCTCATAGGTTGTAACTTGAAACCCTATGCTACATTTATGATATGTGATATATTTTCTTTAATTCCTTGCCATCTTCTCTTATTCATTGCTTACATTGAATGGTATTGACATGTTAGTTTTGAATGGGATCATTAATTGAGTTTGTGTTAATTGGTTAATTAGTAAGGACTTAATTAACTAAGGAATTGAGAGTTGGGTTTAGGTTCAAACCTAGGCTAATGCAATTAAAGTTGAGGTTTCAATTTCCTAATTGATTTCATGTTGGTTAAACATAAAGGTTTCTAGGTAAAATCATGGAGTTATTGGTGGAGGTCTCTCTAATAGCTCAATTAGCCATATATCAAGTGTTTAATTATTTGTGCGTTGATGATTGATCAATCTTATGCTATAGGAACTTCTTGAGCTAGTGCTTGAATCATATATAGTTTCTTATTTTAGCTTTTAACCATTGCATAAAACACAAAAACCCCTTCCTTACTAATCAAATAACATTAACATCCCCATGAGATGACCAGAGTTGTACCACTTTGCTACAAATTTTAATGCAATCGATTATTATAATTTGGGTGAATTGCGACATTCACTACCACGGAGGACGAACAAAATCAGCAAAAAGAAAACATCTCTGAGCCATCCAGGCAGTGATAAGTGTTGGTCATGTTTTACCATACCATCCCATCCTAGCATTCCCAATCATTTTCACAAAAGAAGACTTCTAAGGAATGGTTGTCAATCAAGATGACCCCATGGTGGTAAGGGTGATAATTGCACACTTTGAGGTCAAAAGGGTACTAGTTGCTCGAATTATTTTTCAGCTAATGGGTGAATTAGTGTGCTAACTGTGCCAAACTTTGTGATCGGCTAGCCAAAGCCCTTCAATTCCAAAAGTCAAACAATTACTCCAAGGGGGAAAATCTGCTCCTTGGATATGGGTTCCCAAATTACTCAAAGAAAGCATTTGGCTAAGATCAAATAGAAGTGTAATCAAAAATTGCAAGTAAACAATGGATGTAATGCAATTGGCAGAATCTATAGTGAATTTCTAACCAATTACAATGAGTGTTTTTCTTAAGCTGCCATGGCTAATCCGTGCGGAAAGCTTAATAAAAGGAATCAGTACAAGTGAGGGCTAAAAGCCAAAAAGGCTAAAACTAAATTGGCATGAAAAGGCTAAAGGTACAAGTAAAGTAAAGTAGATAGATAAGTTGTGTTACTGATTCGGGGATCCTTTTGCAATGGTTGAGTCTTGCTCTATTTATAGGCAAGACTTTTTCCATAACTGCTCTTGGGTAACTGCCACGGCTGCTTGCTGGTTCCCTTAGTTGGCTTGTCTTCCAAGGCTGTGTTATTGAGAGGCTGACATGTGTCTACCTAATCTGTATTTGGCAGATTGTGATTATGCTATGGCTTCGACAATAATCTCCTTCAGCCACGTCAGCTTATGGTTCAGCTAGTGCTAGGGTTGAAGTGCAAATCATACTTGGCTAAGCTTTATCCTCTGTTGAGGCCACTTAACAATTTTTTGGTGCCAACATATTGCCCCTTGCATTAGGCTAGCCAATTTACCTGCTACAGTAACGGCTAGTTTAATGCAACGACTTGATTTTTACTTTCTGCTGATCCAAATAATCATTACCTATTTACCTGCTACAGTAATGGCTGATTGGCTATTTACATGGAGAGTATAAAATATAGCCAGTAGAAAAACTCTTGCCAAATTAGCTTTGGCTTCCATTTCTTCATATATAATGCAAACCATGAAACTCCCAAATAAAGTTTGTATGAAAATAGATCTAATATGTAGATAGTCTATTTGGGATTCTTTGGACTCAAATAGGAAAATCCAGCTCTTGAATTGGGATAAGGTTTATAGTCCAAAAGAGGAAAGAAGCTAGGGTTTTAGAAAGCTAGGGAGGTAAATCTCTCTTACATGATGAAACTAGCTTGGTCTCTTGTGGATAAGCCAAACTATCTATTGGTTAAAATAATGTGAAACAAGTATGGATGTGGAGAAGGTATTTTACCTAATGTTAGGAAAAGAGTAAAGGCATCAAATATTTGGAGAGATATTTCTCAAGTGTGGCCTCATTTCAAAAATAATATTATTTGAAAATTAGGCAATGGAAGGTTAGTGAGAATCTGGGAGGATCATTGGCTTCCGGGTGTTCACAGAATTAGGGATCTGCCATGATAAACCCCGAAGGTGATTTCTTAAACCAAAGGGTTAGTAAGTATATTAATACTGAGGGGGATTGGGATTGGAATAAATTAAATCAGATTCTTCCCTTAGACTATATTGAATTGTTGATCCCAATTGAAGCCCCAAATTTAAATGTTGTATAAGTTTATATAGCATGGTTTCATATTGTAGATGGCAAGTTTGCATTAAAAACAGCCTATAAAAGTTGGTTTGAGGAAAATAGGCTAAATAGAATTATATTGCATAGAAATATTTGGAAAGGTATAGCTCCTTAAATACTAAAGGCATTTATATGGCTTGTCATGAATAATGCTCTGCTTGTTAATCATGCCTATGCTAGAAAAGGCCTTGTGGCTAATGATTTTTATGCTTTATGTGGTATTGCATTTGAAATAATGCTTGACGCTCTTCATGACTATTCAAAAGTGAAAGAGATGTGGAAGAGTGTTGGAAACAGTTTCATTAAATATTCCTTTTTCCAGCAGCCATTGATTCCTTGGTTGAAGAATAACATTCTTAATGAAATTCATAGTATTTATGTTATTGAATGGCATTAGTCTTTATTACAACTTGCTGTTTAGTGAGGCATTGTAGGAATCTTACTAGTTTTGAAGATATGGGTAATGCACATATTTTTTTGGATTACAAAGTTATGAAGCTGGCTAAAGATTTTAAATCGATCTTGGCATCCAGGATAACAACAAGAAAAAGCATTCCTACAATAGTGATCAAGCAAGTGACTTGGAATCTTCCACCTTAACATTGTGTGAAGATCGACTCGACCCATTCATGTTTGGGCAAGTCTAATGCAGTAGCTTGTGGAGGCATTGGAAGGAGTCATGAAGGCCAACTTCTTACTATTTGGAGTATCAATTACGGGGTGTGTTCAGTGACATTGATAGGACTCTGGGGGGGTTTGGGGGGCTATTTCTAGGAAGGTTATTGAGATTTAGAAATGTTGTATTAGAAGTAGATTCAGTTGTTGTATATGGCCCTGTAAGATAGGATATTCCTAGCTCCCCTATTTATTCTACACTGATAAGCTCCATTAAGGATCTAATGGCTAAAGATTGGAATGTAGAATTGTGTCTAATTATTATGAGGATAATGGGTGCATGGACAAATTAGTCGAAGTAGGTCACAATGTCCCCCTAGGTTTGAATTTCTTTGATAGATTACCAACTTGTATTTCACTAGAGTTTCTACGAGACACTTCGGGTGTTTGTAATTCCTAAATGGTTTATATGTAATTTTCTTTTTTGGGCTTAGGCGCTATACTTAATAAGAAAAAAATAATTATTCCAATGGTATCAAACCACAATAAATCAAGCATTGATCAATAGATAATAAATAATGTGAATTTACATAAAAGAAATGACATAAAATTTTATAAAAAATTATTAGGGAATTTTACATAAAAGTAAAGATAAGCTTGATAATAAGGAGAATTGCATTAACATCCCTCAAGATTTAACAAAATTAGACATGATACCTCCTTATTTGCAATATCTATACCGATTACCCTTAAGAGCAATGGATTTGAATGTTGTTTCATTGGTTTATAAATTCTCCACTTTGCTCTTCATTTTACACATCCCTCCAAATCTTAACTACTATGCAAACATATTCTTTGTAAAATTTCACTTATCTTCAACTTGTATGAAAGAGAAAAGGGTAAATCTTAACTACTATGCAAACATATTCTTTGTAAAATTTCACTTATCTTCAACTTGTATGAAAGAGAAAAGGGTAAATGCTAGCACCCTTATCATATAATCATTCATCACTCAAATTAAACAAAAATTACTTTTATCCAAGAATGACAAAATTCATGCAAAATACCCACAAGTTGTAGATCTTCATGCCTTAAAACCATGAACTTTCAACCTAATCAATTTGTCACAACAGTTATTACAATACTACAAGCAAGCAAACAAAAGGGCAATGAAACATCAAAAACAAAATTCAAATCTTCCAAAACTAGACCCCAAACCACACCTAAGTCCTCAATATTGGAGTGCCATAGTTGAGTATCATTATATGCCAACATTTGCCATTATTAATTCAGTGATTGAGACATGGTTGCTGGCTCGTCATGTGTGATAGATCTAGTGGTGGCATGTGGTTGAGTTAAGTGGTTAAAATGTTAGGTCATGGTGGATTCTTATGTTGGGTGCTTATAGTGGTGTGCGACTTTGATACTAGATAATTTTTAACCAAGGAGAGAGGTGGTGGCTCCTTCCAACTTGGTGATGGTGCTAATTCACAATGGAGGCACAAGACCATTATAGGGGTAAGTTACAATGGTCTTGGTTCGTGGAGATATAGAGTCACTCTCTTGACTCAATCACCTAATATGAGGGGTCGATAGCGTTTCACTTTATTCGAGTTTATTCATTATACTTGGGATTGCTCCCTAGCTTGCCTCAACTTGCATATGTTCGGCTAACCCAATTTGTGGCAAAACACAGGTAGATAGAACTAAAAATGGTCGTGGGAAATGAAAAAGAAGGGCACTAAAGCAAAATTGTGTAATTTCATGGAAGAGTATGAAGCAAATGGTGGAAAAATAATTCTCTATTTCTAAATTAGGAGAAACTAGGCTTAGATCCACATGTTGTGAGGGTAGATTAAATGATCGTTATAATTTTTTTTTTGTTAGAAAAGAGAGATGATTAATATTTATCGTACTCTGTATGATTTTGTAAATGTTCCCTTTTATAATATATAATTAAAATTTGAAATCATTTTTTTTTCACATCATTACATGTAGAGGAGCTCCCTACGTAATTGTGTAAGAGAATATGAGTAAAGTGAGAAAGTTAATGTTAGTATTATTGAGAATTATTTAATCTTATTGTTATTATTCATAGTTCAAGTAGGTGTATATTTTTTAAAAAATTCATTGATTAATATAAGAATTAGAAGAGAATTGCAATGTTACTTAGTATAATAAAAGGAAAAACAATATAAAGAAACCAACTAATTAACATTTTTTTTTTTTATGTTACTAGGTGATAGATAGACATTTTTTAAAATGTATTTTTTTAATGTTTAAAATATATTTTTAAACACTTTTTTAATTAATAAAGAATAATTTAAATTTTGTACTCAGAAAATGAAAAAGTTTTAATAATTTTGTATAAAATAAGTAACAATATATAATCAAGTAATTTAAATTATAATCCCGACATTTTTCATCGATTCTTAATTTGATCCTTTGCATTTTTTTTCTTTTTTATATGTAGTCCCTATAGTTATAAAAAAATTTTGAACAGAATTCTCCTTTTACTCTTATTATAATATTGTTAAATGATAAATAGTTCCTTTTTTTTTTAATACATAGTCATTACTCATGACGTTTAATAAAGAGAAGCAGATAACAAAGCAAGCAGGTAAAAGAAACCAACATACATATAAAATCACTTTCTTTTTTTCAATAATTGAATGAGAGCTCGACATTCATGAAGAATGGAGCGGGCACTATATCATAGTATCTCAATGACAAAAAAAGCTCTTGCAAGTATCCAAAACTCTCTTATAAAGAGCTGAATATAATAAAATAAAGTTTACACAAATAACATACTCTAATATTAAACAAAAGTATGCATTTCAACTACGCTTTATTTTCACAATCTGTTCTTTGTATTCCTTCTTGTCTCTATTCCTGTGAGACTGAGACTCATTATCCACATATAACATCATTTAATAACTTTGAAGCTTATGCATACATTTCCTTCCCCTCTTCATCCATTGCTTGATTTCCCGTACTAAATTCTATTAGCAATTTGTATGCTTTTGTTACCATGCCTCTCCATTATGGTTGTTTGTTTCAAATGCATCTCCTCCAAGCAATTTGTATGTTGTTGTCTCACCCCTTCATATCTACATAATACTATTCCTTTGCTAAATTATGAATCATCCACCATAGGTTCTCCATTGTCACTTACTTCTTGTCAAAAATGATTTTATTTCTGTAGCACCATATTGTCCACACTACCATTGCAAACATTGTAGACCATGCTTTTGAATTAATAAGCACACACTTAACACCATTCGAAGCCTCCAATATTGATAAAATATCCCTTAGTACAACCTAGACAAAACCCCTCACCTACAGCATTCATTCCATATAGCTCATGTCACTTTGCAATTTATGAATAAATGCTCCACTATTTCTTCACCAATACGACATAAAGCACGACATGCCATTTGTCTGCAGTAAATTCAACCTCCAAAATCTAGTCTTTGTATTTATATTGCCCTGCATCAAAGTCTAGACGAAAATTTGTATTCTCAGGGGCATTGCCATCTTCTAAATCCTCTAGCGTTCTACTTGTTTCTGCATCAATGTCTTGCATCTCTTGGATAGCTGGTGAGAAAGACCGCACTGAGAAATTCCTTGATTTATCTAATGTCTAACACATTTGATCCTGCATTTCCTTGTTCAAAGGACCATCTTCCAATAAAGCCATCAACTCATTTAGCGATTCCTTTCCCAATTAAAGAAGTCCCTTCTCCATTGTAAGTGCCACACCCATATATCTTGATCCCAATATCCACAATCTGCAATTTTACAGTCTTTCATAATAGAAATACTATATAATCTCAGGAATAATGCTCTCAGACTAATTTGACTTGTCCACTAATCATCCCAAAACATTATTCTAGTGCGATCCCCAACACCCCTGTAACCTTCCCATATAACGTTATAGGGAATAATGAAAACATTATTGGGCAAATTTTTATTATTTATAGCCTTGCCCCTGAACATTTTTAAAAATAATATTTAGGTCCTTATATCAATTGAATTAGCAGAATAAGGCTTTAAACGAAGCAGAATCACGTAGCGAAAACGTAGAAACTTAATTCTTAGCCAATTGGGCCACGGAGGTATCCATATGTGAAATGACGTGGGATACCCCAGACTTGTTTAAAATTATGAAAATGTCATTAGCCATGAAAAATAGAAAACAGAATGCCCTAAATTTGTAAAACATTTAATTTACACTGTTAATCGATTTATTTGATTTTATTGAATTTGTAAATTTAATTAAAATGTTAATTAGAGGTTAACTAGGAGTTGATTAGAAGTTAATTAGAGAGATTAGGATTAAGAAGAAATAAAATAGAAACCTATCAAACCTCACAAAATTCTTCAAAACCGTTTTACCGATTTGTAGGAAATTGGTAGAATTTCGGTATTTTCAACTGTCAAAATCCAAACCAACCAAATTTAACCTATTAAACCCTATTTCAAGTGGCTAGAATTTAGCCACCTCCCTCATCAAAGTGGCGCCATCCATGCCACAAAGAGTGAGCATGGTTGGCTCACTTATGAGCCACCTTTTCCACCCACCACCTCTATATCAAATTCATATAATCCTTTCTTACTTCCTTCAAATTTTCAGCCTCCCTCTCTCCCTTACAAACCTCCTATCATTCCCTCTCATCTTCCTTCCTTTTCACTTCATTTCTCTTCCATTTCCAAGCTCCAAGAACCTCCAACATCAAAACTCTTTATCTAGTCAAGCTATCTTTCAATCTAGAAGTAGGATTCAATTTCTGTTCTTGATTTCTCTGAACTGTGGCTGCATGAAGTTTCACTTTTCTTTATTTATTTGATGATGTATTGGATGTATTTGATGGTATATGGTTGGATTAACATGAAATTTTGTGTTGGGATTAAAGTTAGAAGGAGAAAACTAGAAGTGGAGAATTAGGATGCTGCTTAGGTGAAGAACCTACAGCGATCCGTACGGTGGAGTGTACAGTTCTGCCTACAGCTATTTAAATTTCATGAACCTATTTTTATATGAAACTAGACATTTAGGGCTTTCTATACATATAAAATATAAGGCCATTGGATTAGTATAGAATTAGTTATGAATTTTTGAAGTTTGACCTAGAAATCTGGATTCTCATATGGACAGTATGACTTGAAAAGGGTGTAACTCACACTACACAACTCTAAATTGAGTGAAATGAACATTTTTGGAAGCTAACATATAACAGAATATCCCATAAAAATTTCAGAGTTAGATTGGTTGCCAGTTATTCCCAGCACATTAATGAATTTACCTTAAGTTCAAACTGGGCAAGAATAGGGTAGTCCAGAATAGCCAAGTTACGAGGTTTATATCTCAAAATATACTCATGCTAATGATATGCAATTTTTTCATTTGAAAGCTTGTTCTGTTAGCTATAAATTTATATAAATTTCGTATGATCTCACCCAGATTTCTATTTATAGTGAATTTTCACTTATAAGGGTGCAGTTCTGGCTAGAAATGCAGGCGATCTGAGGTAAAATACTAATAACTTGAGTTATACAAATCAAAATGAGATGAGCCAAAAGGGTTGGAAACTAGACACATAGAGCTATGACATATCGAAAATTCAGGTCTAAATGAATTAAAATGAATTTATGGCCTAAGTTAACAAAACCAATTAGAATCAAAAGGAAATGGCAGAAAACTAATTCAAGATCAAGGTTATGAAACTTTGTTTGATTGTTGGAGCATCTATACCTTGTATTGATTTTTCTGTACGAATGACTATTTGGTGGACTGATACTATTCACGGGAAAGTAGACTTGATCCGTTATGCTATCGAAATTCTAGCAAAAATATGTGAATTATATGTCAAAACATTTATGTGTTATGCTCATAAGATTCATATATGCAAGAATGATTTAAGCATGATATAAAGTATATTAATGAAATTATATGGTAGTTTGATTTAAGTGTATAAAGTATGATATAAAATATGATATAAAGTATATTAATGATTTAATTATGATAGTTTCTGTTTTGAATATTCATGATATGAACATAAAATTCTATATGCAAGGATATATGAAAGTAAATGATGAAGTATATGTATGAGTGCATTCAACATATCTATGCATGATTATGTATGGGAATGAAATGACATGAACATATTAAATGTGGATCCCTTCACCTGGAGGCAGTTATGAGATCCGTCCTTGTAAAGGAAAATTGGGTCCCTTCACTTGGAGGCAGTTAATTGGGTCCCTCCCTGTGAAGGCAGTTAAATGGTGTGATGAAGGTCCCATCTTCCTAAGGAGTGTGACATGGCAATCACACCCCGATGGGGTATGACATGATGATCATACTCTGGAACTCGGGAATATAGCATGATAAGCACATCCTAAGGAGTGTGACATGGCGATCACACCCCGATGGAGTATGACATGGTGATCATACTCTGGAATATGCATGACAAGTAAAGAAAATTAAGAAAAACTGCACTCTGAGGATGGCGATACGTAACGCCTAGGTGTGCCAAGAAAAAAAACAAAGAAAGTTAAAGAAAAAGACCAGTGCATTTGCATGAGTTCAAGTATGAGTATTTGCATAATTATATCCCATATTTTATTGATGTAGAGACCTTTCTATCTACTTATGCTGTGATTATTATTCTAAATATGAAATATTGCCAATGTGACTCAAGTGCATGAATAAAATGAACTCTACTTCGGACAATATATTTTCAAACTATAAAACTGAATAGTCTATTTGACATGCTCACATTTTCATAATAAATCAAAGCAGCTGGAGATAATAACAATGACACAGCATGTGGTAGTTTAATGAATCCTACTGAGAATTTATAATTCTCACTCCTATGTTTATTTTCGTGTTATCTCCAGATAGTTCAGAAGTTCTAAAGAAGGTCCTCCGAGGGAGAGTTGACTAGTAAGATTGAAGGTGGCCGAAGGCTGCTGCCAGATAAGGTCCGATTAAGTGACAGTAACAACTCCTAGGTGAGGTATTATGACTTAAGCATAGTACCATACTTGGGAGGGTGTTACAACTCCAGCATGCTCCTTTCCATATTATATCCATGACATCATTATTTCGCTATATAGTATTTAATATTATCATCCATGGGCTGCTTCCTTTTAAGTTGGCTTATTCCTTTAGTCTTTCTGGCATCTTGTTCCATGTATGGATATGGGCGCATTTTGCCATGCTCCTTGGTGAAGATGGTGCAAAATGCACTTTATCCTCTAATGGCATAGATTGAATGGGTATTAGTACAACTAACATTAATGATGCATGATAAAATTTCTCACTCTCTCACAATCCCTCTCCCCTTTCCCTCTCCCTGTTTGTCCTTTCTCTTCCCCCTTTTAGCCCGCCCTTAATCACTCTCCCCCTTGCCTCATTAATTGCACCTTCGATGGTGCGGCTATGGGCCGATGATTCTATGGTGTAAGATAGGGTAGGTTGTGCAAACTAAGGCTAGAGCCATGTGACAATGAGCTTGCTGCCGTTCGGGTCGATGTAGAAGCCAATGAGGTTCATGAGGCGTAGTGGGGGCTCACAACTCAGGAGATGATCCATCTCATTCTCGCCAGGCTGGTGCAATTGTTGCAGTTGGTGCACTTGGCGACAATGGAGGTGTGGTGGCGGAAGCTTGTTGATTTGGTGAGCTTTGTTTTTTTTTTTTTTTTACGAGGGCAATGAGCTTGCCGCTGTCGAAAGTGGTTTTGTATACACTGTCATGGCTGCCTTTGCCTAAGAAGCTATCAGTGAAGAAACCGTTAATGGCGACAATGAGGTATGTAACATCCCATTTCCAATTTCTGATTTCGCCTTTAAGTTTGATCAATTCCAATTTCCGACTTGATCTTCGAATTTCACATAAATTGGGATGATTTCCGATTTCCGAGTTCGTCTTCGATTTTCAACCCAATTTCCGACTTCCGACTTAACCTCCGATATCCGACTTCATGTCTTAAAGGCAACATACCCGATTTTCGATCTCATAATTTATCTCCAACTTTCAAGCAAGATGCACGCGAGCTCCTCCGACTTCATACCTCATGGATCAAAATACTGTACATAGTTTTCGACTTCCTGGATTCGGGCATAAGGTTTCCTACTCGGGTATCGATTTCCACTTTTATGTTTAAAAATCCCGACTTCCGAGTTCAAGTATTTGGGTTTGATGCTGTGATTCCGAATTCCCGAGTTTCGACCTTAAGCATTCCCAGCATTCTCATTCCGACTTCTGACTTAACTCCAAGTTGATACTTTAACATTATAATACAAGTGCCGACTTCGGATTCGAATGTAACGAGTTCTGGGTTTAAAGTTGGACCCAATGGACATGAGTTCGAATCTTTGAGTTGATTTCCATGTCACGCACGAGTTCCGATATCCGATCTTATTCTCTGGAGCTTTCCATTTCTGCTGGCGATCCCGAGTTTGAATGGGAAATTCCGAGATTATATGATTGTAAGCTGGAAAACTTACGACCTCCGACTAGACAAGATTTCCTCAAGTCACAAACAATATGGTACGAGTTCCGACATCCGGCTTCAGCTTCAAGCAATGTAAAAGGTCGTGAGTTCCGACTTCAAGTATTATCGAGACGAGTTCCGATTTCAGGTAGAACGAAAGCGTATCCCAGTTTTGGGACGACGTGGAGAGCAATTTGGCCACAAACGTGAGAGACATGGCCGAACTTCAACCACAAAATTCCAACCAATCAACACCACAACTTTCATGTATTTAAATCAGACTCTTCTCTTCATTGTGATCTGATTTACATTTTCCTTCCTCTTGCTCTCCAGCCTTCTTCTTCTTCCTTCCTCTCTCAATCCAACTCCATCAAATCTCCAAGCTTTGTCAAGGCTCCATTCAATCCAAACTCAAATTCAGCAAGATCACACTCTAAAGAGATAGGATTCTATTTCTATTCTTAAATTACTTGCACTATGATTACATGAAATTGTACTCTTCTTCATATATTTGATGAATTATTGGATGTATTATGATAGATTATGATAGGATTAATAGGAAATCTTGAGTTGAGATTATGGTTAGAAGAGAAAATTAGAAAGAGAGAAGAATCAGGATGCTGTCTTGGTGAAGAATTCCACGGCAGTCCATACGGCGGAGTGTACGGCACCACCTACAACCGATTAAACTCGATGAAACCATTTTTAGATGAAAGTAGACATCCAGGGCTTTCAATACATATGTCATATAAGGTTATTGGATTAGTATTGAGAGAGATATAAATTTTTGAAGTTTGACCTAGGAATCAGGGTTTTCATCTGGGCAGGGTGACTTGTGGAGGGTACAACTCACCCTATACAACTCCAAATTGAGTGAAACTAATTTTGTTAGAAAGCTTACACATAGAGGAACATCCCATATGAAATTCCGAGTTTGTTATGGTCCCAATTGTTCCCAGTGATTCGAGGAAGTTGCCCTATGTCCAATCCAGACCAAAACAGGGTAGTTCAGGAAAATCGATTTTCAGGACTTATAACTCAAAGTATACTTAAGCAAATGGAATGAAACTTGTGGCAAATGAAAGGTTGTCCTGTTAGCTTCAATATGAGACCAATTTCGCATGATTTGAGCTTAGTTTCGATTTTTAGTGAATTTATACCTCCAAGAGTGTAATTCAGGCTAGTGACTGAATAGGCTAAGGCAAAAGTTAAATATCTTGAGTTTTATAAATCAAAATGATATGGGACCAAAGACGTTAGAAAGTAGACATATAGATCTATGACATATCCAATTTCAGATTTAAATGAGTTGAATAGAGATAAAGGTGGATTATCCAAGATCCGGACAGAACTAAGTAAGATTGACAGAATGGCCAACTTGACAATTTTACAAGTGTTAGTGCACATATAAGGTTTGAGTGAGGTTTGTCAGTTTTACATTGATATATATATATATATATATATATGTGTGTGTGTGTATAGAATGATTATATTGTTATGACTGAACTGTCTGTGAGAACTAGCACTATTCATGGAGAGATGGGACCGATTCGTTATGCTGCCGGATTTACAGTAGAAGTCTATGAAACTAGGAATGTTTACGTGCAATGATGAACTTGAATATGATATGAGTTATCAAGGATGATTTAAAGTATGAATAGGTATATAGAAACTCTATATTCAAGAATAGTATAAGTATGAGATGAGGTATATGAAAGTAAATGACAAGACATAGGTATGAGTGTAGTCAGCATGTCTATGCTTGATTATACATGAGAACGAAAAAGACATGAGTATGATAACATGTGAATCCCTTCACTCGGAGGCAGTTAATTGAGATCCCTCCCTGTGAAGGCAATAGAGAATAAAATGTGAATCCCTTCACCTAGAGGCAGTTATACATTGACTCCCTCCCAATGAAAGCAGTTAAAAGATAAAGATATGAATCCCTTCACTTGGAGGCAGTTGCACTTTGAATCCTTCCTTGTGAAGGTAGCTACCCTCTACCTTAGAGGCACGTGGTCAGATGAGATCCCTCAATTTTGAGGCACGTGACCAGAAGAGATCCCTTCAATTAGAGGCACGTGGACAGAATGAGATCCCTCCAAGACTAGAGGCACGTGGGTCCCCTTGTGGGTGAGTCGGTGTGACGACGGTCACTGTGAAGTCGACGAGCTCCACCCAAGGCCAGATATCCAAGGGCGAATAAAGACTCTAGGGACGGCGATACGTAACGCCTAGGTGTGTCAAGTAAAAGCTAAAAACTAAAGACTAAAGATTAAAATATATGCAGACACCCCACTCACATGAGGCATGGCATCGACCTAGCTAGTGTGAGCATAGGGGCCAGGACTCACATGAGGCATGGCTTCGACCCAGCTAATGTGAGTACCAAGTGAAGATCCCATATTCCTAAGGAACGTGACATGGCGATCACGCTCTGATGGGGTATGACACGGCGATCATACTCTGGAATGTGGCACGTAAAGATTTTATGATGAAAAAGAAATATGAAGAAAGAAAAGCAAGTTTTATGTCTATGTATGAATTTAAATACAAGTTAAGTTATGTGCAGATGTTATGTTCTCAGCATATTGATGTTATGTGGATGTCTTAATATGCTGTAGTTCCAGTAAAGTATATGTAGAAGTTATACCTCTAGTATGTTGATGCTATCGTACTTTATTGTATTTCAGTTATTAGTCCCAATATAATTCATGACTTGATTTTTTATGGGTTCTCTCAGATGCCAAGTGTCTGATTAAAATAAACTTTGCTTCGGATAACATATCTTCGAACTGTAAAATTAAACAGTATATGTTCACCTTTTTCATAATAAACCGAGACAAACTGGAGATGACAACGATGGTATTATATATGATAATTAGAGAATCCTACTGAGAATTTATGATTCTCACTCCTATTTCCGTGTTGTCTCCAGATAGTTTTAGAAGTTTCCGAAGACGGCTGAAGCTGCTGTCAGATAAGGTCCGCTCAGGTAACAGTAGCAACTCCAAGATGTGGTACTATGACTTAAGCATAGTACTGTACTGAGGATGGTGTTACAAGATAGGAGCAATGGAACTCCCAGATTTGAGGGCACCGACATGAGCAGTGGCTATGAGGCGTAGTCACCAAAGGCGGGAAGAAGAGGAGGCAACGGGTGGAGAGGGGAAGAGAGATTGTGAGAAATATTATAGTATAATCACAAGAAAATAGTATCGAGACATCTGCGACCTTAAGATGTGAACAACTCAAAGGTGCTTCAAACACCATCTTTAATGTGTTGCGTTAGAGATGGCACCATGGATACGATAAGTCTTTTCCATAATTGTTCCTCCTCCTTTTGGAACTTCCACCACCATTTAGTCAATAAAGCCAAATTCTTACTTCTCGAGTCCCCCACTCCAGGCCAAATAGTTTTATTGATTTATTATAATTTATACCTTTTATTATTGAAACTTAAAATTTTAAATTAAACATATATATGCATATATAAACAAGTCACTCAATATTAACATCAAACATAAAAAATTAAACTAACACTGGGTAAATTCATGTGATTTGGCAATGTTATCCATAAATAAGGTTTCGAGTTCGAGTATTATAAATATAATAATAAAAGTAAACCAACAATTTAGTTTCTGACAATATTCTTGATGGATGTAACACCTTACCAGACAAAGTATTATGCTTAAGTCATAATAATTTATCTGATAAGAGATTACGTGTAATATTGATTAAATTTTTCTTTCTGTATTAATATTAATTTCTCGCATAAGAATACTTGATCTCATAATAAATTTTTCTACGTAACGGCGGAATAAATTCTAATCAATCGGTAAACTGTAAATAACTTAACATAAATAAAAATACAATAAGAACAAAATAACTGCAAATGGCATTATAGACATGTACATAAATATCTGATTTTAAAGTTTGTCAAAAGGTACAAGGTGTCAAAATGAGGCCGTTAATACAAAATGAAACGGCCAGTTTCTATGAACAGCACCCCAAGTGGTCCCCATGGGACATTTCATGTACATCTCCTAATATCTATCTATCTACCCATGACCCAGACTGCCAAAAGAAGGCCATTCTATACATCTATTACCACTACGGTAAGCCCACTATCTAACCAGAATCCGAAGAAAGAAACCCATTCGCCATGGGTGCATCTGCAGGAGGGTGGCCCGTGCCGGGAGTAGAGGATGAGGAGGAACTCGCTGCCTCCGATGGGTCCTCTGCTGATGTCGAGGCGGAAAGCATCGGATGTGGTGGTGAGGCAGGAGGAGCCATAGGAACAGGGGCTGGTGCTGGTGCTGGTAGTGCTGCTGGAAGAGGTGGAAATGGATGGGCCATATGAAGTGGAATGGCAATATACGGGATAGCGGGGTCAAACAGTGGGTGCATCAGTGGTACGGCGAAGTCTCTCTGAGAGAAGAAATACAAACGAAACTGGCACTTGCCAGATATATATACAAAGTCTAGAAATGGGTCGAGATGTATGTGAAGCTCGGGGAACTCAATGAAGAGGACTCCTATCGTGGCGTGCTCCATAGTCTGAGAATGACGCGGAATATATAATATGGTGAGAAATGAATATTTCCCAGTAGAAAATCCTAACTTCTATACATTTGTCATCGCTGTCATTTCCAGTTGTTTCGGTCGTGCAATATTTTTCAGATAGTATCATAAAACGATAATATTCAATTTAAATACTTGTTTGTAAAACATACATCGAAACAAATTCAATTTTAATTAACAGAAGCACTAAGGCAATTAAACAATAATTGTGAAAGAGCAATAGCATATTACGAAAATAAACAGGTATCTGAGACAGTCAATTAATAAGCATTACACTGTGCATATGCATGCGCAACTATGAATGCATCTTATTTCTTGAAGGCTTTCACCTATTAGAACTTATTTCCATCCATGGTCCCCTGGGAGTTATTGGCCATATACTCCTGGGTAATAGTCCGCTTTTCAGGGCCGAGGTCGTTCCTATACAGAATGGCCGGGTTTACTTTCCCCGACCTTCCCACTGATCTATTCCCCTTAATTTATTCTGAGGCTGGCCCAAGTGATATGGAATTCTTTGTAATATCATGAAAAGAATGCACATCTAGTTTGTCTCTTGAATATGATGCATTCAAAGTATCATAAAGTTTCACAACATATGAACCTCTTACCGAAATTTCGGCAGCATAACGGATCGAGTCTGCTTCCCCATGAATAGTGCCAGACAATCAGTATAGTTGCACAACTAATAATTTCAGTATAGACCAACAAATGTGTGTATACATCTATAGCATCATTCAACAATTGCAAATCAAGCATCAAGAAGGTTTCAGCTTGTTCTTCCTTGTTCTGCCCGAGTTTAGCATGCTCCAATTTTTATTCAATTCAACTTATTTAATTCTCATTTTTGGATATGTTATAGCCTTATATGTCTAGTTTCTACTCTCTTTGGCCCCATCTCGTTTTGAGTTGTATAACTATAGACATAAATATTTTATCTCAGCATGTCCTGTTCCTAGCCAGAATTGGGTTCCTATAGAAGAAAATTCACTAAAAATCGAAAGCTAGATGAAATCATGGAAATTTTATATCAAAATGAAGCTAACACAACAAGCTTTAAAATGAATTAAGTTTCATGTCATTTGCCTAAGTGGATTTTGAGTTATGAATCTCGAAACATTACCCTATTGGGCTGTCCTGTTCTAGGCCAGTTTAAACCTAAGCCAACTTCATTGATATACTGGAAACAAATGACAATGAATTAAATTCTGAAGTTTTTATGGGATGTTCTCTCATGTGTTAGCTTTCAAACATCTTTAGTTGCACTCAATTTGAGGTCGTATAGGGTGAGATACACCCTTCTCAACCCATGCTGCCCGGGTGAGAACCCAGATTTCTAGGTCTAATTTCAAAAATTCATAACTAATTCTATACTAATCCAATGGCCTATTATGATATATGTATGGAAATCCCTAGATGTCTAGTTTCATTTAAAAATGGTTTCATCCAATTTAAACGGTGGTAGACGGAGCCGTACACTCTGCTGTACGGACCGTCGGGGGAAAACCCTAACAGCTTCTAGATTTGTCTTCCTTCTTCAAGCTATTTGCCCTCAAATCCAACTTTAATCACAACATACATGCAAAACCAATCATAAAACATCATCGTCACTCTATAAAACATCCAAATCTCAGATTAAGCATGCTCCTCATACAGCCCTAAATCAGAGAGAATAAAAGAAGAAGTAGGATTTCCTACCTTGTCTTGTGTAATCTATGCTGATTTTGGGTCTTTGGTGCAAGTAGTTTATGATGAGGCTTGAAGAAGAGATGAAAATGGAGTGGAGGTGAGAATGAGGAGAAGAAAAATGAAGCGAGCTCAGCTGGGAGAAGTGGCCGAAAATGGATGAGGATGCAAAGAGAAAAAGTGAAGATATTTTCAAGGTGGCTTGGATTTGATTGGTGGACTTGGTCTTGGTCAAAAGTCTGATTTACTCTCCCTCATCCATGGCTGTCTAAGCGCCACTTGGGTGGTTTGTTTGGCTAAATCTTAGCCGTTGATTCTAGGGCACTCATAGAAAAATTCTACTGGTCCGGTTCCGGCAGTTTGAAATACCGAAATCTTATCGATTTCTCTTAAATCAGCAAATCGGTTTGAAATTTTTTCTGTGGGGGTTTCTATGCTCCTAATCTAATTCTATCAAGCATAATCCATCTAAATCACACTTAATTGGCTTTGAGTAAATATTTAATCAAGTTCTGATTAAACTCACTTATTTGATTAAAACCGAATAATTCAGTTGTTAACGATAAATTTTTTGATCGTTACAATGGACACATTGGTCCTTGGCTAATTAGGCTCGTAATTCCTAACAATTACAAAAATTGGACATCTGTGGTCCTTGACTCACTTGTGGCCGATAAAGAGTTTGATGTGGAAGTAAAATGATAACTAAGACTTCCCTAATCACATTCAACATGACACCCTCTAAACACGTAGTTTGCATAACTTAAAAAAACCCTCCAAATGCATTGTTTTAATCTATCACACCCAACTCTAACTTGTCAAAACACTACTTTTGGGGGGTTTTTTTTTGTTAAAAAATTATGCAAACTGTGCTTTTAGAGGTGCCACATGGGATGAGATTAGGTAAGTCTTAGTTATTATTTTACCTCCACATCAAATTTTTCACCGATTGCAAGTGAGTTAGAGACCATAGGTATCCAATTTTTGCAATTATCAAGGACGATAACTATCTAATTTTTGCAATTGTTAGGGACCATAAGACCAATTGTTTTTTGTCAGAAACCTATCTGTCTACAAAAGATATTGTCAGAGACTGATTTTGGAGGTTTAGTCTAATTTTTTTAAGAAAAAAAAAAACTCTTAGAGAACTTTACTCTTATATTGAATTAACCCATCTCAAGACAAATTACTTGGTGTTAGATAAACTTTAGGTAGCAGTAGTTTATACTTCAAAAAGAAAAATTAAAAAAAAAACCTAAAATATTGAGATTGATCATTTATATATTTTTATATAAAACATAAATTCAAACTTTTATATGAAAACTTGTTTATTTATTTAAACAACAAATTTAATTTAACATTAAATAGTCGAACACAAATTATTCACGAATAGCTGGACTTATTTACATCCTTACTCTTAATTGAACATTCGAATTTATCATACTCCTTATCTTTCTACTGGTTAATTTTCCTCTTCGGTTACTTCTGACATTTTATATGAAATTTCATGCGTATTAATTACATTGATGCATAAAGACTAAAATATTCTAAAAACTCGCTATTAATCAATGGGTTTAACATTATTCCCCAATTTTTTTTCTTAATACCATTAGATCCAGAGTTATTATTGTATAACTACAATTTTACAACTTATTGATTATAGCTGCTTGTAGGAGTAAAATCACACAACATATGCAGGCATTTTTTTTTTTTTTTTTTGGGTTACAAATCTTCGCTTGTAACAACAGATCACTCTACGTATGAATGTGTGATTCAGTGAATGACATGTGATTGATGACTTGCATCATAGATTCATAGCACTGGTCACAACAAAGGTAAAACGGTGGATTCTCTGATATCTTTGCTATTTTGTACGTTTTGGTGCCTTTGTGTCGTGTAGTAATAGGAGAGTAACATGTGGAGGTAGTATTTGCCCTTTAGTGGACCATAGTGAATTCTGCTTTTTCTGCTTATGCCTGACTTTTGTCTGTCTCATAGCCAGCTTTTTTAATGTTAACGAAAAGCAAGACAAGTTTATTAGATGAATTGCAGAATCAAACACATGTACATGTAATGGGTAAGTGGTTGTGGTGGTAAAGTGGTGCCAATTCCACACCCCATCGAAGTAAGTCGTCTTAAATTTATAAATGTTAATGACTTTTTAAATTTCTTATTATCATATGTATATAGTTCTTCGGCTTTCAAAAAGTGTTAAAAAACAAATAAATGCTAAAAAAAAAATAACAACTAGTTAAATTATGATAAGACGTAAGTTTATAATGATACCTATGTCATTTTAATATAAAAAATATATACATTGAAAAGTATCTTACAAACATAATAAGCTTTGTGTTTAATAATAATTTTAAGATGAAATTAATATAATACTATATTTTAGAAAATTATAATTAAAATTACATTACTTTACTTTACTTTGAGTTAAATAGAAATTTTCCTAAATATTTTTATGTAAATATTTCAATTATGAATTTTTTATAAAAATAAACAACTTGAGATATATATTAAGGATTTGTTTATTAAATAAAAATTATAATAATAAAGTTTCATTCAAATAATTATGTTTAAGATTATTTTAAGCAAGAAGTAATTAATGATACTAATAACAATTATGTTGATGTTTAGTGGCTTTTTTACGTAATTAAAATAAAACAAATAATATTTATGGATATACCCGATTTCAACCTTTTTTTATCAAAATGTCCTGTTTGTGAGATAGTGGTGAATTCGATCGAGACTGGATTGAATTTATAATTGTTCAAATTTTTCAAAAATACAAAGAATTCAATTTAGGGTAAGTAGAATTCAACACTATTCGGGTTTCGATTCAGGGTGAGTAGAATTCAACACTATTCACCCGAATAATGTTGAATTCTACCTACCCTGGATTGTGAATAATGTTAAATTCTACCCACCTTGTATCGAATTCAACACTATTTTGGTGAATAGTATTGAATTCTAATCACCCTAGATCGAATTCAATATTGACCTAAACCCTAACCCTAAATCGCTCTCAATCCCACCCTCCTATATAAACCCTCGAGACAACTATGGCGAATTGAAATTGAGCACCGAGAGTTTTCTGAGTTTTCTGGATGAGAATTCAAAGTATTATGTGAGAAGTTTTGTAAAAAAATTATTGAGAGAATTAAAAAAAATAGGTGTGAGAAAATGGATGAGAGTTATATACTTGTGCATCATAGTGGTGAAATTATAAACACAGAAGGCGTAATATTTCGCAATCAAAATCCTCAAAATATGGGATCTGTGATACATGTTACAAGCTCGCATCACGTAAATACGGCTCGATCAACGAATGAGGATCAGGTATTCTATGACGCCTATTACGTAGGATTCGAGGCCACTGTGTAGCATAAATACAAAAATATAAAAACAATAATAAAATTTACTAATAAGAAATTACTAATTAAGTATAATAGATTAAGTTAATTTAATGATAATTCAAGTATCTAAATTTATTTTATTACATAAATAAAGTATTTATTAAATTACATAAAATAAACTAAATCTTGAATTATAATCAACAAAAATTTAAATCTGTAATATTTCTTAATTAATAATTATTACAATAATTAATCAAATTAAATTGTAACTAAATTAACCTCTTTTAAACTAATCTAATACTAAATGAAATATCTAAATTTTGTTCATTACAAACATAAAAATAAAACTATAATAATCAAATTAACTAAAAATTTAAACTAAATTCTAAATTATAATTTAAAATTACCTGAATATCAAGATTTACTAAAAATATGACCAATCTTATAATGTCGATATAAATAATTACCTTCCATCTGCAAAGTAAATATTTCTCATTTATTTCTCACTAACTATTAAACTCTCTCACTCACTCTCACTCTCACTCTAACTCTATATCGTGCACATTCGATTAGCTCTGGATCGATTTCTAATTTATAGGAGGGCATAAACAGTGTTGAATTCGATCCAGGATGAGTAGAATTCAACACTATTTACCAAAACAGTGTTGAATTCGATCCAGGGTAGTTAGAATTCAACACTATTTACCATTATTGAACATTATTCTACCCATCCTAGATCAAATTCTGTGTTTTCTGAAAAATTTGAACAGTTACAAATTCGATCTAGCCTCGATCGAATTCACCACTACCTCACAAACAGGACATTTCGATAAATAAAAAAAAGTTGAAATGGGTTATATCCGTAAATATTATTATTTTTATTTTAAATACATAAAAAAGTCATGTTTAGCCAGCACTTAATAGAATCATTTTTTTTATAATATTAATAGGATCATTACACATTATAGAGATGTTTACATTTGGGATTTAAAAATTATATGGTTCAGTTTTATTTTACTTATATTAAGAACAATAGTCAAATTTACTTTTTAACTAAAAATGCATTATTTAAAGTGAAAAATGCAATGATAAAACCTTCTATTTTACAAATAGATCTTTGACTTAAAAATTAATTGAATTATTATAGTTATCTCAAAAAAAAAAGTTTACTTGACAAAATTAGTTCGATCATCTTTGTTTCAAATTTAAAATAAGGCTATAATTTACTTTTGTGTCATTAATAATGATAAAATTTGTAACAACCACTATTATGTAAGCCATACTCGAGTCATGTGGTTATATTAAAAGGTTGTCACTGTACTAAGAAATCTTTAAAATATAGAAAATATAATACATGGCCCTTTAACTACTCACTTTATTACTGACTAATAGTCTTTGATACATAGAGAATAAAATAATTACACTTTAAAAGAAATTGTGACCGATATAATACACAGCATCTACCTCCAACTAATCGTTAGCTAGCTTCGATAGTCTCTTGATCTGGCTTACGCACGATTCTTGCCCAATGAGTGGCCTTGCACTCCGCCTCGCACTTGATTTCCAACTTAGGTGCTTGAATGTTTACGGAAAAGAAAAACATACAAGCAGTCAGTGAGAACCTGTAATATCCTGTTTAAAAATAAATGCCTATTTAAAATAAAATGTTCGTAACCGAAATTTTTTAAAATTTTTTTTATAGCGTATGCCTTAAGTATTTTCTTTAATTACTTTAGGAATATAGTGATAAAGAATTAAAAATTTTTAGATAAAAAATTTTAGAGGTAATTGTTAAAAAAAAAAAAAAAGCACGAGGGACCATGGTGCACCATAAATGACTTGGTGCACCATAGAACCCTCTCTTTCCTCTTTTCTCCGTCCAAAATCTTCCCTGAAGCATTTCGTTCCTTCCTTTCCTCCGTTTTCTTATTTTCTCTTCTTCGCTTGATATGCTCTCTCTCTCTCTCTATTCTCGTTCTTTCTTGCTCTCCTTCTTGAAATTTTTCTCTCACTCTCGCGTCTCTGCTTCACTCTACTAGCCACTATTTGCACCACCCTCTCCCCACCTCCAGCACCATAAAACATTTTCCCTTCGTGTTTCTCTCTGTTTTTCTCTCTCTCTCATCAGTTTCTCTCTCCCTCTCGATTCACTTTCCGCCGTGGGTGCAAGGGACTCCGGTCCTTGCTCCTGAACCCAACTTCTACTGCAGTGGTAAGCTATTTTCTCTCTTTATGTCTTGTTTCTCAATATTTTTGGAAGGTTAATGGATATGGATATGGATTGTTACTCTATGGGTGCTGGAAAAGTTGAGATAACTAATGTGAAATTAATCCTTAATTGGTAGTGTTAATTTTGGGGTAGAGTAGTGAGTAAATAAATAGTTGTAAACTTAACCCTTTGAAATTATGGTTAGAATTATTTAAGTGACTTAGCCATTAAAAGAGTAATAGGAAAATAGGCTACTAGATTCTCACGTATGTAAATTTAAATTCTTATGTTTTACAGTTGATATTTAATGAAGTTTATTATGGTAGACATGATAGTAGTTTTTAATTAAATTTAATTTATAAAGGTTAGACAGAGGGTCAAGGGCTAGTTTCTAAACCAAATTGTGTCTAAATTGGAAATAATCACTTATATATGATTTTAGATTCCCCGGAGATCAACCCACAAGTTCAGCAACCCCGGGACGTAGATTGGACATTCCTTGATGTTTTGTGAGTGGACAATGTCTCTATGACATATGATTTTATGCAATTAATATTGGTTTGATTTTACCATAATTATTGTAAGCTTATTTTTATATATCTAGTTAGCTATGAATACTTTGTTTAGTGATATAATTGTCTTATGGATTAATATATTATCTCATCTTGGACCTCTGATTCAGTTTTGAGGAAATTTTACCAATGTACAAGTGTTGAATGTTCGAAAAGCTATTTGGAAAAGACGATGAACTTTATAAATGAAAGGACAAGCTCTAATCTTTGTTTGGATTACTGAATTGATTTATTGAGAAAAATTACATTCTGAACTTTCAAACTTTGATGAATACTCTGTGCTTTGAAAATTTGATTTAATATTTGTTACTTAGCTTTTATTAATATTTATTACTTTAGTTCCTATATATTTTGTGGGAGGATTTTCAGTAAATCGGTAGCTAGCATTGTCACGACGCTAGCCTTGGTGCACCTGGTTAGGACTCACTAGCAGGGGTGTTGCTAGCTCGGTGTGTGTGTGTCAGGCCTACGCACATCGCCGACTTAGTCAGATCTGAAGGGACTAACCCTTGTTTGGAAATTTCTCAGAATTGGAAGCCTCCCTACCTTGCTATTTGTGTTTAAGAAATATGTTTTGTGATTCTAAAATAAGCTAAATTTTACATATATCTATATGTATAGTTTATAATTTTGATTCTTTATTTATATGTTAGTTAAATGATGATTCATTATTTACACTTAGTTCATAATACTAATTCTTTATTTAAGCATAATTTGTTTTACTTTTGGAGCTTGTCCTCATATGTTATAATTTCATTGCTCTTCACTAAGTCAGTTGGACTCACTCCCTCTTTTATTTTTTTTTCTATTTAGGACTCGGCCTCTCCTGACT
Source organism: Pterocarpus macrocarpus (assembly GCA_031439585.1). Taxonomy (NCBI): domain Eukaryota; kingdom Viridiplantae; phylum Streptophyta; class Magnoliopsida; order Fabales; family Fabaceae; genus Pterocarpus; species Pterocarpus macrocarpus. The sequence goes on from CM062517.1 coordinate 40,878,562, forward strand.
TGATTCCTCCAACTTCTTAGACTTGCTCCATGATCCACAGGCGGAATCTTGCGACCTGATAATTTATTTTATAACGTGTATATAGGGCTTATGGGTTTTTGAGAATTCGCTTTATTTAGTGAATAGATTGTAATCAATGAGTAGAAATGGGTGATATATATATATATATATATATCTAAATTACTAGAATGTGCTTTGAGCCTCAAATTGTGTATTTGTTGATTGGTTTACTGGTAAAAGTCTGGTTGATTTGGGATAGCTCAAAAAAGTAGGGGAAACTCTGCCCGTATTTTAGTAAAAATAATCAAGGTAGGTTTGCTAGATGTCATTACCTCTAAGCACCAGTCACGGCTCCGGGGTGGGTCGTGACAAAGGTGGTATCAGAGCTTTAGGTTTTCCTGTGGTTGGTGGAGCAAATGCCCTTTAGTAGGATCACGATTATGTAAATGGAAGCCGGCCCATTTTCACAAGATGTGGCACTACTAGAGGCTTGTAGGAATGTTACTTTTATTTTTGTTCCTCGACGATCCCTTATACTTTTCAATGTTTTATATATTTTATTTATATCCTAGTAATCCAACATTTCTTGAATCTGCTAATGCATTTGATGCTTGCATAATTGTGGTTTGTTTCATTTGCTTGATGCATCCTAACTATTTTTATTCTTAACGGTTGATGGTAGAAATTACTAGTACAAAGGTTAATACTTTGGATTATCTGATTGGCATGTTTTCTTTGCCAGTATACCTATGTGACACTTGGCTTTTAGTTCTTGAAGAGGGTCTCCTCACTTAAATTGTATGTGACACCAACGCACTGATTGCTATTACCTGTGTGTATTTGTTTGATTGCCTTGATTACTAACTTGATTTGAAGGTTAGTTGATATGATTGTTTAGTTTCTTAAAGAGTTCTTCTCGCCTTGTCTGTATATGCAGCTAGTGCACTGATTATTGTACATGTGTATGCTCGTTTGATCATCTTGATAGTTAATTTAATGTAAAGGATAGATAATATGATTGGCTTATCATATTTAATTGCTTTAGGCTCTTAGTAATTTGACTGGATGATGTTGGGTACCAAATTTGCTTATATTAACTAGCTTATGGGGGATTTTGAAATGATTATAACATTCAGCTAGTAGTCTAGGTAATGGCTAAGTAAAATATTGACAAGGAAACCTGTTTCAAGGCATATCGGTACGACCACTTCTCGTAAGTATCTGTCCCATGTTCTATATAGTTTTGCCCTTTAAGCATAAGATAGACATATAATTGGAATGTGTGACAATGATTTCATGAAGGGTTGGAATGACTATGATGTTAGAATGATGTTAGAATATTGGTCTGCATGATAGCTAAGTTGAATACTTATAAAGAAGGAATTTTCGAGGGGTCAGGGTGAAGAATTATGCAAAAAAAAAGAAAGAAAAAAAAATTTCCGGGCTTTAAGTAGCCATAAATTGATGTTTGGGGCTGGTATTGTATATATGCTTCTTCATTTGGTGAGAGGACCTAAATTTATTATTGGCTAAACTGCATTTGAATTGATTTTCTGTCTTTGAAAGAATTTGATTGTGTATTTAAATCTTAGTGCTTAGCTTGGTGATAATGGCTGTGTATTTGCTTTGCTTAGTTGATAACTTCTAGATTTTAAGGTGAAAACTTGTTTATTTTCTGTAAATGTATGTTACTGTTTGGATTGTTTCTTTTGTCTATTGACTCCATTATCTTCTCCATGTCATGATGTGGTAGGCTGGTAGGTTGGATAACTGTTAATTTGATTTTCAAAAGTTAGATGCTTTCTGTATGGTCTATTAAATGAAAGTAATTTATTTCTTCATTTTCCTATTCCTAGTTTTATGCTTGGTGGTCATAACTTGAACATGCTTGTTGCCAGTGTTCTTTTACTCCTCCTCCCCTACTCTGTTTTATTCTTTCCAAGTGTTCCTAAGTTTCCTTTAATGAAGTCTAATATCTCCCTAGATCCACCTAAACATGATTAATAAGTTATGTTCTTCATGAGAATGAGCTATGATTGTACTGCATGCAAAACTGTGTTTTTTTTTCCTCCATTTAATCACTTCGTGTATAATTCATCCTTGTTGAAAATATTGTTTATTGGAAGTCAAAAGACTTATTATAGAGTCCACTGACTTATACAATGAACTCAACTCAAGGAAGAATATTCAGATAACTTTTCTGTGGACTTTCTTAAAGGTTGGAGTTAGTAGTAGAAGTGTTTTGTCCCCAAAATATTATATTTACTGCTTTTACTACTTCTTCCATGTTATGTTCATACAATGGCAAGGAGTCTCCATTTTCTTATTTTGTTTTACTCTGTTGTTAATATCATAGTCACATAACCCCGGTGTATATTTAATTAAATAGTAATATCTATCTTTAGATGTTAGAGATAGGCTTCATTTTAATATTTTAGGGAGATACACATATAATATTGTATCAGTCAAGGGTGCAGCGTATTAACTCCTCCTTTTGCATCTTGCCTACCACACCTATGATACTCAAAAGTGTATGTCATTTATACGTCCTTTGTGCTAATTATCTCGGGATGTGCCTAAAGGTGATTGCTGAAGAGACTGAAAGAAGTGACACCTCAAGTATTGATAAGAAGAAGTAAGATGTTGTCTATAGTTTCTTTCAAATTGGAAAACGCCACTTCAATAATTTCCATTGCAATTTTACGTTATTCAAAAGAAAACTTACACCAATGCATAAATTTTGATTGCCATTAGACTACTTGTTCATATCTTGTATATTATATATTATCCTTAAAAAAAAAAATTCGTACAAATTTAAATTGTTCTTTCCTCCACTTAGCTGTATTAGAATTAACGTGCGATATACTTTTCAAACGATAGATACTTCAAACATTTGGTTATATTCTTAGTTTTGTTAAAGTAACTATTCTAAAATCTAGCATATAATTTCAAATTTAAATGGCCAGATAGATAAAAAAAAAAAAATTATGTTGGAAGGTGGAAAATTGATTATAATAACATGCCAATTTGGCATGATAGAGTATTAACAATAGTTAAGATAATTGCTATTAGTATGTAATTTTGAGTTATCTTAAAAACTTGCAATTCATAGTCAAGTGGAAGAATTAAAGTTATAATTATTGCTTCTATGGTATACATGCTTCTTAAGCTTAGTTTCTCAGTCTGGGATTGTGCCTTAAATTTCATATTGCTTGGTCCTTTGTGATTGTGATTGTTAATGTTAAATCATGCTTTTCATCCTTTTCTTTGACAATCTGAATTTGGCGTTTGAAACTTGATTTTGCTCGGATCCTTTTAATCCCTTATGTTCATATTGAACTTTTCATGATATGCTAATGGAGTCTTTAGTTTTTTTTCAAAATATCTTGTTGGATATAGATCTTCTTGTGAGTTAATTGCTAAGTACATTTAAAACCCTACTTTCTTTAGCACAGAATTTCGATATATTTTATATTCGTAAGTGATTATCATGTACTCAATTCTATACCACGTTTTATTTTATTCCATTGGATTATTCATTCATATTACCTTAAAGCATTTAGATATAAAACTAAATTCAGCCCATGTGATCTGTTCGATAGTTCACCCTTTGTGCTATTTTGTCGTCATAGTTGTGGTAATAAAGTGTTTTGTTGCTATCTTAGTAGGAAAAAAAAAAAGTCATGAAGAATTTTGTATAAATTAGGTAATAGCTGTGGTGTTAATTAGTGACTATAAAATGAAGTTTTCTTCTTAGTGTTTAGCCATAATATGTAAAACACAACATATTTTCTTTCTTATATAGGATTTTTTTTTACATTTGGGCTGTGCTTGATGTTAGTTGCATAGTGAATAATGCCTTTAATGCTAGTCTCATTTGATTTGCAGCATGGGACCAATATATGATATGGTATCTAGCAATTGGCAGGAGATATATTTAGCTTCCTTTTATGCTGAATTTGACTAGAACTCTATTTATTTTTCCATGTTTGAGTAGCATTCCTCAAGTTATTTCTTTATACTGATTGTTCTTTTGTTTTATGCTGGATGGTGGCAATTTTTATTGGTTACATATTAATCACTTGTTTTATACGCCTCAAAGTGGCAATCTTTTGTTTTGTGTGATGCTACCATTAAAGGACTTACATAATTAGGACAATCACATAATTGACTCTGAAATCTTGTAATGTTGACAAAACATAGTGGTCTCGGGAGGGGGTGTAGTGTAGCTAATCTATGGTAGTTTGCTCAAAGTAACTTTAGTCATGTGGGTCCATAATTGATACTCCTTTGAAAATTCGGGGACCGAATTTCTTAAAGGGAGGAAGAATGTAATATCCTGTTTAAAAATAAATGCCTATTTAAAATAAAATGTTCGTAACCGAAATTTTTTTAAATTTTTTTATAGCGTATGCCTTAGGTATTTTCTTTAATTACTTTAGGAATATAGTGATAAAGAATTAAAAATTTTTAGATAAAAAATTTTAGAGGTAATTGTTTGAAAAAAAAAAAAAAGCACGAGGGACCATGGTGCATCATAAGTGACTTGGTGCACCATAGAACCCTCTCTTTCCTCTTTTTTCCATCCAGAATCTTCCCTGAAGCATTTCGTTCCTTCCTTTCCTCCGTTTTCTTATTTTCTCTTCTTCACTTGATATGCTCTCTCTCTCTCTCTCTCTCTCTCTCTCTATTCTCGTTCTCTCTTGCTCTCCCTCTTGAAATTTTTCTCTCACTCTCGCGTCTCTGCTTTACTCTACTAGCCACTATTTGCACCGCCCTCTCCCCACCTCCAGCACCATAAAACCTTTTCCCTTCGTGTTTCTCTCTATTTTTCTCTCTCTCTCATCAGTTTCTCTCTCCCTCTCGATTCACTTTCCGCCGTGGGTGCAAGGGACTCCGGTCCTTACTCCTGAACCCAACTTCTACTGCAGTGGTAAGCTATTTTCTCTCTTTATGTCTTGTTTCTCAATATTTTTGGAAGGTTAATGGATATGGATATGGATTGTTACTCTATGGGTGCTGGAAAAGTTGAGATAACTAATGTGAAATTAATCCTTAATTGGTAATGTTAATTTTGGGGTAGAGTAGTGAGTAAATAAATAGTTGGAAACTTAACCCTTTGAAATTATGGTTAGAATTATTTAAGTGACTTAGCCATTAAAAGAGTAATAGGAAAATAGGCTACTAGATTCTCACGTATGTAAATTTAAATTCTTATGTTTTACAGTTGATATTTAATGAAGTTTATTATGGTAGACATGATAGTAGTTTTTAATTAAATTTAATTTATAAAGGTTAGACAGAGGGTCAAGGGCTAGTTTCTAAACCAAATTTGTGTCTAAATTGGAAATAATCACTTATATATGATTTCAGATTCCCCAGAGATCAACCCACAAGTTCAGCAACCCCGGGACGTAGATTGGACATTCCTTGATGTTTTGTGAATGGACAATGTCTCTATGACATATGATTTTATGCAATTAATATTGGTTTGATTTTACCATAATTATTGTAAGCTTATTTTTATATATCTAGTTAGCTATGAATACTTTGTTTAGTGATATAATTGTCTTATGGATTAATATATTATCTCATCTTGGACCTCTGATTCAGTTTTGAGGAAATTTTACTAATGTACAAGTGTTGAATGTTCGAAAAGCTATTTGGAAAAGACGATGAACTTTATAAATGAAAGGACAAGCTCTAATCTTTGTTTGGATTACTGAATTGATTTATTGAGAAAAATTACATTCTGAACTTTCAAACTTTGATGAATACTCTGTGCTTTGAAAATTTGATTTAATATTTGTTACTTAGCTTTTATTAATATTTATTACTTTAGTTTCTATATATTTTGTGGGAGGATTTTCAGTTAATCGATAGCTAGCGGTCGTTGACGCTAGCCTTGGTGCACCTTTGTTCGTACCCAGCTAGCAGGGGTGTTGCTAACTCGGTGTGTGTGTGTGTGTCAGGCCTATGCACATCGCCAACTTAGTCAGATCTGAAGGGACTAACCCTTGTTTGGAAATTTCTCAGAATTGGAAGCCTCCCTACCTTGCTATTTGTGTTTAAGAAATATGTTTTGTGATTTTAAAATAAGCTAAATTTTACATATATCTATATGTATAGTTTATAATTTTGATTCTTTATTTATATGTTAGTTAAATGATGATTCATTATTTACACTTAGTTCATAATACTAATTCTTTATTTAAGCATAATTTATTTTACTTTTGGAGCTTGTCCTCATATGTTATAATTTCATTGCTCTTCACTAAGTCAGTTGGACTCACTCCCTCTTTTATTTTTTTTTCTATTTCAGACTCCAGCCTCTCCCTGACTTGATTCCTCCAACTTCTTAGACTTGCTCCACGATCCACAGGCGGAATCTTGCGACCTGATAATTTATTTTATAACGTGTATATAGGGCTTATGGGTTTTTGAGAATTCGCTTTATTTAGTGAATAGGATGTAATCAATGAGTAGAAATGGGTGATATATATATATATATATATATATATATATATATATATATATATATATATATATATATATATATATATATATATATCTAAATTACTAGAATGTGCTTTGAGCCTCAAATTGTGTATTTGTTGATTGGTTTACTGGTAAAAGTCTGGTTGATTTGGGATAGCTCAAAAAAGTAAGGGAAACTCTACCCGAATTTTAGTAAAAATAATCAAGGTAGGTTTGCTAGAGGTCATTACCTCTAAGCACCAGTCACGGCTCCGGGGTGGGTCGTGACAGAACCTAAGGTCCTCAGTAGGTAAACTTAAACCAATCTTACAGTGTCATCATAAACATTTCAGCCGCTTCGGTTTATTATGAAAATATGAGCACATATAAACAAATAGTAGTTCAATTTTAAGTTGAAAATACCTTTCTCGAAGCGAGTTATATTTTATCAACCACTTACCATATCATATGACAGACATAGATATATGAATAGTATAATATGCTTTACAAGAATCATAATAGCATCATGACGTAGTGAGATAATTGAAGATGCACATATAGACGCTCATACTTGACTGTATGCAAGTGCACTTGACTTAATTCATATCTTTCTTTAACTTGCAACTTGATCTTACTCTTCTGTGCTTGGTCCCTCGGAGGTGAATGGCCTTTCTCACCCCTTGGCAATAGCCTGCTTTTCAGGTCCGAGCTCGTACCTATACATGAGTGACGAGTTTACTTTCCCCGACCCTCACATTGGTCTATTCCCACTAAATCTGGTCGAGGGCTGGCCCAAGTCTTAGACAGTACTGCTCTGGTCCACGCTAGTTGGGTCTATGCCATGCCTCATGTGGTAGCTTAGTACGTCCCTCTTGCAAGTTCTTATCATCTTTCTTTTCTATATCTTATCATGCGTACAGATACTTTGTGCATACATGGATATGTCTCACACCTTATTTCTCATATCATATTCTAATTATGCTTGCATGCAGGGCATACATGAACATGACATGTAAATGTAATATATTTAGAGTATAATCTCCCACAGTATAAGCATAACTCATATCATATTTAAATTCATCCTTGCATACCTGAACCTTATGAGCATAACATATAAATATTTATAACATTCATATGGTTCACATATTTCTGCCAAAATTTCGGCAACATAATGGATCAGACCTATTTCCCCTTGCATAGTGCTAGCTCCCACAGACAAATCACTCATAGCAGTGTAATCAGTCCAACATACCTATCAATATAAAATTTGAAATTGTCAACTCAAGTCTTATATGTCCACTAAAACTTGTGAGACTATCAATTTGGTCATTTCTGCCAATTCTATTTAGTTCTGCCCAAATTTTGTATAATCCACCTTTACTTCTATTCAACTCATTTAAATCTGAATTTTGGATATGTCATAGCTCTATGTGTCTAGTTTTCAACCCTTTTAGTCCTATCTCATTTTGATATGTGTAGCTCAAGATATTTAAATTTTGCCTCAGCCTATTCGGTCACTGGCCCGAACTATATACTCTTGGAAGTAAAAATCCACTAAAAATCGAAACCAAACTCAAATGATAGAAAATTGGTGACATATCAAAACTAATAGAACAACCTTTCATTTGCAATAAGTTTCATTTCATTTGCTTTAGTATAGCTCGAGTTATAAGTCCTGAAATTCGACCTTCCTGAACTACCCTATTTTGGCTTAGTTTGGACATAGGGCAACTTTCTCGAATCACTGGGAACAAATAGGATCATAACAAACTCGAAATTTCATTATAGGATGTTCCCCTATGTGTAAGCTTTCTAACAAAGTTAATTTTACTCAATTTGGAGTTATGTAGGGTGAGTTACACGCTTTTC